>JAREYC010000003.1:157532500-160353750 GCA_030015325.1 Cryptoblepharus egeriae
TCTGGTTTCTTGGACTACCAAATGCAGGATTCCCAGTTTGATTTATAGCAGGGTGTCCAAACTTTTGGGTAGGTGTTCTCCTACACTCTTACACTGACACAAACTTTTGGGTAGGAGGCCAGAAAAAAATTATTTGCATTTCAAACTTGAATAAATTTACACAAATGAATATATTATGTCTGTTCTAGTGGCTTCTGCTGGTGTTCTTTTTGCATTTTAGATTGTGAGCCCTTTTGGGACAGGGACCCATTAGCTATTAATTAGCTATTAATTTTTTCATTTTCTTTGTAAACTACTTTGTTAACTTTTTAGTTGAAAAGCAGTACAGTGGTACCTTGCTTAAATAGCGCCTTGCATAGAGAGCGTTCCACTTAAAGAGCAAAAATTTATGTGTGGTTTCGCTTTGCTTAAAGAGCATTTTTTGCATAAAGAGCAAAAATTATGTGTGGTTTTGCTTTGCTTAAAGAGCATATTTTCGCATAATTGGCTGGGCTCCCTGTCATTCTCCCTGTCTCTCCCCAGCATTGGCTGGTCTGAGGGAGTGAGGCGGGACTTTCTCCCCCCTGCAGTAAATGGAAGAGACCAGCAGAGGGGGCAGAAGAGCAGAAAAGCCTCTTCATCATGGGAACAAAGATGTCTTCTCCTCTCCTGCAGTCAGGGAACTTGGTCAGCTCAGCCAATGCAGCCTCCATAAGGTAGGAGGGAATACTCTCCTGCACCCCCTCTGCAGTCCCCTTGCCCCAAGGAAGCCCCCCTGCCTAGACCCCATTACAACCACCCCTCTGCCCCCACTACCTTCCCTGCCTGCACTTTTCCTTTCCTGTGAGTAAGCCCCAGTGTATTCAATGGGGCTTGATTCTGAGTAAACAGCATAGGATCTGGCCCCTTTGCTGTTGCAGACTGCCTATCTATTTTGCACAGATAGATCTCTCACACACAGAGAGGTTCCTTGTGAAAGTTGCTCAGAAAGACACCAATGACTCTTAGTGAAAATCAGTCATCCTTGCCCATAAAGGTTTTTCTTTTATTTTTTTACTGTACAGAATACTACAGTGTTTTATTACAGTAATTGTGGTCTGTATTATATTATAGTGTTTTGAATTCAATTCCAGTGTTTTATCATCATTTTTACATCCAGTTAATATTTTTATATGAATATTTTGGGGGTTGTGGAACCAATCATCTGAGTTTCCATTGTTTCTTATGGAAAAATCCGCTTCACTTAAAGAGCGTTTTGCTTAAAGAGCAAGCCTCCGGAACGAATTAAGCTCTTTAAGTGAGGCACCACTGTATATAAATTCAGACAGACAGATATTAGAAACGGAATGAATACAAATCAGTTAATAAACACTTTCTAACAGAGGGGGTGATCTTCAAACCAGTTCATAAGTTCTTTAATACAGAGAACGAGGAGGTGAAAGCAGGCTCCCCAGCCGTCAAATACCCTCTGGAGGTGATGGGAAGAGTGCTTCCCTCACCATTGGAGGATTATAGGGCTTGTCCAAGGACTGGATTGAGGGGGCTTCAGTGGTGGGCTTCAGGGGATTCTCACAGGTTCTGTAGAACCCTTTGTTAATGAGTGCTAATGGTTCTGAGAACCGGTTACCAATGGGACATAGATCCTGTTGTATTTGAATTCCACCCCTGGGGGCCTTGCTGCAGGCCACGTGGAGACTGTGTAGGTCACATATTGCCCTCAAGTTGGGGTTTGGACACCTGTGATTTACAGGGACCATGTGGTGCTGCTTCATTTGCACAGTCCCTTTAAATCCAACTGGAAGTCCAGCACTTCTGCATTTGAAGAATCTGTGCCTGAAGTGAGGTCTGCTTGTTACTTTATTTGTGCAAAGGCAGCTGTAGTAGACTGAAGGCAGCATCAGCAGACATTCTGGGTCATGCGGCCACTGGCTCTGTAAATGTGCTATGCCGGAAGCAGCTAAGGAAAAGCATAAGATCTTCAGTAGCTCCTTCCCATTACCCTTAGTGCAGTATTTGCTTTGTAAAATGAGGTTCTGAGTCTCAGGCTGAGCCTGTGGCTACCGACTCAGTAGCGCTAAGATGATTAATTTTTCTGTAGAGCAGGAAATTTAACTATAATTGTAAAAAATGAGGCTTGTCCTACTTGCTTTGAGTTAAACAGCAGCCATTTTTTAAGCATTGCTCTGTTCTGCGGCATGCAGTGTAAGGGAAGTTGGAGGGCTAAACGGAGCACAGCACCTAGCAGTTAGCGACTGCCACCTCATTCCCTGCTTGAGGTGGTCTTTGCTACCATCACCAAAGCTAGAAAGCACAGGCAAATGATGCCAATAGTGGAAAGAAAATTGTGAGGCATAAAAGCAAGGTCATGATCAGCTAACAAAAGGAAAAAGGGGGGAGCCAAAGGCAAAATGCAAAATGCCCAGTGGAAAATAAAATGAGAATCCAGATGCTTTTTCCTTTCCTACTTATTCACAGTACCCAAGGCCTGGCCTTTGCACCCCAGCCCCCACCTGCAGCATGGAAAACAAACTCCCAAAGAACATCGTCAGATTCCTTGGTTATCAGCCCTGGGCAAATGAGCAAGGGCTGTGTGTAATCCTATTTTTAATAGCCAGTGGATGTTGAGTAGGTTTCACTCAAGGGTTGGGAGCCAGGAAGATCACCAAAGCGCATGTATTTCCCACTTTTAGAAATTAGGTCAGCGTCACAGTCCAATGAGTTGGCTCAAAGCCACATGCTTTGTTTTTACTGATCAGGGGGAAAAGATGTTGAAGCAATAAACACATCAAGGTACTGCATCTGGATGATTCAGCAGCCTTTTCAGGATGCTGAGTCATCACAAAAGTCTATGAGATGAGTCTATCGGCTCAAATGGATGGAAAATAGAGAAGCAGGGATGAGAGCTTTTCATAAACCTAAACACGGAGAAAGTGGATTCAGATTTGTGACCAGCCTTCCTTTGGTCTATGCTCAAGTTGTGTTTCTCAAACTGTGGGTCACATGCTAATTTCAGTGGGACCATTTCAGTGTGTAATTTATTTTTAATTAATTTATTTTCAATATACTGTATTAGACTTGATGCTACCATGGTATAAGACAGCAGGCTACCATGTGTATGCTTTTAGCAATGATTTACTCTCCATGTTTCTTGATGGAAGTTGGTTCATCAGTTTGCTTAAATTTTCATTGGCCTCACTGGGATTTACTTCCAACTCTAGCTGCTTAAGTGCTACCTAATGATGACAGGTAGTAAGTTGTCCAAGACAAATTGGAGTCCTCCATTTCTGATGTTCTAATTTATTTTTGAGAAACCACTGTTGTCCTCCTGCTAATAGTTATAAGTTACCTTCTGATTCCTAGTAAATATCTGATTAGTACTGAAAGTTCAGATTAAATTGCTTTGTTGTCATTCATTCTGTATTTTTGGCACATCAAACATGTTTTCAGAAATGGTGGCACTTTTTACTTGTGTAGCTGTCTCAAGATATGCCTGGCTGTCTCAAGATAAGAGCACTTTTCACACATTTATAACATGAAATGTGAATGTGCCTGGGGTAGAATGGGATCACAGCAGCAGCCATGGCCCTTCAAGCTATGTGCAGATCCCTGAGGGAGTCCTGTTGAAAGTGGAAAGAAACTGAAAAGAACGGCCAGGGTGGTAAGAAGTACACAAAGAACGAAATACCTGTGAATATCTAAACCATACAAAGGTGAAAACTTTATGGACGACAGATAGTAGCAATTGCTGAAAACCTATCAAATTTTGTCACTAAAAAGTGGGTAAAAGATCACAAGTTGGGAGGCCTGTAAGGAAATGGGGGGCATGTGGAGATAGTGTATTAACTTAGGAAGTTATAGTATTTTGACAGAGTGTGGAAACTGAGGATGGATGCCCTCAGTTTGGGGGAATGATTCCTCCACCTACACTTTCCTTCTTTCCATTTCGTTGCAGATCTGGCTGCTTGTTTCATTTTAGGTTAATACCACCAAGTGGGACAAGGGTTCACCCCCATCTTCATACTGCTAGAATTCTATGGCAACCCAAGTGCATTTATTTGGATCCTTATTTGGAGGCTTTGTCCCCTTCGTGGATGAAGAAAGAATATTTGGGAGATCCCTTCAGAATAGAGTTCCTCCTTGTTTGTGAGCAACCTTGTTTGGATATCTTCTTGATCAGGCTGATATAAGTAAGGCTTCACTTTGGAACTCCCTCCCCTTAGAACTGAGGAAAGCTCCCTCAACACAGAGCTTCAGGTGGAGCCTTAAAACCTTTTATTTTAAAAAAGCTTTTTAGGGGGCAGAGGTTGGGGGCTTTTGTTTTATTGTTTTTAATCTATGTTGTTTTTAGCTGTATGTTTTAACTGTTTTTAAATCAAATTGTTCTATTAATGTTTTTAATCATGTTTTATGGCAGCCACCTTGAGTCAGGCTAATTTGCCCGAGAAAGGCGGGATATAAATTTTTAAAATAAATAAATAATAAATAGGCTGCAATCCTAAAGTCACTTTCCTGGGAGTAAGACCCATTGGACACAAACTGGGCTTACTTCTGAGTAGACATGATTAGGATTGCACCCTAAATTTTTTTTTAAATAGACTGCAAAGAATGAGACCTTCAGAACATTCTGGGTAAGTTTGAGGCATTTGGAATGTTTAGGGAAAAAAAGGAAGAGACAAAAAAGAGACAAAGGCTGCAATCCTAAAGACACTTTCCTGGGAGTAAGACCCATTGAACACAATGGGATTTACTTTTGAGTAGACATGGTTAGGATTGTGCTCAAAGTGGGCCTTTTCAAATACAGTAAAGGAAAAACAGACTTGAAACTAGTTTTAGGAAAAACAATGCAGGGATAATTATGTGTAATATAGATGAATAGACAGAGCAATGTTTTTTAAAGGAAGGAAGATAACAGGGTTGGCAGAACAAGCTACTGGAGGGGAATGGCCAAACTTTCAACTTTAGAGCTCCTGGACCTTGAACAATGGAGTCCAGGAGATCATCTCACAGATGGCAAGCTGCACCACCAGAAATCATCTCCTCAACACAACTGTTAAAGGTCTAGGAACCTTAAAAGTTGGCCATCTGAGCTTTCACATGGAGGATGAAAGTATGTAACAACTCAATCTTAACACAGCCTGTTCTGCATCCAAATCATTTTAGAAGGCGGCTAGAGATTGCCTCAGGGTGAGGGGATATTTTTCCCCTTACCTTGAGTAAAGCTCCAGTCACTCCTATTGAGTTTCTTGGAACTATGCCATCTATACAACTGGCAAATCTGGCAAACAAATACAGTATAGGGCTGCCCAGGACAGCTATGGGCATAGGATACAGCACGCACCTCAGCTGCTGATCTCACCCCCTCCCAGGCCTGATTCTCCACTGTTCCACCATCCTTTTTCCCTTCACACCTGAAATACACCGTCCCAACACCTTCTTGCAAACCTTGTGCACATACCTATCTGTGCCGCATGGCACAGAGTTGGGATTTGGCTCAGCTGAGTCAGTGTGGACCTCCACACTAATCCAGCCAGTGGAGGCATAAATGTGCCTTATAATGTGTTTGAAACATTCTGAGCAGTGATGGGCTTCAAAGAAATTAAGAACCGGTTCTCTGTCCATCTGGCAGCCACTTTTAAATGGCTATTTTTAAACTTTATATGTACTAACTCTTGTTAAGAACCGGTTCTATAGAGTAGGTGCGAACCTGCTGGTGCCCCCACTGATTCTGAGCCAGCTTAGATTCCTAAGCTAGGCTTCAGAGTTATTAGGTTTGAGTGCTTTTGTCTTGCTGCTGGTGCTCTTCATTCAAGTAAGAACTCACGCTAGCATTGCTTTCTCCAACCCACCATTGCACTCAGGACCAGCCCATCTATGAGGCTGTATGAGGTTGTTGCCTCAGATGCCAGTTTGCTGAGGAGCACCCATCACCAGCCATGTATTCAGCCACAACCCATGTATTCTCCTCACTCCTTGGATTAGAAAGAAAGACAGAGCAGAAAAAGAAGTGTTGTGTGGATTACAATTGGGGGGCACATTTTATAGACCCTTCCTCTTCCACTTAGTTCCCACTTCCAGAAGCTGGCACACTGGTAGAAAAGGGAGGGCAAGATTTGGCATGCTGCCTCTGGCATGAGGCAATCAGGGGTTGTTTTGCTAACACCATTTTTTCTATTGAATGTGGAGTTGTCACAACCAGAGGCAGCTGAATTAGCTGCTTGTCGTTTTCTTAACTAAACAGGATTGCCTCACGGGGAGAACATGGGTTGTCGACTCAGAAGACTCATTACTTATTCCCAGATGTGTCACTGAATATGCCGCTGGGCCCCTCTGCATAATTTTGCCCCAGTTTCTGTGCCTGTAAAAAAGAAGTCAATGGTAAACTGCTATTTGTCGTAAAATGTTTCAAGGATGAAGGAAAAGCAAGAGGCTGAGACCATTCTCACTGTCAGAACAATTTTCAAGGAACAAAAATATGACACTGAAAAAGCAACACAGGAAAAGAGCTAAAGGTGCTATTTGAGTGGTTAACAGCTCTAGCACATCTCTGAAGGACAAACCTATTTCAATCTGTCATCCCAAATTGGAAGTGTGCCTTCCTCCTCCTTTTGAACATATAGTGAGAATCTGCACAAAAGACATTTTATTAACTTGCTAATAACTTGCATGCAATATGAGCCTACTAAACTGGCTTGTTCATCACTTTTAAAGAGCAGTTTCACATTCTGGTTAATGCCTCTTTAGGAAGAGTATATGCAATTCAGCCTGGTATTTAGAAAAAAAGTCGCTGCAATCCTAACCTCCTCAATGCTGGCTCAGAACATTGCTGAGTCCAAAATCTATTCTGAATACAATAAATTATTTTTCTACATCAGTGAGAAAATTGGAATGTGTAAGGAAATTCATTTTTGAGAAAAATGTGTATCTATTATTTTCCTAAGTACCAGTGTATTCTCAGAACCTAAGTACCAACTACTGATGGTAGTTGAAATGGGGTGTGTGTGTGTGCATCAAAACAATGGATGAGGGCTGTATTGTAAAACAGGTCAGGTCCTTTTGTAAGTAAAGTTTTAATTTAAAAATAACGCCCAGGAAGTGGCAACCCAATTGTAACACATATTCCAATTATATGCTTTGTTGGCACAAGTGACCTGCAGATAACACAGCACACCTCCATTTGCATTTAAATTAAAAAAGGATATATTAGAAATACAGGCCTGTTTGTTTGTCTTGCACAATGCATAAACTATTGAATCACTTTGTTTCAAAACAGTAACCTCAGATTAGTGGTGAAGTCACAGATAATATAGGATATGTCCATTCTTGTTGCAGGAATGTCCCGCTTTTGCACTCTTCAGCACAGTGACGTCAAACAAAATAAGACCTGCTTGAAGGCCATTTTTGGCCTGCAAAGCTCTTTATCTGGCCCATGTAATAATTGGGCTCTCCTAGCACTGCCTTTTCAGCAATGTTGCTTCTGCAGAGACTCTGAGAAGGAGCGATGGATGAAAGGAATGCTACAGAGGAAGGGCAGACTACAGTCCTAAGCTCCAGTTCAGGGTGACCAGATAGATGTCCAATCCTCAAAAGGAGGACAAGGTCTTGGATTCCTCTCAGCCTGGCCTTTCCAGCAGACAATGGCAAGTTTACTACTCATGAGTAAAGCCATGATATTGGGCACTTTCTCTCTCCCATAGAGCTCAATGCATATTTTTAATTTTTATCTTTTTGGACATAATGTTTGATAAGAGGGAGATATTTCAAAACCAATTTTTGCATTGGATTCTGCTCTTCAATACAAATCCAACAACACATGACACAATGGGGTACTACAAACCATTGCAAAGTTCCAAAATGGAGGACAATGAAGCCCTTTTGGAGGACACCCAGCTAAACAAGAGGATAAATCCGGAAATTTCCAGTCATATGATCACCTTGGTCAGGCTGGCATAAACCCCAGTAGAAGTCCCGTGCTGACCTGGGGTGTCACAAAAGTGCCATATGGCACTTTTGCCCCACACCTGAGAGAGTTAGGATAGTGCACAGGCATATACCGACTTCCCCACACCACCAAGAAAAATAAGTTGGATTTAAATTGATTAGGATTGTGCCCTAAGAGAGGATCACTGCTGGGCACTGGAAGAGCCCAATTTTTTATGAGGAGCCCTTTCAACAGCACATTTTTTGCAAAGGCATCTCTTTGCAAAGCATCTCTCACCCGTAAGGTACAAAGTTATATCTTGGAGGAGATAGCACTGCTGAAAGGATGACCTCCATGATCATTGGGCTGTCTCTGCTAGATAAATGGGTTCTCCCATATCTTGAAAATATGATTAAGGTTTTCATATTTTCTCTTCTGCCATTGGCAGCTAATGACTTCTTATGTGAAAACAGTATTTATTTCTGGTTATCATTTCTGTAATGATGTAACAACCTGTTTAGTTATGTCACTTCTGAACTTCAGCAGGACCATTTATGCTATTCAATTTGTGCTATCCAACAGGCTTGACACCCTGGTTTAGCGTGAATGAGCAGGCTGATATGTATGCTTGAAATCCGGGTCCCAAACAGCTCAAGAACAATGACACTAAAGGTGCAATCCTAACCAGCTCAGACCAGCACAACTCACCCATCTCCCCATTCCTATGATGGCGCAAGGAGACTGGCACAAGCCTGTGCACTAGTCCAACCTCCTGGGAGTGTTGCAGAAGTGCCTTACAACACATTTCCTCACTTTTCCCCAGGCCAGCACGGGACTTGTGCTGGGATTTGTGCCAGCCTAACTAAGGGTTAGGATTGCAAACTGCCTTGAAGGTAATGGGTGCTGCTGCCATTGTGTGTTATTTCATTTATTAGAATTATGCAATATTTGAGGCTGCTTTTATTATTGAGCCAAGGCTTAAAACAAGACAAAAAAACAGCCAAAGGGCAACATTACTACCTTGGCAAACAAGAAACTCAGGTACCACCCTGTTACCTCGATGAATGAGAGATTTATTTCTTTAAATAGCCTCTGTCTCATGTAGGGAGTGTCCTAAGGTAAGGTGCCAACAGAAACCAACAGTATGGATATAAGTAGGACTGTCCAGACCTTTTATGTTCATAAATGCTCTCCCTGTGGACAAAGCTATGATATGAAAACCTCCAAGTGTGCAATAGGAGCCAACAACACCAGCCTGTTTGGATCACTTTTCTCTACTGGCTCTAAAAAACAAGCCACTGAATTTGATGAGAGTGAAACCACTGCCCAGTCAAGGATTTAAGATAGCAACTCCAACTGCAGTTTTTCCTCTGATAATTACTGGACTAGGCATGCAACAGGGAATCCTCTTCAGCAGGAATCCAAGGCTGGAATTTTCCAGCATGATGAGGTAGGAAGTGCAGGAAGGCAGATAAAACACAGCTCTATTCCAGCCTTAAAACCAGTGAAGGATTTTAAAACCAGGATAGGGAGATGCTCTTTTCCCTTTCACATAACACCAGAACTAAGGGACATCCACTAAAGTTGAACGTTGGGAGTTTTAGGACAGACAAGAGAAAATATTTATTTACCCAGCATGTGGTTGGTCTATGGAATTCCCTGCCACAGGATCTGGTGATGGCATCTAGACTCTATGCCTTTAAGAAGGGTTTGGACAAATTCCTAGAGGAAAGTACCATCACAGGTTATAAGCCATGTGGGGTGTGTGTAGACGTGGACAACCTCCAAATGCCAGATGCAAGGGAGAGCATTTGGATGTGCTCCTTGAAGCATCTGGTGGGCCACTATATCATCCAGGAAGCTGGACTAGATGGGACTTTGGCCTAATCCAGTGAAGGCTCTTTTGTTCTTATGAAGTATGTAAAGAGATGGAAGATGTTTCCATGTTTATTTCTGGGCTAGACATAGGGATTCTGAGCCTTGCTTCTGAATTCATTTTATGAATACCTAAAGAGGCTCATATAATATCCGAAAGGATTCCTCCACTTAAGATTCCATACAAGGGTTGGTTTCCAGTATGCCAACAAAAGGAACTGGTCCCAAACCAAAACATATGATGGAATTTTTTAAAATGCGCAAGCATCTGGGGGGATGAAAAGACATAAAAAGTATGTTTGTTTTTACAAGGAGCAAGATGCTTTCATGTTTTTGTCTGGTTTATATATGCCTCCAGGCAATGCAATATTGAAGCTATTTTGGACTCTGGATTGTCAGGTGTAAAATCTCTTGCTGCTGCTGTTAGTTGGCTGGAGGGTTCCATGGGGACACTAGGTTGTCAGCCACAGTAATAATGCTGCTGCAAAGCTACACTGCCTTGCATGCTAATTCAGAAGCAATTGCAAAAATCCCAATCATTTCCTCACTTGGGGCTTAGGTCTGCCAAGACCAAGAATATGTGACTACTATTTGCAATGTAGACTGCAAAGATATAGCTTTACAGCAGCACACAGAGCATGCATTCTCATAGAGGTTGGCATCGTAAAGCTCAAAATCAATCGTAGGAGCAATCCATTTTTAAGTAATAAAATAGTTATATAAAAAAGGAGCATTAGCAGTCTGCTGGAAGTGAGCAAATTGATTCCAACAGATAGATGCTGCAATCCTAATGACACTTTCCTGGGAGTAAGACCCATTGAACACAATGGGGCTTACTTTTGAGTAGTCTTGGTTAGGATTGGCTCGAAATGAATTTTCAAATGAGGCAGCCATTTCTTTCGCTATTCCTTCTTACTTGTCACAGCCTACATTTCTGCATTTTTGTGCCTTTCAATTGCTTATGTTTCTATAATCTTTTTATTTTATTTCATGGAATCCAGTCTGCACCCTGCTTGAGCTGGCTGACTGTCTGCTTTCCATGAAATGGCAAGGAAGGCTCCTTGGCTCTCCTCTCGCCACTGGGGACAGCACTGTTCAATGAGCAGGTTTGCCAGCTGGGAGCATACACAGGCATAGGGGCTCTTGAAATGTTAATCATCAGTTTACGTAACTAATGCGGTGGTGCTGGAATGACTCATGTTATATTCAACATGGTGTAGGGTAATCAGAGGTGACAGGCTGTAATGTAACCTTACACGGTAATAAATATCTGAGTTGGGTGTGCTTAGCCATACTTTTCGAATGACTCTTCCACTGAACACATGATAATATACAACCAGCAAACCGTGGAACTAATCTCCAATTTTATCATCTGCAAACTTTGAAAAGGGGGGGGGGGGTTGGAAATGGGAATGATGCCTGCTGGGATATGAGAACTCAGGGAAGCTGGCAGAAAAACAACTGCATCAGCAGTTCAGTCAAGATAAAACAAATGCCTTCCAGTACATTGTGTAAGTCACCTGGGGAATTCAGGATCATGGGATGGAGTCAAGACAAAGAATTTGGCTTGTTGTAATGGATACAAATTCTCTCTGTTGTAATCTCTCTGCTCTAAACTCTCTCTGCTGTAATCGAAGCTAAGGCAGCTGATGTTAGAAGACTTCATACAATCATTGCTTCAGGGCTGGTGTCAAAACTCATAATGATTAAGGGTTTGGGGGAGTCTTGTTGGATGTGGAGCTGCAAGGCCGCTTACATAGCAACCATGTTTGCCACAAGTATTCCAACCAGCCTTTCCTGCAGGAAAACTGTTAAGGTTAGTGTTCATCTCCAAATACACAGGGTTGTATTGCAGTGATGATCTCTGATTTGCCATGTCCCCTGGATGTGAACTGTATAGTACTTGCTGTGCGTTTAGACTTTGAGTCATGCCCTGCCTGCCAACTAAACATACAGTGCAATCCTAAGCATGTCTACTAAGAAGTAAGTCCCATTGTGTTCAAAGGATCTTACACCCAGGAAAGTGTGGTTAGGATTGCAGACATATTGTTCTTTCTCCCAAAACATACTACCCATTGTCACCCGTGAACTCAGACATGGGAGAACAGCAGGACTGAACCACCCTTGCTAATTTCTTAAAAGCCTGTTCTCATAATTGTTTAACTTGTCCACATTATATCTACACATGTCCTATATATGGGATGGGTCAACCTCAAGCATTTTGTGCAAGGCACAGGAAGTAACTGATGCAAAACATGTACTATATACTCCTGCACACGTTGCATAGAACAGGCAAGACACACAAGCAACATAATGACAGCATTGTCAGGCACTGTTGTTGTTCTTGCTCATGTGAAAGTGAGCCTGTAACACTCTCGGTGCACCAGCTGAAATATGGAGATAATGAAACTTACCTTGCAGGGTGATGGAAATGATAAATACATGTGAAGAACTTTGCATTATTAGAAAGTGCAGTACAAATATAAAGAATTACGAGGCCTTTAGCAAATAAAATCCTCTGTGTATCACTTTCCCCCTCTATCACAGATCTTTGAAGTTTAACTTTCTAATTTAACTTTAAGTAGGAAGAGTACTATGTGATGTGTGAGTGTGGCAGCATTTCATCTACCAATACATTTTATAAGTGGTTTCCCCCACTTCCTTTCAAATTAAACAGGATTCCATAACCAGAGTCTGGGTAATCTCTGAGGGCTCAGAATCTAATTTCTATGTAGTTGGAAAGAAGATGATGATAAAATGCAAACCAATCTATCTTTCAAAAAAATCTAAGCTTGTTACTAGGGCCTCTGGGAATTGCTCTTATTTATTTTTTTTAAATTATAAATATTGAGTCACAATAGAATGTTAATGAGACCCTCTTTGCACAGCTCAGTGTTGCGCCTGGTGCTGCAGAAGCCTCTGTCTGCCACCTAATCTGCATTCCAGCGCAAGAGGCAAAGACAGATCTATTTCCTTTGGACGATGAGAGCTCTCAGGCTTGATTATGTGTAATGGGCTTCTCCCAAGTAGCGTTATTAGCACAATATTAAAGTTTCATGAACAAAATTGGAATGATTGAGCACACGTTCCAGTTAAGCATGGGGAATATACATGCATTTAAAGATCAAGTGACCTTATTAAAGGGACAAATACCCGTTTAGACCTGGCTGGTAACTGCTAACTGGAAAAAAAACACCCCATGACATTATTAAAAAGGCACAGTCTGTCCTCCAGTTGAAGGATAGGTTGAGGAAAAACTCATTTTAACGACTATTTCCTACTGGGATGTTAAGAGGATGAGTGATTGAATTAATAAATGGATCAGTTACAGCCTGAAAGCAGATTGTGGACACATTTTTGACCATTGTGCCATGGCACAGTGGTGTGCCACAAGATGGCCCTCTGGTATGCTGTGTGACTGGTGAGTGTCATTAATTTAATAGGCAATTGGAGGATTTGAGCCCCATACTAATATCATGGTATGACTGGTCAATGATCCAAAAACTGTTGGTGTGCATTGGCAAATTTTAGCACCTTGTCAGTGTGCAATGAGATGAAAAAGGTTGAAAAGCAGTGCATTAAAATATAATATGTTGTTGAACTGTAACCCTGGTTAATGGCCTGTAACCCTAGTGTGAGTTCAAATAACGGAGAAAGAGATTTCTGGGCTGCCAACTCTGGCTGCTTTTTTGGGGCGAGTGGAAGTGATTTGTTCAAAGCTTCCAGTGCAGTTAATATAAAACTGATAAAATATTTGTTGAAATTAATAGTATGGTGGTCATGCTATAACCAATCTTTGCACACACTCTGGAGGCAGTGTTCCTGACAGGTTGGAAATGGAATAGGTGGAAGAATGGCAGTGGCCATTCTTTTCTGGTTCTAAGCTTTCTGAGAGAAATACTAGCATGTGTAGTATGCTAGAACCTATTCTAGCTTCAAGTACTAGAACTAAAAAAAAGAATGCAGCCTTTTTATGGGGATATTGAACAGACTGGTGTTGGAGAAGACTCTTGAGAGACCTTGGACTGCAAAGATATCAGTCCACCCTCCAGGAAATCAACCCTGACTGTTCACTGGCAGGACAGATGATAAAGCTCAAACACTTTGGCCATGTCATGAGAAGGGAGGACTCCTTAGAAAAGAACCTAATAGCTGGGAAAAACTGAAGCGAAAAGGAGAAGGGGGCGGATGAGAAGGATGAGATGGTTAGATCATGTCACTGAGGCAATGAACATGAATTTGAATAAACTTTGGAAGCTAGTGGAGGATAGGGTGGCCTGGCATGTTGCATTTCATGGTATCATGAAGCATTGGACACAACTTCTATACTAATAAAAGGCTAATTCTTTCTGTCAGGTCCCCTTCTAGCTCTGCCCATAAATGCTCAACATAATGTTATACCTCTTTGGAATCTGGATGATCCCAGGATTAACCCCCCCACACAACTGAAACCCACACTCACACCCCCAACTCCACAACCTAAACCCCTTTAGGTCTGCCGACACCTGCACAAAGACATATTATACCTCTTTGGAATCAGGATGGTCCTGGGATTAACCCCCACACACAAGCGAACCCCACACCTCCACACCCACAATTCCAAACACATCCTCTAGCTCCACCCATACTTGCTCTACATAGACATATTATAACATCCAGCAGTGGGATTTGTGTCTGTATGAGGAGGGAACAGTTAACAATTCAAATTTGAAAATAACTGACAAAACCTACAGTGAGGTTTTCAAGTTCCATGGACTGAATTGAGGAATTCAAAATTATTTCTTCAAAATTGCTATTTTCTAAGCTGGACTGAGGTCCCTTTAGTTTTGCCCTCTGCAGGAGCTGGCTTAAAGGAGCCACACTAAGTGCAGCTTTTAAGCTAGTAACAAATAACAGCAACATTCAATAGGTGTTTTTTTAATGCTCAGCCAGTGGTGTTTTTTTAATGCTCAAAAAAGCCATTGGTCCCTTATTGGTGTTTGGCATGGTGCTTGGCTTCTGAATTTGGAAATAATTAGTGATGCCAACATTACAAGTTATGTCTGCTGATACTTCCAATAGGTGAATCATGTGAAGTGGTACAATAGGAGACAAATGTTGCAAAACATTGCACTAGAGCCGTGTTTGTGCAATGTTGTCATGTGCTTTCCTGATGTCCACCTTTCTTCAGGAAGCAGGTTGATTCAGGGTTGCCAGATCTCTGGAATTTCCAGGAGGCCTTCAAAAAACAAGTCTCTCCTCCGGAGCGGCGGGAAAAGGCAGCCAACCTCTGGGAAAATAGCTTCCTGATGGCCGCCATTTAAATATGGTGTGCTGCAGCTGTGCACACTTCTGTTTGGCTGCATCTGTGGCATGCGCTATCCTTGGTCCTAATCATCAGGTGGACCATCGGGCAGGAGAAAGAGTGAGCGGGAGAAGGAAGCGCTGTGGCTCAGAGCGCTCTCGGCCAGCAAGCTGGCAACGGCCTCCAGTGCGCTCTCCTCCTGGGGCCACAGTCGAGGCCATCCACCACCTTTGCCACAGCCACCCACCCCATGAGTCCGCTGTCTGTCTACTTCTGCCTCCGTGCTCTGTCTCCGGCCTCCCAGTGTCGCCTGCCTACTGCTGCCTCGCTCCCTCGCTGCAGCTTCATCCTCCCGGCTGCCCCATTGACCTCCAGGTGAGGTGGAGGAATTGGAAAATGCGTGAGCCCCATGCTTGTTGTGTTGTGTCTACCCAGAAGTAAACTCCATTATACAATGGGACTTCCTCCCAGGAAAGTGTGCCAGTATAATGGAGTTTGTGTTCCTCTCAGAGCCACAGTGAGTATAGAGTTCCATCATTTTTCAATTTTAAAAGTGATAATATAGTACTAAATATAGAAATTAAATACAGGTTAGAAAAACGAGTGTCTTTAGCTTATTTTAACATGTCCTATATTTTGTCCTACATTTTTGGGGTGTTCAACAATTTTTTTAATTGCAGGAATTTATGCAGGAATTTTGGCTTGGGGGGTAGGAATTTTTGCCTTTGGGCAGGAATTTTGCGTTTGGCATCTGGCCATCCTGTGTTGATTTAAAGTCTTGTTTCTAAGAAACAATGTAACAAAGAAAAGAGAGATTTTTGTTTGCTCTTCAGCTGTTTGACTCAAATAAAATCAAGCAATTTCTGCCCAACATTGCATATATGCAACAAATGTGTGCACTTGCGGGCTGGCTAGAAATGGGTTAAGGTTAGGAAATCAGGAGGGGTAGGGTTTGAATTATGGAGTGTGGGGTTTGAATTGAGGCACACAGTTACACACACACAAATTATTGCAACTAATTTTTCATATATACATTATTTTTTCTGCAAACAAGAACTTGGGAAAAGATTTCAAGAGTGACATCTTCTTATCTGGTGAGCTTAAAATAATTCAGAACCACCTAAATAAATAGCAATGAAGAGACTGATTCAAGTGTTATGATGCCTGGATATTGGGAGGACAAGGCAAAATACCTATAATGGTTGTTTCACAGATTTGAATGTAGAACATTTGTAAAACAAAAAATTCCTCTGAAACTACCTTACTTTGTGTCTCCAATTTAATTGTGTCATCTCTGAATATAGATTGTCCTATCCGTTCAGCTTCTGTCTTTCCTAACATGAGATGTTACACACTAGAATTCCTGCTGAATTCTGGCAAATTTCATCTAAGGGGTGTCAAACTAATTTCATACAGAGAGCTGGATTAGCATTAATGATGTCTCCCGAGGATCGGAATCCAATCTTTTGCATTACTCAGAAATGTCCCATATAGTCAATGGGCTTACTCTCAGGAAAGTACTGGGTGACCAAATGTCCTCTTTATCCAGGACATGACCTCTTTTTTAGCCTTGTGTCCTGGAAAAAAACTTGATTGCCCTCCTTTTCTTTGAGAGCAGGCAGCATGTAGCCTTCTTGTAATTAATCAATTAGATGTAATTAAATACATGTAATAATTTTAAATTTATACATGTTGCAAATTAAATTAACTACATGAACATGCATTAAATGTAAATATGAGAGTTTTTAGCTATTATTTTGTTATATCCTCCAAGAGGACCTTGTCCTCTTTTTCTGTTATGACTAGGGATGGGCCCGGGCCACCCCAACAACCGGTTTGCCGGAAGGGGTGGGGCCGGGGTCAGGGGGCGGAGCCGGGGCAGGGAGACGGCGGACCCCAACCCCGGCGCACTGCACATGTGCCAACCCCGGACTGTCTCTGGGTGCGTCTCCTCCAGGAGACACACTGCACAAGCGCTGCAGTTGGCGCATGCAGAGTGCATCTCCTCCAGGTGGAGGAGACGTTCTGCACACGCGCCAAGATGTCGGTGCTTGCGCAGTGTGTCTCCTCCTGCTGGAGGAGATGCACAGCGCGTATGCCGACCCCGGTGTGTGTCTCCTCTTCCCAGCATCCGAACCGGTATGCCAGGTTTTCAGGCGACCCCGCCGCTACCAGTTAGGTAGCGGCGGGGTCATGGGAACAACCGGTTCGGGCGATCTGGCCCGAAACGGTTTGGGCCCATGCCTGGTTATTACACATGGTCCCCTTGCAGCAGAGGGTTGTAATAAGAAAGGATGCAGAGGGCATTAGGCAGCCATTGAGGAAGAGGGCAAGGTTGGGGGGGGGTATCTGAGGATCCTGTTCCTTCCAGTCTCCTGTGCAGGTTGGCCCTTCCCCTTGCCCTGTTCTTGTTGCAGTGTGTGTGTCCAGGCTCATGGTGGTTAGAAGCAGGTAGGATTTATTTCAACTGCACAGTTGGGTCAGTTCCCGGGACATGCAAGTCCAAATCAGGAAAAAGACAATCAAACAGAAACTGACATAAAGATTTATACCTCAGAAAGCAGCAGCATTAATATTCATTTCTGGCATCATATGACTGGCTATACATGGAATATATTTTTCAAAGCATTCATATTCAACTAGATGTGGACTGTAACTTTTGATTCCTGAGACTTCTCATTGAGACTCCTATTTTCAGCAAAAGTTATAAGTTCCATTTCTTGCCCAAATGGGGTAACGTTGCTTATGTGATCAACTTGTGATCACCTTTTAGCAAATTCAGTAGAATGGACATTTGCTTGATCAGCTTTTGACCAATTCTGTTCTTTCACAAACACCAAACTTATACAGACTAATTTCTTTTGGCTGGCATCACCGATACAGAGGTAATGAACACACAGGGATAGGAACACAGGGGTATGAACACACAGACTGAATCATTCTGATCTTGGTCCTACCAGATCTGCCCAGTGAAAGTTGGCTGATTAGGAAGGTGCCACATATTTACCGGTATATGAGATACTGACTTTCCCGCGCCAAACTATGACAGTGGCTGCAGAAGAAGGACAGACTGATTGCAGGGAAGAGGGACTGCTAAGCAGATGTAGTACTTCCATGGACAGAGGCTGTGTGATCTTATCACATGCTGTGGGGGTAAAGTGCCCATATGTCCACTTTTTCCAAGACATGCCCTCTTTAGGTTTGCATCCAGGAAAAAAAAAATCTTCATTGTCCTTTTTCTTGTGAGCTGGCAGCATTGTGAGCTTTCAATCCCTTTGAAAGCCACAAGATAAAAAAGTGGATTGAATTCAGGGTGTCCAGCGGTCCTCTTTTTTCTGGACACAAGGCTAAAAAAGAGGACATGGTATGGAAAAAGAGGACCGCTGGGCACCCTGAATTCAACCCACTCCTTCTTCTTGTGGCTTTCAAAGGGGGGGGGGGGGGGAGAGACGGGAGCAACCTCCATTGTGACCTTGGGATTATTCCCAGGGAAGTATGCATAGCATTGCACCTCCAAAAAGCCTGATCCTGTGCATAGCCTGATTCTGTGCATGCCTCCCCCAGAAGGGGGTGCATGGCTTGCAAAGCCAGAGGACCTAATTCTGTGCATGCCTACTCAGAAGGAAGCCTCCCTCCAGAAGTCACATTACAGTGGGCTTACTCTCAGGAAAGTGTGACAGGGCTGGAGGGAGAGATCCAAGCCCCTCCAGTCTCCTCAGATGTAAGCCCCATTACATGTGGAGCGAAGTGGAGGAGGCCGGCACTAGGACCCAGAGGGCCCTCAAGCCAGGCTCTCAGCCCACTCAGCCCGCTGGCTCATGCGTCTGTCCCTCCCTCCTGTGCCCGCATAGTACCACTTTGCGCAGTCGCCATGTGGGAGGCAACTAGGCAGTCCTAGGACCCTGTGGGCTCCCTGTTGGGTTGGTGAGCGCCTGGCCCACTCAGCCATGGACTGCACCCGCATGGTGCCTCCTTACACATTCTCCCCAGGAGAGGCAGATGCAGCGCTGACAAGAACCTCTTGGGGGAGAGGGAGGGAGGCTCACTGGGATGGATTAACTGGCCTCATGGGCCAGCTTTGGCCTTGAGCTGACACCTGTGATCTTAAGACTTTCTGGTAACATGATATTGGCAGAGATGCTGAATAACCTTACAATCCAGAGTAACTACGGGAGCATGTAAGAGACATTTATGTCGACATAGTTACGGCACCACCTAGTGAAAACCTATGGGAAATTCATATTGCAACCCAGAGTAAATTGTTCTTATGTCAGAGCAAGGACTCCCTAAACTGGATTAGTTAGTTACTTTGGTTAAATTGGTTACTTTGGATTGCACCCTACATTGTTTTAATGGTTTACTTTTTCACACATGAACACATAGAGAAAGAAACCAAGCTATGACATCACAGAGATGAACTACACAAGTTAATAAATGGTTACACCATGGTGTATATTCTTCCCTTCCTTATAAGCTCTCCAGTGAATGCAGTACAAGATTGTTGTATGCACTTACTGGTATTTCAGTCTCCAAACTGGGAACTTTTCCCATGTTTTCTTCAAATTCCATGTTACCATAAGTTAGCATGGAAGTTAACAAGATGCAGCACATGCCCTATTGGCACAGCTGTCTATCGCTCTGGAAAGTTGGATAGGACTGGGCTTCTGTCTTCTGTCCATTTTGCGATATACACTATAGGTGAGGCTGCCAGACTCCTCTACTTTCCTAATATAGATTCCAACCCTTCCTTTTGCTCCTTTAATTTTCAGCACACTTAGCAGCTGTCTTTATTGAGCTTCTGCTGTGACATCCTGGCCTTTTTTGTGAGAAACTGCAGTTAATTTAGAATTCAAAAGTGTGTGTAATTTTCCTTTATCTCTCCCCCCTTTTTCATTTCTACTGCTTGTTGAACTTCATTGCATGCCTCATTAGGGATGAGTTAAAGCATTCGGGGGAAAAAAATTATTGTATTTCCATCGCCTCATTCAAAACTTAAACTACAAAAATTGGAATTATGAGAAAAATGCTCTTTTTCATGCTAAATGTTATTGAGAATGTCTTTGCTTGGATTAACACCACCTGTCTGTTGGAACTGTTGATAACTACAACACAGCTGTAGTTTATGGGTAATAAATTGTATTTAAATTCTAACCTCTGCACATGTTATTGTGTTTGCCGGAAGGGATATTTCTGATAAGGAAAAACCAGCTAAGATACTAAACTGCTAATAATGCCATAGCAAAGGAGGGAGGAAGTATCAGTAGTAACAGAATCAAACTGCAAAATGAGACAAGTAAAGTCAGTATTATTTAGAAAGCTTGGCTGTTTTCGAAAGAAAGTGATACTACCAATATATCCCAGGGAAGAGAAAACATTGATTATGTAACATAAGGGCCTAGGTAACAGAGTTGTACGTAAAGAACAATTCCTCTCAAGTCTATTCCAGCAGAACAGAAGGCCAGATGTCTGTAATGGAAAGTTATTTAAGGCCAGTGGTAGTAGTCACAAGAAAAGCTACTCACCATTCAAATGTTCACAAATCTCCCTGGGGAGGATTGCACAGTGAGTGAGTGACAGCACAATCCTTTGTCATTCTGGAACAGGCAGTAGCTGTTGCACACCACCACAAGGCAAGAGGAAATACCCTTTCTTGGGTAGTGTTGCAGCAATCCCAATGGGTCTACTCAGCTCTGTATCACCTTTAAAGCAGGAAAGGCAATGAAAGACTGCTGCATGCTGCTTGGGGACTGGAGTTGGGATTCAGCATATCAGTGGGTACCAACCTTGCCTCCTGCCCCTGCCCAGCCCATGAGCTGCCCTCTGTCCACCTTCCAGAATGCCTTCCTCCCACCTTCTTCCCACAGAAAGGCAGGAGATAATTCAAAAGATGACTCATTTCTTAATGGCCAAAGCCATTTTTCTCTCCATATCAATTACAAATCTGTTGATGAAATCATACACCACCATGAGGAACCCCTTTTGGACCCAAACTGTGCCTGGTAGATCAACAAAATATTGATTAGTTTGACTCTTCCCCACCTCCTTTATTCTCAAAATAACTTTCAGTATGAAGGAAGTGAGCGAAGCTTGATTCTCAGTATGTTGCTGAGATGGCTTCCATTTATATCTCCTAAATGGAATGATGTTTTTTGCTTGTGACAAATTTCATGTTCTTTCACAAACCCTACCACTGTCTTGAGTTTATCTTGCAGTCTCCATTCCACAGGATCCAGAGGAAATACTATCTTGTAAAACATCCAATATCATTTCTTCTCAAGTCCATTGGAGTTAAGTACCGGAAGCTTTTCTCCTTCATGTTAACCTGAAATAGATTCAAGGTGAATTTTAGATGTTTCCAGGGAAGCATTTGATGCCTGTTCAGATGCATCAGTGTAGCACATCTGGTACCCAACAATTCAATTAGCTTGATTCCTCTGGGAAAATAATTGGGATAGAAGAGCTGCCTTTCCTTCCACCCAACTGGAATTTATTTATTTAGCGTATGGCAAATACATGGATTTATGGTAAATCAGATGTTAAATGTCCATTCGACCCAGTCATTCAAGGACAGAATGCTCTATATGTAAAAAAAAAATCATACACTGAGCCAGTATTTGCTCTTGGTGAATACTCAGACACAATGTGATGAATATTTTGTCAAGGATCACTACAGTCGCACTGAGGAGTAGATACAAGACCTCACTTAAACAGTGAGTTCTGGCAGAACATCATGTTGGGTATGGATCCTGTTCAAAGTTGACCAATGCTGGTGAGGTAGGACAAAACCTGGCACCTTTCATATAGGTTCACCTGTGTAACTGCCTGTATCTGGGCATTTAGAAGTCCTTTTAGCTTTCTATTGTGCGTTGATGTTAAAATTGTTAGATGGTTGTTGTGCAAGTCCCAGAGATGGATTTCTCAATTTAAGCCTGCCAGTTGATAGATGAGGAAGATCAGTGTGTGCACAGGTAGAAGTGGGTTGCTCATGATTTTGTTGTATTCTTTCACTAGGGGCACAATCCAGAGTAACTACAGGGAATCCTTGCTCCAGTGTCAGAACAATTTACTCTGGATTGCAATATGAATTTCACATAGGTTTTCACTATGGTGGTGCCATAACTAGATGTGAATGTCTCTTCTATGCTCCCATAGTTACTCTGGATTGTAGGGTAAGGCATCTTGCCTTTGTAGCATGTGGCTACAAAGCCACATCTTTGCCTAAGGCATCTTGCCTTTGTAGCATGTGGTTACATGTGGTGCTATGTGGTTCTATGGTGCTGGTGTGGTGCTGTGGTGTGGTGCTTGCTTGTGGTGCTGTGTGGCTCAAAATGGGGAGCCAGCAAGTAGGAATGGATTTTATACAACTGCTTTTGATCCTCATGGGTTTGTTTAGTCTGGCATCAATCTTACTAGTGTGGCAGCTATTAAGCCAATGAAGGTGTGTCACTCCAAACATAGCACTTTACTTTCCAGTTAACCCCTTTCTGCCAATTTAGATTGGTACTAAATTAATGAGTTTTAATCATGTAAAACTCCCATATCTTCTATATATATAAAAGAGAAAAGTCACTGACTGACTCACTCACTCATCAACATCCTACCAAAACCGCCAGGCCTAGAAGCATGAAATTTGGGGTGGGTGTTCCTTCCATGACTGAGAGGTGCACTAAGAACCGGTTTTTGGAAATTCCAACCAGAAGGGGGTGAAAAGGGGCACAACATGTTTTCCTCCCCATACTTTGCATTGAAGAATTGATGACTCATCAACAACCCCTGGGCCTAGAAGCATGGAATTCTGGGAGGGATCCTTCTGTCACCTGAACACCCACCAAGAATCCATGTGGAGAAATTTAACCCTTCAGGGGCTGAAAAGGGGGCAACGTGTTTCTGTCCTATACTTAACATGGAAGACTGACCAACATCCAGCCAATTTGGTGCTCGGTGTCTGGTGCACTAGGGGGATGTTGTTAGGAGGAAGAGGTTGCACTGGGGAGGATGCTGCGCATGGGGGGTTGCGCATGGGAAGATGCACATGGGGGTTGATGCGCATGGGGGGATGTTGAGCATGAGGGAATGATGTGCATGGGGAGATGTTGCACATGGGGACTCATGCACATGGGGACTGATGTGTGTGGGGGACTGATGCGCCATGAGGGGATGGCATATGTGGGAATTTTACTGCAATTTTACTAAATTTTTCTGCAAGCAAAGCAAGCGTTCAAACCATTGAGCTACGTCTCTTTTCCCTGCTTACTTAAAGTCTCAGTAATATCCAGTATGGAAATCTGGATTTCACTTGTGTGAATTTAATGATGACTTTTCCCATATAGTTGACATCAAGTCCAAAGAGTGAACCTGCCTTAATTCCAAGGAAGATAATTGCAATGATCAAACAACAAATTTCTACTCCTAAACTTCAGCAGCACTGTGATCTGACAGTGCACACTGGAGATGCATTTTTTTAATCTCAAGTGGAAACTAAATACTATATGCATCCAACTTACATGAGTTGCTTCCTTCTCTGGTGTTAGAGGGAGCAAGTAGAAACCCTAAATTTGCCCTGACTCTTTGCAGTGGGAAGAATTCCATTTCCTCCCACAATGATCCTTTCTATGCTTCTGGCAGCCCTTCACTCTGCTACTTAAGGCTGACAGCTCTGATTTTTCTCTGGTGGTTACAGAACATGAGGTTTTTGACAGCTGCCCTTGCCATTATTTTTTTTTTCTTCATGTTGTTTTGTGTGTGTGTGTTACTGTCAAATCGTATCTTTGGAAAGTGCATGCCTGACCTGTCAGCAGAGGAAGGAGGCAATGCAGGCTTCCCCATCTCTTGTCTGGCTAAACTCCTTCTAAAATCATTGAGAAGAGCATTTGGTTTGACGGGAGGGAACATCTCTCTTGATTATCCATGTCAGAAGCCAAGGCATTTAAATGAGGCCTAAAAGGACCCAATGTTATGGTAGTGGATAGCTATACATGGATGTTTGACTATGTGTATACTGTATGTACATGTGTATAAGTGTTGGAGGAATGAATATACGTGTAATGAGTATTCAAGCCCAAAATATAAAATAGATGTACAGAAATGCATATCTGGAGGAACCTGAATAAGTTCAAGATGACAGTCACTTGTATAGTACATGCATTCAATGTCCTGTATTGTCCAAATTGTTGCATGCATAAGAATCCCTTCCCCTCCATAATCTTCCCCATCCACCCTCCAATCACTTTCCTTGGATCTGTGCCAAGGAAGACCAAGGCGAGAAAGGGGGTATGGAGACTGAGGCATTGGGGATAAGATCTATCCTGGCGTAAGACCACAGCATGAAAGGGGATATGGAGACACTGGGGGCAAGATCTAGCTGGATTTACGCCCTGCTGCAGTCTCCTTGCCCATTCTTTCCCCCCTTTCTACTCTTTGGGGTTAACACTGCAGCCCAATCAACATTATAGTTACAAAGACTTCAGCATCTAGTAAAGTGAATCTATTTTTTAAAAAATGTCTTAAATGATAAAACATTTAAGAGCCACTCTTCTAAACTGAAGAGAACAGCCTTTCCTCATTAGGGACATGCCCCAATAAACTAATAATTTTGGTTACTTTTCTGCACCTTTTCCAATTCCACTATATCCTTTTTGAGATGTGGTGACCAGAACTGGACATACTACTCTAGATGTGGCCTTACTATCGATTTTACAATAGCATAACAATATTGGCCATTTTATTTAGCTGGTCCAGAATGGAAACTGTAAATTTTCAATTCTGCTTTGTAAACTTGTGCAGTTTCAAGAAGTAGACAAAAGATCATACCTGATTACGATCCCTGTGCGGCCCCCAATGGCTGTGAAACTCCAGATGTAGTAGGTACAATATAAAAATCTGATGGGCTTGAAGGGAGCTGTTAGAAACTCTATCTAGTAGTAGGGAGAGATGCACAAGCTTGAAGACGTTAACAGAATTCTGCCCGAAATTGTTCTCCTGGGACCAAGAAATAAATAAGTGAGAAATTAACAAAGTGCAGTGCAGTTTGCTAAGTGCTATCCATTCTTAGCCTTCTTTCCATTGAACAAGATGCCTTGCAGACAAGACTCATGTATATTTGAAATAAATCCCACTGGAATCCACAGGATTTCCATCCAGTTCAATGTATGTATGGGACTGCTTTCCTTTTTTCCTGGCACCGTTGAGATTCTACTGTCAGTCTGCCAAAAATTTGGCATTGATACAAGTTCTGATCTATCTTGATTTTGTTATCACCAATAAAGGGCACACAGCATTGACTGTCCCTGTTAAATCACTTCCTCAAAAGCGAGATAAGAACAAGATATGCGGCCTCCGTGTCAACATACCTGCTGAGTGAGCCCTGCAAGCATCCAAGGTTTTCACAGCTTTTAACATTTTATCAGTTTTACTTTCTCTGTTTCTCACCATAAATAGGGCTCAACTGGTTGAAAGAAGTGAGATTACTGTGACCAAGAAGGAGAAAGTAGCAGCACAATCCTATGTTTGTCTATACATAAGTGTCAGTAAGTATCAGAAGTAAGAGCACAATCCTAATCATGTCTACTTAAATCTAAGCCCCATTGTGTTCCATGGGTCTTACTACCAGGAAAGTGTTTTTTGGATTGCAGCCTAAGTATAAAAATAAGTATTATTGTTCAGTGGCACTTCATTTCAGAAAAAAACATGTACAGTGGTGCCTTGTAAGACAAACATAATTCATTTCAGAAGCATATTTGTCTTACAAAGTGTTCTTTATACAAAGCGGATTTCCCCATAGGAAATAATGGAAATTCAGACAATTGGTTCCACAACCCAAAAATATTCATATAAAAAATTAACTCTGTAAAAATGATGACAGAACTCTGTAATTGAATTCAAAATGCTGTAATATAATACAGAACACAATTACTGTAATATTAATTAAAAAACACTGTAATATACTGTACAGTAAAACAAAAGAAAAACCTTTATGGCCAAAGATGACTAATTTTCACTAAAAAGAATCACTGGTGTATCAAGGAACAAGGAACCTCTCTAATAACACTTGCTTTTGTCTCTGAGGATTTCACGAAAATGTGACATTGCATTGTCATTCAACAGATTCATTGCTCACACTGCTATAGCCAAATTTGCGTAGTCCTTTTTTGCAACATTTTGCACAATTTCCCAATGTTTACGAATGTCCTTAATCTCATTTGATGTAAGGGATTCCTCATCCTTATTCTCCTCTGATGAGATTCCTCCATAACCTCTTACAGTTGTTCACGATGCAGATCCATCAATTCATTCACTTCACAATAAATTTTTGTTGTAAAACTGTCTTACATGGCACTGTGTCTTATAAGGCAGAATTGCTTAGAGATTTTAGTTTGTCTTACAAAGCTTTTGTTTTACAAATTACCACTGTATTTTTAAATAGGGAGTTACTTTCCCTGTATATAGACTAGCGAAAACATACCCACATTGCAGGAATAAAATTCCCACATACTCCATCCCCCCACTGCACATCAACCTCCTATGCACTTCAACCTCCCATGTGCATCATCCCCGCATGCATACTGTTCCCCCATGCACACCATCCCCCATGCACACTGTTCCCCCATGTGCTCCATCCACCCATGCACATTCTCCTCCCATGCACACCATATGCAACATCCCAATGCGCATCATCCCCCATGTACATCATCCCCCACGCACAATACCCCCGTACAACTTCCTCCATGTGCACCGTTTCCCCATGCGCACCATTCCCCCATGCGCATCATCCCCACATGTGCACCATCCCCCCATGCACAACACCCAGTGGCATCACAAGACTGGTGCAGCTGGTGCAGGCCACACCGGGTGATGTGCCACTGGGGGTGATGTGCTGGTGGATTTTGACACACCTCTGGCTGGCCCCGGGCGTCAGCATGCCCTTTGGGCTGGCTCCGAGGCAGAATGCCAGACAGAAGCTGCCGCTCCTCCTCAGAGCTGGCTGGAATGGATGGCTGAGGCACAGTGCAAAGAGATGCACTGCGCATGTCCAAACACTGTGCATGTCCACTGCGCATGTCTCTGTGCAGCCATTGGGTCTTGCTCCAAAGGTGGAGCCAGCTGCTCTGCCTTCAGAACAAGGCCCAATGGCTGCGCTGATGCACTGCACATGTCCAAAGCCTTGGACATGCACAATGCATGCCTCTGCGCAGCCATTTGGCCTCGCTAGGAAGGCAGAGTGGCAGCTTCTGAGGTCTATTCCTGCTTACCAATCTTTTGGCAGCCCTTCACTCAACCACCAGACTATTCCTGCTATCCATCCCACATCCATCTTCCTCCTGTCCATCTCCTTCCAATTTTTCTCTCTGTGCAGACACATGGTATAAATGTTTTTAAGCCTGCTTTCATGTAACTTCTTTCTATCTGGGCACCCGACAGTGACAAGTGGATTGATGTCAGCACCAAGAAACTTATGCATGTCTATGGCATTCATTCAGCTCTTACCTGTGGGGGGGATCATAGTGTTAGAAAATCAAATAACATTTATATAATCCTTTTTCTAATGTATTTGCTAAACTTGACTGTCTGGGATACAAAATTCACCTCCCCCCCCCCCCCCCACACACACACACATGCACACATGCACACGTGCACATGCATGCGCACAATGATGGATTCTATAGATTGTATCTACAGTATTTTGAGGAAGTTTTGTGTAGGTCTTTTGTTGTATGCTTCATCTTGTTCAGCACGTTTCAGTCTGAGGCTGCAATCCTATACACACTTTCCTGGGAGTAAGCCTCATTGAACATAATGGAACTTACTTTTGACATGAATAGGATTGCGGTATAAGATCTTTACAAGATAGTACATTACAAGATCTTCCAAGATAGGACGTAAATCCTATCTTGGATTTAAATACAGTTGGCTGGCAATTCAATGATTTGAATGCTTTCTCTATAAAGACAAGATAATCCACAGGAGTTTTGGCAAACACACCTACAAGAAATCATAGACACTAGCGTCTGTTGTTGCTGTGCAGCATACTCAGTGTAGTCACAACTCAGTGGAGGTAGGGATAATGATGCTGAATTGTTTTTTTGGATGCAAAGGTGGATGGACTGCCAAGAGGATCTTGGGCTAATAGTTTAAATTGTACTTGGCAATGGAATTTGCCATTTAATTCACTAATATTAGTGGCACCCAAGTGACCTTGAGAGTCTGAATCATGCAGCCTCTCTTAGTTATATAGATTTTAATGTGATGACACAGGCATCTTTTGGCCTGTGAAAGTAATGGAATTAATTATCTCGTTCAGACCATCACAGGGCAGATCATCCCAAGTTTGCTATCCAGTAGGAGGCAGCCTCTCTGCAGTCACCAACAAAAGCTGGAGGAAAATGTACATCATCTACATCAAGAGTAACCTGATGTAGTGGTGCAATCTTAAACTACCTACTGCTGGATGTTTGGCTTGGGTCCATTCTATGCTGAGGAACAGGTCAGTAGCTATAGTACTAGACATGCATGGCAAGTCAAAAGGTGGTTGCAGTGGCCTGGCACAATTCAAAACTGGAAGATCTTTGAAAGCAACCTTCTAAACTGACTTCAGTGGGGGTGAGGAAGGAGCACAATGAAAAGCAGGGCTTACCTAACTCTCTAACTGGGCAAGAGGCACTTTTTCAAGTGGGTGTTCCTCCTTGATTTAGCAGGGGGAGAGTAACTGGCCCTACACACCCCAGCAATGTCTGTTCAAGTGGCTTCTGCTGGTGTTCTCTTGCATTTTAGATTGTGAGCCCCTTTGGGACAGGGACCCATTAGCTATTAATTAGCTATTAATTTTCTCATTTTCTTTGTAAACCACTTTGTGAACTTTTTAGTTGAAAAGTGGTATATAAATACTGTAGATAGATAGGGATTGGGATTGGCAAACCATCTCACACTGTCACCTATTGTAGAATCATCTAAAGCAGGGGTCCTCAAACTTTTTAAACAGGGGGCCAGTTCACCGTCCCTCAGACACTGTTGGGGGCTGGACTATAGTCCAAGCCAAAATTCCTACCTACTTAAAAAATGTAGGACACCCCAAAAATGTAGGACAAAATGTAGGACATGTTAAACTGAAGCAAAAATACTTGTATTGCTTTCCTGTACTTAATTTCAACACTTTTGAAATTGAAAATCTTTTAACATGCCTGATTCTCACCCAGACATATAAGACTCCCTCAAAGCAATTTGCAGAAACGCAAGGCATGTCAGCGACATGCATTGACACACACCATGCACTCTCACACACGCACACAAACACACCATGCATTCCTACACACACACAAAACACACCCATGCATTCTTACACACAAACACCCCATGCATTGTTGCACACACACATACACACAAACACAAGCTCACCCATTCTGCAGAGGCTCAGCATGCATAGGATTGGCCTCAGACTGCAATCCTACCACAGTTTACTGGGGAGTAAGCCCCATTGAAGACAAAAGTCAGTAAAAAAAGTCAATAAACATGATTATCCCAGTGAGAAAATAACTTTTTTCCTTCAGTGAGGAGGAAAGTCTTTTGAGCAATATCAAGAGAGATCTCAAATTGTTGAAGGACTTGTTTCCTGGAATCTTTGGACATTGTAACTTAAGTTGGCCTTGTCACACAACCTTCCAATGACATACAGTGAATGAATGGAGGGAGGGCAGGATGTTACCCACTTTCCCTGGTTCTGTCCATTGAATGACTCATGTGCGGCACCAAGCCTATGTGCATAACACACATACCTCTTACCTGGAATCCTATACAGCACATTTGACTACCTAACTGTTAATTTTTGTAGCAGGATTTGGGCCTTTTGGCATTTTCCCCATCCAAGCCACATCATCAGTATCAATTTTTTAATACAGGCTGGAAGATTATTGACTACCAGCTGTTCTTGTTGGCACTTTGTTTTCGCTTTTTAAAATGTCTTTGCTTGCTTCGTTTTTCTTTATTTGGTGTTAAGTGCATCTTCTTGGTCTGTACCAGATGGCATCATAAAGTGGAACATGTCCAACAAATCTTTAGGGGTAGGAAAGACAAAGAAATTACATTAGCAATGGCTGCTACTACTCCAGTCTGAAATGAGTGCTTATTACTGAGCCAAAAACAAGGGACTTTAAAGGCTTTCTGGAAAACTGTGGGGAGAGGAGAAGGGGATTATTCACTGCGTGGACTTGCAAAGTCCATAATTAGTTCTGATTTTTTCTGCTGGCTTCATTTACAATGAAACCCTCCCTCCACTTTGCAAGGAGACAGGCAGTACAATCCAGAGCAACTAATCTGTCCACATAAGAGCCCTTGGATTGCCCTATCTATCACTAGGGTGGAGCAACTGCAAGATGCTCCACCCCAGTTACTCTGGAAGAGGCTTAGGGCAGAGCAAGGCAACATAAGGTGCCCTAAGAGAGGTGGACCTGCTCTGCCCTAGCTGCTCTGCCCTAGGCAGTTCAGGAGAGGCATGTTGAGAGCATGTTTAGCATTGCCTAGGGCAGAGCATTTACTCTGTATCCAAAGCCTGTTTCCAAGGCAGAAATGCCTTCTTCCAGTTCCTCAGAGATATACCACCTCAGGAGCAGGTACAGTAATGAGTAAACCCATAGGGGTCCATGATAAGGCCTGAGTAAGAATGGCAGTGTTGACCAAAAATCTGAGTTCTTGGCCATCCTAGCTGCAACCCTTGCTTCTCAACCTCAGGATATGAAACAACTATGGCTGCCCACAAACCTCAGGATACAGCAGGCCACTCCAAGAAGCCCCTTGTATTCACTGTAGAATGTACTGGCATCTCATCAGGGACTCCTTATAAGGCAGGCATCCAGTGGCGTCACCAGACTGGTGCAGCTGGTGCATGCCACATTGGGTGACGCGCTCTGTAGGGGGTGATGTGCCGGAGGAGTTTGACAGTCCTTTGGCAGGCCCCGGGCGTCAGCACGCCCATTCAGGCCTGCTCCAAGGCGGAACAGCAGCCAGAAGCTGCCGCTCGTCCTCGGAGCTGGCCCAAATATCCAGCTGAGGTGCACTGTACAGAAACACGCTGAGCATGCCGAACAGCTTCAGAGGAGACTTCCCTAGAGTGGAGGAAGTCCGCACCTCTGCACAGCCATTTGGCCTCACTCAGGAGGTGGAGGGGCAGCCGAATGGCTTCAGAAAGAGTACTGCACAGGCGCCAACTTTGGCGACTGCGCAGTTCAGGTAGGGGGGTGCACACATCCCAGGGGTGATGCACAGACTTCCGCACCGGGTGAAGAGTCACAGAGTCGTGTCACCACTGTAGGCACCACATCTGTTCCTTATTCAGTGTGGTCTGAGGGGTGTCTCCTCAGGAGCAAGTCCTCCCCATGTGTCAATTACTTAACATGCTATGGGGCAGTTAGGGCAGCCCAGGCTTCCTGACTCTCTGGATGCAGCATAACTTTCTGCTCTGGATACAGAATAGTTAGGAGAGAGCAGTTATGGCAGAGCAGGCTGAACTTCCAGTTACTCTGGATTGTGCCCTTACATTCCCTGATATGTGGTTTTAAACTCCTTGGCAAAAGTACAATAACTCCAGGGAGTTGGCCCAAGCATGCTGTATCCACCAATACTACATTAGGTACAGAAAACTCATTAACTGAGCAAATATATTTATATGGGGGAAGCGGACATGGGATTCCTTTAGACAAATCCTAGGTTCAATAATAATAAACAATTGGCTAAGAAGCAATTCTCCAATGCACAACACATCACCAATCCCATTTCATTCTTTCAGTACATTGTTTATGTTGCATAACTGAGAGGTGGAACTACTGACCTATACAGTATACGTGCTGTTCCCATCTCCTTTCCTGAAGCATGTTCTGCTCCAGAATAAAATCTGGGCAATGAGAAGTGAGGGCAGTGTTCTGCCTTCTTGCTGAAGCAAGACTGGCACAAGACTTCCTAATGCCCCAAGCCAAATGCTGCCCCCTTTACCCTTTCCTGCTAATGATGAGTGAAATAGCACCTATTCCAAGCCAGGGAGTGGAAGGAAAAGGTGGCACAATGGAGACAATTAGGTAGACAGAGGTGGGCACCCCCACACCCACCTGAAGGAACTGCTACCTCATGGGTGGGCTGGCTCCAGTGGTGGGCACAGGCAGGTTCGCACCTACTCTATAGAACCGGTTCTTAACAAGAGATAGGACATATAAAGTTTAAAAATAGCCATTTAAAAGTGGCTGCCAGATGGGCAGAGAACTGGTTCTTAAATTTTTTGAAGCCCATCACTGGCTGGCTCACCTTCTCCAAAGCACTGCTGTGGACATGTGGGAGTTCCTTCAAATCCCAAGAATTTCTAGCTCTACATATGTTACAAGTCCACAACCAGAGCGTATGCTCCATTGAACTCAGTTAGACTTACTTCTGAGTAAACATGCATAGGTTTGTGCTGTGAGACAATCTTAACATGTTACCTGAATGATAGTAATGCTGCATAACAGAGAGGTGAAACTAAATAATAATAAACCAAACAATACACTCAAAGAGAGAGTTCCATAAATGGGGTGCAGCCACAGAAAAGATTGCTCTCCCCAATACACCCACCTCTGAAGGAAGGAGCACACAGACGAGAGTCTGAAATGGTGAGTGTACAATTACATAAAAAAGAGTTACAGTAAGGAGAAGAAAATCTATATCTTGGAAGTACCAACCACAGAAACCTTTGAAAGCATCCCATGTGATATCCGTGGTGATCCAGCGTCAGTATATAGTCAGGACAATCCTATGCATGTCAACTCAGAACTAAGGCTGCAATCCTAAAGACACTTTCATGGATGTAAGACTTATTGAACACAATAGGGCTTACTTTTGAGTAGGCATGATTAGGACTGTGCTCCAAGTCATACTGAGTTCAGTGGGGCTTAGTGACACAGATTCAGGGCATTTAAACCCATTTTTGTCTGATCCATAGGTGAACACATTTGGTCCCTATCATATATATAAATATATAATGTTGGACAGAAATGGCTTAAAGGAGTACTCTGCAAATGTACAGCTCTGTTTGGATTGGGGAATAGGAACTGTGCACATTTGGAGGCACACACTCAATAACACTCCCTGTAACAAGCAGGAATTGCCATTTTCAGTTACAAATCATTAAACATCATTGTGGGCATGAACTTTTCTTCTGAATCTATCCAGCACTCATAATGACCATTAATAACAATGACACATTTGGCTCCAAAATGTTCAGAGATGTTGACAGAGTTGAAGAACTGGGCCAAGCTTTGGTGCAGCCATGAGAAATTTGGCCACGCTGCTTTTACAGAAAAGAATAGCAAAAAAAGAGCACAGCAAATAAGCTGTTACAGCTGACCTGTTCTGCACAGATGTCAGGAGCAGGAAAACATCCAGGAGTTTGTATTTATTTGCAACAACCTGAGAGCAGGTGAAAGTCGCTTGAGAGCAGCTGAGATCCATACCCCATCTGTTTGTAGACAGATCAGGTCCACAAGGTGGAATTATGGAGTAAGAAGTTCAAAGCCAGCAGAAGGGTCGTGTGGGTTACAGTCACTGTGGTTTCAAAGTGAACGGAGGCAGTCATCTTGGGGGCCCTGGCATGCCATCTTCCCACCCTTTTTCTCTGTCAAGTTCCCTCCTTGCTCTCACCTGGTTTGGCAGCATTCCACAAAGAGATTCCATTCTCCTCAGCAGTCCCACCAAACTGCTGAAAAGCCATTTTCCTCCACACGTCCCCTGCTGCTCCTTCCTTCTTTTCCTTTTCAGTAACATCACACTGAGGAGGATGACACTATTTTCTGAACCCTGTGGACAGGCAAACAACTATTGGGTGAGCAAGCAGAGAAAATGGTAGTGGTTTCGGTCTTTTGACATGGCACCCCAAAACCTACCAGTTCTTGCCCCTCAGCCAGCCTGCCGGTGCCAGCACAAGTTAGAACTGCACTGCATTGCTATGATCCTATGGAAACACTTTCCTGGGAGTAAGACAATGGAGTAGACTTTTGAGTAGACATGATTAGGATTGTGTTCTAAGTCAATCAGAAGGCAGGTGGAAAGCTAAGATGAACTTTCAAGGTCCTGTGACCAGAAGAGGGAGCCTGACAATGTTGTGAAATACAACTGGTTGGAATTTTAAGATATCTTTGTTCTAGCTCCAGAGTTACTATTTGTCACAATCTATTATTTAACCCAAATGTAAACTTGTATTTTTGGACTGCATTATGCCACCCTTCTTCTGAAGCAGAGTAGTATATTTTCAGGTAGGACTGGTCCAGCTAGTTATTTGTCCATGACCTTCACTCTGAACAGAGATTTTACACTAACTGTATTACCTAACGTTCAATGGATGAGAGGATATCCTTATTACACCACAATTCTGAAAGAATCTCTTGTAAGTCTTACCTCCTCTGCTGCTCCTTTCTAGTAAGCTACTTGCTAAAAACTCTACTGCACCTGCTACATGCTGTATTCATTCACCCTGCCATTCACTGAGGATGTTAATTCTTTTTAGTTAAAGATGTACTAGAAAAAAGTATCAATCAACTGTTCAGAATATGGCAGAGCAATTGCAGTTGCCACATCACCAGGTGCAGGGGGGAGCGTGTTACCCTAGGACACAGGCACCCCTCCTGGCACCTACGCATTACTTTTCTGATGCCAGTCAGCTTCAGAGGAGACTCCACAGGCACCAACGCAGGTGCAGTCGTCTCTGAAACTGACTGACTTCAGAGGAGACTTCCTCTGCTCTAAGGAAGAGCAGCCTGCTTCTCCTTAGAATGGAGGAAAGGACTGCACATGTTCATAAGCCTGGTCATAAGACTCAAAAAAAGACTAAGCAACTCAGAGTGGCAGCTCCATCTGGAGGTTTTCAAAAGATGGGGAGCTCCTGTCATGGACCTATTTGTCTCCAAGAAGAACACATTACTTCCAAGTTTTCTTTCCCGTCTCCCAACGGAGGGGGCCAAGGGAACAGATGCTACAGCATCGATGGCCAGCAGGACTGCTGTACGCCTTTCCTCCAACCCAACTCCTGCAACTCTTTCTCAACAGGATGAGGTTAAGAAACACTGAGGTAATTGTGGTGGCACCAAATTGACTGACATCTGTGGTTTCCAGACCTGGTCCAGCTCAGCAAGGAAGAGGCCTGGAAGCTTCCCGTCAGACCAGATCTCCTGCATCAGAGTCCGATCCTACACCCACACCTGGAGATGTTTCAGTTAACTGCTTGGAGATTGAGCGGCAAGCAAGATAGGTCACCCAGTCAGGGTCATTGATACCTTGTTAGCTTCAAAAAAGGCTTCCACAGCCAAATTCTATGGGGCGACCTGGAAAAGATTTACCAGTAGATTGTGGTGCTTGAGAAAAGGTATTTATCCCCTTAAGGCCAAGACTAGACATATCCTACAGTTTCTGCAGGATGGCCTGGACCTGGGACTGAGTACTAGTACCTTTTGTATGCAGGTGGCGGCTTTGGGTAGCACCCTGGGGGCATCTGAGGGCAAGTCTACAGTTTCTCATCTGCATGTTAAAAGGTTTCTGAAAGGGGTTGGCAATATTAACCCTCTTTCTGTCTATCGATTTCCTTCATGGGACCTTCACTTAGTTCTTTCTGCTACGATGCATAAGCCGTTTGAACTTTTAGGTTCTAATGATCTTAAGCACCTCACCCTCAAGACCCTCTTTTTAGTTTTGGTTACTTCAGCTAGGAGGTTTTTAGAATTGGGAGCCTTATTAGTCAAGCCCAATCTCTGCGTGTTCCACGATGATAAGGTGGTTTTGAGACCCAGCCCTTCATTTATGCCAAAGGTCCCAAGTTTCACAAGGTCCCAAGATCTGGTTTTACCCTCTTTGTGTCCAAAACCCTCTTGTGAAATGGAACTTAACTGGCGTAAGTTAGATGTTCGTAGGTCTCTAAAATATTACATAGGCAGATGGAAGCAATATAGGAAAACTGACTGTTTATTTGTGCTTTTCAAGCAACCTTCTATGTGTGCTTCCCGTAGTACTTTGGCAAACTGGTTGAAAGGAGTGATTCAACAGGCGTATTCATCTGTAGGAAAGAGCCCTCCTCTGGACATTACAGTCCATTCTTTCTGAAGTGTAGTCGCTTCTGCCTTTGAGGGATTTGTGTCTCTTGAGGACAATTGTAAAGCAGCTACCTGGTCTAGTCCTTCCATTTTCAGTAGACACTATAAAATTGAGCTAGCTGCTTCGGCTGAGGCTGCCTTTGGATGGAGGGTTCTACAAAAGGTGGTGGCCACCTAGGGCCTTGCAATCCTCCCACCCCTTTGGATGAGTACGGCTCTGGAACATACCAGTCAGTTCTGAGCACTCTTCCTCCCATCTACAGAGAAAAACAGGAGTTCCTACTGTGGGCTCCTGTTTTGGGAGGAGGTAAGGAGGGTGCTCAACCCGTCCCAATGCATTGGGCTGTAGCCCTGGGGTGGGGACCACCTCTCTGTTTGGTGGTCTTGACGTGTGGGTAAGGGGATGACGGCAGTGAACTCTCTCCCTCACTCTTGTTATCTCTTGGCTTATTCTTCTGCTGTCCAGGTGACCTGGCAACAGTTGCTGGTCCGTTAACTGTTATCTATTTAGTCCTCAGTCATTCTACACTGGTTTCTGAGGACTATGTTGGAGGGTACCTTACTCTCAGCTCAGTGATGAAACTGGGATCCTGGGTGACTTCCTCTAGAGTGAGAACACTTTACGTCTGCCTTGCCTACAGTGGGGGGGGGGGGGGGGGGAAGGGCACATCCAATAAGTTCTGTACACCCTTCCTCCCTCCTCCCAGAACAGGAGCCCATGGGAAGAACTCCTGTTTCTCTCTTGCCCTTGCATCTGAGCATCCACACTTCTTGCAGCTTGGATCTATATTTAACCAGGAACAAGGCCCTGGACTTCAGAGTGCTCAGTCAGCACTGATAGGGCAGGAGTGCTCCAGAGAGTGTGTCACCTCCCAGTGTGACAGAAGGGTAGTGTTCTTTGCTGATAAATCTTATTTTTAAATGAGCTGCTTATCAAAGTGTTAAATAATGCATCTCATAAATAAAGATCTGCATGTACAGCTGAGTTATTTCCTCACTGAACTCACAAGTACATGGCTTGCTCTGTAGCCATACAAGCACTAGAAGATACATGATTACCCTCTAGATTGGTTTGGAATGGAAATTTTCTTTCCTTTTTGTATTAAGCCCTGGGAATAAATTTGTGCAGCTTTTTCCATGAACACAAATCTGAAGGGTGGTAGAAATGTAACCATTTTTATATGGAAAAGCACAAAATAACTTCCAGCCAGTGACTCCAGTTACCATGGTCAGTCACTATCTTCTGACACTTGAAATTATTGACCATGCAGATATATGGAGAATATTTGACATCAACATCCTGAGGACAGTTTCAGCTCTAAAGTACATTCTTAGTTTGTGGGCAGCTGCAGCCCAATCCTGGGCTGACTTTGCCCTGTGGTAGACCAAAAATACTTAGCTACCATTATATCCCACAAGGCAAAGGAATCAGCTAGTGGTTTCCTCAGGATAAGGTGAAAAAATTTCATTTTAGCTACCAGTGTGCATTGCAGGTGGAAGGTGTGTGAGTGTATGTGTGTACACATGAGTACACATGTATGCGTTTGAACATGTGTACGCATGTGTGTGTGCATGTGCACATGTGTATTTATTATATATACAGTGGTGCCTTGCTTTACAAGCATAATTCGTTCCAGAAGCATGCTTGTAATCCAAAACACTTTGTATATCAAAGCTAATTTTTCCATAAGAAATAATGGAAACTCAGACATATCATTCCAGAACCCAAAGATATTCATAGAAAAATGATTACAATACTGTAACATAATACAAAATGATAAAAATTACAAAATATAAAGAAAAATAAATGAATTTAACCTGCACTTAGTCTCTCAGGTCACTCAGGCTGCAATCTGCCCCCCCCCCCTTACAGAGGCATGAGCTCCACTGATTATAGTAGGTCTTACTAGGTCTATACATTCTAGATCTCTCAGGCTCCTTTCCAATGCCCCCCTTACATAGGACTGGGCACCGGCACCATCCACCACAAGGTGGCACTGGGCACCATTGGGCAGCAGGCACCATTATACACCGGGCATCCCTAGTGGGCACCAGGCACCCTGGCCACCAGGCCTCCATGCACAGGGCACCACCAGGCACCATGGGGCAACGGCCATCTGTACTCATATTTGTAGCCTAATTAGATCAAATGTAGAGAAACAGTCAATTTTTCCCAGGCTGGTACTTGAGTCCAAATCTCAATTGGAGCCAAGTTTCTGCATGAAAATGATCAGGCAGCAGGCACTGCTGGGCACTAAATCAGTTCTTAGAGCATCAAAGCACAAATGTCATTGCAATAGAACAGACACTAGGACTTTCGCACAAATTCATTGTGCAGGCAGGCAAGTTGGGGGGTGTTTCTTTTGGGAGTTGTGGGGATCCAACTAGGTAGGGAAGAGTGGGAAGTTTCTTTTGGGGGTGGACAGCCAGGCAGGTAGTTATGGGGGCATGTTTCTTGTGGGGGTTGTGGGGATCCAAGTAGGTAGGGAATGGTGGTAGGAGTTTCTGGGTGGGGGTCTTTTTTGGAGGGGGTCCAGGAGATACGTAGGTGCCTGGGTGGGTGGGGAGGAAAGGTGGGTGCCTGCATGGGTGGGGGAAAGGTAGGTGGGTGTGAGGTAGGTAGGTGGGTGTGAGGTAGGTACCTGGGTGGGCTGGGAGTTTGGCAGCTGCTGAGGCAATGATGGAGTGGCATGGGGGCTATGGAGGCAGTGTGGGGGTTGGGGGCATCCAGTGGCCACGGTTCAGCTGCAGAGGCCCCAGAGGGGCCGCTAAGGCAGCACGAGGGCTTGGGGGGACATCCAGTGGCTGTGGTTCAGCTGTGGAGGCCCCGGGGATGGCCGGTAAGGCGGCAAGGCGCTTGGGGGGCCTCCAGCCGCTGCAGCTTTTCTTCAGAGGCCACTGGGATGGATGCAGAGAAGGGATGGTGTATGGGCAGGGCAGCTGGCCATGCAAGGCTCTTGGTCAACCAGGAACGGAGGAGGGAAATCCTACTGGTCCTGCCTCTCCAGCCTCCCAATGGGAGGCCCAGAGCTGAATTCAAATTTTGATCGGAATCTGGTCTAGATTTTGACTGAAATTTGGCCCAGAATCTGGTCTAAGGCGGGGTTTTTCCGGCTTTCCAGTAAACCCCGCCTTTTCCCAGAGACCTGGGTACCCTGCTTAAGATGAATAGCTGATAATTGTTAGGTATGGGAAAACTGTGTCAAAAATATTTGGGGGACACACAAATAACATTGGGAATTAATATTTTAAAAATCATTTTGAAAAAATATGCCTTATTTAAATTATTTGAATTGAGAATTTGAACTGAGAATTATTTCAGTTTGCTGGGGAGGCTGAAAAGAGACTTCCAGTGCAATCCTAATCCTATCTATTCAGGAGTAAATCCTATTGTATTCAATAGGATTACATCTACTCCCAGGAAAGTTTGTTTACTATTGCAGCCTTCTATTCTCTACAATCTAGAGAATGTTGTGCCTATTCTATGGTTAAGCATAATCAGATCTGCTAACAGAACAAAAATTGTATGTTTTTAAGAAAAGGAAATGGTTATGATCTGATAATTAGCAGGTACTGAAAGAAGAATTTGTGAGAGTCTACTGTCAAATAAATAAATAAATGCAGCATATGGAAGATTGGGAAAATCTTCAGCAGTGTGCTGAAGTGGGGGTCTCCTCCAGGCAGTAATCCTTGGTGTGACAATTTGGGTGCTGCAGGTACACAAGCATGTCAGATTTTTCAAAAAATCTGCAGGTATAAGCCAGTGATGGGATTGGAAGAAATTAACAACCGGTTCTATGCCCATCTGGCAGCCACTTTTAAATGGCAATTTTTAAACTTTATATCTCTCGTTAACAACCAGTTCTATAGAGTAGGTTGTTCTATAGAGAACCTGCTGGAGCCCACCACTGGTATATTCTCTCTGACAACTCAGAAGAGGAGATGCACATCACTATCTCTATCATTTTCAAAAACACCTTTCTCATTAAATAGGAAGAATCCATCTGGACTCACAATTGTAGCCTAATTAGACCAAATATAGAGAAGCAGTCAGTTTTTCCCAGAGTGGTACTTGAGTCCAAACCCCAATCAGAGCCAAGTCTCTGCATGGAAAGGAAGGATGGAGAGACCAACCTCACACCCAGCCATGTCATCTCCACTTTGTCTGTTTCCCAAACAAATGCTTCTAGCCAGGTAGTTTAACAATCCTGGCACAAGCTTTGCACCAAAGCCCAACAGTCTGACCCGAGCAGCTTTTTATAGGCCAACTCAAACGGAGCAGATTGTTAATTACCATAGTAAATCCCAGGAAACTCTGCCGTATGACTGAAACGCTCTGCTTTTGTGGGAAATGGGACTGTCAAATGTTGTAATAAGCTCAAAGTAGCAGGTTGAACTAAAGCTTCCTTGTTCTGGGGCTGGCTAATGCAATAGCCCAGCATGTCAGGCCAGTGCTGAAGCTTTTCAGAGAAGCTCTGGCATTATAAACTGGGATACACATGCATACCACGGACTGGAAAGAAGAGGGACGGCAGGGCTGAAAGGCTTCAAACTGAAGCTGAAAGGCTTCAAACACCAATATACATACATATACACTCAAGAAATTGTAAGAATTGTATTCATGGCCTGGAAGAAGATGGAGTTGCTTGTCTAAATCCACCTATTTATTCGTTTTTTAATGTGTGAGGCACTATTTAGCACCAAGATATCATGAGGATGAAAAAAATAAACAGATGCAATAAAACAATACAATTCATAAACCTAAAAGCACTTTATGAAATCACAAAGTATCCATCATTCTCTGGCATTAAAATCCAGTAGAATCATAAAATACCAAATATGTAGAGCTGCTATACACATGCTGGAAGGCCTGGGCAAAAAGGAAAGTCTTTGCCTTGCGCCCAAATAACACAACTGGTGCTAGTAGAACCTCTCTATGGAAGGTGTTCCACAACTTAACCGCCACAACTTAAAATGTCCTCTTTCTAGTCACCTCAGGCAGTGTAACGACTGAAAGGAGAGCCTGTGTGTAAGTCCAAACAAACTTTAAAGGCTTTGTAAAGGCCCCTGTGAGAGAGGAATGACTTTCAGAAAGTAAAGGGTGCAATCCTATCCATGTCTACTCAGAAGTAAGCCCCATTGTGTTCAATGGTTCTTACTCCCAGGAAAGTGTGCTTAGGATTGCAGCCAGTCACCAAATTAAGGACTGAGCAAATATTTGAACTAGTACCTTCCAGCGCATGATTATCACCATACTGTTGTCATCTCTGCACAGATCCAAAAGGTTTTGGTGAGTCATCCTTCCATTCCCCACAGATATTCAAGATGCTTCAGCCCAGTATCACGCACAGGACTCCAATAACCTGGCATGGTTTCCTCACATCAGGTTTTCTTGCCAGATAATTGTGGGTTTCTATGTCAGATAATTGAGGATTACGTCAGATAACTGAGGATTGAGAAAACCTTTCCTGATGCCAGCTTGCCATGTCAGATAGGTATGGATCATGCCATTAGTCTAGGTAGCTTCCTGTACATGTTGCAGTGGTCAGCTTGAATATTCCTTCATTTTAGGTAATATTTTACTGCACCCTGAAATGTTTCAAAGGGCTCTGGCATCCGTGGTAGTGCCATCACAACGTCATTTAATCAAATTATATTGTGAAGTCATATCTGGGTTCACCTGAACATTTAGGAGGTGCTGCTAGTGACTGTATTGCAATCCAGCTGCTGCCTCCTGTTCCTTCTCTTGTGGTGTGATTCCTTCAAGTAGGAGTCTCCACAGGAGGAGCAGGAGCAACAAGATTGTAAAGTGGCCACAGCTAGTATCCCCTGCTCTGTAAAGTCCAGATTCTTCAGAGAAGGAGGTGTTGGTGGACTAAAAAAATTGTCCCTTCCTTGGCATAGTCCCCAGGCACGGCCCCTCAAACTCCATGCTTGTTATGCATCTATCTACTACAGCTTGGAGTGTGCCAAGACACCCACCACATAGGCCTTATCTCTGTACTTCACATACCTTGCCAAAGCACACTTCAAATTATGGCTTTTTCTATTACAAAATCACCTTTAACCTTCTGATTATGGTGTGTATTGAAGGGAGGAAATCCTTTCTCATACTGGTCTTCTGTTTTGAATTCAAGTGTGTACCAAATGTGTACTAACAGAACCCCTTAACACAAATCATAGCTGTCAAATAAATGTTACTTTGGGATATGCATACATCCTCCCTTGAATTGAATTCAGAAAATAAGCTTCTAGTTGAAAAAAATGGGCATATGTGAACCCATACTAATGTTTCTGCAACGCAGACTAGCTCAAAGGAAAGCATTTTTCATTTGCAATGCTTTCAAAATCTGAAATCTATAGAGTTTAAAGATGCTAAAATGATTATTTCTAACATTAATATTTCTAAGTTCATTTATTTGGAAGGGTGGGTCAATAACTTGTCTGTCTCTTCATGGATATTTTTAATGTTAAGATTATCTTCCCTAAAGCATCAGTTTATCGCTATCATTACAGACAAAATGTTGGCAAAAAGGACCATTGATATGACGTGACATAGTCTGGCAGCTCTCAGGTTTGTGTGGCCTTTGTTTTGGTCTCATGTCTCATGAAAATAAATGTTGAAATGTCAGAATTTCCAGAGGGTCTGAAATTCCATTTTCCAAGCAGCGTGGGTTCTAGAAGCACTGACAGCTTCAACGGGGGCTATCTCAGCAGAGGAAAGCCAGATAATAAGACAGATTCTTTTCCATGGTACAAAAGAGGCGAATCAGCTCTGTTTGTGTATCAGGCAGTAAATTTTGTGGATTGAGTCAGTTACTCTTGACTCCCGGATTCCACGTAGAATTGTCACCCAAATTTTGAAGTGAGTTTGAAAGGGAGAAATCGCAAAGAAAAGCCAAATGGTTTCAGAAAATTTATGAAATATCTTAATACAATTTGAATTTGCCATTTGATTTCACAAAATTGAATCTGGAGTTTCCTCTTGGAAGTACCGACAAGAGCCCAACATTCATTGATCTATCATCCTGTTTTGCATTGTTGTCAGTGAGAAATTTCTTGACGCTCATTAGCAGGACAAACAATAGTTCCTGTTTGTTGTTTGTCTCTGGCTGCAATCCAATACACTTTTACCCAGAAGTAAATCTTATTGAATCAAATGGGACTTCTGAGTAGAACTGCTGAGGATTGTGCTGTGTCTTTGAATCTATTAGCAAACATGGTGAATAACCATTCATTTAGTTTTTCTAAAGACTTCCAAGCCAGAAGTCATCACCCTCTGTTGGTCTAGTGAATTCCAGAAATTAATTATGGATCATCCAGATAAATGGTCTCTTTTTCCCTGAATACAATTTCAATGTGTTTCATTACCAAATCCAAATAATAATAATATTATGAAAAAGAAGAAAAACCCATCATGAATAAATTGTATAGACCTGTAAGTGGTCCCCTTATAGCAAATCCTATCCAAGTTTATTCAGAAGTAAAGCATCATGGAGTGTAATGAGCCTTCTTCCCAAGTATTTGTTTGTATTTGTATTGTATTTGTATTTGTATTTTCCATTATGATGTTGATTATGTTATGAGCAGATCAAGGAAAGTAATCAAGGGGACAACCAGGTAAGTTTGAACCAAGAATACTTTATTTATTGAGAGATGGAATACACTCTTGAGTCAGATATTTTAATTTACTTTTGCCAATCAAGTCTAATACTCAAGTCTCTGTGACTTTCACAGATGGAATGAAGAGAAGCTTTCAGATGGTGTTCTGGCTTTCTCTCTTGAGTTTACAGATGGAGCCTATTCTGTGAGGCATCATAACTCAGCATGCACTCTGCAAATACAACAGAGCCATTTTTATAGGCCTCTGTGCATGGCACTAATCTTTGCAGACAGCATCCTAAGGCTGCTGCATACGGCCATCTAATGTCAGTTTTCTTTGGACTCCGTTGGACTTTCTCCTGCCTTTTTCTCCATAGGCTCAAAGAGTAGCCACATAAAGTTCATCTGAGTAGCAACTAAGTAGGCCCAATTCAGTCTGTACACAGGTATAGATACACAGGTAAGTAAAAGTAAAATTAACATTTCCATCAATAATTTGCTGATCCTTTTTCAGTTATTTCACAATAATTGTTAACTGTGGCAGAGATGGAGGGGTTGCAAAGCTGCAGTGAAGCTTCACACAAATCTTTCTTTGCACTCTGTCTAGCTATGCCACAGACTTTTACATAGGGTATCACAATCCTAACCTAGGTCGACACAACTCATCACCACAGATCTTCTCATTCCTATGGTGATGTAGGATGCATGTTCATGTACTGGCCTAACCTTCCCCCAGGAGTGGCGCAGAAAGTGCCTTACAGCACTTTTGTGACTCTCCCAGATCTGCTCTGGGACTTTAGCCAGAGCTTAATCTGGCCTAATTTGAAAATAGGATTGCAGCCATAAAGACTATATCTGAGCACAAAAGTAGATCTTCACAATTCTGTGATCTTCTGAGCACAAAAGTAGATCTTCACATATAACAATTCTGTGTTATATGGGATAAAGGGACTTATCTCATCCATAGCTGATGCCTTCATTCAGTGGCCCTTCATTGGGACATTTCTGCCTTGATTAATTAGCTGCCCTATTGCAAACCTTATTGCTGCCTTATGGCTATGGATGGCGCAAGTGGTTAAGACACTGTGCCTGTTAACCAGCAGGCCAGGGTTTGAGACCCAGGTCGGCCCCACAAGACAGGGTGAGCTCCTGTCCTTAGCCCAGCTCTTCAACGCCAGCTGGATCCAATCGTATCGGCTCTGCCTTTCCATTGGACTAATTCAGTGGCGTGGAGAGGGGGGATTTGCTGCTTGGGTAACAGCCTATCCTCCATAACAGTCTAACCCAGACTTTCGTGCTTTGTATGCAGCACCGAGCATGATACCATAGTCTTTCAAGACAGACGGAGGCCTGCATTTTTTATTGCAAACAGTTATCAATCAGGGAAGGTGCTAGGAGCTAATACCAGGCAGCTTTCTAGGAATATGTGAAAATAGCATGTTCGTAACCTTGTATATTGCTCAATGGGTACCAAATGCTATGGGGATAATTAGAATCCAGAAAGGATTCTATGAATATTCCAAAGGGGAAACTCAAGCAATTTGCAAACTGTTGTAAAAGGAAGGCTGAAGAATTGCGCTCCTGGGGTTAAGATGAAAAGTTGCAGGAAAACACACAGAGAGACTGAAATAAGAGTTAACTGCCCCAAGGATGCTTGCAGGACTTCCTTTTAAAATGATTTTTGTGTTCTTTCCTCCAAAGCTTTTCTTTACAAGCCTAATGCAGTGTAGCTTCAACATGGAGAGAAATAATTTGTCTGTTTTTCTGAAGATCTAAGTAATGATCCTCAGGCAGCCTGTGACAAAGACTCCTCCGTGGCATTCAATTCCATTTCAGGAGATAGTGATCAGCCCACCCAGAGATAGGCTTATCTTAAATGTAAAAATAGAAACTAATTCCATAAATGTCCTAAAGGCCTGTGAGTCTTCCTGCAAAGCTACAGTAGGCAGCTAAATTGTCAAGCTGTTGTCATAGTGGTCCAACTCTGCAAGGAAACGTTTCTTTGAAACTTTTGGCAGTGCAGCCAAAGGGACTTCTCGCAGGGTGACCATATAGAATGGAGGACAGAGTGCCTCCACCTTTAAGCATTGCATAGAAGAGGGAATTGAGGCAGGTGCTGCTTTTTACTCTTCTTTGACAAGTTAAACCAGCTTCTATCTCCTCTTTTATGCAGTGGTTAAAGGTAGAGGCACTCTGTCCTCCATTCTATATGGTCACCCTGATGTCTTCCCCGCTTTCACAATGTCTCAGAGATGGAGACAGGTTGAATGTAGATTTAACTGAAAGTGGAGGCTTACTTAAGTCCTGTTTATGACAGCACTAGGCAAAGGCTTGTATTGTCCCCATTGCATAGGCTTTACTTTGCACTTCTGGTTGGGCTGTGGAGGGTTATAACCAGTGGTGGGATTCAAATAAATTAACAACAGGTTCTATGTCCTAATAACCTAAATTAACAACAGGTTCTATGTCCCATTAGTAACAGGTTCTCAGTACCAGGTGCTCATTAGCAAAGGGTTCTATAGAACCTGTGAGAATCCCCTGAAGCCCACCACATTAGCTGCAGGGGCCCTCAATCTTGCCTATGTGTGATGGGAAGAGGACAACCCTTCCCTTTGTACCAGAATCATAATGAAGATACCCCTTTAAAAACTGTACTGTATTTGTTCCAGGAAAGAAGTTGCCATTATGCCAATCCTTAAGATTTTTCTGAGCACCTGGAAGCTGACACTGAGATACACAGTAGTGCACGTCTGAGCCATGGCACAGATAAAGCCTGTCTTGGTTTTCCAAAGGGAACATGTTACATATGTGTATCAGTTAGATTCATGCATCAGCTACAGTCATGTTTTATTCCTTTCCAGTGTTTATAAACCATTTTTCTACCAGGGAAACACTCAAATAAATATACAACATAATTAAACAACCATGAAGCCTACAAAAACATAGAACTACTGAACGTTAAACCAATACAAAAACAAAGATGAATAACAATCCATGAATACTAAGATCGGCATTAAGTCACTTATGTCAGCCCAAGATTGTCATAATCATGCCATAAGACTGAGGAGCAGGCCATTCTGGCAGATCCAGTGGTGAGGGATAGAGGGAGATGGGTAGGGTGAATATATGCCACAACCAAAAATGGAGGACAAACCCCCCCAAATGTCGGATAGTCAAGAAAATGTAGTGCATGACAAAACAGAACATAAAAACACTAATATAGATTGCTTTCATCTGCTTAATTTAAACACTATATTATTTATTAAACTTAAAACCTGTTAAACTTAACCTTATTAAACTTAAAACCATTAGATGTAATTTGTTTCATATAATTATTTAATTATATGAGGCGGCTACATATTGCCCTCTTACTAGGAAAAGGGGGGCACTAAAGGTTTTTTCCCCAGGACACAAGACTAAAATCCAGGGCATGGCTTGGAAAAAGAGGACATATGGTCACACTAAGCTGGGAGGGATGGGAGGTTGGGGGTGGGAGAGGGAAAAGCTTCTTCAGCTGCGAATGGCAGGTAGGCTCATGGATGAGGAGAGTGGTCTTCAATATTTAGGCCAGATCCCAGCTTTCCTCCTGAGCAGCCCTGCTTGGATCAGTGCCAGAAATTTAGCCATTGAGGTGGCTGTGGCATTATTCAGGTAAAGGGGATGAAAATCCTCTTACTGCAAGTTGTGCCAGGTCCACCTCAAACTCCTGTTTGTTCCACTATAGGTTAGGATTGGGCTGTCAGAAACATGCATTTTCTGAAAACAACGTAAGTGGGCTCCATCTAACAGAGAGTGCCCTTTTTTCAAAATGCCGAAATCTTATGTCAAAGGAGTGTGGGGAGGTTTGCTTCCTCCCTTGGCAAATTCTTAAAAGACATTTCTAAAAAGGACTCTTTTATGTGCCGCTCCAACTAGGGGATTTCATCCATTCATCCTTTTTTAATGTGGATTGTGCCATGTTAGTTTGGAATATTCATGGAATAAATTCTTACAGGATTCTATTCTCCCAGTTTGCATATACAGATTGATGAGTGAGACACAGTGTGCACCTCATGTCTCTTGTGGAGCCAAAATATGCTTTATTTATTTTCCAAGTCAAGAACATCATCAGATTATACAGCATTTGAGATCCAGAAATTAGCGGTCTAGAGGGCGATGCTGATTCAGTATGTCCAAACATGGGATGGGGTGGGGGGCCTGTAGCAATATAGGTTTCATGAAGTGAGGTATTAAAACTGTGTTGCTATCAGTAAAATGGCTGTGAAAAACAAGTCTGAACCATCAGTCTCTGATTTTTTTAAAAGAACAGCTTGTTTGCCTTTCAATAAACAAACCAATGATTTTCAGACGATACTATCTTTAGATCAGATTGTGGCTCCCTTTATGTCTCAATTTATCCTGGCTTTAACGATGCCCAAGCTTGAGACAGTTCAACAAGGCAAAATTGTTTCCAGCCCATCAGGATTTTTCAGTGCATTTTCTATCCCTTAAAAACAAGAATTTTGCCCTCTAGTTTTGGTTCTGCTAGTACTGTTGGATCAAGAAAAATGTATGCTCAATTATAGCAGATGACTGTGATTTATTTACAGTTTTTAGTTTCTGGGGGGGAAACAAGAAATAAGCTACTGCTTCAGAATTAATTTCCTAAATCTTTCCACCTGCTGTGTCTCCATTTCAGCAAAATGCAGCCACCTGCTTTGCTATGTAACTCACACGGCTCCCTGTGTGAAGGCTTCTTCCAGTCCAGCTGCCCTATGCAGTGTCTAGACACTTTCTTGTTTATTGGCTGCTGGCTTATGTGCAAGACAAGCCACATATTCCACATTCATTTACTTTAAGCAGCTGTTTATAGTGGATAAAATTTAGTATTCATTTATCACAATTCCTCAGAAATGAGGTTGTTTATATGCTCTGCTATTAGCAGACAACATGAATTTGCATCAACATGTCTAATAGAAAAAATATATGCATGCATGCGCACATGTGCACATGCACGCACGCACACACAAACAAAAATATGGCTGCAGGTTTCTAGACTAAGGCAGGTACTGTCTAGATGCTTGAGACCTCTTCACCTGCATACTAATTTCCTTCCTACCCTTTCTCACAGGAGAAGGATGTGCATTGCATGGGCTTCATGCCGGCCAGGCAATTCACACCACACTTCCACAGAAAGACAACAGCCATAGGGTTCCCTGGATGCAATCCTAACCAACTTTCTATCACCAAGGTAAGGGCAAAGCAATTCCAGAAAAAAAAAACTAACACTGCCTTACCTTGAGGTCTCTAAGACTGCTCTCCATGCAGCCACATAATGCAGAATGCAGCACATGCTCCACCAGGGTGACCAGATGCCAAACCCAAAATTCCTGAACCCCAAGGCCAAAATCCCTACCCACTGAATAAAATTGCCAAAAAATGTATTTTTGGGGTTTTGGGGTTTTTTTTGACCATAACTTTTGTTAGGAAAAATCTCAAAACTGATTTTTGCACTAGATTCTGCTCTCCAATACGAATCCAACGACATATGGCATGATGGGGTACTGTGCACTATCACGAAGTTTCAAAATGAAGCCAAAATGTAGGGCAGTGATGCCAAAATGTAGGACACCCAGACAGGAGGCTACAAATCCGGACAAATCTGGGTTTTTCCGGTCATCTGGTCACCCTGTGCAGTGCTGGAACGTTTTTTAGGATTGAACCCTTTGCACCAAGAGCATAAAATCGCTGATCACTCTGAAGATATATGCAACAATGAAACTGTGAAGACAGTATTTATTTTGAAAGCTTAATCAGTGTCCACTCCTGTGCACATTTTCTTGACAGAGCATGTCAGATGTGCTTCCTTTTCCTCTTTCCAAGAAAAACACACACACACACACACACACACACACACACACACACACACACACACAGTGAGCAAGAGAGAGAGGGGGAGAAAGACCATTCTTTTTAACAGGATAATCCTACATACATTGATTCAGTACTAAATCCTACTGAATTCACTGGGGTTTATTCCCAAATATGCATAATTGCAGCCTTTGAACCTATTCCTATGCAGTTGATTCACTTGACAGCCAACTGTAATTTTTTTAAAAAAAGACAAATACAGGCTATGTGGAGAGTTCAATCACAATAAGAACTGATTGTGACTTGTGTCACGTGCTAAACGTCCCCCAATTCATACCATGGTTTCATATGCCCACGCATCATTTTTTTTAAAGGTTCAAAAAAGAGCCAAAGTTGTACATTCTTTTTAATGTGTAGTTTGGCCTTTAAATTTATTGATTTCAGGAGGCTGAAGTAATTCAAAATGAGATTAGTGGTTTGGGCTGTATCTCTGGAATAGCTGTCAAGATGTTCTGCTAATTAGTACGTAAACCCTCATGATTTCTAGGACATTGTATCACTCGCCACAGATGATTGATGGACCAGTCCTATGCTTACCTTATGCCGACAGAGTGCACATTTCACTAGCATGCAAAAAGTGCCAAAAGCTCTTTCCAGTAGTGTGCTTACCAGCAGCACTGGTGGGAAAGCCAGAGCCTTCCTGCCACTGCCAGTAGCAAAAGCAACACCCACCGAAGAGAAGAGCAGTGGCATAGCTAAGGGCATCCAGGGAGGAGCAGTTGCACCAGGCAGCAAGTGGGGGAGGGCAAGAAGCTGAACTTGGTACTAGTGGTCAAGATTATGAAAACAGGGTATGTGTGAATAACAATATCATCAATGGAAAGGTAATTTAATGCAGAATGTAATGAAACAAATTGCATTGAAATACCTATATTCTATCAAAAGTTATGGCTGATTAACTAGAAAATGAAAACACCAATTGCATATTGAAGAAAATGTGGATATTCTTGACTCAGAACTGACCTATGAGACTTACTGGGGAGGGGGACAGCAGATTAAATGGGTGGTGAGCTGCTGGGCAGGAGGACACTGGTCTCCCCACAATTTTTTTTTTTATAAAGCCCAGGTGTGAGGTCACTTCTGATTGTGACATAACTTCTGGGACAATATTCTGAGCTTTGCATGGGTAACATGATCATTAGCAACACCACTGGAGGAGAGCAGCAGTCCCGGGGGGAGGATTGGGGAGAGAGGAGGTGGAGGGTGGAATGGGGTGTGAGGAGGGCAGCAACATGGACAGAATGGGTAGATCTGAGTCTGGAGGGATTGGAATTGGTAGTGCCTGCATGCCCTGTCCTATTCCCCTGCTCAGGCCTGATCTGCTAACATGGTCAACACTGACTTGTGCCAACAATATCACTGATATCTGAGTTAACTCATAGTGATAGCTCGGATTTTCCCTGGGGCAAAGTTACAAACCCCGAGGAGATCTTCCACCAGCTAAATTCCCCTATGGACTGCAGCATAGGCTATACTGGTGTTGTTGCATCAGTGCAGAGGAACTTAGGTAGGATTTGACTGTGATACTAGATTCCTGATCACATGCAAAACACTCACTTGCATGTCTGTTTTGCTCTTTGATGCATTGTGTGTGACCAGTACCTGCATCAACTTTCTGGAGTGTACATGACATTATATTGCTATGCACAACAACAGACATGCACTTTCCTGACTCAACTATGAATTCATATATTTGATACACTTATTAGAGAAAGGAACCCTGGGGCCACCAGGCCCAGCAAAAGATGGATTTGGTGTTTCTTCTGATACCCTGTGCTGACAGGTATAGTACGACGCTACACTGAGGGATCATCCTGGTTGATATGAAAACCACTGAGCTAAGGAAGCTTTACATATATTTGTTCTCATCTATCAGCTGGCAATGAGCCAACAGATTCTTCAAAGTGAAAGGCCTTATGGTTTATGGATCCAAACACTGAGTACATTAACGGGTGAAATGCCAATCTGAGTGGGATTTAGCTTCAGTTTCTAGTCATCTGACATACACACTGGGAGAAAAATCACATTAAAATACTAGTTAATGTACAGCTAATGACACAGCTAATGAATAAAAGCCTTCTGTCAATAACATCAAAGAGAATATGTTTGCATTTTCCCACTGCAGTTCTTTTCTACAGACAGTTTTCTTCAGGAGGGGCCATGAGTTCAACTAACTCCCTTTCACAGACTATTACTGTAATTTATGTAGCATGTACACAGGAGTGTGCTCTCATACTTTGAATTAATTAAACTGCAAAAGTTATTGCACTTTTGTTCTTCACTCATAATTACTTGTGTATAGTAATTATAAACCAATCTTCAGAATGCATGTGTGTTATAAATCTATGAACAGTCTGTATTTTTAAATGGTCCTTGGGATTGTCTTGATAGAACATGAGCCATTTCATAATTCATTTTAATGCTAAGACTGCAGCTCCTGTACGTGTTTCCTTGAGAATTCTATGAAACTTATTTTGGCTGTACAGGAAAGTTACAAAGTCCCTAAGCAGGCTCAAATGGCTTCAATCCTAAATCCACACAATCTCACGCAGAGGGACTTGTGACAACCCTGTACATCTCTTTTCATGATCATTTAAAGACCTTGTCTGGTCATTCCCAAAGCTATTTATAGATCAACCATCTAGATATCCAGATGCTAACTGCCAACTCTCTTACAGCTAAACTGGGGGCAACTAAACCAGTGGATGGGTATCTGAATATTTTGCCCATGAGGCAAAGACCAGTTTGGGATTTTTTTTTCAAGCAGTATGAGAGAAAAGGGTTAACCTGGCCTCCCTTTGCCCAGGACCAGAACCCCAATCTGAATTGCGTTCCATTTGCCATTTAATAGCTCTACCACCCTTGGGTAACTGCACTTGTGGGCACAATAAATTCTGAATAGGAAGAAGCTTCTGTGCATCTTTGGGGTTTGACCACCTTTGATCACAGAGATGATTTCTGAAAACTCTGGCTTTTTGGCCTAACAATGGGGATGAGCACCACCCTTGGAGTTAGTCATGACTATTAGGGCAACCTGCAAGGTATACCTTTACCTTGGAGTAGGCTGCTTTCTGTCTGATATGAACTTCAGTTCCCTAGCTAGACATTTTGGGTTAATAATGTTTGCTCATTCTCCTGATTTGTCATCCAAGGCTTGGGTGATATTGGACCTTCTGCTGGTCATCTGCCTAGCATAAGGTGTTAGCAGAGGGACAGGAAAGACAGAAGGAAAGTGCTTATTTTCTCATCTTTCTTTGCTTTGAAATTTAGGCTGGAAGGGAATATGCAAAAAAGAGATGGGATGCAGAAAACTCTTTTTCCACTTCAAAGCCAAGAGGAAATTATTTATTTAGACCTGGGGTGATAAGAAACCATCTGTGTTAGAGATAGCTGATGGGAGTCCCTATTTTCTGGTCTAGAGTTTTCTTTGAGTAAGACAGGGCTTTGAGAAAGAAGGCAGAACTTATAGACATAGGCCTATATCCTAATTAATTAAACCCCTTGCTCTGGAGCAGTTAAGATGACTTTCCATAAGGGTGACATAACTGCATGGACCCATAACTGCTATGGATTTAGCCCATAATCTGCCTTTTGCCTCATTCTCTGGCCAAACAGAAATAAACCAGAAATGCACCAAAATCCACTCTAGGAACAGAGAATAGTGTGTATAGTCATCACCTTTACATTATAAAGTAACTGACTTCCTTTCTTTATAAATGCATGGTATCCAACAGCAATTAAAATAGATACAATAAAAGATTTAAAGCAATTTAAAACATTTAAATATGCCTGATTTACAATAAGAAAAAAAATCATTATACCAGCCCCCAACATCAGTCAAATGCCCTGTTTGTGAATACTGTGAAAACAGATGATAAAAAGGCATTAAAGGCCAGCTAATCCCTGTTAGGTGACCTTGAATACAGCAGTTGTTGCACTGAATACATGCACATTAAATTTACAGCAGGCAAACACATTACTTATCTGAATAACTGCAATGATGAATGTCCCATTCATTCTTAAACACACTAAAAGCCCATTCTGCCTGCAGCTTGGGCAAAAGTCCCCATCTGGCTATAGCAGCTGAGAGGCGGCAGCCTCTCCATTGCTAAGAGGACTAGAATTGGCCTTTCCTCATGCTTGTGGCAACTATCACATCTGGTAGCTGCTACTATCAGGTAGTAGTAAGATGGTAGTGCCCAGCTTTACATGACCCCTTTGAAAGGAAGTCGCAACACTCAAGGGGGTCCTTACCCCCATCTTGAAAACTACTGAGCTACAGGTTCCCCCTAGGCAGCATTGAGGTAAGAGCTCCAGTCTCTTCTTGTCTTGCTGTGGGTTTTTCTCAGAAGAGCTGATACTCAATTGTTGACAATTTCTGAAAACCAGTCCATTTTTTATCTGCTCTATCTAACTGTCAATATTGGTTTTTCTTTCCAGCCAGCTGAGCCATTTACTTTCCAGTAGCAAAGGACTATTTCTGCAAGAAGAGAGCCAAGATGAATGGCTAATACCCCACATTGGGAGAAAAGAGAAATCTGTTTGCTTCCTAGGTCAATGCCAAACCCATTGAACAGGCAAACATCAGTTCAAAGCCTGCAGCTTTGTTTGCAGTCACTCCCTGAGTTTTATGGAACACAAATAAAAATTAACTGAGTTCAAGATGTCAACTTTCCATGCACAATATGAACTATCACCCACACTGAACCTTTTAGAGAGGTTTAAAGAGGCTTGTTTATCATGCCCAGTCAATCTTGGGTACCATAGTTTCGTAGTGATCATCAAACAGAAACTATTCATTATCAATCTAAAGAGCAGCAGGTTTGATCAGAACTAAATCCCACAGAAGTCGCTAGTGCTTATTTTCTCCCAAGCATGTTTAGTTTCCCATAAAATAAGTCTCATGGAATTCAAAGTTCTTTCTCAGTAAATATGTGAAGAATAGACTTTTATCCTGAATGGTGATATTCTGAAAATGTTGAAGGAAGTGAATTGCATGTGTAATACCTAAATCAGGTTTGCTTTGTTTAAAAGATTAATCAATCGATATTTAAAAGTTTTTGAAAGTTTATAAAGATTAATTAAATATCAGATTTTTTAATATACAGTTGTACCTTGAGTAAAGAGGGACTTGAATAAAGAGTGTTTTGTATAAATAGCAAAATGTTCTCAGAAAATTTTGACTTGTGTAAAGAGCACTGCCTTGAGTAAACAGCACTTCTGAGGAAGTTTAGAACAGGCTTCCATGGCCAGGGAACTCATGGAGGGTCTGGGGAGGAGCAGCCTGAGCCAGGTTTGTATGTGGGATCTCTGTGTGACAGCATGGAAGGTGTGCCTTATCAATGTTCTAGTGCTGCTCCCCATCAGAAGCTTGGGAATGTTAAAGTTGCACAAAAAGACAATAGATTCCATTGAGCCAATGGATAGCAGTGACTCCATTAGTGATTGTGAAAGAGCACAATCTTAACCATGTCTACTCAGACATAAGCCCTATTGTGTCCAATGGGTCTTACTCCCAGGAAAGTGTCTTTAGGATTGCAGCCAAAGTCATCACCCTCTCTGTAACCCTCACACCAGCCATGAAGGTTTTCAAAGGTACAGTACAGTTCAGTACTGTGCAGTATTTTCTTTATTGCAGTGTTGTGTGTTACTGTATATTACAGTGTTTTGTACTGTGTTATATTACAGTGTTTTGTACTGTGTTATATTACAGTGTTTTGTAATCATTTTTATAAATAGTTAATATTTTTATATGAATATTTTTGGATTGTGGAACCAATTGTCTGAGTTTTCATTATTTCTTATGGAAAATCCGGTTCACATAAAGAGCATTTCACATAATAAGTATGCCTCCAGAACGAATTAAACTTGTTACATGAGGCGCGACTATACTTCTATTCTATTAATTTACTTATAAAGACTGTAGATTTTACCATCATGAAAGATGATGAAAGGTGATCATCACCTTCATCACAAAAGGTGATCATCTCCATCATCACAAAAGGTGATCCCCCATTTTCTCTCAGATGCAGGTATGTTGGACTCCCCATCCAAGAGGTAAAGTTGCATCTGTCCTCGATGTGAGTTGCACCAGAGGGGATTGCAGCAGAGGTGAAAAACCAGCAGATTCAGAGATGGTCCAGCATAAGATCTGGGGGTGTCACAAAAGTACTGCAAGGTACTGTGGCACCAATCCTGGAGGAGGGTTAGGCCAGTGCACAGACATGCGCTTGCCTCCTTACATCACCACAGGAACAGGAAGACCCATGAGTTAGGCTAGCCTAGGTTAGGATTGCACCCAATATCTCACAAATGTACTTAGTTTCTGCTGTAAGCCAAAGCACATTTATCTGTGGGGAATTACTGTCCCTTTGAAATAATGGAAATTCTGAGCTGGGAATTAGCTGTCTTAGCTTGCAGTGGTAACCAAAGGTAGGATCCCCTCATAAGATTTCTGGATAAAATAGATTTGTACCTTTCAGTCCACTATGGAAGGACTCCTTTTAGTCTTCCCCAGCTAAACTAGGAACAGTTTCTTTTCCAGATTCCTTCTCAACTCCTTCTGGGTGCAGAATGGGTCAATCTGGCCAGACCTATGCATTTAATATGGTTATTTAATATATTAAATATTATTTGGTATGTTAAACCCTTAATATTCAATAATGTGGCTGTATTATACTCTGCAGTCATTGCCAGAGTAGGTCCTGGAGAAACAAGAAGCACCAATGGCAAGGAGTCCTCAGTTCCCTAGGGACACTTGCAACAAGCAGATCAAAACCATGCTCAAAAGGAATTTTGAGACATCAGCCGCCACACTATGTGCCTCCACTACAAATTCAACCATTTACTTATGGATGGAAGAACTGGCATCTTCTGAGCTATTCTCCACAGCTCTCAAGGGTGGCTTCATTGGCAGCAGCCCTGTAGCCAGATTCTTCTTTGGATGCTGTTCATCTTAGCTCAAAGGCCATCACATCTAATGTGGCAGATCAGCACACACAACATAAGGAAACAAGAGGCCAGCCCAGGTTCACAGGCCAGCCTTATAGGAATCCCACTGACAGGAATTTCTTACTGTAAGATGAAGCATGGAGGCATTCCATTCACAACTTGTGTACAGGTTCATGGAGGTCATTCTTCTGAATGATAGGATATCTGTGTGGTGGTAGCCAGGGCTCCTGGGAATAGTTGTAACTGAACAGTCTCCCTTTTTGTAGTCTTCTATGAAAAAAAGATTGGTTTTCTATTGCTCAGACTATACCTTTCTGTGTAATTGTGTTATTTGTTCCTGCCTTTTAACTGTTAGCCCTGGACGTTTACAGATTTGGTTGGAGACATGTAGAGGAGTTTCCAGTCCTGGTCTGCAAGCTGGATATCCCTGCAGGCAGGAGAAGATAGTTGGGCTGGATTGGGCTAGTTGTCCTACTTCCAATTGTGTAGGAATATCTATCCCAAAAAATCAGGAATGGCCCTTTTCCTTTTCCCATAACAGGAATTTCTGGTAGGAAATGCCTATTTTTTGGTCTCTGTTTCCAGTGAACTTCCTCTGATAGCCTCAAGATAGATCACCTTCTGGTGCACAGAGCTGTAACTATGGCAGAACTTGAAGGGCTCCTACCCTGGGCACTACGCCATGTGGGGATTCATGACTGCCCCCAGAATTTGCCCTGCTTATGGAGAAGGAGACTTCATGCACCTTGTTACCTTGTACTGTGGGGCTGAGCCTCCACTGGAAGTAAAATAGAGTGCATGCAATGGCAGCAGTGAGTGCTCACTCCTCTAGGGAGAACCCAGAAGTGTTGTCATGATTAATGTGATGTTGTGACATCACTGTCCTGGACTCCATGCAGTCTGTTATAGCTCTGCTGATGCAAAATAGGGGCTCTGTCAAAAGTCTAGTAAGCTTACCTAAGACTTCACTAGTTATCTCTGACCCCTGCTGGTAACAATCCTAGATGATGACATGGTGGCTAACAAAATGCAGACAACGACAAGCTGAAACATCAGCATGATGGGACCTCTGTCCTGGCCCACACTCGAGCCCCGACTCTGCCTGTCACGTCTGAGCTGTATTGTTGCTGGTGAGAACAGGGAGCTCAGCTGCCGCAGCCCAGTTGAAACTATTAAACTGATTTCCCACAAAGGTAATTTTCTGCTTCCCTGATTCGATTCTATTCATCTTTTAGAAGGTAATTAGTATCCCTTCAGCATGCCTTTATGCCCAACTAATTGCACCTTGGTTTGCAAGTTAAAGTTAATGCTTACCCATTTAAGTTAGTGCAGTAATATCCAATTAAGAATGAGCCCAGGCAGAAATGTTTACCGGGGTACCAGGCTCTGCCTTGCTGGTTTAATATGCCCTTTGGTTTGCACCAGTAAAAACACTGCATTTTGATGTCGAAGCTATGCCTGAGCTCTGTGCCTCTACTGTAAAGAGGCTGTTTGCAATGCAGAGGCCATTCAGCACTACCTTGTTCAGCATTATGAGATTCTTGGAACTGGGCTGGAAATGAAGAGAACTCCATGCCAGCACTGGTGTGAATTAAAATGATATGTGCATAGTTTATTGCTGGCCTCTTGTGGCTACCCTGTGTCATTTGGATGTAGCATAAGCATACTCTGGGACCGATATTAGACATTATAAAGACCTTGTTATATCCCTAGCCAGAATTGAAATATGCAGGATCATTTAAGGTTATATGGCTTGTTAAATGACTGGTCTCTGTAGAAGGGATTTTGGTTGTTCATGACAAATCCTGGGACAAAGAAGGAACACACAGTATATTTTAATTCAGTATGAAGCAGCCAGCATTCCATACAGGTCATCTTTTGTTCAAGAGGTTAGCCTGCAGAGTTGTATAGATCTTCTTTTATGTCTTTTACTGCTGCTGTTGAGGGCAATAATAAATCAACCGTGTTATTGTAGATCAGGGTTACAAACAGCCAACCTACCTGACAAGGACATATAGAACATCATTCTTGAACCCCATGAAAGGCAGTGCTCACTTCCTAATGAAACCCTTTGTCACTATGAAGAACAAGGATTGCCTACACACTTTGCACACAATATAATTTCCTCGTAATGGGACAGGACGCCGGCCTCATTTTGACTGCTATGACTTTCACAAGAGACACCTGAATCAGGTGAATATTTTCATGACGTTAAAAAAAGTTGTGGGGAAAGCTTCACATTAAATGTATGTGTTGGGCTGTGATTAACGACAAGGGAGCAGGTCAGTAAAACAAGGCAGCAATCATACTATGGCATCATTATGCTAGTAATGTTTACTGCCGAAAGAAAACCATGTATTGCTACTTTGTGGTATGCTTGTGACTGAGCAGAGCCAACATGATGTAGTGATTTCCCAGGTTGGGACCAGGGAAAATCAAGTTCAAGATACCATGTGGTTATGTGTCATCATTACCTTAAACCAGTCATTGTATCACTATTGTTTAATGTTACAGTTATTCAAAAATACAAAATTTTAAAAAAGTTTTTCACCAGGATTTGGGATGCAGCCCCATGTATGTCACCCCATTAAAGCCTCCCCCTGCACAGCCATAGCAAGGCCACTGACTTTTACAACCATTGCCTCCTCTACCCAAGTATTGTTGAAAAAAAGTTGCAACTCATCTGCAGCCATTCTTTGGGACCCTAATGGGAATCCCATCAGCCTTCTTTTGTACTGTGTCTGTTGCTGGTCCATTGGCAACATGGCTTGAAAATATGGTGGCAGTGCTGTGGGTGGCGCAAGTGGCTAAGACACTGTGCTTGTTAACCAGCAGGCCAGGGTTTGAGACCCGGGTCAGCCCCACAAGACAGGGTGAGCTCCTGTCCTTAGCCCAGCTCTGCAACGCCAGCTGGATCCAATCGTATTGGCTCTGCCTTTCCATTGGACTAATTCAGTGGCATGGAGAGGGGAGGGATTTGCTGCTTGGGTAACAGCCGATCCTCCATAACAATCCAACCCAGGCTTTCATGCTTCGCATGCAGCGTATGCAGCGCCGAGCACGATACCATAGTCTTCCAAGACTGATGGAGGCCTGCTATTTGGAGGGAGGCCAGTCCTTGTAAAACAAAAAAGAGTCCCATGTCGGTGTGAAGAATATATATTGTGATATAAACTTTCATGAGACTATGTGTATAAAAGCACCACAGGACTGTTTGTAAGGTTTTTGTTGTTGTACAAGTTTATATGGCTAGATTTTAGGAGGTTTAACACACACACCGTTCTGATAAAATCAGTTACTTACAGTTTTTTAAATATTTTATTTTGGTGAGAAATGGTGAAGGCACTTGAAGGGGATGGAACGCTGAGACCAAAGAGACCAGCCTATCCTCATATTAAAAATACTTCTCTGCATAAACTGTTTGAAGAGACAGTCTTGGTGCTGACAGCAGGCAGGAGCCCCGGAAAGAGGCCTTTTGAAAGAAACAAAAAAAATCCCTATGGCATCAGCAGCTGCAGCCGACTGAGACACAGCTGCACAGGTGATCATCAGGGAGTTCTTGTTCCTCATTTGCCTAAATGATTCACTCTTGGGCCCTTGGGACTTATCTTCCCCAAAGAAGCATGTTTCTCCTCCGAGAGGTCTCTGAACTTTACTTATTGAGTGTAATCGCTCCATCTGTGATGGAAAAGCCTAGCAATGCAGCAGAGGCTTAGGTAAGTCTTTTGCTTATGCCACTGAAGAGAAACCAACAAACAGTTTGTAAATTCATTTCCATGTTCAGATCACTCCAGGGAGCTTGGATTTCATTCCCATGGGAAGCAGAAGCGTGGACAGAGTTTGCTGTCACCATTTTTCAAAGATGCATTTGTTTGGAAGATTGTCTGAACTTTTGGTCAAGTAGCCTTATTGATTTCTACTGACATTTATAGCCCAATCCTAAACTGGAGTGTCCATGTAAGCATACAGGCCACTCATGTGTCTCCTCAGCCCCATACCAACCATTTTACTGGTAAAATGAGCCAGGGGTGTTCTGAGGTGTGATTTTGGGGATAGGATCCTGGTGCAAGTCATTGTACTCATCTCCCCTGAAAAAACCCTCCTCTGATCCTCTCTGATCAACATACCAAGGTTGGCATTGCAGCCAGGCTTTAAAAGCAGCAGTTGGTCCAATAATGGTGCACTCACAAGGTGTTTTATGACAGGAGGATGATTTCCCTATTATTGCAAATGGCTCATATGATTTGTCCATCCCCCAGATGTTTCCTTCATCCAGCCAAATTGAAGCATTAACAAATATTGCTTGCTTGCATTAAGTCATGGAAGTCAGTGGGATTTGTTTTAGAATAAGTGTACAAAGTGTACAAAAATAAATGTACAAAGTGGGCTGTGGGTGGCGCAAGTGGCTAAGACACTGTGCTTGTTAACCAGCAGGCCAGGGTTCAAGACCCAGGTCGGCTCCACAAGACAGGGTGAGCTCCTGTCCTTAGCCCAGCTCTCAAACGCCAGCCGGATCCAATCGTATTGGTTCTGCCTTTCCATTGGACTAATTCAGTGGCGTGGAGAGGGGGGATTGCTGCTTGGGTAACAGCCTATCCTCCATAACAATCCAACCCAGGCTTTTGTGCTTTGTATGCAGCGTATGCAGCGCCAAGCACAATACCATAGTCTTCCAAGACTGAGGGAGGCCTGCTTTTTTTTAAATGTACAAAAAGCCCGAGTTGTTGTATACCGGAACATTCATGATACATAAGTGGATTTTTTTTCTTATGATTTTGTCAATTTGTATATATTATTTCTCTGAAAAATAATAGCAAAAGCAGAGTGTTAAATGATTTTTTCTTGTAGCTCCTTTTCACACCTGCATTTTGAAAGCTGTCATGCAATCACTGTGGCAATTCATTTAAACAACCTTCAAATGTGGCTTGCTGCCAAACAGTGTTCAAGAATGAATGTGTTTTGTTACACACTCACAGATATTGATTGAGACCAGGAATAACTTTCTGTTCCTACCCCATTGTTAATCCAGCCATACCAAATACAAATGACAAGATCAAGTAAATGGAAAATTACACAAGGACAGTTGGTGACAACAGCATATAGTTCAGAAGTTGGCAAACTCTGAAATTTTCAGCAAAGGGGCCAAACATTTGGTAATTGAGTCATCACCAAACTTAAGGGTTGGCAAGCTCCCAGATAGTAACATGGAGCTTGGCTCAGGAGGCAAAGACCTCTGCCCAGTTTGCTGCGTACCAGACACTGAACAACAGAGCCCGGCATGTGGCTATAGCCGTTCCCTGTCCAGTGATTAGGAAATTGGGTGGAAGGTTTTTGCTGCAATCCTAAAGACACTTTTCTGAGAATAAGACCCATTGAACATAATAGGGCTTACTTTTGACTAGACATGATTAGGATTGTGCTTTTTGCCTTTGTAGCCAAGTTCTCCATGGGCCAGAAAACCGAGGGCAGTAGGCCAGCCCATGAGCCATATCTTGCCAACCCCTTCAATAGTTCACTGTTTTGCCAGAGGCAGGAAGGCCTGATCTGAGCTAGTCACATATATAATCCTATTGGAAGGAGGTGACACTGAATCTCCAGGTAAGGGCAGGAGCTCTGCTTCACCTCCTTATTTCCCTTTCCCTACCTATCCTGGATGTTTCATGGGTGACAATGCAGAGAAGGTGGTGGCAACGGTGGAGTAGCACATTCTTTAACGATTTCCAGAAGTGCTGAAAGAAAAGGTAGGTTCTTAGTGACAAAATTCAGACAAAACAATAAGCTATGATTGAAAAATTCTTATTTCCCCACATGCAAACTCTGGCTTATCCCTCCCCCTCCTTCTCTCAGCTGTGTGCAGTTTCTGATCTAAGTGCCATGTCTTCCTTGCAGCTTTTTTAAATGAATGACACATTATAAGATGCAATTTATTAATACTGTTTTGCCAGCATCACAGTTATTGCAGCTGATTAAGCATGGACCATAATGCAGCCTGATTAAGAATATAAATAAATAAAGGCAAGGCTTGTAAATGGTTGACTTCCCATTTTATTAAGTCAGGAATGAATTGTTTCTCTCTACACAGGATGCAATAAGCTATAATTATGTCCTTAGTAATATGTCACTATTTCTTTATTTTATCCATTCTTGTTATGAAGCTGCATATTAACTGATTTTCATTAGCAAGGAGAAGCAAATTAAACAATGTACATGGCACTCAGTATTTCAAAGCCAACCCAGTGGGTGGAGAAAAAGATTGGAGTGAATTGTTTGAAGAGAGTAAGCGTAAAGGAATGGTAGAAGACAGAATCAGAATGGAAATGACCTTTTGCAATACAAAGGGAGAGTGTCTTTGCTTGCTTGGATGGTTGTCTGGTTCTCTATAAAAGCAAATATTAATTTAGAGTATTAATTGGCTCTGAGCATGGTTAGTGTGCCTTTTTTGTGATAATGTTCCTCTAATGAAGGCTATTAGGAAAACCAAATGTCGCTCTGTTTAGCATTGCATATACACTGACTGAGCTAACAAAATGCGTTATGACAGCAAATGTTTGCAGGACGAATGCCTCTGTATTGAAATGCAAATGTGATTTTAACAGCACAGTGCTCCACATGTTTACTCAGAAGTAAGTCCCACTTAAGTTTAATGGGATGTAATATTGAATATGTACGGTTAGGACTGCATCCTAAATGTTGTGAATTCATTGATTGTGCCTCTGTCTTCTGGAAGTAAATTAAGGAGCAAGGGTATCACTGACATGTTGGAGGAACATTCTAGCAAGAAGTTGGTTCACTTGCAATCTTAACACAGGGACAGGGCTTGCCTTGCAGCTCTTCTTTGTTACTCCTGCCTTGGGATCAGCAGTGATAGAAAAATCCAGTAGAGCTTTACTCAAGTCAAATGTAGAGTCACCACCAACTTGATAACAAGTCATAACGTGTAACAAATTCAACCTTTCATGACTCTAAAGGACACATGAAGCCTCCTTTAAAAGATTACCACTGCTTTGTAGAAAAAAATAGGGCTACTGTTAGGCTGTGTTTCTGTGGGAGCTCTCTTTACCCACTCTCCTGCTGCCCTGCCCAACTGTAAACTGTGTAGGAATGGGTGGGAGGGACTGCAAGAGGGAGGAGGAAGATCAATCACAGGAACTGCAAGGCTTTCCAAGATGACATGGTCATTGGCAGCTCTACTCAGAAGTAGTAGTGCCATAGGGTTCCATTCTATCCCCCATGCTATTTAACATCTACATGAAGCCGCTGGGAGAGGTCATCTGGAGGTTTGGAGTGAGGTGTCATCAGTATCCTGGTGACACCAAGCTCTATCTCTCCTTTCCTCCTGAGTCCGAGGAGGCGGTTGAAGTCCTGAATCATTGTCTGGAGGCAGTGGGGGACTGGATGAGGGTGAACAAGCTGAGATTAAATCCTGATAAGACAGAGATTCTCCTGGTCCAGAAGTCCTCGACTCGGATATTGGAAAATCATCTTGTTCTGGATGGGATTGCACTCCCTCTGAAGGAGCAGGTTCACAGCTTGGGGGTTCTGCTGGATTTGCAGCTGCTCCTGGAGTCCCAGGTGGCAGCTGTGGCCAGGGGAGCATTTGCTCAGCTTCGGCTAATCCGCCAGCTGCAACCATACCTGAGTCGCTTGGATCTGGCCATGGTGACCCATGCCCTAGTGACACGAGACTGGATTATTGTAACACACTCTTCTGGGGCTGCCTCTGAAGACGGTCCGGAAGCTTCAACTAGTCCAGAATGTGGCGGCCTGTGTGGTTGCTGGGGCTCGTCGGTTCAACTCGGTTCGACTACACTGGCTGCCCATTCATTTCCAGGCTGAATTCAAAGTGCTGGTCCTGACCTTTAAAGCCCTAAACGGCTCGGGTCCAGGGTATCTGAGGGACGGCCTCCTTCTGTACAATCCGACCCGTCACCTTAGGTCATCTCAGGGGGCCCTACTGACTGTGCTGCCACTAAGAGATGTGAGAGGTGTGGCAGCCAGAGATAGGACCTTCTCGGTGGTGGCACCCCAGCTTTGGAGCTCCCTCCCCTTAGAACTGAGGAAAGCTCCCTCAGTACAGAACTTCAGGTGGAGCCTTAAAACCTTTTATTTTAAAAAGCTTTTTAAATGGGGCAGAGGTTGGGGGGACCGGTTTTATTATTCTGTTTTATATTATTGTTTTTAACAAATTTTTTTAGTCTGTTTTAATTGTTCTTAGTTTTTTTAAATCTAATTGTATTTTAAATGTATTTTAATTATGTTTTACTCTCTATGATCATTTTAGTGGTGTTTTATTCTGATTGATGTTAGCCGCCTTGAGCTCCCTCTTGCAGGTGAGGAAAGGTGGGATGTAAATTAAATAAATAAATAAATAGTTCCATCACAGCCAATCATTCAACATCACCCAGCCTCCACAGGAGAAAGAATGGGGTGCACAAAGCTATCAGTGCCTTGTCAAACTATGATAGTGGCTGCACCAAGCTCCCAGTTGGTGCAGTGCCCAGGGGAGATCCTCCTCAGGCCCCAGCCTAGTTAGATCTCTGCCCAGGATATCAGTTATTCTGTCTTTTATACCACATCGGACTGACTTTGTCCTTGAAGTGCTTTGCAAACTCATCACAGCGAGCCACCATATGTTCCTCCTCATCTACTGGGGGGAGGAGATAAAGCAAGCCATGGACTACATTAACAAGCTCAGCTGGATGATTCTCTACAGATGTGATGACTGCAAGGAAGATAGTTTTCTTGGCTGCCAGCATCACCACATAACATATACGGATCCTGAGTCTGTTCTGGAAGTTCTGAAGCACTATTAAGGAAGCAGAATGGGCTATAATTGCTACTTTTTACAAGATATCAGACATGCACCCCCTTTTGCTAAACTGCATCTGCCTCTGTTAATTGGGCAATCAGAATCCAGTGCACGTTCTCCCTCTAAAAGACATATTGATATCTCTGGTCTTGGTGTCTCTGGTCTTGCTAGTGTTTTTTTTCCTCATTGCTGTTTATTTTTCACAAGCCACAGTATTCAATAAGCTGTCCCATCACTTCACACAGTTAAAGATGTTTCCTTAACTGCAGAACTGACAAAAAACAACAATGACAAAGAAAGTGGCACTTGTTACAATTCTTTCTTGCCACCTCTAAGGAATTAAAACAACGTGCAGGTTTGGAAAGCAGCTTCTGTAGTGTGTAATGCACAAGGCCAACCCATGATCAAACTGTGCTTTCCTCCAGCAACTGTTTAACACAAATAACCAGACCTTTGCAATCCTTCAAAGTAATCACATGACAAGCCTGAGCCGCTTTTTGAATGAGGATGAAACTAGCCGGCATCCCCCTTGGAAGGATGACCTTTAAAGGTTCAGCGTGAATGGCAACAGCAGAGAATGGCTTCTGACTCCAAGGAACTGACAGGGTGAGGCATTTGTCGGGGGTTAGTTGCCAGCAGCCAGTCTCTTACTGAAAAGTCATAATGTGATGCAGCATCCCAACTTCAGCAGCTCCAGGGAAGGCAGTTTCTTGACATTGCAGGGCATCAAGAAAGCCGCCTTCATCCTCACAGACATGACTAGCAATACAGTCATCACAACTTTCCCCCCTTCACAAAGGCAGCCCAATTTCTCAAGGAAAAAGAGGCGGTGCTCAACTAACTAAAACTAAGGTGGCCATCCATCCTCTAGAAAGGAGGACAGACTTTTATTTTCCAGTGGGTTGGTTCAAGTGTAATGCCAAACTATGGTCTGGTCCTGCATGACTGAACTTGGCAGTCCCCTCCGGCTTGCACGTTCGCCACTCTCCTCCCTTCTCTCCTCGCATATGGTATTTCCCTCTTTTCTTTCTTGATCTGAGGCAAATCACAGCTTACCATTTTAGCTTGAACTTATAAACTATGGTTTGTGCTTGTCTTGCAAATCCTGGGTTGTGAGAGAAGGGCAAAATCATCAGAAACATATGATATTGTGATTTATTTTGTATGCTCTGGTACAGAAGGAGGTCCACCAGGGAGTGACACAGTGAGCTCTCTCACCAGGTGACACGAACCTTAGTGATGCCTCTGTCTTGCATTTTTCTCAGTGTCCCTTTTAATAACATCTTTGAAGTGCTTCAGCCACTCAATTTCAGTGCAAGAAAGTTTAACAGTCAATTAGAGAGATTGACGGAAACACTGGTGCCTCTCAAGAATTGCATTGAGGGCATATTTGACAAACTTTAAACAGCTGCTTTTAACACAATCAATGACTCTTCTAACTCAGGGGCCATAGAATAAATAATATTTTGTCTGAAACATTTCTGTTTCAAGGTAGGTGATGTACTTTTCTTTGTCCAAAATGCTTCTCCTTTCAAATTTAATATGATGTGACTTTTAAGTCAACTAACTGGATAGGGAGATTGAGGTACAGCAGTGGTTCTTGAGCATTTCAGCCCAGGACCCCCTTCTGAGCATGACAATCTGTCTGGGACCCTGGGCAGTGATGACATGACTGAAGGTGACTTCACAGTGATGCCACAGCTCCTCCATGACTACTTGGAAGTAAGTCCCATTGTGTTCAATGAGACTTAGGGTGCAATCCAGAGTAACTACAGGGAGTCCTTGCTCTGATGTAAGAACAATTTACTCTGGATTGCAATATGAATTTCCCATCGATTTTCACTAGATGATACCATAACTAATGTCTCTTACATGCTTCCGTGGTTACTTTGGATTGTAGGGTTACACCCAGGAAAGCAGCCTGAATGCCCCATTCCAGGATGTGCCAGATTCCAAAATGGTAGCACCCAGCTTTTCACAATCCCCGTAGAATGAATTTGTGACCTCCTCCAAGGGTCACTTGAGAATCATTGAAGAACTTGGCTCTTTATCTTCTTCCTTTTCATTTCAATTTTCAAAAGATAGAACCTTTCCATCAGTGTAAAAGGACATCTGTCAAAGCAGCCAAAACAGTCTTCCTTTTCAAAAAACTGCGGCCAATTCTCTTTGAATTTTCATTAAGCTTGAAAGAACTTGGAGAGGCATGTGAACCAACTGTTCATCTCAGCGAAGGCTTAAGTGCATTGGACAATGATGACAAAAGAAAGATCGGACTTAAATCAATCATTTTTTTCTGTTGGATAAAAAATGGAGGTTACTTATCTTCCAGGGATAGAAGGAGGACCCTACCAGAGAGCACTGGGGAAAGAGCATGGCTTTTACAAAGCTTAGCAGAACAGATGTTGCTCTAATCTAGATGGCTATGCCAGCAATTCTTTCTGCTTGCAAAAACGTGACTGATCTTGCTTAAGAATTCTGGATGTTGAACTACATAGGCTGCAATCCTAAAGACATTTTCCTGGGAGTAAGACCCATTGAACACAACAGGGCTTACTTTTGAGTTGACATGGTTAGGATTGTACAGATAATGTTCTAAGCAGTGGCTTAGCTAGCAGGGTGCAGGGGGTGCAGTTGCACCGGGCTACAAGCTGTAGGGGGGGCTACAAGCTGAGCTTGACACTAGTGGTTAAAATTGTGAAAAACGGGGTAGGCCTATGATGTGAATTATAATACCATCATGTTATATATCATTGGAAAGGTAATTTAATGCAGAATGCAATGAAACAAACAGCATTGAAATATCTATATTATATCATAGGTTATGGCTAATTAACAAAAAAAATGAAAACACAAATGCCTCATGATACTGATGGCTCTGAGAGCCAATGGGATGTAATTCTGATACTGTATGGAACTCAAAAGGGGTTAATAAGAATCAGCTCTTAGTACATATATCATATACAGTACATATATCATAAAAGAGTTACTCATGCTAACGGGTGCTTCTAAGTGGTGCTCCTCTTATATTTAGCAGGGAAAGAATAACCATTCCTCTTTGTCCCAGCACAGTTTCCCAAACCAATAATAAGGGACACAATTTTTATTATTTTACATAATTAAATTTTATTTTGTTGTTTGGGGGAGGGCAACAAAATCTTATTTGACTCCAGATAGCAAATATGTACTTTGAGCTGTGCCACTAGCAGAGCAAATGGTGGTAAAATGAGGAAAAAGAGGTTAGTTTTTTCTTACCTCTTTTTAAAATTTCTTTTTTATTTAAAAAAAAATTCTCTTTGAAAAACTCTTTATTTTTAAAAAATTTCTTTTTAAAAATACCCAGGGATGACTCACTTCTGGGGCAACATTTTGATCGTTGCACTGGGCAACATGATCATTAGCTACACCACTGGTTCTAATGGTTGTGTGTGGGACTGGTCAGACCTTTCCCCTCCCTGAGCTGATAAATTCAGTTCAAGCCCACCATTGACACATCTCTGCAGGTGCGCACTGAAAGAAAAGATTAATGATGGTGTTCTAGCTGACTTCCAATGAACATTAACATTACTGAGTTTAACTGAACATGAATTTGTATGTGGAACACTTAGGGTTTCTCAAGGATGAGAGCTTTTTAGGATGTTATCTGAATATGTATGTATGTATATGAGGGAAGATGTTGGTGTTAGGAATATCCAAGTTACATTCATTCAGCCATTCAATACAATATCTCCACGAGTTTACAGGCACCTCCCACTTATTGGACAGGTTAGGGACCAGAGCACTGTCCCAAAGTGAAAACTGTTGAAAAGTGGAACCCAATCATAAATGTTGCTTCCAATGATTTTTCAGTAGCAAATTGCAAATGCCCTTTTTATCTTGCAAATTCCTGCTGCCACACAAAGATTTCTGCAAATTGATTCTCATTAACTTCTTACAGAATGGGATTAGATCAGGAGCTACAACATGGAGGAGGCAATTTTGGCCTTTTGAACAGCAAAAAAAGGTTGAAAGAGCAGAACATGCATTGAACGAATGAGTTCTAGGAATAATTGAAAGGTGTTAAAACAATGGCTCATCAGAAAAGCAACCATCAGAAAGTGGAGGACATCTGTATTGGTGCTCTTACATGCTTGAGAATCCTTTTTTCATGGATCTCAGGCACGTGGATAGAATCTGATGTGCATACAGTTTTATGTGTGGGAACTCTCATAGTTATCATATTGACTGTGTCAGGGGTGGGCACACATGATCCAAATCTGCAAGCATACGCACAAGCATATGCTCATGCACATGCGCACACAAGTGCGTGTGCAGATGCACACTCATACTGAAAAATCACTGCTGTAATATGTAGAATGTCTTATTGTTAATTTTGTGTAGGAAAATTGATCAATAAATTGACTCAAAGTCAATAAATTAACATTCTCCTACTGTCCCCAATGTCATTTTGACATGAGCAGACATGGATCTTGATTCTGAGGATGTTGTAATGATCTGGCAGTGAGTTTTTTTTTAAATGACAACTTAATTAAACACAGGATAGATCCTTGTGATCATTGTTATGGAATTCCTAATTCTCAACAGCAGAAGCTTGTGAATGGGGACGAAGCATGTGTTGTTTGGTTTTTGTTTTGGTTTGCATGCTTTGTAGCAGCTGAAATATATGACTCTCAGAGTAGTTTCACACACTGGAGCTGCAGGCAGATGCTTCCCACCATAGATGTACAAGATGGTGTGTGTCGCTGTAGACAACTGTGAGTGTAACCTATCACATATGCAGTCAATAATGTGCTTCTTAAATGCATGTTACTTTTTACTTTATGCCTAATTTCTTTCAGACATACATTTAAAAATATATATGTAAAGCAGCCCTTGGAATTCAAATATCTGGCTAGATACCAATCCAAGAGTCTTCCCTAATAATACAGTTCTTGTGCAAACTGCTTCATGTGATACCCTACAATCCAGAGTAACTATGGGAGCACGTAAGAGGCATTTATGTTGACATAGTTATGGTACCACCTAGTGAAAACGTATGGGAAATTCATATTGCAATCCAGAGTGAATTGTTCTTACACCGGAGCAAGGACTCCCCGTAGTTACTCTGGATTGTGCCCACAGAATGAATAATCTGGATGAGCTTATTTTGTGACAAGAGGTTGTACAAGTTTCTTTTATTATAAACTAACAGTGCAATCCTATCCATGTCTACTCAGAAGTAAGTCACATTGTGTTCAATAGTACTTACTCCCAGGAAAGTGCGGTTAGGATTACAGCCTTGTTTTCTATTTTCTCAGTATAAATTCTTTTCATCTTTCTACCCCCAATTCTTTTGCAGGGCCAACGGTATATTTGAGCCAGTAAGACTAGATCTCTGATTATATTCTGGCCAGAGAGTGGGATGGCTTAATCTGGCTGAGTAGTTTATAGCATCGGGCATTAAATGTGCTGTACACCCACGCTATGCTATTTTGAAGAAAACCTCTCTTATCCTGACAAAGATCTGATTTTCTGCAAGCAGGCAAAGCAAGCAGTATCTTCACATCCAAGTACCCCATGCCTATATTTTGAGAATATGGTAACATTGCCAAACTACACATGGCATTAAGCCTGTTGTTTTTCTATAAAAATGTGTTGTGATTGGGACCCTGACATGACCTAAGAGTATTGAAAATACTTTCCCAGTGTATTGGTTTGCAAACCCCCCCCCCCCCTTTCTAGCTTATGTTTCACAGATTCAGGTTTTCTGCATATTTGCTTCAAAAATTATCTTAATATTTTCTTTATTTCCTTTCCTACTATTTTCTTTCCTAATATTTTTGTTATTGTTTTAGGTGCTGATTCATTCGGGAATTGTCAAATTTCATATACGCGGTGCCTTTAAAAATGTATACCTACTTCAACATGAAAAATATATGCATAAAAATTACATATCACAAAGAGTACCACAAAGACTATGTTATCACATAATGTGCTCAAAGTGGTCAAATAAGGAGGGGATTTTCCAACTTATCTGGGGGTCTTTATGGCTCTCCAGAGTGTCTAGAGACCCTGCGGCCTCCCACTGCAGCCCGGAAGCTTGAAGTCTTGAAACCCTTAGATGCCCATCTAAAAATAGCCCAATTTGCATAAATTTGCATTTCCGGACTCTGGATCCGGATGGGCATCTAAGGGTTACAAGGAAAAAAACTTCCTGTTTTCGTCACAAAAACCAGAATTTCCCACCCCCTTTACTGCAATTTGAAACTTCTTGGTGGGCTCCAAAGGGGGACAAAACCCTCCAAACCCTCCGGAGGACCATAGAAAACACTCCCTCTAGATAACCTAATACCAGATAAGTTAGAAAAATTCCTTCCTTCCCCAGTAGTGATCATCCTGATCATGTTTCACTCCCCCACAAACTCTTAGAGGTTCCCAAACTCTCCCTGAGATTTTGTTAACCACTCACCTATTGGTAAAAGTATCTGTTTTGTGAATAAGATAGGATTATAACCTAAGAGCACAATCCTAACCATGTCTACTCAAAAGTAAGCCCCATTGTGTTTAGTGGGTCTTATTCCCAGGAAAGTGTCTTTAGGATTGCAACCTAAGTCTTACTGAACATAGTGGGCTTACTTCTGTGTACATAAGTAACCTCATTTTCATCTTAATGAAGCCCAAAAGAGGGAAGAGAGAAAATGTCAGGTTCCCCAAATTTGTAAAATAGAAAATAATCTACAGTTACTTGAAAATACTAGAGGAAAGTGCAGTCAGAATCTGGGCTGCCCAATCCATGGGTTCAGTTGAAGAAGAAATGTGTAGGAGAGTAGAGTGCCGAGTGATGCATGGGAGGAACAAAAGCCATCTGGTGATCATCTGGTGATCAAAGGCCATCACATTATCTGGTGAGAGAGGAAGGATTTGGCTTGCCACCTCTGGCACCTTGGACCAACCCTGCTTCGGTATTAAAAAATAGATATTTTATTCAACAAGAGATAGTGTGTGCCCTTGCAGAGGTTTTACATAGTACATGACCTAACAAAAAGAACATGAAGATGAAATCTGATTACTATCTTGCTTACAATTATTGATTCCTTCCTAAGAATAACACAAGATCCTCTCACAGTTTGACAAGCCTGTCCCACCTTGTTTTAAATCTGTCTGAACCTCATGGTTCAGAAGAAGGAGCAGGTCTGGAGGACACACAAGGCTATCAGCAAAGCTGCTCCCATTGCATAAGAAAAAATTATTGCCTTCTCACAAACACTACTAGACAACTTTCAGCACTGTACTGCTGTAGTGGCCTAACATCTCAAAGAACCACCATGGTGAAGATAAGACCTGGAGATGCTGGAGAACTTTTTAATTCAACCTCACATGTCAACCAACTATGGCTATGCACATACTTTTGGGAAGCTCACAAGCAAGCCATGATTTTTCATTTCTCATCTATTTAATGACTTCTGGCTATTGTTGTGTGTAGATGATGATAGACCATTTGATAGACCATTCTTATCTTCATACATTTGATAAGAACTTTATAAACAATGGGCGCAAACCAGAGTAACTACGGGGAGTCCTTGCTCCGGTGTAAGAACAACTTGCTCTGGATTGCAATATGAATCTCCCATAGGTTTTCATTGGGTGGTGCAGTAACTATGGGTACACGTAATGTCTCTTATGTGCTCCGGTAGTTACTCTGGATTGTAGGGTAAGTCTATGAGTTTGCATGACAACATTCTACACGCAAACCAACTTTTTAGACCAATTTATACATATGTGAAAAGAAAGCTTTCCTTTGCTTCTCTTAAGTGAGAGCATATTGTAACTTGACTGTCTTATGTAACCAACTACTAACATCAATATTTCCATCCTACTGGCCTCTTGGCTAATTCTCAGGGGGTTTTCCGTAGACATTAATAAATGCTTCTGACAGCTCAATCCTGTGCTTGTCAACTCTGAATTAACTGAATTCACTGTTCAATGACTTCTACTCCCAGGTGCATATAGGACCTCTGTGATCTTAGGCCTTTGTCCAAAGCTGCATGAATGCCTTTCCCCATGATGTGACATATGTGTTAATAAAGCAGCTATGTGGATTGATAGTATGGATTCTTCTTGGTTCATCAGCAATCTGTTGAAAGAGCAGTAATCAGGTAGGAAAGATTCATTTGATTAGCCCTGCCTTCATGGTGCATTTCCTGATTCATTCTGTGCTTCTTTTTTATTGAGGGATTGCATATAGGAAAGTAGCTCCCACTCTGTAACTTGTGGGTGTCCAAATAACCCACAACTGCTGAGCATTGAACATGCAACCTTATCTATGCAAAGTATGTGTCGTATCGCAGGACTGTAACCTCACTGTGTGTGGAAGGAGTCTGGAAACAGCATGTATGACCCGTATGAAGTGTATTGCGTGTCCCAGAGAAGATAGCATCATTTAAATACTGTCCCATTTTTATTCTGCTGAATCACTAACTGCTTTTCCACGCTACTCTACTCTTTAGTGGTACTTTTTGGATTTTGATCAACCAGTTTTTCCTGTGCATGAACCCCATGTGTACATATCCTGTCATCTTCTTTTCCTCACAGCTAGCTACAATAATAGCTCACCAGAGGACCTTTTCAGCAAGCAGAAAGCTCTCGTTCTATTCCAGAGGGAAACATAAGCGTCTGTTTGATATTACCAAAGATCCAGCTGGGACGGTGCCGCCTGCTCCGTGTGAGGCTTTGTGCTTTATGCCAGACAAACACAGAGACATTAGTGTAGTGTGGGGTTCTCCCTGAAAGAGTTTAGGATTTATTAGAATGTAATACAGCTTTTATTGCAATGATCCACTTTTTCTGTAGACAGTTAAAATGGAATGGGAGAAGGTATTTTGTTGATCTTTGTTGCAGGAATTCAAATAAGGGCTCTGGATTAGTAAGGATGCTGGCTAATGTATGGACTAATGAATAAGCTGAACCCAAACGTTAGGAAGTTTTTCCACTGATTTTAGTTTAACAGTTCTGATATGTTTTAAGCTTGAGAAATATATATACAGTAAGCTGAATATTCTGCTGAGTACATAAATAACTGTCCTTTGCTCATTGCTCCTGAGCAGTGTTCTGAATGCAGGGTACTTGTACAAAGTTTGTGCATGCGCAGCTCAGAGTGCTTCTCTGTAGCTTCTGAGAAGCACCCTGCTTTCAGAGCACTGCTCAGGAGTGTCAGGCACTCCCTCCAGAGTAGTGCTCTGAGCTCACATCTCTGGCCATGTTCGAAGGAAAACTTTGAACTCAGCCAGAGTGGGATAGGGCCACCAGAATAGCGTCAGACTCCTTTGGTGCATCACCCCCACCACATAATCCCCACCCTACCTTGTGGGTTCGCCCCAAATAAGGAGTCAGTGTAACCTGAGCAAGGGCAAACCTGTGATGAGCAGGTGCCCCTCTCTTCAGAGCAGCACTCTGAGGACTCAGATCAGCATGTATGAACATTTGAGTGACTCAGGGTGGCAAGCTTCAGAGGTGCACTGCGCACACACTAAAGTTGCACATGCGCATGACAGGGGTGACATGCTGGCTTCCCACACCAGGTGATGCAAACCCTCATTGCACCCCTGCTCCTGGGTCCCTAAAGAACCATTGCCAGAGTGTATACTGGCCCAGATGGACTTGGCAGCTTCATATATAATCTCCAACCATCACAAGCACTTTCCTTTAACACGAATGAGCTGGCCACCAATTATTATCTATATATATAAAAGAGAAAAGTGACTCACTGACTGACTGACTCAACTGACTGACTGACTCACTGACTGATTCATCAACGCCCTGCCAAAACTGCTGGGCCTATAAGTGTGAAATTTGGGGTGGGTGTTCCTTCCGTGACTGAGGGGTGCACTAAGAACCGGTTTTCAGAAATTCCAACGGGAAGGGGGTGAAAAGGGGCGCAATGCGTTTTCCTCCCTGTACTTTGCATTGAGAATTGCTGACTCATCAACATTCCGCCCCAACTGCTGGGCCTGAAGCATGGAATTCTGGGAGTTCCTTCTGTCACCTGAACTCCCACCAAGAACCATCTGGAGAAATTTAACCCTTAAGGGGCTGAAAAGGAGGCAACGTGTTTTTGTCCTATACTTAACATGGGAGACTGAACAACCTCCAGCCAATTTAGTGCTCGGTGCCTGGTGCACTGGGGGATGTTGTTCAGAGGAAGCTGTGCATCTGGTGAGGAAGCTGCACTGGGGGGAAGCTGCGCAAAGGGGATGATGCGCAAGGGGGATGATGCGCATGGGGTGATGATGCGCATGGGGTGATGATGCGCATGGGGGGAAGTTGCACATGGAGGACTGATGTAGATGGGTGATGTTGCATATGGGGAGTTGAGGCACATGGGGGAAGTTGCGCATGGGGGTTGATGCGCATTGGGTTGATGCGCATGGGGGAAATTGCACATGGGGAAAAGTTGCGCATGGGGGTTGATGCACATGGGGGAAAGTTGTGCATGGGGGAAAGTTGCGCAAGGGGGGTTGATGCACATGGGGGTTGATGTGCATGGGGGGAAGTTGCACATTGGGGGGTTGATGCGCATGGAGGGAAGTTGCGTATGGGGGTTGATGCACATGGGGGACTGATACAGATGGGTGATATTGCATATGGGGAGTTGAGGCACATGGAGGATGATGTACATGGGGTAAGTTGCGCATGGGGGAAAGTTGCGCATGGGGGGTTGATGCACCTGGGGGTTGATGCGCCTGGGGGGAAGTTGCACATGGGAGGAAGTTGCACATGGGGAAGCTGCGCCATGGGGGATGGTGTACGGGGAAATATTACTCCCACAATGTGGGTATGCTTTTCGCTAGTAGTTCTGCTACAAGGGAGCAAACCAATCAAATTCAACGAACCCATCCAAGAGTCTTTACTCTGTTGAATTCTGCTTTTCAGTTTTCTCCTCTCTCTGCACATCAATGATGTTCTGATTATCTTTGTAATTGTATGTGTATTTTGAATTAGACCACAACACAATAAAAAGACAAGCTACTGAATACTTGGTTATTGAATGAATGTGTTTGCTTGCAATTCACTTGGAGTCTATTCTTAGATGCCTGTCAGTTTTCAAATTCAAAGTATACCAGTTTCTCATCTCTCCATCTCAACTCAACACAAGGTCTCCACAGATGTCCTGAGTCCTTGCATTGGGGTAAAGAGAAAAACCTTTTCAACATTATACTTTGGTATCTGGTCTGCAATACTGAATAATTACTATACTTTCTGGTATGCATTCTAATATGCATTCCAGTTAATGAATAACACAAAGGGTTTTTTTTTTGGGGGGGGGGGGGAGAGAATAAGTCCTCCTTGCTGGATCTAATTCAGGTTCTGTCTGCCTGAATAATCGCCCAATAGATTGTCATTGTTATGTCCTCAGATGGGGAGGAGGGTGGGGGAACACAATTGTTTTGTTGTCCAAATGAACAGGAGTGCCCAAGCCTATTGCTGATAAATTTCCAGGCTGTTGTTGTGCTAATGAGTAGCCTGCTTTAAAAAATATTTCACTTGTGATAATAAATAACCTGCTACCATGGTGTATTTTTTGCTTCCCAAAATTGTATTTTAAATTAATGAAAAAGTATATCATCTCCAGAGCTTGTCAGCCGGCTGAAGCTGGAGCTTGGCAGTGCCAAACAAATATTTGAAATGAATGAGCTATCAAGACAACAATAACAACAACAAAATGTGGGTCCAGATTGTACTTTTCTGAGTGGTTTACCAAGTCTTTCAATTAACTAGTGGAAGCAAGCAGAGCTTCCTTGCACCTCCTACGTTCACCTGCAAACACACAGAAGGCCAAGATTTGCAGGCAGGATATGCCTAATGGCTTCAGGCTATTTCGTTGGCATTCAACGCAGCCATTCTGCGGGGGCCTCTCTTTTAAAAATCTTCTTGTTGCTTTCTCTTTAAGCTGGCCTCTCTGGACATTCTGCAATTGCACTCAATTATATAGTTTGTTATTGGGTGCAGAATTCTAAGTGGTTTATGAGGATAGCTTTCAGATTGGGGGTGGGATTTGTTCCTATCTTCTTAGGGTGACAGATGAGCTTGAAATGACCTTGACCACGGAAGAAACCAGAACAAGTGTGGAATCTACAGTGCCCTGCGTTATGGGCACTTGATTATGGTTTTTTTTCCGTAATCTTTAAAAAAATTAAATTTAACTTTTAAAAACAGGAAATTATACAGTCTCTATACTTCCCTGCTTTTAGACATTTCTGTGTATTATTATGGTATATCTTTATTTGTCCTTTGTCCAGAGAGAGTGGGTCTTTTCCTTTTCCCAGAGAAAGAAAGAAAGAATATGAAGAGCCCCAAGGTCATCCACAGTGCAATCCTAACCTCTGGTTACACCAGCACAAGTCCCATGCTGACCTGGGGATGTCGCAAAAGTGCCATACCATGCCACTCCTGGGGGTTAGGCCAGTGCACAGACATGCACCAGCTTCCCCACACCACCACAGAAATGGGGAGAAGGTGGCTTAAACTGATTAGGATTGCAATCCCAGTGAACTTCATGCCTGAGCATTTGAATCCAGCTTTTCCCAGTCTATTATAACACACCGTTAAACTGTGCTATATCGTGGAGCTTTGGATCTCTAGAGTAGAACATCTTGTAGGTCACTCCATTTGAATCCCAGCTGCTCATTCTGACTTTTAAATGATTTACACTGAAGGCCAAAATAGATACAATGAGGGATCTGCACATATTTTATTCAAATCCCAGTCCTGTTCCCATATAAAGAGGGGGTGAGTCTATTGACATAATCAGAAGCCTACAGAGAAGTGTAAAGCAGTCCCTTCATTGCAATCTCCATCTGATCCTTTCATCCAGTACAGCAAGCAGCAGCAGCAGCAAAACAGGCAGTGCTGAATGCTCTGATGTGGGGGCAATCCAAGTAGAGGTATAGGAAAGTGCAGGAAAACATTTTTCTTCTCCTCCTTAAACCCTGTGATCACCAACTGGTCTGTTTCAGCTGGCAGAAGTCCACGGAGACAAAGGCGGTGTATCAGCTGGCTGCAGAGGGGATTACACCTGGTGCAAGTTATTTGTCACCCCCTCCTGCCTCCAACACAAACACTCCCCCATCTATCTTGATCCTCCCCTCCTGTTCTGCCCACTCTGTAAACTCATCTATGTCAGTAGAGATCCTCTTCAACACCGCCACATGTGGGGTGTTGTTACTGTCTGTAGCAGTGATGTAGAAGTGCATGGCACCGCACACTTCTGGATTGACATTCACAACACTATAAGGTGCATTCTAACACCGATATTAGTTTGGCAGTGGTGGCACCTTGTTGGATTGGCCCATAAATTGGTTTCTTCTTACTGTGACTCACTTCCTATTCCAGAATGAGGTTTAGAGAAAACTGTTTATTAAAGCTGTAGAGCACAAAAAAAATTAAGTCAGGAAGAGCGGGTGTGTTGCTCCTTTTCCCAATGCAGTCCTTATCATGTAAATAATGGGCCCCCAACAGTCTCCAGATGATATTTGGCCCACTGTGCCTTGTATCTAATTTGGCCCTTGGACTCCCAAATGGTCAACAACTCGAAAAACATGCCTAATGATTTTTTTCAGTCTTGTCATCCAGCTGAGGCAGATTCACAGTCTTGGAGCGACAAAGAGCTCTTGTTCTCCCCAAAGCTTTTCCAATTATTAGCACTCTCTCTAGAAACCTAACACCATCCTTACGCATTGCTGTTGCAGTGATTTTTCTGATAGGGATTCACTTTCATTTGTGGAAGTGCTCCCACAAGTCCTTCCCATTATTTATTATTTCCTTGCTATGCTGCACTTTCTCCCATGTGTTCAGAGTATTGTATTGTTCTTTGAAGTTATAGCATTTTGTCTTTGTAATTATCTTGAGAAGTAAATTTGCTTGAGGGATGGTGACTTGCCCAAGGCAACCTGATAAACACTGTAGCTGAGTATGCATTTAAACCTGACTCAGGAGCCCCACTGGATCAGGCCTGTATCTCACAATGGCACACCAGTCTGCCTCAGGGGACTCACAGAAGACCTGCTCCCTGGTACCCTCCCTTGCATCTGGCATTCTTTGGTATCCTATTTTTAAAATCTGGCGGTTACATATATACATCGTGGCTGATAACCTATGGTGGACTAGGTAAATAAATATTTTCTTTTTTCTGTCCTAACTCTGCAAACATTCAATTTTAGTGGATTTCCCCTGGTTCTGGTGTTATGGGAGAGGGAAAAGAATATCCCCCTATCCACTTTATTTATCCCCTTTATAACAGGAAACAAACAAAGCATGGCCTTCTAGCAGGAGCATAGTCTAATAATGAACAAATTCCACCCCAACAGCTTGTTCTGTCTCCTGGAGGCCAGAAAATAAACCATTATCAAGCAATAAACAAATACCCTGAATTTAATCAAGGAATTTAATCAGAATTAATACCCCTGAATTTAATCAAAGAACTCAGTCAAGCAGTACCATACAAACAACTAGTTGAGGTATTTGTTTCTGGTAAGATTACGGTGGGCCACCCAATCCTAAATTGCCTGAATGTCTGTTGCAGTATCCTATGTACTGTAGGCTACCTGCCTCCATAGGAGAAACCTCTAAAGCTGATACAGAATCAAGAATGTATGTGTAGTGCCACAAGGCACCACATGAACATTTAGGACACAGTCAACTAAGCTCTGATGGATTCACTCCTCCTTCCCCCTGCCTTGCCTCTTCCCCATTCTCTCCTAGCCTCCCTGTGCCCTGGAACCAGTGGTGGGCTGACACTGGTTCGGACCGGATCGCCCGATCCGGTAGTTACCGGGAGGCCGCCGGTCGCGAACCAGTAGTTAGGGGGGCTACCGATCCGGTTCGCCCCCCTTCCTGGGGTTTTTTGGGGGGGCAGTTCTGGGGGGTTGGAGGGTGACCTGGGGGCAGTTGTGGGCAGGGGGGCTGCTTACATACATTTCCGGGGGGTGGGGGGGTCACCCGAGGCTTCCTCTGTGAAGTAGCACCAGCCGCAGCTGAGCGCTACTGAAAAATGCTTTAAAATTCAGTGCGGATGCGCTAGCAGCTTATTAGGAATCAGGGAGAGTTCCTAGAGAGGACCTGCGTAGGCGGGTCCTCAGTTGAACTCTTCCGGCTAGTGAACTCTTCCGGCTAATTTTTTTTTAATTAAAAAATTCTTGCTGGCCCCGCCCCTGGCCCCACCCCCTGACCTCAGCCCTGCCCCCTGGCCTGGCCCCACCCACTTCCGGAGAACCGCTTGTTAGGGCCAGGCCTGCCCATCACTGCCTGGAACACCTCCTGTCCATCATCCCCCATGTCCTCATTCACAGCTCCACCACAGGGTAGGGCAGGGCACCACAGGACAAGGCAACTGCTGAATAGCAGAACACTGATGCAGAACTGGTGCTAGCACTACATTATCTGGCATTGACACACCACTAGTGATTAACTGGAAGTGGGTCTCGTTAATGTGTTTTACGGTATATTTGTAATATGCATCAGTGGCAGAGCACGAGTAGTATACCTGTAGGATTTGGCTCTACATCTTATTGAACACAGTTCATTTACTGCTGAATAAGGTAAATAACACAATTTTCAAACACGAAAACTAGTGATGCCTCTACTAACTAGAAATACTAACTAGAGAAACCTCTACTAGATCAAGAGAATAGACTGCCCAAGCTCAAGGAAGCATTATTCTTTCCAGTCTGCCTTGGCCACTACAAATATCACTTGACAATCATTTATCAAATCATTTGACTTCCTGAGTCTTTCAGATCTGATAGGTGAAAACAATACCATTTCAATACATATCGGTACTGAAAACATATTGTTATTAAAATCAGTACCTTTTCCTACATATTCACAGTTGAGACAAGTTCCAGAATCACATATGGAATGTCTATGGCTTTGCCCAGGTTCAGTAACTGGATCCAAGAACTTTGAAAACAGTGCAAGAAATTAGCCTGGATGCACCACTACTATGTTAATGGGTCCTAAAACCCATACCAGGAAATTTTTTCAGTAACTCCTAAAACCTAATCCATGTTATTTCTCATGACCCTTCTATTCACCAGTGCCATATATGAAAGTGAAACAGTGTGTCATAGTAGGAGCTCAGGTAACCATTTAGTTGTGAATCTTTCAAGATTCAACTAACTCTTAATAGAATATCATACATTTTTTCAAAAACTCCAGTAGGAGCCCCTATGATTATTAATGGCTTGTAGAATGGCTTATGAATCTAATCTTCAGGCTAACATCCAGTCTCTTCCCAGGAGTCATAATCCCTGGCCTGCAGCTATTATTAAGAGCAGTAGTCTGTCCATTTGAGTGTCACAAGGGATGCATCAACTTCTCCAGAGCCCCAAAGTGGAATCTTCTCACCTGGGAAAGTTCAAGAATTGCTGTTGCAGGTGCTAACATGATGCTGAGATCATTTTCTAGATGCAAATTCTGGAGTTAGTGCTCCTCCCTGGCTTATCATTCCCCTGCTCTTTCCTGGATCTGAATCTGAAACACTCACCACCCACAGACTTTCCTGTTTCTTACTGAACCAAGAAGGAGCATGTTGTGAAGCTTCATTGAAGAATCTGAAGTGCTTTCCTGCAACCAAGCTTTGCAACATGCACCTTCTTTGTTCAGAAACAACATTCAGCTCTGAGAAACAGGCAAGTCTGTGGGCAGTGATTGTTACCAAAGTCGTAGGCAAGGCTTCTTTGAAGCTTGTGAAGTGGCTGTGACTCTGATGCTGTCTTCTTCCTCAGGTTTGGCCTACAACCTGGTTCAGCTTCAGTTCAGAGGATTGGTGTGGGCTGGAGAACTGGTTGGGAATCGTTTTCCTCTTGTCTGCAGATTCCCTGATAACTTTTAAAGTCAAACCAGCATGGTGAAAAAAATGACACAGCCAAGTCTCCAATGCCCCAAACCACCCATCGAACAAGTCCTCCAGCATGTTTCCAAACACATCTCCTCCACTAGATTCAGTGCAGCCTCTTCCTCCTGCATAGAGCCATGCGAACCAAGGTAGCAGCATCAAGGACAGCCAAAGCTAAACTATGGGAAATAGTTACGCCTCTGGGGTAGAAACCTTTGCATCTCCATCATGGCCCACTTTATTGCTTCTAAACAGCTGAGTGGGCAAGGATATGGAGAGAGGGGCTGCCATGGCATACTTCAGTAGTTCTGGAGAAAGAAAAGGGATGTTTCTGCTTCTCAGACAGGGTGACAATATGTATGCTTTTTCCAGGATATGTCTTCTTTTTGAGTCTTGTGTCCTGGGAAAAAATCTTCATTGTCTTCCTTTTCCTTGTGAGCATGCAGAATGTAGCCTTCTTGTAATCAATAATATTAAGAAATTATATAAAATAGTTTATTTCTTGGATGTCCTACATTTGGGGGGTGCTTTTCCTCTTTTAAGTTATGGCATCTGGTCACCCTGTTCTTCCTCCCTTTTGATTGCAGTGAGTGGGAGCGCCAAATGGATCCAACAGAGTGCCAGCTGGATTGCTCCATCAGCACCAGGTTGTGGTAAAAGTGTAGAGTTCAGGAAAGTCCTTAACAATTCATTGCCCTTACAGTTCCTGCTTCATTAATGGGTCAGCCCTACTACTTGGTTTCAGACAGGGGTCTTTCCAACTTGGGAACAGCAGCTAGTAAACCTCAAATTTTCTGCATGCAGAGCATGTTCTCTGCCACTGACCTGGAGTTTTGAGCATGCAAAGCTTCTGCTGTACCACTGAGCAAAATCCTACCCTGTATGACTTCCAAGTAAACACAGATGGAAATCCTTTCACATCTGATAATTCTGGGCAGAGAAATTGCTTGAAACAAAATGGTAAAATAAAATGTGGGAAGTGCTGGTAGATATCGCAGTCAGTGTTTGTACCAACTTGAATAGGAAGTGACGCCTGAGAAAAAAACAGAGAAAAGGGGGCTTTCTCAAATGCAGCCAAGATGTGTTCCAATGGAATAGCAGTGGAAAGATGGACAGGAAGCATTTTGCTATGTCTTTGTGAGGACAATGCATGCAAAATGTTTCTGTCGCTGTAATGAATCGGCACTGTTGACAGTCATGGGCAGAGTGCAACGAAACATCTGGAGTTCACTGTTCTTGACTGTGGGATCCTGGCTGTCACCATATGTTCATATGCAGCCTGATTTTAAATCTGGCTAGAGGCTGAAAACAGTGTTCTTTTCAAGGGTTAATATTTTTATTATATTATTGTTGTTGAGTGCTCATAGGAATTCAAGCACTGCACTAACAAATGCATTTTCATTTTTAAAAGTCTGAGTGAATCCTTGCACATTGTAGAAGGAATTCCCTTTCCGAGGACAGGTGCCTTTGTCATGCTCCTCCCTTGTGTCAGTTCATTAAATCATCACCATGCACAGCTGTTTATGACAACTGCTTCTAGATCTCTTCCTTAAAGACAAGTTTTCCCTTTCAACTTCATCTTTGCTGAAGAATACTCTCTTCTCTAATGGCTCCACCATGCCAAACCCAGCCTCGATTCCCAGTCACGTTCATGCGAGCTACAGCTTATGCCATGGAACTGCTCAAGCCCACTTCCACTACTCAACGGAAACATTGCTCCAAGCAGCTCTGAGGCAAATTCTTGCTGTTGCATACACAAGATTCTGCTCCCAGCACCAGAGACTGAACAGCTGGAGGGATGTTCTTTTTCTCAGCATGACATTGATAAATGACCTGCAGGAATGCTTTAACAAGGTTTGGAAGATTTATCTTCTGCTCTATCTCCTCATGCAGAGCACTCTGCCTAGATTTAGAAAGGTTCCTAATAATAATAAATAATAACGATAAAAGAAACAGAGTCTTTCTAGCATGGTCTACTACCTAGAAACAAAATGCTAACTAAAATATGAAGCACAAGATTTGCAAAGTTGTGAGATTTGCTTTAGTAAGGACAAGATATGGAAATCACTATGCATTGTTTAAATCAGTATGCTTTATCAGTAGTCCTTAACATCCTTAACAGCAGCCAATGAAACATCTCCCCAGGTTCTTTCTCACTAACCTGTTCTAAAAGCCCAGCATTTGTCACTTTCGCCAGTGTTATCCCAAAGGTTTCTTTCCATCCCCCACACAAACTGTGGTCCTTGAGCATTTCAACCTGGTACCCCCTTTTGAGAATGACAACCTGTCCAGGATCCCTTGGAAGTGATGTCATAGCCAAAAGTGACATCGGGAAGTGACATCACTGTGCTCTACCATGTATATTCAGAAGTAGTCCTATTGTGTTCAATGAGACTTACTTCCAGAAAAGCAGCATGAATGCCCCATTCCAAGATGGCAGTGGCTAGTGTCAGATTTTAACATGGTGGAGCCAGTTTTTTGCAATCCTCCTGAAATGAAGTCCCAACCCCCCCATGGGGTACCAATCCTCACTTTGAGAACCACTTCACTAAGAGTGTTCCTCAGCTAGAAGCTACCTGTGATCATCATCCATCAATCCTTTATTATGCAGGCATTTAGCTGTCATTGCCTGTTCAGGAAGGCTCTGTAACAAGTCTAGAAAAAAGGACTGCAATCCTAACTGAACTTACCTAGTCCATTAACTTAAAAGTCCATTAACTATTATGGGAGTTATTTCTGAGTAGACATGCATAGGACTGGGCTTAACAGGCATAATAACTATATGATGAACGTATCACCAATCAACACAACCTCTGCTGAGCAATGGCAGTAGTTTTGTCTCAGTTCTAGCTGCCAACTTTAAATTGTTTCGGAGACCAGGTCCATGCACTTTTTGCTTCTGGATAAATTCCAGTCTGGCCCAATAGCCTGCCAATTCTCCACTGATCTCAGTAATAGGGTATTTTGGGTGTACAAAGTTTTTCAAGGCTACTGCTCACATAAATTTCCCATAACGTGAGTAGCAAAATGTGGAGCTATATTATAGATGTTTTTTATTCCCTCTCACACCATGAGATTGTAAGAGGCTGAGAAACCACACCATAATTCCCTGGCTTTCTAGGATTGCCTTTGTTTTCCTTATTAGAATATTTTTGCAGAGGGATAGTAATATCAGAAACAGCTCCTAGGCAGGCTTTTCAAAATAGGCAGTCAGTTGCTAAAGACCCTGTCCTATCCAGGTGCCGTGCCAATATTTTATGGATTCTGGCTTGATATCTGTTGTATCACAAGCCTGATCAGCAAAGGTGGTTGAGGAGGGGAGACTGCAGAAGTGAGTAGTGAGGGTCCTGGGCTTTTTCCTACCCAGGGCAACCACTTTCCTGCCCGGGACCACCAATGTGCTGAAATGCGCCTGGAGTGGCCAATAAGACATGTTTGTTTTCTTCTGGTTGTTGCAGTGATGCTGCTGGAAGCTTCCATGCTTTCCCTCCTTCCCTGGACATGCAATTCACGTGGTCTTCCACTCCCCACCCTTCTTCTAATACAGCTACCATCACAGTCCTATAGCACCTTCAAGAGAATTTCTTATAGTGTAACATTTTGCAGACCTGGCCTCTCCAAACCCTGACCGATGGGCCACATCTGGGATTTGGACAAAGCCTCCTCTACCTATGAGCAACGCTAATCATTCTGCATCCCTATGCCCAGATTAGGTTGAAAGAAACACAGAGATGTGGCAGAAAAGTAAGCACCAAATGACACAGGGGAAGCTTATTCAGGACATAGCAGTTTCTAGTTTGGAGAATGCTGTTGTTGTCTAAAGCCCACTTCAACAGATACATGCCCCATCTCCATAAAAAAGTATACTATGATAAATCATACTTATGATCTAAGAGTCCACTAAAGCTTAGACTGAAACGCATTTGCTAGTCTTTAAGGTGCCACGGGGACTCGTGGCTGTTTCCACTGCAACAGACTAATATGGCTGTGTCTCTGGAACAAATATATCTATCAGTCTGGACAGAACAAATAGTGTGCTGATGGATGTGCAAAGCCTTTGTGTGTATTTTTATTAACCTTGAAAGGTTCAAGGGCTTTCTTCACTTCCCTCTATGATTTAGGATTGCCTTCGAAAAGACAGTCAAAGTACACATGGCTTTTAATACTGTCTTTGAATCCTTGAAATACAAAATGCTTTATGGCTGCAATCCTAAAGACACTTTTCTGAAGACCCACTGAATACAATGAATGGGCTTACTTTTGAGTAGAAATGGTTAGGATTGTGCTTTTTGTCTCCTTTCCAACCATATGTAGTGCCCCCCAATACATGCACAGATCCTCCTCAGTACACACCTGACCTGAGGAGGGATGTTAACCCTTTCCAGTTTTGCTATCTGCTGTGAGAATTCCTCCTTCCGTACCCCCTCTTCTGCTATTTGCATTAAATAGCAGTTTTGAATAATGAGAGGAAGCTTTCATGGGGCAAAGGCAAAGCACATATGGGGGTTAAATAGTGGGGGTAAATAAATCTGTTCCTGTGTAATCGTCCCACAATCCTGAACGTGGCCCTGCATGGCACTTACTTTGTCAAAGATGACCTGTATTTGGTTTGTAGAGGATTCAAAGATGCATGTTTAGTTTGACCCTTACTTGGGTAGAGTTTGGTGGAGAACAAGTAACACACTGAACTGGGAAGGCACTGCAGCTGCAAGACTAAAGTGCTTTTCTAGCCAACAGATGCGACTGATGCCCTGGGACACAAATTCTTAAATACAAGTGCATATGACTGTATTAAAATGTATCTACAAAAGGATTGCATCACAAATTCTTTTGGCATTAGAGCTGCTTGAATGCAAATGAATGTTCCCAGAGTATTTCGCATAATGGAAAGCATGTGTGCAAAGCTTTTCATACCTTCTTCTCTCCAGGGTAAAGAAAAAGGGGGAAAGCCAGGAGAGACATAGCATAAAATAATCACCCTTTATTTATGCTCCACAGAGTCTACATCAGTATTGTTGCTATGGGGTCCTCTGAATTGGCAAATGTATTCGTTTTTGGAGAAACAAATTCATTCCGTTCTTCCTAAAAGAGTCTATCTTTTGTGCAAACAAGCAAGGAGGAAAACATTTGCTGAAATGACCAAATTGTAATAGCCTCTTTCTGAAGTCTTGTCTGGGATGTTTTTGTCCAGTTGCTGGCAAGTTGATTTTAGAGGCGAGGGAGAAGGAAACAAGGCTGCTGTCTAGCTGAAAAAACATGGTTACATTCAGAGTATGGACATTAATGCTTTCTGTAAGGCAGTGGTTCTCAATCTTCCTAACGTCGTGACCTAACGTCGTGATAAGTTCCTCATGTTGTGGGGAACCCCAACCATAAAATTATTTTCATTGCTACTTTATAACTGTAATTTTGCTACTGTTATGAATCGTAATGTAAATATCCGATATGCAGGATGTATTTTCATTGTTACAAATGAAATGTGTGTTCTATGCACACATTGAACAAAATGGGATTTATTTCAGAGTAGGCATGCATAGGATTGGGCCCTGAGGCTGTCAGTCAGCCACAGTGCGTGCGCAGCTACAGCCGGAGGTCTGGCAAGCCTGACCTGGCCCCCTGCACCAGGGATCTTTAGGCGACCCCCAGGAAAGCTCTAGGCGACCCCCAAAGGGGTCCCGACTCCCACTTTGAGAAACACTGCTGTAAGGTTTTATGATGTAAGAAATGCTGTTTTGGTCCATATACCCTTTTCCCCTTCTTGGCTTGTCTTTCTTGCCTTACATATCACATCTTTCTTCTGGATCTTCTCTGATGCTCCTTTCCAGAACAATAAAATTGATGCATCATTTGGTGTGCTGTTGTACAGCCCAGGTTAAGCTTTGAGTTCCTTTTTGACCAGCTTGGTTGCTTTTTTACCAGTTACTCCCATTTGGGTCTCACATTATGGGGGCTCTGCACAAGAGCAGTCTACTTGGATGCAGGTTTATATGAAAATGTACTTAGATTGATAATGAACATGCACTTATTATTTTGATTTCTTTCCATTCTAACATGAAAAGTCTATAATAAATTTTACTTATACCTTTAAGATTCTGAAGACATTGGCTGTGAACCTGTGACCCTGCAAAAAAAATGGTTACAGTTTGCCCAGCATCTCCAGCCTGGACTATTGCACTAGTTTTTTTTTTTTTCCTGTGCAGTATATTTTGGAAAACTCAATAATAAAAGTCAGTAAGAAGAGAGTGGGATTGCTGTGCATGCTATGAGGCGTCCTGGCCCACATGTACATTATTCTGACATCTGATAAACATGTGAAACTCAGCATAAGAGGATATAATTTCCTTTAGCCTTTGCCACCCACCATATTGTTCTTCAATAAAGGCCACACAGGAAAAGCCCAGCCAGACCTTTCTCTTCATTTCTGTACAGGTTCTATGAGAGAATAGCTTGAAGGAAACGAAACCTTGAAAGAGAGTAAGAACCAGGGAAGAGAATGTTATTCACATATTGTGAAGAGAAGCCAGTGAACTGGGAAAGTAAAGCCTCAAGGATAGTCTAATTCAATCTATACAGTTTATGACCTACGAAGGCAAAACATAGCACATTAGCATCCATGTATGGTCACCTTCCATCTGATAAAACTTCTTACTTCCTTCTTGGGAGGTATTACTCAAGGGAGTAAAGTAATACAGCTGTGTCAAGCTTTGATGATCTGGCCTAACCTGGTGAATGTGTGTGGAGATACAAGTATGTATGAGAACAGGAACAACAAGTTACCATTTGGGTTGCAGTATTTTTAGAAGTGCCAGAGGCACTTCCATGAAGTGCCATTTTCCATTTTTAGGAGGCCATCCGTGAAACACTTCAAAAGATTCTAGGTAATGAGATCACAAATTATTCCTGTTTGGGGCAGCACAATGTCTTAAACCAGCATCAAATGCCCAGGTACAGTATAAAGGACAGCCACATTTGGAAAAAGCCAGAATTTGAGCCAAGGTTGAGGATGAAGCACATGGAATAGAAATCATATTCCTTGCAGCTACCTCCAAGTTGGTTAACAAAGGCTGCAATCCTAAAGACACTTTCCTGGGAGTAAGACCCATTGAACACAATGGGGTTACTTTTGAGTAGGCATTGTTTGGAATAGTGCTCAAAGAAGTACTGTGCAGAATGAACTGAAGTCTAAAAAGTTTCTCAACACATCCATAAATTGTCCCTCCATTTGGAATCATGCTCCTTTAATGACAGACAGTTCTTAGATCAAAGGTCCACCTCTGCCCAAATTACATGTACAGTACAATTAATTCAGCAAGTTCCGATAGCAGACAAAATAAGTAGCTTGAACTTCAAGGGCTTGGAGCTGCAATGGCAGCACACTGCAAATTCTGTAGTCAGGATTAAGGAAGCCAGTGCACATTTGTTTTACATAATGTAACATTTCAGAATGTAAATGTTCGAGCAACTTATTGGCAAGGACTAAGTTCATAAAAAAAAAGAAAGGTCATGTTGATGGGGGATAACAGCTGCTGCCCCCGCATTCCTAAATACAACATTTCCTGACCTGACAGTGGTTGAGGCAGGAGAGAGATTTTATTTCATCACAGTTTGTGCCACTAAATTCTGTCACAGCATCATCTTTCTTATATTCAGTTTCTGTATATTCCATACACCTATACAATGCAACTCAATGGATGTAGAGTTGAATGGATTCCTCTCTTCTTCCCCATTGCAACTCTCAATTGCCTTTTCCAGGACATCCTTTTCCTTGTAAGCAGGCAGCTTGTAGCCTTCTTGTAATTAATAAATTATATGTAAGAAACTCTATGCAATCATTTTAGATTTAATATATAGTATAGAGTTTAAACTACCATAAGCATATGAAAACAATATATATCTGTGTTTTTAGCTTTTATTTTGTCATGTCCTACATTTTTCTTGATTATGGCATATGGTCACCCTGAGAAAGAGCCAACAAGCAAGGCCAACATCTGGTTCTGCTGCGTGCTGACAGTTTTATGTGAATGAATATATTTGTGAAGTCAAGAAATGTCAGTAATAAAAGTTTGGGTGCCCTCTAGAAATCCTGTCTTTCCCAAAGACTCACATTGCATGATCACCTGAAAACCCTCTCTGCTTTAAGAGAGTCTCTGCAGTATTAATGACTTCAGGTCTCATTGTGAATTACTCTCACTTTCAGTCTAAGAATACATAGTTCTGCTTCTAAGAAAAGAACAAAGGAAAAGCAAGAAACCTACCTGCACGCCAGTAAAATGTAATCAAAGTTTAAATATCTATGTTGTTACTTCAGCTGAGGTGTACGTTTCTGCTAAAAAGGTTTGGGGCAATCTCATTACCAACCAGAAAATCTGTCAATGATTGATGGGCATGAAGCAGGGCCATGAAGGAGGGCCAGGCATAAACCTTTTATGGGCCATCTGCTGCCGTGAAATCTTCCCTGTTACCTGAAGCAGAATACCAGGCATAGTGCATGGAAATCAAAACTGACACAGGCTGGAATCCATGGGGTCAGGTGGGGGCACAAACATAGAGGCACATTGCCAAATAACTCCCACTGAAATTATTCACTTCTGAGTTAGACACAGATTTGTATTGGTTGGTTTAGGGTCCCTTATTACAGACTCAGCATCCATCCATATCATTCCTCTTATTCCACTGGCTTCACAGATGTATTTTTGTGCATCTCTGTTGCAATCAATCTATGCCTTGCTCTTCCCAATGTCATTTTAGGGTTTTTTAATCCCTGCGGTGTGAAAAAACACATGCTTGTTTGCATCATGATACAAAGAGTTGTGGTTTTTTTCAGTTGTAGGCTTGGGCATAAATGCCAATCGTAAAAGTATGTTACATATAGGAAAGATACAGTCTGCTTTGAAGTAAATACATGCTTGATATTTACATGTGTGTTCATTGGGGCTTTCTCCCAAGATAGAAATGGTAGGACTGAAAGTATTAGTAAGCCTGGTGGTTACCCATCCTGGTGGTCTAGTGCAGTGATGAGCAAACTGGGCCACTTTAGGAATCTAGTGGACAATTAACAATTATGTAGGAGAGAGAATTTCAACAATTGTGTATGAGAGATAACTCTTAAGGAAGGAAGGCTGTGCAAATGGAGGTGCGGGATCATTGGCTGATGCGGGGATGTGCTTGCATCCCCAAAGAGATAATGAAAACATGGATGGTGCAGAACAGCAGATTAAGATTGACAGAGAACTGGTTCGAAACCACTTAACTGGCCTAAATGAATTCAAGTCATTTGGACCAGATGAGCTGCATCCTAGAGTTCTGAAGGAACTGGCAGATGTCCTTGCAGAGCCTCTGTCGATCATCTTTGAGAAATCCTTGAGGAGTGGAGAAGTGCCACTGGACTGGAAGAGGGCAAATGTAGTCCCAATCTTTAAGAAGGGGAAAAAAGAAGACCCGGGAAATTATAGACCAGTCAGTTTGACTTCAATCCCGGGCAAGATATTAGAACAAATCATAAACACACAATTTGTGCACATCTAGACAAGTACTCGGTGATCAAAACAACCCAGCATGGATTTACCAAGAATAAATCTTGCCAGACAAATCTGATCTCCTTTTTTGATTGGGTTACGAGCTTACTGGACATGGCAATGCTGTGGATGTCATTTATTTTGACTTCAGCAAAGCATTTGACTAAGTCCCACATGACATTTTAATTGGGAAGTTGGAAAAATATGGGCTAGACGGGGCAATCGTTAGGTGGATCTGCAACTGGCTCGATGGCTGCACTCAAAGGGTTTTAGTAAATGGTTCTGTGTCAACCTGGAGGTCGGTTTCAAGTGGGGTACCCCAAGGCTCTGTCTTGGGACCGGTTCTCTTTAACATTTTCATCAATGACTTGGAGGAAGGGATACAGGGGAGCCTGATCAAATTAGCAGATGACACCAAGCTGGGAGGAGTAGCAAACACAACAGAAGACAGGAGAAACCTCCAGGAGGATCTGGATAAACTAGAATCCTGGGCTGTAACAAATAGAATGAATTTCAACAGGGAGAAGTGCAAAGTTCTGCACTTGGGCAATAAAAACCAAAAATACAGGTATAAAATGGGGGATACTTGGCTTGGCAGCACAACATGTGAACGGGGTCTTGGAGTCGCCGTGGATCACAAGCTGAACATGAGTCAGCAGTGTGATGTGTCTGTAAAGAAGGCAAATGCCATTTTAGGCTGCATTAAGAGGACTGGAGCTTCCAAGTCACGAGAAGTTCTAGTTCCTCTTTATTCAGCATTGGTCAGACCTCACCTTGAGTACTGTGTTCAGTTCTGGGCACCTCACTTTAAGAAAGATGCAGCCAAACTGGAGCAAGTCCAGAGGAGAGCGACAAGAATGATCAGTGGGATGGAAGGGAAACCCTACGAGGAAAGGTTGGGGGAACTTGGGATGTTCAGCCTGGAGAAGAGGAGGCTGAGAGGAGACATGATTGCTCTCTTCAGATACCTGAAGGGCTGTCATAGGGAGGAAGGGGCTCATTTGTTCATAGCTGCTTCTGAAAACAGAACTAGAACCAATGGGTACAAACTGCAAGAGAGGAGATTCTGGTTGGATATCCGGAAAAAAATTCCTGATGGTGAGGGTGCTTCGGCAGTGGAACAGATTGCCAAGGGAGGTGGTGGACTCTCCTTCACTAGAGATCTTTAAGCAGAGGCTCGACGAGCACCTGTCGGGGATGCTCTAGGGGGATTTCCTGCTGCAGGCAGCGGGTTGGACTAGATGACCTACTAGGTCCCTTCCAACTCTATCATTCTATGATTCTTATTTCAACAGCTCAAGGGCCAGGCTTCAAGCATTGCAGCTGCAGCTACGGTGTGTGGCTGACTGGTTGGAAGCCCTGATAATGCACCAAAAGAGTGCCCAGCCTCTGCAGAAGCAGGTTGTTTGGCAGGGCCAATAGTAATCTGAGGTATTCTGGAAGGATCAGTGCTGGCCAAAGGTATTTTGAGGACAGGCTGGGGATGGATAATGGCATTAGGACCCAGCCCAGTCTCAATATAGCCCTATGGATGTACTTGGAATCCCACCAGCCAAAGAGCTGACACAGATCCCAAGTATACCTATTGTGGACCATGGCACAATAGGTAATTTTAATTTTAAATAATTATTTATTAATTATTAATTATTAAAATAAACAATAAAATTGTTTATTTTAAAAATGCTTTAATGTTAAATTATTCATAATTGAATGATTTGCCTTTTCCATGCCCAGGAATGTGAACATTACTGTTTCAAGGGACTTTTTCATGCTTGTTCTATAAATTAAAGTCTTCTTTTGTAACTGACTAGGGATATATCAAGGTTATCTGTGCTAATAGCATTATAGAGACACCTAGAAACAAATTATAAACATTACAAATTATAAACCCTATAATACCAGCCAGAAAAGTATCCATATGTTCCGTGTGTGTGTGTGTCCCCAAAAAGCCCACACAAGCCCACATTCACAAGCCCACATTCAAGCCTCGATAACAATTTTTCAAACCCACATATTTACTGAAAATATGCGTAAATATGCATAAAGGTGAAAACTTGCTTACATGACTTTGGGTTTCTATTGTATGATACAATTTTTTGTGCTGACTCTTACAGATTCATAATCTTAGAAGAACAAGGGATTGGCTGGTTTATTTCAAAGTTAATGCAAATGAACATTGCTCGACAAAACACTACACATTTTCTCTGCGTTTTTACTACATAAGACCTGATAAAGCTTTTGTTATGTTTCTCACACATTAAAACTCATTTTATAGTTAAGATGTTATCTATTCTTGAAATCCCAAGATGCAAATTATTACAAATGCTCAAGACACACATACACACACTAAGAACAAGTCCTCCCCACTTTTTCCGGAGCAAGAATCTACTATGTCTAGGAACATCCAGTGGAGAAACACAGTAGACACCAATATTAATGAAGAGGATCTGAGACCCAATTATTTATGACAGTTTAGAGCCCATATTCATGTCTATTTAGAAGCAAGTCCCATTATATTTGATTACTTACACAGATAAGTGTGCAGCATTCAAGCCCTGTTTGAGAAATGTCCAAGTCATACGAACATAAGTGAACTTACTTTTTGGAGCAGCTATCTCTATATGACTGAATATTTCAAAGGGCAACAATAACACATTACATGGTCTGTTGTGAATCAAAAGTGCCTTTTAAGCAAATTGAACTTTTTCTCTAGTAGACAAGCAGGTTGGGAAGCAAAGGTTTAACAAGCCAAGAGATTACAGGATGTCAAAGAGGAATGGATAAAAATTGGAGAGAAAGAGTTAAATACAGGAGTGATGTGCTCAAAAAGTACATGGAACTCAAAAAATAAACATCTCAATATATAATTTTAAAAGTCCTTCAGCGTTACTGATACAGAACTCACCTGCATTTATGGACATAATAAATAGAAACCATATAAAAACAAAAGAACCCAAAGTTGTTAGGCTGATCTCTGGCACTATCCATGTCAGGCAAGGAAAATAAAGTACATGGCTTAGTCCAACCTATACCTACAGTATATCTTCTCAGAGCTCCACCTGCTTCACCTTACAAGCGTTTGTTTGCCAAGACAAAAACTGGCCATAGACATAGAAACTTCCATGACTGCCAGAATTTCTAACCCAGGGGTATCAAACACATTTCATGCAGAGGAGCAAGTTAGCATTTATCGTGCCTGGTGAGGGCTGGAAGTGACATTGTGAAGATGAAAGTGACATCATTAAGCTGACGACGGCCAGTAATAAGGACTTGGTTCTCGCATAAACACTAATTAGCTGTAAAAGCCAGAACAGAAAATGTGCAAATCGTGTTCTTATTCTCAAGGTATAGGAGAGACCAATTATCACAGTAGGAAAACCTAATAATAATAGGAGCCAGATAAACCGGTTCTTTGGGACAGCATTTGATCTGCAGGCCTAATGTTTAACAGCCCTGGTCTAACTTATGGGCACAGCTATTGTCTGCATTTTACCTCCTGTTCACAGTCGCTGTGTTAATTTTTCCATAAAAGTAATTTGGCAGACTCTAGAGTAGCAGCATTTCAGATAACATTCTGCTCATGAATTTCAGTGTCTTCTTTTTCCACACATTCAGCTGCTATACAAAAAATTATTCTGTCTTTTAGGTGGGTGTTTGTGTGGGCAAACAGGTGGTGTTTTGGTTGGAAGGAAGTGAAAGTGTGCCTATTCACTGCAGTCTCCTTATCACTGGAGCTTTCCACACACTGCCTACAAATGTCTCAGTGATGAATGACCTCAGTGCTGGAGAAAAAAAGGAAAGAAACAGGATCTGGGGTTTGCCATGAAGAAAAAAAAAACCTTAAAATTGGGTCAAGGAAAATACAAACAGATTTGTTGATTATGATGTGTGAGCTAGAAGATATCACACCAAACTGACGCATTTTCTGCCCTCACTGACAATTCTGTTGTTGTGTGAGCAGGTCAAGCGTCATCTTCCGAAAAAGCTTTCACTGGCAGACATATTCTGGGTAGTTTCTGGAGCCTCTGACAGAGCCTCTTCAGCTGTTTTGAGTGATTTTTATCTCTTTTTCTGAAATTACTCTTCTGATAGTGTTTCTGTAATGTAGTTTGGAATCTGGTCTTGCTTTTGTTTCTCATTGAGTTTCTTTTATATCATATTACTTTATTATGCTGCTTGGTGCCTTTCTCATAGGAGGGGAAAGATGGAATATAAATATTTTACCTGAATGCAAATATCCCTACAATCCAGAGTAACTATGGGAGCACGTAAGAGACATTATCCCTACAATCCAGAGTAACTACGGGTGCACGTAAGAGACATTACGTGTACCCATAGTTACTGCACCACCTAGTGAAAACTTATGGGAAATTCATATTGCAATCCAGAGCAAATTGTTCTTACACCGGAGCAAGAACTCCCCGTAGTTACTCTGGATTGCACCCTATGTGCACCTGTAGTTACTGCACCACCTAGTGAAAACCTATGGAAAATTCATATTGCAATCCAAAGCAAATTGTTCTTAAATCAGAGCAAGGACTCTCTGTAGTTACTCTGGATTCTGCCCTATATCTATATCAGTGGTTCTTAAGCACTTCAGTCCAGAAACCCTTTCTGAGAACAACAATCTGTCCAGCCCTCCCCCAAATGATGTGTTTCAACCTGGAAGTTGTGTCACGGCCAAAAGTCCCATTAAATAGGAAGTGGTATCACTGTGATGCCAGAGCTCCTCGATATCTATACAGAAGTCCCATTATGTTTAATGAGAGTTCCTCCCAGGAAAATATGAATTGCAACCTGAGTGCCCCATTCCAAGATGGCAGCACCCAGAGCCAGTTTCCAATACTGTGGTACCAAGTGCCAGATTCTAACATGGCGGCACCCTAAAATGAAGTCACAAACCTCCAGGGGATCCCAACCGCAGAACTACTATATAGTTGCATATATATATAGTTGAATCTATATAGTTGCATATAAGCCCTACAATAGGGCTTTCATGTCCAAACTGACTAGTTTACTGGCACAGACTTGAGAGATTCTCTGTCAGTGTGGGAGGCCAGAATGCCTTCCCCCTGCTCATGACACGTTTGTGATGCTCAGTGCCAGCAGTACACTCATCCCGCCGGTCTTGAAGAGTTTGGACTCTAAGTGATCACAAAGTAATGAATATCTCTATGGCAGCCTCACTTTTGTTTCTGTGACTTGGAGGCACTGAACAACACCACAACCTGTAAAAAAAAAGCTGACACTGATTGCTTTACAAAGAGGTGCTTTCACGTTGCAGTTATATATAGCTCCAAATCTATTCAGATTTGGAGATATTTGAGTCCCCTGAGTGTGGGAAAAAGTGAGAGCCTTGAGTCCCTTTTGGTGTAGGAGAAGGGCAGGATAAAATACTATAAATAAAGTTAAAATAATTTGCTTAAAACCAGAGATCATTGCAACAGTATTTGTCTTGAATCCAAAATATTCAGCAAAAGTTACCTGACTCTTATACACATTCCATATTGACTAATTCTGTGCATTACATTCCCAGAACAGGGAAGAGGAAAGTGACCACTATAGAAGGAAGATTTCCACTTGAAGGAGGTTATAATGACACCAGCAATATGCCCAAAACCTTTTTCACCTACGGTTCGATCTGTCTTCCTGAATCCACTTGGACTTGCACCAGGTGAATCATTGGTGCAGGTCCAAACAGATCTATTCCAGTACCAGAGACTAACCCTACAATCCAGAGTAACTACGGGAGCACGTGAGAGACTTTACGTGCACCCATAGTTACTGCACCACCCAGTGAAAACCTATGGGAAATTCATATTGCAATCCAGAGCAAATTGTTCTTACACCAGAGCAAGGACTCCCCGTAGTTACTCAGGATTGCGCCCATAGGCTGCAGTCTTAAAGACTTTCCTGGGAGTAAGACCCATTGAACACAGTGGGCTTACTTTTGAGTAGACATGTTTAGGATTGCACCCATACCCTCATATAAAGCAACAACTGTTTCCATTCCTGTAGGAAATATCCAGGACTGTCTACCATCCTGTACCCATAGAATTCAGCACACATTTTGGAACTTCAGTATGATACATCTTGACCAAACAACGCAAAAGGTTGGTATGTTGAACTATGGCCTTGTCTACTTTGGAGTGTCAATCATTACCGTTGTCTTGGATTCATCTTTTTAGAATCCCTGTATTTTCCATGGCTTTTATGTATTCAGGCAGATAGCACAACACTTTCACTTGGCAACCCTCTTAAACAGGCATTTTGTATGGTGGTGGGTTTATACCTCCTTTTGCTACTTTCTGAAGGAGTCTTAGATGGATCAGAAGCTAGTTTCTGCTCATACTAATGCAGCCCATGTTTCATTAGAAAGGCCCAGAACTTTTGTCAATGTGATAACATTGTCTCAACTCTGCACATTACAGAGTTCTGCACATTACAGAATCTGTGTAAATTTCCATGAAGAGGCACATCCTTGGCTTTTAGTGCACTTTCGTGAGCAGGGATTTTTTCTTTTCTTTTTTTAGTTTTTTTCTTTTTCTTCTATTAAACAGCCAGTGGTTATTTAAAATAGAGAACTTGGTTCTGTCTGTTTGAGGGCACTGTGGGCCATGCAGTAATAGACCATAGTGGGAGATTTCTTTTTGTACTTCTTTTCCCAAAGATAAGGGGAAACTTTGCAAAAAGAACTGTACTTCAGCTCACCAGAATTCTGAATTTTTCTGGAGTCTGTGGCTAAGCGACTGTGAAGGAAGATAAGGAACTTAACTGGGAAATGAATGGAGATGGTGCAATGAGCACAATGTCCTGAGTGTGAGACCCAAAAGGCAGAGGAACAAGATTTCAAGAGATTACTAACAAGAAGATGAAAAGTTTTAGTGAGTGGAACTGATTATGGCCTTTTTTGTTTAGTGGTATGTGATAAACTGTGGGTAAAACCCTGATAAGCAGAAATGCAAAGATACAATCCTGGCCGAAGCTTTCCCTGAACACAAGAGTGATTATGCATGTGCAGTAGATAGTCCTCTCTTGCTGCAGACTGGTGATTCTCTACCCCACAATCCCAGAAAGTTCATCTAACTGAGAACAGGAACATTGCTTGCTTGTGAATCACTAAGAAATCTATAATGATTCCAAAGGACAGAAGTAATTTCAAACATCCGGCATGATACCCTAATCCGTTACCAGTCACCAGATTACAGTGGTGGGCTCCAGCAGGTTCGCACGTACTCTATAGAACCGGATGTTATGGCATTCCAACAAAAATGGCATTCCAACAAAATGGCATTCCAGCCGAGATCCCTGTTGCAGCTTTGGTTCAAGAGTCCTCCCACTTCAGTTTATTGAAATGTTCAGTCCACCTTCCTAACACTTATGCAGCTGGACATCCTGCAGTGGAAAGGGCAGTTACCTTTGTAACTATTTGTTCCTTTGGGCTGTTGCAGTTACATCAGCATTGGGAAGTTGGATAGGACTGGCTCCTAAAGTTCATTTATACTGAGACTGTGAAGTCCATCAAGGCAATTCAGGAACTCCTAAAGTCTGAAAGCAGGATGACTAAGAGGTAAATTTGCCTAAGTCATTGGAGGATAACTGCAATAATCTATAAGCTGAAATCCTAAAGATTCTTATTGAACACAATGGGGCTTACAATTGAGTAGACATAGGATTGTGCTCTAAGTTAAGGATAAATAAGTAAAGGGAAACACTCTTGTGTGTCTGTGTATTCCCCCCTTCTAACACATATTCAACCTTTTCCCTTTCACCTCTTCTAGTTTGTCCCTTGTCATTTCTACATAATGTTCTTTATTGAACTGGACTGTGCATGGGCAGTTTGAGAATTCATGTATTCTTCTCTATCCCATTTTGCTTCCCTTTGCATGCTGCCCTAAGATGTTTAAATGGTATAATTTAGGAAGGTTTTATTGAGCAATTCTATAAAACACTTGTTGTCAAAGTGGGGGTTGGGTTCACTGTGGGGGGGGGGGTTGTAACCTCATTTCAGGGGAATATGAAAAGGTGGGCACTACCATCTTGGAATCTTGTAGAGTGTTCCACCATCTTCAAAGAGGGCATGCAGGCTGCAATCCATACTTTCCTATGAGTAAGTCCCATTGAACACAATGAGACTTACTTCTGAGTAGACATGGAGAACAGTGATGTCACTTCCTATTTGACAGCATTTCTAGTCCTGACATCACTTCTGGGGTGTGTGTTCCTGAACAGACTGTCATTCTCTGAAGAGGGTCTCAAGATGAAATCCTCAAAAAACTCTCCTCTTTGGTGTCTGTGAACAAAACCCAATTTTCCCCTGCCAGGCAGATTTAATAATAGTAAGAGAAGCAACAATTCAGTCATCTTGCTGGGGAAAGCTTTTCTACCTGCACAAGACCGCTATCTCCAGATCAGAAATTATTATGACTGTTTTTCCCATTAACATTCTCCATTCAAGAAATAAAAGACTTTCATTTTAAGAACTAAAGATTACAACTAATTAAAGAAAGAATAGATTCTTAAATTCAGAATTTAATTGAAGTTGCTGCTAACCTGAATGTAAATCTTGTTGAAACCCACTTAAATTCTGTAAAAATATGTTTTGGGTCTGAGAGTTACTATGAAATATAGATGTGCTTCTGCATGGAAAAGTTTAATGCATAAGACAGAGAATTCTCCCTCCGATCCACTTCACCCTTCTTTATGACCCCTCAATTTTTTATTTTTAGTGTTGGCACTGTGTAGGATAGATATGATAAGGACTTGCCTTCATCTCTCTCCCTGCCATACTATCATATAGTTACAGAGAGTTATTTCCATTCCTGGAATCATAACAAGCATATGTCTCTTTCAGCTGTGTCCAACCCTACAACTTCCATTATTTGGATTTATATACTCTAACTGTGAATATTAAAAATATGTTTTTAAACATGAACTTTTCAAATTCCTTTTTCAAGACTGTTCATTCTATACCTATATCTTATCTCCCACAGCTCTTCTTATGGCTGGCCAAAGATATCCTGTGACCTGAGGTGGAATGCCAAATGCTGCAGCTAAACTTGTGACAAGCAGCATCTGCCCACTCACCATTCTCATCTCCTTCATATTCCTACATTATCCCACTTCTTCCTTTTACAGGCCAGGGTCTGGGAGATGCCACCGTAGCAATGGAGCCAAGGGAGCCCAGCCAAGAGGCGTGGTTTGGAGATAGAGCTGTCACCTTGCCTGAAAAAGCTAAGCAGGATTGGTTGTTTGGATGGGAGACTTGCAGGCTGCTGGCATATCTTTAACAGACAAATTGTGCCTGTAGCAGAAGAGATCACTGGCAAAAATGTCCCCGGATAACATTCTTGAGAAGGTGGCCTGAAGCTTGGTTTTCAGTTGCCTGTGAGATATTGGAAAGGACAAGAACCAGCAGCCAGGGTGATGACTGCACTATGAAGTGAAACATCTGGAAAAAGTGAGATTTTGAGAGATTTTCTCAAGGAATACTACTTGTCAAAATCTCAATTGAAAACTAGATTTGTATTCAGCCTGCCTATGTAAACCATCTTGAGTCTATTGAGAAAGGTGGTATCTGACTATTGTAAATACCGCATTTACTCGAATCTAACATGCCATTGAATCCAATGTGCACCCTATACTTATGATCAAAATTCCACATTTACTCAAATCTTAACCACTGAATCTAATGTACAACATGATTTTAAGACTAAATTCAGGTGAAAAGGGTGAGCATTAGATTCGAGTAAATACAGTAAATTCAGCTGCCTGAGGCAATTGTTTCAGGTAGCATCACAGATGGGACAGCCCAGACTGTTCTGGTTCCTTTTGTGTTTAAGTGCCTTGCTAAGTCCTTGAGATTTATAGGTCTCCTCAATGTTTGGGCTTATTTATATATGCATTTATGTGTCTGCTTTCTATTTAAATATGCAGAACAACTTTCAAGCTCCAGCCAGTACAACAATTCAAAGAAGTAAAAAAACAAAACATCAAAGCACTAGAAAAACAGTAAAAATCAGCACAGTACTCCTGTAAAACCTTGTTGGTGCTCATCTCCTGCTTAAATAAGAAATGAAAAAGTCTTTTCCTAGCAGCTGAAGGACAGCTTTGTGACATTGCAAGGACGTAACCCTACTGCAAAGAAGCTCTAGGATAAACTGCGTTACCAACTTCTCTAAGGGCACAATCCAGAGTAACTACAGGGAGCCCTTGCTCCGGTGTAAGAACAATTTGCAAAAATAATCAGTTTTAGACATTTAGCCATTCCTTTCCCCCTTTCCCCAAGAAGTACAGTAAAATATGGCACTTTGTATAGTCTTAGGCTGCAATCCTAAAGACACTTTCTTGGGAGTAAGACCCATTGAACACAATGGGATTTACTTTTGAGTAGACATGGTTAGGATTGTGCTCTTACTTTTGATAATATATAGTGCATATGTATCCATGTTGTTCACTCCAAAAGGACACTAAGGGCGCAATCCAGAGTAACTACAGGGAGTCCTTGCTCCAGTGTGAGAACAATTTACTCTGGATTGCAATATGAATTTCCCATAGGTTTTCACTAGGTGATGCAGTAACCATGAGTGCACATAATGTCTCTTACGTGCTCCCGTAGTTACTCTGGATTGTAGGGTAAGATTCTGACTCTGCCTGAACCAAAAAGCGCAACCTAGAAGCTGGCTTGCCCTATAATCCAGTGTAACTATGGAAGCACATAAAGAGACATTTATGTCAACGTAGTTACGGCACCACCTAGTGAAAACCAATGGGAAATTCATATTGCAATCCAGAGTAAATTGTTCTTACACCGAAGCAAGGACACCCTGTAGTTACTCTGGATTGCGCCCTTAGTGTCCTTTTGGAGTGAACAGCATGGATACATATGCACCATATATTATCAAAAGTAAGACTATACAAAGTGCCATATTTTTCTTGGGGAAAGGGGGAAAGGAATGGCTAAATGTCTAAAACGGATTATTTTTGCATTTTTAAAAAAGACCCCACCTTTCCTAACAAGAATGGAAAACGCAAGGCAGTTTTATAAATTAATTAATCAATTCAAAGAAAACATCACAATATTGAAACTACCAGTTACTGTAACATCATAAAAGAATCAAAGCAAACAAAACAAAAATCAAGAGATAAGTCAAATAATCCCGGAACTGAAAAGAAAATCAATCAATGGATGACTTGATGGAACAAAAAGAAGTGTTTATATTTTTCTATAACACCAACAGATGGAAGCAATCCTTTTATCCACTGGAAGGCAATTTCACAGCATTTGGTATAATAATGTTGCTTCAATAACACTCAGTGAATTTAACCTTCCTGGTGCATTGTTTAGTAGAAGTGATTGGGAAAACTTATTCTTAAATAATGAATGAAAAAAATTACACTTTCTAGTATGATTCACCCATGCAACTGAACGTGATCACCTATCAAAACAAGAGATAGATACATTAAAAGGTTCAAGGTTCAAAAGGTTCAGTAATGATTGGGTTTGCTACACATCTAAGGCCATCATTTTTCATTAATGGCTGGTATTATTGGCTAGTTTACTGGCAGAATTAGTAGCTTTTGTTTGTTTATTTAATTTATTTATTTGTATTCCACCTTTCACCTCAAAGGGCACCCAAAGCAACTAACCATAGTTAAAACACATGCAACACAAGCCTAATCATGTCTACTCAAAAGTAACTCCCATTGTGTTCAATGGGTCTTACTCCCAAGAAAGTGTCATTAGGTTTGCAGCCGTAGTAAAATACAATTAAAACTATTGCTAACCTGGGAAAAGGCCTTTCCCAATGTAACCTCTTTCTGTCTGGGGTTTCACCAACTTGAAAGGAAGAGTAGAATAGAAGAAACCAACATTTTCCCAACTAATCCTTAATAGAAAGCGTGAACAGAGGGGAGGGAATAGTGTGTTAGTTTCCAACCATTATGGCTCTGGACCCATTTTTCATCACATGTCTAAACACGATGCCAAAGTCATAGCATACATTTCTTACCCATTGCTCATATATTTCCTCCCACATTACTATGCATCTAGCCCCCTGTTCTTCGGATCTGCTCATTAATGTCTCCATTAAATATGTACAAGTACTACCAGGTGCAGCTATCATTATAAGCTACCATTTACATATGTTTTTATTTCAGCAGTGACTTGCCATTAAAAAGCCTATAATTAAGATAATTGGTACAAAAAGATTTGTCTTGTAATCAGCCTACATTTCAATTAGGTTTTTTTTTAATTTACAGATGGAAATTTTTAACTTAAGCTACCATTTATATATGGAAGACACCATGTTACTAGCACCAACCAAGTGTGTAGATATCCAATTAGTTTAAGGGATTTTGCAGGAGGGATTCCCCCCTCCTTTAATCCACTCAATTGATGATCCTGCTGAAACCTTCTCAAACAGCAGTGTAAATTTCCCAGCTGTAGAAGCTCACAGCTGTTGGGCCCTCCAGAGAGTAGGATGGACTTTGCAGAAACCAGCACCCTTCAGGCTACATAACAATCAGAAAGGATGAGCTATGTTGCTGTAGTAATAGGACTGCCAAATGCTTAAATCACACATCTTGGGACCTTTCTGAGAAAAACTATGCTACTTTGATGAGACCATTCCATTTGTAAGAATTTGGGAGGGAGAGAGAAATAATATATTTTTTGTATATATTATATACAAAATATAGTGAAGGGGCAAATGGATTGCTTTTCAAGGCTGTTTTCTGCTTCTTAGAATATGCACAATTTAGCACATACACTTTTTTATGATTGCATATATTGAGCACTAGTGAAAAGCGTACCTGCGCTGCAGGAGTAAAATTCCCTCATACGTCATCCCCCATGCGCATCAGTCCCCCCATGTGCATCATCCCCCGTGTGCAATATCCCCCCATGTGCATCAACCCCCAACTGCAACATCCCCATGCACATCAACCCCATGCGCAACATTCCCCGATGCACATCATTCCCTGATGTGCATCATTCCCTGAACCGCATCAACCCCCCATGCACATCAACCCCCCATGCACATCTTCCCATGCACAACCCCCCAGGCGCATCATCCTCCCCAATGCAACCTCTTCCTCCGAACAACATCCCCCACAGTGCACCAGGCACCAAGGACCAAATTGGCTGGAGGTTTGTCAGTCTTCCATGTTAAGTATAGGACAAAAACATGTTGCACCCCTTTTCAGCCCCTTAAGGGTTAAATTTCTCCACATCAGTTCTTTGTTTGTGTTCATGTGACAGAAGGAACACCCTTCTTGAATTTCACGCTTCTAGATCCGGGGTTGGGGCAGAGCATCCCTCAGTCAGGGATTCTTAAATGCAAAGTATAGGGAGGAAAACGCGTTGCGCCTCTTTTCACCCCCTTCCGATTGGAATTTCCGAAAACCTGTTCTTAGTGCACCCCTCCGTCACGGAAGGAACACGCTCCCCAAATTTCACGCTTCTAGGCCCAGCGGTTTTGGCAGAGTGTTGATGAGTCAGTCAGTGACTTTTTCTCTTTTATATATATAGTCGCATGTTTCTCTTTAATGAGTCTGGTAAGGGGAAGAATGAGCCTCTGGAGAAAGATCATGAGTTCTAAGAGGTATTCCATATACAGTGGCGCTTCACGTAACAAATTTAATTAGTTCTGGAGGCATGTTTGTTACGTGAAACATTTTTTATGTGAAGCGGATTTTCCCATAGCAATTAATGGAAAGTCAGACAATTGGTTCCAGAACCCAAAAAATATTCATATAAAAATATTAACTGGATGTAAAAATGATGACAAAACACTCGAATTGAATTCAAAACATGCATTCAATGTGCATGATCCTATGAAGTCTACTTAGGCTGCAATCCTAAAAACACTTTCCTGGGAGTAAGACCTATTAGACACAATGGAGCTTACATCTGAGTAGTCATGGTTAAGATTGTGCTCTTTCACTATCACTTATGGAGTCACTGCTATCCATTGGCTCAAAGGAATCTTTGTATTTTTGTGCAACTTGAACATTCCCAAGCTGTTGGTGGAGAGCAGCATTAGAACATTGACAAGGCACACCTTCCACACTGCCACACACAGATCCTACATACAAATCTGGCTCAGGCTGCTCCCCCCAGACCCTACATGAGTTCCCTGGCAATGGAAGGCTATTCAAAACTTTGCCCAGGGCCCCACTGTAGCTCAAGCTAGTCCCTTTGTCCCTCCCCTGTCCCTTCGTCCCCCTGTGGGTTCCCTTGCCATGGAAGCCTGTTCCAAACATCCTCAGAAGTGTTCTTTACCCAAGACAGTGTTCTTTACACAAGTCAAAATTTCTGAGAAAATTTTGTTCTTTACCCAAAACGTCCTTTACCCAAGTCGTTCTTTACCCAAGGTACCACTGTACCTCGGTATTCAGGTGGGTCAGACATTACTTTGATAAGAGGGGCTCAAGGAAGTTTGGCTGTTCAAAAAGAGTGCATACAAACCTGAGACATGTTCCCTGTCTTGTATCCGGCTCACAATGTCTGGTCGATTCCTGAAGTTAATCATGCTTAGGAATGTCAGTTGCTCCATAATATAAAAGTGTTCTTTAAAGCTGTGTTGTCCTTGATGGCCATTGTTAGAAAACTTCCCTTGTAAAGACCTCATTACTCTAGTCTTTCCCTTTGTCCAAATTGTGCTGAAAAAGAGGAAGCAAACCTAGCTGTAACAGATGCTTGTTATTAGGTAAAGGTAAGGTTGTCCCGCACAGGTTGTATTGCCAGTCATGTTTGTCTCTAGAGAGCGGTGCTCATCCCTGGGTTGAAGCGCCAGCGTTGTCCAAAGATGCTTCTGTGGTTATGTGGTGCCATGATTCTATGGCGAACGCTGTTACTTTCCCACTGAAGTGGCCCCTATATATGTACTTGCATTTATACACTTTTGAATTGCTAGTTTGGCAGAAGCTGGACTAAGGACGGGAGCTCACCACATCTTGCAGTACTTGAACTGCTGAGTGTCACTTGAACTGCTGAGGTCTTGAACTGCTGAGTGTCAAGCAGTGTTCCAACCCTAGCATTCTAACCACTGAGCAACTGCAGCCCTCATACTTGCTATTAACTAACTCATAATTATTCACCTTCATTAATATTACATTGTTCATAAATATAGAATTTTAAGACAGGATCCCTGAATTTTGGTACGTGAAAGAAATGGTTCCAGGCACAGATCACACTCTGAGGGTTTTCAGAAATAATAATGAATGAGATTTAAGTATATTTGGAAAAGATTCTGCAAACCTTGGCAATGGATTATGATTTAGGATTTTCTTCTCTGCATTCTGTCTTTCATCCATCTGGTTCCAAGCATGGCAAACCCATTTTCCAGATCCCACTCACTTTGATGATAGGCTGCAGGCAGTTTTCAAAACGCTGTCTTCTATTTAATGTTTTGGAAGGCCATTTAGTTAATTTTACAACACGCTGGGGAAGGCTTGTAGCTTCGCTTGTAGCTCCACAAGGATGCAACACATTTCACAGTGCTACTGGACCAGAAAAGAAGAGGAATGCCAAACAGCTTCCTGGAACGTGGCTGTTTTATGCCATCCCAACCTTTCTGCTGTCCCCATCTCCTCGAGCAACTTCTTTTCCTGGCCAAAAACCTTTGTGAAAAGGTTAATACAGAAGTTTCCCATCAAGGTAGATAAAGCTCATGCAAAAATCTTTACTCATAATTGGTGACCTATGACAGAAGGAATTTGCCTCAGAACCAGTCCTTGAAGATTAGAAGAACTAAGCAGGCCTCCGTCAGTCTTGAAAGACTATGGTATCATGCTCAGTGCTGCATACGCTGCAAGCGAAGCACGAAAGCCTGGGTTGGATTGTTATGGAGGATAGGCTGTTACCCAAGCAGCAAATCCCCCCTCTCCACGCCACTGAATTAGTCCAATGGAAAGGCAGAGCCAATACAACTGGATCCAGCTGGCATCGCAGAGCTGGGCTAAGAACAGGAGCTCACCCTATCTTGTGGGGCCGACCCGGGTCTCAAACCCTGGCCTGCTGGTTAACAGGCACAGCATCTTAGCCGCTTGCGCCACCCACTAAGAAACATCATAGATGTGGCAGCTGATGTCCCCATGCCTTGCTTGTGACACTGTGGCTCTTGCTAGCCATTGTGGCAAATGAAGTGCTTGACTAGACAAAACTTAAGTCTTATCCTGACAGGCATTTGAGGTTAATTGCAAGAAGAGGTAGAATTGTGCATAGGTTCATAGGTTCATAACCTGTCCGGTTTGGTTCTGTGTGTCTCTGTGTGTGTTGACAATTTGTTGTCAACAGAACCCACTGCCAAAGTAAGGATTGGGCCTACATCATAGGTACCCAGTCCTCCATTCATTTTTATCACCCTGACCAGGCTATCCCAATTTTTAGCCACCCAGGGGTCTCTGAACCTTATTTTGACTGCAGTCCTAACCACCTTTTCGTGGGAGTAAGTACTCTTTAACACAATGGGACTAACTTTCAAGTAGACATGCTTAGGATTACACTGTTCGATTCTTAGGAAGGTCAGGCATTTAAAGGGTTTAAGCCTTACCCTAAATGTCAAGCCTACAGTCCTTCATTCAAATTACTGAGTACAGTATTAAATCTTGGTGAACTGCCCTGAATATGCTTGGTCACAACACTGAATATTCTAGTGCCTCAACACAAGGACTCTTACACTATTCCTTGCAGTTCCTGAGCTCCCTCAAACTTGGGGAACCCTCAAGGCTCTGGACTGTAAGTTACCCATGCTTCAAGGCTCTGGAATATTCTTAGTAGCTCAACCTTGACAAGCTAACTCCTGTGCTATGGTTGCCATATGTCCCAAAAAAAAGGGACAATACCCATTTGGGGGGATTGTGTTCACATACTGGCAAATGCGACAGTATTCCTGGTTTTGTGAAAGAAAATTATGGCAACCCTATCCCATGCCCACTACTCCAGATCAAACTCAGGCCTGTAAAATATACTTGTATTTTGGGTTACTAAAGAGAGTGAAGGTTACATATATTTAAATCAAGGTAGCAACTGAAAGAGATATAAGCTTCCAGAAATAAATTAGTTCTAAATTAATAAAGCTAGCTTTCAGATTACACTTGTGTCTACTGATCACTGGAGAACAAGAGCTTCAAGGCTACTCATGATGGAAAGTAAAGCCAAAGAAACAAACAGGATAGGATAACCCCCCCCCCCCATTAAGGAACACACCACTACATCTAAGAATCCCTTTTTATCTCCTTATGCTCATTACACTTGCACCAGCAAACCAGGGTGGTCTAAAACGTATTGAAAGGCTGGCTAGCAGGATGTTGTTGGTCCCTCCCAACCAAAAACTGCACAGCTGCAGGGAATTTTTCTTGATGAATGTGTCCTTGAGCATGCAAGAAGCACTCTGCTCTGTGACTGGCTACCTACTCCTTTCCTCCTCCTCCCTCCCAACTCCCTCACCCCCAAGAAACAGATAACACGTTTCTTTTTCAAGCTAAATACCTCTTTCCCACCAGCTGCAAAGAAGCCATTGCAACTCTCAAAACAAGATTCAGACTTAGGCCTGAATTTACCTGTTCATGGCACTCACCTATGCTTGGAGCCTGTTCTCAGGGTCAGAGTTTAGCCTTTGAAATCATAACTGAAACCAGTGGTGTAGCTAGAGGGGTGCTGGGGATAGAGTTGCAAGCTTTAGGGGGGTAACAAGCTGAGCTAGTGGTGAAATTGTGAAAAATGGGGTATGTCTGAGTGATTATACCACTATGTTATATATCAATGGAAAGGTAAATTAATGCAGAATGCAATGAAACAAACTGCAGTGGAATATCTATATTCTATCAGAAGACACGGCCAATTAACCAGAAAACACAAAAGCCTATGGAACAGAAAGCAGATTTTTCAATTCAAAACTTTCCCATGATATGAACTGCTCTGCAAACCAATGAGATGTGATTCTGAAACTGTATGGAACTAATAAGATGTTAATATGAAGCAGCTCTCATTTCTATATACAGTGGTACCTTGCTTTACAAGTGATCCACATAACAAGCAAAAATTTCTCTAGGATTCTGCCTCATATAACAAGTATTACTTCACTTAACAAGAACAACTTGGCAGTTGGGGCAGATGTGCTGCCAGCAGCCCTTTTAAAAAGTGTCTGGGCTGCCTAGCGCGCCTGCCCATAGCGAAAGCAACATTTCCATGCTGTTGCTCCTGTGGCAGGGTGTCCGCTGGCCAGAGGGAGAGAACAGCAGTGGAGAAGAGGGAAGCAGCTCAGGGCTAGCCAGGAGGGAGCAGGGGAGAGAGAGAGGCTCAGGATGAAGAGAAGGAGAAAGTGGGGAAATACTTTGAAAGTGTCTTTGATTGCAGCCTCCTAACCATGTCTACCCGGAAGTAAGCCCCATTGTGTTAAATGGGTCTTACTCCCAGGAAAGTGTCTACCTGGAAGTAAGCCCCATTGTGTTAAATGGGGCTTACGTCCAGGAAAGTATCTTTAGGATTGCAGCCTAAGTAGACTTCATAGGATCATGCACATTGAATGCATGTTTTGAATTCAATTCCAGTGTTTTGTCATCATTTTTACATACAGTTAATTTTTATATGAATATTTTGGGGGTTGTGGAACCAATCGTCTGAGTTTCCATTATTTCCTAAGGGACAATCCACTTCACATAAAGAGCGTTTCACATAACAAGCATGCTTCCAGAACGAATTAAACTTGTTATGTGAGGCACCAGTGTACACATTCATAATACAGTTATACCATGCATAGAGGTATATAGGTGCTCCTCTTATATTTAGCAGGGAAAGAAAAAACATTCCTCTTTGCCCCAGCACAGTTTCCTTGACCAAAAAGGGACATAATATTAATTTTAAAAAATTTAATTAAATTTGATTTTGATGTTGCAGAGAGAGGGGGGTTAACAAAATCTTTACGTCCGGAGAGCAAACAGGTGCTTTAGCTATGCCACCAGCAGAGCAAATGGTTGGTGAACTGCTGAGGAGGAGGAGGCAGGTTTTTCCCCAATTTTTTTTAAATATTCAGGGATGACATCACTTCTAGTTTTGACATTACTACTGGGGCAACATTTTGAGCTTTGCACTGGGCTACATGATCATTAGCTACACTACTGACTAAAACACCTGCCTCTGAACATGTGCAGAGTGTGCTGTAATCATATTGTAATGTCAGGGGTTATCTCTACACTTGACAAGAATGTTTCCAGACAAAAAAAGGAACATCTCTATTCTGGAAATGAACCACTTGTTTTGATCTTGTTCCTTGATAAGTTCTGCTTCCATCATCGTAACAGATGAACAGTCTTATTTTGCCTCACATAATTTGTTAGTGATAGAAATACGGACAGATTGAGCGCAAAGCTTTGCTTTTTTCAAGGGAAACAAGAAGGATGTGCCAGAATGGGAAGCAATGTTTTTCCCGCACCTCCTTCCAAACACCACTTTCTGTCATCTTTCCTTATATGTAATTAGCACATCTGCCTAGAGAGAGTAACCTGGGTTATTAGCTGCTGTGTGCCAAGAGCATCTACTTAAATGAGAGTGGAAAAAAGATACTTTTTAATCTGCTTACAGAGAGAAAACTTGGCGCTTTCCCGGAAGTTCTTGCCAACCCAATCCAGGGTTCTTATGACTGTCTTTGCCTTAATAAACACTCTCACATTAGTGATTGTGAAGTTTTTATCCTCTGCTAAAAGGGCATGAATTATGCAGCAGTGAGATACATTAGCTAGCTGTGTGTCGATTCTCCAGGAACAAGGGTTGCCTCGCTCAAGGGTATCTCTTTTAAAAGTGTAATTTAGCTTTCAGTCCTTCCAAGTTCCAACTCTCTGAACACTGTTGGCTGGGAAATTGAAGAGCATCAAACTGACACATTTCTCTGCCTCGCCACTCACTTTCTGCGTGGGAAAGGTGGTCTTTGAAGTACATGGGGCTGCATCTGAATTTTCCTAAGAATGTGCTTGGTGCAGTTCTTTATCTGCTGGGGGTGTTTTGTTTTTTGTCTTCATTTTTGTGCTGTGGCAAAGTGTAGAGGGCAAGTATGCTCCCTACTGTTTCCCAAAAGTCCAATGGCACCAGGAGCTATTTTCTCAAAGTGGCGGAGCGCTAGAAGCTCTACCATCCAATTTGCTATGTGAGTCCTTTAAAATAATATTCCTTTTTTCTTATGCAAAATTTTCAAGAAATACCAGCAGACTAATTAAAGATCTCCCCAGCTAGCACATTTGGCAGGGGGTAAGCTCTTTATTTTCATACTTAAAATAGTCATGTAATACTTTAAAAATAATCCCCTCATTGGTGTTATTGCAGTTAGCTCATATAAATGCACCCTGTGCAATTGTCACAGAGCAAGACTGGGTGGAGGAATTTCAGACTGACCATAAGGTTTCCAGGTCAGATTCTAAGGAGTTTTCTATACTACTAGGTATTTAGCCTTGTTGAAGACATGATAGTGAATGTGACTTGTTTCAGGACTACAAATTAGACAGACTCTGGAAGTCTGTTAAAATTGCCCATAGCAACACAATCCAGACCTCGATATTTTCTTCACTTAAAAACTTTTGTTTCTTTGGGTTTTTTCTGTACAGACTCACACTGGCACAGAATCCTGTACCAGTCAGGGTTTCAGAGGGCAGCCAATTATGCCACGTGTGCCATAAATAAGAGGCAGTCACCATTACTGGATGCTGTCTTGCATTTCTATGATGATATGTGCCTTGTATCATCTCATTCTTTAATTGTTCTCGCATTAAGGTGAGATTCTCATCCACACGTAGGAGTAAGGCCCACTGAACTCAATGGGGCTTATTTCTGAATAAAAACCAAGATTTGCACTGTTTTGTCCTAAGGACTGTACAATACAAATGCATGGCATAATTCATAACTCTTCTCCACCTGTAGCTGCCCAGCATGGCTAAAAAAATTAAACCCATTCTCCTGTATCTTTTTGGCTACAGCTCTGATTCCTTTTCTGGTCTTGACCCTTCTCACCAAGGCCTTTTCTGATATCAGTCCCCTTACCCCTGTTTATCATCCTGCTTTTCAAACCATACACCTCCCCATCCTCAAGAACAATGACAGCCTGCCTCCAATCCCTTCACTTCTTTTCACATTTAGTACTGTACAATTTTCTGGGTTTTTGGCTTTTGCCCATAGTTCTTTTTCTACCTAGTTCAGACACCTAAAGCTGCTCTAATTTGACTCTATGCAATCTCCTGTGTTGTCTACCATGTGTGGAATTTTCTCCTAAGACATATCCCCAGTGCCATCTCTCCCCCTTTAATTTTTCCCAAATTTGAAGGGAAATTTTTTTGTGGTGCCTAAGTTTTACTTGATTTTCAGTTGTCGTTATTGTGCAGGCAAAACTCCTAATTATAGATGTGCATGCCATTTATAAGTAACATTACCCATGAATGTATATTGTATAGCTGAAATTTGGTCATATGAGTCCAGGATGATGATGATGATGATGATGATGATGATGATGATGATGATGATGATGATGATGAAGGTAGAGATGATTCTTCAACTAAAAAAGTGGTTTACATAGAAGAACAATGGAAGGAATGATTCCTGGTCCTAGAGAGACTTAAAAAAGACACAATCAAAATGTCAACAAAAACTCACTGGAGAGCGGGCTGTACTGGAATGAACAGGGACAGTTATGCTTCCCCTGCTAAAACAAAAAAGAGACACAATTTTAAAAGATGCTTCTTTGCATTGGGAGCTAGTTGGGAGCCTGATCCTAATGGTGCTCAACACTGGCACTGCAACCCCAGCATCAGTGCTGCTGTGTGTCACAAAAATGCTGTACCGCACTTTGGTGCTGCTGGAAGACACCATCAGCACCTTAGAGCTGTGAGTTTCCCTTCCACTTGGAAGGGATGCTTGTCAAAGAAGATGGGAGGACAGCAGGGAGAAGCCAGAACTGGGTGGAGGAAAAGGGCAGGAGGGTGCATTGACCCCAGAAGGGGTAGATCTGATCATAGCAAAGACTACCACCAGGGGTGGGCACAGGCCGGTTCGCTCCGGTTCTGGGGGACCGGATCTTCCAATCCCCCTGCTGCTGGCGATCCGGCAGCGGCAGGGGGCCCCCAGAACCATGTGGACCAGTTTGGCCCACACGGCGCCACCTCACTCTCCTTGCCTCTCCCGCCGGCGGGGAGGCAGAGAAGGGGAGCGCAGTGCCACCACCACGCTCTCCTTGCCTCTCCCGCCGGCGGGGAGGTAGAGAAGGGGAGCGCAGCGAGGAGCGCAGCGCTGGCGAGGAGGCAGAGAAGGGGAGCGCAGCGCCGCCACCACGCTCTCCCTGCCTCTCCCTATGCAGGTCTCTCTCTAGCAGGTCTAGCAGGTCTACTCAGAAGTAAGTCCCAGTATAGTCAATGGGACTTACTCCCAGGCAGGTGTGGAGAGGACTGCAGCATCAGAGCCCCAGCCTAAGCAGGTCTACTCTGAAGTAAGTCCCAGTATAGTCAATGGGACTTACTCCCAGGAAGGTGTGGAGAAGACTGCAGCTTCAGAGATCCATCCTCTGCAGGTCTACTCTGAAGTAAGTAATTTTTTAAAAAAAATTTAATTTTTAAATTAATTTTTTTAATTTTTAAAATTTTTAAATTAAATTTTTAAAATTTTTAAAATTTTTAAATTAAAAACCTCCCTGGCCCTGCCCCCTGGCCCTGCCCCCGCCCACATCCAGAGAATCAGCTCTTGGGCCAGGCCGGGCCCACCACTGACTACCACTAAATCCTAAACCCCTTTCCAAGCTATGGAGCCTGACAAGGTTCTCCAAAGTTCTGCACCAACTAGGAAGCTAAACTGAGGCTGCTGGGGCTCTACACTGGGAAAAGGAGTCAAAGTTCCCTCACCCAAGGAGACCTTTGGCTGATTCCCTTGGTTCCACAGGATACAGCAGTGGCCATTATGGAGCTGTTGTACCACGGGGTAGCATAGAATTTGGCCCAAAGATTATGCAGGAATTGGTGTCTAGATAACTTGATTTGCTTTCTCAGTTTTCTAATACTGTATTTATAAAAAAGTTTGTACAACACTTATTTTTCATATACTTTTTTCTTAACTTTTTTGTTAAAATCCATGCGGAAAAGCTCCTTGAAAATTGTTTCCCCAGTGATTGCCCTTCTGAAGGATTTTTAATATCCTTCGTACAAATATTCTAGTGATTCCAAAGGGAGGTGAGGTAAGGAAGCTAAGATCCCTATTAAGAGCATCTTCCTTGGAAGATAATTTATCTGGTTATGGAAAGGAAACAGGAAGATTCCATTGCTCCCTTCTGGCTTCTATAAGCTGTAGGAGCAGGTTATAAATGAGCAGCTGAGAGAGAATTTTACATAGTTTTATTTTCTTTTAGTGCTAACCTGATCTATGAGCCGTCACATGCAAAGCCCTTCCCAAGAAGCTATAATAAATCATAAATATTTATGGCATCTAATCACAAAGCGGCAACAGTACAGGAGAAATAATATTCAATCCTGTTATGATGCAGTCGGCATACAGCCCCACAAGTTGCTAGATTGGAACCATTTCTAAAAAAATTCTTGGCTTGGAATAGGCCTTCTGCAATCTCTTCCTTCAAGACGTCTAATCCTGCTTTGCAAGTGAAAAATATGGAAGATCACCAAACGTGGAGAATGAACACATCCCCTAGAATGAAAAGGCAGGGTCCATGAAGCTGCAGGGTAGGCCAAACTAGGAACTGCTAATGAAAATTAAGAGCACAATCCTAACCATGCCTACCCAAAAGGAAGGCTGCAATCCTACACTTTCCTGGGACTAAGAACCATTAAACACAATGAGGATTACTTTTGAGTAGACATGGTTAGGTTAGTGCTCTAAGTCCCATTGAGTTCAATGGGTCTTACTACCAGGAAAGTATATTTAACACTGAGCCCAAGATCAATTTCAACCTCTTTGGTAAAAAGGACTCATGATTATCAAATCCTACAAATAACAGGCACAGCAGAATACATTCCACTGAGCTTGTGTTTTCTCTTTGCTGCTAATACAAGAAAAAGCATGTTCTTTAGAAATAAAAGCTCCACATTTTTAGTTGCAGCTAGTGACCTTATGAGTCAGGTGACTTTTTTTATCCCATCAAAGGCATTTCAGCTACATATCAAATTAGACAAAGCTTTAAAGATGAACCAACCTGACAAAGAAAGGAGGTCAGGAAAGCATTATCGAAATTTAGCAGGGAGTATCTGCTGGGAATATCTAACGGAGCTGAATGTATGAGTACATATCTGGTGGAGGAGAAAGATATCTATGACTGGCAGGTAGATATCTTAATTTTTATCTATCATCTATAACAGGGGTGTTCAAACCCCGGCTCTGGGGCCGAATGCAACCCTTGGGAAGCTTCAGTGTGACCCTTCAGAAGACTCCTCTATGAGGCCATGGGCAAGCCTTGTCTATCTCTAATACATTCTTATATGTAAATTTATTCAAATTTGACGTGTAAATCATTTTTCCAGCCCCCAACACCGTGTCAGAGCAATGATGTGGCCCTCCTGCCATAAAGTAGTTTAGACACTCCTGATCTATAATAAAAAGTGAATATCAATCTTCAGCACAGGCCTGATCTAGAGTCTGCATCCATATCTAAAAATCATATGTTAGCTGCTTTTCTCATAGGACTTCCGACAGGTCAGTCCATATCCTCCTGCTCAATATAAACTATTAGGTTCACCAGCTGTTGAAGCAGAAGGGAGAAGGGACAGCTGGATTGAGTCTAGACATCTCATTTCCCTCTTCATCAGCCTGATCGCTGCTGAGTCCATATTTGTTAGAAATATGCAATACAAGAGTGAAAATCTATTCATTTTTTTAATGAGACAATATTCTCTATTTAAATCGTTTGACAAAAGTTTCCAAGGCAGATAATGTTACAGTCCAGCATGAGCATTAAATCAAAACAATATATATTTTAAAATTACAACTCAATTTTAAAAAGCAGTAGAAACAGCAATAAAAAGCAAACAGCAGGAATAAAATCAATCATCCATTAGAATCTCAGAGGCACACAATTGCTTTCACCTAACATGGAAATTCTAATCAATTCTCTGCCATCCCAAAACCTCCACAGAGATTATTCCACAGCTGAGGTGCCACCACAGGAAGGCTGTGCCTCCGGTTACCACTCATCTCACCCCTGGATCTGTAGCAGATTTTAAATTGTTGGCCAGTTCATGTATGTAGCATCCTTTCAAATTCTGGGATGTTTGAATTTTTATGACACAAAGGCCAAGTATTGACAAGTTCTGAAAATCTCTATACAGTGGTGCCTCTCATAAAGAGCTTAATTCATTCCAGAGGCCTGCTCTTTAAATAATGGAAACTCAGATGATTGGTTACATAACCCCCAAAATATTCAAATAAAAATATTAACTGCATGTAAAAATGATGACAGAACACTGGAATTGAATTCAAAACATGCATTCAATGTGCATGATCATATGAAGTCTGCTTAGGCTGCAATCCTAAACATACTTTTCTGGGAGTAAGCCCCATTTAACACAATGGGGCTTACTTCTGGGTAGACATGGTTAAGAAGCTGCAATCAAAGACATTTTCCTGGGAGTAAGCCTCATTTAACACAATGGGGCTTACTTCTGAGTAGACATAGGAGACTGCAAATACACTTTCCTGGGAGGCTTACTTGGGCTGCTGCTGGAAGTTCAAGGTGGTTGGTGGGGGCACTTGGGGGCAGTTAGAGGTAGCAGCGCTGGCCGGCAGCCCTTTTAAAAAGCCTCCATGTGGAGCGTCAGGTCTACACAGCACGCATGCCCATAGTGCGCTTGCTTGTTAAGTGAATTGCAACTTGTTATGTGAAGCAAGATTTCTTGGAAATTTTTGCTTGTTATGTGAAACACTTGTTAAGCGAGGTACCACTGTATTTCATCTTCCCACCTAATGAAGGTGATAAAATGGGTTTGAGATGTCTTTGCTCTTGTACTTCAGAAGGCAATTGAGTTCTGCTTGTAAATGGATTTAAGATTGAGAAGTATCAGTTTATTAATTTTATTTTGTGCATGACAAATACAAGCTCTTATGGTAAATCAGTTGTTAATGTTCCATTGCCATGCATTTTGAGAGTCAGAAATTCCACAGTAATGTCTGGCTGCCAATTGTCACCAACTGCCAATTCTTCAATGTAGTCTGGCTGCCAATTTTTGCTAGTTGTTTAGTTCACACTTTCACGCTATCCAGGGAGTACCACTAGTGGTTGAACTAGCATCATACCAGTAATTGGTGTTGAGTGCCAGTAATCGGTGATGATAGAACAGGGGTCTCCAACCCTAGTCCAGGGTTGGTGTCTGGTCTATTGCAATGAGATTTGTGCAAAAATTAAGTGCAGGAATGCAATATGAGTATTTTCAGCTTTATTTTAACATGTCCTACATTTGCCTTACATTTTTGGGGGGTGGCTTACATTTTTTTAGACTGGGTAGGAATTTTGGCGTGGAAGACAGGAATTTTGGGAAACTTGGGGGGAATTTTGGGTTCAGCATCTGGTCACCCTGATCAACCATGAAACAGGTGTCTCAAAAATCAGCTGTTAAAATATCACAGCTAGATTCAGTCTGATGTTTGTACATGTTCAGGCAACACAAAGAAGGCTGGAGGCATTTCATTCATGTAAATAGTAATTCATCGAATTAGGGTATCCATGAAAAGGATTTTTTTAAAAGCTAAAGTATATTTCTGTAGCATCAGAAGAGGAGAATTCTTAATACTGTTTCTTCTTTTGATGGTGCCTCCCTTGGTGTGATTCAGAGCTGGGTACAAGGCCAGCAATGTGTTTTTCTCTTCTGTGTTGTCCCTATGAGGGTTTACTTCTATGCTAGGTCTGTCACATGCATGGTTTTTTTCTAGTGTTCAGGGCATGTCTTGGAGCATCCTCTCTACTGTATGGTGTACAGCACATGGACTCATGATGCTTCCCACATCATACCCCCATTTCCTTTCTGTTTTGGTATCTCCACAACTCCATTTGGAGTTGTGTTGCTGAGTGACGTCCAAGGTTCATCAAATGCATCAAGATTGGTTCAGCGTTTTTCCAATGGTACCCCTGTATCCATGGTGGTTCTGTTCTTTTGGCCAGCTTCTATAGCAGTGGGACTGTTGAACTGCCATATCTCTAGGACAGGTTGATAGGCTTTTAGTGACAAACTATTGAAAATATATATTTAATATTGTCCCTTGAATCTTGATGACATTTAATCCTTTTTATGGGGTAAGACTAATGAGAGATTGGAGTGAGCCCATAACACTAGAACAAATCTCTCCTCTCACTTGTGCTTTCAAGTCACATGCACTTCACCTTCTGTTCGGGATTCTCCTTCCTTATGCACAAGATGTCAAAACTGGCAGCTGCAAAGTGCTCGAAGGGGATGGCGATCTGAGGCTGAAAGTAGAGCAGCTTCTCTCAGAGCTGTTGCCCAGAGACATTTCTAAGCAGTGTGATCGCTGCCAATTTGGAGAAGTCTGCATCACTCCAGAAAGCAATTTGCTTTTAAATTTATGATGCATTGCATTATGATGCCAAGCAATGGAATGTGAAATAAGTTTCTTAAAAACCTTTTGTTTTGCGTGCACAAGCAGGCAAGGGAGCTGATGGGGAAAGTACAATACATTTGGGTTATTATCTGAGTCAGAATTGTCCCTTTATTGGCAAGTCTGAGGGAAGGAGGCTGGTGGCTCTTTCCAGAATATTTGGCTCCCCTGTTTGTGTTTGGACAGGGTGAAAAGAAAGGGAAGGAAGAAAGAGATGTTCCAAGTGGTGTAGCTAGCTAGAGGGGGTGAAGCAATGAATCTTGAAGGGAGCATGCAAGTTTTGCTTCCCTAGCCTGGAGTAGCTGCAAAGGGAAGGGGCCCCTTGCACCCTGTCTTCAAGACTGACTGTTCCACCCCCTCTAGCTATTACACTGGCTCCAGGAATCACTCAATAAACCAAATCCTTTTGCCACTCCAAGCCAATTGACTACAATCTGTCTAGCTGTTCAGTGAGTTCAGGAACACTTGAAATAAAAAGGTGTTTCGTTGCACAATCCCGATGAAGCAGAAATGAGTTAACAGGCAATGCAAACATGCCTTAAGAAAACCACCAGGGCTACAGGTCCTTTTTTTCCAAATGAGGCCCTGTGGGAGTCTCTTTCCAGGCAGCCATTCCCAATTATTGTACTGGTGAATCTCAGCTCACTCAGAACAGTCCTGGCAGAGCATTGGCCATCGTGCCGCTGACTGCAGCAGAGCTCAGTTTTTTTGTGATCCCAGTGCTCACTGATTGCTCAGTTTGATCCATCCCTGCTGGCTGAGATTAATGAGTTTCCCATATTTAATGGTGGGAATTAAACAGCTTGGTTAACTTGGAGTCTTCTGAAATGAGGCTTAGGGCTCCAAATCCACAAGGAGACCAAAGAGCATTCTGGTGTGAAATGGAAGAGGTGCGACTTACAAATGTTAAAGACTTCTCTGTTGAACATAATTATTCTCATAGCAACACCAAAAACGAATTTTCTACAAGGGCTGGGTTGCATAGACAGTTCTGTCATAAAAGCTCAATTGCTTCTCTTCAGTTGAAATTGAAACCCACCAATTCAAATCTAAGGCACTTTACTGACATTTCAAATTTTTCATGCAAAATACGTTCAGTGGCAACTGAGTTGACATCACATTATTTTGCAAACCATGGGGTAGGATGACTGAATAGGCTATATCCCAGAGATGCAGCAGGTTACTATAGACTTCCTTCAATATACTGTATATCAAAATAGACATACAGGTTGAACTTCCTCATTTATGAGGTTTGGTTTCAGGAATCTCCATGAATAACTAATTTTGCATTATACAAAAGCAATTGTTTACCAAGATAACTAATGAATCAATTAGTTAGGATTCATTAGTCAGTAAGGCAATGAATCAGTTTCCTTTTCCCTGGTTTAAAACAACTCCATTTCAGGCTGTTCTTTATTGAGTTGCAAATGTGAAGGTGATTATCTCTCTCACTGAATCCATGGAAGGGAGAGGTCTCCCTCTAGGCAGTAACCTGATCCTTACTGCAACCCCAGAGTGGAAGATTTATTGCATACCATATTACCCTGGTAAGCAGGTTATTTCTATTAACTGCTAAAGAGATATTATTTAAAGAGCCAACCTCATTTGCGTTGAGACAATTGCATATAAATAGGTTACATCTGTATATCAACATATATCATGATATATATCAAGATAGATCAGTAGGTTTCAAACTGTTCCAGGTAAATTGGGATAGTTTTAGGGGTGGGATGTAATCTACCAAATTACATACTACATTATCCTGATATCAGGATATCCTGATTCTTGTCCTACAAATAATTGAATGCTAGTTTGGTTATAAACTCCACCCCAAGGAAGTTTCCAGTTTAGCAGGAAACAAGATGGATATACTCTTCATATTAAGAAACTCCCAGATGTACCATAGCAGATAATCTAGTTTAGCTGGAGCTCTGCTCTAAGGTTCATATACAGGATTATATAAGATACAAGCCATAGTTTCCTTGCCATTACTAGAGTAGTGAAGGAGAGAGCCTTACCCTACAATCCAGAGTAACTACGGGAGCATGCAAGAGATTTACGTGCACCCGTAGTTACTGCACCACCTAGTGAAAACCTATGGGAAATTCATATTGCAATCCAGAGTAAATTGTTCTTACACCGGAGCAAGGACTCCCCATGGTTACTCTCGACTGCGCCATTAGTACAGAGGTATGCTGTATGGTAGGGAGCAAACTGTCCCTCAGTTGGAGGGACAGTTGAGGAGCCTCTTTGTTACTGGAAGTGCATTAATGTCCTAATTGCATGGTGTCCTCTAAACGGTCTTTCTTTCAGTCATCTGTGGGACTGAAGTTTTCCTCAAAAAACCGCCTCACAATCCAATCATAGGCATGTCTACTCAGAAGTAAGTCCCATTGTGGTCCTGCCAAATTAGTATAAGTCTCCTATTTTAGTGGAGAAATAGATTCTTAACACCGTTCAAATCAATGGGGCTTCAGGTGGTTAACTTTGGCTGCATGTGCACTAAATTCTATGTTTCTTAAAGCTAACCTATTACTAAAATATCTAGATCCTAGTAAGCTTACTTGTTTAACACCTCTAAAACTACTAATTTAAGAGGTTAGGTGTGCACTTCTACTTTAAATGAAAAAGGCAGCAGGTGTTTGCTATTTCTAAGTTGATCCAGATATTCCAGTTCACTCAGGTACACCAATCATTTGGAGTACAGTGATGCCTCACATAAAGAGCTTAATTCGTTCTGGAGGCATGCTCTTTAAGTGAAATGCTGTTTATGTGAAGCAGATTTTCCAATAGGAAATAATGGAAACTCAGACGATTGGTTCCACAACCCAAAAAATATTCATATAAAAATATTTACTGTATGTAAGAATGAATTCAAAACACTATAATATAATACAGACCACAAGTACTGTAAAAAACACTGTAATATTCTGTACAGTAAAAAAAGAAAAACCCTTATGGCAAAGGATGAATAATTTTCACTAAAAGAGCCACTGGGGTCGTTTGGAGCATCTTTAACAAGGAACCCATCTCTGTGTGTGAGATCTATCTATGCAAACTAGATAGACAGTTTGCAACAGCAGAGGAGCAATATCCTATCCTGTCTCCTCAGAATCAAGTCCCATTGAATCCACTGGCACTTACAGGAAAATGCATAGGATGCAAGCCTGACTCTTTCCATAGGAGGCCAGCAGCAGCAGAAAATTAACTTCTCCTTGCATTGAAAAGGGGCCAGATCCTAGGATGTCTCCTCAGAATCAAGTCCCATTGAATCCACTGGCACTTACTCATAGGAAAGGAAAACTGCAGGCAGGGAAGGTTGTGGTTGGGGACAGAGGGGTAGTTGTAGTGGGGTCCAGGCAGGGGGGCTTCCTTGTGGGGAAAGGAGTCTGTTTGAGAGGGGCTCCAGAGGGGATGCAGGAGGCGTTTTCCCTCCTACCTGATGGAGGCTGCAGTGCAGAGGCTGGGCTGGCCATGTTTGCTGGCTGCAGGGACAGCCGTCTTTATTGCTCGACTGAAAAGGCTCCTGAGCTCCCTCTGCTGGCCTCTTCATGTACTGCAGGCAGGAGGAGAAAGTCCCGCCTCAGTGCCCAGCCAATGCAGACAGGAGGAGAGGGAGCCCAGCCAATGGGCACTTGTTATGCAAATCATGCTCATTATGAGAGACAGAAGCCCACACAAATTTTACTTGTCATGTGGAACACTTGCTATTAGAGGCACTCGTTATGCGAGGTACCACTGTATTTGTTACTTCTTTTCAAGTACTCATTTGGAGCCCTTTTAGTATCCAAGACTACAGCTTTTGCCACATGGGACAGAACAGTAATTTCTTGTATAGTTCCACTTGTTTAAACACTTCTAAAATGCTAATTTAAGAGGCTAGACATGCATTTCCACTTTAAATGGAAAATAAACCATTCACAAAATGGCCTGCGGTTGTTATGGGGACAGAATAGTTGGGGTTCTCCAAGGTTATTATGATTCAGATTCAAAAGGCTATGCAAGTGCTTCTGCTAAAGGGATATTACAAGAGAGCATTCCTTCTTTAAAACGTACAGTAAAATACATTTAAAAGCCCTTTCTAAAACAAGTTCTAAAAATAGTGTGGGCATTGAGAAGAAAAGCGTTCTTTGTATTCAGGGATAGTGTGGACACTATTCAAAGCAATCCAAGACTAAATTAAAATAATCCTTGTGCTTTCCTCTGTTTTGCCTAATTTTTGACCTTCCTAACCCACCAAAACCTTCTGTGATCTCCCAGGATCTTAAAAACTGCTGAGACACTTTCCCGCAGTACGCTCTTAAAAATTAAGTGCGATCATAGAAGGTTCTTATGGCATATCTGAGACAAGTTGTTCATCAGCTTCCCTGGAAATAAATGATTGCTGATTGACTGCCCTACTGAAATTGGCATGTGCACATCAATTGGGCTTCTGGCTAGGGTTGCCATATGTCCCAAAAAACAGGGACAATCCCAATTTGTGGAGATTGTGTTCACAATACTGGCAAATGGGATAGAGGGTCCTGTCTCAATTTTGTTGACGAGAATTATGGCAACCCTACCTCTGGCTGGCCATGAAGTGGAGTGGCTGATCCAGGTGACCTTCATTTTTCCAATCAGCAAACCCATTTTTTTGTAAAAAGTGCACTTCAGCTTATTTGTTGTTTCTAGCTTCTACCTTCTAAGATGGGGGGAAGGCTCTTCCAAAATAGTGGCTTATTGAGTTTTTGAAAAACTCTGAGTTTTTCTCTCAGTTGTGAGGAGTAGCAGTGGAAGCTAATCAGTTTTTGTATTGAGGACAAGGGACAAAAGGCTACCACTAAGTGCCAGGCAGTGCACCTCACTGTCTCTTCCATCACAATATCTAATGTAAACCAGATTGGTGAGCTAGCTTGAGTGAGAGTCATGCTTGAAGTCTTACTCAGCAGTGCACATTTAGCTGACACTTCCATCATTGGAAGAGAAAAAGTGGAATGGAGTGAAAGAAATGGTGTGGACGACAGGCTGGCCTTACAAGTTAGCCTGCCTTTCCATGACCCACCATTCATTTCATTCCCCTCTTCCATTTTTAATGGTAAAGAGCAAATTAGAAAGAGCTGTAAGCATCTTTCCCACAAAGCTACCCCCTGACAGAGCTTCCTCAATTAGCTTCATGAATGGGCCAGCCTTGAAATCATATTTATATAGTGACAAAGATTTGTTATTGATGGGAAGATGCAATTTTCTTACAATAGATGTGCTAAATGGGAGAGAACGCCTTGGGACAGTGGCATAACTACTGTGCATTTATTATGCAATGAAACTATTGTCTGGTAAGGCTCTTAAGCTTAATTAGATAAGACTTTTCTATCTAATAAGCCCTGTATTTTTATTCACAAAAATGCATGAAAATTTGCTGAGAATCCATGTAGCGAGCTGGGGCTGAAATGTCTTTGAAATACTAATCACACAGCAGTAGGTTGTAGAGGACTGAGTCTGTTGTGGCTGAGAGCCCTTCTCACCGCGCACCGCTCTATAAGCTCTTTGTACATTTTTTTTGTTACATCGTCTTGTTTAATTAGAAAACATTTTCCTTGCTTTTAAGATTTTACAGTAATTACAGCCATTTATTCCAGCTGTGCATCCCTGCAGATTGTTAAGCACCAGCCCACCCTGCATTCAATACACAGACACCCTACATGATTACTGTGTCTGAGCCAAGAGGGGATCCTTAATTAGGGTTTTGCAGAAAGTAAATAGCTTTTCCTTTCTTTCCCAGGCAGCTTTGGCAATGAACTTTGATCCAAAGTCACAAAATAGTTTCTGATTTTTGCACTCTACTTGCTTTTGCAAAAGCTGCTATGTTATGCAGTTATTCTCTTCTTGCACACCGCCAAGTACTGGTTTATTCTTCATTCAACACAGACAGAGGAATCATTAATTAAGATTTACAGAATATTCTAATCAGTGTATCCTTTCAGATCCAGCTCATTATTCAACATTTGACTGGCTGTTGAGAGATGCTTCAAATGTGAACACATTCCTTGTGTAAGAATTAGAATGCATCTACTATATCAGTCGTCATATGTCTAGTTGGAAAAGTAAAGCCTGTATATGCAGCATGTTGGGAGCTTCCGTTGGTAACTGAATCCTGTATATGAACCACACATACATTTATCAAACCGTGTACGGTGGTACCTCACTTAACAAGTGCCTCAAATAGCAAGTGTTCCACATAAAGAGCAAAAATTTCTGTGTGATTTTGCTTCGCATAATGAGCTTGCTTCACATATCAAGTGCCCATTGGCTGGGCTCCCTCTTCTCCTCCCTGCATTGGCTGGCCTGAGGGAGTGAGGTGGGACTTTCTCCCCCCTGCAGTACCAAGGAAGAGGCCAGCAGGGGGAGAAGAGCCTCTTCCTCAGAGGAACAAACATGGCTGCCTCTTGCAGCCAGAAAACATGCTCAGCCAAGCCTCTGCCGACTTCATCAGGTAGGAGGGAAAACTCCTCCTGCAACCCCCCTCAAACAGATCCCTTCCCCCCAAGGAAGTCCCCCTGCCTGGACCCCACTACAACCACCCTCTCCCCCAACTTCCCTGCTTGCACTTTTCCTTTCCTGTGAGTAAGCCCCAGTGGATTCAATGGGGCTTGATTCAGAGTAGACAGCATAGAACCTTGCACTTCTGCTGTTGGTCTTCATGCAAACTGCATCCTACACACTTTCCTGTGAGTAAGCCCCAGTGGATTTAATGGGGCTTGATTCTGAGTAGACAGCATAGGATCTTGCCCCTTAGCTGTTGCAGACTGCCTATCTAGTTTGCATAGATAGATCTCACACCCAGAGCAGTTCCTTGTTAAAGATGCTCCAAAAGACACCAGTGACTCTTTAGTGAAAATTAGTCATCCTTAGCCATAAAGGTTTTTCTTTTCTGTTTTATTGTACAGAATATTACAGTGTTTTATTACAGTAATTGTGGTCTGTATTATATTATAGTGTTTTGAATTCAATTCCTGTGTTTTGTCATCATTTTATATGCAGTTAATACTTTTATATGAATATTTTGGGGGTTGTGGAACCAATTATCTGAGTTTCCATTGTTTCCTATGGGAAAATCTGCTTCACTTAAAGAGCTTTTCACTTAAAGAGCATGCCTCCAGAACAAATTAAGCTCTTTAAGTGAGGCACCACTGTACATGCATGATGCATTATGCCCAAACCATGTTATTGTGCATGATGCTGTACAACTCAAAGCCCTGCTATTTTTATTCATGGAAGTGCTTGTACTTCCAATTTAATGTATAAATTACATTGATATCCTGCTATTCTTCAACCATGGCATTCAAAGAACTGTCCAAAGGTCTTCCTCCTGGAATGAACAGAATGAATTTCAACAGGGAGAAGTGCAAGGTTCTGCACTTAGGCAATAAAAACCAGACACAGGTATAAAATCGGAGATACTTGGCTTGGCTGCACAACATGTGAGTGGGAACTTGGAGTCGCTGTGGATCACAAGCTGAACATGAGTCAGCAGTGTGATGTGTCTGCAAAGAAGACAAATGCAATTTTAGACTGCATTCAGAGGACTGTAACTTCCAAGTCATGAGAAGTTATAGTTCCTCTTTATTCTACATTGGATAGACCTCATCTTAAGTACTGTGTTCAGTTCTGGGCACCTCTGTTTAAAAAAGATGAAGACAAACTGGAGCAAGTCCAGAGATGAGTGACAAGAATGATCAGAAAGATGGAAGGGAAGCCATACGAGGAAAGGTTGGGGGAACTTGGGATGTTCAGCGTGGAGAACAGAAGGCTTAGAGGAAACCTGATTGCCCTCTTCAGATACCTGAAGGGGCTCATTTGTTCTTAGATGCCTCTGAAAGCAGAACTAGAACCAATGGATACAAACTGCAAGAAGGGAAATTCTGCTTGTATATCAGGAAAAATTCCTGACAGTGAGGGTGGTTCAGCAGTGGAACAGGCTGCCAAGGGAGGTGGTGGACTCTCCCTCATTGGGGATCTTCAAGCAGAGGCTCAACAAGCACTTGTCAGAGATGCTGTAGGAGGATTTTCTGCTACAGGCAGGGGGTTGGACCAGATGACCTACTAGGTCCCTTCCAACTCTATGATTCTACGATTCCATCCAACCACTAGACAAACCCTTACCTTCAAGTGGCTGTCTCATGTAACTTCAGACCATGTCCTGGGACTTTTGATGCTGTTTTCCTAACACCCTGACAGAGTGCTAAATTTGTTGGATCTTCTGGCCTTATCAAGACCATGACCTATAACACACATATTTTTTGTCTCGTTTTCTGTCTGGAGCTGCAGCTTTCTGATATTGACCAACTGGATCCCAGCCCTAGAAAGCTGTTTTCAAAGTAAGGTCTCAAGATTGTTGTAAGTGGGGTACATATCGTGAGTCCATATCATGAGGCCTCCGAAAGTGACATAATAGGCTTTTTTTTCAGTGCAGGTGTATGTCTACAAGAGAGTAATTCTTTCAATTTTGTGAGCACACAAATGCATATGCAGATCTCTGTTGGCTCATTAAGACAATGTTATATATATTCAGCATATCATGCAGTATAATGAATGTGTATCATATATGATTACTTTTGTGTGATTTCTAGACATCAATTTAATACTGTTATTTCTGTGTAATTATAAGCATATATTTTCTATTGTATGTGGAGGCTCTTCCTATTTTTTTCTAGGAATGAGGTGTCAGACATAAATCTTGAAAGCTGTATATGGACCCCAGAATCTCTTTATCCAGCTTTATCCAGATAAAGATATCTCTTTATCTTTATAAATTGGGCTCTCTGCCACCCTTTCAGCAGCTTCACTTCTGCTGAGGGAGAGATGGAAGAGGGCAAGAGGAAGGAAAGACCAAGAAGGGAGAGAGAAGAAAATCCTTCTGAAATGCTGGGAAAGCCCAATTATCACATGGTTTCCCATTTCAGCAGCACCACTTAATGCTTCATTACTTCACAAACCATCTCTCAGCTACTGAGCTGCATGTAACACTTTGGCAGAAGCAGCACTGCTGAAGGATGGCTCATGTGATAATTTGGTTTGTCAGTATTTTTATACTATGATCAAAATTTGAACATTTTATTATTTGTAATGAGTTCCTTCATGAGAACAAAATGCTTACTTCTGGTCATCACTTCCCATTGTTAATTTCCAACACTCATCAGGTTTCATTAATGCTGTTCAGCCTGCCATGTGAAATATATTTGACAACCCTGCTGTAGGATCGCAATCCAGTTCATCAACCATGTGTTTGTGCATTGCATCACTCAAAGGAAATCTCATCTGTGCGAGTAGATTAATTCAGATTCAACCTTAGTGTTGAATTTGACTATTTGGACTATTTCAGTGGCGTGGAGAGGGGGGATTTGCTGCTTGGGTAACAGCATATCCTCCATATCAATCTACCCAGGAGAAGGAAACTCCCAGCTGAAACCTCCACTGCCTTGTGGCTATACCCATTTATGGGAAAAGCTTTAGGAGTCAACCTCGAGGCAAAATCCGGAGCCGGATTCCCAGAAGCAACTCATGACTGTATTACAATCACGTTCTGGTAACTCCAGCGACACAGCTGGAACCAATCATATCAGCTCTGCTGTTCCATTAGACTATTTCAGCTACATGGAGAGGCGGGATTTGCTGCTTGGGTAACAGCCTATCCTTCATACTAATCTACCCAGGCCATCGTGTTCTGGAGAGGACACTCCAGTTTCGCATACAGCGTTGAAACAACACGGGAAGTGGCAGCTACTTTTCCCATACCAAGCATAATACCATAGTCTTTTGAGACTGAAGGATGCCAATGAATCTTAGTACACGACATGTATAGGTGAAAGTAAAACATCGCTGGCCTGTATTTCTCCTAACCGAAATCAAAATGTTGATTGGCTTCAAACATAGTGCTTGGATGAAATTTATTTTATTCATTCATTCACTCATTTGACTTGTATCCCACCTCTCCCCAATAATGCTGAAGGCTGTTAACAGAATTTTAAAAATTCAAGAAGATTAAATGCAAAAACTCAATAATCTGACAAAATATCAGCAATTAGCACAGGCACAAATAACCCATTGCACATGAAACTACCAGATATAATTATCAGTTAATACATAGCAGTGTTTTTAAAAATACCAGCATAAAACTTACATGAGAAAAACTATTAGATGAGTGCACTCAGATGACAACAGATAGCCTTTCCAGGTGATGTTTGGTGCGGCACAATTCGTTCATTCCTTATTTTTGGAACTTTCCAGAACACAGAGGCATTTTTTTCTAGAACACGATGTATCTTTCTATGATCTGCCATCAATTTGCTACAATATCTCCTCCTTGAATGGGTGTCTACGCGCTTGATTAAATATAATTTTCTTCCACTGATCCTAGAAACCTGATTCATGGCACCATGCAGGGTTTGACATGAACCTGCAGTTAATTATATGCACTTGCTAAAAAATAATTGGGCAGCCTAAAGTTCTGATCACCATAATTGCATCCTAATGAATTTATGTGTCAGGCTGTTATGTGTGACTTCAGCTTCAACAGTAAATATCAAATGCAATTTCTTATTCAGCCTTTAAGTTCAGTGCCTTGTGGCTGTCTTTTGAGGATTATTTAACAAGGACCTCAAAAAACCTTCAGAGAGATCATCTTTTCCTGAAAATAATTCTTTCTAGATTGTTTAAAAAGTACAGAAATAGAGTCTAGGGATATGTTCTGCATAATACACAAAGTAAATTACTGTATTTAGAGTGTATTTTATGTGGCACACTGGGACCTATTTACACAGTGGTCCTAAGTTATGGGTAGCTGCTTCAGGCACACAGATAAAGCATTGTGGTGCTTTTGTGCAGGCTCAATAGTATTTGGGCAGCAGGAAACAACTGTTTTAATGTATATACTTCCAGACAGGACAAAGCAGTACTTGGAGTCTTAGGGCCCAATTCCATCCTCTGCACTGATGCAGCCACAATGAAAACAAATATTCCCTTTCCTTGAAGATTCCTCTGTGATTAACCACCACCACCTCAAGTTGCAATGCATGCCCTGTCAGCACAGGAAAAATTGAATGGGATTCAAGTGGAGTTAGTACTGGAAACGAGAATAGGATTGGACCCTGTGTACTCAGGCATGGGGCAGCCTAAGTCAACATAGGCTGCCCCAACTCAGATGGACCTGGGTTGCCCAGCTGTGCAAACCTAGGCAGTTCAGGAGAGGCATGTTTCTATCTATCTACCTATCTACAGTATTTATATACCGTTTTTCAACTGAAAAGTTCACAAAGCGGTTTACAAGAAGATGAAAAAATTAATAGCTAATGGGTCCCTGTCCCAAAAGGGCTCACCATCTAAAGTGCAAAAAGAACACCAGCAAAAGCCACTCGAACAGACATTGCTGGGGTGTGGCGGGCCAGTTACTCTCCCCCTGCTAAATAAAAGAGGAACACGGACTTGAAAGAGTGTCTCTTGCCCAGTAAGCAGGGGTTGTGGGGATGTTCAGCATTGTCTAGAACAGAACAGTTACACTCTCCTCCAGCTCCAGTAATTCCTTCTTCCAGCTCCTCAGAGTTATACCACCTCAGGAGCAGGTATAAATTTGAGTAGACCCATAGGGGTCCATGACAAGGCTGAGTAAGAATGGCAGTGTTGACAAAAAATCTGAGTTCTTGAGTCCTATCTGCCTCTCATCCTCAAGATATGACACAACTACAACAGCCCACCAACCTCAGGATACAACAGGCCACTCAGGATACTCAGGATACAACAGGCCAGTTAGACTGGCATAAGTCCTGGCACAGGTCCTATGCTGACCTAGGGTGTCACAAAAATCCGGTAAGGCACTTCTGCACCACTCTAGGAGGGTTAGGCCAGTGTACAGATATGCATCAGCCTCCCCACACAACCACAGGAATGGGGAGACGAAAAAGTTATGGTGGCCTAAGTTGATTAGGATTGCACCCTTACTCCCTTAAGTAAGTCCTTGTGGGAAAGGAGCTAAGGCAATGATGCAATCCCAAGATCACGTTGCCCTTCATAGGGCTCCCTGAGGAGTGGAATCTTCAAAACAAGCTATCACAAAGCACTTCCATTTTCCAGGAGGTGCTTTGCAATCACCCTATATGAAGATTCTTAGCCTCACTGAGACTGTTGGAGCCCACAATGACTGAAAGTAAGTGAAAGCATCCCCCTTCATACCTCCTTAGCAATGCAATTCTGGGGATCATGTCAATGTCCTTGCCCCTTCCCCTGCCCCTTAAAGGGATCAGGGAATTTATGATCTGGAAGGTTACAACCTTCCACATTGAGTACCACTGGTCTGTTCCATTAGTTAATAACCTTCCTTGTTTTGTTCTTTTAAAAAAATTGCTTAAAAATCCATCAGTATGATTGGCCACATTTGCTTTCACCTGCATTTCCTTTCCTGCATTTCACCTGCATTTCCTTTTCCTTTGATAAATTCAGTCTTCTCAACCTCTGCCACTCCTATGTCTCTTGATCCCATGGGTTGATCTGTTCTGGTGTCATGGTCCATCAAGGTGTCTTTGGATGACCTGCTCTGATGTCTCAAAAGGCATGGCACCTGACAGCTGTGCAGGGACTTGGTAGACATTGAAACTGGAATTCCAATGCCCCTTACCAGCTGGAATTTAATTGTACTGCATAAACAATGCATAAATCCTGGCAGATTTAAAATGATACTTTTGGTGCAGATCAGTTGGACAGACCTTTTCCCATTTCACTGGAAACTGACAGAATATGTTTATGTAATACAATGCCATTTTACAAATATGACTTTCAGTCTACAGCCAGCCAAAATAATTGTCTATAGCTAGATGTGTTTTTCAATTGTGTTATTTATTTAGTCAGAAATAAGTCCATCATGTTCAGTAAGACGTGCTGTAATCCTATCTTACTCAGCAGAAACAAATACTTTTATCTATAAAGGGTGTCCCAACTTTTTTGCAGGAGGACCACATCATCTCTCCAACACTGTGTTGGGGGCCAGAAAAATGATTTACATTTCAAATTTGAATAAATTTACATTATCTGCAGGCCTCCGTCAGTCTTGGAAGACTATGGTATCATGCTCGGTGCTGCATACGCTGCATGCGAAGCACGAAAGCCTGGGTTAGATTGTTATGGAGGCTAGGCTGTTACCCAAGCAGCAAATCCCCCCTCTCCACGCCACTGAATTAGTCCAATGGAAAGACAGAGCCAATACGATTGGATCAGGCTTGCCCACAGACTGATGTTCTTGCTGAGGGCCACATTGAAGCTTGTCGAGGGCCACATCTGGCCCTAGGGATGGGGTTTGGACACCCTGGATCTAGAATATGAAGCATGTGATGGGGTTTCTTCCATCAAAAGATAGTTTTTAACCAATCTTGTGTGCTTCACATGTACCCTTTGCATTTACTCAATTGTTTTGTCCTGACCTTTAATTGATGTATAATATTGTAAATAATAAATATTTACAAAGGAAGTGAATAAATTTGTTGAGTTTATCATGATCAATCAAGTGGACTAGCTTCGTTACAATTAACAATTGTTTAAATAGACAGAATGAAAGGATTCAGGGCTGTGGATATGGTTATTCGTGAGACAGTTTATATCTTGACAACACTTTTTGTTTTTATGTTTCCAGATAATGGTATTCTATATAGATGTTCTTGGGTCATCAGATTAGGTTTGACACTATCTGTGACTTCATCCATTTGGCATAGTGCCTAAACCCTTAAAGTTGAGTCTTCTTTTTTCCTATTGTCTCAGCTGTATGTGCAATATGAGTAATCTTCAATCCCGCAGTTGGCCAAGTCCTTGTCCCTTGGGAACGCAAGCCAACTTGTCCATTATTGTTTCTCATGCAAGATAGAACTGACTGTTTTCCAGGCCTATCATAGATGGCTATTCATTTATTTATTGCCATATGCCATGCTTGTATCTAATGAGCTTGTCTAAGTACACACACAGGAGCTTTAAATAAATAAATAAGCAGCTTGTTAACAGTGTCAGACTAAATGGGCTCCAGAATTAAAAGTGCTCTGTCTCCTTGTGATTATATCTTTTCTTTTCCTTCAGAATGAATGAAGAGACACAACTATGTCCTTGGCCTGAAAGAGTCCTGTATATGAGCACAGCAGTCTAGGACTAGGACACAAGTGGGTTCCAATGAATGCGTCCATTGCCATGGGTCAAAATGTCTTCAGTTTACATCTTTTTTGTTGTTTAATTCAAAATCCTGTTAGCTCAAAGAAGGCCATTTCTTTAGTTTGTTAACTCTTGAACTGTTTAGATTGTTTTTGTGGTCTTCATCTTTATGGATAGTTATAGATAAGATTACCTTTTGTAATGGTGCAACTAGACTTATTAAAAATAGCAGCCCTTTGTCAAACTCTACCTCCTTCCTCCGTAAAGCATGGGGTGATCTACTGTTGACATTAGTGGGTATACACATAGGAAAAATTCAGAGACTGACTCTGGGCCAAGGAACCCAAAGATACTGACTGTAGCTATAAGAGAATAGATTTCATACACAGCAATATTTTCAATAACGAAAATTATTTCTCCTTTTTTGTCTGATTTATTAAAGGCATAATTGACAGCCATTCTAACAAATGGGAGAGAGCATTATGGTCCATTTTGCATCAATTTCCTGCCAGTTAATTCACTATGTCCAACAGGGATGTTTCACACAGGACCTGTCCTTCAAGGAACATGTCCCTTTTGCCACTCAAGAGGTTGCTATCTTGATTGGAATTTGCCAAATCTTTGACTGCAGCCTTCTAGTGTTCCTGAATTGTCAAAATATGGCCTCTTTATAAGAATGAAGACATTCAAAGATGTTAACTAATTGACATTCAGTGTGTGATTTTATTGTGTACGGACTGGCGATGGCTATAATGGACATGAGAATAGAGATGCTGTAAATATTCTTTGAGAGAAAAGTCTACAATCTGAATGTAATTAATCATTCAGTCACAATAGATTCTCAAGGGTAAAAAACAGAAGAGTCTGACTTTTCAGAAGCTGAAGTCTGCAGTTACAGTGCAATCCTAAGCATGTCTACTCAGAAGTCCATTGTGTTCAATAGTACTTACTCCAAGGAAAGTGTGGTTAGGATTGTGGCGTTGAGCAAAATCCATAGCAGTTACGTCACCCTCTAGGGTTATCTTATGGAAGTCATCTTAACTGCTCCGGAGCAGTTAATTTCACTTTAGGATATAGGCAGGGTGACCAGACACAAAACCTGGAATTCCTGAGCAGCAACCCCAAAATTCCTGATTGAAAGCCCAAATTCCTATCTGTCCAAGCCAAAATTCCTGAGAAAATTTCTAGCCACTTAAAAAAATTTGTAGGACACCCAAAAATATAGGACAAAATGTAGGACATGCTAAAATGAAGCAAAATTACTTGTATTGCTTTCCTGTAGTTAATTTCAACCATTAGAGTCAATGGGGCTTACTCTCAGGAAAGTGTGGATGGGAGGGTGGCCTTAATTGCCCAGCTCTCTGCTTGTCTACTCAGAAGTAAGCCTGAGGCTGCAACCCTTTGCATATGTACCTGGGAGTAAGCCCCATTGTTCATCATGGGATTTACTTCTGAGTAAGCAGGCTGTGGATTGGGTACTGGGGCTGCAACCCGCTGCAACCTGGGAGTAAGCCCCATTGGCCATCATGGGGAAATGTGCTCCTAGGAAAAAATAAAATTTATGAGAAGGCTGCATGCTGCCTGCTTATAAGAAAAAGGAGGACAATAAAGACCTTTTCCCAGGCGGAAGAGTGAAAAGAGGACATGTCCTGGGAATATTGTGGTCCTGGAAAAAAGTATGGATGATAAGAAGACTCCATGTTGCCTGCTCATAAGGAAAAGGAGGAGAGTGAAGATTTTTTTCCCAGGACACAAGAAAAAAAGAGGACCTGTCCTGGGAAAAGAGGACATACGGTCACAGTAATTTCCTGGTAGTAAGTCCATTGACCTTGATGGCTCAGTGCTGGCAGCTGACAAGGAAAAGCAGGGCAATGTATCTTTTTCAACACCAAGATACAAGGCCAAAAAAGAGGACCTGTCCTGGGAAAAGAGGACATATGGTCACTCAGTCTAATGCTCCAATCCTATCCACACCTACCTGGGAGTAAGCTCCATTGACTAGGATGGGACTTGCTTCTGAGAAGGCATGCAGAGGATTTGGGCTTTGAGGCCCCCAGTGAACGGAGAGAGAAGAGCAGCCACTCAAAGGTTCTCCCTCCCACCTCAGAAATTTTTAGTGGGGCAGACACAATAGGAGGAAAAAGGAGGGTCATTTGCATAGACTGCCTTTGCAAAAACAAGAAAATACCTCCTCAAAACTTGCTAGAAATAAGGTTTTTAAGCAAAATAAGATGTTTAGCAGAGAGGGGCTTCCTTCCAAGCCATCAGAGCAGAAATTGTTTCTCACCCTGACTGAAAAGCATACAGCTGTTTTAGACAACCACCTACTTAGGCTTAGGGGAATTTAGTCTCTTAATGGGAGCCTGTTTGAATGATGGCTTTTGTACTTGGTTAGCAAAGTGATTAGGAGGGGGGAGGGAGAGGAATGCCTGCCAGGGAACTCCGGGCTGCTTGACCTGCATATGAGCACTGATGAAGAGTGCACACAAATGGTGGCGCCCAGTGCTGTTTTTTTATACCAGCGGGGGGTTTCCTAATGTGCTGGACCCCTTGCTGTTTACCGGATGTATCCAGGGGTTTCCAGATGTCTGGACACCCTGGATATAGGCTTTAGGGTGCAATCCAGAGTAATTACGGGGAGTCCTTGCTCCAGTACAAGAACAATTTACTCTGGATTGCAATATGAATTGCCCATAGGTTTTCACTAGGTGGTGCAGTAACTATGGGTGCACGTAATGACTCTTATGTGCTCCCACAGTTACTCTGGATTGTAGGGCTAGTCTCACGTTTCTGTACATTGGGCAGATTTCTTTAAAAGTATGAGTTAACCCTTTTCACAACTGGAAGCCAAGAACATTTGGACTTCTAGCCACAGCCTGCTCTGTTGTATAAATTGTTACTAGATGGCTGCTGTCATGTAAAGTCATTCCCTATCCAGTAATGCCGAACGTTGCCAGTGGTTGTTGCCCTTGCTCCCTTCCCTGTGCAGCTGAAATATCAAAGCACAGCTCTGTGCTAAGGTTACTGCATGTATCATCGCTGACTGCTCTTAGATCTCTGCCTCATTGAGCACTGCACAGGGAATTTCATTCATAAACTCAGGAGGTGGCACTAATCAGTGCTCATCTTCTGACCTTTCAAATAAGAATGTAAGATCATCTCTGGGTGCTTAGAGATACTGATTGAATTCCAAGCAATTTTCAGAAACTTTGCAGTAAAAGATAAGGTTAATTTGTGCTCTTTCAGTTCCTGAATGTGCCAAAGTCCTTGTACAAAAAGTACTAAAAGGCAAGTCTACAGTGCAATGTGGCTTCTCCTGAAATGGAGGTTAGCGGTCTTTTTTTGGAAGCCATGCTCAGTATATATCAAAAAATGAAAGGTAGAACTCAAATAGCAGGATTTCTTTCAGTGGATGTCCAGAATCAATTTTATTACAGCAAATAGCTTTGCATGCTTATTTGGAGGGCACATAAGGCTACATTTGGATGTATTTAGAGTGGCCATGCTACTGGAACAGCAAGCATCCTGTTTTGGCTAAATGTACAAACTTCTTAACAGTGCCTAGCTGAGAAAAAACAGAATCTGCTACTTTCTGAATGAAGTTTATATGCACAGTACTGATTGACAGATAGCGGGATCCTAAGATGCACAGGAGCAGGCAGGCTGAGGCATGCAAGAGGAGGAGCAAGTCAGTATTCAGTTCAAACACTGTGCCTGTATCTGAGAAGTAAAGGTGGAGGATAGGAGGAGAGTTTTCCCCATAGCAGAAAAGCCCTCAGCTGTTCTATTGGCAGGGAACGTTGTAAACCACCTGACATTCACCTGGCTTCCTTGGAAATGTAGCACAATTTAATGCCTGCATTAAAACTTTACAATCTTTGTAAAGTCCTTAACAATCTTTATTTTGTCTGCCTTCACAACATCTCTGTAAATCATATCACTGTTATTTTCCATGTTGTGAAAAAGGGCTTGACACTGAGTGGCAGTGAAGGGAAAGAGCCATAGCTCAGTGGTACAGAAGAGGCTTTAAATTCAGAAGATGTCAGTTTCTGTTTCTGGCATCTTTAGATAAAAGGCTCTTTGGTAACAGGGTTGGGTGGTTACAGGGCTGGATTTAGTTTTGATGAGGCCCTAAGCTATTGAAGGTAATGGGGCTCTTTATATGGGGCACATGGGACCAAAAACTTAAATCATAGGAGCCTACCACAACACAAAACATTGTTGCTGTATGTTCTAACAGCATTGTTCTAAATAGACCAGCGGTCAGATTTAATATAAGGCAGCTTCATACGAGCAGAAACATAAGCCCAGATCTCCTAGTTCCAAATCTTATTTGCTGACTCATAATGTAGTAATCCAAATTACAAAAAAAAAACTCAAAGAGCCTAAAGACAAAGGACATTTCCACACATACTTTGCAGGTGTTTGGAACACTAAAACAGAATGCACATCACTTGCAATCCTCTGAGAGACTGGAAAGGCTTGTGATCATTGTTTAATGAGTTACTTGTCTTCTGTCTTGAATCTATACTCTAATGTTGCATCTGAAACTGGCACATAGAGGAGCCCCAAAAGCTTTCCTTATGTAAAGGAGCACATCCAACAGATCAAAGAGATCTTATAGTTGTCCCCATACCTGCCTGCAGACAAAACAACAATGTTAAAGCATTAGGCAGTGAAATGAAAATGTCAGCTGGAGTTGGAAAAGAAGTTCATATGGGAAAATTGGCTATCACGACGACACATCAAAAGTACAACTAAAGTTGTAATCTCTTCCAGAGGGAAAAACAAAAAGTAGCCACTGCACATACTTCTCTACTTTAACTTATCCCAAGAGTATAAAAATGGATTGTTTACTTGCACTGATGCGGAACATAAGTAAAAGGAAGCAAAAAAAGCAAAAAAAAGGAAGCAGGAAGCAAAAAAAAAATCATGATTAATGTGAAGCCAGGCATGTGATATAACTTGAAGAAATGGTAGGTTTCATAGCTCCACACATCCTGTTGAAATTTAAGCCCCCTGCCCCAACATATTGATTTTGGTGGAATCAAGTTCTGATCCAGACATATCTGACTGATGACTCATCAAAAAATAATAGGAGTCCCATAGGTTTTTTGTAACATGTCCCTTGGGATCCCTGCTGTTCCAAGCACAATTCCTGTTTCCCTATAACTATATGGCAAAATAAATAAAACTAAACACAAAGTCACACTGATCAGATTTCCCCATCCACTAACATTGTTGCTGATTTCAACTAGTTCACTATCAGTGCAACCCTAAGCAATTTAGGTCAGCCCAACTCACCTATTACCCCATTCTTGCAGTGACATGGGGAGGTTAGCGCATAGACCTAATACACATATTTTGCAGGCAGATAACCCAGATTCCATCCCTGACATCTCCAAATAAACAGGATCAAATAGGAGGTGACTCTGTTTGGGGACCTGCCTCCAGGCACAGTAGAAAACACTGGGGTAGAAAAGTCAATAGCCTTTATAAGAGAGCTTCATACTTTATTCCCATAAGTACTTTTTCATACAATCCTTAATTTATAGAATGCATAAATTTATGCATTTATGAATTTGTGTTTATTAATTTATGGGATGCTTAATTTATGGACTGCATTAATTTATGGAATCTACGATCACTGCCTTAATGTTCAAATGTAACATTTTCTGGCAATTCTTTCAAACCTGCTATAGAAAGTAGGACAATTAGGATGCAATTCTAAATCCCCAGTTAGGCTGGCCTAAGTCCCAGCAGAAGTCCCATGCTGGCCTGGGGGTGTCACAAAATACTGTAGGGCACTTCTGCACCACGCCTGGGGGAGGGTTAGGCCAGTGCACAGACAGGAGCTTGCCTTCCTATATCACAAAGACAAATGAGTTGTGCTGGCCTAGGTTAGGATTGCACCCTGGTCAGTTTCACTTAATAAATATGAGATAAATATGGGCAGTTTTAGGGATAAATATGAGATAAATATGGGCAGTCTTAGGAACCAGTGCAGGAAGTAATCACTGCTCTCTGCTGTTCCTTTACCTGGGATTGATAAATTGTCAGTGCCAGTATTCTCTGAAGAAAGCTCTAAGCTACTCCTTCAGTGAGAACAACTATTCATATATTGACTTCTGCGTCCCACCAGCCTTACGCATCAACTAGCCAAAGAGTTGATTAGGGTCAATGCACATGAAATGTGTTTGCATGGCTATTGATCCAATCAACAGTTGCAGGGATCCCAGCCATATAAACATGTTGTGAATGTGAAATTGCAGATCCACCAGTATAGCCATCTTAATAATAATAATGAAGTTTCTGAGCACATGTTGTGTGTCCCTGTGAAGGTATCACAAAAGAAATCTCTTAACACAGTTAGAAATATGCATTTAGCCCATGGCAATGCCAAACTTGCTGATAGGCTGTCCTTGCCAGGCTTTGAGATAGCTGACATTAACCCTTATTTTCCTGATTATTATGAACACCAGGGGTGTCCAAACATTTTGGCAGGAGGGTCACATCCTCTCTCTGACACTGTGTTGAGGGCCAGAGAACTAGTTTACATTTCAAATATGAATAAATTTACAAAAAAAAAAATTGCATATAAGAGTGCATTAGAGACAGATCCAGAGGATTACAAGGCTTGCTTGTGAGTCAGATGTGGGGCTCTTGCCATGGGCTGCATTGTGGCTCACCACAGGCCACAACTGGCCCCTGGGCCAGGGTTTGGACACTCCTGAGGTACACAGTGGCCAGGATATATGCTAAATACAGCTCAGCTGATTTTGCCTACACACATACTTGGAAGCAAGTCCAATTAAACTCATTGGAGCTTACTTCTGAGTAGACATGCATAGGCTGTTAAAACAACAACATATTATGCACATCCACTCCAATTTTGCCTCTAACTTTGCTGCAGTCAGCATAGTGTAAAATAAAATGTCCAAGCTGGATGAAATCTTGCTAGCAGCTCCACATGACAAGCCTGGAATTGCTTTTTTTTTTAAGGTGGGTAGCTTAAGGTGGACCAAAGCTACTAAACTACTCATAAGTAAAATTATCAGTGTTACAGAGGCCAAGCTACTCATTTTGTTCCCTTGATTCAGGAAGGTCCTCTACAAATATTTAGAAATTTCACTTCCACCCTACTCCCCACCACTGCACTATGAAGCCATCCCTGAAAAGGATGACTTCCATATGTGGAAGGAGATGGTCTGGAATGGTGTATGAGGATGTGATGCTAGGGGGTTAGCCTGAACCAATGCTTATAGGAAGGCAGCCTTCAAGCTGAGCTGCTTATTAAAGACTTATCAAGACAAAAATTAAACAGACCATTAAGCAGCACTCCAGTGGATTAGCGTTGGAATGTCTCCCTCACATTGTAGATTTCTAAAAATTCTTTGAAGTTTTAGGCATTAGAAAATCACTTTCCAAACCACATAAACTCTGAGCCATAGACGTTGCCTAAAAGCTCTATGGTTGAGGCATAGCTGAATTGCCTAATCTCTTTGGATTTAATGAGGTTAATGAAGAGGCATAATTTTGCATGAGAACAGGAGGTGGCCTTTAGGTTTTTTTGGGTGATAAAAAAACACATGAAAACAAGGAACAATAAACTGTATTTAATGGAGATGAGCCAACCTATTCAGGAGAAAAGAATAGTTGTTTACTGTCAGTCTCTTTTAAATGTTTATATTCCCAATATTTTACAGTCTGGAGGGAGACATTGCTATGCCCAGCCTAAAGAAACAGGGCTGAGAGACGCACACATTCTGCTCTTAGGGGAAGAGGAGGCAGGACCCTGTTTCGAAAAATTACTTGAGCTCCCATGGAACAATGCAGATGTTCCCATCGTTTATGACATCCTAGACACAAGCTTGAAAAGACTGTCTATATCTATTTAATTCCTAGCGTTCCAAGCAGCTTCTTCAAGCAGACTCAAACTTATCTTGATAGAACATTGATTTTTAACCTTTTTGATCTCATGGCACATTAACCAGGTACTAAATTTAACATGGCACATCATCAATATTTGGACAACTGACAAAGCACTGGTGAGGGTTCACATCCCTGGTGAGGGTTCACATCCCTCACTGACCCTATTAATAAATCATATTATGGCCATGGCACACTGGTTGAAAATCACTGTGCTAGAAATTGGAAGGTGGGTGGGAAAGGCAGAGAGAGAGAGAAAGAGAGAGAGAGAGAGAGAGATGCCATTTTCGTTTATCACTTGGAATTGCTCATAGCTTCACAGGTAAATAGTAAATAGAATTCTTTACTAGTACTGCTGTCGGAAGCTGGGCTGACCTAACATTTCAATTGGCTATTATTATGAAGGCCAAGATTGAGGAATTTGTGGAGAACAAACATGGATTTGAGCTACGGTGGCTCACTGCTTAGACACTGTACTTGTTGACCTGAGGGTCTGCAGTTTTAGACCTGAGAACTACAAGATGAAGTGAGCTCCTGTCTGCTGCCCAGCTCCTGCCAACCTAGCAGTTTCAACGGCATGTAAATGTAATTATGCCCAGGAATTAAAGCTTGCAAACAATTGATAATTCCAGGAAATTTGTCCCTTTTCACAGCAGGAGACCTGGATTGTGCACATCAATTTTCTTCAGGCATAGATGGGATTCTGAGCATTGGATTTCCACTTTCTAAACTACTCAAAAATTTAGTCCACCATAAGTATTGGAGGGTTGCTCTGTGATAATCTCTATGATCAAACCACTGTTGTGAAAAAAATATGGTTTCATGAGCTAGGGAAAAACAGGGTTTCATAGGCATAGATAGCACCAGCAACCTGGAGGGTGTGGGGGATGCTGTTCCCTCTGCTGGCCTCCCCAGGCTTCCGAAAGGTTTCCTTTCATGACTGTGTCGATCATGATTCTCTTCCAGTTTTCATCTAGAAGTGGGTCACAGTCACATTCTGAGAAACAAGGAGACCTGCAGAGAGGTGTGGGCTGTCACATCATCCGGAGGGTACATGAAAAGCCTTTTTTCACTGTTATGGTACAGTGCCAGAGGTATCATTGCTACGACACTGCATGTCACCTCCCCCTTAAGGGGGTGCCAACTGGTTCCCACTGGGCTGAGGTTTTGTGACAGCCAGTTTGGGAACCTCTGCCATAAAGTATTTTAATGTGTTAAACGTGTTTTGCAGCTGATTAATAATAAAACAAGAATGTTAGAAATTATGGTGAAACATTTCAGTTTTTTAAAAACCATCTAATACTTTTAATAGAATTTAAACTTTGTGACATGGTAACAAATTCTCCCAGGAAAACAGAATATGAGGGAAAGAGGGAAAATGAACAGTGAGGGGAAACAAGGTGCTGGCAACAAATGCCAGGATACTGTGGTGCTTGTTCCTAAAGGAGAACAAAAACTGAACTTGAGAAGAGGAAGGTGACAACCTGTTTGTGACAAAATTGACTTATCAGGTTTTCTTTTTAAGTACACATCTTTTTGTCTGTAACATTTCACCAGGCTCAAAGTTTCCCCTAGCCAATAACAAGTGGTTGCATGAACACATCATCTCACTTGAAAGCTCTTAACGGCTGATTAGCAGTTGCACTGCACCGTGACCTGGGTTAGAGCTGGCTCTGCATCCTACAGGCAGCGCACGGCATCCTTTTAACAGGCCATAATGCAGATCTCAAGGAAAGCCGAGGCATTCTGTTCAGAAAAGCAGAAGTGTAATGGAAAAATGAAGTAGCAGAAGTTAATACGTTCCCTTAAATAATTTATCACCGAGTAAAGTATCAGCTGAAAAATCTGTTAGTAATAAAAACACATATGGAGAAGCAAGATCACATGAATATTTGATTGACCACAAGCATCCCTTAGAATGTACTGTGCTCTTGTTGCCTGTGTTATCTATGAAGCAAGGAACTGCAGCAGTGGGGTTGTACACAGAGATTCATTTGCCTGCCTTTTCAAATGAAGGAACAACAGTAAGCAGTTCTTGCTCAGGGCTGCCACAAATGGTAATGCTGCCAATGGGTTGTTTTAGACATGCATCAGTAATGACCTTTAAACAGCTATTGAGGTCAAACATGTCCTTGTTGATCGGTCACAGGGGATATTATGCAACTGGTTGCAGTATTTCAAGGTAGAAAATAGACAGGGTTTGTAATGACTGAAGAACAACAATTTTTAAAAAATAATTTGTTCCACACTTTGAGTTTTCTTAAAAATATATATGTACAAGGTAATACTTGTAATATATGTGTAATATATGTACAATGTAATATTTTACCACCATGGAATCAGCAAAAGGTTTGCATTTATTACATCTCTGGGCCCTACTGATAAATTCTAGTGACAGATCACTGATATAAGTTCTTGGCATGGACCATGATAGGTGCACTCTCCAATTCCCAATTGGTGAAATGTTCCAAGGGAAGTACTACTTTCGTTTGTAGGAGCCTTTTGTAGTGCCCTTTGTAGTAGAGATCATTGGAGACTTATGGTGTCTTCATGATATTTGATTTATTTATAAATACACTGGTTAAACATCTGTTGGAGACAAAGTAGGAGTTGCTAACTCCTACTAGTTAGCAACAGGCCACATCAGATTCCCAGGTCAAAATTCAAAACTGCTAGGTCTCTTATCAAATCCCAGATTCTGAGTGTTGCCTTTGGTGAAAACCATCTTAATCAAGGACCCAAGATCTCCACAATATACACCACCACTCATCCTTTCTCCCAGTCTTCAACTCTTGCCTCTTCCAAATGGATATATAGATTATGCCTTCTTATCCATTAGGATTCCATTCCAGAATATCTAGTTGATTTAAAAAATCAGTGGAAAAATAGGTTTAAAGACCTACTTCCAGGTTTCTTGTCCTTTTATTGTTGCATTGGTATAAACACTATTCTGCATTCAGTCTTTAGGTAAGGTAAATAATGGAATGGAATCTAATAGAATGAAATTGTAATTATTTAACAACATGAAGATAGGAAATTGGATTTTGGTGCTTTTTCTTGTCACAAGGGCCTTGATATGGTGAATAAAATCAGTGGGTACAAAATCAATGGATAGCAAGGTTCCATGGACATCACCCCCACATGCTTATCAACCCTCCATACTCCTGAACCCCCATGTGCATCATCCCCCATGCGCATCAACCCCTAATGCGCATCAACACCCATGTGCATGAACCTCTCATACGCATCAACACCCATGCATATCACCCCCACACTGATAAACTCCCCCATGCACATCAAACCCCTCCCCATGCACATCAATCCCTATGTGCATTAACTCTCTCATGCACTCCATCCTTCCCAGTGAATCGGACAGCAGGCACCAAATTGCTGGATGTTAATCTTCAGTGTTAAGCATAGGACAAAAACATGTTGCTCCCCTTTTCAGACCCTTAAGGGTTAAATTTCTCATCATCGGTTCTTATGCTGTCACATAAGGAACAGTCTCCCCAAATTTCAGGCTTCTGGGTCCGGGTGTTGGGCAGAGCATCCCTCAGTCAGAGATTCTTCAATGGAAAGGACAGGGAGAATGCAGGATGTAACAAATCCTGGGTTTGCAAAGAAGTGGCAATTGTTTTCTTAAAATTTAATTTCTTCCTAAATGTTTTATAACTGACCAGACAGGAAATAATTATTGAAGAGAGAAGGAAAGTGACATACAAAATATCCTTCGCTAGATCATATTCTGAAAGCTGGTCAGGCAGAAATGGACAAAAAATAGACTGCATGATGACTTGCAGACTGGCAAAAGCTTCTGACTCTCAATTATTTAGCAACAACATTTCCCTCTTAAATTAAGTCCAAAGTAAGACTTTTCCCTCTTAAATTACGTCCAACCTTTTGCATTATATGCATTATTAAATCTGACATACTAATTTTTTCAGCACTAACTAGGACTTGGGAGGGCAGAACTAGACCCTGCTGGGTGGGGAGGAATTTAACCCTTTGCCTTTATCATAGTTCTGATCTAGATCAGATTTTACCCGGTTCTTATTTGCCATAAAAGAAAAATTCCCATCTGAACCAATGATGCAAACAACCTTAAGTGGCAATCAAATCAGGACCAAAGGACCAAAGTCCTCTTTGTTTATGCTACTTTAAGAGTGACTGGACAAAGCCTCAGTTCAAATATTGTGAACTTCCCAGTTCCTATATAATCATATTGGCTTTAATGATGCACTTTATGTTAAACTAGCAAAAACCGTACCCACGTTGCAAGAGTAACATTTCCCCATACAACATCCCCCCACGGCACATCAACACCCCATGCGCAGCAACACCCCATGCGCAACTTCCCCCCACGCACAACTTCCCCATGCGCAATTTCCCCCATGCACAACTTCCCCCATGTGCAACTTTTCCCATGCGCATTATCCCCCATGCGCAACTTCCCCCATGCGCAACTTCCCCCATGCGCATCATCCCCTCATGCGCAACTTACCCATGCGCATCATCCCCATGTGCATCATCCCCCCATGTGCAACTTCCCCATGCACAACTTTTCCCATGCGCAACTTTTCCCATGCACATCATCCCCCCATGCGCAACTTCCCCATTCACAACTTCCCCCATGAGCATCATCCCCCATGTGCAACTTTCCCCCATGCGCAACTTCTCCCCATGCGCATCAATCCCCCGTGCGCAACTTCCCCCCATGCGCAGCATCCTCACCAGTGCAACCTCTTCCTCCAAACAACATCCCCCCAGTGCACCAGACACTGAGTACCAAATTGGCTGGATGTTATTCAGTCTAGGAAAAGTATAGGACAGAAACACGTTGCCCCCTTTTCAGCCCCTGACGGGTTAAATGTCTCCAGATGGTTCTTGGTGGGTGTTCAGGTGACAGAAGGAACTCCCAGAATTCCATGCTTCAGGCCCAGCAGTTGGGGAGGAATGTTGCTGAGTCAGCAATTCTCAATACAAAATATAGGGAGGAAAACGCGTTGCGCCCCTTTTCACCTCCCTCCAGTTGGAATTTCCAAAAACTGGTTCTTAGTGCACCCCTCCCTCATGGAAGGAACACCCACCCCAAATTTCACGCTTCTAGGCCCAGCGGTTTTGGCAGGGCGGTGATGAGTGAGTGAGTGAGTCAGTCAGTGACTTTTGTCTTTTATATATATAGATATAATTTGGCCCATTGGCACTTAGAATCCATAATCTGTAATGATTGACAGTGCAAGCCTAACGTGTTGGAGTTGGCAGGCCAACATGCCTGTGCTATATCCAGTGTGAGTTTGGGGCAGCTACACATTAGTATGGGACAACGAGAAACCTTTCCCCTTATCTGGGTAGCAGAGCAGCAGCCTCAATGGGTCTACTCAATTTGTGCAACCTCACAAGTTGTATCTGTACCTTTTATCTGTATTATTGCATGATAGCCACCTTGAGTGCCTGTTGGGGAAAGAGGTGGAGTACAAATCTAATAAATAAATAAGAATGGATGAAAAACATTGACTAAATGTTAAGCATTATTATTAAGGATACTCTATTAAGCATGAGGAGAAAATTGTTCTTACTGAATAACATGACAGTTACCTTTTCTAGTATATAACATTGGAGCTGGCCCACTGGCGTCTTTTGGAGCTTGAAGATAAAATTAAAAACTTCTGTGCCATACATACCACAGCACTGTGATGTAGGAACTGCAGCATACATTGAACAGAATTAGCTATAGCTTTTGTTCAGTTCCTATTAAAGTAGCGTCAGATCACCTTTCAGTTCTTCAGCGGGGTTTAAGAAGGAGCAGTAATATTCTATTCCAGTATTTCTCAACCAGTGGTACTTGTACCACCAATGGTACTTGAAGTGGTGTCCAGTGGTATGCAAGGCCACCCAAACCACTGTCACCTATGGCAGTGAGTCAGCAACACATTGTAACAAGCAATTGTAAGAGGCTTGGCTTATGATGCAGACCTCCAGCATGTGCTTTTGGCACGCACGTAAAAGCTTTCCCATCCATCTTGAGCCTCTTACCAGTGTTACTGTATCTAACCTCCCAATCCAGAAATAACTTGTGATGCATCATCGTCAGTTACTTAGTGGTACTTTCAATAGGTGGACCATGCAAAGTGGTGTGGCTGGAAACAAACATTGAGAAATGCTGTTCTTTTATATCCATTTCCTTTTTTCAAAATGGGTTCAGTACATACAAAACTGCAACAGATTTTTCAGTTCTGCCCCAAACTTTAAAGTTGGGTTTTGTTTGAATTTTGCCCTACATATGTCAACTCCATGTGTGGCCACAGGAAACCATGTATACTATGCCATTGCTCCATCAGTCACCTTCCACTGGGAACTGTTATGAAGATGAACAAGAATAGAAATATAAAATGCTTTGCAAACAAAAATAGATGATGTTGCTTTAGATTTCCTGGTAATCATATTTATGGAAACTAAACCTTTGTCTTTAAAAATAAATCCAAAAGTGTTCTCATATTAAGCAGCCAAAGTATACTGCTGCTGTTTTCCAAATGATCAGGTTCTGTACCTAAAATGGATCAAAACTACAGTTCCGAAGCTCTGGGAAATGAAGAATATTTTTAGAAATGTTCCACTTTAAATACTTATAAGGATACCATGAAATAGTTTTCATCCTCTATGACAAGAAATGTTTTAATTGGTTGCTACTAGAAATCTGTTTCTCCTAGAATAGAACACTTGCAAGTTCAGACCATCCACTTTAATTAAATAAAGTGCTCTGAAAGCATGGATTCCGTGGCTGCAGTCCACTGGCTATTTAAGATGAAGTGCTTGGCTTGAAGCCAATTTTAGCTCTACCAATAGAGAAATGGCCTTTGGATCAGGCTGCCCATGAAATTAAAAATACAAAGCTTTGCATACGGTGCCTATCATCTCTGCGATCCTGTCTCTGTTGCTGCCAGAACTTCAGGTATAGAGGAAAGTAGAACATTCATTGCCATCTCTTCCTAGGTCTCCTGAGCTTTTAATAGTTGTATGAAAGGAGAACATTCAAAATGTATTTGCTGTTTAGTTCCTTGGGAAAGAAACTGATTGCTGTAGGATAACCACCAAAAATTCAGCCCAGACCAAACAATCTTTAGAAGCCCTTGCCCCCATCCCAGGGCCCTACAGGAATGCCAGGTATCAAGTGGTGTGTGTAGGTGCCCAGTGGTCCATGGAGGTGCATGGTGGTGCCCTCTACCCATTGCCACCCAGTTCTACCCTATGGTGCCCAGTACCAGGTGCTCAGTAGGGATGCATGGTGTCCATTGGTGCCTGCTCCCTGTTAGTGCCTGCTGCCTGGTAGGAATGCCCATTGGTGCTTCCCACTGCTCAGTGATGCCAGTGGTGCTCACCAGTGCCTGTTGCCTAATGTCGCAGGCCACCCCCTGCCTTCTGGTGTCCACTGGTACCCTGTCCCCACTGCTGCCCTCCAGTTCCCAGCCATGCCTGGTGCCCATAAATATCTTTAAATTATACTCATACAATGATGGGCAAATTCTGCTTCAGGCAGCCCGATCCAGAGCAACTAATCTGTCCACATAAGAGCCCTTAGGTTGCCCTATCTAACACTAGGTTGGAGCAACTGCAAGATGCTCCAGCCCAGTTACTCTGGAAGAGGCTTAGGGCAGAGCAAGGCAACATAGGGTGCCCTAAGAGAGGTGGACCTGCTCTGCCCTAACTGGGGCAGCCTAAGCAGCTCAGGAGAGGCAAGTTGAGGGCATGTTTAGCATTGCCTAGGGCAGAGCAGTTACTCTGTATCCAAAGCCTGTTTCCAAGGCAGAAATGCCCTCTTCCAGCCCTCAGAGTTATACCACCTCAGGAGCAGGTATAGTAATGAGTAGACCCATAGGGGTCCATGATAAGACCCGAGTAAGAATGGCAGTGTTGACCAAAAATCTGAGGTCTTGGCCAGCCTAGCTGCAACCCCTGCCTCTCAACCTCAGGATATGGAACAAACTACGGCTGCCCACAAACCTCAGGATACAGCAGGCCACTCCAAGAAGCCCCTTGTATTCACTGTAGAATGTACTGGCATCTCATCAGGGACTCCTTATAAGGCAGGCACCCAGTGGCGTCACCAGACTGGTGCGGCTGGTGTGGGCTGCATTGGGGATGCGCTCCGTATGGGGTGATGTGCCGAAGGAGTTTGACTGCCCTTTGGCAGGCCCCAGGAGTCAGCACCCCCACTCAGGCCTTGTCCAAGGTGGAGCAGCAGCCAGAAGCTGCCACTTGTCTGAGGAGCTGGCCTAAATGGCCATCTGAGGTGCACTGCGCAGAAACACACTGAGCATGCCGAACAGCTTCAGAGGAGACTTCCTTAGAGCAGAGAAAGTCTGCGCTTCTGCACAGCCATTCGGCCTCACTCAGGAGGCGGAGCGGCAGCCAAATGGCTTCAGAAAGAGTACTGCACAGGCACCAACTCTGACGCCTGCACAGTCTCCCCCGAAGCCAAAAGGCTTCAGAAAAGTACTGCGCAGGTGTCAGAGATGGTGCTTGCACATTACTCTTTCTGAAGCCAGTTGGCTTCAGAAACAACTGCGCTGGCGCCAACTTTGGTGACTGCGCAGTCCAGGTAGGGGGGGCGCGCATCCCAGGGATGACGCACAGACTTCCACACCAGGTGATGTGCAGAGTCATGTCACCACTGTAGGCACCACAGCTGTTCCTTGTTCAGCGTGATCTGAGGGGTGTCTCCTCAGGAGCAAGTCTTCCCCTTGTGTCAATTACTTAGCATGCTCTGGAGCAGTTAGGGCAGCCCAGGCTTCCTGACTCTCTGGATTCAGCATAACTTTCTGCTCTGGATACAGAACAGTTAGGAGAGTGCAGTTAGGTCAGAGCAGGCTGAATTTGCTCTGGATTGTGTCCTTAGTCAGTAAATACAACCTATGATCTTAAATACCCAGAATGCGAGCACTGAAAAATTTAGTATAGGAAAATTCATAGTTGCATACTGGGCTTACTGATACAAAGGCAAGATAGCGAGAGGAAAAATACCAACAGTGCTGTGGAAAAAAACACCCTGATAAAGAGTCCTATTGCTTTTAACAGAAGCTCTTTTTTCAGTGTGCACATCTCCATGGCTATGGTAATACAAGCTTGCCTCATGAAGCCAGAAAGAAAATGATACCAATTGGACTTGTGATGACTCAGTACACTTGGATCCCTCTAGAGCTTTATGCTATTATGAATTTCTTAAACACCCAAAAACTAGCATGGTAAAGGTCTTCTGAAGCCATGTGCTGTTAAAATAAAAGCCATACTGAGAGAAGGCATACTGAGGGCACAATCCAGAAGTGCCCTATCTATCACCGGGCTGACACAACTGCAGGATGGGCCACCCTAATTATTCTGGAAAAGGCTTGGGGCAGCTGAAGGCAATATAGGCTGCCCCAAGACAGGTGGAGCTGGGCTACCCTCACTGGACTACCCTAACAGCCTAGGCAGTTCAGGAGAGGCATGTTGAGGGCATGTTTAGCATTGTCTAGGGCAGAGCAGTTACTTTGCATCCAGAGCCTGTTTCCAGGGCAGAAATTCCCTCTTCCAGTTCCTCAAAGTTAAACCACTTCAGGAGCAGGTATAGTAATGAGTAGATCCATAGGGGTCCATGATAAGGCAGCGTAAGAAAAAGGTAGTGTTGACCAAAAATCTGAGTTCTTGGCCAGCCTAGCTGCAACCCCTGCCTCTCAACCTCAGGATATGGAACAATCATGGCAACCTGTAGATACAGCAAGTCACTCCAAGCAGCCCCTTGTATTCACTGTAGACTGTACTGGCATCTCATCAGGGATTCCTTATAAGGCAGGCACTGCAGCTGTTCCTTGTTCAGTGTGATCTGAGGGGGTCTTCTCGGGAGCAAGGCCTCCCCAGGTGCCACTGACTTGGTGCCTACTGAGCATGCTCTGGAGCAGGTAGGGCAGCCCAGGCTTCCTGACTCTGGACGCAGCATAACTTTCTGCTCTGGATTCAGAACAGTTGGCACAGCCCAGCTAGGGTACTCCTCACTGCCCTAACTCTGGATTGTGCTCTGAGTCTGCTTTTCCAGCAATTTCAGAGCTTAGAAACCAAAGCAAAAACTGAAATTAATACAAATGCAGGAGGGCTGGGAGGTGAACAGAGCATACATGAAGAGCAACACACCTGAATGACACACAGAACAGGAACACGAAAACTCTGGCATGTTGTTTGGAATGCTCGAGAAAGAGAGCTGATTCACACACACAAAAATTGTACTCCATCACATCATTGCAATGATTGCATCAATGAAGCTTAACTGTCATATTGACTGTATGGGGAACCATTACTCAGCCAAGCATGTTGTAGGAATCTCTGCCTTGTACCATATGATTTGTACCTGGCTATGTGTTCTAACTTTGCTCAGTTATCAGAGATAATAATGGGAGCCCTTGGCCATATGTTACTAATGAGTTGTATAGCAGCCATATGCTTGCAGTAGGGAAAGATATGAATCATCTCTAAGTGTGATTTGACAGTTCAAAGCAGGGTGAGGGGAGAAGGGTATGCATTGATGATTACTCCACAAACATAATTGGTTTTAATTAATTTTGCTATAAGTATTCCAACATTTATGATTCTCTAGAGGGAATCATGCTATTTGAGCATTGTTGTCTGAGTTTATAGGACCAATGCACATTTGCTTACAGAAAGAATAGACTATTATGTATGGACTGCAGGAGTTTGGTGGTTTACAGAGAACATTAAAGGCAATAATTGTGGTAATTCCAAAGAGTAGTGGCCTCCTCTCAGGATAGGGTCGCCATATGTTCTGGAAAACAGGGACAGTCAAACTGGTTTTCAGGGATTGCATCACATACTGGCAATTTTGACAGGGAGTCCTGTCCCGATTTTGTGGAAGAGAATTATGGCAACCCTACCTCAGGGTGAACCAGGTCAAGTCCGTGTCATGCCACCCCTGACTTTCTGCCATCCACTCCTGCACACACACCCCACCCCCAGGATATTTACTGAGGCCTATGCTATGGAGTCACATGTGCTGTTCTGCAGCCATGGAGAAATATTCTGAGGCTTCTCTGGCTCTTTTAAACAATACTTACAGCTTCCCAATGACTCCTGATGTATTGCTAAAAACAGCTGGAGAAGCTTCAGAATATTTCTGCATGGATGTGGATGTCATGCCAAGCCTCACTTGCCTACAGAACTGCATGGACAGGCAGCTGGGGTGATGCGCTAAGGATGTGGGAAGTGCACAGTAACACAGTAGCTACCAAAACCACAATGCTAAACATGAGAGAGATGTACTGTAACAATGACAACATTGAACATTTTTGGTCACTGCTGTCTATGGTAGTGGTGTAGCTAGGGGGTACTGGGGGTGCAGTTGCACTGGGCTACAACCTTTAGGGGGGCTACAAGCTGAGCTTGACACTAGTGGCTAAAACTGTGAAAAATGGGCTACATATGAATCAAAATACCATCATGTTATATATTGTTGGAAAAGTAATTTAATGCAGAATGCAATAAAACAAACTGTATTGGAATATCTATATCCTATCAAACTTTATGGCCAGCAGGCATCCATCAGTCTTGAAAAACTATGGTATCGTGCTAGGCGCTGCATATGCTGCATGCGAAGCACGAAGGCCTGGGTTAGATTGATATGCCCCCTCTCCACGCCACTGAAATAGTCCAATGGAAGAGCAGAGCTGTGTGTGTGTTTTCTTTTTTTAAATGAAATGTTCTTTTGTATTCTACTGTTTGAATGTATTATCCTCTGTTTTCTTCTTTTAAATTAATAAAAATTGAGACAAGTCTAAAAAAAAAGAAGAGCAGAGCTGATACAACTGGTCCCAGCTGTGTCGCAGAGCTCGGCTAAGGACAGGAGCTCACCCTGTCTTGTGGGGACCGACACGAGTCTCAAACCCTGGCCTGTTGGTTAACAGGCACAGTGTCATAACCACTTGCATCACCCACAGCCCACAAACGTTATGGCCAATTAACCAGAAAATGAAAACACAAAAGCCAATGGAACAAAAAGTGGATTTTCTTAACTTTCTCATGATACTGATTGCTCTGAGAGCAAATGAGATGCAATTATGATACTAATACAATTCTGATCAAATAAGGTGTTAATATGAATCAACATATACTATAATAGCATATACCCATGCTAACTAGGTATAAAGGCACTTCTAAGTGGTGCTTCTCTTATATTTAGCAGGGAAAGAATAATGATTCCTCTTTTGCCCAGCACAGTTTTCCTAACCAATTAGGGACACAATTTTCATATTTTTACTTAATTAAATTTGATTTTGTTGTTGCAGGGGGAAATTTTAAAAAATTGTTTTTAAATACCTCGGGATGACAGATCACTTCCAGGGCAACATTTTGAGCTTTGCACCAGGCTACGTGATCATTAGCTACACTACTGGTCTATGGTGGCCAGGACATCTAGTGTACCCAAGCCACTTTCCGTGCAATCCTAAGCATGTCTACTCAAAAGTAAGCCTCACTTTGTGTTCAGTAGTATTTACTCCCAGAAAAATATGATTAGGATTGCAGCCACAATGAAGTTACCCAAGAATTTGAAATAACGGAATGATTAAATTTCATTCCATCTTCTTTCTTATTAGGCAAAGAGCACAATCCTAAACATGTCTACTCAAAATTAAGCCCCATTATGTTCAATGGGTCTTACTCCCAGGAAAGTGTCTTTAGGATTGCAGCAAAAGACTGTGTCCTTTTTTCTATTTGAATCAAAACCTCCATTGCCTAAATCATATAGCCACCAGCTCACGCCGCCAATATGAAATTTCTACATATGCCAAATAACTTCCACGGCCAGTTAGGTATGTATAAGATTACATTTTTGACACACCATCACATATGCACACACATGGTGATTTTATTTCATTTGGTAAACATGTTATTGTATTGCAGAAAAGGTGATGAAAGTGAATGGAATGAATCATTCATGTTAAGTTGGGCTAGTTGTCCTGCATCCCTATAAACTTTACAGAACAATCCTAAATATGTCTATTCAGAAGTAAATCACACTGTATTCCATAGGCTTATTCCCAGGTGTAGAATTGAACTTTTAATAATAATAAAAAGTTGTATTGTGGATATGGGATATGTGGATATTGTGGGCTATGGATGGCGCAAGTGGCTAAGACACTGTGCCTGTTAACCAGTAGGCCAGGGTTCAAGACCCGGGTCCCCTCAAGAGCTCCTGTCCTTAGCCAGGGTGAGCTCCTGTCCTTAGCCCAGCTCTGCGACACCAGCTGGATCCAATCGTATCGGCTGTGCCTTTCCATTGGACTAATTCAGTGGTGTGGAGAGGGGGGATTTGCTGCTTGGGTAACAGCCTATCCTCCATAAAAAAATCTAACCCAGGCTTTCGTGCTTCGTATGCAGCGTATGCAGCGCCAAGCATGATACCACAGTCTTTCAAGACTGACGGAGGCCTGCTTTTTTTGTGGATATGAAACTGGTTACTTTTATAGCCAAGTAGACAATGGTGGGCACTTCCCGGTTCGGGCCTACTCACCCGAACCTGATCTTCCCATTTCCCTGCGAACCGCCAGCAGCAGGGAAACCCAAAAAGAGGGCGGACCGGTTCACACTGGCCGCCATCTTTGTTTTAGCACTCTCCTCCCGCGCCTGCACAGTTCCCCTGGCCAGGAGAGGGCTGATTCAGAGACCCATCCTAAGCAGGTCTACTCAGAAGTAAGTTCCAGTATAATGGGACTTACTCCCAGGAAAGTGTGGAAAGGACTGCAGCCTCAGAGCCCCATCCTAAGCAGGTCTACTCAGAAGTAAGTCCCAGTATAGTCAATGGGACTTACTCCCAAGAGAGTGTGGAAAGGACTGCAGCCTCAGAGCCCCATCCTATGCAGGTCTACTCTGAAGTAAGTAATTTTATTTTTTAAATTTTTTTATTTTTAAATTAAAAACCTTCCGGGCCCGCTCCCTGACCCCGCCCCTGGCCCTGGCCCCGCCCCCTGGCCATGCCCACTTCTGGAGAACTGGTTGTTGGGCCAGGCCAGGCTGGGCCCACCACTGCAAATTAACAAGAACAGATCAACGTAGACCTTCAGCATGTACTATTTCTGTTGGACATGATCGGAGCCTAAATTTTCTGATGATTTTTCTCTGGCTAGTAAGTTGCTTCTGTATAAGAGAAAAACAAAATATAGGACATGGAGCTGTTATTGAGGACTGACCACTGGAGACAAAGCAGTTTCATCCTGTGAAAAACATATGCATCAAAGTCTAGAGCTGCTTCTTGGTATCCCTGATTATGTTTGCAGAAATAAGTTTTCTTTTAAACAAACAGATCTACTTTACTCCTTCGGTCTTACAAAAAGTGACAGATATATCTATCAAAGAAGGAACAAGAGTTTTGTTTCCACTCCAGTGCTCTGTTCTTCACAGTATGGAGAATCATCTCTGCTCATACAGGAGAGCCAGGCTGATATCTGCAAATGAAGTTGGAATCAATCTTGGTCATCTTTTTCCCTTCCCTTTTTTAAAGCCTCCGCTTTTAAAGATAAATGAATCCTGACATCTTAATTATAAGCTCAGCAGAAAGGTTGATGCTGGATTCATGACTATTGAAGATTATCATTATATTGTCATTATTTGCTAATGACTGCAACTGACTGCAGCTCAGAATGATAATTTGCAATATTAAAAAAGCCCTATGGAAATGTTTATTGTATTCCATTTGTTCCAAAAGAGGCCTTTTGCTATTAAACAGATAACAAATAAAAGAAACAACAATACTGCTTTGACATTGTGTGTTACACACAGGCATAAAACACTTTTTTTGTGGCAGCAGTCTAGAAAATATCTGTCAAATGCCTGGTTATTTTTAAACCAAATTGTAAATAGGGCATAGTTTTGAGAACTGAATGAAGGAGGCAGCAATCATTGCAGAGTTTATTTCTTAGTTTTGACACAAATGGGTCTTACCATCTGCATGAAACCATGTCTTAGGCCATGATCCTACACACTCGGGCAATTCTTCTGTGAAGTATTTGGAAGGACAAGGATGGCATGGAGGACCCAGGTGGAAGTCCTTGCCTGAAGCTTAGCAGCTGCTTCTTTCTCAGCTGATCATTGTGGCAAATAAGTACAGCAGCAGCAGTTGCTGTGATAAAAAAGCATGCTAAGGTAGGGAATCGTAGAGATCCTAGATGATACCAACCTAATTAGTTGCGAGGTGGAGGTAATCTCAAAGGTGCAAAGGAAGGAAATACTTTAATGCAAAGGAAGGAAATACTCCACCAACAGACATTCGCTCTATATAACTATAGAAGGTTTACGCATCATTCTTTGCATCTAGACACCAAAATAAATAAGTATTAAAAGGCAATCATTACTGGAAGTGTGACGCTTGCCATAGCATGGCACAAGGTCATCCCAAGTGTCTCCAATACAGCAACCACATTCTACCAATCTGAGATTCCCCCTTACTTCTGGAACTTGTCTATAAGCAATGCCTTACCAACAGCAAGACTTGTCTAAAGCAGTATTTCTCAACCTGTGGTATAGGTGCCACCAATAGTATCATGAGCTGGTATCTGGTGGTACTTGCAAGACACATGGATGCCTGCTGCAAACAGTGGTAGGAGGCTCAGCTTGATGGGCAGAGTTTCAAACCATGCTTTAATCTGTGCTCTGGAAAGCAGTCCTATCCACTATGAGACTGTTACTGGTGTATGATACATCACTGCCAGTTCTGGTGGTAGTTCAAATAGGTGGACAATGTGAAGTGGTATGGCAAAGAACAAATCTTGAGAAATACTGACCTAAAGGAATAGTCAGTAGGTCAATAGGAAACAGCCTATGCATATCTGTTAAAAAATAAGGCTGCCATCCTAATCCCCAGTTAGGCTGGCCTAAGCCCAGACCACAAGTCCCAGGTTGGCCTGGGAGTGTCACAAAAAGTGTCATAAGGCAACTTCTGCATCACTCCTAAGGAAGGGTTAGGCCAGTGCACAGACATACCTCTCTACATCACCACAGGAACAGGAACAGGAAGACCAATGAGATGTGCTGGCCTAGGTTAGGATTGCAAGTATCATTATAGTCAATCGGGCTTACTCTCATGTAGGCATTGATAGGATTGCAGCTTAATTCCACCTAAACATGTGTGTTAACTAGATAATACTGGAAGGGCCTGAATAAGAAGCTACCAGAGTAACAGATTCTTTAATTTTAGTGTAAGAAAGTAAGAAAAGGCCACAGGCCCATCTATTCCAGCTTCTTATATCTCACAGCAGCCCACCAGTTGCCTTATGGAGCAAATAAGATACCTGCATCCAGGTGCCCCCCCCTTGCATCTGGCATTTTGAGGTTGTCCACGTCTACCCACATATCTACACTCTGTATGAATGGGAACTTCCGGTGTAATGCTACAAAGTAAAAAAATTGACACTATTATTGAAAATAAGCAGTTTTTAAATTTCCTAATGATTCAGTGTATACACCAAGTATACATTCATCATTTAATCATCACATGTTTAGCATTTCCAAGTGCTGAACTGCAATAAAATAGCCTGGATACAGGTAGATGTTTTCACAATTGTGGCTCAATCTCTGTATTTTATCTTCACTCCTGATTTCCAAGATTTTTTTACTGTGCAGACTTTATCCTAGAAGTCATCTCATGGACGTTTGCCCTCACGCTTGTGATAGTGCAACATCTCTATGGCAACCACAGTTCACTGTGTCTTCTGCATATTCTAGGACCACCACGCAAAGAAGAGCAAAGAGATTTTCTTATTTCATAGTGGCATCTTTGGCCTGCCCAACAGCAAGTATCTCACAGAGGGTGGCAGACTCCAGGTCCATAAAAGGCAAGGCAAAAGACATGAAAAGAGGAGGACTCTCAGATCGTAACAATAAAACTAACATTAGATTCCTTGTATAAATAAACAGTGTGTGTATTTATATACCTATATCTATATCTATATATACAGTGTGTGTGTGTGTGTGTGTATATATATAATGATCTGATACATACATACATATATATGTATGGAAATATATATATGAATATATATATTCATATTTTATACGGTATATAGTTTTTAGGAACTATCTAATAATAGTTTTATTGTTATGATCTGATAGTGATCTGATAGTGCTCCTCTACATCTGTTCATCTAGCTATATATATAGTTAGATAGATATAGATAGATATTCTATATCTATCTAATCTATATCTATCTATATCTATATATCTATAGATATATAGATATAGATATGAGCACTATATATGTATACATATACATATACATATACATATACATATAGATAGATAGATAGATAGATAGATAGATAGATAGATAGATAGATAGATAGATAGATATTCATATTTTATACGGTATATAGTTTTTAGGAACTATCTAATAATAGTTTTATTGTTATGATCTGATAGTGATCTGATAGTGCTCCTCTATATCTATTCATCTAGCTATATATATAGTTATAGATATAGACAGATATTCTATATCTATATATCTATTCTGTATATATATCTATATATCTATATATCTATATATCTATATAGATATATAGATATATAGATATAGATATGAGCACTATATATGTATGTATGTGTATGTATGTATGTATGTATGTATGTATGTATGTATGTATGTATGTATATGAGCACAATCCTAACAGTGTCTACTCAAAAGTAAGCCCCAATGTGTTCAATGGGACTTCCTCCCAGGAAAGTGTCATTTAGGATTGCAGCCACAGGAACTCTAAAATGACTAGAATTCTCGATGACTTTGCGTGACTACAGTGATGCAGTGCCAACCCAAGATTTCCTGGCATCCAAATGCCACCTTCCCCCTTATCCAACCCATCTCACCCATAAACCACATTACAAAGGTTTTCACGTGTGCATTCCTACACCACCAGTGACCCTGGTAGTGGAGGGCAGCTGCTCTCTCTCCACATCCTTTCTGCTTGTCAACACTTGTGCTTGACTTAAGTCTGAGCAACAAAACTGAATGAAGAAGTGCAGCTGTATTTTCTCCTGCAAGCCTGATGCATTCTCTACTACAGCAGTCCCTTGCTCCACAACAAAACAAGCAACAGGGAATTGTGCTGAATTGACTGGAGGGAAAGCAGGAGGTAATGTGCCCTCCTGCCAGACAAGCTTCTCAACTCCTTTCTATCACCTATTAGTAAGTGAAGAATGGTTGTGAAGGAGAGAGTTACATGTCCTTGGTTAGTGTGTCTTTGTGGGGGTGTGTATTAGGGTTGTCACCTATTGATTTTTCACTTGGGCAGTGAGAAGAATTGAAGACTGATCTATCTCCATGTCGAGCAACTTTTGATCTGGACACTCAGATCCAAAAATGGCTAGCAAAAGGAAAGAAAAAAAATCTAATGTTAGCAACGTTTGTATGTATGTGAGACAGAATAGTGCAGACAAATCAATCTGCTTCCATCTCAATTTCTTATAGCCCTATCCTGTTGTTAAGGAACAGATCAGGTTCAGAATGGAAAAGCAGTCACAGCAGGAACTGATCCATGACCATCTTGTTAGATTTTAGCACTAAAGTCTTTGCAGCAAAATGAGAGTGCGTCATAGCTCAGGTGTACAGTGACCAAATGCAGGAGGAATTTGCATTTCATCAGACCAGAGTGATATTTACTGACCCGTGTCACAAAAACTAGACTTTCCAAAATTCCTGTTCTACAATCTGATGGTACACAAGCTCTGTTCTAGCCTAACAGTTACCTTGAACTGTGTAACCCATAATTGATGCAAGATAACTGACAATAAAGAGTCAAAGTTGAATGCATGTAAGTCAGTTGGATGAGATTTAGGGCAAAATCATAACAAATTGAGGACAGCAGAACTCACTCATCTCCCCATTCCCATGATGGCAAGAGAGGGAATCACTCATCTCCCCATTCCCTAGGTGTGACTTACGGGACTTTTTCAACAACCCCAGGCCAGAGTAGGACTTGTGCTAGCCTAATGAGGGGTTAGGATTGAACAGATAGAAAGTTACTTGAACCAATGGTCTATCTAGCTCAGTATTATCAACACTGGTTGGTAGCTACTTAGGGTTTCAGAGAGAAGATTCTTTTTGCCTATTCACAAGCTCATGGGGATTGAACCTGTGACCTTCTGAATGCAAAGCATACCATCACCAAGCTGCACCACTGAACTGCAGCCATTTCCTGCAATATAAAAATATAGTCTGTGCTATCTTGGTGGTAGTTCAAATAATGATTAAGAAGTTATGCAAGTTTATTTGATATAAACCACATTTTTACTATCATGTAAATAACTACCATCTGGGTCATTTTGACCCAGTCGGCGGTTTGTTTTGTGTTTTTTTTAAATGAAATTTATTATTTTATGACAAGAACTTGTGACCTTTTTACTGCTAATTTGACCGTTATAAATCCAAAAGCTTGAATATTTTGAATTTACATTTTTTCTGTAAATTCCAATTATAGCATTGAATACTAGCAGGGTCAATCTGACCCATGTTGCTCTTCACTGGTTATTCAATATTTTGCTAGCTAAAATTATAATCAAAATTCATAATTTTGCAATATTTCACAATTAAAAATTAGTATAAAATAATTATACTAAAACTTGATGCAATGTTTATTCATTATATGTGTGAAGGAACCAAAAGGCAGACCCCGGAGGAGGAGCTAGCTAAGGACTTGATGTACCTCGAGGTGTCATATGAGGAGGGGGGCACAGATTGCCACTGTGATCCAGCAGTCCGGGTGCCAGTCTCTAGGACCCCGCATAGGAGAGAGAGGCAAGGGACAGAATGAGGAAATGTAGAGCAGGAAAGAAGATCAAAAGGGAGCAGAGAGGTCCCTTAGGGAACAGGAGGAAGGGAGGAAGAGGTGGAGAGAGGCTGCAGAGGTCTGAGAATGGCTGGCTCAAAGAAGGCCCAGGATGGCACCAGGAGGAAGGGTTCACCCTTCATCGGCCTGAACCCATCAAAGGGCCTCCTAGAGCAGAGGGGTGGAAGCTCCCAAGGGGGAGGACCCCTGGGTATAGATAAAAGGAGTAGAAAAGGCGGGTAAAGGGGCAGTCTGGGAAGAGAAAGGCAAGGAAAGGAAGGGGATGTATTCATGCTGGTGCGACTTAGGCCCTAGTTCAGAAGAAAGGAAGCTGGGAGCAGCAGAGGTGGTGGAAGGAATGCTGGAGGAGAGACAGAGGAGAGTGGAGGAGGATAAGGAGGTAAAGGAAGAGAAGGAGAGAAGATAGAAGAAAGATTGGAACATGTTTGTGTGTTTATAGAATATTGTTTTATGGTGCTTGGCGACTAGGAATGCTTACCTGTTATAGTTTAAGGCCCTTGGCCAGTTCCACACGTTTGCAACTTACCTGAAGCACAGTACCTCTAAATATGGAAGCCAATAAAGAAACCGTTATTAATATGCCTACCTCCTCTCCATGGCATTATTTATCCGAAGACCTCTCCTTAGGACTTTTCCCTCCCCCTGAAGCGTCTTCCCATTCCACTCATGTCACCCCCTCGAGCCCGCATCACAATATGTACCAAACTATACAAGGTCAATTTGACCCTGGCGGTACTCGGTGATACAAAATTCATGCTTTCGGATTTGTAACTGTCTAATTACCAGTAAAAAAATTCACAAGTTTTTATCAAATAATAATAAATTCCATTTAAAAATGACAACACTAACTTCCTACAGGGTCCCATACTAAAACTTGATGCAACGTTTATTCATTATATGTACAAAACTATAGTACAGGGTCGATTTGACCCTGAAGTACTGAGTGATACAAAAAAGTTGGTAATCTAAGGGTAAATAATGCTAAAACCATCAGAGTAATTGAAAGTTGCTAACTGTGTTCAGAGGTTATAGTTACTCTGGATTGTAGGGCTAGTTTCTTGATATCTATTAAACTGCATGTCTACAATGTTATCATTGTTTTTTCAATTTCAGCCTAAAATATTTTACCCTAAAAAATATTAAGGGTAAATATGGTAAAATATTTTACCATAAAATATTCAGAACTGCATTAAAGAACCTGTAAAACAGATCATAACAGGTAGGAAAGGTATATACCGTAACTCTCCCATGATAAAAAATTTTTTTTTGGTGAAACTAACTGGGTCATTATTAGCTGGTTTGCTTCCTTAGAACCTTTGAGCAGGCTTGGCTACTACCTCTCCATACCAGCCACAGGGGATCAACAGCGGGAATGAGGCATTGCTTGAGGGCTTCTCAAAGGCATATGGTTGGCTACTATAAGAAGCAGGATCCTACATGAGAGAGGTCTTTGATCTGATCCAGCAGGACTCTTCTTATGTTCTTATGCCCAGTAACAGCCTCTCTAGCCAGCCACAAGAGCTCAGTTCATCTCCATTCTCTGGAAAGAGCTCTACAAATTGCAGACCTCCATCACGGTAGCTTTTCAGTGATTGATCCTAGATATACAGGCAAACAGAATGAGCTATTTCACTTCAACAGGGTCATCAAAACTCTTGAAAAGGATCAACTATCCTGTTAGACTCTGTTTTGGTGTCACAGTACTTGAAAGTTAAGCATGTGTGCAAAATTGTTTGCCTGTTTTACAGTGAGACTGTTGAAATCAATCAACCTCAAATGCTTTAACCATCTGCCTTTTAACCAATTTACTTAATCGTTTGAATTTCAATGATTGTGCATATTGTAAAGAGGGTATGAGTATCCTCTGTATGAAGGGCAGGCAAAGGAAAAACAATGTAAATGGTTGTCTGTAAATGGTGAAAAGTACCTCTAAATATGGAAAAGGAAAGGTACAGTGGTGCCTTTTAAGATTAACATAATTCATTCCAGAAGCATGTTTGTCTTACAAAGTGTTCTTTATACAAAGTGGATGTTCCTATAGGAAATAATGGAAACTCAGACGATTGGTTCCACAACCCAAAAATATTCATATAAAAATATTAACTATATGTAAAAATGATGACAAAACACTGTAATCAAATTCAAAACACTGTAATAGAATACAGAACACAATTACTGTATTAATAAAAAACACTGAGGATGAGCATAAAAAACATTGTAATATACTGTACAGTAAAACAGAAAATAAAAACCCTTATGGCCAAGGATGTCTAATTTTCACTGAGTCACTGGTGTCATTTTGAGCAACTTTAACAAGGAACCTATCTAATGACATTTGCTTTTGTCTCCTTTTAAGGATTTCACAGAAATGTGACATGGCATTTTCATTACACAGATTCGTCGTTCGCACTGCTACAGCCTTATTTGGGTGATGCTTTTCTACAAAATTTTGCATAATTTCCCAATCTTTAGAAATGTCTTCAATCTTATTTGATGTGAGGGATTCCTCCTCCTTATTCTCCTCCTCCTCTGCAGATGAGATCAAAATGTCTTCAATCTCATTTGATGTGAGGGATTCCTCCTCCTTATTCTCCTCTTCCTCTGCAGATGAGATCAAATCCATATGAGAGATCTCTTGCTGTAGCTCACAATGCAGATCCATCAATTTGTTTGTTTTACAGCAAATTTTCCTTGTAAAACTGTTTGTAAAACTCTGCCAAAACTTACAAAGCAGAATTCCTTAGAAATTTTAGTTTGTCTTACAATGTACCATTGCAGATGGTTTATAGATGGTGATGGGAGCTGAATACTAGCTGAAAGCACTCCCAAATCTGTCAAGGGAAATTTCATGATGTGCAAGCAAGGCATGCATCAATGAGTAAAACTCTTCAGTTTTATATATAGGCTGACTGACCAATTGATCAATGCCCAGCCAAAAACGCTGGACCTAGACGTGTGAACTTTCAAACCAGAAGGGGGTGAAAAGGGGTGCAACGCATTTTCATTTGGATAGGGTGTTTGTGTAGCACAGTGGGGGTGTGTTGCATGGCTGGGAGGGGGTGTTGCACAGGGGATGGGGTTGCATGGGGGTAGGGTGTTGCACAGGGGAATTCTGCATGGGGGGGCTTTAAGGGTGTGCCCAGGCACACAAATATTCTTGAAATTGTACTCCCACAATGTGGGTACATTTTGATAGTTTTATATAGAGAGATTGAGCATTGCTCTGAGTATTCAAGGAAAGAATACATCCAATAAATATATACAAAACAGTTTGCTCTCTGCCTTGAAGGCTATAGTTTTCAAATCACATGGCAACATTGGAATTTTTCAAGGAGATGATCAGGAATTATCTGAGTGTCCCAGAACACACCTCAGAATTCATGTGATCTGCAGGAATTCCTTTGCAGGAAAGTCAATGGAGAAAAGGTTTTATGAAGGTAAAACCTTTTGAAGAACACTGCCTTAGGACATTCTTGAGTTACTGCATGAAAAAGCTGTCAGGTTCAGACACTGTGTTGGCTTTGAAAATACTTTCAAACCAACACAATAATTCAGCAGAAATTACAAATTAACGGCACAATAAACTAGAACCCTGCCATTTCTAAATGCTATTAGTTCTTAAACACAATAGTGTCCTTATACTGCTACTCATTTGGGGAATGGAATTTAATATTCATCCTATTACCACACGATGAAATAAATAGTTTCAGCAATACAAGTGGGTGATGGCTGCAAATTAACAATTGATTACATATAAAACTCTCCTAATAAAATGGAATAGTTAATTGATTGATGCATTTTCATCCACTTGTTATCTCAACTCCATTTTCCTGCCCTTGTTTGGCTTCTTCATCTCTCAAGGCTAACAATTATTTTGTAGCAATAAAAAAAATCAATTGGCAAATTATTACCATAGTTTTCCGCCATTCCTCTGGTGTGGTTATCTCCCACTAACTGGAACTGTTCATTTGGAAGGTCTGAAATGGAGAAATTTTAACTACTTTGTTACTGGCTTAAATTTATGACGTTAGTCTTAATGAAAGTAGAGGCTCCTTGAAGAGGCAACCAGAGTTTGGCAATCTAGACATTTATTGAAATGCCTCACCAGCAAATAAATGTAGAAGCAGAGTGGTCCCTGGAAGGGTCCAGGCAGGATGTGGGTCTGGAACAATTTGGTGGGGGGGGGGGGGTATCTACTGTGACCATATGTTGGGTGACCAGAGGCCATAACTGCAGGACTAGGAGTAGGACACCCAAGGAAAAATGTAGGACATGAAAATAAATGCTAAAAACACTTGTATATATTGCTTTCGTGTGGTTAATTTAAAAACTACAGTACATTCCTTATTACTGAATTTAAAACTAATACATATAATTTATTATATATAATTTATTAATTACAAGAAGTCAACGTGCTGCCTGCTCACAAGAAAAAGGAGGACAATGACCATTTTTTCAGGACACAAAGCTTAAAAAAGAGGATATGCCCTGAAAAAAGAGCACATATGGTCATCTGGGCTGTTCTTGAAAGCCCAGGGTGGTTGCTGCAGTTGACCTCACCAAGAGATGGCTCTGCCTAAAAGCTTTCTTATAAAAAAAGCAGCTGTTTGAACAAACCCAAGTGTGGTATACAGGGAAGAGGAACAAATTATTTCCCTTGCACTGTTTTCATGTTGAACATTCCTCCCCTCCCCACAACTCCTCATGCTCCTCAATGGCTATTTGCTTCAAATGGTTGCTTGAGAGGCATATAGCAGCTCCATATGAGATTTTTTTCTAGCCCCACGTTTCCAGTCCCAAGATTTTCCAGTTCCTGATTTCCTTCCAGTTCTGGAATTACAGAAGTCCTACTCTTTGGGTGCAATCCTAACTTAGGCCAGCACAACTTATGGGAATTTCCCATTCTCATGGTGATATAAAGAGGCAAGCACTTGTCTGTGCACTGGCCTAAACCTCCTCCTGGAGTGTCACAGAGGCACTTATAGCACTTTTGTGACACCTCCAGGCCAGCAGGGGACTTGTTCTGGGGCTTAGGCCAGCCTAACTGGGGTTTAGGATTGCAGTCTTAAACTTTGACTCTCTGTTAGCAACAGCAAAATCCACTTTTCCAGGCGTAGGGCTCCTATTAGGGATTCTGAACTTGTCAAGAGAGATGGAAACCAGCAATCAAGTCTTTGCCTCAAAAAGCTTGTTGGGTCTACAACCTCCCAAAGGATTGTGTGGAAGCTCTGGCAGTGCCCAAGGCTGATGCTCCCATCACAGTTCTATTTCTGCAACGTACCCAGGACTAGAAGAGGAAAACCAAATCAGAATTGCAGAAAAACACGGACGCTATGGACGTTGCACTGCAGACCTCTAGATGTTTTGTCTGTAAAACGGTAAAGGTAAAGGTGTCCCCCACAGGTCATGACCAGGTAGGGTGTGGTGCTAATTCCAGGACCAGATCCTACAAGGAGATCTTTTGAAATTAGATTTTATCACTGCTTTTAATGCCAATGGTACACTGGGATGCTATTTGGTTAGAGGTGAAGTCCATAGCCACGTATGTCATTCTAGAAAAGGCTTCAAGATATAGCCAAGGTCACTTGACTCTAAACCCAAATACCTCATGACAGTTTCTTCCATCCCAAGTTCTAAGCCTTCAGAAAAGCCATTATGTTGGGATCTGCACTACAGTCTTAGTGAAAGCACCAGAGTTGCGATACAGTCAAATAGCACAATGGCCTTAATTAATTCATAGGGAGGTGAGATGTTGTTGCTTACATGTTTTTGTATCTATTATCAGCTCAGTTCTATTTGCAGCACCTTAACAACAGGAATGCATTCTAGGAACAGGCAAAAATCTTATGAAAGTGGAACAGGCTGCACCTCAAAGGGAAGATACAGCGGACTACAACTGGGGAAAAAATCTTGTGTTTACTAAAGATTTTGATGAACCATCTCTAATCTCTTTGAATATTATGACAAAAACCTGACAAGTCTGTTGAAGCCTTCATGAATCCCGTTAATGATGTAAAACCAGTGACACAGTTCAACTACTTAAAATGCAAACCAGCTTCAGGTTGATGCTGCTGGGAAATAGACTGACACTGGAGAAGAAGCTAGAAAAGGGGATTTTTAGTATATGATGATCAGAGGTAGCTAATGAGAAAATGCTTTTAAGAAGTGTTGCTGGAACTTAAGTAGTTTTTAACCTATTTTTTAACGTATTTTTTCATCTAGGCAGGGCTCATTCTTTGCAAGAGGCATGTAGCTGGCATGTACAATAGGCATACAAATACAGTCATCCCACTATGAATCTTATACACAATCTTCGGAGAATAAGGGTGAAATCCTAAGCTCCAGTTAGGTCAGCATAAGTCCCAGTATAGGTCCTGTGCTGACCTGGGGGTGTCACAATTCTGTCCCACTCCTGAGAGGGTCAGGCCAGTGCACAGGCATATGCTGACCTTCCCACACCACCACAAGAAAATATGCCAGGTGAGTTAGGCTGGCCTAAATTTTTTAGGTTTGCACCCTAGGCCAGCCCAACTATTCAGTCTTCCCATTCCTGTCATGTGCACTGTGCACTGGCCTAACCCTCCCACAGCAGTGGCGCACAAGTGGCACTTTTGTGACACCTCCAGGTCAGCACAGGACTTATGCCTTGGCTTAGGACGGTCCAAATGGAAGTTAGGATTGCAGTCTAAATTCCACAGAAAGCACAATCCTATGCATATCTACTCAGAAGGTACCCCTTCCTTATAGACCAGTCAGTTTGACTTCAATCCCGGGCGAGATATTAGAACAAATCATAAAACACACAATTTGTGCACATCTAGACAGGTACTCTGTGATCAAAAGAACCCAGCATGGATTTACCAAGAATAAATCTTGCCAGACAAATCTGATCTTCTTTTTTGATCAGGTTACAAGCTTACCGGACAGTGGCAATGCTGTGGATGTCATTTCTCTTGACTTCAGCAAAGCATTTGACAAGATCCCACATGACATCTTAATTGGGAAGTTGGAAAAATATGGGCTAGACGAGGCAATCATTAGGTGGATCCGCAACTGGCTCGATGGCCGCACTCAAAGGGTTTTAGTAAATGGTTCTGCGTCAACCTGGAGGTCGGTTTCAAGTGGGGTGCCCCAGGGCTCTGTCTTGGGCCCTCTTTAACATTTTCATCAATGACTTGGAGGAAAGGATACGGGGGAGCCTGATCAAATTTGCGGATGACACCAAGCTGGGAGGAGTAGCAAACACATCAGAAGACAGGAGAAACCTCCAGGAGGATCTGGATAAACTGGAATCCTGGGCTGTAACAAATAGAATGAACTTCAACAGGGAGAAGTGCAAGGTTCTGCACTTGGGCAATAAAAACCAAAAACACAGATATAAAATGGGGGATACTTGGCTAGGCAGCACAACATGTGAGCGAGACCTTGGAGTAGCCGTGGATCACAAGCTGAACATGAGTCAGCAGTGTGATGTGTCTGCAAAGAAGGCAAATGCCATTTTAGGTTGCATTAAGAGGACTGTAGCTTCCAAGTCACGAGAAGTTATAGTTCCTTTTTATTCTGCATTGGTGAGACCTCACCTTGAGTACTGTGTTCAGTTCTGGGCACCTCACTTTAAGAAAGATGCAGCCAAACTGGAGCAAGTCCAGAGGAGAGCGACAAGAATGATCAGTGGGATGGAAGGGAAGCCCTACGAGGAAAGTAGGATGGGGGAACTTGGGATGTTTAGCCTGGAGAAAAGGAGGCTGAGGGGACACATGATTGCCCTCTTCAGGTACCTGAAGGGCTGTCATATGGAAGAAGGGGCTCATTTGTTCATAGCTGCTACTGAAAGCAGGACTAGAACCAATAGGTACAAACTGCAAGAGAGGAGATTCCGGTTGGATATCCAGAAAAAATTCCTGACGGTGAGGGTGGTTCAGCAGTGGAAGAGATTGCCAAGGGAGGTGGGGATCTCCCTCACTGGGGATCTTCAAGCAGAGACTCGACGAGCACCTGTCGGGGATGCTCTAGGGGGATTTCCTGCTGCAGACAGGGGGTTGGACTAGATGACCTACTAGGTCCCTTCCAACTCTATGGTTCTATGATTCTAAGTAATAAATTTAATTGATTTCAATGGGACTTCCTCCCAAGTAAATGTGTATACATGATTATAGCTTGAACGTTGTGAGACTTAGGACACAACCCTAAAAACTGTAGGCCAGCATAATTCATCTGGCATATTTTCCCCTGTAAGTGCTGGGAGGTCAGTGTATGCCAGTACAGTGGCCTAACCCCCTGTCCTCATGAGTGGGGCAGAGTGCCTTACGTCTCTTCTCCAACACACCCAGGCCAGCATGGAACTTGTGTTGGAACTTAGGTCGGCCTAACTCTGGGGTTAGGATTGTAGCCACAGTTTCAAATTAAATAAGCAAAGAATCTTAATTAGGGCTGCAAGTTTAGATTGAGCAATTAAACTGAACTGAACAGGTGACTCTTACTTACCAGGAAGCAGATTATACAATATTGTAACATATATAAATATACTGTATTGTACTATATTTTACTTTTTTTCAAACCACAAAGGACCATCTTAGAAGAGGCATTCAGCTTCCCCTCACCTAATCACAAGGTGCCTTTTCAAAGATGATGCCTGAAAACAATACATGTAAAGCTACCTAACAACAAAAAAGTATTGTGTTTTACCCATAAGAAAATGTACTTCTGAAATCAATCCTTCAACTACAATGCACATTGGCTAGGGTTTCGAGACAGGTAACAATATTCTTTCAGCGGTTGTTTAAAAAAAGCATGTACAATTCAAACCCAGAGTTCACAAATGACTTTTCCCCAATGAGGTATATAATTCTGAGAAAATTGCAAAAAAATGTATTTTTAAACAGTGGCCATAAATATATAATAAAGTCAAAGACATTTTGTTCCCAAGTGAATCTTCAATAAGGATATTTTCTGGCTTATGCCATTAGCTTATTTGGCTTATTGCAATTGTTGCATTTATTTGCTATTCTACCTGAAAATGCAACCACTGAAAAGCCTGACACATGAAGATTAGGTTGAAAGAACTGCATATGTAGGGATGAAAGAAGAAAGAGGAGATAGTGCAATGACACAATGAAAGCTTACAGCTGTATGGTAAAAAAAGATCTATGTTACAAGGCGAAACACCTGCGAAGGAAAGGGAAGTGATGACAGGTTGAAGCATGAGCAATGAGACGAAATTGAGGAAAAGTATGTATTAGCACTGGTGATCTGGAAAGCTTTAAGAGTTAAAATGTGGGAATGTTTCTGCAAGGTAGCTGTGGAAATGTCTTTACCCTAGGCAGTAAATATTCATAAGAAGGCTAGATAAGGCCTTCATGCATATTTAATCGTGATGATCCCCTGAACGCAGTGTCTGCCGGTGCCCGTGAGGAAACAGATTATTTGTTGGGACTTCTCCACCTGCGATACTTAGTTATGTAAAACACACATTTGTGATTTGCCCTTGGGCAAGGTAAAGAGGAATATCAGACGAGGGGAGTCATCGCAATATGAATATCTTGTAAGGATAAAGAAAAAACTGCCTAAAGAAAAAGCTTATAAAATAGGTATGTGTTGACCACAAAGTAACAGCGAGGAACAAGAAATATGTTGCAGAATTAGACAAGCAGCAGATACACACGCAGTGACGAGAAAGCAATGCAAAATGAAGGAAAGGCAAGGAACACCTTCTGCTGCTACAAGAGCACACAAGGTTCCAAGTTGCACACGTCAGTTTTAATACGATGAAGACTTTTGTCTAACTCAAAGGCTGTTTGTTCTCTGCACAAGTTCCAATTTTACCTATTGCGTATTAATTCTCTGTAATGGCACCCAAAAGATAATGAGACACACACTGCAATAGCTGGTTATGAAGAAGGAGGTTATTAATTCAACAGGCGAAAACATGACCCTCAGATGAACACAACAACAGAGCTGGCATCAAATTACAAAGAAACTTGAATCTGAGTTCAGATGAGAAGTTTCAAACTGCAAACATAGGGTATGAACATATTAAGTTGAATGAGATCACACCAGTCCAGGCAGAGACTTGGGAAAGTGTATTTCCTTCTGCTTGTGTTGCCTTGCCTTACATATGAAGCATCACAGTTGCCCGATCATTTCCCTGGGATCGACGGCCAAATCCTATCAAATTTTCTGGAGCTGATGCAGCCACAAAGCAACAAAAGTTTCCTTACCTGGAGGCCTCCATGACTGCCTCTGTCTCAGGATGCAGCACATGCCCTGTTGGGGTGGCTGTGTCAGTGCTGGAAAATTGGATAGGATTCAGCCCTAGGTCAACTTACCCAGACCTCAAATGAGGCTCCATTCACTGTATCTCCTCTACCTTTCTTCCAGAGGTCTCCTGGCAGGCCCTTAGCCAGGATTCTAGAGGTGTGGTAGATATAAATTTTCAGGGGAGAAATTATATTGGGTACCTATACTGGTATCTATACTGGTATTATATTGGGTATCTATACTTATAACTCAACTCAAGAGGGGGAGAGAAACTGCTGGATTAGAGGAGGCAAAACCCCCTAACTATGGCCCTGCCTCCTGGCAACTCAAAACTATTTCCAGGTTCATACCCTTAACTTTCTAGAGTCGCAAAGGAGGAGAGAGTAAAGTTACACGTGGTACAGCGTTTCTGTGTATATAGTACCATTATGGAAAATGCTACACATCCTGAATTTCTCCTCCTTTGTCACGATTGAAAGCACAGGAGTTGTTTCAGGATCAGAACATGACCACCTCACATAATTTTGGACAACTACTGGTAAAAATGGAAGTATTTTACTGCACTTTTACAACACCCAAAGCCAGTATTAGGGCTCATTGTTGGCATTAAAGGACCTCTGGATTGGACCTTCAGAGTTTTAGGGCACAATCCTAAACTTGTCTAGTAAGTCCCATTATGTAAGTCCCATTATGTTCAATGAGTCTTACTCCCAGGAAAGTGTCTTTAGGATTGCAGCCTTAGACTGCATACTTATCTGGCAGTAAATCTAGTGGAGCTTATTTCTAAGTAGACATTGTGCAGTTAGCCAGTATGCAACACCAAATTTCATTTGTTGTGCATTTGCAAGATGAACTGGGTGTCTTGCCAGTACATATAACTTTGCAATACATTTGATTTTGTTGTGCTTCAAAAATGTGCATACATCAAACTTCAGCACTGGTAGACAAGTTTCTGCTTAATTCATTTTGACAAGTCGTTTAATTTCTTTTTTGTGGAGGCACAGCACATGCCTTAGCAACAAGTGAATGTCTCACTGGCAGGCAGATGTCAAACAGTCATCACAATTACACTTTTTAATATAAAATCTTTGCCTCTACAGGGTGAGCACTATATGAAATGGCAAAGTGGCTGTTGGAGTACATACAGTCTTATTGTCTGAATTGTTGAGTTTTGTAAGTCATAAAAAGTGACTTACGAAAGGTGACAAGATACTCAGTACTCTGTGACCTTAGAAGAAAATTGTTTATGTTTTTGGAGAAATATGGTTGATCTTACTGAATTAATACTGAGCTGGTGAATTCCAGGAAAGAAATGTGCTTATTTCTATCATGAAAAGAAGATGCTTATCATTAAAAGAAGATCCTCTTCAACTCACAAAAGAAGTTAACTTTGATCTTAGAAAAACCACAGATTTACATATTAACACATTTATTGATTGTTTTCTTTTATTGATTGTTTATTGTTTGTAATATAGTAGAACAACAAATATCAGGTTATAAATTAATGCCAGATATTTTATTAAAATTTTAATAAAATTAACTGTGACAGGATTTATGCCCTTTAGTAGGAGGTAGTAGAAATGGTAGAAACTGCCAAGCAGCTTGGGTGAGTGAACACTCAGAATTATTTCTGAATGAAGCTTCAGGGGAAGAAGACATCTTAAGATAGGCAAAGAATTTTTGAAACTGCAGTTTCTTGTCATCATGCTTTGATAATGGGAAAATGTCCTCCTGCTTGATTCTTTATTTAAAATTCAGGAGCTCAATCTCTCCAGAATTACAAATGGTTTTCCCTCTCTATGACACACCTTAAGAGACTTTCTCTGTATCAAAAAAAGTTTTTTAAAGATCTGGATTGTAAAATTGACGTCCATTTGAAATGATACAAACAGTACTTTTATTGTACAGGACCTTTATCACTTATGTGCGACAGATGATGACACATACAATATTTTTATTTTTTCTATAGCATTCTTTTTGAAGTAAAACCAGTTTTTCACACTTTTGTAGTACCTCTGGAGTACTTCTCCATACTAATTCACCAGATTCAAAAACTGCTGAGATCTTATTTATGCTGTATCTCAGAAAAATTCTGTGGATGCTGGTTTTTTTTAACAGGAAGATTTCCTGTAGGAAGATTTCTCTCATAGAGAGAGCTTGTGCTGTTCTTGCTTATATTAATTAACATCCAAATGTCAGTGATGTTTTTAAGACACACAGATTGAAGTTTATTTTTCTTAATATAAGCAGATGTAGTAGTCTAATGCCTTTTCCATTTCTGTGTGTCTTTTGTAGACAATGGAGCCAAGTCAGTGCAAGCTGACACAGATCATCATTAAGACTTTGCATTAATGTTCGAAGCTAGAGCTTCAAGCGATATGTGACTAGGATCTATAGATCTAGTTGATCATACTTTAGTACAGTCTGCTCTACTTTCTTTTGCTTGTTAACACAATCTCCAATTAATTTTTATTCAGAATCATATGGTGTTCTGGAAAAACCCTGCAGAAACTGTTGTTTGCAGAATATCTACCGTCTGGCTTTGAACTGACCTTCTTTTGCTTATTAAGGTAGTTCAGTTTACTGAACATCATTATTTGTTCAGTAATCACATCTGTTTTGCTCGCCTCTATACAAACTCTGATTTTGATGCTGCTATTTTTAACAGTGGCCCTAAAATCAGCTGTTTTAAGTGAAACGTTTATGTGGTTTATGTGGTTCCTAAGTTTGGCATTTTTATTTTGAACACATGAAATTGCCTAATATGAACCATACCATCTGGCTAATATTATCTATCTGTGCTGACCACAAGCAGCACTCCAAAGCAGCAATTTTTAACCACTGTGCCATGGCACACTAATTTGCTGTAGATGGTCTACCAGTGTGTTGCAGGACTTTGGAGGGCCATTTATGAGGGGGTTTGAGACCCCCTACCAGACACATGGTGTACCTTGTCAATGGTAAAAAAAGACTGATAGTGTGCCTTGACTATTTTAGCATTTTGTCAGTGTGCCATGAGATGAAAAATTTTGAAAATCACTTCTCCAGGATGTGGAAAAGGAGTGCTTGGGATAGAAAATGGAAACTTCTACCTGCAAAGCAAACATACAGTGTGCCACTGACTATGGTGCCCCCCGTTTTGAAATAAACCATTTTGAAGATTTTTAAGATAAAAGCGGTACTGTATAATGTTAAATATAAATCATGCGCCAATGTGACAGCGGGCAAGAACAGATTGGTAGAATCCTTTTAATCAACAGAAATGGCTAAGCTTGATGTGTTGGAATAACATTAGGAGAAGTCAGGCAAAAACATGTACATCACTTTATTCAGTGTTACTGAGTTGTACTGAATTATTCTTCAATTGAAGTGCCATGTGTGCAGTTATTCAATTATTTCTGGTTAAAATTGTCACCATTTTCATAATATGTTAAATTGTTTTTAATTTCAGCTCAGCTCAAAAGGCAAGTCAAGAATATGAATCTGTCTACGTGTGGCACATATTGTGCAGCCTTCCTCTTGAATTTACACTGGGGCAAACATCAATGTTGTGGTTCTCCCCTTTCAAGCAGTCTTTTCTTCTGTTTCTTCTGGGGCGGGGTAGGGCATCTCAAAAAGGAAGATGCATTTGAGAAATATGTAGACATACCCTACAATCCAGAGTAACTACAGGAGCACATAAGAGACTTTTACGTCAAAACCTATGGGAAATTCATATTGCAATCCAGAGTAAATTGTTCTTATGTTGGAACAAGGACTCCCGATAGTTACTCTGGATTGCACCCATATTTGACAAGTAGACATTTGACTACAGAATCTTTCCCCAGCCCTGCATTTGAAGGACAATTAATGCCCCACCTGCTGAATTTCCAAAATTAAAACAGTTATGGTATTTAAATGTTTTAAACTCTAGGAACACTGCTAAGAAAAATGTTGGCAACCCTATATGATTATGGATCAGAATAATTTAAAACATGGACTCTTGAAAGCATCCAAATTCTTTCCTCAGAATCACAACAGGATAATGGTTGATTAAAGAGGCTCTGATAATATAGAAATAAGAATTAGGTATTTATTTGAAGGGCTTTGTTTTTTTTTTTAAATCTGTGAGTCAACACTAACCTTGAAGTGAACACTTCATTCTTTCTTCTTTTAGAAATAACAATTTTCATTCTTAGGTGGTTGATTGGGTGCCAAAGTCATCAGGTCCATATGTTGAATCTGAACCTGGACAATAAAGTCTTGGGCTGATGGGGACAAAAGGTTAAGGGATTCATTAACAGATTGAAATAGAAAAAATATATGCAGAGCAAAAGAGGCAGATGGTCTGTCCCCTTGTATTTCAGATCATACGTTATCAGGCTTAAATTATAACCTTTTGTTCACTTTTCTGGGTGTAAACCCCATTGAATACACTGGGACTAACATTTAAGTAGGCATGCACCATTAGGAATCTTGCAACAGTATTTATGGCTGCAATCCTAAGCTCCAATTAGGCTGGCCTAGGCCACAGCATAAGTCCTGTGCTGACCTGGGATGTCACCAAAATACGGTACTATAAGACACTTCTGCGCCACTCCTGGAGGAGGATTAGGCCAGTACTCAAACATGTGCTTGCATCCCTACATCACTACAGGAATAGGAAGACTGATGAGTTGTGCTGGCCTAGGTTAGGACTGCACCCAGTTACTTTTCTAGTGACTGTCTCATGTGCCTGTTCTCCCACTGCACTCTTGCCCACTGAAATATAAAATCCTGCTCGTAAGAAAGCAGTAATGATAGAAAAATGGCTAAGATATCTGCTTTTTTTTTTTAGAAAAGATTCTGGATGAGAAATTTTTTTATAAGAATCTTTCTGTAACATTGCATAGTTCCTCTCCATCTTGCCTTGCAAATAGCTAGCCTATCTTAACATTGTTATTAGATACTTCATCTTAAGATGCATTTTCTTTCTTTGGATGTGTTTTTTCCCTATTCCTCTACTGTGTAATAAACAAACCATATTTCTCATCCTACCAGAGATCTATTGACTTGAATCTGCCTTTTCCTCTAATTATAATACCAATAAAGGCAACATTTTTCCTTTTGTGGAGTGGGATTTGTTCATGTGTTGAATACTGATAACCACAGCAAATGCTGCAATCTTTTCTTTGTACTGCACTTTCAGCTAAAACAGTTTTTTTTTCCAGGTGTGATGGAGCTCTAGCTCTCTGAGATTTTAGGCATTAGCACTCTGTAAATACATAATTCTTCACACCCCAGTACATTAGGTAGGCAGTTGAGATGCACACATTCCTTCTGGTTATCACCAGATGAGCTCAGATACTTTACATGCTTGTGAGGTGACAGGACTAAATCAGCAAAGGGGAAGCAAGGGAAAGTATGCATATCGTCTGCCAACAATGGCAGAGATTGGAATTAATACTGGCAGCCTGTTTTCAAAACAATCTTCTGTTTTTGTTCCAATATTGGAGCCGGGATGAGGGAAGCCAAACGATTGCGGCATACATGAGGTGCAAGGTACAGGACTGCACTGGGATGTCTATGGGCTGATGTGGTGACAGCTGTCCATACAGATACCTGTGAACACTAGGAAATTTTTAGTTCTTTCAGCATCGGAAATCAGAGAATAATTTCTAAGGACCCTGAAAGCATGAACACACACTTTGTCAAGGGCTTATTCATGACATTGTCAAATCTCCTCACAGATTTGTCAGAAGTGAATCAGATTAGCCCTAATATCTCAAAAATTAATCCACTAAGCCTTAAAATGTATAGCGCTCTTCCATAAAATTGTTGCTCAGCTAGAACAGAAACAATCCAGCACATTATCTGTTTATCTCTAAGATCACCTTAAAAATTTTGACACCAGTTTAAGTGAGGTGAGAGCAGAATAGTTGCCAAATGTTCTTTAAGATCAGTATTAGAAATCTGGAGACATAAGATTCCCAATAGGGGACCAAAGTCAATGGAATTCTTTGAATACTTTGATTCAATAGAGATACTTGATAAACTTGCAGTTCAATTCTAAGCATGTCTACTCAGAAATAAGTCCCATTGTGTTCAATCGGACTTCCTCCCAGGAAAGTGTGGTTAGGATTGCAGCCTTAGAAAATGGGGGAAAACTATGTTTCAGTAGCATTAAGATGCCATATAAGGTTTAGATCTTTGTGCAGGGAGTATTTAATTCTTTATTTGTGGGAGTGTTAATTGTATATTATAGGTGTCTAAATTATCTGCACAAAACCAAAGGGCTTTAGGCATAGTACATTGTGAAAAAAAAATCTAAGGAAAACATTAAAAATGCTAACGTCAAAAGAAAGAAAGATTTTTGGTAACTTGAGAGAGCTAAAGAAGAAAATGCTGAGTAGTTCTGATAGATTTCAGATCTCCGTCTATTTCTGATCTCGGATGACTGGTTCTTGCTAAAAATGGTTGGATAGTATTCCTCTTCTTATAGCTATGGACATCACACACACACACAAAACACTCAGAAAGATGACGTAACATGCCTCCTACCTCACAAAGGAATGGCATCAGCAGCATAGGGGTTTAAAGCAAAGTAAAAGGCAAAAACAAGAGATCCCTTTATCCAGGGTTCAGGTCCCCTCCTGTCACCCATATTAACACATACAAAGTCATGTATAAGGCATATATTTTGAACAGGGCAGAGCACATATAAAAAGTTAGCCCCCTGGAATGCTGGTATGCTAACTCCCATTTCCTTTCTAATATCCACCACAGAAAATGATAGCAGGGAACTGGTGCCTCAAGATCATTGAGGAGCAGTCCTTTCCCACTTTGAAGGCTGAGAAGCTATGAAGTCATGGAATAAGGATCCTGCAAAGCATGAGAACCGAGATACCCTGCTCTGTCCCAGACTGAGCAACTAGGGCAGTGATTTTCAACTTTTTCTTCCCATGGCATAGCACCAGTTGTTTTTACTATTGACAAGGCACACCATGCTCTTCAAATCCCCAAGTTTTCCTATTAATAAATGTCCCTCCCCAAATTCCCACAGCACACCTGATAACTATCCGCGGCACACCAATGTGCCATGGCACACTGGTTGAAAATCACTAAACTAGGGTGTGTATAGAAGGAATTCCCATCTGATAACAGATCCAAACCATATAGGGCTTTCAAGGTCAGAAGCAGTACTTTGAATTCAGCCCAGAACTGAATGGGCAGGCAGTGTAGCTGCCGAAGCAGTGGCCTGACCGAGTCAGACCAACAAGCCCCACCAACCAGTTGAGTCACTACATTCTGCATTATTTGAAGTTTCAGACCATCGTCAGAGGCAGCCCCACATAAAGAGTGTTACATAAATCCAATCTATACAGAGATGGGCAGGCCTGGCTCCAACAACCAGTTCTCTGGAAGTGGGCGGAGCCAGGCAAGTTCAGGGGTGGGGCCAAGGTCAGGGGGCGGGGCCGAGGTCAGGCCATGGATAATTAAAAAAAATAAATTTAAAAAAAATTAAAAAAATTAAAAAATTTTTAAAAAATTAAAAAAAATTTAAGCATGTGGCTTACCTCTGAGTAGACCTCCATAGGATGGTGCTCTGAGGCTGAAATCCTCTCCACACTGGCCTGGAAGTAAGTCCCATTGACTTTCATGGGACTTACTTCTGAGTAGACCTGCTTAGTATGGCCCCCCCCGGCCAGCCAGGAGAGGCGGAGCGCGGCGGATGCGCCGCGAGGTGCTCTTGGCCTCCCCCGGCCAGCCAAGGGAGGCGGAGTGTGGCGGACGCACCGCGAGGTGCTCCTGGCCTTCCCCAGCCAGCCAAGGGAGGCGGAGCACGGTGGACGCACCGCGAGGTGCTCCTGGCCTCCCCCGGCCAGCCCCCCGCGAACCGGTTCGGCCATTTTTGGCCAGTTACCATAGCTAGCGGTTCGCGAGCATCGAGCCGGTGGAACTTCCGGTTCGGGCGATCCGGTCTGAACCGGTGTCAGCCCATGCCTGAATCTATATGTCACTAGGGCATGGGTCACCCACATCCAGCTCTCCACTGCCTCCAGACAGCACTTCAGGATCTCAACTGCATCCTCAGACTCAGGAGGAAAGTTGAGATAGAGATAGAGTTGGAGAGAGACTCCAAACCTCTGGATGACCTCTCCCAGAGGCTTCATGTAGATGTTAAAAGGCATGGGGGAGGAAATGTAACCTTGTGGCACCCCCACCAAAGAGGCAAGGGTGATGAACAAGCATCCCCCAGCACCATCTTCTGGGATCTGTCAGCCAAGAAGGAGAGGAAACAGTGCAAAATGGAGCCTCCTATCCTCAACTCAGCCAACCACCCAGAAGGACACCATGGTTGATGATGTTTAAGACTACTGAGAGGTCCAGCAGGACCAACAATGATAAAATCCCTTTGTCCATTCCCCAGAGCACATCATCCACCAAGGCAGTCTCTGTCCCAAACCCAGGCCTGAAGCCAAACTGAAAAGGATACAGATAATCAGCTTCATCCGGACCCTTCATTCAAGACCCATTTCTCATCCCTGTCTCCACCATGTTTTGGGACCCAATCCTACCCAACTTTCCAGCACTGATGCAGCCCCAATGCATCTCATAGGCAAGGAAACAAATGTACCTTTAACTGAGGAGGACTTTGTGACTGTCCATTCACAACAGGAAGCAGCACATGACCCCCATCTTGCCACAAATGCATCAGATCTGGAAAGTTGGATAGGGTTTGGCACTTGGCATATCACTGGCGATGGTTGTGCTGATATTTGAATTACATTTAAAAGGTGGCCTTTTATACTGGTGGGACTAAGTGCTGGTGTATATAGAAATGGAACAGATTTGGAACTGATGTAACTCAAGAATTGTACAGTGGTACCTCGAACAACAAGTGCCCCACATAACAAGTGATTCACATAACAAGCACAAATTCCCATTGGGAGTGTGTTCATCTTAACAAGCCCATTTCACTTAACAAGCCCCAGGCAACCTGAAAGCAACCTGGCTGGGTCATCTGGGGATGTGAAAGGCAGGCGCATGGGGAAACAGGAACCGTTGCTTCCTAATGGGTGGCGTGCTAGGCAGCCCTGACACTCTGCATGGAGCCTGTTTTAAAGGGCTGCCGGCCAGTGTGCTGCTGCCTCTAACTGCCTGAAACTTAGGGGCAGTTGCCCCTAACTGCCTCCAAGTGCCCCCACCGGCCTCCAGCAGCAGCCCAGGTAAGCCCCCTGTCCTCCATGCAGCCTCCTAACCATGTCTGCTCAGAAGTAGGCCCCATTGTGTTAATTGGGTCCTACTCCCAGGAAAGTGTCTTTAGGATTGCAGCCTAAGTAGACTTCATAGGATCATGCACATTGAATACATGTTTTGAATTTAATTACAGTATTTCGTCATCATTTTATCCTACAGTTAATATTTTTATATGAATATTTTTTGGGTTGTGGGTTGTCTGAGTTTCCATTATTTCCTATGGGAAAATCTGCTTCACATAAAGAGCGTTCACATAACAAGCATGCTTCCAGAATGAATTAAATTTGTTATGTGAGGCACCGCTGTATTTGGGGATTAAGCTGCAAGAAGACCTTATTAGATTCTCTGAACTTCCCTATCTGTAGAGAAAGGGTCGATGATGAAACTTCTGCTTCAGAGTGTTCTCAGGAATGCAGAAGTCAAGAGATAACATTTCAGGATTTAGGAATTTCACTCACTGAATATCCTTGAGTGAGGAAGAAACTTTTTTCCATTGCTCTTTTGATTGTTTCTTTAACTTCATGTGATGTTACTAGAATTGATCATTTCAAGAAATAACTGTTTAATTTGTTGAACTATTGATTTACTTTTGTAAGACAATTTCCATGCAAAATATTAGATTTTCTGGTCTGAAATAACCGCATCCTTAATGTCCAAGATGCTTAATATTACAGCGTTCAATCTTCTCACTTCTTCCATGCATGTGTGAAGAATGTATATCTGTATGACAGTTATTTTCACATTTCTTGGCAGACAGCCAACTCCACTTGAAATGGCTCAGAATGAAGTGAGCCAAACCTACCTTTGGGGTAACAGCATAGATGTAAAGAGGAATTACTCCATGAATGGATTTGACTCCTTGGGACCATCTGATCTAACGCTCATTTCATTTTTTCCCCTCTGCTGCTTAATGTGTGCTTTAAAAATGGCTATTTCCCCCTTTCAAGCAGCCCTTATAAAATGATTTTACTACAAGATTAAAATATCATTACAATCTTCATCTCCTTGTTACGCCAGTATTATATGAGCTGAAGAAATGTCGGCATCGTGCATGTACAAATCTCGGTGTGCTGTGGAAAACAAGAAAGTGTTATAGTTCACACTGGAGAGGGTTTTACAGCCATTTCCAAACTTAAAAAGAATTAGGCATCTTCTTAATCCAGCTGGGTTTATCATCCGTGGAAAAAAGCACAGGGTTCAAAGGCTGTTACTGGAGGTTCTATTGTTGGTCAAGCTAACAAGAATATTGGGACATGAAGTTCAAGAGTTGACTCATAAAACAAACATGATCATTGTTTTATAGCTGTACACAGCTCCTTAGTCTAACAGCTACTTGCTCTTCCTGTTTCTAGGTCTACTAAGGAATGCAAGTGTTTGAGCTATCTTGTGTCACACCCCTTTTTATGTTTGCAAACAATAGTCTTTTGCACCCTTCTGGAATGTCAAGCTGAACCACTCTGTGTATTCTTAAAACACATGTTTTTGTACCGTTCTAGTTAGACTATTTTCGTTCATGCTTCAAAGGCAAATTTACGTAGGCAGCCACAAGCCAAAGCTCATACGCCTCTGAAGAAAGAAATAACATACAAAGCATTGAAAGAAATGAATACTGAGACAGATTATTAAATTGAAGAATAGAGGATTTATAAAAGAGAAAAACCCAAATGATTGGACAGTAGGCTGGGTTATACTAGTTTAAAATAGTAGGAATTAAAAGCTTCCTGAAAGACAGGATTTTTTCAGATTCATACAGATCAAATTAAAATCAGAGTTGTGGGGTGGTGGTGGAGAATGTAAATCCAAACAACAGTTAATTTACAAATCCAAACTGCCCTATAGAGATTTTCCAGTCGGTTGTTGTGCAATTAAATCACAGCTACAAAGCAAATAGGTCTAGATGACTCAGCTAATCAAGCCAGGTCTGAGATTGCCAATATTGTTACCAGCCACTTCTCCTATGCCTTCAAAGTACTTTGATCTGTAGAACATAAAATAAAAAGATGGACTAGCACAAGATGATGAAATCTTGGGAAAGGAAACTACTTATCTTGTCTTTTTCTTCTACTGCACCCTCCTAGGTCCTCCAAAACCGGCTCCTCAGTATAGGGTGGGAATAGGATGGCATGTGGTACTAGTGTTGCAAAAGAAGAGAGCTACTAAAATTGGGCAGACATTTTTGCATTAGCATGTCCCTAATTTCCAAAAGAAAGAGACAGGATTTCCTGTTGAAGAAACGATTGCCAGTGGAATATGAAGTCTCTAGAGCAGTGATTTTCAACCACTGTACCTGGCACACTGGTGTGCCACAGATAGTCCTCAGGTGTGCTGCAGGAATTTGAGGATTGACATCAATTAATAGGAAAATTGGGGGATTTGAACAGTCTGGTGTGCCTTGTCAATGGTAAAAACAATTGATAGTGTGCCTTGACAATTTCAGTGTCTTGTTAAGTGCGCCATGAGATGAAAGAGGTTGAAAATCACTGCTCTAGAGGTTCCCTCCTCTTCATAAATGCATCCAAGTCTCTCTTTAAAAGCCAGTGGGATGCTCTCCTTCCGCAAATGTCACAGAAAGACTATACACTTCTTAAAGTGTTTTACACTTCTTAAAGATTTTACACTTCTTAAAAGTGTTTAAAAACACCATCAAATCCTCAACCTAAATGTGTTACTGGCCAATTTGTAGGCATTAATAGGCTGCCACCCAGTATACCATATTGTTTCCTATCAAAACAAAGGACCAATAGGAAATGTTTGAATGATTCCTAGGCAACTACTCCCATGCTCCCCCAATCTCCTTCACAATTAATTAAGTCACCTGCGATGAGTTGCAACATCCTCCCACAGGCAACAGCCCCCTACATTCACCATATTCCCATGTGCAGCTTCTCTCCCCCCCACCACAACCGTGCACAATCCCTCCATAATTGTGGGCACCCCTACTGGGCAGGTAAAATATTTGGGACTCGTTTTTTCTGTCTTCAGTATTAAGTATTGGATGAAAACATGTTGCACCCCTTTTCACCCCATTAAGGGTCAAATTTCTAAAAATCAGTTCATAGCGAGTGGTCAAATCACAGAAGGCAAATCGTCCCCAAATTTCATGCTTCTGGTTCCATAAGTTGGGGCAGAGGGGATTCTTCAGTGCAAACTATAGGGAGGAAAACGCACTGCAAACCTTTTCACCCCCTTCCGGCTGGAATTTCTGAAAACCAGTTCTTAGTGGGTGCCTCCATCATGGAACGAACACCCTCCCCAAATTTCTCACTTCTAGGTCTAGTGGTTTTGGCTGGGCATTGATGAGTCAGTCAGTCAGTCAGTGAACTGAAGTCACTGACTCACTGACTGACTCATCAATGCCCAGCCAAAACTGCTGGACCTAGAAGCATGACATTTGGAGAGCACATTCCTTCCCTGTTGGGGCACCAACCAAGAACTGATTTCTAGAAATTTAACCCCTAAGGGGCTAAAAAGAGATGCAACACATTTTTGGCCTATACTTAACATTGAAGACTGATCATCACCCAGCTGCAAATTCTACACCTGCTCAGTAAGGGTTCAACAGTTGTTGGGTGGTGATGCACGGGTAGATGTTGCGCATGGGTGAATGTTGTACATGCAGGGGGGTTGTGCATGGGGGGGGGTTGATGCAGATGGGAGAGTGATGCGCAAGGAGTTTTGATGCAGAGGGGAGATGTTGTGCATGGGGGAGTGATGTGCATTGGAGATGCACATAGGGGAGTTGATGCACATGGGAAGAAGTTGTGCATGGGATGGGTTGATGTGCATGTGGGGGTTGTTGCACAATGGGGGATGGCTTACGGGGGGACATTTTACTCCTGCAACATCTATCTACAGTATTTATCTACAGTATTTATATACCGCTTTTCAACTAAGAAGTTCACAAAGCAGTTTACAAAAAAAAATTGAAAAGTAATAATAGCTAATTAAAAGCTAATGGGTCCCTGTCCCAAAAGGGCTCACAATCTGAAATGCAAAAAACAACACCAGCAGAAGCTACTTGAACAGGCATTGCTGGGGTTTGTAGGGCCAGTTACTCTCCCCCTGCTAAATAAAAGAGGAACACCCACTTGAAATGGGTACACTTAGCTAGTACTGTATATAAAACTGAAAAGTCACTGACTGACTGCCAAACTGTTGTGGTTGTTAACAACAGTATTATGTACCATTTTCAACAAAAGTATTCACAATGTGGTTTACACACATTTAAAAAATAACATAACTAAAGATGCAATCCTATTCATGCTTTCTAGGGAATAGAAGGATTCTCAATCCTATCCAGTTTCTAGGGAGTAAGCCAGAGAAAAGCCTAACTGAACACAATAGGACTTCCTTCTGAGTAGACACACATAGGATTGTGCCCTAAATGGCTCTGTCCCTCAAAGGGTAAGCAAACCGATTTGGTAGTAAGTCCCATTGAATTTCTGAGTCAAGGTTCATAGGCTTGGACTGTAAATCTGTGGTTCACGCAGATGAATTGGAAGCGTCCAGGATTCCATGTGGTTTAACATCATGTTCTGGACTTTGGAAGGTTTGTAGATTGCAGGCACAAACAAACTGTATGAATCAGGAAGTGCTCGTTTAAAGGTGGGCAGATTACATTAGGGGGTCTATGGTCTCAATCCTATCCAGTTTCCCAGTGTTGGTCACAACTGTCAGTGGGACGTGTAGTGCATCCTGTGGTGGAAGGAGAGTTATTCTATAACCTTCTTAAGTTATAGAAACGTGTTTCCTTATATGGTAGAGCTGGAAAGTAGGATAGGATTGGGCTCCAAAAGCACAATCCGACGCATGTTACTCAGAAGTAAGTTCCACTATTTTCAATGGAGCTCACTCCCAGAAAAGTGTGTAGATGGGATTGCTGGTTAAATCGGATTGAGAGACCTATAGCACAGACCTAACCATGTCTACTCAAAAGTAAGCCCCACTGTTTTCAATGGGTCTTACTCCCAGGAAAGTGTCTTTAGGATTGCAGCCCAAGTCTATGCCTGGTGCTTACTCGGAAGGGAGTCCTAATAAAGTCGATGGGCCTCACTCTCAAGCAAGTATTGATAGGACTGCAGCCTCACAACCCAATCCCAATGCATGCCTTGTCAGAAGTAAGTCCCATGATACTCAATGGGGCTTACTAGCAGGAAAGTAAGGATGGGATTGCAGCCTTAGAGTCCAAGCCTATGCTGTGTCTACTCAAAAGTAAGTCCTATTATAGTCAATGGTGATTTGACCCAGGAAAATGTGGATGGGATTGCAGCCTAGAGCCCAATCCTACGTATGCTTACTCAGAAGTAAGTACCATGGTAGTCAATGGAGTTTACTCCCAGGAAAGTATAATTGGATTGAAGGCTCAGAATCCAAGCCTATGCTTGTCTACTCAGAAGTAAGTCCTATTATAGTCAGTGGGCTTACTCCCAGGAAAGTGTGGTTAGGTTTGCAGCCTAGAGCCCAATCCTACACATGTCTACTCAGAGGTAAGTCCCATGATACTAAATGGGGCTTACTCACAGGAAAGTAAGGATGGGATTGCAGCCTTAGAGTCCAAGCCTATTCCGTGTCTACTCAGAAGGATGTACCATGGTAGTCAATGGAGTTTACTCCCAGGAAAGTATAGATTGGATGGCAGGCTTAGAATCCAAGCCTATGCTTGTCTACTCAGAAGTAAGTCCCATGATAATCAATGGGGCTTACTCCCAGCTAAGTGGACAGCCTTGCAGCCTGAGTGTCCCTGAGAGTTCCATGCCTTGACGTCACCCCGAGGCCCCGCCCCTTGTGGAATGTGGGCGGTGCTTGCAGCGAGGTGGGCGTGGCCTACACCCCGTCCAATGGGAGGCAGGGGGCGTGTCCCTGCGGGCGCCGCTGCACTGAGAGCTGCACTCGGGGTCTGTGGCAGCGGTTGGCGGCGCGCGCGGTGACGGTTGGCCGTCGGTCGAGTCAGTTGGAGGGCGGTTGGTGCCGTTGGCGCCGCGGGGACCGCTCTGAGGGGCCCTTGATGGTGCGGCGGCCTCATGTCTAAGACGCTGCGGAGGAAGCGGCACTGGCTGAGCAAGGTGCAGGAGTGCGCCGTGTCTTGGGGGGGAGGCGGCGGTTCGGACCCGGACCTCTTGAGGGGCGGCGCCGAGCGAGGCGAGTTCCCCTACTTCGGGGCCCGCCTGCCGACGCTGCCCGACTCTGGCGGTGGAGGGACCGGTCCGGTGCTTCTCTCCGGGAAGCCTCCAAGCCCCGGCGACGTGCTCCTGGAGGTGAACGGCACTCCCGTCAGCGGCCTCACCCACCGCGACACCCTGGCCGTCATCCGACACTTCAGGGACCCCGTCCGGCTCAAGACCGTCCGGCCAGGTCAGTCCCTCAGACAGCCAGTTCGACGGGCAGGTGGGGGAAGGGGTGGCTGTTGCCTGGCCGGCTGGCTGGCCCCTCCTCCGCCTCACGGGGAGGCTCCACCCCGGCTCCTCCCAGGCGCACCTGCCCCTCCTCAGGCAGCCCCCCGGGTCCCTTCCCAGGCTCCCTCCCCGCCCCTCTCTTGTCATCCCCCTCTCTCTCCCTCGCCCCTCTCTCCCCCTCCCCTCCCTTTTCCCCTTCCCCTCCCTTTTCCCCTTCCCCCCTTCCCTGTCTCTCCTCCTTACTCCCCACCCCTTCCCCATCTCTCCCTCCCCCTTTCCCCAACCCCTCTCTCCTCCCTTCCCTTCCCACCTTGTGCTTCTCTCCCCTTCCCTGTCAACTGCAATTTCCTCCCTTCTTTCCTAACAAGGTGTCCCCCCCCCCAAATGGTGGGGTCAAGAGTCAGAGCCGGGGTAGTACTGCTCCACACACCCCTCAGGGGTATCCCCAGGGGCAGGTCTGCACCTTCACCTCTGCCATGTTTCCCCTCCCCCTTAAGGTAAAAGCTGGAGGTGTTCTTGGACCAAGGATGTAGTCCATCCCACCTCCCGCCCCCCGCCGCCTGGCACCCAGGGCTTTTGTTCCCACCTTTACCTCCACTTCTTATTTCCAGGACAGCGTGGATAGGATTGCAGCCATACAGCTCAATACTCTAATGCAGGGGTCTTCAAAACCCGGTCCTGGGGGCCTGATGTGTCCCTCGGCAAGCCTAGATGTGGCCCCCAGCAAGACCCCTCTATCTAGCACTTGTGCAAGCCTTGTGATCCACTCCATGTCAGTCTTATATATAAACATATTCAAATTTGAAATGTAAATTAGTTTTCCAGCCCCTGAAGCAATATCAGAGAGGTGATGTGGCCCTCCTGCCAAAAACGTTGGGGGCCCCTGCCTAATGCATGGCTACCCAGAAGTCCCACTTTAGTCAATGGGCTTACTCATTGACAAGTAGAAATAGGATTGCTATATCTCAGGCAAGTAGAAATAGGATTGCTACATTGGAGCCCAATCCTCTAATGCCTGCCTACTCAGAAGTGAGTTCCATTTTAGTCAATGGAGCTTACTCCCAGGCTAGTGGGACTAGGATTGCAGCCTTTGCACTCGTTCCTATGCATGCTTACTCAGAAGTAAGTAGTTCACTCTCCCCTCCTTTTTCTGCTCCTTCCCTCTTCTGCTTTGACACATTAGCTTAACTAAGCTCTGCTCTTCTCTCTTTCATTCTCTCAAGCCAAAGCTTTTTATACTGTCACTTCTCTCCCCTTTAGGGCACTCGTCACAGTATCTCTGCCACCCTATTTCTGTTTCCTGGAGCAGTCCTCTTTGACTACCCATTCGTATTAAGCATCTGTCTTTTATTCATTCTTTGCTTTCCATACAGCTATCTCCCATCTCTGTTCTTTTTTTGTCCTACTAAGGCAAATCTGACCCTGCCATTTTCCCTTCTGTTTTTCACCCTCTCCCCTCACCATGCCCCCAATCAAAAGATCCATCTGCTAAATCCTTTCCCTGCACAGACCTGGTTCTTCCTGTTTACTCCAGTATCCACCTTCCGCTCTAGTGTCATTATTCAAATGCTCTGCTTATAAGAACTGTTTTAGACTTGAGATGGTCGGGCATTCTTGTTGTAGTAATAGACCTTAGCAGGATATGTTTGACATTTCTTCTGTTGAGGCCTCTTTTTTTCTATGCAGTTTAAAACATGGTAGTTATCCTGGCAGTTTCAAAAGTGTTGTCTCCTACTGGAATAATTGTTTTTGTCATTGGTTATATTGATAAAAAACTAGTGAAGTTAGAAATATTAAACTACTACATTGTTTTGCTTAATCTTAATATCAGCAACTTGGAGTTTACATTTGCTATTTTACCACTTTATGAGTGTACACAAATTCTGACACCCACTTGAGCCATATATACCATATATTTATAAGTTTGCAGTAATACGTGATTTGTACAGTTTTGGCATCATTTTCAAAGCTGGGGTAAAGCTTTTATCTGCCTGGGTCTTTGGGGGAGGAGAGCTGTTGCAATTGTACTTCATGCTTGAGCAAACAGGTTCTTGCATGTTGAATTTGTAGTATAGACCCTGCAGCTCTTTTTTAGTTGAACAGCTTAGCTTCATGTTCTGCTAGACTTCTAGCATTTCATTTGATTTTTAGCATTGTTGAGCTGATTTTAATTTCCTTTTGCAGTAACTTATGATTAACCTTGGTGTTTGTTTTCCATTTGGTGTTCAAAGCCTATGATTCTTCTGCAAAGCAAGTTGTTTGTATATGCTATGAGAGTAAGTTTATAGAGCGCTGAGTTTTATTGAAAGCTAATGTTACTCTTGGGTAGGATTAGTAACTGAACATTATTAAAAGCTATCATTTAGGCTAGTTGTGTGCTTGTTATAGAAGGTCTACAATTTCTTTGTATAAAATTAGCATTTCTACATGGTAGAGCAAACAGAAGAGGGAGACTTCATCACCTGACATGTCCCGGCATACTAGTTTAAAAAAATTTTAACACTTGCAAGTAAAGCTGAATTCCAAAAGCTAGAGTTTGGTTTTAGGACAGCTTTTAATTGAGAATTTTTAATATTTTCACCAATTTGATTTAAAGTTCCTTTTGCTATTTTTGGGGATTGGTAATTGTATTCAAATGAATCCTGTACAAGATGTTACAGATCCTATAAAGATATGCTGGTTCATAAATAATGGTGTATTAGCCTAATGTACAACATGAAGCTTCTACTGCAGAAATCAAATACTTTGATTAGTATACTAAGACTTATTTCATTTATATAACAACTTTTGTGATAGCTAATACCTATGGAAGAGGAAGAAGCTTGGAATATGTGAAACAAAGAATGTGCTTTCTGTATGTGAAATTTTAGCAGTCTTTATTGTATGAAGATAATTATCATTCAATTTCAAAACATGAATTATTAATACTAAAGTTAATATGCAACTTTGTTTTCTTCTGGAAATTATTTGGGAAATGCAATTTTTTACTTAATTTCATAAGCTGTTGTCAAATCTGAACATTTGGCTTTCCCTCTTTATTTAGTACAACTTTAGCTTGCCAAACTAAAATACTATACCTCGAGCTTAACCTTGATATAAAATGAATTATCAGGTCAAGAAGAATATCTATATAATAATGATAAGTAATCAACATCTAACTGATAATGAAACAGAGTGTAACTTTCAATAAGCAAAGACAAAATTGGAAAGTTGTCATAATTTCTCTTTCAAGGGAAAGATGATTTCCTTCCATAATTTCTCCTCTTCCAAACAACCTGCCTAAGACTGCTCTCTAGCAAATAGGTTCTTGCATGATAGCATTAGAAAATCCTTACATTCTTCTCAATAATACCTGCTGCTAAACATAAAATGTGGTAAAAATTGCTGATTAATTTTTTGTGCTTGGCCTGGTTCTAGTGCAAACGACTGCAGTGACTCAAAAGATCATCTTGAATTTCTGTCAATTTCATTTTTCTAATGGAAGTCTCATTTTGCCTTGATGGTGTTAATTTGTGCATATAGGAGATATCAAATAATTGCATTAATTATTTAGCCTCCTCACCATTTTCAAATGTGCATTTTCAAATGTCAAGCTATTGCTAAGCACTGCTACTTGCAATCAACACAAACTAATGATTACCAGTTTAAATTTGAAGCTAATTATAGGTGCTCAAGTACAGCACAATATGAATATTAAGCAGAGAATTTTGACAAACTGAAATTTCCATGATACAACTCAATTCTGGTAGAATGTAAATCTTATTTTGTTTTGAATTTATATTTTGCCATTCACTTATTATCTAGCCTTATGTGTTAATTTTTTTGACAAAACGGAACTAGTTTTAGTCTTTAATTTTTTATTTCTAAAGAAGCTTTCATTAGTGTCTATGAATTTTAAATCTGCTTGTGTTCTATATAAGTTACTAGTGAAACTGGCTTGTTTTGTGAGAATAAAATTTGAAGATTTGTGGGCACCAGACGGCATTGCAGGAAACAAGAAGGCACAGGGTACCAGCAGACATGGTGGAGACTGTTGGGTACTGGGAACTGGTGGCCCCTTGTGGGTACCACCAGTAAGTGGGCAGTGGGCAACACTGGGAATCCGTATATGGCAGCGGGCATCCCTATAGGGAAGTGGGCATTGCAGATGGAATCTCTGCCAGGCAGCGCACCCCAGGCACCACTGGGCAATACTGGACCAGGCAACAGGTGTCACTGGGCAACTGCCATCACCAAGCACCAAACTGGTTCTTAGTTGGTCCTTGCATCACAAAAGGAAAGTGCTCCCCAAATTTCATGCTTCTAGGTCCAGGGTGAGGGCTGGGTGTGGCTGAGTCATCAATATTTCAGTGTTAATATAGGAGCAAAAACACGTTGTACTCCTTTTCACTCCCTTCTGCTTTGAATTTCTAAACATCGGTTCTTAGCAGGTGCCTACATCACAGAAAGAATATCCTGCATCTGGCCCCTGGGCTGGGGTTTGGAGACCCCTGCCCTATATCATCATAAAGGATATAGAGGTTCCTCATTAAAATTCTGCTTTTCTATAATAGTATATATGATCAGTGCACTATTGGGGAGCTGTGGCCCAGTTGGTCACACTTCCATTTGGAAACGTTTGGAAACCACTGGATAAAGATACTGTCCATGGGGCAATGGCTTGCTGCAATATTATTCTCTTGATATTTAATTTTGCTTGTTGTGGAAGTGGATGAAATTTCAGTGAATATGGCACAGTAGATGCAGGATAGTAATAAAGAATTGGAGAACCAAGCAAATAGAAGTTTGCAAGGTGGTTACCCTGAAGTAAGGAAGTGGCTCAGACTGTATCATATAGAACAATGGCGCCTCATATTATATAGAACATATGAGGTATATGTTTTATATAGAACAGTGGTTTACTAAAGAACGTAAAGTATGTTTCACAAACGCCTAACATAAAGCATGTTTCACATAACAAACAAAAATTTCTCTAGGATTCTGCTTCATGTAACAAACACACTCATTGGCAGCTGGGGCAGACATGCTGGCTGGCAGCCCTTTTAGAAAGTGTCAGAGCTGCCTAGCACACCTGTCCATAGCGAAAGCAATACTTCTGTGCTGTTTCTCCTGTGGCCAGGCATCCGCTGGGCAGAGGGAGGGAACAGCATGGAGAAGAGGGAAGCAGCTCAGGGCTAGCCAGAAAGGAGCAGGGAGAGAGAGGCTTAGGATGGAAAGTGGGGAGACACTTTGAAAGTGTCTTTGATTGCAGAGAAAAGTGTCTTTGATTGCAGCCTCCTAACCATGTCTACACAGAAGTAAGCCCCATTGTGTTCAATGGGGGTTACTCCCAGGAAAGTGTCTTTAGGATTGCAGCCTAAGTAGACCTCATAGGATCATGCACATTGAATGCATGTTTTGAATTCAATTCCAGTGTTTTGTCATCATTTTTACATCCAATTAATATTTTTATATGAATATTTTTTGGTTGTGGAACCAATTGTCTGAGTTTCCATTATTTCCTATGGGAAAATCCGCTTCATGTAAAGAACGTTTCACATAACAAACATGCCTCCGGAATGAATTAAATTTGTTACATGAGGCGCCAATGTAATTGCAATATAAGCTTGAGAGTCAGATCTAAACATAATTTCTTGACTTACAGTACGCATTGCAAAAATTCATCCACTTATGTGGAAGTTCAAGGACAGCCAGATAATAGTCAAATGAAACATGTTGGTGTTAAGTCCATGTATTTAAGAATCCAGCCCATAGTGGAGTTGAAGAGATTTATTTTCAGCTACAATATCGCAACCTTTTACATCCCTCTTCTTTTACAGAGGTTGTGGCTGAAAAATGGAGGAAACAAAGTTTTGTGTATAAACTCCATAGACATCAACATACCTGCACCTTTCTGGCACAGCACATTTGACCTTTTGAATAAAGCCCGCTCTGAAGAGCTTCCTGAGCTTGGAAAATAAGTTATTAAAACAAAAGAAGGCTTTTTCTCAAGCTGTTTTACTTTCTCCTTAGCTAAAGTGTGCTAATGAGCCTCCCTGGTAAAGTATCTCACCTTAAGCCAATGGTACTTTGACATTTCAGTCTGGGATCCCCTTTCAAACTTAAAAATGATAGATCTCACCCTCTCATGACCCCTTCACCCAAGGTCTTGACTACCCCCCCTTTGACTACCACTACCTTAAGCTGTGCACTAAGGTAAAGGCAGCATCCAGAAAGGACTCACAAATAATGAAGGAAAGTGCTTTGGTTAGCCCATAGAATACTGTAGGTCAATGCCACTTAAACTGGGGGTTGCACCCTCCTATTCAATAAAGGGGCCATGAGACTTTTAAGGGAAGAAGGGGAAAGTAGCAGCACGATCACCAGGGTTGTGCCCCTGCAGGAAAATGGGATCAATTTTTGGCCTCCCCAGGTGTTGTGCCAGGTCCTGGGAAGCAGAATGAGGGCCCTGCATATCACTGCATATCACTACAGAGTTCCCCATGGCTAGAAGTAAGTTTTGGGCACGATTAAAGCATGACTGTAAGCGGACTGTAGAGTGAGGGCATTTTAACAACCCTAAATAGCATTTGGGAGAGGTTTTGCAGATGGAACCCCTTTGGGAACCAGATTTTTTTGATGGCAGCATACTAGATCTATAAAGTCTTGTCCCATCAAGCTGCAGTTTGAACTTGACTGGAAATATGAGGGATGGGGAGGTAATAAATGTTTGACAACTGTGCTTGCCTCAGCGAATGTTTGTTAGAAGTCCTCTCCACTGCTGCTACTTCTGTTCCTTGGATTCCACAGAAGCTGTGTTTAACCTCTTCCTCCTAGTCTCTGCACTCCAGTCTCTTGTTTATGATTGTTGCAGCCAGCAAAGGGGAGAAGTGAAAAGTATTTTGGTTTTGAACTGGCCAGAGGATTGTGTGCAAAACTGTCATTGAAGGAAAGGACAGGGGTGAAAGCAAAAATCTGGTGTGGAGCCAATGACCTGTGTTGCACCCAAACACTTGTGGCCCTCATTATGTTTAATATTGTTTAAAATTACTTTCAGGCGAGGAGATCTGAAGATGGTGTTGGGGAGATTGCACAACAACATTGCTTTATCATTAACTTTGGGGTTCTTTGAATGTATCCATTTAGTTAAGTGATGCATAATGTGTTTCCAGATGAGTAGTTTTTTGCTTCTTACATTCATCTGTACCACTGTAATATGACTGGCAGCACAACCTTTCAAAAGTTTAAATCTTACATGCAATTATCACCTTTTTTGTGATAAACAGTGTATTTTTGTTCCATTAGAACAGAGGTTTCCAAGCATTTTGGCCAAAGGGCTAAAACAAATATCTGGAACATTGTTGAGGGCTGAAAAGCATCTTTCTTCTGTATATCATATGTAAAACTAAAAGTCACTGACTCATTCACTCACTCATTCATCAATGCCCAGCCAAAACTGCTGGGCCTAAAAGTGTGAAATTTTTTGGAGGGTGTTCCTTCCGTGATGGAGGCATCCACTGAGAACCGGTTTTTGGAAATTCCATCAGGAAGTGGGTGAAAAGAGGCGCAACGTGTTTTCCTCCCTATACTTTCCATTGAAGAATCCCTGATTGATAAAAGGCCCTGCTGTAACCCCTGGAGCTAGAAGCATGAAATTTGGGGAGGGTGTTCCATCTGTAACATCAAAACCCACCAAGAACTGATGTTGAGAAATGTAACCCTTAAGCAGGTGAAAAGGGGTGCAATGCATTTTCGACTTATACTTAACATTGAAGACTAACTGATCAACATCCAGCCAATTTGGTGGCCTCAAATGAAATAGCTTCATCCAGCCAGTTTGGTGCCTGGTATCTGATGCACTGGGAGGAAGGGTGCATATGGACAGGAATGGTGTGCATTGGTGGGGGGGTTGGTGTGCAATAGAGGGATGATGTACAGGGGGTATTTTACTCGCTCATCATGTGTAAATTTTGCTAGTTTACATATAAAACTTAAATACATTAGAGATGGAACTCTAATTCTGAGGCCCTAAGAACACCTTCTAGATGCAAACAGCACATCAGCAGCTAGATAGGGTAATATGGAAAACGAAACACACTCAAGTCTCTCTGAAATCTTTTAAATATGTGGAAACATTTCAGCAAATTAGCCTAATCATATTTAGGTTCACCCAGAATTGAAGTTTATAGCAAAACTTCACAGCAGCTGTAGTTCTGTAATAAGCTGATTCATAAGCCAAAGTGCTATTGCAGCAGACTGGTTTCCTCCCAGATTTTATGCTGTCATAAAAGCCTACCTTGTAAATGGCATGCTGCAGCAGCCCCAGTTGCACCCCCTTAGTAGTGCCCCGGCATCCCACGTAGGCAGTGAGTCCATGTGAAATCAGAAAAAGTAACATCCCAGGAAATTTCTGGATTCCCCTCTTTTGGCTCCTGGGTTACAAATGAATTACTAGTATTTTGCACAAGGGACTTGCTTGTGTTGTATTCCATTCAGTTGAATGGCCCTAGCTGAATGGCCATAAAAAAAGCAGGCCTCTGTCAGTCTTGAAAGACTATGGTATCGTGCTCGGCGCTGCATACACTGCATGCGAAGCACGAAAGCCTGGGTTGGATTGTTATGGAAAGCCTGGGTTGGATTGGCTGTTCCCCAAGCAGCAAATCCTTCCTCTCCACGCCACTGAATTAGTCCAATGGAAAGGCAGAGCCAATACGATTGGATCCAACTGGCATCGCAGAGCTGGGCTAAGGACAGAAGCTCACCCTATCTTGTGGGGCCGACCCGGGTCTCGAGCCATAACTGTCAACCTATCTGAATGAAGAATGTGGTCTCAATTCATAAAATTCCTGTGGTTGGATATTTCTGGAGAAGATGGCTGAGGTGAAAAAGCTGGTTTTCTGATTCCCTTAGTTTGGAGGGATAGCACTGTTCATAACATAGAATTCTAAAGCTAGAGCTCACATAGTGCCTGATTTGTTCTAACATGTCCTCCTGAGAATGCTGTGTTTTGAAGCTTTATTCTGGCACTATTACTGATATGACCGAATCATGTGCTGTAAATTTGGGATTGGACTATTTTGACAGGTGATGCCAAAATTTTGCAAGTACTGGTAAGGTCTAGTACAGTGGTTCTCAATCTTCCTAATGCCATGACCCCTTTATAAGTTCCTCATGTTGTGGGGACCCCCAACCATAAAATCATTTTTGTTGCTACTTTATAACTGTAATTTTGCTACTGTTATGAATCGTAATATAAATATCCTATATGCAGGATGTATTTCATTATTACAAATGAAATGAGTGTTCTATGCACACATTGAACACAGTGGGATTTATTTCAGAGTAGGCATGCATAGGATTGGGCCCTGAGACTGAAATCCTATCCACATTTACATGGGAGTAAAGGCCCCCCTGACTATAATGGGATTTATTTCAGAGTAGGCATGCATAGGATTGGGCCCTGAGGCTGTCAGTCAGCCCCAGTGTGTGCTCAGCTATAGCCAGAGGTCTGGAAAGCCTGACCTGGCCCCCTGCACCAGGGGTCTTTAGGCGACCCCCTAGCAAGCTCTAGGCGACCCCCAAAGGGGTCCCAACCCCCACTTTGAGAAACACTGGTCTAGTATGTCTAAGCTGAAGAAAAAAATTAATGCCAGACTTCTTGTTAGAGTATGCTAAATATCTCTGTTTTTGATTTTAAGATCAGAAGTCCTTATTTTGATGGAGAGGAAATTTGTCTTCAAACACATAGACCATACAGATATCTTCCATCTCCCCCCAGTCTTCCCCAGCCCAACCTCCATGGCTGCTTTTTGGATCTATCATGAGATTCTACTCTGTCTGTCTGTCTGTCTGTCTGTCTGTCTGTCTGTCTGTCTGTCTGTCTGTCTGTCTGTCTACCGCTTTTCAACTGAAAAGTTCACAAAGCAGTTTACAAGAAAATGAAAAAATTAATAGCTAATTAATAGCTAATGGGTCCCTGTCACAAAAGGGCTCACAATCTAAAGTGCAAAAAGAACACCAGCAGAAGCCACTAGAATAGACATTGCTGGGGTGTGTATGGCCAGTTACTCTCCCCCTGCTAAATAAAAGAGGAAGACCCACTTGAAATAGTGTCTCTTGCCCAGTAAGTAGGGGTGTGCCCAGTAAGCAGGGGTGATCTATATTGTATAGTATTTGAAGTTATCATCCTGTTCACTATGGGAACAGGATGATAACTTCAAATACTGTACAGTGTAGCCAATCTGAATGTTTGAATGTTTTTAGATACTGAGCTGTTTTTAGAGCTATTTAATTTTAATACAAGAACATTCCTACAGGAGCAAAATGTTTGCATTCAGTGGATAAGTTTGGGCTTCACCCTGCTTAGCTCTTACGTGAAAATTAAAGTGTGCACTACCTTTATACCGTACAGTGGTTCCTTGGTTTCAAAGTGACTTGAACTAAGAGTGTTTTGGATTAAGAGCAAAACTTCTTTCATATTTTTGACTTGGTTTAAGTGCACTGTTCTTGGTTTAAGAGCAATTCTGAGGAAGTTTGGAACAGGCTTACATGGCCATGGAACTCACTGTGGGGAGGGAGATGGGGTTAGCTTGAGCTGGGGTAAGGCCCTGGACAAAGTTTGGAACAGGCTTCTATAGTCAAGGTACTCACCGGGGGGGGGGGGGGGTCTGGAGGGAGCAGCCTGAGCCAGGTGTGTGTGGCAGTGTGGAAAGAAGCCTTGTGAATGTTACAAAACTGCTCCCCATTTGCAGTATATTATTAATAGTAATGCTCCCTATTAGCAGGGAATGTTAAAATTGCACGAAAAGAAAGATTCAGTTGAGCCAATGAATAGCAGTGGCTCTGTTCATGATAGTCAGTGTCATTCTACAAAATCAGTCATTCTTCCTCTCTTTTGTATTAGTGTTTTGTAATCATTTTTATATACAGTAAATATTTTTCAGTTGTGGAACCAATTTGAGTTTCCGTTATTTCCTATGGGAAAATCAGTTTTGGATAACAAGTGTTTTGAATTACAAGTATGCTTTCAGAATGAATTATGCTCGTGAACCAAGGCACCACTGTACTTTGTTTAGAAATGTGTGTTGTAATTTCTATATAGAAGGGATTTCGGTGAGCTACAACTATTTTTTGATCCAGTGTGTACTTTTTGAGATTCATTTAAATCTTATGCCTAGAAAGAATTGGGAGAAATCTTCTGTACGGTAGTGCTTGTCCACAGAGCCTTCCCCCACTTTTAGTTATTTTGCAAACTATTTGTATTCTAGTACCACATACATTTTTGTTTTTTGATTTGTTTTTGCTATGATATTATTGTAGTTTTTGTATTTTAATGAACTATGAATGGGTGAAAATTCTTAAAAATACAGTATCCTTCATTGCTTTATCTTTTAAGTTTAATTTTATATGGGAACTAGCAAAAACCGTACCCACGTTGCGGGAGTAACATTTCCCCATACGACATTCTCCCCCTGTGCGCAACTTTCCCCCCGTGCGCATCTATCCCCCATGCGCAGCATCCTCGCCAGTGCAACCTCTTCCTCTGAACAACATCCCCCCCCCACTGCACCAGGCATCGAGCACCAAATTGGCTGGATGTTGGTCACTCTTCCATGTTAAGTATAGGACAAAAACACGTTGACCCCTTTTCAGCCCCTTAAGAGTTAAATTTCTCCACATGGTTTCTTGGTGGGTGTTCAGGTGACAGAAGGAACTCCCTCCCAGAATTCCATGTTTCTAGGCCCAGCAGTTGGGGTGGAATGTTGATGAGTCATCAATTCTCCAGTGCAAAGTATAGGGAGGAAAATGTGTTGCGCCCCTTTTCACCCCCTTTCTGTTGGAATTTCCGAAAACCGGTTCTTAGTGCACCCCTCGGTCACGGAAGGAACACCCACCCCAAATTTCACCCTTCTAGGCCCAGCGGTTTTGGCAGGGCGGTGGTGAGTGAGTGAGTCAGCCAGTCAGTCAGTGAGTCGGTGACTTTTCTCTTTTATATATATAGAAGAAGAAGAAGATACCTCTTGTAACAGTACCCATCTAATGGTACTGTTAGATTGGTAACAGTCTAGATTGGTAACAGTACCAATCTAATGTTTTGCATGTCTACTAAAGCACTTACTGCAGTTTGTATTGTGTTAAATGCAGTGTTATTGCATTTCTGTCCGATGTTGCATATACACAACAGGAATAAAATGTGAATTTAAAATATTTTGCTTTGCTTGGTGAATTTAAAATATTTTGTGAAAGTGTTATGAGAGATTTCAGAGTTCTTAGAATGGATCAGGCAAGAATTTCTCATGCAGTAGTTCATTGTACTTCAAGGAAAGGTGGATTTTTTCAGACCTATGCTGAGAGAGACCAATTACCGGTATATGCACAATTTCTAGAAACTTGTTTGGACATGATAGTTCTTTGTTTAATGGCTGCTATCTTTGCAACAAAGCTTACATATGCAACAGGCAGCATTTAAAGAACAATAAAAGCAGTGGAAAAATCAACGTTAACAGTTGCTCCAAGACTGTTTCTGGCAGCTATGTTATAGCCAACCAATTGCAGCATCACTCCAGCTGACATTATCCATTAGTGGGGTCACCAATCAACAAATTTGAGCGATGGCTCAGTGGAAAAGAACATCGCTGATGTCTGGGTCCCACTTCTGAGTGGTATGGACATGTGCTTCAGAAGGAGAATTTTACCAAAGGATTTTAAACCAAAGCTGTTCACTGTAGAGCATTTTCAGTATTCGAACATTTCAGCTCAGGACCCCTTTTCAGACTTTACAAATCTGTCCGGGACCCCCTGTCAAAATTGACTCCATGTCTACTTGTAAGTAAGTCCCATTGTTTTCAATGAGATTTACTCCCAGAAAAGCCTAGTGCCAGATTCCAAGATGGTGGATCCCACCATCTTGTAACTACCTGACCCAAGGTCGCAATGCCCCAAAGGGGGTCCTACTCCCACTTTGAATACCAATTCTGTAGAAATCAAAAGCTTAACTGTACAAACTGAAAAACATTTTAGAGAGTTTGCATCCCAACCCCAGGAGCTCTGAAATTGCTACCGCTGATCCTATGGGCATTGGGCTCCCTTTGGGAGTTTCCTTGGGGTAAGGAAGCCTTTGTTCCTCTACCCCAGGTAACACAGCTGTGGCACTAGTGGGTCACCTTGGATCCATGTCAGGTTGCCTTGGCTGGATAGCAGTTTAGGATTTAGTTACAAAGGCTCCATCTGTTCACTTCTCCTGCCTCAAAGTCTTACCACCTGCGGGTGCTGGAGGAGCACCCGCTAGCCATCCATATGGGGCTGAGGCCCAGTGCCAGCCACCTCTCCACATCAGGTGATGTATAGGTATCTTAGAGCACATTTGTGACACCCAGCAATGTCACTGGGCCATTTAGGATTGGACCCTGGGGGCACAATCATAACCAGTTTTCCAGCTTCAGGGTAAAGACAATGCAACTCTGAAGTAAGGAAACAAATACTGCCTTATTTTGAGGACTGCCTCCCAACTTCGGGATGCTTCCAAACTTCTAATGTTACAGTCTCAGACTAGTATAAACTTTTGGATGCAGCACATGCCCCACTTGGTACAATTGTGCCAGTGCTGGAAAGTTGGTTAGCATTGCACCCTGAATCTCCTAAGGGCCTTGGTGTATTACATTTTCCGGCTTCTTGCATGACACTGGAACTATTACCTATGTTGACTCTCACAGATATATGTGGACTTGATGGAGGAAAAACATCTGTCTACATAAATGCCTTAAACTATGTGTAGAGGTGTCCACATCTTCTGGCAAACATTATGTGTCAATCCAGCAGCCTGAGGATAGGAACTGTCAACATTTCAGCGACTGTAGAAAATATGGGAAGCTGAGATAATGGAAAGGAAGATGTTTCTTACTGATGAATGTTATATTATACCTCTGCAAGTAACAGCTGCGGGCTGTGACTAGTTGTTTATAAAAGAGAATGTAGGTGTGATTCTTACCTCTAGTACAGGGGTCTCCAAACTTTCAACCTCAGGGCTCCTAGAGCTTTAATAATTGTGTAGAGGTGGGAATTTCAGCAGATGTAACTTGTGATCTTTGAGATGCTTTCCTCCTCTGCATAATTGTTAAAGGTCCTGGAGTCCTGAAGATGAAAGTTAAGCCGGGTGACCAGATGCAAGACCCAAAATCCCCCCAATTCACCAAAATTCCTACCCAGTTAAAAAAATTGTAGGGCACCCTAAAAAAAAGTAGGAAAAATGTACGACATGTTAAAATAAAGCTAAAAACACCCATTTTGCATTCTGCACTTAATTTTTGCACAAATTTCATTGCAATAGACCAGACATCATCCAAAAAGACACATGTTTAAGTGATCCAGGCAGGCATCCACAGGCTTGCTCTTTCAGCCACCTTTCCTTTGCACCCTTACACAATATAAGCTCGATTGACTATAATACTTTTGAATGGACACAATTGGGCTTGGAGGCTTAAAACTTAAGAAGCCAGGAATTATCCCCACCATACCTATCCTGAGCAGGTTGTCAACTTTACACTCAGCCCCTGCTCATATGCTTTGACAGCAGCTTGATCAAAGGCCTCACAACCTGAGTAACTCAAGCCCTTGTTGTGAAATACATACTTTTTTGTGCAAAGTATATATTGGTGGATCTATATACAAAGGCATAGGAGCAGGGGAAGCTGGGGTTTTTTGGGGTCAGTTGGCAACCCTGCTTAAAAAAATCAATTCTTCCTCCTCCTTTCCCTCCAAGCCAAAGTCACTGCAGTTTCAGAGCAGCAGCAGGAGCTGCTCCACTTCCAAGGCTCCCTCCTTTCCTGGCTCTGCTCTCCACCAGCCTCAGCTGAGCTCCCTCCTTACTTACTTTCTTTGCAGCAAACAGCAAGCAGAGTCTCTCTCTCTCTGGTAAGTGCAGGGACTGGAACTGAATGCTGGCCATAGCCATTTTCCCAGCCATTCAGAGTTTGGAGCACATCAGTCCCTGGGAAGCAGGATTCATGCTGGGAGATGTAGTTCTTGCACTGATGGCTTAAAAAGGGGCTTTAGCAAGGGGAGGAAGGAGAAAGACTATAATTCTCTTCCCTCCCTCCCCCTCCATTAACCAGCAACCTCAGCAGCTCAGAGGGCCCTAAAGCAGCCACTGGAGCTGCACGCAGGCCTAAAATAAAAGCCCAGAAAATAACTGGAAAGGCCCCCAATTTCCTTTACAGAGAGGCCTCTACCCAGACTTCCAGTTCCAGGGCCTCATTTCTGGTTCTGTCAGGGGAATTTCCTGTCATCTGGCAACCCTGCTGCTGAGTCTCAAGAGACTTGAAAGGATAGAAAGACAATAGAAACACAATCATGAGATATGGTAGTGTAGTGAACTGGCATGTAGACCAGTGTCCTTATTGAGGTAGTTGAGTCATTCAGGTCACAGGATGTTTTCATTTTTCCTTCCTACTTCATCCTGTCCAACAACACGTTCCCTTGCATTCATAGGTCAATAGAATAACCCATTTTACCATTGAAAAATACTGACACGGATATGTGGTTACAGTAGCCTTAGTTAATGAGGACCCCCTATGTGACAAAGCCAGCTGCATCAGATTAAAAAGAACATTTTTTACGGAACAGCAAGCTGTTTGTATTGGCATAAAGTCTTGTTTTACATTTCACTAATAAATGAGACTTGGAAATAAGCATGTTTATTAATCACACAAGGCACTTGTTAAACACTTGGTTTGCAAATACTTGCTGATAACACTGCATCACCCAGAGACTTGCCAATAGAGCACGATCTACCTCCTTATGTGAAGTTTGAAATACAAAATAAAGCAGGTCGCCATTTACATGACTCCCCCATATTAGAATCTCTTCATCTTCCAATATGATTCTACATCTCAGATCCAAAAGAGTAACTGGCATCTATAGTCCTGCAGAATGGTTTCCATTGTTCTTATTGGTAACCTTAGTTAGACCCAGTCCGAACAATACATTCACCTTGCGATGAATAGAAAATTTGTGTCTGCGTTCATTTAGCTCTCTGCGTGAGATTTCATCCCCTTTGCATTTCAAGAATCCCCTTTGAACTGCTGATACATCTCCATGTTAAAAAATGGAGGGCTGTTTACTAAACTATTTTTTTTTGTGCTGTGGAGAAAGTCACCCTTTCACCCATAGTGGTACAAAAGATGTATAGAAATTTTGCTGATATTTATCTGTCCCATTTGCTTTCCTGATGTGGCAGTTTCTATCTTTGAAGTTTTTATCTTTTATCTATGACTGCATAGTTCACCATATTGCTTGGGTGGATGCCTCTACTTATTCTTCTTTCACCATGACTTCATACCTACTAATTCTTTAATGACATAATAGTTCAATTGACTTGAAGTTACAATGATGTAACAGCATTTGGCATCCTGGCCTCAATGCAGCAAGAACCACAGAATAACCCCCAACAAGACTCTTATTTACAGAGTCCAAAATTATGGTCCAAATCTCATGTGATGTTCTCTGCCTCTCTGAAAGCTTTCTGAGGCCTTCAGAGGGCTTTTAAACATTATTTTCAGTTTTAATAGGAAAAACCGCAAGTGATGTCTAAGGCCCTCTAGAGGCTACAGACAGCTTTTGGAAAGTCATAGCAAGTAGCACGAGGCCTCCATGGTCCTCGGGAGGGTGTGTGGTGGTGTGGATGTGACCAGAGTTCCTTTGCCTTTGGAAAGTGGCGGTGGGGTGTGGATGGCCATTCCATATCCATGGATAACTGAATCTGCAGGGATATAACCCCTGTACCTTTTAATTTCATTTTCTGCTCGTGGGCACTGTTACAATATATTTGCAGAGCCGTTCTTGCGATATGCTGGTGGTTCTTAACTTACAGCTGTGTCAGTACTACTGTACAGGTGTGTTGCATTTCCAACCTTGAACTTTTGTGCAGTCTTAGGGCAAAATCCTTAGTCTTTTAGTCATGTTTTCCTTTTGTGCACTATAGCAATGTTATTCCTTTTGTGACTGCCAAACAAACCTCTGAAACAGAATCGGGACACGTGATGGAGAAGAGCAATAGTTATCTGTAGTAGAAGAATCTTTGTATACCAGCTACTATATACCAGTTGCTGGGAAATTTAGGGCAAGTACCACCAGAAAAAAAAGAATTCACAAGTAATCTATATTTGTTATTTTTACACAAAAGAGAGCTTGCTGACTAGAAATTTAAAAACCCTGCAATGTCATTTGAAATTCCTTATTAACTAAAACATGTAGCATTTAATTTTATTCAGTGAGAGTTCAGGGCTATTACTAACCAGACGTCTTCTGTAAGCGTGACCACTTGAAACTTAAGATATCTATATAATTGATTTAAGTTAAAATACAGGTAAAAGTCAGCAGCATGTGAGTTGCTACAAGGGAACAAATCTGTTGTTGGATATCTGATCTCCAGAAGAGGCCTTGTTGCTTCAGAGTAACTTCTAACCTCAGTTCTCTCTGCCTAGTTCTTGTAAACCTTTGTTAGTACAAGTTCTTTAGAAGTTATATTAAGAGAGGATCTGTAGATTTCTGTATACTGACACATAAGAGCCTTGACCACTGTATTAGTTTGTCTGCATGTTCCCTATCAATCAATTAGGCTGAGGATTCTATTCCCATATGTCTCTGGAGTAGATAAGGCTGCTTCCATTTAGATCAACCAACCACTTCTAAGCTTCATTCTTTATTGCGGTAGGTTGTCATGCACAAATTACAAAAGCTTTTCTGTAGTACCTCCATAACCGTGGAATGTTCTGTTCAAATTTGTTGGTTTCCCTTTTCTGGCTTTATTTTGGAGGCAAGCAAAAAAATTTCCTGAAATTGGCTTTCTTTAGGAAGCTGAAATTACCTTATTTACCTTTTGAAATGCAGGAAGGATAGGAATTATTATTATTTTGTTATCCTGTTCATCAGATCCACAGCAGCTTTTGTGCTACTATGTGCTACTTTCAAGTTTCTCCAAACTTAATTTATATATTTAATTTCTGAGCATAGTGAACTACATTTTATTTCACAGTCTGTTTTCCACAGTGCTGTTTAATACAAAGTGCTTTGGTTGTCTGAGCAAGATTCCCAGCCAGCTTCTCAAAAGTTCAGGTTGGTAAGGTAAGGAGCTGCAGAAGTCTATCCTGCTGCTTTTGTCTCTTCAAATGCTGGGTGAGAGAAGAGCAGAGAGGAGGAGGTGCTTTCTTTATAAGCACAGAGAGGAGGAGTTCTCTCAAATTTTGACAAGGAAAGAAACAGCAGAGGGCTTTGGAGAGAGGTGGATATTTTTCTCACTTGAATAGAGATTCAACTATGATGATAATCAGCAGGCAAAATGCCTGCTGTTCCTTATTATTGGAACTTGTATACCAGCAAAAGAAGACTTTTCTTCTAACCCAAATGTATGTGTTGTAGGACATGGGAGATTCCCTTTTACTTACCTGGCACTTTGATGTATAGGAAACACGGGCAAGAACATGTCTTTCCTTTTCAAAGCCTCAGCACAAGTGAGAAAAACCTTTGTTACTCTTTAGAGCCCTCATTACATGCCAGATGTTTTTGGACAGCTTGTGATGCTCAATCTCGACTAAAGGATAATTATTATTATGTAGAAAGTATGGGTAGGAGAAGTTCAGTTGCAGAGAGAGAGAGTAAACACCACACACATTTAAAATCATAAACTTCATAGGCTTAGAAGATGTCCTCTTAGCTATTAACTGATTTCCTAACATGGACATCACATCATGTTTGGCTCCGCAAGCTGGCTGAAACCCTTTGTTTATGAAGCTTATTGTATTGGTTCTGAAACTTTTGTATATTGAGTCCATTTTACAGATACTTAATCCATTTGTATTGTTATGCCTCCTTAGAACTAAGCTTCATTCAACCTTAATAGTATCCAAATGTCATTCATTGGCATCCTTCACTCTCGAAAGACTATGGTATCGTGCTCTGATTGGATGTCCTAAAACAGCATCTGGTGTGGCTAAAATGCCTATCCAAATGTATTTTAGTCAATAATACCAGTATTTAATGCATGCCTATATACATTCAGCACAAAAAGTCATGTCCTATTTTAGAACTCTCTCTTTCAGCATGAACCGTATGTTAGGATATCTGCTGAGATTTTAACATGGGTAATTGAATCTTCAAAGGCCAGGTGATATGCTGCTAGGGACAGACTTCTCTGTTGTTCCACCCCAGCAGTAGAACATCCTGCCCCATATGTTTTCCTGATGTAAACGTATAACAACATTTAGACATGTGGCTAAAACTGTTTTATTTACCAGAGATTTTGGTAGAGTTACAGTTTATGGATTGTTCAGCTGTGTTGCTGCTTTTTGATTCCTTCTATTTTGTACTGTAATTTTTATATAAGTGACCTTTATGTTAATACAGTTTTTAAAGTATCATTTAATATCTTAGTTGCAATGGCGTTCTAGTGGGTGTCTAGTGCTTAGCGGTATCAATAAGCAATCCCTGCAGACTCCTAGGAGGTTCCTGTTATGAAGAGAATTGTGCTAGAAGAGCCATGAAGTGAATCCTTTGTTATACGATCTACTAGTGAAAAGCATACCCGCGTTGTGGGAGTAACATTTCCCCATATCGCATCATCCCCCTGTTCGCAGCTTTCCCCTGGTTTGCAACTTTCCCTCAGTGCAACCTCTTCTTCCGAATAACATTTCCTCCACTGCACCAGGCACCAAGCACCAAATTAGCTGGAGGCTGGTCAGTCTTCCATGTTAATTATAGGTCAAAAACATGTTGCACCCCTTTTCAGCCCCTTAAGGGTTAAATCTCTCCACATGGGTTCTTGGTGGATGTTCATGTGACAGAAGGAACTCCCTCCCCTAATTTCATGCTTCTAGGTCCGGGAGTTGGGGTGGAATGTTGATGAGTCATCAATTCTCCAATGCAAAGTATAGGGAGGAAAACGCGTTGCGCCCCTTTTCACCCCCTTCCCGTTGGAATTTCAGAAAACCGGTTCTTAGTGCACCCCTCCGTCACGGACGGAACACCCATCCCAAATTTCACGCTTCTAGGCCCAGCGGTTTTGGCAGGGTGTTGATGGATCAGTCAGTCAGTGACTTTTCTCTTTTATTCTCGTGTATAGATTCTCTAATTTGTTACATTTTAAAGCATGACAATTGTAATTTGTTAAAAGGTGAAGTTAAACTTCTCTTAAGAAGAGCCAATATCACACTCAGTTAATTGATCACTTTCATGAAGTGTGAAAAAGTTGAGTTGGCATTTCTCAAAGTATGTAGAATCTATAGGGCTCCTTTCAGGGGTTCCAAGATCACACAATAAATGGTTGCTATCTTCTCAGCACTAATGCCACTCCATGATGCACTGGCAATCAAGGGATGCCCAAGATTCTACATGTGTACCTGAGACTGTGTCTAGAAGTGAAAAAGGTTTCAGAGACCAAAGTTTGATAACTGCTTAGTTTTCCCATGTGAAACTAATTTCAAATATATTTTTTTCATGATTGGTTTATGTTTGTAATATTTGTTTAGTGTTTGTAATATTTGGCTAATTGTACAAATTTACAAATTTTTTTAAAATAAACTAGCAGAATATACCCATAGTTGTGGGAGTAAAATTTCAATATTGTAGACTCTGGGCACCAGGTGGCAGATATTAACAGGCACTCCAACGACAGACACTGGTACTGGAAGGTACTGGGACAGTAGCAGACAGCAGCTGGCACTGGACATCCCTTTCAGGCATCCATAGTGGACATCACCAGGCAGCAGGCATCCATAGTTGGCACGAGGCACTATGGAAGCAGGTACTACCTGGCGGTTGACACCCACTGGGCACTATAGGGCACTGGGTAGCCCTACTGGGTGGCAGCAAACAGCATAAAGCACCAGCGGGCACTGGGCACCACCAGGCACCACTGGGAATCCCTGTCAGGTACCAAGAATCGCACATCCATATCGGACACAAGGTGGTAAAGGGCAACACTGGGCATTCCTGCAGGACACCAAGCACCACTGGGCACTAAATTGGTTCTTAGTGGGTGCCTACAACATAGAAGGAATAGCCTCCCCAAATTTCACACTTGGCAGTTTTTGGCTGGGCATTGATGAATCAGTGAGTAAGTCAGTGAGTCTTCAATTTTATATACAGTATACTGTATACAAGGGTTTGCTGTTATTCTTTGACATTTCAGTGAAGAAAATTAAAGTTTGTATTTTTGAGAAATGAGGGCTGTTTTTTCCTGTCTCTAACTCAGCTGAGAACTGATGAATACCTTAGCAAATTCAAGATATATGCTTTTAGTTGTAGGCATTAATATCTATGAATTTATCAAAGCTGTTTGCCACTTTCTGAATTTAGTTTCTCGAATCGTTATGTGGTTGGTTATTAGCAAATGTTTCTAAGACAGAATAGGCTGCCTTTGTTTGCAGCATATGTGATAATATTTTTAAGTGACAACGTTAATGTAAAAACTAAATCGTAGTGCTGAAGAGTTGAAAATGGAAGCCTTTCATGTCCATTATCAACTAACCTAACTACTGTACTCAAACTGGTTATGCATAGTATTTAGTATATTCTGTGTTTACTAGTATTTAGTATATTTAGTATTCTGTGAACATTTGGTTTTCAAATAGCATACCTGTAGCTCAGGTTTTTAAAATACCAGAAGCCTTTCATTATGAACATGGTTGTGCAGTTTTATCCTCAACTTATGCCATTTGCATGAGGAACTGTCAAATTCACATATACTAGTGCATTCCAAAGTTATGATGGTGTAACAGTGTCGGTAGACTTGCTTTCTACAGGAACTCTCTTCAGAACTTCCGGCATACCTTGCCCGCAGTGTATAAAATTGAAAACATTGCTTCCTTCTTCACCTGGTTCCCTGGGCCTCCCTATGCTTTTTAGGCATTAAAAATGTTTTTCATCAAAACCAGAGGACTATTACTAGGAACAGCCATTCGGAGCCCAACAGCTGGCAGATGCACATGGCTTATGTTGTTCTCAAAAACCCTCTGGAGGCAAGTTGACTCTGGAGGGAGTGTATTCATGGGAGCCTGTGGACCCAATCTGCAATTAACTTGGATTGGTGGATATGAGATGTGGATATAGGGCCCCCATATATTCTTCTGATTTCCAGGTTTGAAACCAAATTACCATCTCTATAGGATTGTGACTGAACATGGAGAAAATGGATTATTATTTACTGGTATTTCTACCTTACCTTTCTCCCCAAAGGGATACAAGATTACTTTTCCAGTAATTGATATTTTTAAGAAAATTAAAATGTAAGTTGTATTTTGAGCAAGACATTTTGGATTTTCATACATTTTCAAATGCCCTACTATTTTAAAATAATTGGCTAAAACATATTTTGTAGCTGCAAATTGCTTTAATTTTTGTAGTGGGTGATGTACCTTTTATCTGTATTGAAACTACTGCTATTGCTGTTTAATTTTATTGGATGGTGATATATTTTTGGATGATGTATGAGGATAAATTTTATATTTAAAATCCTTCTGTAACAAAGGGTATATTTGGATTAAGTGAATTTGATTTAACAAAGAACTTAATATTTGTTGCATGTGCTCAACCTAAATGAGTACTATCAAATTCTGAAAACATAGCACCATTGAATTTCTCTTTGTGGTATTCTCCATTAGGAAGCCGGTGTAGATTTGTTGCAATAAGAACATATTCTTTCAATTGCTTAAAGCAGAAAGTCATTATTTTACAACATATTTACTGCCAGCTATTTTTTAAAGGATTATAGGAGAGTTCCAATGTTTTTAGGCCAGGGAAAAATGTTAAGAAACACAGAACTATTGAGTTCAGGAATGAACTTGTGCATAAGGAGTGCAATTTTGAATTATTTGAAAGTAAGTGAATACTGAAAGAGTTTGTGGCTGCAGTCCTAAAGACACTTTCCTCGGAGTAAGAACCCGTTGAACATAATGGGGCTTAGTTTGGAGTAGATATGGTTAGATTGTGCTCTCAGTGCTAATTAATCAAGCATTTTAAAGAAATGTGAACAATTAAGTCTGGAACTAGAAAGAACTGAGTTGGATCACATGGTCTCTCTTTATATATTAATCTCACACTGAAAGATGTCACCATAGAACATAATACTTTATTTGAATCCTACCTTTTTCCTGAAGGATTCAAGGCGGCTCACAATAATCAACAAAATTCACTAAAAAAATCATTAAAACCATCAACATCATTTAAAAACAACATTAAAATATCAATTTTAAAACACATCCACATTAAAAAAAATTTCCATAGAAGAAAAGTGATACCGTTTTTCAGAAAGATTCCATATGTGTCCTGCCTTACTCCTTTTTCAAGAACATGCATATAACAGTGTGTTACTACTTCCTAAAAATCTATTATACTCCAGCAATTAGATACATTAATGACTCAGTTTCAAGAGACCAAAATACATTTTCAGTTGTTAATTTGATCAACAGTTGTAAATAAATAGTAAACAGTTGAGGCACTGTTTGTTGAATGGAGGCACCGTTCTGCAGTGGTTCTGATCCTTCCTTGCTGACAGATCCCAGAAGGTGGTGTTGGGGGATGATTGCTTGGTACCCTGAACTCTTTGGTGTGGGATGCCACAAGGTTCCATCTATCCCCCTTGCTTTTCAACGTCTACATGAAGCTGCTGGGAGAGGTCATCCAGAAGTTTGTTGGGTTTTTTTAAAGTTTATTTTATTTATTTCAGATATGCTTCTCTCCCTATAAGGGATACAACATGGGAGTGGGTAACAACAGGAACAATAAACAAGGTTCTTCCAGTACAATTCCTCTTTAACTTCAATATGCATCTACTTTATAAACAATTGTCTTGCTTACAATCCACTTCTCATCACTTTATATACAGTATTTAAAATTTCTTAACTAACTAACATGTCTACCTGTATGCATTTTACAACTTTAACCAAGTATAAAAAGGTGTCCATATTTTTTTTATTTCTTCTGCTTTTCTGTCTTTCATTCTTTCAGTCAAAACATCTATCTTTCAATTAAAACGGTATCAATACATGTTTACAATCTTTACTTATATACGTTGGTATGATATTCAATAAGAAAATCTCTGGTTCCAAAGGGATGTGGTGAGGAGATGGATGTGAGTGAACAAGCTGAAATTAAATCCTGATAAGACAGAGTTTCTCCTGGTCCGGAAAGCTGCAAATTGAGTATTGGACCATCAGCCTGCCCTGAACAGGGTTGCACTCCCTCTAAAGGAGCAGGTTTGAAACTGGGGGTTTTCCTGGATCCACAGTTGCTCCTGGAGTCCCAGGAGCAATTGCTCAGCTTCAGTTGATTTGCCAGCTGCAAACATACCTACGTCAGTCAGATCTGGCCACAGTGAACCACACTCTAGTGACATCGAGATTGGATTATTGCAGCATGCTCTACGTGGGGCTGCCTATGAAAACAGCCTGGAAATTCCAACTAGTACAGAATGTGGTGGCTTGTGTGGTTTCTGGGGCTTGTCAGTTTGATTCTATCAGGCCACTGCTTCAGCGGATACTCTGGCTGCCCATTCGCTTCTGGCAAAATTCAGAGTGCTGGTCTTGACCTTTAAAGCCTTACACATCTTGGGTCCAGTGTATTTGAGGGACCTCCTCCTTCCATACAAACCAACCCGTCACCTAAGGTCATCACAGAGGGCCATACTAACTGTGCCACTACCAAGGGAGGTGAGAGGTGTGGTGGCTAGGAACAGGGCCTTATTGGTGGTTGCACGCCGCTTTGGAACTCCCTTCCCCTGGAACTTTGGAAAGCTCCCTCCAAGCTTCAGGCGGAGCCTAAAAATTTTCTTAAAAAAAACTTTTAAATGGGGGATGTTTGTTTAAATTACGTACGTTTCTAAATGTTTATAAATTGGGTTTTTTTTTAGAGTTTTTCAAATTTTACATGTCAGGCCTCAGCCCAAGAAAGATGGGATATAAATTTATTTAAGAAATCAAATAAATCTACTGAAACTTTCATTGAACTAGTTTTGTGTTACGACAGTCAGGAAATAGGCCGTTTTCCATCCTTAAAACCTTTGAAAATGAATAAACCTATATTTTCTTCATCTTGCCTTCTTCCGTAGTTGCATTGCATTTTCTTTCATCGCCTGGCTTTAGAAAGGGCAAAGACATGATTCTATGGTATACATTACTGCAGTCAAGGGACACTTTAAGTCAAGTGCTATAAAAATCTGTCAAATGTGGTTTTTTCTGCTTAGGGCTAGGCTAATGTCAAAGGACATATTGGGTTTTCTGAAATTTTTTAAAAATTGGTAACACAGAAGAAATCTCTAAACCATTTTGAAGAATTAAACTGAATTACTAGCAAAAGACACTGGCACTGATTGCCTTTTTGCTTCATTTTTAAGCATGTAAAACTCAAAAAGCTATGCAAATATGAAATCCTTTATAGAACAATGGATTTCAGCATGACATATGCGTGTGGTGGACCTTCAAAGGGAGGTGGAGGCTCTTATTTGTTGCTTTAGTCATGTCTGACTCTTGTGATCCCATGGACTGCAGCGTGCTTGGCCCCTTACATTTTACTTGCTCCCAACGTTTGTCCAAATTCATGTTCAGAGTTTCGATGACACTATTTAAACATTTCATCCTTTGCATCCTCTTCTCCTTTAGTCTTCAATTTTTTCTGAACAATCGAGCTTTTTTCTAGGGAGTCCACCCTTCCCATGAGGTGGCCAAAATATTTCAGCTTCAGGATCCCTCCTTCCTTTGAATAGACAGTAAAGAATCTTCCGGTGAAAGATTTCTTGGAGGATTGAGTCGTTTGATCTTCTTGTAGTCCAAGGGTCTCTCAAGAATCTTCTCCAGTACCATAATTCAAAGACATCTATTCTTCACCACTTAGCTTTCCTTATGGTCCAGCTCTCACAACCATAACTTACTACTGGGAAAACCATAGCTTTAACTACATGGATAAGACAAGGTCAGCAAGATAATATATCAACTCATGTACTAGGAGCTTTGACTGCTCATGACCCCAGGTATTTTCTGTGAAAATATTATTAGAAATCTGAATTTTAGCAATCTAGGATTTTTTTGGCCTCATGGTCTGTACCCTCTAATTTCCTTTGTGCATTATTCTCAACCTAGAGGCAAATGGAGATTCAAATAATGAGTTCCGCCTTGTGGCTCAGTCATTCCTCGTTAGTAATACCATTTTGACTCTGTGGTCCTAGGAGGGTCAGTTTTTTAAAAAGAGAAAATAGAAACCTTGAAAGGAAACACTCAATAGTGTTTAATAGTTTTAAGGTTCTTAATAAAGGGGTCCAAAATAGCTGGAATTAGCTACAATTATGATTTACATAGCTCTTTAACTTTTAGTGGTAACTTTATATCCAAACATCAGTCATAGAAATCCTGTTTTTCACATTTGCATGTGGTATATATTCCTAGAAATTAGAATCAAGTAGATCTATGTACTTAAATTTTATTGAAGGAAGACTTTTCAGTTAAATATTTGCTATTCCATGTTTTCAGTTTGCAATTCTTGTTTTCATAGAAAATAAGACTTACTATGACCTTTCTCTTAGGAGAGGACTCACTAATAACTGAAGCTGACTTCAATGGTACAAGTTATTAAATCCAAGGGGATTAATGTCCAGTTGATTTCCTCTAAAACCAGAGCACTATTGAGAGAGAGCCTAACCCTAAAGTTTTAGGTTTGCACAAAGTAATTTCCTCGTAATGCATTTGCTTCAGAGGAATTTCAAAATCCTGTTACATAAGAGAGGAGCAGAGTCCTATTTTAATCCAGGAGACTGATGCTTTAATAGCTTGTTTTATTTTAGTATTGATCCAAATAATTCTAAAGAAACCTCCTGATCAGAAATTTTAGTGAGAAGATAACTTTCTATGATAAAACCCCATTAATTCACTGATTTATCTCTCAATGAGATTAGATTGTAAAACTTGTTGGAGGCCTGCAGCCCCCTCTGTTGTAGTCTGAAGCTTCTGTAAACAGTTCTTATCAGCAATACACAGCTACTTCTGTTATCCTGTGAAAACCAGAAATAGCTGGATTTTCCATCAGGGTAATAAAGAAGCCCCTTTTAGTATCAACAGTGCTGCAGTTCATGTGGCTTTGTACTTCCACTGGAGCATGGCCACACCTTTTAAGAGCGAATTCCTGTTTCCAGTTCTTGTGCAGTGGTCCTCAACCTTTAGAGAACCATGGCCCGGGACCGTGGGAATCAAATTTCCCATGACCTAGAGGAGACGCACGTGCGCAGTTCCGTCCATGCTTGTGGATGGGGTTTGCCCTGGCTGTGAGGTCAGTTGGGCAGACACAGCCTGGCTTGTCTCGCAGCCAGAGCAAACTGTGCAGGCGCAGCCTTGTAGCTGGGCTGCACTTGCACAGTTCACCTAAGCTGTGAGGCGACTGGGCCACATGTGCCCAGTTGGGGGCTGGGCCTCGGCTGAGTGCCCTCAGGGCTCCGGTCCGCGGACAGTACTTGTGCAGCCTGGTGGCCAAGGTGCTGCAGACTGTCACTAGGCCACAGGCCTAAACTTCCCTGAATTCTTTGCCACTTGGAAATTCATGTGCTGTAGAAACTTCAGTAAGTTGATCTCACAGATAAATTGAGAAAGGTTTTGAGCAAAAATCAGGGAATTTCCTATGACCAAAAATCAGGGAATTTCCTTGTGACCATCTGATAAGTCAGGGGTTAAACCTAGGGGACTGGATGACTATTGTTTTGTCTGATTTTACGTGTTGCTAGAATCTGAGAATTAGCCAACCAGTAATTTTAACCTAAAAACTGTACTCCCTCTTATTAAAAATACAGTAAAATCATAGGTGCATTTTCATTAATTTTTTTAATTCTGGCCTTCACAACGTTTTTGTAAATATGCTCAGAGTAAGTAAATTGTAAACAAAATACTGGTAGAATTATTAATCAAATCTTGTTTGAAGATGCCTAGTGTGTTAAGCCAGAGACTTATTTGAAGATCATATACAGAATTGATAGTGTTTAATTCAGTTAAAAGAGAAGCAATAAGATGTAAGCAAGTGCATCTACAAATAGTTGCAAACTGATTTAGTTAGAAGTAAAGCAGGCCTCCGTCAGTCTTGAGAGACGATGGTATCGTGCTCTACGTTGTACACGCTGCATGCGAAGCATGAAAGCCTGGGTTGGATTGTTATGGAGGATAGGCTGTTACCCAAGCAGCAAACCCCCCCTCTCCACACCACTGAATTGGTCCAATGGAAAGGCAGAGCCAATACGATTGGATCCAGCTGGCGTCGCAGAGCTGGGCTAAGGACAGGAGCTCACCCTGTCTTGTGGGGCCGATCCGGGTCTCGAACCCTGGCCTGCTGGTTAACAGGCACAGTGTCTTAACCGCTGTAGATCCATTGCTTTCCATGTGTCTTGTTAGTAATGGTGGACTGAATTGTAGCCCAGGACTTTGTTTCAGATGAAAACAAGGATTACGTCCCTGTGTTTAAAAACCAGACCTCTGCCAAAACTGTTGCAAAATGGAGCAAGGCTACAGAAGGGTCTGCTAAAAAGAAGAAGGCTTGCTTGACAGAAGTGGAAGTCTTGAATCCTGGTTGACTTTTGCTTCAGAAGCAGTAAAAAGATTAAATTCTGCTGCAACTTGTCTTGAAGCCTGATCACCATGGAGATGGATTGTCCTGCCCTTATCTCTGCTACCTTAAGTGACTTCAGCAGATAAAGGGAGGGGTGAACTTGATGTAAATCAAGTGTAGATGGACATTGCCCCAAATCTGGCAGGAAATTTGTTGCCTTATAGGAAATTGTTGACGGTATTTATTTTACAGTTAAGGGGCTGAAAAGGAGTGCAACATGTTTTTGTCGTATACTTAACATAGAAGACTGACCAACATGCTCGGTGCCTGGTGCACTGGGGGGGATGTTGTTTGGAGGGAGGAGTTGCACTGGGGAGGATGCTGCGCAAGGGGGTTTTGCATATGGGGGGCTGTTGTGCATGGGCAGCAGTCGCAGATCAGGGGTGTTGCAGATGGGGAGGTGATGCGCGTGGGGGGTTGATGAGCAGTGGGGGATTGTTGCGAATGGGGGTGGATGCACATAGGGATGTTGCGCGGGGGGGGTGGATGCGCGGGGGGGGCATGATGATGCACATGGGGAGATGGCATACAGGGGAATTTTACTCCCACAACGTGGGTACACTTTTGCTAGTCTATGATAAGGGATTGATAATGGCTACAAGCAGAGTTTCAGTGCCATACCAGAAACTGGCATGAGTCAGATAATGAAATATTTCACAGATGCTGCTACCCGGAATTGACTGTTTAGTTGAATCACTATGTGAAAGTCAGCCCCATCCTTGCTGTTTCTTGGCCCTTGTTACTACTTTGCTGCCAGATCATTATGTTTCAGGGAAGCTGTATCTGATTGAAAATCTTTTTTGGGGCTATGCAACTATCCCACTGCCGTTTACCAGGACACTTATGTTCAGTATAATAAAACCTTGGATTGAGAGTAACATGGATTGATAGTGCTTTGAAAGGCAAGCAAACATTTCTAATAAATTTTGACTTGATATACAAGCAATAATAATAATAATAATAATAATAATAATAATAATAATAATAATAATAATATAAACATTATAAAAGCTATAAATTATAAAATTATAATTTTGCATTATAATTATAAACATTATAAAAGCTAAACATTATAAACATTATAAAACATATACATTACATATAAACATTATAAAAGTTATAAATACCTGGGCCATACCTGTAGTTAGATATACCTGTTTAGATACCATACAGGTATAACAGGAAAAACAGGATTAATACCTGTAATTAGATATACTACAGTATAGATATAGTATAGATGTAGTTAGATATACCATACCTGTAGTTAGATATACTGCTGGCATTGTGAACTGGACACAGAAGGAACTGGATGACTTGGATAGGGAAGTTAATGACCATTCACTATGCTTTACATCTACGTAGTGATGTTGACAGGCTGTACCTACGTAGAAGATCAGGGGGCAGAGGACTTTTGTAAGTGAAGCAGTCTGTTGAAGAAGAAAAACATACCCTAGCAGGTTATGTGCGAGAGAGCCAGGAATCTGCTCTGATTGAAGTCAGCAAGAGAAAGTTGCTGAAAGTGCAGCAGACTAACTATGAATATTGCAAAAGTGCAATTCAGGCTCAGACTGCCAGTTGGCAGAATAAAGTATTGCATGGCCAATTCCTTGCCAAGATTGAAGGAAAAGTGGATCAGGATAAGACCTGGTTGTGCCTCATGAGTGGAACACTGAAGAAGGAGACGGAAGGCCTGATACTTGCTGCCCAAGAACAGGCAAACAGGACAAATGCCATCAAGGTCAGAATTGAAAAATCAGCCGATGACCCAAAATGCCGGCTCTGCAAAGAAGTGGATGAAACCATTGACCACATTCTAAGTTGCTGCAAGAAGATTGCACAGACTGTCTACAAACTGAGGCACAACTCTGTTGCTCAGATGATCCACTGGAATTTATGTCAAAAGTATCATCTGCCAGTGGCAAAAAACTGGTGGGACCACAAGCCTGAAAAAGTGGTCACAAATGAGCAGGTCAAGCTTCTATGGGGCTTCAGGATACAGACTGGCAAGGCAAGGTCTTAAAACACAATATTCCAGATATCACCATCAGAGAAAGGAGTAAGGTGTGGCTTGTTGACATCGCCATACCAGGTGACAACAGAATTGAAGAGAAACAACTGGAAAAAATATCCCGCTACCAAGACCTAAGAGTTGAATTACAGCGAATTTGGTGTAAGCCCATGCAGCTGGTTCCAGTGGTAATTGGCACACTGGGTGCAGTGCCGAAAGACCTTAGCAGGCACCTGAAAACTATTGGCATTGATAAAATATCACTCTGCCAATTGCAGAAAGCCGCACTTCTGGGTTCAGCTAGAATTATACGCTGCTACATCACACAGTCCTAGACTCTTGGGAAGGGTCCGACTGGTGATGTGAATGAAACCAGCATGAAATTGTTTGCTGTGTATTTATGTTTGATTTTCAATATAGTAATAATAATAATAATAATAATAATAATAATAATAATAATAATAATAATAGGCATTTCTATGGTTGATAATAATAATAATAGGCATTTCTATACCGCTTTTCTGGTCTTTTGGATTGCTTGTTGCGAGAATTGCTCTTTTACAATGTTATACCTTTTATTAATTTAATAGTATAAATGTGTTGGCAAAGTATCCCATTTCCCTTCCCCTCTCACTTCTAAAAACAACCTTTGGGGCTTACAAACAACTATTCCTGTAATCCTTTCTCCTTTGTTAACTACTCTGCATCCTGCCATATGCTAACGTGGGTGAAGCATGGTCTTTTACTATCCTCCATTGCCAAGGCTAAACCAGTCACATAGGGTGAAATCCAGAGTAACTACGGGGAGTCCTTGCTCCGGAGTAAGAACAAGTTATTCTGGATTGCAATATGAATTTCCCATAGGCTTTCACTAGGTGGTGCAGTAACTGTGGGTGTACGTAATGTCTCTTACGTGCTCCCGTAATTACTCTGGATTGTGCCCATAGTCTCTTCCCCATTCTTTCTCTTTTCAAATCTTGACCACACCTAGCTGGATGTGTTCTTCTCTGTTATGGTCCTGATTGGGTGATGGTCCTCAGGTGGTGGTCTTCCAGCCTTCCGCTTCCTGTAAGGTAAACAGCCCCTCCCCAGGCTTGCCCTTTTTTTCCTAGGTGACCACACCTAGATGGGCATGTCCTTCCTGGACCTAAGGTATAAAAAACCCTGTATCATATTGTTCTCTCTCTTCCCCCTGGATCATCTCTTTTTGCTTGGACCTTCCCTTCTCTTTTCCACCTGGATCCCCTCTACCTCTTGGATCCTGGCATGGCCTGAAGAAGGTAGATATTGCTCCCTCCATTTTCTTTCCTAGCTCCCTCTCTTCCCCTTCCTTTGCCTCCTCTTCTTCTTGGTACTCACTATGCAATGAACAAGTAGACCTCATTCTCAGGCTATTGAGTGCATGTAATGTTACTTTATGCTTTATGACAATAAAATCTGCATCTTTGTGACAAGTTTTCCTTAGTGGTTCTCTTTCTAATAGGGGCATCCCCTCTGCATGACGCTGTTCTGAGTCCTGCCTAGGTCCTGTATAGTAACCAAAGAGAAGCACAAGCTAATTCCCCTATTTTTACTGCTCTCTTGGTAACATGCTCCTCAGACTTTATTCAAAGCGGTTTACATAGGCAGGCAAGTCTAAACTCCTGAAGGGATTTTTACAAACACAGAATGTTTCTATCATTTCAAGAACCAGCTACATTCAAGATATTACATTCACTGTCTGGTTTTCACTATTGGCCCCATGTCTGATCTGCTGGCTGACAAACTTCTTCACCTCTCACATGAAGGGCAGCTGAAATAGCTTCTTCACTCCCACTGAAAAGCAGATGGAAAATCTCAACTTCAGCAGCTGCTTTTTCAAGGGCTTGCTTTGGATCTGACTTCCAGTTATCTTGATCCCATTACCTTCAGCTCTTATCTTCAGGCAAATGGAGGCTCTACCCTCTAGACCAGACCTCCTGTCTTGTTAACAAGAAAAAATACATCTTGGACATGGCTGGTTTTGGCACTCTGTCAGTACCAAAAAAAGAGGACAAAGGCCCCAAAATGTAGGATGCCCAAAAACAATGTAGGACATGACAGAATAAAAGCTAAAAACATTATTGCTTTTATTTGCTTTGTTTAAACGCTACATTATTCTTAAATTTAAAACTATATTTATTACATGTGATTTATGAATTAAAGAAGGCTATTAAAGGAGGATAATGAAGATTTTTTTCCAGGACATGGCTAAAATCCAGGACATGTCTGAAAAAAGACGGCGTATGGTCACCCTGTGGATACATTACAACTCTTGTCAGTGGGTCAAATAGAGGGGTCTTGCTATGGGCCACATTGAGGCTTACTGCAGGCCCCATCTGGTCCATGTACTGGGGTTTGGACACCTCTGCCTTAGTTGGGATCAATGGTTGTGGCTATGTCAGCTGAAGGTTTGGTGAACCCTGCTTCAAAGCACTTTAACCAGAAATAGCTGCGATGTAAAGTATAGTGGTACCTTGGTTTACTGAGCATAAACTCTGAGGAGGGAAGTTAAAAGAGCCAATCTCAGAAACTTTGAGTCAAATTGCATATAAATAATTTGCATATAAATAGGTTACACTGTATTCATAAACCAAGGTACTAGTGGTGGACTTCGGGGGTTCTATAGAACCCTTTGCTAATGAGCGTCTTGTTCTGAGAAGTGGTTACTAATGGGACATAGATCCTATTGTTCCATGGACATAAAACCTGTTGTTAATTTAGGTTATTAGGACATAGAACCTGTTAATTTATTTGAACACCACCACTGGGAACCACTGTATACAATTCCTTTGCTAAAGTATATGTACTCATGAAAGCGTGTGTTACAGTATACATACTTCGATGTTTTATTCTTAATGCACTGAGGAAACAGCATATTATTTGAAGCGGGCAGTAGTTTTGACTGACTCTGCTATTCTCAGTCCTGAGTACTCAAGTTCTCCTTTAGGAGTGGAGCTGCTGAATCCCTGCTGCAAGTTAAATACATGTGACTCAAGCAATGTGAGAGAATGTTTCTGAAATACAGTTTCTCCTAAATACTGTACCTGTAATTCTACTCAATTATCTAAAACTTACTTAATGTTAAATATCCTAATCCATGAATTTAATTTCTCTCCCTTTGGGATATTGATAATTACTCTTCTACAGTGAGGATGGAGTTTCTGGAAAGAACTAATTGCTTTCACTAAAAGATGTTGGTTAATACTGTATTTGAAGTGACCTTCTATAATGGATAATTCAATTTTCATAAAAATAGTGATTATAATTGATTTCAATGGGTTGCAGTGGCTTAGTGTTTAAAGGCGCTGTGCCTGTCAATCTGAAATTCGACAGGTCAGCAGTTCAAGACCCAAGTACTGCAAGACGGAGTGAGCTTCCATCTGTTCCCCAGCTCCTGCCAACCTAGCAGTTCGAAAGCATCTAAAAGCAAATAGATAAATAGGTACTACCTCAGTGGGAAAGTCCGTGTGCTTTTGGGCCGCATATTCATGGAGGCATCTTAGGACAACACCGGGTCTGTTACTTGAAATGGGGATGAGCACCGCTCCCTAGAGTTGGCCATGACCACTAGCAGGGCAACCTGCAAGGAACATCTTGACCTTGACCTTCATAATGGATTTCAGTGTAAAATAGATTTCAGTATAATTGATTTAGTTCTGTAATCACATAGGGCAATGCATATGACATCCTTGTGTATGATTTTGAGCTTTCCTGCAAAAAGAAACACTTAAATAGCTTTGAGTCTCATCATTTTCTTAGCGTTATTCCTGCTCCTGGCAGGGTCCTCTTTAGATGATTGATGTGACATGGGGAAATCTGGCTGGCTTTTCGCCAGAATTTGCTTCATGCTGCACCTGGGTCTCGAACCACTGAGCCTTCAACCACGGAGCCACAAGGAGTTTCCAAATAGTTTAAGTCTAATTTATAATAAAAATGTAATTATAAACAAATACACGAAGTGTTGATTTTGAACTCTTAGAGGATTTTGAACTCTTAGATGTGCAGTTGGTGAAAGCATTAGTCTTTTCCTACTTCTTATTCTAAATATTTCAGTATGTCTGAAATTCACCTTACTCAAAAGCGGGATCTCCATCTGGATGTTAAGCTCTGTGCATTAGAAAAGTCTTCCTGCTAAAGCTGATATTAGTGGGTGAGCCACTTACCAGCTTACAATGCACTTTAAAAGACTACATGCCATATATGTACATGTAGAGTTGACATATGCAGAAAAATACACAGAATACCGCAGTACATGATGTAGCATTTCCTTAACAAGGAAAAAGACTTGTTAACAATTCCCTACACTCAAGCATTTCACATAATTATAACTTACTGATGCAAGATTTGCATGAAACATTAATTTTGTATTGATTGTTCAATAAAAGTACATTCTGTTTCAGTCTTCATCTTGGGGCATTGTATATTATTATGTAATACTTGGAATCACTATCCATTATAATTATATATTTTGGTAGGATAGTGCTGTTGGCCCTTTAAGGGTTTTACAAATATTTTGGTTCCTAATCTTTCATGGGACAAGATTCACACATGCATTTGATAAAATGGGCTGTAGTTCATATAAATATGCTATGATATATTTAAATTGGTATAAGTCTCTTGTCATTTTAATTATACATTTGTTTGAAAATATTAGAACAAGAAAGTATTTTATTACTGACTTTGTAAAGAGATTTTGTCTGCCAGTTTTTTCCTGGGATGATTATTTTGCTGATAGATCCTCAAGAGCATTAAGAGATGAACATCCCTAACCATATGTTAATCAGTATGCAATAGATGAAGGATTTTTTTGTGGGGTTGTGGCAATGGTGACATGATTGTTTTTGTTTTATCTACCACACAACTCTTTTGTATCTTTAATGTTTTTGAAAATATGTGGGAAAACCTGAATATGTTAATGTGTTAATGCATGTTTATATCTGTTTTAGAAGGTCTAAAACAGGATTTGCCAGATTGTCTCTTATTGGCTAACGTGGGACTCTGCAGCCAAAATTATTTTTAATATAATTCTGTAATTCCGAACCATCATTTTACTATTCATTTAAATATTTTGGAATTTATGAAATTTTATTTTCAAAATCTTCTTCTTCCTCCTCAGGATCGTACAAGTGTCCCCCACTTTCTGCCACCCCATTTTTGGTCATTTCACTCTTTCATCACTCTTAAAATATACCCAGAATTCTGTTTTTCATCAGGGAGTCTCACTGATTCGTCAGTTTAAAAACAAATGATGTAATTTGCGACATATGCCTTTGTTTATTTTAGTAGAATTTGGTGTGTATTTTGGCTGTGTGTTAATAAATATGTGTTATTTGCAGCACAATTCAGAGCAACTAATCTGTCCACATAAGAGCCCTTGGGTTGCCCTATCTATCACTAGGGTGGAGCAACTGCAAGATGCTCCACCCCAGTTACTCTGGAAGAGGTTTAGGGCAGAGCAAGGCAATATAGGGTGCCCTAAGAGAGGTGGACCTGCTCTGCCCTAGCTGCTCTGCCCTAGGCAGTTCAGGAGAGGCATGTTGAGAGCATCTTTAGCATTGCCTAGGGCAGAGCAGTTACTCTGTATCCAAAGCTGTTTCCAAGGCAGACATGACCTCTTCCAGTTCCTCAGGAGCAGGTATAGTAATGAGTAGACCCATAGGGGTCCATGATAAGGCCCGAGTAAGAATGGCAGTATTGACCAAAAATCTGAGTTCTTGGCCAGCCTAGCTGCAATGCTTGCTTCTCAACCTCAGGATATGAAACAACTACGGCTGCTCACAAACCTCAGGATACAGCAGGCCACTCCAAGAAGCCCCTTGTATAAACTGTAGAATGTACTGGCATCTCATCAGGGACTCCTTATAAGGCAGGCACCCAGTGGCATCACCAGACTGGTGCAGCTGGTGTGGGCCACATTGGATGATGCGCTCCGTATGGGGTGATGCGCTGGAGGAGTTTGACTGTCCTTTGGCAGGCCCCAGGCGTCAGCGCACCCATTCAGGTCTGCTCCAAGGCAGAACAGCAGCCAGAAGCTGCCAATCATCCTCGGAGCTGACCTGAATGGCCAGCTGAGGTGCACTGCGCAGAAACACACAGATCATGCCGAACAGCTTCAGAGACTTCCTTAGAGCGGAGGAAGTCCACGCCTCTGAACAGCCATTCGGCCTCGCTCAGGAGGCGGAGCAGCAGCCAAATGGCTTCAGAAGAGTACTGCGTGGGCACCAACTCTGATGCCTGCACAGTCTCCTCTGAAGTCGAAAGGCTTCAGAAAAGTACTGTGCCTGCGTCGGAGATGGTGCCTGTGTGGTACTCTTTCTGAAGCCAGTTGGCTTCAGAAACAACTGCACAGGCACCAACAACTGCACAGTCCAGGTAGGGTGTGCGCACATCCCAGGGGTGACACCCAGACTTCCGCACTGGGTGATGCGCAGAGTCATGTCACCTCTGTAGGCACCACAGCTGCTGTTTGTTCATTGTAATCTGAGGGGTGTCTCTTCAGGAGCAAGTCCTCCCCATGTGTCAATTACTTAGCATGCTATGGAGCAGTATGGGCTGTGGGTGGCGCAAGCGGTTAAGATGTTGTGCCTGTTAACCAGCCGGCCAGGGTTCGAGACCCGGGTCGGCCCCAGAAGACAGGGTGAGCTCCTGTCCTTAGCCTAGCTCTGCGATGCCAGCTGGATCCAATCGTATTGGCTCTGCCTTTCCATTGGACTAATTCAGTGGCGTGGAGAGGGGGGATTTGCTGCTTGGGTAACAGCCTATCCTCCATAACAATCCAACCCAGGCTTTCATGCTTCGCATGCAGTGTATGCAGTGCAGAGCATGATACCATAGTCTCTCAAAACTGATGGAGGCCTGATCTGGAGCAGTTAGGGCAACCCAAGCTTCCTGACTCTCTGGATGCAGCATAACTTTCTGCTCTGGAAACAGAATAGTTAGGAGAGAGCAGTTAGGGCAGAGCAGGCTGAACTTGCTCTGGATTGTGCCCATAGGCTTTTTCAAGTGATAATTCTGACTTTTTTGGTGGCCATTTTGCATCTGCAAGCTGAAAAAGACTGAGTTCCACTTTTCATCGTTTTTTACTTTTGGTTGGTGCTCCAGTCCCTAACCCATCCAATAAATGGGAGATGTCTGCACTTTTCTTGACCAGAACAGCAGTGGTACGGTAATTTATTTTAAAGGAAGTGGAAAATGCAGTATTTGTTTGATAGTATTGCTGATCTTTCTAGAATTAACTGCAACCCTTGCTTTTCTAGATTTTATAGGATGATGTAGAATAGATTATCCTGAAACCCTTCAGTCTGGATTCAGGCCTTGTTTCAAGATGCAAATTGCCTTGCTTGCCTGGTTGGCTTATCTGTGTTGGGAACTACTTGGAGGGAGTGGGCTCTTATTGGATTTTTGGTGGTTTTGATACCTCTGACCACAATCCTTATGGTGTCCTGTATTACATTGTCTCTCTTACCTGTCAGGTGGGTTTCAGAAAGTGACATTTTGAGACTGCTGCTTCACCCCTTGGATATGGGCCTGTGAGTTCCCACAGTTTTCCATCTCGTCATCCATGCTGGTTCATCTATAATGAACCTGCTGAGAGTTGTTGTCTGGGGATTTGGATTGCTTAGTCTGAGATTGTACACTGTTGAAACCTGGCTTTATGTCTCTTTTCTATATGAGGAATATGGGTATGTTCTGAAGAGTGAAGAACATGTAATTGGTTAATATGGTGAAATTTAATTGAGGCAAGACAAAAGTTTTGTTGAACAGCAGAAGCGCTTATATAGGATGCAAGTTGCATTCCTGCTGAAGGAACAACCTTGTAACTTGGGAATACTCCTAGACCTGACCTCAAACCTGGAAAACCAGGTGATGGAAGTTGCCAGCATAGCATTCTGTGATGATTCATGTTTCCCATGGGTTTTCTTTTTTAAACAAATTACAGATCCATTTGGGAGCCTTTTGGATAATTGAGCCATTTTCTCATTCCTTTTCCTATGTAAATTACTTTGACTTTTTTGAAAAGCAATGCATAATTTTTTTAAATAATTGGTGAGCAAAATTAAAGCACTAACCATGAGGATAAGAACATAAGAGGAATCTCACCAAATGCCACAGGGAGCACAGAAGACAAGACACTTGCATCCTGGTGCCCTCCCTTCATTTGGCATCAAGAACAAGGAGGTTGCACATACCTGTCATGGCTTGTAATCTGTGTAGGACTTTGTGCAATCCCCACTTAAAGATGTTCAGGCTAGATGCCATCACCATATGTTCTGGCAAGGAGTTCCAAAGTCTAGTTTCATGCTGGGTTAAAGAACACTTAATTTTACTGGATGTCTCCTCGTTCTGGTGTTATGTGAGAGGAAAAGTGCATTTCCCTATCCTGGATATCCACTCTATCCAGCCCCTGTATAATTTTGTATGTATCAATCATGTCCCTCCTCAGGCAACTCTTTTTTAGACTGGAACCCCATACTCAATAGGGGTGATTTTCAACAGATGTGCCGTGAGTTAGTGGGGAGGAGAAGAAACGGGTGGTAGCAGATCTGTCCCTTTTCGTTTTTTCAATGCGAGCGGAGCCTCAGGCTTCCAAGGCTTCTGCTTATCTACTCAGAAGCATCATTGTTTTCAGTGGGGATTATTCTTAGGAAAGTGTGCATAGTTGAGAACTGCAGCATTTCATCTCCTGCTGCAAGTACCAAAATGTAGGGATCCAAGAGTTGCTTCTTGCAGGCTGCTAAGCCAGCAGTCAAGACAGGGCTGAGAGCTGCAGCAATCTGCCTGGTGCACCTACCAAAGTACAGAAGCTCCTGAGTAGGGACCAAAACCTGCAGATTTTCACCTTGCTGCTCAGTAAAAAATAGAATTGAGGCACTGAATGACTCAAATGTCCAGCCTAAACCGCTGGACCTAGAAGTGTGAAATTTGGGGAGCGTGTGCCTTCCATGATGGAGGTACCCACTAAGAACTGGTTTTTGGAAATTCCAACTGGAAGGGGGTGAAAAAGGGTGCAAAGCGTCTTCCTCCCTAATCTATACCCTGTACTTCCTCCCTATACATTGAAGAATCCCTGACTGATCAATTCCCTGCCCCAACCCCTAGAAGCATGACATTCTGACATTCAATGACAAAGTCATTATGTGATGTGAGTGCTGATTTTTAGAATTTTAACCCCTAAGGGGCTGAAAAAGGGTGGAACGCATTTTCAGCATGTACTTAACATTGAAGACTGATTTACACCCAGCCCCTAATGCTGCACCTTATCAGTAGGGAGAGTCCACGATTGTGGGGGGAATGGTGCATGGTTGGGGGTGGGGGGAAGGTCCACAAGGGGCAGGTTGCATGGCTGTGGTGCTACACTGGGGTGTGGAGCCTGGGGCAGATGGTGCACAGTGGGTATTTTACTCCTGCAATGGTTGGGGGTATTTTACTCCCACAATAGTAAAATAGTGGATAAATTTTGCTAGTTCCAGTATATAAATTTCATCCAGAAGAACTCTGTTTTTCCTAGTTCTAAATTTCCCTTCCCATGCTTTTCACTGTGCTGCTTCAGAACACAATGGATTTAAAAAAATTGTTGGGAAACAGATGTTGTATGACTAAAGTATCCAGCTGTGTACTAACAATGAATCTTGTACTGCTTCGTTAACAGTTTCTTGGCAGGCAGGCACACATGTCACATAAGAAGCACAGTATTAGGAAATAAAAATAATTTTCTGAGTTTCAAAATATTGGCAACATTGTGTCAAATATCTGTGTGGGCAAAATGCTGAATGTTAGTCATAGTAAGGTCAAGGGAAGTGCTGTGGAAATTCTTAACTATATGAGATAATCATAGTGTGTGTTTGAGGTTTACACTCTTACTAGGTTATTTGAAACAGAAGTCCTATGTTAAAGAGACTATTTAATAAAGAAATATAGATGTGTTCCAAATTGTATTTGTTTTTATTTTGCTGCAAAATTGGGGTATTTAGCCCAATTTCTAGTATACCTATATGAAAATAATTTGATGTTTAACTTGGCTGTTGCAGTAATGTAGCCAAAGCCACTATGCCTGCATGTTTATATGGCAAATAATAATTTATGGTTCTCTTTTTGTGTCATAAAATTGAACTGCTTACCAGATCCAGCATTATTTATCTACCTGAGGCCTTCATCTTTTCCTTAGCTAAGCTTATTACAGTAAAAAATGAGCAGCTGCTGGCATCTGTGTTGGGGTTAGTTTTTGGGTTTTTTTCCCACAAGCTGAAATAGAATTTTTTTCTTTGTTGCTTTTTTAAAAAATTACTTTTCACAGATGGTGGAAACAACCTTGTTAGAAGCTTTTCCATGTCAATGAGGAATCTTCCTTTTGCAATTTTTTTCATAGAAACAATTATGAAATATTTCAGTTAAGACTGTCGTAATTTTAAGGACTAAATAGAATTTGTCTATAAGAACATCCTGTCACATTGTTAACACCGTGTTACCACTAACCTTCTTGGCATAATAAAATCTGTTCTAGGAAGCATACCTGTATCTGTACTTTTTCAGATACAGAAGAGTTTTATCTTTTGCTTCCTCCTTCCCAGGTCCGGTGGACATTGCTGTTTTTGATACATTTTAGCTGTTAACTCTGAGATACTGGAGATTTGTATGAGCTTGTAAACAACAGATTTTTTTTTGAATATTTATGTATATAATCAGCCTAAGTTTATGATTTATTATAGTTCACCAATTAAATAATTCCTGTAATAGATTTTATGAACAGGTATCATGAAAAAAGCAAATTTTTACAAGAACTTCACAAGTTGTGGTGTTAACAATTTTTTTAATTTCTGAAAATTTATATCTTGATTTGAAGTTATCTGTGACTGAAATCATAAAAAGAAGCAAGTTGGTTCTCATTTGTTTATGAAAAGCAGATATGTGAGCAATTTTACATTTGTCTAGAAGGCTTGCAGACTTGACTATGGGCAAAATCCATTGTAGTTTCAAGTCCACACAGTTACGTCACTCTTTAGTGTTATCTTATGGAAAGTCATCTTAACTGCTTCGGAGCAAAGGGCTTAATTTCACTTCAGGATATAGGCCTATGTTTGTTTTTCATGGTAGATCATTCAGTCTGAACTTTGACTGTAGTTGAATTTCTATTTTGAATCCTCTCACAGGTTCATGTGATTGCACTGAAAATCATCAGTATTGTAAGTTGGATCCAAAATGCACTCTGCATGAATGGAAATAACCTTAGTTCAGACACTGAATTTGTATTACAACCCTCCATGTACATTAGAGGTTTTGCACTCCTCTTGTATCCTCAAGTCCCTCAAGTCTTGTATCCTCAAGTCTCCTCCACCCACCTCCATCTGATTGAAGGCTGGGGTAGTATTCAGAAACGTACCATGAGACGCACCAGACCATGAGACGCACCAAAGTTTAGAGGAGCAAAACAAGAAAAAAATATTCTGAACCAAATGGTGTACTAATATATTTAATAAAATATAGTAGAATAATATTTCAACCATGTAAAGTCTACAGTGGTAGTAAGAACCATTATCACTTTCATTAACAACTGAGGAAAGACGTTAAGCTTCAAGCACTCTTTTAATTTTCTGGTAACCCCAAAAACTCATCATCTCTAGTGTCAGTGATTTGTGACTTTTGCACAAATCTCATTGCAAATGATCAGACAACATTTTGCCCAAATCTCATTGCAAATAGTCCAGGAAGGCAGGTAAGTTGGGGGGGGTTCTTTTGGGGGGTAGGTATGGAAATGTGAGGGGATCCTAGATACATAGGGAAGAGTGAGGGAGGCACAGGCATGGAGCAGGAGGGACCAGGTCTTGTGCATGTCTACTTTGGAGCAAGTCTCCAAGCCAGGGAAGGCTGGTTAGGATTGCAACTGTGCCAGGGTGGCCAGATGCCAAACCCAAAATTCCTGAACCCCAGGGCAAAATTCCTACTCGCTTAAAAAATTGCCAAAAAATGTATTTTTTTGTTTTTATATTTTTGATTTTTACTTTTTTGGCCATAACTTTTGATAGGAAGGAGATATCTCAAAACTGATTGTTGCATTGGATTCTGCTCTTCAATACGAATCCAACAACATATGACATGATGGGGTAAGGTGCTCCAGGATTGGCCCTATCACTCTATCAGACGCACAGACATTTCCCCCCCTTTGAGAAGAAAAAAAGTGCGTCTTATAAACCGGAAATACGGTATTCTCTTCTACACCTATTTTTCCTTAGTGAACAGGTTCCCAACTCTCAGGGAGAGTCTGGGACATGCAAAATGTTTGCTGAGAAGGGGAGCAGTAGCAACACAGCCATAGATGCACGGCCTGACTACCTGGGGGGTTACTTATGGGTCTCCAGAGGGTGCAGTAAGCCCTCAATACCCTCTCCAGGCTCCCCTGAATGTCTAGGCATTTGTAAAAACCAAGAAGCCACTTCTGGTTTCACAATGAAAACCAGAGGTGATTTTTTTGTTCATGTCACTGCTCTCCCTATCACTTTATAGAGGCAGCTACAGTGGTTCCCTGGTTGGTGTGTAGTGATGCCCTTCCCATTTGAAAAAATTTTCCCCAGTGAATTGTGTGCAGTTCTTGATGTATTCTTAGCTTTGAATGTGGTTTGGAATGCACAGGATCTGAAAAAGCACTGGTGTACATTCCTGCACATGTCAGGGGAGGGAAGTCCTAGCCATCCTTTGGTGTAAGGGTTGTCTGGAGGTGGGGAGATAATCTACTAATTGTGAGAACAGATGGTGATGAAGAATGGAGAATTATATGGTGATGAAGAGAATTGCTGTATTTAAACATACAGTGGTGCCTCACATAAAGAGCTTAATTTGTTCCAGAGGCATGCTCTTTAAGTGAAGCAGATTTTTCCATAGGAAACAATGGAAACTCAGATGATTGGTTCCACAACCCCCCGAATATTCATATAAAAATATTAATTGGATGTAAAAATGATGACAAAACACTGGAATTGAATACAAATCATGCATTCAATGTGCATGGTCCTATGAAGTCTACTTAGGCTGCAATTCTAAAGACACTTTCCTGGAAGTAAGCTCCATTTAACACAATGGGGCTTACTTCTGAGTAGACAAAGTTCGGAGACTGCAATCAAAGACACTTTCCTGGGAGGCTTACCTAGGCTGCTGCTGGAGGTTCGAGGTGGACGGTGGAGGCACTTGGGGGCAGTTAGGGGCAGCTGTCTCTGGCACCTCCAGGCAAGCGCTGGCCGGCAGCCCTTTTAAAGAGCCTCCATAGTGCACTTGCTTGTTAAGTGAAGTGGAACTTGTTATGTGAAGCAATATTTCTTGGAAATTTTTGCTTGTTATGTGAAACGCTTGTTAAGTGAGGTACCACTGTATTTTAACAAGTTGCTCTTTCATTTTGCACTACTTTGTCTATTCTGAGCCTATTTCTTTTAAAAAATGTCTACATTTTCTTTTTATGAAGAAAAGAACCTTTACAGAAGTGTGCAGTGTAAAATACAGAGCTAAGAATTAGACTGTTTCAGTTGTCAGGGGCAAGACCATTCTTGGAAGAACACTTTGGAATTCAAGTATTTGGCTTGCCTATTTGCCTGGGGAAAGGGTGGGAAAGGATGTTAGAATGACTTTATATTTTATGAATATTTTGAATTTCTTTTCTGTAGCAGCAGCAGCAAATGCTGGCACTGTACTGCAAATTAAACTTTTCCATCTGTTACAAAGTACATTAAAACCTTGGATTGAGAGTGTTCTGGAAGACAAACAAACATTTCTAATAAATTTTGACTTGATGTACATGCATCACTTGATAAGCAAGTGAAAAATAGTTCCGGCTAGGATATAGCTGGTTTTGACACTCCACCAGCAAGCACCTGCTTAGCCTCTCCTCAGAGACCAGCCTATGCATGTCTACTATAAAGTAAGCCTATTACAGTCAATGGGGCTCACTTCCAAGTGAAGGGGGCAGTGAAAATGATCCTGAGAGACCTAGCATTGCATTTCTACTCTAAAGGAAGCCCTATCTGTGGTGCTCACTTCTGCGTAAGAGGGCAAGACTGCAACCTGAGAGACTATGTGCAGGTTAATTTGTTTTATTTTTTCTTTATATTTTCCAAATTATATATGCAAAAATATATAGTTTATATTATATTATAAAAGATTATAATTATATATTATATACTATATTATATTATATATTATAAAAGATTATATATCTTTATATTTTTATATTTCTTTATATTTTATATTTTGTATTATCTTACAGTATTGTAATCATTTTAATATGAATATTTTTTGTTTATGGAACAAATTGTCTGAATTTCCATTATTTCTTATTTCTTATGGGAAAATTCGCTTTGATATATATTTGGATTGCATCATGTTTCCAGAACAAATTATGCTCACAAACCAAGGTACCACTATTATAGCTGCCCCAGCTTAAAGCAGGTGGCTGTGCTACTCTGCATATCTTTTTGTATTAGAATAATTAGAATGTCTCTAGCAAGTTTTCATACAGAATGTTTAAACTTGTTCATTTTCTAGTCCATTTTCCTGTCTTGTAGTCTCTGTGCAGGTGTGCAGTTAAAAGCCCTTCTGTGAAGATTCTGTGCAGAGCTGTTTTGCTAAGAAGGTGGTGCTTTTGCATTCCTCCATAAAGTTGACCTGCACCTGTTCTGGTTGAAGTTCCTGCTTTCTAACTCAGTTGCAGTAGGATAATGTTCTCCATGCATGATTTCCATTTTCTCACTAAAGCTGAACTAGCAATTTAGCTATTCTGTTTCAGTTGAGTACTATGGATTTTGTTATGTGGATTTTTAAAAAATCAGCAATTTTGAAGGAATTCCTTTACACATGTATGTATAGCAAAGCTGGTAACTTTAAAGTGTTGTGCTGATAGAGCAGTGATTTTCAACCACTGTGCTGTGGCATACTGATGTGCCGTGAATGGTCTGTAGGCATGCCACAAGATTTGGGGAAAGGTCATTTATTAATGGGGAAATTGAAAGATTTGAGACCACTGCCAACACCATAGTGTGCCTTGTCAGTGATTTTTTAAAAAAACTGATGGTGTGCCTTGACAATTTTAGTACCTTATCAATGTGCCATGAGGTAAAAAGGGTTGAAAATCACTGTTGTAATGTAGAGGGATGGTGCATTTCAGTTGGCTACACTCATTGTTTCATTTGACAACAGCAGCAAATCTTGGGTTGCTGCCAAAAATTAAGTAAAGTTGCAGTTGTGTATATGCCTTTCTGTGAGCAAACCCCATTTAACAAAATAGGTCTTTTTTCTGAGTAAATATATAGTAGACCTCACCTGGAGTACTGTGTCCAGTTCTGGACACCTCACTTTAAGAAAGATGCAGCCAAAGTAGAGGATGTTCAGAGGAGAGTGACAAGAATGATCAGTGGGCTGGAAGAGAAGCTGTGTAAACAAAGGTTGAGAGAACTACTGTATTTACACACACACACACACACACACACACACACACACACACACACACACACTCTTAATGATTATAAGTATAGGGTGCACCATTATATTCAATGGTGCATTATATACTAGTAAATAAGGTAGATCTGTTCAAGCCTGAGAAGAGAGGGCTAAAAGGAGATATGATAGCATTCTTCAAATACTTGAGGTCTGTCATATGGAAGAAGGGGTGCATTTGTCCTCAACTGCCTCTGAAAGTAGAACTAGAACCAACAAGTACAAACTGCAAGAAAGGAGATTGTGGCTGGATATCAGAAAAAAAAAATCCTGACCCAGAGGGCATTTCAGTAGAGGAATAGATTGCCAAAGAAGATGGTTCACTCTTCTTCACTGGGGATGTTCATGCACAACAGGCTCAACAAGTAACTGTCAGAAATGCTGTAGGTCAAGAAGGATTTCCCGCTTACAGGCAGGGGGTTGGACTAGATCACCTGTTAGGTCCCTTCCACCTCTGCTTTTTTTGGAGTCATCCCATTCAACCTCAAGAAAAGCTGAATAGGTGATCCTCGTGAAAGGAACAATATAGGAGCATATTTTGTAAAGATTTGTATCACATCTAAAAAGGAAACATAAGTTCTTACCTCCAGAGGAATTCCTTTGAATCAATCATAAAACACCTCAGAAGGGTTAGCAGTGCTTCTTGCAAGAGAAAAGATTCTAATCTCATTGGGACATTTTAAAAACTAAAAGTATTTACTCATGTGTCCACAACTAGCTGGGAGATGCCAATATAAGGGTGAGCAAATCTTATTGGCACCATCTTAGCAAGTCTTGCAGTTCAAGTAATCTGTGTTTAATTAGATGCGCAGCCCAGTTATGTACCTGATCATGGTGGGGGTGAGTTGGGCTGCAGTCCACAGCACACTGTGGTGCATGGCACATTTTTCCAATTACTCTTCCTCTGCGACTGCCATTTTGAGCCCCTTCCAGGCACCATCTTACAAGTAGGGAAGGAAAGAGGCTTCAAGTAGGGGGGCCCTGAGTGTTCCCTCACTTCTGGGGAAGGGCAGAAGAGCACTACCCTATCCAAATCAAGCCTCTCTGAAATGGTTGAGGAGGCTTTAGAAAGGGTTTTTGCAGATCATCCTCGGACCTCCACTGCTCACCGTAAGGCAAAGTGTAAGAGCTCACCTTCAACGCCTAAGAAAGTCATAAGGAAATTGAATTAAATATCAGGGCTTAAGCCTGAATTATGCCAGTCTTTAGAGGTCTTGAACTTCACTTTTGTTTAGAACCAAGTTTTAGAAATTCAGACCATTTCTAGAAACTTCTAAATTTCTAGAAATTTAGAAATTCAGAAGAGGTGAAAAGGGGTGCAATGCATTTTTGCCCCTACACTTATTATTGAAGAATTACTGACTCATCAGCGCCCAACTCCAATCCATGAACCTAGACGCATGAAATTTGATGCATATTCCTTCAGTAACGTGAGCTCCCTCAACAAGGGGTAAATTCAGATAGTTCACTTTAATAAGTTATATAAAATATGTCTACCCTTGGAAGGAGGAATGTACAAATGTAGGTTCTAAATCTTTAGCCCGGGGGGGGGGGAGATATGCTTTCATTACATTATAGACCTGTAAGTTTTATTTCAGTACTGTAGCGTACTAGATATTGTATGTTATGAGTTTTTTATAAATTCAGTTGAATCCAGCATGAATTTGTAAAAAAAAAATTCTAGACAACCCCACTCTCCTTTTTCAGTCAGGTTACCAGCTTGCTAGACTGTGGGAATGCTGTGGATGTTACCTATTTTGATGTCAGCAAAGCATTTGATAAGGTCCAATGTGACATTCTAATCAACATAGTGGTAAAATATAGAGTAGATGATAAAGTTGTTAGCTGGATTTGCAACTGGTTGGACAGCTGTGCACAAAGGGTATTTGATCTCCAGGTTGACACAGAGCCATTTCAAGTGGGATGCCCTCTCATTCTGTCTCAGGCCTAGTTATCTTTAGTATCTTCATCAATGACTTGCACGAGGAAAGCTTCTTATAAGGTAGCGTCATCAAATTTGTGGATAACACTAAGGTGGCAGACGTAGCAAACACAGCAGATGACAGTAGAAGCCTTCAAGAAGACCTAGACAAAAATGGAATACTAGGCTGAAATGAATAAGATGGAGTTCAACAGGGAGAAAAACAAGGTTCTGCATTTAGGCAAATATAACCAAAGATATATTTATAGAATGGGAGATATCTGGCTTAGCAGCACAAACATGTGAACAGGGTTTTAGAGTTGCAATTGATCACAAGATGAACATGAGCCAACAGTGTGATAAGGCTGCAAAACAGGTGAATGCAATTTTAGTTTGCATGTATGGAACCATAGCTCCCACTTTGTGGTTCCATTTTACTCTCCTTTGGTTAGACCTCACCTTAAGGACTTTAGTTAATACTTTGTCCAATTCTTAGCACCTCAGTTTAGGAAAGAGGCAGCCTAACTGAAATGAGTTTAGAGGAGAACAATGAGGATGATCAGAGGGCTGGAAAATAAGCCTTATGATGAAAGGTTGAAGGAACTTGATATGTTTATTCTGAGGAAAGAAAGCCAGAGAGGGGATATGATAGCACTCTTCAAATATTTGAAGGGCTGTCATATGGAAAAAAGGACAAATTGCCTTTTTTCTCAACTGCCTCTAAAAGTAGAACTAGAACCAATGAGTGCAAGGTGCAAAGAAGAGATTCTGATTGAATTTTGAGGAAATTCAGATTGGATCCTGATGATGTGGGCAGTTTGGAAGTGGAACAGATTGCTAGTGGAGGTGATGGACTCTCCCTCACAGGAGATCTTTGGACTCAACAAGCACCTGTCAAAGATGCTGTAGTACAGGGGTGTACAAACTTTTTGGCAGGAGAGCCACATCATCTCTCTGACACTGTCAATGGCCAAAAGAAAGAAAAGAATTTATTTACATTTCAAATTTGAATAAATTTACATAAATGAATATATTAGAGACGGAAATTTGAATGAATGAATTCAAATCAGTCCATAAACACTTTCTGACAGAGTGGGGGTGATCTTCAAACCAGTTCATAAGCACTTTAATTCACTGAGTATGGAGATGTGTACAGCCTTCTCAGCCCTCAGAATACCCTCTGGAAGTGATGGAGGGGACTTGCTGCAGGTCCCTCCCTAATAGTACCTGCTACAGGTAGGGGTTGGACCAGATGACCTATTTGTTATCTTACAATTCTATGATTCTAGGAGATGTTTCCCTTTTTTAAATTGGGAAAATTTTAGCTTTTGTCCTGTCTTTAGGTATGACCCCTGTTCTGTCTTCTGAAAAGAGTTAGGCCAGCATCAAGTCCTACCACTGGTTCATTATTAACAAATTAGTAGTTACAGTATCTCATCAGGGCCTGGTGCCTTACCTAACTTTAGTTGGCAGATCTCTAGTTTTCTCTATGGGGAGACCAGTGGCCATTCAGGAAGACTGAGAAGATTATAGTTGTACAGTGGCGCTTCACGTAACAAATGCCTCACATAAAGTATGTTTCACGTAACAAACAAAAATTTCTCTAGGATTCTCCTTCATGTAACAAACACGCTTGTTGGCAGTTGGGGCAGACGTGCTGGCCGGCAGCCCTTTTAAAAAGCATCAGGGCTGCCTAGCGCACCTGCCCATAGCGAAAGCAACACTTCTGCACTGTTCCTCCTGTGGCCAGGCGTCCACTGGGCAGAGGGAGAGAACAGCAGTGGAGAAAAGGGAAGCAGCTCAGTGCTAGCCAGAAGGGTGCAGGGGAGAGAGAGGCTCAGGATGAAGAGAAGGAGACGGTGGGGAGACACTTGGAAAGTATCTGATTACAGAAGAAAATATCTTTGATTGCAGCCTCCTAACCATGTCAACCCAGAAGTAAGCCCCATTGTGTTAAATGGGTCCTACACCCAGGAAAGTGTCTTTAGGATTGCAGCCTAAGTTGACTTCATAGGATCATGCACATTGAATGCATGTTTTGAATTCAATTCCAGAGTTTTGTCATCATGTTAATATTTTTATATGAATATTTTTAGGGTTGTGGAACCCATCATCTGTGTTTCCATTATTTCCTATGGGAAAATCTGCTTCGTGTAAAGAACATTTCAGGTAACAAACATGCCTCTGGAACGAATAAAATTTGTTACGTGAGGCGCCACTGTATTTTGCTCAAAGAGCAAATATGAAAAAATACAGGATCCATATATGTGGGGGAATTATTGAAAGGTTATATTTATTCTTACAAAAAGAGATAGATAGTAGCAAACTGTTTGTTGCTCTTGAATAAAGCAATTTCTTTTTCATTTATAAGATCTTTCAGTTGTCATTTCAGTAGCAGATTTTGAGATAGGACCATACTCAGATTGAAATCTCTACACTGTCAATAGGTCTCTCTTACACAAGTCTTCAGATCCTCACAATCTTTGTCAAACCAGGTCTATTTGTCCTAAAATCCCATTTTTGTGACGGCGGGAAAAATGGCCCAGCTTAGCCAAAATTTTCCAAATTATCCTTTTGTAAAGTTTGATTTGTTTTTACAGTTTACCTGATGTGGTAAGAGAGAGGCTTAGATCAGCTAACAATTCCATTAAATAATAAAATTTTTGCATAATAAAAATATCTGGCCCAATTTTAAGCAAGATTTCCAAATTCTTCCTGGTAGCAATCAGATCTTTGTGAACTGGTTTTTCTGATTCTTGGTGACATAAGAAGATGGTACTAATGAGGAAATCCTCTATGTAAAAATCCCTAGGAAATGGTTTCAAAATCAATGGATTATCAAATAATTGATGACAGATAAATATCTGTTTGTTGATAGATGAAAATAAATTCCTGTGAATATTTATAATCGGAGAAACGATTTAACCAGATATTATGATGCTAAAAACAAAACTTAGTCAATAGAAGTTCTGCTGCATTCTTGCATATCTTTTGACAATTTGTTAAGCAAGTAAAATTTGGGTAGGGTGGAATCTGTATCAATTCCCAATGCAAATATGAATTATCATGGATCTCTTCCTCAGGTGCAATCCTAACCTAGAGCAAGGTTAGGTCCCAACTCAGTCTTCCTGTTTCCATGGTGATGTAGGTAGGCAAACATGTGTTTGTGCACCCACTCAAGTGGTGCAGAAGTGACACCTTCATGTCAGCACAGAACTTATGCCAGGTCTTTGGTCAGCCTAACTGGAATTTAGGATTGCAGCTTTAGTCTTGCATTGAAATGGGATGTCAAGGCAAGTAAATGCGTCTCTCTGGGAGGCTCCTCCCTGCTATGGGGGAAGCCCAGAACTAGCTTCCCAGAGGGGTGCAAAGGGTTGCCTGGAGTATCTACAGCCTGCAGTACAGCCCTCAGGCTGTAGAGGTCTTGAGACTTGGAGGTCTTGCATTAGTTCCAGCCTCAACTCACACGAGACCTTCAAATGCACAATTTTTGCACATCTAGACAAGTACTCGGTGATCAAAACAACACAGCATGGATTTACCAAGAATAAATCTTGCCAGACAAATCTGATCTTTTTTGATCGGGTTACAAGCTTACTGGACAATGGCAATGCTGTGGATGTCATTTATCTTGACTTCAGCAAAGCATTTGACAAGGTCCCACATGACATTTTAATTGGGAAGTTGGCTAGTCGAGGCAATTGTTAGGTGGATCTGCAACTGGCTCGATGGCTGCACTCAAAGGGTTTTAGTAAATGGGTCTGCATCAACCTGGAGATTGGTTTCAAGTGGGGTACCCCAAGGCTCTGTCTTGGGCCCAGTCCTCTTTAACATTTTTATCAATGATTTGGAGGAAGGGGTATGGGGGAGCCTGTTCAAATTAGCAGATGACACCAAGCTGGGAGGAGTAGCAAACACATCAGAAGACAGGAGAAACCTCCAGGAGGATCTGGATAAACTGGAATCCTGGGCTGTAACAAATAGAATGAATTTCAACAGGGAGAAGTGCAAGGTTCTGCACTTAGGAAATAAAAACCAAAAATACAGGTATAAAATGGGGGATACTTGGCTTGGCAGCACAACACGTGAGCGGGATCTTGGAATCGCCGTGGATCACAAGCTGAACATGAGTCAGCAGTGTGATGTGTCTGCAAAGAAAGCAAATGCCATTTTAGGCTGCATTAAGAGGACTGTAGCTTCCAAGTCACGAGAAGTTCTAGTTCCTCTTTATTCTGCATTGGTGAGACCTCACCTTGAGTACTGTGTTCAGTTCTGGGCACCTCACTTGAAGAAAGATGCAGCCAAACTGGAGCAAGTCCAGAGGAGAGCGACAAGAATGATCAGTGGGATGGAAGGGAAGCCCTACGAGGAAAGGTTGGGGGAACTTGGGATATTCAGCCTGGAGAAGAGGAGGCTGAGAGGAGACATGATTGCCCTCTTCAGATACCTGAAGGGCTGTCATAGGGAGGAAGGGGCTCATTTGTTCATAGCTGCTTCTGAAAGCAGAACTAGAACCAATGGGTACAAACTGCAAGAGAGAAGATTCTGGTTGGATATCCGGAAAAAATTCCTGACGATTCGGGCGGTTCGGCAGTGGAACAGATTGCCAAGGGAGGTGGTGGACTCTCCCTCACTAGGGATCTTCAAGCAGAGGCTCGACGAGCACCTGTCGGGGATGCTCTAGGGGGATTTCCTGCTGCAGGCAGGGGGTTGGACTAAATGACCTACTAGGTCCCTTCCAACTCTATGATTCTATGATACGTTGTTTAAAAAGTAAAAACAGGCCTGCACTGAGGCCAGTTGGTTTCCCTTGCTGTTGAGTGAGCTTCACAGTCCCTCACTATTGTCAGCATGTCGATGTGGGACTCCTTGTGTTACGGTCGCATCCTTCTGTATTTCATCTGAGATGCCTTTTCTTTCCAGTTAGCCAGGAGTCTTTTTGCTTTCTGAGCATGTTTTCAACAGGGTGGAAGCATTTGTGCATCTTCTACACACCCTATCTCAAGTATGGAGTGTTCAATCATATGAGTAGAATCTGGACTGTCTTCTAATTTAGGGCAACTTTTTTCACTTATGTACCAGTGGTGGGCTCCAGCAGGTTCGCACCTACTCTATAGAACTGGTTGTTAACGAGAGATAGGCAATATAAAGTTTAAAAATATCCATTTAAAAGTGGCTGCCAGATGGGCAGAGAACCGGTTGTTAATTTATTTGAAGCCCATCACTGTTATGTACCCCTTGGCAGCCCATTTCCATAAATTGTATTCCTCATATTAACAAATGTTTATAATTTATAAAGTTGCTCTTACAGACAGAGGATGGTGTAGTGGTTACAGAGCTGGACTGAGACCCAGAAAATCTAAGTTTGAATCATCCCTCAGACATGAAGCTTCATGTGATCTTGGACCAGTCACACTCTCAGCTTTACCTCACAGGCTTGTTGTGAGGTCAAAAGGATAAAAAGCTTTGTAAACTGCCTTGGGCATTTGCTTCAGCAGGGGAAAGACGGAGTATTAATTTATGCCATAAGGCTGCTATCTATGATGAGTTAAAACAGCAATTATGTTTTATAGGGTTGGGATCATCATTCCTAAAATGTGTGGCTGTGCAGTTCTCACTAAAGCTTCCTGCAGCTTTGAAACCCAATTTCAAAGCAATAACAACACATTTGCCAAACATCAGGAAAATAGTAGCAAAGAGCCACAGAAGAGTTCTGTGCAGTGTCTCCAACTTTTAGAGGGAATATGGTTAAGATGACTACAAATTTCTATACAATTATCAGTGGACTTTTTCACCCATGATTTTATCACAACACAAATGAGGTTAGCCAATTAAATTAAAATATATACATTTCTTTAGGTTTAAAAATAGGCAATGATTAACTTCCAGCTTTTTTCAGCTCAGAGGCAGATCCCTCACTTCCCCTGCCTGAGTGCAAAATTAGGATGTGATTATGGCTTTGCATTCTTCCCTACACTACATTCTTACTGCAGGAGGAAAGGAGTGGTCTGACTCTCAGCTGATTGCCTGCCTGCCACATTACCATGATAAGCAGGCAATTTTTAAAAGGCTGCCTAATCTTTTAATTTTAATCAGCATCCATACAGTGCCTGTAATGTGGATGCCAAGACTCCTGTGGATGCAGATTTTCATGTTAAACAATTAAAAGATTAAGTAGACCTTTTAAAAAATAGACTGCTTACCATGGTAGGCAGTCAGTCTTGTTTTAGCTGCGTATCAGAGCCCTCCTTATGCAAAGAATGTTAAGTTATAATTACTTCCTAATTGTTCAGCATTCTGTTGTGTCGCTTCAAAAAGGAGAAGGGAGGGGTTTACCTCCCAACTGAATCAAGCTTTTCTAAGCCTTGGAGAGGAGGTTGATTTCTTGCCTGACAGCCATGTTAACCATGGTAAGCATGATATTTTTAAATCTAAACGTTTTATCTTTTATTAAAAATTTTTTTAATTTAATGGGCCAACCTCATTCCTGGTGACAGATCCACAGATTTATTTATTTAATTTATTTAATCAATTTATATCCCGCCTTTCCTCCCCCGCAAGGGGGAGCCCAAGGCGGCTGACATCAGGGAATAAAACATCATTAAAATAGCTCATAAAGATTAAAACACAATTAAAATATAATTAAAATACAATTAAATTGAATAAAAAACGTGCAGATTAAAAACATTTGTTAAAAACAGTAAAAACAATAAAAACAACTGTCCCCCACCTCTGCCCCATTTAAAATGCTTTTTTTAAATAGAAGGTTTTAAGGCTCTGCCTGAAGCTCTGTAGTGAGGGAGCTTTTCTCAGTTCAAAGGGGAGGGAGTGCCAAAGCCGGGGTGCCACCACCGAGAAGGCCCTATCTCTGGCCGCCACACCTCTCACATCTCTAAGTGGCGGCACTGTCAGTAGGGCCCCCTCAGATGACCTTTGGTGACGGGTCAGATTTTACTGAAGAAGGCAGTCCCTCAGATACCCTGGACCCAAGCCGTTTAGGGCTTTAAAGGTCAGGACCAGCACTTTGAATTCAGCCTGGAAACGAATGGGCAGCCAGTGTAGTCACTGAAGCAGTGGCCCAACAGAGTCGAACCAACGAGCCCCAGCAACCACACGGGCCGCCGCATTCTGGACTAATTGCAGCTTCCGGACCGTCTTCAGAGGCAGCCCCACGTAGAGCATGTTACAATAATCTAGTCTCGATGTCACTAGGGCATGGGTCACTGTGGCCAGATCCGAGCGACACAGGTATGGTTGCAGCTGGCGGATCAGCCGAAGCTGAGCAAAGGCTCCCCTGGCCACAGCCGCCACCTGGGACTCCAGGAGCAGCTGCAAATCCAGGAGAACCCCCAAGCTGTGAACCTGCTCCTTCAGAGGGAGTGCAACCCCATCCAGAACAGGATGATAATTAGATTATATGTATATGCAGGTTGTGCATGAAGGTTATTAAAGTTTCTGTGTTGTACATCCAGTTCTTGGTGTTAAATTCCTGGTAATAATTAAAATAGTTCAAAGAGTGTGAATGTGATATAGAAAATTTCACTATGAGTGAAATCTACACTAGTCACATTTAAATAAATGTTGTTTCGCTTCTCTTTATGGCATTGTCTTTCCTCCATGCCCACTTTTCTTAACTGTAATGGTTTTTTAAAGATTTTATGAATTATGTGTATCAGTTTTTATTTATAGGAGATTTTTTGGTATGAAAGCTTTTAGGAACCTTTATAAGTACTAAACGTAAAATACAGGCATCCCCCACATTCTGACAGTTCGTTTTCTGATGGTGCCACTCTTTCAACATCTTTCAATAATACCCAGAACTCATTCATTCAACACATGCCCCACTCATTCACCCTCTCTCTGCTGGTCTAAAGGCTAATATTATATTCCCTGTTGTTGACTTGCATGGGACATGCTGATCAAACTGTTTTTGGCATTTCCATTATTCAAATACAGCAGTTACTCATTGCCCATGCATACCTTTGTTAATTTTATTGTTACTTGTTATGTATTTTGGCTATATATATTCATAAATATGTGTTATTTAGGCTTTTGCAAATGATGTTTGTTTGCAACATATTTGAATTTCGAAGCTGAAAAAAACTCAAAAATGGTTGAAACCACTCTTCAACAGTTTTCACTTTTGGATGGGTCTCTGGTCTCTTATGCATCCAATAAGTGTGGAATGCCTGTACTAGATCAGAAGTCTAGTACAGATCAGAAGGCTAATACTCAAATATAAGCAGCACCAGTTGTGATACAGTCTACTTGAGATTATATTACCCTGAAATGTAAATAGCTTTTAAAGAGTTGGTGTGGGGAACTTTGTTTCCACTTGGGTGTCTTGGTCCAAGTACTAATTTTAACACATTTCCATCACAATAAAATATTAATGAACCCAAGCTGTGTGTGCCTAAGGCAGCAGTAGAGGAGATGAAAGAAATGACAATTAGAACTGCCATTAGGCACCCGACACCATGTATCACAACTGAAGTTTTTGGAAAGTTTTGCTACTGATATGTTGAAAGATTATTTTTTTAAAAATTTGAAAAATATATGTGGCACTTAAATGATTAACTCCATGAGGAGTATTCCAGAAATTAATGTCTCTTGGGTAACAGAATATGCACCACAGAATTTGATAGGATGTTTCCAAGGTATGTCTGTGCATCTTATGGAGTGAAAGGGGCAATCCTGGAGCACCTTCTGCAGCTGTGCTCTGCCGCCCTGGGCAGAGCAAGCCTTTTATACGGTGAGGGCAAGCTGGGGAGGAGGGTCAGAGGCTTCCCCACAGGTTCCTCCCCAAAGAAACAATTGGAGCCCAGAGGAATACCAGAGCATGCAGGTAGGCAGGCAAAAACAAGGGGCACTGGTGGGAAGAGAAGAGGAGGAAGCAGCCCAGGAGAGAGAGGTCCCTGCTGCTGTAATCCTATGCATCCTTTCCAGGGTGGGGAAGGCTTGCACTTGAGTAGACATGGGGAGCAGCATTGTAACATTGATAAGGCACACCATCCGTACTTCCACACACAGATCCCATATACACACCTAACTCAGGCTGCCCCCCACCCCGGATCCCCGCTGTGAGTTCCCTGGCCATGGAATCCTGTTCTAAACTTCCTCAGAAGTGCTTTTTTTCAAAACAGTACTCTTAGATCAAGTCAAAATTTCTGAGAAAATTTTTCTCTTAATACAAAATGCTCTTAATTCAAGTCGCTCTTAAATCAAGGTAATCTTCAAGGTAAATCAAGGTACTCTTAAATCAAGGTACTGTATAGGCCATATCCAATAAAAAACAATGGATACGTTAACAAAGGTTCAAAAAAGTTTGTTACTGTACATAATTAAAAATTATATGTAACAATATAGATATGAGTCATTGCAGAAGAATGAGATCATATAAGGTTGTAGCTGTGTTCTTAAGGGCAAGAGTTTTGTGGCAATATGACAAGTTTCTTAACAATACTTGGTAGGACTTTTGCAATGGAATACAAGTTATGTTTATATGTCAGGGTCCTGCTTAGAAATAGATTTCTTTAGTCTGGGCAGGGAGCAGAGTGGACTGAGACTAGGAAGGAGTGGAGTAGGTATAAGTGGTGCTGCTAATATCCTCCCTTGAAATATAGCTAGCTCAGGTCTGAGTAAATTCGTGGGGCTTCTGAGGGCAAATAATACCATATTCAGAGGAGATCTTTGGGTCTGCTCCCCCATCAGGATGTAGTAGCACATTCTCTTGTGGCAATGTGTTGTTAGGTTTTTGATACACTAGGACTGAAAGAGAATTAACCTGAATTCTTCTGGGCATTGACGGCAGGGTGAGGATATGCATATATTGACATGTATTGACAATATATTGACATATATTGACATGCATTGACATGCACACCTTTTATTGTATGAACCAGGTTGGTGTTTAAAGTTCCACCTTTTCATCTGTACTAGTCTGTTATAATTCATGTTTAATGCTTTGAACCTCTCCAAGCCAATTTTTAAGAGGGGACATGACACACAAGCTGATAATTCTTTCATGCTTCCATCTTTCTGGTCCTTGAGTTAATTTTCAATTACTGTATCCATCTTTCAGGCTTAGAGCCTCATACGGCAGGGGAAAAACTTTACATTTCTCAGGATTTTAGATAGATACTGAAAAAGAATTATACTGTGGACTAAAAGATAAAGGACAAGATATTTTCCTCTAAGCCAGTGTTAAAATCACAAACAAAATGACAAACATTAGATTTTTGTGTACTTTCTCTCTGCAGACCCATTGTGGCATGGTTCAGTTGTTCAACCTTGTGCTCCCACTGTGGCTCACTAATTTCAAACATTGTGCAAGTTATGTAAATTAGGGGCTGTATTTTACCCTTTCCACCCAAATTCCCTGTCTACTGTTTTTCAATTTATCACTCTTTGAGTTTAGAACAGTTGGGCATTTGCAGGGCGTCCAGGGCGCGGCTGGCTCCACTGTTGCTCGCTTGTGGCGAGCGGTCTGCGGAGAGATCCTTCGCCCCCGCAGACCCGCTCCATCTGAAAGGAGACCGGACGGTCTCGGAGAAGCGGAGGCTGTGCGCATGCGTGCAGCCTTTGCTTGAAAAAAAGCACTGTGGGCAGGGATAGAGAGGCTGTGCGCATGCGCACAGCTTCTCTCTCCCTAGATGGCTGCAGGACGGCCGCTATCGGCGCGCGCCAGTCCCTGCAGCTCTTTTAGTTGGCGCTAAGCACTACACTACCACCCCATCCTTGGACAAGGTAAACCCCCCCCCGGGAGTAATCTTTAAGAAAATGTAGGACAAAATGAAGGATGTCCTACATTTTGAATTTTTTTTGAAAATTTAGAAATGTAGGACAAGATCCTCCAAAAGTCTGGATTTTAAACTGAAAATCCGGACTTTTGGGGACCCTTGTCCTACATTTTGAGGTGTGGCATCTGGTCACCCTGGGCATTTGGCATACATACAGTTTCAGATTACAATGTTTTAATTACCTCTTTAGAAGCGACACCTAACTGTTATTCTGTCAGTGCTTCTCATGAAAAAGGTATTGTGTCAAAATAATTTTCATAATGTTTGTCTTTGCTGTTACTTTGTACTTTAGAAATATGTGGCAACACTAAGAAAATTGAACCTAAGAGTAGTTAAGAGAGAAAACATTAAGACATTAGAGCAGCAGATTATATTTCATCCTCATATTATCCCAGTATATATATATTAGGAGACTGATTGCGGTCTTCCATGATACTCTTTTCTTGTTTTACAGGCAAAGTCATCAACAAAGATCTGCGTCACTACCTGAGCCTGCAGTTTCAAAAAGGTTCAATTGATCATAAACTCCAACAGGTTATCAGAGACAATCTCTATTTGAGAACCATCCCATGTAAGTACAGGTATTTCTTATTATCCACTTATTATCCATAAGGGTTCCGTTCTGGAACCTCCCATAGATTAAAAAAAATCAGTGAAAAACCAGTGGAAAATAGATGAAAAGTCCCACTTCCAGGTTTCTTGCTCTTCCATTGCTTCCTTTGGAATAAGGTTTTGTATCTATATCCTCAGGAGTTTGATTCTGGGACTCCCTGCTGATTAAAATGTGTTAAAAGCAATTAAAAAATAAAAAGTGTATTCCTTTACAGTGGTTTAAAAACAGCTTTTCTTATTGTTGTAGAGAGGTAGTCAGCAATTAGAAATGCTGACTTTTGCCTGGCTCAGCTGAAGAATGGAATGCTTGCTTGCATCACTGTCTCTTTAATAATAGTAAAGCAGTTTTTAAAATTACGATTTGCAGTGGTCATTTTTCAAATCAGTGTTGAGTCAAATCTGTGTATAACAAGGTTGTATTTAACATGCTGACAAATTTCTTTTATCTAAACCTTGAGTATCTGAAGATAAACCCGTTTAGATTATTGTCTAGTTATTACTGCTTTGTCTGCAGGCACAGTTATTTTCTTGTCTACCTCCGGATCAGTCTCATTTCATAGAATCATAGAGTTGGAAGGGACCTAGTAGGTCATCTAGTCCAACCCCCTGCCTGCAGCAGGAATTCCCCCTAGAGCATCTCCAACAGGTGCTCATCAAGCCTCTGCTTGAAGATCCCCAGTGAGGGAGAGTCCACCACCTCCCTTGGCTATCTGTTCCACTGCCGAACCGCCCTCACCGTCAGGAATTTTTTCCAGATTTCCAGCCGGAATCTCCTTTCTTGCAGTTTGTACCCATTGGTTCTAGTTCTGCTTTCAGAAGCAGCTATGAACAAATGAGCCCCTTCCTCCTTATGACAGCCCTTCAGGTATCTGAAGAGGGCAATCATGTCTCCCCTCAGCCTCCTCTTCTCCAGGCTGAACATCCCAAGTTCCCCCAACCTTTCCTCGTAGGGCTTCCCTTCCATCCCACTGATCATTCTTGTCGCTCTCCTCTGGACTTGCTCCAGTTTGGCTGCATCTTTCTTAAAGTGAGGTGCCCAGAACTGAACACAGTACTCAAGGTGAGGTCTCACCAATGCAGAATAAAGAGGAACTATAACTTCTCGTGACTTGGAAGCTACTTATTTGTGCACACATAAGCATTGACACAAAGGTGGAAGATGGTAAAATTATGAGAACATGAACACCAAAGAATTCTCTTCTCTCTTTTTTTTCTCTCCCCCCCCCCCCCTCAGCTGCCGCTGTTTGGTAGTCTCTGGGTTGCATGTTTTATATGGGGAGATAAGTTCTAATTTCAAAGAACTGCATTATCAGATTACAGGTGGGTCATTGGTATTCACAAGGGAAAACCATTTGGTTCTCACAAACCCCCCCTCACCATCACCGCCCTCCCATGGATACCAAAATCTTTGCTTTTTGGCCTCTAGTAACTAGAGGAAGCCTCTGGAAGACTTTTTGAAGCTCGCAGATACTGTACATGTCTGTCTGCAGCCTGTGCATGCTTCAAAATGCCTTAAGAGACTAAAAAAAACACTACCTCTAATTTCTGGAGGGAAAGCAGAAGTGATTTTTTAAAAGTCTTATGAAGTTTTTATACCAAAAGTAGTTCCCCCCCCCCTTTTAACCATTCTGAAGCAATTGGAATACATGGACAGATGCACACAGCTTCTACAGGTTTCAGAAAGCCCTCTGGAGGTGACCGAAGTGCAGCTCTTGTTGCTTTTGGAGGTTTCATATGGGACCAACTCTGGCTCATTGTGTGTTCAGGAGACTCTTCACGAAGCCAGATCCACAGATAGAAAATGTGCAGATAAACAGGCTTCACCTTTATGTATGAACTGCATGTGTGCCAAATTTTAGTTTTCTCTCGTCAATGGAAGCTTATTGGGCTATTTCCATAAGTAGCAGCCAGCTTGCTTAGAAGTGTGAAATAAAGTATGCAGGCAGTTGGCACATATGTATGTTTTAAGACATTTGAATGATGCCTTTCTAAGCTTAAAGTGACTTATATAAATATAAAATAATATTTTAAGTATCAAAATCTAATATGTACTTTGTCATCCATAAAGCTCATAAAAATGACATAACATCTAGGAACAAAGTAGAAATCAAGGTTAAGAAAGACAAAAAACAGTGGATAGGCAAAGGCAGTAGTTCCTATACATGGTGGCATGTCAAGTGCTTGTGGGAAGCATGGGGATTCACGCTGCTTAGAAGCAAGATCATTCCGTGATACCAAAAACTGCAGAATGGAGACTTACAGCACAATCCTAACCATGTCTACTCAAAAGTAAGCCCCGCTGTGTTCAATGAGTCTTACCCTAGCTTGATAGACAGAGCTCCTAATCATGGTTCTCCACACTATAGAAGTCAGTCTACCCTCCCTGGGGTTTTTAGTGTCCCATCATTATTAGAAGTAAGTGGCAGTGAAATCTTCACTAACTACTTGAGCGTCATGTTCTTGTGCCAGCAGGAGGATGGGGCATCATGATAGTGGTAAGTTTGGGGACCAATGAGTTTAAGCAAACACTGAAAAAATACTAAATTGAAAACATACTGTATTTTTCTCTCCATGAGTTGCACTCCCCCCCACCCCCACCCCCACCCCCGCCCCCGCCCCCGGTGGTGGTGGAGGAAATGTCATTGCATCTTATGGAGTGAAGGGGCCAATCCTGGAGCATTTTCTGCAGCTGTGCTCCACCCCCCTGGGCAGGGCAAACCTATTATAAGGTGAGGGAAAGTTGGGGAGAAGGGACAGAGGCTTCCTCACAGGCTCCTCCCCCAAAGAAACATAGCCCAGAAAATCAAGAGGAATCACAGAGCATGGAGGCAGGGAAAAATAAGGGGGCACTGGTGGGACGAGGGGAGGAGGAAGCAGCCCAGGAGAGAGAGGTCCCTCCTGCTGCATGCCTATGCATTCTTCCCTGGGTTGGGAGGAGACTTGCTCCTCAGTAGGCATGCACAGGATTTGGTTCCTAGGGCTACAGTCCTATGCATCCTTTCCAGTGATAGGGGAGAGGCTTGCTTGTCTACTCCAAAGTCCCATTCAATTTAATAGTTCTTACTATCAGGAAAGTGTAGTTAGGATTGCAGCCTTAGGCTTATATCCTAAAGTGAAATTAAGTCCCTTGCTCCGGAGCAGTTAAGATGACTTTCCATAAGATAACACTAGAGGGTGACGCAACTGCGTGGACCCGTAACTGCTATGGATTTAGCCCTTAGTCCATGTAATAATGATTTCCTTTTGTTTACTAAAATACTGACACTTTTTATTTTCAGTGTTTTTGACTGCAGTTGGTAATCTATAATTTAAATACAGTATCATATCAAATTAGCCACAGAAACAGGACCAGAAGGGACCCCAGCCATACCTGTAGACAGAGATATTGGAGATTATCCAATCGTGCCATAGCACGATTTTGAGAGTTCTTTAATATCTCCTTGAGGGTCAGGTTGTAGAATCACTGAACACCACTCAGTTGATACAGTGTAGTGAAGAAATGATCTTTTTGCATACATTTTGTTGCTGTAGACTTCATAAATTAATGAGAGTTTCTTTTGTTAAATTATCGTATTCCTACATAATTTATTGCCCTAGTTTCATATACCAGAGTGCTCACGATTGAAAAATTTCTGATTATGATCTTGCTGAAATTGCAGCCTTGTCTACAGTGCTAAATCCTTTCTCTGTTGAGTTCTCTAACAAACTGAGTGTTTTGTAAATCAGCAGAGCTAGAAAACTTTACAACTGTTTCTTTTCTTTTCTCAGGCACTACTAGAGCTCCCAGAGATGGGGAGGTCCCTGGGGTGGACTATAATTTTATTCCTGTTGAACAATTTAAGGCACTTGAAGAAAGTGGAGCTTTACTAGAAAGTGGAACATATGATGGTAAGTTAAAAAACAATATAGCGTACTTCATATGTTTGTGATTTCATATTTTGTCAATGCAACAGAATCCCGTTATATGTATATACCGGTACTGTACATATTAATCTCCGGGTAGTTTTAAATGTTCTTTGTGAATCTTCTTTGTTATATCACATTGCAGAGGTGATTTATCTGCTTTCTTAAAGTGTTTGTTTCCAACAAAGACGTTGGACCCATTATTGGATATCAAGTGATTCAGTGATCATATCCCTCATGAAAGAAATGCTTTCAGGTACTTATGTAAATAACTTATACAATGGACTACAAAGAAGCATTGTGACTACCTTGCTCTTGTTCCTAGCCTTTGAAACTTCACCTGAAGTTGTCATTTATTAAAGCTCCTTATAACAGCATTTCTTAACATTTGTCCCCTGCCTCACTGTCTTTGCGCAGTCTACCCGTCAGAACTACTGGAAGTAAATGCCAGTGAGGCCCATCTCCAGTTAGTTCTGGATTTGGAGGCCAGATGCAATGTGACAGACATCAGTAAGAGGCTCAGAACAGACAGCAGGGCTTTTTCAAGCACATGAAAAGCACATGCTGGAGTTCTGGTCTTTGGGCTTCTGCTGCTGCTTGTGACATTGCATTGCTCGTCTTCCTAACCAGTGGTAGGGGTCTAGAGGTCCTGGAGGTGTACACCAGATACCACCATAGGTAGAATTGATGGTATGAGTTCCACTGGTTGAATGCCCGATTGTTTTGCGAAGAATGGAGAAAATATGGTATTTGTTTTCCTGTTGCAGAGATTTAGAATGCTAGTACCAGACTCTGAAATTCATGGCATTTTTGCAGAAATAATGCATTTTTGCAGAGATAAGATTACATTCTCAGCATTATTGTCATTAAGAGGGAAAAAATGTTCAAAATCTATCATTAATAAATGCTAGAAAATTGCCATGAAAGTTGTGTAATCTGCCTAATCACATATGGCTTGGGCATGTGTAATTTCTGCTTTATATTCACGTGAGATTATTTATATTTTAGAAAATAGGTGTGTGTATATATATGCCTATATACCTGTGGGCTGCAGTGGCTCAGTTGTTAGAACGCTTGAGTTAGAACACTGCTTGACTTGAATTCCTCTCAGCAGGCCATCAATTCAAGACCCGAGTGCTGCCAGATGGGGTGAGCTCCCAACCTTAGCCCAGCTCCTGCCAACTGAGCAGTTTGAAAGCATGCAAATGCAAGTAGATAAATAGGGACCACTTCAGTGGGAAAGGCAACATCCTAGTGATCAGCCCTTGTGACAGGCTGGCCAGGTATCCCCATGTTGCGTCCATCAAGCAGGCACCGCCTCACATGGTGCAAACGCTGAAGAAGATGCCTTTTTTGTGCGTCTATATACCTGTTGGTTGTCATAACTACTCAGAGCAGAGAAAAAAACTGATTGATGCTGTATTTCTTTTGAAAAAGGCTTTGTGTACATGGTTGTTGGTAGGGGACATAACAAATAGGTGCTCTGAAGAAGAGCCTTAGATTCCCATCCTAGCCAATTTTCCAACTCAGGTGAAGCCACAAAGCAGCCACATGTTGCCATACATTGAGAAAGGTATGTAACTTTCTCCAGTAACCTCTCCTCCACTGTAGCTTGGGGTTTCCAAACTTTCAACTTAGGACTTCAAGACCTTTTAACAGTTGTGAAGAGGAGAGAATTTCTTCAGATGTAGCTTGTGATCTTTGATATGAAAAGCTTCACCTGCTGCAAATTCCTCCTCTACACAATTGATAAAGGTCCTGGAGCCCTGAAGATGAAAGTTTGGAGATCCCTGCACTATATGATGCAGCACACACCCCACTGGCACAACTGCACCAGCACTGGAAAGTTGAATAGAATTGTACCTTAAGACTTCTGTTCCAGGCTTCTTCAGAGGCACTATAAAAATAAAAGCTCCATATTTCAATATTTGCTGGTCGGCATAACAGGAAAAAAAATCTGAGTGTCACCTATGGTAAGTTCCATGTATTCTAGGAGTGCCTGTGTGAATACTGCCATGGGTTTTCTGCCAAGAGTAGCACCTGAAGTCTTTGATGGAACAAAACCCTTTTGTATATTGCATTTTTTTCCAGATATGTTTATATATGAGCCATTATCAGATGTGCAAAGCTTTAAAAATATGACATTTGGATACAGTCTAGTAATGTTGCCTTTTTAAAGATAGCATTATTTACTGATTTTTTTCCCTGTCTTTCTCTCAATGAGGGGCACCCAAGGGAGCTTAAAAAGCTCAAAACAATATTATTATTCAACCTGTGCAGTTTTTGGATGGAAATTTGAGATATGTAAGGAATAAATGAAAACAGGCTGTATACTTTAAGGATATATTTTGCTTTTACAATATTTTCATTATGTTGATTTTTTGAAGCATTATATACGAATATACCCAATGTTGTCGTTTTATACATCATTTAAAAACATGTTTACAGGTGCTTTGGAATACTCCAGAGGGATTTCTGAAACCCACAGAGGCCATGCATGTCTGCCTGTGGCCTTTGTGAGCTTCAGAAGGTCCCCATAGCCTAAAAAATACTGCCTTTTATTTTGAGGTAAAAACTGAAATGACATTTTATAGCTTTAAGAAGGCTTTTATTCAGAGGTTGAAGTAAGTCCCAGAGGGACAGCTCTGGCCCCTTTTGGTTGGCTTAAGGGGCTGTAAACTGCAGATTTCCTTATCTGCAGATCTCTTGCGGATACCAAGGTCCCATCTGTGCTGTTTTTGAGGTCATAAGAAGAGCCTCAACTGGATCAAGTCACAGATCTATCTAGTCCAGCTTCCTATACCACACAGCAGCCCACCAGATGCTTCAGGGAGCACATATAACACCTGCATCAAGGTACCCCCGCCCTGCATCTGGCATTTGGTGCTATACTGGGGTGGGCACTTACTGGTTCAGACCTACTCGCCCAAACCAGATCTTCCAATTTCCCTGCCGCTGGCGAACCGCCAGCAGCAGGGAAAGTCAAAAAGAGGGTGGACCGGTTTGCGCCAGCCGCCATCTTTTTTTAATGCGCACTGTGCAAGCACCAACTGGTCTGCCAGCTTCAGTACAGGCACTGTGAGGTGCCAATCTCGCCCCTCGCCCCACCCCTGACCCTCTCCAGCACCGCCCCTGGCCCTGGCCCTGCCTCCTGACCCCGGCCTGGGCCCTCCCACTTCCGGCAAACCGGATTTTGGGCCAGGCCGGGCCCACCCCTGGTGCTATACACACCCCTCATGGCTTGTAACCCATGATAGTCCTTTTGTCTAGGAATTTTTCCAAACCCTTCTTAAATGCATTGAGGCTAGATGCCATCACCACATCCTGTGGCAGAGAGTTCCACAGACCAACTACACTTTGTGTAAAGAAATATTTTCTCTCCCTCCCAACATTCAATTTCAGTGGCTGTCCCCTAGTTCTGGTGTTAGGTGAAAAGGGAAAAGAGCCATCTCTCTATCCATCCCTTACACAATTTTGTACGTCTCAATCATGTCCCCCTCAAGAGCCTCTTTTCTAGACTGAACAGCCCAAACGCTTTCCCCATTGTACTGTAGCCTTTCATTGTACCGAATGTTGTAGCTTTTCATTGTACTCAGTTAAATTTAAGATTGTTTTGAATCTCCTTAAGTTCAGCTTTAAAACTTTTCAGCATTTTCCTAAATAACAATTTTTAGTCAGATGATAGCATTTTCCCAAACTTACATTTATCTTGCCTTCCTAAAATAAGACCAATTGATCACGTTGTTCATTAGGAAGTTTTGAAATATTTTTCAACAGTAAATTCCAACCTTCCGTGATTGGAGCTCCCACCAAGAACCAATTTCTAGAAATTTAACCCCCAAGGGGCTGAAAAGGAGTGCAACACATTTTTTGCCTATGCTTAACATTGAAGACTGATCAACACATATCCCCAAATCCTGTACTTGCCCAGTGGGAGGGTGTGGGACAGCCCCTGCTGCCCCTTCCCCAGAGAAGCCAAGGCTGGACTGTTCTGAAGTGGAACCTCTGGAGACCAGCCTGGAAGACCTGTTGATGGGGTTGGTGGAAAAGCAGAAGAAGGGGGTCATGATGGTAGACCTAGAGAGGAACTTACCTGGGACACTTCCATTACCAGGCCTTTAGATATGGACGTGTGGGTTCAACCCGGGTGCTCATCGGTGGCCCTACAGCAAATGATTTGGTTCAGCTCAGAACACCCCTTGGAGGCAGCCTTGCCTTGGAAGCAGCCAAGGGAGGGAAAAAAGGAAGGAGGGGACTATTGACTGGAGTCCGAGAGTGTGAGGGAAAAAGAGAAACTTTCACTGGGGCTGGGGGCGCTGGGCTGGACCTCTACAGCCTGCCTGATTGTGAAGGAGACTATCTTGTCTTGAAGTGCTAATTCTGGTAAAGTTTGTATGAAAAGTATTCTTGGTTTATTGTTAATCCTCTATGGAAAACTTGTTTGCTGTATTTTTGGAAATTCCAACCGGATGGGGATGAAAGGGGGCACAACGCATACAGGGGAATTTTACTCCTGCAATGCTGGGACATTTTTGCTAGTGTAACTTAAATCCATTGTTGTAGAAAGTAGCGCAATCAGATAAAAATCATATTAACCTGTAGTCATATTATGATTAGCCTTTTGGCATCCATCAGTCTTGAAAGACTATGGTATCATGCTTGATGCTGTATGCGAAGCACGAAGGCCTCGGTAGGCTGATATAACTGTTAATATACTATTGTATACAGTAAAATTAAATTTTGCACATGCTTTACTGCTGCACGTTACAATAGCCAGTAAACCATTTTTGTCTCAAGCCTGTTAAAATAGGGTTCAATATCACATTAGATTAGATTCAATATCACATTAGATTCAATATCACATTAGGTTCAAGTAAATATGGGTACCTACTTGCATTTGCATCCTTTCATAGGTTTGCAGGAACTGGTTGAATGTTGGGAGCTCACTCTGTTGTGTAGCACAGTTCATGATTTGCTGACCTGCTGATCTTCAGATTGGTAGGCACAGTGCCTTTAACCACTAAACAACTGCAGTACCTGTCCCCACACATATTTTTATTTTTATTGTCTGTAACTACTACAGATCTATTCTTTAGGACTCATTTTGGGGCAAAGTAAAATAATAAATCCCTGTGTCTTAGAAAGTTTTGAAATCTCATGTCAGGGCTATCACTTAAGGATTAATGGCCTAATTTAAAGTGTGCATTACAACAGGTTCCCTTTCATTGTTTTAACTACTGCAGTTATGCCACAAAAGACACAGTGCAGAAGCTGGAAACCCGTGTCTCCTAGTCCTTGCCAATGGATTGGCCAATAAGGGATTCCCAGGCTTACGCATACAAGTGTTCAAAGAAGCATGTCGCCTATACATTGTATTTCCTGAAGGAAGTATCTGTGGGCCCACAACAGTCATGTCTTTATAGCTACACTGTCTCTACTCTATTGGATTTTTAAAATAAGCTTGAAAACATAATTTTAGGTCTTATGAATAATTTGCTTTTGAGGGGAAAAAAAAGAAAAGACCTACATACTGTGTATTTTTGTTATCAAGTCCTAGGATATTAAGGAGATTAAGCATCATTCTGCATGTTTGAGATAAGAACAACAGTCATAGTTCCTTAGTTGAAATCCTCATCTGATCTCCTGATCACACAAGTGCAGATCATATCAGTCATGTAAAATTAACTCAGCTTTGGGCTTATCCTAAGTTCAAATGTAGCAATTGGTGCTAAAAGAGATGCATGCCTGCAGAAAAGTAGAATGATAAATGACAGGAATACTGTTGTTACTTTTAATTATGTTCAGTTTCTAATGCTCTTTATGTATTTTCTCTCTCTCATGTATACCCAAGGTAACTTCTATGGTACCCCCAAGCCTCCAGCTGAACCCAGTCCATTTCAGCCAGATCCAGTGGACCAAGTGCTTTTTGATAATGATTTTGACCCAGAATCTCAAAGAAAAAGAACCACCTCAGTCAGCAAGATGCAGAAAATGGATAGTTCTCTTCCAGAAGAAGAAGAGGAAGAGGAAAAGGAAGCAATAAATGGTAGTGGAGGTACCGGTCAATATAAAGGGATCCTTGCTATGTTTCCTACATTTGAATCATCAAATGTTTTGAGTCATCATATGTTTTGAAATACTATATGAAGTACTTTATATAGGCCTATAAAGAAATGTTGAGACAAAGCAATACATAAAACTTGTGTGCCCAAAACCTCCAATATCTTTCTGGCGGCTGCCAGCAGAACACGGAGATAGTGTAAAACTCAGTTTAGACATTATTGCAAAACTATACCAAGACAGGCTTGGTATAAATCTTTTAATGAATAAGTACTTTGGCAATGAGGAGCATATTGCATGATTCCGTTCTTCTTATTCTTCCTCAGCTAATTAATTGACAACTATAGTTTCTTGAGGTGTATGTTCCTGTAGTGTGTATCCAGCAGATGCACCAGTGATCATTCATAACATCTGAATAATCTAGAAGTCTGCTGAATTGTATAATTTTCTGCAGCTTTAGCAGCAGTTAGCTCTCGCAGTCTCGCAGAATTTTGGTCCTAAATGAATCTGATTTATAGTCCTAAAATGTGCTGGCCCAGCCAGTCTCATAGCTTGTTCTGTACCTAGTGCAGCTTAGGAACAATCTGGAGGTCTCCTCAGAGTGAGGGTGTTTATGTCCCAGCCCACTACTATGAATTTCTCAGATCAATTTACTAAGCCCTATTCTGCTTCTGAGATTACAATCCAAAGCAAAAATGCACCTGACTGAAACAATACAAGGAAGTTTTATCAACAGGCTTTATTAATTGCCCCCCTATAATCTATGGAGCTGAGGCTGGTGATTATTTTGTCAGAATTCCACATTTGGTCTGCAGTCCTTTGCCCACTTTGGCTGCAATCCTAATTTCTAGTTAGGCTGGCCCTAAACCCTGTTATAAGTCCTGTGCTGACCTGGGATGTCACAAAACACTTCTGCGCTGTTCCTGGGAGAGGGTTAGGACAGTGCACGGACATGTACTTGCCTCCATACATCATCACAGAAATGGGAAGACCAATGCAGTGTGCCAGCCTAGGTTAGGATTGCACCCTTTTGCTGTAAATAAGTCTTATTAAGATCAATAGGGCTTGCTTCTGAATAGTCAGGACTAAGATTGCACTGTAAATTTCTCTCATGAGTTGGACATGGTTTGGTGTTTTGAGAGGAAAATGCTGCACTTTGTCTAGAGCAGGGCCTCTCAGACTTTGGGTCATGATCTGATACCCATTTGCCCTTGTGTCCAGTTGACTCCACACTGGAGTCCACCAGATGCAATTGGAGATCATAATAGGCCTCCAGGAGCAGCCAGAAAGTCATTTCAGTTTACTTCCAAGTTTGGAAAGGTGAGTGGTTGTTTTCAGAGGTCTTCAGAGGCCTTTTGAGATCTGTGGAGGTCCGGCACTGGAGAAGGGTGTTGATCACAGCATCCTCCACCACAGAACTGGTGGGTCATGATGGGCTACTAAAAAAATTGCTCCATTCTAAGAAATACAATTAACATAACATGCCATAGATTTTGTTTGTAACATACTCGCTAACATTTTTTCTCCTTGTAAAAAAATATAACATCCTTGATTTGATCTCCATATGGATTTTTCAGTCTGTGCTTAAATAGTTAAAGTTTGCTTTGTGACAAGTGAAACTGCATTATTCAGGCAAAAAGGTGCATCACTGTGTGCAAAGCAGCATGAAAATATGTCAAACTAACAATTCCCCTTTAAACAATTGCAGAAAACAAAGAGAGACATTCAGATTCTTCCGACTGGATGAAGCCTGTTCCTAGTTACAATCAGACAAGCAGTTCTATGGATTTCAGAAACTATTTGTCAAGGGAAGAAAACCTAGAGCCTCTACCCAAGAACTGGGAGATGGCCTATACAGATACAGGCATGATCTACTTCATTGAGTGAGTAGAATTTGATACTGTTGTATGCAGTATAAGAAATCAAGTGATTGAAAGATTTTAGTTAACAAACTGGATTAAACATGCTAATTAAATTGGTTAATATATTATTTTAAATGCTGTCCTGTTCCAATGCAGAGGATAACTTAAAGTGTTAAGGCCAAATGATTTTCTCTGTTATGGCCAAATACATATTCAGAATTGAAATATCTATATAAGCTTGCTCGGTATACTTTAGAAAACGTGGAGCATTTTTTAATAAGATACCGCTCTATAAAAATCCATTTTTCAACATTTGGCAAATTAATTGTTAAAACAGATGTACTCATTTTAAAGTGTTTTTTTTTTGTTAAAATGTATTTTTAATAGCTTTCAGTGTAAGTGTAACAGTTATGATTGGGGTTAGCAATGTACAGCCCACAGGCAGGATCTAGCACATCAGCCAAAGTCCTGCCTATGCAGGGTGGCCAGATTCCCCAACCCAAAAAAGAGGATGTCCTCAAAAATTCCTGACATCCAAGCAAAATTCCTAACATGTTAAAAAAATGTAGGATGCCCGAAAAATGTAGGACATGTTAAAATAAAAGCTAAAAACACTAATATTCCTTTCTTATACTTAATTTCAACACTATATTATTTATTTCACACCCTCTTTGCAAGACCTGTTTTTTAAACCAAAAGGCACATAGTTAGGTGATCCAAGTAGCCGGGCTTTCCAAGCAGGCATGCACTGGCTTGGTCTTTCAGTCTCTTTTCTTTCACCCCCTTACACAGTATTAGCTCCATTGACTATAATGCTTTTGAGTGGACACAACTGGGCTTGGAGGCTTAAAACTTAAAGAGTCAGGAGTTATCCCCACCATCCATACCCTGAGAAGGTTTCCAACTTTACACCCTGCCCCTCTGCTTTGGCAACAGCTGGATTGGAGGCCCACAGTAACTCAAGCCCTTTTTGTGAATTACTTGCTTTTTTGTGCAAAGTATATTGGTGGATTCATCTACAAAGGCATAGGAGCAGGGGAGGCTGGGGTTTCTCTGGTCAGTTGGCAACCCTGCTTTAAAAAAATTCTTACCCCTCCTTTCCCTTCAAGCCAAACTCACTGCAAGGTTTCAGAGCAGCTCCTCTTGCAAGGCTGCCTCCTTCCCCTGCTCTCCTCTCCTCTCCAGCAGCCTCAGCTGAATTCCCTCCTTCTTTTCTTTGCAGGAGACAGCAAGCAGAGTCTCTCTCTTTCTCTCTCTCTCTCTCTCTCTGGCAAGTGCAGGGACTGGGAGTTGTGCTGGCCACAGCCATTTTCCCAGCATTCAGTGGCTGGAGCAGTTAAGACCTCTGGGAAGCAGGCTGCAAAGCTTGGCGCCATGAATGCTAGGAGATGTAGGTCTTCCACTGATGGCTTGGAAAGGTGCTTTAGCATGGGGAAGAGGGGGAAAGACTACAATAATTCCTTTCCCTCCCCCTGCTTTAACCAGCAGCCTCAATGGCCCAGTTGGCCTGCTGTAGGCCTCAAAGGCCTAAAATCCCAGGAAATGGCTTGAAACGCCCCCAAATTCCTGAGAAAGAGGCTCTAAAAATGAACATCTGGTTTCAGGGCCTCATTTCTGGTTCTGTTCGGGCATTTCCGGTCATGTGATCATCCTGTGCCTATGTGAAGCTTGACTTGGGCACTTCACCTCCTGTTCATGTTACTGTATGACCGGTGAAGAATGGCAAAGCCACCTGCCCTGCTTCCTGCTATCTGTCTATCTGGGCTTGTGGAATCACTGTGCAACTCTATGATTCCTCATCCGTCTCCAGGCAGACTGCATGGAAGGTTCTGATATTTGTCAAGCACACAATGAGTTGGGTAGGAAAAGAACAGTCCCAATCCAAGCTCTGCATGGGTCACTTAGATGCTTGGTAACATGAATGTTAGGCAAGGATGTGATGTTGTTGTCAAATATCCAGCTCCTTTTTATAAAAGGGCTGTTAACCCATGAGTTATTGTAATATTTTATTTGCAAATTCAACATTTCTCTTCAGCACATTCAAACAGATATTTTCTGATGTTTGTGCTATAAAATTAGATTATCCATCATAACATGAGAGGCTTTATATCATTACATAGGTCAATAACCTTAATCAGGTTTGAATATAAGTTATTTATAGGCCAGGAAGCACATGTGTGTTTTTGTTTCATTTGTTCTGTTTGTTCTCTGCTGTGTTTACACATAATATCCACAATGTCTGCAGAATCAATGAACTCATCATGCATTAAATGTTGAGGAGTTACTAGTGATTTCTGACAGCCATAACCTATCTATTAGGTTTTTTATTATGTTTATCTGTTGTCTATTTTTATATTGCTTTTCAACTAACCTAACCTAACCTGAGCGAACCTTACTCCAAAGAATCTTGCTTTCTAGTAGTAAAACTATTTAAACTGGTTGTAAACATATACCACTGAAGCAATGGTGGTTTAGCTCATAATAAAAAAAGCATTTTTAACTTGTATATGTTTTTCTTTCACAGCTGCAAAAATTGATTCAAACATTTGTCATAAATAAATCACTTAAGTGCATCTCTTTTGCTCATGTTTTTCACAAGTGACATTGTTAGCACTTTTCAATAAATAAGAATACAATTTCATTTTGTAGCTATCTTCCAGTTTCAGAATATTTATTGAAAAAGAATGTATATTTCACCTTTTCTATGAAAACATAATGCCTAAGATAGTGGCACTTTGTGTAAATAAGTAATAATGATTTAACTTGCATATGTAATTGCAACTTTATGAATGAAGCGTTCAATGCCATAGGTTTTTGTGCTCAGTCAGAACCCTTCTTTCAGGGAAGGTGCTCACATTGTTGCATCATTTGCATGCAGTCTATAGTTAGAAGAACACTTGGAAGAGGCTTCCATGACTGTGTAGTTAAATGTCAAGGGGGCTATCTTTATGTAAATATTCTGTAACTGGAACTTCTGTGTTCCACAGTCACAATACCAAAACTACCACCTGGCTGGATCCTCGCCTTTGTAAAAAAGCTAAAGCTCCTGAAGACTGTGAAGATGGAGGTGAGAAACTTGGGATCCTATTTCTTATGTATAGGTCAATTCAGCTATTCATTTCTTGTTGAAGTTCGTGGAGAAAGTCAGGTTGGTTATAATGGGCTGGTTTGCACCTGCAGCTGAATATTTAGATGTCTGTTTTTGTACAGCTTGCTAGGAACGGGTATTGTTGCAAACTTCCAATTAAGTCCAGTTATGAACTATATTTGATTGATGGGGAGCTGGCATTGTCACTTTAATGATTTTCCATTGTATTTTTTTTAAAATCTTGTATGGATTTCCTTGTTTGCACTGTACACTTTAAAGCAATGCCTAATTAATACCATTGTTTAAAAAAGTGGTCTTCGGCCATTTCAACCTGGGACATCCTTTCAATCTTTGGAATCTGCCCAGGACCTCCCTGTCAAACCTTGCTACCTCTAATCCAGGACACAAGGCTAAAAAAGAGGACCTGTCCTGGAAAAAGAGGATACATGGTCACTCTGCCCTCAAGTCCCCATGCTCTCTCCCACCCCACTGTCCTCCAAAGGTCATCTCTTACCCCCAACTTCCCCCAAGCCCCCAGACTCTCTCCATCCCACTGCCCCCAAACTCCACATGCACACTCAAACACATACACACATTCCATGCACTCTTTCACACACCCACAACACACATAGACACACCCACCCACACCCTCATGCGCTCACTCACACACACACACATGAATACCCACACAACCCATGCACTCACACACATATATACCCCATGCTCCTGGGAGAAGGTGGACTTAGAAGGCACTTGTCAGGCTCAGGCGGCACCTGCAGCAAGAAGCCCTTGTGGAGTATCGGGAAGGTTGGCTGCACTGCCTTCCCCAAACCTGGCTGCCCTCTTCTTTCTGAAAGCAGGTCCTCCCTCAAAATGTAGGCCACCCAAGAAAAGTGAAGAACGTAACTAAATAAAAGCTAAAACCCTTCTAGTATATATTGCTTTCATGTGCTTAATTTAAGCCACCATATTACATTTAAAATTATTCCATATCATTTATTAATTCCAAGCAGGCTATAGGCTGCCTACTCACAAGGAGGACAATGAAGATGTTTTTACCAGATTACATGGATAAAAAGAGGATGTGTCCTGGAGAAAGAGGACATATGATTATAAATAAATAAAAACAGACTTAAACACCCATCCCCACCCACCCCAAAAGCATTAAAATCGCAGAGAGATAAGGACAGGAAATTAGGCTTGGGGAGAGGGGGAAGAGGAGTTTGAACTATTTTTACAAATAATTTTTTTAAAAAATTTACATTACCTGTAGAGCCAGTTTCTCTAATTTTCAATGTTGGGGGGGGGGGGGCTGCCTTCTGGAGCACTTGTAAGCTCCAGGTGCCTGGGATCAGAGCCATCCTGAAAGCCTTGCACTCCCTGGACTGGCCTTCCACACCAGCCAAAGTGTATGCTTACTCACAAGTAAACATGGCTGTGCAGGGAGAAGAGAACTTCCTTCTGGGGTGATTTGGGGGACTGTGCTCATTGGATCAGGACCCTTCTGCTGTCCTTGGATTGCTCTCAGCCTGCCCTTTCCACTGGACAATGGCACATTTGCCTACTCATGAGTAAAGCCAGGATATAAATTACTTTCGTTTTTCAATGCATTTTCTATGCATATTTTTGCTGTTCAGTTTTTTGGCCATAACATTTGTTAGGAATGAACTATTTCAAAACAGATTGTTACATTGGATTCAGCTTTTCAAGATGAATCCAACAACATATAACATATTGGTGTAGAGCGCACCATTGTGAAGTTGATTTTTTTGTGGTCTCCAGGATAAAGATGGTGGTCCGTGGGGATTCTGCGACCCCCTGGGGACCCCAACCCCCACTTTGAAGACAACTGGTCTAAAAGTCAAAGAAAAATCAAAAGAAATAAAGCCATATGATCTTTAGGTTTCTTCTGTCTTACAGACAACCCCACTCCCCTGTGATTAAAACAAAACAGGTGGTATTGTTTTAAAAAGAGAGGCAGCCTGAAGGTCAGTATGAACAACTAGGTTTGTAGCAACCAAGTTTAAGGAAGAATTCCTAGCTGGGGTAAATTTAAATCAGGCATCAGGGAGGGGGTCCAGAATGAAACCCCTGTTGATACCAGGGCATTCCTGTACTGTTGTTCGGTTTCTGAAATTTTAAGGTTGCCAAATAGCACACTCAGTGCAATCCTAAGCATTTCTATGTGGAAATAAGTCCTATTGTATTCATTGGGACCTATTCCTAGGAAAGTGTGTTTAGGATTGAAGCTTTAGATAGTTTAGTAAACCTTAAAAATCAGCTACAATAACCCAGACACATGGAAACAATTTTAGACAAATGCTTCCCTATATGCAATTTGGATAGTACAATAACAAACAAGTAGGTATTCTATAATTTTATTTATTTTGTTTCATTGGGAGGCTTTTTTATTAAAGTGTTCTCATGTGTACATGACAAACTGTCACCATTGTCTGTTACAATTAATTCATCAAATCCTTCAAAGGAGCATTTCCTTTCAAGTAATATGAAGATTAAGTACACTTTTACAAAAACAAGGCAGGGGAGAGAGTTCTAAAGGGTGGATTTCATTATATTTTCTTTTAATTGTGTATTCATATAAGAAGGAGAAAGTAATAGAATTAGAACAATGTATCTTTCAAGAGGAAGCTCTATTTTAGTAAAAGACCATATTAGATCCTCCTTTTGTTATCTGAAACTACCTGAACTTAATAACTAATACCTAAACTTCATACCTAGACATGGGATTATTGTAGGATGGGGTGGTCATTGTTAATTCTCTTTATTTTTATCTTCTCTTTACAGAGCTTCCTTATGGTTGGGAGAAAATAGAGGATCCTCAATATGGAACATACTATGTTGAGTAAGTGTGTTATTGTCCACAACTCCTAATTAGGCTACAATCTTATACACTGTATATGGTAGCAGGTTGTGTTTTTGTGTGTGTGAAGATTCCACAGATCCCCAAGCTAGTTTCTGCAGCTCCCCAAGAAGCCGTGGCTCATAGTTTGGCAATCTCTGCACTATGTTAGTCTTTTAAACAGTTTAGTTAATATAAATAATCAGGGGTCTCAAACTCATTTCATACTGAGAGCCAAAGTTAGCATTCATGGTGTCTGCTGAGGGCTGGGTGTGGCATCATTAAGCAGATGATGGCCAGAAATACTGTATTTCCCAGCTTATTACACGCACCGGACCATAAGACGCACCAAAGTTTAGAGGAGCAAAACAAGAAAAAAATATTCTGAACCAAATGGTGTACTTATATATTTAATAAAAAGCAGGCCTCCATCAGTCTTAAAAGACTATGGTATCATGCTCGGCGCTGCATACGCTGCATGCAAAGCATGAAAGCCTGGGTTAGATTGTTATGGAGGATAGGCTGTTACCCAAGCAGCAAATCCCCCCTCTCCACGCCACTGAAATAGTCCAATGGAAAGGCAGAGCCAATACGATTGGATCCAGCTGGCATCACAGAGCTGGGCTAAGGACAGGAGCTCACCCTGTCTTGTGGGGCCGACCCGGGTCTCGAACCCTGGCCTGCTGGTTAACAGGCACAGTGACTTAACCAAGTGCGCCACCCACAGCCCTCTATTTAATAAAATATAGCAGAATAATATTAAATTTTAAACTGTAAAGATGGTATATAAATATATCAATATGAAGATCCTAGTTTGGGATTTAAAAGCAACAGATAAGAGATTCAGTTGGAGTGACCAATTTTTCTGTATTCTATTAGGATCCCAAGGTCCAAAACCATACTCAATTATAATCTGACACATAATCTTTTGCTTTGAAAAGGCCTTTTAGAGTGTAGAGCAAGCTCTGTTATCTGTAGACCAGATTCCTAGGTTTTGAAATATCTGGTGTTGAATAAGAGAAGCTGGTCAAGTAGAAAAAAATTCACTTCATTTTGTTGTTGTTTTTGTCTCTTTGAGATCAACAGAGCCAATTATCTGTCTATTATGAACAGTATCTGCTAGTGACAAGTAATTATTGTCATGCAGCTATGTGAGACTGGTTAAAGGTTTCTGTAGGAAGGGTGACTAAGAACCAGTTTTCGGACATTCCAACCAGAAGGGGGTGAAAAGGGGAGCAATGTGTTTTATAAAACTAATCGTCATCATTGACTCATCAATGCCCAGCCAAAACCGCCAGGCCTAGAAGCATGAAACTTGGGGTGGGTGTTCCTTCCATGATAGAGGTTCCCACTTTTCGGAAATTGGAGGCACCCAATTTTCGGAAATTCCAACTGGAAGGGGGGTGAAAAGGGGCGCAACACATTTTATAAAACTAGTCTTCATTGTCATCACTGACTCATCAACACCCAGCCAAAACAGCTAGGCCTAGAAGCATGAAATTTGGGGTGGGCATGTGCATGGGGGGATGATGCACAAGGGGGTTGCTTCTCATGAGGGGTTGTTGCGCATGGGGGTTATTGCACTTGGGGGGTTGTTGCCCATAGGGGGATGATGCGCATAGGGGGGACGATGCGCATAGGGGGGACAATGCGCATGGGGTGGACGAACATGGGGGTTGATGCGTATGGGGGCACTGATGCACATACGGGGGATGAACATGGGGGATGTTGCACATGGGGGTGGATTTGGGGGAAGTGGATAGATCACCCTGTGTGGAAGGGATAGTGTCGGCCTGAGATTAGAATCCCTGCTCAACAGGTTATAGCAACAAAACTCACAGTTTCTGATGATAAAATCAGATAGTTTACAAAGAACTAAATACTGTACTAGTATGTAAAGAGTTAGTTCTTTGGAAGAAAGATGGGATTAAATATCTCTATATAAATAAAATTGAAGTCACTGACTGACTCAACAATGCCCGGCCAAAAACACCGGATCTAAAAGCATGGAATTTGGGGAGGGTGTTCTTTCTGTGATGGAGGCACCCACTAAGAACCAATTTTTTAGAAATTCAAACTGGAAGGGAGTGAAAAGGGGTGCAATGTGTTTTTGTTTCTATAGTTAACATTGATGAATCACTGATTCATCAATGTCTAACCCCAACCCCTAGACCTAGAAGCATGAAATTTGTGGAGCATATTCCTTCTATGATGTAAGCACTCACTATGAACTTATTTGGTGTCCAGTGGTTCCTGCTGCCTGATAGTTCCTGCTGCATGCTGTTGCTTGTTGGTGCCCAGTGCCTGGTGGTGTCTACTGCCTACTGCCACACAGTGGTGCCTGGTAGAGATCTGCTGTGCCATGTGGTGCACAGCACCGAGTGTCTGGTGACCTGTACCTGATAGGGATGCCCCATGCCAAGTGGTGCCCCATGCTGCCGGTCTGCCTGGTGCTTGGTGGTCTCAGTGGTGCTCCTGCCCACTAGTGTACGGTGGTGCCCCCTGCACAGTGATGCCCCCCATGTGGTGATGCCCAGTGCTACCCAGTGTGCCTGTTGCCTGGTAGGGATGCACATGGGTGCTTGATGCAGTCCAGCACTTCCTCTTCATACCAGTGGTGGGCCTGGCCCGGCCCAACAACCGGATCGTTGGAAGTGGGCAGGCCAGGCCGGGATCAGAGGGTGGGAAGGGTCAGTGGCGGGGCTGGGGAGGGTCAAGGGCGGGGCTGGGAGGGCATGCCACCCACCCCAGTGTGCTGCGGGTGGGCGGGGCGAGGGGTGGGCCCCAACCTTGGCGCACTGCGAGTACGCCAAACTTGGTGCACGTGCAGTGTAGGGCTTCCCTGATTCGGTGCGCCTGGTTTTGTGCCCCCCCCCCCCCGTAGCTACTGGATCGGTAGCAGGGGGGCACAAACAACAACCGGTTTGGGCGATCCGGCCCAAAATGGCTTCGGACCACCACTGCTTCTTACCCACTGGTGCCTGTCATTGCCCACCAGTGCCCAGTTCCTGCTGCTGACAGACACACAGTGCCAGTTCCTGGTGCCCACCAGAGCCCAGCTGTGTCCAGGACCCACCAATATTTTTGAAATTTTACTCCCACAATGGATGGGTCCTTTCAGTTCCATGCTGCAGCCCTCTGTTATTCCTGCTGATTTTCTCAGAAACTTAGACCAGACAGCTGCTTCTAAAACCACTAGGCTGCTGCATTGTCTCAGAAGGCTTTGTGACCTGATTTCTGGGCAAATGTGATTTCCCTGTGTTGTGTTTCTGAAAAGTTCAGCAGCATAAACAGAGGACTGTGGAGTGGAATGGAACATCTCTGCCACCACTGCACCACGCCCAGGCAGGAAAAAATAGAAGCATTTTGTTCTTATATATAAAATAATTGGATTTTTTAAAATGTGTAACACCTGGATTGCTGTGGGTACGAAGTAAAATAATATCTACACTAGGAAACAGATGGCTTAATTTCCAAATTGGTGGAGATTTTAGCTGCCTGCAGTGTTGAATAATAGCTATAAAGATCTGATATTTAAAATATCGTTAGTTAGAAATGTTCAATGTCCAGCTAAATCTTAAAGATATTGGCTGCAATCCTAAGAGCACTTTCCTGGGAGTAAGCCTCACGGAAATCAGTGGAACTTCTGTCATGAATAATATTGCACTCATTATTTGTTATCTGTCATTTTCTGAAGTGGTACTAAATTTTCATACATAAACATTTCTATAAATTTATATCTGTATGGATAGAATTGGATGAATAGGTAAGTAAACTTTAGAATTTAGGGGATCAGCCAGTGCAGAAAATCCACAGTTGCAATTGGGGACATAAATTGGGGACCCATTCTGAGGTCAGCATGTGATATTGGCAATCATATGACTTGGATCTGTACCTGCCACAAAAATGATGGCTTTTCAGCTACTATTTGCATTTGTATTGCTCTTGTGGAAATCTCCAAAATATTTGGTATAGATTTTGTGAATGTAGCCTGTTGTTTGTTTTAGGACTACTTGTGCCTTTGCATATTCTGTAATAATATTTCATAATTAAATTTTCACTAATATCTTGTATTCTTGCAGTCACATTAATCAGAAAACCCAGTTTGAAAATCCAGTTCTGGAAGCCAAGCGAAGAAAGGAGTTAGGACAGACCGGTGGAGGTTCTGCAGATCTAGGTATCAGTTCAGTGGTTTGTTTCAGTGTTTTAAAGCTGGTTCATTATTTTAAAGCATTGTTTTCTTAATCAAGAACTATATGCTTAATATAGTCTTCTTGTTGCTAGATTTCACTCTCAGACATGCTTGTGTGAACGTGTTTAACACAACACATTTTGAGAGTTAATTCACACAGGTAAAAATTACATTTCCAGTCCTTTGGATACCAATGTAATTTTGATGGACAAGTGGCTTGTTTTTGTTAGCTTAAATAATTTTTGCGATAGTATACTTTATGTACATAGCCCTTGTAGGCCATGAAGTCATTGATGTATGCAGGGGTCTGTAGTTTTGCACATATAATCAGCATTTTATTAATATATCTGAACATATACATTTTAAACTCTGCTGTTAAAATCTAGCTATGGCTTTAAATCAAGCTTTAAAACATTCTAAAACCATTTGTTGTAAGCAATTTAGACAGTTCATGGTGTGGGTGGACAATTGGTTTAGAGCTCTAGACAAGGGCTGAAGATGAAACAGCAACTATGAAGTTGCAAGGCTTCTGGTTAACACTAGGTTTTACAAACAGCATTTGATTAGTGAATAATTATGAGTCTATACAGTTAAATTATATGAAATTCATCTGGTGATAACTAGGGAATTATCTCCAGTTGTCTTCTAGTTCGTTAAGATGAAATTCAGAGGTTGGTTCTTTCCAAGTATTGTATAGAGTCTTTCCAAGCACCCCTAAATAGATTCAGAAAGGTGCATGGCACACCCCAGTTGGAGGCCGAATAAGGAACAGACGCATACACAACGCATTTCCTGACTCTACTTGCACTGCTTAAAGCAAATATACTGAACTGAGTTTGCATTCTTCTCCACACCTTCCTAGGAATAAGTTCCATTGATTTCAAAGGGTCTTACTTCTGAGTAGAGATACAGAATTGGGCTATAAGGATGCATCTCTCTCCCCATTTCCTATCTTCAAAGTAGGATTACCATATGCCATAACCCTAAAAGCAGGAGAAAGCCCCCCCAAATGTAGGACACCAAAGAAAATATTGGACATGATAAAATATAAGCTAAAAACACTCATATGTATTCAGCGTGACCATATGTCATAACTGAAAAAGAGCACAAGACTGCTCTGAAATGTAGGTACCATACATGTTAACTCAGAGGCATGTGAACTTAATGTGTGTGTGTGTGCAGACAGGTGCGTGCTTATTCCAGATTCATGTGCACTTAGAAATCCATCCATGCACATGATGCTTACCCCAGATGCATGCACATGAACATTCCATGCATGTTTACTCAAGAAACACTTGCACTTAATGCATATGCATTCACCCAGATGCAAGTTTACCCCAGATGCCTGCACATGAGAACTCTGTTCATGTGCACTCCATGCATATGTATCACTTTCATGTGCTTCATTAAACACTATATTAGTTATTAAATTTAAAACTATTACATATAGGCTGCAGTCCCAAACACATTTTCCTGGGAGTAAGAACCATTGAACACAATGGGGCTTACTTCTGGGTAGACATGGTTAGGATTGCATTCATAATTTATTAGTTATAAGAAGGCCCTTTGCTGCTTCCCACAAGGAAATGGAGGACAATGAAGGGGATTTTTTTTCAGGACGTAAGGATTAAAAAGAGGACATCTCGTGGATGGTCACCTTGTATATATTGCTTTCATGCGGTTAATTTAAACACCACATTGCTTATTATTACATTTTGAAACTATTATGTATAATTTATTACATATAATTTATGAATTCCAAGAATATTGCATGCTTTCTGCTCCCAAGAATATGGAAGACAATGAAGTATTTTCTCCAGGTCACTAGGGTAAAAATCCAGGACATGTCCTGGAAAAAAGGACAGATGTTCACTGGCTTACTTCTGAGTAGAGAGACAGGCTTTCCTGGGTGCAAGCAGCATTGATTTCAGGGGCTTACTTTTAAGTAGAGAGATAGGCTTTAAGTATGCACTGCTTATCACACTTTCCTTGGAGTAAGCTCCATTGACTTCTCAGGGATGAAGGCTGCAATCCAGAGTAACTATGGGAGCACGTAAGAGACATTACGTGCACCCGTAGTTACTGCACCTCCTAGTGAAAACCTATGGGAAATTTATATTGCAATCCAGAGTAAGTTGTTCTTACACCGGAGCAAGGACTCCCTGTAGTTACTCTGGATTTTGCCCTTATTTCTGAATAGAGAGCCAGAGGCTTCCTTCTGGAGGAGGGGGTGAGAGGGAAGGGGAGGAGGCAGAGGAGTCGCCCAGGCTCGCAGGGCAGAAGGAGGTTATCAAGTACAGAGTCATATCTCTGTACTTGGTCTCATTTTGACTTTTTTCCAGTCAGATACTTCTAGTTAAATAGTGCATGACTGCCATACTAGCTATTAGCAGAAAACTGAATGAAAAACTCTTCCTTATGTGCAGAACCAGTGAAGTCTATCTTCACAAGAGATCCATCCCAGTTGTTAGGAGCTCTCATACGAACATCTTTGAAGAAAAGCACGATGGGGTTTGGCTTCACAATAATTGGCGGCGATAGACCAGATGAATTCCTACAGGTGAAGAATGTACTGAAAGATGGACCTGCAGCACAGGATGGCAAAATTGCACCAGGTGAAATTACTTCTCTTTTTTTGTATTATTGCTGAATCAAAAGAAGTGTCTCTTTCGTGCCACATTCTGAAGTATTTTTTATCTAGTTGTAGCATACTCAGTGATCAAGTATAGATTAATTAGTATCAAGATTATAGAACCACAAAATACAGATCTTTAAATATAAAACAGGAAGGGATCTAAAGGTTTGGAAAGACATCAACAAAGCTTTCTGAAAAGAAATCTCAAACATTTTGCAGCTTAAAATTAAATCCTGACTTAACTTGCTCGTCCTATCCCAGGTTTCTTGTCTTTCAACCCAAGGAAGCCAAAACAGTGAGTGCAATTCATGGCCTGCTGAGCATTATGGAGCAGGGTATCTGCATAGAAGAGCAGTAGGGATGCTGAGTTTTTGGCCAGTGGAATTGCCAGTGATCTTATAAAGAATTGACCATTGAGGGAAGATAACCTGAGATCCTGAATATCTTGTGCTTGATAGTTGGGTGGCTTCCAGACCAGCAATTTAGCTGAAAATCAGATCCTTTGTCTACCAGTCTATGTGATGATGCTCTTGGGAATGAGAAGGTGTTAAACAATAATCGCATTTTCATCAAAACTGGAAATGAAATTCCATTGTATATTTTCTTAAAGATTAATTTCACTTGTTTATCTTGATTTCTCATTACTTGGTTATTCAGCTCTTTGATTTTCATATTACTGTGTGAACTATCCCATCAAAAGATGTTGATTTGTCTTCTAGCCCTTACAAAACTCATTTCCTTTCATACACACAGAGGGAAATTATGTTGGCCATCTTCAGATATCCCTGAAACTCTCCACATCCCATTATATCTCTTCTTGGTGGCTCCTGACATTTCTGAGTGGATTTTAGAAAAGCAGCGAAGCTCTGAGGAACCCTTTCTCTGGATTCAGGAAGGAGGGTGTTCTTGACTCATGGGTTGTTGCCCCTCCCGTTCAGGAGGCTGGACGAAGTCCATTCTCCTCCTCCAGGGGCAGCACCACGAACCCAGTCTCGTCCAGTCTCGCTGTGGGGCAGGACGAAGGCCGGGGAGCTCTGCCTTCCCTCCTTTCTGATTTCTCCTCCTTCCTTCTCTTTCTCTCCCTCCTCTCTCTCTCTCTGTCTTTTTCCTTCCTCCTTCTCTGGCCATGTCCCTGGCTGACCCCCACAGACATTCAGGCAGCCTGAGGGGCTTCCCCAGCTACTGGCCTGCAGAGAAAGCCCCCTGCTATGAGCACAGAGATAGGCACAGAGAGAGGAGGCAGCGCGTGTCCTGCAGGAGGAAGAGCGGGTGCACAGGGCAGCGGCCAGAAACGCCCCGTCGGGCAGTGCGCAGTGGGCGCAGCTGACCCGCGCCCTCGGCTGACACCTAGGGAGCGGCACATACGGCTGTGCGCCTCCCTGGGCAGCTTCTGGGGTCTGGACAGCGGGGCCAGCGGCAAGGGCCGCGTGGTCGCTTCCTCGCCTTCCCGCCGGCAGCCATCTTGGGGCCCCTCGACTGGTGCGAAGGCGCCATTTTGTGAGTACTATGGAGGCAAAAGGGCGCGAATCTGGGGACCCCACTGGAGAACTCCATACTCCCCTAGGGAAGTTCATACCTCCCCTAGACCCAAGGATGAGCCCATTCTTACAGTGTCTTCCCTTTCCCAGCTCATAAGGGAGGCTGTGAAGGGAGCACTACAGGAACAATTAGAGGATCTGGTTCCTACACAGGTTGTTACTCACAGGAAAGCCTGTTGCAAAGCACATACATGAGGTTTCTGACTCAGTCTGTGGAATCTGATCATCCTACCAAGAAACATAGGGGATTTGCTAAATTGACTAATCAGGAGGCCTACCATGATTCCCTTTCCTCCCCTTCCCAATCTGAAAGGTAAGATGGGGAAATGTCGGGGGAGGAGGGTCAGGAGCCTTCGGTGCACCCCAAGGTGGACCGTCTATGCCTATCAGAGATGTACATCAGGGTGCTCTCTAAATCAGCCAAGATTATGGATCTGGACATGCCAGCTGCCCCAGCCAAACCAGAACTCTATCCCACAGAGCCAAAACCTATACGCAGGGACCTACCAAGCCTCAGGTTGTGCCTTTCCCTGAGGTGTTTGCCGCTGAATTGAGTCATTTTAAACAGTCCACACAACATGGCAAGCTTATTGATAAACTGTACACCTTGCCAGACCCGGTCATGTCAAAACTGAAGGTCCCCACAGTAGACGCACCAATTGTTGCTGTCTCTTCGGCCACCACACTCCCTTCAGAAGGCGAGTCTGGTCCAAAGGATGCGTGTGATAAGAAGGTAGAAGCCTCTCTCAAACAAGCTTTTGAGGCTAACTCACAGAATATTCGCGTTGAAGTAACTAGTTCAATCTTTTCCAGGTTGGCATACATTTGGGCCGAGGAGCTGGCGGAAGACAAATCCTTATCTAATAGTGCACTTTGAAAAAGATCGCCCTCGCCTCAGTGGCGGCGGCGGATTGCGCGTATGATTCGCTTCAATTATCTGCCAGGGCCATGGCCATGGGGGTACTGGCTGAGAGACAGATATGGCTGCGCCAGTGGGACGGTGATTCAGCTTCCACTTTCCACTGGGTGCTACATCTTCCTTTTAAAGGTGAGAAACTCTTTGGAGAAGCGCTGGAGGCTCTCCTGGTAGAGAACAAGGAGAAGCAAAAGGTGCTTCCCACCAACACTTCCTGGAATTCCTCCAGATCCCTCGAGATCGCTATTGGGTAATTACGGTCTCCAGGGACCCGATAAAAAACAAACTCAAACTCGAGGCCAGAGCTCATCTCCTTCAGATCGGTGCAATAGAGCCGGTCCTGGTGGGCCAGAGAGGCAAAGGGGTATATTCTGTGTTCTTTCTGGTTCCAAAGAAGAATGGTGATGGGAGGGCCATTCTAGATTTAAAATGGCTGAACCATTTCCTCAAAAAGAGGAAGTTCAGGATGGAAACATGGAGGTCCATTGTTGCCTCCCTTCAGCGGGGGGAGTTTCTAACATCCGTGGAACTCACAGAGGCTTATCTGCATGTCCCCATCACAGGTGGGCCCAGACCAGTTGTTAAATTGGGCCCGACGCTAGCGAACCGGTTGTTAGCGTCGGGCCCAATTCCCAGTGCCCACCGATTCCGGCTAGCTCCGAGGCGGAGCATCAGTCAGAAGCTGCTGCTCCGTCTTGGAGGTAGCTAGAATTGCGCTGTGCGCAAAGACGGAGCAAGGCCCAATGGCTGCGCAGATGCACTGCACATGTCCGAAGTGTCGGACGTGCACAGTGCGTCCCTCTGCGGGGCCATTTGGCCTTGCTAGGGAGGCGAAGCGGCAAGTACCACTCTGCCTCTCTCGCGAGGCCAAATGGCCCCGCAGAGGAGCAGGCCTCCTCCTCTCCAAGGAGCAGGTGTCTCCTCCTTGGAGAGGAGGAAGTCTGAGACTGTGCAGGCGCCAACCTTGGCGCCTGCGCAGTGCGTCTTCTGGCGCTAAAGGCGCACTGCGTAGACGCCAATTGGCGCCAGAAGACGCACTGCGCATGTGCCAAGGTTGGCGCATTCGCAGTATCAGTGGTGGGCTGCGAACCGGTTGTTAACCGGTTTGCCGCTCACCACTGTCCCCGTCCTGGAGAAACACAGACGATACCTCAGGTTCTGTTATGGAACCCAACATTTCTATCTGTCTGTCTGTCTGTCTGTCTACCTACCTACCTACCTACCTACAGTATTTATGTACCGCTTTTCAGCTGAAAGTTCACAAAGAGGTTTACAAAGAAAATGGAAAAATAATAATAGCTAATTAAAAGCAAATGGGTCCCTGTCCCAAAAGGGCTCACAATCTAAAATGCAAAAAAGAACACCAGCAGAAGCCACTAGAACAGACGTTGCTGGGGTGTGTAGGGCCAGTTACTCTCCCCCTGCTAAATAAAAGAGGAGCACCTACTTGAAAGAGTGCCTCTTGCTCAGTTAGCAGGGGTCAGTACAGAGCCCTGCCTTTCCAGTACAGAGCCCTGCCCTTCGGACTCATGGCAGCCCCCAGAGTGTTCATCAAGCTGTTGGTGGCTCTGGTAGCACACTTGCGGTGCAAGGGCATTGCACTCCACCCTTACTTGGACGACATCCTTGTCAGATCTCCGTCCAGGGAATGGACGGAGCAGGACCCGTCAGTGACCTTGTCAGGTCTGAAGGATTTTGGTTTTGTGGTAAATTTTCAAAAGAGTTCCCTGATTCCCACGCAGTCAATACAACATTTGGCGTTGATCCTAGACACACAGGCGTTCATAGTTTCCCTCTCGCAGGAGAGACAGGAGCGCCTACGGGAAGCCTTACTCAAGATTCAGGGCCAAAGTCAGGTGGATTTGATGGACTTAACATCCTTGCTGGGGTTGATGGTGTCATGTCAGGACATCATCCCCTGGTCCTGCTTCCATCGTCAGCCAGCACAGTGCCTACTACGTCCGCATGCCAAACTAGTGGAACAGAGGAGATCTTGTCAAATCTCCCTATCCGAGCAGGTCATTCAAAGCTTCCCATGGTGGCTGACATGCAACAGATTGTCTCAGGGCACATCCATGCAACCTCCGAGGAGGGAGGTTCTGACCACAGATGCTTCCTTACTGGGGTGGGGAGTGCATTTCCAGGATCAGATGGTACAGGGCAGTTGGTCTCGGTTGGAGGGAACTCACAGCATCAACTGGCTGGAGTTGAGGGCTATTCACGTGGCCACAGCCCACTTCCAGACTCAGCTGGAAGGGTCCCACGTACTGGTCCAAATGGACAATATGATGGCCAAAGCGTTTGTGAACAAACAGGGAGGCACACGCTCCAAGAGCCTCATAACTGAATCCAATCGTCTCTTTGCCTGGGCAGAAGTGCACCTCAAGTCCCTTATTGCCGAACATCTGGCAGGAAAGTCCAATGTTACGGTGGACTGGTTAAGCAGACAAATAGTAAACAACACGGAGTGGAGATTGCATCCACTAGTCTTTCAGCTTTTGGTGGACAAATGGGGGACTTCAGTTATGGATCTGTTCGCAACGCAACAGAACAAGCAGGTTCCCCAGTTCATGTCTTGTTATCAGATGGAGGGTACCATGGGGATCGATGCTCTACACTCTACAGCATCATTGGCCTAGGGGACTGCTTTACATGTTCCCTCCGGTAAAAGTGATTCCACTGTTCTTAAGGCATAAAAAATTCAGGCGCAGAGGTCATCCTCGTGGCGCCGCATTGACCACAGCAGCCTTGGTTTCCGAACATACTAAGGCTAGCCACAGAACTGGGTTGGAGACTGCCTCTCAGGATGGACCTTCTCACACAGGGGCCCATAGTACACCCACAGCTGGCAATCTTCAACTTGATAGCTTAGAGGTTGAAAGGCAATCTTAAGCCAGAAAGGGGTACTCACATAGAATATTAACCACTCTGCTGGCCTCCAAGAAGGTTTCAACCACCAGAGTGTACAATGCCACCTGGAAAAGGTTTAAGTCATGGTGTAGTTCCAAAAGCATATCGCCTTTTCAGTTGACCACCAAAATTCTATTGGAGTTCTTGCAGGATGGCTTTGATATGGGGCTTAGCGCCAGCACGCTGATCAGGCAGGTGGCAGCTTTACGTAGCATCCTGAGAGCATCTTTGACGAGGACGGTCCTTTCCCATCCTCATGTTTCAAGGTTCCTTAAGGGGGTGAGTCAGTTAAGTCCCCCACAGGTTCATCATTTTCCCTCGTGGGACTTACCTTTGGTGTTAGCCACGTTGCAGCAGGCTCCATTTGAGCCATTGCAGAGTAATGAGTTAAAATTTCTTACCCTCAAAACCATATTTTTGGTCTCAATAACCTCAGCCAGATGGGTTTCCGAGATTGATTGTGGATCAACCTGAACTTGTGTATATTCCACGAGGATAAGACTGTGTTAAGGGTAGATCCGACTTTCATTCCCAAGGTAAACTCCTGGTATCATCGAGCTCAGGCGTTGGCAATTCCATCGTTCTGTCCCAATCCTAAGACAGTTAGGGAATTGGGGTGGCACAAGTTGGATGCTCGGAGAGCAGTCAGGTATTATGTAGAGCGCACTGAAGCCTTTCGTAAGACTGACTGTCTCTTTGTCCTCCTCAAGGGGCCTGCAATGGGCAAGCGCCCTTCGAGGAGTACTCTAGCTAATTGGCTCAAGGGAACTATAGCCTTAGCCTGTTTGTCCTTAGGAAGGAATCCTCTTGCTGGGATCACTGCCCACTCTATTTGGAGTGTGGCTGCGTCGGCTGCATTTGAAGGAGTGACGTCCATTGAATCCATCTGTAAGGCTGCTACATAGGCATCACCTACTACCTTCATCAGACATTATAAAATTGATAAAGCAGCTTCGGTGGACGCAGCTTTCGGCAGGAGGGTGTTGCAGAGGGTAATGACATCATAGGACCTTCGGGTCAGCCCTCCCTTCCTCCGGACGGATACTGCTTTGCTATATCCCACAAGTCAAGAACACCCTCCTTCCTGAATCCAGAGAAAAGAGAGTTTTTCTTACCATAGACTTATTTTCTGGGATGAAGGAAGGAGGGTGTTCTGCCCACCTCTCTCTGATCCTCGGTTCCTGGTTCTGTTGAGTTATGTTGTTGGTTGTGTGAACCTTTCTCTTGGGAAAGAATGTTGGGGACACGGTCTTCTAACCCTTTTCCTGCTTGTGTTTTATTTGAACTGTTATTCGTAGTCTTGTTAGGTCTGAAGTGGTTTTCTGGGCCTTCAGACTTGCAGTAGGGGTCTGATACTTCTGCTCAGCTCAGCTCGGGAGACTGGATTTGTGGTGCCGCCCCTGGAGGAGGAGAATGGACTTCGTCCAGCCTCCTGAACGGGAGGGGCGACAACCCACGAGTCAAGAACACCCTCCTTCCTTCATCCCAGAAAATAAGTCTATGGTAAGAAAAACTTTCTTTTCCTGTGCACCCTTTAAATTATGATCCCATATGTTCTGAGTTGTGACAATAGGCAATTCAGAGGTTCTGTTATCTCATAAGGTATCTTACAATCACATGCAAATTGTGATGTGGAGAAATTTAACCCTATATAAAAATAACTGAAAACTTACTCATCAACGCCCATCCAAAACCTCTGGGCCTAGAAATGTGAAATTTGGGGAGGGTGTTCCTTCCATGATGGAGGCACCCTCTAATAACCAGTTAGAATCCCTGACTGATCAACACCCAGCCCCAACACCTGTACCTAGAAGCATTAAATTTTGGGGAGCATCTTCCTTCTGTGATGTAAGGACCAACTAAAAACCAAATTGGTGCCTGGTGGTGCACAGGGTGTGGGGGGAATGGTGTACGGGGGCGATGGTAGAGCGAAGCAGTGACTAGCCATGCCCAGACCCACAAATATTCTTGAAATTTTACTCCTGCAACAGCTGATAAATTTTGCTAGTATTCTTCTACTGTATATATATAAAACTTAAGAGACACAGACTCACTGATTGACTGACTCATCAACACCCAGCCAAAACCGCTAGACCTAGAAGTGTGAAATTTGGGGGGGATGTTCCTTCTGTGATGGAGGCACCTCCTAAGAATCAATTTTTAGAAATTCAAACTGGAAGGGTATGAAAAGGGCTGCACACACTTTGTCCCTATACTTTATGTTGAAGACTGATCAATCTGTGGACCTAGAACCATGACATTTGGGAAGCGCATTCCTTACTTGATATGAGCACCTGTCAAGAACTGATTTTTAGAAATTTAACCTCTAAACAAGTAAAAAAAAAAAGAGTGCAATGCATATTTGGCCTATACTCAACATTGAAGGTAGTTAAAACCCAGCTCCAAACCCTGCACGTGCCCAGTAGGGGTGCCCACAGCTGGGGGGATGGTTGCAGGGAAGAGGGGATGGGACATGGGTGTTGTGGGGGAGGGGATTTTACAATGGAATGTTTGCATGGGAGATGTGTTTGCTACCCATAAGGTGGGTAAATTTCACAAGTGTAAATATGAAATGAACTAGCGAAAAGCATACCCGCTTTGCTGGAGTAAGATTCCCCCATACACCATCTCCCCACGGCGGATCAATCCCCCACACACATCAACCCGCCATGCGCATCCACCCCATGTGCAACATCAGCAATGTGCATCATCCCCCTTATTCACATCAACCCCCCATGCACAACATTCCCCCATGCGCATCAACCACTATGTGCATCAACTCCCATGCGCATCATCTCCCATGCGCATCATCTCCCCATGTGCATCAACCTCTCATGCGCAACATCCCAAATGCCAATCAACCCCCCGTACGCAACATCCCAAATGCCCATCAAACCCCCGTGCGTATCAAACCCCCTTGCGCATCACCCCCATGTGCACCAAATTGGCTGGATGTTGGTCAAGTCTTCCATGTTAAGTATAGGACAAAAAAATGTTGCACCCCTTTTTATCCCTTAAGGGTTAAATTTCTCCACATTGGTTCTTGGTGGGTGTTCATGTCACAGAAGGAACACCCTCCCTGAATTTCATTCTTCTAGGTCCACGGGTTGGGGCAGAGCATCCCTCAGTCACTGATTCCTCAATGCAAAGTATAGGGAGGAAAACGCATTGTGCCCCATTTCACCCCCCTCCAGTTAAACTTTCCAAAAACCGGTTCTTAGACCACCCCTCAGTCACAGAAGGAACACCCTCCCCAAATTTCACAATTCTAGGCCCAGCGGTTTTGGCACGGTGTTGATGAGTCAGTGAATCAGTCAGTGACTTTTCTCTTTTATATAAATAGAGAAAATTAGCCATTTGCTTTTCATGTCTCCAGTTTAAGACTGAGGTAGGTCATAGTTGCTCTAGGTTCTTTCTGGATGTTCAAAATTTAGTTTCCCTGTAACCCTTGAGTTTTGTCATCCATTGTTATGTGGCCTTGCATGCTATTTGTGTGCAGCAGTATTGATTACATACTTATCTTTGTCTTCAGCCATGTTATTGAACTATTCCTTCATACTGTCCTGATTGCTATGAAAATGAGGTCAAGAATGTTCTCAGTTTCTGCCCACACTGAGCTTTGCACTTTTGTTTTTTTTTTTCCTCAGAGACTTTATTTTATTCCTTCACTAGTGTATTTAGTTTAAAAGGTTGTTGTCCTCATTTATGATGTCTGTGGGTTATTTCATATTGAGCACAATCCAGAGTAACTGCAGGGAGTCCTTGCTCTGGTGTAAGAACAATTTGCTCTGGATTACTATATTAATTTCCCATAGATTTTCACTTGGTGATGCAGTAACTACGGGTACACATAATGTCTCTTACGTGCTCCCATAGTTACTCTGGTTTGTAGGGATTATGTATTTGTTGTAGAGATTCTTATACTGTCTAGGCTCACAGCAATGAAAGTCTATATGTACAGTTCTAAAATTGTAATTAACATCATCTTCTCTATCAGAGGATGGTTAGTGTTAATATGGTCATTGTGGGGGAGGGGTAAAGTCCAAGCTTTCATTCAGATGATGGTGGTTCCTTGCATTGGTTTCTTCCTTACAGAGCAATTGATTTTAACACATGCCTGAATAGTTATTTTTTGACTTAGTAGGTGTCTTAGGACCAACTACACATTAATCCTAGTGAGTGTGTAATATATAGTAATTGATTTTCCTTCTGTAAACATATTAACTTAGAGACACCTGTTAATGGTCTCTTTAATTGTTCTTTAATTCTTTGGTCCCTGGTCTCTTTGCCGTGGTCTGCCTTGGTTGCTTGTGGGACTAAAGGGTTAAAGGCATTTACCCCTGCACCACAGTTCCAATCCAAATGTACCCTAGTCTGTTTCAGAAAGAAAAAAACAACTGATACAGTATTTGGGAAATAAATATTGTTTGGTACTTAGAACTTTTAAGACTTGGGAGAATTTAAACTTTTGTAAGTTTTGAGTCTGAGATTTCAAGTCTATAAATTGGCTTTCTTATCAGAAGTGGAAGTGATGGTGTTAAATTGTCCATCAGAATGGAATATGATATAAAACCAACATGTAAAATCTAGTGCATGATAGGTTCTCATGTATAATTACAATTGCACATATGTCACATATTTTGCCTTTCTTCAAAAGCAAGCATATTTAGTTTTATTAAAATGAGGCAAAAACTAAAGGAATAATCTATTTTGGATTGGTTTAGACTGGTTGAACTTCATGATACAACATCTGCCTAGTCTGCCTAGTGTGTACTTTTTCCCTTTTAAAAATCATATAAAGTCATTACCTGAATCTTCAACAGATTAAGCTCTATATTTTTAGAATTTATGGTCTTAATAGAGCCAAAGGCAGATAGAGCCCAAACCAGAGGAAATCCTGCTTTGCACAGCATATGAGTGAGACAGTGGTACAATAACTTATCATTACTGTTTGAGTGGTATCCATTGGTTTTGTTTGATGAGATTTCTAAGATGATTCTTATATCCAGAGTTATGAAAATAAATTGATTTGTATTATTTACATTAATTTGTATTACTAATTCCTTACTAATTTTTAACAGGTGATGTCATTGTAGACATAAATGGCAAATGTGTCCTTGGCCATACCCATGCTGATGTTGTTCAGATGTTTCAGTTAGTTCCTGTCAACCAGTATGTGAATATGACTTTGTGTCGTGGATATCCTCTTCCTGATGAAAATGAAGATCCTATTGTAGATATTGTTACAGCCACTCCTGTCTTAAATGGCCAGTCAATAACAAAAGGAGACATGCTCAATCAAGAGTTAATACCTGGAACTGTTATTTTAGACCAGAATGGAAAACCAGGACATATTTTGGTCAACGGGCGCCTCAATGGCCCCTCCACAGACCTCAGTGAACAGAGGGCTTCAGTATCATCTTCAGGTTGCTCTCAAGCAGAACTGGTCACAATTCCTTTGATCAAGGGACCTAAAGGATTTGGATTTGCAATAGCCGACAGCCCTGCAGGGCAGAAGGTTAAGATGATTTTAGACAGCCAGTGGTGCCATGGACTTCAGAAAGGGGATATAATTAAAGAGATTTATCATCAGAACGTGCAGAACTTGACTCATCTGCAGGTGGTAGAAGTGCTGAAGCAGTTTCCAGTTGGAGCAGAGGTGCCACTCCTTATCCTAAGGGGAGGTGGGTAATTTTGCTTTTATGTAACTTTAATATGCAAGATTTTATAAAATTGATGTTATTTTGTTTGTATTTCTATATTTCATGGTAATATAGAAGAAACTGAAGATAGTTTTCCATTTTTCTAAGATGCCTTTAATGCTAAGCAAAGAAACTTTATTTGGGCTATGTCTTTTTGAAACTTCACCATGTTGTTAATGTTTTCCACATGCATATGTGTGTGCATGCGGGTGTGTGTGAATTTCTGTACATGTATGATAAAGGTATTTCTCTGTGGATAGCTATTGATCCACACTTGTGAAAGATAAGCACTTGAGTGCTGCCAGATAAGGACGCCATTTGTGATTTCTTTGTTTTCAGCTCAGATGTTTTATTTCATTATCCGTCTTCTTTACTTTTGTTTTAATTTTAGCTTCTTAATTTCTCCTCTTTTTGGAGCCATTAATCAAGAATTAAGCTTATTGTACTAGCTTACTTTCATTGTTGGGCTCTGCATTCAGGTACTACCTTTGATAGTTGTTTTGTATAGATAGGCTATGAATTGAAAACCTATTCAGGTATTTTTTTTCCCCTGAATGGCTAAACCATACAAAATCCATTCTCTTTGGGGTGAGTATGGATTTCTGAGATCACTTCTCCTGTCAATAAACTACACAGTTCTTTCTCTGAATTGCAAGATGTGCTGGCTGCCTGTTAACATTCAACCTAGTATTTTATTTTGGCTATATTTGTATTTGTGGTGCTTTGTTTGTTTTGGGAGAAACACACATGCACCACACTCACACTTCTCATACTTTTGAGTAAGAAGGCAAATGGATCTGTGCATTTCTTTAAGATAAGCTAAGATAATTTCTAGGACTGTTCCCAAGATTACAGGAAGTGGGGTAGAGAGAGAGAGATATATATATTTCCTGTATCAAAGCAACTTCTTAAGCACACCATGTATTACAAGTAAGACAACTGATTGTCAAATGCTTACTTTCAAAGCTTTAACAGGTTGGTACTGTTGCCACTGACCTGAAGTGCTATTAAGTAAACATGCTTTGGAATCTTCTTTACCAGGGTTTCTATATATTAGTACCTCTTCAAAATTATAACATTGCTCTTTCAGAAAGGGGAGGGGATCTGATTGGCAACAGTTCTGCAGAATGAGTGAATTCTGGGGTTTTTCCAGCTCTGACTGGCATGTCCGGTGAACCTGAGCCTGTGAACAGCCTCTGAGCTGCAGCCCCAAACTGTTATGATTTCACTGATGATGTGACTTTTTACTTATAAAAATGAAGGTTGTAGCATTAATTTTTAAATTAAAAATAACATAATATGCAATTGTATTTAATAATATAATAACTGTATATAATGAGCCCTAACCCAGTAGTTAAAAATTAAACTAGAATGTAGAGGTGTGGCGAGTCATATTAATATTTATTCTCTATTATAGGCCCTTCCTCACCTGCTAAAACTTCCAGTGTGGTGAGCATTGATAATGTGAGTATTGGTTTTTGTAACTGTCTGCATTCTGCTGCTAATGGAGGAAGTAGATTATTGCAGACAATACTGTGTTGACTACCTAGGGTATTTTAGGTGCTCTGCCAGTTAGTTACTTTTGAGGAATAGTTTTTTTCTCAGACTGTACTTTGTTAACAAAGACAGACATAACTGGTAAATTTAAAATGCACAATGGTTGCAAACCTGTTAACTTTTTCTGTTTTGGATTAAGGGATTTATCTCCTTTAGAAAAATTGTGGCCCTCCTTCGGTGTTATTTGGAGCGATTTTAGTAATGTCACTGAAGCAAGTGCGCATTGCCCCTTGTCCAATCCCCCTTTCCAACTCTGTTCTGCTGACATAGCGCTATGTGTATGTGTGCCAAAATTATTGCTGGTGCAGGCTCATGTAGCCCCATTACAGGTGCTGGGGGTTTACCTGGAGCAAAGGGATAAATATCTCCAGCAGTCCAAATTCCCCTACAGGATGTAGCAGTAGCCATGCTGGCATGATTGTATTGGTGCTTGGAAAACTAAGAATGGCTGTCTGTCACTTAAGACAAAGCTTAAAACTGTTGTCATGTTAACAAAACAATTTTTTCAAGATTAGAGATAAGCTGGGTGACTACCTTATAAGAAAAGCTATTGTTCAGTGGGTAAGCCATTACAGAGTAATGTTTACTCCTATTTCTGGGTCTACATATAAAATATAAGTCTGCACCATAATAGAACAATGTACGGCAAGTCCTCAGTTATTACAATGATAAAACAATAATTGGTTCCTCTCCAGAACCACTGCTTAAATGGAGTCTGCACATTATTCTGATGTCTGCATGGGTTTGTCTGCATGTCTGCAAGTTTGTCTGCATGTCTGCAAGTCTCCAGCCTTGAAAACTCACATTTATTTCAGTGTGAAATAAATTAAATAATAAATATTAATTAGCAGTTATTTGGGTCTTTATTTAGAAGTTTGATGATACTCTTGATGTCCAGAAACGTGTAGTAGAAGCTAACTCTTGTTTACTTATATCAGTTAGCCATTGGTAAAATTGAATTCATTATAAATTGTTTTGCCTTAAGTCAGAGGCATATTTAGGGGAAATGGTGTCTGTGGAAAGCACTGAAATTGTGCTCTTATCAAAATACTTGAAACCTATCTTTTAGATAATGTTACAAGTCAATAATATCAAAATACAAGTCAGGCCCTTTCAACCTTTCATTAAATTTCAGTTTAATGAGTGAGTTTGCACGAACTATTTGCAGTTCTTGGAGATATCAACCCTTCCAGGGCCAGTACCAAACACATTTTACTATTTAAAATGTACATTATGCTTTGTCCAAGGCAGCTTCATATATTCCACATCAATCCACTTATCTCGCTATTTGGTTTTGATAATCTTTTCCTAATGGTGGCATTTTGTGAAGACCATTGTTACTGAATTACAGAGTTCCTGGCACCACCATCCTCTCCACCTTTTGGGGGGGGGGGCGGGATAAGAAAGAATACTTACAAAATACTGAAAAGTCAAAGGGGGAAAATCTCCAAAGTCACAAAATTATGGCTGCAATCCTAGCGTCCAGTTAGGCCAACCTAACTCCTGGGATAAGTCCTGTACTGACCTGGGGTTGTCACAAAGTGCCATAAGACATTTCTGCACCACTCCTGGTACATGTGCTTGCCTCCCTATATCACTACGGGAACGGGAAAATGGATGAGTTGTGCTGGCTTAGGATTGCACCCTATATGTTAAAATTGCAGCTCATATCAAACAGTAGAAAGCAGCAGTGTTAACCAACTAAAAAGCTACAGACCATGGGGATTAAATATAAGGATTAAATACATATCGTGATGATATGTTATAACTGCAGAAGATGACAAGGCACCCTAAAAAGTAGTACATCCAAGAAAAGTGTCGGACATGACAAAAAAGGTTCTTTTGCGAGACTAAAGAAAAGAACAGGTCGAGAGGACATCTGGTCATCCTGGATATAAATCAACTTTATCCATAGGCACCAGAAGCTTGTCAAAGAGAGGCTTGGGAGTGGAAGTCTAAAAATACCTTCATTAGCATTATAATAAAAACAATACCTTCATTAATACAATCAAAGAAAAAAATATTGAAATACAAATTTCAACTCGTCTAGAACTCCATTAATCATGTTTGATTGGAAAACAAAGAAAAAAAGGGGTGGGATTTGTAAAGCAAAATTTTCCTTTAGCCTATCTCAAGATACTGTCCTGTAGTAAAGTGGTCCTCAATGTTGTCAGGACCACCGCCCAGCACCATGGGGAATTTCCCATAGCCCGAGCAGGATGCGCAGGCGCAGTGCCTCTCAGAACTGCACAAGCATAGTTCACCTGGCCACAGGACAAACTGCACAGGTGCAGCCCGGTTCCGAACTGCGCCTGCATAGTTCGTCCTGCAACCAGAGTTCACTGCACAGGGGCAGCCCAGCCACCGAGCCACACTCACCCAGTTCTCCCCAGCTGTGAGGCGAAGTGGACAGACACAGCCTGGCTCTCCTCACAGCCAGGGAGAACTGCGCAGGTGCAGCCCAGCTACTGGTCTGTGCCTATGCAGTTCAGCCCGCAGACAGGGCAAAACTGTGCAGGTGCAGCACAACCCAGGGCTCCTGCCTCCACTCCATGGCAAAGAACTGGCACAGCCCAGTGGATAAGGCGCTACAGACAGAGTTTAGAACCCCTGCTTTAGAACTACAGAGAATTTGACTTAAAGTTGAAACTTTGCAAACCAGCTGTTAAGGGAAGGGGCTATTAATAATTATAAATAATTAAAGCAAAGTATTTTTCCAGGACATTTCCTGGAAAAAGAAGTCATATGGTCAAAAGAGGGGGAGCCTTGTCCTCTTTTGTGGTTATGACATATAGTCACTTTACCTGCTGAAGACTGCACTGAGATGATGCAATCCTATTCCATTTCCCAGGAAGTAAGCCAGATAAGATCTATACAATAATATGTAGGATGCAAGATCTCCCTAAAATCATGTGCACACAGAGCCAGTGCAAAATGAAGCTGGAAGAGCTACTGTCCCTTTAAAAAATCCTTCAGTGGATGAAAAGATGTCCAGGCAGGCTGGAGCTGTTTCTGTTTACCATATCTTGCCTTAACTGGGGGCACAGAGAGGAAGGAGGGGGAAGGGAGTATCTACAAACCCCTTTTTGGGGCAGCAGGGCTCCTGGGCATCAGCAAACCCTTTGAAAGGAAAGCTCTTGATCTGAAGTTGCAGTCTTAGGCAGAAGCAGGTATAACAAGGCTTGTGCCTCAATCTGGAGACTGCTGAGACATTGTGCACAAGGATGTGACTCTCAGACACCTCCCTGTAGGAGTTCTGAGCAGCAGACAGAGGTTTCTTTGAAGTGCGAATTTTCTTGCCTTGAAGAATTTTTGTGCCTTGCCCCATAAATGATCCGCCCTCTGCTTAAAGTTGCAGTTTACAAAAACCTTTTGATCACTTTAACTAAAAATTTGCTGTGGTCAAAAAATTCATGCAGGTATATAATCTTCTTTACCAGGTTACAAAATATTCTATTATTAAACCAAAATGGATTGTGAAACAATATGTATGTCTTAGTACATCATCTGTGTAAGTCCTTATTGTACATCATCTGTGTCTTATTGTGTCTTAATAAGACATCTTACTGTGTCTTGCCTGTCTCTGACTCAAAATTTATGTACCAGTTAATAGATGTGCTATTTAAACACCCATATCCTTACAAATAGCATTTTATTTTCAGTCAATCACTATCTTGTGACAGATGAAATATATGCATGTGTACATATTTTATGGGAAGGCTTCAGTGCTGAATGAAACATCCATAACTGTTCCCCTTAAGTAGAATTTGAATGCACAGTCTGTGTTCTTCCATAATATCATAACTTTACCTTTTCTGGTAGTTATTACTCTTGAAAAAATATCATGTAGTGAAAAGTTGGATTAAATTTAACAAATTTCAGTACACTCAGAATGAATAAATTACAGGGAAAACAAGAATCAGAAGATTACACATAAGAGTGGTATCTAATAAAGCCTATTTTCTCCCACTCAAAAATGGCCCCACTTACTTAGGCTGATAGCTGTAGAATAATTTTAGGAAATGTCACATCAGAATCTGTGAAGAATACCCTGCTTCTGTGGCCTCTTTGTCAAATACTGTCCCTTAGCTCTTTTTGTAGCATAATGAGAACACAAGCGTGTTCAACTACAGTTAGAACAAGATACAGCCTTGCAAAGGCTGGTTATCCTTTGCATTTCTGCTTGCTGACTACAGTAAAAAGGAGCTGTTTTTAAACAATTGGAAAGGGGCATCCCTTTTTTAAAAACTGCTTTTATTTAACACATTTTTTGGTATCACCAGGGAGTCCCAGAATAGAATCTATGGAACTATTGAGGTACAATCTTATTCCATTAGGAGCAGTTGAGGAACAGGATCCCTGAAAGTGGGTCTTTAAATCTTTTTTCCTGTTTCTTTTATCCACAGGAGGGTCCAGAACAGAACGCTAGTTGATAATGAGAGACACCCATATTTGAATGAAGTTTTATTATCTGTTGTTACACTTTTTTGACACAGCAGAACTTTGTAGAAAGATAGTAGGAAGTCAGGGGGGATTAGTATGTGTTGAATTTTTAAGGCACATTAGTAGATGCTCTCCATGTGGTGATATCAAGGTTTTAGGAAATGGTAGTCTATATTAGATCAAATATGTTCTTTATAATCCAGTGGTATTCAAAGTGGGGGTTGGTACCCCTTTGGGTCAGGGGGTTGTGAGAGGGTGGGATTCACCATCTTGGAATCTGGCACTGGGCTTTCCTGGGATTAAATCTCATTGAACACAATGTGAATTATTTCCAAGTAGACATGGAGGAGTTTTGGCATCACAGTGATGTCACATCCTGGTAAGTTTAACAGCATCCCAGTCTGAAATTCCTGAGTACACTGATACAACCCATTGCCTAAGCTGAAGCAAAACATTCAAATTTCTTGTCATTCTCCATTCCAGCGATACCACTACATGCCTCGTACTAATAAGATATTTAATGTTTTTAAATGAGTAGTAAGGAAAGTAAACAACTTCCAGCTGCAATTCAACAAAAATAATTTTGACTCCTTATATGAGCAAGTATATTCTTGCAGAGCAATTATATGCATGTTTACTGAGGCGTAAGTCTTACTGCATTCAGAGGAATACATGCATACAGAAGTACGCATAGAATTGCAGTCTTTAAAAAACAGTTGCAGAAAAAATCTCAGAGAAGTATGTATAGAATTGCAGCCTTAAAATTGAAGCTGTCTATTAGGGGTATTAATTACTGCTTGTCTACATGTTTAAGCATAAATTGTTAAGCACTCATTTTCTTCTATTTATTTCAGAACGTAGATAAGCAAGAAAATTCAGAAAGCCAAGAGGCCATCAATGATTCGTTTCCACAGCCCATGCCTTTTCCACCTACTGCTGTGAGGTCAGCTTCCCCAAAGCTAGACCCTTCAGAAATCTATTTGAAGTCTAAAACACTGTTTGAAGATAAACGTGAGTACATAGATTTAAGTTACATGCTATGGAAAATTGATTAAAATACTTTCTAATCTCTGAATCATCAGGCTTGGCTCTAAAAAAAATATAGTAATTGTGTTCTGCAGAGCATATGTGCACTTGTGACTCAAAATACACAGAGACAAACTCTTGTTTCTCAAAGTAGGTGAAAATACTTCAGAGAGCAAGGAAACACTTCTGTGTAGATTTGAGGAATATCTTATTTTATAAATTAAGTACTACCATATCGTGCCCACAAACAATGCACCACTTTTTAAAAAAATTAAATACAGTGAAACATTGCATTAAGAATATCTTCGATTGAGAGTATTTTGCAAGACAACCAAACATTTCATTAATTCTGACTTGTCACACAAGCAATGACTTGATAAACAACAACAAAAAATAGTCCTGGCCTGGATATGGCCAGTTTATGCAGTCCGCCAGCACCTGCTCAGCCTCTCCTGAGAGACCTGGCCTTGCATGTCTACTCTGAAAGAAGCCTATTACAGTCAGTTGTACTCACTCCTATGTAAAGGAGGCAGTGGAAAAGAACCTGGGAGACCTAGCCTAACATGTCTGAAGTAAGCCTGGTTGTAATCAGTGGGACTCACTCCTGTGTAAGGGGGACAGATTGCAACCTGAGAGACTTAAGAGCACAATCCTAACCATGTCTATTCAGAAATAAGCCCCATTGTGTTCAATGGGTCTTACTTCCCAGAAAGTGTCTTTAGGATTGCAGCCTAAGTGCAGGTTAATTTATTTTACTTTTTTATATTTTGTGTTTTATATTATTGGAAGGAAGGAACACCCTCCCCGAATTTCACACTTCTAAGATCAGGTTTTGGGGCAGGTGGTCACTCAGTAGGGATCCTTCAATGTTAAATATAGGGAGGAAAATGCGTTGCACCCCTTTTCACCCCCTTCCGGTTGGAATTTCTGAAAACTGGTTCTTAGTGGCTGCCTCCGTCATGGAAGGAACACTCTCCCCAAATTTCATGCTTCTAGGCCCAGCATGGGCATTGATGAATCAGTCAGTCAGTCAGTGACTTTTCAGTTTTCTATATATAGATTAAATTTTAAAATCAAAATAATTTTAAATTTATTTTAATTCACCGCCAATTTACCAGCTTGAACCACAGATGATTGAAAGGAATATGATGATAGCTTTGGGGCTATTATTAGTGTGTCTGATGAAGCTGGTCCCAGTAGTTATGAGACAGAGACCTGAGAAGGAGGGGAGGATACCAGACACCAATGCATTTTAAAAGAATGGTGTGTTCTATATGTTGACTTGCTTTTAGGAATCACTGGCCTCATATATTTTATCTTTTATATTTAGGTTTATGTTTACTGTGGTGTTTGGTAGATCACTATTGCACCATCCACTATAAGGGCTTGAAAACTCTAGCTCCTTTTTATATATTTCAAAGCTGGTTCCCAATATATGACAACTTAGAGTTGCTAATATACCACATCCAGAAGCAGATTTTGTTCTTGTTTCAGTATTATCAATAGCTGAACTTTACATTTTCACTGAAGATCCTATGGAAAAATTAATTGCTGCACCTTGAAATAATGCTACAAGGATCATTTTGACTATGAAGTGGCACAACATGATCAGATTTCATGGTCATGGTGATTCTCATGCTCACCCATAATTGCATTATCCTTTCAGGTGCCACAAGACTCTTCATTATTTTAACTGAGCAAGGAAGTGATTTTACATTTAATGGATCTTTGTTTGCTAATGTAGTTTTTTTAAACCACTTATATGGACAAATGAAATTGTATGATTAGCTTTGTTGCGAAATGCAATTACTGTAGTAAGCACTATACCAGCGATTTTCAACCTTTTTCATCTCACAGCACAGTAACAAGACACTGAAATTTTTAAGGCACACCATCAGTTGTTTTTACCATTAACAGAGCACACCAGGCTGTTCAAATACCCCAATTTTCCTATTAATGTCAATCTCCAGATTCCCATGGCACACCTGAGGACTAGCCATGGCACACTAAATCACTGCACTAGACTATATTAACATGCTGTTTAGTATGTTATGCACTAGACTATATTAACATACTATTTAGATATCTAAGAGTACATCCTACAGACTTTCAAAATTCTGAGAAAGAAATGGCTAGAAAAAGTTACGACATATGTACTTTGATATGAATTGCAGCCTTTTAGAGTCATGTTATAATTGAGGACAAACCATTTGGAAACTGTTTCAAAAGCAAACCAAGTAGCACACACAGAAAAATATACAGTAATACAGAATTCTGGAATCCGATGCTGCTCCTTGTAAGAGAGGGTATCTGGAATATGAAAAACTTTTGCTTTAAGTGACTTGAGTATTTAAATATTTTTGAATTGCATTTTTGCACTCAGAGCAATTTGTGTCATATTGGTGCTATTTGAAGCAATAATTAAAGCACAAAATAATCAAAAGTCTATAAAACTGTGGTCCATTTTAATTTTACAACACCAGCTAAAGGATAAAAAAAGAGTAAGAGTAAGACATTGAAAGAGTAAGAGGAGGGCACAGGCATCACAAAAAAATGAAATAAGTTTTAACCTGCTTTGTAAACTGTTAAAGATATCCCTTTATCTTCCATTGATAAGGTATTCCAGAGCTATATACAGATTTCCTCTGTTGAAGTGGAGGGGGGGAGTTTGTTTGTAGAGGCAATGTCTTTGAACGTTTTTAGTTTGCACTGTTTGCACTGTGCTTTTGTTCTCAGTAGATTTGACTCATATGCTAATAACCTTACACTGTCCCTCAGAAACTCATTATCTAGCAGTGAATTTCGTATGTAAAGTAAAAGAACAGTGGTAGGCTTCTGCCATTGACCTACTTAATTTTGTGTAACTGTCATCAAGATTTGAACTTTATTTTCATTCATCCCATCAGCAGGTTTTTTCCAGTTTTGCTAACATGAATCTGATAATGAAGCCTATCAGTTCTTTCCTTAAGAAGCATTTCATTTTTAAAAAAATGACTTTGATTACAGATGGCATTGTTGAGTGTGAATATAGTTAAACATAGCATAGTTTGACAATTAAAAGTTTGTTTAGATGCAGACTTTTAATTCAGAATAGTAACTCCACTGTGTTGAGCCCCCAGGATGCAGTCCAACTTGTATGAATTTGTTGAAAATTTGTAATCAGAATTGAGCTATCCTATCAAACAAGAAGTGCTAGGTAGCCAAGTATTGTTTGTTGGAATCTCTGGGTTGCTGCCCACATTCAAATATGTTTTATATTATTTATGGATAGATAATATATAATTTAATTTAGGCTGCAATCCTAACCTCCAGTTAGTCTGGCATAAGCCCCAACGTAAGTCCTGTGCTGATCTGTGCCATAAGACACTTCTGTTCCACTCCTGGTGGGGGTTAGGCCACTCCACAGGGATATGCTGACTTCCCCACACCACCATGGGAAGATATGCCAGGTGAGTTAGACTGGCCTAATTTGTCAGGTTAGCATCATTAGTCTTTTACCCTGACCACCATATTTGAAATTTTTCATATATAGGCATAATCTTAATGTGTGTGGGGGGCGGGGGGCAGGAAATGTATACAAATGCTTGTCAGAAGAAATTGGCTTTTAGAAAAATGCGAGTAGGTAAAACTATGCACTAGAATTTGCTTCAAACCCATGGAGGTTTTCTTGACTGAAAGCAATTTATCAACTGCATAATTTGGACTGAGTGAATAAATCTGGAAATGGTCAGACATTTCTTGTATGAACTAAACAGAGCCTCTTAAACTGCTGCTATATGGCCAAAGCTTCTTTAAATTAGTTAAAATTATTTTCTGATTTTTTTGGGATATCAGTGTGCATTGCTCTGTGATTTAAAGTTTACATTTGCTAACTTTGTGGAAAGGAAAACATACATGTGCATAACTGCAAGCTAATATCTGCACTTCTTACAGCCCAATATTATCCAGGCTTTGAGCACAATCCTAACCATGTCTACTCAAAAGTAAGCCCCATTGTGTTTAATAGGTCTTACTCCCAGGAAAGGTTCTTTAGGATTGCAGCCTTTGTGTTAACAAATGCTCCATCAACATAAAACCTCAGCCGCTATTGCAGTACCTACTGCAGTGGTTTGTGGATTAGGATCACCAATGCTAGTGACCCAGGCATATGCCAGTAACCTACAGAGCCTCTGCTGTAGAAGTTATGGGAGAGAAAATTTTCCAGCCTATTAGTATCTACAGACCTAGAGTCTGTAATAAGAGACACACAGAGAAAGTAAATCACATGTCAACAGTTCTTTTAATTACAGCTTCTCTGTTGGCCCTTGGGATGTGGCTGTGGTTTTTTGGTTCTTGCTATGGCAGATTTTTGCACAGAATGGCGGGTCACATTTTGTTACCTCTGTAAAAGCATATGGTATTACTGAAATGCACACTTTAGAGATGTAGAGCTACAATAAGATTGGGCCCTTTCTCTGTGGTCTGAAGCAACTCTACCATTTTCATAGAAGGAAGTTTATTGGGCTTGTTGTGTTTTAAATGTATAGTTTTTCCTCGCTAATTCTACAGCGGTGATATTAATCTACAGCATGATTTAATATCTTAACTGTATCATTTTAAATATTGTCAGTGGAGTTGTAATTGGCTTTTAACTGATTTTCTTTTTCCAGAAAGATTTCATTTTGATTTTTAAATGTTCTTTGAAATGCAGTGTATGACTCTTTATGAAAACACTATTCTTTATCATCTTATTTTAACTAGCACCAAACACAAAGGATTTGGACGTTTTCCTACGAAAGCAAGAATCTGGTTTTGGTTTTCGCGTTCTTGGAGGAGATGGTCCAGATCAGTCAGTAAGTAAAATATATTTATTACATTGCTATATGTTTGTGGTGTTTGTAACCCTTACATTTCTTTAATATTACATTTTTACTTTTAGTAAGTTAATATATAGGCAACTGTCTTATCTGCAGGGAAGTCATTCCACTCCCCCAGCCCCAGATAAGGAAACTGCTGGTAAGATGGGACCATAAATATAAATATATAAATATAAATTTATAAATATATATTTATAAATATTTATATTTATATTTATTTATATTAGCAGGCCTCCGTCAGTCTTGAAAGACGATGGTATCATGCTTGGCGCTGCATACGCTGCATGCGAAGCACAAAAGCCTGGATTAGATTGTTATGGAGGATTTGCTGTTACCCAAGCAGCAAATCCCCCCTCTCCACGCCACTGAATTAGTCCAATGGAAAGGCAGCGCCGATACGATTGGATCCAGCTGGCGTTGCAGAGCTGGACTAAGGACAGGAGCTCACCCTGTCCTGTGGGGCCGACCCGGGTCTTGAACCCTGGCCTGCTGGTTAACAGGCACAGTGCCTTAGCCACTTGTGCCACCCACAGTCCCTTATTTATATATATAAATATATAAGACCTTGCCCAGACCTTGCCTCTTTAGACTTTCACCTGTTTGGTCCCTTGAAAGCGTTCATGAGAGGTACAAACTTTGAAAGTGACGATGAAGTCAAAAGTGTTGTGAGCGACTGGCTGAGACATCAGTCTAAAGATTTTTACGCTGAGGGAATACGGAAGCTTGTGCACAGATGGGAAAAGTGCTGGGAGACTACATTGAAAAATAAAAAAATAAAGCTTCTATCTGTATTAGAAGTCCTTATACAGAAAAATTCACTTTATTTATTGAATCACCCTCGTATTAACTTGAATGTCCACTGGATTAATGTTCATAGGGGTAGGGGTGTGTGTGTGTAAATAATAGAAAGGTCACTGACTAACTCATTGACTCGTCGCCATGCCAAAACCACCAGACTTAGAAACATGAAATTTGGAGGTTTCTAACATCCACCTGGTGGTGCTTGGTGCCTGGCAGGGATGCCTGGTGCCCAGTAGAGATGCACTGGTGTCCTATGCTGCCCTGTGGTTCCCAGTAGGAATGCCCAGTAAGGATGCTCATTGCTTAATAAGGTTGTCTGGAGTCCACTGCCTGGTAGTGCATACTGCACACTGGTGCCCAGTGGTGCCCGCTGCCAGTGGCGTCCATAGGTACCTTTTAGGGATGATGAGTGCCTGCTGGTGCCCACTGCCTGATGGTATCCACTATTGCCCACCACCTGATAGTGTTTGTTAGGGATGCCCAGTGCTTACTGGGGCTCCTTGCCTGGTAGTTGCCACTAGTGCTGGTTGCTCCCTGCATGATGCCCACTGCACAGTAGTCCCCCCTGCCTGCTAGGGATGCCTAGTGTCGACTGTATAGAGCTGCCCAGTAGGGATGCATCGTTTCCGCTAGTGCCTGCTACTGCCTGCCACTGCCCCCTGGTAACATCTAGTACCTTTTGGTGCCCAACAGTGTCCAGCTGTACCTGAAACTCACAAATATTCTTGAAATTTTACTCCCACAACAGCAGTTCATTCTTCTATTTTATGAATATAAATATTCTTTAAGTATTATGGCTCTCAAATGCCTTTTCTTGTGGCTTTCAAACATTGAAGTTTATAGTTTCCTGCTCTTATAGTAAGTGAGTTTGTCCACCCACAGTATGGCCGTAATAGTATGTCCAACAATACATGGGATATGTACCTTGAAAGAAGAGAACTGTGTAAAATAGGAGATGCTTTAGGAAATAAGGCATGAATCTGACACTGATTGGCCAGAATATATTGCTATTATAGGCTTCAGTACCTGCATATCACTACAGGACAGAAAGTGCTGTACCAGATATCTGCAATATTTATATAGTGGTACCTCGCTTAACAAGCATTTCACATAACAAGCAAAAATTTCCAAGAAATCTTGCTTCGCATAACAAGTTCCGCTTCACTTAACAAGCAAGCACGCTATGGGCACGCCTGCTATGCAGCCCTGATGCTCCGCATGGAGGCTCTTTAAAAGGGCTGCCAGCCAGCACTGCTATCTCTAACTGCCCCCAACTTGGGGGCAGTTGCCTGGAGGTGCCAGAGGCAGCTGCCCCTAACTGCTCCTAGGTGCCCCCATCAACCACCTTGAACCTCCAGCAGCAGCCCAGGTAAGCCTCCCATGAAAGTGTCTTTGATTACAGTCTCCTAACTATGTCTACTCAGAAGTAAGCCCCATTGTGTTAAATGGGGCTTACCCCCCAGGAAAGTGTCTTTAGGATTGCAGCCTAAGTAGACTTCATAGGATCATGCACATTGAATGCATGTTTTGAATTCAATTCCAGTGTTTTGTCAGCATTTTTCCATCCAGTTAATATTTTTCTATGAATATTTTGGGGGTTGTGGAACCAATCGTCTGAGTTTCCGTTATTTCCTATGGGAAAATCTGCTTCACTTAAAGAGCATTTCACTTAAAGAGCATGCCTCCAGAACGAATTAAGCTCTTTATGTGAGGCACCACTGTATATCTATCTACAATATTTATATACCACTTTTCAACTGTAAAGTTCACAAAGCGGTTTACAGGAAAATGAAAAAATTAATAGCTAATTAATAGCTAATGGGTTTCTGTCCCAAAAGGGCTCACAATCTAAAATGCAAAAGAACACCAGCAGAAGCCACTAGAACAGACATTGTTGGGGTGTGGAGGACCAGTTACTCTCCCACTGCTAAATAAAAGAGTGGTAAAGTAAATAATATAGTGGTAAAGGAAACTGTAAATAAAATAGCAGTAAAGGAAGTTGTTTTATCAGAAGTATTACTGTAATTGTTATCAGAAGTATTACTGTAATTATGTTTAAGTACAGTAGCTGCCTGATTCTGCAGGGAGTACATTCCAAAACCTGCAAATGCCCCAAACCACAGATAGTAGCAAGCCCTATGAACTGTACAATACTTGTAGATGGTTGCCTTTAAGACCCAGAGCTGCCATACTGCATGGATAGGCTCAGTGATGGGCTTCAAAGAAATTAAGAACCGGTTCTCTGTCCATCTGGCAGCCACTTTTAAATGGCTATTTTTAAACTTTATATGTACTATCTCTTGTTAAGAACCGGTTCTATAGAGTAGGTGCGAACCTTCTGGTGCCCACAACTGCATAGGCTGGTTGGCAGCTGCTGTGCTGACAGCCATTGAATCATCTCCAGGCTGGAGTGATCGTTTGGGTGAGGGGCTGCAAGTGAAAGAAGCACGAAGGGCTAAGGAGCAAAAAGGAAGAACTTTTTGTAAAATTAAAAAAAGATTTGTGGATAATATAATAAGGGCTAAAATTAAAATACTAGCATAGCAACACAGAAAATATTTACAGAAGAATTAACAAATCTGTGACTAAAGAAGAAATTATTCTTACCTTTGAATTGATTATTTTTAGAAAAACACAATAAATATTTCAGGATCAGTTAGAGGAAGATCTGTTGGCCAACTCAGATCTTTTACGTGTTTTTGTGAATGCAAATCACATCTCTTTCATTACAAGCATAATTGAAAAAGATTTCTGGTAAGAATCTTGTCTGTCACCTACCACTGAGCAAGGAAGCTGGGTGTTCATCCCAACTTTTGAGAGAAAGTGAAGAGAAAATGCTTCACACATTTATCAATGGTAAAACTTACCAAGATTAGAAATAGATGAGAGAATAGAAATACTTGAACAGATGAGCAAGGTCAGATCGGAATAGGAGTAATTATCCAGAGAAGCAACTGGAGTTAAGTACATAATATACTGAAAGATTAATGTGCTACTTGGTTTTTTGTAACCTAGTGTAGTATCTTTTGGGAGAATAAAAGCCACTTATTGACTTGTTGCATCATTACAAAAACTATGCCTTGATGAGATGGCAGATCTAATCTGTTAACTGACATAGTAAAAATGTACTATGTTTAAAGCAAGTGAATAATTTCTTAGGTCAAGCATATGAATAAAATGATGTCATCAAGGAAATCACTTTTTCAGGTTGATAGGCAGAGTACTTGGATTAAAGCAGGCCTCCGTCAGTCTTGAAAGACTATGGTATCGTACTCGGCGCTGCGTACGCTGCATGCGAAGCAGGAGAGCCTGGGTTGAATTATTATGGAGGATAGGCTGTTACCCAAGCAGCAAATCCCCCCTGTCCATGCCACTGAATTACTCCAATGGAAAGGCAGAGCCAATATGATTGGTACTTGGATTAGCCTTCTGCTATTCAACAGCAAAGGATTAGTGTTATGACAGTGGTCTGTAAAGTTACACAAACACTGCCAAAAGAAGATATAATGCAAAAATATTTGGTGATATGAATTTGTGGCGATATAAATTTGGATATGTGGTGATATGAATTTGGAGATATTGTGCAAAGATTGGCATGAAATAGTTGCAAAACAACACAATGTCTCCAGTAGTGTAGTCAATTTTAATAACCTCCCATGGTGAAAACAGAATTTTCCCCAATCTGAAATGTTTATTTAGCTAAAATTTCACATATACATTTTGAAGCAGCCAATAAAAACCAATAACATCATCAGTAAAAGCAATGCAGACTTTTCAGACCCCTGTGGAAGCCCTGTAATGAAAGTCCAGTCTGAAGTTTGGGGGGAGGGAAGATAACTTACTACCACTGAACCTGGCGGTAGGCACATAGCTACCATGACCATTACCTGTGGAAAAACCTATCATCCATGTCCATGAATTTATCCAAATCTCTTTTACTAATTCAGGCTAGTTAACATTCTAACAATTCATGACAATGAATTCCATAAACTTATTATGTGCTGTGTGAAGAAGTACCACCTTTTGTCAATCCTCATCCTATTGCCTTGGATGATCCCAAGTTCAAGTATTTTGAAAAAGGAAAACATTCTTTTTACACCATACATAAACTAGTAGTTCCCATTCATTTCCCCAACCTAAATTACCTTTTTCTCCAGTTAAAAATCTTCAAACATTGAAGCCTTTCCTCACAAAGCAGTTCTCACCCTCCCTTTAGAATTTTTGTCACCCTGGTTGTATCTTTTCTGCTCTATAATATGGAATTTTATATGGTTTTCCAGTTTATCTAGATTTATAGAAATAAATCATAGATTTATAGTAGGTCAGTATAATATTAGCTGTCACATTACTAATCCCTTTCCTAATGACTCCCCCTCTTTGTGGAATTCTTTGGGCTGTCTATAGAGTCACCCCACCATTGCTCTCTTAGCTATCTGTACTAGTCTTTGGCTAATACGTTCACAAATTGCAGACAGATCACTAATGGCTTGCACGTTCTCAATGAGAGTCTGCTGGTGTGGGTCTGCTGACTTGCTCATCTGATTGCTGCTTCTAGGGTGATACTGCCTTCCTTCTGTACTAGGAATGTAGATGGCACAATCCTAATCAACTTTCCCTCGCTGGTATAGCTATAGCTATGTGAGTGAAGTATGTGTTGCATACTGCATTTGGGGGGAGTCATAGAGTCTTGTTCGAGTTAAGGCCATATTTGTTCCCTTACCTCAGAGTTGCATTGTTCTGATGGCAGTTCTGAAAAGTTGGTTAGGATTATACCTTAATGATTGATTGGTAACTTTAGTGGAATCCCATGTATGTCTGTTAAGTTCCACTGAATTCAGTGGGTTCTTTAAAGTATTCTCTCCAGCTTTCTATAACTTCTGATGATTCTACTAATGATCTTCCATTCTCATAATTCACTAGTGAAAATGTAACCATGTTGTGGGAGTAAAATTCCCCTGTACGCCATCCCCCCACTACGCATCAACCCCTCATGCACATCAACCCACCTGCGCATCCACCCCAATGAGCAACACCCCCCATGTTCATCCACCCCATGCACATCATCCCCCTACGCGCATCCCATGCTCATCAGCCCCCATGTGCAACATCCCTCGTGTGCAACATCCCCCATGTTCATCCACCCCATGTGCATCATCCCCCTATGCTCACCAACCCCCCATGAACGTCATCTCCCCATGCGCAACAACCCCCAATGCACATCAACCCCCATGTGCATCAACCCCCATGCACATCAACCCCCCATGCACAGCATCCTCCCCAGTGCAACTCCTCCCTCCAAACAACATCCCCCCAGGGCACCAAGCACCAAATTGACTAGATGTTGGTCAGTCTTCTCTGTTAAGTACAGGACAAAAATACGTTGCAGCCCTTTTCAGCCTAAAGGTTAAATTTCTCCACAATGGTTCTTTGTGGGTCTGGGATGTCATAGAAGGGATGTCACATCCCTTTGTGGGATGTCACAGAAGGAAAACCCTCCCCAAATTTCACGCTTCTAGGCCCAGTGGTTTTGGCTGGGCGTTGATGAGTGAGTTAGTCAGTCAGTGAATGACTTTTCAGTTTCATATGTATGTATATACTCAAGTATAAGCTTAGTTTTTCAGCACATTTTTAAATGCTGAAAAAGCCCCCGGCTTATACTCAGGTCAGCTTATACTTGTCATAAGATGAGCAAAGAAGTGGATTTCTGCACAAGCAGCTCAGCTTAGGTCAGCCTTTTTAAAAAGCAGGAAAGGCTGCTTTGCTTCCTTCTTTTAAAAAAAACCCAAGTCAGCAGACTGATCCCTCTCCTCCCTGCATGTAGGAGCTTGATGGCTTACCACATTGGCTGTTTTCTCCTCATTAAAACAGCAGTAGCGGCTGCAACTCCCACCCTAGGCTTATACTCGAATCAATAAGTTTTCCAGCTTTTTGTGGTAAAATTAGATGCCTCGGCTTATACTCTAGTATATACGGTATATAATTTCAGTGGTGTTATAATTCTCTTTTCTTCATGCTTTGGATTATTTAAGAAAAGTTCTATAAGCTGTTCTTTCATTATTTCCTAATGTTTTGCCAAAGTGCTCCCATGAGGTCTCTTTTTCTTTCTTAATAATTCTGTTAGTGTCCCTTCATTGTAATCTTCTTCTTTTCTTGATTTAATCCAAGGTTTGTTTGAATCTGTTTTTTAATTTAACAGCTTTTTTATCCTCTTCACACCACAATGTGGTATGCTTAATGTTACCCTTTCTTATTCCATTTTTTTCTTTTCCTGCATAATTCTCCTGTAACGCTAAGCAGGGTGTTTATTTGCCTCCCATTCTTCCTCCACATTCTTAATCTCTGTTGTTGAAATGCCACCTCTATGGCATTTCAACTACAAATGTATTGTTGAAATGCCACCTCTGCCTTTTGCTGCGGGCTTCTTAGTACCCCAGATGTAGCAAAATTGATATTGGACATCAACAATTATTCAGACAGAATAACGATATTGAAAATCAAGAGAGTAGAGCAAACTGAAACATATGTTCAGTTGTATGCCCCCTGTAATAATTATACAGAAGAATAAAAGGGTGAGTTTTTTTGATGAGTTATCAGAAGTGATAGGGAAGGTGGAAGATAACAGCATTCTATATGTTATGGGAGATTTCAGTGGCAGAGTTGGTACTAACAGAAGAGAGTACAAGCAGAATCTTGGTCCTCATGCTGCTAAGAACAGTGAAAGGAATGAAAATGGACAAAGGATTCTGGATTTATGCAATCAATACCATCTTTTTATTGCTAACACATTCTTCAAACATTGGGACTCGCATTGTTACAAATGGTATAAATAGAATGATGACTCCATTAAAAGTCAGATAGATTATATACTAACAAGGGTTACAAAAAGATCTAGAATATTTGATGCCAGAACAATCCCAAATGGTTTGTTTGACACAAGTTCTAAGATTGTAGAACTAACAGGAAAAAATGATAAATCCAACAAATATAAAAGAATCTCATTTAAAAATCAAGAATTAAGATAACTAATCTTAAACAGAAGGAATATGCTCCCCAAATGTCTTGCTTCTAGGTTCAGGAGTTGAGGCTGCGCATTGATCAGTCTTCTTTTCACCCCCTTAGGTGTTAATTTCTAAAAATTGGTTCTTAGTGGATGCTCACGTCACTGAAGGAATGTGCTCCCTGATTTTCTGGCTTTTGAAATTCTAGGTCTGGTAGTTTGAGTTGTTGATGAGTCATGGATTCTTGTTAAGTATACAGACAAAAACGTGTTGCATCTCTTTTTAGCCCCTTCTGGTTTCAATTTCCAAAAATCAGTACTTAGTGGCTGCCTATATTACAGAATGAATGACCTCTAAGTTTCCTGCTTCTAGGTCCAGCAGTTTTGGCTGGGCATTGATGAGTCGGTCATTGAGCTTTTAATCTATATATATATATATGAGAAAAGTCACTCACTCACTCACTCATTACCACCCTGCCAAAACCGGTGGGCCTAGAAGCGTGAAATTTGGGGTGGGGGTTCCTTCTATGACCAAGGGGTGCACTAAGAACCAGTTTTCGGAAATTCCAACGAGAAGGGGGTGAAAAGGGGCGCAATACGTTTTCCTCCCTATACTTTGCATTGGAGAATTGATGACTCATCAACATTCCGCCCCAACTGCTGGGCGTAGAATCATGGAATTCTGGGAGGGAGTTCCTTCTGTCACCTGAACTCCCCTCAAGAACCCACGTGGAGAAATTTAACCCTTGAAGGGTTGAAAAGGGGTCAACGTGTTTTTGTCCTATACTTAACATGGGAGACTGACCAACATCCATCCAATTTGGTGCTCAGTACCTGGTGCACTGGGGGGATGTTGTTCGGAGGAAGAGGTTGCACTGGCGGCACTTATAGGAGAGTCTCCACAGATGACCAAAGGGGATGGGCAGGGAAAAGGCAGTCCTTCAGATAATCTGGACTTTAAAGGTTTTTAAAGATCAATACCGGTACCTTGATATACTAGGGCACTTCTCTCATTAGTTACAAAATGAGTCAGGTTAGAAGACTGATAACCACAATGTCGTATGATGTGTATGCTTAACTGAACTTTCAGGGAAGATATGGACTGTTGGCCCTTTTAATCACTGAGCTAATCTAAACTGAGTTTCATTAATACTTAATCTGAAACATTAAACATTCTGATGGATTTGTGTTCTCACAGTGAATCCCTTCTTCTTTACTGTTCAGATCTACATCGGAGCGATCATACCTCTGGGAGCAGCAGAGAAGGATGGCAGGCTTCGAGCTGCTGATGAACTTGTATGCATTGATGGTATACCTGTCAAAGGAAAATCACACAAAAATGTGCTGGATTTAATGACTAGTGCTGCACGAAATGGTCAGGTGTTGCTGACTGTCCGCAGAAAGATCTTCTTTGGTGGTATGTTCCTAGGCTACAAATTAAGTCAGTTGTATTGTACCTGATATTTCCAAATCATGGCACTGATTAATCCAAATATATTTCTCTCTGTCACTGTGTAAGTGCTGCCTTTCCCGATGTGTTATCAGTTAGATAGAATTAAATGGGAATTCTGTCATGCTACAGATGAGCCATGTAGGGAGAGGTATACCTTTCTCATAATAGTGGTGGTGATTTCACTAGTGACATTGATGATGGTAATTTCTGTTTTATTTTAGAGCTAAGACTATGATACCAGGAACAATATATTGTGAATAAGCAATAGGTTGGGAACTCTGCAAACATTAATGAGACTTGGGTTTGGGCAACAGCTTTTTCACTGTGGGATCAGGTTGAATATGGGCACAATCCTAAAGGAGTCTACTCAGAAGTAAGTCCCATTGTGTTCTATCTGCCTATCTACAGTATTTATCAACTAACAAGTTCACAAAGTGGTTTACAAAGAAAATGGAAAAATAATAGCTAATTAAAAGCTAATGGGTCCCTGTCCCAAAAGGGCTCACAGTCTAAAATGCAAAAAAGAACACCAGGAGAAGCCACATGAACAGACACCACTGGGGTGTCTAGGGCCAGTTACTCCCCCCCGCTAAATAAAGGAGGAACACCCACTTGAAAGAGTCCCTCTTGCTCAGTTAGCAGTTAGTTAGCTCAGTGTGTTCTATAGAGCTTACTCCCAGGAAAGAGTGCTTAGGATTGCAGCCAAAGACCAGTTGTGGGATTAACCCACATTGCATTCTGCTGTGAGATGCTCCTCCTTTTCTTTGTTATCTAGGAATTGGTCTGTCACAAGCGAGCCTGTTCTTTGCCCTCTTATTTAAAAAACCTGAAAGATTTTCATGCAGTAAAACATGTGGCCAGTCCTTCCCCTTTCATTGCTATCCCATGTGAGCACAAGTTTGCTATCAGGAAAAGAAAATGGCAAGCAGCATCAGCTGTCCATAATTTTGTTATGAAAAATTCTTTTTATTCCAATAAAACAAAAACAAAAAGTGTTGTGCACCAATAACTTGGTATGTATTGCACCTGATGACCATTTGAAGGAGACTAATTTTTTTTAAAAAGCCATTTCTGTTTTTTAAATTTCTATCTGTATTGTCATCGTGGATTACTTTGACAGTACTATGTGTTCTTTATAGCATTCTTGCTCAAAACTCAGCATAGTAAGATTCCTTAAGTGTAAAGGAAGAACAGTACAAATTAAAATTTGTACATGGAGAGTAATTGCACTAAAGAGGCATTGCTATAGCTCATTGTTACCTCTGCGACACAGCTGGCACCAATCATATTGGCTCTGCCATTCCATTGGACTATTTCAGTGATGTGGAGAGGGGGGATTTGCTACTTGGGTAACAGCCTATCCTCCATATTAATCTACCCAGGTCATCATGCTCTGGAGAGGACACTCAGAGCACAATACCACAGTCTTTAGAGACTGATGGATGCCAATACTACAATACATATTTCATATGCCCAGCAGTATAGGAGATTAAAGTCCAATGTTCTTGATAAAAGGAACATAACTGAAAACTTTTTTCATTTAAGCTTATTAAAAACAACCCATGCCATTTTCTTGGACAAATGAAAAAACAGATTTGCAATTTTGAATATTTTCCAAAAGTATGAAGACTGTTTAAAAAATAAACTACACTAAAAATTGGCTATAGTAAGGCTGCAATCCTAAGCACACTTTGCTGGGTGTAAGATTCATTGAACACAATGGGGCTTACTTCTGAGTAGAGATGGTTCGGACTGTGATCTATGTTTAGAAGGTTTATTAATTCAGAAAAGCATTCCCGTATGTACACACCTAGGCTATTTCAATTGTTAGACAGGCAACATAGTTTGTGCTTTTAATCCTTTAATTAATCTGAAAGATTAAATTTGTGCACTGTTTTTGACGTAACTCTGTTAGGTTCTATTAGAATCTCCGTGGCTCTATCGCAGCAGTTGCCAAACTGGTGGATTGTGACCCATCCCCATAATGGAACAAAAAGTGGACCATTTCTCCTTAAGGGAAACAAGCCCAGGAATGGTTGCACTGACAGCAGTAGTTCTATAGGGACCTAGGAACACATCCAGGAAGGCTGCTGAAGTCTTCAAGAAGGTCCTGTAGGCCCATTGCCCCATTTGCAAGCCTCCGTGTGGCTGCCCTAAACTTCACTTGCAGTTTTATTTATTTGATTTATATTCCACCTTTCTTACTAAAAGAGCACAAAGCTGATCAGAGCTTACTTCTGGTTTATGTAATTACGTGGAAGCCTCAGTATTCTCCCTTCCCCCGACACTTGCCTCCACTACTATTTAAGAGTTTTCCAACACTCTCAAATGAGTTTTGGAACTTTTTTCCTATTGTGCTTCACAACAATTAATACATTTATCTTCAAAATTAGTATTATGCTTCTTGATTCTTCCTTGTACCTGTTCTGTGACATTTGTAGTAGATAAACAACCAGATGAAGAATCATCATCTCAAGCTCCCATCTCCTCTCAAAATGGCTCTCCCAGACCAAACAGAGTAGAAATACTCAATAAGCAGTTCCCAGAGGCCTATGATGTTGTGTTGCAACGGAAGGAGAATGAAGGATTTGGCTTTGTAATACTTACTTCAAAAAACAAGCCACCACCTGGTGGTAAGTACTAAATGTGGGTTTTCTTGTGGATTTTCTTGAATTGTTTGTCAAGGTAGATGAACCAGAACTGCTTACTTTCCTTCTATAAACAGCTTGACATTAATTGTCCAAATAATTTATGGTCTGACTTTCTGTGGTAATATAACTGAAAAGTCACTGACTTCATTCATCAATGCCTAGCCAAAACCACCGGACCTAGAAGCATGGAATTTGGGAAAGGTGTTCCTTCCATGACTGGAGCACCCACCAAGAACCGATTTTGAGAAAATTAACCCTTAAGGGGCTGAAAAGGGATGCAACACATATTTGGCCTTGGTCTTCACATTGAAGACTGATCAACACCCAGCCCAAAATCCTGCACTTGTCCAATAGAAGGGGTGCCACCGTGCAACTGGGTGCCACCTGCAGCTATAATTCTGTGAGCACTAATCAGTGCAGATGTATGGGATAGGGAAAGTTCTGTATATGCTCACAACTCCTTTGATGATTTCAGAGTTGCTTTGAGAGTTCTGCCTCAGAGAGACACTATGCACATGAAAAAGGGCAGCAAGTTCCACCCCCAGTTCCTTTCAGGAACAAACTAGCATTTGAAGAATCATAGAGTTGGAAGGGACCCAGTAGGTCATCTTGTTCTCTATAATACCATATTTACTCAAATCTAACACTCACTTTTTCCAGCCAAATTTATTCTCCAAAATCCGGGGTTCATTAGATTTGATGGTTAATTAGATTTGAGTAAATGTAGTATTTTGATTATAAGTATAGACTGCACACTAGATTCGATTGTGCATTATATTTGGGTAAATACAGTAGTTGTACATTTTTTTTCTTACCCGAAAATCACATGTGCCTCTTTTTCTTTCTGTTTTTGTAACCTAAAAAACCACTGTGTCTGGAAAAACTTATTGGAAAGAGATAGAGTACAATCCTATCCATGTCTACTCAGAAGTAAGCCCCATTGTGTTCAGTGGGACTTACTCCCATCAAAATGTGTTTAAGATTGCAGTCATAATGAATTCAAGTAAAAATATTTTACTTGTACAAATTCAAGTACAGTACAGTATATGTGCAGTACAGTACAGTATATGGGACAGAGAACAATTTACAGTATTTGTTTTATTTTGTATGTAAACCAAACTTTGTGAATGTTTTTGTAGAAATAAAGCATCAAATATTTTTATTTAATTCATGATAGTTCAAGATTCAATCAAGAAGAAAGTTTCAAGATATTGCAAGATTCGTTCGAATCAAATGCCAAGCTTGGCATTTGTGCCAGGCGTTGCCTACTCCTGTACTATACCATAGAGCTTGGCACACGGAATAGTGCTTGGCGCCCTTGGCAGCCAGGAGGTTCTGCTTCAGCCTCTGTCCCAATCGCTATCAGGCCAGTGCTCAGAATGGCACTGTCTCTCTCCACCCTCATCCTGCCCTGCCACCATCAGATGGGAAGGATTGGAGAAGAGCCAGGCTCTCAGGAAAAAAATTTTTTTGCCCCATTTAACACAATGGGGCTTACTTCTGAGTAAACATAGTTAGGAAACTGCAATCAAAGAAACTTTCCTGGGAGGCTTACCTGGGCTGCTGCAGGAGGTTCAAGGTGGTCGGTGGGGGCAGTTAGGGGCAGCTGCCTCTGGCACCTCCAGGCAACTGCCCCCAATGCCGGCAGCCCTTTTAAAGAGCCTCCATGCGGAGTGTCAGGACTGCATAGCACGCATGCCCATAGCGCGCTTGCTTGTTAAGTGAAGCGGAACTTGTTGTGTGAAGCAAGATTTCTTGTGAAATTTTGCTTATGTGAAATGCTTGTTAAGCGAGGTGCTTGTTAAGCGAGGTATCACTGTATTCGATATAATTTATTACATATAATTTTTAATTACAACAATTCTACATGTTGCCTGCTTGCAAGGAAAAGGAGGACAAGGAAGATTTTTTTCCAGTACACAAGGCTAAAACCCAGGACATGGTCTGGAAAACTGGGGTATTGGGGGGGGGGGGGCACTGCCGTGTTTATCTCAGAGCAGCACATTGGTAAGGACTACCACTGCCTCTGACCTATACTGGAAGACTAGTACAATTCCAAATCTCCAGAATAGCAAATAAAGGTTTGGATATGAATGCAGAAGAGATGATCCAGAGAAATGAGCATCTCGAGCTCAATATTGAATAACTGATATTTGCAGAAATAATGAAAAAGTTGGCAAGCGTATCAGTTTTTCATCACTTGTAGCTATCATAGCTTTTAAGTTGCTTGTGCCAGATTCTGTGTGTAGCGAGCCATCTCATAGCACAGAGTATTGGGTGTGGAAGCTACTCCTTTCAATCACCAAATCCCATGTGAAAGATTGTTAATATAAACCATTAATATATTGCACAAGCAAGCTGGCTATAGCCTTGTTCATATATCTTAATGCAATGTAAATACCACATGGTGTCAGCAGAGAGTGTACCAGCAAGCCCTGCATACACAATGATGTACTTCTCAATCCCTCTCCAGACCATTTATCTGCAGTGACAAATAGGTGTCATCATCACCATGTGAACTTATTGTAAGAAAGTTAGACATACATTCTCTCAGTGTGTGTGTGTGAGAGAGAGAGGGAGAGAGAATGAATACAGATGGTATGGGAAAACAGATTTACAACTCTGTGTATTCTATGCTTTTCCTTTCTGGCTGGTTCATAGGAGGCAAATAGCACTTGGAGAAAAGAACTCTGAGAAAAATAGAATGATAGAGTTGGCAGGGACTCAGTAGGTCATCTAGTCCAATCTCCTGCCTGTAGCAGGAAATCCTCCTAGAACATCTCTAGACATCTCGTCAAGCCTCTGCTTGAAGATCATCAGTGAGGGAGAGTCACCAGATAATGACATGCTGTGTCCCAGATGGGAAATGGGGCAGGAGTCAGTTAGGTTGTTGAATGCTCCAAGACCTCCCAGTATCATTCTATGCAAGACACTGGTTTTTATTTTTTGCCATCATCTATGTCATGTGATTTGCAGGGAGTTACCAACACAATGTTCTGTGTTCATGCATTGACTGATGAATTTATAATGCCTTATTAATGGGGTCTAGGGAAGAGACTTGACATGTCTTTCTTAATTATCCAGTGATTCCCCATAAGATTGGCCGAGTAATTGAAGGGAGTCCAGCTGATCATTGTGGAAAACTGAAGGTGGGAGACCGAATCTCTGCGGTGAATGGTCAGTCAATCATCGATCTCTCCCATGAAAATATTGTGCAGCTAATCAAAGATGCAGGGAATACTGTCACACTCACCGTTGTTGCTGAGGAAGGTAATGTCTGGTACTATAACTGTGTCAGGTTTCATTAGGCTGCATCTACCACTTCATAAAGCAAAATATTTATTATGTAGCGCATGCCTTCATATATGTAAGGTAATGATGACATCAAACAATCCATCCAGTAATAAATGGTGATGTGCATCTATTCTGGTGAATATAAACAGCATGTTAACAGATGACTAAAACTGGGATTATGAAAAACAATTTATCTCATAGCAAATGCCATTAGGAATTGTCTGAATCTTTGCCCAAATGTTTGTTTCAGGAAGATGTGGAGATAAAACTCAAAGGTAAACTAAAGAGCTCAGAGGATTAGCTTCCTGCCAAGGCAGAGGCAGAGTCATTCTGGGGAAATAAGAAGTCTTCCCTGGATCAGGAGACTTCATCTAAGATTGGCCCTGCCCCCTAGTAATGAGAGTGACTTTTCCCAACAGGAATGACCCTGTTCCTCTTCCAGAGAACTAATTGATTAGAGAACTAAGACAGATTATATACTGTTGTCTAAGGGAATATGAACTGGAGTGCATTTATGGAAATATTGATTCATTAGTATCCACTGAAATAGATGTATTTTTAAAATGCAGTTCTCATCCACTAGGGTTAGATTCCTGGAAAACATAGGCTGCAATCCTAAAGTCACTTTCCTGGGAGTAAGACTCACTGAACACGATGGGGCTTACTTCTGAGTAGACATGGTTAGGATTGTGCTCATAATGGATACCAAGTTAGTGAATATGAATCATTCAGCCTATGGGGGAAACGATTAGGTTCCAGAGAACCCTCTTCACCATACACTATATGAACTTTATGATCCTGAATCTTGAAGTCAATGGGACTGGATGATAGTAAGGGTTCATTAACATCTCCAATACCTGATGCTTCCTCTTCCATGTTTGCTAACATTTGATGCAATGACAGTTTTGCATATTTTACACGTTTGAGCCTGACGAGCTCGTCTGTGCAAAATGGTAACAGAACGATTCCTGGGTCCTGAGACAGTTGGCACAATTTATGCTAGCTATTCCTTGAAGGTTGCTGGCTTAACAATGAGGCTTCAGAGTTCAGCAGTCAGGAAGGTGTTGCTCCCCCATCCTTCACTAGTCTCTTGGCTCCTTCTCAGGGTTTGCCCCTGCCCAAAATTTCCACCAGCCCCAATGCAGTGCTCAGGTAGTCTTCCATCATAGGCCTCTCTCATCATTGCCAAGTTTGTGAAGGTTCAGCTGGAGCACCCAAGATAGTGGTATAAGTCTGGAAGCAGATGCAAACATGTCCAGTGGCTCTTATAGCTGTCCTGAGGGCTCCTCCCACCACAAGTGTTCAAGCACAGTATTTGCAGATAAGAAAAGAAGGTCTTTAACTAGCAGTTCTAGTATCTCTCAGTTAGGTAGTGTGAAACATACTAAGAAACGCTTCACTTTTAATATTCAGAAATGCAAAAAAAGTTTGCATGTTTTTGATCGAATGTTTCCTTAATTTAAATTTAAATTGAACCTCATGTCCTAGGAATCATTCTGTTACCATTTTGCACAGAACAGGACCTTGTCAGACTTGAACCCGTAAAAAGTGCAAAAATGCAGTTGGGAGAGGGAGAGAATGAGTGGAGGTGTGGGGAATGTATACAGCAGGTGGCCTTTTCCCTATCTATGCTTATTAAAACTTTGACTGTAAACCAGGAGAAAATGTTGTCATTTGTCTCTTTTGGAAACAAAAATCTAGGCATGTCATAATATATAAGGCAAAGCAATTCTTTGCTTGAATTCTTCAGGAGCTTGCATGGCTGGAATTTCCATCCAGAAAAAGCATTAACTTATTACACCCTGGATCAACATGATAAAAAGTCTGCAAACCTTTTCACTTTTTACAAGATTTACCACTCGCCTTTGCCCTGTATGGATGGATACTGGTGGAAAGGCAGTTTTTGTTTTGTTGTAGGTCTGAGTGTCAGAAGTTATTTTTGCTGCAAAACATGCTTGTTTTGAAAGTGCTGTTTATTGTGAGCCTCTTGTGTTTTGTGTTAGGGTTGTGGGTGGCACAAGTGATTAAGACACTGTGCCTGTTAACCAGAAGGCCAGGGTTTGAGACCTGGGTCCCCACAAGACAGTGTGAGCTCCTGTCCTTAGCCCAGCTCTGCAACTCTCGTATCGGCTCTGCCGTTCCATTGGACTATTTCAGTGTCATGGAGAGGGGGGTTTGCTGCTTGGGTAACAGCCTATCCTTCATATTAATCTACCCAGGCCTTCGTGCTTCGCATACAATGTCGAGCACGATACCATAGTCTTTCAACACTAATGGATGCCCATACTATGTGTTTTTTGTGTTTAGCACAGCTGACTGCCTTTTGGGGGAAGATAATGGTAACTGGTAAACTGTTGTGCAGTTTTCAGCCTCTTGATCACCTACACCTACTGGCTAACTAGCCAGTACCTTAACATATATTTAGCAGTTTTCACCCATATTTTTAACATAAAAATGTTTAGGGCTAACAGCGGTATTTGATGTTTTAATAGCACATCAGGTGAAACAAGAGTACATTCAGCACTGTTGTACTTTTATGATGCATGTATGTTAAAAGACATCTTTAGTCTTCCATTTTTGTCTTGATTAGAACACCGTGGTCCTCCATCAGGAACAAACTCAGCCAGACAAAGTCCAGCCCTACAACATCGATCAATGGGAGCAGTAACAGCCACTTCTGTGCCCAATGACAGGTAAAAAGAAGAGAAACAAGAAATGAACCAAGGAGGCCAATTCTAACTTACCTCTTTTCTGTTTTTCTCAGCCCAGTAGCAATTTAATAATCCCGCTGATGTCGAGAGGATATGTTCCTTGTAAATAATTCAGGATTCTTACAAAAACCTATTGGTTTTTAAAAAACCTTTTTTATTATTGTCAGTTACATATTTTAAAGATTTTTTAAAGGGAAAACCCCTACATGATAGTTTTAGTTTAATACAGGTTAAAAATCAAATACCTTGTACCTCGTAAGACAAACACTTTGTAAGAATAACACTTTGTAAGACAAACTAAAATTTCTAAGGAATTCTGCTTTGTAAGACAAAACAGTGCCTTCTAAGACAAACAGTTTTGGCAGAGTTTGGCAAACAGTTTTACAAGGAAAATTTGTTGTAAAACAAATTGATGGTTCTGCATTGTGAGCAATAACAAGAGGTTGTTATGGAGGAATCTCATCTGCAGAGGAGGAGGAAGAATCCCTCCCATGAGATTTAGGACCTCTGTAAACATTGGGAAATTGTGCAAAATTTGGTAGAAAAGCAACACCCAAATAAGGGTGTAATAGTGCAAACAATTACAGTGTTTTTTATTAATATTACAGTAAATGTGTTCTGTATCATATTACAGTGTTTTGAATTCAATTACAGTGTTTTGTTATCATTTTTACATACAGTTAATATTTTTATATGAATATTTTTTGGGTTGTGGAACCAATCATTTGAGTTTCCATTATTTCCTATGGGAAAATCCGCTTTGTAAGAAGAATGCTTTGTAAGACAATCATGCTTCCAGAACGAAATATGTTCTTAAAGACATCACTGTATCTTGTTTTGGATTAAGAATTAACATTCTGATTCCATGTTAAGAAACAATATGTTCATATAGTCTTTTAAAATACATTTGTAAATAGGTTCCCACAGTTCTTGGACTGAAGCCTCTATTTTGTGGGCTTCCATTGGCGTCAGTGTAGATTGTTTATATTAATCTGTACAAATACTTGAGTCTAAGATACCATCAAAAAATTTTTATACTTTTCTGGGTTTGTGTCTCCAGGGATCACATGTTTGTTAGCAGCAACATACAAGGATGAGAAATGACAAGCCTGATCAATCTTAATCTCCAAATCTGATGGGAGTTATTCCTAGAAATTTTTCTCTCTCAACATGATTTAATGTGGCAATCTTTTTTATTGTCCTTCTGCCACTTTGTGTAGACAAAGTCAGAACTTTAGTTCTTTCTCTGAAAATGCAGCTTTTCAAGAAAAGGTCAGTGAACAGAGTTATCGGAGGCAGAGCAATCTAGACTAGGACAGAAGCCTGGAAATTATACAAGAATGGAAGGAGTAGGCAATAGATCTAAAAGTGAAAAGACATAGTATCTTAGTTGCTGAGGTTTTTTTGAGTGTAATCTCTATTGTTTTTTAGGTTGTCTGTACATAAAAGGCAGGACATTAAAAAGGTTCTTTTTTAGGCATACTTATAATACTTAGGCATTCATATAATAGTGGGTAAGATAGGCATACATATAAAATACAACAATCCTATTTGTGCAATCCTAGTTGTGTCTACTCAAAAGTAAATTCCATTCAATTCAGTGGGGCTTACTCCCAGGAAAGTGTTTATAGGATTGCAGCCAAAGAAATTCAAGACCTGGAAGTTTCAAATGAAGTTGCTTTTGGCTTAAGTCAACCAGATGGTTAGACCTGAGTTCCTGCCTGTACTTTAAGCCCAGATCAACTGACCAGGTAGACCTAGGCTTCCATTTTAAGATTGTCTTCTGGACTACACTCTGCAGCCATATCTTCCAAGTGAATAAATCTGGGCTCCCACCCAAATATACTTTCTGGGTGAACCTGGACTCCCATTCTAAGTCTGGACCTGCCTTTTCCAGGTTGTTAGATCAGGGTTCCTGGCCAGGCACAATCTGGATTCTAAAAATTCATGGTGGACTGTAGTCATCAATGGTTATTAATCATCATGGCTGCATTGATGCAGGGACAGTATGTCACTGCGTACTATGAGCATAGAGTGATAGGAGGGGAAGGCTGGCGTTCATCCACTGCTAACATTAATTGCATTTATTTATATAATTATTAATTACTGTATTTCCCGTGTTATTAGGCACACTGGACCATAAGACACACCTAGATTTAAAGGAGAAAAACACAGAAAAAAGTTTTCCTCCTTTATATCTATGGTGCGTCCCTGGCTGGTGCGCCAGGGTCTTGCATGGCCATAGCGCTGCCTTCTTGAGCCTGCCCAAATCTCTGGAAGCCCTGGGCAGGCTGAAGGAGATGGCACTCTGGCCGTGTGAGGCCCTCCCAGGCCAGAGCGCCACCTCCCTCAGCCTGCCCAGACTGAGGAAGGTGACGCACTGGCTGTGTGTGGCTTGGGGAGCTCTCACAAGAGCCTCTCAAGCCTCGTGTGCCCATAGCCCTGCCCCCTGCAAGCCCACCCATGACTCTGAGAGGCAGAGGGGAGCTCCAAGAAGGGAGGAGCAGACCCAAGCAGTGGGGAGCACTTATAAGATGCACTGCGGTTTTTTCACCCCTTTGAGGTTAAAAAAGTGCGTCTCATAAGCCAAAAAATACAGTAACTAATTTTGTTGCATGGGGATGTCAAAAATTTGAGCCCGTTATGTCAAGTGACCTAGATATACTGCTGCATAAGACTTATGTCACTGAAGTTAGTATTATCATGTGTTAGTAATCTCAGGCCATACTACATTATAGTCTTACCATACCATAATGAATGCAACTGTAAGGAAAATGAGCTTCTGGACTGATTTTGCAGCTGATGTTATTTTATAACTGGAAGATTACCATAAACTGAGCCAGAACTACCTGGCTTAGTCGTTCAAACTGTCTTTGTGTAGAACTTGTCAGTGACTCTAATCACTATTTGTATCTCACTCTTTCCAGGAGTGCTGCAGAAACCGATGATAGAAAAGAGCAAAGCAACAGTTACAAGCACTTTTCACCATCCGAAGGTGTTGCAACTGTCATAGGAAGTAAACATTCACAGGTATCTCCCCGCCCCCCCCCCCCCCCCCGCTCCCCGGAGAAGATCTTAGTTAAACGTGTTTTTGTTGGGAGTTGCTAGGCAAAATATGTATAAGATTTAATTTTGGATTGATGTGTTTAATTTTTAAGCAGGAGCTATACTGATAGAGCTACAGTTGCTCAGTGATTAAAGACATTGTGCTTTCTGTGCCCACCTGAAGATGGGCAGGTAGGCTGTTAGAGACCTTGCCCAGCTCATTCCAACCTAGCAGTTTGAAAGCATATAAATGCAAGTAGATAAATAGGTACCACTTTGGTGGGATGGTTACAGTGCAGGTGCTTAGCTAGCACCCGGCTACAAGTTTTAGGGCAGGCTGAGCTTGACACTAGTGACTAAAATTGTGAAAAATGGGGTCTGTGTAAAGGATAATACTGTCATGTTATATATCGTTGGAAAGGTCATTTTATGCAGAATGCAATGAAACAAACTGCATTGGACTATCTACCGTATTTCCCAGGCCATGAGACGCACCGGACCATGAGACGCACCAAAATTTAGAGGAGAAAAACAAAAACAAAAATCCTGAACCAAATGGTGTACTAATATATTTCATAAAATGTAGCAGAATTAATATTTCAACCATGTAAAGTCAACAGTGGTATTAAGAACCTTCTTTAACATTCTTTAATAACAATACATTCAACAATGTAAACATTCAACCATAGAAATACAATTAACCATGTACCATAAATGTACCATGTACTGTATAGCCATCATCACTGTCATGAACTCCAGGGTTGAAGCATAGGGGTTGAAAAAAGAATATATTCCCTGGTGGCTTCTCTGAATTAAATACCACTTACTTCTGAGTAGACCTGGAAAGGATTGTGCCCAAAGGCTGAACAAGAGCACATGTCCTGGAAAAGGGGGACAGATGGACACTGTGCAGCCCAAGTCAATCCTGGATTGGCTTAAGCCTGGGTGCCTGCCAATCTAGATTTTATGATATACACACACATACACACACACAAAATTGTATATAATGAATATATAATACATATAAAAATACACACTCACACTTACATATATATGTGTGTGTGAGTGTGTATTATATGTATTTCATATTATATATGTATATATTTTCATTGTCTTGGGGAAGGGGGAGTGTGTGCATGTCGGGGTGGCTGCTGGGGGTTATTGGAGGGAGGGGAAACTAGTAAGTGGAGGGTTTCTGGGGGGAGCATTTAGGGATGACTGGTGGGGGTGGCTGGGACGAGTGGGTGCAGTGGGTTGCTGGGAAGGGGAGACACATTAAAATAAAGGAAAAATACTCATTGTTTTCCTATACTTAATTTCTACACTTTAAAGGGCTTTAAAGGTTGTTCAGAGCCAGAGAAACCTGAACTGAGAGGGTTAAAATTCTGAACTAATAGGGTTAAAAGGCTATTTAACCTCTATGCAGGCAGGGATTAACTTCTATGGCAACCAGGCAAACTTTTGTGTGCAAACTGCAGGCATCCTGCAGAGTGGATAATTGAGTGTTAAAAGGACCATCACTTTAAGAGACGCACCAACATTTCTCCCCATTGTTTTGGGGGGAAAAAAGTGCGTCTCTCCAAGCGGGAATTACGGTATATTCTACCAAAAGTTGTGGCCAATTAACCAGAAAATGAAAACACAAAAAGTATACGAAACAAAAAGTTGATTTTCGTAATTCACTCTTTCCCTTGTTATCGATGACTCTGAGAGCCAATGAGATGTAATTCTGATATTGTATGGAACTAATATGTTGTTAATATGAATCAGTTCTCAGTACACACATCTTATACCGTACATATATCATAATACTGTTACCCATGCTAACTGGGCATACAGGCCCTTCTAAGTTGTGCTCATCTTCTATTTAGCAGGGAAAAAATAACCCTTCCTCTTTGCCCCAGCACAGTTTCCCTCACCAACCAGGGACACAATTTTCATTATTTTACTTAATTAAATTTGATTTTGTTGTTTCTGGGGGGAGGGGGTTGAGCAACCAAATCTTCTTCAATTCCAGATAGCAAATAGGTCCTTTAGCTATGGCACCAGCAGAGCAAATAGTGGTGAACTTCTGAGGAGGAGGAGGAGGCAGGTTTTTCCCCAATTTTCTTTTTAAAAATACCCAGGGATGATGTCACTTTCATTTGTGACATCACTTCTTGAGCAACATTTTGAGCTCTGCACCAGGCTATGCCTCTGGTTCCATGCACTTTGGCATTTACTCATGCCAAATGACTATGGAGGCATCTTCAGAGAATGCTGGCTGTTAGTCCAGGGGGGAAGAGCACTGCTCCCTAGAGTCAGTCACGACTAGCAGAACAACCTGCAGGTTGATATTGATACTGTTAATACTGAGGCTCAAGTGAGGATTTAAAAAAAAAAGATGAGCTGGGTTGAAAGAGTCATTCCACCATAGGTAACCCAAGGAAGTATTTTTCAGTAGCCAAGTTTCCTTCTGCTTCAGAGTTGTGAGGTATTGGAGAAGCAGGCAATTAAGAAGAGAATGAGTACCAATTTGCTCCCCAGCCAAGTAGGATTCATGCAAAGTAGGGAATGAAATTGTTCTAGGAAGGCTTAGTAGCTTGCTGAGGAATAGGACAATACCATTGTCTACTACTGACACATAATGTGGCTGTTCTATAGAGCTTACTGTGTTAAACCTGAGAAAGAATTTGGGTCAATTTGATAAAGAATTCTAACAGCCACAATTCATTTTAAAATAGTTCAATTTACACCTAGTTCATTTAATACTTACGATGACAGTTTTAGGCAAAATACAGTAGAATAGAATCATCCTTTACCACTTGGTATTAATGTTATCTGAGACTCTCTTCAGTCAGTATTTTGTACCTGGAAAGAGATCACGAATGGGCTTTCTTCATTTTCTCTTCCAGCCTCTCCATTTTGCAGAGAAATCAATAACTGAATTGGGGATTCCACATCAAAATCTGACTGGAGAGATTACACTGTTCAAGTCTCTTTTCAAGTGTAATCCTGATGAAAAATATAACCTCTACAGTGCCTGGAATTTGACTTTTGCTTTTTTTTCCTAGCTCTTTTTGTAGATCTAGGAAACAGAACATGTTCCAATAAAATTAAGTGTATTTCTCTCAGATGGGTTTAGTTTGTATTCTGTTTACTTCCTTAATAGATTCCTGGGTGTTATCCAGTAGAACTGGAGAGAGGTCCTCGAGGATTTGGTTTTAGCCTTCGTGGTGGGAAGGAGTATAACATGGGATTGTTCATTCTTCGGCTTGCTGAAGATGGACCTGCTATCAAAGATGGGAGAATACATGTGAGTATCTGTTAGATTCAGGGAATAATCTTAACCAGTTTAGACCAAAACAACTTCCCCGCTTCCTGTTCCCGTGATGATGTGGGGAGGCCAGTGCATGTCTGTGCAGTGGCCTATCCCCCCAGAAGTGGCACACAAGTGACTTAGGACACTTTTGTGACACCTCCTCACCAGCACAGGACTTGAGCTGAGACTTACGCCTGAGACTTATGCTGGCCTAACTGGTGATTCAGATTGCAGCCTTAGTTTCCTAGAGTTCTTAAAAACAGAAATTTGTAGACCTTTAAATATTATTTAAAATTCTTGCGTTGTCTTATTGCCCCACCGCTGCCTCTGCCAGGCCCAGCCAGGCCCCCACTTCTCAGGAGGCAGCACTAGGGTTTGTGTCACCCAATGCAGGAGGCCAACACCTTGCCTCCATTCAGTGGCTGGGGCAATAACCTGGATTGTCAATATGGCTATGTGCCCCACCTCCACTGGATTTTTAGCCACACATTTTAATAGAGTAAAGATATTTCAGAGTGGTTTGTTTTACTGCAATCTGCTGCAAATTACACATCCAACAGTATATAACACGATGGGAGTATTTCTACAAACCATGGCTTTCGCCACTTTGGTCACTAGGGGTGTCACCCTCTGCAAGGGTGACCTTTTTAACAATCTAGTGACATTCCTAATCAGGACCACTTTAAAAGCCTTGCAGTCCCCTGGACTGACCTTCAGTACCAACCAAGGCATGCTTGCTTACTTTGTTCACTTTTATTTTCATTGAATTTAAATGCAATCATCAGAAACCTCCTTCTGGGATGATTTATGGGGATTGGATCATAATAATTCTGGTGACATTGGAATTGATTCATTTTGCCCTTTCCAATGGACAATGGCACATTTGCCTACTCATGAGTAAAGATGTGATATGGGTCACTCTCACTTTCCATAGAGTTCAATGCATTTTTTTTAGTTTTTTGGCCATAACTTCTGATATGAATGTGCTATTTCAAAATGGATTTTTGCATTGTATTCTGCCCTTCAATACTAATCCAATGGTATATGACATAATGGGGTTTTCCACACCATCACAAAGTTGCATTTTGGGGGTCACCCAGTTGCATTTTAGTGCATCACCCCCCCCCAGCACATCATCTGGTGCAAGCCACACTCACTAGCAATGCCCCTGATCTTATTTGCTTCAACTAAGGTCTAGAGACCTACTAGTTTTTTAGTTATCGCTACAGTTGTTAAAACTAGTAAGTACATATGTGCATGCAATTTTTTTCATATTAAAGTTACCAGGTTACTGGGTAAGTTGTATTTCCATAAAAAAAATTTTTAAATATGTTCATGCAAGTGCAACAATATACTGAACAGTACCATCCAAGTCAGGCATAGAGGACCTAGAGCTCTGACAAGTAACTGGAAGCAGTGTGTGTTGCAGCCTGTTCTTTACTCATTTTTCAGTACGTGCTTTTGTATTGTGGTATTGCTGGCCAGTAGAAGAACTCTGAGTCTGACGGTGCACCTTGCTTTTGTAGCTAACTCCTGTTGTAAACTAGAAGATAGACTCCTTTTCTTATGATGGTTTCAGACTTTTTTTACTATATACCTTGAAGGGCTCTAAAATTAGCCACAGGAAGCATGCTCTTTTAGTATACATAACATTTTACCTTTTAATTCTTTCAAGACCCCTGTACTGTAAAACTCCTATAAATCCTGAGAGAGTTTTTCTCAGAAGGAAACAGAGACTGAGATTATTGAACTGAATATGGTAATTTAACAAGCAATTGATGTAAACTATACCTGTGTATTTGAGATGTGCCACAGCAAAAAAGCGCCATTTTCTATAAGCACCACTTGTTCTGTGCAATTCCTTTGGTTACCTGCTTTCCTAAGAGAAAGAAGGCTGTATTCACAGTACTACATGATGTGTATTTACTTTGGGTTTGACCAAGCGGATAACACAGTATGTTATTGACTGCAAGGTACAAATATATTTAACAGTTTTAACATAATTATTTGGTATACAAATGTTTATTTTGGAATAAATTTGTTAATCATACAATAACCCCTGCAAGGATATTTATTGGGTTAAATTTTGTCTATGGAGCTTATATTCAAATATGTCCCTTGCAGTATGAGATTGGTTGGCTTTGCTTCCGTAGTTTTTATTGTGAAGGCTTGAGAGAATGGTGAGATTTGTATCTAACTTTACATAAGATACTTCAGCTAAAGAATCTGGAAAGCAGACATAACACACAAAATTTGTGTATAGGACATTAGCTGTAAGAGATGGCCAGTATCATTTTCCACACAGTATAAAATCTTCACATTTACTGTACATGGCTGTGTTTTAATTTAACTGGCTGATCAGAGATGGAGAAAGATCTTATTGAATGGTGATTGAATTGAGAGTGAAGCATTTATTGATGTTATTGGCAAGAGAAAACATTCTTCAGCTTTTAATTTTCTAATGTTGCAATCCTAACCTCCAGTTTTGCCAGCTTAAGCCCTGGCATCAGCCCTGTGCTGACATGGGGATGTCACAAAAGTGCCATAAGACACTTCTGTCACTCCTCCGGGAGGGTTAGGCCAGTGCACAGAAATGTGTTTGCCTCCCTATATCTCCAGGGTAATACAACTCCAATGAGTTGTATCAGCATAGATTAGGATTACCCCCTAAATCACAAATATAGTCATATTCACAATATGAATATGTGGCCAGTCATATTAACAAATATAGTTTATTGGGTTACTAATCCAATAGATAGGTGGAAGATCTGATTTAGGGAAACTAGTAGTTTGTACAGCTTGCCTCTGTCTTGTCCTGCTGCATCTCCATCTAATTAGATTTCAGACTAACAAAAAGTAGTCATTGTAACTGTGGCTTGGTTGAAAGACTTGGCCAGAGATAACAGGGATTGATATTAGGGTAGACAGTTGGCAGCCTTCTCCCTGGTAATGCTGCTCCCAAAATACAGATGTCACCTTTCAGCAAACATTCCACTGTTCTCTAAGATAGTTCTCTAAGCTAGAAATTGCCCCACACTGCAATATTGAAAAACTGCTTTGTCCCATGGTAAGTGGCACTTTTTCTCCACCTCATTGCTTCTTGAAGTATCAGTCTCTTGTATATCAGGGTGCCCAAAACCCTGCAAGATGTTGCTCATAGTCAGCCTCCAGGCAGCCAGTGACAAGCCTTTTCATCCAGTCCATGGGCACGACCAGCAATCCTCCAGAGTGTATTCTGAGGGCGAGGGAGGTTGCACATACTTCCTCTCCCTCTCTCTAGAAAATGTTTATGAATTGATTTGAATCCATTCCTATAAGTTATGCCTTTAATATATTCATTTATATAAATTTATTCAAATTTGACATGTAAATTAATTCTTTTATCTGGCCCCTGACACAGCATCAGAAAGATGATGTGGCTCCACTGCCAAAAAGTTTGCACACCCTGATGTATATTGTATACCAAGCTATATACAGTTTTAACAATATTCCTATGCAGGTACATGTACTCTCTCTTACTCTTTACAACAGCACACTGTATGTAATGGTGACATCTGGTGGTAACTTAATTAAGCTGCATATACACTTTATGATTCTTGAATATACTTTACACAAGTAGTTACCTTACGGTGCAATCCTGACCAATTCAGGCCAACCTAACTCACCTGGCATATCTTCCCATGATGGTGTGGGGAGGTTGATGTATGCCTATGCACTGGCCTAACCCTCCCATGGGCGAAGGGAGCACAGAAGTGCCCTAACGCACTTTTGTGACATCTCCAGGTCAGCACAGGACTTGGTGCTGGGGGTGGGGCTTATGGCAGCCTAACTGGAGCTTAGGATTGCAGCCTTTATTTATGTTTCTTAGTGAATGAGGCAACTCCAGAAATCCCAACTATTAGAGACTTTGTATAACCTTGAATGACTGAAATGCTATGGGTACAACAAATGTTTATTTTAGAATGAGTTGTTTAATATGATGTAATTTTCAAATTTACGTAAATGAGTTCTATATCAGGGCAAGCATTTGAGTTGTACTTTTGTAGCTACATTTGAGTGCTTTTCTCTTTCAGGTTGGAGATCAGATTGTTGAAATCAATGGGGAACCAACTCAAGGAATCACCCATACACGAGCCATTGAGTTGATTCAGTCTGGAGGAAATAAAGTCCTCCTCCTTTTACGGCCAGGAACTGGCTTAATACCAGATCATGGTAAGATGGCAAGACAGTTGGCTTGTTGACAGCACTAATTGGTGGGAAAGGCACCAGAAGCCAGTCTCATATGCAGAAGCCAATCTGCAGAAGCCAGTCTCATATGCTGCTGATGTTCATTGTTCAGAACATTAATCAGAAGGGTAAGGTCATATCTCCTCAGGAGACATGACCAGCAAACTTCAGTTCCAGCCTCACTTCACCTCAACGTTTAGCAGAGCTTTGCCAAAGTTAACCAATTAGCTAAACATTGTTTTCCACATTCACTCCTCTCTACTCTCTTGACTTCATTCTCTTTCTCGTTTGCTTTTCTGTATTAATTAAATAGCATCCATCCTCAAAGTTCATAGCCTTACAAAGATATTAAGAAATCTTTTCATTTATTTAAAATCAATCTTTTATTTTATTTATTTTAAAATATTGATTGCCTTTTGTACCAGTTGAAGACTAATAACTGTCTTCAAAGGCAGCCCTTTGAAGTAATCCATATGGGTCATTCCATGTCAAGTGGTCTAGTTTTGGAAAACCTCATTAGAAAGAGCATGTTTCAAACTTTCCAAAAAAGTGGGTTTGATTTTCCAACACAGGCATACAATGCCCAATATTTAGGGACAAAGTTGGGCGACATTACCATAGCATTAGGCAATATGTCAGCATGCAATTTTTTTTTCATTTTCCAGATTGTTTCAAATGTTTATTTTTACTGTTATTGTTAGATAATTTTTTTCACATATAGTGTGTTTCTTAAGCTTAGATAGACTTCTGCTAGTGTGTACCCGTTATTTTCCTACCATGATGTTGATTAATATGCACATGATTGAAACAACACACACAAGCACACTTTGATGATGATAGTATTCCTGACAGCAGAAAGTGGCATTGTGATAATTCTTTTCAGTTGTGAATCACTAATTACATATGTTTACTTTTTCAGACTTGCTTTAGTACACATTATAATTCAAAATGAATGTTGACGAGTCAATTGGCAATAATCTGCCTATACCCGGATGTACCATTGGATAAAAATTGTTATCCAAATGCCACCAAGTCTCATTTTATTTGACCAAAATTGTGCTTATTTCTGTACACAGTTTGTCAGCAGATGAAAAATTACTTCTTATTCAACAATCAGAAACTAAACTTGCAGAAGATGACCAAATTGCCTTGGTGGCATTTGGACGACAATTTTATAATGTGTCCTAAAGCAAATTTCAGATTTCAGCAAGTTCAACTTCTGATCAATGTGCTTGTGTGCATGGTTTTCAATCAGAAGTAATTCAGGTATAAGCAGATTATTGCCAATGGACTTGTCAACATTGGCAATAAACATTTCTCTTTATGCTTGTACGTAGGGGCTAGATGTTTACAAGCCACAGTTATTTCTCATGTGTTTTTAACTGGTTGGAAGTTCCTGCAATTGAGCAGGACCTCAGTCAGGCATTATCAAGTGTTCAGACTCTGTTCTGTCTGAAAGAGAATTCCAGTTGGAACTTTTTCTAGTCTTCCTGACAGTCAACTTCAAAGTCCAACTCCTGACAGTTAGGCAAATCTTTCCATCTTACCATAGTCTTTGCTTTCTTTGATCAGCATCTTACCATCATATTCACAGCATAGCATTGGACTGTGAGGGTGTTGGTCTCCCTTATTAAACAAATACATAACAAGAACAAAGACCAATATGAAATGCATGACAGTGTACTTTTACATCTTCTTATGCTTTGCTGACACAATGGCTGCAATCCTAAAGACACTTTCCTGGGAGTAAGATCTATTGAACACAATGGGGCTTACTTTTGAATAGACATGGTTAGGATTGTGCCCAATGTTCCTCATGTATTTAAACAGTGTAGACATTTTTCATATGGTGATTTTCTGAAATAATCTTACAAGAATGTCAATGTACATATAGAAACAAAAGGCAAAAATTTCATGTTGTGTGTAATCTTTAATTCCATGTCTTGTTTTATTGACTTTTCATGCCAATTACTAAATTAAAACTTCAGAAAGATAACTTCTCAAAAAACTATATCATATAAAAATGGGCCATTCCAGGGATAAATTGATGCCTTTTTAAAAGCAACATATAATTAGTCTGTAAACTTATTGGTGTGCAAAAGTGTCTATAAGAATTTTGATTTTGCTTTCTGTCAATCAAGACTTAGGAAGGTCCAAATTTTTATATATGATTCCAGGAAAGGTCCAAAATAGCAAATTAAAATGCTTCCAGGGGTCGAGCTTGTTTTTTGCAACACAGTCTGATTTCTGAGAGTAGAATAGTTCATGCATTAAAATTAGGTGTCTGAAAAACATCTAACATACCCTCTTTACTCAAATCTTACACTCACTTTTTCAGCTGAATTTAGTCTCCAAAATCAGGTTGCACATTAGATTTGATGGTACATTAGATTCAAGTAAATACAATATTTTGATTATAGGTATAGATTAGTATGAAGTTTAACAATTTACTATATTGTAATAAAAATGTTACAAACGCATTGTTGTAAAATACATTGTTTTATTACCTACTGCAATTAGGTTTAAATCATAACATAAACCCATTCTCATATAACTCATTGTTACATGCAGTAAAATTCAATTCTGCACCTGCTCTGGAGCTGTGCATTACAATTGCCAGTGAACACTTTTTATCTCAAGATTTTTAAAATTTGGGTGTGCATTAGATTTGATGGCATTATATTCAAATAAATATGGTATTTGAAAAACTAGGGAGTTCAAATGAAAAAGCACACCTGCAAATGTGTGCTCACTTTTTGAATTGGCAGCAAATATAATAATAGTTACTATTACAATTACTCAAATAGTAGAAAATGGGGTGGGGTGTATGTTTGGGTTGGGAATTCAGCACAAGAGGCATAAGAGATGGGTTAACTCAGTGGAGAGATATTGTCTGTGGCAGAACACCACTGAAGAAAATTAGGACTGGTTATAGTGCTGTTCATTCAGTGATACTGGACTCCCTTTTGAACGAACAGGACAGTGTGAACCAGACTTAAAAGATATCCATCTGCATCTAGCCCCAGCCTCTGCCATCTCTCTCTCTCACACACACACGTGTGTGTGCACACAACTTTCCTAATTTGACTACACTAAAACAAATTTGACTTTCCTAATTTGACTACAATAAAACAAAAAGGAAAAAAGATCTCACTTGTTTTCTCACTGCCTGCTGCATCAGATGAGAAAAGGCAATGGCATCTTTTTCAAGGTTGTAGGCTTTTTCCTGCTTTCACAATTTTATCAAATCACCTACTTTAATCTCTCCTATTTATATCCATTTACTGTAAAGGGCCAGAACAAACCTATCATCAGTTGCTAGCTTAAGTATGCTTGCATTTCCTTGAACCTTCAGGCAGACGCTGTGCTTAGAAAAAGTCATTGCCAACTCCTCTCCTGCCAGTTACTCAGACCTCTGCTAAGGCTTTTAGAAAAGAGGGATTCTTTATATTCTTTATATTCTTGCACTCTGCTTTATGAATCATATGTTTCTGATGAAGTCTTTTGCTGACTGTGTGCTGTGATTTTGGTATATAGTCCTGGGCTTTTTCTCTTCCTCCCTCAGGTTTGGCTCCTTCCAGTTTGTGCTCCTACGTGAAACCTGAGCAGCATTAAAGCTTTCAGTGCTTTTCTTGGTCTTTCCTTAAAGACTTGGTAAATGTGCATGTCTTGTGATTGACCTCTTTTGATTTGCTTTTAATAATAGTTTTCCATTCTACCTGTTTCCAGTTTTCTTTTGCCATTAATTCAAGTCGTCTAACTAATGACTTATGCAGAAAATCAGTTTTAGGAACCCAGAATTCCACACTCACCAGCCAAGGACAACAGATCTCACAAGCCCTTTAAGCCAGCAAAAACCATGGTGATGCTCTCTCTAGCATACTCTCAAAATCAGGGTTTTTTCCCATTAATGCATGAGAGGGAAATCTTGCAGTGGTGGCTGTTCTCCAGTGCATTCTGCAGATTTGATGCATCAATTTTTTTTAAGACAACCCTTAAAACTTTCACTTTCCAACCTACATGAGAATGTTATGCCATGCCCTCTCCTTCCCATCTACAACAGCCATGCCCTTTCCTTCCCATCTTCAACACAAAAGAGATTAGTGGATGAAATCACTACATCACATGTAGCATTTGATCTTTGCTTAGCTGAACTACCCATTTCAATTAATAAACTGCAGTTTATTGCATTTTTTAAAGGAACTGATTAGATGTGACAAGTCTTTTGACAGTGTGAAACTATACCTGTGGATACAGCTAAGGCTCAGATGATATGAGAAAAAAGTATCCAGCTGGAAGTGGGTGGGTACAGTACGTGACTCCTGTACCGTATTTTAGGGTGAAATCCAGAGTAACTACAGGGAATCCTTGCTCTGGAGTAAGAACAAGTTACTCTGGATTACAATATGAATTTCCCATAGGTTTTCACTAGGCAGTGCAATAACTATGGTGCACATAATGTCTCTTACATGCTCCCATAGTTACTCTGAATTGTTCCCTTAGTTTGTTATGCAGAAGTGGGCTGGGTATTATGTATTTATGTTGGCTAATGAGTACTATTATGGAGAGAGGAACCAATTTTGTGGAATATGGAAAGGGTTGTACAAATGTAGTTGTACAAATGAGCAATATTTGTTAGATTACTAGCTTACTAGCAAAGGAAGCTAGCTTACTAGCAAAGGAATCATTACTAGATTACATAGCTTACTAGCAAAGGAAGCTATGCTCTATTTAGATTTTTATGCCATATAAAGACCTGAACTGGTTTCAGGTCTTTCAGTATATGCCTATGATTTCAGTATAGGCACACCCACTTATCCACAGATCCCCTATATTTCAGTTATTTGCAGTTTCAGTTATTTGCAGATTGGAGACCTCTCTGAGATTCACATTAACTTTTTTTTTAAAAAATGAGAGTGTTTCTTATTTAAAACAGGTCACTAAAACATAACAAAAGGAGGCTGCCAGCAATGTGAATGCCTGATGAAACTATAGACAGAATACTGAAAAGGATGCAGTTAACTTCCACATGTGTATCTTTTTACTTATAGCACTTATAGTGACCTATTTTAACCTATATTTAAGCAAGAAATACTTCCCGGTAAGCATTTAAATAATGTTAACGTATGCAAGCTATTTGTACAGGCATCCTCCATATCCACAGTTTCTATATCTGGGGTTGGGGGGTCCAGGGAACAGACTCCCAACAAGTACAGGGGCACAGCTGTATAATTTTTGTATTTTTATTAAAACTTCCCATTAAAACTAGAAAGGAATTAAGATGTTAATAGTAAATGCTTTTTAGATTATTTAGCTGCATGTCTTTCCTTGTTTTGGCACAGGTGATCTGGATAGTTTTAATCCAACATCCTCAAGTGTAACACATGGTGAACAGATGCCACTTCCCTCATCCTCACATTCTGCTTCCACATTTGAAGCATCTCATTTGCCAGGGTCAGAAGAAGCTTTAATGAAAGTTCAGATGTCTGAGAAACTGGAAAAGCTGAATAGTGTGCCTGAAAAGAAAAGCACTTTAGTGGGAAACCACTCAGAGAGTAAGAATGCAACTTCTGCACGAAGGAATGTGAACAAACGGGACCACCCCTCCAGTCTGGACAATACGGTGGCACACAGTAATGCACAGTTAGCAACAGGCAATGCTACCAGCACAGGCAGATCAGCTAGTCCCAAAAAGATGAGCAATAGTTCTTCCAGGGGCCATCAGCAAGTACCTTGCGTCAGCCCTAAAAAGGGAGAGTCTAAAAACACTCACAAGGGTTGCTTAGATCAACTAGAGAGTCCAAGAAAGCGTGAAAGCCAGCTCCCCAGAACCTCTGACAATACTGTTTTCCTAAAATCCCCCACTCAAGAGAGAAAAGGCAGATCTGCCAGTCCCCAGAAACATCCAAAGAAAGAGAAAAACAAAGACAAGCTTGACATGGAACAAGCATATCAAAAAAGAATCCATGCTCATGATAAAGATACAAGTGGATTACGAAAAGATGATAAAGTGAAATTAGGAATCATGAGGGAAGGCACAACAAAGCAAAACATATCTGGAAAGGAGGAGAAGTGCCCTTTGCAAACAACACATACCAAGTTAGAGGAGCAGTCTCTACCACTTCTTAAAACTAGTAAGCTTAGAAAGAACCCCTTGGAAGATGAAGAAATAGAAACCTCTAGCCCATTCAAAATGGCAGGCCTTCCTTACGATTCACCACTTTCTGAGGAGCAAATCACGAGACTTGTAGCTAAAGAGCCTGTTGACCTGGACAAATTCCAAAACAATGACTTGGAACCAGCTGATAAAACCAAAGAGAATGGAATTTACAAATGTGAGAGCGGATCTCCAGTGAAGAAAACATTATCTCCTGGACCTTGGAAGGTACCAAGTGCAAGTAGAGTCACAAAAGCAACTGGTGTGACTGACAAACGGGTTTGACTGACAGACTTTTTTTAGAACATAGTTTAATCAGGTTTCTAATGTGGTCATTTAAACAGTTTTACTTTTCACAAAACTGTCATTTTTTCAGACACTGTGATTGACAGAAAAGAAAGTATATTGATCTTAATAAGGCTGCATGAAGGACCTTTTGGACTACATAGAAGATACTCTTCAAAAGCTGCTGTCCTTTTGTCCCTTTTGAAGGTGGTGTCCTGCTGCTCCTAATGTTGCACTGCTAAGGCTTTCTGGTAGTATTGTGAGTTCATGAACAAAATTATTTAATGACTGTTATCAGTGTAATCATGACTCACTACTTGTTCCTGTGCCAAGATATCTACTGTATTCTGTTGAATCTTCTCCTGTGTTTTTCACTGCCACAGAAAAGCAACATTTTGTTATGTTTTTAAGAGGAGTGTTTACTCAGGCATGCTGCATGTTTACATAGAGAATACTTCTGAGTTCTCACTACTTAAGCAAGAAGTTGGGTGGGCTGGTTCTCTTTATGCAATCAGGAGCAAACGCCCCCAAAACACAGTTTCAGAGTTCACTTTTCTCCCCACCTTTCAATACCAACAAAATAGCTTTAAATAGGAAAGTACTCATTTGTTAATAGTATAGGTTGCATTGTCAATGTTGCTTTATTTTTTTTTGAATTATTGATGCCAAGTAATACATAAACTGTAATCTGAAAGTCAAGTAGCAGTTTTGAATTCAGTTTCTAACAAAGCATTCCATTAATTTCAATTAGAAATGGAAATAAATTGTTTCAGGGTTGCCATCAAATTTTCTGATTTTTTTAAAGCAACATTCTCAGTTTAGATATTAAATATGCAGCATGCATATGGTTCCAAGCTTACTGTCATGCTGTTTGTCAGAATCTTCCATCTGTTGTTTGGTTGTTGTTTTTTGCCTAATGCTTGCTAAACACTTGAAAATTTCCTTCTTTGCCTCAACACTGAAGATCTTACATCACAGCAGAGTAAACCAGAACCAGTCAACTTCTTCAAAATTGTCCTTGCTTGTGCCTATTAATAGAAGCCTATTATAGTTTGCTTTAAATGATCTCCAGTTTTTTTTTAAAAAAGTCCATGGGATTTACCTCTTTTGTTTCTATATGTGTGTAAATGATAATAGTGAGGAATGTTAATAACAGTGGAGTCCATTTGCACCTCAGCCATTTAGTTGGGAAGGGGGCTAGGAGAAAGATGGTAAAATGTTAAGTACTGAGAGAGCCTGTCAATTGTAGACAGCTCATGCACTGGATTTGTTTGCTTTTTAATGAAGTTGGATGACAGGAGTCCAGGTCAACAAAATAAGAGGAAATTTTAGGAATCCTTATTTATATCAATGATTCTCCAGCTAAAAAAGATTAAAACTAGGAGCCCTCCAGTGGCAACAAAAGAAAGTAGATTTTAAAGTTACCCTAATAGTGCATAGATTAAGACTTGTCACTTCCTCCTTGGTTTTATCATCATTGCTTGGCTGCTTTGTTCTAACTCTCCTGGTTTCTCTGGCATACTTACCCTTTTCAGGTTTTTTTCCTGTCTTTCATTTACTCTGTTCTTTTTTCATTACCTTACTAATCTTTTGTTCTTTTCCTCCTTCAGCCTTCTGTTTTTGTCTCTCCTTTGTTTTTCTTCCCACATTTCTGCCCTGTTGTTTCCTTTGCTATGTGCAGAAAAGCCTTCCTCAGAAACATTAGAGTGAAATGATAGAGTGGTCGCTGCTTGAGATTTTTAATATCTTGAGACAGTTATTTCTGTAATACTGCAAGTTGGGGGAAAGTCCCTTCTCTGGGTAGCCAACTCTATAACAGTATGTGTGCATATGTTAGAGCCACCTTTTTGACATTGCTTGTCGTGCCCTGCTGCTGTGGCACACTCTTTAACTATCAGAAACACTTATGTAATGGTTAATGCATCCATCACCACTCTTTCTTACGTAACTCTTTCAAAAGGGCTCTCTTCATAGCAAGTCCCAACAGTTCAAAATTCTGTTTCCGTTGAGCAGTGCGTTTCTCTTCTTTCTTCAAACACACTGCAGATGCTTCCTTTCAGGTTGACTCGGCCAGACGCAACTTGCCATCTAATAGTCACTGAAAGATGTAGCAAAATTACTTCCAGTGATTGCTTTAAATTCAGATTGAGATTGCTGATATACACCTTCCACCGAGCCCGTTTGAAATGGATTTTAGTGCAGTGGACCATTCAGTGGATTGGTGCAGACATTTGGAAAACTGGTGTTCCTATAAATTCATTAGGAGTGGACTGTGACTGTGAGGGGCTTCTCTTATCCTTGGCTATGGTATGCTTTAGCTTAAGAATTTATAAACAGGGTGCACTTATTGATTGTTGTTGTTTGGGGTTGTGATGAGTTCATCTGCGAGTTAAAGTACAATCCTAACCATGTCTACTCAAAAGTAAGTCCCATTGTGTTCAGTGGGCCTTACTCCCAGGAAAGTGTGTTTAGGATTGCAGCATTAGTGCTAATCCTGATAGTGTAAGTTGACCCTTTGGCAAAGTCACAGCATGATAGTCACCAATTAGGCTCCCTAGAGAACGCTGCTGCAATACTCAGAGATGGGAAGTGGAAAAGAAAGGGCCAAGCCACAAGAGAGGGCAGCTTCAAGCAAAGCTAGCAGGTGTCAAAAATAAGGAAAAGCCTCATTCCCCACCCAGAGCGGGGGAAAAGGAGTTTACTGGTTAGTCTGGCTCTTCCATAAGGAGCAATTTTATATTTAGCAACCAGGACCATATACTACTGTGAGGATGCTCTTAAAGCCTCTTAATATACGTGTTCGTCTTTTCAGAAGTTGTGCAACCTGTATGTGCATTTTCCAGATTCAACTGGGCTTTGGAGCCCTAACCAGCAGGGTGTTCTATTCTTTATGAATGGCAGCTCCACCCTGCAAAACTGGCATTGCTTGTTAGAGATGCTGAGATCTGAAAGCAGCTTCTACTGGGGCTCAGAACAGGAAGCTAAAGGCTGTCCTTGGCATGAACATTACTCTGAAGTAATGTGTGTGAACTTTACTCTGCAGTGAAGTCACACTGAGGCAAAATAATGATGGACAGATGGTACCAACTGTTTTTAAAAAGATTAATATTTTTAAACTTTATCTGAAAATAGGTTTTGAAATATATCAAATGATACATCTCTACTTCTCATTTAAAGACTGAAGTTGCTCTAGGATGTATGTGCAAATATTGTAGAATATTACTGTGAAAATATTAAATATTTGAGTAAGCCTATGTAGATTAATAACTTGATAAATGTCATTAATTCCCCTTCCAATAAGATTATCTGCACTCAGTCACAGAATACAATATTGAATGAAAACTGCAAAAGTATTGGGATAACTTAGTAAAACTGAAGTGGTTTCTTTTCTCATTACTTGGCAAGTAACCATTATCCAGATGCTACTCAACCACTTAATGGTGTGATCTAATTCGTTGTTCTCTGTTTGATGTGAGCCCTCCTATCCAGAGATTTTGTACTTGTACTTACTGCATAAAATGATTTAGCAATGTGGCCTTGGAATGCTGAGAAACCTATGGTTGTATTGGATGTAAATGTTTATATATTGTACAGCACCTTTATATATATATACTTCTGAGGGCCTAGAAAAAAGACCTGTAAATCGCTCATTATTTTTTATATAGATACATTAAAGAGACTCTAGTTCATGCATGGCCTGCTGCTTTCTTTGTTCTCAATATCTTTTCAAATGACTTTACTCTTTTTGCTGCTATATATAATGTAAGTGGAAAACTTGCAAGCAGGCCTAGTGCTATTTCTCAATTCTGAACAGATTTAGATTTAATTTTGCTTTTTTCACTTGGTGCTTTACTAGAAGATAACAAACAACAATTTAGGCAGCTGAAAAATGCCTTTTCCAAGTATCCAAAACTATTTCCCTGAAAAGCTCAAGTTTACTACTAAACAGGATTGATGTTTGAATAGCCATCAAATAATCACAATGGTTACACCACCTTAACCTGCAATTGTGTAGATCAAGGGCCTCCAAAGTTTTTGGCAGAAGGACACATACCTACAATCCAGAATAACTATGGGAGCACGTAAGAGACATCTACGTTGACATAGTTACGGCAGCGCCTAATGAAAATCTATGGGAAATTCATATTGCAATACAGAGTATATTGTTCTTACATCAGAGCAAGGACTTCCCATAGTTACTCTGGATTGCGCCCATAATCTCTCTGACACTGTCGGGGGCCAGAAAATTAATTTACATTTCAAATTTGAATACATTTAAATAAATTTACATATAAGAATATAAGAATATAATGGAGTGGATTACAGGGCTTGCTAAAGGGCCAGATAGAGGGGTCGTGTCAGTGGGCCATATTGAGGCTTGCCGAGGGCCACATCTGGCCCCTGGACTGGGGTTTGGAGACCCCTGGTGTAGATTACAAGCATCTAGGAGAATTTTAATTACAGCTTACAAAGGTTACAATTATATAAATAACTAGGGGCATTAACCCATAGTTGCAGGAGTAAAATTTCAAGAACATTTGTGGACCCCAGGTATCACAGGCACTAGCATGTCTGCTGGGTACCGGCAACCGGAGGGTACCAGGAGGCAGCTGCAGGGACTAGTGGGCAACAGCCAACCGTACCAGGCATTCAGCATCCCTACCAGGCACAAGTGGATAGCAGGAACAAGCAAGCACCAGGCTTCTTGGTCACCACTGGGCACTCCCTACCAGGCACCATTGGGCAACACTGGGCACCAAATCTGTTCTTAGTGGGTCCTTACATCACAGAAGGAATCTGCTCCCCTAATTTCATGCTTCAAGGTCCAGGAGTTGGGGCTGGATGTTGATAATTCAGTCTTCAATGTTAAGAATAGGGATGAAAATATGTTGCAATCCTTTTCACCCCTGTAGTGGTTAAATTCCTAAAAATAAGTTCTTAGTAGGTGCTCACATCACAGAAGGAATATGCTCCCCAAATTTCGTGCTTCTAAGTTTGGCTCAGAATTGAAGAGTCAGTCACTCTTCAGTTTTACATATATAGATTCCTTTGCATAAAATGTATAAATATATACTGGTACATTTTTACATATATACAGTTTTACGTATACAGAGTCCTTTGCATGAAATTCCTTAGGATATTGTATAGGTAATAGATAATTTTCACTTATTATGTATGTACACGGTATACAATATAAAAATGGCTGTAAAGTGGTCCACAACTCTCAAGTGATTTTTCCAGAAAGAAGAGGGGGTATTCACCATGAAGATGTTATTTGTATTCATAGATATGTCTACTTTGGGGGGTAGGGAGGAGAGGTACAAATACTCACCACATAAGGCGCTGGTAATCCATATTGGTGAAACCCCTCAAAAAGACCCTACTTGGCAAGGGTTGTGTTTCAAATGCTTTATCAGCAGTCCCATCAAATGGGACTAAATGCTAGCAATGGGTGGTATTATCTAGCTCAGCAGAAGTTTGGCTTTTTAATTGCTTCTTAAATGGTATAAAACATCTGTTCTCTCTCTCCGGCAGTATACAAACATTGCTTTATTTTCTCATGGAGACACTGCTTTGCTTGTTCAACTGTCTGAGCTCACATAATGAGTTATTTGGAGACTGCTAATTATATAAGAACTATAATCTCTCCTGGGGTGAATGCAGACCTACTGTAAAGCACCTTCTGGTGCGGATATATGTTCCTAGGCAACTGAAGTCTAAAGCCAAATGCTTGGAGAAGCTATACTCATCTTGGGGAGATAGAATTTCATTCTTTTCTGTCCTAAATTAGCATTCACCAGATAAGGCACACTGTCGTTTCTGCTGCTAAGCATCATATTCTTTTTTGGGGTGGGGGGAGCCTTTCATCAGAGGTACTTTGAAAAATCTGAAATAAGTAGGTTAACAGCAACCTTTAGAAAGGAAGTTATTCTGCCAGAAATAAGCACTTGCTTACACTCAAGGAGTAAGTAGCTTACTCGTTTTTTTAACCAACTAGCATGAACTACAAGTTCATGGCATGAACTCTCTTACCCATCTGAAATTGCTCTCGTAACATTGTTTGCAGGCCAGAAAAGAAAGCTGGGTTATTTTGTCACACAATAAATATTACATTTGGTACCTAATTTTATTTAACTCTCAGGTTTGAGGTGATGGATAATTTTCTGCTATACTCTGTGGGAGGTACAGAATTACCCTGTTGAAATCTAATAAACACTTTATTAGAGATCTAATAAAAATATTTTCCAAGGTTTATTTAAACGTATCTTCAAGCCATGGGCTCATTTATAATAAATAAATTCATTTGGAGGATCTTAATGAACAGATGCAGCGCACTTGAGGTGAGGTTTGGCAGGATCAGGTAAGGACTTTCAACTTCCACACCAAGCTCCTTGAAAAGCATCTTTGTCTCAGCTGAGAATTCTTGTATCCTAGAAGCTAGGTTTTTGTTCAAGTCATGGTTTGATTTTCCACAACTGAAAAGTTAATTGGAAACAATTAGTATCAGAGGGAGAATGCAGGTAGCATCAGATAAAAATCTCATCTAAGCAAAAAGAGTTTCACAGGTGAAAAGCACTCAGAGGGTTACCTTCATTAAGAGAACACTACAACAGAGTATCCTTGCCACAATAATTCAATGGACCTGCAACCTGATAAGTAGGTATATGCAGAGGTTCTCAAACCCTCCTCCCCACCAAGACACATCTCCAGTACTGTGCCTCTGCAAGCTTCTGAAAGCAACTAGAAGTTTCATGAAACCAGAAATGGCTTTTCAGTACTTATTTACGACCCAGTGTGACCTCAGTTTGCATCCAGAGACTCAAATTGGGAAATAACTGGGCCCAGCCCAGGACCTACAGGACATCACGTTACAACTCACCAAAATGTGTTAACACAGTTTTGAAAAACCCTGATAATACAGAATCAGTCTAAGATGTGTGCAAATTGATCCCCATTTACATTTCTTTGCATCTTTCCCAATAGGTTCTTTATTGCTGATTTTTTTACAGTGGTAATGGTAACTATTTGAGCTTCATCATCTCTTCCTGGATAGATAGATAAATAGATGGATTCAATAGATAAAACAGTTCCTTGGCACTGTTTCATAAAGACTGGAATCCTAAAGACACTTTCCTAGGAGTAAGACCCATTAAACACAGTGGGGCTTACTTCCGAGTAGACATGGTTAGGATTGCGCCCAAAGTCATACCAACCTGGTGAAAATGGGAGTTTAGAAATCAACATTCATTCAAGTACTAGTACTTACTCTGATATTGAATCCCAGCAGATCACTTATTATACCAGAGACTACAGATAGGATCACTACACGTGTAATATTGTAGATCAAGGGATTCATTGTCAAGCCGTACAATCTAAATGGTGTATCTAACTCCTGCAATAAGAGAAGAGAAAGTATTGTTTCTACTTTCGCATAGTATAAGAATTATTTCATATCCATTTAGCAACCAATCAAGTGGAAATGTTTTACTGGGCAAACATCTGCAAACACTCACCTTCAGAAGTTTTGCAGACAGTTTTAGGACATTGTTCACAATAGTAAGTTGCTCTTTCTTATCTGGTTTCTTCTCCATTGTTAGATATAAGTTTATCTACAAAAAGATAAGTTTTAAAAACAGTTTATTGAAACTAGATCAGTCTGCCTTGTAATTGTAGAACACCTAAGCTCACCTAACTCTTTGCACTTGCAGCTAGAGTGGGTCCTCATTTTTATGGAAATTGCTGATATGGAGAGAATTGACTCTGGTGTCCCCAATTGTGACTAAGGGCAAAATCCAGAGTAACTACGGGGAGTCCTTGCTCCGGTATAAGAACAATTTACTCTGGATTGCAATATGAAATGCCCATAGGTTTTCACTAGGAGGTTCAGTAACTACGGGTGCACATAATGTATCTTACGTGCTCCCATAGTTACTCTGGATTTGGGGGTAAATTGGCAGCTAAAGCATTTATCTTTAATGTGTAAACAAAAGTGCAGAAATGGATGTCATAAAGAGCTTCAATTAAAAAACTATCTACACTTTGCAATTCTCTAATTCATAAGGGGATGCACTGATAACCCACCCTTGAGCATAAATGTTCTCGGTCTCCTTTAGCTTCAGACTGTCAAAAGGACTACAGTAAATGTGCTTTCCTAAAGACAACAATAAACACTGATAACTACACAGTAAAATTCTGGTCCAACAAGCTGGTTCTTCAAAACTAAAAATACTGTTTACAATATCAGACCTAACCTTATGTATCATACAAGATCTTTCAGCTCAAAGTAACATGAGGAAATAAATTTGAAATTGTCTATTGGTATGAATGGCGTACAGTAGAGTTTCTACTACATTGCTCAAATCCACACTTTGATTACAGTACACAGGGCCACATGGAGGAGGTATATAAACCACAATACCTGTTCAGTAAGCAGGATTGAAACATTACTGTATTTTTTGTTGGTTTCAGAGCCCAGGGACGCCAAACGCAGCAAGAAGAGGAGCAGGGCTGTTTCCCAGATTAGGAATTCCCAGTTGTAAGCAGCGTTCAAAAATGTCTTGTGACCTTTTAAAACCTATGACAAAAATCAACAAATGTACTGGAATGCTCCCTTTTATCTTCCGTAGCATCCGCTACACCACAAAAGGAGCTTGACTGATTTCTTCACCCAATGCAAATGTATACGTGCCCAAGAAGAATGCTACCCTGTTCTAGGACTGCAAAGAAAAAAAATGATAGATTATTTTGGCAAATAAACATCCTCAAACCTATTTTTGCAGGGATGACACAAATGCAAGGGATTATAACATGACACATGTGAACTCATGTGGGAGAGAGAATACATAATTCCTTTTCCTGCTGTATGTCCCACTACAACTCCTTTCTCCCCCAGGTTCTTTGTAACTAAATGTTTCCCCAGCCAAGCTCAGCTAATCTAACACAGCTTGCGGGAGGCATGTGCAGAAGCAACAATTCTCTCCTACACCTATCTGCCCAGAGGTGTTATAAGAAAAACATGGGGAGCTGCAAGTTTATATATCAACATGTAGATCTCCCTAGAAAAGCTTGACTGCCATCAAACCATTAGCAAGTACCATCTTTGATCAGCCAAACACACTGTTTAAGTATGTTTCCCAAAGGCATTAAGACTTTGGATGGAATACGGCTTAGTTAATACATGTGGTGCTCTCAAGGGATCAGTTGTAAGATTCCTGCAGACACTAATAACTGAATCTGTGGCTTAGGGGCACCAGAGGAACTCCAAACATGACCAGAAGGTATTTCCATGCTTAGGTAGAGATAAGGATTATACATGCATGCATACACAAAACAGAATGGTTCTCTTTTAACAGAATAAAAACAATTTATATTAAAGATCTTCTGTCACATGCATACATAGGCACAAAAAATACTTCCCTGTAGAAGGTCTACATTATTAACATTAATTTAAATCAGATGTTTTTGATATGGTACATTTTTCAAACGGACAATAATTTTCACTGGAAACAGCAGCCTAAAGAAAATGAAATGATACCCTTCATTATGAGGGTAAAGCAAACCACTGTTTGAATCAGACTAATTTCAAAAAACAAAATATTCATAGTTACTATTATATACAAAGATCTGGTTAAAATCTTACCTGTGCACAACATATGAAAGCAATGGAAAGTGCAAGTAAGAATATGGAGGATACAACTACATCAACAGATCGCTGTGGGCCTCGCCTCTGCCAAAACAAAGATGTTGAATCAGAGCAGGGAAAATGCAGTTCATGGAAAATAGCCACAAATATATGCTGCAACAACTTAACTCCTGAAACCTGCCACAGTTCAAAATGCTGTTTTCTGCTTTTGGCTAGCTGAGGTGTCAATGCACTTAGCTCAGCCTCACCTTTAAGTAGGAGCGAAGTGATAACCATATCTTAATATTTTCTACTTTCTTGAGTCTGAAATGAGGGATTTCATACTTCTTGGCTTTCCGGGCAGAGGTAATATGGCTAAAGAGTTTGGCAAACAATAATCGCTGTAAGAAGAAAAAAAAACACAATCAATTATGACAAACTGGTGGTCCTCCTCCTTGCATTGGCATCCATCAGTCTCGAAAGACTATGGTATCGTGCTGCTGTATGCAAAGCATGAAGGCCTGGGTAGATTAATATGGAGGATAGGCTGTTACCCAAGCAGCAAATCCCCCCCCTTCTCCATGCCACTGAAATAGTCTAATGGAACCGCAGAGCCTAAAGAATTGGTTCCAGCTGCGTCGCAGAGCTGGGCTAAGGACAGGAGCTTACTCTGTCTTGTGGGGACCCGGGTCTCAAACCCTGGCCTGCTGGTTAACAGGCACAGTGTCTTAAACACATAAATAAGCTAGCTAATAAATGGAAATAACAGGAACTTCAGAATCAGCGAATTTCCCTGCTACAGCTGCTCAATGGGATTAGAGAAACATGAAATGTAGCAGCATCACACCACTCATTTAGTTGCAGAAGACATTATGATGTGGAGGAAGGTGACTTCTCCAAGTGGCAGTCCTTAGCTCTTCTGATATTTCTGGAGAATTGCCATAATATTGCTGATACCTCATCAGTACTCATTTGTTCAGCACTAACCTGTTTATATGTTCTTTCAGCGACACACATCATGAAGAAAAACATCCAGGTTAGGCACAGGCGTTCAAGAAAGATAATAAGTGCAAGAATTATAACGGCAGGCGTTGGAGGAGCTCCACAGAAGATATACAGAAGTTCATTCATGGAGATGGAAAACAACTGTTCCAACGTCTTTGTGCTGAAGAGTCGATAGAGGAAGGGAAGGAAAGCTAAGCCAATAGTAACAATATTTCCCAGCCACTGATAACCAGATCCTTGTTGATAGGCATTGACCTATTGGATGGGAAAGGAGAAGCAGAACTTTACAGATTACAAACAAAACACAAGTACAGCAAATTCTTGAATTAACCAAGCTAAATTTAACAGACTTTAAAAATAATGAACTTTAAAACTGTCTGCTTTGAACATATACACATTCAATATAATAAACTCAGATTTAATGGACTCTTAGTAAATTAATAGACATTCCTTCGCAATTTATCTATTAGATCAAAGATTCTCTTTATGTATTTATACTAATTTTTGATTAAATACCAGAGAAAGACTTTTCAGTTCTTCAGATTAAATATAAAAAAACTCTAATAAAACAAACTAAAAGTCTCAATCTCACTTCATAGACTATACATCAACCTCTTGTGAACTAAAGATTTCACATGGAAAGATAGGAAGGATGAGATGGTGCACTAATACTAGACTTGGTCTTCAAAAAGAGTTTACTTGATGCACATGATGCTTACCCTGTTCATTATGACCCCACTGATCTCCAACACAGACATATCCACCTTCTTGCACTCATTGCCCTCCCAGATGATAGCACTCACTTTGGAAGAGGCAGGGCTCGTGTGCTGCAGCCACAACAAGTGATTCTGAAGAAGAAAAAGCATTTGGAACCACATTCTGGAAAATGTGCCTCTAGCTTCAAACAGCATCTTCTTCACTTATATGAAGCAAACACTTTGTCATTAAGATCTAACACTGTTCAAAGGGACTAGGCAGACCTGTCCACTTTCTTCACTAATTTCTAAACTTTGTTTAAAGCCTTTAGCTTGGTGCCCAAAGCTGGGCATGTGTTGGACCTGGTGTTTACTGCTGGACAGGCAGCGGGTGATCTGGATGTGGAGGAAATTAAGATCACCCCATTGTCATGGTCAGATCACTTCCTGGTAAGGTTTAGGCTGGTTGCGGCTTCATACCTCTGCATATTCTTTGGTCTGCCTCTGAAGGCTACTGGATCCTGAAGGTTTCCCTGAGGGCTCTGGGGGATTTTCCAGCTATTGGAGCTGCTCTCACACCTGAGGCCCTGGTTGACCTCTGGAACAGGGAAGCAACCAGGGCTCTGGATCAGATTGCTCCTGAGCAACCTCTACCATGTTGCAGAGAGAGAGAGAGAGCAGCTCCTTGGTTTAATGAGGAGCTGTGAATAATGAAGCGACAGGGTAGGTGTCTAGAACGACGGTGGCAGAAAACTTGTGACGAATCCAACTGAATGCAGTGTAGAACTCATTCTAGAGCCTACTCTGTAGCAATGGTAGCAGCAAGAAGGTCTTTCTTCTCTGCTATTATTGCATCTGCAGAGAACCGCACAGCGGGTTTGTTCCGTGTGGTGCAGTCTTTTACATCAGGCCCCTAAAAACATGAGGCAGGACACACGGTCACCCGCTGTGAGGAGTTCTCCAAACACTTCGCAGATAAAATCAGTTGGATTTGTCATGACTTGGACGCCACATTAACAGTATCCAATGATGTCCCTGGGGCAACTGCTTGTCTGGTTTTGTGGGATTCCTTTCAGCTTGTACAGTCCGAGGATGTGGACAGACTTCTCTCGACTGTGAAGCCATCAACTTGCTGGCTCGACCCTTGCCCATCTTAGCTTGTTAGATCTGTCTGGGGCGGGGGGACTAGCCGAGTGGACAGGGAGGTAGGTTAGCTCTTCTCTGACGGAGGGGGCCCTACCACTGACATTGAAGCAGGCGGTGGTACGTCTCCTCCTGAAGAAGCTCTCCCAGGACCCAACTGTGTTGGATAATTACCGGCCAGTCTCTAACCTCCCCTTTTTGGGCAAGGTGATTGAGCAGGTGGTGGCGTTGCAGCTCCAGAAGGTTCTGGATGAAATTGATTATCCAGTTCCTTTTCAATCTGGCTTCAGGTCGGGCTTTGGGATTTAGCCAGTAAGAACTGTTCCGCATGCTAAGAGTGGCACAATACTAACAATTGCTTGTTTCTAAATTTGGTCCCATGGCACTCTCTGCTTCACAAACTCCTCCACTTCTTAATGTACAGTCAGCTGATGAGAAGAAGCCAACAATATATTTATAAATATTTAATGTATTGTACTAAGGTTTATACATATTCTTTCCAATTTCAGTGGAACTCTAAAGTGGAACGTTCCATCCAACGATCAACAGGATGTGGCATTTTAAGAGTACAGTGGTACCTCGCTTAACAAGTGCCTTGCTTAACAAGTGATCCACATAACAAGAAAAATTTCCGTAGGATAATAAGCGTTGCTTCACTTAACAAGCACACTCACTGGCAGTTGAGGCAGACGTGCTGGGTGGCAGCTCTTTTAAAAAGCTTCAGGGCTGCCTAGCACGCCTGCCCATAGCAAAAGCAACATTTCCGCGCTGTTCCTCCTGTGGCTGAGCATCCGCTGAGCAGAGGGAGAGAAGAGCAATGGAGAAGAGGGAAGCAGCTCAGGGCTAGCCAGAAGGGAGCTGGGAGAGAGAGGCTCCGGATGAAGAGAAGGAGAAGGTGGGGACCTTTAAAAGTGTCTTTGATTGCAGAAGAAAGTGTCTGATTGCAGCCTCCTAACCATGTCTTCCAGTGATGGGATTCAAAGAACTTAACAACTGGTTCTATGTCCATCTGGCAGCCACTTTTAAATGGCTATTTTTAAACTTTATATGTCCTATCTCTCATTAACAACCAGTTCTATAGAGTAGGGGCAAACCTGCTGGAGCCCACCACTGATGTCTACCCAGAAGTAAGTCCCATTGTGGTCAATGGGCCTTATTCCCAGGAAAGTGTCTTTAGTATTGCAGCCTAAGTAGACTTCATAGGATCATGCACACTGATTGCATGTTTTGAATTCAATTTCAGTGTTTTGTCATCATTTTTACATGCAGTTAATGTTTTATAAAGTAGCAAGTGTTGGAAGACTATGGTATCGTGCTCGGTGCTGCATACGCTGCATTCGAAGCACGAAGGCCTGGGTTAGTTTGTTATGGAGGATAGGCTGTTCCCCAAGCAGCAAATCCCCCCTCTCCACGCCACTGAATTAGTTCAATGGAAAGGCAGAGCCGATACGATTGGATCCAGCTGTGTCGCAGAGCTGGGCTAAGGATAAGAGCTCACCCTGTCTTGTGGGGCCGACCCGAGTCTCAAACCCTGGCCTGCTGGTTAACAGGCACAGTATCTTAGCCACTTGCGCCACCCGCAGCCCACATGTAAGGGCTGTGGGTGGCGCAAGTGACTAAGACACTGTGCCTGTTAACCAGCAGGCCAGGGTTCGAGATATTTTTTTTAATGTTTTATATAAATTTTTTGGGGTTCTGGAACCAATCGTCTGAGTTTCCATTATTTCCTATGGGAAAATCTGCTTCACATAAAGAGCATTTCACATAACAAGTATGCTTCTGGAATGAATTAAACTTGTTATGTGAGGCACCACTGTATATCTGTAATATCTATTGATTCTGCTTAATACTGCAAAAAATAATTTTCAGAGTATACTGGACACTGCAAATGATACAATTAAAAGGGTAATGCAAAGGTTCCTTGCAGGTTGTCCTGTCAGCCGTAACTGGCTACAGGTGCCCTGCTGTCTATAGAGGCACCAGCCACAGTTGTTAGGTGCGGCGCTCATCCCTGATTTAAAGCCAAAAACCAGAGCTGTCCAAAGACACTTCCATGGTCATGTGGGCTGCATGATGGCATGGAACACTGTTTACCTTCCCACCAAGGTGGTACCTATTTATCTACTTGCATTTACATGCTTTCGAATTGCTAGGTTGGCAGGAGCTGGGCAATTGATAGGAGCTCACTCCGTCTTGCAGCACCCAGGTCTCAAACCCTTGTCTTGTGCAACTCAACAGGCACAGAGTTGAGCCTCTGCAGCCCTACCGCCCGACTAGGAATTTAATAATGCCTATTAAAAGGAATTAGCAATGCATCTAGATACTGGCGATGTTCAAGTTTGAATGATTCACTTATAAATATGCTATGATCAGGTCCTATTATTTCAAGTTTGGGGGAGTAATATTATAAAGATTGTGTTACAGCAACCTTTTATTTTTACTGATATGTAAATATATATATATATATCACAGTATGTGATTCTCAACTGATATGTATGTGATTCTCAAGTTTGGAGACTTACACCCAGGGTGACCATATGACCGGAAATTTCCAGATTTGTCCTCTTTTTTAGCCTCCTGTCCAGGTATCCTCCAAAATGGCTTCATTGTCCTCCATTTTGGCACTTTGTAATGGTGTGCAGTACCCCATCATGACATATGTTGTTGGATTCGTATTGAAACATCTCCTTCCTATCAAAGGTTATGGCCAAAAAAATAAAAATAAAAAATATGCTTTGAGCACTACGGGAAAGTGAAAGTGCCCAATATTGCGGCTTTACTCATGAGTAGGTGGACAACATGCCATTGTCCGCCGGAAAGGCCAAGCTGAGAGGAATCCAAGACCTTGTCCTCCTTTCGAGGTTTGGGCATCTGGTCACCCTGCTTACACTTGGCCAATGAAAATGGATTCTCGGCACCTTCACAATGGCAAAATACTTAACTGAAAGAACAGATGGCCACCTATGTATACCCAATGGATGGAAGATTTTTTTACATTTACTGGTACCGATTAAACCTCAGCATCCACAAGGTTTGGTTCCTGGAATCTCTGTGGATATAGATTGTCATATTATACAAAAGCAATTGTTTACTGTGGTAACGAGGCAGGCAATGAATCAGTATGAATCAATTTCCCTTTCCACACAGCTTAAATAAGCTTAATTTCATCTTAAGGGCAGAAGCTTTCCCTTGCAAAGCTTAAGAAGTGATTTATTCATGTTGCTGGGAAGGGAGGGGGTTTGCCTCCCCGATGAAACAAACCAAAGTTGGGAGCCTTTCTCGGCCAAGATTAATTGCCTGCTGCATTAGCATGGTAAGCAGACTGTTTTTAAGCCATTAACTGCTTTTTAGAGAACATTTATCTTTTAATTTAAAAAGCCAGCCTCATTTGCATTGAGATAAAATTGCTGCTAAAAAAAAAACACTGATAATTAGGTTATACCTGTATTTGAGCAAATGGCATATTGGCATCTATTACATATGGATATAATTGAGAATACCTCTATATATTCTAGAGGCCATCAGGTATAGGTAAAAGTCCTTGGCAGGTTGCTCTCCCAGCCATGACAGCTGTAGGTTTCCCTGCTGCCTATACAGGCACTAGCCACAGATATTGGATGCCCGCGGTCATCCACAATTCAAAGCAGAGAGCCAGCGTCATCCAAAGACATCTCCGTGGTCACGTGGTCAGCACAGAGGATTATTTACCCTTCCACTGAGGTGGTACCTATTTATCTGCTTGCATTTGCATGCTTTCGAACTACAAGATAGTCAGGAGTGGGTGCTCACTCCCATCTTGCAGCACCCGGTCTCGAACCCCGGCCTCTGATGAAAGGAAGGGCATCTTAACCAGCTGAGCCACTGCAAGCTCCTGAATAAACCACATGAAGTGTGTTGATATATTGATATATGGTCATGTATTTATTTGTATTTTTCTTTTTCCTTCACTTTTTTCTTTATAAAAACATACCCTACATGTAACCTTACATCTATTTTCACCATATCCACATATACCACCTCATATGTTTATATACATATCATTCTTCCTAATAAAAGAACAATTGGATGAAGATGAAACAATATATTAATTGCCATAGATAAGACAAAGGGGGGAGTTTTGCATGTTGCAGACCTGCTGGAAACCATCGTCCTTCAGTTTGCCTCTCTTTCCTTCTTTTCCTTCCTCACTGTCACTAGTATAAGAGGTGTTCTTATATTCAGGCCCATGTAGCAGGTCATCCCACAGCATGTCCTCTGTTTCTGACTCATGGTGGGTACTTTCTGAGTCTCTACGGGATCCACTGCTGTAATTGGGTTTGGTTGCCTGTAAGAAAATATAACCAGGTGTTCAGATCACCAGAAGGATGAAATGTTAGTCAGGACTGAACTCTAAGAAAAACATACAGTATTTTATCCCATCTCTCTTGAATTCAACCTGGTTATTCTTTTCAGAGAATGGATGCTGCAAATAATGGCAAAGCACTAAGGCTTAAAATAAGAATTAAAATTAAAATAAGAATAGTAATAGGTCACCTATACTTTCTCTTCTATTGCCATTATCCAGTTAAAAAGTAACATGGGAAGTTTCATGTCATGAGAATCAAATAGTGTCACCCAGAGAATCCCAAATTTCAAAAGGGACTCAGACCCTTAGATTTATATGACATGTACAAGTCTGCAGTTTGGATAAATGGATACCTTGCTAGGAATCACTGCATCTATATCTGACTCCGCGATGCTGTCAGAGTCCCGAATAGATTTTGTCACTTCCTTGACCTGCCTCAGACAACAGAAAACAGTAAGAGAGGAACTTTATAATATGGAACATCTTAAACACAACAAACATTTGCTTATTCTGGAAAGGATGGAATTGGTACACTAGGGGAGCATGTCTAGAGGTGGGTGAAAACTGTTTTTATTTTTTGTGGATTTCACTATTTGCCAAAGTTGGAAGTGCGGTTATATGTTTTATTCCACTGACACATTTTTATAAATTAAAGTGTAATTTTAATATTTATAAATTTATAAAGGACACATGTTTATAAATTAAGAAGTGTACTAGGAAGATGATGTAGGTTATAGTGTCAGCAGATGCAGCCGCATGTATGCAGAGATGTTTTTATTTTTAAAATGATTTTATTTGTTACTAGCAATAATGATTTTATTTTTTACTAGCAAAAATGTACCCACATTGCTGGAGTAAAATCCCCCCCAATGCCATGCCCCCACTGTGCATCAGCCCCTCGTGCGCATCCACCCCATGCACAACATCCCCCATGTTCATCCACCCCCCTGCGCAACATCCCCCCATGCGCATCATCCCCCCGTGGGCATCATCCTCTCTAGTGCAATCCTCTGAATAACATCCCCCCTCTGCACCAAGCACCAAATTGGCTGAATGTTGGTGAGTCTTCCATGTTAAGTATAGCATAAAAACATGTTGTACCCCTTTTCACCCGCTTAAGGGTTACATTTATCAACATCGGTTCTTGGTGGGTGTTGATGTCACAGAATGAACACCCTCCCCAAATTTCATGCTTCTCAGTCCAGGGGTTGGGGCAGAGTGTCCCTCAGTCAGGGATTCTTCAATGTAAAATATAGGGAGGAAAACACGTTGCGCGCCCCTCTTCACCCCCTTCCGGTTGAAATTTCCAAAAACTGGTTCTTAGCGGATCCCTCTGTCATGGAAGGAACACCCACCCCAAATTTCACGCTTCTAGGCCCAGTGGTTTTGGCTGGGCATTGATGAGTATGTGAGTGAGTCAGTCAGTCAGTCAGTCACTTTTCCAGTTTTATATATATAAATCACCAAAAAATTTTCATGTCTAGCCATGGCACATTGTCTGCTGAAAATGGTCAGCACGTGTGCCACAGATGTTTGAGGGAAAGGTTATTTATTACTCAGGCCATTTGAGGGAGGGAAGAGCCAATGCATTCTTTTGTTAGATGTTGTTTAGATTGTTGTTGTGTAAACCTGTACTAATGTATTTTATTTGTTATTTCTATACCTTCTTTTTTAATGATAAAATTTATCCTTTAAAAAAGGATGGAGTGCCTTGATTTTTAGCATTTTGTCAGTGCACTGTGAGATTTAAAAATGTTTAAAATAGAATTAAAATCTCATAACAAGTCAAAAGCTAGCAAAAAACAATTAAAAGCAAAAGTCTCGTAAAAGCAATCAGTTTCATCAAACTGGGATAATCTTTCCTTCCTTTCTATCCACAGTATTTATATATCGCTTTTCAACTAACAAGTTCACAAAGCGGTTTACAAAGAAAATGGAAAAATAATAATAGGTAATAAAAACTAATGGGTCCCTGTCCCAAAAGGGCTCACAATCTAAAATGCAAAAAAGAACACCAGCAGAAGCCACTTAAACAGACACTGCTGGGGTTCTTCAGCATAAAACCCAAAATATTCATATTTAAAGTGCAAAATTCAGAATGCTAGTGTAAAAAAAATTATGCCCTGTCAAAACAGTTCTATAAAGGAAGCAGTTAATAAACTGAAGAGAGAATTCCACAGAGTTGGTGCCACTATCGAGAAGGCCTGCTCAGGGGTGTAATCAGGGTGGAGTCTGAGGAGAACCTGTCCCAGCTGCCACAGCAAGGGGGGCAAATGACTGCCTTTCAGGGCTTTGCCATATTTATGGAGGAAATGCTGGCAGCTTTATGCCATTTGTTCCTCCTGAAGAGAGCCTCCACAGGAGAAAAGTGGAGAACAAAGTTGCTACAGTGAGCACCCCATCCTCCAGGTAGAACCTGGATGCTGTCATGACATCACATAACTTTGTGATATCTCTGTCCCAGGCACCAGGGAACTGAGTTATGCCTCTGGTTATACACCTTGCCATCACCACCCCAAAAGTGGCAGCACCTGTAAAAAGGCCCTCTCTAATGACTAAACATAATAAATTATATACAGCAGTTTTTAAATTTAATAACAAGCAATACAGAATTTAAACATATGAATCAATATACTGTATATGAGTGTTTTTAGCTTTTATATTGTCATGTCCAATATTTTTCTAGTGTGTCCTACATTTTGGGGGACCTTATCTTTTTTTGGTTATGACATACAGTCATCCTGTAACATGGAAGCCTACAGGAAAACAGATACAGTTCCTGTGACAGTTGTCCGGACACTTACCTGTGATGCTGACTGTTTTACAGGCACTTTAGCTGCATTAAAAGAAGCGGTTGAAGACCTCCTACTCTGCTCATCAGTAACATTCAAGGCACCTTCAACACTTCTACGCAATAAAACCCTTTGAGAATCTGCGGCATCTGCGTCATCCTCACTGGAGAGGTCAGAATGTCTGCCCTGAAAGAACAGCAACCAGAAATCAGGCCAGGCAACATCAAGCTGATACAATTGTTCAAATTCATGTAGTCTCTTTGTCCTATAGAAATAGGAGATGGTTTGTCAGTGGTTTGATAAGACTGTTTTACAACAATCATGAGAAGAAGTTCCGGAAATTGAAGTTTTCTGAAATAGAAGAACCAGCATCATGATTAGCCATTCCAAAGAAGAAGCTGCATCATGATCAGTCTTATTCCAAAAGCAGCTCAGTACTTAAAGCTGTGGGACAGATCTGAGTTGCTATCACTGGGATATTCACTGCCTTTTCCCTGCAGACATTCCTTTACTAAATTAGTCTTAGACCAAGTCTAAACAAAGCATTTGCCTCCATAGTGATACATACTAGTGTATTTACTCAAATATAACGCTCGCCATTTTCAGCCAAATTCAGTCTCCAAAATCAGGGTGCGCATTAGATTTGATGTTAATTAGAATTGAGTAAATACAGTATTTTGATTATGAGTATAGGGTGTGCGTTAGATTCGATGGCACATTAGATTTGAGTAAATACGGTTAATGCATTTAGCTGCATTATAAGGTAAAATTTCCTTCACATTCCACCTCATCTTCCTCTGAATTCATTCTCATGACACCATAATTTGACCTGTTAAAACCTCGCCTTATTCTACAGACAAATCTTTCTGCATTGAAAGTGACGGGAGATTAATGACAGCCTTGGTCAAAGCTCTCCAGTAGAAAAAGGTTTTGTACATTTTAAACTGCGGAAGAGGAGAAACTTAGCATTTCTAACTTCTTTTTCCACAACTAGACAACTTTAAAATTGCTTTCAAGAACCTACTCTTTCAATTATCCCTAACTACCGTAAATATTGCACTTATTTACGGCTGTAATGGCAACACTCATTTTCTGACTAGTAATGGCCCGCAGCTGTTGCTTGTGCAGGTACAATATAACAACATTTATCATTAAAAATCCACCCCCTTTCCTGTGTCTCAGCTGACCTTTTGTTTCCTTTCTACTCAATGGCTCTCCTCAACTATTTCTCAGCCTGGCCTGTTATTTGTCCCACGAACAGTTACAAATGATGAAAAAAATGCTTTTTTATTTAAAAAAAGCATTTTAGTGGGGTAGAGGTTGGGGGGGTTATTGTTTGTCTTGTTTTTAGCTTCTATGTTTTAATTGTTTTTAATTGAATGTTCTATTTAATGTTTTTAATTATGTTTTAATGTGAGCCGCCTTGAGTCTGTCTATGACACAAGGCAGGATACAAATTTTTAAAATAAAATAAAAATATATAAATACAAATGGAATATTGACAGTTTTCTCGTTAGCCTTCTTTGCCACAGAGACACATGAGAATAGAACCCTCAGCCTGCTTGATTGACATGGAACATGCAGACACCTGCACAGGTCAAGACATGTAGATAGAAGATAATTTGTTATCTATACCTACTACAGATCCACAGCTTTTTACCTGAACTTCTGATCCTCCAAAGTCCTTTGCCCGATGCAAACCAGACTTGGAAGCCCTGCGCTGTGTGCCATTCTCCAGATCTGTTTCAGTCCATTTATCAGCCAGCCGTCTCCCCATTTTGAATCTAAGAAAGGAAATAGATAGAGTATCCTCCTACACACACAGGAAAATTGCCTGTTAATTTTTTTTAAAATACTAAAACATGGATTGCTAAAAGTTAAAATATTGGAACAAAGCTTCAACTTGGCCAAAAATTTATAATAAGATATTCAATGAATAAGGCCTCTTCCCATACCCCTGAGAATGTTTCGTCTTTTATCTTCAGCAGGATGTAGGAAAGAAAGTTATGTAGGAAAGTTATCTTAAATTTTGTCTTCTCATCCCACTGTCCAATATGCTGAAATTCGTATCATATTATATACAATGGCATAGTTTAAATTGTGGCTAAACTCTTGAAGCCATGCCAGAAAATAGTTGCCTTATTGAAATCCTTAATAAAGAAAAATAAAAACATTAAACATGATAAACATGATAATGTTAAAATTTTGTTGCACACAGGAGACGGAAATGAGAGTTGGAAATGAGAGTTGGGGACATTGCCAGTCCCCAGATCCCTACATTATGGAAATGAGTTGACCAGGGTGACCATATGTCCTCTACTCTCCCTCCCCCCCTCGCACATTTCCTTTCTTTAGCTTTGTGTCCTGGGAAAAAAATCTTCATTGTCCTCCTTTTGTGCAGGTAGCATGTAGCCTTTTAGTAATTAATAATTTGTATCTAATAGATTTAAATTTAACAGTAAGTAATGAAGTGTTTAACTTAACCACATGAAAGCAATATGATTGTTTTCTGTTTTTATTTTGACATGTCCTGCATTTTGTGGGGGTCCTGTCCTCTTTTGCAGTTATGACATCTGGTCACCCTGGAGCTGACTCAATACCTTATGAGTTTCCTGCTGTGTCATACAAGAAGCAGCAACACCTTGAAATAACACCTCACTGGCTTTTGAAACAATTGTCTCATTGGTTAGTTTTGAGTTACGGAAATCCACTTTTTGTTACATAAGGCAGTTTTCTGGTTATTTAGCTATAATTTGTGATGGAATGCTGACATTTCAGTGCTGCTTATTTCATTTCATTCTGCATTAAATTACACACTGAGGGATAGATAACGTGATGCAATTATTTGAAAATACCAAGATTTTCACAATTTTGGTCAGCAGAGGTCTCTCTCTCTCTCTCTCTCTCTCTCTCTCTCTCTCTCACACACACACACACACACACACACACACACACACACACACGTATGTTATGCAGTGCAGTCCACACCTCCTCCACACAACCCCACTTGGAACAGCACTGGATGACCCTCAATTATCACATCAATTAGAATTCCTAAACAAATTAACATTACCAACCGTACCCCTCCTTGCTTCTTCTGCGCAAGTCTGGGCCAAACAAATTTCCAATCCCAGTTGACAGCTCTGATGCTTCAGACAGTCTGTCCAAGGAATAGGAGCTGCTGCTATCTCTGCTCATATCACCTCCTGCATATTTGCGCATTTTTCTATATTTAAAAAAATATATTTTAGAAAATATTAACTTTGATTAAAAAATAATTGGTAGATTACTTGTCATGCTGAATTTTTGGTGCAGACACTCTCCATGGGAGGATAACACAAACCTACTAATAGCAAAGTACATCCAAGACATGAGCTGGCAATTTTTTTATATCACTCCTTTTACTGATGATTTTTTTAAAAATCAGCAATCTGGAGAAGGCAAATGGCCATTAATTAGAACTGTGGTTTTTTAAAAATATCATTAAATAAAATTCTTTTTTAAAAGCCTTTTCCCTGTTGATTTGAGAACCTGCAATAATGTACATCCAGACAGTAATGTTGAATCTGGTCTCTCTGCTAGACCAGACTGCTAGACCCCAGCCAGTCCCAGTCAACTCTATTGCTGTGTGCTCAAGACGGCCCCTCCTTAAACTTCTGTAAAATGCAAAAAATAAAAAAACCTTCCACTATTTGATACAAAACCAGAAGGTGTTTTTAAAAATTACAGAGGTTTAGATGTGTGAAGGGGCCTGAAGGGGAGTTGCAAGCTCTTTAGAGCCATTGCAACCACCAGATACGTTCTTAAAAAAACACTTTCCTACAGCAGCAGTGGGATTTGGGGCATTGCAGTGCTGTTGCTCCCAGTTCCCAAACGCATCCTGACAGTTTGGGAACAATTGTGATAAATCATAAAAGTTCCAGGATTTACCATATTTTTTAAAAATAGAGAAATGCTAGCAAGGAGGTATCATTCTCAATCACACACACCCTTCAAAATGCCTGAAGTGAGCCCCTGTGACTGGAAATATGAATGCTTCTTCATTCTATATTAAATCTAGCATACATTTGTATAATTCTTAATCTTCTTCACCATTGCAGGCCTCCGTCAGTCTTGAAAGACGATGGTATCGTGCTTGGTGCTGCATACGCTGCATGCGAAGCACGAAAGCCTGGGTTGGATTGTTATGGAGGATAGGCTGTTCCCCAAGCAGCAAATCCCCCTCTCCATGCCACTGAATTACTCCAATGGAAAGGCAGAGCCAATATGATTGGATCCCATCATTCTTCTAGTAAATCAGAGACTAAGGGCGTAATTCTAACCAGTTTAGGTCACAGCAGCTCATCCATTTCCCCCATTCCCTTTGTTGTGTGGAGAGACCGGCGCATGTCTATGCGCTGGCCAACCCCCTCAGAAGTGGCAATGAAGTGGGACTTGTGTTGGCCTAATTGGGGATTAGGATTGCAGCCTACCTGTCCACTCACAAGCTTTGCGAGCATATCTGGGCAGCATGGTCTATGCTACACTCTATGCAACTCAGTGAACAGCTGGAGGCCTCATTGGGATAACTGGAAATATCTGTATTTACTTGAATCTACTGCACCATCAAATCCAATTTTTAAAGTCTTGAGTTAAAAAAAGGTTTGCTGGCAATTGTAATACTCAGCAGCAAAGGGAGGTGCAAAATTTAATTTTACTGCATAAAACAATTAGTTATATGACCGTAATATGACAATGGGTTTATATTATGATTTTAACCTAATTGCACTACTTTATACAACAATAGGTTTATGTTATATTTTTATTACAATAAATATCCTGTTACATTAAATACTAACCTATAGTCAAAATACTGTGATTAATCTAATGCACCATTAAATCTAATGCACACCCTGATTTTGGAGAATAAATTTGGCTGGAAAATGTGTGCGTTAGATTTGAGTAAATATAGTATTTCCTCTTTAGAGGAAAGTCTCAAATGCTCTATGGGACTTCTCAGATCGGCATCAGGTATATACTTGGCACAAATCCAGGAAGCCCATCTTGGGCTGCCAAGTCAAGGAAGAAAGTTAGGATACAATGGAAAAGGCATCCATGTGTTTCCCAGGCCCAGTCCTCTCCTTGTTCTGTCCTTTCCCCACCTAGTCACACCATCTCCATGGATAAAGAGGGGCCAGGATACAGACAAAGAGAGAAAAATATATGCATATTCACTCATACCTTTGCTTATAAGACCCCAAAAATTATCTTCAAGTAGCTATAGCAGCAATATATCCAATTCAAACAAGCAATTAAAAATAATGAATGCTGTTCAAAACTTTTTTTTCCTTGCTTACCTCCTCTTGCGGCCAAAACCGCTCCCATTGATTCCTGAAGTTGGCTCAGCTTTAGTTACCTGAGTGGATACTATTTGACAGTGTACAGTACCCATCAATAGCATAAGGCACAATGGTCCAATAATTTCACTTATACTCATAACAGGCATCATGTAGTACAATACAAGTGCTAAAACTAAAACAAAAACAAAATGCTAGAATTAGCTTTCTTAAACTTTTCAAGTTGTCAAGGAGCAACTTCATCACCCAGCAGCAAAAAAAGTACAGTGGTACCTTGGATTGTGAGCATTGTGTAAGATGAGCAAAATTTATAAGAAATTCTAACTTGGTTACCGAGCAATATCTTGCAATACAAGTACAGGTTGAACCTCCCTATTCACAATATTTGGTTAAGAACATAAGAAATGCCTCCACTGAATCAGACCAAAGGTGCCCTCCCCTGCATCTGGCATTTTGAGGTTGTCCACCTCTACATATACCCCTCATGGATTGTGATGGTCCTTTCCTCTAGAAATTTCTCCAATCCCCTCTTAAAGGTATTGAGGCTAGATGCCATCATCACATCCTGCGGCAGGAAGTTACACAGACCAGTGGCATAGCTAATAGGGTGTAGGGGTGCTGTTGCACCAGACTACAAGCTTTGGGGGGGGGGGTACAAGCTGAGCTTGATACTAGTGGCTAAAATTCTGAAAAATGGGTATGTATGAATTATAATACCATCAATGTTAAATATCGTTGGAAAGGTAGTTTAATGCAGAATGCAATGAAATAAACTGCATTGAAATATCTATTTCTATCAAAAGTTATGGCCAAATAATCAGAAAATGAAAACATAAAAGCCAATGGAACAAAAGAGGATTTTCTTAACTCAAACTTTCCTATGTTTCTGGTGGCTCTGAGAGCCAATGAGAAGTAATTCTGATACTGTATGGAGCTGTTAATAAGAATCAGCTCTCATTTCCATATGCATACATCATAATACAGCAACCCATGCTAACTGGGTATGCAGGCACTTCGAAGTGGTTCTCCGCTTCTATTTAGCAGGGAAAGAATAAGCATTCTTCTTTGCCCCAGCACAGTTTCCCTACCCAATAAAGGACACAATTTTCATTTTTTTACATATTTAAATTTGATTTTGTTGTTGCGCGGGGGGCAGGGGCAGTGAGCAACAAAATCTTCTTCAACGTCAGACAGCAAATAGGTCCTTTAGCTATGCCAATAGCAGAACAAATGGGTGGAGGAGGCAGGTTTTTCCCCAATTTTCTTTTTAAAGATACCCGGGATGATGTCACTTCCGGTAGTGACATCACTTGCAGAACAACATTTTGAGCTTTGAACCAGGCTACATGATCATTAGCTACGCCACTGCCACAGACCAACTACACACTGGGTAAAGAAGTATTTTCTCTTTTCTGTCCACTCAACCCTCCTGACACTCCCAACAATGTTCCAAGAACCTGCATGATTAACTATTTTCATGTTATAAAAAGGCAATTAGTTATCACGGTAACAAGTCAAGCAATGAATTAAGTTCCCTTTGAAGTAGTTGTCAACTGCTCTGCAAGGAACTGAGCTCTTGCAAAAGTCTTGCAGGCATGCACAAGTACAGTACTTTGCAAGCAATTCAGCTCAGAGTAATTTATTTGGGGGAGGGGAGGATGGGTTCTGTCCCAGCTTTAAAAAGAAACTAAAAGTTTATGATCTTTAAGACAAGCCTAAGACTAGAGAAGGAGGGAAGGAGGGAGAGGCTGAAAGGGAGGAGAAGATGATCAGAGGGATCCCTGCACCTTCACACAGTGCCTGCAGACAAAGGTAAACACCAACACCCTCTTACATACACAGTCTTCTTCCTGCCTGAAAACTATCACCCTGACATTTTTATTATTTTGTATTATATTACAGTATAGTTATCATTTTTAAAAGGAATATTTCTGGGTGGTGGAACAAATCATCTGAGTTTCCATGATTTCTTATGGGAAAATTCACTTTCATATACAAGCATTTTGGACTACAAGCATGCTTCCAGAACAAATTATCCTCATAAACCAAGGTACCACAGTATCTGTATTCCAGTCTTCCAAGTCAGGGCATAAGTCTATCATGCTGCTATTTGTCTAAACCTGAGCCATCAAAAGTTGGACCAACATGCCTTTCTATTAAGCAATTTCAGCCTCTCAGGGTGCAATCCTAAGCATTTCTGTTCAGAAGTAAGTCCCATTGTATTCTATGGGACTTACTCTCAGGAAAGTGTGTATAGGATTGCAGCCTCATTTACCTTGTAGAATGTAGAGTGCTAGCAGCCATGTAAAAATAGTACGTGAGGTAACTTGTATCCACCATTCGCTAAAGAATGGGAAGAACACAACTCGTACAAGCCCTTTTCTTGTAAGAGACGTCCAAGGAATTTCAGGCTTGGCTTTGGCAAATGTGGAACCTAGAAAAACATATACAACATACACATACAGGTTAGTAAAGTGAAACATATAGATGTCCCTTGTCATTCACTAGGCTGGAGTCTATTCTAGAACTTCCCATGGATAAAAAAATCAGTGGATAAAAAAAACCGGTCTACTTACAAAAAGCAGAAGGGGTGGCAAGTCCACATTTAGATTTACCACTTCAGAATGCATGTTAAAGCTCATAATTACATGATTCACCATACAAAAATAAATCTCTACAAGGAAAGCATGTCTGGGAAAAATCTATGACAATATCTTTGCCATGGCATTTAGTTATCAGGATAAAAAAATTGTATGAACCATCAGACTATTGTGAGGCAGTACAGTCAAGATACAGATCTCCCATCTACTAGGCCGAAGAAATACATAATATATTCATCTGAATTAAGTGTCTCAACCACTCTGCTGCCTCAGAATTATGCCACAGCATGCATCTTAATCCTCTCAGCAACCTAAGACCTGTCATTGGCATTCCATCATCTATTTTGGGACTTAGCCTTATTTCATAACAGCAGAGATTATGGGGAAAATCCTTCAGGCTATAAGCAACCATACATAATAATATATCTACACAAAAGATAAAATTTTCTGCTGTTTCAGACCCTGGTAGAGGATAAATATTCCGCATATATGACATGAGATAAAAATGGAGTTATTAAAAAAATACCTACCTCTGATTAAGTCAACATCTATCAGGTCAGGTTGTATGTGTCCTTTCTTCTTGGGTTTGTTTTTAAAGCCCTACAAATTTAACCATAAAGAATAAATAGATTATGTAGTGAACAGAACAGCTGTCCGTAAATGTAAATATGCTTCTTGTTCTAATCTCACTGGCAAACAAACCAGCCTAAAATTACTCATTCATATCAATTACTCATACCACTTCTATTGTGAAAACCATTTTAATGTTTAATGGAAAGCCATTGTCTACTTTTGTGAGAGAGACTGAACCATTTTCTGTATTTTCTTTATAAACTAGTTTGTGAACAATTTGGTGAAAAAAATGGTGTTATCAGTGCTCTTTTTAATAGAAATAAATGCATTTTCATGATTTTATTTCCTTTTGTATTTTATATAACTTTCAATTGCTTCCAATTCTCTTGCTCCTAGCAGTTCCACAGAATCAAAAGAAATTTGGGTAGAGTTGGTCTGAGGTTGTGTATACTAACGCCACAGCCCTGCAAATTACCGTATATTTGGCCAGCCATTGCTGACCAGATGATAAACTGAAAGAGATAACTTCAGCTACACAAAATTTCAGGCTAAGCAGAATTTGGAGTTGGAAATAATTTTGGGTGAAGTCAGAGTTTTTCTAGGTATCAACGCCACAGCTCTGGTTCCTAGATCCTACACTGTCCCCACCACATTACAGCATGCAGCCATGTCAATGAAGGCTGGACTACATGCTATGATAGGGACACAAGAATATTGCATAGGGCTTACTCCCAGGTATTGCTGTATTGCAGCCTTAGGGCACAATCCAGAGTAACTACGGGGAGTCCTAGCTCCGGTGTAAGAACAATTTACTCTGGATTGCAATACGAATTTCCCATAGGTTTTCACTAGATGGTGCAGTAACTACGGGTGCACGTAATGTCTCTTACGTGCTCCCGTAGTTACTCTGGACTGTAGGGTTAATAAAACTAATTTGCCAACAATATGCAAATTTTCAAGGCATTATTGGAACAAATATATAAAGACAGCAATGTCAACAGGAAGTCTTTGTCTAGTGAGGGCAAAATTCCAATTTTAAGTGAGTCATTAGTATTTTCTTACAAAGCAAACAGAGCCCATAATCTTATTTTCCTTATCTTATTTTCCTAAAGAGAGTTATTCCATAAATTCCAGAAGTCTCCCACAGTAGCTGTCTGACAACTGCAGCATAAGCAGCTTTTTCTCATTATCCTTCATTCTTATCATTCTGAGTTTTCTTTGGTGACTCCAATCTGCCACAATAAATCACATCTAGATTGACAGATCTTTGATGTAGCACAAATTCTTAGTAGTTTCTCATATTTTTGTCTCAGCCCAGAACTCCAGAGGTATTTTAACATACAAAGTTTCCAACATAGAGCCCAGGCATTTACAAAGCTGTCTTCAGCCTGCAATCCACTGGAAAATTCTCCATGCATGCTTCAGAAATCTACATAAGTGCAAGTAGTTATTGGATCAAATCACTGTCTGATCCAAGGAGAAAATCCTACAACCTACATACTGTTACAAAAGCATACTCATTTAATTCTACTCCACTAGCCAAGGTATCAAATACTTTTAGTATTCATTCAACAGACCCTGAAAACAACAAAATAATATTAACTAATGATCTGCAGAAGATATTTTGTACCTTCATTTCTGTCTGTTCAACAGCTTTCTCCCATATCTGCTGATCATAGGCTCCAATCTAAAAAAAATTGCTTTTACTTAAAAGCTAAGATTTTTTGACAACAACCCTACTTTCCATATCACTCCTCCCACTTCAGATAAATCAAAGTACAGTGGTGCCTTGAATTACGAGCATAATTAGTTCCAGAAGCTCTCTTTATACAAAGTGGATTTTCCCTTAGGAAATAATGGAAACTCAGATGATTCGTTCCACAACCCAAAAATATTCATATAAAATTATTACAATACTGTAATATAATACAAAATAATAAAAAATGTCAGGGTGATAGTTTTCAGACAGGGAGAAGAGAGTGTGTGCTGACTTTGTTTCGAAGCCAGCTTTTGGAAGAGCTGAGCACCTTTTGCAGCTCACCTCATTTTGCAGAGGACACAAAGGAATTAGCAATTAACTAAAAGAGCCATTAGCACTTGAGAGCAATTAGCACCTTCTGCAAAAGGTCAGCTGTGGTCTGCCTTATTACCATGGTAAGTAAGCCTTAGTTAATGAGCTTCTTGAAACCAAATTCAAGGCATTGCTTGATATTCAAGGCAGAACTGCTTAGAAATTGTTGCTTATCTTTCAAAGCACTTGCAATTCAAGTTACTCATAAATCAAGGTACCACTGTATTAACTGGAAGGATAATACAATCTTTAAGACTATTATTATTTCTCAGAATTCCTCTTTTTTAAAAGTTAGAGACATAAGGATTATTTGAAGAGAAAAAATGCAAATGTTCTAAAAATAGTACTAAATTTGGAAGAATCTTACGTTCCTAAAGATCATAAGAAATGCAGAAATATTCAGGGCACAGTACATTGTATTGTTTGTCAAACATGACACTGAAAATAAATTCCAAATTATACTTGGAGTTAGCAACAGAAACAGCTCCCAACATACTCCAACTGAGATACAAAATGATAAACATCTTTGACAATTGAGCAACAAAAACAACATCACACACACAAACAAGATAGAGACAGTACAAAGACATGAGAGGTTAGGTTAGAGTCACATACACAATGGTGACTCAGAGCCAATTACTTATCACACCACATACCTCATACACTTGGATGACTTGCAGCTAATTGCTGTTTACATGGTTACTGATGCTTTATAGTTATTGTATACCAGGGATCCTCCCTGTATTCTAATTCAGTGGTGGAAAAAGCCTTTCCGCAGTTATTTTCAATCTGCAAGTCAGGTGTCCTTGCAATCTAGTGCAAGCCATCCAGCTACTTACTAATGGGTCCTAATTTAACTTCTGCCCACACTATCAAATTCCACCACAGTAGCCATCATGATCAGCATTATGATATATTTTTAACGAGAATAAAATTTAATTTCAGCCAACAAGACAACACACACAGAGTGAAATTGTGCTGAAAATCATACTCTGACCTTTTTTTGGTACCAAGCAATTGCATCTTCATTACTGGAGTCCATCTGGCATCTCTGAAATTCAGGACTAAATAGCCTGCATTTTAAAAAAGAAGACAGGTCTCATATATGCAAAAGGCATTAAGGTATTAAACACAAATTATGGCTAAGGTGGCTGACTGCTAAGGTGCCCCTTGGCTGCATACCCAAGACTAGGTAAGAAACTTGTTGACAGTTTGTTGTGGGAAATGTGATGTTGGGGAGGTTTTTCTGTTTTTGGCATACCTGTCATTTCTAGTTACTGTTTTATAATCATCACTGCACTTATCATTTTACTAAAAAAGTGAAAAGTAAAAAAAGTGAAAAGTAAAAAAAAAATTCCGATTAATGACTATTAATCCCCAAATTCCCACGGTACACCTGAGGACTACCCACAGCTGACACAGAAAAACACTGACAGACGGCGCAATCCAGAGTAACTGGTTAATCCCATAGGTTTTCACTAGGTGGTGCAGTAACTACGGGTACATGTAATGTCTCTTACGTGCTCCCGTAGTTACTCTGGATTGTAGGGTTAGAGGTTAGACTGGCAGGTCAGCAGTTGGAGACCCGAGTACTGCAAGACAGAGTCAGCTCCTGTCCTTAGCCCAGCTCCTGCCAACCTAGCAGTTCAAAAGCATGTATATCAGTGGTGGGCTTCAGGGAGTTCTCACAGGTTCTATAGAACCCTTTGCTAATGAGCACCTGGTTCTGAGAACCAGTTACTAATGGGACATAGAACCTGTTGTTAATTTAGGTTATTAGGTCATAGAACCCGATTTGAATCCCACGACTGATATAAATGTAAGTAGATAAATATATGCCATCTCGGTGAGAACGTAACAGCAGGCCACGTGTCCATGGAGGCGTCTTTGGACAACGTTGACTCTATGGCAGTGAGGCTTGCCATGGGCCACATCTGGCCCCTGAGTCAGGGTTTGAACACCCCTGATGGATCAACATTCCCTCTTTCCTAAATTTGTCAGAATAAGAAAAGAGGACCAGTCCCTCCCAAAATGTAGGATGCCCAAGAAAAATGTAGGACATGACAAATTAAAAACTAAAACACTCATGCATGCAGTTAATCTAATCACTATATTAATTGTTGTTAATTGTAAAGCCATTACATATAGTTTATTAATTACAAGATGGTTCTGTGCTGCCTGCTCACAAGAAAAAAGGAGGACAATGAAGAGATTTTCAAGGCTCAAAAGGAGGACATGTCCTGGGGAAAAAGAGGACACCCTGCCTCTTCCATGCAAGGCTGGAGGCACTCAGTCCCTCATGGCACTTCCCTGTCTGCCCTGCCCTGCCCTGCCCTCAGGCAGGACTGCTGTGGGGTGTCCCCCCCCCCTGCCAGCCCCTCCCCCTGCCAGCCCCCTCCCCCCTGGCCAGGCTCCCCCTGGCCAGGCTCCCCCCACCCTCCTCCCCCTCCAGCCCAGCCCCCATCCCTCCCCCCAGGCCCATCCATCCCCTGCCTTCCCTGGCTCAGAATCTCATGCTGTTACCATGGCAACGTGGGGATGCAGCTGAGGTGGGTACCAGGCTCCCCGATCGGGGGCGAGGCGATCGACTGCCCGTGTCTGCGCCATCCCCGAGGAAGAGGGCCACAGCCGCCCTCCAACTCAGGTTCCTAAGAGAAGGGGAAACTAGGCAGCGCTAAGCGAGCGCCGAATCACAGATCGGAAGGGAAGGAGCAGGGATGATGGATGGATGTGCACTGCACTGGGGGAGGCACTGCTGGACCTGCCAGGGCTGACTCAGGGAGGAAGGCTGGGCCTTCAAAGGGGAGGGATGTTCTCTCTCCACCTGCCCCATCCTCACCCATACAAAGAAAGCATGCAGCAGCTTTATCCCCTTTAAAGTCAATCTAGGACTCAAAGAATAAATATTTGCAGAAACAACATGAATAGTGGTGCAAACAGGGTGAGCATCTGTCCTCTTCCCCCAGGATATGTCCGCTTGTGCAGCCTTGTATCCTGAAAAAATATCTTCATTGTCCTCCTTGTAACTCATAAATTATATGTATGTGTTATTTTGCATACATGCATGCAATGTATGTCTATTCAAAAGTAAGTTCCATTGTGTTCAGTACTAGTTTGTCCTAGGAAAGTGTGATTAGAACTGCAGTCATAATTTATGTAATATGAAAACTGTATACATACTTTTGCAAATCCCCACCCGCCCCCACATATTGCTTTTGTGGGATTGGTTTAAACACTATTATTAAATTTAAAATCAATCCCATAAAAGCAATATTGGGGGATAAAAAAGTAGGTATACAGTTTTTATTATTAAAAAAATGGTGTCACAGTAAGGATAACATACATATTGCAATCAAGTACAATCTCTTAAGTGCTCAAATTGCTGGCCTTCAGCTTTTATATCAATCCACATTCTTAATTCTAAATTGCATTTCTCGTAGCATTTTCGCATTCTTGACTCATAACTGTACACAGTGGTGCCTTGCTTAACAAGTGTCTCACTTAACAAGTGATCCACATAACAAGTAAAAATTTCTCTAGGATTCTGCCTCACATAACAAGTGTTGCTTCACTTAACAAGCACACTCATTGGCAGTGGGGGCAGACACGCTGGCTGGCAGTCATTTTAAAAAGCATCAGGGCTGCCTAGTGCCTGCCCATAGTGAAAGCAACACTTCTGTGCTGTTCTTCCTGTGGCTGGGCATCCGCTGGGCAGAGGGAGAGAACAGCATGGAGAACAGGGAAGTAGCTCAGGGCTAGCCAGAAGAAACCAGGGGAGGGAGAGGCTCAGGATGAAGAGAAGGAGAAAGTGGGGAGACATTTTGATAGTATCTAGGATTACAGAAGAAAGTATCTTTGATTGCAGCCTCCTAACCATGTCTACCCAGAAGTAAGCCCTATTGTGTTAAATGGGTCTTACTCCAAGGAAAGTGTCTTGGATTGCAGCCTAAGTAGACTTCATAAGGTCATGTACATTGAATGCATGTTTTGAATTCAATTCCAGTGTTTTGTCGTCATTTTTACATCCAGTTAATATTTTCATATGAATATTTTTTGGGTTCTGGAACCAATCGTCTGAATTCCATTATGTCCTATGGGAAAATCCGCTTCATACAAAGAGTGTTTCACATAACAAGTTTAATTTGTTCCAGAAGCATGCTTGTTATGTGAGGCACCACTGTACCTACTTTTGCACCACCACCCCCTGGTATATGAGTGTTTTTAGCTTTTATTTTGTCATGTCCTACTTTTGGGGGGCCTTGGCCTCTTCTTACAGTTATATGGTCACCCTGGGTGCAGAGTCTTGATGACTAACACTTAGGTTCCTAATGTTCCTAGGGGAATGATTTCCTCGTTTCTCAACCAGTGGTATGAATACCACCAGTGGTACTTGTGAGAGCGTCTGGGAGTCCCACACCAGACTTCTGCTGCACAGGAGCGAGACCAGCAACACATGATCCAACAAAAAGCAGTAGGAGGCTTGGTGGGCAGCACTGCCAGTGTGTTTTTCATGTGCTTTTAAAATCCTTCTGTCCACACTGAGCCTCTCACTGGTGTTCACCAGGTAGCATCTGGACTTTCAATACAGAAGCTGATGGCATCGTTACCAGTTATTTGCAGTGGTAGTATTACCACTAGTTGGAGTGTGTGAAATGGTACGATGGGGATAAATGTTGAGAAATACTGGTCTAGAACCACCTAGTGTAGCATTTCTCAACCAGTTCATCAGGTTTGATGAACATTGATGAACACTAATTTAATTCATGGCCAATTCAAGATTTGCATGTGAAAAATGCTGATCTACAGCACAAACTACTAAACCATATCTGCTCTTTTAAAATTTGATATTAATAAAAACTTATTTTATATCCTTACCGTGCTTAGATATTATGAAGAAGTGGAGAAAAAAAGAAAGCAGGCTAGAGGGAAGTGTGCTATTGCAGTGTGTTCCGTAGTTCCATAGGTAGTTCCAGAGATAGCAGGTAGCTGTCACACTTTTCTGTACACGTAGTGGAAGACTTCAGTCATGTAAAATACATGCCCTTCTACAGTTAGCAATCTAATTTCAGTGCACAAATATTGGCTACAATGATAATGGATAGGTAGTGCCTTGTAAGAAGCAACCCTATCAAACTGAATAAAAAGACTCCTTTTAATATTCATTTTATATTAAGCATGGAGAAAGAAACTATCCATTTTCACCCTACAGTGGGGTCTCTGCATCTTTTATTAATTTGTTTGAAAACCATTTACAGTATTAGTTTAGGTGTGCCAACAGCTTTACAAACTATTTTGTTGAAAAGCAGTGTATTCAGAATTAACCTTATCTTTTAATTGTTCAAGCCATGGGGTTTCAGTGTAAACAAACCTGATGTAATGTCCCATTTTAGGGCAGCCAGGGAAGATTTTAAAGTTTTCAGGTTCTTAGCACAATCCACACTGCCCAGTTTATACCTTGCAGCATGACCATGTCCTCTTTTTCCAGGACATCTCCTCTTTTTAAAAAAGATTGCCAAAAAACCATTGCCCTACTTTCCCTTATGAGCAGGCACAGGTAGCATTCTACATTCTTATCTTCTATATATAAAATTGAAAATCACTCACTATCTATCTACAGTATTTATATACCGCTTTTCATCTAAGAAGTTCACAAAGCGGTTTACAAAGAAAATGGAAAAATAATAACAGCTGATTAAAAGCTAATGGGTCCCTGTCCCAAAAGGGCTCACAATCTGAAACTCACTCACTCACTCATCAACACCCAACTAAAACCACTGAGCCTAGAAGTGTGAAATTTGGGGAGGGTGTTCCTTCCATGATGGAGGCACCCACTAAGAACCAGTTTTTGGAAATTCCAACCGGAAGGGGGTGAGGTGTAATGCATTTTCCTCCCCATACTCTCCATTGAAGAAACCCTGCAGGATGTTCTGCCCCAACCCCCCAGACCTAGAAGCATGAAATTTGGGTTGTTCCTTCTGTGACATGAACACCCACCAAGAACCATGTTGAGTAATTTAACCCTTAAGAGGCTGAAAAGGAGTGCAAAGTGTCTTTGTCCTATACTTAACATTGAAGACTACTGATCATCCAGCTGATGCACTGGGAGGGAGGATGCACATGGGGGATGTTGCACTGGGGGAGATTGGGGGAGCGTTGTGTGCGTTGGGGGAGTGTTGCGCATGGGGGTTGATGCGTATGGGGAGTTGGTGCACACAGAGAGGGTAATGCACATGGGGACGGTGATGCGCAATGGAGTATGTTGCTCAATGGGTGATGGTGTATGTGGGGGCATTTTACTCCCACAATGCAGGTCCATTTCACTAGTCATTAATAAATATGTTTAAGTTTTAAATTTAATGTTTCAATTGACCACATGAAAGCAATATATGAATGTTTTTTAGCTTTTTTGTCATGACCTACATTTTTCTTGAGTGTCCTATATTTTCGTGGTCCTTGTCCTCTTTTGCAGCTCTTGATACTTTGTGAAGTGGAAATGGTTGGTTGTAATGTATTCCCCCCAGCCTTCTGTGCCACCTTCCTTCTGAATATATTGTAGCAAGACCTCTCCAAAGCAATGTAGCAACACTCTACTGAAACAGAGTTACACTTTTGTCATAGTCAATCACTTGAATCCCAAGGCTGCAATCCTATACACTTACTCCCAAGTTTCAATGAACTCAAAGCTTACTTCCAAGTAGACATGCCTTGGATTGCACTGCAAGTTACATTCATGTAAGTAGATGTGTTTTTGAATCCCCCCCCCCCCCGGTTCTGCAGTCTCCTCCTAGGCTGTCATGTTTTTGAGGGGCAGTCTCCCCCTTAGGTTTTAGGTTGTGTGGAGATCAAAAAATACAATTCTGGCTGCTGAATTATCTGTTTTGTCACTGGAAGATCCAATCCATTCTTTCCAGAATGACTGCGCAGAGCAAATTTTTTAACACAGAGGTAATTTGCAGAAGAGATGTTCTGTCCCCTAGCATGACTGCTAGTGGAGTTTGGATCGTATGCACTTTAGAAGTGTAGTTGCTTTTATGCCCCAAATTCAAAGTATCATACTATCCATGTTCAGAGTCCACATGATAAAGGAATGAAGAAAGTTATTCAAAATCTCTATAGATAACATTGAAAAGTCACTCGCTCACCCATCAACGCCCAGCTAAAACCGCTGGACCTAGAAGCATGAAATTTGGGGTGGGTGTTCCTTCCATGATGGAGGGATCCACTAAGAACCAGTTTTTGGAAATTCCAACCAGAAGGGGGTGAAATGGGCAGCAATGCGTTTTCCTCCCTAAACTTTCCATTAAAAATCCCTAAGGGATGCTCTGCCCCAACCCTTGGACCTAGAAGCATGAAATTTGGGGACAGTGTTCCTTATGAACACCCACCAAGAACCTCCACCAAGAACCTATGTTGAGAAATTTAACCCTTAAGAGGCTGAAAAGGGGTACAACGTGATTTTGTCCTATACTTAACATCCAGCCAACTTGGCCAACAGCCAACTTGGCCATCCAGCCAACGAAGACTGACCAACATCCAGCCAATATGGTGCTCGGTGCCTGTGCACTGGGGGGGGGAAGTTGTTTGGAGGGAGGGGTTGCACTGGGGAGATGATGCGCATTGGGGTTGATGCGCAGTGGTGGGATGGTGTGTGGGGGAATTTTACTCCTGCAGCACAGGTACGTTTTTGCTAGTTTACTATAAAACACTCTGCTCAGAAGACTCAGTCTGCGCCAGAGCAATTTCCATTGTGCATGCAGGTGCTGTACTCCTATTTCAATTTTAAAAAACTCCACATCCCCTTCTTTTGCACTCCTTTCTTACTAACTCTTCTCATCAGACTACAGAGTTAATGACTGATAGTCTACTTATAAGATGTTCAATGAATCTGTAAAGAGACTAGCAAGCTTCCCACATTCTGTGTTCCTTTTCTGATTCAGTCCAGCCCTCCCAATATGACCAACATGGGGCTTTCTGCCAAACAGCTGTTCACATTAAGGACAAATCAGACTTCCGTTTATTAAAAAAATACTTTACGGGGGGAAACCTATGCATTCCATTGTACTCTTGTTTTTACAAAGAAATAGTTTTAACAGTTTGATACGGTTGTACAGTCGGCTACTAAAAGAAATGCACTGCGTTAGAGGATTATTCACAGAGAAGCTTAAAATTTTCCCATCAGTTTGCACTATTATAAAAACCTCTTAAAACACTTGCTAAATGTCAATAAATATACTAAGGCCACACAAAGCAAAAAACAGTCTTCCAGGCAATTTTACATACCCTCTATATGCAAAGACCTTAGATATATTAAAAACACAGAAAATATCTTAGCTGCCAATCAAAACTGAATTTAATCACAAAATACTACACGAATCTATTTATACAACATGTAAAGTATAAGTATTTGCTTAGACAGAATTGAAAGTGCTATATTTAGAGAAGCCCCTTCTCAACTACATGTGCTGTTGGGTCCTAAAACTATTATGTATATTAATGGAAGGCCATAGCTTTATTGGAACATTGTCTATTGGGCCAGGACCAATATAAATAAAGTCTACAGTACAAACCTTTCAGGAGCTGAAGGACAAAAATATCCTCACAGCAACCTTCAAACACAACCAATATGGCTATAAATACTCAGCATTTATAAGGAAGTAATAATGCGATTCTACTTAAACACATTTAATATTATGTCACTTTCAATGGAAGAGTCTTAACGTTAACTTCTCTCTCCCCCATTTAAAGCAGCAGGTCTTAAAGGTGCTTAACTGTGGCTGAATTGTGCACTATGTGAGAAAAGCTTGCCACTCAAAATTCAAACATGTGAATGACAGGCAGGAGGAAAAACAAAACTTAACTCACATCAATTTAGGGGGCTCCACCAATAACAAGAGTATTTTTGCTCCTTAAACAATTAGGTCCTCAAATGTAGGAAAATAATAGGAGCCCTTGCTGCATGGGAAAAGCTTGTATGATAAGGATTAATGCCATTAGATATTGTGTGACTCCTTCACATGTTCCATCTTCATGTCAGTTATCTACAACATAGGTATTTATGATCAGAAATATTTGAATGGAAAATGTGAAATACCTAGTTCACTTACATTTCTTAATTTTACTTTTACCAATTTGACAAATGAATCAGTGGTTCAATACAGCCGCCAGTCACTGAACGCAAACTAACATTTTTCTTTGGCCCAAAAAGAAAAAGAAAAGAGAGAAAGGAACAAAAGGGTATCTTGCCCCTGCTTTCAGCACACAGCTGAATAAAATCTTTAAATAAGAACCAGGTTTCTGGAGCAAGTTCAGACACAACAGTATACCGAAATGTATTCAACAATTAATTTTCTCCCACAAAAGGGAGAAAATGCCTCTGGACAACGTACCTATAGTAAAATAAATCTACAAATCATTCTGCCTTGAATATAATTTCCCCTCAAATATATCCATATACTTTACAATTTATAAAATAAGATTTCCTATTGGCTTTAACTGAATTCTAGTTGCAAAACATCTAGGCATTAAAGTATCAGTTACATTGGTAAAAGATACCTGAAATGTCCACATTCGATTGTTACTTCCCAACATCTTCCTGAGAGATTTACCGTACTTTGAACACATCTACTTGTATCTCTAAAGATTTTATCTGCCTCCCCAAGTAACACTGGGCAATTTAAAACTGCTTTTAATCACAATTATTCTCTCAAATATTAGTATTAACATTTCCTTGTCAATATCATTCTAATTTATTATCCCATTAGTCCTTTAGACCGCTTTCTCCTTCTCTTAAGGAAAGTGCCCTGGGAAGAGACCCTGTAATTCTGTGTTTCAGAGATCCAGAGGGCCATGCATGCACCTGGGCCCTCCCAGCCCCTTTTCTCTCTGCAGCCCCCCATTCCCCACAAAGCAACTTCTGAATGTCAGCATATTCTCAGTTACAATCAGATACTGTGCAAAGGGCTGCAGGTGAAGGGAGAAAAATTGGCAGTGTTCCAGTGTGCTCACGGAAGTGCTTTAAGTGCATGCAGAAAGCTCTTTGGTATTTGGCCCTGGAATTTAGAAGTAATGACAATTTGTACTTTTAAACCATTTAAAAATGTTGCAAAAGTATTTCTTTAGGATATAAAAATATTAAATTAAAGTGAAATTAAGGTAAGTGAACAGGAGAGAATATTTGAAGTCTTTCCTTTTTTAAAGAATGTCTATTCAAAAACACTGACTGAATGCATTTATACATAGAACCTTTACACTAAGATCCTGACGTGGAAGAGCAGAGAACACCGAGGCTGTCCACCTACCCAAGTCATTTCTTGGTAGTCTGAGCAAGAAGACATCCATGATTATTTCATACTGCTTTAGTAGGCTATATTTTTGTAGAAAGCAATGCTACTTTATGCAACCAAATACAGTGCTTGCTACGGTGCTTCCATACTGTGTGCAGAAAAACTGCAACTAATATTATCCTCTTGGTTCGACTAAATATTATAAAGAACTACCAAAGGATGTGGGTGCACAAACTTTTCTTGAACTCTAGAATTGGCTTACATTTTTACAAGTAGTATTTCAAAGACAGGAATGAACAGCTTTCCCTTCAACTATAAAGAGCTTTTCAGATTTTACCAATTCCTGAGTGAATTTACACAGTGCTGGCTTGCAGATGACAGTTACCCATGCTGACTGAAAAAGTTCAAGAGAGAAGGCTGAAATCATCTTTGCTAATATGGTCATTTACAACACATGGGTAAAGGAACAGATGCTTGGAAGACTAGCAAAATGAATGGAAGTAATAAATGCAAAAAAGATGGTATTAATCACCATAAGTATAAAATGATGCACTGAAACTCATATTGCCTGTGAAGAATTTTACTTTGCACAGCCCATTAAAGCTTATGAAAATTCTTCTGACAAGAGTAAAAAAGTGGAAAAAGTACACAGGGGTTATTTTCTGAACCAGTATTGGTCAATCTAGACTTTCTGTTAAGATTAAAAATTACACTCCTGCATAGAAACACATTACCTTTTGTAAAAAGATTTTCATCCTAACACCTTATTTACACAGATTACTTAAGTCATCACCATTCCAATCTGAAAATGAGCTTTAAATTGAAATATTTTATATTTGTCTTCAGGTGTGCACCCAAGGCAATACATATACATATATGTATATTATGTCAAGAGTAATACAGCTTCTATCTAATCACTGCAATATTTTCTGGTTAATTTGCTATTGGTGTAAAACTGTGTCCTCTATACTGAGGTGCTAATATGCATATAAATCTACACAAAACAATATTGCACAAAATATTTGCTATTATAAACAGACTAGCCTTTGCAAGTTATTGAAAAGATTGGTACCAAAGATGTTTCTGAAATCAACACAGCTGCTTCCTTTGCTTTTGCTGGTGTAAAGCCCTAAATCTGTCTCCAATCCCAACAAGGACAAGAATGAAGTTGTTAGAAACAGTTTTGAAGTTGTTAGAAACACCTTTAGAAGGTTTATATCCTACATGTGAGGGGGCTCTTCCCTCTAGTACCAGAAATAAATGCTATACATACAAACAATGGGTGATATCTGACTATAATTAACATTGGGGGACATTGTGTGACTGTTGAACAAATAAGCTGATGATACTCAACATACTGGCATGTGCCATTTAATCTTCCCACACAGCACTAGGGTACTACTCCAAGAGTTACATGTGGAGTAACAGTCCATATATGATATTTATTATGAAACAGCAATATTGAATTTGAGAGAAAAGGCAACCAAGACATATTGTTAAGCCTACTCTACTAATAAGTGCATCAATGCAAGGGAGTGGATGGTTTCCATCTTAGATGCTTGTGTGATTTGAACAAGCCACCAAGTTGGTTAGAAAACTGTAAAGCCTTAAAGTGCTCAAATATAGCAGCTTCTTCAGTGACTGCTAACAGTTATTTCCATTAGAAACTATGTTGTTCCATTAGACACTATGCAGTTGGGGAATATTTTAAGAAGCAATACTCCCACAAACATTAAAAGCAGAGGTATGGGAAGTGTTGTGTCAGTTATTACATTTCAACAAGAACACACACTCTGCAACTAATCTCATACATCAATTTCTTTGTGAAAGTGTTGATTAGTAATTAAGGATTAATCTACATTGCTGGTAACTTGAGCTTCCTCCAGGCTTGCAAAAAATCTCTCTCACACACACACAAATGTCATTGATTTCATTAAAAAGTGCTGTGCTTTCTCTTTCATTCAAGCCATTAATCAGATGGGGGAGTCACTTTGTGAATCCTCCACAGAAACCATCCCTTTTATGCTGAAAGCTAAAGATAAATAGATGGAGGGGTATCTGATTTACCAGGTGTTAAATACTTGATATTCCTGAAGGAAAAATATTGAGTTGTTAAATTATCTCATTCCTTATAAACAAAAATTACGGTCCACAACTACATGCTGTACTAGAAGTAAAATACAACTCTAACTTTGCATAATCTGTGTAAAAAAGATATGCTTGACATTTTGGAATGTCACCCTTCTTTATAGAATTATAGGCAAGATTTCTCCAATAAAACATAACCTAGTTATAAAACTATAACTTCACATCAAAATTTTAAAAAGCTGTTTAAAAATGTATATGATTATATACATATCAAACAAGAGTGTATGAATGAGCATCCTGTGGATTGTGTTGCTGATCTGATTTGTTTAAAAACCGGAAGGGACTGAGCCAGCTGATCTCAATGCAGACAAGTCATGACAGAGTTGAAAACAATGATGGTGGAGCCACTGTTGCAATCTGTACTTCTGCTTCAACATCTTCAGGCTCCTTTTTCACATTCACACACTGGTCTTCACTGTTTGATTCCATCCTGGCACAAATGGTGCTGTCCATGTTTGAAATGCTTTCTGTACTTTGAGAATTCTCCCCTGCAGGATGGTATTGTTTCAGTCTTATATGCCAGGCTAAGCTGCAGACAGCTGACACCGTCTTGAACTGATGAATGACATTTCTAGGAATGAAATAGATGTCATTGTCACATAGCTGGATTCTAGCGTAGCGTATACCTTCGCGTCTCATTTGGTTTAGCTTAGCTTCATCCACCCACTGGACGCACTGAGGAGGAAAAAAATAGTTAGATAAGCCATATTACAAAATGAATATCCCTTTAGACTGCTAAGTGCACATATTATAAGTCTATTTTAGTCTTTTTTAAAAAGGCAATTCAAGAATTCAAAGAAAACAGATACAAACAAGAGACTTAAATGTGATTTTCTTAACATTGTAAATACTGAGTCTTGAATTGAAGTTGCTACTATGCTAGAAGGTAAATACTTTACAGCAACAGCATACCATAGATCAGTGGTTCTCAAAGTGGGGGGTCATAACTTCATTTCAGTGGAGTAATGAAAATCTGGGCACTACCATCTTGGAACCTGGCACTGGATGCCACCATCTTGCAATGGGGCACTCAAGCTGCATTCCTGGGAGTAAGTCTCACTTAACACAATGAGACTTACTTCCAGGTAGACATGGAGGAGCTCTGACACCACAGTGATGTTACTTTCTGTTTGATGGCTCTTTCTTGCCATGACATCATTTACGGAGGCTCCCAGACAAATTGCCATTCTCAGGAGGGGTCCTGAGCCGAAATGCTCAAAAACAAATGCCGTAGATACTGCCTATAAGGCAAGAAATTTCTGCCAGTAAAGTGGCAATCATTCCTTCCACTTATCTGCAAGGTCATTTCAAGGGTCAGGGCTGTTGGGGCTAAAGGGATAGTGAAAGGCATTGTTGTGCACTTGCTTCTGGATCAGGGTGACCGCCCTGCTTTTCCAGGACATGTGCTGGATTTTACCCTTGTGTCCTCAAAAAGTCTTCATTGTCCTCCATTTCCTTGTGAACAGGCAGAATATATATAACCTTGTAATTAACAGATTATATGTTACACTGTTAAATTTAACAATAAGTAATATAGTGTTTAAATTAAGCACATGAAAGTAATCTATATGTTTTGAGCTTTTATTTTGTAATGTCCTACATTTTTGGGAGCCTTGTCCTCTTTTATTGTTATGGCAAATGGTCACCCTCTTCTGGAGACACAACTGCATGGAGAACAGTGCAAAATATGTTATTTCTCCAGATCCAACCTTGTTATACATGGATTTGACTCAATACAAATGATCTCTGCAAACTAGAGTTTTTAAAACTGCTCTTCATCTATTGCAGAAGAATCTATTCTGTTCTATTCTAGAGCCAGTCATGCAAGCAATCATACAATTCTTCAGCTGAGTCAGCCAAAGGAGGGGGACCTTTGCATGTATAATTGATGTCTTTTTACATCAATTATCAATTGATCAATACATCAATTATCAATTTTTACATTATCAATAGTAAAAAAGCTATAAAGGGACAAATTTTTAATTTAACACATTTTGGGGGAAATTCTAGAATCAAATATCTGCTGATATTGAGGCACAACCTTATTCCATTAGCAGTACTCCTACTACAAGATACCTGGAAGTGGGTAATTGATTTTTCCCCACTTTTTTAATCTATGAATTTTTTTAAATACACAGGATGTTCTGGAATAAACAGTAGTGGACAATGAGGCACACCTGTATATGTGATCCTTAGGATATTACCTGCATCACATTCTTAGGATGTGATCCTTAGGATATCCATGCTTTAAAAAAATTATTTAAGTTTCAGAATGAAGATAAAACATTTGTAATATTACATTGTTTTGGAACAACTTGCAAAATTTAAATTTCAACAAGAGGGTGTTCACTACCTGCGACACTGGAGGTTCATGTAAATCCAACTGAAGCCTTTGAACTACATCAGTAAAATCCTCAGCATGAAAACAAACAACATCTTTGGTTATACGAGGCCGGTCATTCCTAGGAGGAAAGGTTTTTTTTTGAAACAGGATTAGAATGTCATTATAACTCTTTAAATTGATAAAATTCATTTATGGCCAGCTAGTATTCTATGAATGCCTTGATGGAGGAAGTGAGTCCTTGACAGTACAGCTAAGGTGACTATGGGCCAGGCTAGTTCATCTTCCTATACTGCTAATCATTCTCCAGGAGAGTTCCTGCTGCGCTTGCTAGCTGAAAGTGGTGAGAGAGACACTAAGAGTTTGCCCTTCTGAGAAGCAGTAAAAATCCTATTCTATGTGATAACAGGATTTACATGCTTACCAGTATCCACTGGACTGTCAGAAAACTGGTTTTCCTGCCTATGAAGAAACAAGTGCAGCGCTTCCATTGCTCTCATTGTTAGAATCTTGGGCAAGGAAGCCTACTTCCCTCTTCCCTTTGAAACAAGGAAGCAAGAAGACGTTGTGGCGTTTACACAAACAGATCCAGTCACCACTTCTTCCATCTCACTCTTTTTGCCTGGGCATGTGCTTGGCAGTAAAATAATGAAACTCAGTTGTGAGAAGGAAGGAGGATTGTGTGAGATTGTGGCAAAGCTGCCTTTCCCTTTCATCTGCCCATCCCACTCTTTCTTCCCTCTTCTGATTATGTTGTGGGAAGGATCTAGGAGCTATCTGTGAATAGCTGGGGGATGTCAGATTATTTTGTTCAACAAAGGGTTCACAATGTCTGCAGAAATAGCATAAGGAATCCAGCACTTCTGAGAAACCCCACCCCCAACCACAGGCTATTGCAGTGACTAAACCTCCAAGAGCTGGAGCAAACACACAACTTGTTATCTTTAACCATGTTTTGCAATGCAATCTCTTCACCTCAAAACCAAGCAGGCGGTGAAGAAAAAAACTGTCACATGCAAATAATGTTCTGCGTACATTTCAGCAAGGACATTCATGCAAGTGGACAAGAGTAGTTTGCAAGACAAATTGTGAGAGGAAACCTTTTTCAATTTTGGGCTGCAATTCTACACATACTTTCCAGGGGATTAAAGTAAAGATGTCCCCCGCAAATTGCCCTGCTAGTCATGACTGACTAACAATGGTGCTTATCCCCTGTTGCAAGGCCAAAGAATTCATTGTGCAAAGGTGTCTCTGTGGTCCCGTGGCTTAAACATCAAAATCCACAGAACTCCATAACTTTTAGTTACGGGTACAGATACAGTAATGGATACTGAAGTGGTATCCATTTATTTACTTGCAAGTGCACACTTTCAAACTACTGGCTTGGTAGGAGCTGGACAAGTAACAGGAGTTCACTCCATTGTATGGTACTCAGGTCTTGAACCATGGACCTACTGACCTTCAGGCTGAAAAAACTATAGCTTCTTTAATCACTTAGCCACCATATGTATGTGCTAGAAACAAACCTACAGGTGATTGTGTGCCTGAAGTTGCTGCTAAGTAATTGAATTATCCATTGTGTGCAAGGCAAAATAAACAATGTTACAGCAATAGTTGCTTTCACATTTGGACTTTCCAAACAGTATATCAAATATTCTTTAATGAACTGGATATAAGTTGCTACAAGAAATGCCCACTATTAAAAATAGTTTTGTGAAATCTAGAAGGCTGTCCATATTCAAACACCATCCCATCTACTTACCATTCACCAAACTGTACAGCCTTTAGCACTCCAACTGCAGCTGTACTCTGCCAGTCAAACCCCTGTCCAACATGATCAGCATGTGCTCTTGTTCTATCTTCAAACAGAACTTCACGGGGTTCGCTGGTCCGAGGTAGATACTGGAGGTTTTTTATTTCATTCATTGATCTGTGAAGTATGGGAAATACATTGTTAGAATTTTGCAGAGTGTGTGTTAATGTAGATACTACCATGTGTTATAAAATGGAAAGGAGCTTTCTTCTCATTCTTTTTATTGTACAGTTGCCCTTGTTATCTGTGGGGGACCTCAATGTGTGACCTCTTAGTGCCTTAGAATATCTGGAAGGCACTTCTAAATGCGTTTGAGGGGATCTCTTCAGGCCCTCCTTCTAAATCAAATCCATAGGTGCTGAAGCTGCAGATTAGGAGGCCCAACTGTATAGTGCAAGGATGCCCAAACCCTGGCCTGGGGCCAGATGCAGCCCATGGTGAGCCTCCAAGCAGCTTGCAATGAACCATTTTAATCTGACCCTACAATCCTCCAGAGGCAAGGGGAACTCTGCTCCCCACACCCCCAGAGTTTATTCCAAGGGCTGGCAAGGCTGCATATACCTCCTCTCTGTGTTTGAAAAGTGCTTATGAACTGGTTTGAAGACCAATCTGTTAGAAAGTGTTCATGAATCGATTTGAATTCATTCATCCATTTCTAAGTTCTTTCTCTTAATATATTAATTTAGGTAAGTTTTGTCAAATTTGAAATGTAAATTAATTCTTTTTTCTCCCAGCCCCAGAGTCAGAGAGATTATGTAGCCCTTCTGCCAAAAAGTTTGAACACTGCTGGTATAGGGGATTGAACATTCAGGGACTGAACAATTATTTTCTTGGTTTGGATTACATTTTGTAAAAGATAGCAAAGTCTGTAAACTTTATTTACATGAAAAACCATTATTCTCACCAATATGGCAATTTATAAGTCTATTCCAGAGTAACAGTTTTTGTGCATCAGAAGAAATCAGGTGGAACCCACCCAGCCACTTCTCCATCTATGGGATTTATACCCAGTCTTTCCCATGCCAAACAAATGCTCAAGATTCTTGTGTTGTTGTTTTTTAAAATTTCAAGGGGAAGCCAAAGCACAGCCAACATCAGCCATGAGCCGTCATTTTCCAAACAGGAAGAAGAACTAAAAGCAAAAATATCATTTAGAGGAGTGGTTCAAAGTCCTATTCAAAGTATGCAGCTCTGTAAGTTTTGTGTGAAGGGAGGGGGAGAGCTCCAAGATTGTCGTGATCATGATCGCAGTGCTGTTGGGAAGGAAAAGCAGCCCCTCTGCAGTCCTCCCTGCACTTCCAAAGTACTGTAAAAAGGGGAAACCACGTCTAGTTTTTATTGTTAAATGTGATTTATTGGCCATGCCCTTTAATGGGAATATCACCCACCAGGGAAAACTAATCTTGACAGCAGAACTTATTAGGCAAGATAGACAGATGCTCTGATCAGCAAGGGACACAGCTAAGACTATACAACCAAGGTCCAATTTATAACATTATCAGTGTGCATGGGACTTTACTGAGTAGCAGTAACAACAGGCTCCTGCCCTGAGAAGCTTAATCGATATATATATAAAAGAGAAAAGTCACTCACTGACTCATCAATGCCCTGCCAAAACCACTGGGCGTAGAAGCATGAAATTTGGGAAGGGTGTTCCTTCCGTAACGGAGGGGTGCACTAAGAACCGGTTTTCGGAAATTCCAACTGGAAGGGGGTGAAAAGGGGTGCAACGCGTTTTCCTCCCTATACTTTGCATTGGAGAATTGATGACTCATCAACATTCCGCCCCAACTGCTGGGCCTAGAAGCAGGGAATTCTGGGAGGGAGTTCCTTCTGTCACCTGAACACCCACCAAGAACCCATGTGGAGAAAGTTAACCCTTAAGGGGCTGAAAAGGGGGCAATGTGTTTTTGTCCTATACTTAACATGGGAGACTGACAAACATCCAGCCAATTTGGTGCTCTGTGACTGGTGCACTGGGGGATGTTGTTCGGAGGATGAGGTTGCAGTGGCAAGGATGTTGCACATGGGGAGATCATGCGCGTGGGGGGAAGCTGCATGTGGGGGGAAATTGTACGTGGGGACTGATGCAGATGGTTGATGTTGCATATGAGGAGTTCAGGCACATGGGGATGATGCACATGGGGTTTGATGCGCATGGGGGACTGATGCAGATGGGTGATGTTGCACTATGAGGAGTTCAGGCACATGGGGGGGAAGATGCGCATGGGGATATTGCACAGGGGGGTGTTGATGCGCCGTGGGGGGATGTCGATGCGCCGTGGGGGGGTGTTGTATGGGGAAATTTTACTCCCGCAACGCGGGTATGCTTTTTGCTAGTCTAAATTTATAAAAGAGGAGGCAACGGTGTAGGCAAAAAAATATGCATTCCATTAATACCCAAACTTCCACTTCATCCCTTACTGAAACGAAGCAGGCTGATCATATAAAATAAGATGGGAGTTTTTGACCTCATGATTCCTATCAGCTATACATTTTCCTTCACTAATGAAAGATTTAATCAATTAATTTTTAAATTTTATTTAATTTATTAAAATAATTGATTTAGGGTACAATTCAGAAATGTGCATGGGTTACCATATCGATCACTGGGTTGACCCAACTTCAAGATGGGCCACCCCAGTTACTATGGAAAAGGCTTGGGGCAGCCTAAGACAACATAGGTTGCCCAAGACAGGTGGACCTGGGTTGCCCTAACTGGGGCAAGCCTAGGCAGTTCAGGAGAGGCATGTTGAGGGAATGTTTAGCATTACCTAGGGCAGACCAGTTACTCTGTATCCAGAGCCTGTTTCCTAGGCAGATTTGCCCTCTTCCAGCTCCTCAGAGTTATACCATCTCAGGAGCAGGTATAACAATGAGTAGACCCAGAGGGATCCATGACAAGGCAGAGCAAGAATGGCAGTGTTGACCAAAAATCTGAGTTCTTGGCCAGCCTAGCTGCAACCCCTGCCTCTCAACTTCAGGATATATCACAACTACAGCACCCCACTACCCATGGATACAGCAGGCCACTCCAAGCAATCCCCTTGCATCCATCCTCCGGTAGAGGTATTACTGTAGTGGAGACGCATGCTGCAGCTGTTACTGGTTGTCAGGAACTTCTGGGCTTCCCTATAAGGCAGGATACACAGCTGTTCCTTGTTCAGTGTGATCTGAAGATGGGCTCCTCAGGACTAAGCTTTCCCCAGGTGTCACTGACTTGGTGTCTACTTAGCATGCTCTGGATACAGAATAGTTGGGGCAGCCCAGCTAGGGCTCTCCTTACTGCCCTTACTCTGGAGTGTGCCCTTATTTTATAATAATAATAATAATAATAATAATAATAATAATAATAATAATAATAATAATAATAATAATAATAATAATAATAATACCTTTCTCACTTACCTGCGCCGTTTGAATGGTGACTTTGGCATATCAGCTGTTGGAATCATCTGTTCTCCAGGCCTTACCCACATTATGGGGCCATCATCACTTTGTGACCTGCACTGAAGTCTGAGGCTAGAAAGGGTACCCCAAGGCAAAGTCATCTGCAAAAGAAAACCAAGTCAACTGGTCAGCAGAATACAATGTTGCCAACCTTCAGCAGCAAGAGGCTTGATAGATATAAACCAAACAAAGACTTTTAAACAAAAATGTTACAAAATGTTACCGTCTGGGTATAATCAGTTGACTTCAATAAATATGGCAACAGAAGATGAGCTTTTTTTTTTTGCTTTCCCATTTAACTACTATATTCTGTCAGTGTGCTTTAGTAATATTAGTGCATTTATGCCTTTTTAAAATTTGCAATAAATTTCTAATACATAAGAAAATTCATTCTTACTCTAAGAAATGGTGATTCTTCCAACATATCAAGAAATTCTGGGAAATAGTCTCCAACTTCTTCATCTACGGCTCCAACAAGACTGATCTGCCTCATTGGACCTGCTCTGTAGGTTCCACAGCAATATGTTCGACTGACCTGAATAAAGCAAAAGTTCATTTTTATCTTGTGCCATACAATTTAAGCCACTTAATTCAGCATGTAAGGCTATTGTGTTATCTAGAGGAATACTAAATTGACCATACACAGTGGGGAAACAAAATCAGGTCTTGCAAATGAATTTTCTTTCTCAGTCTTAAGGTTCATGTTCAAGAACACATTATCAAGACTTTCCTTACCCAAAGGGAAAGCATTACCAACAAGTCTAAGAGATATACTGAAATATCTAGAGATAAAGCTGAATGACCATAGACAAAACTTAATAGTTTGAACAATGCAGCCCTTGGTGCTCATATAACACGTTGCAAAAACAGCAATTTTAAGTCCATGAACCCTGCATCCCTAAACTTAAAAGAAAACTAAATAAAACTGTTTGTATCCTAGAAAGAAATCTTAAATAAAACTGTTTGTAACCTAACACTTTTTATTCTGCTTATGGAATAAAAAGTGTTAGGTTACAAACAGTTTTATTTAAGATTTCTTTCTAGGATACAAACAGTTTTATTTAGTTTTCTTTTTATTCTGCTTATGGAATAAAAGGTTTTTTTTATTTGCTTATGGAATAAAAAGTTTTGGATTCAATACATGGTATTTTTTACTCTGATACTGAACCAAAACGCAAAAAGTATCTTAAGCAGCAGCTCTAAGCATTCACAACAGGACTCTGGTGCTCCAGCCAGGACTGCCTCCTCCATCCATTCCCAGCCACATTTATTTCCCACAGAGCCTCTCCCACCACCTGCTCTGCCACTCCAGCCTCTGACTGGTTGCACTGCTTGGAATGGCCATGTGATAGAGGAGGCAAGTGGAGCTGGCCACCACTGCTCCTTCCTGGCCTGGCCACCCAGGAAGAGCCCCCACCAGGACCAGCTGCTCTCCACCTGGCCACACTTCCCAGACAGCTCCCACCTAAGAGGAGCAGGTGAGGGGAGGCTGGAGAACTGGTGGCCAGCACCTGGGCAGCAGAGGAAGGAAGTGTGATCATAGCAGGAGAGTGTTCCCTGGGCAGGAGCCAGGTCACAATCTCAGCACCACTTGCCAGCACTCTGCTGCACACTGCACAGCTGTTAGCAGGTCTGGTGCTCCGGAAGGCTTACTTCCATGTAAGTGTGCATAGGATGGCAGTCTCTGAGCCCAATACTATGCGTCTACTCAGAAGTAACCCCATTATAGTCAATGGAGCTTACTCCTGTGTAAAGGGACAAAGGAAAGGAGCCTAAAAGGCGAAGCCTGTGCATGCATCCCTACTCAGAAGTATGTCCTATCATAGTCAATGGAGCTTACTCCCAGGAAAGTTACTGGGAGTAACTTATTTCCAGGATTAGATTTTAGCCTCAGTTTCCTGGGAGCAAGTCCCATTGAAGACAATGGGACTTCAGAGTATATGAGGTGGCTCTGACACAGTTAAATTTGCCAATGATGGCACTTCCAGTTATGATGTCACTTCCGGTGATGACACCACATTCACATCCTGGCATATTTGACAAGGGTCCTGCCCCAGTTTAGTGGAACAAAATTATGGCAACTCATAGACTAAGGGCTGAAAGTCAACTCCAATTCATGCTCAATGGAGATGAAATCAGTTTCTGGGGGAAGTGGAGAGAATGGGTATTCCAGTGTAGACATTCCCTTAGAAGGCACATATACAACTTCTTTAAATAAACCCTTTTTCTTCTCCACAATATGGCTACCCTCAATAGCTCTAGTTCTTACCGGAAGAGGCCTTGCCATTTGTAGTTAAAGTTCAGTCAGTAAGCTTAGTCAGACCAATCAAGCAAGCAAGCTGAACTCAGACTATGTTTGGATATACCTTAGTCACTGGAGAGAAAATCTCTACATTTGGTTAAGCCTTCCTCTCCATGAATAAGTGCTACCAGTTGAAAATCCTGGTTTTCCCTTTCTAGCCCTTCCCTCCCCCACAAAGTCTGGAATGACAAATCACCAGTTCCTTTGTTGAGCATTTCCTCTTACACAACAGCATCTTTGCCTTCAGAAGTACTAAAAACAACTTGACCTTGAGCCAGCTCTTTGAACCCTGATACACATCTGAAATCCAAGAGCAAAAAAAAATCACAATAAGAATTTGCAAATTACAAGTCTCTTAGAGAAAGGAGTTTATAGGCAGTGGCTACAAAGAGTGAACCTCACCACCGTAAACAACTGCCCTGAGTCAGAACTGGAGCATCAGATGTTCAATATGAATTATTCCCATTTCCTTGACTTCCTTTGGGATGCCTGATTAGCAGCATTCCCCAGCCTAGAGCATGCAAATAAAATTAGCTGACAGCTTATTTTAGCATCAGGTTTTGTTTTCCTTCAGATTGCCTTTCTCTTGTCTTTAAATCTTTTCTCTATGTCCTTTTTCATTTTGCTAAGAGGTTGATTTGTTGCTTGGGTAACAGCTTATCCTCTATATCAATCTACCCAGGCCTTCATGCTTTGCATGCAGTGTCAAGCACAATACCAAAGTCCTTAAAGACTGATGGATACCAAGTAAAGTAAGAGATCTGTGTTTTTTTTCTTACCATTTGCAATTATCTCCTCTGTGATTCCATGGCCTTATAACGCTCTTTTAATAAACTTGGCTGCCTAGTATCCATTCAGGATGGATGGTCTGTGAAACACCTCAGAATGTTCCAGTTTTGTGTTTCTTGTTTTGTTTTACTTCCCTAGGGTATTGGGATTTCCGATTTACTCAGGAAAAGGGCTTTCCAAAATAGTTGCTGTTTTACCAGACTCCCTAGCCTTGGATGGTAGTAGTTACTCATCAGTTTTCCCAATAAAAGAAAAATAGGAACCAGAGGGTAGATGCACCCAGTAGGTGCTACATTTTGTCAGCTATCCAGCTTCCCTTACACAAGTGCAAGAAAAAAAAATCCAGACCAAGAGATTTCAGTTGAGAAGAATTAGTTGGTTATTATCTTAAGATCTTCTGATGCAGTGGGACATAACAGAACAGCCTTGCCAGATCAGGCCAAAGGCCCATCTAGTCCAATTTTCAGTATCTCACAGTGGATGCCTCAGGGAACCCACAAGAGACATGCATCTTGGTGCCCTATCCTACATTTGGCCTTTAAAATAAGGAAACTGCACATATCCATCATGGCTTGTAACCTTTTAAATATGAAAACAATTTTGCTACTTGGTTTTTACTGTTTTTATCTAGTTTAATTGTATTTTATGCTATTGTTTTAAATGCTACTAGTCACTTTGGGTATCCTTCTTGTTAGGAAGAAAGGCAGAATATAAATTGAATAACCTATGATGGACTTTTCCTCCAGAAATAATCCAATCCCCTCTGAAAAGCACCCAGGCTAGATGCCATCACCAAATGTTGTGACAAGCAGTTCCCAGATACTAATTAGACACTGGGTAAAGACATTCATAACTAAGAATTCTCCTAAGACTCTCCCAAAACTAGTTCTGGGGTTGTGAAAAGGGCATCCCCTAACTTGGATATCCACTCTATCCATCCCTTGCACAATTTTGTATGTCTCAATCATGTCAAGCTCTTTTCTTGACTTAAGATCCCCAAACATTGTAGCCTTTCCTTGTAAGGGAGGTGCCACAGCCCTGTAATCATTTCGGTCACTCCTCCACCTTTTCCATTTCCACTGTATCTTTTTTGAGATTTGGTTATCAGAACTAGACAGTACTCCAGGTGTGGCCTAACCATTGATCTGTTCAATGGCATTATAATATGAGCTATTTTATTCTCAATAGCTTTTCCAATGACCCCTATCATGGAATTAGCCTTCTTCACTGCTGCTGCACTTTAGGTCAATACTTTCATCAAGCTGTCCACTAGCATCCAAAGATCTCTCTCTGGATCTGTCACAGACAGCTCAGAACCCATTAGCCTTTATGTAAAGTTTACAAATCACTGCCCCTCTGAAACTGAGGGTTGTAACACTCAGTTTGTGTAAAGGACCCCTGGTCCCTTAAGAGGCAGGGAAAGATGTAAGGGAAGCAATGTAATCCCCAAGATCAGTTCACTAAGGGGGGAGGAAGAGGGTGCTTACACTTATGTGCTGTAGCAGGCTCCAGGGGTTGCAGGAAGCCCCATACAGCACACCTGAGATCTGGAAGTTGAGATTTGCAAGTTGAGCATTCCAAAGTACCTCAGTTTTCTAGGAGGTGCAATCCATATCAATTCAGGTGGTGGGGGGGTTACCTTCATAGCCTCAGAAGTTTTTGAATTTAACATATGTTAAAATTCAGGAAAAAGTAAGATACCTGTATATTTTTGTTTTGCCCAAAAAAATTCCTGGCCCGAGATACAGGCCACAAAAGATGGCGCCCCGGGCACCATTTATTTCACTTGCAATTTTCAACAAAAATTTTAAAGTGCTCTATCTCTGGAACGGTGCAAGATATTTTGTTCTGGTTTTTTTTATTTGAAAGATAATATTTTCTGTTTAAAACTATACACTCCATTTGAAATATGTGCTCAACTTTTCTTGCAGCCTTCTGAATTAAAAAAAAAAAATAAATTTTTTTCTCAAAAATGCCAATCCCAAAAATTTTGATTTTTTTACTGTTGATCAGTACCATTGAGTACTACATTTCCTGTAAAGGAGAACTTCCACTTTTGAGTTTAACAGGTGAAAAGGGGCGCAATGCGTTTTCTCCCTATACTTTACATTGAAGAATTGATGACTCATCAACATTCCGCCCCAGTCCCTGGACCTCTAAGTGTAAAATGCTGATGAGGCGGAATGTTAATGAATCACCAAATCTTCAATGTAAAATATAGGGAGAAAATGCGTTGCGCCCCTTTTCACCTGTTAAACTCAAAAGTGGAAGTTCTCCTTTACAGGGAATGTAGTACTCAATGGTACTGATCAACAGTAAAAAAAAAAAATCAAGGGATTGCCATTTTTGAGGAAAAAATTCAGAAGGCTGCAGCAAGAAAAGTTGAACACATATTTCAAAATGGAGTGTATCATTTGAAACAGAAAAATATTATCTTTCAAATAAAAAAAACCACAACAAAATATCTTGCACCGTTCCAGAGATAGAGCACTTTAAAATTTTTGTTGAAAATTGCAAGTGAAATAAATGGTGCCCAGGGCGCCATCTTTGGCGGCCTGTATCTCGGGCCAGGAATTTTTTTGGGCAAAACAGAAATATACAGGTATCTTACTTTTTCCTGAATTTTAACATATGTTAAATTCAAAAACTTCTGAGACTATGAAGGTAAGATTTATTTTTTGCCTGCCTGAATTGACATGGGACTATACTAGGAGATGAATGTTCATTTGCAAATGTTCCAAAACTTGAGGAGCTCTGCATAGGTATCCCTGCATCTCCTGGAGCCTGCTGCAGCTCTCCATAAGACAAATAAGTGAAGGAACCTGCATTAGAGACATGATCACGTCCATGCCCCTGTCCTGGAAAGACTTACTTGCGGGATAAAGTTTCAGAACCACTGCTCTAATTCAAGCAGAAGAAAACCCCATTTGTGTAAGATGTTGACAACTTCTGTTTCTTTCCCACTGCAGCTCCCTTGAATATTTATCCTTGAAGGTTTCTCAATTCTCATGGACAAAAATGACCCTTGCCATTACATGGCTTGTTTCTCTACACCCAGCCATAAAAAACTCAATACCAAGAATTATAATTTGTAAACCTGGTACTGCATGCACCACCTGCCATTCTCCAGCAGAAAACTATGGCAATAAACACATTTGATTTCCATATCAAGCAGTTATAAAGGAAAAACGAAGATATTAGTTTCACTAGGTACTCTGCACTAGAAGCCAACTATGTAATGGGATTTAAGAAACAAATTAAATTTTGTTTATTAAAGGATACTTTGTGCCATAAACATAAGTTATGAAATACATTACTTATATACAATTTCATATTCCAGAAATATTAGATACACTTAGCACTGCTTTAGCACTGTGCAGTCATGGAAAAGTTCATGCTGTGGCCACTGTAAACACTGCCTGAACTCCCAGCATAACCATAAAGCAGCATAACAACTTTCATTAAAAAAAATTTCCTGCTTGCAAAGCAACTCTTGGAAAAATTGACTGGAAGGCATACCACAAACATCTCAGTTAAACATTATTCCAAACTACTCTAAAATACTTCAGAAGTTCCAAGTTGGGAAGTTCACATTACCAAAATTACAGATATAGGAAGTGAAAGCATATGCTGGAATACAGCCTAAAAGTGAATGTGACAGGAGGCATTTGTTGAGTAAAACATGCAGTGGCTGAAATATAGTGCTGATCAGTACTGGACATAACAAATAATAAACATGGGTTGGATGTGAATAAGTGAATGAATGCCAAGAAGAAATAATGGGACTGTGGAAGCAGCAGTCACAGACCAAATAGACTTGATACAGAAGTAGTAAAACCAGTTTATATGGGTCAGCAGGAGCTGGGTATTTAGCACGCCCAGTGGAAAAACAATCACCAATCACCGCTTGGTGATTGGATTTCACCCCCCCCCCCCAAGACTGTAGTATGGCACATATAATAAATAAATGTTGCTTCAAGTTTCAGTATAACTTCATAAAATTTGTTAGGAAGTGTTGTGGAACAAAGAATTTTGATATATTACACCTTGCAAAACATTGATTAACCATATATCTGACATAAAGTTTATAGTTGATAGTTCATAGTTTGTAGTGCAGTCCTGTAATGCAGGGCAGGCAGCAGCACAGGAGAACAGGTGAAGCTGTTGGCCTAGCAAAGGGCTATATGTTATATAGCCAGAATATTATATAGCAAAAGTAATATTATATAGAAAAATAATAAAGCATGTGATGATAGCTGATAATAGTTTGTGAAGACAAACATTTCTGATGGCTATTGATGTGCTGAGGAATAGCAGAAATGAACCATCTCTGGCTTTCTGCGCAATAATGTGCAATAATGGGAGGAAATATTTAGGCCTGCTTCAGGCCTGCTAAACCAGAAGCACAAATCAGATAGATAGAAAAACAAATGAGCACAAATCAGTTCTCTTTCAGATAGTTCTCTTTCTTCCCTTTTACAAGATGAGGCCTGGAATTTAGCAAGCAGTTCTAAATGAATTTCAAAGTGGAGGCAACTACACCATTTGTTCACATTTTCCTGTCCCCAGAGATGCTAATCAGTGCAGATCAGCAGGTGGGCCCCACTAATCCATCTTCATTTATGCCTTGCCATAAAGTCAAAGCTACATACAGATACAATTTGAATGTAACTTTAGTGTTGGCATTTTTTCCAGCTGGTACCAAGTGGTAAAATTTTGATTATACAATAAAATAAAAATTCAAAAAATTCATGATTTTGGATTTAAAACTGTCTAGGTATAAGAAAAAAGTCACCAGATCTTGTCAAATTATAAGCATAACTTCCATTACAAAAAAAGAAAAACCGACCAATTTTGGAATTTTTTCCAACTGGGCATGCTAGGGTTAAGAGCCTGGTGTTGCTCTTGGTAGCTGGTAAAATAGACTACAAGGTTTTTAAGTGAGCTCAGAAGAAATCATGTTATTATTAAATGTTAAATGTAATTCATCAGAGTTTGGTGTTTGTAATTCAATCAGGAAAAAACTTTCCTCCAGCAAGCAGCACCATTCCCCTTATCTCATACCATCACTAAAACGCACAATCTCAGAAAGCAGGCCAAATAGGGAAAATGTTAAGTTTCTACTAATGTCATGAATGCAACAAAATTCCACTTCACAATTTGAAAAAAATTCAGTTTTGAGGTGAAGAACTTTTCTAAATACTAAAGATACATTCTGATACTAACTTTCAGTTATAAATTTTACTTAAAAATAACCTAATCAAAATGAAGTCTGCACTGAATGCAGCCAATCTTTAAAAACGGGTTTTGTGACCCTCTTATGAAAGGCTGCATTTTTCATAAAAATCCAACTGTGAAATTGTTACCTAGAAACAAGTCACGACAGATGTTACCTACTTGTCTAAGTAGTTTCATGACCTCATAACTACAATTATGAAGACCTTCCAGACAACTTCAATCAGTCCTACTCAAATTAGAGATTTGTTACAAATACAATAATTTCTTATTTTTAATCAATTTTTGGAGACAACAAAAGGATCCAAAAAGTTACATCAGGGATATATGGCACAATCCTAACCATCTTCTCTAGCACTAGAAAAGCTATGCCAGTGAGACATGCGCTGCATTCTGCAGTTGAGAGATTGTCATGAAAGTCTCTTCAAGGTCAGGTAATGTTTGTTCCCTTACCTCTGAGTTGCATTGCCCTTACCTTGGTGCAGGAAAGTTGGTTCAGATTACACCTGCAGGAAGCTTGGCAAGCCAGAGAACCAAGGGCCCTGGCAGCCAATGACAATCCAAATTTTAAGTTATTTGTCTCTCAGTTAAAGGACAGAAAGATCTGCAGGCAGAGATAACTCCAAGGCTGGTCAATGGGAAACATGCCAGCTTTTCCTTCAGAGACCAGTATTTACTTTTTTATTTTTTTATACAGCAAGCAAACAGAACAGTTTTTAATTTTTATACAGCATGCAAACAGAATCCCAGAGTGAGAATACAGCAGAGCTTTTTTCAAAATAGAAAACAGTTTTACTTCTACAGTCTCCAATTATACTCAAGGGGAAAAAGTTACCTCCCTAGGTGAGTCCTTATCTGGCTTTCTGAAAGAACTGGCACATAAACCTTTTGAAACGAAGCAGATTTTATATAATGCTTTGTAAGATAACATTCAACTTCCAGCAGAAATGGAACATACAATGAACAATTTGTATTATAAGCCTTTACAACTCCAATATAGAATGAACAATTTGAATTACCATATAAGCATTTTAGTATTCCTGCCATAGAAGCATGATGGACCCAGATCAGATGATAGTTCATCTGACCACTCCATCACACAGAGAAGCATGACTGCCCTCCCTGCCCACTGACAACCCCAAGTATTCACATAATACAATCACATTTAAATACAGTATGTAAAATCCAAATGAGCGTAGGGCAAAATCATGCACTCATTTGAATGTGGGCAAAGCACATTTGAATATGACAGAGCAGGCGTACCAATCATAAAGTTCATCAGCCAGATGCAGCCTGCAAAAGCTCTTTATCCAGCTTGCAGGTTAGTCAGATGTGGGACAGTTAGGCTGTCCCAGCACTGCCCTTTCAATAGGACCACTTTAACTGGGAAGGAGAGATGGAAGAATGATGGGGCAGGATGAAGAAGAGACAGACCAAGAGAGAGGCTGCATATGTGCTTGGAGAGTACAATTATGCGGGATGTCATTTTGACAGCGTTGCTTCTGCTTAGATCAATGATTCCCAAACTTACCATGGTCATGGCTCTCTATAGTCATAGTAAGGTCATGGTGGCACCACCGTCCACCTCTTCGGGTCAATATCTTGAATCACACAAGATCTTGCCTATTCAAAATGACAGTGGCCGACTATTTCAGGAGAAACAGTACGAGGGTGCTGAAGACATCCCATGGTACTACTGTAAACTCACTGTGTTGCCTTGGGTGTATAGTTTGGGCACCACTTGCCTACGTGACAGTTTGTAGAGCACCTCACAGCTGCTGAGCCAATACCCCAGCAGAAGTGGCACTGCTAAAAGAATAGCCTGTCTGTTATTGGTCTTTTCTATACATTAAAAATTATCAAGATTTGCATATTTTTCCTTCTGACGGTTAATGAGTTTTTAAGTGAGAAAAGAGTGCTTAATTCTGGTAGTCACATTACTTCTGCCCATCACAAATGCTATTCAACAATTCGACTATCACAAATGATAGTCTAGAGCAGGGGTCTCCAAACCCTGGCCTGGGGGCCCCAATGGAGCCCTCAGCGAGCCGCAATGTGGCCCCCAGCAAGACCTCTTTATCCTGCCCTTGGGCAAGCCTTGTAATCCACTTCAATACATTCTTATATGTACATTTATGTACATTTATTCAAATTTGAAATGTTAATTAGTTTTCTGGCCCCTAACACAGTGTCAAGAGAGATGATATGGCCATCCTGCCAAAAACCTTGGCGGTCCCTGGTCTAGAGCAGGGGTATCCAAATCCTAGCCCAGCAGCCCATAGCAAGCCTCGATGCAGCAAGACCCTCCATCTGGCCCATGGACAAGCCTTGTAAAATATCTAACACACTTTTACAGTGGTAGCTTGGTTTATGAGCATAATTAGTTCTAAAAGCATGTTTGTAATCCAAATTGCTTACAAATCAAAGCAAATTTTCCCATAAGAAATAATCGAAATTCAGACAATTCATTCCACAACCTAAAAATATTCATATAAAAATGATTACAGTACTGTAATATAATACAAAATATAAAGAAAAACAAACAAATTAACCTGCACTTAAGTCTCTTAGGTTGCGATCTGTCCCCCTTAAACAGGATGAGCCCCACTTATTTTAATAGGACTACTGTAACTTTAGAGTAGGCATGGAAGGCAATGTCTCTCAGGGTACTCTCCATTTGCCCCCCTTACACAGGAGTGAACCTCATTGACTGTAATAGGCTTACTCCATGCATAGGCTGATTTCTCAGGAGAGGCTGAGCAGGTGCTGGCAGAGCACTGAAACCAGCCATATCCTACCCGGGACTATTTGTTCACTTGTTTATCAAGACATCTACGTATAGCAAGTTTATTATAACTGTTCTAATAGAATTTATTAGAACTGTTTGACTGTCTTACAAAACATTCTCAAGCCAAGGTTTTAAATTTATTCATATTCAAAATGTAAATCATTTTTCTGGCCCCTGACCGAGTTGATGTGGTCCTCCTGCCAAAAGGTTTGGACACCCTGGTCTAAAATATAAATTCCAATAGGGCAAGTGCATGAAATGGAAGAGGACTGGCCTAGAATGTGCTGATTCAGGATAGGGAGAGACACAGTATCATTCAACCCAGTCCAGAAGGAGTTTACCTAAACTTTCCTAGATAATATCTTACTGTAATCTAAGGTGTATATGGAAGCCAGAGAGCTTATAGGCATGTCACTTCACTTGTCTTCAGTGCCACTTAGGGATGGGGAGAGAGAAGGAAACTTGATTAAAGGTCCAATAGTTGGGGCTGGAAGGGAAAGTGCAGATGCTTAAAAGAGATGCCAGAAGTAGACAAAGATTAGAGGAGTGATGCTGAAACAAAAAAATATTGCAATGTCTCTTACCTGAGAGTGAAAGTTTGAAATGGTGGTTGTTTCAATATCTTTCTTGCCAAGGATTTCCATTTTCACTGGAGTGTTAGGAAAATTAAAAGCAAAATAATCCAAGAAGTCTGGCAAGTAGGCAGCTGCTCCATGAACTATAGCTAGAGCATAATAGGCTGCATTTTTCTCGTTTTCACTGAATGTCAAAGCAAGAAACTCTTCTGCAAATCTCTCCATCTCCACTGGAGACAAAAATGAGAGTTCGTCCATGTATGCATGAAGAACCAAAGCTCCTCCATTTGACTGACGCTCTTCATGAATAAAGTTACTATATTTAGTGCCTGTTTTTAAGAAGCTGCTGCGAACAGAATGCTCCTGGTGAGTAGTAAACGGGGACTGCACCCCCTGGGGTATCCTATATTCCTGCACGCCCAAATTCAACTGACACAGCTGTTCATCTTTTAGATACCGAAAAGATTCCTTGTTCTCTTCTAAGTTATCATTCTCCCCTGGAGTCAAGCTCTCTTTGTTGATACGAGTAAGACCAGCACACACTGTCTGTACTTCTTTGTTGTACATTTTCAGATGCCTCCCCCTCATGTCTTCTCTATGTTTCTTTTTCTTCTTTTTCTTTATTTTCTTTACAATAAGACTGTCAGCTCTCTGGGTCTTGCCATTTTCATCTCTGCTTTCTAAAAATAATAAGAAAATTAGCATTTTGTTGTAGCAATACAATTATCACAGAAGTAGTCATACACATAAAATTAACCAAACACCCTGAGACTGAATAAAACAGACTAGAAGGTTTATGATTAGCACATTATTTTTAACAGTTTAAAATAAATTGATTATGGGCAAAATCCATAGCAATTACGGGTCCACACAGTTACGTCACCCTCTAGTGTTATCTTATGGAAAGTCATCTTAACAGCTCTGGAACAATGGGCTTAATTTCACTTTAGGATACAGGCCTTATATATAACTCTAATTTTAAGATATGAACACTATATTCTGTATTAAGTTTTCCATTAACTCAATTATTCTTGCAGGTCACTCCTGCAAAAAAATAGTATATCAGGCACTGCTGTACCAGGTTCATTTGGAATTCAATAGCTATGTGTATAATGCTGCAGGATGGAGAATTCAACTGAGTATCCTAGATTTCAATAAAAGATGCAAGTTTCAGGAATGTTAAAATATGGTTGTGAATAGAGGAACAGTGTCTAAAAAGTTAGTTGAAAATCTGCTATAGAGAAAATTCCATATATCATCTTGCATTTTCCCATATCAACCAAACCCAAAATACAGTACACAAAATAGAGAACATGGTCTTTAATTGTATATGCTACTTCAAATAATGGATATTTGCATAATTTATAGACAATAGCACAAATATCTTTGCACAAATTATGTGTGTGTGTTTAGTACACATTTCATACTACCCTGATTATATATGCCTATATATAAGGTCACAATGGCAGAAGGAAGGGGAAGGAAAGGAAATTCATCCTCCAAATCCATGACTGCTAAGTTGACTCACCAGACCTGAATGAAAGATCCTACCAAAAGCATTTTGTAAGCACATACCCAGTTCATCTCTATTTATATGCTGCCTGAAACTGTCAAACGATAGAAGAGTTTTTCTGAACTCCAAGCCAATTCTTCTTCAGCAAGCCTTAGACTTCATAATTTTATCTTTAATTATGCTTTCCTTTATTATCTAGAACAGACATTAAACTGATCCGCCTGTAATTTCCCCTGGATTTTTTTAAAATTTTGGTTACATTGGCAAACTGTTATGGAAGATCCAGATGAACACACAAGAGATCTGGTGTTGACAGTGCTTCCCATGTTTTGACAGCTGTCTGACAGCTCTGGGGAGATAAAGGTTAATGGACTTAGACAGTGGATGGTGGGGCTCACACCTGAACATCATTAGGACTGATGGACTTAAAAGACATTGCAGGAGGGTGTGGCTGCCACCTGAAGCTCACTGGGACTAAAGAGAGTTTCAGGAATAAAAGCAGCCCCAGAAGGAAACTGGAGTGCAGTGTTGGGGAGAGGGTGTGTGGAGTTACTTCTTTGGAGTAACTACAAACTGAGACTGCCTGTGGGAGCTCTGCTGGAGCAGACTCTGCTTGGACTATGAAGAACATTGGAGCAGCTGAGGACTTTGTGCTATGGACCTTCATTGTTGGAGATAAGTAGAGTTCTTTGGGGAAAGGCACTGCTCTGGAAAAGAGCTACTGCATTATTGGGAAATTTATGCTTGTGTCTATAATAATAAACCCTGTTAAACTGATAAAGGAGAAGGGTTTTCATTTCTTTGTGCACTGTAGCCATCTCTGGAGTAAGGGAGGGTATTAATTGGTCAAAAGTGAGTATTAAAAGGGATTGAACAGGATAAAACTGGTCCCAGAGGTGAGATTCACAAGCTGGTCCCAGAAAGGGAAATTCAGACAGGACACTAACTTATAGTCCTCTGGCACAGAGGCCGACTGAATGTACAACTTATGTATTTTTGTTAGAAGATCAGCAATTTGACATTGGAGTTATTTAAACATTCCTGGATGGATGCCATCTGAACCCAGTGACATTAATTTTAATATATCAATCTACAATAATGTCATTCATTTTCACTTCAGTTTGACTCACTTCTTCTGACTTCCTCCCCAAAGAGTTTAATCCAGACATGGGTATCTACCTACCTCTGACTTCTGTAGAAAAGACAATGCAGTGAAATCATTCAGCTTTTTTGCAGTCTTTATAGCTTCCCTTCCATTTTATTCCATCATTATTTGACTAACTCCTGGCAGAATTTCTGCTTCTAATATACCAGTAGATTTAAACTATATCTTCTTTGTACAGTATTTACACATCTTTGACTCAGTGCTACTCAGTTCCTATCCAGCTCTTCTGCAAGGGTCAATTCAAAATCTGCTCTGCAAACATGTTGCACCAGCTGGTTTTTTTCAAGCTGGTTTTGTTTCAAATAAAATCCCTTCCTGTTGTACCTTTGTTTGCCCCCAAATATTTTCCAGTGCCTAACAATTCCTACCTCCTCCCAAAACCTCATTCATACATCAAAGACTTTGCCTAGCTGGCCCAGAGCACAAAATAGACAGACTTCATATCTTGATAATTTTCTAACACAGATGCCAATGTGCACTACAACTATTATAGCACCATCTAGCATCCTAACTAGATGTCTGCAACATTTATACCATGGCAAATAAGTCACTAAGTAGTTTATACCCCTTTCATAAAGCCATTGCTCTATGTTCCTTAATACTCAATCACCTAGTACCAGAAGACTCCCACTCCTGCAGACTATCCTCAGCATGAGAACAAGTACAGCATATAGGTTCTTACTCTCATGACAGCAACAAAGCTGTTAGATTGGAGTGACACCTCTACCCCATACCCAAAGGCTTCATCTACATACTTCTCTGAGTCTTTCCATTTTAAGGTCAATTACATTGGCTTCAAGGGAACAAAGAAGGAAACTGCACTGGGGATGCATCCAAAATTTACACCCAACAAGTGGATAGCGATACATATGGCAGTCCATGTTGGTTTTCTAGTTTAATAACTAGTTATATTTCTTTAGGACTTTTACAATTTGTTTATTTAGAAAACTCATCTATAATTTGCATTTCAATTTGGTGTTTTATTGATGGGGAGTTTTTTTAAGGAAGTGGAATAAAAGTGTCCCTCCCTGCAGCTCAACTCAGTTGCCTACAGGTAATTGTTTCCCATTTACTGCAACTCCCTTAAGCTCATAGAGATGGCCATATCCCAAGCTGGCCCTTACCCAAAAAGCATGAGTGATATATGGAACACCAAAATATAAGTGATCTGGAAAAAGTTTCAAGGACTGGTGAGACATTTCTCAGTGCTATTTAAAGTCTATACTTTAACATGAGAGGCAATGTATTACTATATGGCAGACAAATTCATTTCAAAATGTGCATTACTCTTGTGTTTGGCTTGAAAAAATATGGAGCTACAGAGTTAAATCTTGCCAATTACAAAAAAGCTGCAGAAGCTCCCAAAGAAGTACAGTTACAGACTGTAAATGAGACAGGATTTTTTCCAATACTGCTAAAACAATGAAGTTCAAGATTCCAAGTGTGACAGCAATATTAATTAGCAGGGTTTAGCAGCAAACAGGTGATCAGGTTAGTGATGGCAATAATTGAGCAGTTAGCTTTTTTTCTGCACATAGATAGGAAGGGTTGGTTCCCCAGCATTTTCAGCAGTGGCCACTTTACACACACTACAAACATTGAATACTGGAGTAAATATATATTGTTCATTAAAAAGGTTTGAGGGTATCAATCAGTGGCTTGGGCTGCAACCTTAAGTATATTTACTTGGTAATCAACGTGCCTTGGTTCCAAGGGACTTGCTTTGAATAAACATGCTAGAACAGACTGTTTACTACAGAACTACTCTGTAGAGAACTTTGCTCTACGAGCTTAGAGGGAGTCACCCATATTTTGCCATAAGGATTTTTTTAACTTTTCATTCTCTTTGCAGATATTAAAGCTATGACGAAGTTATGAGCAAAACCCAAAAATTGTGAATGCATTTAAACGTCAGTCTGAAATTCACTTACTAGTAAGTTAGTTACATAAAACAGACTAAAGTGGTAGCTCGCTTAACACGCGTTTCACATAACAAACAAAAAATTCCAAGATTTAAGTTCCGCTTTACTTAACAAGCAAGCATGCTATGAGCACACATGCTATGCAGCCCTGATACTCCACATGGAGGCTCTTTAAATGGGCTGCCAGCCACCGCTGCTGCTCTAACTACCTCCAACTTGGAGCAGTTGCCTAGAGGTGCCAGAGGCAGCTGCCCCTAACTGCCCCCCACCGACCACTTTGAATCTCCAGCAGCAGCCCAGGTAAGCCTCCCAGGAAAGTGTCTTTAGGATTGCAGCCTAAGTAGACTTAATAGGATCATGCACATTGAATGTATGTTTTGAATTCAATGCCTGTGTTTTGTCATCATTTTTACATACAGTTTATATTTTTATATACATATTTTGCGGGTTGTGGAACCAATCATCCGAGTTTCCATTATTTCCTATGGAAAAATCTGCTTCACTTAAAGACCGTTTCACTTAAAGAGCATGCCTCTGGAACGAATTAAGCTCTAGAACGAATTAAGCTCTTCACTACCACTGTAATCTATAGGCTATTAAGCTATAAATAAACTTACCATGAACCCACTAAACTCAGTGGAACTTGCTGCCAAGTAAACATTAACAAAAACACACACTTATGCTTAGAAGAACAAAAAGTACTGAGTCACAGCAATTACCCAACATCAGTCAGTAAGTCTAGAGCAGAGAACTGTTGCCTATGAGACAACTATGTCTGTGAGCAATATCTGAAAGCACATCCAAAAAACCTAAACCTAGTTAGAAAACTGCAAGTGCTCCCTTTGCACACTAAAAATAATCAGGACTTGCACAAAAATAGTATCCCTTCCCTACCAGTTAAAATCCCAACACCTTTGCCAGCAAACTACAGCCAGAGGGTACATTCATTTCATTACCCTCTTATACAAAAGTTCACTCCCACTCTCTCAACCAACTTCCCATTTATTCTCCCTGTCCCAAACATAATTCTTTTCCAAGATTCACCAGGCTTAGCTAAAGATTTTTTCCTTTTAGTTAATCATAAAATGTGAAAAATCTGAGCCATGTACAAAAGTACTTCCTTCACTACCATAAGAACACAAGAAGAGCCCTACTGGATCAGGCTAAAGGTTGATCTAGGCCAGCTTCCTGTGTCTCACAGTGGTCCACGAGATGCCTCAGCACAAAGGACAACAAGGTCCTTGCAGCTGGACAACGATAAACTCTTTCCTATATAGAGGTCAGGATCAGGTTGATTCTATGCTCTCAACTTAATCCTAAGCAGTACACTGTGGTTTTGGATATAGGACAATCCATAGTTTTTTCCTTCCAGAAAAAGATCTACTGGCCTTTTCTCCCCACTTGCTCCCTCATGTCAGTTCATGCAATAAGGGTATATTTTCTCTACCAGATTTACCAGAAAAATAGAATATATTCTACCATTTGTTTTTGACCACTGTGGTTTATTAACATACTAGCGAAAAGCATACCCGCATTGCGGGAGCAACATTTCCCCATACGACCTCCCCCCACAGCGCAACCTCCCCCCACGGCGCAACCTCCCCCCACGGCGCACCTTCCTCGCCAGTGCAACCTCTTCCTCCAAACATCCCCCCAGTGCACCAGGCACTGAGCACTAAATTGGCTGGATGTTGTTCAGTCTCCCATGTTAAGTATAGGACAAAAACACGTTGCCCCCTTTTCAGCCCCTGAAGGGTTAAATTTCTCCACAGGGGATCTTGGTGGGTGTTCAGGTGACAGAAGGATCCCTCCCAGAATTCTATGCTTCAGGCCCAGCAGTTGGGGAGGAATGTTGATGAGTCAGCAATTCTCAATGCAAAGTATAGGGAGGAAAACGCGTTGCGCCCCTTTTCACCCCCCCTTCCGGTTGGAATTTCCGAAAACCGGTTCTTAGTGCACCCCTCAGTCACAGAAGGAACACCCACCCCAAATTTCACGCTTCTAGGCCCAGCAGTTTTGGCAGGGCGGTGATGAGTCAGTCAGTGAGTGACTTTTCCCTTTTATATATATAGATTTGGAGCACAATGGAACTAAATACTCTACTGCCTTCCATCCCCTACAAAGCTTTTCTTTCCTAAAACCAATAAGCTGTTTTCCTTCATCTTATGTATAATACCTTTTCTGCTTTCTTCACTTCTCACAAAGCTGAGAATATCATTTACATTTGGATATGATAGTTGAGAGGAAAAAAATCAGTGTTTTTCAAATGCTTCACTACATTACAGAATCCAGAATGTGTGAATTCAGATTAAAAAGAGCAAGTAAAATTATAGCTCAACAACTTAAAAGTAAGCCCTATTAAAACTAATGATTGGATCTATAAACAGAAGCTCACCAATTTTATCAGGAAGACACAAGTTGGTGACAATTATGTACCCTGTAATATTTAGTTTCTGATACATCAGAACCATAGTGTGAAACATTGCATGTGTTTTCCAATCTACTGCATAATATCAATGGCCTAAAGAAGCTAATATACAAATTTAGGGGTTACTTGTTAACCGGGGTTACTTAGTAATTACATTATAGTTCTGTTTATAATTCTATGTTATTAAAAACAAAACACACAATTCAAAGAAACAGCTGCTAAGAAAAAAGATTTGGCCATTTTTTACCACTTTGGAAATCAGATGTTTCTAAATTTATATAAGGTATGGCACTGAGTCATCAAACCAAGCCAGAAAATTTTTGGTGGGTCAGAGACAAAGTCATTTATCTACCTTATGACATACAACTAAAAATAAGATTGCAGGGGGAGAACACAAACATAATTCCCCCTGGTAAAAATATGACAAATCAACCACACAAAACACATTTTGATCAGAACATTAAGTAGAACTTGGAAACAAATCTTGAATTCACTAAGCTTACACTGATCATTGCACATAGGCTCATTTGGAGAAACCAGTAGACAAAAAACAAAGCAAGAAAAAGCAAGCAGCCAGAATGTACAGACTGAGCCAGTGTAGTCAGAAAAAAAATCACATATAGCTATAATAGTTATTTTATAACTTTAAGCCACCATTCATTTGCTGCACTGCCTAAAGTCAGAATGAGCTATAGGTCAGAAACTGTGAAAACAGCACTCAAGTAGGCTTTAAAAGATCAATGCTTAATAAGTTGCTATGGCATAATTCCAAAAACAGTGAACAACCCCCTTCCATAATTATATATTCATAACACAGCTTAATGCAGAAACTCATGCAACATAAAACTGTATTTTGTAATACACCTACACATTGTTTATTCTAGATTCATATCAAAGTCATCATGCATTATAGTTATGCTGAGCATTTTAAAAATTATCCATTCAAGCATTAAGAGACCTCTCTATTCAACTCTAATTCAAGGTGCTTAGCTTTGACAAAGTTCTTGTGAAACAGGGAGCCCTATTAGTAATTTTTTTATGTTCACAAAATAGGTTACAACATAATGTACAATGAGGCCTCCTTTGCGAGATCACACTTAAAATATAAATTTTAAGATTAGAAAAATTTCAGGAGAAAATATTAACTACATAAGATTACTCCCAAAGAATCAAATACTGTATCTAGAATTCAGTTATCCAATTCTTTTTAATGAACACGAATCAAGTTTAATTTCTACAAAAATTAGCATGGGAAGATATAAAATTCTGGGATAGGGAGTACACTGCTGACAATTCTTACTGAGCTCAGTGGGACTGACTTCTGAACAGATATGATTAAGAACTGGGTAAAAACCTTTATAAGAGAGGCATATGGCTCAATAATAGAATACATTACCTGCATGCAGCAGATCCTAAATATCTCTAGGTACAGCAATGTCTGAAACCCTAGACAGCTGCTGATAGAGACTATCAAGCTAGAAGGGCCAATGGCTCAACCTTATTATCAAAGGCATCATGTGCCCCCACAATTCCCCAAATCCCCTTAAATACTGTCTCCAAATGCATACATTAAAAAAGGTAAAGATGTCACCCACAGATTGCCCTGCCAGTCGAGACCAACTCTTGGCAGACGGACTCATATCCCTGTTTCAAAAGCCAGAGTCAGCACTGTCTGAAGACACCTCAGTGGACATGTGATCTTCATACACACAGAACTCTTAAATTTCCTACCAAAGTGCTACCTGTTTATCTACTTGCATTTGCATGCTTTCGAACTGCTAGGCTGGCAGGAGCTGGGCAAAGGACAAGAGCTCACTCAGTCTTGTAGTTTTCAGGTCTTGAACCACTGACCTGCCAATCTTCAGACTGATAGGCCATAAGTTTTGATTGGAAGGAGATATTTCAAAGCTTTTTTTGCATTGGATTTTGCTGGAAAGTACACATCCAATGGTAAATCTTAGTGTTTTAGAGATTTTTGTGATTTGTCACCCCCCCGCCCCGATGACACTAAGGATACCACTGAATTGAATTTCCAAGTTTGTCCTTCTTTCAGAGGGTTGTATTCAGTACTGACTTTAAAGTTATATGCAATTAAGTACAGTGGTACCTCGCTTAACAAGTGATCCACATAACAAGCAAAAATTTCTCTAGGATTCTGCCTCACATAACAAGTGTTGTTTCACTTAACAGGCACTTAACAAGTTGGGAGTTGGGGCAGATGAGCTGGCCAGCAGCCGCTTTAAAAAGCGACAAGTCTGCCTAATGTGCCTGCCCATAGTGAAAGCAACACTTCCACGCTGTTCTTCCTGTGGCCAGGCGTCCGCTGGGCAGAGGAAGAGAACAGCAGTGGAGAAGAGGGAAGAAGCTCAGGGCTAGCCTGAAGGGAGCAGGGAAGATAAGGGCTCAGGATGAAGAGAAGGAGAAAGTGGGGAGACACTTTGAAGGTGTCTTTGATTGCAGCCGTCTAACCATGTCTATAACCAGAAGTAAGCCCCATTGTGTTAAATGGGTCTTACTCCCAAGAAAATGTCTTTGACTGCAGCCTAAGCACACTTCATAGGATCATGCACATTGAATGCATGTTTTGAATTCAATTCCAGTGTTCTGTCATTTTTACATCCAGGTTATATTTTTATATGAATATTTTTTGGGTTCCGGAACCAATCATCTGAATTTCCATTATTTCCTATGGGAAAATCCGCTTCACATAAAAAATGTTTCACATAACAAGCATGCTTCTGGAACAAATTAAACTTATGTGAAGCACCACTGTATAACATATCTACACAGTAACTTACAGAAAAGCAACAAATATGCCATTTAATTTTGAAAAAGATCAAACTGCTGTACCTGCCTATTATCATACCTTGAAGAAACCTCTCTTCACTGCAGGATGCAGCACACATTTTACTACCACAGCTGTCCTGGGGCTGAAAAGTTGGATAGGACTGGGCCTTCAGAAACAAAGGTTCCCCACTTTACCTGCTTAGTATTTTGATAATATACACCCATCTAATGTAGGTTCCTTTAGCACAGATACACTACAATTATCAGTAACATGAAAATGAAATCTGATATCTAATACAGAATCCTGGTCGTTATTTCCAATTTTAATCACTTTTAAGCATTAAATTGGCCACATTAACGCAGAATAAGAATGCCAGATAGCAATATGCTGAGCCTTCAGCTACATATAATAAACTCACTAACATTTCACATCTACATAAGAACAAATCTAAAGTTTATCCATAAAGAAAAAGAGGTACTCTTAGGATCTCTACTACTGGTTCACTGATGCATTTCAAAAATGCCTAAGTACTCCCATTCCAATATATAACACATTCCTCCACAGCTATAGAGACTGACTTTTCTAGCTATATCTGTTCGCTGCAGGTCTATAACATCCATCATTTCCACAAAACACATAGCGACTTAATGCTCTTGATAACTAAGACTTCTGAGACTTGTCAATTTTAACAATTGTCAAATTTACAAATCACAGTGCCAAACTATATGTACTATACTGACAAGTTGAAACCATAAAAAGATCAGCAACAATCTGGAGAGCAGAAAGAACAGTCTATGTTCTAGGACCAAATGAGCATGCAGCATAGGGAAGCCAATATCCTTATGCTCTGTCACTACAGGCACTTCTGTCACAGCCCAACTCCCAACATACCAGTACTTGAAGTGATGGAATATGGGCACAGGGCATATGGATAAAAGGGAGGAGTCAGTTCCCATTAAATAAAGGGGAAGAGGCCGCTCCCAGGACTCAGCAGTACAGTTTGTTAATGTAAAATGTAGATCCTATCCCAATTTTAGACATGAGCAGGGCAGAGAAATGAATAAACATGGCTGCTTCACCACATTTAGTTCAACCCACAGTGAAAGCAAGCAAATCCCCATTCTTGTGATTGAAAGGACCATATGAAAGAAATTAGTAACATGATAAATGAAATATTGTTTTGCATTAACACTGATCATGCAGCTGGCAAGTTTAAAATTAAGACATGACCTCATACACAGAATTACAATGTAATATTCAGTTCTATTACTTCCAAATTTACAAAAAATAGGCATCAAGAAATACTGTTAATTCATCCAAATCCAGCACCTTCTTTGTACTCCTATTCCCTATTGCTAAATTCAGCAGTACCAACCTGGTCTCAAATTAGAAAGTCTCCTGGCCTCCCTAGCATTATCTACAACATACATAATGTTATACATAGTGAGCCACACTAGCATTTTAAATGACATACAGAGTGGGCTGTATTTTATCTCTTAGATTCTGTACTTGACTTCTCCACCCCCAACCATTACCACAAACTACTAAGAATTTAATGATGTTGTCTGCATGCTTTTTAATCTCTCCCAACAGTTCAGATTCTCTCCTTTCTACAACTTGAAGTAAGGTTTCCAAGGACAGATCCAGTAGTATAGATTCAGACCTGTGGGAAGTTACTACAGATCTCATTGGTTGCCAGTAAGCCCTAATACAGAAGAGTTTATAAAGTGGAAGGCAATTGCTTGTTTCGTTCAAAATGGGCTGAACATCATAACCATGAGATTAATAATTTGTGGACTTAATTGTAAATGTGGGCATATTGTGAAGCAACCTGACAAACATTTCATCAGCAAGACTATTGTCACATAATGGTAATGGTACTGCTACTGAGACATCCTTGTACGCTTTGCAGGGGCCCTGACATCCCAAAAGTTACAAAGGGTATGTAGCACTACTTTATCTTGACACAACGTGCCAAAAGTCACAACGTGCCATTCTCACGACCTCGTTTGCATTAATATCTAAATTGTAAGAACTATGGAACTCTAATTTTTAGAGAAGTACTAGGTACATGAATGGTATGTTTAGATGGGACAACAGTGTAGGTTGATTATATATATATAATATAATATATATATGTGTGTGTATATATATATATATATACACATATATATATATAATATACACACACACACACACACATATATATATATATATATAATACGTGTGTGTGTATATACACACATACACACACCTATAGGGAGCCAACCCAATATGTATATGGAACCAACCCCAACTGTGTTACTACAGGCGTTTTGCTTACTATTAGATTTAAACTAGGCACATTAGTATCCAATATGACTTGTCCTTTTATGAAAATATTCAGAGCTAATATTCTTTAGCTCAGCAATTTCAGATCCAATAAGACTTTATTAGCATTCATGTTGAACAGCTTCAGTATTTTCCATTCCTGGATAATTGGAAAATATATATGTCATAAATTCAAATCTACCTGTACCTGTATACCAGGGGTCCTCAAACTACGGCCCATGGACTGGATCTGGCCCTCTAGGGCCCTCAATCTGGCCCATGGGCCCGTTGGGGGTGGCAGAGGTGCCGCACCAGCTACCCTTCCCTAGCACCACGGAAGCACTCCAGGAGAGGCAGGCACCAGGCTCGGGGGAGGGGCGGCCTGGAGAGACTAGCTGTCTTGCCTCTGCCCGGCCTTCGGCTCTGGGTGCCCCACCACCAGAGGGAAGGAGGGAGGGAGACTGGCTGGGTGGGCGAGGAGGAGCCTTGGAGGTGGGAGGGAGGAAGCGGTCTGGCTTCGCTCCTGGCATGACTTCCCAAGCGACTGACCGAGCGCATGGGACGCCCACGAGCTCCCCTCGCTCATGAAGTGGGAGCTTGCAGTGCTGGGAACCTCTGGGAGATGCTCCCGAGGGGGCGGCCGAGCGTTGAGGCCTGGCGATGGCCGGGCTGGAGCTGCTGTGGGAGCAGGGCTTCCGCCTGAACCGCCCCAGCCCAAGACCGCCCAGAAGCTCCAGAAGGGCTGGGTTTGGGGCTCGCCTCCCTCCCAACAACAGCTCCCTTCCCACATTTACTCAGAAGTAAGTCCCATCAATAGGGCTTACTCCCAAGTAAGGGTGCGTAGGATTACAGCCTGACAGTCAAGCCTATGTATGTCTACTCTGAAGTAAGTCCCATCATGGTCAGTAGGGCTTACTCTCAGGTTGCTATGGTGATGAGGCTGCCTGGCAACACGCTTCCAGGGCCAAGCACTGTCCGGCCCCTGACAGTGTCCGAGGAGAGGGATCCGGCCCCGTTTAAAAGGTTTGAGGACCCTGCTGTATACTGGACCAGCTCTGGATGAACAGAGTAGACTCACATGCTTAATTTCTTTTGCTGGATGTTACAGCCTCCATGCGTCTTACCTTCCTCTAGCCTGGTACTGCATCTTAGCAAGGGTATACATCAGTGGGCTGATAGTTAGTGGGCTTACTCTTAGGAAAGTAGGCAGGGCTGGAGGAACAGGGCTGGAAGGAGAGAGCCAAGCCTCTGCCAGTCTCCTCAGAAGACTGAGGAGCCAATGGGACTTACTCTCAGAAAAGTGTGGATGGGATAGCAGCCTCAGATCCCAATTCTCTGCCTTTCTCCTCAGAAGCAAGTCCACTGATAGCCAACGGGACTTGCTCCCAGGAAAGTTACTCTCTCTCTCTCTCTCTCTCTCACACACACACACACACACAGAGAGAAAGCACATGGGTCTCACCTTGCAGGCTGGAGACCCTGGATGGCCAGAGATGCTCCCACACTGCGGGAGAATCGGGGCTGGCCCAGGCTGGCCTGCGAGGCTGCAGGGAGGGCACAGAGGGCTCCACAGGGGCTACGAAGCCTCCTAAGAAGAAACAACAGCAGTAGCTGCTGTGCATGAGCCCTCCTTCCTCCTGGGCTCTTTCTCCCATGTACAAGTGTACTGCCACCACTACTAAGCTGCTTATGGGGATGGGGAGATCACTTGAGAGCCGCAGGTGTGATTGAAAAGGGCCACATGCGACCGTCGGGCACCAGTTTGACATGCCTGCTCTATACCTCTACTTGCAAGTAGAATTTTAGTACTGGTATAATAGTTTCACATGACTATAATACTTATATGAAAATATTTGAAATATGATTCTACAACGTCATTATTCAAGTATACAGGTATTTCTGAAGTATATGCCTTCAGGGGATGCTTTTGACATTAATCTTATGCAAAACAAGATCAAATTATTATCTTGTCATCATCAAATTTAATGAATTTATTGCTCATTTAGAGAGAAAGTACAGTAAAACCCTGGTTTGCGTGTAACTTGGATTGAGAGTGTTTTGCAAGATGAGCAAACATTTCTAATAATTTTTTAATTAATTTTTATTTGATATACAAGTGAAGTCTTGTAAAACAAAGCAAAAAAAGTCCCAGCTGGGATACAGCTGGTTTCAACACTCTGCCAGCTTCTCCTGAGAGACCAGCCTATGCATGTCTACTCTGAAGCAAGCCTATTATAGTCAATAGGGCTCACTTCTATGTAAGAGAGGCAGTGAAAAGGAGCCCAAGAGACCAAGGGCACAATCCAGAAGTGCACTTGGGTTACCCTACCCATCACTGGGCTGACCCAACTGCAAGATGAGCCACCCTAGTTATTCTGGAAAAGGCTTAGGGCAACCTAATGTTAACATAGGCTGCCCCAAGACAGGTGGACCTGGGTTGCTCTAACTGGGGCAGCCTAGTCCATTCAGGAGAGGCATGTTGAGGGCATGTTTAGCACTGCGTAGGGCAGAGAAGTTACTCTGTATTCAGAGCCTGTTCCCAGGGAAGAAATTCCTTCATCCAGCTCCTCAGAGTTATAACGCCTCATGGGCAGCTATAACAATGAGTAGACCCATAGGGGTCCATGACAAGGCAGTGTAAGAATGGCAGTGTTGACCAAAAATCTGAGTCCTTGGCCAGCCCAGCTGCAACCCTGCCTTTCAACCTCAGGATATGGAACAACTACGGCAGCCCACTAACCTACGGATACAGCAGGCCACTCCAAGAAGCCCCTTGTATTTACCGTAGACTGTACTGGCATCTTATCAGGGACTCCTTATAAGACAGGCACCACCGCTGTTCCTTGTTCAGTGTGATCTGAGGGAGGTCTCTCAGGAACAAGCCCTCCCCAGGTGTCACTTACTCCCTGGATGCAGCATAACTTTCTGCTCTGGATTCAGAATAGTTGGGGCAGCCCAGCTAGGGCACTCCTCACTGTCCTAACTCTTCTTCTAGCCTTGAATGTCTACTCCAAAGGAAGCCCTATTATAATTAGCGGGGCTCACGCCTGTGTAAGAGTGGCAGAATGTAGCTTGAGAGACTAAGTGCAGGTTAACTTGTTTAATTTTGCTTTATATTTAGCATTTTAATTATTTTGTATTATGTTATAGTATTGTACATGATTTCTTATGGGAAAATTTGCTTTGATACAAGCATTTTGGATTACAAGCATGATTTAGGAATGAATTATGCTAATAAACCAGGCTACCATTGTTCTCATTTAGCAATCTCTAATATATAAAGCACTCATTTGGTGATCTTTAATTTATATATGGGGCTTTGGTAGCTCAGTTGTTAAAAATACTGTGCCTGTCAACCTGTGCAGGTTGTACAACCAACAGTTCAAGACCCAAGTACCACTTGGCAGAATGAGCTCCTGTCACTTCCCCAGGTACTATGATGAACTGGCAGTTTGAATGTATGTAAATGCAAGCAGATAAATGCGTATCTATTGGTGAGAAGGTAACCGTTCCATGCACTTCTGATTTAGTCATGCCAGCCACATGACTACAGAAATGTCCTCTGACAATGCTGGCTCCTCAACCTTTTAATAAGGATGAATACCGCTCCATATAATTGGTAACAGCTAGCAGGGCAAACTGCAGGGAACATTTTTACTTTTTCTTTTATATTTCATATTAAATTTAAACACATTTAAACTGTTCTATTAACATGAAACAAGAATATTTATACAGGATGATACAGAACAAATGTAACATTTACTAAACAAGTACAGTAAAACCTCTGAAAGTTGACTACCCAAAGCACTGAAAGAAATTGGTCAACATGCATGACAACTGTACTGATATGTACACATGCTTCATCATACACCAAAATTTTTCAGTAAAGTGCATAGAAAAAAGATGAGTAAAACCTGGTTATTTCTCATACAACTGCTTCGTAATTGTGCCTAAACATTGTTACACATAGGCTGCAATCCTAAAGACACTTTCCTGGAAGTAAGACCCATTGAACACAATGGGGCTTACTTCTGAGTAGACATGGTTAGGATTGTGCTCTTAAACTATTTTTCTTTCTTTCACAGTCAAAAAATATAATATTCTTTAATATTCTTGAAAAAAGTTCATTGCTAGCAATTCTGCATTTCACTTTTTCTTGCTTTTGGTGCAGACTAGAGTCAAGTTATAGAAGTAAATTAAGAGCAAATACAACTTACAAAGGTGGTCAATATAGAAAGGTTGGCTTCCTATTGTGTACATATGGTGTATGTCCAGTCTACAGAAATTAGGTCAACATAGGGAGGAGGTCAACTATGGAGGTTTTGCTGTACATTTGCACTAGCTTATTGTTACCAGTTTAAAAAAAACATAACACCCAATTACAGTGTTGCAGTTGTTATAGTAAAAGAGCTTTCACATCATGTATCAAATTTCTGCCCCACCTTTTCCTTTGGCAAGGACTCAAAGCAGCATATCACCTATAACAATCTTTTTGCGTAAACACAGTACCACAGTTTGTCATACATCTGATCATTCAAAGAAGCAGCAAATATGGCCAATATCTATTAAACTGGACTTCCAACTAGGAATCATAGGTTAAAATGCCAGTTCTGCTAGGCATCTTGAACCAAATATTATATCAAACCTGTCAGATTCTGGGCCTGCTTACGTCACTAGATGTGGATACTTGTCCTTAGGCCCTACTATCCTATTAGTGACATAGATCATACCATCAGGTCATGCATTTTAAAAATAGTAGAACTACACAATTCCAGTGTTATAAATTAACTTTCTTTTCACTATCGATTTACTTTAAGACATTGATTGGCTTGAGGAAAGCAAGTCACCTAAATCATGGACAAATGTAAGAAATCTCAAATTCACACTCACAATCTGCTTGGTGTATTAAAAATTTCTTAAAGAGTGAAAGATGCACTAACTCTTGACACTATAATCCAGTGATTTTTCAACCAGTGTGCCATGGCACACTGATGTGCCGTGGATGGTTCCACGGGAATTTAAGGACTGACATTCATTAACAGGAAAATTGGGACACTTGAACAGTCTGGTGTGCCTTGTCTGTGGTAAAAACAATTGATGGTGTACCTCGACAATGCCAGTGCCTTGTTAAGTGTGCCTTGAGATCGAAAGGTTGAAAATCACTGCTATAATCATTCAAGGAACTGGTTAGTTTGAACAGACATTGTAGGAGTCTGTCTAGCACACGATGAAGATCGCAATGTGTGAGTTCAACACTGAAAGTCATAATAGCTTGCACAGCCACATATGAATGCAACAAGTAAAATTCAGTTATTCAAATATTCCAGCAAGAATACCGTTTAGGATTTACTTCACAGGTTTTCTGGACTAGACACGCTGAGTATCGTTATGTTTTAGGAGAAAGAAGTCACGTGTGTCATATCTGCAGATTCAGATAATCCAAAATAGGATTGCCATATGTCCTGAAAAACAGGAACAATCCTGATTTGGGGGGATTGTGTTCACATACTGGCAAATGGGATAGAGGATCCTGTCTCAATTTTGTGGAAGAGAATTATGGCAATCCTAATCCAAAACCCTGGTAAGCAAGAATAAACATCTTTTATTTCTATTTTCTATCCACAAGACTGAGATTTGAATTAATTCACTACCTAACTGAGGAAGTAGCACTGCTAAGAAGTGCAATCGGATGAACCCACAAATCAACAAGTTTTTTAAAATTTTGTATTTATTTAAGGAATTGGTATCTTATCTTTCCCAGACTAATGTAAATGCCCAAAGTGGCTTACGAAGTCTCTCCTCTCCAGGATATCTATATGGTATAACAAAAAATAAAGAGGACAACATCCCCCCAATTTTCTTTACATTCTTTAAAATACTTTGTGAACTTGTTGAAAAACAGTAAATAATGGCTATGGAGGGATCTGAACCTGGGTCTTCTAGGTCTCAGTCCAACTCACTAACCATTAGACTGCCCTGGCTGGAGATAAAGCTCAATGACCTGATAAAAACAAACTGATATATTTTTTTAAAAAAAACTTTAATTCATCCCTTAACAATCCAGTGTATAGAGAATTGAAAGGCACAGCAAGAAAAAATAAGCACTTTTCAGGACAGGGCCAGTGGTTTCTTGGAAAACCTGTTACCCTGTAAGACTAAGCTGACAGGTGGGAAAGCAAATACCTTCAACAAGTGTTTTTTCTCTCACACCCCTCATCCGACAATCACACACAACCACACACCCATTGGACAGACATACATCCCATCAGGCACATGCACACACACCCAATAAACAGACATATCAGACAAACACCAATCAATCACACATACATACAACTGCATTGAACAGACACACACAAGCACACACCCATCAGACATACACACACACCCACTGGACAGATACACACCACAGACAGACAGCACAATCCTAAATGTGTCTACGCAAAAGCAAGTTCCATTGTATTCAATGGGTCTTACTCCCAGGAAGGTGTCTTTAGGAGTTCAGCCAGAGACAAATACACACACATATTGAACAGGAACATGAGACACTCACCAGGCAGTCACACATATGCACCCTCATTAGAAAACACACACACGTACGCACAACCAATTCGACAACCAATTCGACAGACTGTCACACACACAGTCCTACTGGACACACACACCTATCAGCCACACATACACACAACTCCATTGAACAGATACACACAACCCATTAGAAAAGACTGACACACACACCTCATTGGTCAAACACACAGACAGTCACACATGCACACAAACACAACCCATTAGACAGAGTGACACACACACAAACACCCCTATTGGACACACACACACACGCATCAGACAATCACACATACACACTGAACAGACACACATACACACAACTCCACTGAACAGACACGCACAACCCATTAGAAAAGACTGACACACACACTCATCAGACAGTCACACAAACACACAACCCGTCAGACGGAGCGACAAACACCCCTATTGGGCAGAGACAGTGAAGAGAGAGCCCCCGTGGACAGAGCTGAGAAACAAGCACCCTGGGAGGGCCAGCCCCTCAGCCCTGTCCCGGCCCTGCTCGCGAGTGTCCCGGGGGAGGCGGGCTGCTCTGCCCCGCAGGGGTCCTGCTCACCTCTCTTGCTGGGCCTTCCAGGGAGCGGCGTCTCGGCGGAGCTCCTGCGGCGGGGCTTGTGGGGCTTGGCGGCGGAGGGGCTGTCGGGGTGCGGGTGTCGGTGCCGGCGGTGGTGGCGGCGCTCGGGGCGCGGGGCCTGCGGAGGGAGGCTGAGGGGGGCGAAGGTGAAGAGGGGGGCGGCGGGGGGCAGGCCGGGCGGCGCGGGGGGCGGAGGGGGCGGCGGGGGCAGCGACTCGGCCCGGGCGGGCCCTGCGAGGGCGAGGCGGACCCTCTTGCAGGGCCCGGGGTCTCCCGGGGGGGCCTTCCTCTTCCTGCCCCCTCCCCTCGGGCGGCCTGGGCGGTCTCCCAGCGGGAGCGAGGGCGGCTCCTCCGAGCCCCGGGACAGCGCGCGCACCGCAGCGACCTGCGCAGCCATTTCGCCTTCTCTCTCACACACATTTAAATGGCCCGAGCGCCAGCGGGCTCTGCGCACGCGCACTCCGAGGCACCCTGGGAATCGTAGTCCTGCAAAGAACCACGGGAGATGTAGTTCTAAGCCGCCGCGCGCATGCTCCGACGCGAGGAGCATGACGGGAAATGAAGTCTCCGACGAAGCCACGAGTAGTTCGAAAGGCAAAGGCGCGTGCAGGGAGGCACGCAGTGCGGTCAGGTCACGTGGATCGTCCTCACTCACTCAGCGGGGGAGGGGAAGGGGAGCAACGGCTGAGCTGTGAGGTGAGGGGAGGAAACGTGTTCTCTCCACTCAGGGACTTATGTGGGGTTGAGGCTGAAGGAGGGGCTGGAAGGGAGGCAGCCAGGTGCAGTGCCTTTCCTTCCCTCACACAACCCTCAGCTTGTCTACTCAAGAGTAAGCCCATTAGAGTGAATGTGCTTACACCCAGGTAAGTGTGGACAGGACTGCAGCCTGTGACAATCTACTCAAGAGTAAGCCCCACTAGAGTGAATGTGCTTACTCCCAGGTAAGTGTGGACAGGACTGCAGCCAATGACAGTCTACTCAAGAGTAAGCCCCACTAGAGTGAATGTGCTTACTCCCAGGTAAGTGTGGACAGGACTGCAGCCTATGACTGTCTACTCAAGAGTAAGCCCCACTAGAGTGAATGTGCTTACTCCCAGGTAAGTGTGGACAGGACTGCAGCCTGTGACAGTCTACTGAAGAGTAAGCCCCATTAGAGTGAATGTGCTTACTCCCAGGTAAGTGTGGACAGGACTTCAGCCTAATTTTTCTAAGAGGCCATCTGTCTTCGTTTGTCTACCCAGAAGTCCCATTATAGTCCATGAGGAATGGAGTAGGAAAGTGGACTTACTCCCAGGAAAGTGGGGATAGGATTGCAGCCATACACAGTTGCTGGATTAAAAGAAATTATCCACTTGTTAAAGAGTTCTCTTTTCCCTCTCACACAACACCAGCACCAGGGAACAGCCACTAAAACTGAGTCTTCAGAGAATTAAAACAGATTTAAAAGATACCTATTTCTTTATCCAGTGTGAAGTTACGTAGTTTCTGGAACTCCTTGCCACAGGATGTGGTGATGCCACCTGGCCTGGATTCCTTAAAAAAGAAGATTGGGCTGATTTCTTGAGGAAAAGTCTATCACCGGTTACAAGCCATAGTTATGGAGTGTGTGATGTGCAACCTTAGAAGGAGGCTGCTCTGGTGTGCTCCTGGGGAGGCCAAATGGGTCTTTAGCCTGATCCATAGGGGCTCTTCTAATGGACAAGATGCTTGTTTTGGGGCATATGATTTTAGGTAGACTTGCTTATTTCTTACATATTGTTCAGAGACATTCTTGGAAAAATCCCCTAAAGGAAATAGAAGTTACTTTCAGTGCCTTATTGTGGAGATTTAGGATGCAATCCTAACCCTATCTACTCAGAAGTTCCATTATATTCAATGGGACTTACTCCCAGGAAAGTGTGTTTAGGATTGCAGTGCTTGAGGCCAAACCTATGTATGTCTACTCAGAAGTATATTCTGTTATCATGAATGGGTCTTACTCCCAGTCAAGTGTTGATAGACTTGCAGCCTATCTCAGGCTTTAAGCATATTACAGCAGTGAAAATCCTTCTAGGCTGGAATCCATTTAAATCATAAAAACTAAGTTGTTGGCAGTGAAGGCTGGTAAGGTGTAGTGTTGGTAGGGCTATTTGTGTATGTTTAGTGTACATTGCGACAACAGTTGTAGAATGCATGTGTACAATGCATTCAAACTTGGATTTTCTTAAGTGTATGCGCACTTTTGAATGAATTTTCATCTGCTGCTGCTGTCACTGTAGTAGTTATAAAGATTTTCAAGAGTTTTAATGTCTTTGTTGCCATGTCCTGTAGATCAGTGTTTCTTAAACATTGGTTTGGTGCCAACTAGGTGGATTGCAATCCAACGGAGGTGGATCCCCATTAATTTCAACTAGTATTTTATTTTTGATAGACTTGATGCTATTATGTATGTATCTGCATTCAGGGATCTGTTTATTACGGATATTACAGATTATTACGAATATTACGGATCTGTGCTTTTGAATAGGCCTCTGTGTATATGCTTTTAACAATCATAGTTTCTGGGGCTTACTCCTGTGTAGATGTGGCTCTTAGGATGTTTAGATAATTTTTTTAAAAACAGATCAACAATTGCTCGGGAGGGTTGGAAGTTTCTTTAAGGAAATTGTTAAACTTACTCCCTTATGGCCTAACAGATTGTCATTCTAAAAAGTGAGTCCCAGTTCTAAAAAGTTTGAGAACCACTGCAGAACATGGTTGGTCTTACCTACTTGCTGGTTATATTTCTGAATTTCAATATGGTAGATATCAATCAGCATCTCCACAATGTTCAGCTTTCCTAAAAATTCTGATTGCATTGAATTGTCTGTGTGGCTTTTATGATCATGCTTTCTGACTTGGGCTTTGGGTGGTGCAAGCGGTTAAGGCTCTGTGCCTGTTAACCATCAGGCCAAGGGTTCGAGACCCGGGTCGGCCCCACAAGACAGGGTGAGCTCCTGTCCTTAGCCCAGCACTGCAACACCAGCTGGATCCAATTGTATTGGCTCTGCCTTTCCATTGGACTAATTCAGTGGCGTGGAGAGGGGGGATTTGCTGCTTGGGTAACAGCCTGTCCTCCATAACAATCTAATCCAGGCTTTCATGCTTTGCATGCAGCGTATGCAGAGCCGAGCATGATACCATAGTCTTTCAAGACTGATGTTTCAACTCGGTCACCTCTGCCTGCATCCAAATACAGCTGCTTCGTTTTCAAAAAGGAAATGAGAAAAACAAAAATATGTCTTTTTAATAGAGTGGCTGCATAGCTACTTTGTTTTTGTGTACCATGTGTGCTCAGTGTATTTCTGTGTGCATGTTTAGTGTTTTTGTACAATCAGTAGATCAAGGCTAGGGAGTTTCCAGTTTTTTGACCCATAGCTTTTCCTGGTAGATCAGTCTTGAAAATGTATTTAACTGTAGTTACTACATAGTATTCTTGACTCCTTAACAAATTGCAACTTTTTCAGCATACTGTTCCTCTCACAATGATAGAAACAACACATTGGAGAAGAATATGTTTTTTGTATTGTTTAACATACACTGCAATCTTAAAGACACTTTCCTGGGAGTAAGACCCATTGAACACAATGGGGCTTACTTTGGATTAGGTTAGGATTGTGCATCCCCATATGTGATCTCTTCTTTGCACTTGTAGCCTGTACTCATGCTCAGCTGAACACTGCAATAAACAGTGACCATATTGGGGGCTGTGTGAGGCAAAAATACAGAACGCAACAATTTCAGACGTGAACTCTGAAGTTATTCTTAGAGAAAATTGTCAGCATTCTCCAAATTTTTTTATTTTGGGGGGATTCAAATTGCCAGGATTGTTTCCAATAGATATTGGCATCCTTCAGTCTCGAAAGACTATGGTATCGTGCTCTGATTGGAGGTCCTGAAACAACATCTAGTGTGACTAAAGAGGCCAATTTGAGAGTGGCAATCCCTTCCACACTGAGGACAAATAAATTCCGTCCCCTGCCCAGGCCCCAAGTTTCGCTGCTTCCGGGTCTGTCTCTTTGCTTCAGCTGCCAAACAAGTGTCTCTTCCAGTTGGAGAAGGCCATGCTGGGTCTTTTGCCTCCACGCTGAACGGTCAGAGGTCAAGGTTTCCCAGCTGTTGATGTCCATTGATTCTTGGAGACATTCAATCTAGTCCTGTAGTTGATACAACTGGTGGGAATAACTGCACAAATTTATGCTTTAGAAATGCCTCCATGTTCTTTATCTTTTCCTAAAGAATATTGAACGCTTCAGGTGTAGCTAGATTCTGTAGACCAGTCACTTGTCAGTATAGCCAGAACATATTTGTGAGGATAAAACAGGGTTTGGGGAATGACATGTCTGTCATTCAAAGCACCTTGGAGGGAAGGGACTCAACTTGAACATCATTTCTTTTTCCCTGAACACTAATTCCTTGGGAAGCAGGTTTGAGAACAAATTTGAACATAAAAACTTACTAGGCCAGGCCTGCATTTCTACCAATTTTGTCAGCTAGGAACAAGATCATTGCAAGGGTAAGGGGGATCTGCTGTTTAGAATTTCACCTAATAGAAGAGCTTCTACTGGTTGCTGTGCCATTAGAAAAAAATCCAATGCTACTGTCAACAACTACATTACCTTTACTGTGTCTAAGGAAATGGTCCATGAAAAGTATGATACAATAAATTTGTCTTTCAGATACAAAAAGACTGTTATTTTCACCTGACAAAGTTATTACCAGCTCTTGGCCATTGAATTTAGTGTGACTTCTAAGAAAACATGTATCATATCTGACAGTATAGTCTTATGTTACATTTGAGAGAGAGAGAGAGAGAAGCCTTTCCACAGCCCCACCTTTGTACACAAAGGTATAGCAAGAATACCAGAAAGAGGCGTGTAAGAAGGTATAAGCGTTTGGCCTCAGGGTAGGCACAGTTTTGCAAAGGATCAGGGTTGCTGTTGCTTGTGTTTTCTGTAATTACTGACAAACTTTTCTTACTTCCTGCTCATGTCAAATATAAATTGGTCCAGTGGGTTTAGACACTGTTCTTTGCTGCTAGGATAAATGTGTTTTTTTCCCCCAATTAGCGCTGTATATGGATGTCTGGTAGCAGATGTTTGAAATCTGTGTTTCTTTCCGTAGTGCTCTTGGTGTGTATTTTGAGATCTGCCCTAGTTATCTTTGCAAGTGCTGCAGTCCAATCCCTTCATCCTTGAGCTGTCAGTTTTCAACGTGGGTCTGTAGCTTTCCCTAAGCAACAATCTCTCCTTTTCATGGTAGATATTTGCTCTGCCAGCTTAAAGCATTGCAAAGCTCTGGTGTTTCTCAGCTCCAGACTGCTTTTGAAATTGAACAGATCTCTCTTATTTACTAAAGGACAACAGCAGTATTCAGGCTGATAAACTAGGTCATTCCAATATTTCTGTTATTTCTTAGTAAAGGAAACTTTGTTTCTTTATTTTACAAAACAGCTAACTTCTTGGCTGGAGTAAAAGGAAGAGGGTCTGTCAGATATGATTCACCATGTCTAGACACTTTTGAGAGGCTTCTTTCCAAGCCTGTTTCATTAAGTAAAATGTAGCATAAGGCATTTGCATTATTTAAGCCAAATTATATTGCAATCCAGTACATATTTACTCAGAAGTGAAGTGGCAGAGTTAACCTATATAAAGCCCTAAGAACCACCTTCCCCCACTAGAAATTGTCTACCCCAAGGTCTGCTGGAAGGATCCTTCTCTGTGTCCCAATGCTAGTAGAACTATGCCTGGCAACAGCACAAACGTAGGCTTTCTCTTTGTTGGCACCACAGCTGCACAACTCCTTCCTCCAGATGGAAAGGGCAGTGCCACATTTGTCATAAGTTTGGCACCAGCTAAAGACTCTCTTATTCTGCATGGCCTTGCCCTTGCCAGTAATTCAATTGCTGCTTTTATTTCTGTATGGTTTCATTTATTCAAGGTGGATATCCACCTTGAGAACTTTTGATAAAAGGAAGGGGAAATTGTGAGAACTCTTAATAAATAACAGGGAACTCTAAGAAATGTCTTCTGCTAGTTAGTACATAAATCATGATTCAAATGAGTGAAATATACTGGTAAATAGAAACTACTGCTAGGCACCCATAGGAAATTGCACCATTTTTGTTGAGCTCTGTCAAGCAGAAAAGATATGAAATTCAAGTTTGAACAATCTCCCATAGGCATAGAAAACAAAAAAAAATCAGTTTAATTATTCCCAAATAGCACTTAACTCCAGATTTTATTTTAAAATTCATCTCTGTTAAACATGTTTGTTTAAATAGTTCATGGCAAATTTAAGTGTCTGTAGCTGAATAATTACAAAAATCTAAATTGTCGTCACGTATAAGTTAGGATTCCAAAAACAGTTGGCAAGCACTCTGTTTGAATATTTGAATGCAAACTTTCTTAAGTATTCACCTAATTTAAAAGTTCTTCATGTATAGATGGAGCAGAAATTCCCTTGATTATTGCTGAATTTGTGCTTGTGGGCTTTCCATGCCTTCCCAAAATGAGAGACATTGAGTAAGCAAAAAGAAAACACTAGCATTCGGCACATTAGGTGAGGTGATGCCTAGGAGGGATCATACATTGGAATCTTGCATTGTCTTCTGAAAAATAAAAATAATCAAATTGTGTATTTAGTACAGGGGGGTCTCCAAGTATGGGGGTGCCACATGAATTCTGAGAAGAGATATTCACAAAAAGGACACCGTAGTGGGACAAGTTACAAATAAGATTTTGCATCTTCCTGTTCATCTATTGATATATAGAAGGCTGCTGCAGTGTGCTTGCCTCTCCTCACCTGCTCCACTCTCTGCTTCTCTTTGAAAACCTGCTTGGGTTAGTGTGTTTTTGTTTGGCATTTGAAGGAGAAATGTATGAACTCCTGGCTTCTCTTAGTGGCATATGACTTCCTTTTTTCAGACAGGAGAATGTATTTTTAATTCTTTAACCATCCTTCCAAGCTCAGTCTGCAGTACCTGGCTCCATCCTTCCTCTCCTCTCATTCTCACAACAAGCCTGTGGAGATTAGGCTAAGAGATGATGGCTACATCCTACTTTTCATGGGTGTAAGACCGATTCATCACAACGGAACCTACATTTTATTAGACATGGTTAGAATGTGTTCAATGACTAGCCCATGGTTATTCAGTAAAATCATGGCTTCCTCTAGATTAGAACCTGGGTCTTTCTAGCCAAAATCTAACATCCTAATTACTACAGAGCCATATTTCTTTCATCAGAGTGAGGGACTGTTATGCCTAGTTAAAAATTGCACACAAACAGGCAATAGAAATTTAGAGCTAAACAAGCCAATCATCCACACATGTGAGTAGAACTGTATTAGCCAGTAAAACAGGTGTAAGCAATATGTAATATAGAATGTAATTGGTCAGCAACCACCCAAGATGTGTATTTAAGTGTTGGTATGTTACAATGTATGGGGGGGGGGGGCTATACCTGAAGGTATGTGGGAGCTTTTGACTTTCAGTGCTGTATTTTATTTGCTGTATATCTGTTCCAGAAGCATGTTTGTTATATATACCATTCTTTATAAGAAGGGGATTTTCCCATAGGAAATAACGGGGACTCAGGCGATTGGTTCCAGAATCCAAAAATATTCATATAAAAATATTAACTGGATGTAAAAATGATGACAAAACTCTATCATCAAATTCAAAATACTATTATATACAGAAATACAGACCACAATTACTGTAATAAAACACAAATATTCTATACAGTAAAACAGAAAAGAAAAACCTTTATGGCCAAGGTTGACTCATTTTCACTGAAAAGAGTCACTGTGTCTTTTGGAGCATCTTTAACAAGGAACTTCTCTGTTTGTGAGATCTATCTATGCAATGGGCAGTTTGCAACAGCAGAGGGGCCAGATCCTATCCTGTCTACTCAGAATCAAGCCCCATTGAATCCACTGGGGCTTACAGGAAATTGCATAGAATTCAAGCCTGACTCTTTCCATAGCATGCCAGCAGGGAGAATGGCTTCTGCCTGGATTGAAAAGGAGCCAGATCCTATGATGTCATCTCAGAATCAAGGCCCATTGAATCCACTGGGGCTTACTCAAAGGAAAGGAAAACTGCAGGCAGGGCAGGTGGTTGGGGGCAGAGGGGTAGTTGTAGTGGGGTCCAGGCAGGGGGGCTTCCTTGGGGGGAAGGGGTTTGTTTGAGGGGGGATCTAGAGGGGGGTGCAGGAGTTTTCTCTCCTACCTGATGGAGGCTGCAGAGGCTCGGTTGGCCACATGTTTGCTGGCTGCAGGAGAAACTGTTGATGGACTGAAGAGAGTCCTGTGCTCCCTCTGCTGGCCTGTTCCCTAGTACTGCAGACGGGAGGAGAAGTCCCTCAGCTGCCCAGCCAATGCAGGCAGTAGGAGAGGGAGCCCAGCCAATGGGGATTCGTTGTTCAAAGCACATTCGTTGAGAAAGCAGAATCCCAGGGGAATTTCAGTTTGTTATTCAGAGCATTCATTATACCGAGCATTCGTTTTGCAAGGTACCACTGTACATGCATTTTCACTCTATATGCATCTGTGATCATAGCAATAGCTATGCCCATAGCAATAGCTACTTCAACAGGGTAAGTCACACTTCACAGCAAAAACAAAAATTTATCAGAGTGGGGATGAACTTCTAAAAAGAGCATCATTCTCTTGTCTGATAGAACATAGGAGATGGGTATGGAAAGCATCCCTCTTCTCCTTGCCAGTGAAGCTTAAACATTACTGGTATGAAATCAATTATTACGGTCGATGACCAGTACAACATTACCAGTATTTTGGTGCATACGTTACTGGAATATATATAAACAAGGACAGCAGCACTAATTGTGCTAGGTAGAGAAAAAATCCCATAGTAAAAGAATCATGCAAATATACTCCAAAGTGTATATAACCTGCCTAAAGATTTTCACATATACCTCCCAATTTGCATTCCTTGACTCATTTGTGTTTGCAATTCAAATGAGTCCTTGACCTACATGGCTGACTTAAATTTCTGATTTTAAGTTGAAACTGGTCCCTTACCTGTCAGTGTTCTGAGTATTCAAACAGGAAATAGCTATTGGAACCATAATATATATGCTATGAAATGTTCAATACTGTATAATGTTTTGTAAAGTACCAGAGGTGCTGTTAGGCATATCTATATGTATAAAATTGAAAGGCCACTCACCAAGGCCCAGCCAAAACTGCCAGATTTAGAAGTGTGAAATTTGGGGAGGATGTTACTTCTGTGATGGAGGCACCCACTAAAGAATCTATTTTTGGAAATTCAAACCAGAAGGGGGTGCAAGGCTTTTCATTCCTATATTTTACATTGAAGAATTGCTGACTGATTAATGACCTGCCCCAATCCCTGGACCTAGAAGCATGAAATTTGGGGAGCATATTTCTTCTGTGATGTAAGGACCCACTAAACTAGTTTGGGGCATGATAGTGCCCTGAGTCTGAGGAGGCAGCTGAGGTCTTGAATCACTGGAGGCAGTCGGGAGCTGGATGTGAGTGAACAAGCTGACATTAAATCCTGATAAGACAGAGGTTTTCCTGGTCCGGAAATCTCCAAATCGGGTATTGGACCGTCATCTTGCTCTGAATGGGTTTGCACTCCCTCTGAAGGAGCAGGCCTGCAGCTTGGGGGTTCTTGATTAGCAGCTTCTGGAGTCCCAGGTGTCAACTGTGGCCAGGGGACCCTTTGCTCCCAAAGGTCATTTGAGGGGACCCTACTGACTACAAATGAGTACCCTACTGACCACCAAATGAGGTGAGAGGTATGATGGCCAGGAACAGGGCCTTCTCGGTGGTTGCTCCTCAGGTTTGGAACTCCCTCTCCTTGGAACTTGGGAAAGCTCCCTCCATACAGAGCTTTAGATGGGGCCTAAAAATATTCCTTTTTTAAATAGCTTTTAATTGCGGTGAAGGTTGGGGTGGTGCTCGGTGTTTTTAATACATGTATGTTTTTTAATGTTTTATATGTTTTTATTGAATGTTCATAATTGTAATTGTTTGCCACCATTTGTCTGCCTCGGTTGAGAAAGGCAGGATAAAAATTCATTAAAATAAACAAATTATCAATCTGACAATCCTATCAGGAAGGCTGAGAAATATTTTAAATATTCATTTTTCATTTATTTCAAACTTCTGCTCTCAGTGTGTGAGAATCACATCTCATCTGGGGAAAGCCTCATCTCAAATGTTAAAAGGCCAGTTCTCAGAATATGAAAGCTCTCAGCAATTATTCAATAAAAAGAAACCTGTCTTCAAAAATCAAAGTTCAATAGTTCATTTGAAGAAATTATTTATGGCTTATTTAAAAATGAGGTAGCCAAACTTGCTTGCTTTGTTTATTATGGGTAAGACACCTGAGGATGCTGAGCTCTGACTTGTTATTCACTGAAAACCACAGTATGCCACTAGAGCCAAAGTGTTTGCATGTCTACTAGCCCTTGTCTGGTGTCTGCAGCGTTCATGTTATAGCCTACAAGAGGTACATTCCATCTTTCCACCTCATAGTACATTTTTAAAAGCACAAGAAAGAAAACACTAGGATTTGAAGTCTTCATATGATTGTCACTCATAATCCCAGAAGTTAGGAAAATAATAAATAGCAGTGTCTCTGAGCTTAAATAGAATACTGTACATGTCATTACTGAGACACTTCACCATAGCTTTCCTCAACATATCGTGGTTGTTGGCAGCATTTACAAGTCAAAAAGCCAGATAGACTTGAGCTACAACTCATATTGTTCTACAATGAATAGCCAATCTCTATTGCTGCAATGAAGAGTGGGAGCAGGAACCAGGCATTGGCACAGTACTTGATTTCCATTTACTCTGGATGACAACCAAGTCAGTTTAGGTTGATGACGTGTTCAGTGTACCTAGGACACACATGCTATCTTTTTGTTCACTGTGATAAACCTGTTGTGAAGGATATTGACAAAGGGAGAAGAACATCATAGGTCTACAGTATACCAGTATAACAGTAAAGGGCATGTATAAAAGTCGACTAAATATTCCAGGTTGGTGGTGGATCTCTTGGTCCTCTGGGTTTTGAAAATCTACTTGCAAAACCTAGGACACAAACCAAGATAATATTGTACATTACTCATACAGTTATATAACAATGTGTGAAAAAATGAGTAATAAATTATTAGAGTGTATACATGAAAATGATAATCTAATTGTAACTTAACTAATGTCGAGTCTGAAAAAACAAACACACACAATATACTACAATCCCAAACCGCTTTCACTGGAACATTGTTGAAGGCACAGTGAGGGCACTTACTAAGGGCACAATCCAGAGTCAGAGCAGTGAGGAGTGCCTTAGCTGGGCTGCCCCAACTATTCTAAATCCAGAGCGGAAAGGTATGCTGCATCCAAAGCATCAGGAAGCCTGGGCTGCCTTAACTGCTCCAGAGCATGCTTGGTAGGCATCAAGTCAGTGACACTTGGGGAGGGCTTGCTCACGAGGAGACCCCCCCCTCAGATCACACTGAACAAGGAACAGCTGTGGTGCCTGCCTTTTGAGGAGTCCCTGACAACCAGTACCAGCTGCAGCATGAGGCTGCAGTATAGTTTACAGTGGATGGAAGTGAAGTTGTGCTGTATCTTGAATTTGAGAGGCAGGGGTTGCAGCTAAGCTGGACAATAACTCAGATTTTTGGTCAACACTGCCATTCTTACTCTGCCTTATCCTATGGGTCTACTCATTACCATACATACTCCTGAGGTGGTATAACTCAGAAGTTGGAAGAGGGAATTTCTGCCTTGGAAACAGGCTCTGGATACAGAGTAACTGTTCTGCCTTAGGCAATGCTAAACATGCCCTCAACATGCCTCTTCTGAACTGCCTAGATTGGCCCAGTTAGGGCAACCCACGTCCACCTGCCTATGAGCACAATCCTAACCATGTCTACTCAAAAGTAAGTCCACTGTGCTCAGTGGGTCTTACTCCCAGAAAAGTGTCTTTAGAATTGCAGCCTAAGTTGCCCTAGGCTGCCCCAAGCCTTTTCCATAGTAACTAGGATGGCCCATCTTGCAGCCCAGTGATAGACAGCATAACCCAAGTTCACTTCTGGATTGTGCCCTCATGCAAAGTTAACATTTTGAATCATAGAGTAATAAATGTAGAACACCAAGCATCATTTATTACCTAATTTGAGACTTATATCAATAGTTTTTTTTTTAATCTTTGCAAAGCTAGAACTTAGATATATGTCAGTAATGAACTTGTGTCCAGGCAAGACAACTACCGACATGGGGTTATTTCTAAGGTTATGCCAAATATTGTGAAAAATCTCAGCACATTTCTTTTACCACCAATGTTACCTGAAAAAGAACTTCAGTTGTATCTCACTATATTTCACTTTTCCACTATACACAAATTGTTGTTCTTTGTTCATTCAGTTTCTTTATACAAAAACAGAAGTATTTTACTTCCTGGTTTGCAAAAAATTGTCCACTGAAGAATGGTACAGAAATGAATAATAATTTCTACTCCTTTGTAATCAGTGTGTGGCTCATATTCATGACAAGCAAGGAGGCACCTGCAGACTCACAGTCAAGGACATCCAAAATCCACTGCCCTTTCACACCCTGTTATCTGCCACTGATGCAAATTACATTAGCTTCCTTCATCACTGCACTAGCCGTGCACAATCAGCTATACCTGCGTAACAGTATCCCAAAGCCAATTCAGAGTGAAGACAAGACGATACATGTCACCAGGTAGCCAAAACTGAAGCATTGTCCTAATATTCTGAAAGGGTTTCAAGGAAGAAACATCACTGCTAACATTTTTACTTACCTGTCACTTCTTCCCAAGGAATTGCCAAATTCAGGTATATGCACGTGTATATTTCACAAATTCGTATAAATCACGAAATGCATTTTTCTACATCAGCGTTTCTCTCTTGCATTGCTATCTTCACTACTAACCTCATTTGAACACAATGTACTATGCTTGCAATAAGACTGAAGCTATGCCTTGCAAAGCAGGGACTTCTAGATATTCCAGGGTGGGAAATCTATTGTCATCATTGTATCAGATAGCACAACACCCCAATATCAAGTTTTTCTGAAATTTATTGTTAGAACAGTCCCTACAAACAGTCTCCAAATGTTTTTATGAAGTTTCACTAGCAATTTGATTTTCAACAAAATTCCATGGCCAAAAAAGACCCCAAATACCTGCTTATAATGATTTTGTGGCTGCAGCTACAGCTCAGTAAATATTCATAGGCTACAATCCAGAGTAGTTACTGCAGTCCTTGCGTCAACGCAAGAAGCATTTATGTCGATGCAGTTACGGTGCCACCTAGTGGAAACCTATGGAAAATTCATATTGCAATCCAGACTAAATTTTACATGCATCGATGCAAGGACTGCCATAGCTACTCTGGATTGAGGGGTCAACTGAACAGAGTAATGTTTTAGAAAAATACATACCAAACCTTAGTACAGAGCTGGAGTGATTTGATTGGTCAGGTTCTGAGGGTTTTACGAGTGAAGATGGACCACAGATACCTATTAAATAGAAAGACCTTAGCAACTACTGATCATTCAGTAATTTTAAGTGTATAAAGAGCATCAGATGTAATGAGTGCCTTTAGGGATACTGCTTAGTTTTTGGGTATGTGAAAAAATGTAATCTATGGCAGGACTTGTCAGCTGTTTTGATTTTTGCATCATGATTACAATGGCAGGATTGGTGTAAGGTGAGATAAGGCTCAGCACTTGCATAGCACCATTTCAAACTATGGGGAAAGGTTGGCTAATTATACACAAAAGATTTCATACCAAAAATGAGATTCCATACTAAAAAGGCACATTTTCTGTTCACAATTAGGCCTCCAAAGAGAAATATAGATTTTTAATTAAGTCCTGTTTCTGAAACCCTTTGAGATGCCCAGAGAAAGATAATGGAATTGCACAATATGTTTTTCCTTATCCAGTAAATGACTGAGTTCCCTTTGCTCCCAACAGAATGACTGTAGGTTATGCTTCCTTAGCATCTCTCAGACCCAAACACCAAACCACATGTATATGATGCATATAAGCTGACATAGATAGGCTAGATCTTTAAGATACTTACTGTTTTTCACACTTCGTAAGATTTTCAAACTCTGGGAGGAAAGATCAGAGTGTCCTTAATAAACACTGAAAATGTAGTATTAAACCATTCAAAAAAGACAAATCAGTTACAATGAGCAGTCATCCAGACAGCATGCATACTTGCACTACACAGTACAAAAAGTACAGTACTTTATACAGCAGTATATGATCCAAAGGGTATGTTGTATGAAACATATGTACACAAAGCAAAACACTTGTGGCAAGTCAAATTGGATTAATCACATCAAAAGGGTATTAACAGAAGAAGAGGGGTTCATCAGTATTATTGAACCCCTCTTGTTGAAGATGGGGTTCATCAGTATTATTATATTTATAGCAGTTGTGGAAATTCTTCATAATTCACTTATATATTTTCCACAAATACTAATATTTTTCTTGTCTACCACAACAAAACCTTTGAATATGTGGTCAATGATCATGTCTCCTTATATGGCAGAACTCCTATGTTCCTTTCAGAAACTTTGAGCACAATCATAACTGGGCAATCGTAACCCCTACTAACCAGGCAAGAGGCACTCATCATCTACATCTACATCTACAGTATTTATATACCACTTTTCAACTGAAAAGTTCACAAAGCGGTTTACAAGTGGGTGTTTCTCCTTTATTTAACAGGGGGAGAGTAACTGGCCCTACACACCCCAGCAATGTCTGTTCAAGTGGCTTTCGCTGGTGTTCTTTTTGAATTTTAGAATGTGAGCCCTTTTGGGACAGGGACCCCTTAGCTATTCATTAGCTATTAATTTCTCTTCATTACCTTTGTAAACAGCCTTGTGAACTTTTAGTTAAAAAGCAGTATATAAATACTGTAGTTAGATAGATAGATAGATAGATAGATAGATAGATAGATAGATAGATAGATAGCCATGTCAACTCAAAAGCAAGCCCCATTGTGTTCAGTGAGTCTTATTCCCAAGAAAGTATCTAGGATTTCAGCCTTATTCTGCACCCAGCTGGCTTTTTCACTTATATTTAGGAATGTGTATACTTGGCACCATTTTCATACCTGCATTTCAGCCACTTTCAAGCTGTGGCTTATGGCTTATGATGATCAGGAATGCTGAATCAGCATGCATAACTACTTCTCTGTAAGCATTTTGTTTTCTGTTCGTGACATGATGTGATGTGAGTTGCTACAAAGGGTATTGCAGTTGGTAGGTAGTTGACCTTGCTTTGTGGGCAGAAGATGCATCAAGTAACCCTCAGTACACAAAGTAATTTTAATTAACATTGTGGTTATTTTTAATCCATTCCTGCCCAGTCCTCAGGTATACACATTTGATCCCATATATCAAATGGGATACACATTTGATATTCAAACGTGTATGTAATGTAAAGGACTAATTCTACAGGGATACAACCTATGGCCTGGATCATTCTCCCTTTTTGCAATGGAGAATAATGAAATGGAAACAACTCTCCTCCTCCATGAGAAGTAATGGGGGAAAGTTTGTGCCTGTCCCACTGGCACCTTACTATTTTCAATGCAGAGTTGGAAAATTGCACACATCTTCCAGAATAAACAAAGTGAGTCCCAGTGGTGGGCTCCAGCAGATTTGTACCTACTCTATAGAACCGGTTGTTAATGAGAGAAAGGACATATAAAGTTTAAAAATAGCCATTTAAAAGTTGCTGCCAGATGGGCATAAAACCGGTTGTTAATTTCTTTGAATCCCATCACTGAAAGTGACCATTCTGTTCACCTCCCAAAGAGCTGCAGGAAAGGAAGGAACCACAGCTGAGATCTCCAGATCCTAAAGGAAAGGGAGACTTGCTTCTCTCCTTGTAGTTTCAGCTTGTACTCCTTGTACTTTCAGCTGTCCCAGCAGCCGCACTGCTCTGACATTCAAGAAGTCAATCAAAAGCAGTCTATACCTGCAGCAAATCTGGGAACTGATCCAACATTAACATCCTGAGTTAGATGTCTTCCTTAAATGTTAATTATGGTTGATTGCACAGTTCTAGAGCTAAGTACAGAATCTGTCTCGTGTTTGCTTTTCTCTCTTGCTTTGAGCTCCCCCTAGTTCCATGAATGAGAAACATTCCAGGTTTCCATTTTCACCAGTTAGAACCTTTTCAGGCATATACTACAGTGGTGGGCACCAGCAGGTTCGCACCTACACTATAGAACCTGTTGTTAAAATTTCCTGACGATGGCGATCCGGTAGCTGTGGGGAGGGGGATAACCAATGAACCGGTTCCTTCAGCTCCTGGAGAGGCTGTTAAAGGGTGCAGCTGGGAGCACTTTTACATTTGCGGCTCCAAGAGGCAGCCCAGCAAGCACCCCACAAGCCCCGGAGTCCTTTCCTTTCTATGCTTAGAGCAAAGTGTCCCAGCTGCACCCTTTAACTGCTGACTCCCAGGAATGTGTGGCTGGGACTGCAGCCTAAGAGCCCAATCCTATGATGACTACTCAAAAGTAAGTCCCATGATAGTCAATGGGACTTACTCCCAGGAAAGTGTGGCTGGGACTGCAGCCTGAGAGCCCAAGCCAATCCTATGCATGACTACTCTGAAGTAGAGAAGAATAGATCCTCTTTTTTAGCCTGGTGACTACAGTCCTAACTATGTCTACTCAAAAGTATGCCCTATTGTGCTCAATGGGTCTTACTCCCAGGAAACTGTCTCTAGGATTTCTCCCTTCTTTCCAGGATAGATCTTCTTTTCTCAGCCTGGTGATTACCTTCATGTCTACTCAAAAGTAAGCCCTATTGTGCTCAATGGGTCTTACTCCCAGGAAACTATCTCTCCCTTCTTTCCAGGATAGATCTTCTTTTCTCAGCCTGGTGATTACAATCCTAAACATGTCTACTCAAAAGTAAGCCCTATTGTGCTCAATGGGTCTTACTCCCAGGAAAGTGTGGAAAGGATTGCAGCTTCAGAGCCCCATCCATTGCAGGTCTACTCAGAAGTAAGTAATTTATTTTTTTAATTTTTAAATTAAAAACCTCCCTGGACCCGCCCACTTCCGGAGAACTGGTTCTTGGGCCAGGCCCTGCCCACCCCTGCATATACAGTATAGTGGGTCTGGCTTGAAGCATCACCTTACATCATATGATATGGGGAGCAAGGAAGACAAATTTGGCAGCACAACAACTTTTCCGCTCTTAGCTATTTTGAAAAAGTCTTGAGATGTCAGCTGAAAAATGAAAGTGTAGAGCCTTAAAATTCTAATGGCAGAAGGACAACTATGTCAGTCACTACAAACCATTACTAACAAAAAAGCACATTTACACTTTTGTGGCCACATTCTATTCAGCTCTCCAGATTACAAGAGAAAGTAGTAAATCCACATTTTCCTGTGATAAAATATGATTTAATTCCTACAGAAAGTTAATTTACCAACAGAAATGTTACTTGAATCGAATCCTGTGCAAAAACTGGAAAATATTTGTATAATTTGCATGTGGAAAAGAAAAAAAATGTTTTCTTCAACTACTAGAAGGAGAGAAGCAGTTTTCCTACTGCTCTCCTGCTACTGAAAGAAAAAAAGATGCAAATGCTTTCCCACATCTTTCCATGCTCCATTTTCTTTACCTTACTCCTCCTGAAGCATTTTGCTTCCTTTGGTGATTTGTCAGTTGAATTAATCCCTGAATCTCTGAGATCTGCAACTTTGTTCAAAACAGATGGCAAGCCTGGGAAAACAGAACACATTCAGTATTAAAAAATTACTGAAAAGAAACTTCTGTACAAAAGAGAAAAAGCTAAAATATGAAAAGCCATTCCCAAATGTATGTTTCCATAAAAACAAATGTAGACTATTGAACAGATGCCACTGAACGCATCTGTTCACGGGTAGCAAATGCAGGAAGCTTTAAATAAGATTGGAAACTACCTCCCTGCATGATAATCAACTTGAAAAATTGATACAAGTGCATTTAAAATTCCTTGCTAAATATCAAACATGTATACAAACAACAAACAAGGAGTTTAAAAATTCTGTAAGCAGCACATACAAAGTGTGTGAGACCATCTGCCAGAGTGTCTATTGTGGTAGGAGGGACAAAAATTGATAGTACAGTCCCAATAATGGCTGAGGTTTGCCTTCATATACCATACTGCACAGCAAGGTTTCTCCATGTGATCCTGAATATGAGCAAGATCCTTTGAGGAGAAAAATAGTCAGTTGACTATTTCTTCTGTAGTAATTTTACTTCAAGTTGTAGTTATTAGAATTCAGGAAAATGGAGGTTGCTGTTCTTACTCCCCGATGTTTTATCCCCTATATTTCTTCACCCTATTCTTTGCACAGTACAGATGTTCCCAAAGTGTGCATTGTGACAACATGGATCCCCACCATCTTGGATCTCAGAATATCAGACTCAGCTCCAGTTATCATAGCAGGGGACCTGATACCAAGATCTCCCATTCTAGGGGTCCTGCTCCTGAAATGACACCATATTGTCACCATCCAAAAACAAGGTATTTGAAGCAACTGTACTCACATTCCTCGTCTGCAAGAATAAATGACTCGGGAGTTCTTTCAGGGAGAGGTGGCGGGGAAGACGAGTGATCTTGAAAATACTCTGGTAACCAATGCAACAAAAGCAACAGAAAAAACATTTCCATGTTTCACTTTCTAAAAGGTTCAGTATAAATTTAGTTAGTCCAAATTAGATTTCAACCAGCATTGCAGTTCTACCCTGTGTATGCAATTCTACCCTAGAATATGCCATTTTACCCTAAGGTTCCCATGTATACATGGAAAATCTTTCAAACTTTCTTAAAGCAATGGAGCCTGAAGATAGACTGGCTGTTGGAATAAGTATTTCTCAACAGGAGGACAAAATTAATATTACACATTAGTATCAATACAGATCTTGGTAAGACTTCCAGCAAATGGTTTTACACTGACAACAAAAGCAATGGATTTTCATGGGATATGACATTTTATAACAGGCTATATTCAAGTTTCATTAGAAATCAACCAGTACGATAGACCGATTAAAGGAAATGCCAGGAGATCCTGTACCTGATCTGGGTCTTGTTAGCTTCACATTCTGAAAATGAACAAAAAAGAGAATACTTCGTATTTCTTCTGTCAAAGGAATTTCATTTCTAGTGAGCTGGCATGGGCAGCGAAACATCCCCAAACACTTAAATGTGCCCTCATTGTAAACGAATGGTCAGCGAATGCATTATTACCAGTCTGTGTGATTTCTGACCTCAAAATTGATTCATAATAAAGGCTGTGTGGCTCAGTGCTTTAATGAGAAAAAGGGTTCAGTGCCTGAAAATGATGCCAATTCACTTCAAGCCAGTTCCCATTTTATTTTCTCAAGTCTCTTAAGGAATTGAAGACATTTTCATCCTGGTGTTAGCAAGTAATAGAGAGTCCTGATCATGTTTTCACTGAATGTAATACAGTATACTCTTCTAAAGCCTCTCTGCTCTTTCAGTTTCAGGAAGTCTTAATTAGTTCCCACTCCTGTAAGTGGTAACACACTGTATTGAGCATGCAGAAATAAGTACCACAACCCTAGGGAAATTCAGCAATGTTGTACGTACACATGCTGGTAGAGATCACAAGAGACCTGCCTACAGTATACAGTAATAATCTCAAACTATGTATTTTTTGAAACAATGTGTGAATTGACTTCCCCATGGATCAGGACTATAGAGAACTGGGCTTTAACCCTGCCACTATTGTTATTTTATTCCAGATTGCCAAGGGGAAAAATGGTTCTCATTAGCAAATAGCAGCAGTGTCAATTGGGACCACTGCAGAAGAGTTTAAGCCCCTCTCCGTGGTTTCAGTCTGTGGACAGGGTTATCCAAGTGTTACCGTAAAGCGTATATTTAATGTGCAGTTTGATTCCAAGAATAATCTATTAACTCTAACAGACAAACCCCTTTAATCCAACAGTTATTCCATTTCCTAGAGCATTTGATAAAGTGCATTTTAGTTCTCACTCCATTTGAGAAAGAAGGGGTGTATTAGCAACTAAAACAACAAAGAGTTTTGTAACTAATGCCAATCAGTTTGCTGGTGGGCCTGTGGAAAACACTGCACTTGACCTGCTTGTCTGTTGTCCATGCTCCGACAGTGCTTTGGATAACATCACCATCATTGGTTCCAAGCATCCAGGTATTGCATAGCCAAGTGGTCCCACTGATAGGCATAGACCTTCAGCCAGTGTCCACATGGCCAGCTACTCATGTCCCCTCTCCAGAAGAACCCATTATTTCATCATAAGCTTTAGTGGAATACAGTCCACTCCATCATTATCAAATGTCTCAATCTCTGCTGGAAAGTTCTTGGCATTTCTGGATGCCTGCTATCAGGTGACTTGCTCAAAATTGGTGCAGCCCGTTATTTGAGAGTTATTGTCCTAGCCTCAGCTGTTGGAATCGAATATAATATCGGCAACAATTCAGTTATACAAAATAGTAGGCTTTGTTTCTGCACAAGTCAGGAAATCTATATTGCTGGGAGAGATGAATATAGTCTCTAAAGAATTACCTTACTTGGCCTCAGTCTCACAGAGTCATCAGATAATTTCAGCTGAGACAGACTGCTCCATTCTTTAGAGATTTCAATTTTCTCCTTCTTGGATGGTAATTGGTGATTTGAAGCTACCAATGAAGAGTCATCTATAAAAATAAAAAAAAAAATGGATTTTGTTTTCCTAAACACTTCCTGAATTGTAAAAGTATCTTGAAATGGCTGACAAACACATCTGTCACCAGGTTTTTTGCCATTAATACAACTATGTTCCATTAGCTGATTTGGCTCACCGTTTTCGCCAAGTACAATAAAAGACTCTGGGGTTCTCTCTGGAAGTGGGGGAGGAATGTCATCATCCAACTGGGGAGAAACTGTAAATCCAAAACACTGGAAAGTTAGGACTTAGATTACAAAAATATCCGCTATAGTTAATTAAATTCAAGATTAAGGTCTGAGATCTTGTCCTGATTTTGTTCACTCCACAAAATCATTTATCCACTTGGGATTAATAGGATGTCAGTGAATCATCTAACTCACTAGTGGTTTATTTTCCAAAGTCCTGGAGCACTGCAAACTGCCCTCTGCACCTCCCAGCTGTTATTTGCCATAAATTAAAAAATTAAAAGACAGAGGCATTTTAATTTAAAAAAATTAAAAGCTTTGAAAGGGATTTCCAGTAGGAAAATGGCACCAAGAAAGGGCTTATCTCTTTTTCCCCAGAACAAAATCTTGATTGAGAAGGGCCTCAATGACTGCTTTTTCTATGCAATGATCTGTGTATGGAAAAGTACATCTATACTATTATACTTTTACATGAAGTAAAAGCACAGTGAACATCATGCCTGGTCTGAGGGTGAACTAAAGCCCATACACTGTATGAGTTGCACATTGTTTCCTATCACTGCTATTTTAAAAATTTATGGGTGATCAATGGCAGACCAAAAATCTTTGCCTGGGATGGTAGGGTAGGGGAATTACATTGCCAGGAGTTAAATATTCAATTTCCAGGCATGAAGCCCTGTTCAGACAATTTACAGATATCTGAAGGCCCGCTATGAAAATAATACCAAGTTGCACTATGTGTTGTGTTATGTTGTAGACTAATGAAAGCATCCAATGAAATGAAAACTCTCTTAGCATTGTTGTTAAAAATAAAGACAACCTGACCACATTAAACCTAGAAGTTTAAACAAAATGTAAAATATGAACACTTGCATATCTAAGGGCCCAAGACAGGTTTATGGGGCATTAATCAGAATAAAACTGGATAATGTGAACATCTTCATTATCAATCAGCTTGGAAGAATGTACCCCATTTAATATGTGTATACATGCCAAATCTAGGAAAAACTGATTATACGGTATTGTGCAGTATCCAAATATTATATGGCCTCGGCTGAATACACTTATCAGAATGTTCATTCTCATTACCAATGTCTGGTCTTTGTTAAACATAACTATCGGATGCACATGTATACCAGTTATCAGAAATATTCAAGGACAATTTAAGCTTTGTGTATGAAAGTGCCATTCACTTTCCATTTCCCATCCATAGTTCATTTCTAGTACAGTGCTTTCTTAATCCTTCATGGTGCTGTTACCCTGATGCTGGGAAAAACTGAAGGCAAAAGGAGAAGGAGATGGCAGAGGATAAGATGGTTAGTATCATAGGGGCAATGAACATGAGACCCCAGTTGGGGAATCCACAATAGACCTCCTCCCATGCAGTGAGTAGGGCAACAACCTGATGGTTGTTGGTTTTTTTGGTCATATCTAGCAAGCCTTCGTTTTATTCTTTTTTTATGGGAGAGAGGCTGCCTTCTGGAGCATTTACTGATATTCACTTTAATCAGATTGAGACAATTCTGGTGGCCTTGTATTGCCAGATATAAACATGAGTCAAAGCACATTTTCTTACTTGTGAGTAAACACAAACATGTGCCTTACTTTCACTTTCAATAGGCTTTAATATATTTTTCAGCTTATGAGGGACATACCTGAGGTCTCTTTGGGAAGCTTTGGGCGCAATCCAGAGTAACTACGGGGAATCCTTGCTCCAGTGTAAGAACAATTTGCTCTGGATTGCAATATGAATTTCCCATAGGTTTTCACTAGGTGGTGCAGTAACTACGGGTACACATAATGTCTCTTACGTGCTCCCGTAGTTACTCTGGATTGTAGGGTTTGTTCATCAAATAGGAACCATTCTGCTATTGTTGATTTTCTCACAGCCTGCCCTTTACAATAGGCTAAGGTAAGTTCACCTCAAGAGTATATGCACAATATAGTTCAGTTTCACTTTTCATAGGGCCCTATGCATATTTTTTGTTTTCTAGTTTTTTGGCTTTTGAAAGAACAGATATATTCCACTCCAGTTTTTTAATTGCATTTTGCTGTAAAATACGTATCCAATGGTATATATCATGATGGGGTCTATTGGGGTATATATCATGATGGGGTCTAACTATTGCAGTTTTAGCACGTCATCCTCTGGGCTCATCACCCAGTGTGGACCATATCCCCTTGTGACACCACAGCAAACTACTAGTACACCCTTATAATTCAAGGGTTACAAACACAGGTCAAACACAGGTGGGCTGAGGCCGGTTCGCACCAGATCTGTAGAACCTGTTGTTAATTAGGGGCTGACGTTAGCGAACTGGTTGTTAATTAGGGGTTGTTAATTGGGGGCCATCATCTTTGAATTGCATGCAAGTGTGTTTGAATTTCTCTTAAAGGGCCTCTGGATCTGTCCTCCCTCCTCCTCTACTCTCTACTCCCTCCTCCTTCCTCCCCTTCTGAGTGGGGCTCTCTCCCCCCTCCCCTTTTGAGCCTCCCTCCCCTTCTCTCTCCCCCCTCCCTAAGGGTTATCTTTTAATTTTAAAATACAAACAGTCTGTTCCCTTTACCCTCATTCAGACAAAGCATTGCAGTCATTCCAGAGCATATCAGACACTCATATCCAGAGCATATCAGACACTGAGATGGGAGGGGTCTGCAGTACTATATATGTCTCTTCAATTTTAATATTTTCAAGTCAGGGTTAGGAAATTCTTCATGCCCCAAACCTTTGTCTGATGCTATTCAGGAATCCTGTCTTTGTTAAACATCTTATTTTGATTAAAAACCTTATTTTTAGCAAGTTTTCAGAAGTTATTTCCTTGTGCAGTTTGCAAAGCATGATGGGTTTCTCATATGCAAATGAGGCAGCCTCGGATCAGGCACTGTGATTGACAGCTCAACAAAGGGCTCCTTGGGTGGGAATACAGAAGCCACACACGGCTGCTAAGAAAGCTCTGGGACGGAGCCTGTAGGAGGAGCATCAGAATGTTGTTAGGATGAGATCCTCCAGGGCTTTTGTTCCCTGTTCCTCCAGCCCTGTCTACTTTCCTGAGAGTAAGCTCTCTGTCTATAATGGGACTTTCTTCTGAGTAGACATGGTTAGGACTGGGCTCTGAGGCTGCAATCCCATCCACACTTTCCTGGAGGTAAGCCCCATTGGCTATAATAGGGCTTATTTCTGAGCAGACTTGCACAGGTCTGGTCTCTGGGATGCTGATATCCTATCCACACTTTCCTTGGAGTAAGCCCCATTGGCTATAATAGGGCTTCTTCTGAATAGACCTGCACAGGTCTGGGCTCTGAGGATGCTGAAACCCATGATAGTCAATGGGACTTACTCCCAGGAAAAAGGCTGGAACTGCAGCCTGACCCCAACCTGACTACTCAGAAGTAAGTCCCATGATAGTCAATGGGGCTTACTTCCAGGGCAGAGTGGAAAGGACAGCAGCCTCAGAGCACATCCTATGCAGATCTACTCAGAAGTAAGCCTCATGCCAGTCAATGGGGCTTACTCCCAGGGCAGAGTGGAAAGGACGGCAGCCTCAGAGCACATCCTATGCAGGTCTGCTCAGAAGTAAGCCTCATGCCAGTCAATGGGGCTTACTCCCAGGGCAGAGTGGAAAGGACAGCAGCCTCAGAGCACATCATATGCAGGTCTACTCAGAGGTAACCCACATGCTAAAATTTTTTTGAATTTTTTAATTAAAAAAATTCTCCCTGGCCCCGCCTGCTGACCTCGGCCCCGCCCCCTGGCCTGGCCTGGCCCCGCCCACTTCCGGAGAACTGGTTGTTACGGCAGGCTGGGCCCATCACTGGTTACAAAAAGTATCTGACAACTCGGTGCTAATCATGTCTGCTGAGAGGCAAATCCCATTATAGTCAATGGGGCTCACCTAAGTAAGAAGGAATTGGAATGCAACTTCAGTTCGTACCTCATAAGTTTTCATGAACTTACTCAGGCAAGCTGATTCCACTGTATCCAATGGAGCAGTATCCTGGGTCTGAGGACTAAATAGCAGGTGACTATGTCCTGCACTATCCAAGGGCTGGATAATGGTGTCCTCTGAAGACAAAAAAGGGGAAACAGGCAGTTTCATAGTAGAGTCAGGAACTGCGGGGGAAGTTGGATCCTCTGAAGAGAAGGAAGAAAAGTATGGATCCTCTGCTATCAAAATACAGGGCTGACGGCATAACTTCTTGCGTGTATATTGTTGCGTATTGCTTGACAGTGAATTCAGGTCAGTTTCATAGCCTCCAGGCTGGCGATCCAAAAAGGAGTCCAAGTTCTTGCTTGTTAACATTTGGGCAGCTCTTTGTGATACTAATTCAAAAGGGGTTGATTTAGTCTGTATCAGAAGTGCCTTTGAATATGGGCTTATTCCACTTTCACCTTCTGATTGCATAGCAAGAGGTATATCAGCCTGACAGTCTCCAATAAAATCCAAACTGTGGTGTTTATAGAGCGGCTGTCTTGTTAAACAGGAGTTCCAGTCTAGGGTGGCATCCACATTTCTGCTGTTGCAGTTCACAGCTCCATTAGAAAACATTTGTCTTACAGGAGAGGCATCTGCCTGGTGCCCATGTGTGCCTACCAAGCCCCATACATCATGGCCAGAATTCTGAGATGTTTTCTGTTCTTCTTGCATCAAGCTACAACAAAGATAAGGTGGGTTCAGAACTATGGTCATGCATAATATTTCCTTTTCTCTACTCATGAAACTCCACAGTGCTACAAAATGGCCATGGGTAAAAGAAAACACATAACATTCCCCCCTAAAAAGGGTCACACTTGCTTCTATATTCATATTGAGCCCTATAAAAAACAATTGTCTTGTCAATACCCCCATCAACAAGAAACTTATAAATGGATGGAGAAACTGCTGGAAATGCTTCTATGTATATAAAAATGCTAGTAACCTGCAGCTGTCGCTTGCAGAGGTACAAGCGGGTTACCTTTTGCCGCATCTGCCCATTTGCCACATCTCTCCTCAATGGTTCTCTTAATTGGCCCCTACCCTCTTCTCAACCTGATCTTCCTCACAGTTTGGGTTCAAATCAGTTCTCTGCCCTAGAGGCAGGCCTCCGTCAGTCTTGAAAGACTATGGTATCGTGCTCAGCGCTGCATACGCTGCATGTGAAGCACAAAAGCCTGGGTTGGATTGTTATGGAGGATAGGCTGTTACCCAAGCAGCAAATCCCCCCTCTCCACACCACTGAATTAGTCCAATGGCCAAGGCACATAGGCACAGAACCCTGAGAAGGTACCTCTCTTCAGCCTACTTGATTGACATGCTATGATAGCCAGAAAATGCAGACACCCTAACACACAGGCTAATGCTGCAATCCTAAAGACACTGTCCTGGGAGTAAGACCCATTGAACACAATGGGGCTTATGTTTGAGTAGACATGATTAGGATTGTGCATGACTTTTATGTAGAGAGAAGTTGCAAGAATTTTGTTTGGCAGCTTTTGGGGCACATAGCAGTACATAGGTTTCCAAACAGCCCAAAATCTTTATAAGGCAAAATGCAGACAGACAATTACCAGACAAGTGAAAGAGAGATCAAAATTGGGTGCAGATGAAACCCCTCCCTGCATTTCAGCCAGGTAATTGTTCTGGATTGAATCGAACACCACAGTACAACTACAACCACTAATATTCATAGTTTCTCATCCATAGTGATAAGGCATTTTATTTGTACAGCACCTACTCCAGAGTGTTTATGAATTTCATTAAAGATGAAATCTTTAATGAAGAACATTAGAACAGTAGTCTGTAGAAAATGAAAATGGAGGTACCATATCGGTAGCATTGTAATTGCCAATAGAAAAATTAATGAAGGAGTGGTCTAAGAACAGTTACATTTCAATAGGGCAGGGGTCTCCAAAACCAGGCCCTGGGTCCAGATGTGACTCTTAGCAAGCCTCAAGATCTCTCTATCTGGCCCCTGGGTAAGCCCTGTAATCCACTACAATACATTGTTATATGTACATTTATGTAATTTTATTCAAATTTGAAATGTAAATTAATTTTTTGGCCCCTGACACAGTATCAGAGAGATGATGTGGCCCTCCTGCCAAAATGTTTGGAGACCCCTGCACAGAGGAACAAGACAGACAGAGTAGACAAAACACTGCACTCTCTAGCGAAGGGGGAAATGTGGATATAGACCACACCAAACCTAAGCACTTCTAAATTGCATTTGTTTCTGTGGGGGAGACAAGTACATATTCTACCTCTGAAATTAGTGGAACTTAAACAAAAGATATAACCCAGCATTAAAAATATAACAGAAAACATATAATACAACATAAAATGAACATTTTAAAGCCTGTTCTCACCTGTTCAGTGGAGCCTGGAATGTCCTGATTGTTGGATGGGTTGTCTCAGTCTACAGAAGACAACAGGATGAGTTTTTGGTGGCATTAGAGGTCAGCCAGGTTGGCTCACGCACACCTGACCAGGCTGACCCTTGGGGTGTCAGTACTAGTGGTAGTGGCAGAACATATTGTACTATCAGGTGTGTGGGAGGAGGGTGATTGGCCCGAGCAATCTGGTACCAGAGGAGGGGATTGGAGTGCAAGCAGCAGTTATGGTTACCAGAGTGTTTTTGCTGGTGGGGTAGGTGTAGGGAAACGATATGTCATAACCAAAAAGAGGATAAGGCCCCCCAAATTGTAGGACATACTATAAAAATGTAGAAAAATAAAACAAAATAAAAATAAAACAAAAGCTTAAAAACACTCATATATATTGCTTTCATGTGGTTAATTTAAACACTATACTATTAATAAACTATCACTAACAGTATTAAACTATTAGATGTATTAATAATATATCTAATTGATTAATTACAAGAATTCTACATGCAGCCTGCTCACAAGGGAAAAGTGGGACTAAAGATTTTTTTCCCAGGACACAAGGCTGAAAAAGAGGACATATCCTGGAAAAAGAGGACATATGGTCACCCTGAGTAGGTGCCAAGAGTCCATGCAATGTCAGATCCCACCAAGCCAAAGCATAGACCATGCACAAGAGATCAGTAACGTTATATCTCTTCAGTTTCTGAGACTGAATCCTAACTCCAAATAAGGGCATATCTGTGTGGGCTGTTTTGGTGTAAAGTGTGCTCCTGCCAGCCACTCAGTCTGTGCGGGCAATCACTATGCAACTCCTGCTCCCAGTGGAACAACTTCTCATGCTACCACTCAGGCATGTGTGTCCTGTACATCTGGGCCATCTGAGAAATGGGCTTCCTTTAGATTCTACAACCTCAACTCATTGGCTTTCAGAATGCCATTTTTGGTAAAATGATGCAGTCTTAAAGGGTCTTAAAAACTGAAAGAGCAGCAGCCAAGATCTGTGAAGCCACATCCTGGTTCCAATGATTTGAGACAACCTGGCCTCCTGCTTCTGCTAAACCACACAACTGCCCACAACACATCACAGAGAGAGCAACTTGCTCAGCTTGAGCTGGAAGTCTCTGCAAATAGTACATCAGTAAAAAATAGAGGGGTTGCTGGGCTCAGTATGGAGGTGGTTAGAAAAGCAACCAGTGGCATTAAAGACTAAACTATGTTTTCCCTGATGACTTAATTAGCCAAATGAATCATCGCTCATAAATCCTGAACAGTGATAAGGACAGAAGGGGCAATACATTCCCAAAATTCCATACACTGTAGTCTCAAAATTTTAGGACATGTCATGTCGTTGAATAAGGGCACACACAGAGGGAATTTCCAGTTCCAGGCCTTCATATTCCTCCTTATTCATGTTCCTGAATCTTTGAGGGTGTTTCTAGAAAGGGGGAACAACCCCACTGGGTACACTAAAATCAGTATGCCAAACATTTGGGATCCATCATCTGACTGTGCAAACCAGTACAAATCACTTCTAGTCCAAGCGACCCTTTATGCAATAAAGTACTTAACAGTGACCCACAGTTTAACAAATTTCCAGCTATAGGGAAAATATTTTGGTACCTCTTGCATATATGCAATGTTGGGCACAAATGGCTTAATTAGCAAACTAATGGGAGAAAGAGGTATTTAGTCACCTAAGGTCATCTGAGGGGGCCTTGTTGACTGTGCCACCACCAAGGGAATTGAAGGGCATGGTGGCCTGAAACAGGGCCTTCTCAGTGGTTGCACCCCGCTTCTGGAATTCCCTTCCCCTGGAGTTAAGGAAATCTCTCTCCCTATGGGTTTTTCAGCAGGTCCTGAAGATGTTTTTGTTTATTAGGGCTTTTAATTAAGGCAGGTAGGTTTTAATTATTGTTTTTAATTTTAAATGTTTTTAAATTTTTGTATATGCGTGTTTTTATTATATTATGTATTAAATTGTTTGTAGCCCCCTTGGGTCTACATAGCAGAGAAAGGTGGGGTATAAATACCTTTAATTGATTGATTGATTGATTGATTGATTGATGCAGAATAGTTTTTTAATAAAGCAGACATGTTTATTATTTTTGGAGTCTGTAACAGCAATTTCACTGTATGGTACCAGTTCACTGTATTGTACCCTGTATACCTATTGCTTTTTGGTTCTATTAGGCTCTTGTAATAGTCTTGTTACAGTGTTTGATTCAAGGTGGCTGATGTAGCCATAGAGTATTAAGAGTACCTGTACTATTTGATTCAGGTTTGTTTACTGCTTTCCAAAATAATACACACATAACAACTTTGGTGGCAGAGTAATAGGAACATTAAATGTCAATCCTACGATTAGGAATCATGAACAATTACCTCTGTAGCAACGGCAACAGAAAAATTGGAGGGTGCCTCAATTTGTCTTTTAAACAGTTCAGTCACAGCATCATAGACTAACCTATATTGTTCCTGAAAGACAGCAGTTATATTACACAGAGATATATCACATCCTATTCCTTTTTCTACTTCATTGGCCTGGATTGTCCAGCACTATAAAGAGCTCATGTGCTGACATTTTCTAGCACGCAACCACTGTTCCTAGACTCGCACTTCCTAAATTTAAGGTCAGGGAAGTAAATTTAAAAAGCAGATGTAACTGTGTTTCATGCTGAACTTTGACAATGTGGAAGCAGTGGTGTAACTAAAAGGGGAAGAAGTTGTCAGTCTTGTAGGGATCCTCACCCCTTTGGAGCCATTCCAGGTGAGAGGAGCAAAATGGAGCCCTATGGCTCCATACAATAAAAACCTTACAGTAATCTCCAACAGTATGGTAATCTCCCAAGAAGGTCCAGTGTGCTTGCAGGGAGCTTATACTTTGTACTTGTAGGGAATTTGTACCTAGCTTTCTCACACAAGATTTCCTTCTTAATGCACAGCAACGTCTGTACAGATAAGCAGGTTTCCTAATACATCTGATATAGGTATGGATTAAATGAAAACAGAATTTTCTGAACATACCTGAGTTTGCACTAGTAAAGGCCTCTGTGTGCGCATTTCCTGAATCAGATTAAAAATGCTGAAGTTCATTGGAAGAATCTTAGGATGAAGAAAAGTACAAAAAAATTATGTTGTGCAATGTGGTAGGAAACCCGCATTTATTCACTTTATAATGGCGGCATATCTTATATCAGAATTTATCTCAAGTTTCTAATGAAGCTTCATTATAAACTGATTCTCCTTCTTATATAGGTGCCATTCTGGCAAAAAAACTTGTTTTTCTCCATTGAAAACATCAGTAATTTTCTCTTGGGTAACACTGGGAAATAAATTCGTGGCCATGTGATAACACAGATGGCCAGACATATAGTCACATGGAAAGCCTGAACAAATGGTTTATTAAAAGTTTTAGAGGGAAACACTCACTCCATCTTTTAACAAGGTCCATGTATAATCAACAGCACAGATGACACCTGTTCGTCCACAGCCAGCACTGAAAGAAGAAAGGACATACCATAATGGGCTGCTGAAAAGTGGGCAAGAATAGCGCTAGTTTACATTTATTATTCATCACTCAAGTTTCTTTTTCCCAATATGTTAACGGAGCAACATTCTAACTGTCCTGAAAATTCCTTACTACTACTAGTACTTAGTACTGTACAGTGTTCGTCAGCCTTGGGGTTGTGACCTCAATGGGGGTGACAAATGGGGTCACGATGGTGTCCTGACCTCAGTAGTGGGTCACGGCAACTTAACAGGAATGAAAAAGGCTAAAGACCACTGGACCAGAACACCACCAAGAATAGGGAGAGGCATCTAGGGTACGCCTTCAGGTACTTGGAGATTGTGTCCCAGCCCTGCTCAGGTTCTTAGCAAATGTGCTAAAATAACTTTCACTTCCGCGAGGCTTCCTGTATCTATAGGGTACAGTATTAGGCTACTATGGCACCATCAGTATTAGGCTACTATGGCACCATCTTCCGGGAACATCTCCATGAAGTGGTATGTACCCATAAGAGACTCTTATGACTCATGCTTACCAGCAATAAAGGAGGTAGAACATTTTGGGCTTTGGGTAGAGTGACCAAAGCCTTGAAAGTGAATGTAGCAAACACAGTAAACATAGAAAAGGATCCAGCAGAGAGGCACAATCAAGAAGAATTTGTACCTACCATGTGATTGTATTCGACTCATGTTTACCTGCTTTTGAGCAATAATAAAGGAGGTAGAACATTTTGGGCCCTTAGGAATTTTGCAGTAGGTCATTTCCTGTGATAACTAAGTAGACTCACCTGCAATGTACACACACAGGCACATCACCGTGTGTTTGGTAGCATCGCATCTCAGAAATGAGCTGTAAAATCGGGTCAATAGAGGATGGTACATCATGGTCCGGCCAGCGTTTATAATGAAAATGGTAAACAGTTCTGATTTCCTGTAAAAAGGAATAGAAAGGGAGGAAGCTTTTATTGCAACCATTTTATCTAATTCCACAGTGATCCTTCCTTGCCTGATGTCACCGTGGCTGGATGGGGAAGAGACAGGGTGACCAGATTATTCCTGAACCCCAGGGCCAAAATTCCTGAACCCCAGGGACAAAATTCCTAATCCCAGGCCAAAATTCCTACCTGCTTAAAAAATTGCCAAAAATGTATTTTTTTCAGTTTTTTGACCATAACTTTTAATAGGAAGGAGATATTTCCAAACTGATTTTTGCATTGGATTCTGCTCTTCAATACGAATCCAACGACATATGGCATGATGGGGTACTGTGCACTATCACGAAGTTTCAAAATGAAGCCAAAATGTAGGACAATGAAGCAAAAATGTAGGACACCTGGACAGGAGGCTAAAAATCCGGACAAATCTGGGTTTTTCTGGTCATATGGTCACCCTGGGAAGAGGGATAGGCCTCACTAACCATCTAGCATAACTTGTAAATGGAATAAATAGCCTTTGTAGACCAAGATGAAGGATATCCCTGTGAAGGAAATATCACTTCTTCCTCACAATTCTGCAAGGATGCAAGTTCCTGGAAATAAACTGCCCTGTCCTCACTTGCTCAGGAACACGACACCGTTTGCTTTCCCCATGTTGGTGATTCATCTGCACAGAACACACAGTGGGTTGATCACATGTTACTATTCCCTGGCTTCTCCCACACTTACACTGTCGTTGAGTTTCACTTTCAGAGTGCGGATCACATAGTCATTCCTCTTTGCTTTAGCCTCCTATAGAAAAAAACAATCCAGACTGATGTTTTCTGCAGATATTTTCATAAAGCAGATCATGGATTATGAACTGATTCAATAGGAAAGGGGAGAAACGGATGTACTCACACAAGAAATAGAAAAAGGTCCCAAAAGGAGAGGAGACTCATCCACATCTACCCAGTAACGTTCACATTTTTTCTGTTAGAGCAAAAATAAAAAGGAAACTGTAGTTATAGGCTTGTTGTGTTGATTCTTTCTTCTCTCTTCTAGAGAAATAACTGATTTCTGTTAAGTAAAAACATCAGACACACCTGCACTATAATTACAGATGTGTTTGTTAAAATGCTGCTTGTGAGAGCAAGAAGTCTCTTTTTTGGAAAGGCAGCATTGGTGTCTCCATTTGTATTGTATCAAAATTTGCATTGTATTTCAAATTGCATTGTATCAAAAGGGCCCCTTTAAAACTTTGTCTTTGGCCCTAATACATCCAAACAGTATCTCAGTGAATCCTGACCTGTACTATAGTGAAGTGGTTCTCAGACATTTGGTTTCTGGGCCTTACAAGTAACCTTGATGGGACCCACTGACAAATGCAAAGTCTTGGGGAGCTCTAGAGTCCATGGTATGCTCATGGGGCCCTTGAACGGAGGCCAGCTAGGACCACACTTTTGAATAATATTGCTTTAATGTTTCATTACAGTTTAGTCCTTCAACATCCCAACATCAAAACAAAGGTAGTATCCCAAAGAGGTAGAGTGTGGAAAAGGACTTTGAGACTAATCATATGGAAACCAGATTCCAGGAATGAAATAATAAAACAGTCTGGCTTGGCTTTTATTGAAAGTAAATTACACTGAGGTGTCTGTTCTGAACACGTGCCATTGTGTGAATGGAATAAACATCTTTTAAGAGACTTTCCTGTTTAAGAAGGGAAGGGTGAACTGATGTATGAGAGTAGAACCAAAACTGGTATACAATCAATAACTGGTATTGATTTCAGATAATAACATCAATTCTTTTGTGACATCAGCAATTCTATGTGCTGGTGCTGTACTCACCTTTCCCATTTCAAATTCCATGCAAGCCATGACCACAAGCTGAAGAGAAAAAAAGAAAAGGCATCTGAATGGCATTCTTTTATAATGGCAAAACATTTATTTCCAGTAGCATCTATAGTGCACTAAGCATGATGGTCACAATGAAAATGGTTCTAGTCAGGGAGATTTATTGTGCAATCCTAAGTACAGTGGTGCATCACATAACAAGATTAATTCGTTCTGGAAGCATGCTTGTTATGTGAAATGCTCTTTTATATGAAGTGGATTTTCCCATAGGAAATAATGGAACCTCAGATGATTGGTTCCAGAACCCCAAAAATATTCATATAAAAATGTTAACTGGATGTAAAAAATGATGACAAAACACTGGAATTGAAATCAAAGCATGCATTCAATGTGTATGATCCTATGAAGTCTACATAGGCTGCAGTCCTAAAGACACTTTCCTGGGAGTAAGACCCATTGAACACAATGGGGCTTACTTCTGGGTAAAGACAAGGTTAGGAGGCTGCAATCCAAGACACCTTCAAAGTGTCTCCCCACTTTCTCCTTCTCTCCATCCTGAGCCTCTCTCTCCCCTGCTCCCTTCTGGCTAGCCTTGAGCTGCTTCCCTCTTCTCCACTGCTGTTCTCTCCCTCTGCCTAGCAGATGCCTGGCCACAGGAGGAACAGCATGGAAGTGTTGCTTTTGCGATGGGGAGGAGTGCTAGGCAGCCCTAATGCTTTTTAAAAGAGCTGCCGGCCAGCGCATTTGCCCCAACAGCCAACGAGTGTGCTTATTAAGTGAAGCAACACTTGTTATGTGAGGCAGAATTCTAGAGAAATTTTTGCTTGTTATATGGATCACCTGTTAAGTGAGGCACTTGTTAAGCGAGATACCACTGAATGTCTACTCAGAAGTAAGTCCCATTCTGTTCTATGGGACTTACTTTCAGGAAAGTGTGAATAAAATTGCAGCCTTAGATTTCTGTATTTTTTAAAAAATCATCCATAACCAGAATCCTCTAAGAACAGAATAAATCATACATAGTTGCCTAATTTATTTGAAACTAGTGAAAAGCGTACCCGCGTTGTGGGAGTAACATTTCCCCATACGCCATCCCCCCATGGGCAACTTCTCCCCCATGCGCAACTTCCCCCCATGCGCAACTTCCCCCATGCACAACTTCCCTCCATGCACAACTTTTCCCCCATGCACAACTTTCCCCCCATGCACAACTTCTCCCATGCGCAACTTCCACCCATGCGCATCAACCCCCATGCACAACTTCCCCCATGCACACCACCCCCCCATGTGCACCAACCCCCCTCCTAACAACATCCCCCCAGTGCACCAGGCAGAGAGCACCAAATTGGCTGGAGGTTGGTCAGTCTCCCATGTTAAGTATAGGATAAAAACACGTTGCCCCCTTTTCGGCCTCTTAAGGGTTAAATTTCTCCAGATGGGTTCTTGGTGGGTTTTCATGTGACAGAAGGAACTCCCTCCCAGAATTCCCTGCTTCTAGGCCCAGCAGTTGGGGTGGAATGTTGATGAGTCAGCAATTCTCCAATGCAAAGTATAGGGAGGAAAACGCATTGCACCCCTTTTCACCCCCTTCCCGTTGGAATTTCCGAAAACCGGTTCTTAGTCCACCCCTCCCTCACGGAAGGAACACCCACCCCAAATTTCACGCTTCTAGGCCCAGCAGTTTTGGCAGGGCGGTGATGAGTGAGTGAGTGAGTCAGTCAGTCAGTCAGTGACTTTTCTCTTTTATATATATAGATGTAATGTTTGGTGTAGTTATGGTGTGCAAATTCAAATATAAAGAAATATCTATATGCCCACTTTTCAGTCCCTCAAGGAGTCCTGCATAGCAGCTACCATTGAACACAGTTTCATAAACATCCATTAAATCAAATCAAATCAGACTGAGCTAACGGCAACATTAAAAAAATCACCAGGGAAATATACTGAAGTCACCCCAAAGTGCAATAAAACAAAACAATTTTCACAAGATACTGAAAGACACTTCCATTTATTTATTGTTCATGTTTTTATAATTCATCTTTTCTCCAAGGAGCTCAGCATAATATATTAGTTCCTTCCTTTTCTTCTTTTGTTCTCACGACAACCCTTTGAGATAGGAAAGGCTGAGAGATAGAGCCTAGCTCCAGATCACCCAGCAAGCTTCATGGCTCAGTAAGGATTTGAACCTGGATCTTCCACGTATAAGGGCGCAATCCAGAGTAACTATGGGGAGTCCTTGCTCCGGTGTAAGAGCAATTTGGTCTGGATTGCAATATGAATTTCCCATAAATTTCCCAATTTTCACTGGGTGGTGCAGTAACTATGGGTGCACGTAATGTCTCTTATGTGCTCCCGTAGTTACTCTGGATTGTAGGGTAAGTCCAACTCCAGTACTACAACACTATCTTGGCTCTCCTTTGTGCAAATTGGTTTCCCCTGATTTCTGTCATTTCTTCTATCAGCATTTATGTGCAGCTGGTAATTCCCTGTCTAGTCTTATACTGCTCATACTACTTTTATAGCCATTTATTATAGTGGGTGATCAGAATATATACTGTCGTTGAAAGTATATGACTGTATCTTACCTGGACTTTATATTCCCAAATCATCCTCCAAAAATCAACAATAGTTGTGGGAAGTGGACCCTGGGTTGCAATGTAGGCCCTTGGGTCATATACACCCTAAAAAATAAGTAAATAAAGTATAAGCCATGAAAAAACACCTAGGATCAGTGCACTCTTGAGCATTTTACACTGATATCACAAAATGGGATAAGCATAATCATTAACATCGATGAAGATTATAACCTGTCAAATGAGAAACTGTAAATTTTCCTGGAGTGGTTCTGATAAGAGAAGAATCCAGTCATAGATTCTTTGTAAGCATATATGAGCCCAATTCTAACCTGTCTATTCAGAAGAAAGTCCCATCATTGTCAATTGATCTTACTCTGAGGAAAGTGTGGATTGGGTTGCAGCCTATGTAATACTAGTAACAGCCAGCAGCTATTACTTGCAGCTGTTGCTTGCAAAAGCACAACACAACTACATTCACCAGGAAAAAACTTTCCAGCATCTCAGCTGCCCTTTTGCCTCCTCTCTACTCAATAGCTCCCCTCATTTGGTTCTCCTCAACATCAGGAACACTTCCTCCATACACCTTTCACATTTTAAGACAACTCTGATCACATAGTTATGCTATACCTGGAGAGTATGAGCATGTGCCTCAGTTTTCCACTCAACAAAACTAGATTATATCATTTATGTCCAGTGGTGGGATTCAAATAAATTAACAGCAGGTTCTATGTCCTAATAACCTAAATTAACAACAGGTTCTATGTCCCATTAGTAACTGGTTCTCAGAACCAGGCGCTCATTAGCAAAGGGTTCTATAGAACCTATGAGAAGCCCACCACTGTACTATGTCTGCATGTCAAGGCTGGCCCAGATCCAGTCCAGTCTCCACTGGAGCACCCTTTCCAGCTATCATCTATATAACTGGGAAGGAGCATTCCAGTAGCTAGGAATTAACACATGTTAATTTCTGAGTAACACCTCAGACTTCATTGCACTGAGCTATTTTTTCTTACTTTTGTAGGGTGTGATGCTTGTGGTGCACCCCAGATAGCACATAAGTGTGAACCAAACGACTAGCAAGAATTGGGGGCAACGGAGAATTGACAGTTGGCATCAGTCGGCAGCCAGACATTCCTGGCTCTCAAAATACACAGCAATGGAACATTAACACTTGCCATAAGTCCATGTATTTGCTATGCGCTAAATAAATCTTATTTTTGTATTTTATATTCTGCAATATAAATTCTGCAATATATATATTGCAATATATATATTCTGCAATATATATTCTGCAATGCCATTTTTGATCATTTTTCCATTAAGCTCATTAGCCTCTTGGGGACAGTTCAGTTAATCCAGGCCCATGAGATAAATTCATGTGCATGCATTCAATAGGCAACAGAAAGTCTTGTGAACAAGTTATTACCTTAATGAAATTGGCATTGATATAATGAGAGTCTTTATCTGATGTGATTAGGGACAGTTTCACTCTGCTATGGTCATCTAAAAGAAAGGGGGGAAAAGAAGGTACAAATATCAGCTGCAAGATGGCTCCACTTCACATTAAGGTTCACTGGGAGAAATACTATATGAGAAGATAATGTTGGGTGTTGTCTTCCAAGGCAACTGCACAAGCAGTCCAAGCAACACAGGCAGCACAATCCAGAGCAACTATTCCTTGCACATAAGAGGCCGCAGGGTGCCCTATCTATCACTAGGGTGGAGCAACTGCAAGATGCTCCAGCCCAGTTACTCTGGAAGAGGCTTAGGGCAGAGCAAGGCAACATAGGGTGTCCTAAGAGAGGTGGACCTGCTCTGCCCTAACTGGGGCAGCCTAAGCAGCTCAGGAGAGGCAAGTTGAGGGCAAGTTTAGCATTGCCTAGGGCAAAGCAGTTACTCTGTATCCAAAGCCTGTTTCAAGGCAGAAATGCCCTCTTCCAGTTCCTCAGAGATATACCACCTCAGGAGCAGGTATAGTAATGAGTAGTCCCATAGGGGTCCATGATAAGGCCTGAGTAAGAATGGTATTGTTGACCAAAAATCTGAGTTCTTGGCCAGCCTAGCTGCAATCCCTGCCTCTCAACCTCAGGATATGGCACAACTATGGCAGCCCACTAACCTCAGGATACAGCAGGCCACTCCAAGCATCCATCTTGCACTAGAAGAACTGCAGCTGTAACTGGTTGTCAGGAACTGCTGGGCTTCCTTATAATGTAGGCACCACAGCTGTTCCTTCTTCAGTGTGATCTGAGGGGGGTCTACTCAGGAGCAAGCCCACCCCAGCTGTCACTGACTTAGCATGCTCTGGAGCAGTTAGGGCAGCCCAGGCTTCCTGACTCTCTGGATGCAGCATAACTTTCTGTTCTGGATACAGAATAGTTAGCAGAGAGCAGTTAGGGCAGAGCAGGTTGAATTTGCTCTGGATTGTGCCCATAGCTGAGTACATTTGGGGCCAAGAGTGTTGCTTCCCATAACATTTTCTGCCCTGAACAAAAAGGAGTTCGTGTGTGGGAAATATACGTGCTTAAAATCCATATATCTTTGCAAGAGCCTTTGGCTTTCTTTGCTTTCAGAAAATGCTTGTACATCACAGACACCCAGTTTTATAACTTAACATCCTCTATATGTCAAGTTAAGAAAAGTTTATTTTTCTGTGTGTTTGTTTTGGAGTAGATTACATCTGCCAGACTACGTGCACCATTGAACACATCTCTCTACCACCTTCCCAGTCCCCTGCAGGTTGCCTTTCTAGATGTGACAGACTCTGGAGAGTGAAGCTCATTCCTGTTACAAGGGTGAAGAGCCAGCATTGTTCGAAAACAATTCTGTGTTCATGACATAAATGCCAAAGGAGCATATAACACTTTCCCTTGAAGTGGTACATATTTGTCTACATGCATTTACATGCTTTCAAACTGCTAGCTTGGCAAGAGCTTGGGAGCCCACTACATCATGTAGTACTTGAGTACCAAACCACACAAACTTAAGGTTGACAAGCACAGCGCCTTTAACCCCAGAGCCACAACAACCCTTACCCAAAATATCATACCCTTGTGTAAAAAAAAACAGCAAAAGAATGTTATGTCCAATACAGACAAAATTCAACAGGTGGCTGGAAAGATTTAAAAATACAGTGGTAAGTCTTTAATTCCTGGCATACATGGCAAGATGTCCTTATAGCGATTCTTGCTGGTGTTTTCTGGCCTCTCAGATGCAGCTGTCGGGTAAATTTTGTCTGCTTTGTAGGTTGCCGACTGTCTTTTCAGTTTCTGCAGTTAAATAAGAGAAAGATGGCAGGGATCATATGAACAGTGTCACAGGATTGCAGCTCTAATTATTTTCTGATTGGCCTCTCTTGAAACAAACACAGGTGAGAAAAACAAAATACTGTACAGTATTTGATTTTACATAGTAGCTGGAGGCTTCCGGGAAGTGGAAAGTTTTCACACCAAGTAGGAACCATGTGTAACTTGGGCATATGCATTTCTGATGTGGCTTTTCAGTAAGCGTAGAACTTTTGTAGCCCTTACGCAGGTGTGATGCGGTGGGATCACAATCAGCTCAGCCATGTGTGGAAAATATGAAACTCCTTCAGCTGACAACAGAAATAATTCAACGGCAACTAGCTGCTCATGGTATTTTGCCAACTCCTATACACATACACACATGCACACACAAACACACAACTTGAATCAAAACTATTGCATCTCCCAGTGCCCACCACAAAATAAAGCAGAACCTTATGGATTAAAGGAGTGTGAGATGACTGAATTATTCATAAACTTCAGCTGCTTTTACAGAATTCATGATTTTGTCTTTTGCAGATTCCTACACAGCCTATCATCACCCTGTCATTTTATTTATTTTAATTGCTTGCTCATGCTCCTGTTAGTCCTGAAATGAAGAATACAGTACAGTTTTCCTCCAGTAGTGTGGGGTATACATTTCCCAAGATTCAAGTTCTGTGTGAGACTCCTATATTTTTAAAAGGTGAAGGTGTCCCCCACAGGTTGCTTCGCTAATAGTGAAAAATTCTTAGGATGCTGTTCATCCCCTTTATAAAAGGCCATAGAGCCAAGGTTGTCCAAAGATGTCTCTGAGGTCATGTGGCAGGCAGGACTAAATGCCAAAGATGGACAGAACACTGTGTGTAGGTACCAAAGTGGTACCTATTTCTATATATAGACATATATAGAAGACATTTATTATTTTAATTAAAAAATGTATACTCCACCTTTCCTATCTCAAGGCAAATGCCCAAGGCGTCTTACCCAATTAATACTAAAATATAAAATATGAGACTATAAGTTAAGGGTAAAATCCTAACCAACTTTCCAGTGTTGACCTAGAAATGCAGCCCGCCCCCAAGGTAAGGAACAAACATGCCCTTACCGTGAGGAGGCGTCCTGCACTGCCTCCCCATTACAGGATGTGACACATGCCATTTTGTTGCAGGTAAGTCAGTGCTGGAAAGTTGGTTAGGACTGCACCCAAAGTTGCTTTCTTATGTGGCAAGAAATTGGCTTTGCATTGCCCAGAATGCTCTGCTACCACTGTCAATCACTGTCAATCATCGCCAGTTTGATTTAACTGTAAGAAATCAATGCCAAAGAGGCAGGAAATACTCGTAATTATAGGAATTATGACAATTCTGTCTGTGAGAATGCAACTGAATTGCACTTCCTGTCATTGGACTTCTGGCGCAATATATGAAAAGGAACTCACAGAAGTAAGATTTTTTTCTTCCATTTACAATGCTTATTGCAAGATCAAGATACATAACAGCTTAAGCCTCCCCACATTCCTTTCCACGTATTACACCAGCAACACGGCAAGAATAAAAACAACAAAATGTGTTTGTACACAATAGAGTGGTGCCTCACATAACAAATTTAATCCATTCCAGAGGCATGTTTGTTACGTGAATTGTTCTTTACATGAAATGGATTTTCCCATAGGAAATAATGGAAACTCAGATAATTGGTTCCACAATCCAAAAATATTCATATAAAAATATTAACTGTATGTAAAAATGATGACAAAACACTGGAATTTAATTCACAACATGCATTCAGTGTGCATGATCTTATGAAGTCTACTTAGGTGAAAGACACAATCCTAAAGACACTTAGGAGGCTGCAATACTAAAGACATTTTCCTGGGAGAAATCTCCATTGAACACAATGGGGCTTACTTCTGAGTAGGCATGGTTAGGAAGCTGCAATCCTAGTCACTTTCCTGGGAGTAAGCCCCACTGAACAGAGCTGGGGTGCTTGCTTTGGCTGGGGTTTGTTCAGGTAAGGGCAGGTCCGGTCTTCTGGGGGGGATGAGGGGACTGGGGGCCTTTTGGGGGTGGAAGGATGCTTGGAGGGACTGTGGGACTTTTGGGGGTGGGAGGGTGCTTGGGGGACTGGGGAGCCTTTTGGGGCGTGGGAGGGTGCTTGGGGGAACTGGGGGGCCTTCTGGGGGGTGGGAGAGTGTTTTGGGACACTGGGGGGAGATACAGGTAGCTGCGAGTAGCGGCTGCTACTTTAAAAGCCTGGTGTTCTTCCTAGAGAACGCCAGGCTTCCTAGAGAGTGGGTGTTGTGGGGGAGGAGCATCCCCTCGCCCGTGCACACCCTCCAGCCCCTTATCTCTCTGGCACTTTAAATTTAAAGCACATTAAATTTAAAGCACCAGAGAGAGAAGAGGCTGGAGAGTGCATGCTGACAAGGGGATGCTCCTCCCCTGCAGTGCCTGCTCTCTAGCTTTTAAAGTGGCAGCCTCTACTTGCGGCTGCCTGTGTCTCCCCCCAATGTCCCCAAACACCCTCCCATCCCCCAGAAGGCCCCCCAGTGCTCCCAAACACCATCCACCCCCCCCCAAGGGACAGACCTGCCCTTACCTGACCCGTTCATTCAGGTAACAAGCGCAGCTGGCATTCATTACCTGAATCAAATCTCGCTACCTGAGGCAGAGGCCCTGGGTAACAGTATGTTTGTAACCCAGAACACACATTACCCAGGGCATTTGTTAGGCAAGGTACCACTGTAAAGCTAGTTTGTTTCCAAAATATATTTTACTATTTTTAACTACAATGAAATATAACAAAAATTATAACACAGTAGTATTGTAATTTCATTCTTGATAAAACTTGTAAATAGACCTGTTACATTTATGTCATTTTAATGAAAATTGTTTCTCTTTACAGCAGTGTTTCTCAACATTTGTCCACCAATGTATCACTTCATATGAACCACCTATTTTAAGTACCACCAGAAGTAACTGGTGATGACATTATTGGCGTCCCTTCTGGGAGGACAGATGTGACACAACAGACACAAGTAAGAGGCTTAGGGTGGACAGAAGGGCTTTCTTGAATGCAGTGCTGGTTCCTAAAGTACTGTTTTTTGTGTTCCTCATCTCACTCCTGTGTGGCAGGTGTCTAGGAAACCCATGAGTACCACCAGTAACATCAAGTACCACTGGTTGTACCTGTCTTTCTGGTTGAGAAACACTGCTTTATAGCATTTACAATAAACATGAGTGCACTTATTTTCTCAATGTTTATTTACGTCCCAAAAATTATTTATAATCTTTCCCAGTCATTTATGAAATTAACCATAGCTTACAGCACAATCCAGAGCAACTAATCTGTCCACATAAGAGCCCTTGGGTTGCCCTGTCTAACACTAGGTTGGAGCAACTGCAAGATGCTCCAGCCCAGTTACTCTGGAAGAGGCTTAGGGCAGAGCAAGGCAACATAGGGTGCCCTAAGAGAGGCGGACCTGCTCTGCCCTAACTGCTCTGCCCTAAGCAGTTTAGGAGAGGCAAGTTGAGGGCATGTTTAGCATTGCCTAGGGCAGAGCAGTTACTCTGTATCCAGAGCCTTTTTCAAGGCAGAAATGCCCTTTTCCAGTTCCTCAGAGATATACCACCTCAAGAGCAGGTATAGTAATGAGTAGACCCATAGGGGTCCATGATAAGGCCCAAGTAAGAATGGCAGTGTTGACCAAAAATCTGAGTTCTTGGCCAGCGTGGCTACAACCCCTGCCTCTCAACCTCAGGATATGGAACAACTACGGCTGCCCACAAACCTCAGGATACAGCAGGCCACTCTCCATGTATTCACTGTAGAATGTACTGGCATCTCATCAGGGACTCCTTATAAGGCAGGCACCCAGTGGCGTCACCAGACTGGTGCAGCTGGTGTGGGCTGCATTGGGTGACGCACTCCATATGGGGTGATGTACCGGAGTAGTTTGACTGTCCTTTGGCAGGCCCAGGGCATCAGCATACCCATTCAGTCCTGCTCCAAGGTGGAGTAGCAGCCAGAAGCTGCCACTTGTCCTTGGAGTTGGCCCAAACAGCCAGCTGAGGTGCACTGCTCAGAAACACACTGAGCATGCCGAACAGCTTCAGAGGAGACTTCCTTAGAGCAGAGGAAGTCTGTGCCTCGGCACGGCCATTCAGCCTCATGCAGGAGGTGGAGCAGCAGCCGAATGGCTTCAGAAAGAGTACTGCACAGGCACCAACTCTGACGCCTGCACAGTCTCCTCTGAACCCGAAAGGCTTCAGAAAAGTACTGCACAAGTGTCAGAGATGGTGCCTGCACAGTACTCTTTCTGAAGCCAGTTGGCTTCAGAAGCAACTGCGCAGGCGCCAACTTTGGTAGGGGGTGCAGGTAGGGTTGTGTCACCACTGTAGGCACCACAGCTGTTCCTTGTGTCACAGCTGTAGGCATGCAGGCAGTCCAGGTAGGGGGTGCACGCAGAGTTGTGTCACCACTGTAGGCACCACAGCTGTTCCTTTTTCAGTGTGATCTGAGGGGTGTCTCCTCAGGAGCATGTCCTGCCCATGTGTCAATTACTTAGCATGCTCTGGAGCAGTTAGGGCAGCCCAGGCTTCCTGACTCTCTGGATGCAGCATAACTTTCTGCTCTGGATACAGAATAGTTAGGAGAGAGCAGTTAGGGCAGAGCAAGCTGAACTTGCCCTTAGTCACTGTCCAAGTTAGAGCTATTAATTTAATACTTTCCATATCTTTCTATTCCATTCTTTGGCATTCAGAATATCCTGTGTTCCTTTCCCCTACAACCACAAAATGTCACATACTCTTTAACAGTAATACATGTGCTGTACTCACTAGCTAGCATATCTCCAGTTATCTCTTTAATGACTTTTAAAACATCTTTCCAGACACTTTTTGAATTTTGGCAAATTTTGAAATAACTCTTTATTCTTGAAGTGTTATTATATACCTGCCAAGAGATTTTATAGAAATGTTCTTTAATTGCTATATTTCTTGAAATTGCAGTCCCTGCTGTCAAAGTACATTTCCATTATACAACAGAAATACCGGTCTGTCAATCTCTCCCCAATCTTTGGTATTTGTCATTTCTGGGACAGCAAAAGCATCAATTCATTATGAATCAGCGACAAAAAAGACAGCCCAATCATAACTGGCATTGCAGGCAAGCTAGCTGATCTGTGCTGTATCCAGTTCAGGATTGGATATGGACCTGGAACAACTCAGAGTAAGGACACTTATGTCCCTTACCCAGCCTTATGCTCCAGCCATCTTACCCTACAATCCAGAGTAACTACGGGTGCAGGTAAGAGACATTAAATGCACCCGTAGTTACTGCACCACCTAGTGAAAACCTATGGGAAATTCATATTGCGATCCAGAGCAAATTTTTCTTACACCGGAGCAAGGACTCCCCGTAGTTACTCAGGATTGCACCCTCTGTGGTGCTACTCAGATATGGCCTGCTAAATCTTTGGTGAAGATCTGAGCAGCCTGGTAGGTAGGACTGCTCAGAAGGAAGTCACAATCTAGCCTTAAATCTGGACACCAGTTTCACCCCCTTCCTGAGCCTGGTCTGCTCTTCAATTCACCCCATACACCCCCAAAATGCCTTCACCCCACCCTCCCCAACTCAAACATACCTCTGCTGGATCCTGTACAGGGATTCTGGTATATGTCCTTGCACTAGCTTCCTCAATTTCTTTGGAGGAACAAATATGCTTTACGGCACATTAGCAACACCCAGAAGCCAGCACAAGTCATGGCTTTATATTTTAAGCCACACTCTTATATTTTAATCCTCTGCATGTCTATTCAATGGGGCTTACTCACTAATAAGTGTGCATCGAATTGCAACCTTCATTAAACTGTCATTAGTATTTAAAAAAATTACTCAAATGAAATGAAATTCCTAGTTATCCTGTTATTTTTGCACTAAATATTAGAGTCTTTATTTGTAAAAATAGAAGAAGCTTCCCAATAGTGAAGAAGGGCAGACACCCTCTCTAGTCCTCTTGCTTTTAAAATTCTTGTTATATAGAGAAAATATATACGCTTGGACCTTCCAGTATTTACCATATAAAATCCTTGCAGCTGCTGCCATATATAAAAACAATTTTTAATGAATTGAATCATCTAACATTCCCAATAGAAAAGCTTCTGGTTTCATTTGGATATACACTTTAGATATCAACTGTTGTTGTGATCCAATTTGGTCGTGGAGTTCAACCCCTGGTGTGGTCCTGATCTGGATCAGACACACACCTAGGCTATGGGCCATAGCTTTTCTTTAAGGAACAACAAACACCAAGCACGTCAAGATCAATAACACAGTTAACACCACATATAGCCTGGTATTGTAGAACAAAATATAGAAGTTATGTTCAGAACTGAAGGCCTGGATCATTTCCTTAGTAAAATAATTTCAGACTTGGGAAAAAGAATTATTTCTAAAGAAATTCAGAATGTTGAGTTGTAAGAGAACTACATGAATACGAAACCCATAAAATCATTGTTGAATACTTAGTCCTATGAGAACCACTGAATCACACTCCTGGAAGAGACTCAAAAGTCATCTGCCCAAACTTTCTGACTGATACAGAAGTCTTTAGACCCAAACATTCCTAACTGATTAACACTAAAACCTTTCACATAACCTTGCAAGATTCATTGTCCAAAATAATGGGCCAGAGAAGGGAAGTAATAGAGACAGGAATGCCCACAGTGTGCACTTCAATTATTTTCCACCCACTGCAACTTCTAAGAGAATACAGCAGGACAAAAAATATATGACAAATACACCACAAACATCGTACCCCCCCACTTCCTGTTTATGGATTTAGATTGTCCAGATGACACTTATAGTGCACTCTTGAGCATGTCTATTCAGAAGTTAGTCCCACTCTGTTTATTGGGCCTACTCTTGGGTAAATGTGTATATAGGAATGTATCTTTAATTTAGGGCAAAATCCAGAGTAACTACTGGGAGTCCTTGCTCCAGTGTATGAACTACTTACTCTGGATTCCAATATGAATTTCACATAGGTTTTCACTAGGTGGTGCAGTAACTACGGGTGCACGTAAAGTCTCTTATGTGCTCTCACAGTTATTCTGGATTTGGGGGTAGGTATCTTTTAAATGGCTCAGATCCTCTGGAGCCTACATTGCGATTGTAGAATGTTGCTTCTTCATTCTTCAGCCTCTGAATATGTGCCAAACAGTGATGGGCTTCAAAGAAATTAAGAACCGGTTCTTTGTCCATCTGGCAGCCACTTTTAAATGGCTATTTTTAAACTTTATATGTACTATCTCTTGTTAAGAACCGGTTCTATAGAGTAGGTGCGAACCTGCTGGTGCCCACCACTGGTGCCAAAGTTCTACTGAATAGGACAGTACAAATTGTATGTGTGATGTGCCAACTGCACATAGTGGTCTATGAAGTGCTTTACAACCCCTATATTTGCCATCCCATGCAGGAAATGCAAAGCAGAAAGTGGCCTGGTGAGTTACCATATATGACTGATGGATTTTTTTTCTTGAGTTGTAGGTTGCTTTCTAGCACACAGTTGCAGAGCACCAAGACTGCACAAGAGGCTTAACTCAGTGGTACACCCATGCTTTGTGTGCAGAAGATCCCCATTTCTGGCCTAGCATATCTTACAAGTAGGGCTGGAAAAGACCCCTTCTGAAATCTTGTTAAGCTGCTACCCTTCAGGGAAAGAAAGTCCTTGGCTGTAAGACCAGCAGTCTGACTCACAATAAGACACTTTCATGTATTCAATATAACTCAGAGCAATTAATAAAAAGTAAAGCAGTCATTCCAAATCACATTTATTAAGGGAGGTGGTGGACTCTCCCTCACTGGGGATCTTCAAGCAGAGGCTCGATGAGCACCTGTTGGAGATGCTCTAGAGGGAATTCCTGCTGCAGGCAGGGGGTTGGACTAGATGACCTACTAGGTCCCTTCCAACTCTATGATTCTATGATTCTATGATTCTAAGTTATACAATCTAGGGAAGTGGTTCTCAAAACCTGCGTAGGAACCCACTGGTGGGTTGCAACCTGATTTTTGGTGGGTCGTCAAAGGGTGATAACATTGATAAAAGATGGATCAGATAACTGACTCAAGTCCCAAGGCTATTAAAAATCAGATACTGTAACTGCTAATTACCTGAAACATGGCGCAAAAGAGAATGTTTGGAGGAAAATGATAGGCTAAAGCACTTCTCTCCTTTTCATCAGACCTGGACAGTTATGGTCAGAGCTGAGGTTTAGTGCACATACAATGAAATATAAGGAGACCAGCAGGCTGCCTCCCTAACATCCCATCATCACAAGATTTTCTATACAGAAGATTCCAATTTTCATTATTGTAAGATGCCTCAAATTCAATATGGATTTTAAAAGAGTGTACCTGATATACAGATTTTAAAAGAGTGTGTTCACCGTATGTTCACGAATACATACTATTATAATGCAGAAACATCTTTCTTTCTGTATGGCTGAAATCCTAAAGGCACTTTCCTGGGAGTAAGACCCATTGAACACAAAGGACTGACTTTTGAGTAGACATAGTTAGGATTGTGCTCTAAGTGTGTCTTAGCACTAGAGTGAGTATTCTGGTGAATGATTTTTAATGCACTGTGGTACCCATATATTGTGTATAACGGGGTGGCCTAAGCATGACATGGGAGCCACAAGTTGCTGTTTCACATAAAGTGTGCAACTCATGCAAATATGTTCGCTGAGCTACTTTTTTGCATCAGAATAAGAAGTAAATAATTTTTCAAGCTTTATAATTATTATGTACTTAGGGTGCAATCTTGACTTAGGCCAGAGACAATGGCCCAGCTAAGATGGCCTAAGGTAGCCCATATTTTGAGCTGACAGACAAAAATCTACAAGGCTAGGAGACCTCTATGCTGGCCTAATTGCTGCTGAAGACGCAGCAGCACAAGGGCAGCATGCTCACTGTGCTGTTGTAGTTGTGCCATATCCTGAGGTGGAGAGGTAGGAATGGTGCTTAGGCCAGCCTAAGACTCAGAACTTCCTATATTGCTTCCATTTTTACTCTAGCATATCATAGACCCCTATGGATCTATTCAGTTTTATGCCTTCTCCTGAGTTGGCCTAAGACTCAGAGGAGCTCTGAGGGGGCATATCTGCCCTAGAAACAGGCTCTGAATACAGCCTAACTGAACTGTTCTAGGCCATGCTCAACATGTCCTCAACATGCCCCTGCTGAGCTGCATAGGTAGCACTGCTAGACCGGTGCAGGTCATCTGTCTTGGGCCAGCCTAAGTGGACTTACTCCTGCCCAAACCTTTTCTGGTACAGCCAGGCTGGCCTACCTGGCATTAGGCTGGCCCAAGTGCCAGACAGGCTGATCTAAGTGCACTTCAGAATTGCAACCTTAGAGTATGAACTTGATATGTTTATTATATGCAGCTTGATTATTAAGCAAGTTTGCCCACCCTAACATATTACGTTTTCTACTTGGACTCCAGCCCTGTACCCTTCCAGATTCTGCAATTAGCTGGTTCTAGGAACACCCTTTTGCTCACCATGTCCTGGCACTCAGCTGTACAAAAAGACTTTGCATACAGCCTGTAAGCATGACTACTTATGAGTACAAATTTTTCCACTGCTGGTAATATGTGTCATTATTTGAATATGGCCATGGTCACCTGAAACCACACTGCTTGCTTGCAAGAGGAATAGATGACACAGAGTTGTCTCTCCAACATAGTGAAGCAGAACTGCCATCGCTGCTCATTTCTGTGTTAGGTACACAATTAACTTGATAGTTTCCTATAGCCATGGAGTCTTACATCCCAACCAAATCACAAAAATGATTCAAAAAAAATTCAAAATAATATTTTTTAAGCCATATAACAGTTCACCACCCTAAATTTACATTCCTTCTTTAAGAATTTCTTCTATGGCAAGTGACCCAGGATTAAAGGCCACTTACTACTCTTTGTTTTTACTGTGTTCAAATTTTGTTTTTCCACTGCATTCCACTGCACACATATGGTACTTTTACATACTGACCAGATAGTAATAACTCTAATTTATTTGAGAGTCAGTATTGCATAGTAGTTTGAGAGCTGCAGTTGAGAGCCTTGAGTTTCAGTTCACATTTAGCCATGAATTATCTTGGACCATAACTGTAATTCTGAAGCCGTTTGGAAATTTAGCGTGTGTCACATTTTCCACAAGAACTTGGCTAGGTGGAAGAATACCTCTGCTGTTCTTGCCATAGGCTTTGTTGCTCTCTAAACAGAATCTGTTGTGGTAGTTGCTTGTACCAGCAAAATATCAGGTTCAGAATGTGATGCATTGGAGCATACAGATGCTGTTTATCTTGGTCTAAAGCCCTGCGAACCTCCATCTTTGTCATTACTTCCCAACCACATTTTGCTAAACAGGAACAAAAACAAAATCAGTGTTCTGGGCCTAAGTAGGCCAAACCATTCTCTTGGAACATTGAAGCTCAGCAGTGCTCCTGCCAGCTTTTAATATCAGACAGCAGAACAGGAACATATGAAGCAACAGAGATAGTGTAGCTATTCACAGTTGTGCCAGAGTGCCACTACGTACATGGCTGCAATCGTTGTTAATCTGTATATGGGTACAGTTATTCACATGCTCCATTCAATGTGGGGATATAATCTGTCCACAAATTGTTCACACAGATGGTTGTGTGTGAACATGAACATGAACTCAGGTAAACATCTAAACATGAACTCAGGTACTATCATTAGTATGAAAATGTGTACCTGGGTTCAACTGTCTATACTTCGTTACAGGGCAGCATAATGTGTGAACAATCTTTGTTCCTCTGAGCAATAAGGACATTGCCTTGGCACTGAGAAAAGCAACGCCTATATACAATATCTGAACATTCCCAGATACTGAATCCCCATACATCTGGGATCAAGGGATGGGGATCCCATATAACGGGCATCACTGGGACCAATGGCAGCTTCCCTAATTTTCCTCATTTATTTTCCTCAAATACAGTACTTACTGCAGGGGGAAGCAAAGCAAACCCTTATTAGCCCAGACAAACTATGCATAACCTTATCAAGCTAAAAAATTGTGCATATAATGTGTAATTTGTCCAGAGGGTATAGATATCAGGAGGAACAGAGTTCACATCTGTAGGTTAACATCTGCCAAAATTAATTCATTAACATAAAGCTACGGAAACCAGACATCATCTCTGTGAATAATTCAGACTTTTTTGTGAATAACTCTGACTTCCCCATGACTATGAATGGACTCACTCTTTCCTGGTAGGAAAAATGAGTGGGGGGACGGAGGTACGTCTAGGAGAATGTAATTTTCAATTACATTTGAATTATCTTCCACAAAAAATATGGGTGGCCATTAACTTGGTACCACAGTGAGGATGAAGAGGAGGGAGGAGCATCATACTAACAATCCTTTGATATATTCCACTCAATTCATGTGTATTCTGTAAGATAATTCCTGTATGAACTATATCCATACTGATACAACTACATGAAAACAAAACTGAAATATAACTACGCAGGCAGTTGCTTTCTAACTCTGTAATTGTAAAGCTTTTCCACCCTGTGCTTGAAAAGGCAAGGTCTGGAAGACGGTGGGTAACAACCCATCAAAAACTGTAAGCCCTCTGCCCTGTTCTGTGGCATTTTCCCCCAGACATCAGGGCTGCTGAGAAAGGAAGCCAGTGTCCACTCTTTCATTGGAACAACTGACAGCCAATCCTAATCCCTGATTAGGTGGTCAGCATAGGTCCCAGCACAAGTCTCATGCTGGCCTGGGGGTATTGCAAAGGTGCCGTAAGGCACTTCAATATTACTCTTGGGGAGGGGGTTGTTAGACCACTGCACAGACATGTGCTGGTCTCTCAGTATCACTTTAGGAACAGGGAGATGGACTAGTTGCACTTGCTTAAATTGCTTAGGATTGTGCCCTGAGAGACCATACCTAGAAGCAGTGATTTTCAATCTTTTTCATCTTGTGGCACACCAACTTAGTGCTAAAATTGTCAAAGCACACCATCAATCTTTGGAAAATTGACAAGGCACACCATGCTGATGGTGGGGGTTCAATTCCTCAATAATAAATGATGCTTATTTAATAAATAATTGTCCATACTCCCACGGCGCACCTATGGCTGCTCACGGCACACTGGTTGAAAATCACTGCCTAGAACCATCAGCCCAACCCAACATGAGGATAAAGGTAGAGATTTGATCCTACATCAATTTTGCAGATAATGCTGCCTCCTGGATCAAGTATAAGTTTGGAAGAGTGACCAAGGGACTTCCCTCTCTCTGAACTGAGCTTATGTACTGCACCGGTTCAGACCTTTTGGAGCTGCCCCTAGTCCAGCCACGCTGCCTTATTTGCTTGGGATTATCACCACTCACTGGTGATAATTTTGTTATCCACCACCAGCCTTCATAGGAATTCACTCTTTCAATCTCATGGCAAAGGGCTTTTGTTCTGCTGGGGCTATTTTGATAGTGGGGAGGGACAGTGGCATACCTAGAGGAGGTGGAGAAGTCATCCTTGGAGGGAGTCATCCATGGGATCCCTACCCTTCAGAACCAGACTCCTCTGCCCCCTCTAGCTATGCCACTGGGAAGGGATGAGACAGATTATTAAAAAGAAGGCATCATGTGTGAATGTGCATGGTAATAGTTTGGTTTTCCAATTTCAAAGGCAGGTGAAACATTTTCCTCCACCATGTCAGTTTCAAAGGACAGTAGTAAGAGGACAAGGTAATGTCAGAGACAAAGTTCCATATCACCACATGAAACATTAATAGTCTGTTTCCATGAGAAAGCTTCATGCTGTCATAGCATGGGAAAATCAAGATACATCAGCTCTTAGGAAAAAAAACCAACAGAAAAGATAACAATGGAGAAAAAATATGTGCAAATTTGGGTTGTCTTAATGTGTTGTCTTGATTCTTAGGAATAAATCTGTGAATGAATAGCATCTGGACCATTTAGGAAAAGATAGGAAGACTTATGGCACAATTCGCGCCGATTTAGGCCAGCCTACCTGACCTGGCATATCTTCCTGTGGTGGTGTGGTGAGGTCGGCCTATGTCTATGCACTGGCCAAACACCCTCCCCCCCCTCCCTCCGGAGAGGAATAGAAGTTTCTTAACAGCACTTTTGTGACACCCCCAGGTCAGCAAAGGACTTATGCCAGGGCTTATGCTGGCCTAATTGAAGATTAGGATTGTGGCCTTGGTTAGAATGAGAAAAAGATATCTCTCCTTTTTTCCGTTCATTTGTTTGTGTCTCCCTGTGTTTCAAAGGAATCATGTCAGGTTTGTCTGGCTGGCAGGCCTTCCTGTCTGCAGGATCAAACGGATAGGAGGCAAATATTTCACACCATAGGTTCTTTGAGCATTTTCACAAGCTAAACTAAACAGGCTTTGTAATCTGGAATGAGTCAGGAGTGAAAGTTATTAATACAATATTTCAGAAAAAAGAACAAAGTCATAAAATGGAACACAAGTCCTATGTGAGTTTTTCAAATGAAATAAAAGCATGGAAAAGGAAACAAAAAATAATTTAAAGTAATGTGTTGAGAGATAGACTTCATCTCCAATGTTAAATACTGTCTCTGCGACCATTTTTTGTCTGCCCCTGTGGGCACGGCAGACAGAACCCTGGGGAACCTGTACATAGAATCCAGTCTGGTGAACAGCTTTTGTCCAAAATTGCTAAAAAGGAAACCAAATAGACTTTTGCCTCTGAAAACAAATCTAATTTGCAACACTTTAATATCTATCAGTGTCCTGGCTTCAGTTACAGGATTCCTTTTCTATTACTTACATCAGTGCAGAGTCAACCCACAATACCCTAAGGTACTCCTGCTCACTCCCAATATCAATTAGTTGGCTACTTGAGCAACTGATTGATCCACAGGAACTGATATATGCCAAATGCTCTGCTGTGGCTTCATGTTGGGGCGAACAGAAAGGCAGACAAGCTATTTTTCAGGGATGTTTGCCTCCGAAATGAGCTTCTCATAAAGGACCCTCTAATACATTTCTGATGTACCAAGAATACACTTAAAAAAAACATTTTGCTTAATTTTGAATACTGGTAGATGCTATATTATCCTCAGTAGGTGGGAGAGGCCAGTGCTGATCTTTTTCTCAGTGTCCAGGTTGCTATGGGCAAAGCCATTTGGGACTCTCCCACATCCATGGCTGACAGATGGTGCCATGTGTTCAGGGGTTGGTTGAGTGGACCTTTCAGTGGATGCAGGGCCCCACCTGATTAAATTCTGAAGCCCTACAGATTATGCAATTGCAACCTCTCTACCTTGTTATTCTTTTATGATATTTCTGCTTTATATCTGATGACCTCAAGAATCATACTAGATTGACCTGGTGCTTGCCCTTGACTGTACAAGGGCTTACGCTTCTCAAAGATCCTTTTGTCCCCCTTCATTTTCTGTAGAGAAAGAAGGGGGGAGAAGTGCCCACAATGAGATTAACTAAAAACAAAATTGGACTCAGCATGTTTCTAAAAAAATTAACTGGATTTTTCTTTACATACTATATCTGAAATCCTAGACATACCTACTCAGAAGTTCAATCGTGCTACTTAGTACAATCGTGTTTATTTCAACATAAGCTTCTACAGTATAGGATTGCAGCCCAAATTGTTTTAACTTATGTACTCCTTAAAGTCTTGCTTCCTCCCTCCCCACACCCATTTTAGTAGGAACTAAACAAGAGGCAATATTGCAGCTAAACCCATACTTTATTATAGTTTCTTATGAAAAGACAGGAAGGACTCAGTTGGGAAATAGGAAGGTCACTTACAAGTTAATCCTACACATGCCTACTGAGAATGAGACCTTTTTCACATACATAAGTGTTTAGGATTGAGGACTGATAGCCAAATAACAACAACAACAATTGATGGGATAGCCAAACCATTAAAAGCCTTCCCACACTTTCCCTCAGCTAATTAACTGATGAACTTAAAAATCAAATCATCCTATTAAGTCTGATAATTTGCTACAAAAGTTAATGTTTCTTCTTACAAGAGGTAAGTCAGGCTGCTACAAATGCTACAAATCACTTACCAAAAATTCTCTTGTAAACTCTTCTCTGTTGAATTTCCTCCTTTGAAGCTTTTCCAAGTTTTGGATGAGAATCTCTCTTTGATCCATGTCCTCAAAGCCGATGAAGCTGAACTGTCAGAGTGGAGGATGGACATGACAAGTGCATGCTACAATGGAAACAACCAGTCTGAAGGGTTCCTGTTGAAGTTTGTGGTTTGCTTACTTCATCATAAGACTTAAAGGAAATTAGTATGTATGTAGCAGCCACTGTGTGGAAATTAAGAGAACTATTCCACCCTGGGCCCTAGTGCCTCCTTTTACAGGAAGGAAATAACACGTTTTCTCAAAGAGAGAAAGTGTTTTGCTTTGATCTTGCCCACTTCTCAGCTCAGCTGCTGTTTGCAAGGCCAGCTTCTCATCAGGTAGCATTATAACAAAAGTGTCTCCTTGTTGACGAGGAAAAACCCATCTGAAAAAACAATCAATAGCACTGAAGGCATGTGAAATTCCCTCTATGTCGGCCCATATGATCAATGCTCTTAACCAGTATGACCATCGTTCACCAGAGTCTCCTCGTTCATTCATCTCCCAGGAGGTGATGTAGCTTCTAAAATGTGTTAGTCATGCCTCAGTCCTAAACTTTGCTAGAAAACTTCCAAATATTCAGACATTGCCGTCCTTTCACATGGCCTGGGATGAACTTTAGAAGTCCCTCCAAAGAACAGGCATTTATTTTAGAATGCTAAAGTAACACAGAGGTCAGTGAGTAAGAGACTAACCAGTTCCTGGAATGCACGCTATGTGTGTGACTGTGCTGAGAGCATCGTCCTCACATGCACAGATGCACACTCTTCAGAAGATCTTAATTTAATTACTGCTTTGGGGAAGTTAATTAAGAACAGAGTCCGAAACATCATTCTTGCTTGATTAAAAACACTGTACTGAAAAAATGAAGCATTTTCTCCAGCTATTGATTAGCTCTCAGTTTCCAGATTAGTCTATAAAGAACAAATGATACTGGGTGGGATGGGACATGCAGCTGTAGCAGGGGGTGGAATTTTTGCATATGAATTGCATTGGCATCCTTCAGTCTTGAAAGACTATGGTATGTTCTCTGAGTGACCTCTCCGGAGCATGATGGCCTGGGTAGACTAATATGGAGGATAGACTGTTACCCAAGCAGCAAATCCCACCTCTCCATATCACTGGAATAGTCCAATGCAATGGCAGAGCCAATACGATTGATTCAGCTGTGTCACAGGAGTTACCAGTACATGATTGTACATAGTCATGAACTGCTGCCAGGACTCCGGCTCTGGATTTTGCCTCAAGGTTGACTCCTGAAGCCTTTCCCATAGATGAGTATCGCCACAAGGCAGTGGAGGTTTGAGGTGGGAGTTTTCCTTCCCCAAACAACCCATGTTCAGTGGGATTTTGGACAGGTTTATTCTGGCTTCTCATCAAAGGCCCATCTGGCATGGGATTCCCTGATAGGAGTTATGCTACCTCCAGCATAGCCCTTTGTATCACTGGAGCCCTTTGTATCACAATCCCACCACCATGAAAAGGCACTGTCCATTGGTGGGCAGTGAATGAATTATATGAATTAATCGCTTAACATATAAGATTCTGTAATCTGACATGTGATACTTTTTCTAATTTTTTTTTTTTTTGCATTTCTTGGGGTGGATCAAGGGAAGATTGCAGTAACTTGTCTCAATAATGAAAAAGGTTTAACAAAACATACTAGTGCTGGAGAAATTCCTGATTGTATTGTAAATTTAGATAACACATAGAGACGGAATTGTTGCTCATTACAATACCATGATTATCTTGGAGTAACTGGAAGATTTTTCAGGAACATATTGATGTGGAACAAATAGACCCAATGCTGGTATAATAATTGCAATGACACTGAAGATAATTTTGTTTTGCATCCATCACCCAAAAGCAAATTATAAAAGATATTGTTACAGTTCTGACTTGCATGTAACCTATATTAGTCCTGCATTTGCATCAGTCATAGGAAGTTCAAAGCAAGAAAGTATTTAAAAAATGTTCATCATCTCCAGCTGCATATATGCATGACTAGTGATTATTCCTGAATTAATAAGAGGAGGGCCAACGTATATTATATTTTAAATGTTTAAAATGTATATTTCTTCTGGTTTTACTGTGTAAATCTGGGGTGACCATTAAGGAATACTTGCATAAGTGACATTAATATTCTGCTGTACAGCAACATACATCATCTAAAAGAACTCAAGTTACAGTCTTGTGAAATGTACATGGGAATGTGTAAGCTACTTCAAAAAAGTTCTTGACTGAGAGGTGCTATTAGGCCTTTGGCAAAGGAGTGAGATTGACAATTTCTTGTAGAATTAGTAAGTACTATATTTCTCAGCATACACTCTGTAAACAGTCATGATGAGGAAAACAACTTTGCTGGGTCATAAAGAACACACATACCCTACAATTCAGAGTAACTACGGGAGCACGTAAGAGACATTACGTGTACCCGTAGTTACTGCACCACCTAGTGAAAACCTATGGGAAACTCATATTGCAATCCAAAGCAAATTGTTCTTATACTGGTGCAAGGACTTCCCGTAGTTACTCTGGATTGCGCCCTAAGTCCAGTGATGGGCTTCAAAGAAATTAAGAACCGGTTCTCTGTCCATCTGGCAGCCACTTTTAAATGGCTATTTTTAAACTTTATATGTCCTATCTCTTGTTAACAACCGGTTCTATAGAGTAGGTGTGAACCTGCTGGTGCCCACCACTGCCTAAGTCTGAATTTTAAAATTCTAATTTGTGAAGGCCTGAGAGTTATTATTCATCCCTAAAAAGTTGCAGAATACAGAGAATACAGGTGCCCCTTGTTATCCACTAGGAATCATCTTATCAGTGGATTAAAAAAAAGTGAAAAATAGATTTAAAGGCCCACTTCTAAGTTTCTTGAAAAAGACATTGTGCAGAAGTGAAGAGGAACTGTAACTCTCTTGTAAGTACAGGGGAGCATAGCTTGACACAAATGTCTTTGACCAGCTACAGGACCAAGGTGACCAGATATCATAACTGCAAAAAAGACAAGCCCCTGCCCCTCCAAATGGACGGCACCCAAGAAAAGTGCTAAAAACACTCATATATATCACTTTCATGTGGATAATCAGAACTATTATGGGGTGGAGTCTGGTGCCATGGTAGATGGCTGGAGACTTTTAGTGTCAGGCCCTACTTTTACTCATACCCCTACAGGTTTGGAGAAATTGGTCAAACATAGTGGTTTACAAGAAAATAAAAAAATCAATAGCTAATTAATAGCTAATGCGTTCCTGTCCCAAAAGGGCTCACAATCTAAAATGCAATAAACCTCCGAACAACGTCCCCCCAGTGCACCAGGCACCGAGCACCAAACTGGCTGGATGTTATTCAGTCTCCCGGGTTAGTATATAGGACAAAAACATGTTGCACCCTTTTCAGCCCCTTAAGGGTTGAATTTCTCCACATGGGTTCTTGGTGGGTGTTCATGTGACAGAAGGAACTCCCTCTCTGAATTTCATGCTTCTAGGTTCCGGGGGTTGGGGCGGAATGTTGATGAGTCATCAATTCTTCAATGCAAAGTATAGGGAGGATAACGCGTTGCACCCCATTTCACCCCCTTCTGGTTGGAATTTCCGAAAACCAGTTCTTAGTATACCCCCCAATCAAGGAAGGAACACCCACCCCAAATTTCACGCTTCTAGGCCCAACGGTTTTGGCAGGGCAGTGATGAGTCAGTGAGTCATAGAATCATAGAGTTGGAAGGGACCTAGTAGGTCATCTAGTCCAACCCCCTGCCTGCAGCAGGAAATCCCCCTAGAGCATCCCTGACAGGTGCTTGTCGAGCCTCTGCTTGAAGATCCCCAGTGAGGGAGAGTCCACCACCTCCCTTGGCAATCTCTTCCACTGCCGAACCGTCCGAACCGTCAGGAATTTTTTCTGGATATCCAACCAGAAACTCCTCTCTTGCAGTTTGTACCCATTGGTTCTAGTCCTGTTTTCAGTAGCAGCTATGAACAAATGAGCCCCTTCCTCCCTATGACAGCCCTTCAGGTATCTGAAGAGGGCAATCATGTCTCCCCTCAGCCTCCTCTTCTCCAGGCTGGACATCCCAAGTTCCCCCAACCTTTCCTCGTAGGGCTTCCCTTCCATCCCACTGATTATTCTTGTCACTCTCCTCTGGACTTGCTAGAGTTTAGCTGGAGTGAGTGAGTGAGTCAGTCAATCAGTGACTTTTCTCTTATATATATATAGATTGGAAGATACTGAAGATTATCTACAAAAGATATTAAAGACTATAAGACTCATTTTATTCTTCTTCTTCTTTTTCTTCTTCTTCTTCTTATTGATTGTATCTGTGCTTCTCATTGTGCTTCTCAGTTTTACATTAGTTTTCACAACTGAACGGTAGATAAAGTGATAGGATGTAAAATGTGGAGTGGAGTGGATCATGAGGGCTGGGAAGTAGGGATGAGGAACCTTGAATAACCATAAGAAGAAATGAGAGCCTTTAAATGCAGTTCTATAATTGTAAAGAGAAGATAAAAATAATTGATTATTGTAAATGAAAGTCTGGAAGTGGGAGTGATTTGAATGGAAAGATAAAGATGACCCCATGATAAGCTTATGATTTAAAGATTTAGAGATTATAATCAAACCAGTTTAGATATACTGTGGTACCTTGCATAACGAATGCCTCGAATAACAAATGTTCCACATAATGAGTTAAAATTTGTGTGGGCTTCTGCCTCTCATAATGGGCATGATTCGCATAATGAGTGTCCATTGGTTGGGCTCCCTCTCCTCCTGTCTGCATTGCTGGGCTGTAGGAATGAGGCAGTACTATCTCCTCCTGCCTATAGTACATGAAGAGGCCAGCAGAGGGAGCTCAGGAGCTTCTTCAGTCCAGCAACAAAGATGCCTGCCTCCTGCAGCCAGCAAACATGGCCAGCCCAGCCTCTGCAGCCTCCATCAGGTAGGAGGGAAAACAACTCCTCCACCCCCTCTGGACCCTCCCCTCAAACAGACCCCTTCCCTCCCCCAAGGAAGCCCCAGGACATGACAAAATAAAAGTTTAAAACACTCATATATACAATATTACTTTCTTGTGGTTAATTTAACCACTATATTACTTATTAAATTTAAAATTATTCTATATTTATTGCATATAATTTATTAATTACAATAAGGCTACACGCTGCTTGTTCACAAGGAAAAGAAGAACAATGAACAATGAAGTTTTTTCCAGGACACAAGGCTGAAAAAAGAGAACATGTCCTGGAAAAAGAGAATATATGGTCATCCCGGATACAGGGTATTCCAGATGGCCTCCCCATTCTAGAGGAGGTTAGGTTTAGGCTGTGAGATGCACTCCATGAGGCTGTGAGATGCACCCCATGGTCACCTGGGATTTGTGTCCCAGTCCTGTCAGTCTTGAGTTTCTGGGACATTGTATTTTCTCCAGCATTTTAAGTACAAATATACAATATGTAGAAAATGTGAATAATCATCCAGTTAGCAGGAGTGTAAGGGTTAGTGTAAGGGTTAGTAAGGAGACCAGAGGAAGAAATCTTTTTTTCTTTTCCTTTCTTTCCAGGGTTGTGGCTGTTGTGCAAATCCAGCACAGGAACTCTATGCAGCCCTGTTGTCTCTGAAGCATAACTTCTGAAGCATCAAGACTTCTTTTTCTGTGAAGCATCAAGACTTCTTTTATGTGAAGCAAGAGATTACAGGTTGTTTATCTTCTTTGGTTTCCAAGAGTCTCCTGAAATTAAAGGAAAAAAGTCACATTAAAAATGAGGAATTGGAAACAAATTTGTGTCCATCCTCAAATATTTCATTTAATGATCTCATTGCAATGTATCAAGGTGTGAAATACTTTGGGATTATGAAGGCAGATCTACCAGCAGTCAGGGATATGATTTGCTGCTGCCTGTTGAAGTTAGGAAAGTGCAAGAGATGTGCAGCCAGGATGATGATTTGCACCATGAAGAGAGAGATAAGGAGGATCCTATGAATTTCTGTCATGGAATAAAATTAAAACCCTCCGTGAGTGCACCTCTGGGACTCCCGGTTTGGGCCCAGTATGCCTGACAGGCACCTATCATTAGCACCTAATTAACTCAATTCTAATGCTCTTAAAGTGATCAGTGACCTTTATTAGGATGTACAAAGACAGAATATTCAAAATCTTATTCAAAAAACCTCATTTATTAACCTTAAAGCAAGTAACAAAAAATTACTGAAATTTTTCAGGTGCATTCAGGCACAGTGTGCCTGAGAGGCCACCCTGGACAAACCTAGGTCCAGGTCAAAGGTCGGACAAGTTCAGACGAAGGCAGCCTGAGAGGCCAGGAGGTCACTACTGCACCTCACACAGGCAGTGGAAAAACTTACTAGGGGGATTTTGAACAGCACCTAGTGATAGGAAGGTACTAGAGGAGATAGGCCACTTGTCCACCTTGGCACAGCGAGGTGAGCAAGAACAGGTTTGAAGCACCTGTCAGGTCAATTTCGACTGATGGTTTTTTATGGTCATCCAAAAAATAAAACTCATTTATTTTTAAATCTGGGTTTTTACTTGTTTTATATAGTTTTAAATTGTATTTTATCATTTGCCTTTGTCAATTTATTGTTTGCTACCTTGAGTGCCCTTTTGGCCGAAAATACAAATCTAATCTAATCTATGTACAGTATTTATATACCGCTTTTCAACTAAAAAGTTCACAAAGTGGTTTACAAGAAAATGAAATAATTAATAGCTAATGGGTCCCTGTCCCGAAAGGGCTCACAATCTAAAATCAAATCAGTCAATCAGTTTGCTCCCCAAAGTGGCACTGGATCAGGGTGACCCAATGTCATAACCTCAAAATAGGACAAGGCCCCCCAAAAAGTAGGCCATCCAAGAAAAATGTAGGCGGTGACAAAATAAAAGCTAAAAACACTGATATTACTTTCATGTGGTTTATTTAAACATTATAATACTTATAAAGAAATAAATCCTGTCTATTGTAAACTGCCATGATTTTATGTGATTCAAGTCTACAAGACTGTAAGACAGGTAAATAATTTATTAAACAAATTTATTTAAATAAATTTACATAAAATAATGGAGAAGTGTTGAGATTGAGTTGAATTGAGTTTAATTGTTGCTGAAACAGAGTCAATTCAAATGCTAAGCTACAAAGCAAACATTCACTTACCCAGCCGCCTTGATATTCAATATACTGTCTCACTTCAGGATTCCCACTAATTGTTCGGGTAAGTAAGCTTGACTGGGCTATATTTGGTGCTTTCTGTGCAAGGTATACAAACAATTTCACACTAGCAGCCAGGAAAGCTTTTTCATACTGCAATCCATAACAATTTTGCCACGTCCTGCTGAGTGATTCTACCATTTCTCCAAATTTTTCCACCTGTAAACAAAAGCACAAGTCTGGTTGGTAATAAAATTTCAAATAAAAAGTAAATGTTGCTGTAGGAACATGTCCCAACCATTTTTAGACTACTTAGAGCACAATCCTAACCATGTCTACTCAAAAGATAGCCCCAGTGTTCAATGTGTCTTACTCCCAGGAAAGTGTCCTTAGGATTGCAGCCTCAGTTTGAATAAGAGTTTCTGGTGTTAGAAGTGTACCCAAAAATAGGGGAAAATTGGCCAAAAATATGGGGATAAAAATTCATTCTTCACAAATGTTATTGAACTGAATGGACTTGCTTTTGAGTAGACACATATACAAATACAATTTGCTTTTGAGTAGACATACACATACAAATACAATTTGCATACGACATGATATGAGTAATCAGCATTGCTGGACAATGCACAATGCACAAAATTGCTGGGCATCGGCAACGCACAATAACCCTATTATCAATAATAATAATAATAATAATAATAATAATAATAATAATAATAATAATAATAATAATAATGGATGAAACCATCGACCACATTCTAAGTGGCTGCAAGAAGATCGCACAGACTGACTACAAACTGAGGCACAACTCTGTTGCTCAGATGATCCACTGGAACTTATGCCAAAAGTATCATCTACCAGTGGCAAAAAACTGGTGGGACCACAAGCCTGAAAAAGTGGTGCAAATGAGCAGGTCAAGCTTCTGTGGGACTTCAGGATACAGACGGACAAGGTCTTGGAACACAGTACTCCAGATATCACCATCATAGAAAGGAGTAAGGTGTGGCTTGTTGACATCACCATACCAGGTGACAGCAGAATTGAGGAGAAACAACTGGAAAAGATCTCCTGCTACCAAGACCGAAGAATTGAAATACAGCGTAACTGGTGCAATGAAATACAATCATTCGAGTTCTTATGCTCTTACTTATTTCTAACCTAGTATAAACCACTGAGAGAGACAGTAGGATAAAGGGGGTTTTGTAATGATGAAACCTCCTGGGTAACAGAGTGAACTTGATCTCTGGAAAAAACTTCAATGTCCTCCTTTTCCGTGTGAGCAGGCAGCACATAGCCTTCTTGTAAATAATAAATAATATGTAATAATTTTAAATTTAATCATAAGTAGTATGGTGTTAACGTTAACCACATGAAATCAATATAAGAGGTTTTTTTAGCTTTTATGTTGTCATGTCCTGTGTGTTTTCTTGAGCATCCTATGTTTGGGCGAGCGCCATCATTTTTTGCAGTTATGACACCTAGAGCACAATCCTAACCATGTCTACTCAAAAGTAAGCTCCATTGTGTTCAATGTGTCTTACTCCCAGGAAAGTGTCTTTAGGATTGCAGCCCTAGTCATCCTGCCCACCTGCTCACCTGCTATGGACCAATAAGGTTCTGCTACCTCCCTTCCAGAGATTTGCTTGAGCAGTCAACAGTGAGAACTATGAAGACAACAATAAAGGTTGATCTATTTCACCTTTGTTACATGTAGATGAGCTCAAGTGCTTCTTTTCTAAAGATTCAGAAAGTTCACTATGCTAGAGATTGGGAACTGTTCTTTAATTGAGTTTAGGACAGCGTTTCTCAATGTGGGGGTCGGGACCCCTTTGGGGGTCGCCTGGAGCTTTCCTGGGGGTCGCCTAAAGACCCTTGGTGCAGGGGGCCAGGTGGGAAGACCTGGCAGAAATGCTGGAGCCGCAGTGGCTGGAAGAAGCTGCTGAGAAGCGGCTCAGAAGGAGCCTCTGAGCTGCTGAGAGACCAATATGGAGCCTTGGGGGCAGGGAGGCGCCTGACACACTCACCACAGGCGACAGCCTCCTCCCTCCCCGCAAATCCTAAGTGCGCCTGCCGGCTGAGAGTGTTAAGCACACTGAGGTGTGAGCATGGTGTGAGTGTAGCGCCAGAGCTCTGGCAGGTGGGCTGTCTGGTGGGCGCCCCACTTGTGCACTGACTGTTGTGCCCTGCTCCTTGTGCTCTACTCAAAAGTAAGCACCCTCAATGTTGTTGTTGTTCATGATAAGTGAATGGGACTTACTCCCAGGAAAGTGCTAGGATTGCAGCCTTAGAGCCCAGTTCTATGCATGTCTACTTGGAAGTCAGTCCCATGATAGTGAATGGGGCTACTCCCAGGAAACAGTGGCTGTCTCTGCTGCCTGAGATCCCAATCCTCTGGAGGTCTCCTCAGAAGTCAGTCCCATGATAGTGAATAGGGCTACTCCCAGGAAACAGTGGCTGGCTCTGCTGCCTGAGATCCCAGTCCTATGGAGGTCTCCTCAGAAGTTAGTCCCATGATAGTGAATGGGGCTTACTCCCAGGAAAGTGCTAGGATTGCAGCCTTAGAGCCCAACTCTATGCATGTGTACTCAGAAGTCATTCCCATTGAGTTCAGTGAGGTTTAATCCCAGGAAAGTGTGCATAACACTGCAGCAGTAGCAACGAAAATAATTTTATGGTTGGGAGTCCCCACAACATGAGGAACTTATAAAGGGGTCATGGCATTAGGAAGATTGAGAACCACTGGTTTAGGAGAAGGAATTACCTTTTTGTTGATGGCCTCTGCAATGATGTTTCTTGCTGGTTCTTCCAGGTCTTCATTATACTGATCTCCTAAGTCTCGCAGATAGTTGGCAATCGCAGCGGGGTCAAAAGTAGGTGCAGATTGCCTTGCACCTTGATAGACAGCTAACATACAAGTACAACTGTTATATCCTTGCATTCATTGCACTCACATTTTAATTCAAATCCCTGTATTAACATATTAAGGCCAGTATGGCCCAGAGAGCATTTGGCATTTTCTGAAATGCAATCCAGAGCTTCCATTCCTAAGGAAATCCAGTTAGGCAAGATCACCAGAGCAGAGGAGAAAAGAAGACTAACCCTACAATCCAGAGTAACTACGGGAAGATGTAAGAGAAACCTACTCTGGACTGCTCTATGCATTTCCCATAGGTGGCACTAAAAATTAACTTGTAGAGAAAATATATCCATTGGCCCTCAGTAGCTACAAGTCAACAATGACTGGTATTAATCCCTGTGACCTTTAGTTATTAATTTGAAAGTGACCCATTGCTTAAGTGATTAGGAAATTCCTACAAGGTACAGTCTTCCAACAAATCAATCTTCATTCTTCTAACCTTGGGTTGATATGGGACCAGAGATATAGGCTGATAGGAGCACATCACTCTTCCTATGGGCCACAGTGCCCTCCCCTCCTATAACCCCCTTTTCTACCCAAGTTTCCATGAAGCCGAGAGGAAGAAAGGACACTTGTGAGCTCCTGCACTTGTGCAAATTAATTTTCTTCTGTGCAAGAACCATTATGGTTTCAGAGACCCACCACTGACAGTTCTGTGATATAAATTCAAAGGCAGTGGCTACCTCCTTCAGTCCACTCATGGACAGACTGAGAAGGAGCCTGGGGATAGGGGAAGTTACTCTTCCAAGTTCTTGAGGACTTAGAGAATGATCATGACATGTTGTTATATCTGCGCAATAACTTATTATTTTAATCATACCTGCTTGTTCTCTGGAAGCCATTACACACATAATGGTGGCACAATCTTTATGTGTTGTTGAATGTCTGTGAAACAACCTTTTCAGTGCCTAGAATCTAAATGTAAAGGTTTGCACGTCTTTGAAAGTTGTCCAGAAGTTTCCAGAAATCAAATAAGTGATCTAAGATGTGTGATCTAAGGCAGGGCCTTCAATGTAACCTATTTATACAGAGAGGTGCAAATGTAGGTATGCAGTTTTTATTATGAAAAAACAGCATCACAATAAGGATGACATACAAATTGCAATCAAGTACAATTTGCTCAAACTGCGAGCCTTTAGCATTTACCCAGCCTTCAACATTTACACATTCTTAACTCTTATAACTGTATACCTACTTTTGCACACACCCACCCACCATAATTATATTGTGATGATCAAACTATGGTGGTGCAGTCACTATGGGTGCACATAATGTCTCATATGTGCTCCCGTAGTTACTCTGGACCATAGGGTGAGATGATAGATCTTTAATTTTTCAGTGGGCATCTCTGCTGTCAATGTTTTTGGACTTAGGAAGTGTCTAATAAATACTCGCACTACAATTAGGAAGTTCTGAACTATCATTATCCATTCTCTTTGCTTACAACCAATAAGCAGCAATTTTTAATCCCATCAGTTCCGAGAACGAAGATTACCAGCTCAGACTTCTTCAGACTTACCTTGACAAAACATTGGTTTGGGTTCCTCATACCGTAACCCCTCATAAACTATTTTAGCTTTTTTGCAGGTCAGGTCAGAAAGCAATGCTTCTGCAATGTCCTCAATTTGTTCTTCAAAAGTTGTGGAATTCTTCATTATTGTGTCTCTTTTTTCACTGTTTCCAAACCTCTGTTGCTGCTGCACGTTCCAAGCACTTATCTTGCTGGCAGGTAAGTGTGTTTTTGCACGTAGAAAGTCTCCTTCCTGGCTTTTGTATGAGGGTTGGACACACAACTAGATTCTCTCTAGATTGGACTATGTACCTTATAAGAGGAAGTTGTTCTTATTTGTGCTGCAGTTACACCCACAGTGTCAGAATCAACAATACACAATGCCAGGAACTTTTCACTGATTGTTTTATTTTCTCTTCCTCTCTGAAGAATATTCAGCTGGAATGACTCCATTATGTTTCATACAAAATTACACAAATGTTGTTGTGATCTGTTCTGCATAATAAACGTAAAAGCATACAGGCTATATGATGCTCCATCAGGCAACAAAAGGATAGGGCAAAATCCAGAGTAACTTCCAGGAGTCCTTGCTCCAGTGAAAGAACAACTTACTCTGGATTCCAATATGAATTTCCCATAGGATTTCACTAGGTGGTGCAGTAACTACGGGTGCAAACTATATCAAGTCTCTTACGTGCTTCTGTAGTTAATCTGGATTTGGGGGATAGTGTCTATTTTCCCAGTCATTCCCATTACTGCAATTATGTTTCTGCTGTGCAGATAACCCTCATTTTTTATGATGACTTGGTCATTTAGGAATCATTTTACAAAATAAGTAGTTTTACCATGCACATTTTGTTTACATGTATCATTGGGATTGGTTTTTTGGAACCAAATCTTTCTGGAAAAATTCTTGAAAACATTTTTGTATTGTTGATGGAACTACAGTCTTTTTAGCCTAATCACCCATGATATTAACCTAGAGGAATGACAATTAATTCAGGGTAGACTGAATAATGGGATGCTAGGTTGGTACATCAAAAATATGCTTATTGTTTCAGAATATATTTGATACATCAAGCTCATAAAAGGAATTTCTTGTTCATTTTAAAGAGGCCTATCCCCTTGAAGAATGATGAAAATCAGGGGATATCGAGCAGCCCCCTTGTAAAGGAAGGAAGGTTTGCTGAAACTCAATGGAAATCCTTGCCTCCAGGTGTGCAACAAGTTAAGAATATTAGAATTCAATATTAATAGAGTTAATTAAATATTAATAGAATTTGACAGAGCTCAGCAGTTCTGATCTACCCTCAAATCACTTTTTGTCATTTGACTTTTTAGGATTCTTCCCAATGCTCCATATTTTAACCATTTAATTAAAGAGTAATGAAGAGAACTTTGAAATGAAAATCCAGACTACAAAACCCAAAGATGGCAGAATGGTTCAACTGCAGCTCCTGTTGTCTTTAATCACACTCTCTTCAGCATAATGCCCATCTATGCACATGTGTGCTATAATTGTTTGCCTAATAAACCCAGATGCAAGACCAGTTTCTCCTTCTCTCAGTTGGGTCAAGTCAAGGTGAGGTTTAGGGTGGCAGTGGAATCTGCTGCATTTTGAAACCCTATCCTGTTTTGGAAACACACACTAACAGGGTTTTCAGAGTTATCCCAATGAATCCTAGGAAAATGGCTGGTTTCTTGGCCCTTAGGCCAAGGCATGAATCAAGCACTCTACACATTGTTTTACTGATTCTCATGAACCATACAAGCATTCTCCCCATTTATGCATCTATGATCAGTTGTCCTGGAACCATGCATACATGTTGGGAAGAAGAGACCTGCACATGTCAGAAGGGGGCAGTGAACCACCCTCTCGCCTGACTGACCTCTCTACCTGTCCCCTCTCAGTGACCATTGCAGGAGGTGTGGCTTGGACCCTTTTTCCTCCTCTCTCTCTCTCTCTCTCTCTCTCTCTGGAGATGTGAGCACATGGCTCTCCACCCAAAAACACATGCAAGCAGGGTCAGCATTAGAGCCTTTGATCTGAATTATGTTGTAGGAATTCTGTTGATAACCAGATGCTGTAAATATGAGCCCTCATGTTCTGTAAGTAAACCTGTTCTAAAGTTTGATTCTGATCTCAGTCTTGATTTTTGCGTGCGCCTAAGCAAACAGCAAACAGCTTCTGACCTGGAAATAGATTTATTTAGCGGGAAAAGTCTTTAAAAAAACAAACAAACCAGAGATACATTTAAGAGCAGCAGAGCTTAATTTAGTGCTTTTCATAATAATGAAATTGAATAAAATAGTCAGCCCATATCTCATGTGCGTTCAAGTATACATGCTCAGCACCTCTTCTACCCCCCCAAAGATAAACAGTTTAAATAGTGTGGGTGATTCCACCTATCATTCCATTACTCTGTTTAAGACCAAATTTGTAATTGGAGGATGAAGCTGCTGTTCCTTTGGTTCCTGTGTGTCTCTTGTACTGAGCCAGGGCCGTAGCCAGGATTGTAGTAGTGGGGGAGGTGGAGGCAACAATTTTCAGGGGTGTAGGCAATTATGCCAACTATCTATACTGGTGTACAAAATGAAAGGATAGGTATGGGGAATCAAAGATCTGTAATTCAACCCAATTTCATGAAGAGAAATATTTTTGGGTGGTTAATTGTGATTAATTATTATGGTTAGTTATTCAAGGGATGAATAGAGAGATGTTCTTTTCCCTTTCACGTAACACCAGAACTAAGGGACATTCACTGAAATATTTCTTTCTGTGGAACTCCCTGCCACAGTGTGTGATGATGCCTCAATGCCTATAAGAAGGGATTGGACAAATTCCTAGAGCAAGGGTGCCCAAACTTTAAATTTTAGAGCTGCTAGACCTTTATGAATTTTTGATTTATTTTTTTGATTGCAGATTTTGATATGTGAGATGAGAATCAGTACCCACTGAAATTCCCTCCTTTACACAACTGTTCTACATTTTGGAGGTAGCAGGGTGACCATACATTTTGAAGAGAAAATGTATTTTTGCCTTTGAAGGGATCTTCAGCCATACGTGATTTTGACTTAAAGTGCGGATCTCAGAATGTGACCCTCATGTAAGATGCAGGCTAATTATTTTCACTTTTATTATTCTTGTAGCAATTAATCAAATACACTAATAATACTTTACACATCTAACCCAGCAAAATTCTAACACTTCACTATGAACATACAGATGACTGACACATCCATTTGGACTACTACCAACAGCAGTATTCAGTGCAGATGTAGTGAACACAGGGCACAGGAATGCCTCTAGGTTTATCAAAGCAGCTGTTTGGATCCAATGCCTTTTCTTCTACATTTCCTAACTTCTGGTAAATGGCACTGCCGTCTACAGTTTTCATTTTCATAATCAATGTAACACTTTCCTCTTTAATTGCTATTCAGTACATTCTTAAGTACATTCAGTACTTTAGAAACAGATTAGTCAGTCAGGATTTCTATATATGTTGCTGATAGCAGACAAAAGCTATTGCCACATACTAATGCATTTCGTTATTTACTCTAACAGTGCAGAGTAAATACTTTCTCACTACAATTATTGTAAAGGTTTATGCCCTGACGTTCAATCTAAATGTTATCCAGAATGATTTACTAAATATTGCACTATTCAATACAAAGTTATGGCAATCCTATACAACTTTACAATGCCAATGCAGTCCTGAGGTAAAGGGATAAAATACCCTTACCTTGATGAGGCCTCAAGGTAAGGGTATTTACCTCCCCCACTGCAAGGAACGGTTCATGCCCTGCTGCAGCACATGACACACCTGGATCAATGCTGGAGAACTGGCTAAGATTGGGCCCTGGGACAATTAAGAGATGCACTGGGGCAATGTGCTGTTAAAGCCTCTCCCCAGCTCTCCAGCATCTGCTGTCCTTGGGGCCTGTGAAAAGCCCATCGAAAACAGTCCTGCTGCAGAAATTGTTACTGGGCAGCACCATGTGTAACTGCCACTGCAGGGGTGGGGGCAGTCAGCAGGGCTTCTCAAACAGCTGCTAACTTGTCTTGATAGGGAGCAGCTGAGAGATTGGGGAAGATGCATGATGATAAAGTCTTTCACAGAAATCTGCTGTTCCCAACGCTGCTGCAGCTGCCCTATGAATCATTTATAATCTTTTACTGTATATTAAAGTATAAGCCTGGTCTGACTCATACAGTTCATGACCCTGACCAGGCATTCTAATCCACATCTCATCAAAGATTTCAGTTCCTTTTCTCCATCATATGGAATTAGCCCTAAAACCTGTACATAGTTCTGCAGAATAAGACAGAATCTCAAGTACTTCCGCACTTTTTTCCATATAATTCATATTTCATTGATATGAAAATGCTGTTTTCATATTCATAACCAATCAGTTTTGCATCACTGGATCAGGTCAACTGCTGGGCCGTTTACTGACCATTCATAACTGCTAAGATTTGTAATTTGTAAACCATCATACATCTTAATTTGTAAGCCATACAGAAGGACATTCATGAGCAATGTCAAAGGGCAGAAAGAATCAGGATGTAATTCCTGCCACTGTCCCCAGCACAGTTTTCAAAACTAAGAGAAAAGCTTGCATTGCCTCAGGTTTCTCTTCACTCTGCTTCACCAACATTTGCATCTTGTCATTCTCTGGCTCAAACACCAGCTCAGTCAGGAAGATGCAACCTGTGTTATCCTGGGCACCAAGGTATGCTTTCCATAGCTGGGAGCCAGCTTTACTCATAGCAATAGTTTGGATATGAACAACCTGGAGTGCAGCCTGTATGGTGTCTGGCTGCACAGCTTTCTGCCAGGAAACTGTTTGCTGGCAGCCAACACCTAAGTTCAACCATGTCCTCTCAAACTGCTCTGCAGTCAGATCTGTGCTAGGGATTAGAGTAAGGGCTCTTGAGTTGGTGTCAACAAATGGAACCTCTTCTTTCTGATCTGACATCAGTGATTCTGAAAAAAAAGAAGAGAAGCCTTGTTAGGCAATATGAATCACCATATGAACATTAGACCTATTCTGTAGATGGGAGCCAATCCTAAACAGAGTGAATGAAGAGTATCCAGTTGAATCAGACATGAAGGCTACAATCCACAGTTAACTATAGGACTTTTTCCACTGACGTAGTTATGTTGCCACCTATGGGAAATGCATAGAGCAATCCAGAGTACGGTAAGTGCCTCTTACGTCTTCCTGCAGTTACCGTACACTGGATTGTAGGGGAAGTACTGTGGCATCCTTCCTAGCAGGTTCTAGTTGTCATAAAAGGAAGCAGAGGATATAAAGATCAACAAAGAGGATTAACAGTCAAACAACTAGTTACCTTCTCCCGCCACTGTGGAGGCTTCACAGGGAGAGTCTGTGCTGCTAAGATCAATAGTCTTGCTAGCAGACATGGTTGCCCACTTTTCTTTGCCATATATAGGCACCAAGGTATTAAAGTCAGAAGCCCAGGTGTTCACAGAACCTTCAGCCTGGTCTCCCAAAAGCTGCAGAGAGTGATCAGATGAAGGACTACACAGAGTCTGTTTTGTCTCTTCCATTCCAGCTTGCAAAAGACGGTAGTAGAACAGAGCACGGTCCCGCACTGTCATGTCTGTCTCTTCCTCTGGATGAAGAAAGATAAAAATACAGTGAGATTTACTCAGCTCAAATCTTAGCAATCCTATATAAGATTTCTTAGTATAGCTCTCTCACCATTCTCTGACTTTTGGTACTAGCAGAAGCAGCAGCAAGCAAATGTAAGAAATACTTATGGTATAACTTACTCTGTCTGAAAGTCCTTAGTTTCTGCCATGCAATACTCAGCTGATGGTGCAAGATTCCAAAGAAAAGTTCCTCTATTTAATAATAAAATAGCCATAAAGGAAAGGAGATACTCACCTATGCAGTAGTAAAGCAATCGACCTAGCATGTCTTGACACTCAGCAGGACGTGTAATAAAGAGTCGCATCACAGCTGTCAGCAACTCCATCTTCACGACTGAGAAGGCTTCTGATTTCACATTCTCTACAAAATCCTCTAAGACATAAGGAGCATTGGGGACTCTTTCCCCATGTACCCCCAGCAGCCATATTAAAGCTTGCTTGCCCTGAAGAATTAAACCAGAACAAAGAACAATAAGAAAAAAACACACACTATTTAGCACCCCATCTGTACCACCAAAGGCCTGGTTGTGTTACAAAATGGCCATGCAACTATGACAGTTGAGTAAATCTTTGCAGAATAAAGCACACAGTCAAAAGGGTTCAGAGACTGTCACGTTGTTACAGAACATGTAACAATGCTTTTAATCAGCTGTTCCTAACTGTGTTGCAGGTACACTGTATACTGCCTTTTGGACCAGAAAGTGATCCACAAGTTTCCTAAATATATATTGATCCCTTTTCCTAACCATTTTCTCTGCTTCCTTCAGTTAGCATTCCACAGTTTGTTTTTGTTTTATTGCTCCTTGCTTTCAGTAGGCCACTTCATCATCATCATCATCATCATCATCAGAAGAAGAAGAAGAAGAAGAAGAAGAAGAAGAAGAAGAAAGAAAGACAGAAAGAAAGAACTATATCAGGCATTCTACACTACAGTTGGAAAAGCAGAGGTGCCACAACTGATGCAGTCCAGGGATGAAAACATGCCTGGAAAAAGGTGTACAGACATCATGAATTCTCATTTTTAGAGAATCGCACTACTGAAACATCTCCAATTTTGGACCACATATATGCAACTGGAAAACATTAAAAGGAAGAAGTGCTTTCCTGTTCAATTCCTTCCAGTCTCCAACAAAGTTTTGATAGCCTAGCTGGTGGACAGACAGATATAGTGACAAAATGCACTAATGATCAAGTTTATATTTTCTGAAAGCAAAATCTGAGGGGTTTGATCCCAAGGATGCAACATGAACCATCCATTATTTATCCACAGAATATTTAAAAACCCTAAAAACTAATTGCCTTCCCTTACCTCAGCATCCTGGATGGCTTCTTCACAGCCAGACAAAGCCTGGGACACGCTCTCTGTACATTGTGGACACAACCATACCAGATCCCGGAATACCTGCACCACAGCTACAATGGAAATCCAGTGTCAGTATGACAAGCAACTTCAAACTCACACACTGAGAAAAATAATTCAGAATCTGGAAAATAATTCCACATGACATGTGCTTAGCTACATCGATAAATACTTAATTCATTTGGACTGGCATCCATGCTTAGAAACAAGCAACTAAAGATTTCTCAATCTGAAATCCTAATATAGAGGACCTATTCCTGTTACAAGCACATAAATGCAGGCCAAAATCTAATTTATCCAGCACCCTAAATCATTTTGAAGGAAATAGGTACAGGCATTTTGAAGACAAGGAAGCAATGAATGATCATATAAAAGAGGCATAACCAAACCACAACAGAAACAGCAAAAGTGTTAGTACCACTGTCTTTGTCAATCACTAAATGGTATGGGGTGAATCAAATCTCAAAAGGAGAGTCACCTGATGTTATATGATCCTGCTTCAATTCCAAAAGCTCTGTTAGGATCTTCACACATTGTTGAGTGTATGTTCTTGCAATATTTCCTGGAAAAACCACATAAAATCAAACTGGCATGATAAACAAAAACAACACAATCACAACATATTTTCCCTGCTGTTATGGAAATAAAATAAGAAAAAGGTGTTTTTCAAAATCTTCAGTTAAATTAAAATGCCATCATTTTCTCAAACACCATCATTTTCTCAAACTCAACCTGCCTATGCTCTCTGCTTGGGCTAGAGCCCAGCCTCCAAATTGGAAATCACTGTGTCCCAAAACAGCCCTCCCCATCTCAAGCAGCTATACAGTTCTATGTCCCTGTGCCCAGATACACTTGAAAGAAATGCAGGGCCACAGCAGAATAGTAATTAGGGGGAGTTGTTTCCTAAATCCTGGATCTGGTCCATGGCCAAATTTTGGATAGTGCTGGGCTATATATAGCATCCACCTAGAAATATGGAGGGTGCCCTTGAACATCATTTTGGATAGATAACAATTCTGACTAAACCATCTAATTTTATCCCATAGTTTTCACTACACACTGAAGGCATAATCATAATCTCCTACTTCTATTTATCACAAACAGCTAACTCTTTTCCAGAGAAGTTTTACCACAAACTCTTATATTTAAAAAAGCCTCTCTTAACAAGGAAAGATACCAGCACAACCACAAGCAAGTCAAGTTGACGACCAGCAAAAGTGAATGAAGAGCTCAAGAAAAGAGCTCTTCTTTCTGTCTGTGGATTCCTTAGGGACTGAAAAGAATTATCAGTTTTCCCTCCCTTCCTCCCTCAATCTTGCTCTCACACACGCACCTATCTCTTTTACTGAAATCTTTCTAGTTCACGTACCTATGGCAAAGATTGCTCTCTGTGCAAGTTCTACAGACACATCAGTACAATAGCCTTGCAGCTCCTCTAGTATCTGCTGCATGTTCTCATCATTCACCAGTTTGCATAGCACTTCCATTTTCTGGTATTTGATGTAATGCGGTTCCGAGTATGAGCAGAAGAACTTCTTGTAATGGCTGCTGAAATGGCCAGGGAGGCTGTCTAAAATCTGGCGCACATGGCATAAAGCAGTGAAACAGAGTTCTCTACTCTCGGAAGTGCAAGCAGCCAGAAGTGGGCCCTTTGCTCTCACCAAAACATCTGTTTGCACATGTGGAAAGGCTCCGGCCAACACTAGGAATAGTTTGGTGGCAGCCATGACTACACTGGAACTGCTGCTTTTGAGGTATCCATCTAGTAAGCTGAGAATGTCAAAAAGCTCTTCTTCACATCGAGGCTTGTAGCGCAATAGAAAAGCCAACACCTCACTCTGACCCCACTGATCTAAATCAGGCATCCTGTCAAAAGAAGAACAAATACAGTAAAACCTTGTATTGTGAGTTACTTGCAGAGCATTTTGCAAGAGAAGCAGACATTTCTAATAAATTTTAACTTGATGTACAAATGATGTCTTGATAAACAAGTGAAAAAGTCCCTGATGGGGATATGGATGGTTTCAGTGCTCTGCCAACACCTCCTCAACCCTTCCTGACAAATCAGTCTATGCATGTATACTTTGAAGTAGGCTTATTACAGTCAATGGGGCTCATGCCTATGTAAGGGGTGCAATGGAAAAGAGCCTGAGAGACTTAGCACACAATCCAGAGTAACTACGGGAGCATGTAAGAGATATTACATGCACCCGTAGTTATTGCACCACCTAGTGAAAACCCATGAGAAATTCATATTGCAGTACAGAGCAAATTGTACTTACACCGGAGCAAGGACTCCCCATAATTACTCTGGATTTCACCGTTAGTCTTGCATGTCTATAAAGTAAGCCCGATTATAATCAGTGGGGCTCATTCCTATGTAAGGGGGGCAAGAACTGCAAGACCAAGCCTTGCATGTCAACTCTAAAGTAAGCTTGATTATAATCAGTGGGGCTCACTCATGTATAAGGAGACAGAGTGCAGCCTGAACACACTTTCCTGCAATCCTAGGCTGCAATCCTAACCACACTTTCCTGGGAGTAAGTTGAACACAATGGGACTTATTTCTGAGGAGACATGCTTAGGCTTACACTGTAAATGCAGGTTAATTTGTATTATTTTTCTTTATATTTTGTATTTTCTCTTTATTTTGTATTATATTACAGTTCTGCAATCATTTTTATATGAATACTTTTGGGATGTGGAACAAATCCTCTGAGCTTCCATAATTTCTTATGGGAAAATGCACTTTGATATGCCAGCATTGTAACTTCATTTTAGAAAGGTCATGAAAAGATGGATGCAGTTATCTTGGAATCTGGCACTAGGCGCCTTTAATATCACTTCCAGCCATGACACCATTTTTGGGGAGTCCCAGACAGATTGTTGTTCTCAGAAGGCAGACCCAGGCTGAAATGCTCAACTACTACTGGACAGAGTTAGGGACTCTGATCCTCTATTCTGACATTTCTGTTTGACACAGAAGACTTAAGTTGTGTGTAGAAAATCCTGTGGTAAAACAAACAACTGTTTGTCAATGTCATCTATTTTTGTCGAATGAATAAGTAGAATTATTCTAGAGCTATAACCCTATTAATGCAAATACTACTTGAATGTTAGAATTGTACAAGACTTTGAAGGTGATCTAGTCCTATCGCCTAGTAGTATGAAAACTACTTCTAGTACTTCTACTTCTGCTTGAGAACTCCTGTGTGGGAGAATCCACAGTTGCACAAGGCACACCATTCCAGGGCCAGATAGTTACTTACAGTTAATGTTAGTGCCATGTCCAATGGAAATCTACTTCCCTGTACAATGACCCTCATCCATTGGCTTGATAGCATCCACAGATGCCAAGCCTGTGGCTAGAAGGCCTCACGAGGACCTTCTGGCTGTGATAAATAGTGCCTTCCAGAAACGTGTGGGAGGTGTTCTGAAGCACATGAAGTTCAGGCGTAGCCTTCCCAAACCTCATAAGGCCTCCTGGAAGGCACTTATGGATTGCTCAGGCAACTTCCAGTTGCTTCTTGGAGGTCCTCTGATGCCCTCCAGCCACTGATTAAATTTCACATGGAATTTGGTATTTGGGGGAGGGGTGTTTTTCCCAGAAATTATGGTCCACAGATACTGAGGCATCTCTAGTTTCAACCCACTGGCTCCAATCCAATCTTCAGAAGTCATAGAGAGCAGGTTTTGCCCTTTTTAAGTGTGACCCTATAGATCACACTTCGTGATTGTGTAGATGGCTATCACACTGTATGAACAGGAAACCTGTCTCTTCTGTGAGCATTCTTTAAAGGACTTGCTCTCTGTGTCCCTCACCACCTTAGCTTCGTTCCTCTGAATTTGCTCCAGTTAATCCATGTCTTTCTAAAAAACTGCATTCTGGCATTTCTGAATGTAATCTGAGCAAGAGGCACTCTTTCAAGTGGGTGTTCCTCTTTTATTTAGCAGGGGGAGAGTAACTGGCCCTACACACCCAAGCAGTGTCTGTTCAAGTGGCTTCTGCTGGTGTTCTTTTTTGCATTTTAGATTGTGAGCCCTTTTGGGACAGGGACCCATTAGCTTTTAATTAGCTATTATTATTTTTCCATTTTCTTTGTAAACCGCTTTGTGAACTTGTTAGTTGAAAAGCGGTATATAAATACTGTAGATAGATAGATAATCTTAAGGATACCAAAATATTTAATAGGTCCAAAAGCATATATTTCTCTTAGCTAATTTCAAAATATACAAATTTTCATTAGGCATACAGCAAACAAGTTTTCAGTTCCATAATATAATAAACTGAAATGGCACTGGTCTACAGAATTGTGTTTTTCAGGGCACCAGCATTTGCAAACTGACAGTTATATTTATTTGGAATATTCACATGCTACTTTACATCAAAATAATTCATAAGGTGGCTTACATCAAAATAAATACTCATTAAAACTAGTTCCCAAATACTACAGCAACAGTGCAGAACTGACAGAATATTTTCATAATTCTATCTAAAAACAGATTACAGATACTACAACTGTTAATAAAAAATTATCATCATTGGGTTAGCAGATTTTTTTCTAAAATCACAGTAAGAGCAATCATATAATTTTGCATCTAGTTTGTGAAACTAATTGGGGGAGAACATACCTGTTAAGAAGGTGGTGGGCAATGGGTTTGTTAATGACAACTCCTCCTTCATGTTCTAGAATTTCCTCAAGTGCCCTCAAGCAATTCACTACCACAATAGGATCTTGATCACGAAGCAAACTATACAACTCGTTAACTAGTGCACCATCTGTAAAAATCAAGGGCTTTAGAGACTATCTAAACTTTCAATCATTATCTGCCTTACCCTACAATCCAGAGTAACTATGGGAAGACGTAAGAGGCACTTACTCTGGATTGCTCTATGCATTTCCCATAGGTGGCACCATAACTACATCAGTGTAAAAGGTCATGTAGTTGCTCTGGATTGTATTCTTAAGAGAGCTACTCTTGCAGGTAGCAGTCATGCCACATGTATACAGGTTAAATCTATCCATTACCACCAAATTATTTCAGTGCTATTGATATGTAGGCTTCTTGAAAGTACTGCTGCTAAATAACTGGGAAGAGGCTTTTTCATTGAGCAGTACATATATTCTATGAAAGTTTGCTTCATATTGGCAAATGGCCACTAGCCTCATGGACTTCAGCTGAATGTGTTACTGAGTGGAAACAGACCATAGAAGCAAAATTATATGCAGATAACTTCCCCACATTTAATGTTACTGTCAAAAGCATGTTGAGGGGGGGAAGGTATACTGATCAGTAAAAACATGCTTATTTACCCACTTCACAGTCTCCTTGGAGTTTCTGCATCTTTGCACATCCAAGTACAGCTACTCTCCTTACATATGAGGCTTTATCTCTCAGTCCATTAAGAATGGGCTGTTGGATATATTCTTGTATGCCAGGCATCCTAGGAATAGAATAGGTCATCATGCTCAGAATCTATGTAAATCCTTTGTGTTCCTAATTATGCTCAACCTTGTGTTTCTAATTATGCTCAACAGTAGAAACAGAGACTTCCCTGATGCTACTATTTTAAAATGAATAGCCTTTCATTCTTAGCAGACAAAATGTATTTAGGCAATTCTCCCACCCACTTTTTTGTTTCCAAAGTTGTTCATATCAGTTAAAATGCATCTTTCCACAGGGTGACCACGTAGAATGGAGGACAGAGTGCCTCTATCTTTAAGCACTGCATAGAAGAAGGAATTTAGGGAGGTGTACCTCAACAAAGAAGGGTTTAAAAAGCAATACCTGCCTAAATTCCCCTTTTCTAAGCAATGCTTAAAGGTAGAGGCACTCTGTCCTCCATTCTACATGGTCACCCTGACAGGAACACCCTTATCCTTTAGGCAGTAGGAAGTGGTGTTGATTAAAGAACTTATCTTCAAACAGCCAGAGTGGTCAAACAACCACAAGGCTAAGTACTTCTCATAATTCCTTGCCTTACCTATTTTATAGCACTATATGCCTTAATAGACATGATTTCATTTTACAAGTTGGCAGTTACTGGCAGCAGAACATCATGGGTCTAATTTAACTGTACTAGCACAAACACTGTAATTAATTTACTTCTAGAACAAATAATTTCCTTACCTTAGACTACACATGCTGCGTAGGGCCAGGCCTCTAACCATAGGATTGGGGTCTGAGCAGTCTTTGCATAGTGTATTGATCGCTAAAAGAGCTAGATCAGGCTTTAATGGAGCATACGTGCACATGTACAAATATACCAGCTTCTTCTGAACAATGTCCACTGTGGCACTAGCTTTAACCATCTCCATAAAGACACTGGACACATCTACACCTTGGGTCATATATCTGCAAGCAAGCAAGAAAGTATTTAAACAGATCAGCTATGGTTACATGATAACACAATTAAGGCCATAGCCTTGATTTTCAACCTTTTTCACAACACACTGATGAGGTGCTAAAATGGTCAAGGTGCATAATCAATTTATGGACAATTGACAAGGCACACCATGTGGCTGATGGTTTCTTCCGCCAAACTTCCATTTGTGGCTCACCAGTGTGCCATGGCACACTGTTTGAAAATTGCAGCTACTGAATAATCTACATTCTTGTTCACACTAGAGGAAGGATAATAAATTCAGTATCCATTCACATACAGATCTAGTAGGGAGATGATTCAGTTGTATTTCACCTTCATTCAGCAAATCACACTACTGAGTCCTTGTCCCCAGTCTCTAATTTATGAACAGTACAAGATAACCTGAATTCTGTAACGGGAACAATGCACAGAAATTATGGAGACCTGAACAATACACACCTTGCACAAAGCAATGGAATTTGATTTCATCTTGTGCTCTCCTAAGCCCTTGGAGTTGGCAACAGTTATAATTAAAATATGAACAGTAAAAAACAAAGTATCAATTTAAATTACAGTTTCTCCTTAGGCCTGCCTATTTAACCTCAGCCTAAGCAGCTCTTCTGAAATGCATGCTAGTATAATGGAAGATCCATCTCTTGGGAAATGGAAGTTCACAATTTAAGGGCAGCAGCCATTTTGCACATAATAATTATAATGAGTGCAGAATACAGCATATCTTGAAAAGGTTGAGAATTGTGGTAGGCCAAAAAAATGATTGTCCATCTTATATGATTATGTCCAGGTGAAAAAACTGGCTTTGAGTAGTGTGATTGTGTTGCCTGGTGTAGTGAAATATTAGAAGCCAGAAAAGGAGCCAAGGAGTGTTTTCAGTAGATGTGGGATATTAAAGTTTGTTTTTTGACTTTTCATGACTAGTAAAAACAAAATGTATTATGCAAAACAAAGTACATGCAATTATGATTTAAGCTAACGGTTCAGCTACTCATGGCACAGAACTTGAAATACTTTCACACAGACTCTTGGTGTTTTTTTAAGCATTGGCAAAGTAAACTTGAGTACAGTCATGCAGTAAAGATGAGAATAGAAGAAGACAGACAGTAAGTTGTGTAATCTCAGGGTCTCTACTGTACTTTATACCAAAGATTTTCGTTGAGGTTCCAAGTAATCCAGACATTATTTCTCCATTTAAAAATTTAAAAAAAAAACACTTTCACAGAAGTCTGACATTATATGGCATGTGTGTAGGACAAAAAAGCAAACACCTGAACAATATAATAAGCCACACAAGACATATCTTTAAGTTACAATAATGGCTCTAAAATACTTGATCTCTCCCATTATTAACAGAAAGAACAGAGAAAGTTGATTGGGATCAGGTATGGATAAAGTAAATCTTTAACTCTGCAGTCTGCCCCATGCCTTGTTTTCCAGCACAATCCTAACCATGACTACTCAAAAGTAAGCCCCATTGTGTTCAATAGGTCTTACTCCCAGGAAAGTTGTCTTTAGGATTACAGCCTTAATCAGGCTTAGGCTGCAATCCTAACCACACTGTCTTGGGAGTAAGTACTATTAAATACAATGGGACTTACTTTTGAGTAGACATGCTTAGGATTGCACTGTTACTCTCACTTAGCTACTGTATTTGCTTCAGAGGGAGGAATGACCCATCAAACTCAATGGTTTGATTGCACTGTTACTCTCACTAAGCTACTGTATTTGCTTCAGAGAGAGGAGTGACCCATCAAACTCAATGGTATTGCTATCTCACAATCTACATACAGTGGCGTTCTCTTCATTAGAATATCTCATGAGCAATGCAGAATTATTTAAAACCAAAGTAACACACATTATATGTGGCTCAGATGACATCACTGATCTCTTGTATTTTTCCTAACGCATTGTGTGGCCTTTGGTTGAATACTTCCATGAATGAAAACTCCCTCTAAGAACAGAATGACGACCCCTGCCATTTAAAATGCTCCTTCTGTTCTTGGAAAGTACACCTTTCTCTTCATTGAAACCTTGCTCTTTTTTTCCTAGCTTTATTTCTTTATTAGTAACTCAAGAAGGTTCTCATGTAAACCGGTATATAGAACTCTGGGTGCAGGCCAGAAAAGCACAACATGATGGCTGGCTATCAACATGATGTTGATTTCAGGGCTAAACAGAGTTTCCAGATGCAGTACAAAGGGGAACAAAGTGTCTATATCTTCAACCATTCTACAGGAGATTTTGGCAGCCTTTTAAACCATATTGAGCTGCTCCTGACAAAATTTCCTCTTCTATATAATGGTTGGCACTTTGTCCCTCTTTGTATAGGCACTTTGGCTGGTAACTCTAATGCTAAACACAAGAGATCTCCTATTCATAATCCAGGAAGACCACCTTTCTGATTTATCAGAACAATCACCCCTGGCTTCTCCATCAAACAGATCTTCATCCATTTAAAAATTCTAATGAAGCAACCAAAGCCAGTTGGGCACAGCAACTTTACCTTTGTGACAAAAGCCATCTTTTGGAGTGTCCTGATCCAGAAAATGAATTCACATAACAAAAGGAAGATCTTCAGCTGTACCTGTCCTCACCAACTCCATAGCTAAACTCAATCCAGGAAGCATATTAATGATTCAACAGATGTCTTTGCCTAGCTACAGGACCCTCAACCAGGTATAAAGACTGTACTCAAGAAGGGCCATCATCTAACACAGAAGGCCTCATGATTAGATCATCCCACCAAAAATCCCATAGGATTCTATTAGGGGGAGAGAGAAAGTTTAAGAATCTGAGTCTTTCTGCTTTGCTCACTCCCTTACCTCACTGACATGCATGATGGAAGACTGCCAATGCTATACCATGTCACCTCTGTTCCAGCCATAATATATGGACTGCCATGCCAGCTGGAACCCAGAATTAGTAATCCTTTTTCCTTATCCTTCTCCCTTAGCATGACCAAAACTGCAAGGTTGGTATGAATTGGACAACCAAATTGCTAAGTGTCCCTTCTCTCCTGGAAAGTAGTTTCAGCTATTTTGGCCTACAGCTATCCCTTAAGCCAAGGATCTCCAAACTCAGATATGGCCCTCGGTAAGCCTCTATCCAGCCTGCAGCCATCCCCTGTACTAATGCAAGCTTCTGGCCTACTTGTCTGAACGCAATCAGAACTGTGCTCTGGTTAGGTCTGGAGGGTGTTCTTACGACCAAAAAGCATCACTTCCTAGTTTTCCCCAAAATCAGAAGTATTATATCTTTTTGTGTCCTCTGAAGGCCTTAAAAAGTGGTTGGAAGGCTGGAGAATGGGGATCCATTTTAGTTTCCATTCTGTGATGTGTGTTGGTGCTTGGGGAAATCCTGGAAATTGTAGCCCATTTATTATCCAATTTATTCATTCATCTACATTTTATCTGTAATGTATTTGTTTAAATTTTATATTTAAATTTATTTTCTGGCCCTAGACACTGTTACAAATATTTGATATGGCCTGAAAATTTAGAGACCCCTGTCTTTAGCCAATACAGGTTAGCTAATTCCTCATATCTTACTTCAAAGCCCTCTTCCTGCCTTTATATCCCACTTCTGATCAAGAGATTAATTTGGTCTTAGCTCTCTCGGCCACCTGCTCCTACAAGACACTGCACTCAGGTTCTGCAGAAATGGATAAGTAAACTTGGTCACATCCTTGTAGGTGATCCACAAGGCTGCACTATTTGTTGATCAGGTTTACAGGGGCTCCACAAATTCTTCACTATTTTCCATTACCTTTATCTCGAGTGTGGTCAAAGTGACCACATGTTTAGCGTTCACTATTCTTCTTTCTGTTTAAGTGCAAGTGAAGCTAGTTTAACTTCTTTCTTCTTGAGCCCCTTTGTTTGCTTTATATACTGCTGCTCAACAGAAAAAATTAATATTTTGTGAACCCAACCAAGGAATTCATATAACCAGCAACTTATTCAGTATCACAACCAGCCAAACCCACACAGACCTGATCACTCGCTGGATCACATTCCTGTAGCGGAGGCCATCTGCTTGAACATGAGGATTGGATAAGGCTCTCTTCAGGTCCTTCAGTGTATCCTCCGAGCCCAAGTATGGCATTCTGCAGAAACGGGGATCCCTCTAATATCCAGCAAGAAAAGTCTCTTTCAAGAGGAACCTAAAATTACAGTCACAAAAAGGACAACATGCATCAGTCTTTGAACACAGCATTTTATATCAATGATACTCCCGTCTAAGAAAACAATACAACTAATAGTAACAGTAACAGTGATAATAAGTAACTTTCTTCAGCACAACCACCGTTAATAGGCACAATATTGATAACCGAGCAGGTCTCTGACCCGAGGACATTACAGTGTTACCCTGAACTCAAAAGAACGATGCTCTTTAGGGAAATGAAGGGCAGGGCAGCAGAGGAGGAAGGTGTATTCTGGTGGTGTAACTAGAGGGGGGGCAGAGGAGTCCATATTGGAGGGAGTCTCATTCCTTCGGAGCCATTCCAGGCTGGGGGGAGCAAAACAGAGCCTCCGTTTTGCTCCTCCCAGCCTGGAATGGTTCTGAAGGGGTGAGACTCCCTCCAAGACGGACTCCTCCGCCCCCCCTCTAGCTACGCCACCAGTGTATACATTTCAGTGTCACACCTTCAAGGAGGAAAAAATAAATAAAACACATAATTGGATCTGCTGCCCTTCAGCTACTGCCTGGCTAATGCTGCAGCCCTATCCACACTTTCCTGGGAGTAAACCCATTGACTATAATGGGACTACTTTATAAGTAGGCATGCATAAGACTAGGCTCTCAGCCTGCTGACCAGGGCAGAAATCTGGACCCCCCAACACACACAGGAAGTGCCTTGAAGAGCAGGGGCTTCTCTGCAGGGGGTGGAAGTTTTGAGGCCTAATTGCAAAAGAGAAGCCTGCGCTGGAGTAGAAGGCTGAGCCGTTGACATGGAAACGGTGGAGAATGACGTCATCGGCGAGGGGGGGTCGAGTTTGGAGACACACACCTGGAGCGAAACTCCCCTCCGCTGTAGCCTCGCGCCAAAGGGGAAAGGAATTTTAGCCCTCGTAGTTCTCCGTAGAGACTTCCCGTTCCCGATCGCAGCGCGCGGAGTCTGCCATGTGCGGGGCAAACACTGAGTGGCAGCCCATAGGGTTTGATGTGTTAGACCAAAGGGCTAAAGCGCTTTTGAGTTGATAAACACTTCAGGCTCTCCAATGGCTTGTAGGACTATAGAGAAAAAAAGGGAAGAGTCACTATTCAGGTGTCATTTGAGAGGACTTGCTAGCTTTTTGCCTCCTTGGAGCAGAATTAGGAACTGTTCCTTGGAAGGAAAAAAAGTGTCCTGGAAAATAATTTTCATTTGGTTCATTTTCCTCCTTTGAGCAGAATTCTTGGAATTAATAAATTATGGCTGCAATCCTAAACACACTTTCCTGGGAGTAAACCCTATTGAATACAGTAGGGCTTACTCCTGAGTAAGACATGCTTAGGACTGCACTGTAAATATATTATGAGCACAATCCTAACCATGTCTGCTCAAAAGTAAGCCCCTTTGTATTCAATGGGTCTTACTCCCAGGAAAGTGATTTTAAGTTGCAATCATTAAGCACATGAAAGCAATATACAGTTTATGAGTATTGTTAGCTTTTATTTTGTCAAGTCCTACAGTTTTCTTGGGTGTCCTACATTTTAGGGGGGGGCTTATCCTCTTTTTTTGTTATTATGCCATATATGGTCCCCCTGATAAGAAGACTCCATGCTGTCTTGTCACAAGGAAAAGAAGGACAATGAAGTTTTTTCCAGGACACAAGGCTGAAAAAAGAGGACATGACCTGGAAAATGGGGACATAAGATCACTTAGCATATACTTTATTCCATATATATTGATTCCAAGAACTTATTATGTAAAAGGGGTCCCATTGTATGTGGGGGGGGCACCTGCATATATAATTTATTATGTAAAATGTATCAGTTACAGTACAAGAAGGCTATATGATCAGTGATGGGCATCAAAGAAATTAAGAACCGGTTCTCTGTCCATCTGGCAGCCACTTTTAAATGGCTATTTTTAAACTTTATATGTACTATCTCTTGTTAACAACCGGTTCTACAGAGTAGGTGCGAGCCTGCTGGAGCCCACCACTGGATATGATGCCTGCTCAGAAGGAAAAGGAGGACAATGAAGACATTTTTCTAGGACACAAGGCTAAAAAAGAGAACATATCCTGGAAAGTGGGGACACATGGACACCCTGCAGCCAGGCTGAGCTCTTTGATGTCTCCCTTTTTCTGAAGGAGGAGTTAGAGAGGCTCTTGCACTCTTTTCCTCTGCAGTCTGCAGCAGGAGACAGAGAGAGACAGAGCATGCGCCCCTCCATCCAAGTGATGCTGCCCTTCAGCGCCTGCCCGCCTGTTTTGAGTTGGGGAGCTGAGCTGCTGCCTCCCCTTTGCTCCTCCATTTTGCAGGCAGGCCCTTTTCCCTGCACAGCAGAGCACAAGTAAGGAGCTTCCCTTCACTGCAAATGATGGGATCAGGGAAGGGAGAGGGGACAGGTGACCACATGTACTCCTGTTCCAGGACACGTCCTCTTTATTTAGCCTGGTGTCCTAGAAAAATAACTTCATTGTCCTCCTTTTCCTTGTGAGCAGGCATCACACAGCCTTCTTCTACTAATTGATACATTTTACATGCTCAACACATGCTTCACTCTTTCAACCTCTCTTGTCTGGTCTAAAGGCTCAAATGGTTTTCTCTTTGTTGATTTGCATGTGACATGGTGATCAATCTATTTTTGGCACTTCCTTATGACTTTCTTTAGTAAATAACTGTCATTCAAATACGTAAGTTATTTATTGCCCACATATGACTGGGTTCCATTTTTCTTTTTTTGGGTCTTCTTTTTTGGTTATGAGATATGGTCACCCTGAGAGAGTCTCCTCCACACTGCAGCTGGAAAGCCTTGCTGGCCTCCAACCTGATGCAGAAAGAGCTGTGGACGGAGGCAGATGGGGTACAGGTGTGTGTGTGTGTGTGTGTGTGTGTGTGTGTGTGTGTGTGTGTGTGTCCAAAAACTGTCACCAGTGGGGAAGGGTGCCTAAAGGGTGCTGGGATGGGAAGCAGCCCAAGCTTGCCCTGGAATCCAGGTCTAGAAGAGGCGGAATATGAACCCAGGTGAACCTAGCAGGGCTTCAAGTCCAGTGGGTTCTCAAGTCCACCCATCCAGCAAACCTCACACATAGAGGCCAGTTCAACTGGGAGTCCAGGTCTGCCCACTTGGTTCCAGAAGGCAGTCCATCTGGCAGGTAGGACTACCCTCCCACCAACCTCACCCACCAAAGCCAGTTCAACCAGTAGCCTGCCTGCCTGGAAGAGGAAGGTCCTCTAACTTGAATGTCAGTTTGGACTGTCATGTGCAGAAAAGGCCAAGCAGTTGTAGAAATGAAGTCATTGAAAGAGACGTTTAAATGCTTGCGAAAGCAGGACTCATGTGAGGGGGTAAAGGGGGCAGTTTGTACTTGGATCCCATATGAAACTTCAAAGGTGGCCTTGGACAGCCACTCACTCACAAGCCAGTTGCTTACCTCACAGAGCTGTTGTGAGGATAAATATTTTGTAAGCCATCTTGGGTGTTTGTGTTGGCACAGGAAAGGAGGGGTATAAATCTCGTACATAAATGCCAATCCAATGCTAAAATATTATTCCATTAGCATTTTTAGTTAAAACCCAATTAACTTGGTAACAGCCCTAGTTGTGAGCATGTTTACCCAGGCTCCTAATGTAAGGATTTCTGAAAAAAATCTACACAGAATTACATTATTACTGAATGGCTGTGGGTGGTGCAAGTGGCTAAGACACTGTGCCTGTTAACCAGCCTGTTAACCAGCAGGCCAGGGTTCGATTCCCAGGTCGGCCCCACAAGACAGGGTGAGCTCCTGTCCTTAGCCCAGCTCTGCGACGCCAGCTGGATCCAATCGTATTGGCTCTGCCTTTCCATTGGACTAATTCAGTGGCGTGGAGAGGGGGGATTTGCTGCTTGGGTAACAGCCGATCCTCCATAACAATCTAACCCAGGTTTTCGTGCTTCGCATACAGCGTATGCAGCGCTGAGCACGATACCATAGTCTTTCAAGACTGACGGAGGCCTGCTGAGTTAAATGTAACCAGTAGTTAGGACTGAGGTTGATGTTATAATCTCATCAACCCTGGCCCTATTCCTATCTTTTAACTTTCGGTGAATGATATATAAATGTATATTAGTCATATATGAATGGTGAGTTATTAGCTCAGTCTCAGTCCAGGTCAAATTTAAATTGCAGAGTATTCCATTTGGGATATACAGTGTAGCATTTCAGTCTATCTCTTGATCTATTTCTTTGGTAGTCACTGACTATTTATAGTCCCAACCCCAACTTTTCTGGACTATTATTTTTCAAGTTTTCCCCTTGGTTTTTCAGGAACTGGACTGATGAATGGGACTCTGATTGCAGGCACACCCATTGCGGTGGATTTCTGGAATATTAGAAAAGCTGGAACTGCTCGCTTGTTCTTCCTTTCCCACATGCACTCTGACCATACAGTGGGGCTTTCTAGCACCTGGAGCCAACCCATCTATTGTTCTCCTCTTACTGGTAAAATCCTGCATCTCAAATTGAAGGTAAACCTAGAACCTCAAAATGGACAACATCATTAAAATATCTTTTAGAGAAAAAAATGTATCATTGAGACTGCAGTCCCAACCTGCAGTTAGGCCAGCATAAGTCCCAACACAAATCCCATGCTGGCTTTGAGGCTTTGCAAAAGTTCCACTGCACTACTGGACATTGGACAGACATGCGGACCTCCCCCCACCACCATGGGAAAGGGGAGCAGGTAAGTTGTGCCGGCCTAGGATTGTGGCCTGACTGTGTCATGCCTCTGTCTTGACTCTAGGTGGCTGAGCAGTGGATCCGTCCTTTGGAAGTGGGAGAGAGCCATGTTATGGCCTTGGATGACATAGGCAAAGAGACCATGACGGTAACCTTGATAGATGCAAACCACTGTCCTGGCTCTGTCATGTTCCTTTTTGAAGGCTACTTTGGTGTCATCCTTTATACAGGTATGAAATTCTTTTTGCTCCCAAGACGCAAATTTTAGATACTAAGTAATGTACTAAGGAGATTTTGGGAGCCTATTAAATTTTTGTGTGGGGGAGGGGAGGGGGAGGGAGGAAAGCACGATTATTAGGACCATGCTGCTGCTGCTGCTGCTAGGAAGGAAGGGTTTGCTGTAATTCTCCAGAGAGTCTGAGGAGCCCCTCTCCAGCAATTGTGGAAGGTTCAAATTCCTATTAAAAGGGGAAAAAGCACTTCCGGTTTTTGTCACAAAATTGGAAGTTGTGGATGTCCTTTTAACAGGAGTTTGAAGCTGCCCGGAGGGCCGCAGAGAAGGTCACAGGCTCCCCAGACCTTTGAGAGAGGCTTAGAGACCCTCAGGTAAGCTAAACAATAACTTTATCTCCCCAGGAGTAGTATGATAATCCCAATTCTATTGCTGCCATAGCTGTGGCCTTTCCCCTGGTGTGATGCCACATTATAGGAACCTCTGCCTTGTTTTCCAAAACTAGCATCTTTCTGACCATTCCTTTAAATGCCTGGTAGTAATGTGGCCTGTGGGCTCTAAAAGCTTTTGCACTTTGGTAGCTGTGTCAATGGTTCTCAAGGTGAAACTGCTGTTGGCTATTATGGTTTAATTGTTGGCTTGGATGTGGAAGAACAAATCTGCATTCCTGTTCATCCCAACACACATTCAAAGGCCATTGGTAGTTAACTGTCTCTTAAATGGGCTTGGCCTGCTGAAGTGACAATAATGAATCAATAAATGAAATAGTAACCCTACAATCCAGAGTAACTATGGGAGCATGTAAGAAGCACTTCCTCTGGATTGCTCTATGCATTTCCTTAGGTGGCACCGTAATTATGTCGGTGTAAAAGGTCCTGTAGTTACTCTGGATTGTGCCCTAAGTCTGTTAAGTTCATTGGGATCTACTGTCATTTGTGTATAGGATTGCAGCCTTGATTTATTAATTTGGAGCTTTATCTACATGTTAAGTTCTGATTTCTGCCTCTGTCCTAATGACAGATTCTCATTTCAACTGTGATATCTGTGTTTCATCAGGTGACTTTCGTTACACTCCCAGCATGAAGGAGGAGCCTGTTCTGAAGAACTCAAAGCTTATCAGGATCCTCTACCTAGACAATACCAATTGTCACCCCACAATTGACATACCTTCCCAACAGACAGCTACTGAACAAGTCAAAGAGCTGATCAGGGCTTATCCTAATCACTTGGTAAAAATAGGTGAGCAATAGATAGTGAAGAAATTTTCAAAAGTCTGATTGGGGTCAGGTTCTAAAGATGTTGGCTTAGATATCTCTGGATTTTCTAAGGGTCATGATGGACCTCTCTACAGAGGGCTTATATGATGTGTTCCTCTCCCAGATGGGTCTCAGATTTTAGTGAGAGCTGAAAAGGGCTTCCCTGACAGATCTTAGTGTTCAGCCAGTTAAGTATGTGAAAAAGGTAGATCTTAAATTATCGCACTTCCAAAAAGTTTTGTGCCCAGGAACAGATTGAGAACCAGTGTGGTTCTTGAAGCAGGGTATTCCTATCCTGCTGTTGCCAAATATCCTGGCCACAGCATTCTGGACAAGGTTCAGTTTCTGAAAGCATTTTAAAGGTCACTTGAATTTAAATCATTGTGGTAAACACAGTGTAATATCACATGGCCAGTCTAGGAATGGGTGCAGTTGCCACACCAATCCAATTTGGGAAAATTCAATCCTGGCCGAAGCTGACACCAGAACATCTGATAACAAAACTGGATCCAGTAGTACTTCCAAACTACGTCTGGGCCTTCAAAGGGTGTGTTCTTATATTTTGTGCAGGTTGAAGCCATTTTTAGTTCTTCAGTTTTATGGGTAAGGAACATCTCTGCCTTGTGGAAGATTATTGTAGATAGTCACCCCAAGCCAACAAATAAGTCCAAATCATTTCCTTACTTTATCTGCAAGATCACTTAGGGCAGCAGAGATAATTACAAGGCAATCAATCTTCATGGTGACCTGGTTTCAGGGCAAGCTGCAGCCAAAATTTACCTTTCCCCTGCACCTGAAGCAAAAGTAAGCCAGGACTCAAGGCATCTATTTCAATCAAGCAAACATCCTCTTAAGCAGACCCTTTTGCAACCTCATTCTATTTTGCAAATGTTTGGCAGAGGTCTGTTTTTTTTTAAACACCAGGATGTAATCTTCATTTCCTTTTGAAATAAAATCCCCGGTGACAATTCAGTGCACCATGACTTAAAAGTAACAGCCATGGAAAGCAGTAGGTCTGAGTGAATCAGGGTTCAACTATGTGTAGCTACACTTGCTTGTACTTATTCTTTGTTGCTTGTCTCTGCTGTGGTGCCCAGCAGAGATGCGTAGTGCCCACTGCCTGGTGTTGCCCAGTAGGAATGCCCAGAGTCCATTACCTCCTGGTGCCCAGTGGTGCCCATTGCCTGGTGGTGCCCAGTGGGTGCCTGCTCCTGTGTGGTGCTTGATGATGACTGCTGCCCACTGGTGCCCAGTGCATAGTAGGGATGCCCAGTGGTGCCTGCTGCCCACTACACAGTGGTGCCCAATGCCTGGTGGTGCCTGCAAAGATGTCTGGTGGTCAGTAGGGGTGCCCTGTGATGCCCAGTATACACTGGTGTCCAGTGGTGCCCGCTGCCCACTGCATGGTAGTGCCTGCTGCCTGATGGTGCCTGGTAGGGTGCCTGCTGCCTGATGTTGATCACTGCCTGGTGGTGCCCACTGGTGCCCATTGTCTGATGGTTCCTGGTAGGGGTGTCCTCTGCCAGGTGGTGCCCACTTCTCACTGGTCTACCCTGCACAGTTGTGCCCAGAGCCTGGTAGGGGTGCCTGTTGCCTGCTGCTGCTTGCCACTGCCCCTTGATGTCCTCTGGTGCCTGTTGATGCCCAGCAGTGCCCAGTGCCAGTGCCTGATGCCCAGTGGTGTCCAGCTGTGCCCAGGGCCCACAAATATTCTTGAAATTTTATTATCACAATGAAGGGTAAATTCTGCTAGCTTTTAATAAAATACTGTACTGTTCTTGGGTAACAATTAAGTTATTTTTCAGGCTCTTGCTCCAGGTAAAATCAGACAAAATTAAAGTCATATACACCTCTTAAGTTTAAACCCCCAACTTATCCAGGGGTCATAAAGATTTTTAGCTCAAAACCTGCCCTCAAATTGTCTGTGATGTGAGATCAATTTATACTTGAATATCTATGGTAAACTTCACTTTGTTCAACTTTTTCAGTCCATTACCACCCCGAAATAATGATTCAGAAAGAAAGCACCGTGTTTGCACATAATGACAAGGAGAGATAGAGTGAGGTGATGTCAGAATATTGATGATGACCTGCTCTAAATTCCTTGATGATCTTCCCCAGATGTTAGGACACTTAAGATGTTTTTCTTTTTCACCTAGTTTTTATAAGCATGTTTTTTGGTGTCATCTCTGAAAATGGGTCCAATGCACATGCATAGTTTGGAGGGTGGGTATGTGTGGATAAAAGCAGGCCTCCGTCATTCTTGAGAGACTATGGTATCGTGCTTGGCGCTGCATATGCTGCATGTGAAGCACGAAAACCTGGATTAGATTGTTATGGAGGATAGGTGGTGTTTTAAGTTTCTTATAGTCTGAACTTGGAAGTCCACCTAAAGTGTCAGTCCTGGGTTTGGTATGTATGTATGTATGTATCTGTCTGTCTGTCTGTCTGTCTGTCTGTCTGTCTGTCTGTCTGTCTGTCTGTCTGTCTGTCTGTCTGTCTGCCTGCCTGCCTACCTACCTACCTACCGCTTTTCAGCTGAAAAGTTCACAAAGCGGTTTACAAGAAAATGAAAAAATTAATAGCTAATGAGTCCCTGTCCCCAAAGGGCTCACAATCTAAAATGCAAAAGAACACCAGCAGAAGCCACTAGAACAGACATTGCTGGGGTGTGTAGGGCCAGTTACTCTCCCACTGCTAAATAAAAGAGGAACACCCACTTGAAAGAGTGTCTCTTGCCCAGTAAGCAGGGGCAGTAATTTTTATCTTGAGAGCCTCCTGTGAAGATTGAATTTGAACGCGGCATCTCCACTTGATCTTTGAAGTAGTTCTTTGTTCTCTTCAGGTACATACAGCTTGGGAAAGGAGTCACTCTTAGTGGAACTGGCCAGAGAATTTCAAACATGGATCGTGGTAAATCCCAGCAAATTGGAGATTATGAAGATAATGGGGTTGGAGGATGTGTTCACCTCTAAGGAGGAAGATGGTTGGATTCATGTTGTGGATTTTTCTGAAATCAACCAATCAACTATGATAAAATGGAACCAGGAACTTCCAACATTGGGTATTCTCCCCACCAGCCGGCCAGTGAAGCTCAGCCATCCTGATGCTCATGTAGTTCCCTACTCAGACCACTCATCTTTCCAAGAATTGATGGAGTTTGTAGCTTGGCTAAGGCCCTGCTCCATAATCCCAGTAGTAAAAACTGAAGTATGTCAGCTGTATTTCCAAGAATATTTGACACATGGGAATAACTTCCTCACAGAGCCTGACGTGCCAGACTCTGTGAAATCCTTCATGCAGCTACAAGTCAACAGAGTGCAGGAAAGGACCTCAAACCTGCGAAAACTGGCTACCTATCGCAATGTGCCAAAGGGGGTTTCATTTGACTCATCAGAAGAAAGTGAGGATGACCAGGTTTCCCAGAAATCTTTGCGGTCCTCAAGATACAAAAGGCACAAGATTGTGAGTAAGGAGAAAGAAAAAAATGTAATGGCAGAATCTGAAAACATTGAAAACCAAACTCTGATTTCTCAGGTGGAATCTAATTTTGAGACTGCTAAGAAATGTCAGTTTAAGCCCAGTATTGCTGATTGGTTTAGAAAATCTCAGTTAGACGTGACACTGAAACGCTCAAATACTTGGTACAGAAGGGATCGCAGGCCCATACCATACAGGCTGTCTCATCCCAGCATCTCTATGTGCCAGTCGGCCTTGGACAAACGAATCCCTTCAGCACCAGCATCATGTGCTGTTCAGAGTGATGTAGATAGTACATCTACCTTTCCAAAGGATGAAACATGCCATACTGAGGAAGAACCTCTACATGGCCCTCTTCAGGAATACAATTTATCTCCACTTAACTCAAAGCAGTGTACTCTCCGAAACTTTGACTGGCGAGTGGAAGACTACTTAAGGAGAGGGGCACTGCATGGAGCAGAACAAACTTGCAATCAAAAGAACACATACCACAATTGCAGCAGATGACCAAGCATAACATAAACTCTGTGAAATGCTTTCTATAGCAATTTTTAATGCAATTTTTGTGGAAGCACTTTTTTAATACCACGTCAGCTGTGAATATTAGCTTACATCTAGTTAATTATTTGGGGGAATATGGTTAATCTATAGGCTTGTTGACCATTTTTACAGTCAAATTTTTCCTAATCTGTTAGAGCTGATTCCCCAAAGTTAATGGAGTTGCTCTGTCAATAGACCATAAATATGCATCTTCAGCTGCATGCTTGTTTTCATTTTTAAAGAAGGAACTGTATCATATTTGGAATACTAGCTGCAGACCTAAGCCCCAGCAAGACACCTGTGCTGACCTGGGGATATCACAAAAGTGCTATAAGACACTTCTACACCACTCCTGGGGATGCATTAAGCCAGTGCACAGACATGCGCTTGCCTCCTTGTATCATCATGGGAACACGAAGGTCAATAAGTTGTGCTGGCCTAGGTTAGGATTGCAACCCAAAAAGCATTCTCTCTTGTTTAGGAACTAAAGAGTGCAATCCTGAAGTGCACTTGCGCTGGCCTATCTGGTCAGGCCAGTACAACTGCACAAGAAAACGGCCTGTGCTGATGCAAGTCTGTGCTGGAGCAGCTTGCCAGAAATGTGCCTGCGCTGCGCCAGCCTAAAGGTATCAGCGCAGCTTGCACACCAGGGATGTGTCAGGTGTGGCCCTGAATGGTGCAGCTATGCCTTATCCAGAATCTGTTTTCAGCTCCCAGCTGCTGTGAACTATGCCACCTAAGGAGCAGGTGCAAGTTAAATCCATAAGGGCCCATGCAAAGTGTTGGTAAAAATGGAATAAAAAATGTTTAAGTCCTAGGCCAGCATAACTACATCCCCCACCTGTCAACTCAAGATGTGGCACAACTCCAACAGCCCAGTCCAACAACCAGTCCCCTCGCACCCACCCTCCCATAAAAGCCCAGCCCCTGGTCTCACCTCCTCTTAAGAGAACAGGGTACATGGCTAAGGGCCACATCACCCTGTCCTCTCACAGGGCTCGTGGGCTCTGAGAGCACTTTCTATATACAAACACTCCACCAGGCACTGGAAGGGACCTGCATGTGATGGTAATAATGATAGTTGTTTTTGCAAGTTGTTTTTTCTCTCCAAACAGCTACTCCAGCCAGGTAATGGGGGATATTACATATTTAGGGGTGAGGAAGTACTTTGCTCATAAACAAACCAGCACTTCCACAAGCACTGGCAAGGGGCTGCACACACATAATAAAACCATGGGGGGAAGTGGTCTACATACATAAATGGGGGGGAGGAGTGGTTCCCCACTGGGGAACACTGTACACATACAAATAATAAAAAAAATTTCACTGGGAACCTTAAAGGGGCTCAGGTCTTCTCTTGTTGCAAGTTTTTTTTCTTTCAAATCTCTGCAGGTTTTCTTTCACCTGCTTCAGCTAGGTAAAGGGGGGCTCAGCCCTACTCCACTTAGCAACAATTGGGGAGGGAGCGGCCAGGTCCTGCTCCTGCAGCCTGTTCAACAGGCTGGTCGGACTCCACGCACTTTGAGCACAATCCTAAACATGTCTGCTCAGAAGTAACCCCCATTGTATTCAATGGGTTCTATTCCCAGGAAAGTGTCTTTAGGATTGCAGCCACAGCGAGCCCCACTTCTCTGCCAAACCCAGTCCAGCAACTGCGGCCTGTGAGCAGGTGCCTCCTATTCCCCATCACTGCTGCCTCTGCACACATACTCTTGAGTAAGCCAATGCATCCTGCGTGTGAGGGTAGTCTGTAGGGGCTTGCACAGGGATGGCGTGCTACTGCCCCCTCTGTTTCTATCTTTCCTTCCCCTTCTCTTTTTGCAGATTGCTGTCCCAGCAGTAAGGATGTTTTTAGGCAGCAGGTATCCAGATCCAGCAGGAGATGCAGTTTGAGTGCTCAGGCCCCCCTAGCTTCCAGTCTCTCCCTGTCCTCCCCCTTGCAGGCTGCTGTCCCACTGGGAAGGAGGAACAGTTCCCATGGATCCATGCTGACATGGCATAGTCCAGGCACTATCCGCCAGACTGCACTCCTTTCCATATGTCTGAGGAAGCATGCGGATGACTTGGCTCCCAGCTGCACAAACACAACAGTGTCCACAAGCACACATAAAATACTTGAAATAAAGTGAATAACATCCACACAGCCCCTCTGGCCCAGCCCTCTGCCTTGCAACTACCATGGCATTATGTGGGGGGGGGGGGGGAGCCAGCATCAGCCCCCTGGTACTAGGGGGAGACATTTTGTGGCAGTGGGATATTGGTCGAACACCCTGGCCAGTGGCCAAGTCTGTCAACTAAGCAGGACCAGTTCTGTGTCAGGCACTCCACTGGTGCTGGTGAGAGGACAGGTCCCCACAGAACACCAATGGAGTGACTGTGGTGCATTGGACATAGAATTGGTCTTGCACAGTTGTGGCACACCCATGGTGAGTCTGTGGAGTGCCTTAGGCAGTGCAATGCACAATGATGATGATGGAGCCACTCCGGAGGAAAACCAAACATGGACATGACTAACTGTCTCCTCAGTGTAGATATGCCAGGATTCCTGCAAGGGGGAGGGGCTGGGGAAAAGTCCCCTATGCCTAGGAAAGGGTGGAAGTTCCAGGCATAGGGGAAGAGGAAATGGCACTTCCTCTTCCCCTTTGCCTGGAACTTCCACCCTTTCCTAGCCGGGGGGCGGGGGGAGGGAGGCTTTGCTAGCAAACTGCAGGGCTCCCCAGACCCTGGCAACTAGCAAACTGTGACAGCAATAAATATGTTTTTACACTTTTTTATTAGCAATAAATATGTTTTTACGTTTTATTATGTTTATTACGTTTTATTACATTTTTTATTTTTTATTACGTTTATTTTTATTTTTTATTACATTATTATTTATGTTTTATTGCGTTTTATTAGCAATAAATATGTTTTTATGTTTTAATTAAGCAAAATATTTAAATCAGCAAAACACTCTTGTCCAGCGTTTTCCTGGGCCAGCCTGGATATTGGGTGGGGGTGTTTTGGCTTCTCCCCTTTCCCTTTCAGTTCCCACACCTGGCTCACCTGACAGTCATGCTCTGTCCGTCATGCTGCCACTACCTCACTCCCTCCCTGACAGCCTGGTTACTGGCTGATAGGGTCTTCTGGGCTGGCCGGGCTCATGTGGGAAGCTGCATTACCAAGGTTTGTTACCCTTGTAAAAGTGATGTAAGCAGCATCATAGTTTGGTGAAGGGGAGTAAAAGTGAAGAAGCCTCTAAAATAGTGGCAAAACCATATTCCACTTAAAAAACAACAACTCCCCAATAGCATCAATATGAGATGGGCAGTGCAGTCCTAATCTCTACTGAAACAGGCAGGCTGACTGGCCTGGCCTGGATCAGCACAGGTTAGAAGCAGGCTGGGATGCAACTCAGCATCAAGGGACTTATGTCCACTTGCCCTGAGTAATGCCCCAGCCACTCCTATCAGATCACTTGGATTTGCACCAGCAAAATTGCTGGATGGGGGTTGCAATCCAGCCTAAGTGTCACCTCCAGGCATCCTGCCTGCCAGCACAAGGAACTTGCCCAGCCCAAGACTGTGCCCTAAATTGCATTGCTTGTGATATCACAATTTTCAGTATGTGCATTCATGACACTAGAGCAGCTAAATTCAAAGGGGGAATTGCAAGCAGTTATGCAAACTGCTGTTAGATTAGAAACATAAGGAAGTGGTGAAATTCCTACAACAGAAATGTAGAACAAGTATCTAGATTTCCCACAACACTGAGTACTGGTAAGAACTGCATTGTTTTAATTAAACAGTCTTGGATAGTTGGTGATGGAGAAGAAGGTGCAGTTTACTGTTAGGCATAGCAGCAATTTCCTCCCCTAACTTTAAGTTATTTCCTGTATTTTTAATACTGTGCTATTCACTTTGTTGAATTTTAAGACAAATGATTGCAAAACAGATTGTTAATCAGGCAAGGGACTGACTTTCATATTCAAGTAAAGAACACAAAAGATCAGAAAGGATGAAAATCTTGTCTTTTTCTTGTTGGAGTAAATAAATGGGCAATTCTGTTACTATTTACTTTGTGAGCTTTTTGGTTAAAGTGATGCATGAATTTATAATAATAATTGGATTTCCACATCTGAACAGATCTGGCACATATAGAGATTTAACAGAATTGGAAAAGAAAACTTTCTGGCTTATTAATGTGGCAATGCCTACTAGGGCTGGGTGAAGTGAAGACAGAAGAACAAGAAAGAGTAATTAAATAAAAAGACTTGCAGATTGAGGTAAAATGATTTTGGCAAAGAAAGGGGAAAATGGTACCAATAGTAGTGTGTGTTTTAGGACCCATATTGGAAAACTATTTACATACCTTAATAGAATTACCACAAATGAACAACAAAAAGCAGCTCTACTTGAAACTGCACTTATTTATTGAAACACTTCCAAATATCTAAAATTACAGTGGTACCTTGAATAAAGAGCGTCATGCGTAAAGAGCAAAATTTTCCCCAGAAATTTTGACTTGCATTAAGAGCACTGTCTTGAGTAAAGGGCACTTCTGAGGAAGTTTGGAACAGGCTCCCATGGCAAGGGAACCCTCGGGGGATGACGACGACGAGGGGACTAGCTTGAGCTACAGTGGGGCCCTGGGCAAAGTTTGGAATAGGCTTGTCCGGGGGGAGCAGCCTGAGCCAGGTGTGTATTTGGGATCTGTGTGTGGCAGCGTAGAAAGTGTGCCTTATCAATGTTCTAGTGCTGCTCCCCATCAGAAGCTTGGGAACGTTAAAGTTGCACAAAAAGACAAAGATTCCACTGAGCCAATGGATAGCAGTGACTCCATTAGTGATTGTGAAAATCATCCCCCTCTTCATAGCCCTCACAACAGTCATGAAGGGTTTCAAAGGTACAGTACAGTTCAGTACTGTCCAGTATTTTCTTTATTGCAATGTGTTTGTATTACTGTATATTACAGTGTTTTGTAATCATTTTTATATGCAGTTAATATTTTTATAAGAATGTTTTTGGGGTTGTGGAATCAATTGACTGGGTTTCCATTATTTCCGATGGGAAAATCTGCTTCATGTAAAGAGCAGTTCATGTAACAAGCATGCCTCCATAATGAAATAAACTTGTTATGTGAGGCGCCACTGTACTTGGAAAAGACCTGATATTCAGAAAATGCTAGCCACTGCCAGGTGGGCTATGACCATCCAAAATCATAATACCATGAACACAGTGAAATTATATCTGCAAATGATTGATTAACCTCATCCATGCTTATGAATGTGTGTGTTGTACAGGTATATGCTTATTCAATTTCTTGTATTTCCCATGCTGAAGTACAAGAGCTGGAGAAAAAATAGTTAGCCCAAACTTCATACTGGATAATGTGCTACAGATTCAAAAATGGTACGAATCTGAACTCTGGGGTAGAAATGCTTAGCTCTGTGGTGTTATTGTAATGATGCTTTGCCAAACTGAGCGCAGCCTGGATTGTTCATTATCAAATGGAAGGGCTTCCCAAGAGACAGCCGTTAGGGGGAGTTCTGTAGAACCAGAAAGTCAGATGGGTTTATTTCCTTCCTCCCAGGATTGGCCCCTCTTCTGTGAGATGCCTGGCTTCTACCCCAGGCCTGTGAAGATAATTTCTCCGAACTTGTCACTGCAAGAACTGTAAAATAGCTACTGGTCAGAAGCCATCTGGCAGGCTAGCCAAGTTTCCAGACTCTGTCCTAGAACAATAAGGCAAAACAGTAGAAACCATATTCCTCCCTGTCATTCACAAAACTGGCTATGTGCTTGAGAAGAAGAATAAGGTCAGCAGAAGTTGCTGGGAGGTGGCAACGTGTCTGGTGGTACTTGTAGCTGCTTGCTTTCCCAGTTCTTTCCCACTTTGCCACACCCTAGATCCTTTATGTAATCAGCAATGGTATTAAAGTAATAACTGCTTTCTGTATGATCGCACCTCTGCAATGCACATCTGTGATCTCAGCCCAGGTGGACGTTGTCTAATTACACTGTGCAGCATTTGTAAAATACTGTTCTGTAGATTGGGATTTGCTGCTTCCTCTCAGGTTCATTTTTAAAAATTCGTTTAAAAAGAGCACAATCCTAACCGTGTCGACTCAAAAGTAAGTGCCATTGTGTTCAATGGGTCTTACTTTCAGGAAAGTCTTTAGGATTGCAGCCTAAAGCAAATTGGGATTAGATGCTAGAAAGACGGGTGAAATGCTAGAAAATATGGGTGGCGCAAGCGGTTAAGACGCTGTGCCTGTTAACCAGCAGGCCAGGGTTCGAGACCCGGGTCGGCCCCACAAGACAGGGTGAGCTCTTAGCCCAGCTCTGCGACACCAGCTGGATCCAAACATATTGGCTCTGCCTTTCCATTGGACTAATTCAGTGGCGTGGAGAGGGGGGATTTGCTGCTTGGGTCACAGCCTATCCTCCATAACAATCCAACCCAGGCTTTCGTGCTTTGCATGTAGCGTATGCAGTGCCGAGCACGATACCATAGTCTTTCAAGACTGACGGAGGCCTATTGCTAATTACCTAAGAAACTCTTTATTTGGGAGCCTCCACCCTTGGTCAGCCAGGACAGCCAGGTACAGGCAGCCCCCACTTATTGGATGGGTTAGGGACCAGTGCACTGTCCAAAAGTGAAAACCATTGGAAAGTGGAACCTAATCCTTTTTAGTTTATAAATGTTGGGGATATGGGGACAGTTGGCTGGCCTGTTGCTTGGGCCTGTTGCCTGGACGTTGCCTTTCCAACCAAAGTGGTAATACTAAATAATAAATAAAATACAAAATATAAAGAAAAATAAACAATGTAACCTGCACTTGGTCTCTAATGCTGCAGTCTGCCCCCCTTACTCAGAGTGAACCTCACTGATTACAGTATAGCTTACTTTAGAGTTAGAGTTAGAGTAAACATGCAAAATTAGGCTCCTTTCTATTGCTCCCTTTACACAGGAGTCAGCCCCACTGCTTCTAATAGGGCTTGCAGGCTTAAGGCTTCAATCCTATTCACATTATCTTGAGAGTAAATCCCACAGAACACAATGAGACTTTCTTCAGAGTAGACATGGTTAAGATTGCACCCTAGGTCTCCCTTGCAAGGCTAGGTCTGTCAGGCTCCTTTCCTTTGCCCCCACCCCCTACACAGGAGTGAGCTCCATTGATTGTAATAGGCTTACTTCAGAGTGGACATGCATAGGCTGGTCTCTCAGGAGAGGTTGAGCAGGTGCTGGCAGAGTACTGAAAGTGGCCATATCCCATTCGGGACATTTTTTCACTTGTATTGCAAGAGAAAATTTATTAGAAACTAGCAAAATGTACCCGTGTCAGAATCATAGAATCCTAGAGTTGGAAGGAACCTAGCAGGTCATCTAGTCCAATTCCCTGCCTGCAGCAGAAAATCCTCCTAGAGCATCCCCGACAGGTGCTCATTAAGCCTCTGCTTGAAGATCCCCAGTGAGGGAGACTGCAGCACCTCCTTTGGCAATCTGTTCCACTGCCGAACCACCCTCACCATCAGGAATTTTTTCCCGGATATCCAACCAGAATCTCCTCTCTTGCAGTTTGTGCCCATTGGTTTTAGTCCTGCTTTCAGAAGCAGCTATGAACAAATGAGCCCCTTCCTCCCTATGACAGCCCTTCAAGTATCTGAAGAGGGCAATCATGTCTCCTCTTAGCCTCCTCTTCTCCAGGCTGAATATCCCAAGTTCCCCCAACCTTTCCTATTAGGGCTTCCCTTCCGTCCCACTGATCATTCTTGTCGCTCTCCTCTGGACTTGCTCCAGTTTGGCTGCATCTTTCTTAAAGTGAGGTGCCCAGAACTGAACACAGTACTCAAGGTGAGGTCTGACCAATGCTGAATAAAGAGGAACTATAACTTCTCACGACTTAGAAGCTCCAGTCCTCTTAATGCAGCCTAAAATGGCATTTGCCTTCTTTGCAGACACATCACACTGCTGACTCATGTTCAGCTTGTGGTCCACGGCAACTCCAAGGTCCCACTCACATGTTGTGCTGCCAAGCCAAGTATCCCCCATTTTAAACCTGTGTTTTTGGTTTTTATTGCCCAAGTGCAGAACCTTGCACTTCTCCCTGTTGAAGTTCATTCTATTTATTACAGCCCAGGATTCCAGTTTATCCAGGTCCTCCTGAAGGTTTCTCCTGTTGTGTTCCCCCCTATCCATTCCTCCAAGTCATTGATGAAAATGTTAAAGAGGACTGGGCCCAAGACAGAGGACTGGGGCACTCCACTTGAAACCAATCTCCAGGTTGATGCAGAACCATTTACTAAAACCCATTGAGTGCGGCCATTGAGCCAATTGCAGATCCACCTAACGATTGCCTCGTCTAGCCCATATTTTTCCAACTCCCTTATGCTTTCCCCCTATTGCACATCACCCCTCATTACGCCTCACCTCCCATTGCGAAACGCACACCATATGCACAACAAACAACCCATGTGCATCAACCCCCTCATGTGCAACACCCACCCCTTGCACAACATCCACCCTGTGTACACCAACCCTCATGTGCATCAACCCCCCGTGCGCATCAACCCCCCATATGCATCAAACCCTTTATGCACAACCCCCATGCGCAACCCCCCATATACAACAACATCCCCTGTGCAACACCCCTGCTGTGCAACACCCACTGCTGCATAACACCCCCCCATAGACATCAATCCCCATGTGCATCAAACCCCCCATGCACACCATCTCAGTCCCAGTGCATCAGGCACCGGGTACCAAATTGGCTAGATGTCAGTTAGTCAGTCTTCCATGTTATGTATAGGACGAAAACACATTGCAACCCTTTTCACCTTTGGAAGGGTTAAATTTTTCAACATCAGTTCTGGGTGATGATGTCATAGAAGGGTGATGATGTCATAGAAGGAACACTCTCCCCAAATTTCACGTTTTTCAGTCCAGGGCAGTGATCAGTCAGGGATTCTCAATGTAAAGTATAGAGAGGAAAACATGTTGCACCTTTTTCACCCCCTTCCAGTTGGAAGTTCCAAAGACTGGTTGTTAGTGGGTGCTTCCATCATGGAAGGAACACCCTCCCCAAATTTCACGCTTCTAGGTCTGGTGGTTTTGGCTGGGCGTTGATGAGTCAGTGAGTCAGTCACTTTTCAGTTTAATAATATATAGAAGATATAGATTTCTTTATCTTTTGTTAGACATAGGGTACAATTCTATGCCTGCCTACTCAGAAGTAAGTTTCATTATATTCAATGGGGTTTGGCGGTTTTGGCTGGGCATTGATGAGTCAGTGAGTGAGTCAGTGACTTTTCAGTTTTAAATATATAGATGTTTGCTTGTCTTGCAAATAACTCTCAGTCCAAAATGCTCTCAAGCCAAGGGGTGTGTGTGTGTGTGTGTGTGAGAGAGAGAGAGAGAGAGAGAGAGAGAGAGAGAGAGGCTGAGACATATACTAAAACCCCTAAATATGTACTATTCCCTTCTGGAGGTCTGTACAGAGGTTGAAATATACGTAGTTTGAAACATCCTGTGCTTGCTAGCCCTGCACTATCATATCTGCACAAAATAATCACCAAAGGATATACTGAGTTTTTTTGAGAGCATTGAAACAACCATCCATAACATTGGGGAGCCAGGGTGAGGCAATCCTTTCCTCTAAGTTAAAACAAAAGACAGCATGTACAGACAGATACTGAGACAGAGACAGGAATTAAATTGGAACAAAGTACAATACAATGGAAGCCAAGAGGAAGCACTGTTGTTGCAGACATATGTGGCTGATGTTGCTTGCAAAAGTATGTTCCTAACACCTAATTTCCTAATCTCAAATTGTGCATTTGTAAAACAATTATGAAGAAACACCATAAGTCTTTAGTGACTTTAGAAGCCCAAGTCTCTGTAACACTTTGTCCCTGGATCTTCTCACTGTTTGGTACAAGGACAGACTACGTAATACTTCTCTGACCTGCAAAGGGGTAGGCTTTCTTCTGTGTTGCTATTTGATTAACCAGCCAAGTCTTAAGGGGGGCACAGCTGTCCACCTATCATGCTCAATGTGCTATGGACCCTGGGACACATATTGCAATACATGTTTAGCTTATTTTTAGTAAACATTGTAGCAAAGGAAAGGAGGAAACTTTCTGAGCTGAACACAAAGCAAAAATGTAAAAATGGAAATAATACTGCCTGGAGTGGATGGATTCCTATAAATGTACTCCGTAAAGGGTTCCAATATTTCACAGAAAGAAAAACAGTAGTTTACAGTTTGAAGGGGTGAAAGGTGATTTTTTTTAAATAAGGGAAAATAGGATCCTAATTATTGCACATCTGATTATTTTCCACAGAGAAGAATCAAATAAATATGTATTCAGTAGCATGTATTCAGTAAAGAGATTCTCCCTGCAAAACTTAGTGCTCCTCCCCTGCCCCCCGCCCCCCAGCTACAGTCCTGTGTCTAGCAAAGCTATGGAAAGTTATGAGATTTCCAAAATAGACCGCTTGGGTCTGACCAATATGATTGTTTCTTTAATGCAACAAACTTCCATTCCCATAAGTAGTAAGGCAATGTATGGTTTGCCTGCCCACATTTTCATGTTGTCCTTTCATTATTCCCTTTCAGGCACCATTTTACCCCCACTATATATTTTTGCTACTTGTAATTTTGTAGTTTGCTGTTTTATTATTAGAGTGAACTTTTGCTTCCATTGCTCTGTGATTATGATGATTGAGTTTGCGTGCTTTCATGGCTCTATTCTGTCATCAAGTGTACTATTTTTAATGTGTCCATTTTTTGGGGTGCCCAGAAGCAACTCATATAATCAATCAAATAATGTTCAGAGCAAACTGTTCTCTGCTTGTGGAACTCAGCCGTGCTCTCACCCTCATTTTTAAACACATGGTGTCCTTGCCTCTTGAAAAAATATTGGTCTAGTTAAGTCCAGCATTTACTGCAAATGGCTGAGGTTTAAGACAAGATTATTACTCTACTGCAACAACATCTGCTCCTTCAGATTTAAAAAAATGCATAACGCCGCACTGTCCCCTCCCGCTACTGAAAGTCTTTTCATGATAACTTGAGCAGAATGTGGTTGGGTGCACAACAAACTGTGTACCAGGAGAGATGCTAGTGTGCTATATAATAAGAAATGAATGACATAATTAAAGACTTCTGTAATCCCAAAGGACCCATCCACATGAGAGGGATTGCAACTCATTGTGATTCAATTCTCTGGTTTTATTTCACGCATCTTCATTTGGGAGCTGCTCATTCTGCTCTGTTTGCATTGGATGGGTCTGTCATACAATCTTGGTGGAGACATGTAGCAACATAACAGACCCTCTGAGGAATTTCGCCCCTATGTTTCTGACTGTGGCTGAAACGGAGAGAGGCTGGGATTGCCTTAAGGGCAGATTATTCTTACCCTAAAATAAGCCTTTTCAGTGGTCTGAGTGAAGTTGTTTCCAACTGCAATTTTAAAAAGTATTAAAAGTTTGTGAAACATTGAGGCAGAACGTGACAAAATGATGGCTTGTAATCCTTGCAAAGAGAATTCTCTGAACACTTTGAGACTGAAATATGGATTTGTATTTCAAAATCTTTTTCTGTGTATTTCAAAATGCTGTGCACATTTTGCAAAAGGCAACTGGTGTAGAGTCCCCAATGATTTATTTTAGGATTCCCATTCAGTACAAAAAAAGCAGGCCTCCGTCAGTCTTGAAAGACTATGGTATCGTGCTCAGCGCTGCATACGCTGCATGCGAAGCACGAAAGCCTAAATCTTCCTTTATTTCCTGATTATTTTTTTGTTAAAGAACCCATATCCCACATGTGCAAATGATCCTGTGCAAATGATCTTTTTGGTGGTATTAAATGATGGTATTTTTGGTATTAAATGATCTGTCTGTACTGTGGCTGGCACAAGCGGTTAAGACACTGTGCCTGTTAACCAGCAGGCCAAGGTTTGAGACCCGGGTCGGCCCCACAAGACAGGGTGAGCTCCTGTCCTTAGCCCAGCTCTGCGACACCAGCTGGATCCAATTGTATTGGCTCTGCCTTTCCATTGGACTAATTCAGTGGCGTGGAGAGGGGGGGATTTGCTGCTTGGGTAACAGCCTGTCCTCCATAACAATCTAATCCAAGCTTTCGTGCTTCGCATGCAGCATATGCAGTGCCGAGCATAGTCTTCCAAAAATGATGGAGGCCTGATTTTATCCTCTTTTGAGGTTATGACATCTGGTCACCCTCCATTAGTTTCAATAGGAAAATTCTCCATGTAATTGTGCTGAGGTTTGAGGCCTTAAAACAAAGCATTTTTGAGCACAATCCTAATCATGTCTACTCAAAAGTAAGCCCCACTGTGTTCAATGAGTCCTACTTCCAGGAAAGTGTCTTTGGGATTGCAGTGCATGTCTTTTTTTTGTATCTTTAAAAAATGCAAGTTTCATGTGGCATAGAAATGTCTACAGGGGCACAACAAAATGTCTATACATAGGAAGAATCCCACTAGATCAGGCCAAAGGCCCATCTAGTCCAGGTTCCTGTACCCAATGGTGATCCACCACTTTCTTTTTTAAAAAGTGCATTTTTGCCTAGTTTGCAGTGATTATAAGAACTGATAAAAATGGCAAAAACACTTGAAAAATCTGTAATTATTACTCAGTCATGACCTGCAAATTAATATTGACTTATTGATCTCTTTGAACACTTAGGTTTAGACAGGAAGTGCCCTAGGTTTTTTTGATAAGGTATTGAAAGTATGTCATGCCTTACAGAGACCAAGGAGATGGTATACAGATAACAACTGCAAGAGATGATGTATCTGATATGCAGCCAAAGACTCAGCGTATGAAATCCTTCCATGGTGACGCCATGCAATAGTCAAAATACAGAGCAAAACTGAGATCCTACAAAGATGTATATTTGAGACAGTGACTAAAGTAGAATTATCTTTTTTATTTTCCATTGCTGTATCAGCAAAGCAAGTACCTGCTTGCATTATTATTTTGGCTTCATAAAATACTGTGGTTTATTTGAACTTGACTGAGAGCTTCTTTCTTAAAATAAGTGCTATCAGCAATCTGCCCACATTAAACAGTAATTCCAGCTGGTCAGCATGCATTTCTCCGAGGCATAACATGTTATCCTGCAAGTATGAGAAGCTACACTCTCAAAGCATGGGCAAAAACTGAAAACTGGTGTGCTGAGACAAGAGAGGGCTGTTCTCCTCCTCTATAACAGAGGAGTTCTGTAATACTGCTTTACAGCACAATCCTAGCATGTCTACTCAGAATTAAGGCTGCAACCCTAAAGACACTTTCTTGGGAGTAAGACCCATTGAACACAATGGGGCTTTCTTTTGAGTAGACAAGGTTAGGATTGTGCTCTTATTCTCATTATGTTCTATGGGGTTAGGCATGTTTACTCAGAAGTAAATCACTGTGTATCAGGGGGTCTACTCCCAGACCAATGTGTTTAGGATTGCAGACGTAGGGCCTAATCCCATCCAATTTTCCAGTCCCAGAGGGCTGTGGGTGGTGCAAGCGGTAAAGATGCTGTGCCTGTTTTTAAGAAACACATGTAACATGCATGCTCAATGGGAAAATAATTGTGTGCAATGACAATGTGCAGTGGCGCTGCTGTATAATTTGTTGGACAAAGAAAAACTGAGGGAAAGGTGGAGGTGCAGAAAATGTTATTTTAATGTTCAAAAAGGGGTTTTAACCAGGCCTAACTAAAATAGCTCACTCATACAGTACTTTTATCTTGATAGGGGCATCCTCTGACACAGAATTCACACACAGTGGAAGCAAAAGGGGAAATGAAAAAGGAAGAAACTCCATGAAAGAGGAAGGGACAAAGGGGGGGATGTGGGGGAAGACAAGATGCAGAAAAATTACCAGTAGATGCGCTTCCCAAAGGAAACTGGGGGGGAAAGATTGAGAATTTGTAGTGTAGAAAAAGAGGGAGAAAGGAGCAAAAGTGGGGTGTATACCGGAAAAGAAGAAGTGTTCAGTCGGTTGAAGTTCTGGTGGTTGGAGGCAGCAGCTTTGTGTATCCCAAACCCTATAAGGAGACTGTAAATGGCATGCACAGTGGAGAAATTATGAACATAAGAAGAACCTGCTGGATCTCACAGGAGCCCATCAGATGCCTCTAAGACACCAACAGTACAACATCCTGTTGCCACTTCCTTGCCCCTTCTCAGGTAGTCTATTTCTAAAACCAGGAGGTTGTACATACCCATCGCAGCTTGTAACCTGTGATGGACTTTTTTCCAGAAATCTGTCCAATCCCCTTTTAAAGTCATCTAGGCCAGATGCCAGCACCACATCCTGTGGCACAGAGTTTCACAGACTATTCAATATTCACTAGAAAAAGACATTTTCTTTGGTCTGTCCTATCTTCCAATGCTGAATTTTAGTGCATATCCCCCTATCATAATTTTCTATATTTCAATATTGTCAGGCACTTTTTTTCTAGAATAAAGAACACCCATTGAAGACAATGGGGCTTACTTCTGAGTAGACATGATTGCGTTGTATGGGCACAATCCAAAACTCCACTTGGGTTACCCTATCTATCACTGGGCTGGCCCAACTTCAAGGTGGGCCACCCTACTTATTCTGTAAAAGGTTTTGGGGCAGCTTAAGGGTGCAATCCTAACCATGTCTACTCAAAATTAAGTGGGTTTTACTCCCAGGAAAGTGTCTTTAGGATTGCCCCAAGAGGGCATGTTAAAATAAAGGCTAAAAACACTCATCTTCCTTTCCTATACTTAATTTCAACACTATACAGTGGCGCCTCATGTAACAAATTTAATTCGTTCCTGAGGCATGTTCTTTACGTGAAACATTCTTTACATAAAGCAGATTTTCCCATAGGAAATAATGGAAACTCAGACGATTGGTTCCACAACCCCAAAAATATTCATATAAAAATATTAACTGGATGTAAAAATGATGACAGAACTCTGGGATTGAATTCAAAACATGCATTCAGTGTGCATGATCTTATGAAGTCTACTTAGGCTGCAGTCCTAAAGACACTTTCCTGGGAGCGAGACCCATTTAACACAATGGGGCTTCTGGGTAGACATGGTTAGGAGGCTGCAGTCCAAGACACCTTCAAAGTGTCTCCCCACTTTCTCCTTCTCTCCATCCTGAGCTGCTTCTCTCTTCTCCACTGCTCTTCTCTCCCTCTGCCCAGCAGACGCCTGGCCACAGGAGGAACAGCGCAGAAGTGTTGCTTTTGCTATGGGCAGGTGCGCTAGACAGCCCTGACGCTTTTTAAACAGGCTGCCAGCCAGCATGTCTGCCCCAACTGCCAACGAATGTGTTCTTTACGTGAAGCAGAATCCTAGAGAAATTTTTGTTTGTTACGTGAAACATACTTTACATGAGGTGTTCTTTATGTGTGGCGCCACTGTATTACTTTTTAAATTGAAAACTCATGGAACTCTCTACTCACTCCCCCCTGGTCTGGGTGATCAAGTCATAACCTAAAAAGGAGGATAAGGACCCCCAAAATGTTGAACACCAAAGAAAAATATTGGACATGACAAAATAAAACTTCAAAATACTTACTTGAGGTTTAAATTCCCAAATTCCCTATTAAAGACATGAACCCCCTCCCATGTGAGTCTCCAATACAGAATCTTTGGTGATCCAATACAGAACATGGGTGATCTATGGGGCTGGCAGGTGCAGGAGTTCTTTGGGGGTGGGAGATGGGGGTACTCAGGGGAGAAAGGAGAGATGAAAGAGGCATTGGGGACCTGGCAGAGCCTGGGGCTGAGGAAAGAGAGAGGCTGGTGCCATTTGGAAGGAGAGTTTAAGAGCTGAACTGACTCATTATCATCTTAAAAACTGGCAGCAAGAAGCCACTCAGCCAACTTTTAAGATGTAAAATTTGGATCTTAAAAGAGCTCTTCAGCTCTTTGAGGAGGCTGGCTGGAGTGGCTGGTGCTTGGAGTCTGACTGCAGGAGCACAGGAGCCCCAAGGCAACCTCCCTGCTGCCCTGCAAGAGTTTCCTGCCTCCTGAGGAGCACCTTCTCCTACCTTCCCCCAAGAGCATTGCTGCAGACCGAGGGGCTTCCAGACAATGCTGCAATTCCCCAGACGGTCCCCAAGGGGGCACTATTTCTGGACATGTCCCTCAGTTTCTGGCTTTATACTAAGCTCAGGAGCAGGTATAGTAATGAGTAGACCCATAGAATGGCAGTGAGGACCAAAAATCCAAGTTCTTGGCCAACCTAGCTGCAACCCCTGCCTCTCAACCTCAGGATATGGCACAACTACAGCAGCCCACTAACCTGTGGATACAGCAGGCCACTAGTCCAACAAGCCCTTGCATCCACTATAGACTGTATTGGCATCTCATCAGGGACTCATTATAATGCAGGCACCATAGCTGTTCATTGTTCAGTGTGAGGGGGGTCTCCTTGGAAGCAAGCCCTCCCTTGGAGCCACTGACTTGATGCCTACTTGGCATGCTCTGGACCAGCTAGGGTAGCCCAGGTTTCCTGACTTTCTGGATGCAGCATAACTTTCTGTTTTGGATTCAGAATAGTTGGGGCAGCCCAGCTAGGGCACTCCTCACTGCCCTAACTCTGGATTGTGCCCTTAGTGTGGCAACAGTGTCCAATTAGTGTGTTTTGCTCAGACCAAGAAAATTTCCTCTACACCCTAAAGTTGTTGTGGAGATAACATGGATTTATAAAAAAGAATAGTCTTTGGAGCCCAAATCTACCTACATGTGCCTTGTTGGCAGCAAAATGTAGCAGTACAGAAAGACAGAAAATCCACTTCTCTCTAAAACAGTGGTTCTCAAACTTCCCAATGCCGTGACCCCTAAATACAGTTCCTCATGTTGTAAGGACCCCCAACCATAAAATTATTTTTGTTGCTACTTCATAACTGTTATTTTGCTACTGTTATGAATAGTAATGCAAATATCTGATATGCAGGATGCATTTTCATTGTTACAAACTGAACATAATTAAAGTATAGTGATTAATCATAAAAACAATACGTAATGACTGACAGATAGATAGATAGATAGATAGATAGATAGATAGATAGATAGATAGATAGATGTGGCATAGCTAAGAGGGGTGACTGGGAAAGAAAGGAAGGAAGGAAGGAATGGAGGAATGGGAAGTTAAATACCTGGGTGAGAGGAGATCTCCATAGGATTGGGATCTCAGGAAGCAGAGCCAGCCACTGTTTCCTAGGAGTAAGTCCCATTCACTATCATGGGACTGACTTCTGAGTAGACATGCATAGAACTGGGCTCTAAGGCTGCAATCCTCCCTACCCCCAAGGCTCCACATCGTCTCATAGCTGTTCTGAGGCTCCTTCTGAGCTGCTTCTCAGCGGCTTCTTCCAGCCACAGTGGCTCCAGCGTTTCTGCCAGGTCTTCCCACCTGGCCCCCTGCACCAGGAGTCTTTAGGCGACCCCCAAAGGGGTCCTGACCCCCACTTTGAGAAACACTGCTCTAAAATCTTCTAAATGTAGATCATTGCAGAAAAATTACCATAATTGTGTCTAGGCTCACACTAAAATGGGAACTGTGTGAACTAGAGCACAATCCTTACCATGTCTACTCAAAAGTATGCCCCATTGTGTTCAATGGGTCTTACTCCCAGGAAAGTGTCTTTAGGATTGCAGCCCTATTCTTACTTCTATGGCAGTTGTAGCCTCATGACTGTGTACCTGAGCTCCTAAAGCATACCAGTTTCTTCCCAGATGTGACACCAGAAACAGATGGAGTTCTGGACACAGTGCATATAACTTGTAGCAGTAGCTGCCACCTACTGCAGAGTGCCCACGTATTCCAGACAGGCAGTGAGAATGGGTGAGATAAGAAAACATAACAGCCCAAGATATTTCTGGGCTCTCTTGGCTCCTGGACCACCTTTTACAAATTACCCCCTTTACTCCTCACTCTTGGGCTCTGCTTTCACAAACATTTGCTTTTTTCTGTATCTCCAGTTCTCTTTCAGTCACTTCAGTTCATTTCCACAACTCTTTGGCTCTTCCTGCCCAATTTTGTTGATAGAAATCCCAGCTGACATATAAATTAAGTTAAGAGGAAGACGTCTTCTACCATGGCCATATCATTAGAAATGCCTGCTTTTCTAGGAGAATTTCTTGCTTCAGGCAGGAGGTTGGACTAGATGACCTTTCTGGTTCATCCACATCTATGATTCTAAGTATATATACAGGATTTCTTTTTCCCGAACCCCTTCTTAGTAAGGTTCCTATGCACCATACTGCTATGGTGTATGTAGAAATTCCATAGCATTCCTCCTCAGCACATGTGAAAGCTGCAGAATTTGAATTTTTCCTTGTCCCACAGCTCTTAGGGTGCAATCCTAACCAACTTTCAACACCGGCATAGCTGAAAATGAGGCATATGTTGCATTCTGTGTTTGGAAGAATCACAGAGGACTCCTCAAAATAAGGCATTGTTTGTTCCATTATTCTGGAACTGGAAAATAGGTAACCATTGCCCTTATTGTGAAACTGGAAAATAAGATTGCTCCCTTAATCACTAAATTAAACAAGGTTTCCCTCCCCCAAGTTGGCAAGAAATTGTAAGATCTGGGTCAGGGTAAGATCTGGGTCAGGAGTTAGACTGATTAGCATTACTATACAACAATGTCAAGATGCTCAGTTAGATTGTCTTTGTAGATAAAGGTCAGAGACAGTCTCTGTGATCACAACTATAAGTCTGGTTTCTGCCTCCCTTATTTGAGAATTGGATTAATCTGTCAATGGTCTTCGATTTATTACTAATCTCAGGGGCTTGTTCATCTCAGACTTATGTTTCTCTACATCAGAACTTTTTCAGTGTGCCACAGGGATTTGGGAATTTGTTAACAGGGCCAATGGGATGAGTCAGTTCCCAATGGCAGTGTGTATGCATCCATGGTTTTAAAAATGATTGTGTGCCATCAATTTTGACAATTTTAGTGCTTGTCAGTATGATACCAGATTTCTTTATTTATTTTAGGGATTTATATTCCATGTTTTCCATGCTAACACAAATGCCCAAGGTGGCTTACAGATTTATTTTTTATCCTTTTTTGTCCTAACAACAACCCTGTGAAGTATGTTTTATGTAGAATTCTTCTCTTCTCGACAGAATCTTTTCATAGCATCATCATCACATCTGTTATCAGGAAATGCCTTCCAGGCTTCCAACAGAAATTTTCAGATCAGCCAACTTGTACAATGGCATCTCTTGCTTTGTTGTCTCATGACCATATTTTTTAGGATGAAAAAGGTGAAAATCATTGTTGTATGATGGGCCTTCCAAGTCCTGGGGCCAGATCCAGGGTTTGGATTAACCCACTCTATCCTCATTTTGCGCATACCTTGCCATTCCTCTGGATCACTGCCTGACTTTCATCTCATTCAAAAAACAGGGTCACTCTGGGCAGTCATATTGGTCCAGATCTTCCAGAGGCCTCTGACAGTCTTGAAAGACTATGGTATCGTGCTTGGCGCTGCATACGCTGCATGCAAAGCACGAAAGCCTGGATTAGATTGTTATGGAGGATAGACTGTTACCCAAGCAGCGAATCCCCCCTCTCCACACCACTGAATTAGTCCAATGGAAAGGCAGAGCTGATATGATTGGATCCAGCTGGCGTCGCAGAGCTGGGCTAAGGACAGGAGCTCACCCTGTCTTATGGGGCTTACCTGGGTCTCGAACCTTGGCCTGCTGGTTAACAGGCACAGCGTCTTAACCGCTTGCGCCACCCCTATCCCATGATCTTCCCATCATGCAGCCATATGGGATGCCAGGCAACAGATACAACTGCCCAGTGTGTTTTCTGAACAAAGTGGAAGTCAGGTGGTGATGCACCAGAACAGTAAACTGCAGTCCAAAAATGAACCAGGATGCATTATTGAAACAAAAGGGTTGTACATTCGGAGACTACAGTGTGTGCCTCTCCCTGCCCCCTGCATTTCTTCATTTGCCTTGACTTGAATAGGGTCACCAACTTCCAACACCCCATTTAGCTGTTCCTTTAACAGAAATTTGAGCAGGTGATCTTGCATAACTCTTTGCAAATGATCTAGTATAACTCATTGCCATAAAACAAAGCTTCATCTATTGGTTTTGCCACTCAAATCCTCTTGTTACACTCACAAAACAGGGAAATGTTTTTTTAATCATTTAAGAGTTGAGAATTTTATAAAGCACAGAATAAAATGTTCTGTACTCTTTTCTATGATATATAGCCATGTCATCTTGTAACATATTCAGCACTGTTCTGCTTGAGATTCAGCCACAATATGACTGCAGGTATCACTTGAACAACATTTTCCCATTTGTAGTAGAACAGAAAGTGGAACCCTACTTTCTTGGCTTTGACCACGAGCAAATCTTCTGCTTCACTAATGCTCTTGTTGTTGAAGAGCTTCAAACTTTTCTGCTGCTGACAGGAACATTGTATAACAGGAAGGACCTATTCCTCCCCACCTTACAGGAAAGGAAACTGATTTGAGCTGTTTACAACATTTCCTTTACATATTTTAACCTGGATTATTTGGCTTACATTCAGCTAAGCACTTTGAACTTATTTTCTGCTACAAAATTATAATTCCCACGCACATGAAGCATCTTAAATTCTGTGAAACATATATTACTTCCTTGCAGATAATGCTGAGAAGTATTTCCAGCAACAGAAAAATTGTTTCATTCATCCTCTGCCAAAATTCAAAACAGTACTGTTCACCAATGCAGCCAAAATCCTATACTTTCTGAAGTATACAATCCAAAATGAAGATGTCATGTATAATTTTCCATAACTTTTTACTGTTATCTAATTAATATAAAAAATCCTTAATGTATTTCTAAACTCAATTTCCATTGTGTACATTTCATTGATTTCAATCAAGCACATTTCTAACTAATGTTCTTATGCCAAGAGTGTCAAAATTGCATAACAAATCTTGGGAATTCAGAGTTAAGCTACACCACACCCAAAGTACTTAACAAAAGTAATTATTATAACACTCATTTTACCTGCCTTCTCCCTATCAACCACACTCAAAATAAGATGAAGAACTTATAGAAAAGCCATAGTGGAACAGGCCAAAGGCCATCAAGCCCAAAATCCAGTTTCTCACAGTGATTCACCAACATTGGCCTCTGGCTGCCACAAACCTGCCATGCTATCTTTTGAGGGAGGGTGACCATATATCTTATTTTTCCGGGACATGTCTTCTTTTTATCTTTGTGTCCTGGGAAAAATTTCATTGTCTTCCTTTACCTTGTGAGCAAGCGGCACGTAGCCTTCATGTAATTAATAAATTACTTATAATAAATTATATGTAATAGTTTTAAATTACATTCAGTGTTACTTTGGGGTAAGAGCATGATTTATATATTTTCTGAATTTCTATCCTGCCTTTTTCAGCCAAAGCTGATTCAAAGCTGATTCAAAGCTGCTCCTAGAGCCACCACACCTCTCACCTCTCTCAGTGGCTGCATGGTGAGCAGCCCCCCCCCCCATTATCTTAGGTGATGGGTCAAATTGTATGGACGCAGGTGGTCCCTCAGATACCCTGGACCTGAGCCGTAGAGGGCTTTAAAGGTCAAGGCCTTTGAAGCACTTTGAATTCAGTCCGGAAATGAATGGGCAGCCAATGTAGCTGCTGAAGCAGTGGCCTGACTGAGTCAAAATGATTCATTCTGGAAGCACACTTGTAATCCAAAGTGCTTGTATATCAAAGCAAATTTTCCATAAGAAACAAGGAAACAAGCAGGAACACCATAACCCAAAAATATTCATATAAAAATGATTACAATACTGTAATATAATAAAAAAATATAAAAATACAACATATAAAGAAAAATAAAACAAAATAACATGCACTTAGTACTATCAGGCTGCAATCTGCCCCCCTTACACAAACTGCTCCCCGCTATTTATAACAGGGCTTGCTTTAGATTAGACATGCAATCCTAGGTCTCTCAGGCTCCTTTTCATTGCCCCCTTACATAGGAATGAGCCCCATTGACGGTAATAGGCTCACTTCAGGTAGATATGCATAGGCTGTTCTCTCAGGAGAGGTTGTGCAGGTGATGGTGCGGTGATGAAACTGGCCGTATCCTGGCTGGGACTATTTTTTTTCACTTGTTTACCAAGACATCACTTGTATATAGAGTCAAGAATTTTGCTTGTTTTGCAAAACACTCTCAATCCAAGTTACTTTCAATCCAAGGTTTTACTGTAATGAGAAATATAGTGTTTTATAAATTATAGTGTTTAACCACTTGAAAGCAATATATGTGGTTGTAGCTTATGTTGTCATGTCCTACATTTTTCTTGGATGTCCTATATTTTGGGAGGGCCTTGTCCTCTTTTTGTTAAAACATATGCTTATCCTGCAGGGAGGCCATTGCAGAGACCAATGCCAGCTTGCAAAGGCTGATTTGGACCCAGTACCAGGGAGTTCATGATGAATTAGGGAGGCCGAGAAGGGGTGGGGGATGGGTGGGTGAGATGGCAGAGAATGGCAGGAGGCCATAATGCAGGGAGAGGCAGTTTTTAGTGGGGGGAAGGGTGGACCAGGATGCTAATTAGGTCTAGAGGGGATGGGATTCACCTTGGCAGTGCAGGCTGAAACCCTTACCCTGACTCACACCTCAGCAGGCACCTACCTTGAACTGGAGACTGCAATGACTGCTCAGCATGGCTGTTTCAGTGCAAGTTAGAATTGCTCTTATTGTAGGATTGTCACTTCTGTATAACTCAGTTCTTCAGAATCTTCCCGGAGAAAGTCGTTCAGGCACAGGTGAGGCACCACATCTTCTATGGTGAAGACATCCAAACAATTCATTTAGCTTCCTTGTAAATTCCACATCCTCCACATACTTCCTTTTTAATTACAAGTATTATCAGAGAAAGGAATGTTTTATGGTAAACCCCTGCAAATGTGGCCAGTTTGATTTTCCTTTTATTAGATCGGATGCAAGCATTATTTACAGTGAAGTCTGTAAAACTCATGAGACTGATGTTGTTTTGTATCATGCAAGAATACCTAATTTAAAGCAAAACAAAAACAAACCAGAAACCTGCGTATGGGAACAACTGACAAAAGAGACAAGGAGTGTATTTTTCCTTTCATGTGCAAAGACTATGTTAATGACAGGGTTGCATTAGTGACAACTTGTAGTTTTCCAGTTGTTCTTGTTTGAAGTTGAAGGCTAAGGTGAACCAGAGGCAAAAGAATTGCTGGAGCATCTCCCTTATAAGGAAAAGATACAACAGAGTTTTTTTCTGCTTCTGGGAAAAAATTACAATTAAGGGAGGCTCTCAATAGACAGGACAAAGTGAGGTCTTATACAAACTGAAGTCCCTCCTTTTCACAATGCTAAGGTCATCCAATAAAAATGATTACCAGGAGATTTAGGACAGCCCAAAGGGAAGTACATTGTCACAGAACATTATTCAGATAGCACTTACTGGTAATTTTTTTATGCAGTTTGTTTCCAAAAGGTGTGGTGATGGCCACCAGCTTGGGTGGCTTTTAAATGAGATTGGACAAATTCATTAAGGTCAGGTTTAAAAGAGCAGCAACTAGTCATGATGAGTGGGCTGTGGGTGGTGCAAGTGGTTAAGACACTATGGGCACAATCCAGAGTAACTACGGGGAGTCCTTGCTCCGGTGTAAGAACAATTTGCTGTGGATTGCAGTATGAATTTCCCATAGGTTTTCATTAGATGGTGCAGTAACTACGGGTACACGTAATGTCTCTTACATGCTCCCGTAGTTACTCTGGATTGTAGGGCCAGCCTGTTAACCAGCAGGCCAGGGTTTGAGCCCCGGGTCCCCACAAAACAGGGTCAACTCCTGTCCTTAGCCCAGCTCTGTGACGCAGCTGGAACCAATCGTCTTGGCTCTGCCGTTCCATTGGACTATTTCAGTGGCATGGAGAGGGGGGATTTGCTTCTTGGGTAACAGCCTATCCTTCATAACAATCTACCCAGGCCTTCAAGCTTTGCATGCAGTGTCAGCATCGAGCATGATACCATAATCTTTCAAGACTGATAGATGCCAGGTTTTTTTTAAAGTCATGATGAATACTTGCCACCTTTCACTCCTGCTTGTGGCCTTCACTCCTGCTCTCAAAAGCAGCTGGTAGACCACTGTGGAAAGCATGATATTGGGCCTTTGACTTGATCAGATAGAGTTTTTCTTATGGAGCCAGTTTTTTAAAATCACATCTATTGTATAACCTTGAGATATGAAATTTGTGCACAATGAATGACCTTTGTCATAGAAGAATAAGCAATGTAAATTTAACACAGGAACTGGAGGAAAGGCAAGTTCCTTCTGGCTGATCTTTTTATAAGAAAAATTAATTAAGACTCTTCCATTTACAAATTCCCTTTTGTACAGGTTTAAAATACAGTTTTTGTTCTGCAAAGCAAATCATATAGTTTAACTTCATTTTATCAGTATGTGTCCATGTATCTGCATAAGTGTCACGAGTCTCAAAATCTGATTTAAGGGTATACTCAAAACAGATGCTGCAGTCCAATTAACCATGATGCCACTTTAAAGTAATGTTTAGATCCAGGTTTAAATTCTTCCTTAGCCATGAAGCTTTCTGGGTGACCTTGGGAAGTCACTCATTCTCTGCCTCACCTACCTCATAGGGTTGTTGTGAGGACAGTGGGAGCGAAAGAACTAAAGCTTTGTTAAGTCATCTTGGGTATTTCTGTTGGCTTGGAAAAGACAGGTATAAGTCAAATAAGTTAGTCAGTGAGTAACCTATAAGATGGCACTTCTTTGTTATCAAATTACATCACACAGCAGTACACAACACACAGCAACTGACTGAGAAATCCAGGGCAGTCTTGCAAGAACTCAATAAATCCTACTTGAAAAACTGACTATATATGAATTATTAGCTCCTTTGGCTTGTGCTTAATACCACATTAATAGCTCTGCTAAGAAGGCACAGCGACACCCAGACCCAGACCACTCAATATTCAGATAGACCTGTAATCCCTGAGCCGTTGCACCCATCCAACTTGAGTTATTGCATAACGGCCAAAAGCTATGACTGAGCTACAAATAACATTTAGCATTTCTGCTGTACATCTCAGATGACTCTTGTCAGTAGAACCCTGAAAGGGAAAATACTACAAAGTGGGGTGGTGATGAAAGTTGCTGACGGACACTGGAATGCCTGCCTCTTCCCTGCTAGCAATCACACTGATCTGCTAGTAATTATAGTGTACTAACAAAGCTTCCACTGCTCTGTACTATAGTTCAGACAAATTCTATTTTCTGGAAATAGTTTTTTTCAGGGATATGATTTGGAGATGTGTAGGGAACAATATGCTTCAAGCTTAATGCCTTTATCTAAGATAGTTCACTGACATAAGGAAATAAGGGTGAACAGTACAGAGTTACTCCTAGATGCAAAAATAGTTCCTGACAGCAGAACACACAGCTATTCCCATGTTGTTTTTGAAAAGAGAACACAGTAGATTCCTTTATGGCGGAATCCAGAAGTGCACTTGGGCTAGCCTATCTATCACTGGACTGGCCCAATTCCAAGATGGGCCAGCCCAGTTACACCAGAAAGGCTTGGACTGGTGTAAGTCAACATAGGCTGACCCACAACAGATAGACCTGGGCTGGCCTAGCTCTTGCCAGCCTAGGAAGTTCAGGAAAGGCATGTAGAGGGCATGTTCAGCATGGCCTAGAAGATAACCTTTATTGTCATTTGTTCTGGCACATGTCCACTGGTACACATAAATGAAATTACGTTGCTTGCTCCCAGAAAACACCCGAAAACACCTTCAATCAAACTGATATTTTATATATATTTATATATATAAACCAAATATGTATATATAAATCATATTAACTTTGTCCATTTTGGAAAAACCATAGTGGAAAAAGGCAGCTCGGGAGTTCACTAATTTAATACTGTGTGGGACAAAACTGTGTCCAGATCTAGATGTTCTGCAATGGATGCGCCAGAGCCTCCTCCCCGAGGGTAACATAGAGAACAGGTGATGAAGGGGATGTGTAGCATCCTGGACAATACTACAAACCTTACTCAAGCACTGCTTTTGTGCAATGTCCTGGATGGACAGGAGAGGACTATCAATGATTGTTTCTGCCTTCCTCACCATTCTGCACTGCTTTCCAATCAGAAACAATAATATTCCCAATCCAGACTGTGATGCCATATGACAGGATGCTCTAAATTATCCTTCTATAGAAGGAGGTCAGAAGGGGGAGGAGATGTGCTTTCCTGATACGGCATTAAATGTACAAACACTGCTGAGCCCATTCCACCAGTGACCCCATGTTTAATGAACAGGTCAACCTATTCATTAGTTGCACTCCCAAAAACTTGATATTATTGACCATTTCAACTGGTAAATTGTCAATAAGTAATGGTGAGTGGTTTAACTTGCTCTTTCTAAAGTCAATGACAATCTCTTTGGTCTTTTCAACATTTAAAACAAGGCTGTTATTTTTACATCAGTTCCATAAACCCATTACCTCCTCACGACAGGCACCCTTATTATCATTCTGTGTAAGGCCTACCACTGTTGTATCATCCACATACTTCACAATATAATTAGTGGCAGACCTAGCACAGCAATCATGGGTCAGGAGCGTGAACAGCAAAGGTCTTAAAACAGCTCTGAGGGGAGCCTGTGCTTATATAGAGGATATTGGAAACATTAGTCCCAACTCTCACGTATTGAGGTCTACTGCGCAAAAATATGCAATAGACAGTGCAGTTAGGCTGTATCCAGAGCCTGTTACCAGGGCAGAAATGCCCTCTTCCAGCTCCTCAAAGTTAGACTGCCTTAGGAGCAGGAATAAATTTAAGTTGACCCATAATGGTCCATGATAAGCCAGAGTAAAAATGGAAATTTTTGCAAAAATTTTGAGTCCTTGGCCAGCCTAACTGCAATCTCTACCTCTCAACCTCAGGATATGGCACACTACACCAGCCTATCTCAGGATAAAGCACAACTACACCAGCCCAATGAGCATGCAGCCCTTGTACTGCTGCTTCTTCAGCAGCAGTTGCACCAGCCAGGGGCCTTCAGCCCTGTGGATTTGGCCTAACTTGTCAGCTCAGAATATGGCCTACTTAGGCCAGCTTAGCTGGGCCATTTTTCTGGCCTAAGTCAGGACTGCAGCCTAATACTATTAGTTTGCAAGCATGTCACAGAAATAATCTTAAGCAACTATTAGGAAAATTCAGAAGAATTTAGGCTGATTCAAGGAGTTAAATGTAGTCAGGGCTGGGACACAGACAAAACAAATAAGAACTAAGAAAGCATTAAGGATGTCTCAAAATTAGGAACTAGAGACACAATAGGAGTGGCCAGCTAGATCTTCATACTGTTCCAGTTAACTGCCACAGCAGAACTCCTGCATATCTCCACCCACAGCTAATCCTGGTTGCAACAATAAAAATATTTCAATCCGAAAACTGAAATGTTATGAATTGCCCGAGTTGTTTGCCAGGATCTTTGCATATACCATATACCATGTGCTTGTGCTCACATTCCAATGACTCCTCCCTTACAAACATTACAATTACATTGTAATTCAACTCTGACTTACTACAAGTATATGAAGTTTTTTCCGTGTGTTGTGGATCTTTACTCAGAAATGTCCTAGTCAGTTCAATGGGGCATACACCCAATTGAGTATGCACACAATGTAAGATTTGTAACCGAGTTGCTTTTAATAACTAATAACTTTGCAAGAACTTGAATACATGCTAATAAAAGTTAGTTTTAACTTACACACAGTTATAATTCATTTGATACTTTGTTCACCCTATGTTCTAACAACAATGGTGATGGTGATTATCCCTTCCTCAAGATAAACCTATTTACTCACCCCATTGCATATGAATAACAGGAAGTTCATACATTGGACTCATGTTCCAGATTGTTCACTGATTTGGGGGTGGTTGGAATTAAACTCTTTGTAGTTCTCTAGCCAAAAGCACTGACGCATTTACCCTCACAGGGTGCAATCTGAACCAATTTAGGGTTAACTAAACCCTAACCAATTTAGGGTTAAGTAAACCCAGGACAACTCACCCATTTTTCTGTTCCCATGGTGGCAAGGAGAGGCTGGTGTATGTCTTTATTCTGGTCTAACCCCTCCAGGAGTGGCACAGAAATTACCTACAACACTTTTGTGACACCCCAATACCAGCTAACCAGGGGTTAGGATTGCATTGACTATATAATCCAATTCATGTTGTCTCAGAGCCCAATCTTATGCATGTCTACTCAGAAGTAAGTCCCATTATAGTGAATGGGGCTACTCCCAGGTGAGTATGGATATAGGCCTGTTGTTAAGATTACATGCTATTAACCTCATTAGCCTGTTGCAAGGACTACATGCCTTTCTTTGAACGATCCCATGAGACTGACCCCCAAATCCAGAGTAACTACGGGAGCACGTAAGAGACTTTTCCCCTAGTGAAAACCTATGGGAAATTCATATTGGAATCCAGAGTAAGTTGTTCTTACACCGGAGCAAGGACTCCCTGTAGTTACTCTGGATTTTGCCCTTAAGAAATTTGCTGCTTGAACTAGATATGGTGGTTTTATTTATCAACTCCTATATTCTTAGGCCAGTGACACTGTACTCAGTATTCAGTCACAGCTATAACTACCTACATGGGATGTATATGGCAATCTAGTCTATTTCTAAAGAGATTTGCTTTTTATGGCACATGACAAGGAAACTGAATTGGTACAGAATTTCTCCAGCAGCTTTCCCCAGCTTTGCTAGACCCCCCCCCTTTCAACTAGATGTATGATTTTGGCTATTGCTGGTGTTTTTTGCATTTTAGATTGTGAACCCTTTTGGGATGGGGACCAATTAGCCATTATTTGTTTCATTTTCTTTGAAAACTACTTTGTGAACTTTTTAGTTGAAAGTTATGTATATAAATACAGTAGATTGTTAAACATTTATCCTTCACCCACTGATTCATATGCAAAATATATTTTAATTATGTTCTGCTATCTATACTACCTGGTACAAATGCCTGAACTCTGTGCCTTTGCCCATTACAAAGTAGAATGATATTCAACAGGTAAAATCCTTCTGCCACAACTGTATTTTCATGTTGCACAAAGTATTGCATTTCAGTCTGGCATGCAGTTGCTGGATTGGATGGGAAACACCCCCCAGGTAAATCACCTCTCATTGCGCATCACCCCTATTGCGTATCATCCCCCGTGTGCGCATCACCCCATGCACAACATCCCCCAGTGCAACACCATCCCTCCAGTGTAATACCCCCCCCCCCGTGTACTCCATCCCCCCACACACATCTCCACCCTTATGCATCACTTCCCATGTGCACCATTCCCTCAGTGCACCCTTTCTCCCAGTGCAACAGGCACTGGGCACCAAATTGGCTGGATGTTGATCAGTCAGTCTTCAATGTAAAGTCTAGGGAGGAAAATGCCTTGCACCCCTTTTCATCCCCTTCTGGATGGAATTTATGAAAACCCGTTCTTAATGGGTGCCTCCATCATGGAAGGAACACCCTCCCCAAAATTCAAGTTTCTAGGCCCTGTAGTTTTGGCTGGGCATTGATGAGTCAGTGAGTGATCAGTCAGTGACTTTTCAGTTTTATATATATAGAAGATATAACTCATTATTATATGCAGAAAAATTAAATTTTGTACTTGTTTTGCATCTGCACATTACAATTGCCATTAAACATTTTTTGAATCTTTCAAGACTCTTAAAATGGGGTACATGATTTTAGCATTGATTTTTGCAAATACAAAACAGATAAATTATCTGTCTTGAGTGGTTTCATTTTTCACAATTACCATTTCCTGATTGGATTTGCTTTCAAAGGCCACTGAATTAATGGTATCATAATGGGACTTATTCACTAGGTATTAATGGGGTGGTCTGAGGAAACTTATTCATCAGCAGTTCTACTGATATGGAAATCCTATTTTACAGGTAACTAAGGGTTCTTCTCAGGTACTTATTGTAATGTAAACAATGGAAGCAAAACTGTTTTTGAATAAGAGGGGGCATGAGGGAAGTTTTGCTTCCATTGTTTACATTACAATAATTAGCTGAGAAGAACCCTTAGTTACCTGTAAAATAGTATTTCCATATCAATAGCACTGCTGATGAATTCCTGGCAGACAATTAGGTCTGCTCAGGGTAAAAAGAGGTCTTATGGATGTGGAAAGGTCACTTAAGGTGTGGATTCAGACTTCTCTTAGGATTTGTGCCTGGTTCCCTCCACTACTCAAAGCAGAGTTCTTTCCTGACTTTAACCTAGAGACGTCCCTCTCCAAGTGGAAGATACACCTGGCTCTTCAATCTGTTGTAACTGAACTTTAACTAGTTCACTTTGAACTAACTGAATCCACAAACAGGCCTCATGCAGAAACGCAAAAGCGGTAAGAGGGGACCTGACTTATTTGCCTTCAAAATTTGGAAGACACAAGTGAGGACCTTTAGAGGCCATTTTGTGGGGTCTGAGGGAAAATTGGGGGGCCATTTTGTGAGGGCTGAGGGGAACTTATGGGGACTGGGAGGGGGCTCGTTAAATGGGGGTCTGAGGGAACTTATGGGGTCTGGGAGGGGGTCTTTGTGTGTGGGGGCTGGGAGAGGGTTCGTTAAATGGGGGTCTGAGGGAACTTATGGGGTCTGGGAGGGGGTCTTTGTGTGTGGGGGCTGGGAGAGGGTTCGTTAAATGGGGGTCTGAGGGAACTTATGGGGTCTGGGAGGGGGTCTTTGTGGGGGGGGCTGGGAGGGGGCTCGTTAAATGGGGGTCTGAGGGAACTTATGGGGTCTGGGAGGGGGTCTTTGTGGGGGGGCTGGGAGGGGGCTCGTTAAATGGGGGTCTGAGGGAACTTATGGGGGCTGGGAGGGGGTGGTCAAATGGGGCTTCTGAGGGGAACTTGAGGGGCCTCTCAGCGTCTCAGGCGAAGGAGCCCCATGGAGGAGGGGAGGAGGAGGCCGCGGTGTCACTGGCGACGCTTCCACTGCTGCGCCTTCCCCGCGAGCCGTGAGTGTGTAGGCAGAGGTGGCGGAGAGCAGCCGGGGAGGATCTCGGCCCGCGTTCTCCCTCCGCCCTCTCTTCCTCGGCGCTCCGCTGCTCTTGCCTGGCGGCCTGTGCGCGCAGTGGGGCGCGAGAGAGGCGTGTCTCAGTTTGTCGGCGCTGGGCTGGCGCTGCCTGGCTCGGTCGAGGGGCGCGGAGAGGAGCGCGAGCAGGAGCAGCTGGGCTGAGCCGAGCCGAGGGGCCGGAGGGCGCGGCGGCTGAGGCGGAGACGCGGTGGCGGCGTCGGGGGGCGGGCCGGGGGCGCTGGCAGGCGGGCGACGGGAAGGCCGCAGCCTGGCGGAAGCGGCGGCGAGGCCCGGGGGCGACCCCTGGGCTGGCCTGCTCGAGAGGGCCTGGGCCGCGCTCTCCCTCGCCCGCACCCGCACCGGCCCCGCACCCCGGGGATAGGATGCGCCCGCCCCTTCCCCGGCACCGCCACCGGCACGCAGCGCCCGGCACGGCCCGCGGCTGAGACACCCTCCCTCCAACGGCGGCGAGTGAGTGCGCGGAGGGGAGGCCTCGGGGCGACCTTGGCCGGGAGGTGGCCGGGAGGTGGCCGGGAGGGAGGGCTGAGCTTCACCCGCTGCGCCTCTGGAGGGAGGCTGTGGAGGCCTCGAGGGGGCGGCAGGGAAGGATTGCCCGGGGGGCTTCCAGTGTTCTTCACCCTTACCTGGGAGTAAGCCCCGTACACCATAATGGGACTTACTTCTGAGTAAGCAGGCATAGGATTGGGAGCCTCTCAGTTGTCCTTCCTTACTTGGGAGTAAGCCCTATAGATTATAACAGGACTTACTTCTGAGTAGGCAGGCATAGGATTGGGAGCCTCTCAGATGTCCCCCCTTACTTGGGAGTAAGCCCCATAGATTATAATAGGACTTACTTCTGAGTAGGCAGGCATAGGATTGGGAGCCTCTCGGTTGTCCTCCCTTTCTTGGGAGTAAGCCCCATAGATTATAATAGGACTTACTTCTGAGTACGTATAGGTTTCTGAGTAGTAAGCATAGGCTGGAGGGGCCTCTCAGCTGCAAGTCTGTCCAGCCCCACAGACTGGGAGTAAGCCCCACGGGATTTGCTTCTGAGTAGACAAGCATAGGATTGGCCTTTTATGCTACAATCCTCTTCTCCCTTACCTGGGAGTAAGCCCCATAATCTATAATGGTACTCACTTTTGAATAGACAGCCACAGGCTCTAAATGTTCTCCTTAATGCACCTCCTCCCATGTCTGAATCATCAGGAGAGGCTTGTGATGTGTGTCTTGCCCCCACCATTATTTATAAAACTGGTGGGATTTCCACTACCTAATTCCTCTCCCCCCACTTCTTACGTAGCTCTGGGCTTGGAGTGGCTGAGAAAAGCTGGCTTCAAACCACTCTGACTTCAAACCACTCTAAGCTGAAACTCTCATTTTAAAAAACCTGAGACGCAGTTGAGAAAACCACTTCTCTAAAAGTCTGATAGCCCAATCCTATTCCTGTTTACTCTGAAGTCCCATTAAAGTCAGAGGAGCTTACTCGTAAGTAAACAAAAGGATTGCAGAGTGAGCAGGTGCCAGCCTTGATTTTGGCTGCAATCCTAGATACTTTCCTGGGAGTATTGAACATAATGGGGCTTACTTTTGAGTAGACATGGTTAGGCTTGTGCTCTTTGTTGTGCCAGACTAGAGCAAAGGGTTTCCACACTTCTCAACTGGAGGGTTACATCACAGAGTGTTTTTCAGATTGTGGGTTGAGATGGATTTCAAGCCAATTTCAGATTTTCATTTCAATATTTTTTAATGTATTGGTTTTGTTGCTATCATGGTGTAAGGCCGCATTTGGGGAAATGCTTTGTGCTTTTAAGGTTACTGTGTAAGTGTTTTTAACAATGAAAGTCAATTGGACTTGCTCCTGGGTATGTGTAGGAATGCAGCCTAGAATTGTTTAAAAAATTTCCTGCTTTGATGATGTCACTTCCAGTCACTGCAGTTCTAGTCCTGACAGGTTCTCATTCTTAAAAGTGGTTCCCTGTGCGTAAAGTTTGAAACCACTGTTTTACCATTAACTTTTGGCCATTTACATAGGCCAAAAATTAACAAGGTTTACGTGGATTTCTTTTTCATAATTGGCATGATACAATTCAGAACAAAAATAAAATGTGACAGTTAAAAAAACAATGCCATCCTGAAACTGAGAAATGATGCATAATGAATAAAAATATCAAATTGATAAATTGATAGAATTTATACACCACTTTCCAACAAAAGTTCATAAGTTGACAAAGCAGTTCACAGAAGAAATCAAATATCTAATGGCTCCTGTATTAAATATTCTGGCAAAAAGTTGGTGAGGTTGTTGAGAAAGGGGTGTATGGCCCCCAGCCCTTTGGGCCGGAGGATTGTGTTAAAGCAGGGGTGTTTAAACTTCTAACTTCAGGGCTCCTGGACTTTTAACAAGTAGATAAAGGAGAAAATTTCAGTAGGTGCAGCTTCTTATTTCACAAATCTGAAATTGTCTGCTGAAGTTTCCTCTTCTACACACTTGTTTAGGAGCCCTAAAATTGAAAGTTTGGATACCCTTTTGTTGTTGTGCTTTACTGTACTGTACTGCTACTGCTTTTTCATGTTAACATGAAAATAGGGGTGGGAGTGATGCACTTCAAATGATTTTCCATATCCAACTTCCATAACAAAATCTTAACTTTGAGATGCTTGGTGATGTTTTTGGATTTTCCAGTAGCCCTAGGAATTTGTTGTCCCTGGTTTTGATGAGTTTTCATGTACAAATTTTTGTTGAAAATGATTTTTTCAAAGTTGCCACAATCTGAGTATTGTTAAAGCAGATATTTTAAGATCTTGTTTCTTTTTGAAATTTTACACCACCCTTCCTCAAAGAGCTCAGGGTGGTGTACATGGGCCCAGCTTTCCACTTAGGATGACAGTGACTGACCCAAGGGCACCTAGGGAGCTTCATGGCCAGGTATGGATTTGAATCTGGATATATACAATACCAATGTAATACAATACCCCTATACAATACCCATCTATATACAGCACCCATGGTAAATTCACTGAGTTGATGTAATGACTGAGCAGGTAATAGTCACCAATTTAGGCCATCTCACCCATCTCCCTGTTCCTGCAGAGGTGTGGAGAGGCTGGTGCGTGTCCATGCACTGGCCTAATCCTCCTGGGAGTGGCACAAAAGGCACTTTTGTGACACTCCCAGGCAAGTGCAGAGCTGTGTTAGCTGTTAGGATTGCGCTGTTAGTCTTTCTGTGCTATGCATGTGAATTTATGTGTGTTTGGGGGGGCATGTGGCTTTCTCAAACAGGGTGTTCCTTCAGGGTTTCCAGGATGTGTTTAAAGCTTAAGACCATGATAGTGCAGTCCTGGTGCTGAAGCTGTCTTGATTATTACACCCTGAAATACAGAACTAGCCACTGTTGAGGTCACACCCTCATGTATTGGAGCTAGATGGGGGCTAGTGTGAATCTATGGTGTTGACGTAATTGAGAAGTGGTGGTAATGTTGAGGAACCAGAGGCAGAAAAAACACTTTTGTGTTGATAGCATTTTACACTCAGATCAGTTCAGTAGAGCATGAATGGTGCTGATGTGGCAGCTTGCACCCAAGATGGGGTGGGAGTTAAGGCAGTTTCCTGACTACTGATAAAAATGGTTTACTGAAGCTCATGTTGTGGCTGTTTTTAAAATTACTACAGCATGTTTAGTTCAGCATTTATCCTTGGAGACAGATGTTGCCTGTGATGAAAACTTGAACAGAGATATTTTGGAACCAGCCTTTTCCCCTTTCCCTCTTCATTACTGTGTTCCACTATCTTGGGTATTGGTTATTGGCTTTTGAAAATGCTTTTATGATTTTATGGCATAAAATGGCTTTCAGAGACAATCACAATCATGTATCTACTACTACAATCACAATCATGTATCAACAATCACAGAACATGTATCTACTACTCCTTTAATTGGATCTTGTACAAGTAGAAAGTACCGGCACTTCTCACTGCTGTCTGAGTCTTATGACATAGGCTGGAATCCAGAAGTGCACTTGGGCTGCCCTATCTATCAGTGGGGTGGCCCACGTCCAAGATGGGGCAGCCCAGTTATGTTAGAGAAGGCTTGGGGCAGCCTAAGGCAACATAGATTGCCCCAAGACAGATGGAGCTGGGCTGCCCTAACTGGGCCAGCCTTGGCAACTCAGCATGTTGAGGGCATGTTCAGCATTGCCTAGGGCAGAGCAGTTATGCTAGATCCAGAGCCTGTTTCCCTGGCAGAAATTCCCTCTTCCAGCTCCTCTGAGTTATATCACCTCAAGAGCAGGTAGAGTAATGAGTAGACTTATAGGGGTCCATGAGGCCAGGTAAGAATGGTAGTGTTGACCAAAAATCTGAGTTCTTGGCCAGCCTAGCTGCAACCCCTGCCTCTCAACAATATGGCAGCCCACTAACCTGTGGATACAGCAGACCACTCCAAGCAGCCCCTTGTATTCACTGTAGACTATGCTGCGAGGGTGAGCATGTGTGCCCCCCCCCCCCCGGACATATCCTGGATTTTAGCTTTGTGTCCTGGAAAAATCTCTTGACCTTGTGAGCTCATGTAATTAATAAATTAAATGTAATAGATTTACATTTAATAATAAGTAATACAGTGCTTAAATTAACCACATGAAAGCAATATATGTGAGTGTTTTTAACTTTTATTTTGTTATTTCCTACATTTTGGGGTGCCTTGTCCTCTTTTTTTGGTTAACACATTTGGTCATCATGTGTACAGCAGTCTCCCACTGCAGCTATTACTGGTTGTCAGGGCTTCCTTATAAGGCAGGCACCACAGCTGTTCCTTGTTCAGTGTGATCTGAGGGGGGGGGTCTCCTTGGGAGCAAGCCCTCCCCAGATGCCAGTGATTTGGTGCCCACTGAGCTTGCTTTGGAGCAGCAAGGGCAGCCCAGGCTTTCTGACTCTGGTTGCAGCATAACTTTCTGCTCTGGATTCAGAATAGTTGGGGCAGCAAAGCTAGGGCACTCCTTACTGCCCTAACTCTGGATTGCACTGACAGTTCTGAGAAACTACAAAACTTGGCTTAATTAAATGAATTGCACAAATATATGTGTTCACTGATAGTTGTCTTCATTGATAGTTAAGGAGGGAACTGTTCATTGTGCCTCTGAATGTTTTCATTTAGGCTCTGGCTGCTTAAGGCAGCTTGAACAAATGGATTAACTGAACTCAGAAAGTCTAAACATGCTACTGTTCTCATAGTTGGGGGGGGGGGAATAACTGCATGCTGAAAGAGTTCTTGTTGCAGAGCTCTAATCCAAAGTTAGAGATGACAGTTTGTGGGAGGGCAAGGCAGAAGAAAGGTCAGCATTTCTAATGGGCTGCTGATATTAAATTGTTTATACTGGCAGTCCAGTGAGTTGGGAAGTTCACACTTTTCCAGGAATAGTTTTCTGTTGTGTAATGTGTAGTCTGCCAAGCAGATGCAGAATTTTCAAACTGTTGCTTTGGCTCTGGCACACTTTAATTCTCCTTTCAGTTTGCTTGGCTGTCTGAGTTTTGATCACATTCTGGATTCTAAGGAACACCTTTGATTTTTTTGTGGAGCAAGTTCTCTTGTTTATGGAGAACTTAAATACACAGTGATACAGTTCAGAAAAGACCAGGAATGCATAATCTCTATTGAAATTTAAGTATGTTCAGATCCATACTTCCCCTGCATGCCATCCACCATTTCTCATTTGATGACTTTGGAGATCTTGATAGTATGTAGTGACATGTAAAAACATCCTAATAAGAGGAGTTCAATTTGATGTATGTTTCAATTGCCATTCATTATGTAAACTTGCATTAGCCAGTATGAAGGTGTTAGATTAGAAGTTTGGCCCTCCTCTCTATAGACAGTATTAGTTGAATGTTGAAATTATGTTCTTGAAGTTATTTCAAGAGTATTGCTAGGAAGATTGATAGAAAAAAATATGGAAAAGTTCATAATTTTTTATGGGTAGAAGGAGTGTACTAATAGCTGAATGGATCAATGTTTAAAAAGAGAAATTAGTCATAAATAAAAATGTGCCATGAAATTGGCTTGACATGTCACAGTTGGAACTATGGTGTGTGGTCTTATTGGCACCTTGGGAGATTATGGCTTGTATAACTGTGTATAAATTCAGTTGGTTTCTAAAAACATTGTCAGAGGATTTTGTACTGTTGGAGGAAGGTGGACATTTACTAACGAGCTCTTAAAAGTTAAAGGTAGTTCTGTTAGTCCTTGTCACCAGAGTCCTCCTTATTCTGGAAGAGCAAATGTGTTTCTTAAGCCTGTGAGACTTTAATGACACAACTAAAATTTTGGTGCCACTTGTTTCCCAGTAATTAAAAGTAATCTTGTGCTCACTTTCCTAGAAACAAGTCTTATTAAATGCATTGGAATGCATGTGTAGGGTTATGCTATTGGACTTCAAAGGGTCCGTTGGTCAGCACTAATGTAGGCTTCCTCCCAGGTTGTGCTCAAAGCTAACTGGGATTTTCTGCTGTTTATTTAGGCAAATAACTTCTTGTTGTACACTTATAGTTGTCATGCAGATAATATGTGGTTAGAAATATTTCTAAACAGTATCATCCACTGCAAAAAGTCAGTGAAACCAAAGTCACTATCTATTGAAGCTGACAGTGCTTGAGCAAGGTTGCTTTTTCCTTGATAGAATATTGATGGTATTTTGTATCTTTTACTCTTTATTTTAATATAGGAAAATGAAAACATTTACTATACAGCAAATACCTTCCATAATTTTTCAGTCCCCTTTGCAGTTGATTAAATTGTCAGCTGATTTTTAAAAAGATAAAATCAATAGGCTGCTAATTGAAAAAATCTTGAACCCAATATGACTTGGGAGAGGCTGAGTTGTCAGTGTGAATTCATAGTAGGTGGTTCATATTTTGGTATAAGAAGGGTGGACAGCTTATGTGGCTACAAACAGATGGTTTATGCAACTTGTGTATAACAGCAGAGGAAATGAGACAAGGGTTGCATGCAAGTAACATCTCAAAGATTGATTTCTCATTCTGCTACAGTATGTTTTATTCTTTTTAAAAATAAATATTTATGCCCTACAAAGCAACATTTTGGATCATGGTTTCCTTATTGATAATTTGAATTGTAATTTTTTTGTGGTGTCCTTATTGATAATTTGAATTGTAATTTTTTTGTGGTGTTCTACGGTGGCTCTGGTTAAACTTTCACAGCATAGCTCTTGACTCAGATTGTCCTTCGAAGCACAAATGGCCTTTCCTACTTTGTGCGTGAAGAAGACACACAGTTCTGATTTTACTTGCCATGTCTGATGTGTTACTTCTGGTACTGCATATTGCTGGGTGATTAAGTAACTCTCTTTTACCTTCTCCAGGTATGGCCTCACAGCTGCAGGTGTTCTCTCCTCCATCAGTATCTTCGAGTGCCTTCTGCAGTGCCAAGAAACTGAAAGTGGAGCCCTCTAGCTGGGATGTTTCTGGACCAAGTAACAGTGACGAATATTACAGTCACAGCAAAAATCTTCCAGGTGCTCAAGGGCCAATAAGTTCCTCTCACCAGGTAGCAAGCTTCAGCATCCCTGCTTATGACCAGAGCCGCCTCCTCCCTGCTCCTTCAGTTGAGCACATTGTGGTCACAGCAGCAGACAGCACAGGCAGTGGTGGGACAACATCCTTCCAGAGCAGTCAGGCCTTAACACACAGGGCTAACATTGCTTTGCTGGAGCCATATCAAAAATGTGGATTAAAAAGGAAAAGTGAGGAGGTTGACAGCAACGGTAGCGTGCAAATAATTGAGGAACATCCTCCTCTCATGCTGCAAAACAGACCTGCGGTGGGTGCCGCAGCCACTACCACCACCGTAACAACCAAAAGCAGCAGTTCCAGTGGTGAAGGAGATTACCAGTTGGTTCAGCATGAAATCCTCTGTTCCATGACAAATAGCTATGAAGTCTTGGAGTTCTTGGGCCGAGGGACCTTTGGGCAGGTTGCAAAATGCTGGAAGCGGAGCACAAAGGAAATTGTAGCTATCAAAATCCTGAAAAATCATCCTTCTTATGCTAGGCAGGGCCAAATCGAAGTAAGCATCCTTTCTCGGCTAAGCAGTGAAAATGCTGATGAATATAACTTTGTCCGTTCTTATGAGTGTTTCCAACACAAAAACCACACATGCCTGGTGTTTGAGATGCTAGAACAAAACTTATATGACTTCTTGAAACAAAACAAGTTCAGCCCTCTGCCTCTGAAATACATTCGGCCAATTTTGCAACAGGTGGCCACTGCCTTGATGAAACTGAAAAGTTTGGGTCTAATACATGCTGACCTGAAGCCTGAAAACATCATGCTGGTTGATCCAGTACGCCAGCCGTACAGGGTGAAGGTTATAGACTTTGGCTCTGCCAGTCATGTGTCAAAAGCTGTGTGTTCTACTTATTTGCAATCACGTTATTATAGGTAAGCATACTTTTTACTGTTGTTGCATGGTATTTAGCTGGTTCCAGTTGATGCATATCTATTGAAATAATGTTGTCCTTGATTGCTTTTTTCACTGACCTTGTCTGAGTTTCTTCTTTCATTGGCTTGTCTCAGTTTATTTTAATTTTATTAAGTCATCTAATTTTATTAAACTAAAATTAAACGGGAATTCAGAAATGTGTTTTTGTGACAGTAGATGTGGCATGCAAATTGATGTGATGTGACGTGCAAAGTCCAGACAAAGCAGGTATGAACTTACATTCATTTATGAATCCCCCCCCCAATTTTCTAAACTGCACCTCCCTCACAAGGGATGTCTCCTTCAAAAGGAATGTGCTGTGCTCACTTCAGTTCAGTGAGATGGGATGGAAGGAAAAAATCTAAATTCCTCTTTATCTTTGTTGGATTCTGAGTAACTTACTAGAGCTCAGTTATTGAAAGTCAAATTAATTCAGATAAAGCAACATCAGCTGTAAGCTGCTTAGGTTTCTCTGCAGAAGTATGTGTGCTTTTACAGGAAACCTGGAGTCATTCTGGAATCATTCAGTAGATTGGCTGTGTCACCTGGTAACTCTCACATAATTCTCAAACCCAGTCTTCTGGAAATCTTAGAAAGGTCCCTCTGGCATTCCAACAGGGATAAGAGTGTGTGTGATATGGTGTGAGAAGAGCAGGATAAACACTATAAGCAGAAATGGTTAAATTCCAGGTATTGCAGTTGCTGATAGGAAGAAGAAAAATAAAGCGTAACTAATTACAGGATATGTAACTACTAACAGGATATCTAGTTACATGATAACTATAGGACATATTGCTGTTTCCCATCCAGACTATGCTTTAGGTGGGAGAAAGTACTGTAATGTACCAGACAGATCAGAGCAATCCAGCACTAACAGCCCAAACTTTGATCCTTCTGTTTAGAAGGAATTTTATCTGAATTCAGTAGGACATGTATGTGAGTATAGGTTAACATACTCAGACTGTATTGCACTCGCTTACTTGGGAGTAAACTCCAGTAATTGTAAGACTTGGGGTGCAATCCTAACCAATTTAGGTTGGCATAAGTCACCTGGTATAACTTTCCATGATGGAATGGGGAGGTGAGCATATGCCTGTGCAGTGACACCCCCAGGTCAGCATCCCAGGTCACCTTTTGAGGCACCCTCAGGTCAGTACAGGACTATTGCTGGGGCTTATGCCAGCCTAACTGAAGGTTAGGATTGCAGCCTTAATGTGCTTAGAATAGGACTGCATGTCACTTTGCTATGCTCTCCAGGCGGAATCACTTCAGTGGATGATTGCATCATGAAGTTATTATGGAAACTATGTGCACTGCTGTGCCTAACTGATTAAGGAATATGCAGACGCTTGTCTATGATAACGTTATCAGTTTTGACAGATTCCAGAGGGACAGCCATCTTAGTTGTTTGCTGAAAAGCAGTGGAGGGTCTTGTACATCTAAGAGTGTCAATTTTATACCATACTCCTTTATTAGAAGCAGCTAAGATGGTGAAACATTTAAGTTTTTAAGGATTCATCAGCACTCTTAACTATCAGTTGCATGTGCACTCTGTGGGGAAAAAAATAAAAAACTTTTGATCATTTTTAAGTTAGCAATTTGTACTGAAGTCAGTGGAACATGAAATGGTTATATTCAGGGCTACAGAATTACTGAAAAATAAGCAAACAACATCACCGTGTGCTTTTTGTTTTGCAGAGCCCCTGAAATAATTCTGGGTTTACCATTTTGTGAAGCTATTGACATGTGGTCACTGGGCTGTGTGATAGCAGAACTGTTTCTTGGTTGGCCTCTGTATCCAGGAGCTTCAGAATATGATCAGGTAAGAGTGCGCTCTGTTGTTTGTGCACTATTCATTAACATTGATTCATACTTGGAACTAATGAACTAATTAATGAACTAATGTGTATTGTGCTCACTAAGAATAAACATGGCCAGTTTTGAGAGTTGGTTCTGGTGTAGTTTTATGCTTATGAAAGAGATTATCATTCTAGTGAGTAGAATATAAAATTTTACAGTCCACTTGTTTTTGGCATTCATTTCACAATTAGTGAAAGACTCTTTATCTGAAAAGATATGTCTGGGGAAAAGCATGTCATTGGTGGGCCTTTCTTTGAAAGGCCTCGTGAATATTACAACAAGCCCTACGCTGTTGTAACAGAAAGTTGCTGGGTTTAAGGATGCATCCTACCCAGAGCAACAAGACAGTAAATGCCATTGAATTCAGTTATTTTTTTGGCCACCTTTAAAAATTCTATTGGTTATATCCAAATAAAAACATGAAAGTATTATGTTGAAATTAACAGGTGGATATTGGTAAGCAACAGGCTGGCATAACTCACCTACTCCTGTGGTGGTGTGGGGAGGCTGGAACATTTCTGTGCAGTGGCCTAACCTTCCCAGGAGTGATGCAGAAGTGTTTTATGGCACTTTTGCTACACACCAAGGATAGCACAGGGCTTGGGGCAGGACTTGTGCTGGCCTAACTGGGATTTAGGATTACAGGCACAAGCTGATAAAACAAGGGCTTGGCATTGCTTCAGGTATTTTCCTTTGAACTCAAATACTTTTTGAAGTTTGGTCTAAACTAAAGGATGTTTCTTTCTTACTATGGAGAAAATGTGCAGCCTGTTATGTATGAAGATTGTACACCTGTCTCTTATGGGTCTGGCAGAGTACATACATCATATGTATGAATTTTGAATGTTTTGCCTATCATGTTTTACCAAAAAGTGTTGATGCAGCAAAATAGCTGTGTTTGCATATTCTCCCTCTTGACCTGCAATCACCCTTTTTGAAAAATGTTGTGTTTGAAATGGCACTGAAGTTAATCATTTGCATCACTTATTTATCCTGAATTCATTTGCTTCTCAGCACAGTTAACCTTTAAGGGGAAATTTACAAAAGTGTAGGGTGGTTCCCTGGTACAAAAATAAACATGGCCAATTTTGAGAGTTGGTTTTGGTGTAGTTTTATGCTTGTGAAAGAGATTATCATTCTAGTGGTAGCATATAAAATTTTAGAGTCCACTTGTTTTTGGCATTCTTGTTGTAGGACAACCAACCCTTTAAAAACAAAAATGGTAAACACTTAAATTATGTATTTGGGAAGGGAGGTAGCTGTGACTCATATTTAGTATTTCCCCACCCCAAATTTCATGCTTCTAGGCCCACCGGTTTTGGCAGGGCGTTGATGAGTCAGTGAGTGAGTGAGTGAGTCAGTGAGTGAGTGAGTCAGTCAGTGACTTTTCTCTTATGTACATAGATGAAGTGGGAATTTGACAGGCAGGATTTTATACAAGTGTGATACATTCAAAACTGTTAAAACAAGGAGATTTGTAAAGGAGATTAATTTCTGAAGTAAAATCTATTTGTAATTTTGTCTGCCACTCAAATGGATGTGTGTGTTTTAATCCTCCTTTCCTTATATGTTTTTTATTTTGAAGTACTTCTATCAACCAAGCTCATTGTGGTTATCTTTATTTCCCTCTTGTTGCAGATTCGCTACATTTCACAGACTCAGGGCCTTCCAGCAGAGTATCTTCTGAGTGCAGGAACGAAAACAAGCAGGTTTTTTAACAGAGATCCAAACCTCGGATACCCACTGTGGAGACTAAAGGTTGTTCCTTTTATTCTAGTTGTTGTTTGAAAGCAAGCAATATGTATAAAAAAACTCTATTACATACTTTTAAGTCTTGAGATAAAAGAATAGTTTTAAAAAACATCTTTGTCTTAAATACATTCTGATGGTGTTAATGCTTCGGGTTTCAAAAACGGAAGTAGAAATATTGCCTAATAATGTAAAATGTGGAAGTTGTAGTTGGTGCAAAAGAAACTACTTTGAAGGGTATATGTGGACCTGAAGTGATCAGGACATAAGGGGCTTACTTTTGAGTAGGTACGGTTATGATTGTGCTCTAAGCTATTAACAAGTTGGCCCTTCTTAATTTTTATTTCAGAAGTTGTAAAGCTGTGATTGAGACTAAGAGCACAATCCTAACCATGTCTACTCAAAAGTAAGCTCCATTGTGTTCAATGGGTCTTACTCCCAGGAAAGTGTCTTTAGGATTGTAGGCAAATTCAGCAGCTAACAGATATACAACAGATATTGGAAGTTTGAAAATCACTTTTGCATTTGCGTAGTCTCCCTTTAGTCTGAAATCATCTTGCTAATCCAAAATACCCTCTCTAAGGGCACAATCCAGAGCAAATTCAACCTGCTCTGCCCTAACTGCTCTCTGCTAACTATTCTGTATCCAGAGCAGAAAGTTATGCTGCATCCAGAGAGTCAGGAAGCCTGGGCTGCCCTAACTGCTCCAGAGCATGCTAAGTCAGTGACAGCTGGGGAGGGCTTGCTCCTGAGTAGACCCCCCTCAGATCACACTGAAGAAGGAACAGCTGTGGTGCCTACATTATAAGGAAGCCCAGCAGTTCCTGACAACCAGTTACAGCTGCAGTTCTTCTAGTGCAAGATGGATGCTTGGAGTGGCCTGCTGTATCCTGAGGTTAGTGGGCTGCCATAGTTGTGCCATATCCTGAGGTTGAGAGGCAGGGGTTGCAACTAGGCTGGCCAAGAACTCAGATTTTTGGTCAACAATACCATTCTTACTCAGGCCTTATCATGGACCCCTATGGGACTACTCATTACTATACCAGCTCCTGAGGTGGTATATTTCTGAGGAACTGGAAGAGGGCATTTCTGCCTTGAAACAGGCTTTGGATACAGAGTAACTGCTCTGCCCTAGGCAATGCTAAACTTGCCCTCAACTTGCCTCTCCTGAGCTGCTTAGGCTGCCCCAGTTAGGGCAGAACAGGTCCACCTCTCTTAGGACACCCTATGTTGCCTTGCTCTGCCCTAAGCCTCTTCCAGAGTAACTGGGCTGGAGCATCTTGCAGTTGCTCCACCCTAGTGAGAGATAGGGCAACCCAAGGGCTCTTATGTGGACAGATTAGTTGCTCTGGATTGTGCTGCCTATCCCAATACCTCCACAGAAATCTGATGAAACTTGCAGTAGTACTGCTTTGTAAAATGCCTATTTAGTTTTATCAGGTTGCTTTTAATCTCTCTGAGATCATAGATGAGAACATTAATTTGGCTTTGAATCATTTGCAGAAGCTTAGGTAGCAGGATATGACAGCCTATCATTTCTGCTTCATAGACTATTGCACAAAATGAGGAGCTGATTGCTTTTCATTTTGCTTTATTCCTATTGCACTAATATAATAATAACCTGTTGCAGCTGCTTGTAACTTTTATTTTATTTGATAGACTCCAGAAGAACATGAGGTGGAGACAGGAATAAAATCAAAGGAGGCTCGTAAATACATTTTCAACTGTTTGGATGACATGGCACAGGTGAGCATAGAGAGCTGCTGAGGATGGAGAATGCTTTCTTCTGCAATATGTGTCTAATGATCCAGAGCAAAATTACTTTATACTGGTTTTACATAGAGAAGGATAGTGTCTCAATCATACCTACATATGATAAGGCATTGCATTCAGTGGGCTTCTTTAGAGCAGTCTCCAAACCCCAGCCCTGGGGCCAAGTATGGCCCAAGCCTCAGGACCCCTCTATCTGGCCCTTGGACAAGCCCTGTAATCCACTCCAATATTTTCTTATATGTAAATTTTTTCAAATCTGAAATGTAAATAAGTTTTTTTGGCCCCTTTCACAGTGTCAGAGAGATGATGCAGCCCTCCTGCCAAAACATTTGGAGACCCCTGCACTAGAGCATACATGAGATTAAGTGACTTGATTTTTATAAATATACATTGGAGGTCATAGAGTGATATATCCAGAACAAAAAATGAGGATGAGAGTGCAATCCTAAGATATTTAGGCCAGCCTAACTCACATGGCATATCTTTCTGCAGTGGTGTAGGGAGGTTGATGTATTCCTGCAGCGTCGAGCATGATACCATAGTCTTTCAACCCCCTCCCCCCATAAGTGGGACAGAAGTGCCTTATGGCACGTGTGTGTTATCCCTAAGTCAACACAGGACTTATGCCATGACTTATGGTGGCCTAACTTGAGATTAGGATTGCAGTCTTAGTTTTCACATTTTCCCCCTCAAGGTAAATATGTCTACAGACTTAGAAGGAACAGACATGTTGGCAGAGAAGGCTGACCGAAGAGAATTCATCGATTTGTTAAAGAAAATGTTGACAATTGATGCAGATAAGAGGATTACTCCGCTGAAGACCTTGAATCACTCATTTGTGACCATGAACCATCTACTGGATTTTCCACACAGCAATCAGTGAGTTTGCAACACCAATGCATGAAACCAAGTTCATTCTGTATAAAGTGTAGCTTGTCCAATCCTGAACATTTGGGATAAATAGTAATTTTAAAAACACATTCCACATCATGCTAAAATTTTATATAGAAACAACTTATATTCAATTAGAATGAGCGTGATTCAATCAAATACATACTAAACCTGTGGTTTTGTTATAAGTTCAACAATGGTGATGGTGGAATTGGAAATTGTGATGATGGATTAAAATCCTTTTAATTTTCTTCTTTCATCATCACCTTGCATTTCACAGGCAAAGTAACTTTGTACTCTAGACACATGGCATGGTTTTAAGGGTGGGAGGAGGCATGGAAGGAAGGAAAAGGTACTGATATATGTTTGGTGGCCACTCAGATAAAATGGAGCTTGCTAGAGGTGTGACTGGGCTTAAGTATATTCAGGACAAAGTAGCATTTAGTGCTGTTAGAATTGGAGGGTTGTGATGGTGCATGGGAGCAAGTTAACCTTCTTGTAGTGGTAACTGGTCTCTGGAATGCCCTTTCACTGGAGTTTTAAGAACTGCTCCATAGTGTATGTAGTTTAAAATGTGTGGTAGTTAAATGTTTCAAAGGCAGACTAGTAGTTTTGCTTACTATCTCAGAACAAATTAATGTTTAACTTGCGTTTCTTTTAATGCCTACTCTGCTTTAGCGTGAAATCCTGCTTTCAGAACATGGAGATTTGCAAGCGAAGAGTTAATATGTATGACACAGTTAATCAGATAAAAAGCCCATTCACGACACATGTTGCTCCAAATACAAGCACAAACCTCACCATGAGTTTTAACAACCAGCTCAATACCGTACATCATCAGGTATATTCTGTATTCTTCTCTTTAGATTAATGGAACTAATAGAACTTCGAGTGATTAGCCTTAGTAAGCCAGGAATTGTTTTTTAATAGTAGTAATAGATTTAAACTGATAGATTTAAATTTAGTAATAGTAATAAATCTAGTAATAATGATAGTAATAGATTTAAACCAGTACAATATTTCATAGACAGCTGTCTGGTTGCAAAGAATCCTGGATCCAATTTCAGGTCCTTGTGTTATCCTTTTAGGGCCTGCAGTTCCTTGGAGAGCAGCTCTCCCTTTATGACCTTGCTCTGTCTGCTGGGTTCAGCTAACTATGTATGTAAGAACCAGCTTTTGAGGACCTGCTAGCATTTAGCTTAAAACGTGTCTGGGTATTGAAAATCTGTTTAAGAAACAGAAGTTATTGCACAATTGGCAAGCCTGAAACTGTTATGGTATGATGTTATTGGATTTGTTGCTTTTTAAATGTTTTAGATAGAGGTATTTTAATAAAAAGTCGAATTTAGTATGGCAAATATCAATTCTAATGCTAGATGTCCTTGGTTTTCCAGGCTAGTGTTTTGGCTTCCAACTCTACAGCTGCTGCTACTCTATCTCTGGCAAACTCTGATGTTTCACTACTGAATTATCAGTCTGCTCTCTACCCATCATCTGCGGCACCTGTTGCTGGCGTGGCACAACAGAGTGTTTCTTTACAGCCTGGAACTACACAGATCTGCACCCAAACAGATCCATTCCAGCAAACCTTCATTGTGTGCCCTCCAGCCTTTCAAAGTAAGTGTGCGTGGATAGTGGTGGAAGAGAATCTTTTTTTCTCTTGATAATGTGCTGAAGAAATATATTTTATATCTAGGCTGTCACGTAGCATTTACATAGTTTTAAAAAGACAACAGTAAAATACTCATGTATTAAAATCTGTTATACTTATTGCGGTTTCTTTCCATGAACCGTCCCAGGGAAAGTTGAAGACAACCACATAGAAATAATATACTGTACTTTATATCATTTGTGTGTTGCTTTAAAGTCCTGTCTGCTTCAGAGAACGTTTACAATAATATGCAAAGCATTGATGAAAACTTTGGCTGTAATGGAGTGGTTTGACTAAACGTAATTATCAGCAGTAAATGATGACTTTCTAAACAGGAATGTCTACTTATTTCCTTCCATTAATGGGCAGGCACAGACTATATGGTCTGTGGCCTGAGGTGAAACCAGTTATCACGTAACTGGGGATAAAACAATGTGTTATTTGATTATATGGACAATTCTTAGTTTCAGTTACAAATGCTGTGTTGATATAATGTTATGTTGTGAGAATTAGTAACTCTTGACAATTCCACAGTAATATATCCTTTAAGATATGCATTTAGACATGAAATTAGAGTACAACCAACTGTTTTTGCTTTGACCCAGAAGTTGGCTCCTCCTGCTTTATTGGTGTGAGCTAACTAGTTGCTATGGTTTTGTAGCCTGAATTATCCAATGTCAGGGTTAGTAATTTCAATCTTATGCTTTTTTCCTGATTCTTTGCTTGGGTTATCAGGATGGATTAAGTAATTAGCAGGATTTACCATGACCTGTTCTTTCTCTCAAACAGCTGGTCTTCAGGCAACCACAAAGCATTCTGGGTTCCCTGTCAGGATGGACAACGCGGTTCCAATTGTGCCACAGGCGCCAGCAGCTCAGCCATTGCAGATACAGTCAGGAGTTCTCACACAGGTAAAAGTGGAGGCTGCAAGTGTCATAAATGCCTTTGGCTGATTGCTTGTTCAAATTCCAGTTGGGAACCAGAAATTCTGAATACTTGTGGTTCCTGGTAGAGTCCAGCCTGACAACTCTGAACAAGAGAAGTGAAACATGTATGGTAGCCTATCTTGTTAGTAAATCACTGTACTGGTTTAAGGGTTTCCCTGTTATAAACTGACTCCATGTCTAAATCTTCACTGGCTTTCATTATGGCTGGAGTTGTTTTGGTGCAGAGCTATGTAGTATCGTGCCTGTAGTGGAATATCTTTACAACTGATTGTAAGCAAATCAATTGGTTTGTATATATTACAGTTAAATGTGGCAAGTAATAGTAAATGATAAAACGTGCATAATTTAGGCAAATTCCTATTTCAGTTCCATCTACTTATTCACAGAAGGAGTACATCTGTGCAACTGAGGTGACAACAATGATTATATAAAATATTTAGGTTTCACAATTTGTTTTTATATTCTAAACACATTTTATATTCTTTGTTTTTTTAAAAAAGAATTTCTAATTCCCAAAATGACTTATGGTTTATCATAATGAGTAGTTTGTAATGTTTGTTTCAGAACTGCTACACAAATTACTTGATAGCATAATTTCAGGCTTTGCCATAGGACTTGGGTTTATCACTACAAACACTGTTCAAAACAAGCATGACATTTAAAGATGTGCTACAACTTGTCCCTTTGCATTTTTATTGTGGAAGGCATTTGGAAGCAAATGGTTTCTACTAGCAAGCACAACATTTTAAGCCATTTTGGTAGTGAAGACTTTAAATACAGTTACACTATTGAATCACCGTCTTTAAAAACAAAAGGGAAGAGTGTTGACATCTTAAGTTAGTGGGAAGGTGATTACAGTTATTTTTATGTTTAAAAAATACCCAAACTCTGGTTTAGCAATCAGATACTTCCATTAAGCCATTTAAGTGGCTCTTAATTCCACTTAAGTGGAAGGCCTTCTGAGCATCAGTTTAGATACTGCTCATGACTAAAGTTTGATACTGCTCATGACTAAATCAAGTGCACTAAACACAAGAATTTGTTGATCTACAGGATGTACTTAATACCACTGTATTCAAGAAGTACTGAATTAATGTGGTAGAAGAGCATATAGATTTCAGTGCATACCTTTGAATTCTGCAAGCTACTTGAAAGCACCACATATATCTTTGGGGAGAGAACCTTTCTGGCCCTGTTTCCTCCGTACATTTGTTTCACTCACTGCCTAATCTACATTTCAGGGAAGCTGTACACCACTAATGGTAGCAACTCTTCATCCTCAAGTAGCCACCATCACGCCGCAGTATGCGGTTCCCTTTACTCTGAACTGCGCAGCCGGCCGGCCCGCGCTAGTAGAACAGACGGCTGCAGTACTGGTAATTGCCTCCCTTGATTGTGTTCACTAACGGAGTTTTTGTTTTAACTTAGACTTGCAGAGGGCATGGAAGCATGTGCCATCTTGTGGCTGTGTTCTTGCTACATCTTAATGTCTTGTTGTTTTCCTCCCCAACATTGCTGAAGCACTGTCTGACTCTGACGTTTAGTGTTGCTCTGTAAAGAATTCAGATTCATTGACTGTTGTTCTTTACTAGCCTAGTATGCTGACAAAGCTCTTCTCCTAGTCTGAGAAGAGTGGTGATTGTATTTCTTCTTTGCTTTATTCTCCTATCTATTTGTATCAATTTGAAAACAAAAGGGATGGCCTTTAGGTTGACTCTGCCACAGGTACCTATGTAGCTAGAATTTGATGTGTTAGCTGCTTTTAAAAAATTTTCTTCGCATGTAGAAATGTTTCAGGCACTGAAAAACTCTAATATCAGCAAATGCTTTGTTAATTTATGGCTTTAACAATCTAGATTTCTTTAACCCCCCTTGAACAATGATGACTCTAATTCTCCCTGGCCTTTCATTACCCCTGATCAATCATTGGCAGCGTGCATCATCCTCAGAGGTGTTGCTTTCCACGAATGCTTTTACTTCTTTTTGCATTTCTTGGTTGAGATTAAAGGTGAGCTCTTAACTTCTAAACTGTTTCTCAGGACAACTTGTTCTTAAGCTCAGTTGGGATATCATAGGAAGCAGCAGCTTAAAAAATGCTTCTGCTTTTTTAGATTTGTCTGGTACCTATGTTGGAGTTACACTGTTGGTGCCACAACAGTCAGTTGGAAATCACATCAGTGAAGTTTATGTCCGTGCAGTGCACTTTAAACTCCAGTGTCTTCACATGTTCTCTTGCAAAGCACACTGCATTTGTTACATATATCATTGTCTTTTGTGGGTTTGAAGTGATAATTCATGAGCGTCTTTCTCTTCTAATAGAGTTACATTCTAGTGCATTGTTGGCTGTATTAAAAGAAGGTTATATTATCCAAGAGGAGTAACTGCTTCTCATGGCATTGTGCAAGCAGGAAGGCAAGATAGGGTTATAGCTTTGTGTGTTAAAAGGCCACTGAAAATTTCATAGATCTGTCTTCTCTCATTCAGTTCAGGCTTGAAACTTGAAAGCTGGAATATTTATGGCTTGCAAGTAGTAGACTTTAAAAAGCTATTCTGAGGTTAGCTCTTGTCAAAGGACTTCATCAGTCCCTTTTTAGACTTAATGCTAAGATATAGACTTTAGGACTCTGCATTTAGAATTGCCAGGGGAAACTGGTGTTCTATGACCTGTATAAATGGTGCAGATTAAACACATTGCATAATTTTGTTTCTATTTGTGATCAGGGAAAAAGAGCTTCTGCTCTGGTCCCTATCTCCTGAGGCTTCACCAGGCATTGCCTACATCCGTCCAAGCATTTTTGCTCCCCAAGTGTTAGAGATTTTATCTTAAAACAATTAATCCAAAATCTGAGATTCTTGGAATGCTGAATTTTTCACCCACTATTAATTTCTGTGCTCTTGTGGTACAGTAACAGATTACACATACCACTGCCTAGATTAGACATGGACTTTTACTTTTCTCTCTGAATTTGGTTTCTAATAGCCTTTTGCCTAAAGCGCTCACCTTTAGTGCTTTCAACACTTTCCTTTTGCTGCTTCATCTCAGTTTGCATTAGCCATTTGCTAAGCTTTGCATATTTTTGTCCTTCCTCTGTCAAAACAGTTCGTCGCTTGGAAGGCCTGATTTCTGCCTCCCGTTGGGACATTAGATCTCGCACTGTATTAAACTCTCTGCTTTGTCTTGTGCAGGTGTTGGCTTAAGGAAAGAGGCATGGTGTGACTTTTAACATAATTCTCTTTTTATAAATTTTTCCGTTTGTCTTGGCAGAGGGGTTAGCAATTCTCTGCTTGAAGTCTTCTTGTTTGGAACCAGTGTTTTGTAATAAGTGGATCTGTTACTTGCAGAAATATGTCATTTAGTACAGCATGTGTTCATAGTTTTGCAGTTTGAACTGTGTGGAACGTGACCATATTTGTTGATGCTCTGGAAATATTTTGCTGCAGAATTTGTATTTTATGGAAAGAAAAATCTGTTTAAAGAACAAAACTTCCTCTGTCTTTGGATTACTTTGCCTATTAATTGCAGTATTTAGATCAAATAGATCTGTTGAATTGGTGACAATGAGCCACAAAACTGTGTCACTCCTGAGAAGACTCCACCCCAGGAATTACAAGTCAGCTGCTCATGCGCTGAGAGGCAGAGGATAGCTTTTCAAAATGCTATATGCTGCTTTTTATGCTGGATTTGGAGCACTAGTGGTCATGGGTTGAAAGGGAGGGCTCCCATTCCCCTTCTCCCACTTTAAGATGCAAACTTCTGGGCCTTCATAAAAAGAAATATGCTTTTCTTGAGAAACAAGAGAGCTGAGCCTTAGTGACTCCTCAAAAGAATGTTCTGCTGCTACAGAGCCCAGCCAAACATGTAGACTCTGAATTAATGCAAATATATATTTTAAATGTTTGACTGAAAAATATTGTAGATACCAGGTATCAAGGTACTAGAACTGGCTGTTTCACAACTCTGATAATCCAGTCTTCTATGAACTTGTATTCACTTAAACCCAATGAGTTCAAGAGACTCTGGGGTATTTCTAAGTTTATTGTGGTATTGACAATGGTAGGGTTACTTCTGCCCTTGTGGGCTGATCCTACTGGCATAAGCTGCGTTCCCTTCTTAGGATACTCAAGATGCTTTATAAGTATATGATCATTAATGCAGCATTTCTGGAACTTTCTCTGTCTCCATAACTGATAGTATTACCTCTTTCTCCACTCCACATCCCTACATACCTATCTGTTCCACAAGTGAGCTTGCAGAAATCCTTAAATGGGATTTATACATGCAGCCTGCTGCTGGGGGCAAGGATCTGTGGAACAGTGTATATTAAGTTGTCACTGTGCATGGGGATGATGTGTGCTGGGAGACTTCTTCAAAACATACAATTTCATATAAAAATGTTTTGTGTGTAAATATTACTTGAATATTACCTAGTGTTAATCAACCATGGGGAGTTAAGTGAGATTTAAATAACATCTCCTAAACTCCTTCTTTTAAACCTTGAACAAGGAAACACTCAAATTGTTACGGCAGGGAAGTGGTATGTTGGGCAGTGCTGGGTATCCTTTCTCCAATAAAAGAGATGGTTGAGGTCCTCAGCTAGTGGGACATTCAGACAGCTAGGTTTTAGCTGGTGAGGAGGAGTAATGTTCCATTGGAATAAGGATTAGATTCCTTCCTGATTGTTGAGGTCCTGCATCCTAATAAGGAGACCTATCCCACAGTTTGAGAACCATTGTTGAGAGCCCAGATTTGTGCTAGTGCTCAGTATCCAATGAGGTTCTTTAGGAAAAAAAAAACACTTCCTAATTTTTTGGCTGCTGGTTTTCTGTTTAGATTTTTATGTATTTTTATATTTCTGCAGTAAAATATAAACTCAAAAACTCCCTCATTGGCAACGCCTTTGATGCAAGAGGCACCTAGAGTTGCAGGGGGTGCTTTTTCCTCTACATTTCTTGTTCACTTTCCATTGTAAAATTATTTGTGGAAGTGCAATCATGTGCCTTTATCTCTGCAAGTTTACAGTCTACTCATTTCTTTTACTTCAAACAATTTTTTTCTTCCCCCAGTGTTTAAAAAAGCCAATCCTGGTAAATTGTTTTTGTTTCTCTGTTTGTTGTTTTGTAGCAGGCCTGGCCTGGAGGAACCCAGCAGATCCTGTTGCCTTCTACTTGGCAGCAACTTCCAGGGGTTGCACTGCATAATTCTGTTCAACCAACAGCCGTGATTCCAGAGACAATTGGAAGCAACCAGCAGTTAGCTGACTGGAGGTAAATATTTTCAAAAGGAGAAACCCATTTAAAGTATAGTGGAACCCTAAATAGGGTTGGGTGAAGGCAGTCATTTCAGATAGTTTTGCTTTTGTGGCTTGTGGTTCTTCAGGTAGTTGTGAATCAAAGACCTGATTATTGGCTTTCCATAAACATCTGTCTCATAAGATTAAGATACATTATGTTTTGGAAAGTTACAAGTACTGTATTTGGTCTTCTGCATTCAGAAGGGTTAATGTGAGGAAATAGTGCATAGTAGTGAACTTACATTTCAGAAGATATTTACGCACAGTGAATTATTTAAAACATATTATAAAAACATAAAACCTTTTTTCCCATGAAGTTCATTAGTTCATGTTTACTGTCTAAATAAATTCATGTATTTTTTGAAGATACAAAGTTTCACATGCTTCTGTTTCCTTTAGAAATGCCCACACACATGGAAACCAGTACAGCACGATCATGCAGCAGCCGTCTTTGTTGACCAATCATGTGACTCTGGCTACAACTCAGCCTTTGAATGTTGGAGTGGCTCATGTTGTGAGGCAGCAGCAAAGTAATGCAGTGCCGGCAAAGAAAAAGCAACCCTCCCATAGTGCCACAAAGTAAGAACTTGCTCTAGCTGATGCTCAGATACATTCATAGTACAAAACAGCTAGGTATAGTGCTGTTAAGCAGGTTCAGATTTACAAAAAATACAATGGAGAGATATTGAATGCCTTCCCTGGGAAGCTTGCCTATCCCCCTCTCCAGTGCTATCTTTTAAGAGATGGTTTTCAGGTTTTTTTGTGGGACTTTGGGGAGGATCAGTAGGGCAATGGGGGGTTGTGAGTCCTCTAACCACAGTATGCTGTGCAGTGTTAGTTGTCAGAAAACTGATGGCATGCCTTGACAATTTTCTATGATCCTTGGATAAGTTGGGAGTTAAACTTAGAGGAGTGTCTGACAATTAATTTGTCTGATTTTACCTGAGACCAAATTCCGAAAAGAACCTAAGAAATGTGCAGTCTTTAATTTATTAAAAATATAGTAAAAGATCTTAAGATGCATTTTTAATAATTAACTTCATAAATTCTTGTCTTCATAATTGTTTTTGTAAACAAAACTTTTCTAAACACAACAAGTTTCTAAACACTATCAAAGTAAGTGTGCTGTAAACCACATACTGGTAGAACCATTAATCAGACTTACAACATATCCTGTAACGCATAACTTGGATTGTGAAATTCCGTTCACAGCAGAAACAAAAACAATAAGGAAGGAGCATGTGGAAGTGCTACCACACATAGTTGCAACCCAGATTTACTCAGAAGTAAAGCCATTGCTTTACATGGGTGTTATTAAGGTGTGCTGAATTTTCTTGGAGTTGGAGTTTTTTCAGATGGAAATGAAGATTACATCTTGGTGTTTAAAAATTCAGAGCTCTGCCAAACATGCAGAATGAAAAGAAAGTGCAGAATCAGGCATGCTTAATTTATAGGCTTATAGCAGTGGTTCTCAATCTTCCTAACGCCATGACCCCTTTATAAGTTCCTAATGTTGTGGGGACCCCCAACCATAAAATTATTTTCATTGCTACTTTATAACTGTAATTTTGTTACTGTTATGAATCGTAATGTAAATATCTGATATGCAGGATGTATTTTCACTGTTACAAATGAAATGTGTGTTTATGCACACATTGAACACAATGGGATTTATTTCAGAGGATTGGGCATAGGATTGGGCCCTGAGGCTGCAGTCCTATCCACATTTATATGGGAGTAAAGGCCCCCTGATTATAATGGGATTTATTTCAGAGTAGGCATGCATAGGATTGGGCCCTGAGGCTGTCAGTCGGCCCCAGTGCATGTGCAGCTACAGCCAGAGGTCTGGCAAGCCTGACCTGGCCCCCTGCACCAGGGGTCTTTAGGCGACCCCCAGGAAAGCTCTAGGCGACCCCCTAAGGGGTCCCGACCCCAACTTTGAGAAACGCTGGCTTATAGGCAAGTATTCATGGCAGTTATAATGGCCCTTTCCCACTGTCACTTTTTTTCTTTGGTTGAGAATGCTGACCGGATAACTTTGGTCTGCATCTGCTAGTCTGTCCTGTCCAGTGAGTTTTATGTGGTTTTGTTATGATGCAGCTCCTTTGGTGTTCTAAACAAAAAGGAAATGTATAGATTTAAAAATAAATAAAATAGCAATTTCAGATATGCCGTGGAATAATAATATTAAATATGTTCTAATGCAAGACCAAATTCTTGGGTAGCCTAATAAGTGTTGTTAGTTTGTAACCTTCCTTACACAGGTGTCTTATTCTAAATCTGCCATTGCTCTCTAATATATAGGTTGTCTATAAATAGGGATAAAATTAAAATATGAAAAGGTTACTCTATATAGATCTCTTGAAGCTTTTTATTTCCTTTTGTTCTTTTATATACAGTATTTTATATATATAGTGCACAGAATACAGTGTATATAGTATACAGTGTTTACAGTATATAGTATACAGTATTATTTGAATTTGAAGAGTCAAGTGAGTTCAGATCATTTCAGAATATAAAGTTTGTTATGCTCTCTGTAGGTAGGTTTGTTTGTGATGATTTGGATTGTATCTTCCCATAGGCCTGCTTCTACATTGGAGGCTGCTCCATCTCAAGTCTACTCTCTAATTGGGAGCAGCCCATTGCGTTCCACATCTTCTTCCTCCAATGCCCTTCTTCCAGGGCAGGAGCAACACCAGCCTATCATCATCCCAGACACTCCCAGTCCCCCAGTAAGTGTAATCACCATTCGCAGTGACACTGATGAAGAGGAGGACAACAAATTCAAGCCTGGAAGGTAGAGATTCCCTTATGTGATTTTAAAAGATTTAAAAAATTTCATTTTTTAAAAAGCAAAATTAGAATTATGTAGTATGCAGTAATAAATGATGGGATTACTCCTAGAATAATGTGTTTGGGGGGACTGATGATTTTTTTTGCAAATTTTGAAATTAACCTTAAATTGCTTACGCTTTTGTTGGGCAGTAGTTCTGAGCCTAATGTTAAAGGTATTGGCGGTAGGCCAATCTCCAGCTTCCTTCTGCTGTTCATAGAAGTTGTAGATCATGCCCCCTAGGTTTATTACCTACATTTGGGTGTTTACAAAAAATGTTATTTTACTCAAAAGTAAGACTATTGTATTCAGTAAGACTTAGGTAGTCTTAGTTGTTTCCAGTGTGTTAAATAGGATTATAGCCTATGTTAGTGGTCAGCAAACTCATTCCTCAGCGGAGTCAAAAATCAACAGTACAATGATTGAAATTTCTTTTGAGAGCCAAATTTTTTAAACTTAAACTATATAGGTAGGTACATTGTTATTAACTTATTAGGATATTCCTAAGCTGGCAATGTAAAACAGGGCACCTAAAAATGTTTCATTTTATAATAATAAAGCCACCAACACAAAATAATTAACAATTCTTAAATTGATAACAAAAATACTTCCAGGAAAGTGTAGCTGGGAGGGCGGCCTGAGCTGTCCTCCTCCTTCAGTGGCAGGGAGTTCCACAGCCCTGCCTGTGTCCTCCAGTGCCAGGCTAAGAAGCCTCTCCAGTCCGCCGTCCCCCGTCAAGAGCAGAGTCCCTTTAAGAAAATGATTAGTCCTTCCTGGTTGCCTGGCTCCCTCTTGGGCAGATCTACTTTACAAGTAAGTCCCATTACAGCCAATGGGCTTACTCCCAGGAAAATGTGGCTGGGAGGGCAGCCTGAGCTGGTCTCCTCCAATGGCAGGGAGTTCCACAGCCCTGCCTGTGCCAGGCTGAGAAGTCTCTCCAGTCTCCCTACCCCCAGAGCAAGGCCCCTTTGAGAAAACACAAAATAATTACAATTCTTAAATTGATAACAAAATTACTCCCAGGAAAGTGTGGCTGGGAGGGCAGCCTGAGCTGGTCTCCTCCAATGGAAGAGCCGCATGTGGTTCTAGAGCCGCGGTTTGCTGACCTCTGGCCTATGTTATAAGAGAAAACAGCAACTCAGTGATTGAATAACAAAATCGTTTAATAAAGTTCTGCAATTTTATGCATACTTTTCTGAGAGTAAGAGCACAATCCTAACCAGGTCTATTCAAAGGTAAGCCCCATTGTGTTCAATGGATCTCACTCCCAGGAAAGTGTCTTTAGGATTGCAGCCTAAGTCCCATACAGCTCAGTGGGATGTAGTTCTGATTAGACATGCTGAGGATTGTACCCAAAATATTTTATTTTTAGTATTTGAAACATTTTTAACATAGCCCTTAGGGGAACTAAATCTCTACCTTAGATTTCTTATTCAGAAATCTACTATTCAGAAATCTTATTCAGGATATTGCTGCCATGGTCATAAAAACCATAAAAGGTTAAGAATATATGTAAAGAATATGCAAAACTAAGAAAACTAAGAATATACAAAAATGCTGTGTAACAGTGGTGTGCAGATATGGCATTGATATTGAAAGATTGGATCTCTGCTCAGGTGTGATGCTTTTCTTTTTGGTGCATTTGCACTAACCAACTTGAGAGGATTGTTGGGAATCATAGGGAGTGCTTTCAAGAAACCTACAACTTCCAGGAATGGAATACACACAGAGTTGAATCACTTCCATTTTATGAACCCCATGTATGTAGCATTACAGGTGGAGACTAATTATATATGAATTATTTATGAGTAGGGACCTGCAAAAGGTGAGGTTATTTTACCTGACAAAGGGATGTTATCCATTGTCAGGAAAAACAACCTTGCCTATTTCAGGTCCCTATTTACCGGTATATGCTATTTTGTCTCAATGCAACTCAATAGAAACTCCTCACCCTTTCATCCCATACCCTCCTCATCACTCCTCCCCCACTCTCAAACATTTGGCTGCACACAGGGTCAGTCTCTCTCTCTCCCCCTCTCCCCACCCCCCCCCCACCCCCCGTGTGTGAATATTTGGGCAAGTCTTACATGGGATTTTAAAAGAAGATAGAGAGTGTGTGCGTCCTTTTCCCAATCTGGTGCAATCCAGAACAGGGGGTGGACTGTTGCTTTAAGATGTTTCCTCCTTTCTGCACAGACCAACGGAGTCTGCAATCTTGCTGAAAGAGCATAGCACACAAGCACAGCCGTATGTATGTTTCTGTGTGTGTGGGAGAGAGAGAAACAGAGAGATTGTGTTTGCAATCTGTTGTTTGCAAAGGCAAGGGAGAAACCTATGCAGAGGGTAAACAGACTATGCACTCCTCACACACACATGCTGCCTGACTGCCTGCAAACATTTAAAGAAGATTTGGGGGCTGTTTTGTGATAGCGCAATATTTGTTGTAAGTGCCCCTCCCTAGAACCAATTGTTGCATAAAATCAGTCTCCACCTGTATTCTTTGACTTTGATTGAATGTTCTGGAGAAGCATTTGCTTAAATGTTCTGTAATAAAATGGATGAAAATTTCTCTCTCAGCTTGAACATGAAGCAGAGATCCAACGTCATCAGCTATGTTACAGTGAATGACTCCCCTGATTCAGACTCCTCACTGAGCAGCCCTTATGCATCAGATGCACTTTCTACCCTCAGGAGCTCTGGGGGCGTTTTGGAACCTAGTAGAGGGGCAGGTGAAAGCTCCAGCTCCCGAACCATTATTGTGCCTCTGAAAACACAGCTCAATGACTGCACTGTAGCCACGCAGGCTTCAGGTAAGATTGATATTTACAAAGCCCACCAGTGGTGACAATCAGAGTTTAATATTGAAATTTGTTTTTGCTTAAAAGCATCACTGTATTTCCTATTAATGTATTCTCTATAGCTTTCATAACCAGTATTCCAAAACTAGAAGTGGAAAAGCTGAGAACCAGTGATGTCAGTTTCAGAGTTTTACTAAATGATGGATCTTAACCAGACACATAAAACACTCTCGTGTAATAGACCCATTGCTTGTAAGTTGAATGGTATTTCATCACAGCATTTAAAACAAGTTAAAATGCAATAATTAATAATTTTTTTAAAAGACATCAGTAAAACAAACTATGATACAAAGGGACTGAAATTAAAAGCAAACATAAGTATTGCAGCATAACAGAAAAATCAGAAGGAAACAACAAGACTGTTTTAGATCTTGTCAGAATCCTGAAAGGGTAGGAGCCAAGGGGCTACTTACATCTTAAAAGGAAAGTGATTCAAAATTTCCTTGAAACTAGTGAAATTTCAAGTTGCTGTTCCAGCTGTTATTTGAAAACATGCAGTTTCCTATTTGAATAGGTGACTTTTCATCCACATTATTCCTTAAATGACATAAGACATATGCCATGTTATATGTTTGATATGCCAACCATTTGTGTCCTATGTATAGGGTGCAATCCTAACCTATTTAAGACTGGCATAACTCACCTGACTTACCTACTTGTAAACCACTGGAAGGGGACCCGAGCTAGTGCCAGCCTCCTCACACCACCACAGGGAGTTAGGCCAGCCTAAATAGGTTAGTATTGCACACATAGTTTCTGTTAAATTTGGCTTTCCCACGCACTGAAATTACTAACACTTCTAATGGTAAAAATGAGTGATAAAAACTGAAGAAGTTTACAGGTGTTTTATAAGAGGCAACATCAGTTGGTTCACCTGGTATACACACACACACACACACACACACACACATGTGTATGTGTTTGTGTAGATAGATAGATAGATAGATAGATAGATAGATAGATAGATAGATAGATAGATAGATAGATAGATAGATAATAGATAGAGACTGTATCATTAGCATTTCTTTTTCTTTCTGCCTGAATCTATTTTCTTATAGGTAAAGAGAGATTTCCTGATCTTCAGCCCCCACATCAGTATTGCTGCACAATAACATATTGTAATTAGAAGTGCCAGGCAATCGCTCACAATTCCTTTGCTGCCTTGTAGTTTTAGCTACAGATTACAGTGAATTTAAGACAATACTATATGCTGATACCATTGGGCTTTTAAAAAAAAGATGTTCTTAAGCACTGACATAATTTAATCAGTCTTAAGGGCATATTTTTGATCCAAAGATTGCTGTAGAATATGATAATTTTATAGAATCATAATGTACACTTGTTTTAATTGCTCTGGGGAAACAAAACAAGCAAAACCAAATCCGTCTGGGAAAAAACCATAGGGTTGATTAAGAATGTACATACTTATATAGAATCAAACTTACTATATTTCACATTGTTCTGCATATGATATAAACAAAAGCAGTTTCTTGACCCATTTAATTAGTTGTCAGATTAAACCAGTTGTTCAAAGTGCGCAATCCTAAGAAATTTAGGCTGGCCTAACTTACCTTGCATATCTTCCTGTAGTGTTGTGGGGAGGTCGATGTATGCCTGTGCAGTGGTCTGATCCTACCAGGAGTGGGGCAAAAGTACATTAAGGCACTTTTGTGACACCCCCAGGTCAGCATGGGACTTATGCCAAGGATTAGGCTAGTCCAGTGGTTAGGATTGCAGCTAAAGTGTTCCCCACTGGCTTCTGTTGTTTCGCACAGACATGGTTGTGTTAAAAGATCTGCAGACATCCATCAACGTGTCCTGGAATGGCTCCATACATCTTTTCCATTGCTTCTCTTAGATGTTATGTTCAGGTTATATATGGTGAAGTATTTATTAAGTACTTAAGTAATTAAGTACATGTTAAGTATTAAGAAGTATGCTCTTTAAAATGTTTGTACATTTTTGTAGACACCCTACGTTTTGCATTCCATCCACTTTTGGAACAAAAAACCCTGATGTTCACTGTTCGTTTTCTTTCTCTTTGTAGCATCATTCTGGAGTTCTGACCAGGACAATATTATGCGTTCATTTCTTTCTCTAGCTCAAGTTTACAGCCTGAAGTATTCCCAGAATGGATACATGTTTGCTTATGCTCAATACCAGCATGATTCGAACCTGTGCCCTTACTGCATTCCTTGTCCAGATTGTCTAGGACAAGGTGTATTAACACCACTGTCTGCACATGATACAGGAAAAGGATTTGAAGATTATTAGCCATGTACTAAGAGCCAATAGAAGGCCAGATTAGAGGTTCTTTCAGACAGAATCTGGCCTTGACCCTACTTCTAGAACTTGGCTTTGGAATCCATTTTATCAGTTTTATAAGGTCACTGGAATTTAATCATGAGATTTTTAATATGGGCTATGAATGAATCAATATTCATTTTAATGAATGAATGTTCACTTTGGAAAACCTGATCCTGTCTGTTTTTATCATTATTGTTAGTAATGCTGTGGCACTGACAATTGAAACCTGAGATTTAGGAAAAAAATTTTTGTACAATACTGGAGAACATCTTGTGTATCCTGCATTGTACAGAAATTATTCCCACTATGTATTGATATTCCTGATGACTTGTAAAATAAAATTTTTTCCAGGGAATTATGAAATAAAAATGTAAAGAGCTATTCTGGAAAATATTTTCAAAGGTTCACAAATATTATTTTGGTTACTATGTTTCTTGGCTTACTAGTTAAGCCTGTTTTTAACTGCAATACATACGCATACCAGTCTGTTTTTAACTGCATACATATTGCACACCAGTCTGTTTTTAACTGCATTACCCATACACACGCTCATAGTCAATAATGTAATTCATTATGAGTTTGATTGGGAATATACTAGAAATATATTTCTGAGCACAAGAATGTAAGATCTGTGGGGTTTTCTCAGCCTTTGATAACTGTGTCAGAATGGTCCGTGGGACAGTGTAGCATGTCTTTTGAAAAATCCAGATGTATTAATAACTAGTGAAAAGCGTACCTGTGTTGTGGAAGTAACATTTCCCCCCACGGTGCATCAGTCCCCCCATGCGCATCAACCCCCATGCACAACTTCCCCCATGCGCATCAACACCCCATACGCATCAGTCCCCCATGCGCATCAAACCCCCATGTGCATCGATCCTATGCGCAACATTGGTCATGAGCATCAAACTACCATGTGCATCAGTCCTCCCATGCACATAAGTCCCCCCATGTGCATCAGTCCCCTATGCGCATCAGCCCTCCAATGCACAACATCTCGCCATGCGCATCAATCCTCCATGCGCAAAACATCTCCCCATGCGCAGCATCCTCCCCAGTGCAACCTCTTCCTCTGAACAACATCCCCCCAGTGCACCGGGCACCGAGCACCAAATTGGCTGGATGTTGGTCAGTCTTCCATGTTAAGTATAGGACAAAAACATGCTGCACCCCTTTTCAGCCCCTTAAGGGTTAAATTTCTCCACATGGGTTCTTGGTGGGTGTTCATGTGACAGAAGGAACTCCCTCTCCGAATTTCATGCTTCTAGGTTCAGGGGGTTGGGGCAGAATGTTGATGAGTCATCAATTGTTCAATGCAAAGTATAGGGAGGATAACGCGTTGCACCCCATTTCACCCCCTTCTGGTTGGAATTTCCGAAAACCGGTTCTTAGTGCACCCCTCAGTCATGGAACACCTACCCCTTCTAGGACCGCTTCTAGGGCCGGCAGTTTTTGGCAGGACGTTGATGAGTCAGTGTGTGAGTGAGTCAGTGAATGACTTTTCTCTTTTGTATATATAGATTAGCGGAATTGACCCATCATCATAGGAGTAAAATATACTCCAGGAGCACAGGCATCAGGTACCTGTAGGACAGTGGTAGGACAGATACCAGGGACAGTGGTGGTGGATACCAGTGCACATTGGGCACCACATATCCTTACTTGACAGTAAGGCAGCAGGCATCATATTGGTTCTTAGTGGATCTTTACATCACAGACGGAATACTCTCCCCAAATTTCATGCCTCTAGGTTCTGGTTTGGGGACTGGGTGTTGATCGGTCAGTCTTCTATACTTACTGGGAGTTTACATCAGGAAGGCTTCCTTGTAATGGAAACAGTTTACATCGTGGAACAATATAATATCAAAATAGAATAAAACTGGGCATATCAGGTCCTTGGGAAGAACTCAATGTCTGAATAAAACAAACCAGTCTGAGAAACCTAACTGTCAAAAATCTATAAAAACTTAACAACTACCTGAATGTGCAAAAATTAATAATGATAATAATACAGGTATTTATTCTGCCTTTCTGGCAGTTGGATTTCTCCAACTTTATTATATGTGCTTTAACCCCCAAGAAAAAGCAGGCCTCCATCAGTCTTGAGAGACTATGGTATCGTGCTCGGCGCTGCATACGCTGCATGCGAAGCACGAAAGCCTGGGTTGGATTGTTATAGTCTGTTACCCAAGCAGCAAATCCCCCCTCTCCTTGCCCCTGAATTAGTCCAATGGAAAGGCAGAGCCAATACGATTGGATCCAGCTGGCATCGCAGAGCTGGACTAAGGACAAGCTCACCCTGTCTTGTGGGGCCGACCCGGGTCTCGAACCCTGGCCTGCTGGTTAACAGGCACAGTGTATTAATCGCTTATGCCACCCACAGCTCAAAGAGGTTTTACAATAAACAAGAGTTTTACTAACCCCCCAAGAGGTTTTACAATAAACAAGAGAGTTTCTGTTGTGTACTTATTCCCTGGTTTTCTAGCCATTGGGAAAAAAAATGATTTTTAGAGCCTGATGTTTTGCCACTCCTTTTGGTGATATAGTCAAAGGCAAAAAAGTGTTTAAAACACCTCAAGCAGAGAGTTTCTTTTTGGATCCAAAGGCAGTTAATCAATTAAGGACATTTTGGAGATGTCAGTTGAGTGACATGGCTGTTCTTAAATAGACATAGAGATTAAAATGAAACTTCCCCTCTTTTGCACTATCTGTCCTTTCCTGTTGAAAGTCCATGGGAAAAGAAAGGTCCATGATGATTCTCCCTCTCCTTATGTCACACGAACACCCACCAAGAACCAGTGTGGAGAAATTTAATGCATAAGGGGCTGAAAAGGGGTGCAACGTGTTTTTGTCCTATACTTAACATGGAAGACTGACCAACATGCAGCCAATTTGGTGCTTGGTGCCTGGTGCACTGCGGGGAGATGTTGCTTGGAGGGAGAGGTTGCACTGCGGGGAGATGCTGGGTATGGGGGGGTTGCGGATGGGGGGGCTGATGCACATGGGGGACTGATGCACGGGGGATGTTGCACATGGGGTGGATGAACATTGGGTTGATGTGCATGGAGGGATGATGCACATGGGGGTTAATGCGCATGGGGTGCATAAACATGGGGTTGTTGCACATGGGGAGGATGCTGATGGGAATGATGTGCGGGCGGATGTTGTGCATGGGGGGACTGATGCGCATGGGGGGTTGATGCTCATGGTGGGTTGTTGCGCATGGGGGTTAATGCACATGGGGTGGATGAACATGAGGGTTGCACATGGGGGTTGTTGCACTGGGGAGGATGCTGATGGGGGACTGATGTGAATGGGGGACTGATGCGCGGGAGGATGTTGCGCATGGGGGACTGATGCGCGGGGGATATTGCGCATGGGGGAAGTTGCGCATGGGGTGGATGGGGGTTAATGGGGGACTGATGCACATGGAGGGATGATGCTCATGGAGGTTGTTGTGCATGGGGGATAATGTGCATGGGGTGGATGAACATGGGGGATTGTTGCACTGGGGAGGATACTGATGGGGAACTGATGCACATGGGGGACTGATGTGCGGGCGGATGTGCATGGGGGGACTGATGCGCATGGGGGAAGTTGCGCATGGGTAGGATGAACATGGGGGGGTTGATGAGCTTGGGGGTTTCCATGAGGTGAATGATGTGCATGGGGTGGATGAACATGGGGGGTTGTTGCACATGGGGGATATTCCGCATGAGAGGTTGATGAGCTTGGGGGTTTGATGTGCATAGGGGGAAGATGTGCATGGGGTTGATGAACATGGGGGATGTTGCGCATGGGGGTGGATGCACATGGGGAATTGATGCGCAGTGGGGGGATGGCGTATAGGGGAATTTTACTCCTGTAACACACTTACAGGTATGTTTTCGCGTGTGTGTGTGTATATATATATATAGAGAGAGAGAGAGAGAGAGAGAGAGAGAGAGAGAGAGAGAGAGAGAGAGAGAGAGAGAGATATAGATGAAGGCTTTCCACCAAGACACTTGGAACAAAAGGTAGGTTGATGACCCTATGGTTACTCAGCAACACACTTCTTCCTTTTAACTAGGTTGGTATGACATATGCTATTCTCCTTCTTTTGAACTATTCTCATTTCAGGTACGCCTGACTTTTGGAAGTCATTGTGAGTGTATATAGAGGGTTTGGCATGGGAAAAAGATCAAATATTGTTACTAACTTATCCTTTTGGATCCTGGACCCGTAGTGCAGATTAACAGTGGGATACCTTAAACTAAGCTTTATAACTCACATTGCAGGGGTCCTGAGTAACCTGAGTAAGACCAAGCCGGTAGCATCAGTAAGTGGTCAAACATCTGGGTGCTGCATTACACCAACAGGATACCGGCAACATCGGGTGGTAACAAATGGTGTGCAACCGCTCAACCTTAGCCAGGTACGTAAGGATTTTCTGTCAGATGGCAATTGGCTACTATGGTAGATCATTTTGGAATATTGACAGAATGAAATGATGCTGTTTGAGAAAGTTCCATGCAATAAGGAAGAAAGGGAATTTGGAAAAGCTAGGGATTTCGAGCAATAAAAGCACTGGGCAATTTGGGATGCAATAATTGAACTTTATGCTTTATTGAGTAATTCTAGGAAATTTTAGTGATGAGATGAGAGGTAGTTAGCGTTCTGTTTGCTGTTTTGGGATAGACTCAACAATATTGATTCAGAACTCTGTTATTAGTACTGTATACTATTTCTCTGAATGCTTTCATAGTGTATGCCCCCTTACTTTGCAGAATCAGCAAGCAACTGTACTGGCCTCACAGGAGAGAAGCAGCAACCCAGCTCCACGCAGACAGCAGGCGTATGTTGCTCCCCTGCCAACAACGATTGCTCAGGCTCCCTACACATTCCAGCATGGTAGCCCAGTGCATCCTCACTTGGCAGCAGCAACAGCAAGCCAGCCTCATATGTACACCTATGCTCCAACTACTGCTGCTACATTGGGCTCCACCAACTCCATTGCGCATCTCTTCTCCCCTCAGGGCTCCTCCAGGCATACCACATACGCAACCCACCCAAGCACTCTTGTGCATCAAGTCCCAGTCAGCGTAGGACCTAGCTTGCTGACCTCTGCCAATGTAGCACCTGCGCAATATCAACATCAGTTTGCCACCCAGTCCTATATTGGTGCTTCCAGAGGATCTGCTATTTACACTGGATACCCACTGAGCCCTACCAAGATTAACCAGTACTCTTACTTGTAGTTCTTTGGGCACAGGATGACAATGTTTTGCAGCTTGATCATAGAAGACATCAGCACTGGGATTTGCAATATTCTAACAACTTCACAACAGGTACTCCTGTGGAATCAAAAGCAGATAAGAGGAGGCCACCTCCCTCATACTGACAATTCACTGTATGGTCTCCAGACACTGGTGGCCTACTGTTTGAGGAAAGTTCAGGTACTGATTGGCAGAACCTTTTGGATCACGTTCACATTAAGATTTTACAGTTATTTTTATGGATGCTTTAAAACAACGATTGCCTGAACCCCATTTATTTAAAGCAATTGTTATGTTAATCAGAGGGGAAAAGGAAATCAAGGACTTTTGGAAAAGGCTGGATTTTTTTTCTTAACTCTTGTACTTAACTAGTGTTTGTTTTAAATTATTTTAGCAGCTTGCACAAATCCATATTGCCACTAAAAATGCACATTTAACTCTAGGTTGCTAGGGCAAATTTATAAACTTGAGTTAGTATTTTAAAATTCATTTTGTAATTCATATTCTTGATAGGCAATAGCTGAATTCTGCAAAAGCAGTTATTCTCCCCTTCCCTATCTAATATATATTGCTTTCCAGTTTATTGGTTTTATTTTTCTTGTTTTGTTTAAAGCTAATGTAGAAGTAGTTATCATACTAGCAAACTTTGTTTTCAGTTTTCATTTAAACAATGATTTTTTTTGTTCTTTTTGATAATGTCTCAAATGAATTGAGGGTGTTCTGTGTGTGTGGTTTTTAAACAATGGCAAAAGCTAAGAGTTAGCTTTCTGTGGTGGGCCCAATAACAGCCCATAATTTGGTTGGACTGTTTGTCAGAAAGCTGTTTTCAGCTTAAAAGATATACAAGCCCATGTTCTCTGTGGGCACAAACCACTGGGAATTGATCAGGCCTCATTGAAATGAGTAGGAGGGGTGTGTCACCTGTACATTTCAGCAGACTCCATGAAAAAGAGGCCACTGAATTTTCCATTTTCAGTTTAATGTTTTTCCCCACAAAACATTGGGAGCTGAACTCCTTTCCCAGAAATGCAGGGATCATTTTCTGTCATGTGTTTCCTTGCCTGATCAGTTTAACGGAGGAATGCAGAATTTGCCAAACCATCAACCTTACCAACATGTACAACTTTTTTATATATATATTTCTGCAAGCATATCCTACTAGGATCTTGCTGGCAGCAACCTTTAAAGCGCTCTTATTAAGACTTGTATACAGTACGTGCATGTAGGAATTGCAAAACACAACACAGATTCCAGATTTTAAAACGTTTATTACTGAATTTAAAACTATTTTAGAAGTTTTGTAATGGTGGTGTTTTAATATTTTACAGAAAATAAAATATGTACATATTGATTAGAACAAAGTGTAACAAGCAAAATTTCCTGCTAATCCCAAATGTTCTGTCTTTGTAATCCAAAAGTGTAGTGATTATACTTGAACTCTGTACTTCGTGTTTGTCTAATTCTTAAACGTTTCTGGGGATGAAATGATCTAATTCTTTGTATTTAAACCAAAATGAGTTGATACATGTTGGAATGTATGTGAAATAATGCAATCGTCTAGAGCTCATCACTGTAGCACTGAGAAAGGAAAAAAATAATGGAGTCGCATGAGAGACAAGGATACCTTCTGATTTGTTTTGCACAGGTATGTGTGACTGGTATGTTTTTTCCCCATATTGTAGTGCCTTAAATGATTATGTAGTGTGACTAGAGTTTACAGTGAGCTTGCCTTATGGTGGACCCGCAAGCCCCTCCACTCTCCGTCAGACTGAAGCAATTATTTGAGCATATCCAACTGAGGATAGAAATAAGTGGCAAAAAATATGTTGCTTTAAGGTTTTGATGCCAACATAAAAAGCTAAAGGTATGATCTAGCCAAAGTTGGGCACTTTTAATGTTTGGTTGATTTCAATTGAAAGCTAATCTGAAATACATGTCTGAATACAGACATCATGCCAAGCCCTGATTTGTGCTAACCATAACCAAAATCATGGTGTGGGCTTGCAAATGTATAGCAGGCAAACTGTGGTTCAGAGTTTCACAATCAAAACTGTGATTGTTTTGTTTTTGTTTTGGTCATCTGCTCAGTTTTGTATCTTTATGTCTCTTCATAAGCCTTATGAAGTAGAGCAACAACTAACTCTGATTTGTCAGTTACGTGTTGTGGCAAGCCACAGTACAAACTACAGTTTGCAAATATTAAAATTCTGGCTTATTCGCCAATTATAAACCAAGATTTGTGAATTCCCATATTAACCATAGCTTGGCACGCTGTCTGAACTGAACAAGAAAACTTAAAAGTATTTGAATTTGGCTGGAATGTGCTCTTAAGAATTTTATTTGGAGTAAAATTTTTTTTCTTCAAAGTGTTACCGATGGTATTCGCTGTTGATGCATCTTTAATAGGGTATTGTGCTGGGAATGCATTTGGAAATTTATCTGATGTTGCAGAGGTGATTAAGCACGTGCAATTACTTTTTCTTAGATTATATTGTGACATTACCTTTCTCTCTTATGTAGTGTAGCAGATGTTCCTTGTAAAATATTACTAGTTTGGTGTTAGAACTTTTATACCAAAGAGAGCCTGCTGGAAAGCACATAATATGCTGAAGTTTTGTTTAACGCCGCTAGTAATATGATGCTTTTGGTAAGGTTTGAGAGCAGTAGCACTGAAACTGACCTTCTGATGGTGTGCTTTTAAACCACACTTAATTTCTCTGGTTATGTCAAACCAACAACAGTTCATTCCACCACTGCCATTATATACAGAAGGATTTTTGCCAAAAGTCGAATTAATTGGCTTGGAGAGTGGTATTGCTACAGCAATAAAAGGCTTGGACAGCCTTGAAAACCCAGTTGGTATTCCGTCCATTCTGGATCACAAGTTAGTTTTGGTATATTAAATATATATCAGAAATGTAGAATCCATTTCTGAAGCATGTATGAAAGCATGCTATAGTTAAAATATGAATAGCTCATAGAATGATATAGGCCAAAAAGCCTGATTTCAGCAAATTCTATGACTCCCAAGATTTCAGAGGTCTGAAACCATTTTATCCCAATTAGGATGAAGTTTTGAGGATCATAAATAAGCCTTACAGTTTCCTTTATAATGAGGAATCTGTTGTTTTTTGGCAATAGAGGAGAGTGGTTGATTAACACCATGACTGGCTGTGAGTCTTTGTTTACTATATCCTTGCTCTCAGTTGTTCATTAGCTGTTTCCTCTGTATTAGTGCAAGGATAACCAATGTTCTTTATATCATTGGTGTCAACTATGCTTTCTGTTGCTGTAACATTATCAAAATAATTTTCTTAAACTAAGCCCATTTTTAATTATATATTTTCCCCCAAATTGTTTTGTATGCTGTATTTCCCCTTGCAAGACTTTTAGGGCAGAATTGTGCCTTTCCATACAAAGACACAAATTTCAGTCTTCCCCACAATGATCCTGAGACTGTTTTTATCCAGTTTCAAATATGATAGGGTATTTCATGTGCAATCACAGAAAGTAGGCAAAACTGCTGGCCAATTTCTTGTGAGAAAAAAATGCAAAATTTCAAACTAAAAATGGTCACTTTCAGTGGGACATGATAATGTTTTGAATTGTAAGTCAACTTGTTTCCACAAAGTTGAATAACTATGTTTCAAAAATTAAGAACTCTTTTTCCACAATGCAGAATTCTTAAAAGAAGAATTGGGACTTTCCTTGTGTTAAATTAGAACAATTTCCAAAAGACGAATGCCCACAGGACTGGATTCGGACCTTCTCAGTGATTTGCCCCATTCAGATACATTGGAATTAGCTAAAGTCTGCTGTAATTGCCCGACACTGCTGAAACCTAGGTTTGCCAAACAGCGGATAAACTGGATAACCTATATTTGGATTGTGCCACTTCTGACTGCAGATGGCGTAATAGAATCCTCCTATACCCACTCAGAACGAAAAGCAAAGTACAACCTTTTGTTGTGCATAATTTTCATACAACCTTTTTTCCTTGTATTAATTTTCTGCAGTGCAGGGGATTTAGTTATATGTGAGCATTAGAGATGAATGGCATATTCCATACATAGGTTTCCCACTTACCTGCTGCTTGTGCATCCTTTTCTCCCAGTCCATATCCAGCTTGTCTCACTGCGGATGGAGGATAATTAGGTAGCCTCACAGCCGTGCAGCTTATATTTAAATGAACATATTATGCACAACTGAAACATTTCGAGAACCATTTGGAATGCCCAGTCTGGGCTGAGGTTACATTTTGCACACTGTTGTATGTGTGTGCCAGTCCTGTTGAGATCTGAGTTTGTCTGCAGTGAACCTTCCTTTTGTAATGATGAGGGAAGACTGTTTTCCCATCTAGGATCACTCTTGAGATTAGTAAAGCTGTTCCTGATAGCTGAACTCTCGCCTTCCAGCTATACTCCACTGCAAAAGCAACTTCAGAGCTTTATTGGTTGCACATAGTTGATCAGTGCAGTACTATAACTCTGACTGTTTTTAAAAATACCACAAAACTAAATTGCTTCTAGGTGATCGGATTGGCACAGCCCTACTTCCTCATTTTAATTTTTAACTTATGAATGGTGCCGCATGTTGACATAGTTGTTTGTTTGTTGCTAAACTTTATATAATGTGTGATTTCAGATTCAGCTTGAACTATTATCTAACTCACAACATGTAGCAGTGCATTATATGTAATGTTAGTATTTCTGCTTGAATTCTTGATATTGCAATGGAATTCCTACTTTATTAAATGTATTTGATATGCTAGTTTATTGTGTAGAATTTAACTTTTTTCTGGTTGTGCTCTTCCTTTTTACAAGCCGCTAGATAAAGGTAGTTTCTGACAATTACTGATCTATGTTTGTATTGCCAGTGTATTTAGGGGGTAATGTAAAAATCATTTTAACAAAAGAAAATACAGATATTTAAAAAATTAATTCTAACTATATGGGAAAAGGGTCCATCGTAAAAACATAGTTTATCTTTGGATTCAATGTTTGTCTTTGGTTTTACAAAGTAGCTTGTATTTTAAGTATTTTCTACATAATATGGTAAAAATGTAGAACAATTGCAATGCATCAATAAAAAGGGTTAATTTTCTGTACTCTATTCATTTGGTGGTTTCTGACTGCTGTTATGAGAGGTCTTCAAGGCTTCTTGAAATAAATTATAGGTGTGACGTCCTGCGCTGTAGGACAGAGCATTTTGGAATCTGGCTTCTGCGCAATCAGCCTGGACCAAGTGGTTGTGGGGAACAGGGGTTACTTCATCCATGTCCTTAATCAGGGGCTCTCCCATTCCTGAGCCTTGCCTTCATCCTTGGCCAGGCTGGGCTTTATGCTGGGGCCTGGCCCCTTCCTCTATGGGAGCATCACAATGGTTCTCTGTTTCTATCACCTCTCTGCTACCTATTAGACATGCTGTAGGGGTTGTTGTCTGCATCTTTGCCTTTGGAGAGGATTGGAGAGGCATGGCTCCCTGATGGACTTACTCCCTGGTAAAACCAGAAGAAAACTGCCAGCCAACCAACCAGATTGGAGATGTTGCTATCCATATGCTTGCCCTTGGGGGAAATGGGCTTCTGGTGTGACTCCTGGGTGACCTTATTCCCCATTAACTCAGGGAAACCCTGAACAATAGTAAAACTTTATCTTCCCCTTGTGAAGAGCAATATAAGATTATGAATCAAATGTCAGGGAAGCTTAATGAAGTAGTACTCAAGTTCCACCTTGATACAGATACAAGGTGTTCTTGTAACAAATTAGAGCATAGATGTTCTATATCTATGTTCTGTAACAAATTAGAGCATAGATGTTCTATATCTATGTTCTTGCTCTGCCTCTTTGATCTGGAAAGTGAGGTGCAGTGGAGTAGAACTTAGATGCCAGATGATTCATGTGTTTTTCTGGCTGTGGAGCTAACACAGTTTTAAAAGATGTGGACTTGTGATGTGTTCATTCTCACCACTATCACTCCCCCTGGCAAAGATGTGGATCGCTGATCCCAAACTCTTTTTAGGGTAAGAGAGGTGCTTAGGCAGAGGGAAATGTGTGGCTAGTTCTTGATCAATTGTTTTGCTCAGGAACCATTCAAGTGCTAGAAAGTAACCTATGGCTCAGTACTCTGAGCCCCAGGTATATGCAGCTGGAAACCAGAATATATGAATTAACACAAGGCAAATGGAAGTCACTTTCTAACTTCTCACCAGTTGTTTCTCAACTCCCTTCAAGTATATTAAGTGACAAAGGAAAATAAGTTTTCATAGAATTATAGAGTTGGGACTTAGTAGGTCATCTAGTCAAACTCCCTGCCTGTAGCAGGAAATCCTCCTAGACCTAGAGCATCTCCAACAAGTGCTTGTTGAGCTTGAAAATCCTTGCTTGAAGATCGTGTGTTGGAGAGTCCACCATCTCTCTCGGCAATCTGTTCCACTGCTTAACTGCCCTCACCATCAGGAACTTTAATAGTGTCCTTCATTGTGATGGCTTGGAGGACAGTACCAGTAAGTAGGAAGAGGGTGCATAATTCATCATTTTCCACTTTTCCAATGCACACATTGAAACCATTTTTCAATTTTATTGTCTTCAATCAGCAGGCTTCACCATTTGTAGTGGATAATGAGCTTCAGGAGGAATTAAGCTCCACTCCTTTCCATCTATCAGTTCTCCATTTAGTGGAATCTGTTCAGTTTTTTCATTTGATTTCTAGAGATCCAAGTGAAAGTGAAACTTTTGAGTCTCCAAGGATCTTGTGGGCGCAAGCTTATCCATGTTTTAAAATGGCAGCTTTCCATACATGAGCTTAGGGAAAGATAAGCACATTAGATTGTTACACACAAAAAATTCCTATCTTGAGATATGGACAGGGTGGTGCTTTCATGCAGACACAGTAAGTATTTTGATGGTGTTTTTACACAGCTGTATAGCACTGGGCCAGCAAGATCCAGTTGTTAGTCACATATGTTCCCGCATACAGACCCGTGGGACTGAACTCCATAGGCTGGAGACTTTATGTATTTCAGAATTTTATTTGTGTGTAATTGGAGCAGCGGGTTGCAGGAATTTGCATCAGGAATTTGGTTGCACACAGAATAGTTGCCTCTAGAGAAGGTATACAAAGGCTTGAGACTGAAAGGCATTTTAAAGTCTGGCTCAAATTTACCCTGGCTTGGTTTGGGCAATACAGATCATGTATAATCAGCACAATCAGAGTTGTGCAATTCTGCTGTGTATACGGTATGTATACTGGCTTCTCTGTCCTTCTAGTGACTCCTGTTAATAACTTCATCCAAACAATTCTTCTTTAAACTTATTTTAAATTTAATTCTAGCAGTTTGTAAAAGGAGTGGTTCACACAAACCACACTCCATGCAATTAAGGGCCCAATCCTAACCAGCCCACTGCTAGCCCTGGACATAATAAAAGTCCCAAAAGGCACTCTGATGCTAGTGATGAGATGAGTGACAGTTGCTGCTGGGTGTCAGCAATAGGAGGACTCCAAGAAAGAGCAATGGGCAATGACTTTCCTTGCCTGGTAGCAGGGAAGATAGTTTGAGGCAGGGGAGGGTGAGGAAGGGACAGAACTGGACAGGGAGAGGTGCACCAGAGGGAGGATGAGGTCTCAGGAGGGAGGATGGAGATGGAAGCAGACTCTGCCAACAAATCCTGTGCCTCCTCCTGAGCCATGGATCCCATGGCTCCTGGGTTCTGTATCAGCTCACAAGAAGATCTGTTGGTGCCAAGGGTTTGACATGAGGTAAGGGAGCAGTGGTTTCCTTACCCCAAGACAACTCCAGTGGCTGTCTTGGTCCAGCATAATACAGTTGCAGCCATTTTGGCAAGGGCAGGTAATAGGATTGGGCTGCATGAGAAGTCATATGAGAAGAGAGGAGGAGGCAATTAGTAGAACAGGGATGCAGCATAAGCATGTATGTCTTTAAGAGTGGGGGTTCAATTCAGGCAGGAAAGTATCATTCAAAGCTCTGCCTACTTTTTGCACCCGTCCACAGCAGACATGTTTCAGCCTCGGCAAAAATGAAATTTAAAGGTCTTTCTTGATTTATTAAAAGAAAAAAATTGTAGTTCAACATAATCCTTGGAGAATTGGATACAGAAACTTAAAATTGCAATATTGAGATGATTTAATGTGGCCACTAGATGGCACTATAGGCTTGTCTATAAAGTAGTCTCCTTTCCCTGCAACCCCAGTCAAGTAGGTAGAAAACAGTAGTGAATGTTTTTTTCTGCACATCTTAAGATTAATTCTTTTCCTGTACATTTTAAGCTTAATTTACCTATATTTAGATCTCTATATACCTATATTTATATTTATATAAATATAAAGAGTAAAAATTTGCCTAAATTGGGGTGCATGTGAAGATGATGCTCAGTCAGCCAATGTCATGTTCTATTTATGCACTATTTTATAAGCACTGGAATTAATAAGTGTTTTGCACCTCTTTATTTTAGGAATTTATACCCTGCCTTTCCCGTGCCAAAGCAAATGCCCAAGACAGCTTACAAAGTTCTATAATCGTGTATAACGTAACACAACAGAAGAGCTAGTCCGCTGGATGAAGCTCTTGTACAGGGATCCTAAGAGCCGTGTCCAGGCGACTGCTGGAATATCAAAAGATTTCCACATTACTGTCAGTGTTCAGCAAGGCTCAGCACTGTCTCCACTGCTGTTAATCACAGTGATGGATATCATCAACTGCAAGCTTCAAAAGTCGGTGCCACGGATGCTCCTCTATGATCCTGTGATCCTGCATAGGATCTCCTCTATGCAGATGACGCCCTTCAGAAAACAAGGAAGATCTTGAGCAGCAAGTTCAAGCTTGGATCGATCGTCTTGCAATGTTTGGCCTCCACCTCAACACCAAGAAGACTGAGTATATAACGATGGACCATAGCAAGTCTGGGAGAATTCACGTAAATGGTGCTAACCTGCTACGTGGTGAGATAATCTGATATCTTGACTCCACAATCGCGGCTGATGGCAGCCTAACTCATGAGACCACCGCACAAGTAAATGCAGCCTGGGCAAAGTGGCACACAATGACTGGTGTCCTCTGTGATCAGCGACTCTCTTAAATCTAAGATCCACCAGATGGTCATCTGGCCAGTTGTGCTTTATGGAGCTGAATGCTGGCCAACGACAAAAGAAACTGTAAGTCGCCTTAGTACCATGGAGACAAAGATGCTTCAGTGGATCAGTGGTGTCACTCACTTTGACCACATCCACAACAAAGACATCTGGCAGTCATATGGCATTGCTTCTATCATCGATAAGATTATAAGATGAGAAAAGCTCGTCCTCAGTGGTACAGCCACATTGATTACCAACAGAAACATCATAGCACAGTTGGGCCTGCAGTTGTAAGTCAGCAGCAAACAACCGAAGGGTCAACCAAAACAGCGCTGGCTTGACACACTGCATGGTGGCCTGAGAACCACCCACTCGCACCCAGACCAAGCCCACAACTGAGAGAAATGACGCCAGAGATCCAGAGCAGCAGACCCCATTACTGTGGGATTAAAAAAAAGCAGGTCTCCGTCAGTCTTGAAAGACTATAGTATCGTGCTTGGCACTGCATACGCTGCATGCAAAGCACGAAAGTCTGGGTTGGATTGTTATGGAGGATCGGCTGTGACCCAAGCAGCAAATCCCCCCTCTCCATGCCACTGAATTAGTCCAATGGAAAGGCAGAGCCAATACGATTGGATCCAGCTGGCGTTGCAGAGCTGGGCTAAGGACAGGAGCTCACCCTGTCTTGTGGGGCCAACCTGGGTCTCAAACCCTGGCCTGCTGGTTAACAGGCACAGCATCTTAACCTCTTGTGCCACCCACAGCTCTGTGGGATAAATGCTAAATAAGAAAGAAGAAGAAAGTAATGCAACACAAGGATCTCCCAGCAAGAAAAAGCAGTACGAACACCAGAAATAAAAGCATCAAACAAGATACTAGCAAGAAGTAAAAGACATTAAGCAAGGCATTAAAACATTAGTTTTAGCATTACATCTGAGCTAACAGCAGTAACCCAAAGGCCATTGGCAGCAAATAGTAAATTTTTCTCTATGAGGAGGGGGAATTCAAAAGCAACTTCATCAGTGTTTATTCTATGTGGTGGAGAGGTCAGCTTTTTCTGCATTGGGATAATCCTAATCATGGTTCATGTGACACTGGGAAAGCTGATTGGCCTGTTGCCAGGTTAGGAGGGGATGTGACACTCATGGAAAGGGATTTAATTTTTATTTAAATGTCTTGAGACCAGCCAAATCACAGCTGTAGTACCATCACAGAAAAAGTGCAGTTCTTGGCAGTTAAACCTCAAATATTGGCTGACCAGAGAATTTGATGGCAGATCTTAAAGTACAAAGAGGTTACTTGGGAACAGGCAACCTTCCTAGGCTGTGTAAAGAGCTGGAAAGTTTGATTGTACAAGGCTCAGTCCTGTCTATGCCATCTTGTATGTGCTAGTCCTACTTGCAAGTGACTTTGAGTACAATCCTAACCATGTCTACACAGAAGTAAGCTTCATTGTGTTCAATGGGTCTTACTCCCAGAAAGTGTATTTAGGATTGCAGCCTTCTACAGGGAGTAGTGTCCTGTGATATCAAGAGCATTCAGATGCTGTCTTTGCAATTTTTTCCAAAGGTTATTAGTTGAGAAGAAGCACTAGATTCTGCAGGAAGTAAACAGAGAATTTATGTATTGGATGACAGAGTCTATGTATTGGATGACATGTGCTAAATAAATAAACAAACAAACAGGATCATGATATGCTGATTTTGCCATAGACAGCTTGTGAGCATTTAGTGTGTGGCTCTTGAAAATGTGGAGCCCATAGCATGTACTACATTGCTACTAGCACTGAGCAAGCCCAGTAAAACACAGTGGAACTTTGGAGTGAGCAAGCAGAGGCTAAAACCTCAATATATCATGCATTTTCATATTCATTTGAGATGTTTTTGAATCCCATTTTAATTTTTATAGTAATTTTTATATCTATATTTTAATTATGTTTTGAAATGTGATGAGCTCCTGCACTTCAAAATGTACCAAATGCACCCTAAAGTATGCAACCTCGAAGCATCAGAGACAGAAATTTGTTCTTGCTTGAAATTAATCAGAAACTATTTACATGCTACAATAAGATAGGCTGTCACCCAGCTATCGATCTAGTGCTAGATTAGTCAGAAGCCCAATTACTTTGCTAACATGAGCAAACTGTGGCTCATTTCCAACTGTCTTTGTTGGTAACAGTTTTTTGCAATCATTTTGGAGAACATAGCGCTTTGAAGATTAACATATTCTGCATCCATTTTTTGCTGTTACTATTTCTGAGTCAATTGTCACCAGACTTAAGGTCAATTCTAAATGACCAAACCATTTATTTATATCCCATTTTTATCCCACATCAGAGGGGATTCAAGATGGTTAACAATACCTATATGTATAAAACTGAAAACTAACTGATTGACTGACTCATTCATCAACACTCATGCTGGACCTAGAAATTGCTGGACCTAGAAGCATGAAACTTGGGGAGGGCAGGCCTATGAGAGGGGGGTCCAGCAGGTACATTGTTCCAGGGCCCAAAAGCTACGGAGGGGCCCATGACTGAAGGGCCCATGACTTAATGCTGCTAAGAGGTTAGGTGAAAATTTTGATTTTTTTGTGGAAATAGCCCACAATTTGTGAAAGTGAGCTAGAAAAAAAGCAAAAAGGTTAGCTCATCAATATCCTTGCTCAGGCCCATAAATATTCTTGAAATTTTATTCCTGCAATGGTGGGTAAATTTTGCTAGTTTATAATAAACAGTTCCAGCAAATCGGAACATCAGGAATAAGCTTTCCTGAAAGACAGATTTACTTTTTATGGCTGTACCCTGAATTATGCAGAGTGGTGGGTATGTTCTAAAGAAAGTACAGTATATCAACAACTGTATACTCCTGCCACAACTAGAAGCTCCCTTGGTGAACAGCAGGAGCATGGGATTGCATTATAATGTACATTTTATTCTTGTTTCGGATACATTTATTCTACCTATCAAATTTTTATGTTTCGTTAACTTTATTGCTACGTACTGTAAGAACAAAAGATGAAACATATTTAATAGAATTCGAAAGCAGAACTAAGTGGTAGAAAAAATATATTCCATAAAGAAATTTAAAGCTGATTGTTGTTGTTTATAGTCCTACTTACATGTGGCTATAGGGGTATTATGTCAGTTTTGCACATCAAAATTTACCACTGCATCACTGATTTATATGTACTGTATAAGCACCTTTCAGAAAGAGCCCTATATACCAACAATGTTCAACCATTTTCATCTCATGGCACACTGATAAAGCACTAAAATTTTTAAGGCATGCTATCAATTTGTTGACAATTAGTAAGTCACATCACACTGCTGGCCAGGGTCTTACAACCCCCATGGCTCTTTTTAATATATGTCCCATCCTGAAACTCCCACGATACATCTGCAGACCATTTGTGGCACACCAATGTGCTGTTGAAAATCACTGGTATGTACATTAATTTTGTGTGCTGGAATTGAATCCCTGAGAAGAAAACATCTGCCAAGTTCAGTATTTCTTAAATCTCACAGCATGCTGATTTCCATTTATAGTTCCAACACCCCAGATATGTAAAGAGAGTAATGGCATCTTACAGCAAGTGGTGTGGTTAGAAAGGCTGCACCAAATAAAAGTGCACAGTGATGACATTTCTCCAGCATAGCAAAAGGAACTTGCCATTGAGACTTTCTTGGGTGGCATAGTTCCTGGTTGAAGAAGCTGCCATTCATAAACGACCATATTCACCCAGGACTATCTTATCAAGTGCTTCTTGTGGGTAACATCTCACTTGGAAGTGTCACATATTTCAAGGGTCTCCTTTATCGTTTGTACCAGCAAAAAAATGGGATATTTGGCAATTCTTGTGAAAATTCTTCAGACTTAGTCTTTCCTTTGTGAACCGTTTGGCCCATGGCATCTCACTAAGAGGAAGAATGGTTTACCAGTTGGGAACTGGGAAAGAATTTTCCTTTGAGATGCAACCCACAGAGTCTTGGGCTTTGGTTTAGTGACACTCAAATTTGTATGGGAAAAGTTAATGATAAAATTCAGTTTCCCAAAGAAATGGGCACATACTTTGGTCCATTGTGAAATACGCTATGAACAAAGACATTGGCATGTGTGAGAAAAACACAGAGGATGAGCTTTGACCACCAAGCGCAGCCACACATACCCACCCTTTGTCAATATTATTTGACTGTGTTTCCATTGCATCAGCATCATTGTGGTTTCTACTTATTAGTTTGGCTGCAACATCAGAAACTTAGATGTTCTGCTTTTAGCATCTTTTAAAGTAAATAGATAAGGAACAGTATGTTTATGAGAGAAAAGGAAGGACAAATTGATCCATCCATGTCACCCAAAGCAAGAGTTATATATACGGAATATAAACTAGGGTTTTGACATTAGCATTTAAACAAGAAGTGACGGAGGGCAGGCATGGGGCTGGGGAGATGGAATGGGAGGTAGGGCTCAGATGTGGCCTCTAGCTCTCCCTTCTCATCTGGCTTAGGCTGGTTCTGGAGGTGGCCTCTGAGTAGATCCTTCCACGTGGTAGCACAGCAGCAGTCCCAATATTGGGCTGGATTCAGAAAAGGCAAGTCAGACTGCTGAATCCAGCACAAGTTAGGATTGCACTGCCTGATTCCCTTGAGCACAGAAAAAGCATATTAGATATCCCTGGGGAGATTACAGATTCCTGGTTCAGATGGTCTTTCTTTCTGGGATGTGTAATCATGTGAATAATAACAGGTTTGTGTATACAGAAATTGTTGTACTAAAAAGGGCTTGGTCCATATTGAACTTCTTTTTCCATGTAAACAAGACCCTTTTTGCACCAAGATCATAACTGAAGTTCATTTTCCCAGGCAAAGCTGTTATATAGGCTTCAACAAAGAAAATAATGAGAGTAGTGCTGGAGGAGACCAGGGGGCCCATCTTCCAACATCCTGTTTCCGCAAAGGGCAACCATATATCCTGGAAACCCCCCAGGCAGAGTATGCAGCCTTCGCACTCTCTTCCTGTTGCTTTCTAGAAGTGCAATTCAGAGGCTTACAGGGACTAGCCTATATCTTATTGCTAGTATGTTTCCAAACTCAAGCCCGAGAATTAGGTTTAATTGCTCTGGAGCAACAAGACAATTATGGAACGAGTTGTCTCTTCCCCTCTTTTGTTGCGGACATGATTCTGGCAGTAAAGGAGTTAAGACTCCAAGCTGGTCTCCTTGGGGGATGGAGCAATCGCTCTCCTCCAGAAGTAGCCATCTGGATTTAATAAAATCAAGCAAATGAGACTGTGCTCCCTCCCACCCCCCTTTTACGGAGAAACTGTCAAAACATTCCAATGGTGTGAGCTAGAATCCTGTGCAGAGAGTGCAAGCAAAGCACAAGGCACCAGGTAGAGTCATGGCTCCTCAACACACCTTGCTTCTCCTGGTCATTCTGGCCGATGCCACCTGTGGACAACAGCAGCAGCAGTTAATGGAGTACATGGAGAGGAGGCTGGCAGTCTTAGAGGTGAGAGCATGAGACAAGCATGGCAAACAAAACACTTTCTTCTAGGCCTGAGGTCCAGATCTCAGCTGGAGTGAGGAGAGGGAATCACCTTGGAACTATTTGTCAATTGACACGATACACCATTACTGAACAGGAGACGGATCTCAAGCTAATGAAACGATTGCTAGATTGCTGCGTGAACTGAGTCACATATGATCTGAGATCATTTTTAGCATTGCCCAGCAGTGCAAATGGATTGTGAATAGAAAGGTTGGGAATTTCTAACCACCCTGTATGGAAAATTACTCTTCAAATGAAAGGCAAGGCATTTGGAAACAGTTTGACCTGATTTTTCAGTGAGGCTCTTTATTCTGGATCCCTGCTAACTGGACAAGAGGCACTCCTCTTGGGTTCTCCTGTGGGTGTTCTTTTTCCATCTTTTTAGTTTTTGAACCCTTTTGGGACAAGGACCCATTTGCCATTAATTTCTTTTGTAACCCACTTTGTGAATTTTTTAAATTGAAAAGCAGTATACAGTGGTACCTTGAGTAAAGAGCAACTAGAATAGAGTTTTATGTAAAGAGCAAAATTTTCCTCAGACATTTTGACTTGCTTAAAGAGCACTCTCTTTAACTTTAGGACGGTCTAGGCTGCAATAATTATTACATGAGATTTTGTTTTTCCTCCCTCTCTGCACCATGATGACCAAGAGGCCTGCCCCTCCTAGTACCTTCCTATTTCTAGGTGCTGTTTGAGACCCCCCTAGTCATTTTTCCAACTGCTTCATTAGTGACCCCCTGATCAAAAAACGCCAACCTCGATCCTCCTAAGCTGACTTTTGGAAGTTTCTTATTTCCTTTTATATTCATTATAACTGTTTATTTAGCTCTTTTTATGAATGGAAATACAGAGATTGTGGATATTTTGTTCATAATATTGTACATATTTTGTACATAAATATGTATTTTTGCCTAGGGTTGCCAATTAGGTACAGTTCAAGCAAGCATGTACTCCTGTTTGCTTTTTCTTTGAAAAAAGAAAAACTTTTTCTTTGAAAAAAGCCATTTCAGCCTGCATTTTACTGACCATTTGCTCATGTTGTCTTCACACCTTTGATTGCTATCTATGTACATGCTAATGAACAAGTCCTCTTTGCCTTGAGGTAGGACTCTCCCCTTGTTCATGGGGTTCCTGACCCTGTTGTTGATATGGATGTTTTTCCTTTCCCCCCTACTTTGGTGAGGTGTTGGTTTCACCTTCCAGGGATAGCTTCATCGCCTGAATTTTATTGTTCTCTTTCCTGTTGATTTCAACAGGAACAGAGAACACATGCAGGCCAACAAGGGCTGCATCTATGGGTTTTCTAAGCCAAATGCGGCCCTCGAGGCTCTTGTTGGACAAGCCTTTCAGTCACAGAATTGAACTGCTGAACTTCGCAACAGCGACTCAGAGTGACTCTACAATGCCTATATTTCCAGTTCAGCTCATAATTAATGCTCATATGTCTTTCTTTTTCATGAAAATATAAGGCAATGTGGAGACGGGTATCAATTTTCAGTGATTTCGGTTTTCCTTGCTTTATGATTAATAAATGAGGATTTTTGAATCAGATTTTGACTGTTGTCTCTTTGTACATCCTAATGAATGTCACTTAACACTTTAAGAGTGTTACAGTTGAGTTAATTAGGCGCTTATGACAGTTTTCTAACAGTTTTCTAACAGGTTCTAAAAGGCACACTTAGACTAAACCGGGAGTAACTGAGCTTCGACTGATGAATTAACAAAGAGCACTTCTGAGGAAGTTTGGAACAGGCTTCCATGATCAGGGAACCCACGGGGGGATGAGGGGACTAGCTTGGAAAAGTTTGGGGACTAGCTTAGAAAAGGGCCCCTGGAAAAGTTTGGATTAGGCTTCCATGGCCAGGGAACTCATGCGGGGTCTGGGGGGAGCAGTCTGAGTCAGGTCTGTAGGTGGGATCTGTGTGTGGCAGCATGGAAGGTGTGCCTTGTCAATGTTCTAGTGCTGCTCCCCATCAGCAGCCTGGGAATGTTAAAGTTGCACAAAAAGACAAAGATTCCACTGAGCCAATGGATAGCATTGACTCCATTAGTGATTGTGAAAGTCATTCCCCTCTCCATAACCCTCACAGCAGCCATGAAGGTTTTCAAAGGTACAGTTCAGTACTGTATAGTATTTTCTTTATTGCAGTGTTGTGTGTTACTGTATACTACAGTGTTTTGTACTGTGTTATATTACAGTGTTTTGTAATCATTTTTATAAACAGTTAATATTTTTATATGAATATTTTTTGGGTTGTGGAACCAATTGTCTGAGTTTCTATTGTTTCCTTGGGAAAATCCACTTCATGTAAAGAACATTTCATGTAACAAGCATTCCTCCGGAACGACTTGTTACATGAGGTGCCACTGTATTACTGTTATAGATAGATAGATAGATAGATAGATAGATAGATAGATAGATAGATAGATGGATAGACAGATAGATAGACAGATAGATATTCTGGAATATCACTGTTTCCTTGCACATAAGGGAAACCCTTGTTTTGAATACAGCCATCCCATAGCCTGATAACTGATATTTTGTATATTTTTCCTGATATACAGTATACTTTTTACATTTGCAATAAAATTTCACCTGTTGTCCATATTGTTGCTATTCTGGACTTTTGCTGCTGGAGGCACTATTTGAGAGGCCAAAATGAAATTGTCTTGAAAAGTGTTTAATAGTTCAAAATAACAAACAGTGTATTTAAAAACCAAACAAAAAAGTTTGGAAAAAATCTTGAGTGTGTAACTGTACTGTACCAAGCAATAGCGAAGTTTCCAAAAGGCAGCTAAAACTATCTCAAAAATGAATGGGTGTCTTAACGTCTAAGAGATTTTAAGCCTTGTTTGTGATGTTGACAGCCTGATTATGGTTAGCCTATGGGTACCATCCTAACCTATTTTCCAGGGCAGTGCAACTTCAAGGTAAAGGAACAAATATTGCCTTACCTTGAGGAGGCCTCAGGAGCTGCACTCAACTGCAGGAATGCTATGGCAGTGCTTAAAAATTGGTTATGACTGCAACCTATATTGTAGATTGTAAATCCAGAGTCAGCAAGGCAATCAGAATCCTAGATTGATGGAGTTGATGAGATCTTACTTGCCAGGCAAAAAACATCATCCCTAATGGCTCTTGTCTCCTTTCCTTTCATCAGGAGCGAATTTCCCAGTGGCATGATCAGAGCAGCCGTTACTCCAGTGAACTGAGGGATTTCAAGAATAAAGTGGTGTCCATGCTGGAGACTGTGGAAAAAGAACGGGAAACTCTCCGGGCTGAAGTGGAAAACACAGTTGTACGGGTGGATCGATTAGAGCGGGAGGTGGACTATCTTGAAACCCAAAATCCTGCCCCACCTTGTGTGGAGGTAGATGAGAAGCTTACGGAGAATCAGGTTTCCACAGTCAAGAAGCGCAAAAATGAGAAGTATGACAAGCTGACAGGTGAGAGAAACCCTCACAGTCTGCATAACTGCAGTCTGATCCAGATCACCCTGCAAGAAGGTCACAGTCTCTGGATTGTGTGATCCTATCACAACTTCTGTTCCATTAAGCCAGCCAGTGTTTCATCAATCTATGTATGTTTAGCCTGGAAAGATCACAGCTCATGCCAGGGACACTCCATGCTGGATCAGACCAGTAGCCCAGTTCTCTGCCTTTAGCAATGACTGACCAACTGTCCTTGCAATGATCACAAGCAGAACAAAAAAACAAGACAGAAATAGCCATTCTGTTTTCCGTTCCAACATCTGGTAATAAGATATATACTGCTTCTCACAAGGGCTATGTTTATTCCTTTAGCCATTGATAGACGTAGAGCACAATCCTAACCAAGTCTACTCAAAAGTAAGCTTCATTGTGTTTAAAGTGTCCTACTCCCAGGAAAGTGTCTTTAGGATTGCAGCCTGCTGGCATTGTAACAGGCTGGCAAAAGTCATTGGACTTCCAGTTCCTGTGGTGAAGTCTGCATTGACCTAACCCTCCCCCAGGTGTGGTGCAGAAGTGCCTTACAGCACTTTTGTGACACCTCCAGGCCAGCACAGGACTTGTGTTGGGGCTTAGGCCAGACTAAATGGGATTTAAGATTGCAGCCTTATCCCCATGAAAATTGCAGCCAAGCTGGAGTGGGCTCAGAGAAGGGTGACAAGAATGATCAGATAGCTGGAGAACAAGCCCTATGAGAAAAGAGTGCGGAAACTTGGTCTGGTCAGCCTGGAGACTAGAAGGTTGAGAGGGGATATGATATCTCTTCAAATTCCTGAAGGATTGTCATACGAAAGAAGGGACCAATTTGTTCTCAGCTGCCTCTGAAAGTAGAACTAGAATCAGTGAATACAAACTGCAAGAGAAGAGATTCTTCCTCAATGGAAGTCTTCAAGCAGAGGCTTGACAAGCATCTGCTGGAGATGCATTAGGAAGATTTCCTGCTACAGGCATGGGTTAGATTAGATGACATTTTTGGTCCCTTCCAGCTTATGATTCTTTGAAATGCTGATCCATTGTCAAAGAAGAAGGTGGTCTTCCGTTGCTTTTCCTTTGCTCTTCTTAAATTCTGAACAGCTCTTTAAACTGATGTATCCCATTCTCCATTCAGCCTTCCCATGCAGTTGAACCTTAAGTAAGACTCAACAAGAGGCCACGTGACTCAACTCTGCAATGTTCTACACACCAGGCAATGGAAAAACAGTGTGCTGGGTTGAAGAAAGAGACTCATAAAACTAAATGGATATTTAAAAGGATATCCATAAAGGTTTTGTTACCAGACATGAGCTATGCTGCTCTTTGTTGCAGAGGCGTGAAAACTGGAAAAGAAGGAAAACAACTTGCTGGAAATACCAGTAAATCCAAAGCAGCTTACTATGTGGAACTGAATGGAGACTTGTTTAGGCTGGCTTTCAAACAAGTGAGTTTGGGCTTGTCTATTCAAAAATAAGCTGTGATTTTGGCTATGTGACTTGAACATTCAGAGTCAGTTTTCTCCCCTACCAAAAGTATCAAAAAGTGAGGGATAAAAATCACAGTTTGAGGAAAAACCAGAGGCAAAATATTAATACCGTTGTGGGTTCCTGTTAAATTCTGCAGGAAAAATTAGAATTAAGGGGGGAAAGTTCCAAAATGATTCTGTGTGCCTGTGAATAAAAAGAATTGTGTACTGAAATTTATCAGCTATTCATACAATATGGATTTAGCTCAGTAAGATAACAGAAAAATAATTGCTTTGGAGATAGAGATCTTCAACCAGATCCATTAATAATACTCTGATAGAGGGATAGGTGGAGTTCATAGATCATAGATGGTGCTGTATCTGAACATTAAAACAGGGAGGCTTTGTTGTTGCCTCTGTTGGATAGGGAAATGCAATCCACCATTGCCTTTATCCAGGATCATGTCTGTGATAATAGGGGATGGCTTCTTTTTCCTCTCTATTTCCTCAGCATAAGATTCAATAGGAAAGAGACTTCCTTGAGACACTGAAATCACCAGTATTACAGAGACATGGCATGACCATCAGATATCCAGTTCTGAGAATATTGTGTCTTTTTTCTGCATCTGGACAGGACAGTAGTCTTAGCCCCCACCCCCTGCTAAGTTATCTTTTTTGGGACTGAGCACGGCTATCTGGGGAATAGTGGTGGTGCCTTATGTGATAAGTTCTAAAATGTGACCATTCTCACACTTTTGAAAGGACCTTTTCACTTCCTTTTCCCTTTCATTTCTTTTGTTATGGAATGTTTAATGCTATGAAATTAAATGTGTAGAGAGGATACTCAGAAATACATGGTAGGGAAGGGGCTACTATTCATCACACATTTCTTTGAGCTTGATTAGTGAGTATGAACAGGGCAGACTTCCTGGAATTTGTTTTTGTGTCTATTCACTGCACTTTACTGGACATTTTTGCAATTCTCTGCTATTGATTTCTGAAAGTGCTGAATGCTGATGACCCATCTTTTCTACCTATTCTTTATAGATTGCAGTGACACTATATCCCAAGTGAAAGCTATGAAGATTCTCAAAAGATTTGGCAGCACTGCTGGACTTTGGACCAAAGACCCTGTGGGGAATTCGGAAAAAATCTATGTGTTTGATGGTACCAGCAATGACACTGTGTATGTCTTTCCCCGGATGAGAGAGTTCACACTCTTCTCTGCTACCCGAAAGGCTGCCCGCATCAGGCTACCCTATCCATGGGTTGGTACCGGACATTTGGTATATGGGGCTCATCTTTATTATATCAGGCGACATGGCACCTTCCAGGTTATCAAATTCAGCCTGGTCAACAAGACTATTGTTGATAGTTCTGTCTTCCCTGCTGAAGAGCAGATCCCTGTCTTTGGTCTTTCGTCTTATAACTACATTGACCTGGTAGCTGATGAGGAGGGGATCTGGGCTATTTATGCCACACAAGAGAATGAGAAGAACATTGCATTGGCTAAGCTAGATCCTGCATCACTGGACATAGAGCAAATGTGGGACACACCATGCCCCCGTGAGAATGCAGAGAGTGCTTTTGTCATCTGCGGAGCCCTCTATGTGGTATACAACACTCGGCTGCCCAGTCGATCCCGTATCCAGTGTGTCTATGATGTCAGTGGTTCTATGTCATCTGAAGATGCTGCTTTGGTCTACTTCCCCAAGAGATACGGCTCTCACTCCAGCATGAAGTATAACCCCAAAGAGAGGCAGATCTATGCCTGGGATGATGGCTATCAGCTCATCTACCGCATGGAGATGAAGAAGAAAACTGAGGTCTGAGACAGCTCTGGAGGGTCAGAGGAAAGACCAACAGGAATAAGTTCTAATGATAGGACTTTGCTACTTACTCATGTCAAGTGACACATGACATGTTCGGCTTGTTAGAAAACCAGCAGCTACACCAAGTAATGACTAGATTGAATTTTTTGTAAAAAGGAATGGTTTCCAAATACACAATTTCCTTTTTCAGCAATGAAATTGCCTGAATCCATACTGATACATCTTACTGATCCATACTGATAAATCCATACTGATACATATTGATGGGGATCTTAACCAGTTTTATTAAAATGAAAAAATCTGTGGGATATAAGTTATATTCAAAAATTTGAGAATCCAGTTCTAGGTCCTAGTCCTGGGTATACAGCTTTAAATGACCATGTTTAAGAATAGTCTCCCAGCTCAAACAGACCTTTCATGATTTCACCTTCTTTAGAATCAAAAACACCAGCCCAGCAGAGTTTCCAACTGCTTGCCTGTAAGGGTGAGTAAGCAGGCACTCAGGACTTTAAGGTCAAGCAAATAATGTCTGCTGTCCTATAAAGAATACTCCAGCAAACTTAGTTAATTTAACAGGAGTGTAAAACATTTTTCTTCTTGCTTTTCCTGCCCTCATATGCTATAATTGGACAATACAGGTGGTGGATTCCTGCTTGTTTGTCATACTTTATTTCAATTGCTATATTTAAGCCTCTACTCTATTAATCAGAGTATGAATGTCACACTTTTTTCTTTATTTGCATTTTCTTTGAACACACCAAAAGTAGTTGCTGAGGTCCATTTCTCATCCAGAGACACATCCTTTTGTGATACCCTTCTGTGGGTTTTTTTTGCATGAACTTTAGATCCTTATTTAAGAGACACAAAGTCCTATATATACACTTTCCTAAGAATACGTGCCACTGGCTACAATGGGACTTACTTAAGAGGAGATATCCATTGGTTTGTGCTGTGATAAATTTAGAGCACAGACCTATGCACGTCTTTGCAGAAGTAAGTCGTATTATAATGAGTTGGGCTTACTCCCAGGAAAGAGTGTACTGGTTTGCAACCTTAGACACATAGCTAAGAATAACTCTCATCTCACCCATTGAAATTGAAACTGTTTGAGGCACTACAGACAGTAAGTCAGTCAGTCTGACACACACACAAGCACATGTGCTCTCTCTCTCTCTCTCTCTCTCTCACACACACACACACACAGAGAGAGAGAGAGAGAGAGAGAGAGAGAGAGAGAGAGAGAGAGAGAGAGAGAGAGAGAGAGAGCCTCCTTAGCAATTTTCCTATGTGGTTGTAATCACAATGCAGTGTTGAGGTATGAATAAATATTCCTTGAGGAGGCCTTCACGACTACCCAACACCACAGAATGCATTGTGCATCCCATTGGCATGGCTGCATTCATGTTGGAAAGTTACCATATTTCCCGGCTTATTACACGCACCTGACCATGAGACGCACCAACGTTTAGAGGAGCAAAACAAGAAAAAAATATTCTGAACCAAATGCTGTACTAATATAGCAGAATAATATTTCAACCATGTAAAGTCAACAGTGGTATTAAGAACCATTATCACTGTCATTAACAAATGAGGAAAGACTTTAAGCTTTAAGCACTCTTCTAATTTTCTGGAAACCCCAAAAACTCACCATCTCTAGTGTCAGTGATTTGCGACTTTTGCACAAAATTTCTACCAGCTTAAAAAATTGCCAAAAAATGTATTTTTTTGTTTTTATATTTTTGATTTTTACTCTTTTGGCCATAACTTTTGATAGGAAGGAGATATCTCAAAACTGATTGTTGCATTGGATTCTGCTCTTCAATACGAATCCAACTTCATATGACATGATGGGGTAAGGTGCTCCAGGATTGACCCTATCACTCTATCAGACGCACAGACATTTTCCCCCCATTTGGGGAGGAAAAAAAGTGCATCTTATAAACTGGGAAATACGGTAGTTAGGATAGGGCTGTTAGGATAGTTAGTTAGGATAGCCACTACTTTCATAACTATTGTCCCCCTTTTTTTCTGAAAATCAATTAACATTGACTATATTTTGAATCTTTGGAAGCCTCTACATTCACATCTGGACTGTCCTTTTCTGTGCAGTATGACGATTCCTCTAACTCAATTCCTAAATCATTACTGTTATTTCCTTTCCAGCACAATCCTACCCACGTCTACTCAAAAATAAGCCCCATTGTGTTCAATGGGTCTTACTCCCAGGAAAGTGTCTTTTGGATTGCAGCATTTATTTCTTTCCCAGTTGCTTGATTCCTGCAAAGAACAGCGTGTTTGCCTGGCTCCTTATGTGAAGTGAAAATTTATCTCTTGAGTGCCTGTGGCTCCCAATGGACACTTTCTTCAGTTGGGGGTCTTGTCATGTGCTCCAGCTTGGCATCCACAAGCACTGAATATGTGCATGTATCAGCCCCAAAGCATGCTATAACATTATCATTGGGCCTTCCCACTAGAGACAGACTAGCAGTGTCTAAAAACATTTCTGTGAGGAAGGTGGTTGAGCACACCATGTTTAATTCATTACATTTAGCTTTCTCTAAATGTAACATTTCTTAACATGTAATAATAATTAAAAAGAAAATCACCTTAATAGCATCTGGCTCAGACTTTCCTTGTCTTAACATGAGGGTCCACAAAAGTCAGGTTGGCCCAACAACTCACAGTCACTAAAGGACGATCATATGTGCTCTTTTTCCAGGACATGTGCTCTTTTTTAGCCTTGTGCATTGAAAGGCTTTTTTTAGCCTTTAGCATTGAAAAACTTCAATGTCCCCCTTTTCCCTATGAGAAGACAGCATGTAGATTTCATGTAATTAATAAATTACAAGTAATAAATTATATGGAATGGCTTTAAATTTAATAATATATTTTGGGCACAATCTTAACCAATTTAGGCTGGCCTAATCACTTGGTCTGTCTGTCTGTCTGTCTGTCTACAGTATTTATATACCGCTTTTCAACTAACAAGTTCACAAAGTGGTTTACAAGAAAATGAAAAAATTAATAGCTAATTAACAGCTAATGGGTGCCTGTCCCAAAAGGGTTCATTCAGAATCTAAAGTGCAAAAAGAACACCAGCAGAAGCCACTAGAACAGACATTGCTGGTGTGTGCAGGGCCAGTTACTCTCCCCCTGCTAAATAAAAGAGGAACACCCACTTGAGTGTCTCTTGCCCAGTAAGCAGGGGTATATCTTCCTGTGGCGGTGGTGGGACAGGCATATGCTTGTGCACTGGCCTAACCACCCCAGAAGTTGAGCAGAAGTGCCTTATGGCATTTTTGTGACACCTCAGACCATCATGGGACACATGCCAGGGCTTACGCCGGCCTAAATGTTGGTGAAGATTGCAGCCATAGTGTTTAAAATCATCACAATCATAGTGAAAATTCATCTCATATACATGACAGTTTCAGCTTTTATTTTGTCATGTCCTACATCTTTCTTGGATGTCCTACGTTTTGTCCCCCTTTCCTGCTATAACATATGGTTCTCCTAAGGCAGCATGCTCCTGTACACCCCCCCAACCCCACAATGTTGCCTGCCTCTGGGTGTGTGGCATACATTCCCATCCTATTATTTCTTTACCGAGCTTGTAGTTAGTCTGTACTTAGTCTGGAACGCCTTGCCACAACATGTGGTGATGGCATCTAGCCAAGCTGCCTTTGAATAGGGGATTGGACAAAGTCTATCACATGTTACAAGCCATGATGGGTTTGTGCAACCTCCTTATTTTTTAGATGGGATGTCTCTTGTGTGCTCCCTAAAGCATTTGGAGGTCACTGTGATATACAGGAAGTGGTACTAGAGGGCCTGATCCAGCAGGGCTCTTCTTATTTTCTTATTCCTTTATTTACTAAGAATATCAGCTGCTTTATAATTCATGACACTTCTGTTTGCAATGGAAGTGATTCAGACTGGGTTCCCAGCCTGCCATGCTTCTGCTTATATTGAACAGAAGCAGAGTGGACTGTAGAAAGTGCTCCTAATAAGAAGTCAAAAGCAGGGGGTATATAAACATTTTGGCAGGAAGGCTGCCAAATAATCTCTCTTTATTTCAGTGGCCAGAAAAAAAAATATTTCCATATAAAATTTGAATAAATTTACAGAAATTTACATAAATGAATGACGGAACTTATGAGTGAATTCAAATATGCTCATAAACACTTTAACACAGAGAGGCGTGATCTTCAAACCAGTTCATAAATACTATCACAGACAGCGAGAAGGTATGTATAGACGTCCCAGCTCTCAGAATATTCTCTGTAGGTTCAGGGAGCGGAGCGTTCTTCACCTCCAGAGGATTACAGGGCTTTCCTAAAGGCCAGTGGAGGGTGCTTCTGGTCCCTGAGCTGGGGTTTGGACACCCCTGGTCTATAGGTAAGGGGTTGAACTTCAAATGGTTTACCCCTGACTACTTTGTAAGTGCTTGGTTAGTGCCACTTGGTACTATTAATAGTAAGGCGAGGGTTGTTCAGAGAGCCTTTGAGATATTCAGGGATTTTTTGTCTATAGGTTCTTGAGGTAAGCATGCCCCTGCTTCACCATGTGAGCTGTTGCCAGAGATGGCAGAAGCAGATAAAACATGACTTTGTAACAGGGTGTTGGAATGTGTGTCACACATATCACAAAGCTGGATTGGGAAAAGACAACACTGATGTCGAAAAGTGGCTGTCTACATACAGAACACTACAGATATCAGCCTAAATCCTAAAGTGAAATTAAGCCCCTTGCTCCAGAGCAGTTAAGATGATTTTCCATAAGATAACACTAGAGGGTGGTGTAACTGTGTGGACCTGTAACTGCTATGGATTTTGCCCATCATTTACCAATTAGTAACTCACATAATCAGATGCAATGTGAGACATCTATAAATCGCATCTTCTCAGTCTTAAATTTTAATAATTAGCCACTCCATGAAGATCAAGGAGGTGGAACTCTGGGGACAGCTTTAACCCCCACCTAATTTGATCACATTTCAGACTCTGAAGGCACGTGAGGCAGCAACACTGCTAATGCTAAGCAGAATTGGCTCTGGCCAGTGTGTCAGTGGGAGACCAACTGAGAACCCCAGGCATTTTTTGCTGACCTGTCCTCCCCTGTACTGTGAAGTGCCGTATCGGTCTTCAGTAGCGGTCCCGTATCAATAAAGAATAACCATGAAAGATGGGATATGAATATTCAAATAAAGTAAAATGTCCCTCCAAGCCTGTTATTAGCAGGGTGGGTTGCAAGATGAATGCAGTCAGCGTACTGTCCATTCCCATCCATGGAGCAAATAGCGGTTAGTGCAGTGAATTAGTGTGGAAAAGAACACCAAGAGCGATGCAGAGCCTCATCAATCTGTGGAGTTTGTTACTCATGGTAGTGCTTAATCCCTGTTCTTTCATGTTGTTTCTAGTTTTGTTCTTATTAGCATATAATCTTACTAGCAGAAGTTTATCAAACATCTGCACTTGAACAGCAACTGAAGGAAAAAGGTGTGCAGTTGTGTTTTGGGGATACATTTTTCATCAACATGTTGCCAGATATTCTAGACACCCAGCAATGCATGTTACCATGTAAAATTCAATGGTTGCTTGTAGTCATCTATGCAGCATTGATCTGATACATAAACTTGTTTGTATGTTTGAGTTCAATTTTTTTTCAAAGGATACAGAGGTTTTCTTGCAAACCTATTATGGCAGCATATTCTTCTTTGATCCCCTGATACTGCGGAGAGAGAAGGAAGCAGCCTGGGCCTCTTTCTCTGCAGGAAGGATTTTGAAGAAATGCTTGCTCACATCTGCCAAGTCCTGGCTCACATCTCTCAATTGCAAAACACAAATGCAAATGGGAGGGAATCCTTTGCCAACTTTACTTTTGCTTGTCTAATAGATCAGCTTGCCAGCGGTGCAACAAGCAGGCAAAACAGCCTAGCAGTCCCTTAGACATCTGTCTGAGGATGGAATAGATTCTACACAATTCATTTATGTCACTGTCCTGTATATAGTAATATTACCACACAAGAGTCCAAAAAGTGGAGGTTGCCTTCAGAAGACCAGGTCAAACAGTAAAGGTGTGAATACGTGTGTAGTCTGTGCATGCACATCTGACTTGGAAGAGATTGAAGCTCTATTAAAATATACACTTTCTGATGGTTCATTAGCTGATGATCCACTCTTTCAACACCTTTAAATTATACCCACAACTCATTCATTCAATGCATGTTCCGCTCTTTCAACCTCTCTCTGCTGTTCTAAAAGCCAAAATTGCCCTCCATCATGTTGTAGCTCCTGGTCTAATCCCATTCCCGAAGGAGTTAATAAGAATCCAGTTTCAGAAATCTTTGTGGGGCAGCAGGAATTTGCAAAATAAAAGGGGTGTTTGCAATTTGCTAACCCCAAAACCATTGGAAGCACATTTGTAAATGGAAAAAGATCGGGTTCCACTTTTCAACGGTTTTCACTTTTGGACAGTTCTTGGGTCCCTAACCCATCCAATAAGTGGAAGATACCAGTACATGGGATGCAAAGAAATAAAGGTGCTTAAGGGAGGATGGAAATGGCCAGGCGGTTGAAACACTGGCTGAACTCAAGCTAATTTTAAAAAATTGCAAAGTCTGAGACAAAGGCTGCAATAGAAGCTTTGTGAGGTTTCTTGGCTGGCTCCCCCATCATTTTCTCTAAGTTTAACCTGATACCAAGATTAACTGGAAATTCAGAGGTGAGAGATTTATGTGACAGCCGGGGAGCTGGCTGAGCCCCAGTAAACACTTCCAGCAAATGTGCACACACACACACACACACACACACACACAGAGTACTGATGGACCCATGATTTGGGGGAGGTCCTTTAGGCCAGTGGTTCTCAAAGTGGTGTTGGGACCCCCTTGAGCAGTCATGACTTCATTTCATGGGGGGTCACAAAAGACTGGGTGCTGCCACATTGGAATCTGGTACTGGGTGTGCCATCTTGTAATGGGGCAGACAGGCTGTTTCCTGAGAGTCAGTCTTATTGAACAAAATGGGACTTACTTCCAAGTAAACATGGAGCAGCTCTGGCATCACAGTGGTGTCATTTCTTGTTTGATGTCACTTCCAGCCTTGACATCACTTCCAGACAGATTGTTTTTCTCAGAAGGGGGTCCCGGGCTGAAATGCTCAAGATCCTCTGCTCTGTGCTAACCATTGTATGTTGGAACTGCAGGGGGATAATTATAATTTCTTGCAAATTCACTGGGATTTTATGAATCTCAAGTGGTTCTGTCATAGACTATACAGGACTGGCTATTCATTAGGCCAACTGTGCAGCTGCCTCAGGCAGCAGAATAGTGGTAGTGGTAGAGAAAACCATCTCAGCTTAACAATTCACCTCTATTGCTTCTCCTCCTGCTTCTGCTCCCTGGAATGGAGAAGGAAGAGAGGAACAGAGAAGAAGAGAGCTGTAGAGATGGGTGATTGCATCATTGGCACATCACTGGCCTCAGGAGCATAATTAAGTCCTGAGCACTGAGCTAGGAGGAAAACATATGTTGTATTGAAAAATCTAGCTGTCCCACCTAGTGGTGTAGCTAGAGGGGGTGGACCAGTCAGTTTTGTAGGGAGGCATGTAAGGGGCCCCTCCCTTTCAGATACATTCCAAGGGATGGACTAGAGAGAGGAGGGATGTGGTCTGAATTAAGCCCTGCATCAGAGAGAGAAAAATCAGACATAAATCTGATGCTTGGCATTATCTTGGAAGGGTTGAAGAGAAATTGGGAAGGCTAACAAACCTGACAGCTGGTTTCCAGACATTGTTTCATGGAAGTGTAAGTGAATGCTGCCTCTTTGGAGAAGGGATATCTATGAACAGCAGAGAGCATACATGCCATACGTAACTGCCTCTTGTCCTGTTTCAAACTATGAATGAGGACCTCTAATGTGCTTGTGCTTCTACCTTTTCTTTTTTTACCCAAGTGCAGAACTCTGTTCAACTTCATTTAGAATCATAGAATGATAAAGTTGGAAGGGACCCAGTAGGTCATCTAATCCTGTAGCAGGAAATCCTTCTAGAGCATCTCTGACAGGTGCTCATCAAGCCTCTGCTTGAAGATCCCCAGTGAGGGAGAGTCCACCACCTCCCTTGGCAATCTGTTCCACTGCTGAGCCGCCCTCACCGTCAGGAATTTTTTCCGGATATCCAACAGGAATCTCCTTTCTTGCAGTTTGTACTCATTGGTTCTAGTTCTGCTTTCAGAGGCAGCTAAGAACAAATGAGCCCTTTCTTTCATATGAGTCTTTCAGCTCCTTGTAGGGCTTCCCTTCCATCCCACTGATCATTCTTGTCGCTCTCCTCTGGACTTGCTCCAGTTTGGCTGCATCTTTCTTAAAGTGAGGTGCCCAGAACTGAACACAGTACTCAAGGTGAGGTCTGAACAGTGCAGAATAAAGAGAAACTATCATTACTCATGACTTGGAAGCTACAGTCCTCTTAATGCAGCCTAAAATTGTATCTGCCTTCTTCGCAGAGACATCACACTGCTGACTCATGTTCAGCTTGTGATCCATGGCAAATTCAAGATCCCACTTACACATTGTGCTGCCAAGCCAAGTATCTCCCATTTTGTAGGTGTGTTTTTTATTGCTTAAGAGCAGGACTTCTCCTTGTTGAAATTCTCTGTCAATCTTAAAAGGATTACATTGCGCATTAGAGCAGAGCCTGTATTTTGGAAGCAAAGCTGGCTCCACAAGCAAAGCTGGCTCCTCAAAAAACCAGGCTGGCTCCTGGTGATCAGCTGAAGTTAAAGAAAGAGATATATAGGCAGTGGAAGTTTGGAAAGATTACCAGGGAGGAATACAGGCAGATAGCCCGTTCCAGGTAATGTGACCAGATCCTAGAGTCAAAATGTAGGACAAGGTCCCAAAAAAGTCTGGATTTTCAACTGAAAATCTGGACATTTTTTTAAGGACAAAAAGTAGGGCATATTTAAACATGTCCTACATTTTTTAAACATCACCCCTAACTCAAGAGTAATGGGCTTACTTGACTTAGGGCGCAATCCAGAGTAACTATGGGGAGTCCTTGCTCCGGTATAAGAACAATTTGCTCTGGATTGCAATATGAATTCCCATAGGTTTTCACTAGGAGGTGCAGTAATTACAGGTACACGTAATGTCTCTTATGTGCTCCTGTAGTTACTCTGGATTGTAGGGTTAATTGACTTAATGGGCTTACTTCTGAGTAGACATATATGGGACTGGGGGCTAACCTTGGGAGGGAGGCTCAGGCTGCTTGGGGACACTTAGTGGTGCTTAGTGGCTTCCTCGGCTGAGTTCGGCCATCCGGGATTCCATGTTTAAAAGGATTACACTGCGCATGCATGTGCAGCCTGTATTTTGGAAGCAACAGCTTCCAACACTTCCTATGTGGGCAGAGCATTCCCTCCTGGGAGGTTGCCATGCGTGCGCTTCCAATTAAAGGCGTTAGATCCTTTGAAAGTGTGCATTTGTGTAAATGCAGCATCAGCCCCGGAGGTTGCAACTCAATGCGTGTTCCCCCCTTTCTTAAGGCTGGGCCCCTCAGAGAATTCTCCAGTTACAGCCGGTCCCTGATGATTCCCATCGAGAGCATTTTCTTGGTTCCTAGTTTTCCTTTTGATGTATCCCACCCCCTTCTAATTTAGTTTAAAGCCCTCCTGATCAGGTTAGCCATGTTTCATCTGAAGACAGTCTTCCTCCAACCCGTAAGATGTAGTCCATCCTCTACCAGGGTCCCACTTCTAGGAAGCTCAGTCCATGATCCCAGAAGCCAAATCCTTCTTGAAGCCAGCTGTTGACTTTTGCTATCTCTCTGAGGACCTTTGTCAATTACTGGGAGGATTGATGAGAATACCATTTGGGTATTCCCCAGATCCTTAATCTTAATTTAGATAATTTCAGCTCAGTTTTCCACCATCAGAGTCATCCTGATAAAAGACAGCATGTCTACTGCCTTCTGTGGTGTTAGCATGTACAGTGGTCCATTCAATTATGAATCCCATCTAACGTGATTATTCTAGTGCAGCGTTATTCAACCAGTGGTTCGAATACCACCGGTGGTACTTAAAGTGGTGTCTGGTGGTATTCACAGGACATCTGGACATCTGCCACCTGGCAGCAAGCCAAATAATAACAAACTGTGATAGAGGCTTGGCGGGCAGAGCTCCAATGCACACTTTTTCATGTTCAGAAAACCCTTCAGTCCACCCTGAGCATCTTACTGGTGTTTGTTGCATTGTATCTGACCTCTCAACCCAGAAGTAACTGATGATATCACAGTTATTTTTGGTGGTACTTTAGGATGCAGAACATCATGTCTGAATGACAGCTTCCAGCTTGGAGAAGAAGTGGGTATCTCCTCCTTTGGGGTTGCAGGGTTAGTAGAGATAGGCACAGTTCTGGGTTATGACTTGGCAACCCTAATGAAGCTCTCCTACTGTTTTCAGTTGATAGGATTATCCACATGTTTCCTTTTCTCTTGAGGTTCTGTCTTCAAGGCAAAAGTTTGTACTTTGATAACACTTTCCTAAGTTGGAAGTTTTTGTGGCTGTTGCAAAGCAAAGGGATGCAGGCAAATGCTGGCAACTGGCTTCAAGCCAAATAGTTTCACAGTTTCTTTCTTGAGTTTGGCTGGAAGCTCCTGAGGCTCCGAGGGGAACAAGCGCCACATTTTCTCTCTAACCTCTGAGCTTATGGATTTCCAAGCTCAGCATTTTGTATACTGAGGAGGATGAAATGCTCCGATAAGCTGCTAGTTTTCCGTCTGGTCTGGGATCTAAACTTAGTTCTCAGCATCTTAATCAGGACTGCTTATTAGAGCTGCTGCAAAATGTGATTTTGAAATGAATTTTTAAACAAGCTGCCTAACCAGAGGAATGCCCCGTTCACAAGGTTGCTTTCTTCATTTCTGAGTGGGCGGCTAATGTGGTGGGTCACAGTATTTTTTGGTGATATACAGGAAAAGGAATTAGCTTTTTATTGTCTTTCTGTCAGTTCCCAGCAAGGAATATGAGCAAAGTACTGCTGCGTCAGGCCAAGGCTCATCTAGTCCTGCATCCTGTTTCTCAGAGGCCCATCAGCTGCCACTATGATGTCTACGAGCAACAGAAAAAGGAATATTTCCTGCATTGCCCCCCTGCAAATGATATTCAAAAGCATATTTCAGATATGGTACTGATCACATCATTCATCCTAGCTTGAAAATTGTCTAAAGAGCAAGGTTTTGATGTGTAAGCAGGTTTTATCATGTTCCCAAAGCAGGCTGATGTTATGTCCCCTTTTTCTAGGACATGTCCTCTTTTTTGGTCTTGTGCCCTGGGAAAAAAAATCTTCATTGTCCTCCTCTTCCTTGTGAGCAGGCAGCATGTAGCCTTCTTGTAATTAATAAATTAAAGGAAATAAATTATATGAAATAGTTTAAAATTTAATATTAAGAAATATACAGTACAAACCTAAGCACGCCTGCTCAGTCTCAGAAGTAAGCCCAGTTGTGTTCAGTAAAGTGTGGTTAGGATTGCAGCCATAGTGTTTGATATAACCACATGAAAGCAATGTACAGTGGTGCCTTGAAAGGCAAACATAATTCGTTCCGGAAGCATGTTTGTCTTACAAAGCATTCTTTATACAAAGCAGATTTTCCCATAGGAAATAATGTAAGTTTTAATTGTCTCAGTTCAGAATAAAGTACTCTGTAGCATTTCCAGAGGACACAGTTCACTAATGGCTGCAAGTTACCTACTAGAGAGGTAACCAAAGCCTTTCAGTATGGTGTGGATTACATCTAGGAAAAAATCTAAAATTGGAATAAATGTATTTCTTTGTTCATAAAAAACTGGAATTACATTTCTAAGGTATTTTATGGATTGTTTGTACCTGTACAGAACTTCCTCTTCTTTCTATTGAGTTAATAACTATTAACTAGTTATCCCAGAATAACTATCGCCAGTTCATTACCACTGCTTTGTATGGTGACACTGATTACTGTAGTACTTTGTTGAGAAGGTTCTTGTAACCAATTTTAATGGGAATAATTTTTCTAAAGCAACTAAAGCAAAGGAGAATGCAGTGAGAGGAAGGATCTTCTTTGTAGTTGTCTCTCAACATGGAATCCCACTTCTGGGCAAATTAGGATTGGTCTCATCTATGGATATTTACCAACAGGTGTTGAAAACTTTTGATTTTGTATGGCTTTTAGTGGTAGTTAGGATGGGGGGAAGAATTTGAGAGTCAAATAGGTGGACGAGGAGTGGAGTCTGTTGGATCTTTTACTATATGTTGTCCTACATTTTTAGTTAATGTTTTAGGATTTAGGAGTGAAGAAATTTTCATCACAGTTGCATGGTTTTGCTTTATGTTTAGGATATAACAAGATGTCACATGAGGCAGGATATATTAACCCATTTCTGCCCATGGGTGTACATGTTTGGTCCCTGTTGCATGTACCTGTGTGTAATGTTGGGTAGAAATTTTTAAACACCTCTTCAGTTATCTCTTGTGGATGATTTTAAGGACCTTACAATAAATGTTGAGTAGTTTTGACAAAACGGGTAAACAATAATCAAGCAAGTATTCATGCAAGTATTCTAAATGGCACACAATTAATTGGGCACAATCAAAGGTTGAAATGAAGAATAAAAAGAAATCAATTAATATAAGTATTTCATTTTTCAAGTCTCACTGCAGATTTCCTTTTAATTTCAAAATATCCTTACAAAATACAAACAGATGTCCTTTAATTCAGAACACTCCAGCTCCAAGAGCGGAACTTGGCTGGTTCATAGATAAATGGTGCAGAGATGAGGCGTCAGTTTATGAAGTACAAATGCAAGAACTTCCCTAAGAAACTGCCCACAGCTAATCATCCACTTTTGAGATACCAAATACAGGTTGTTTGGAGGTTTGAATTTATTATAAATCAGCAGAATGTTTTAAACTGAAATTGGCAAACTGAAGGAAGAATTTATGCCTGAACTTGCTGAGAAACCATCATACCATTGCATTATCCAGAAAGGGAGGAACTGGGGTATTGTGATATAATTGTGATATAAATTACTCTAGAGAGGTTACCCATATCTGTTCCAGCTTGCCAGATTAACTGAGGTAGTATATCTATTCTCTCTCTATACCCAGTTCAAACTCTGCACCAACTTTAGGAGCCTGAAATTTGGGCAGTGTATTCCTTCTGTGTTATAAGCACCCACAAAAACTAATTTGGTCCCTGGTGGTGCCTGATGGTGTCTCTTGCCTGGTATAGCACACTGGTACCCAGCGCCTGCTGATACCCAGTGCCTGGTATGGATGGATTATTCTTCCTGTGACTATAGTGGTTCTTGGTCCTATTCTAGCATCAATAGTGGGAAAGTGGGAAGTGGGAAAGTATTTTCTATACACAAAAATGTACAGAAATTCATTAAAATATACAATTTAGACCAGCGGTCCTCAAACTTTTTAAACAAGGGGCCAGTTCACTGTCCCTCAGACACTGTCGGGGGCCAGACTATAATCCGGACTTTTGAAGGACCTTGTCCTACATTTTTAAATGTACATTTAAAAATTTTAAAATGTAGGATGTCCTATATTTTGCCCTACATTTTAAAAACACTCCCTGGAGGCTTATCTTTGGGGTCTGTTGCAGCCTCCGGTGTCTCTAAACCCACCCCAGCTGGCTGGGGGGAGGCTGCAGAGGCGCGGAGGACCAGCATGAGTGGCTTTAAAACCCCCCCCCGGCTGGCTAGGGAGAGGCTGCTGCAGCGTGGTGGTGCCATGTGGGCGCCCCTAAACCCCCTGGCTGGCCGGCCAGCCAGGGAGAGGCTGCTGCAGCACAGTGGTGCCGCATGGGCGCCCCTGAACTCCCCCAGTGAGAAGGAGCTTCTGGGCACGCAAAGACACTGCGTGCCCTGGTTGTCCGGCAGGGGGCAGGACAGGAACAGGAAGAGGCTCCTGCAGCCACCTTGCTGCGGCGAGGAGGAGCCTCTGGGCGTGCAAATATGCCACGCACCCTGGTTCTCCGCCTCCCGCACAGCTGAGGGCAGAGCACCCCCACCAGGCTGTGGGGAGGCCGTGGGCTGGATTGAGAGCCCTGGTGGGCCGGATCGGCCCGCAGGCCGTACTTTGAGGATCCCTGATTTAGACTGTGAAAATTTACTCGATCAGCTTGTTGTGCTTCTGGTCTAGTCAATGTCACAAGAAAAAAAAATGATTTTTTTCTCCTTTTAAAAGTGTTCCTATGTATTCATGCTATATTTATGACTCTGGCTACTGCAAAAACAGGGAAATAGGTACACTTTAAAAAACCTTACCAAAAGTGCTTCAGACATAGTGTTATTTGTCATGGACGCCGTCTAATAGGCACTCTGGGCAACCATTTCACCATAATGCATACTACTGTGTCACAGTGTTGTTTGTTATGTTTTTGGGAATTTAGCTGTGCCAGGTACAGCTCAAAGCAATATAAAACTCACACAACTGGTATAATTGGAGACTATGGCAGGGCACATCAAATGATAGGTTTCCACCACCTCCAAGCCTCTAAGAAGATACAATATTGTCTGTACACAGCCTAAGCAATCAGCAGGGAACAAAGCTGTTTTCTCATATATTTAAAATGAAGTAAAAAATGTACATTATTTTTTTAAATGTTATTTATAAACTGTAGCATGCCAATCTAGTGCAATCTGGAGACAGATTAGATATGATTAGAAAGACAAAATAGATTAGATTAGAGATGATTAGAAAGGTGGTAGATAAGAGTAGGACTGACTTTTAGGAGCAAAAGGGGAATATTGAGGAAGGGTGCAGAATTCTTTCCATCCCACCACTGCCCTCACTATAACTTCTTTCCCAAAGCAATTTTCTTACAGGTAGATTTCTTCTGGTAGCAAAGCCTATTTGAAGATCAAGAGATACCAGAGATACTGCTGCAGATAAAATGTGGGTGGAGCGTGTTGGGTTAGCACTCCATGCCCACATGCCCCTTCTGATCTCTAGGAAGAACATCCATTCCCTCAATTTATAACATAATAGGATGGATGCAGGTTTACATCAATAGATCAACTGCAGAGATGGCCTGATTTGAGTCTGATGTGGTTGAAATTCTTTCTGACACAGATTTCAGTGTCTTGTACTGTTAGATCCAAAGCTCTTCTTACATCAGCTCAAATCTCTATTACAAAAATGCTTGTCTAAAGTTGCAATCCTAAGAGCACATTCCTGGGAGTAAGCCCCATGGAACTCAATGGAAGTAGTTGACATGGATTGCACAGTAACCCTACAAACCAGAGTAACTATGGGAGCACGTAAGAGACATTACGTGTACCTGTAGTTACTGCACCACCTCGTAAAAACCTATGGGAAATTCATGTTGCAATCCAGAGCAAGTTGTTCTTACACTAGAGCAAGGACTCCTCATAGTTACCCTGGATTGTGCCCTAAGGCTGCAATCCTAAAGACATTGTTCTGCAAGTAAGACCCATTGAACACAGTGGGCTCACTTTTGAGTAGACATGGTTAGGCTTGTGCTCGATGCCACAGTTTCCAAAAATACCTGTATTAGGCACAGAAGCATAACTAGGGTGGACCCTGCAGGTCACCCTGAGGTGTACCCTTGGACGCTACGTCTTGGCAATGGTGCATGACTACTCCTCAGGCTCCACCATAGGTATGGAACTGGAGGCTTTGTATGCCTGATCTTTCTGTTTCAAATGAGAACCTCCAAAATAGAACAAACAGGGGTACAAACTGTTGTGTAGCTATGGGAATGCAAGGGGTAGCAGTTGGACTGGGCAGCAAGCTTCAGTAGGGCAACAAGCTGCATTTGACACTAGTGGCCAAAATTGTAAAAAATGGGATATGTATGAATAATAATACATTATGTTACATAACACTGGATAGGTAATTCAATTCAGAATGCAATGCAGCAAACTGCATTGGAATACTGTATCTATCAAGTGTTATGGCCAATTAACCAGAAATTGGAAACATTAACTGTTTATGGAACAAGAGGTGGATTTTCTTAACTTAAAACTGACCCATGAGGATGATCACTCTGAAAGCCAATGAGATGTAATTATGATACAGTAGGGAACTAATAAGGTATTAAAATGAGACAGCTTCCATTTCCACATATCATAATATAGTTACCTTGGGTAACTCTAATAGCTTACTGGGTAAAGAGAAACTTCTAAGTGGTGCTTATATTTTTCAGGGAGATAATATTCATCCCTCTTTGACACAGCACAGTGTCTCGAACCAATAAGTGGTACACTTTTTATTTACTTACTTAATTAAGGCTGCAATCCTCAAGACACTTTGCTGGGAGTAAGGCCCAGTGAACACAATGGGGCTAACTTTTGGGTAGACATGGTTAGGATTGTGCTTTAAATTTGATTTTTGTTGTTGGGGTGGGGCTACAAAATCTTTTCCAACCCCAAATAGATGACTTAGCTATGCCACTAGCTGGGGGAGGCAGCAGAATAAATGGGTGGTGAGCTTTTTGGGAGGGAGCGGAGCCATGTTTTCCTCCAATTTTCTTTTATAAAACCCCCAGCATGACACCACTTTGGGTGCAACATTTTGAACTTTGCACATGATCATTAGTTATGCCACTGGGTACAAAGTCAGTGAGCAGCCCTTTGCCAGGGATACCCTGAAAGTGATGTCATGACATCATATGATATCACTCATGATATCAAACATGATGTTTTGATATCATTCCCATGGTCTTGGAGCAGAGCATTCTGCCTCTGATTAGGCATACTAGGGTTTCTATTTTGTCTATTATTCTGATATTTGGAGCATTGGAGAAGCATCTATGTGACCAGTGCTCATTGCACCAGTACCAACCTTTCTTAGTTGTCTCCAAAGCATCTATAAAGTTCATGGGCAGGGCAGAAGAAGCATGGAATGAGAGGAAAAAGCCATCTTGGCAACAGTGTCAACTGTTAGTTTTGCTTGGTAAATTGCTTGTACTTTCATCCAGCACCCTAATGAAGCAATCAAAGGCATAACCAGTGAGTGGATGACACTGTGATTAGAGAGGGAATTGCAACCTATTTGAGTCTTGTTCATGAATATCTCAATATCTTTGAATATCACAGTGGGGAAAATGGCGCTAGTCACATGAACATTTAAATTAACTGGATCTGTCAAAGTCAGCTGCATGATAAAGCCTTACTTATTAAAATAATCCACTTGGATATAGCCCCATTAAATACAAACGCTATGGCTGGTTTTAAATTTTCATATTATTTCAGTGAATTTGTAGACAGAAAAAAATGATTGTCTTTGCTCTCCCTACTGAACTTATTTAGAAAGGGCAGCACCAATAACGGGGTGGATCAGTCAGTAACCAATGATGCTGATGATCAGAATTCCTGATCTCAAGTTTCATGTAGGACCAACACTAGGGTTGCCATATGTCCCAAAAACAGGGACAATCCTGATTTTGGGGGATTGTGTTCACATACTGGCAAATGGGACAAAGGGTCCTGTCCCAATTTTGTGGAAGAGAATTATGGCAACCCAAGTCCAACCAGATGATACAGGCAAACTCTACAAAACTTCATAGAATCATAGAATCATAAGAGTTGGAAGGAACCTAGTAGGTCATCTAGTCCAACCCCCTGCCTACAGCAGGAAATCCCCCTAGAGCATCTCCAACAGGTGCTCATCGAGCCTCTGCTTGAAGATCCCCAGTGAGGAAAAGTCCACCATCTTCCTTGGCAATCTCTTCCACTGCCGAACCGCCCTCACCGTCAGGAATTTTTTCCGGATATCCAACCAGAATCTCCTCTCTTGCAGTTTGTACCCATTGGTTCTAGTCCAGCTTTCAGAAGCAGCTATGAACAAATGAACCCCTTCCTCCCTATGACAGCCCTTCAGGTATCCGAAGAGGGCAATCATGTCTCCTCTCAGCCTTCTCTTCCCCAGGCTGAACATCCCAAGTTCCCCCAACCTTTCCTCGTAGGGCTTCCCTTCCATCCCACTGATCATTCTTGTCGCTCTCCTCTGGACTTGCTCCAGTTTGGCTGCATCTTTCTTAAAGTGAGGTGCCCAGAACTGAACACAGTACTCAAGGTGAGGTCTGACCAATGCAGAATAAAGAGGAACTATAACTTCTCGTGACTTGGAAGCTACAGTCCTCTTAATGCAACCTAAAATGGCATTTGCCTTCTTTGCAGACACAGCACACTGCTGACTCATGTTCAGCTTGTGATCCACGGCGACTCCAAGATCCCGCTCACATGTTGTGCTGCCAAGCCAAGTATCCCCCATTTTATACCTATGTTTTTGGTTTTTATTGCCTAAGTGCAGAACCTTGCACTTCTCCCTGTTGAAATTCATTCTGTTTGTTACAGCCCAGGATTCCAGTTTATACAGATCCTCCTGGAGGTTTCTCCTGTCTTCTGATGTGTTTGCTACTCCTCCCAGTTTGGTGTCATCTGCAAATTTGATCAGTCTCCCCCGTATCCCTTCCTCCAAGTCATTGATGAAAATGTTAAAGAGAACCAGTCCCAAGACAGAGCCTTGGGGTACCCCACTTGAAACTGACCTCCAGGTTGACACAGAACCATTTACTAAAACCCTTTGTATGCGGTCGTTGAGTCAGTTGCAGATCCACCTAACGATTGCCCTGACTAGCCCATATTTTTCCAACTTCCCAATTAAAATGTCATGTGGGACCTTGTCAAATGCTTTGCTGAAGTCAAGATAAATGACATCCACAGCATTGCCACTGTCCAGTAAGCTTGTAATCCAATCAAAAAAGGAGATCAGATTTGTCTGGCAAGATTTATTCTTGGTAAATCCATGCTGGGTTGTTTTGATCACCGAGTACTTGCCTAGATGTGCACAAATTGTGTGTTTTATGATTTGCTCTAATATCTTGCCCAGGACTGAAGTCAAACTGACTGGTCTATAATTTCCTGGGTCTTCTTTTTTCCCCTTCTTGAAGATTGGGACTACATTTGCCCTCTTCCAGTCCAGGTACTTCTCCACTCCTCAAAGATTTCTCAAAGATGATCAACAGAGGCTCTGCAAGGACATCTGCCAGTTCCTTAAGAACTTGAGGATGCAGCTCATCTGCAGTTAGTTGCTATGACATAAATCATCAGACAATGGTTCACTTTCTGTCTCCTGCGCCAGGCATGGTAGAAAGAGGGAGAACTGTTTCCCAGACAGTTTTCCACTTTGCTGCTGACAGTGAAGGATTGTGGCCTTGACTCTAGTAAGGCACAAATGCAAATAAAAGCATCAGCTGTGTTTTATACTTTGGCAAAAGGCAAAATACCTTTACAGTGGTGAAGGGCCTGACCGTTAAAGTCACAGACACTTTCTCCACGTTGGAGTCTAAAAATCCTGCCTGAATCTGCTGCAAAGGTAGACATTGTGAAACATGTTCCAATATTGTTCAATTCTATCCATTTATCTGAGTTCTTTGGATTACCGTAGATGGCAGTGTAACTATGAACTATATGCCAGTGTAATTGTACCCCTTGTTAGGTCAGTGCAAGTCGCAGCACACATTGTGCTGACCTAAACTGGTTAGGATTGTGCCCTAAAAGTCCAATTCCAAGCTCAGGAATGTTTCAGGTCCAAAAGCAAATTTTTCTGGCACTTGCAATGGTCCTTTTCATTCCAGGGCACTTATTACTTGTCCTGGTTTTATACTGGTGACAAGCTGGAGTTGTCTCTGGTAGCAGCACATGGTTTCTAGAAAGAGTTCATACCTGCCAGGAAATAGCTGCAAGCTGTTCTCTCAGAAAGTTCTTCCCCTAATCTCAAACATCTGGATACTAGTTGCAGATACTTAGGGGGAATAAACTCTTTTCTTTGTTAATCCAGATGGAGGACTTTGTGAGGACTGCACACCAAATCCTTGGTTAAATATGCTTGAGACTTGTAGTGGTTAGTGTTGATGGTGGAACAGGGAAAACTGTAATCAAATTATGGTTAGTCACAGAGTTCCCTCGGTGACCGTGAGACATTCACGACCTCTCTGGCTAATCTACTTCGCAAAATTTTGTGAAAATATTAGGTTGGCATGTACACCACCATCTCCAGCTTTTGAGGAAGGGTCTGATTAAAAATATAATAAGTCAATTTTAGAAATACATGAAGTGGTCTCCTCAATTGGTGTGTGTTTGCATGAGTGTGTGCGTGCATGTTCGTATGCTCACACCTGTGTTTCCTAAGGGAAAAATTAATAAGATTCACAGGCTGCAATCCTAAGCTTCAGGTAGGCTGGCCTAACACCCGGCATAAGTCCTGTGCTGACCTGGGGGTATCACAAAAGTGCCGTAAGGCACTTCTGCCCCACTCAAGGAGGGAGAGAGGCTAGGCCAGAACACATGCCTATGCCAACCGCCCCACACTACCATATGTGGGCTGAGTTAGGCCGGCCTAAATTGGTTCGGATTACTCCTACAGTCTCCCTGGATTCTTCATTATTTCTTTCCATGTTCCAGAATGAAACACAAATTCTAAAAATGGGCTTCAGGCCTGGTATCCAGTGAGTCCTTAGCTCAACTACAGTCTTGTGCACACTGTGACTTGCTTTAGGGATGCTGCTTCAAGACATCTTTATGGCTACCTAGAGATAAGTAGCTCAAAAGATGTGAGACTTACAGCTTTTCTTTGCAGTCCTACTGAGTCGCCTGACCCAAGCTCATACCTTTCAAGCCTTGATGTTTGCTCGGATCAGGTTATGAGCACTCCCCCCCTTCCTACAGAAGAACCATTTACAGACTATGGCTGCAATCCTAAAGACACTTTCCTAGGAGTAAGTCCCATTGCGCACAATGGGGCTTACTTTAGAGTAGACATGGTTAGGATTGTGCTATATATCTTATTTTTTTCTGTGATCGTTTTCTTTTTCTTTTCTAATCACACCCTTGTTCTTCCTCTCAAAGATTCCTTTTAATCATATTTTTTAGTTGACAAACAGCAATTTTCTATAATGTTTCCTTAAAACAGTCTCTGCCGGTTCTGCATAGAAAGTGTCATCTCGAGCTGCTTGGTTGGCTTGGCAACAGGACAGGTAAAGCACCTGGAGACATAGACGGAGCATTACTCTCCATCCTTTCACTTTCATGCATTTTAAAATGGGATCTGAAGCCACATTTCCCATTCCAGGCAGATTTGCACAGATGGGGGCATAGTAAACAACTGTCCTTTCCCTCACCGATAATTTAGGACATTGCCTATGCAAAGCAGATGCAAAGACAGCAAGCGCCATTTGTTCACTCTCTGGAAACTGTGTATTTCGTAGCTGTGAACTGTGTCCTGATCCGAAACTGAATAAAAGCCCCATACTTTGTTGCCTGGAGCTGGAGTACCAGGACTACCATCGCACCAAAATAGCTCATCCCCTTTCCCTAGTGTTGCCAAAATTCTCTTCCACAAAACCGGGACACAACACCCTGTTAAACTTGCCAGTATGTGATCACAGTTGCCAAAAATCAGGGATTTTCCTGGTTTTCCAGGACATATGGCAACCCTACCTTCCTCCGAGTCAGGGAAGTAGTCCCACAGTAGGGATACATTATCTGCAGCAGCTCTTAATTCTGGATCCAGTGCAGAATCAAGAGCCTCAGTGTAGTGCTGGAAGGCCCTACATGGAGGCTCAGTCTCTGCCTCCCCCATTATCCCATTAATGTCTGTGCCACATGGTGGTCCTTGTGACCATGGACTGACAGAGCACCAGGCCTCAACCAGTGCTTTATAGGACATTTGCAACACTCAGCACCAGTGATAAGCTCTTAGGACTTAGGTTGTAAGTTGTTTAGGAAGTAAATTATATCCCCAATAGAAGCAATGGGACAATTAATTAACAATTTAGATTTATTTGGTCTTTTGCTTGATTGACATATTTGATAAATTAACAATATGCCTCTTCAATCAGATTGATGATTCATTTTTTTTAAAAATCTCATTACAATTAACTGCATAGGACAAGCATGGTCCCAGAAGCATCACTCCTTCTCTTATACTTAGCAAGGAAAGCCTCTCAGGTGGTGCCTTGCCTTTTGCATCATATGCTTGCCTCATCTAAAAATAAAAGTTTTTTTTAAAAAAAATGAATAAACTCCAATTATGGAGTTTATTCATATGCAGATTTAACTGATTGATGAATTTCCTCAGTGAGTAAAATTTATATGATTAATTCGCAATGCAGTCCCTGCTTTCTCTAATCAGAAGGAAACCCTAAAATTAATTGTTATCCTGAATGAAAAACATGGATAAATTTTCTAAGGTTTTAGGTGCTACAGAACCTAGTGTGCCCACAAAATTTCATTTTCAATACCCCACGAAAGGAATTTTATGGCACATTAAAGGCATGGTGGCACAAGCCCTCTCCCCCAGACATTCCCTGGACAATAAAGCAAATTAATGGAGTGCATGCATCCTTCCTTTACCTAATAGTGTGACAGCACTTCTTCCAGGTTCCTGGACTTGAAAAGGAAGTTGGAAATGGAAAAGAGGAAGGCGGAGGGAGAGTAAAGTGGCAGGCTAGAGTGGAGACCTGAAGGGCATGAAACCAATAGCCTTTACAAGTTTCTTCTCCTGCCCGCTTCAGAAGTAGATGTTCAATTACGAGTACTGAATGTAGGCTGAATTATTTTTGTGTTAATTGCCTGAGAAAAAAGAACATTAATGAGGCATTTATGGATCTGATGCATCGGTATAGTTAATTTTTCCATTAACCTGTGTGTATTTTATAACAACTGGGATCTCCATGTGACAGAACAAACACAGGCAAAATATCAAAGGTGAATGATAAAGTAAGTGCTTGGCTGTTCGTTTCTTTGCACACGTGGGAGTAGATGGCCATGCTCTGAGAAGGGACAAATCTCATTATTAACATTGCTTAGACTGAGAATGTAGGAAGAAGACACAGCAGGAAGGAAAACATTCACTGACAGAGAAGAGTAAAATATACCTGCATGTTATAAAAAAAGGTAATGCACACATATACGCCTGTACTGAGTATGCCTGAATGTGTATGTCCAAAGGGCCCATCTTTAAAATTTGATCCTGGAATTGTTGATTATTTAATGTTTTGTACATTTGTCAGTTTTCATACAATACAAAAATAGTTTCAAACAAACACTAATACCTCCCTAACTGCAGGTTCAGTTATTTTTATATTTTACCTTCACAGTCCAAACTAGGACTGGGAATTCTGTAATTGGAACTCTCTCTATTTCAAAAATGCTCACACATGACACAATTTGAAGCCCTCATGTTGAGTTGAAAGAGGTGGTGAAATCATGCCACTTGTCATCCTTGCGGCAGGGTGACCATATGTCCACTTTTTGGGGGACATGTCCAGTGGTGGGCTCCAGCAGGTTCGCACCTACTCTGTAGAACCGGTTGTTAGAATTTCCTGGCGCTGGTGAGCCAGTAGCTGCGGGGAGGGGGCGATAACCAAGGAACCGGTTCGTTTGGCCATAGGAGCAGCAGTTAAAGAGGCTGGCTGAGCACTTTTAAATTTGCGGCTCATAGCGGCAGCCCAGCGAAGTGCCCCACAAGCCCTGGAGCGGCCTTTCCTTTCTATGCTCAGCCAGCTGCACCCTTTAACTGCCTCTCCAGCGGCCAGCGGGGCTTACTCCCAGGCAAGTGTGGCTGGGACTGCAGCCTGAGAGCCCAATCCTATGATGACTACTCAAAAGTAAGTCCCATGATAGTCAATGGGGCTTACTCCCAGGAAAGTGTGGCTGGGACTGCAGCCTGAGAGCCCAAGCCAATCCTATGCATGACTGAAGTAGAGTAGAATAGATCCTCTTTTTTAGCCTGGTGACTACAGTCCTAACTATGTCTACTCAAAAGTAAGCCCTATTGTGCTCAATGGGTCTTACTCCCATGAAACTGTCTTCAGGATTCCTGCCTCCTTTCCAGGTTAGATCCTCTTTTCTTAGCCTGGTGATTACAATCCTAACCATGTCTACTCAAAAGTAAGTCCTATTGTGCTCAATGGGTCTTACTCCCAGGAAAGTGTGGACAGGGTGCATCCTAAGGGAGCAAGGCTAGGCAGGTCTACTCAGAAGTAGGTCCCATTACAGTCAGTGGGTCTTACTCCCAGGAAAGTGTGGACAGGGTGCAGCCTGAGAGTCCTAATCCTATGCATGACTACTCAGAGGTAAGTCCCATGACAGTCAATGGGACTTACTCCCAGGCAAGTGTGGCTGGAACTGCAGCCTGAGAACCCTATCCTGTGCATGCCTACTCTGAAGTGAGTCCCATGACAGTCAATGGGACTTACTCCCAGGAAAGTGTGGCTGGCACTGTAGCCTGACAGCTCAACCTGACTACTCAGAAGTAAGTAATTTTATTTTTTTAATTTTTAATTTTTAAATTAAAAACCTCCCCACCCCTGCCCCCTGACCATGCCCCGCCCGTGACTCAGCCTGGCCATGCCCACTTCTGGAGAACCAGTTCTTGGGCCAGGCCGGGCCCACTGCTGGACATGTCCTCTTTTTTAGCCTTGTGTCCTGGAAAAATTTCACTGTCATCCTTTCCTTGTGAACAGGCAGCATGTAGCCTACCCAGCGAAAATGCACGCATGAAGTGCATCACATAAAAAGTGGGACAAAGTACATATGATCTTCCCCAAGCACCCGTATAATACGTTCTGGGACTCTTTCACATAAAAAGTGGGTCAAAGCACACATGATTTCCCCCTCCCAAAATCCAAGCACCCCAATAGTACTCTGGCACATATTCATATAAAGCACACGCGATCTTCCTCCAAAAGGTCCAAACAAACCAAACATACGTATTTATATACCGCCTTTCAGGTCATCAGATTTATCTTTTGACTTTATTCTCAAGGCGGTTTATATAGGATTACTAACCCTAGAAGGGTTTTACAATTCAAAGATACATTCTCTATTTCAAGAACTCCTACATTCTTAGATGTTTCCTTTTGTGCCCACTCTCACATTCACTTGCTCGGTTATGCCTTTGGACGGACTCCACCTTCCTTTTCAGGTGTGCGCTTGACACTGCCAGCTGGTGGCCAAATTGAAAATTGCAGGTGCCAAATTTAAAATTTTTAATGTGCTACAAATACTCAGGTTAGGGGGCTTTTTCCACCCTAAAAGCCCCATTTCCAGATATGTCCAGCCATTTACAGCTTACTGGGAACCCTGTCCCTGGCCTCAGTTTTGACTGCCCGGGACTCAGACTCTTCACCCTGGTTAAACAGAATAGCAGAGCATGTAGTATTCCCATTTCCAACAGGACTGAATTCTGCATCCTTGGCATCTTCCCAGTGAGGCCAAGCTTAGATAGACATCATCAGCTGAAGTTTTACATAATAGATCTTTGGTACATTAATACTGGATTGCATTCATATTGAATAAAAATTTCCTAGTAGCCATCACTACTAGTAGCCATAGTGTGACATCTGCCTAGATTTTGGATTTTGAGAAGACAGTTTTTCTATGCTTGATTTCTTTTCAAGTGCATTGGTGTGTGTGTGTGTGGTGCACAATATTGACCTCATTTGTTTTGCCTCAAGGGAGAAAAATCAATTTTTCTAATTATTTACAACTATGCAGTTTTCTTTTAAAATGATCCCCCCATTAGTATAAAGTTATTGATCTTGAAAACGGGCTCAAAAATTAACTTGACAGCTTGCCCAGCCTTTCCACACTTGGATAATTTCTCTGCTTGACTCATTATGTATGCTGAACTTTTAACCCTAACCAACTGCAACCTTTCATAGGGGAATTACTGAAATACCATGTAATAAACATGTTTTTATTATGAATAAGACAGGTGAATAGAGGAAAGCTCCCAATTGCAGTGGAATTAGATGAAGGGGAAATGGGAGTGCTGGAATGATTGATCCACTGGTTTACTACCTTGAGACTTTTTATTGCATGGGAATTTCCTCTCGTCTAGCCCAATGGAAAGGAAAACGTTTGCCTTCTTATAACTGCAGCAACAGTGCTTGTTATGGTCATCTTAAGATGAGTATTGCTGCCAAGGAAGAAGTCCTTATTACTTACCCACCGAGTCTCTCCAGCCGTTAACTTTCCTTGTGTGATCAGAGACATACAATGACTATTCATCCAATGATACAGAATTTCCTAATTTTGATTTGCAAGCAGCAGTATCCCCCTGAATTACACTTGCTTGGGAGGCAACAATAGGTTGGGGGCAGTGCCAGACTTACGTATAAGCTAAACAAGCTATTGCTTAGAGCCCCATTCTCTTGCCCCCCCCCCCCAAATCTAAATTGTATTTCAGTTCAACAATTACTTTGATAAAATATATATTTTGTTATGTGCAAATGGCTTTAGATACCTATTAGGTCCATCAATTACCATATAGCATATATTCAACACAAAAATGACAATTTGTGTGTGTGTGTGTTTGTGTAAATATACTAGTGCAAAAGTCTAGTCCCTTTGCAGAGACAATTTGTTGTTGACAAAGGACAGCTGGACATATAAAGGGCCCCATTACCTTCAATAGCATTGGGCCTAAATCTGGCCCTGGTTGGGGACAACTGCTTTCAAGTCCTTTTTGTGGACTTCCTTAGAAACTCTGGTTGGACATCTTGGGACGAAGGATTCTGGACCACATTAATCCAGAAGGACTTTTCTTATGCTTTTCAAAATGGCTTCTTTTGGAAGAAGCAGTTGCCAATATGCAACCCATACAAGAATACACACTATCTTATATTCAGAATTTAATAGCATAAGTAGCTCTTTTAGAATTCCCTAGAACTCTCTTCACAGAACTTCACAGAAACAAACCATGCTTTGATATGATGAAACAAACACTTTACCCTTCAACCTCTGAAATAAGCATACTGGACAAAGAAGAGCCAGGCAAGGGGGTGGGGGGAAAGCACAATGATGATTCACCTTCAATCTGTCAAGACAGACAGATGGTTGACAAGTGGTCATCAAACCAAACATGGCTTGGATCTGATCTGCAAATCACACTATAATCAAACAATGGTTTGCGTGTATATTTTTCCTTTGGAATAGCACACAGTGATTGCATCCCAGGAAAGTGATGTGAGGGAAACCTCACAAACCATGGTTTGCCTGTCCATCTGAAAAACAAATCATGATTTGGAGTCTAAAATGTTGGTTAGTAAAAACCCTGGTTGATGAAATGATCCATACCACTGATTGGACACAAGATGTCTGTATGCTATGAGGATGTTGTATCTGTTTGATAAAGGAAAAAGGTATGTTGTCTTATCAGACATTGATGAAGTGCCCAAAGTCATGCAATATGTCAGTGGCAAAGGTAGAAATAACAATTTCAGTCCATACACAATAGATCCAAGACTTCTCTTAATTACCAAAACAAATCCCATCCAACTTTCCAGCACTGGTGCAGATGCAGTGCAACCCCAAGGTAAGGGAATCACCAGAGGTGTAACAAGGGTATAGCAAGGAATGCGATCTGCCACAGGTGACAGGGCACCAGGGGGCACCACTTATACTCCTCACTGGCATTATATATAGATAATGCCATCTATATGGATAGATTGTGTGTGTGTGTGTGTGTGTGTGTGTGTGTGTGTAAATATATTAATGCAAAAGTCTAGTCCCTTTGCAGAGATCTCTTCTGCTGCATGTAGGAGGTTGGACTAGATGACCTCCTAGGACTCTTCTAGCTGTTTTGATAAGGGCAAAATTTCAGTCCTTGCCACAGGCGAAATTTTGGCTAGGATGCCTCTGGGAATCACATTTCCTTATTTTGAGGAGACCTCTGTTATTGCCTCCCCGCCAAAGGATGCAACTCACACTCCTTTGGTATGACTGGACTGGAAATTTGGATAAGATTGGGTCTACTGTCTGGTTTTTAATTCAACATACATTTGAAAATAATTACTAATTTCCCCTTGCCTTCCAGCAACACACTCATTTCCCAATATGTAACTACACTTAGAGCTACACTGTAGAGAAAAGATGCACATGCTTTTTGGAGTAGGACAACTGGGAGCACATTTCTCCACAGCAGTTATTCCAGGAAAGGCTAGTGTGCCCCAAGGATCACGTTTTATTTGCTTAGCAAGATTTATTAACCATTCTGTCTTCAAAATCAATTCTTCCAGTATTAAAAATAAGAAAACGAGAGTGTTCCATTATTAAATACACAAGCATATTAACTGAACCTCTGTGCTTCCTAGCCCTGAAGCCCTCAGATAGGGATACACGTTGCCATTTAATAAGTGTAGACTCATAAGAATCAATCTGTGAGATTACCCAAATACTCAATGGACTTGTCACAGTGGCATGAGGAGTTTAAATCTGTCATAATGATGCAGTGCAGGACAAACTGTATTTGCAGGTACTAAAGATATAGGAGAACTATTTTTCTGAATAAATATTATATATACTGAGGAGCAAGTCCTGATTCTAGATTGTAGGCCTGATGAACAAGAATTAGACCTTGTGGATCAGCTGATGGACAGCCCGATCCTATGGTGCTTTGGTGCTCAGAGGAAAAGTGATGCCGAAATGGCTGCTGTTGTATCCTGTGTGGACCAAGGTAGGTGCTCATGTCTCCTTAGAATAAAGGAGCATTTGTTCCCTTATCCTGGGTAGAACACAGCCAGTGGCAATGTGTCTTCTTCACTCCCTAACTATTGAGAGAGGCACAGACTTGAAGAGGCCTGTACTGGTCTGCAAGGAATTAGCATAGGACATGGTGGCAGACTCTGCTGCTGTCTCTGCCCCTTTCTCAGGCCTGATCCTCCCCTTCTTCACTCTTCTTCACTCATTATTTTTCCCCCAATTCAAAATTAGTTTGATGGTTGAGACAACTGTGGGTGCAATCCAGAGTAATTACGGGATCCCTTATGTCAGCCTAAGTGGCACTTACTCTGGATTGCTCTATGCGTTTCCCATAGGGGTCCCCGTAACTAAATTGACATAAGTTGACCCGTAACTACTCTGGACTGTAGTCTCTGTTAACTTGCACAAACATTAGTTAGCTCACAAGGCATCTGGGAAAATGCATGATACATTAAATTAAAAAATAAATAAAGTTGAATTAGGGTTCCATAATTCTCTTCCACAAAACCAGGACAGGAAACCCTGTCAAACTTGTCAGTGTGTGAATGCAATTCCTGAAAACCAGGACAGTCCCGGTTTTCAGGGACATATGGCAACCCTAAACTAAATACACTTTTCAAGTATCTGAGCCATAACTATCTCACTAACCTGGTATCAGAGATCAGAGACCAGTCCCAGGTCATGACAATATTCGGCTCTTTTTATGTCAATCACTGTCAGTTTCACTCACAGACTGTGAATATCACACATGGAATAATGGAACCAGCAGGGAACAGTCACCAGTGAGCATCAAAATCTGATGCCTATAGAATGGCTATGCTTTTGCCCTTTATCAGCATGAGTATTGCTGCAAGGCTAGGAACTTTGTTACTGCTTGTTCTAGAGTGGATCTCACCCTTGGTGGGAAAATCCTCCATGACAATGGCCCCTTAAGTCCTGTGTAGCAAAGGGGATAAGTGTCTTCTCATATTTACAGCATGACACTAGAAAGCAAGACTTCAGGGTTCTGGTGTCAGCTCTGATGTAAATAACCAGTTAATACTAAAAAGTTTGGAGGAGCCCAAGGCTGGAAACTAGTCACCCTATATTAGGGAAACAAAGGTTTCATTAACAAAGATGGTACCTGATTTTTCTTCATCTGCCTGATACTGGACACACATGTTGTTCTCTGAAGCATCTGTTTGGGAGGCAGGTCACCAAGTTAAGAGCATCCAAGTTACTGGTGACCATCAGCCTCTCTGTTGGTAATAATGGAATGTTCATTTATGGATACTCAGGTGCCTACATAGGGGCAGGAAACAGTTGTGTTTCTTGGGATGTCTCGCTGCCTGGGTTGGCTCATCAGCAGTCCCAAACCTGCACTTAATATAGCATAGACATGTGAGCCTGCCTGTTCCAGCACAAGTTAGGATTGTGTTGCCTGCTGGGCTGGAAAGGGACAGTTACTCTCCCTCTGCTAAATATTGTCTAAGAAAAGAACCACTTGAAAAAGTGCCACCATGCCAAATTAGCAGGAATGATTTTGCTGAAATTTGCTTTGAGATTTACCAAGTACTGTACTTCACTGGGTTTTAAGTGCTGATTTTGTAACTTTTGTTGTGCATTGGGAAAGACTTATTTTAAATCAACAATAAAATGTGCACAGAGAAACATGGCTGTTGAAAGCAGTGTGCAAACTGGAACCCTCAAGCCAGGTGAGGCTTGAAGTTCAACATGCTAAAGCATCCTGTCTATGGTCTACCGGGGGAAAAAATAGAGCAGATCCTCAGATCCTAATTTCCACCGCAAAAGAACTTGTTCAATAATGTTGGACAACTGATTAATGAGGTGAGTAAACCTGACACAAACCTGGCATACTGAAAGCAGTAAACTGAAAGCCTTGAGTAGCATATCGTGGTAATTGATGTCTTTTCAGGTTGTTGGGTCAGTAGAAGGTCCTAGTGGATAAAGGAATTAAAATTACACATCAGTCAAGGCTAATAACCTCACCTGACTCCCTTGACCAGAGTCTCTGGCTTTATAAGGCAAGCTTGGGAGTGAAGGTATATGGAAATGAAACAAGAAGTTAAATGCTACATCTGTTTAGGAGCTTCTAATGGGCATATCTAAGGGGTATAAATAAAGGATATCTGTGTTATTTGGAAAAATAATTAACTGGAGCTGGGACTAAGTCAGTGACATCTTTGGTGGATCTGCCTGATGGAAACCCCACAAGTCCCACCCTCCCCAATGTCTTACATAAGAACATAAGAAGAGCCTCCACTGGATCAGGCCACTGGCCTGTATCACACAGTGGCCCACCAGATACCACAGGGAGCACACAAGACACCCGCATCCAGGTGCCCCCCCCCCTGCACCTGGCATTTTGAGTTTGTTCACCTCTACACACACCTCTCATGGCTTGTAACCTGTGATGGTCCTTTCCTCTAGGAATTTGATCAAACCCTTCTTAAAGGCATTGAGATGAGATGCCATCACCACATCCTTCGGCAAGGAGTTCCACAGACCAAACACATGCTGAGTTAAGAAATATTTTCTTTTGTCTGTCCTAAACCTCCCAACATTTAATTTTAGTGGATGTCCCCTAGTTCTGGTGTTATGTGAAAGGGAAAAGAGCATCTCACTATTCACTCAATCTATCCCTTGCATAATTTTGTATGTCTCAATCATGTCTCCCCTCAAGCGCCTCTTTTCTAGACTGAAGAGCCCCAAACGCTGCAGCCTTTCCTCATATGGAAGACCATCAATCATTTTAGTCGCTCTCCTCTGAACCTTCTCCATTTCCTCTATAGTGTTTTTGAGATGTGGAGACTGGAACTGAACACAATACTCCAAATGTGGTTTCTTAAAGCCAATATATGGCACGGAGAAGATAATAAGAAAGCAAATGCCTCTGAGTTCATGCAGAATGTATGACTCTCCCTAGTGAAGCAATATTGTCCAGTTTGTTTTTTTTTTTGTTCAGGGAGAAGAGGATGCCACCAGCCCCTTTTGGGGTGCCTGAATAAATACAACTTCTATTTGTCACAAAATCACAAACCACTCCTGTTTTGCATCAACGCCTGTGGGACTGAAGCAGAATTAGGTTTGATGTAACCTCTCTCTCTCTCTCTCTCTCTCTGATTGGCCCTGCTGCTCTCAGCTGCATAGAAGAGGCATTTGGGGAGCATATTCCATCTGTAATGCAAGCACCCACTAACAACTGATTTGGTGCCTGGTGGTGCCCGATGATATCTGCTGTCTGGCACTTTTGCTCGTGGTGCTCAATGCCTACTGGGAGCCAGTGCCTGCTGCCCAGTAAGGATGTCTGATGATGCCTGGAGCTGTCTGCTATCCACTGCCACCTGGTGGTGCCCAGTGCTTGGTGGTGCCCAGCGCTGGATGGGGATGCATGGTGCCCTGTGGTACCTAGTGCCCCGTGCCTGGTGCTCAGTAGGGCTGCCTACTAGGAGCTGTACTTCTCTGGAACCAGAGTCTGGTAGAACTTTTTAGGCCTTAGGGAGCAAAGTGAAAATCACACTTTTATTTTTCCCTTACTTGAAGCCTCACTGTGCTGTATTGTTGTGATGTATAGCACTAGAGGAGTTTTCTCAACTGGTGGGCCAGAAGAGTCTTTGCTGTGTCTGCCACTACGAAGTAACATGGCAAATGAATTAAGAAAAAATATTTTGATTTGCTCCCCATCTTTAAACATTGATTAGGACCTAGAAGAGGAAAAACAAAATGTCAAGCTGAGTCTTAGAGTTAATGAAACCTAAGACATTTCTAATTCTGAAACAGAAAATAAAAAGTTGGGAGAAAAATAATTAATGAAGTATTTGCATGTAAAAGCAAAGATACTCCAAATGAGGGCCACTTCCCCTTGACCTAAGGACTGCTACGTCCTTGTACAGTTTTCAGCGGGCCCTAAAAACATTCTTATGGAAAAAGGCTTTTTAATTATTTTGGAGGTTGGGGGAGAGGTGCTGTTTTTAATATTGTTTTTAGCTGGTTTTTTATTGTAAATTTTTAGGAGGGATGTTTTAACGTTTTATTTATTATTTTAACAAATACTGGGCTGTGGGTGGAGCAAGTGGCTAAGACACTGTGCCTGTTAACCAGCAGGCCAGGTTTCAAGACCTGGGTTGGCCCCACAATACAGGGTGAGCTCCTGTCCTTAGACCAGCTCTGCGACGCAGCTGGATCCAGTCGTATTGGTTCTGCCTTTCCATTGGACTAATTCAGTGGCATGGAGAGGGGGGATTTGCTGCTTGGGTAACAGCAAATCTTCCATAACCCAGGCTTTCGTGCTTCCCATGCAGCGTATGCAGCGCCGAGCACGATACCATAGTCTTTCAAGACAGAAGGAGGCCTGCTTTTATTTTAACTGTATTTTAATTGTATTTTAATCTGTTTTTATCTATTTTAATGGTGTTTTATTGTTGTTTTTAATTGTTGTCAGCCGCCTTGGGTTCCATTTTATGAGAGAAGAAAGGTGGGACATTAATAATAATAATAATAATAATAATAATAATAATAATAATAATAATAATAATAATAAAAGTAATAAAACCTGAGAAAAATGCGACTACTGAACTCTGGAGAAACTTATGGGAAACTGAGAAAGATTATAACAAGAGGTGCTGTGTGGATAAAAGAGTTTGAAGAACAATTCTCCAAGAACAAAATGGAACAGATGGAAATAACAACTGAAATGATCAGACAGAGAGTGAAAAGAGTTAAAAACTGGACTTCACCTGGTAATAATCAGCTTCATGGGTTCTGGCTCAAATACCTGACTAGCCTGCATGGAAGAATGGCTGAACTATTTAATGAAATGCTACAAACAGGTAACATCAGCCAGTGGTTAACAACTGGAAGGACTCTACTAATACAGAGGGATCCAGCAAAAGGGATAGCACCAGGAAACTTCAGGCCAATAATGTGTCTACCCACCATGTTCAAGCTGCTGACAGGCATCATAGCTGACAGGATTCAGGATTACTTGGAAGTAAATAACATCTTACCAGCGGAGCAGAAAGGCAATAAACGGAGAAGCAGAGGCACAAAAGATCACCTCCTGATTGATAAAATGATGCTGGAGAATTGTAAAAGCCGGAAAACCAATCTGCACATGGCTTGGATTGACTATAGAAAAGCCTTTGATTCATTGCCACACAGCTGGATCATAAAATGTCTGGAGTCCATCAGGGTCAACAAAAATTCAACAAATTTCATTGAAAATGCAATGAAACTCTGGAAGACAGAATTATTTGTAGCCAATGAAAGTTATGGACTTGTCAACATTAGACAGGGAATCTTCCAGGGGGACTCATTGTCCCCATTGCTGTTTGTCATCGCGACGATCCCTTTGTCAGTGATCCTACAGAAAGCAAATCTGGGCTACCAAACTGCCAAAAATTCACAGAAAATTTCACATCTATTGTACATGGATGATTTGAAGCTCTGTGGAAAGTCAGAAGCAGAAATCCAGTCACTCACCAATACAGTCTGAGTCTTTAGTACTGAAATCAACATGTTGTTTGGCCTGGACAAATGTGCCACAGTGGCATTAAAGAAAGGGAAGATCATGGAAAGTGATGGCATTGAAATGCCGAATGATCAAACCGTTAAATGCCACCAGCCTGAAGCCTACAAATACCTGGGCATACTGCAGCTGGACAATATCAAGCACGGGCATGTAAAAACTGTGGTAGGCAAAGAATACATACAAAGGGTTAGAAAAATTTTGAAGAGCAAATTGAATGGCTGCAACATTATAAAGGCTATAAATACCTGGGCCATACCTGTAGTTAGGTATACTGCTGGCATTGTGAACGGGACACAAAAAGAACTGGATGACTTGGATAGGAAAACAAGGAAATTAATGACCATTCACTATGCTTTACATCCACGTAGTGATGTTGACAGGCTGTACCTGCCTAGAAGATCAGGAGGCAGAAGTCTTTTGCAAGTGAAACAGTTGGTGGAAGAAGAATAACATGCCCTAGCAGATGATGTGCGAGAGAGCCAGGAATCTGCTCTGACTGAAGTCAGCAAGAGAAAGTTGTTGAAAGTGCAGCAGACCAACTATGAATATTGCAAAAGTGCAATTCAGGCTCAGACTGCCAGTTGGTAGAATAAAGTATTGCATGGCCAATTCCTTGCCAAGATCGAAGGAAAAGTAGATCAGGATAAGACCTGGTTGTGGCTCACGAGTGGAACACTGAAGAAGGAGACGGAAGGCCTGATACTTGCTGCCCAAGAACAGGCAATCAGGACAAATGCCAGAGGTCAGAATTGAAACATCAGCCCATGACCTCAAATGCCGGCTCTGCAAAGAAGTGGATGAAACCATCGACCGCATTCTAAGTGGCTGCAAGAAGATCGCGCAGACTGACTACAAACTGAGGCACAACTCTGTTGCCCAGATGATCCACTGGAACTTATGCCAAAAGTATCATCTGCCAGTGGCAAAAAACTGGTGGGACCACAAGCCTGAAAAAGTGGTTGCAAATGAGCAGGTCAAGCTTCTGTGGGACTTCAGACGGACAAGGTCTTGGAACACAATACTCCAGATATCACCATCATAGAAAGCAGTAAGGTGTGGCTTGTTGACAGTGCCATACCAGGTGACAGCAGAATTGAGGAGAAACAACTGGAAAAGATCTCCCTCTACCAAGACCTAAGAATCGAATTACAGCATATCTGGTGTAAGCCAGTGCAGGTGGTTCCAATGGTAATTGGCACACTGGGTGCAGTGCCCAGAGACCTTGGCAGGCACCTGAAAAGTATTGGCATTGACAAAATATCACTCTGCCAACTGCAGAAAGCCACTCTTCTGGGAACAGCATGAATTATACGCCACTACATCACACAGTCCTAGACTCTTGGGAAGGGTCTGACTGGTGATGTGAATGAAACCAGCATGAAATTGTTTGCTGTGTATTTATGGGTAATAATAATAATAATAGATATTATATGGGTGTCAGTGGTGTAGTTGAAAGAGGTTCAACACACAAGCCCTACAATCCAGAGTAACTACGGGAGCACGTAAGAAACATTACGTGTACCCGTAGTTACTGAACCACCTAATGAAAACCTATAGGAAATTCATATTGCAGTCCAGAGCAAATTGTTCTTACACCAGAGCAAGGACTCCCTGTAGTTACTGTGGATTGCGCCCTATGTTTTGCAGAGAGCCTCACTGCAACATGCAAGCAGCTCCACATCCTCACCTTTGGAACCATTCTGGGCGGGCGGTGTAAAATGGAGGAGAATGCTTCCGTTTTGCTCCCTCCACCTGGAATGGCTCTGAAGAGGAGATGAAGAGGCCACTTGCATGCTGCAGTGAGGCTCCCTGCAAAACTTTAGCTATGATGCTGGTGGGAGTTTTGTGACTTGGAACTACAGTGGTGCCTCATATAAAGAACTTAATTTGTTCCAGAGGCATGCTCTTTAAGTGAAATGATCTTTAAGTGAAGTGGATTTTCCCATAGGAAATAATGCAAACTCAGATGATTGGTTCCACAACCCAAAAAATATTCATATAAAAACTGGATGTAAAAATGATGACAAAACACTGGAATTGAATTCAAAACATGCATTCGGTGTGCCTGATCCTATGAAGTCTACTTAGGCTGAAATCCTAAAGATACTTTCCTGGAAGTAAGCCCCATTTAACACAATGGAGGTTACTTCTGAGTAGACATGGTTAGGAGGCTGCAGTTAAAGACACTTTCCTGGGAGGCTCACCTGGGCTGCTGCTGGAGGTTCAAGATGGCTGGTGGAGGCACTTGGGGGCAGTTAGCGGCAAGCTGCCTCTGGCACCCCCAGGCAACTGCCCCAGGTTGGGGGCAATTAGAAGCAGCAGTGCTGGCTGGCAGCCCTTTTAAAGAGCCTCCATGCGGAGTGTCAGGTCTGCATAGCACGTGTGCCCATAGCGCGCTTGCTTGTTAAGTGAAGCGGAACTTGTTATGTGAAGCAAGATTTCTTGGAAATTTATACTTGTTATGTGAAACGCTTGTTGTGTGAGGCGCTTGTTATGAGAGGTACCACTGTACTAGAAAATAAGTAATGGGGGCTTTTGGAAAGGAACTCTAACCCTTCTTTTTTTTACTCCATGACTCCAAGACAAAACTTTGAAACATTGTTCTGGAAAGCAGAAGTCATACAGATCTGCTCTGAGTTCTACATGAATTGTTGACAAGAAGGCAAAGAGGGATTGGAAGTGATAAGGCAAAAAACCAAGAGGATAAGGGGAAAAGTCAATTAAAAAACTGATCTGAACTCAATAGCTACATCTTAGATTCCAATGACCCAGAGATGTTTCAGGTCTGTTATGATTGCTCTAGGCTGCAGCAAAAATAATGCAATAATTTCTTGTGTTATTGAGCTTCCCTTTGGATGGTTCACACAAAGGTTTCAACAGAGGTTGTGACTCCCTTCTGAAGGGTGCAAACTGAGGGCTCAGTGAGTGCGTTAATGTACCTCCTGGGCATACCAAGTCATTAGCTGTTGGGCACTGGGCAAAGAAACAGGGTTTGCAAAAGTTCCACACTTGGATGCAATATCATCACTTATAGTAATGAAAACTTAGTGGAAAATGTGTTTTGTTGCTGCCCCAGCTGGATCTCTGCTTTCTCGTAGGATTTTAAGTGCTGCTATTTTAATTGCCAAATATTTTACCGCTTTAATAGAAGCTAGCTAGGTACTAATATTCTCTTTTCTTTCCATTCCTCCTGCTAATGCTTCCTTTTGAGAAGATTCTCCAGCAGATCAATGTACAGCTTTTACGTTATCATGAGTTTGGCTGTTTTAATTTCTGTGAATTACCGGTAATTTTTGCAGAGTCCATCACAGAACAGCTGTTTTTCATGTAATGCATTTGTATTCCATCTTTTATTCATGTTCAGTGGCATTCCTAGTCAGTGTGTCCATGCAGCCACCGGGCAGATCCACAGCAGCTTAGCTTCAACTAGAAGGCTGAATCACATTTATTTAAAGTATGTATAACATGCTTTTTACCCTAGAACAGCGGTTCATAAACATTTCAGCCTGGGAAACCCTTCTGAGAATGACAATCTTTCTGTGAATCTCCCAGAAGTGATGTCATCAACCTGGAAATGATGTAATGGCCTGAAGTGACATCAAACCAGGAGTGACATCACTGTAATGCCTGAGCTCCTCCATGACTACTTGGAAGTAAGTCCCACTGACTCCAATGAGACTTACAGCACAATCCAGAGTAACTACGGGACCTCTTACGTCGACGTAAGAGACATTTACATTGACGTAGTTATGCCGCCACCTATGGGAAACCTATGGGAAATGCATAGAGTATTCTAGAGTAAATTTTTCTTACATTGACGTAAGAGGTCCCGTAGTTACTCTGGATTGTGCTGATACTCAAAGTATGGATTGCAGCTTGAATGCCCCATACAAAGATAGGGCTGGAAGCCAACAGAAGGCAAGCAAAGCAATTTCCTGACTGCTCAACCAGAGATGCCTGAAGCTGGGTAACCTGGTGAGCTCCAGCAAAAGCCACACTCTGCCCCATAATACCTCACCCCTGCGGCCAATGGGCTATTTTGTTGCTGCTGCCACCACTGCTTCTGCTCTTAAGAACATAAGAAGATCTATCTCACAGTAACCCACCAGATTCCTCAGGGAGCACTGAAGACAATAGGAGATTTGCATCTTAGTACATTCTAGCATTCTAAGGTATCCTACTAATAAAACCAGGAGGTTCTACATACCCACCATGGCTTATAACCTGTGATGGACTTTTCCTCCAGAAATTTCTCCAATCCCCTTTTAAAGGTATGTACGTAGATTAGACACCATAACTACATCCTTTGGCAAGGAATTCTATAGACTAATGGCAGAGGGGAGAGCAGGTGGCATGGAATCAGTTGAACACTAGTGATGTTATACACCCAACAGGAGTATAAACCCAAGAATTTCACAGCTAGTGAAGCAAATGCAAGCACAACCATCATATTCAATGCTTTTTTCTGGGGAAAAAATGTGCCGATACTCACCCCCCAGGTCATCCCCACACAAATAAGTATTAATTAGCTGCTGGGGTGGGGGCAGGTAGGAAAAGGTGTTGGTACTGAGTGAGCACGCCTAGAAAAAAGCCCTGATCATTTTAATGCGAAAAGAATCTTCTTTGTTACGGATTATCAATTTAATAGTGCAGGTGTGCAGGAGTGGTGGGTTGTATGTGGTCCTCAGTGTCTCCAAATTTTGCTTTAGTGTTCCTGAGTTCCAAAAGATTGGGAACCTCGGAGCTAGTGGAAGGAAAGTAGTTTGTAGAAACTTGAGTGAATTGAGCAGGAGTGGGCAGGAGTGAATTGAGCAACACTAGAAACAGCTTGAAAGACCGTGGATGGTTCAAACTTTTTTTTTTTAAGGAAACTGATTCAGTATAAGTGGTTTTATTGTCAGTCTCTAGTGGTCTGTTTGCTTCCACTAGTCTCTAGTGGTATACAGTATTTGTAAATAAACCAATTGAAAAGTTCCCTTTATTGTTCTTGCTCTCATCCAAAATAAACTCAACCCTGTACTTTGCCCTTGGAATTCTCACCAGTTGAGGTATGGGGTAGGCACATAATAGTAAGTATATACATTATAACAGCAGGGGAAATAAGGACAAGCTTTCCTTTATTTGCTCAAGTCTTGTTTTTTTTCTTGCATAATTTCAATTGGTTTGGCTTTTTCCACACCGGCTTGGAGGGTCTTATTGACGGAGCAAAGTGATTCTTGTTCACTCTGTTAGGCGCCTGAGAAGTGAAATTAAAAACCAGGCAATTTAAACAAGCGTATTACAAAGCTGCTATTGTATTGAAACAAGAATGGGGGATAATTTCTCCGTTTAATTCTTTCTTAATGGCTGGTTGGCAAGTATAATCATAGGCTTTTAAGCTTTGGATAGGTATTTCTGCCCACGTAACATCTGGATGAGTTCTAACTCATCACACTTGAATTATAAAGCAACAACAGGGCTTATCAAGGGATTTGTACAACAGTGGTAGGAGGAGTGCTCTAGTTTCAGAGGACCGGGTAGGTGTCAGAGAGAAAACAGAAGCATGCTGCGAGCCCTGGAGTATGTGACACCTCTGTTCTTTCTGGTTATCACCCGAATACTCAAATTCTTTGGGAAAGTTTGGTTCTTTAAGCATTCATTTACTTAAAGTGTCTTCTTTCCGGACAGTTTCTTAAAAAAAAGACTGCCATACAAACAACACCATAAACACTTTTTTATGAATAATACAGGCTCAAGGGCAAACTGGACATTATGACAATCAAGTGATTTGGCGTAGAACATCATTCGTATGCTGGTGATACTTGGATCTTTCTCTTTTTTATCAGATTCCAGGGTGGCTGGAATTAAGAATCTGGAATGTTGCCTAGATGCAACTTTGATTTCGATGAAGGCTAATAATCTGAAATTAAATCCAGATAAGACAAGTCCTAGTTCAGAAAACTGGGATTCAAGTGTTGCAATTATTGCAGTATGTGGTAGCCCATGTGCACATGGGAGTTTTGTGGATTGACAGTCCATAAACATAAGAAAAGCTCCACTGGATCAGGTGAAAAACCCATCTAGTCTGACTTTCTGTATCTCACAGTAGCCCACCAAATGTCTCAGGGAGCATAGAAGGCAACAACCCAACTGCTCTTAAAATCAGGAGATTGTGTTGTGTTGGTGGTTAATACCACTCAGAAGATGCAAGCTCAACTTTCTACTTGCCCATGAGATTTCATGGCTCAGCACAGCTGACTTATGTAAGGACAAAAGAAAGGAGCCATTAACTGGGATCCTTGAAGGAATGGTATATATAAATATTGAAAATGAATAAAATAAAATAAAAAGTTCCCCTATGGCATGGTTTGTTGCTGGGCAAGTAGCAAAATGTCAAAGCACAGAGCTACGTAGTATCCAAGCTGCACTTTAAATTATGCTCATTGTTTGGCTTGAGACTGAGAGTAAGCAAAAAGAAAAAGGAAAAAGTTTCTTGATGTAAGAAAAAATGCAGTGGAGACTTGATCTGGCAAGGAAAGAAGGTTTACTTTTCCCCTACATACTAGCATCTATTTGCTAACAGCATTCCCAGAATTCTAGGCAGTGTAATGTACCAGATATTCAGATATTCCTGCCAAGTGTAAGTACCAGATATTCAGTTGTTCATTTAACAAGATTCAAATCTGCAAAACAAACTAAACCTAGCAAGAGCAATCACCAAGCCCTCCTTAACTCTTTAGTTTAACCTACCATCTTGGCAGGAGGGTACAACCTGCATTTCAGGCCCTATGAACATCAGCTGCTGTCTAAAACGAAGTAAGCAAGCAACTTTAGCTATAAAGCTACATAATAGCATAAGAGCACATCCTAACCATGTCTACTCTGCTATGAACTGAACTGCACAGTCCTATTACATATGTTAAACAGAGAGCCTCTGAATTAACACATAAGACACATTAAAGAAGGATTTGGTCAATGGTTCTTCTGGTATCATGTTTACAATGAACTATGTTTACACAAAGGCTGTGAAGGCCAAAATTTTAAGAAGTTGATGAATAAAAATATATGTTATGAACTTTTACTATATTTATAAATAAGTTAGAAAATGCACAGTTCTTAAGTAATCATTACCAGTTGGTTATTTTTCAGGAACTGGTCTTGGGTGAAATAAAACTAAACTATATTCAGACAACCCCTAAGATTAATCCTTGACTTATCTGAGGGTCACAGAAAAGTCTATGGTTTTTGACTCAAAACCTGGCCTCTGCCTATATGTAAGATTGACTTGAACATCAGTATCTATGATAGCTTTCAAGCTAGGGAGAGTCCTTCTTTGTATAGAAAAAGTCAGAATATTTTCTATTCTAAGCTAACGTTTCCCAACATCTCCAGCCATTTCTCCTCCTTTATTCCCTTTCTTCATTCTTCTCTTCTTTCTTCATGTTTAACATTCACTGTTACCTCTCCCCTAATGTTTTTATGTAGCAAGCAATATGATGTGGTTTTGTAATTTAATGGAACTCAGTAATTTCATTTTACAATTCACTTGAGATTCTTATGTGGTGTTCAAGAACATACATAAGCTGAAAGTTATTTTTCATTCCCCATTTTTACTGGCTTTTTTGTTTTGCAAAACTGTAATCATAGATAAGAAAAAAGTTTAATTTACATAGTTCAAGTAATGGAGAATTCTTCACACTTATGGGCAGAGCGCTCCAGTGATTAATCACACTCATGGCAAAGAATTTTCACTTTATTCCAGCTTGAAATCTTCCAGGTTTTTTTCCATTTAGAAACTTGTTCTTCTACAGCATGAGGCTAATATGCAATTAACTTGGGCAAATTAGGAAAAGGAAAATGTATACCTGAGAACCATGCCATTTTGTTGAATCCTTACAAAAAAGGAATATGCTTAAATCCCGAGGTTTAATAAGTTTGGTTATGCACCAGTTCAAATTATCTTATTCAAAGAATAAGGGTTTGTCATTTTTTAAAGCAGCAAAATAGAATCCAAGACACAGAATAGCTTTAAAATGCTGTTCTGATATGCTGGTAAAACAATTTCTCTGAATGGATGGAAACAGGCCATGGAACTGTATGGGGCCTTAATGAACACGACGTTCAACGATGCATTTTCTTAAGTATCAGCTAACTACACTGACAGTAATCTTCATTCATTTTCTAAAGGTGTAAAACAGGTGTAAAAGTACGGCCTGCGGGCTGGATCTGGCCAGGCAGGGCCCTCAATCTGGCCTGCCGGGGCCCTCAATCCGGCCCACGACCTCCACACAGCCTGGCGGGGGTGCAACGCCCTCAGCTGTGCGGGAGGCTGAGAACCAGGGTGCGTGGTATCTTTGCGCGCCCAGAGGCTCCTCCTCACGGGGGGCCTCAGGAGTGCCCGTGCGGCACCACCGTGCTGCAACAGCCTCTCCCCGCTGGCCACCGTGCTGCAACAGACTCTCTCCGGCTGGGGGTGGGTTTAAAGCCACCCGCGCTGGTCCTTCACACCTCTGCAGCCTCCCCCCAGCCGGCTGGGGGGGGGTTTTAGAGACACCAGAGGCTCCGACAGATCCCAAAGTTAAGCCCCCAGGGAGTGTTTTAAAAATGTAGGGCAAAATGTAGGATGCCCAAAAGTCCGGATTATAGTCCGGCCCCCGACAGTGTCTGAGGGACACTGTTTAAAGAGTCTGAGGACCCCTGGTGTAAAACATTGGGCTGCCTTATCTGAATTTACAAGGCCAGTTTTTCAATATCAAACTACTTTCTTGTATTTCTTGCTAGCTTTGATGCAGCTTGGTGGGAAGGGAGCAGCAGGAGGGGCATCAAGATACATTACATACCAGAGAGGTAGAGTGGAAAGAAATCACTAAGCATGGATACTGTTTCATACCCAAGTCACTAAAAATGAATAGGTATAACCTAGCTAACTGCAAAATATTTGTCCACGATTTTGTTTCAACGTGTCTCAGGTGGGAAAAAAAGATATTGTTATGGGGCGACACAAGGGTGTGGGGCGAGCGTGTCACCCTTGGGATGTGCATTGCCCCCCTGGAACTGTGCATGTGCCAGCTAGCCCATGTTAGGTGGCCTCCTAGTGCTCCCTTGAGGGAGGAGCTACCAACCCCTCCCTCAGAGGAGCAATTGGGCCAGACGCCATTATGTATGGACTAACTTTGCCCATATACAGTGGCGTCTTAGTGCTCCCCTGAAGAAGAAGTGACTATTGCCTCCCTCAGAGGAGTGCTGGGGCCTGGTGGGGTGCCGTGCAGCCTTGCGGGGGTGACACACTGAAGGAGTGTGAAACTCAGTACTGTGCCCTGTGAGGCACATCATCTGAGGCGCACCAGTTGCACCACCCCAGCAATGCCTCTGGTACTGTTCCTAAAAATATTGTCAGAAAACTCCATCATCTCTGTACCAGGAGGGAGGCAGTGGATAAGACATGCCTGGCCAGGAAGTCCCTTTAAACTGGCTTGTGTGGACGCAGAAGGGGGCTGCAGGGACTCTTCTCAGCTGCGTTCCTATCTCCCTCCTGCATCGCTCATGTCCCCTTCAAAACATTAAAGTGAGGAGAAAGGTTTTGGCTACTCCTTCCAAACTGCTCATCTTTCCTCATCTCTTCAATGACAGAAGGCGACCAGAGCGAGCCAAGAGACATCCCCAGGAGCATCCAGGGATCTCCCATTAAACTGGCTGTTGAGGAAGGGCATCTACAGTGAAGGGAATGGGGACTAGGGGCAGCAGGAAAGTGCAGCCGTGTCTGTGTGTGTGTGTGTGTGTGTGTGTGTGTGTGTGTGTGTGTGTAAGAAAGAGAGAGAGAACCCAGCACAATATGGACCTCAAGACAAAGCTTCCCCCCTCCCACACATGCTGCTGTTCTGCTTAAAATTGTTGAAATGTTTTTTTCCAGTGGTTTAGTTCACCACCAGAAAAATGTCACTTCTGGCTTCAAAGTGGTTTTTGTTATCAGTGACAATTACTGGAACGAATCAATGCATCACATATAACAAGGCCTGACCTGTAATTTCAAATAATGAAATAAAGTGAATGCTCTAATTCAGCGGTCCTCAATCTTTTTGGCCCCAGGGACTGATTCTGTGGGGAAAAAATTTCCAAGGACCAGCCCAGGGGTGGGGGGAGAGTTCTGCCTCTGGTGACCTGGAGGGAGGGCTTCCCCACCCAGAGCACAGCACAGCTGCCTCCAGCTTTAAATCCCAGTATATAGAGCTATTGCTAGTTTACTGTGGATAGGATTGCAGGCGAGAGCCCAATTTCTCAATGTATGTCCACTCAGAGCAAGGATTTTCAACCTTTTCCAACACATGATGCTTTGAAAATGCACAAGTATTTAGGCATGTAAACCTGCTATCTGGGCAAGAGACACTCTTTCAAATGGTTGTTCCTCTTTTATTTAACAGGCGGACTAACTGGCCCTCCTCACCCCAGCAATGTCTGTTATAGTGGCTTCTGCTGGTGTTTGTTTGCATCTTTTTTAGACTGTGACCAAGGAGAGGGACCCATGAGCCATTAATTTTTCCTCTTTCTTTGTAAACTGTTTTGTGAACTTTTTAGCTGAAAAGCAGTAAGATAGATAGATAGATAGATAGATAGATAGATAGATAGATAGATAGATAGATAGATAGATAGATAGAACATTGCCAAGTTTTGAACACTAAAATAGTATGATATATACATTTCATGAGTTATTAATTAACACTTGTGCTTCAGTTGACATAGGAGAAGACCTCAAGCTAGAGAGTTCACTAATCATTATTGTCCAAGATTGTAGTTCTCCCGAAACTTCAGTAGAGGTCTTTCTCAACATGAGATGCTTATTGGTGGATGGTTCTACCTGTTATCATGAGATCTACATGGAACTTCCATTTATGGAGACAAAATCCCTTTGAGTTTTGAGTATCACATGGTAGGGGAAAACAACAAGGGAGGCTGATGCCTTCATAATTTGCTTATGAGGTCCCAGAAGTCTGTGAATGGCCTGCGGCTGGAAGGAAACAAGATGTTGAATTAGATGATCCCTAGATGGACCCAGCAAGGCAATTCTTGCATACTTCTATTTTCTTTCAATTTGTATTATCTGTATAGGATTATCCAGAGCAAGTGCTACAAAATCAATGAGCTGGAACTATATATTTCTAAGTGAATGGCAGTTTAGATTGGGCAGAAAAAGGATGGCTTCCCTAAAGAGCTCTGTGCAAATAGCTTGCTGCACATGATGCAGCTTTGACGTACTCCTGGGTGATTTTAGTCTTTGTAAAACTTTCCTTTTAATTGTTTTTTGACCCAGCAAGAATTTTAAAACCAAGATCCTGGCAGCCTGACCATATAACCTTGTCAGAAAGCAAAAGGGAAAAAACTCAATAGCTTTGAGATGCACTGAATGAAACAGTGTTTCATTACTTTTCTGGACAGTTTCAATTACTGTCTTGGAATTTACACTTATGCCCATGCTTTGATCAAGATAGATTATGCTGCATAAACTCATTTCAGTTTTTTAATAACATAATTGCATCTTGAGCCAGCAAGTGTCTCACAGCTACAAAGACAAAATCTTTGCCACACAGCTTGAATTTGACCTTAGGGGTAAAGTTTTATATCATTAACTGTCTCTAAGTTTGTCAGTGATTTTAGATCCTGCTAAAAAGAGAAGAATCAAATATTAAGTTCCGCAATGCATGTTGAGCAATTTGAATGGGGCCAGCCAGTTAATGGGCTGGCCCTTTTGCCTCCCCCAGCTGGGATGGTCTGGCCGGAGGAGATGCTCGCAGCCTATTGGCTGCTATGGCCAGGGGGCGGCGCTGGAGGGATGCTGTATGTGTGCTGCCGGCAGCGTCCCTCCAGTCTTCGCCGGAGAGTCGTTGGAGAAGCAGCTCTCCAGGGACTCTCCTCAACGCTCTTTGGGGCCCGTTCTTTACCTTGTTGCCAACTTGGGGGGGGGGGCACAAGATGAGAATCTCCTGCTGCAGGCAGGGGGTTGGACTGGATGCTCCACTGGGTCCCTTCCAGCTTTAGGATTGGGCTTCCCTCACTTCAGGGACCCCTGGCTCAGCCTTCAGGGCTGCTGCATTTTGTAGAGGCTTGGCTAGAGCCTCAGGGTCTTGGCTAATTTAGTGAGGGGTTCCCCCCCCTGTTGCTGGCTGCCTTGATCCTCCACTGAGGAGCCTTCTTCTGCAGGCCCATCATGGCCGGTGGCCATTTTGGTTGCACCTCATGGTGGCAGCCATTTTATAGTGGCAGCCATTTTAATTGACTTTGGGCCTTGTGGCCAGGGCAGCCATCCTAGCTGAAGTATCTGCTTGTGGGTGACTTACCTTGCTGCATTCAGCTTTACTGGGCAGGTGGGCCTTAGGTTGATCATTGCTGCCCAGCCCCTCCTCCCCCCATTTTCTCCATTGATTTGAGTTGGGGTAGCAGTTGGGGAAGCTGCTGGTGCTTGCTGTTGGTGCTGTGGCTGCTGGTGACCACTGTTGTGTGGTGCTGCCTCATCCTTGGTGCTGCTGCTGCCTCTACCTTATCCTGCTTCCTGGCCTGGTCTTCTGCTGCAACTCTGCTGTTCTCTACTGTTGCTGCTATAGCAGCCCATATCCTTTTTGGTGTTAATAAAGAACACTTGTTCTGACACTAGGCCTAGGCTTCTTTTGGGCCTGCTAGGCCTGCTGTGGCTGCTGCATTTTGTTTTGCCACTAGACCTAGGCTTATTTCGGGCCTGCACATCTTTTGTATCAATTAATTACATTCAGGGTGTTAACCCCTTGTGGGTGGTGACTGTGGTGACATGGGCAGGTGGGTGCAGAAACGGGGTGGCAGGGCCCCTCGCAATCCCAACCCGTCTCCTCCCCCCCTCCTGGGCCAACTTCCTCAGATGGAGTTGGGAGTTATTGGATTGTCAAACCCTTATGGAGCGCTATAAGGCGCATAAGAGGGAGGCCAGGGAAAGGGCAGCCAACAGGGATGTAGAACCTTCTGCTGTTGTGCCCATCCGTACCTTGGAAGGGTCGGGGGGCTTTAATGTTTCGGGGTCCAAGCTCAAATGACGCCTTGGTGGACGCCAGGCTAGGTGTGCCCTTACTATTCATGGCCCCCTATGGGCATGGGGGCGTGTGATGGTCCCTGGATGGGTCTGCCTCGACCTTCACGTAGCCCCCTATGGGCATGGGGCATGTGATGGTCCCTGGGTGGGTCTGCCTCGATCTTCACATAGCAAAGGGGCCAGACATTTGGCCATGTCCGTGAAGGAAAAGATATGGAGAGGCGACTACGTCGACCTCTTCAGTCCTACCCTTCCCTGGTCTGGTCAGCCTCGGAATTTGAGCTTTGGATGCAGGTCGTGGCTACTGCCGAACCCATCCAGGGTGACCGCCCAGACAGCGGTTACCTCATTGCTCGCAACCCTTCGTCGCTACCCAAGGCGTCTTTGGGCGCCTTGGGGGCGCAAGGACAAAGGGCTTGCTATGAATTTGGTCTATAGGAACTTGTTTCAGGACTTGCTGCCCCCCCCTCTTTTAGCCACCTCTGTACAGTGTGTGGCGGAAAGCACCCTGCCAGCGCCTGCTCAAGAGCGAAAGGGTTTTAAGGTGCCGGGGCCAGAGGTTGCTGTAAAAGGGGCCGACCCCAGTTAAGCTGTCTGTGTTGACTGCTTTGCTTGAGGCCTACCCTGATAGGGAGGCTGCTAGGTTTTTGTTGAGTGGTTTCGTTGTGGGTTTCCGAATTCCGGCCCCTCGCCCGGCTCAGGCTTTCTGGGCGGCGAACTTGAAGTCGGTTAAGGGTAGGGAGGCTGTTGTACGTAAAAAGTTGGCCAAGGAGGTTGCCACCGATGGAGTACTTGGTCCTTTTACGTCCCCCCCTTTTCCGAATTTGAGAGTCTCCCCTTTGGGTGTTGTACCCAGGAAGGCCCCGGGCCAGTTTCGGGTAATTCACCATGGTATTCCCCCTCACCTGTGCTCGGTTGGGTATACTTTACTGGATGAGGCAGTTCGGCTTTTGCGAACCTGCGGGTCTGGGGCCCTTATGGCCAAGACCGATGTGGAGTCAGCCTTTCGGCTGCTCCCTATTCATCCAAGTGATTTTCTGCCTGCTGGGTATGTGGTTTGAGGGCGGGATTACGTTGACAGAGCTCTGCCCATGGGTTGTTCTGTTTCATGTTCAGCCTTTGAGGCTTTTAGCATCTTTTTAGAGTGGGCTCTGCGTACAAGGTCCCCTTTTGGGAGGGTTGTCCACTATTTGGACGACTTCTTTTTATGGGGGCGGCGCGTATTGCTCAGTGTGACAGGCTACTTGCCTCCTTTCAGAGCCTTTGTTTAGAGATGGGTGCTCTCTTGGCAGAAGAGTTGGGGCTGCCGAGGGGCCTGCCACCACCTTGACCTTTTTGAGAATAGAATTGGACACTTTGGTGCAGTGTTCCAGGTTGCCCGAGGACAAATTAGTTACCTTGCGCTACCTTTTAGAGCAGTCCTTGCATGCGAGGAAAATCTCGCTGAAGGATTTGCTGGTGTTGGTGGGTGAACACCAACACCAAGTTAAATTTGCTTGTACGGTAGTGGCCCCCGGTCGGGCCTTCCTTCAGCGTCAGTGTGATGCCATGGTTGGCTTGCAGGCACTCCACCTTAGGGTGAGGGTGGCGGCTGCCATGAGGAATGACATGAAGGTTTGGTTGACCTTCCTGTCTGACTTCAATGGCACTTCTTTCTGTGGGGAAGTCCAGATTCTCAAGGCTGACCTGCAGGTCAATTCGGAAGCTGCAGGTGGCCACTGTTTTGGAGTTTATGTTAGGGGAAGATGGTGTGCTCATCCCTGGCCTCCTTCATGGATGGCCGTGATGTTGTGCATGATCTTACCTTTCTAGAACTTTTCCAGTTGTAGTAGCTGTACACATCTGGGCCGACCAATTTCAGAACTCTACAGTTCGATTTTGGTGCGACACCAGGCTGTTGTGCATGTTATTCGCAAGCAGACTTCTCGTTCTTCAAGGCTGATGCATTTGGTGCGTGCTTTTGTCTTGCAGTGCCTGCGCATTAACTAGGTAGTTTCAATTAGTCATATCCCGGGGCTTGAAAATGGTGTTGCCGATGCTCTGTCTCGTTTTCAGGACGACCGCTTCAGGCAACTCACCCCGGCTGCCCGTCAGGACCCAGACCCCAAGCCCGAGTGGCTGTGGAGCCTTGGACCGTGGGGGCGCAAAGGTTGATTATGGGTTCCCTGGCTCCTTTGACGAGGAGCAGCTGTGAAAGAAAGGTGGGAGAGTTCGAGGCCTTCTGCCAGGCCAAAAGTTTGCCTGTGGAATGGCCTCTGCCTGTGGACATCTTGCTCAGGTTTCTGCTTTTCCTTTTTGAATCAGGCCTGCACCCAAAATCCATTTCTGTGTACCTTTCGGCCCTGGCCTTTATGGCTGGCCCGAAAGGAGTGGTGGGTACTACCCAAAACTTTAAGGTCCGACCCACGCTGGAGGGCATGCGTAGGGACAGACCCTCGGTCCCGGATCAGAGGAAACCGGATCAGAGGAAACCGGTGACTGTCAAGATTTTGGGGTATTTATTGGAGGTCTTTGGCCGGAGCTGTAGTTCCGACTTTGAAAGAGACCTCTTTCGGGCTGTGACTCTAGTTATGTTCTTTGGGGCCTTTCGGATCAGCAAGGTTTTGGTGCGGTCTCGTTCTGCCAACCCTTCCTGGGTGTTGTGGTGGTCGGACGTGACCCTTGAAAGCGCAGTCTGTATCCTGCGGCTACGCAGGTCCAAGACTGACCAGAGGGCCCGGGGAGTGGTAATCAGGTTGAGGGCTATTCCCGGCCACACCCTGTGCCCGGTACGGGCTCTAACTCGTTATAGAGACAGGGTGGTTCATTTTGTGGGCCCCTTGTTCCAACATGCGGACGGGGCTCCACTTACATTTTTCCAGTTTCGGGCTGTTTTTGCTTGGGCTGTGGCCACTCTTGGTCTCTCTCCAGACTTTTACAGGTCCATTCCCTTTGGATTGGCGCTGCTACATTGGCCTTTAGTGTAGGGCTCACTGAAGAGGTCATCCGGTGCATCGGACGATGGCGTTCGGCTGCTTTTCGGTATCATGTACGCAAATGATGCTCGGGGGAGCTCATTTGCTGTGTTGTTTGATGAGTTGTATTCTGCCTTGATGCAGTTATTTACTGACTTTCTCTTTGTTTGTGTTGCAGACTCCTCTTCATCAAGACCTCTTCGAGTCCTGGTGATTGGCCACTCCATCCTCTTCTGGGCCCAGAAGTGGGGCCGAATGCAGTGGCGCCGGCTCCTGTCTTGGCCTTGGTCCAGACGTGTGTATTGCCTGGGCTGTCCAGAGAGGTATGGGGTGGGGTCAGCTGCTGCCCATAGTCAGTGAATTTTTACGTGACAACCCACCCCCTGATGTTTTGCTGGTGCACCTGGGTGAGAATGATCTGACCCAGACGAGGACGGTGGGCCTCAGGGTGCAGATTAGATAAGACCTATCACTTGTGAAGTGGGGTGCCCAGCTGTCCGGTTTGTCTGGTCTTCCTTCCTTCCCAGGTGGGTTGGAGAGGGGCTAAGGACATCCGGATTGTGATTTGGCCTGTATGCGGGCTACGCCTATGGGCGCATTTTTGTTGAGTGTTGGGGTGGGTTGGTGATTGATCACCGTCACGTCATGTGGCAGCTGCCCCATGTTTTTTAGATCAGATGGGGTCCACCTTAGTGATTTGGCCATAAAGGAATATGTTTGGTTTTAGTTAGGGGGCTGCTAACCTGTCTTTAATGGGGCGGTGGAACCATGTTCTAGCCAGGTTCCCCGTGTGGCAGGTGTCGTGCTGGAGTAGGCAGGATAGGCCTTCGGTGACTGCCTGAGACAGCAGGGTCAGTGCTACGCATCCCTTACCTATTGGTACCAGACCGGACGTAGGTCGGGATGGCTAGCCCTGTACCTGGGAAGTTAGGCTTGGTTCGGCCGGGCATTAATTCGGGTGTACCGAGTGTTCAGCTGCTTTGATTGACCAAGCGCCCAGCTGTCTCGACCTTCGGGTTGGTGTTGATGGGTACCCTTGCGAGGGTGACACCTGAGCCAGGCTTTCGCCATCCCTTATTTTTTAGCTACCAGCACGACAAGTTAGCAGCCCCTTTTGTTGGGTTTTAAATATGTTATATTTTAATAAAGTGGCCATCAAATCCAGCATCTGTCTCCGGCTCTTTATTCTCGGCGTGGGGGGTAATGGGGCCAGCCAGTTAATGGGCTGGCCCTTTTGCCTCCCCCAGCTGGGATGGTCTGGCCGGAGGAGATGCTCGCAGCCTATTGGCTGCTATGGCCAGGGGGCGGCGCTGGAGGGATGCTGTATGTGTGCTGCCGGCAGCGTCCCTCCAGTCTTCGCCGGAGAGTCGTCCCCACCCTCCCTCCCTTGTGCAGTTTAAGCTTTGCTGGTCGCATTTTGGGCCGGGTAGGAATTTTTGGGGTCCCTGCTGATTGGCTCTTGCCGGGACTCTTTTTTGCCTACCCTAAACTGTAATAGTGGTGAGGGAGGTTTAAATAGGTCACTTTATGGCAGGTGTCGTGCTGGAGTAGGCAGGATAGGCCTTCGGTGACTGCCTGAGACAGCAGGGTCAGTGCTACGCATCCCTTACCTATTGGTACCAGACCGGACGTAGGTCGGGATGGCTAGCCCTGTACCTGGGAAGTTAGGCTTGGTTCGGCCGGGCATTAATTCGGGTGTACCGAGTGTTCAGCTGCTTTGATTGACCAAGCGCCCAGCTGTCTCGACCTTCGGGTTGGTGTTGATGGGTACCCTTGCGAGGGTGACACCTGAGCCAGGCTTTCGCCATCCCTTATTTTTTAGCTACCAGCACGACAAGTTAGCAGCCCCTTTTGTTGGGTTTTAAATATGTTATATTTTAATAAAGTGGCCATCAAATCCAGCATCTGTCTCCGGCTCTTTATTCTCGGCGTGGGGGGTAATTATTTTTATTTTAATCATTCTTCCTACTAATTTTTACAGGCACGGGCATTTCAGAAATCAGTGCAACTTTTATATATACCAAATTTTTCATGTACTGAATACCAGAAGCCACATGATTGCGTGCATGAGCATGAACATATTAATTCTCACCCAGCTCATAAATACCTTTCTGGCATTTCTCTGGAAAGGAGATCAAGGTCTCTCAATGCTTGAGCTACATATTATTGTTTCTAGGAAAACACTATTTCCCAGCCAGCTAGTGCCTCTGTTGCTACAATAAATGCTTTATCCCTTCATGATAATCCCTTCTTGATCATGAAGGTATGGTCTAAATGGCAACAGATATGGGCTTCAAGTCTTCCCACTGAGTCTTGCTGTTAACAAATGTGATTTCCAAAAGGCAAGCCAGGATGGTAATTTTTCTGTCAGGATTGATAAGAAATACTTATACTAGATTAATTGACTTCTTTTATGAGAAATCTTTTTTGATGTCTCTGCTGATAGTACATAGACATCTGGAAGTTAATTTTCCATATTTTCAAAATATTCAAATTAGAACATATTCAAAGGGTAGGGGTGACTGGAGGAATAAACAGACAATTTAGGTGAAGATTATTAGAATTTGACAGCTCAAAAGACGTAATCAGTTATTAAATTCGTTTTAACCCAGTTATAACTTGGTTTAAACCAATTGTTTAGAGGGGACATGTTTGATAACTGCTTTCTGAAATGGTTCATTATACATTATATTATATATGTGGACAATAGCTTGGACCCTGTTTGCAAAATGTTCTCGGAAAACAATATTTTCAAATAAATATTGTGGTTTGAAAATTGAAAGTGTAGATGCTTGGGAGGTAGGGTAAATGGAAAGTGGGTCCCCTCTGGGGGATAGATAGATAGATAGATAGATAGATAGATAGATAGATAGATAGATAGATAGATAGATAGATAGATAGATAGATAGATAGATAGATAGATAGATAGATAGATAGATAGATAGATAGATGGATGGATGGATGGATTTTTTAAAAACAGCTCTGGGAAGGTAAAATTCAGGGCACATGGCTATGAAAAATTGGGTTTTTTTATTATGCATTAGACTCAAATTGTGCTTAAGGAAGTAATAGCATTCATATGAAAGATGATGGAACGATCCTGAAACACATTTTAGGAAACATATGAATTTAGGATTTCATATGAAACACATTTCACAGTACAGTGCTACCTCGCTTAACAAGCATTTCACACAACAAGCAAAAATTTCCAAGAAATCTTGCTTCACATAACAAGTTCCGCTTCACTTAACAAGCAAGCGCGCTATGGGCACGCTTGCTATGCAGCCCTTACGCTCTGCATAGAGGCTCTTTAAAAGGGCTGCCGGCCAGTGCTGCTGCCCCTAACTGCCCCCAAGTGCCCCCACCAGCCACCTTGAACCTCCAGCAGCAGCCCAGGTAAGTCTCCCAGGAAAGTGTCTTTGATTGCAGCCTCTTAACCATGTCTACCCAGAAGAAAGCCCCATTGTGTTAATTGGGGCTTACTCCCAGGAAAGTGTCTTAGGATTGCAGTCTAAGTAGACTCATTCACATTGAATGCATGTTTTGACTTCAATATCAGTGTTTTGTCATCATTTTTACACCCAGTTAATATTTTTATATGAATATTTTGGGGGTAGAGGAACCAATCGTCTGAGTTCGACTGGCTTCAGGACAGCAACCTTGGCGCATGCGCAGTGCGTGTCCTGAAACTGGTCGACCAGCATCAGGACATGCACTGTGCGTGCGCCAAGTTTGGCGCAGGTACAGTGTGCCGGGGTTGGGACCCACCCCTTGCCCTGCCCCTGGCCCTCGTTGCCCCCGCCCAGCCCTCCTTACCCCCTGACCCCGCCCCGCCCCCCTGACTCTGGCCTGGCCTGCCCACTTCTGGTGAGCTGATTGTTGGGCCAGGCCGGGCCCACCACTGTCCAGGGGAATATGTGATAATGTTGCTTTTTATGATGATGTAGGCTACAATCCAGAGTAACTATGGGAGCACGTAAGAGACATTAAGTGCACTCATAGTTACTGCAACACCTAGTGAAAACCTATGGGAAATTCATATTGCAATCCAGAGTAACTTGTTCTTTCTCCAGAGCAAGGACTCCTCTGGTTTGTGCCCGTAGTGTTTCTTGTTATCATATTTTGCAATTAAAAAGCAAATGTGGTCCAATTGTGAGAGCATGATGGGAGCCTCTTGGACAGTGCTTAAGGTATAGAGAAAAGTTTCCCTATAACTTTTGATCAGTTTTCCAAGGTTTGGAGCTTGAAAATTTCTTTATCATTCTAATGTAAAAAAGGGGGAACAGGCAAATACTTGGAACTGTATTTCTCTTTCCAGCAATTATCCTACAAATTTTAACTAGGAATCCAAGTCTAACCTGAGCCAGCACAACACATTGGTCTTTCAGTTCCTGTGGTTATGTAGGGAGGCAAGCACATTTCTGTGTACTGGCCTAACCTTCCTTCAGGAGTGGCACAGAAGTACAGAAGTGGCACTTTTGTGATACCCTCAGGTCAGCACAGGACTTATACTGGGACTTGGGATCTACTTGGGGTCTACCTGGTCAGCCTAACTATTATTATTTTTTCCTCCAAGGAGCTCAGGGCTTTGTATGCAGTTTCTTCTCACCTTTTTATCTCACAACAATCCTGTGTATCAGCTGATGTTGAGAAAGTGAGAATAACTATTCCTAGGTCATCCAGGAAGCTTCATGGTTGAGCAGGGATTTAAACCAATATCTTCTGGGTCTAATTCCCAAACAGTTATACCATCCATTCCTTGCTCTTTTCTGTTACTTGAATATGGTAACAGAGAGTAATATTCATACTTCATACATCTTGGCAAATAGAAGGAATTTAAGTGTAATCAGAGAGATAATTAAATGCCATCTAAAATCAAATTATTTGTTTAATTAGTGAAGGGTTAAAGTTGAAGCTGGCAGAATCAAATCAATAAAGTCTCACTCCCTGTCAATTTGTGTGATCCCATGAGTATGGAAATCTGGATCATACAAGTAAATATGCTTTTATGTCTGTGACAGGTACTCAGTGCCCTGGAATTAGATGCAATAACCATGGTAACAACTAGGTGGTGGAGGAAAATTACCGATATTACCACAAAGATAGGGTCAAAATAAATAGAAATTACCAATTATTATCTTTCCGTTGAAATAGAGAAGCATATTATTAACTCTTTTAATTGGCCACTTAAACAGATTTCTTGTCTAATAGTACTCAAAATGCAAATAGGTTGGCTTTTGATTAACTGTGTCCTGTGAATAGCCCTGTTGGGGAAAATGGGCTTTCTTGAGTCAAAGAAGACAGACAGAGAGCACAGTTCTAACCTAGTCAATAGTAAGCCCCATAGTGTTCAATGGGTCTTATTCTCAGAAAAATGTGTTTAAGATTGCAGCCATAAACAATTCCTATATGTAATATAAAAACTGCCACTTTGTGTGGCAACTTTGTCCTCTGTCTATCCTTATAGAGATTATTAAGAAATGGATGAAAATAAAATGGCATGTTGTAGTCTGTCCTTGTATAAATCCATTTTTCCAGCCACATCTGGAGTACCTTTCACAGTTCTGATCTTTCTAGCTCAAAATAAAACATTAAACTAGGAAGGCTTCAGAAATGACAAGCAAAATGTTCAAGACAGAAAAATGTTGGGGCAACAAATGAAACATAGAAGTTTATATGGTACAGATAAAGTGGATATAGAGACATATTTTTCTTTTTTCCTGTAATAATATTAGAATTTGGGCACCCAATGAAATGGATGTGTCAATAGGTTTAAAACAGACAAAAGAAAGTACTTTTTCATGTAATGTATAATTAAATTATGGCATTAGCTGCTGTGTTATGCTTAGGAGTTTAGGTAGCTTTCAATGGGGATTACACAAATTCATGTGGGATAGAGCAATGAATAGATAATCACAGGTGTAAGCCAAACAGAGCTTATTAAATCAGAGATAATTCACTTTGGCTGAAATCCTGAAGTGTACCTGGGCTAGCCTGTATGGCACTGGGCTGGCCCAATTCCAAGAAAGGCTAGCCAAGTTACACCAGAAAGGTTTGGGCTGGTGCAAGTCAACTTAGGTTGGCCCAAAGCAAGATGGACTTGGGCCAGCCTAGCAGTGCTAGCCAAGGCAGTTCAGGAGAGGCATGTTGAGGGAATGGTCAGCATGGCCTAAAGCAGTGAAGTTAGGCTGTATCCAGAGCCTGTTTCCAGGGCAGACATGCTCCCTCACAGCTCCTCTGACTTAGCCCACCTCACGACCAGGCGTAAAACTGAGTAGACCCATAGGGGTCTGTGATAAGCCAGAGTAAAAATTGAAGTGATGGCAAAACAATTTGAGTCCTAGGCCAACCTAAGTGCAACCCGCCGCTCAACTTCAGGATACAGCACAACAACAACAGCCCATCTTGGCACAATTACATCAGCCCAAAGGGCATGCTTCCCTTGTGCTGTTGCCTCTTCAGCAGCAGTTAGGCCAGCTAGAAGCCTCCTAGACCTGTGGATTTGGCCTAAGCACCATCCTAAATGCCTCGTAGTCATGTGGATTTGGCTTAACTGTTAGCTGAGGATATGGTCTACTTAGGCCAGCCTAGCTGGGCCATTTTTCTGACCTAAAGTCAGGATTGCATTGTTGGTCCCTAATTTTTTTTCTGAGCTCAATCTACAATGGCAGTCTAATACTTTGAAGCCCTACATGGTTTAAACCTAGATTGCCTATTTTGAAAAGACACTCTCCCTTGGCAGAATTGAGGATGGATTGCTGAGAGCTCTGAGGGAACGTCTTTCACTTGTTCCCTGATGTCAGCCCCTGGCTATAAATGGAGTACTACCACTGCAACAGTCACTTGGCCCAGGCTACCCACATGACTGGAATTACTCAGAGATCTCAGGGAAAATGTGGGGGTCTCTGGATAAGGGGAAAACCCCCTCTTTCTCAGGGTTTTGGGCATGCTAGCACTGGCAGACTTTTTATTGCGCATTTATATTTTACTTCCCCAGAGCAGTAAAATATTGAGGTGGGACTAGGAGGAAGGTCCTCCCCCCGCCTTGTGGCCAGAGCACACCAAGGCAGCAGACAGAGCAGCAGCAGCCCCAGGTCTGTGCTCCGTTGCCACCCTGACAACCAGTCTCACTCCTCTGGGACCTTCTCGCCACTTGCCCACAGCCAGCACAGCTCAGCAGCACAGCCTTGATCCTCTGGGAGCCACTGTCTGCTGCGCCTCCCCACTGCCTGGTCAGCCTGGCAGCCTCACTCCTCCAGGAGCCACTGTTCCTCACCTGCCCACCCACAGCTCTCCCAGACGGTAGTGCAACCTTGTCTCTCCGGGAGCTGCTGTCTTCCTTGCTGCTTGCCCATGGCCCACCCACTCCTGGAACACAGCCTCACTCCTCCAGGAGCCGCCGCCTGCATCACCACCTGCCGCTTCCACCACTTCTCCCCCTCCTTCTCCCCCTCCACTCACCTGTTGTCCCCTGACCCCCTCCCCCCAAAGCTCCCCACCTTCCCAGTCCCCCTCCACCCACCTGTCTTTCCCTGGACCCCTCCCCCTTCCCCTCCCATACTTTCCTATCCCACCTCTCTTCCTCTTGCATGGGTTGTGTTGCTGCAAACTGCTTTCAGGGTGTCTTACATGTATGTGTCAGAATCATGTATGTTAAAGTAACTTGCGTGGGTTGTGTTGCTGCAAACTACTTTGTGAGCGTTTTACATGTATGTGTCAGAATCATGCATGTTGAAGTCACTTGCATGTGACTTGTGTTGCTGCAAACTGCTTTGAGGGCATCTTACATGTCTGGGTCAGAATCCTGCATGTTAAAAGGTTTTCAACTTAAAAAGTGTTGAAATTAAGTACAGGAAACCAATATGAGTATTTTTGCTTTATTTTAACATGTCCTACATTTTTGTGGGTATGCTACTTTTTAAAAACCAGGTAGGAATTTTGGGTTGGGGGACAGGAATTTTGGGGAGCTTAGGAAGGATTTTTGGTTTTAGTGTCTGGTCACCCTGACCTGGCCAGGTCTTTATTTTGTCCCTTTTTGACTTATGAAGGTGTGACTGTACTGTCCTAGCCAAGGGGACCTTTGATTGGCCTAAGCTTTGGTCAGTACCGTACTTGGCCAACATTAATCAGGACTTCAGGATCTTATTTGTTTTGTGTTTGAAGTCAGATGGTGGGGTTATTGGGGCTCGGCATTCTCATCTGTTCTATTTACAATGTTATAGAAAAGCAGGTTATAAATCCTATAAATAATTTTTGAAAAATCTGTTTCTTGGTACACTCTCTCCCAGGAGTCTTTATGAGGGGGTACACACCCATATGGATACTGGCGCCTCTGTGTGTGTACCAGCAGCTGTGGGTGTACCAGTAAACACCCACAGTTTACTGGCATCTCTGTGGTTCCCAAGTAGACATTGTGTGTACCCCCACCTTTATTTCTAGAAAAAAACACCGCTCTCCCCATGGAATTGCACTAGGCTGGGTCTGTCGTTATTGTCCAAAAGGCAGCCTGTTTTAGCAACAGCTAAAATTGTTTCATTTCAACAGACATTGTGGAGGAGAGACACTGCAATTTCAACTTAAATCATGACCTAAATGTTGATTCTGATTTAACTTTTATCCAACAGAAAGATGACAGCTTTCTTGGGCATTAGCTAATTTCTGAGTTACCCAGCCTTCATTTCCTTGATTTTATTTTTGCTAGATCTTCTTCTTCTTGAATTAATTTCATTTCAGCAATGAAATATTTTCTGCATACCTCTATAAAAAGAATAAAAACTGACAATAGGGAAGCATATAATAAGAGTTTAAAATCTGTTTTTTTGGAAAGTGAGTAAATCCCACTTCAAAGTTAATATAACTCTGAGAATTCATTCCATGGATCAGTTGAGACATAGATTTCATTCTATATAGAAACAGAAAATTTTCCTATTCAGGGAGCTTTTCTCCCAGTCGGACCCCTATATTATGTTTTCTTTCTCCTGCTGTGTAATTCAACAATTTCTTCTCTCTGTCAGTGGCCTGGAAGTCTGCTGTGTTTAGCACAAGGTACGGAGGTCTGATTGCTATTATCTAACCAAAAGCAAAAGGAGCAGATATATATTTATTGCTAAATGAAAACAAGTGGCTTACGAAACCTTTGACATTCACTCTAGCATTTGTTGAGGACAATGAAGGAGACATGGTTCACAAACATGATGCGCTGAATAATACTGCAGGGACTAATTTTAACTTTGGGTATTTTTAAAGATGTCCTAACAAAAGGCTCTCTTGTATTCTGGAGGGAAAAAGTGTCCTAAATACAGCAATCCTGTCCAACAAACACTTTCACTCTCTTTAGTGGGAAGGCACTTTGTAATAAACAAAATAGCCCACACAGGAATCAGGATTTGTAAAGCTATGTCCATGCAATGATTCTGCGTCCTAAGTAATTATGCTCATATGGTTGTTTATCTTCAGTGGGATTCATATTTGGGAACAAACACATTTGGAAGGTTCATGAGTGCTCCAGCTTTATACAAAGCCTTAAAGAAAAAAATTCATATTTATCAGAATAATGCTGTTTGAGTAGGGCTGTGGGTGGCGCAAGTGGTTAAGTCACTGTGCCTGTTAACCAGCAGGCCAGGGTTCGAGACCCAGGTCGGCCCCACAAGACAGGGTGAGCTCCTGTCCTTAGCCCAGCTCTGCGATGCAGCTAGATCCAATTGTATCGGCTCTGCCTTTCCATTGGACTAATTCAGTGGCGTTGAGAGGGGGGATTTGCTGCTTGGGTAACAGCCTGTCGTCCATAACAATCTAACCTAGGCTTTCGTGCTTTGCATGCAGCGTATGCAGCACTGAGCATAATACCATAGTCTTTCAAGACTGATGGAGGCCTGCTGTTTGAGTGGTAGAAACTATTGGTGCATGACACCACCAGTGATACTAGAGGCAGTTGCACCCAGAGTGAAAACATTTTAACATATGTTTTTGTGGACGTGGTGGCAGTGGTGGCAGCGTTATATTTGATTGCTGCCTCCCATATGACAAAATTAATCTTTGCTTCAAGTCTGGGAGAGAGCCCCGATCTACCTGCCCAGAAACTCTTGGCCACAGAGACCAAAGTTCAACTTGGAGCCCAGATCTACCCTGGAAAGCAGTATCAGAGAGCAGTAAGAATGGGAGCCTATGTATACCCACCAGATAGCTTTTGATTCCAAGTCCTAGTGGGATCCCAGATTTACCCACTCATGAAAACTCAGGCACAAAGGTAAGGTTTAACAGGGAGCCCAGGTTCTCCTGGCCGATGATGGGGACTCCAGGCAGCAGAGGAGGGAGGCAGTGTTGACCACTGGCACTGGCAGGAACTCCAGGTGGTCAGGAAGGAGCTGTGGTATCAGCACTACCTCCTTCCTCTGTCTGACCAAGCTGAGTCCCAGCCAGTGGCCAGGAGAATTGACAACTGGGTGGCAGAGGATGAAGGTGGTGGGGCGAATGGAGGTGGTCCTTGTGGGATTCCGGGTGGCCAGCAGGAGCCAGGAAAGTCAATCCTGGCAGGAAGAGGAGACAAGACAGTGCAAGGGAAGCAGGCTCTCTGTCTGTCTCCTACACTGCCTGAACAAAATCTCTGGCTGCATATAAAATCTGGAATTTTATACAGCCAGATGGGACCCAAGCACGGTCCCCCAAAACAAATTGCACTGGTCTGACTGGATTTCAGTTCAGACCTGGGTCACCCCTGTACTCATCCTATTAACTCAGGGGTCCCAAAAATGCCTCTTTAAGTGCCAGAGTCTATCACTTGGCACTCTGCACTTGCTCAGAGGCATAGAGATGCAAGTTGAAGTTGACTTTAGACTACTTCCTGAGTCCACCTGGTCAAACTTCCACACTTGCTCCCCTAGAGGGTCTGTTGTTTGGGTTACCTTAAGTAGTGACACAACCACAGTCTTACAGAATAGAAATCAAATTTATTGTAAGCCAAATCATCACACAAGTAAGGTAAAAGCGTAAGCACATTAAAATCTCAGAGTACTGAAAAAACAACAAAGAACTTCCTCCTGCCCTTCTACTTAGGGCGCAATCCAGAGTAACTACGAGGAGTCCTTGCTCCGGTGTAAGAACAATTTGCTCTGGATTGCAATATGAATTTCCCATAGGTTTTCACTATATTGTGCAATAACTACGTGTACACGTAATGTCTCTTACGTGCTCCTGTAGTTACTCTGGATTGCGCCCTTAGTTCCCTAATTAAGCAGCAACACAAAACACAGCATCAGCGTGGGCATACATCAGGCTTAATGCCAGTGGTGGCCAGTTCCATAGGCTCCATCCTCCTCTCCCAAGACTCCTGTTTCTTCCAGCTCCATACAAAGGAATCACTTCCTGACTTCATCCTCACATGGCTTCAACCTCAGGTATTTTTATAATAGTTGGAGATACTGAAAGCCAGTTTGAATTTTGTGATCTAATCAGGATGCAGGGGTCTCTGATGCATCCACACGATTGAGCCCAGTCTTGTGGCCTTCCTGAACCTTCTCACAGACAATTTTCTTTGTCTGTGAGGTGATGCAACCCAGCTAGCCTCAATTTGCAATTGAAGGCACTAAGCTTTATTGGCCATCCTGCAAGATCTGGCCAAACACTTTGGATTTTTGACTTACTTCAAAGGAGGCTATTCACACCTGGCCATTCCTCCCAGCCCTCCAGAAACCAGTGGCGCCTCCCAGATGTCTCTGCCACAGGGCAATACTTTCAAGATGGAGTCACTCAGGTTCATAGCAGGGGCTGCCCAAGACAGAAATGATCCATAAGAATCAGGTGGATGGCAACTCTAGTTTCACTGATCCATTTTTAGTTAAAGAAAAGTATTTTAGTTAAAGAAAACTGCCATAAGACAGTTGCATTTTTTTTGCATATTGTTGCAAGACAGTTGCAGGTTCTTTTTGAATCTCCAAAGTAGGAAGCGGCAGCCAGATCATGATGCTGCTGAAACAAGAGGAAGCAATGGTAATGGTGGCAGTGGCAGTATGGTAGCAGTGTGGTAGCAGCAGGAAGAGCTTTGCAATCTGGCTGCCACCCCTTGTTCCTTCACATTTGAAGGCTGAGCCTCTGAAGGAGATCAGATCTCAGATCTCTTCTTCACTCAGTTTTATCTCTTCTTCATTCAGTTTTCCCTTTGGCCTTAATCAAGTTATTGAAGGTGTAACTTAGTCATATGTAAATGGTAAATAATTGCTTTTGTATAAAGCGAAAATAGGTATTCATGGAGATTCTCTGAACCAAACCTAGAAAATGGGGAGTTTGAACCTGTAATTTTCCTTCCTTCCTTCCTTTCTTCCTTCCTTCCTTCCTTTTCTTTCTAGCAAGAACTGACAATACAAGACAGAAACATAGGAGAGTTATAGCTGCATGTTCAGCCAGGAAAGAAAAAGTTGTTACAAAGTCACTCTACAAAACAATTCAATATTTTAGTATGCTGCAAAAGCATGGGGCCCACAGCCATCTAACTGCTAATTATGGAAGCAGGGGATGATGCCAATCCTTAATGCAGAAATTAATGGTGCTTTTCAATTTATTTTTACAATGAAAAAATGTATTTAATAAAGTATAATTTGGCAGGTTTTGGACCATGTCATTGCCTAGCCCAGTGGGGTGTTGCAAATAGATGGAAATTCTGTAGCTGCCATATGTACACACACAACACAATTATGTATTGCAAGGAATTATGAAAATAGTTTAAAATATAAAATAAAAATACCAATCAGAAAGACACATCCCATTCTACTGAGGTGATGATACCAATTTATGGGTGTAAGTGGAATCATGGGGAAAGAAGATCTATTTCTAGAACCATGACATCTTTTCTGCATTGTTTTGTTTTATGAATGTCTTGGTGCCTTTCCTTGACAGTGTGCTGCTCTACAACAAGCAAAAAAAGCCCCATTATTCTATAATTGTAGCATTTGGGGAAAGTTGGAAAAATATCCAGGTGAAAAGTATGGTAGTTATTATAAAACATTTGAGTTAAAGGAAGTGTGAGATAACTTATGTATTTGAGTTTCGTTGAAACCAGCCTTTGTAATGACATTAGGCCAGAGAGAATGATCCAGCTTAGATGGCCTAAGTAGGCCATATCCTCAGCTGACAGCCAAATCCACAGGGCTAGGAGGCCTCTGGACTTGTCTAACTGCTGATGAAGAAGAAGCAGCACAAGGGCAGCATGCTCACTAGGCTGGTGTAGTTGTGCCATATCCTGAGGTGAATGAGGTTGAGAGGCAGGGGTTGCACTTATGTTGGCCTAGGACTCAAAAAGTTTTGCCATCACTTCCATTTTTACGCTGGCTTATCATGGACCGCTATGGGTCTATAGTGGCATGTCTGCCCTAGAAACAGGGTCTGGATACAGCCTAATCGCATTGTTTTTGGCCATGTTGTACATACCTGAGCTGCCTAGGCCAGCACTGCTAGGCTGGCCCAGGTCTATCTGTCTTGGGCCAGCTTTAGTTGACTTGCTCCAGTGCAAGCCTTTCTGGTGTAGCTAGGTTGACCTATCTTGAAAGATAGGCCAGTCCAGTGCTAGATAGGATAGCCTACGTGAACTTCAGGATTGTAGCAATACTTACTTACTTACTTACTTACTTACTAACTAACTAACTAAATAAATAAATAAATAACTTTAGGAAGATTGCCTTTCTTCTGGTTACCTGAGGTTTCCAAGAACAAAACCATATAAGTAACCAAAATAAAATGAGTGCCACTGAAAAAGATTATCTGAAAGATCTCCCAAATTCTATTCAGGAGTATGTAGGGTTCCTTACCAGACTCCATATCATGTTGTTTCTGAATTTAAAATTACCCAAGTTGCTGTTTGCCCAAGGTGGGAAAAATACCAGCATAGCACTTATTTGGTATCTGTATCTTTTCTCCCATGGGACAAATAGTGGTCCTGAGGGCATTTTGATTAGAAAAATGATGTAGGAGAAAAGGATAAATCTCTCAGTATTGTGATCTTGTACAAATTTGAGTCCATCCATAGCTATTTTTTTTTAAAAAGTGAGAACACCCATCATAGACCTTCTCTTCTTCTTATTTCAAGTTTGACTTTAATACTCTGTCCAGACAGCAAAACTGGGTCTGTCTCATGTCAATTCTGACTTTCAGATGTAAATCTTTGGCCATTTTGGAGTGAAGAACACATTTTCACTTTGGCCATTTCCAAAGTGAAAAACACGGGTATGAAAATTTTAAGTGAGAAGTTGTCTTGTAGCTTCAGAACTCAGCAGGATTCCAGGGAGGTTACCTGTGACTTGTAGAATCATAGAATCATAGAGTTGGAAGGGACCTAGTAGGTCATCTAGTCCAACCCCCTGCCTGCAGCAGGAATTCCCCCTAGAGCATCTCCAACAGGTGCTCATCGAGCCTCTGCTTGAAGATCCCCAGTGAGGGAGAGTCCAACACCTCCCTTGGCAATCTGTTCCACTGCTGAACCGCCCTCACCGTCAGGAATTTTTTTTGGATTTCCAGCCGGAATCTCCTTTCTTGCAGTTTGTACCCATTGGTTCTAGTTCTGCTTTCAGAAGCAGCTATGAACAAATTGGCCCCTTCCTCCATATGACAGCCCTTCAGGTATCTGAAGAGGGCAATCATGTCTCCCCTCAGCCTCCTCTTCTCCAGGCTGAACATCCCAAGTTCCCCCAACCTTTCCTCGTAGGGCTTCCCTTCCATCCCACTGATCATTCTTGTCGCTCTCCTCTGGACTTGCTCCAGTTTGGCTGCATCTTTCTTCAAGTGAGGTGCCCAGAACTGAACACAGTACTCAAGGTGAGGTCTGACCAATGCTGAATAACGAGGAACTAGAACTTCTCGTGACTTGGAAGCTACAGTCCTCTTAATGCAACCTAAAATGGCATTTGCCTTCTTTGCAGACACATCACACTGCTGACTCATGTTCAGCTTTCTTCTGCTTTTTTTCCAAATGTTGGGAAGGCTTTTGCCTTTCCAGATGCTTTCCCGAATTCACTGCCATGAGATGTTGTATTGATCACCAGCCTTTAAAATGGGACTAGACAGATCAATTAAAGATTGATCTATCAATAACTGTTAGAGATTCAGAAACAATGTCATGAAAACCAGTTGCTGTAGAGGAATATCAACAGAGAGCTTTAGACTATTAACACCTGTTTTGGAAGGTTTCTCTAACTGTGCATAACTACCTACCATTAAGTGACAAATGAATTGTTTTGATTCTTTTACTCCAGTTATTTTCTGAAGTACAAACAGTAGCAAAGTGGACTTTCCACTTTAATCCACAAATAAAAGTGAACAATAAAAATATATTTTGGCATTCAGTCTGCTTATAAAAATTATGGCTAACGCTGAGCATTTTGCCTGGAAAAGACCCTTAGATTTTTCCTTGCAGCCCCTTCTGCCTTTCTAGTTACAAAACGTTTCTGCTCAGGCATGCATCCCTGTGGACTGACATTAGACAAATGTCACTGCTTTTCTTCATTTGTTTCCTTCTAGGAATTGTTGGTATTTGTAGCAGTCCCCATGTTAATCATGGAGAAATAGAAAGACATAGTGATTTATTGATCTGAGCATGAAAATAAACACAGACAAAGTAGATCAAAGGATGCATGTGTCCCTTACAATTTTGTTGTCTGGCTGATCAAATTAAACTCACAAACAAAGCTGTTACTACTTCAAGATCCTGTTGGTTATTTTCTCCACTATAAAACAGGAAAGTGTTACACAGAGATGTTTCCTGCCAGGCATGACCGCGAATATAGAGCAGCTCATTCATCCTTTATAGATAATCTGGATGGATCTGAAACTAGCCCTGAAATACTAGTTTGCTTTATGATGGGAAGTAAAAAGTGTAGAAAGAACAGATGAACCCTGTCTGAAGATATTCCATGATTGTCGTGCTTGAATATTTTCAGGTCGTGCTACCAATGATAGCCAGCATGGTGCAGTGTATAGTAATGCTTTATACATTCATATGGTAGTTTCTGGGTGTGCAGAGCACTTCACATTGATTGTGATCTGATCTCTGTTCCGAGGGGAGGGTGGATGGGCAGGGAGCAGGAGATGTAGGTGGGACCAGCAATATACTGGGTCCCAATGCAATATACTGGATCCGAATTCTTTTAATTACTTGCATCTTCTCAGTTCTGTACTGCCTCCAGAGGTGATCTATCCCCTCTTTCCTTTCAACTTATCCCACCTGTAATTTATATGTTGCAGAGGGTTCCTGTAGAATAGCAAAACCATCAAAGAAAGTTGTAGCACCCTAACACATTTAACCTAAGCATGATGACAATTCACAATTGATCAACTTCCTAGCCATGCTAAGTTAATTAATTCTATAACGTGATTTAAAAATATCCTGTCTCAGTGAAGACCTTCTCCTGTGGTGGTGTTAAGCTTCATTATACATTCTAATTGTCCTAATCTCTCTTTGAAGTTTTTCTCTTAACGAATTGTCACTTTATATTCTGGAGCAGAATGTCTTAAGATCAAAAGACAATTCCTTCTCAATTCTTGTTTGTAGTGATCATGGGTGAAGGAAGAATCCCAGTTAGTTTTTCAGAATACTCGATAGAGTCCCAACATTCACAATCTCACTACAGCAGTCTATGATGTCCCCATTTCCAAGGACTCAGCTACACCAACTGAAAATATAGGACTTGTTCTATCAGTGCAATCAATGAGAAATGAAGAAATAAATGACTGATAAATTGTTAACAGTTGAAGAATGCAATCCTAACACATTTTCCAGCTCTGCGGTAAGGATGCATGAGGTCAGAAAACAAATACTGCTTTACCTTGAGGAAGCTCAGTGACTGCCCGCAACTGTTGGTTGTAGCACGTGCCCTACTGGCACAGTAATGGAAGTGTTGGAAAGTTGGTTAGGATAGTACCCAAAGCCTCCCAACCACCTTCAGCATCCTTCCAGTCCTTTGCTTCCACATGTCATTCTTTACATGATCACAGGTATGCTATAACTGCACACGATCTGAAATGGTTTGCAGCAGAGTTCCATGGAACCTGACATTTTATTGTTTTTCTCATTAACAAATAATTGTTCATTAAAACCCAACTTGAATTTTTCTTGTGTTTCTGAATTATTTTTGACAGACCCATGGCTTGGCCCAGGTCTGATGATCACTAAGTGGTGGGAACTGCTCCCTGTACTTTAGGGATGTGCTGGTTAAATTGGATTTTAATTGCCAGCAACTGCTAGCAGCAATGATGAAATTACTTGTTTAAAATATTCCTCTGGCAAATATTCTCCAAGACTTTTGAGTCTTGCTTGTAGGTTTTCTTGATCAGCAAAGATATATTACTTCATCTTCCATTAGCAGAGGTGCACTGGCATTCTTGGATAAGTGTAGGGGGAATGCTAAGTTGTGCAGTCTGACAAACTCTTGGGTAAAGTGGCCCCCCAAATATATTGAATTATATATCATTGAACTTATTTTGACTGCTATATTATTATCAATGGCATTCTAGATTACAGACACTCCAGCTACAACCTCATAACAACATAAGAAGAGCCTCACAGAATCAGGCCAAAGGCCCATCTCGTCCAGCTTCCTGTATCACACAGTGGCCCACCAGATGCCTCAGAGAGCACATAAAACACCTGCATCCAGGTGCCACCTCCTGCATCTAGCATTTTGAGGTTGCCCACATCTACATCTATCTATGCACAAACATACACACACACCCCTCATGGCTTGTAATCTGTGATGGGAGTGTGTGTGTGTGTGCGCGCGCGCGTGTGTGCGTGCTTTGGTCTTTTCATCTAGGAATTTGTCCAATCCCTTCTTAAAGGCATTAAGGCGAGATGCTATCACCACATCCTGTGTCTGAGAGTTCCACAGACCAAAAACATATTGGGTAAAGAAATATTTTCTCTTGTTTGTCCTAATCCTCCCAAGATTCAATTTTAGAGGATGTCCCCTAGTTCTGGTGTTATGTGAAAGGGAAAAGAGCATCTCCCTATCCATCCCTTGAATAATTTTGAATCTCCCCCTCAAGCATCTCTTTTCTTGACTGAAGAGCCCCCAACACTGTAGCCTTTCCTCATAAGGAAGGTGTCCCAGACCATCAATCATTCACTCTCCTTTGAACCTTCTCCATTTCCTCTATATCCTTTTAGAGATGTGGCAACTCCAAATGTGGCCTTACCATCGATTTGTACAATGGCATCATAATTTTTGCTGTTTTATTCTCAATCTCTGTCTAATGACCCCAAGCATGGCATTTTGACCTCAAGCCAATATTTTGGGGCCTTTCTGGATAGGCTCTTTGTAGTGCCAGTCATTGTGTTCCCATTTACAGTCACACATAGAATGGCAACATTCCTTCAATGCTGCAAATATGCATTGTATGTTTTGGGGATATAGCAGACATCCTTACTTTTTTATTCCCCCATTTTCCTATTTCTGTGGTGGTCTGTTTATCAAAGCATGCACCTCTCGAGAAAGATGAAGCAGCAACAATAATAGTTTGTGCATAATCATTGCAGTTTGTCCCACTGTTTCAAAACAATGTCTTTCTGTCATTCCAAGGAAGTTGCAGTGGCTGGAAGCAATTATGTTTAAAGGGATTGAAACTCTGTTAAGGAGTGAGGAGGAAAAGGGAGGCTTTTTGTCTACTGTACTAACTGATCTGAGTTAGTACAGATAGTTAAAAGGATTACAATAACTCTGTACGATACAAAAGCAGGGGTGGAAGGAGAGAGAGAAAGAATGCTTTGAAAGTGTTTGGCCTTGTACATATGGATGATTCAGACTGAGTGAAGTATAGTTGTACTCAGAGGTCTTGCCGCTTCCAAATTTCTTTCTTCTTGCTAAGTACATGTGGGAGGCTTTGTCGCTTCCCTCTCTTCATAATCACATCCAACTGTCCTCAGGATAAATATTTTTTGCAGGTTATTTTCTAGCAATAATTTATTCACACAAATCCAGATGCAAGCTTACATCCAATAGATTTCTGCCAGTGCAGTCACCCCCCACCCATTTACCAGACACATATGATAAGACCATCTACTTCTCTGAAGCTTGAAAGATATGTCTTCTGAAACATGGCTAAAGAATCAGTATGTGTGTATATATGCATGTGTTGTTGTGTTGTTGTTGTTGTTGTTGTTGTGTGTGTGTGTGTGTGTGTGTGTGTGTGTGAGAGAGAGAGAGAGAGAGAGACAGACAGACAGACAGACAGATACCAGACAATGTTCTTCTGATCCTTGGGAGCAGCAGCCTGTAGGTGGTGTGGGAGATTGTCAGAGGCACTGCGCACCTTTGCTTAACATGCACAAAGAATTAAAACTTCATCAGACAAAATGGCTCCAAATGATCCCCTTTCCAAAAAATAAAACCATCACCTCCACCCCCAAATGCTTTCATCTCCTTTCCCTAAAGAAAGAGAAGAAATAGGCTCAGGAAGGGAAAGGCACCTTTGAGACAATGTTAGCCATATCAATTTCAAAATAAGTCCCACTGTGTTGAGTGGTGCTTACTCACAGGAAAATGCATATATGATTGCAGCTGGAGTAGCATAGCAGCAGGGAGCAAATGAGAGTGAAGCAGAGGAGGATGAAATTAAAATATCTTTACTTATCTGAGTGTCAGTATGGAAGAAATAGGAGAGTGGCTGATTTAGGCACAATCCTATTCCTGTTTGCTCAAAACCATAGAGCATGGCCTCCATCCTGCTCATGTTCGAGTGAATTGAGTCAGTCCTGTGAATTTGGGCCCAGAAAATGAACTGCACTACATTCCTGCTGCCACTGGAAAAAGTATAAAACTTACTGTAGTCAGAAGACCTGGCAATGCTATGTACAATAACAAAAATAATCAAAATCAAAATTGATTAGCAGGAACACAATAGGCTCTAACCACCAGAGCCACAACAATAATTCAACATAGTGCTGGAATTATAAACTGGACACAAACCAAATTGGCCACACAACTAAAAAAAAGGAAAATGGGTTGCAATCCTAAACACACTTTTCTGGGAGTAAGACCCATTGAACACAAAGGGACATACTTTGGAGTCAACATAGTTAGAATTGTGCTGGTAGCAACTGCTTTATGGCAGTCACAAAGAAGCCTCTGCTGGTACATGTAACGGGTTAGGCTACAATCCAGTGTAACTACAGGACCTCTTACGTCGACATAAGTGGCACTTACCCTGGATTGCTCCATGCATTTCCCATATGCATGGCCTCATAACTATGTCACGTATGAGGTCCTGTAGTTACTATGGATTGTAGACTAAGGCACTGGAGGGAAATCATAGAGGCCTCCCATATGTTGACAAATCACCAAAGATCTGCCAGAGCAGGTAAGGCCACACATGGCATGGAATGGGGTGGGGTGGAAAGAAATGAGAGAGGAGAGTGGATCAGGCCTGGAGGGAGTGGGTTCAGTGGCAGTGGTGCATGCCAAATCCTTACCCTATTCCTGATCCTGGTCTGACTTCATGGAACAACTCAGATATGTGCCAGTTTTCAAGCGGATGCAGATCTGAGTTGATGCACCAGGTCTGCAGAGGCATAAGCCAGGGCACCCTGAGCAGGTTAATGGGGGCTGAACAGCAGAGGCCATGCTGATGCCGCTACATCACCATGCAGGGAGTTATGATGGATTGAACTGCCTATTGGGCTTCATTCAGAGTTCTCTACCAACATTCTGTTCAAAGTGCCTGCGTTTCTCAGGCTAAAATATTCGGTTTGTAAGAAAATAATTATTACTGCATAACTCACAGAGCAAAGAGCCTGTAAACAAAAGCTCATGGGAAAATGGTGTTACAGAGAAAAGGTCATTGAACACACTCTGTTCTTTTCTCTCAGCCCTGTAGCATTTTTATGCTGTCTTATAAATTCCTGTAAGAACTAAGGCACCTGGCTATAGCCTCTGGCCATGTTGCCCCGGGTTTGATCCAAAGCTTTAGTGCATCGTACAGGAAGATTACAAGCTTTCATTCATGCAAGCTTAATACATTTAAAATATAACAAGGACTCATTTTCAAATCCAAGCCTGGGAACACTTGCAGATAATTAATGAGCTATAACAAACATAAGGAAAATATTAATTATAGCTGTCTACTACGTTCCGCAAAGGAGATGATTTAATTCAGAGATTTGCTCAGCTTTCATTTCATGTCTTACATATTTCTGGAACAAAATTATTGCTTTATAAAAAAGGATCTAGTTTTAGTTTTGTGGTTTTAAGTCCACAATTTCAGCAGTACTAGGTCCCTTACTGTCACCCGCTTGCCAAATCATGTAGGCATTTCATACAGTTGCACAAAATATTGAGTCCAGTTTAGAGGGAAATTCTTCTTCATGAACTCCCATTTAAATAAATAGGTCTTCTCTGAGTCCGGCTTTTTGGAAATGCAGAATGTAATGCTAAACTCGAACGTAATGCTAAATACTGGAGCAAGACTGATCAATGACAAGTATTGTGGTTCATCTTCCCACTTTTTGGAGTCACACAAAGTGAAAGGCAAATAGGAACCTCATCAAGCTTCATATTCTCAGAGGTAGAGACCCAGGATGTCACTTTTCTTATAGCTGATTTAATAGCTGACTAATCACCTGAAAGACGAGATTTTTCCTCAGGGCAATCCAGAGCAGTTAATTTTTTCAGCTGGCTGGGGACACAATAACATCTGGTATTTGCAGCCCATATGGACTGTCTGCTACCTTCTTCCCTGTGACTGTGAACGCATTCTCTGCTTGGTCTTGAATTAAATTGCCCTATCATAATGTTTTGTTTAAATCATCTCATGGAAGATTGCCTTCATTTCCCCCTTGAGAAGGCAGGATGTAATTGAGCTTTTCCTGTATGATTTATAAAGATAAATCTTACTCCTGGGAGTAAGATCCATTGAACACAGTAGGGCTTACTTTGAAGTAGACATGGCTGGGATTGTGCTCTTAATGTGGATTTCTTTTGCAAGGCACCCACAGATACAAATTTTAAGACTCAAAAGAAGACTGAAAAAGGCTAATGGGAACTGCTAATATCTTTTCAAACACTGTAATGATTTGATCAATTTTGTCTAATTTTCTCAGCATTTAAATGACAATGATCTAAGAGAAACAGTTCATTGAGAGTTGAAGGATTGTGGGCTATTGGCTGCTCAACGATACACAAAATAAGAAACAAGTGGGAGTAATAGATCTGAGATTTATCAGGTAAGTTATCAAAATTAAAACCAATTATCTTGTATAAGAAGCTTTTGAAAGAGGAAACTCCATGGGAAATTTTTACAGGTATTTCAATTCTATCGTTACTGGTTACATGTTTGGCCAGAGTGACCAGATGCTGAACCCAAAATTCCCTGCCAAGTCCCTCAAAATTCCTATTCCCCAAGCCAAAATTCCTATGTGGCTAAAAAAAATAGGACACCCCCCAAAATGTAGGATATGTTAAAATAAAGCAAAAAATAGGACACCCCCAAAATGTAGGACAAATGTAGGATATGTTAAAATAATACTTGTATTGGTTTTCTGTAATTAATTTCAACACTTTTAAAATTGAAAACCTTTTAACATACATGATTCTGACCCAGACATGTAAGACATCCTCAAAGCAGTTTGTAGCAACACAACCTAAGCAAGTGACTTCAACATACATGATTCTGACTTGCACTCACTCACACACACATCTATCTATCTGCAGTATTTATATACCACTTTTCAACTAAAAAGTTCACAAAGCAGTTTACAAGAAAATGAAAAAAATTAATAGCTAATTAATAGCTAATAGGTTCCTGCCCCAAAAGGGCTCACAATATGAAATGCAAAAAGAACACCAGCAGAAGCCACTTGAACAGACATTGCTGGGGTGTGTAGGGCCAGTTACTCTCCCCCTGATAAATAAAAGATAAATAAAAGAGGAACACCCAATTGAAGAGTGCCTCTTGCCCACATATAGCATACACTCACTCACACATACCCATACATGTACACTCACACACCCAGACCCACACACCCATGGAAGCACACTCACACAGACACCCATACACACTCACCTACCTTCAGGTGGCTGGAGGGAACCAGCCTATGCTGAGTGCTCAGGTTAGCACTTCAACAACAACAAAAAGTACCGGTTGAAGAGTCCTCCTAATCATCAACGTAGCTAGGTCGATACACAGGTTCCATAAATTTTTTGACATCCCCATATGTCAATATTATTTAATTAATTATTATCAGTATTAATTAATACAATTATTAGATTTTAAATAATATCTTCATATTTTAAAAAATCACCTTACCAATTAATGATTTAAGCCCTGGCATACGTCCTGTGCTGACCTGAATCAGCCAAACCACATCACGATGGAAATGAGAAGACAGGTGGATTATGCCAGCCTAAATCGGTGAGGATTGTGCCCATATTGCAATTCAGAATGTGAAAAACTGAACAAAAAGCTGTTCATATTTTTTACAAAGGTTTTTTTAACTGTTGGAAAATACATAAAACACTTTTGCAGATATTGATGCACCTTTTCTTTTTTTCTTTGTTTTTGAAAATAAAGAAAAACCACCGCTATCCCTGCAAGCTATAGAGGAACGTTACTTTTTAAAAGTCAATTCCCTCGCTCTTCCTTTTTGATGAGATATCTGCAGGTTTTCTCAGGAATGTCACTAGACTGAATCCGATGTGCTTGCTTTTGCTACAGGGCTCATCTTCCCTTTTCAGTGGGGATTCCAGGAGATTTTGAAAAATGAGCCATATTGTTGTTTTCTATTAATGCAAGCAAACATCTACCAAGCATTACTCAGATCCTTTTCACTTGCCTTGAACTGCCTCCAAGTTTTTGCACTTGACTGCAATTCTACATTTGCCTCTAAATTTGTCTTGTGCCATGGGCAAAATTCAGTGGCAATTCTACTATTTAATAATAAAAATTCTGACATGAACAACTTTTGACTCCAGATGAGGAAAGCTACACAAAAAAACCATTAAGAACTACAGACATGATTGATTTTTCTGTGCTTTAAAGGGGATATTTTTTGTTCCACTGGAGATAAGATGTGTAGTTCTGTTTACAGCTTCTTGTTATCATCCATAACCTCCAGAGTTACTCTTCATTTATTTTGCTCTTATCGGCTTTGAAGGTAGCACAGTTTTTGTTAAGGAGCAACTTTAAACATATTATTGTTATGCACTCATGCCCCATTTCTCTGCACAGGGAGGACTTCAAGAAGCTGCAACACAATCTAGGCCTTGGGATTCCTTTGGAGGAAAAGTACTTGAGGCTTATGTGTCTTATGCTGCAATCCTAAAACTCTTTCCTGGGAGTAAGACCCATTAAAGACAATGCGGCTTACTTTTGAGTAGACATGGTTAGGATTGCACCCTAAGTAACATTTATTTTATTTACAAATATGCAGATTTGAGCAATGAATGAAGTGGTAGCATGCACCTGCAAGCAATATCAGCTACATGGGTGAACTGAGCATGTGAGCAGCAGACTCTTCCACATACAGTGCAATCCTAAGCTTGTCTACTCAGAAGTAAGTTCTGTTGTATTCAATGGGGCCTACTCCTAGGAAATTGTGTTTAGGATTGCAGTTTCTATTCCAGTCTCTCCCAGATCAAATCCAAACCTTTTCTGCCTCTGCCAGAATCTGTCACCTCAATTGTGGCTTTCATTTATCCTTTGATGACACAGGGTATGAAGAGCAGAAGAATCACCTCTTCTTAGCCCTAACGCTTGTGTAGAAGTTCTTACCTTGAGGCCCTGTCCCATTCTGGATACTCAGAATCAAGGAGTTTTGGGAGGCCATGAATGTCCTCTGTTAATAATCCTCTTTTGTCCATTCCTGGCAAGTGGCTAAGCATTGACTCCGGGCCAGATTCTGTTGCCAAAATCATTCACAACATCAAGTCCCACTTCACAACATTATTTTTTTCCATGTCCTATTGCTTCACATATGAATGATTTTAAATAAGAACCCTAAAAAATCTGTGCAGTTAAATTTTTAAAACTTTAAAAAACTTTTCTTTCTTGGTAGGACTGTTATGCCTATACAGGTCCAACCTTGTTATACTGGTTTTTTAATACACGGATTTGTCTCAACAGGTATGGCCACTGCAAATTAAATTTTGAAAAACTGCCTTTCTACTGTTTTAGAAATGCAATAATACAAGCAATCATTCCATTCTTCCATTCCAGAATCAAACCCATGCAGATATTGAGGCACTACCATATTCTGTTAGGATTAGGTGCAATGGAGGAACAAGAAACCTGAAAGAGGGTCTTGAAATTTATTTTTAATTTTTTTATCCACTGATTTTTTTATCCATAGGAGGTTCTAGAATTGTTTCTAGTGGATAATGAGGGACACCTGTATGCCTTAAGTTCTGGTTTACTCAGTTAAAAATTCTCCAACGTGTGGAGGAAAGCAAATTATGAATTAGGGCAAGAGGAGTGTCAAACATATTTCATGTGGACTAAATAACATTCAGTAGAAATGTTGCTGAGAAGATGTCCTAATTACATTTTGATACATTAGAGATACACATCTCTAATGATGCTTTAGCAGTAGTAATCAACATATATCAGAGACTTCAGCTTTAAAAAAATACTATGCACTTATGACCTTAGGACATCAGGGAAGTTAGATAAAAATATTTTAAAGACACAACAGACTAGACGCGTAGGAGATAATATTCGCAGGTGCAAGCATAACCCACGTGCGTGCCCGAGAGTTGTGAGTAAGCTTCAAGGCATTTGACTTCACTAGCTGGAGCTCAACAAGTTTCTGGAGATCAAAACAGGATTTTTGTGGTTAGACTTCTATCCTACACAACTGCATCAGACACTTTTGTTTGGAAAATCAAATGTCAGGATGTACCAATTAATCCTTGCCTTTTTGTGTAACAAACTGAATCTCTCCTATGATCATTGATCAAGGAGATTTTCCCATCAGATCTGGTGTTTTGCTTTTACATGCAATAAACTCTTGCTTTTGACCACACAGCCGAATCTGCGTTTCAATCTATTAGCTTCTTTGTCTACAGACTTGACTAACATTCATGGTACTTTTTGAAGATGGGGATTGACTTTAAGTAGAAAGCGATGTCATTAAACAAATGATAGTCACTTATTGGTACACATCGATAGTACTTAAGGTGGTCATATTTCCCCAAAACAGCCCTGATTTTGGGGGGATTGTGTTCACTTACGGGCAAATGGGACAGAGAACCCGGTCCTGATTTTGTGAAAGAGAATTATGGCAACCCTAACAGCACTCATTAGGTACCAACGACAGAAGAAGAAAAGGCAAATAATCATATTTTAAATATGGAGGCAGTATAATTGTTACTCAAGCTACCCTTTCAGCAGAGCTGCTTCTGCTGAAGCCTCACTTCATAGCTCAGAAGCTAAGATGTGAGCGCTGCTGAAAGGGTGGCCTGTGTGATATTTAGGCTCTCCGAGCACCTCGAAAGCATCTCCTCTCTCACCCCTCTTGGACTGCTCCTTCCCCCATAGCTTTCCTTCCCTTTGGCCTCCTTCCACCACTTCTTCCCAGAGCCTCAGCAGAAGCAATGCTACTGAAGGGGTGGCAATATAAGAGTCCAATTATAGCAGCAGCCAGATAGAGAGCTTTTCAATGCCAAATTTGCCCCAGGGCCTCATGTTTGACACCCTGGCCTGGGGTGTCCACAGGGACACTCGTATAATGCCTACTCTGCAAAGAGAGAAAGATGCATGGAATTGCTTCAGAACTGCTTCAGAATCATTGGATGTCTTAACTCATACAACAGTCACATATAGCTGCAATGAAGGGCCATTTCTGCTTGAGAGGTTTTGAAAAGATGAACTGGGCTCTGTTGTTCTGGTAGCTCCCCAGTGCTTTGAAATAGAATTGTTGTCATATTATTGTCGTTGTGTTTCTTCCTGTTATCTATCTTCTGGTTTTCTTCAGCAAATTAGATTACTAAAGCAGGTGCCATAAAGACTGTTCTGCAGTACATGGGTTTCTCCAACAGATAACAGGAAATGTTATGTGAGAATTTAGTGGCTGTGGTCAATATTTACCTCAGAAGAGTTGAAATATCACATGGGGGCATATTATACCATCTGGACACAATCTATTTGTTACTCATGCTCTGCATGTCGCGCTCGTACCTGTGGTCAAAAGCAAGCCATAAGAAAACAGGTTGGTTCATTCTCTGAAAGAGTTTAAAGGCGACAACTTTACATGTGGTTTGTATAATTTACTAAACATAGGCTGCAATCCTAAAGACATGTTCCTAGGAGTAAGACCCATTGAACACAATGGGGCTTACTTTTGAGTAGGTTAGCATTGTGCTCTAAGACTCCTATCCTAAAGACACAAAGGGGCTCACTTTTGAGTAGACATGTTTTGGATTGTTCTCCAACTTAATAAAGACTGATTTCTCTCTTAGAAGAGTGAATGATAACTCTCTTTGTGCCCTTAGTCTTTATCTTTCACATTTAATTACAAGTTCCATGACATCTCTAATTATTCTGGTCTTCAAATACTGGACACACAAATACGTTGGGGTCAGCTATGTGTTGTTATTTCAACAACGTACTTGTGTATATCACAAGTAGCAGTTGGAGAAGAATACTGCAGGTAGGATGAGCAGCATTTTTCATGGATCTAGACAACATCCATGGCCAGTGTACCTAGGGACCCTATTCCCTATTCACCATTTCTTTCACTGGTGCTGACTGCCATAAAACAATCAAATGTAACAGTGCACTGATGTGTGAACTGCTGGGACCACCAGCAGGAAGACTGTTGCTCCTTCCATCGCTCACTAGAGCAGGTAAGTCAGTGGAGGAGGTAGAAGAGGGTGGAAGACAATGGGACAGGATTTGAGAGTGGGTGAATCTGGGTATGAAGGGTAGGGAAGGGGGTCTGGGAAGGGGCATGTTTGGTGGCAGAAGTACTTGCCAAATCCTATCCCCTTTGCAAACTCAATCTTGCAGAGAGGGCACAGGTGAAACTGTTCCAGCTATTTAGAAAGTCCAAGTAAATCTCCCTGCACTGTGGAGGCTTGTGCCAGGTGTGTGTCTGTGTTTGCCTTAAGTGGTTTTTTCCCCTCTTGCAGATCTGTTGGTTTTTATTCTATGCATGCAATTTATGTGACATTTCCTTGGTCCTCTATTGAAATAGAATAATTCTGAAAATGCCAGCCTCATTCTGATACTGTACGTGATGTCATTACAGTTTTTGTTCCATTAGTGATTGCCCAGTGAGATTGTTCAACTTCAAATCAGCATGCAGCCTGCCTCATGAAACAGCCAAGTACTGAGATTTTTTTTATCTCTCCTTGTTGGAAATGTTCTAATAATTATTTTAACTTTTACCATATTCCAGAAAGCTTGTCAGAAGCCTTGTATAAATATGGGTGCTATTATTAAAATGTCCTTGTTTGTCAGCTCTCTCCGGTGATTTAGTGCTTCTTCTTCAAGTGATAAATGACATTTTGAGTTAATTACTGTATCCTCTCTATGAAGGAAAATGAAAGTATGGGCATCTTAATGACTTGTTTCCATCCTAGTCTTCCACCTGAAGATTAACTCCATGTCAAAGAAACTGTCGTTTATAACCATGCATGGTTGCCTCATTTAATCTTTGATTTCTTTTCACCCCGACAGGAACCTGTCTGGCCATCTCCATGACTGTCAGTGATGATTCAATAGATGGAGTAAAGTAAGCAGTGCTAACAAAGCTGTTTTAAATTCCAGCACTCAGAACTGGGGATACTGCAGCTCATGAAATGAAGGTGTGAAGAATTAAACAGGTGAGGGGAGAAAGGAGAACACATTTAGAAGAATAATGTGAAATCATCTCATATTGAATCACGTTTACATCCTGCAATCCATATTAATGGTGCTACCACCTTAGGATCTGAGTCACTGTCAGTTTGTGTCTTATTAGTTTTGACTCCCTTTATTCTTCTTTCATGATTTTAGGATTGAGTTGAAGTTGTATTTTCTCCCATCTAGGTCATCTCTGAGTGCCTTTCTAGGGGTCAGAGTAAGAGCAATTTCGTATAATAAATGAGGGCATTTTTCTCACTCTTGGGAGTTTTCTGTATGAGTACTGTAATATTAAAGCCAGTAGCTCATGAGGTGTCAGCCACAGCAACTTCCGTGACTATCTTTTTCACACTGGAATCTGTGGAACTTGTTATACTGAATGAACAAAATCGGCTTTTGCTCTTTGGGAGAAATTAAATTCATTCCATTCTAACCAGTTGCTTAGCTCCTGTGTCTTACAAATGCAAATGTGTCTAGGAGAAAGAGATGATACCTCCATATTCATTACTTCCTCTGATTTTCCCTAACTCTAGGGCATAACAGTCTACTGAAGATCACACACCATTTAACTTTCAGAAGTTATTATAAAAAAAATTAAATATTTTTTTAAAAAATTGAATATGTTTGTGCTCCATAAATCAAATAGCAGACAGAAAATCATGAGCTCACCATGAAATAAACTTGGCTAAAAAAATAAAAATAAAAAATGAGACATGAAGGATGCAATCCTAACCTCTGCTGGCACAACTAATTGGTCTTCCTGTTCACATAGTGATGTAGGGAGGCAAGGGCATGTCTGTGCACTGGACTAACCCTCCCCCAGGAGTGCCTTACAGCACTTTTGTGACACTCCCCAGGCCAGTATGGGACTTGTACTGGGGCTTAGGCTAGTCTACGTGGAGGTTAGGGTTGCAGCTAAAATTACTGATGTGAACACAAATCTCCAAGAGAAAGTCACAGGAGATATTTTCCTGATAGAGTGAAATTAACTAGATTCTGTCTCACAAGCTTTTGTGAGAGAGATAGTTTATTTCATTCAAAGAATCCAGAGATAATAATAATGTTATGATTGATTGTTTGGGGGGATATGCTTCAGGTTGCATTTCTGAATAAATAACTCTTTTTCGAATGTACATCGGTTTGTGGTTATAAAAGCTTCACTGCACTCATAATCTGTGAGAATACCTCATTCCTCTTCTAACATAGGTATGCTTGTGTACAATGAAGTTGGAAAGAGTCTCTGAAGATAATTGCTATTTCTGGACCTGCTAAAAGCAGGGACAGAGCTATGCAGAGATGTGGGATTGGAGCTCTGGGCCTTCCCTTACAGCAGGAGTGATGATAAGCAGAAGCACAGGTGCTGTCTGAATTTTTTTCAAAGGCTGAGAAGAAGCATCAGGCCCAGGAAGCGGTAAACTGAGAAGTTTATATAGGTGCATATGTTAATTTATCAGATACCATCTTTGCCCAAATGCTACCTAAAAAACCCAGGATGTAGGTCATTTTCCTTTAAAGTTACATTTGGATGCAACCGTTCTTGGGTATATGTCCTACTGAACACAATGGACTTATGTCTAGTTAAATATGCATATAGTAGCTCTCTAATATGCTTTTATTGCATATTTTTCAGGGATTTTTTAAAACTCACTTTTCAATTTTTACAGATTGGTTTTAAAACTCCTGCAATACACTCAGTGAATTTGGGATGAAATAAATTGGATCATTAAATGAAGAATAATGTGTTTCAATTCAAAAATGAGTGACAGGAGAAGATAACACTAATGAAGAAATTAAAGGTGGCTTTTGGTTATAATCATCAAGGTCCATTTCTATCCAAATGTTTCGTGCTGAATATAGCTGCAATGCAGCCTTGAGGTAAGGGAACAAATGATGCCTCAACTTGAGTAGACCTTAGTTACTGCCCCCACACACCTCACAAAATGCAGCACAAGCTCCATTGGCACGGCTACATTGATACTGGAAATTTCGATGGAATTGGGCCCTGTATGGACTTATGTGGTTATGCAAACATGGCTGTAATATGGAAGAGTATGGTGAACCTTTACAATTTTAAAGACATCATCATTCATCATCACTGGCATCCTTCAGTCTTGAAAGACTATGGTATCGTGCTCTGAATGGAAGTTCTCAAACAGCTTCATGTGACTAAAAAGGCTGATTCGAGAGTGACAATCCCTTCCACGCTGAGGACAGATAAAGTCTGTCCCCTGCCCAGCCCCCAGATTTCGCTGATTCTGGGACTGCCTCTTTGCCTCAGCCTGCCCAACAAGTATCTCTTCAAATTGGAGAAGGCCATGCTGCGTCTTTTGTCTCCAAGCTGAATGTTAAGAGGTCAAGGTTTCCCATCAAGCTGTTGATGTCCATTCCCAAGGCCTTTAGATCCCTCTTGCAGATGTCATTAGATTGCTGCTGTGGTCTCCCTCTAGGGATATTTGAACTTACTCCAGGGTAGGTGTGGATAGAATCACAGCCTGGGGTTGTTAAAAATATTCCTTTTTGATTATGTCATTTCTGGTCATGATATCACTTCTGGTGACAGATTCTCATTCTAAATAGTGAGTCCTAGTGCATTTCTAATAGGAGATACTCAAACTTGCAAAAAATACAGTGAAATAGTCAATAAGGAGATAATCAGGCAGATGTGGTGTTGGCAGGGATTCCCATGTTTTGACCGCTATTTGACAGCTCTGGGGAGGGTAGGATTGACAGCTGCGGGTGCGGCTCACACCTGAACCTTATTTTGACTGAAGGGACTCTGCAGAACTCAGTAGGTGTAGCTTGCAGCTGTGCCTCATAAGATAATGGGGTTTGCAGGGATAAAAGCAGCCCCAGAAGGAACAGTTGTTGAGGGAGATGATTGATGGATAAATAAGGACTAGGAAAACATGAAGTGGACTGAGAAGGACCGTTGGATCAGCTGTGGACTCTTGTTGCATGCTCTGGATTTCAGTGACTTTTTTTTTTACTGGAGTGGGGATAAGGGAGTTACTGTATTTAGCAGTTGCTTTGCACACTGTGGCCATTCCTGAAGATGAAACGCCATTAACTGGCCAAAAAGGTGGGCAATGGAAAAAAACTGAATGATACAAATTGGTACCTGGGTGCCAAGACCAAGAGAAAAGGAACACATACTTTAAACTGTAAAAATGTCAGTCTGGAATGAGACTGGTTAAATGTTATGATTTACTAGACTGACATACAAACAAATCTGCTTTCTCAAACCCAACAATGTTTGCCATGCTCTTTGACTTGATTGAAGTGGCTTGGTAGGCATGATGTTTCAAGATAAGCTGGAAGTAGTTCAGAGGAGAGCAGCTGAGAAGGCAAGGAGTTTAGAAGCCAAGCCTTATGAGGAATGGGTAAAAGATCTTTCTACATATGTTTAGTTAGATGATGAAAAAACTAAATGGAAATATGATAGCCCAAATATCTGAAGGGCTGTCAGGCAAAAGGAGGATTTGCAATCTGCCATTCCTAAGGATGGAGCTAGGATCCCAACTACAAGGAAGTAGATTTAGGCTAGTCACCAGACAGACTTAACCTAAGAGTAAGAATTGGCCAGCACTGGAAAAGTTTGACATGTACAATTGTTGGTTGTTTATCATTGGATTATTTCAATCAGAACTGGATGGACACTTGTTAGGGATGCTTTAGCCATCTTTACTGAACAGGGGATTGGACTACATGATCTTCAAGTCTGATTTGAATCACTGTCTACCAGAAAATAAATACACAGAAAATTTGCCTTTCCTCAAGCATTAGGATTCAGTGCAGTTTTCTAAACAGTGCAAAAATGGTGCTCACTGTCTAGTTAAAGAGATCAATAGTTCTATAAATTGATCTAGCTTCTCATGAAAAAGATGCTGCACATTCAAGCAGAAAACCAACTGCTGATTTAATTAAAAGAAAAAAATACAGGCATTAATGATCTTCTTCTTTCTCTTTCCTTCTTATCCCTGGTGGCAATTATATATATATAATTATATATATAAATTTATATATATAAATTGAAAACAGTGAGTGTGATAATGAGAGATTAAGTAAATGTCCTGTGTCATGGTCATAATTAACAATCTAGGAGGTAGTTACATCTGTAAACTTGGTATGATCTTGCGTCAAGGCTTTTTATACTAAGCATCCGTGTGGGTTCAAATACTAATACTATACTATCTGGACAATCTTGTTATCTGGGATACATTTTTTCCAGCTCTTAATTCCCATAAGACTCCTGGCATCTAATAAATGGAAATTGGGAATCATATGCCAATCAGAATACTTTCAGGAACATTACATTTACCTACAGCTGCTATACTTTGAAATGGTTCTTATTGGAAATTATCACAAACACCAACCAAAAGCACAATCCTAACCATGTATACTCAAAAGTATGTACCATTGTATTCAATGTGTCTTACTCCCAGGAAAGTGTCTTTAGGATTGTAAGGTAAGTTTGATTTTGTATAAATAAGTTTGGACAATTGCATTTCTGAGCAGCAGGCCTCCGTCAGTCTTGAAAGACTATGGTATCGTGCTTGGCGCTGCATACGCTGCATGCAAAGCACGAAAGCCTGGATTAGACCGTTATGGAGGATAGGCTGTTACCCAAGCAGCAAATCCCCCCTCTCCACGCCACTGAATTAGTCCAAGGCAGAGCTGATACGATTGGATCCAGCTGGTGTCGCAGAGCTGGGCTAAGGACAGGAGCTCACCCTGTCTTGTGGGGCCGACCCGGGTCTCGAACCCTGGCCTGCTGGTTAACAGGCACAGTCCCTTACCTGCTTGCGCTACCCACATAAAAACAGACATTTATTAACATTCTATTTAACCAGAATCCATTTTACATGGCAGTAAACCTATTCTTCTAATGGTTTTTCATGTTGTACTTTTATGTGTTTCTTTGCACAATACCAGTAAAGGTGGGAGAGTACTGGCACCATTTTCTTTATTTGCATTCCCAACCCAAAATTTTTGCTTCCTGCTGATGAGCTCTTCTTCATTTAGCAATAATAGCCTATTGGTACTACCTCTAAAAGAAGTAGAGTCATCTGTCTGATAGGGAAGGTCCTGTGCTCTGCAACAGAGGAGATGCATGGAGAAAGGCTTAACTTCAGTTTCTTCTGGTACTTCTGTATCAGGTAAGAAAGTTCCCTAGCTGAAGTCCTGGAGAGTTGCTACCAGTTATAGTGGACAATACTCTGCTAGATGAACCAATAGACTTCTGTTTTCAGTATTTCTCAGCCAGTGTTATGGGTACCACCACTGATACTTGAGGTTGTGTCTGGTGGTATTCAAAGAAACCCAGGCCTGGATGTCTCCTGCCTGGCAGCAAAGCCAGAAATATGATACAGCAAACAGTAGGAGGCTCCAAAGCATGCTCTCAAGGAAGTTCTCCCATCCACCCTGAACCTCTTATTTGTGTTTCTCACCACTTTGTTGGCCTCCCAACCCAAAAGTAACTGGCAATTATATCATTGCCAGTTAGTTCTGGTGGTACTTTAAATAGGTAAAGTGTTAACAGTAGAGGACAAATGTTGAGAAATACTACTCTAGTGTTAAGTTTGTATACTTTATGAGTAGTGCTCAGATATAGAAGGTGGCTTCCCATAATCTGTGCATCTGGCAAAATAAGAATGAATAACATCTTCACTCTTGTTTTCCCAGGAGCTGCACGATGAAAGTAATGTCATATACAAACTGATCCAAAGTGATCCAGTTGCATGGCATGTTTTTTCTTATTGCCAAGTTGGTAGATATCATTTTACCCTCAAGGACACATTCTGGTAAATATGTTATCTGGTAAATGAATCATTCCCTTGCAGCACTTGTTACATGCATTTGTTCAGAATAAAACAAAAAGGTCAACATAGATCTGCCATTCTGGATCTTCCTACAAGAGAGAAGTGTCCTCTTGGTGACAGATCTCACCCAGCAGAGCCAGAGGGTGTTTTTGTTTTGCCTCAGTTAGTCTGATTTTTAAAATAGATTTCTATGCAAAAGTAGATAGGAGAGGGCACATGAGGACATTGTTTTATTATTGGAGAGACAAAAAAAGATTGCTGAATCAGTTATCTGCCTTGCAGGCTGTTTGGAACAGGACTGAAGGGAGGAAGAACCAAGGCTTGTCCAGCCTAGAATTGCCATAATTCTCTTCCAAAAAATTGGGACAGGACCCTCTGTCCCATTTGCCAGTATGTGAGCACAATCCCCCAAAATTGGGACTGTCTCTGTTTTTTTGACACATGGTTCTTGCCCATCATTAAGAGTTACACTTTCTTCTAAAATTCTTTGTCTTTCCTAATTTTTTAACAGTTTTGGTGACCACGTGATACCTTCTTTGCTTTGACCAGTGTTACAAACACTTACTTGCTGTCAAGGTTCAGAGTTGTCAATGGCCCAACTAATATAAGTGACCCTTCTCCAAATTTCCATAGCACACATGTGGACCAATTGTGGTACTCCAGTGTGCCATGGCGCACCAGTTGACAATTGCTACACAAAAGCACTGGTTTTTAACCAGATTTTTAAAATCAAAACAAGACATGAAAAACATTAAGGGTGCCATTCAGAGTAACTACAGGGAGTCCTTGTTCCAATGTAAGAACAATTTATTCTGGATTACAATATTAATTTCCCATAGGTTTTCACTATGAGTGGTGCACATTGGGTAGTGGAACACATGGGGGGTTTGATGTGCATGGGGGTTGATACAGATGGGGGTAGTGCACATGGGTGATGGTTCACATAGGGGGTTGTTGCACATGGGGAATGGTGCACTTGGGAGTGGTGCACATTGGGTAGTGGAGCGTATGGGGGGACGGTGCGCATGGGGAGACGGTGCGCATGGGGGGACAATGCACACTGGGTGGTGATGTGCATGGGGGGATTGTACAGGGGATGTTGCAAATGCTTGCAAGGGGGTTGCAAGAAGGGGTTGTTGCGCACATGAGGGATTGTTGTGCAGTGAGGGAATGGCGTATGGGGGGAATTTTACTCCTGCAACATGGGTACATTTTTACTATTATGTATATAAAACAGAAAAGTCACTGACTGACTGAAAAAAAAAAATTGACTGACTCATCAATGCCCAGCCAAAACAGCCAGACTCAGAAGTATGAAATCTGGGGAGGATGTTTCTTCTATGATGGAGGCATCCACTTAGAACCAGTTTTGAGAAATTCAAACTGGAAGGGGATGAAAACAACATATTTTTGTCCCTATTCCTGAAACTGAAGAATCACTGTCTGATCAACAACCTGTCTCAACCCCTGTACCTAGGAGTATGAAATTTGGGGAGCATATTCATTCTGTGACATGACCACCCACTAAGAACCGATTTCTAGAAGTTTAACCCCTATAGGTTATATGCATTTTCAGCTTATACATAACGTTGAAGACTGATAAAATCTAGCCCCAAACCTTGCATCTTCCTGGTAGGGGTGCCCACAATGGAGGAAAGATGGTGCATGGTATTGGGGGATGGTGGGGAATGTTACATGGAGGAGAATGTTGCATGTAGGGTTTAAGGGACCACCACTGCAAAGTGACACATAGTGGTCCCTGCAGCACAGTGATGCCCAGTAGGTATGCCTGGTGCTCTCTGCTGACAGGCTCTGCCCTTGATACCCTGTGTTGCTCAGTGCCTGTTGGTGCCTAGTGGTGTGCATTGCTCACCAGTGCTCACTGCCTGCTGCCCAGTGTCCAGCTGTGCCCAGGCCCACAAATATTCTTGAAATTTTATTCCCACAATGGCGGATAAACTTCACTAGTTTATAATAATTTTTAATTGATCCAACTTCTCATTTATTTTGCAAACTTTTCTTGAAAAATAATGAGCAGTTATTTTTGAAAATGAAGACTGGTAAACATTTTTAAAACAATAAAAATAGTACTTTTCTGTGCTACCCACAGTCTTTAACTCCTTCTTAGCCTTTCTTACTCTGAGATATCACTCCCTTCTTTTTGAGGTTTCTGAAGATGCAATCCTAACCAATTTAGGCTGGCATAGCTCACCATTCCTATAGTGGGCTGGGAAGACTGCAGACCATACCATTGTAGGTTTGAGGCTGCAATCCTAATCCCCAGTTAGGCTGGCATAAGTCCTGTGCTGGCCTGGGGGTGTCACAAAAGTGCTGTAAGGCATAAGCTGATCTGACCATTCAAGCACAGGGACATATGTCAGGTGCCTTATGCCAGCCTAAATTTATTAGGATGTGTGCCCTGAATCACACAATCGTCCCTGTTCTTCCCTGCACCCAGTCTTGGTAATTCTTAGGGCTCGTTCAGTTTATGCCCTGCAGTTGTCATCCTTTGCTTCTTAACCTTCCCACCTATCACCTTACACAGAAAGGTTTCTCAGTCCATCTCATTAACAGGATTAAAAGCTGCCTGCTCCAGCTTTAATACTCAACTTTAGATCCCTAATTAAACAGAACAGACCTGGTTATACTTGGCTTGTTGGAACTCAATTTGTAGGGATTTCAATAACTTCAGCCTAACTGCTGCTTAAATATTTGCCTCTTTGATAACAAGGTTTCTTGCAGGAAGAATATGCTAGCAGTTGGATTCATCTGAGAGTCTCAACATGGACTTTTTCTGAGAGCACAGCTGAATAGGAGGCAGCAGTATGACCACCTTTAGCTTGATAGAGATGCTGTACCATAACATCCACAAATGTAATAAGTTCAGCAGTTGACCACTCTAATGCCACCTTGGAATGTTCCTTAATGGTCAGTCTTACAATGAAATCCTAAGCATGTCTACTCAGAAGTAATTCCTATTGTATTCAATGAAGCCTATTCCCAGGAAAGTATGTTTAGGATTGCAGCATTGTCTAATTATTTTATAGTTAATCATTTTAAGATGTTTTCTTGACACAGAGATTTCTCTGAAGTAGTGGCTAAGACACTGTGCCTGTTAACCAGCAGGCCAGGGTTCGAGACCCGGGTTGGCCCCACAAGACAGGGTGAGCTCCTGTCCTTAGCCCAGCTCTGCGATGCAGCTGGATCCAATCATATTGGCTCTGCCTTTCTATTGGACTAATTCAGTGGTGTGGAGAGGGGGGATTTGCTGCTTCGGTAACAGCCTATCCTCCATAACAATCTAACCCAGGCTTTCGTGCTTTGCATGCAGCGTATGCAGCGCCGAGCACGATACCATAATCTTCCAAGACTGACGGAGGCCTGCTTTTTTGGAAAAAGAAAGCCATTAGAAGTTACAAAGCGCATATGCCTCCAGTTGAGGGGAGGGGGTTGATTTAAGACATAAATAAATAGCAGCCTTCCACTTTTGGAACAAGGAAAGGCACTTGTGCCATTTGGGACCTTTCTGTGGGGGTTCTAATGGGCCTCCTGATAAAAGTACATACAATGCTCTACTTGCAAATACTGTATTACTAAAATATCAGCCGCAGTGTCAAACGGTTCCAAGCTGAATTATTCCTGAAATATGTCATCATTTGGGAAACTGGGGAGCACAACACAGTACCTGAACACCTAGGCCAAAGAACGTTGGCTTTGTTGTGGCCTTTTTGGCTTCCATGGTGCACCCACCTGACTGCTGTCACTCCTGATGACAAAGCTTTTGGCCAGACTTTGTAAGACTTTGGCAGGTCTTTCGTTCATCCTCAGGCTGAGATTTTGCTGAAACAGAAAAAACAGGTGGCAATTGCTATACAACTGCATACATAATCCACCCCTCAGCTACCAGGTGCCATGGAACGCAGTGTAAATTGTTTTGTGTTGGACAGAAGAGAAGAGAAATGGACAATGTGATGATGATGATTTATGATCTACAGACCTGGCACAATAAAGGGCTGACCAGGAATGAAAATGAATCATCTGGTAAGAGACTAGAATTAAGCAGAATTGCTTAATTGCACTGCAGAATTAAGCAGTGCAGCTTTGTTCATCATCTCATCCGTTTACAAAAAGCATTTTATCAGCTCTGTTTCTGGATGTCAACCCCCAAGATTCAATTTCCAAGACTTGGCAACCCTAAATGAGGACAAGCAACGGGACAAAACTGTAAGGGAAGAGGACCCAAACTTAGGACCCAGTCTGGTCTTGCCCAGTTGCTATTTTAATGTAGATAGCTGGGATTGGGGGTAGAGTGGCAAGAGAGACCCACTAAAAATTTTAGTGAATTTGTTCAATAGTGGCCCATTTTGAATTCAAACTTTTTGTCAGGTGCTATTGTGGATATGCAGGTAATATACCATAAAAAAACTAAAGAGTCTAACAGATATTCGGCTTATCTTACATCATTGGCAGCTAAAGGCCAGTACAGGGCCTTTTTATGCTCTTGGAGAGATGCTTCTATCTCTTTGTACTTAATTCTCTTGCATTATTAAGTTTTCCTCTTTTTCTTAGTCCTTAGAATAGTTTGTGCTGCTTGGAGGTGACCTGAAGCATGTCCTTTGGATGTCTTTCAGTACTGTTTGTTCTTGCTGATCTGCGTTGAAAGCTGCTCTGGAATTCCTAATTTCTGCTTTTATATTAAAATGCATCATGACATGGCACTGTAGTCATGGTGTTAAGAATTGTTGCAACTGAACAGAATTCAGTTCAAGGCTCATATTTTCTTCCTTTGTTTAGGAACACAGAGCTGGCCGCAGGTCACCATACCAGCAACTCATCTCATTAGTACTGCAATGCATAAACTAGCCAGAACACATTGCTGGTATATATAGGGCGACTAAAAGGCGTGACTGGGAGTTCTGGGCTTGTCACTGCTATCTTAAAAAAAACACCAATTACACAACCAATTAAGTATATATGTTTCAAAAACATATGCATTGCATGTGTGCATATGTACACATGATTCGGAAACATATCGGAAATGCCATTCATGGTTCCATCTCCCATCTTGTATCTAGTTGGCCCATATTTACTCTTGCAAATTAGGAAATAAAAGCTTCCAATCAGTATCATGAGCAACAGAGTAGACAACACTGGTGTTTAACAGAGCCATTGTGACAAGGTTTTGATTAAGACAGTACTGCTTTTCTTTGCCTCTGAACACAAAAAAGTGCTTGGGGGAAAATATATCATTGTTCACTTTATTTGTACAAGATTCTGACTCAGAAATCCTCAGGAGTCTGTTACTTAATGGGAAGGAAACATACCACAGAGGCATATTACCCACTGGTCAGTTCTTGGATTGCATGTCCTCTGAGTCGAAGAGTTTTGCCTTCTGACCTACCCATGTTTCCTATAAAGCACAATCATTTTATCTGTTGGGAATGGCTCTGTCTACCCCCCAGAAACTCTGTACGGCCTGCCAAGAACTAGAATTTAATTCCCAGTCTCAGGTGTATTCATGTATAACTTTGTCCTTTGGCTAATGATTATGCTCTTGTCCTAGGCAAGCTGATTGTATTCAACTAAATTTGTTACTCAAGTGCCTTTAGCTATATTTTTGCCATATCCCCAGAAGATATTTCTTACACAGAGCAGGGCTAGCATTTTAGTAATAACACAAATTATAGGAAAACCCAAACCCACCATGGGACCCTCAAAGCTGAAACTTATTTGGCCTTTTTAAATTCAGTCCAAGAATCATATTTGCTTGATGACTCTGAAAGACTTTGTGGCTGGAGAAAGATTTCATATGAGGGTTTTTTCCCAATGGAACATGGAGACTCCTAAGCCCCCTTTTGCTTTGCAGGTGTGTGCTTTGGTGATCCCTGTTTACAGGCATTTAACCGCTTTGTGAACTTTTTAGTTGAAAAGCGATATATAAATACTGTAGATAAATACTGTATATAGATAGTACTTATCCAAGTGCTTATCAACAGTACTGCTCAGGTGCCTATGTTTGAAAATGAAGTTCTCATGGCCAAGAATATACACATTTATATATTTTTTCCTGATCCAGAAGTCTATCTATCCTGATCCAAATATCTATCTACAGTATTTATATACCGCTTTTCAACTTAAAAGTTCACAAAGCGGTTTACAAAGAAAATGGAAAAATAATAATAGCTAATTAAAAGCTAATGGGTCCCTGTCCCAAAAGGGCTCACAATCTAAAATGCAAAAAAGAACACCAGCAGAAGCCACTTGAACAGACACTGCTGGGGTGAGTCTCACAAATGCTTTAAACTCATGACTTTGCATGTCTATAAATTTCTCTCTCATAAGGGATTTTATATGAATGAGAATGTAAGGATTACATTGTTGATGTTGAGGAACTGGAGGCCCTTTTAAAGAACATAAGCTAGGTCAGCTGGCTCAGACCAACAATCTGTCTTGGCCAGCATGTTGTTTCCTATAATGGCAAACAAGAGGCATTTAGAGAGTACTGGAGGTTTGAGTACTGGAGGAAGTACAGTATTCAGTGGCAAACCACCTTTGAACATGGATGTTCCATTCAGCTACTATGGCAGCAATCCTAATGACTTTCCTGGGTGTAAGTACTATTGAACTCAATGGGACTTACTTTTGAGTAGACATGCTTAGGATTGCACTCTTAGAGCACAATCTAGCCAGGTCTACTCAAAAATAAGCCCCATTATGTTCAGTGGTTCTTACTCCCAGGAAAGTGGTAGGATTGCTGCCATAGTGGCTGAATGGAACATCCATGTTGAAAGGTAGTTTGCCACTGAAGGATTGCTTTAGGATCACGACTGCACCTACTTTACCCCTTATAACCTACTTTACTCCTTATAAACCTCACACTATCAATGACTTGAGAATGGAGAACAAGGCAGATCTACTGTGAAACTAACTTTTTTTTAATGAAACATAAGCTTCAGGGTCAGAAGCTCAAGATAATTCTAGAGAGATTCCAGAAGTAGCTTTAGTCCGTTACTGCTTAAAAAATCATGGCTCTGCTATATACAGTAAGAAGTCTCTTTTATTTTACTGTATTACTATAAAATAATGTAGTATAATAGCCACACAATTCAGTGATTAATTTATGTTGTTGTATACTTAATTTTATTAATTTATTAATAATAAAGATTATTAATAAATTAATAATTAATAAACATAAGATTAATAATATTAATAATTAATAAACATAAGATTAATTTATGTTGTTTCAAAAATTCCAAAGTCTGAGAGACAGTCCCTACATTCCAGAGTAACTACAGGAAGATGTAAGAGGCACTTACTCTGGATTGCTCTATGCATTTCCCATAGGTGACACTGTAACTATGTCGGTGTAAAAGATCCTGTAGTTACTCTGGATTGTAGCCAGTAGCACAGATTTTGTAAAGATGCAGTACTGCAGTAATTTTAATGTTTTTGCTGTGGCTAATGCAGTAGCATAGCTAGCGGAGTGCAGGGGGTGCAGTTGCACTGGGCTTTAAGCTTTAAGGGAGCTGCAAACTGAGTTTGACACTTGTGGCAAAATTGTGAAAAGCAGGGTATGTATGAATGATAATGCCATCATGTTATATATCCTTGGAAAGGTAATTTAATGCAAAATGCAATGAAACAAATTGATGGGAACATTTGTATTCTCTCCAAGGCTACGGCCAATTAACCAGAGAATGAAAACACAAAAGCCGATGGAACAAATTCTTTACCTTTAACTTTCCCATGATACTGATTACTCTGAGAGCCAATGAGATGTAATTCTGATAATGTATTGAACTAATAAGTTGTTCATATGAATCAGCTCTCCGTACATATATAATATATAGTACATATTGAATATCATAAAACAGTTACCCATGCTAACTGGGTATACACAGTCTTCTAAGTGGTGCTCCTCTTCGATTTTAGCAGGAAAAGAATAACCATTCCTCTTTGCCCCAACACAATTTCCCTAAACAATAAGGGTCACAATTTTCATTTTGTACTTAAATTTGATTTTGTTGTTGCGGTCCAAGGGCAGCAATAAAATCTTCATCAACATCAGATAGCAAATAAGTGCTTTAGCTATGCCACTATCAGAGCAAATGGTGGTGAACTACTGAGGAGGAGGCGGCAGGTTTTCCCCCATTTTCTTTTTTAAAAATACCCGGGGAGGACGTTACTTCCAGTTGTGACATCACTTTCAGGGCAACATTTTGAGCTTTGCAATGGGCTACATGATCATTAGCTACACCAAGGACTAATGTAATTTTTGGTGATCTGTTGCAGAAGAAACTCATTGAAAAGATAAGAGGAGTTATCCAGATCTTGTCCCTGGTTTCAAAGGGCCCCTCAAAAGTTAGGTTTGCCACTGTTGGATACAGGGAGACAAGAAACATTTATAAAAGACTATATTTCCCATTTCTATCTCATATTGTTCAAGTTGCATTTTTTCTATAAATAATATAAATGGAAACCAGTACACGATGTGAAAGAGAAAAAATCATGCAGATCTATAATTACTCATGCAGCCCTTATCTGAATAATGTGCCTCATCTCTAAGTCTGAATAAGTTGTTTATACTGCAGTTACGTGATGTGAAAGGTGAAAGCATATATTAGAGCATGGTTTCAATTAAAAGCACTCCTTGGTGCCCTGCATGTGGAGTTAGCATCCTCAGAAACAAAATATGGCTGGGTTAGCTGAAGCTGATAATAGAAATAGTGTCGTTTCTCTCTGTATGTGTGCAGGAAAGAGGAATTTAATAGAAAATGAAGTATTTCTGTGTACATCCATTTCACTTCTGTCTTTGATAAACAAGTTTTACAAGTTTTGGCTTAGTGAAAGAGACACACCGGAAAGCTTATTTGACCAGTAGTAACAGTGGGACAAATAAATACGTGTTAATGTCATGACAAATGAAACTTCTCTCCATTCACTTTCAACTCGCTTAAGAATGTCTCCAGCATACATGTTTTCAAAAGCACCTTTCCTCTTTCTCATTTTGATAGAGAGTTCTTTCTAAATTTGTTGATTCAGACTGACTCAATACTTCACTGATTCAGTATGAAGGGTCCTTCTGCTTTTTAGATGGTTTGCCACTAACAAGGTTCTTCTCAAACCTAGATTATTTGTTTTCCTAGATCTCACTTGATGGTAGAAGTCCTAATATTAATTGTAATGTTGCAAAATTTCTTCCAGAACCCAAAGCAAGAGTGATATGTTAGATCACTTTCTATATCTCTTGAGAATTTCTTTAGATATTGGATGTTAAAAAAGGTTTGTCCTCAGCCAGTTCTCTCTCTACCCTGGTCAAGATCCAATCAGAGCACATTACTGGGACATTGCCATTCATAAGCTGTTGGCTAGGCTTATCAAAGCAACGTTAATTCCATAATGTTAGCATCTGTTCTAATTAGTGAGTGAATGCATGCAATAAAGCCAGGGGTTTAGAAATATACTTTCTGAAGTTGTCAGAGGTCTGGTTCACAAATGTACGTTCATTTAATTGTTGCAGTAGTGACTTGGATCTATGAACGAGCCCGATAAAATTTTCACATCACCTCATATTCACTTCACCTCAGATACAACGATTTTTCAGTGGACTTTTCATACAGTCATCCACCAGTCATCAAACACAAAATAATGCTTAGAAATCCCATTTCTTTTTTTTAAGCCCATATTAAATCTTCCTTTACAAGACTCACAGAGCAAAAGATACAGTAGTAGTAGTAGGCCTCCGACAGTCTTGAAAGACTATGGTATTGTGCTCGGCGCTGCATACGCTGCATGCAAAGCACGAAAGCCTGGGTTGGATTGTTATGGAGGATAGGCTGTGACCCAGGCAGCAAATCCCCCCTCTCCACGCCACTGAATTAGTCCAATGGAAAGGCAGAGCCAATATGATTGGATCCAGCTGGCGTCGCAGAACTGGGCTAAGGACAGGAGCTCACCTGTCTTGTGGGGCCGATCCGGGTCTCGAACCCTGGCCTGCTGGTTAAAAGGCACAGCACCTTAACCGCTTGCGCCACTCACAGCAGCTCTTCAATTACTGTACAGTTTGAAAAACATACAACTGACAACTGTAGACCAATCGGAGTTATACATGAATTCCTCAAATAAAGCACTGCTAGACTTAATTTGTGGGTTTGTTGCTTTTGCTTTTAAAATATAATTACACAGTGCTTTCTGACAGAGCCCTCTCTCATCTCTGAGCAGGAATTAAAAATTAGACAAGTTATACTATTTGGAAAAAGTAGGAGTAGAAAATCTCTTCATAGTGATTAATGGGTTGTAGCAGTTGGAGGACTCTTGACCCCCACAGGCAGATATTTTAAAAAGGAAGTTTTTTTAGCCTTGGATGGTTAATACAGTATGAGCCTTTGTGCTCATTATGAAACACAGATCATTTGTCAAGGAGAATGCCACTCATTTTAATGTTGTTATTTTGCTCTATTTGAGCCCAATTTATATATTACCTGTATGGATTTAGACATGAGTAAGCTGCCTGTTTCTTTTCAGTTGCATGGATGGCATAAGACAAAATATAATCCACAACCCAAAGTGTTTCCAAAAATGTCATTTTATTGGACTGATGCTCCTGTAGCATGTGGCACATACAGAGAGAATTCAGATACAAGGTCTGGTGAAGAACTAAAATGGGTTAGTTTTTCACTGAGCAAAAGTTTCCCTGCAAAGATATATACAGAAGTCAAAAAAGTTTAGGACAGTGAGTCAGAACATTAGTGCAGATGAAGACTGTAAGTTTAAAGAATCAGTATTGTTGGACTCAGTTTCTAACAAACTTGGCAGAGCAGGTATGTGCTGTGGCCATTTGTAGACATTTCAGCTAATCCAGATAACATTATCACAAGTAAAAATGCAAATTTATCTAAGTGTTCCTCAAAAGAGAGAGTAAAGTATGTCCTGATTTTGTTAGGTATAAGCTGAAAAATATAAGAAATCTTATAGTCAAGAACTGCAAGTGTCTTAACTTCAGTGCAGCTCAAATTTAAACCCAGTGGAAATCAATGTGTAAACATGAGTAATCATGAATATGATATAGTCAAGAACCTTGAACCAAAGACCTTCACATTGACTATTCCAGGAATTTGGAACGCATTCACTGAACCAATGTTGTCAAAGCTGATGTCGTGTTCATACATGTACTGATGCACCGTATAATTAGGGTCTCTGAGAGCTGGCGTTGGCCTGGGACAAGGTGCCTGATTGGCCTCTTTCTCCTAAATCTGTGTGTATAAAATTGACTGACTGTATGACTTATCAATGTCCAGCCAAAACTGCCTAGCTGAGAAGCCTGAAATGTGGAGAGCAAAGTGCTGGTCCTGACCTTTAAAGTCCTAAACAGCTTGGGTCCGGGATATCTGAGGGACTGTCTTCTGTACAATCCAACCCATCATCTAAGGTCATCAGAGGGGTAGGTAAGACCCCTTCCCAACCATCAGGGGAGGTAAAAGGTGTGGCGGCCAGAAATAGAGCCTTCTCAGTGGCAGCATCCTGGCTTTGGAACTCTTTTCCCCAGAACTTAGGAAAGCTCCCTCAATACAGAGTTTCAGGCAGAGCCTAAACACTTTCTACTTTAAAAAAGCTTTTTATTGAGGCAGAGGTTGGGGGGTTATTGTTTTTAACTAATACATGCTTTAAATAGTTTTTATTGAATGTTTTTAATATGTTTTACTTGTTAGCTGCCTTGAGTCAGCTGTGGCCTGAGAAAGGCGGGGTATGTATGTATGTATGTATGTATGTATGTATGTATGTATGTATGTATAAATAAATAAATAAATAAATAAATAAATAAATAATTCCTACCATGATGTAGGCACCACTAAGAACCAATTTTTGGAAATTCAAACTGGAAGGGAATGAAAAGGAGTGCAACGTATTTTTGTCCCTATACTTAACATTGAAGAATCCCTCACTCATTCATGCCCCACCCAAATCCACAGACCTAGAAGCATGAAATTTGGGGAGCATATTCCTTCTGTGATGTGAGCACTCACTAAGAATTTATTTTTAGACATTTAACCCCTAAAGTGCTAGGTGCCCAGTAAGGATACCTGATGCCTGCTGGTGCCCACTGGTGCCTACCTTTGCCCCTAGTAATCTACGGTGCCTAGAGCCTGTCGGTGCCCAGTGGTGCCCACCACTTCCCATCATTGCCGCCATTGACCAGTCATGACTGGGGCCCACGAAATCATTATTACGTATTCTTGAAATTTGACTCCTGCAATGACGGGTAAATTCCGCTCATTTGTAATAAATTTGTTTTGTACTAAAAACAGTAATTTGTTCTGTAATTATTGGAGCCCCTAGATTTGGACTTTGGAATTTTGCTAGCCCTGGGCTCACCCTCTCCTCAGTCTTGTATACGTACTGTGTATTTACAATTGAATTCTAGAATACAAGAGAATTCTAGTGCTCTTTGTGTTTGCTAGATCAGATCCAGGATGCCAGTTCTTGCACAGAACTGTGTTTCCAGGCATGGGTCATTTTTATGCTGCATTACATCAGTTGACAGAAATTCAGAGAAAGCCAGACACTCCTCAGTTTCCCCTGGATTCAAGGGATTTAGGGGGCTTAGTTCCATTGATTCAGTGATTTCTAGTTATTTTAGTTCCATTAATTTCAATGAAACTAGGTGTGCCCAACTACATTGAAGCTTTCACAATGTTTAGAATTCAACAGTGATTCCCACTATAAAGAGAAGGTGTACTTTGTTCTAGCAAAAGTTGATGGGAAAATCTAAACTGAGGAGAGCTCTTGAGGCATATTTTAATTTTTGTTATGATCAGCTTCAGTTTTTCCCATGCCTGATCTCTACTTACTCTCAAAAAATCAAGTATTGTTCACATAAGTAGTTTCTTAGGAGTATATCCTAGCAGTAACCCCCACTCCGAAATCAAAAGGACTAACTTTGTAATTAGTCAGTGAAACTTCTTGCTGCAAGATGTGTTGATGGCATATAGCCTTTTAAGAGGGGATTGGACAAAGTTTTGGAGGAAAAAGTCCATCATGGCTTACAAACCATGATGGGTAAGTCAACTTCCTTAATTTAGTTATAGGATACCTCAGAATGCCAAATGCATGGAGGACACCTGGATACATGTCTCTTGTTGTCTCTAAGCTCCCTTAAACTTTTGCTGGGTCACTGTAAAATATTGCACAGAAAGCTAATCTAGATGGGTCTTTAGCCTGATCCTGCAGTGCTCTTCTTAAGTTCTTATATTTCCATGTAGACATGCATAGGATTGTGGTGTTGGTGTCTGTTACCTGCATATACAGTATATTACATAAGGGGCAAAATGAAGCTGGTGAAACCACATTCTCCGTTTCACTCCTGAGAGTACTTTCTTTCCAATGTCACCAGAAGTGGCATAGAAGCAGCTATACCATAGCTGGTCCATCACCATGCCACTCAGTGATGGGATTCAAAGAAATTAACAACCGGTTCTATGCCCATCTGGCAGCCACTTTTAAATGGCTATTAAAAAACTTTATATATCCTATCTCATGTCAACAACCGGTTCTATAGAGTAAGTGCGAACCTGCTGGAGCCCACCACTGATGCCACTAGAGATAATATGTGTGTGAAGCCTGTGCTGAATTAGATTTTAACACATCTGATATTTTGAATCAGCACTGAAAAAGCATTTGCTAAGATTTGCAGCACAAATTTACTGCAGTCATGCTATTTTGGGAATGGTGGAGCTGTGGAGCTGAGCACGTCTGCTGAGAAATGAAAGAGAATGTTATAAAAGAAAAAGGCTATCGAAGAAAATGGGAGACAAGCAAACCCTTTGCTCCCAGATACAGCTATGGCAGACTTGTATAACCCATGGTGGACATTGTGGTATTGAAAAAATGAGAGTCAGAAACAGGACTATAGGTGACAAAAAACTGTAAAATCAAATGCTTCTTAAGCTATGCAAACCAAGATGGAACCAAAATTCAATGATGTGCCTAGTAGCACCATTAAGAACAAATCACAAAACGTGCTTGTCATGTGACAACTTTGTGACTTCATAAACAAAGGATTTGTCTTAACAGAAACAAGCTATTTTCAGAACACATTAAAACCCTTTCAATATTGTTGTTCCCAAAGGGATATACATACATTCAAAAATGAGGAAAAAGTTAAATATAAAAACATTTTTAATGTTTTGGCTTTTGTCTAACTGTGGCAAATGATCTCCGATCCTTCCTTTCTTCAGGGGGGAGAGGAGCCAGACTCAATCAAACCCATTCTTGAAAATTGCAGCCCAACCACTAACTCATGTCATCTCACAACTACAGAAATGTTTTCCACTCTTCAAAAAGGGAAGGAAAGTGCTTTTTAAAAAGGTTATGAATTTTTTTTATCACAAAGCTTTGACCAGCTTTAGAACTGCAGTTGCAGTGGGTGAAACCTTAAGCAACTGAGCTCATGCAAAATGTACTCCAGAGAACATAGGTACAGAAAATGGTTAATTTTCCCTGAGGAATTAGCAACTCTTTCAAACACACCAAAGGGCAGGCTGGGATATACACTGCACAGACTCCATGAACATCACGGTATGAGGAAGAAAATTGGTTATGTGTCGCTGATCATAACAACAAAGGGGTGTTCATATATCACATGGAGTCTAATCAAGAACTTCTCATTTTTATTATCTTTTAAAAATGTTTCTCTTCTTAAATCTGCATGGTTATCTGCAGAGGGTCAGATTTTCTTTGCTACTTGTCCACCTCTACACATACACAAAAAGCTATTATACACGATATTTTACAGGCCAGAGTTCCAGCCTATGTCTCATTCCTCCACTGTTTGCTTCTTTCTTCAGGCAGCCATGTGCAGAAAGTGAAAACCACAGAGAACATCACCTCGAGAGACAAAAACAACTAATATGATCACAAAACAGTTTTGCTGCCTTTGTCATTATGGGACCACGTAGTTTCAGTGCCTGATGTCCAGTTCTTCTGCCATTGAATCATAGGTTGCTTAGAAAGCAGATCAAGTGGCAAGAACTCACACTAAACCAATACAAAAAATAACTCTTAAGTCTTGTTGGAGTCACCACTTGATGTATCATGGCGTTGGTGGTGGTTTGGGAGAGGGACAGGAGCCTTGGCTGTCAAAGCTAGCTGTTCTACCATGACCCTGCAGAAGGAAAAAGAAAAGGTAACATATTAGTGAACAAAGTCCATAGCAGGCCTCTGTCAGTCTTGAAAGACTATGGTATCGTGCTTGGCGCTGCATACGCTGCATGCGAAGCGTGCAAACAAGCGTGCAAACCTGGGTGAACAAAGTCCATAAACAGCACATAAAAAGCACCAGCATCTCTAATCCAGAGGTCTATGCACAAAATCTGCACACCTACACATCAAAAGCATGCAGTGGCTCAGTGGTTAAGATGCTGAGGATGAAGACCCTCAAAGTCGACTCCTTAGGAGTTTGACACCAGAGTGCTGCAAGAGAGAATTAGCTCCTGTCACTTGTCCCAGCTCCTGCCAATCTTGCAGTTTGAAAGCACGCAAATGGATAAACTGGAATCGTGCTTAAAATGCAGAAAGGTTAACATTTCTTTATATATTAACATTTCTTTATACTCGTATTATTCAGTGGATTGGAGCAACTGTGTTTTAAATGCTTCCATTAAAATGGAATCACTCCATCTGAATATTTAAGAATGGATTTGGGAGAAAGAGAAACATTGTGTTTTTTTAGTTGCTTAGAATTTCAACAAATGTTGACATGTCAGTGTTGTTCCCCAAAGTTTTTAAAAAATGTCACTATGGCTCATAGTATATAAGGGCTCCCAATCTGAATTGGGACTACAATGCTACCACACACACACACACACACACACACACACACACACACACACACACACACAGAGCTGTTATTTGTGTTTGTAGACATTTGGAAAAAACACACCACAATTTTCAAGGGCAGACAATTTTCATCAGGACTATGGCATGGAGGAAAAGAGATAATATCTGTGCCATTATCCTAATCTTGATTAGGCAACTTCCAGTGCTACTTAAGAATATAAAGTTGCATTTATCTTCTTGAGTAGTTTTGACCCTTGATATTAGAAGATCAGAGGTCACACAAACCGCAGGGTGACTTCAAAAAAAGGACAAGGACCACCACGATGTAGAAAATCCAATAAAAATGTAGGATTTGACAAACTAAAAAAAACTTAGGCATTGATTGCATATGGTTAATGTAAACATTATATTACTTAACGTAAACAAATGTACAGGTGTTCAGAAGAAAATGATAAAGGAAGAGAAGGGAATGGAGAAGAAATGAAATGTGTGAACAAATGGTAATGATAAGCCAAAGGAGGATGAATAAGATGAGCAAAATAATATTTTTTGTGCAAACAAATTGAATAGAATGAAAATAAAATGAGAACGACAAAGGCTTGACTGAATGCTTTGCACTCAAGAGCTGCATTTATTTCTGATCAACACAATTCAAAAAATGCCTTGATAAGCAGGCATCCATCAGTCTTGAGAGACTATGGTATTGTGCTCGGCGCTGCATACGCTGCACGTGAAGTACGAATGCCTAGGTTAGATTGATATGGAGGGGGCTATTATCCAAGCAGCAAATCCCTCCTCTCCACACCACTGACTAGAAAAAGTTGAGAGTGTAAAGGATGGTTCAACGATGAATTGAAATGAATGGAAATATTCTTGTAAAGATGTTAAAAGATTCAGGTTTTTAATCGGCATGTTAACCTCAACAGTTGAAACGAGCTGTTTTGAGCCTGCATATCTTTTTAAGCCAATATCAAACATTATAAGCATTCACTGTGGAGGCTGCAGTGGCTCAGGGGTTAGAAGGCTGGGTTAGAACACTACTTGATCAGAATTATTCTGATGGGCAGGTCAGCAGTCCAAGACCTGAGTACTGCCAGTTGTGGTGAGCTCCATTCCTTAGCCCAGCTCCTGCCAACCTAGTAGTTCAAAAGCATACAAATAAAAGTAGATAAATAGGTATGTCTTTGGTAGAAAATGCAATGTCCTGGTGACAGGCCCTGCAACAGGCTGGCCAGATTTCCCCATGTCCCATTCATCATGGATTGGATGACTCCAATCCACAACAAGTGGACACCATCACCACATGGGAAAACACTGAAGTGGCCTTTTGCCACTAGCAATTCTTTTTTTTTTCTTCTGGTCCCTGACACAGTATCAGAAAGACAATGTGGCCCTCTTGCCAAAAGATGTAGAGACTCTGATCTAAGTCATAGAAGGCATTATCTTTGGTTGCTCAAGGCTAAGACCCAGATCTACAAAATGGACCAATTCTGAGGTCTGGTGAAAGAAGAAAGAGGGTGATGAGAACTGCTCCCAGACGCTCCTGTTACCATTTCTGCTCCCAGACGCTCCTGTTACCTCAAAGACAATATCCCCCAAACTCTTGTGGGGGCTGGACTGGTTTTCAGCAACTGTACTGGCATCTACCATCCTTGTTTGCCATAATATTGAATGACAGCCACTGTTAATTCAATCATTCTGCTAAAAATTAGCTAATGCAGTTCAGCAGGATGCACTTCTTAGCAATGAGGTCATTGTTTAAATTGAAAATCAGATCAAGTTTGAAGTAAATGGCACATCATACAAGATATACATCGTACAAGATATATTTTAGGTATTCACGATTATAAAATATTACCAAAATGTCTTGAGGCAATGAAGTGTAACTGGAAGCAACTGTTAGGTTTTGAGTTCTTATCTACTGATCCTAGAATCTAGAAATGGCTAGAGCAGTTACAACATGCTCACAATGTTTCCTATTGTGCTTCTCTCTAATGTAGTTCTTGATACTTCAGAGGTGATCAAACCCACCCTTTTAGATAATATAAAGGGGCTCTTGTACAAGTATACAAATGCTGCCTCTGTCCAAGTGAGAGAGGTGGCAGTTCAGGGCAAGCCTTCTCTGTCATAGACTACAATTAGGGAATTCCTTTCCAGGGGAACAGAACTTCTCCTTTCCTTCCTCATGAACTTCTCTGAAATATCAAGACCTAAGGGCACAATTCTAACCAATTTTCCAGCTCCAGAGGAAGGGTAATTCAACTGCAAGGCAAGACAACAAAAATTTGCTTACCTTGAGCAGGTCTCCATGGATGCCTGCAACTGTAGGATGCAGCACATGCCAGTGTTGGAAATTTGGTTAATTTAGGATTGTGCCCACTGGTGGGATTCACATAAATTAACAACAGGTTCTATGTCCTAATAACCTAAATTAACAAAGGTTTCTATGTCCCATTAGTTATCGGTTCTCAGAACCAGGCGCTCATTAGCAAAGGGTTCTATATAACCTGTGAGAACCCCCTGATGCCCACCACTGAATTTGTGCCCTAACTGAATAAAAACAGGAACCTACAGTGCAGTCCTAAACCCTGGTTAGGCCAGCACAGGTCCTGACACAATTCTCATGCTGGCCTCAGGATGTCACAACAGGCACTTCTGCACCACTCCTGAGAGTGGGGCCAGTGTACAGGCATGTGTTGGCCTCTCCACACCACTGCAAGAATGGTGAGATTGTAGAGTTGGGCTGAGTTAAATTGATTAGGATTGCGTCCTCAGTTTTCACAATTGTGAGTTGGAAATAAACACATCTGTCTTTCCATTTGCTACTGATTAATAAAGCTAAAGACAAAATGTTTCTTGATCATAGGGAATGAGTGTTCAAAGGTAAAGATGCCCCCTAAGGTTGTATTGATGGTTGTGAACAACTGTAGCGTGCGGTGCTCATTCCCATTTCTAAACCTTCAGAGCCAGCATTGTGCAAATACACTTCTGTGGTCATGGGGATGGCATGAATGCTTCCCACCGAGCGGGTACCTATTTTGTCTAGTTGCATTTCCATGATTTCAAACTGCTGGTTGGCAAGAGCTGGGTTAAGGATGGGAGCTCACCCTGTCTTGTAGGACCTGGGTCTCAAATCCTGGCCTGCCAGTTAACAGGCACAGTGTCTTAACCACTTGTGCCACCCACAACCCACAAGTGTTCTTCACAAACTACAACATAATTATCAGAACATTTGATACACAGATAATATTAGTGAAAGGAACAAATAAAATCCTAAAAAAACATTAAATTTTAATCTCTTTGTAGTTCAGGAGGAAATTGAGATACTAAAAAAGTACTTGATTACAACTGCGATAGACTCTTTCTAGAGAGGTTTATTGCTCTCAATACACAAACTGAATTGCTTTTGAACTCTCCCTGTACGGTGTCACCTACACTTGTTAAGTACCCAATGCATTATTTTAAACAAATAAATGTCACAGTCCCCAGAGACTGAAATGGTCTTATTAAATTTTACCCATTTTATAATCATGAGCTGATGGTGATGCAAGCCTTCGATGTCAAATATAGCCCACTTCACAGAATCCTAGAATCCTAGAATTGAAGGGACCTAGTAGGTCATCTAGTCCAATCCCCGCCTATAGCAGGATATCCTCCTAGAGCATCCCCGACAGGTGCTTGTCGAGCCTCTGTTTGAAGATCCCCAGTGAGGGAGAGTCTACCACCTTCCTTGGCAATCTGTTCCACTGCCAAACCGCCCTCACTGTCAGGAATTTTTTCCGGATATCCAAGCGGAATCTCCTTTCTTGCAGTTTGTACCCATTGTACCCATTTGTTCTGCTTTCAGAGGCAGCTAAGAACAAATGAACCCCTTCCTCCATATGAAAGCCCTTCAGGTATCTGAAGAGGGCAATCATGTCTCCCCTCAGCCTCCTTTTCTCCAGGCTGAACATCCCAAGTTCCCCCAACCTTTCCTCGTAGAGCTTCCCTTCCATCCCTTTCCTTCATACATCAGCATCCTCTGATTCCATCACCTACAAATTCAGCATCTTAGCATTCCATGCTCTACAAATCCCCTTCCCCATCACTGGTGTTGAGTGTCACAATCATGCCATAAGTCACATCTGTGACACCGGAGAAAAGGGGCCAATGGTGCTGATCCAGCTCCAGTCAGTACTGAGCCTCAGTACTGCATGGAGGGCCAGCTAGTTAGTAGTTTTGGTGCAGGTGGAGAGTTTAGAGTTTTAGTTTGGGGACAGGGAGTGGGTGAAAGGTAGGAGATGATGGCGCAAAGCAAAGAACCAGGGCAGGAGGATGGGACTGGTTGAGCTCTGTTCCACCAGATCTTCAACTTTGTGTCAGGCCAGAAAGCGAAATCGCCATTCCAGACTTGAGAAGCTCCACTGTGGGGATTAGGACTTTCCCAGGGGAAGGCGATGAAAGTCTCCTCCCAAAGAGACCTCTGGTGGCCTTGACAGTGTCACTGAATGTGGTGGTAGCCATTTTAGTACTGCTGCACCTGGCAGAGCCTCCAGAAACCTCTGATTAAACATGTCTAGGATTATGCTGTATTATTTCCAATTAGTACTCCAGAGCTTCCATTCTGTATCATTACTGAAAAATTATATAGCAGCAAGCTTTAACCACAGCTGCCTTGTAGGTACTCATCTAAATGGCCAGATGTTCATCTCAGACACATGTACAGTTTATTTATTTCTGGCGCAACTGGAGCTGTTTTCTTCTGAACAACATAATGGCACATGCTGAACTCCTGGGAATGTATTTCTTTGTTCATCTTGTCTGCTTTCTACAGATTTTCAGTTCATCCTCATCAGTTCTGTAACTGAGCAACCGCCAATGGTGCATCAGGGTGTAATGTCCAACATCTGGTTCATATTTCTTTTGATATCCTCAAAGTGTATGCTCTGCAGTGTTTAGTCTCGTGGTTTGGGATACTCATTCATTTATTCATGAATTTCCCCCCACCATCTTGCTCAGAGTTTGCCTTAGCAAAAGCAGATCAAAGCAGTACATGCTGTACTTGGAGTCAAAAGTGGAGGTTTGTGATGCTAATTAGCACCTGTGAAAGCTCAGATTTAAAAGAGTCAATTAAATGTTTTAAACAAGACCTGCCTCTGCAATAGTTGTTTGTTAACCTTTCCAAGATGGCCTTTTCCCTTTCCAGGTAGGCCTCAGGAAGAATCTGGATTCTAGTTCCTGTGCTATCCCTTTTCTGATAGTTTAGACACCCAAAGCTTATTCTGTTTTATGTTTTGCTAAGTGCTACAACTTTGATAGAAATAATTGGTTTTTTCCTTACTCATGGGTTTGAAGTCAGGTACAGAATCCTTTTGTTTCCAAAAAAAGAATTGATTGATAACCTTAAACTGATAATTATAGTTACTGCTATTGTTACAAGAGTAGATTAGATTTCAGTGGGGGGGGGGGGGAAACTATATTGAAAAGCATGCTGCCAGTGGAGGGAGGGTTCACATCTCCCATTGGCCCTACCCCAAATTCACTCTTCACTCAAATTTCTGTGGCACACCTTTGGACCACTCTTGGCATTGCAATGTGCCATGGCACAGTGGTTGAAAATGGCTGGAATAAAGATGGCTGTTTTCTAATCACTGCTTATAACACACTGAGTGATTGAAATTTAAAAAACCCAAAACATAACACAAACAAGGAAAAAAAGATTAATATAGATCTCCTCCAGAGAGACTCTGGTTCCCCAGGTATCTTGGCATTTGTGTATTGGATTGAATGGGAATTTTGGCTCTTATTCTAAATGAGTTTTTTTTATTCACTCAGAAATTGTTTAGAACAATTTAGTGTTTGCTTTGTTTGCTCTCTTTTCATAGTTAAAGAATTAAAAAAAACAACCCTGGAAAAATCTTCATGGAAGATAAGGTAAGAATGAATGCACATGGTGTGTGTACCTAAGGTGTTTGTTTTAGGATCACAACAGCTTCATAGAAATCAAAGAATTTGCAGTTTGTACCCATTGGTTCTAGTTCTGCTTTCAGAGGCAGCTAAGAACAAATGAGCCCCTTCCTCCATATGACAGCCCTTCAGGTATCTGAAGAGGGCAATCAGGTCTCCTCTCAGCCTTCTCTTCTCCAGGCTGAACATCCCAAGTTCCCCCAACCTTTTCTTGTAGGGCTTCCCACCCATCCCACTGATCATTCTTGTCGCTCTCCTCTGGATTTGCTCTAGTTTGGCTGCATCTTTTTTAAACTGAGGTACCCAGAACTGAACACAGTACTTAAGATGAGGTCTATCCAGTGAAAAACAAAGAGGAACTAGAACTTCTTGCAACTTGGAAGATACAGTCCTCTTAATTTAGCCTAAAATGGCATTTGCCTTCTTTGCAGACACATCACACTGCTGACTCCTTATACTGCTCCATCACACTGCTTCCTTTGGATCTCCCTCAGCCTCAGATTAAGAAGGGACTCATTGAGAGAGGGTTGTCTCCTGAATTTTTAAAAGAACCAAGTTTATGAAAAGAACTGAAAGAACACACGTTTGCTGGCTTCAGTTAATAGATTTATTAACAACGTTCTTCCAAAGGCCCACAAATTCTAGTAACCAATATGTAGGGTGTTTTTATGACCAATACCAAATCAAGGTGTCCAGAGATCCTGGATGACCTTGGGCCAGTCATTCACTCTCAGCCTCATCTCCCTCACAGGGTTGTTGTGAGGAGAACAGGAGGGAAGGAACTAAAACTTTGCAAGCTGCCTTGGACATTTGTCTTAGCAAGAGAAAAATGATTATAAATCCTTTAAATAAAAAATATTGAAATGTACATGAAGATAATGATAAAGTTGTTTACTTACCTCCTTGAATGATTTCTTCACTTCCACTAATGGGTGCCAATGTGCAATTGGTTTGCGTGGATAAGCCAGCATTTCATTCCAGTGGTCTCGGCCTAGTCCTTCAGCATTGTTGGCTACACGACAAACCCCAATAATCTCATTATGGCCGACTCTGAAACACAACAGCCCCAAACAGAGCATGTTTTGATCACTCTTTCCATGTGAACTTCACCCATGTAAACCTTCCCCTCACACCACTCCCACTAAAGTTATCAACTCTGATAATAAATCCTGAGGATTTATTACCCAACACAGTTATGGATGGTACTGAAAACTCTGTTAAAATCTCCAAGATTGCTCACCTGAGACTGATACTAACTTTTGGACATTCCAAGTGAGTCTTAGGGCACTATCCAGAGTAACTACGGGGAGTCCTTGCTCTGGTGTAAGAACAATTTTCTGCTGATTTTCTGATTTTCAGCTGTTCAGTTGATTTTTTTTTGTCTGCGGTACACATTGCCAGCAATAAGTGGCAGGTACCGACACAAATCTCCCATCATCTCCTGATAAAGACACTGGATGTGACTACAGTGCTTGAGTTTCCCTGTCCTCCAGGCAAGCAGTAGTGATGGGGGGGGGAATAAAGAGTGTCATGATATTTCAATACCTATATTCTTTAGCAAAAGATTATCTGGCAGAAGATACAGGTTGGCAGTAATCATATGTTCACATGTGGTTTGAACCTCCAGTGCACATCCCACCTATTGTATAACCTTGAATTGTCATCCATTGTTGAAGACTTGCAGCACTATCCTAACCGCCAGTTAGGCTGGTACAAGTTCTTTACACTGGACTGGGGTGGGTCACAAAAGTTCCATAAGTCACTTCTGTGCAAATCCAAGGGTGGTTAGGCTGACACATGATGCGCACCAGCCTTCCCATGCAACAGTGGGAATGAGGCTTTGGGTGAGTTGCACAGGCCTAACTCAGGTTAGATAGCACGCTCACTCACTATTTGTAGTAAGTGTTCGCCCTGAAATAACTTGCTGTTTACCAATTTAAAAGCTCGGTTGACATTGACTATATTCTTTTGATACTTTATATTATACATTTTTTTTAAATGATCTGCCATAGGTCATCATCAACTTTTCAAAGTCTCCACAGCTGGAGTGTGCTGACTATGTGATTCCTGGATTTCATTCATGTGTACTTAGAAATACTGCAGACTAGAGAAATGGACCCAATGCTACCACCCACTCAGGCTACAATCCAGAGTAACTACAGGACCTTTTACACGGACATAGTTATGGTGCCACCTATGGGAAACCTATGGGAAATGAAAAGAGCAATCCAGAGTAAGTGCCTCTTACATCTTCCCGTAGTTACTCTGGATTGTAGGGTCAGTCTTTTAACTTCTGGAGCCCCTCGGTTTAGCATAGGCCCTAGAGTTATGACACTGCTAGGAACTTACATGAGCAGAATTTTAACAAGGCATTCCCCAAAAGGCAAAAATGTAGAATCCAAGAATCATAAGAGTTGGAAGGGACCCAGTAGGTCATCCAGTCCAACCCACTGCCTGTTGCAGGAAATGTGGACAAAACACATTGACAGTGACTTGATCTTAGACAGATAACAAAAAATATTCTCTCTCTCATACAGTAAATGGAATACATTCCAACTGTCCCTATCATCCAGGCAGGCCTGCATATGAATCCCAAAGGCCTTCTGTGCCCTTTGAAGCTCAGTATAAAAATTTTACTCCATTCATCTACAGATTTTGGAACTTCAGAGAAGACAGTCATGCTTTCTCAAGATATGATGGAAGCTCAGGGACATGCCGTGCTTGCTCAAAGGAAAAAAAAAGATTGAAAAACCAAAATTGCGGCTTAATGTAGCACAAGCCAATTACATAATCCAATGATTATGGAAACAAAAACATCCATCGTTCAAATGGGATTTAGGCAATGCAGAGACGCCCACCTACCGGTCATAATCCATAACAGAGATAAGCAGGCTGACTTGGTCCATGTTCTCTGGAGGGATATCAAAAATTATTGCCTCATTGTAGGTTGGATTCAAAGTGTTTCTCTTTATGGTGGTTTTCTTTTTTTTCAGCCTTCTCCCATCACAAAGTAAAGACACCTTGACATAAGGATCTGGAGAACAAGTAAAATAAAAAATCCTGTGTTGATAACAGAACTTCCAGTTTTTTGTGGGAACTCTATTCTTGTAGCCAAATAGAATATTAAACATTTGAAGCAGGGAAGTAGGAAGTAGTGGCGAGCCTGCCTTAATTCTCCACATGATCATCACAAATTATTCTTCATAAAGCAGTATGGAATTTGCTTTATGCACATAGGGTTTGCATGCACATTGGGTTGCATGTGCTTGGATGCTTGAAGAAAGCTTGTCCACTCATGGCCTTCTCTTGCCCCGCAATCTGCCCTTTTGCAACCACTGTCCAAAATGGCTTTCCTCAACCCCCATCTCTTCTCAACCTGGCCTGTTACCAGTTGACAATTGGAATGTTGACAGTTGCATCTCCTCAGTCTGCTTGATTGATTCAAATTGTTGGCCAGAAGATACAGATACCCTCACATACAGGTTAATGTTTTATGTAGAAAGATGCTTGTACATGTTTGGTGTTTTCTATCCTGTATATTTTCGGTTTGGATTGATTTTTTAAAAGATATAAATGTCCATCGTCATTGAGAATCCTTTAGGTTCTCAACAGTGTGCATCAAACTTTGTTGTGTAAGCTGAACATCTGTGAACTATTTTCAAGAAATGAATTTGCATAAGGTAGTTTAAAAGCTTTTTGGAAAGTAATGATAGAAGGAGACAGAAGATAGAAGGGAAAATAGGGCAGCATAACTCGCTAGCTGCCCCAGAGTTTGACTTTAGCAAATTGCCTCTCAGCTTCTATGTGAATGCTTGGAAGGCAGCTGGAAAAAAATCACTGTATATTTTGAAGTTCCAGGAAATATACGAAGCACGGCTGCAAAGCTACTGAACTGTTTCCCTTCTGAACATTCAATCTTCAGTGATTCAAACTACATCAAATGCCAACTGAGCAGAAATGCCTGCCTGCACAAACTCCTGTAGATTTAAACGATTGTCAGCAAAATGCAAACACTAACATGTGGAAGCCTGTGCCATTCAAAAATTGTAATGACAATAATTCTAGTATTCACAGAATGAAGGTTCTCCAGAAGAATCATCTATGCATATTTGTCACTTCTACTACTTCCCCCTAAATACACAGGGAATATTTACAAGGAAAAGACCTTCCAGAAAGGCTGTTGTGTTTGCTGCAATAAAATGTAACAAGGAGCCTTGAGACATTTAAAAAAAAGACTAACTTTCATAGTGGCAGAACCCTATGAAAGCATATGTAATAGTAGAAGATGGGATCAACAAATCTGACTGATGCAGTCTCAGTTCTATGTTATGAAATTGAATTGAGATGATAAAATTAACCTTTACAAATTGGCTTTTTCTGCATTTGTCCCTGCAGTGTACCCGAAAAGTGCTAGATCTAGGAGGTACTTTATAAATATTTTCCAGTAAAAGAAAACCATTATTTCTGAACCTTCCCCTATAAGCACAGTCATTGGGGGGGGGAATACCCTGAAACACCTTGTCTGTGAGTCAGCACCACTTCCATGTCCCTTGTACTGTGCTTCTGGCCCCTAAAGCCCTTCTGAAGGCTGGAGAGGCCATGTGTGGCATCCTCTGCCTATCCAAAAGCCTTTTGAGACAAAAATGGAAATAATGTTTAAAGCAGGGTGACCATATGCCAAACCTCTGAAAGTAGGACAAGGTCCCCAAAAGTCCAGATTTTCAGCTGAAAATCCAGACTTTTGGAGGACCTTGTCCTACATTTTTAAAAATGTGACCTGGCCTCTGAGAGTGACCTGGCCTCTGAGAACTTTTCCTCCGCAGCAGACACAGCCGCACTTGCGGCGAGCAGTCGGAGACTGTGGAGCAATGCTCCGCCCTCTGCAGAGCGGTCTGTCGTTCAGACCGGCCGCTCGCTGCACTCCGAATGGGAGTGATAGAGGCTGTGCACATGCGCACAGCCTCTGCTCCTTTAAAAAAAAACCTAGGGGAAGGAGACTTTTACTTTTCCAACATGGCTGGAAAGACATGAAAAGACCTCTACTTTTCCAACATGGTTGCGCGGATGGCGCTTTGCATCCATGCCAATCCGAGCAGCCTTACTGTGGCACAAAGCACTACACTACTCCCCCCATGCCTGAACAAGCCCCTTCCATGCCCGGACAAGCCGGACAATATGCAAATTTCCAGACCTGTCTGGGGGTTTCCGGGCTTCTGGATGCCCTGGTTTAAAGACACTCTTCAGAAGGCTTCAGAAGGCTTTTGGTGGGCCAGAGAACACTGTGTGAGGTTCTAGAGCAATGATTTTCAACCAATGATTTTCAACTGGTATATCGTGAGTGGTCCAAAGGTGTGTCTTGTGAGTTTGGCAAATTTATTTATTAAATAAGCATCATTTATTAATAGTATTATTAATAGTATTATTGAGCAATTAAATCTCCCACCAGCAGCATGGTGTGCCTTGTCAACTGTCCAAAGTTTGATAGTGTGCCTTGACCATTTTAGCACATGGTTGGTGTGCCAGGAGATGAAAAAAATTTGAAAATCACTGCTCAAGAGAAACAGGTAGGAGAGTGTTAGTCTCTTGGGAGATATTCTATGATGCCCTGAGCAGCACATGCTCCAGGTTCTCAAATGCTTACAACTATATCTGATGCCTCAGAAAGAGAAGTCAAAACTAAATCTTATTGATTGAATGGGAGGGATTAAATGAATGTTTCCTGATACCAAAAGACAGCTTCCAATTATAACACCTTCCTTAAATGCATCACAGTCACTTAAAAAAATTGATTAGGTTCTTCACTTCACTGACATATTTTTAGTGACATAGTTTCAGACTGGTGTGCCATCAATGCTTTGCAAGCCTCGGTTGACCTCCAACCAAAATATATTCAATGGCTGGTTATTTTATGCATGACACTCTTTTCTGTGTGGGCATGAGAAAAAAAAATATTTGTGGAGTACACACAGCTTTGTTTCAGTTATATCCATAAAATGGAGGAAGTGCAGGAAAGCTTCATGACAGCTTCTTAAAGCTAGCAGGGCTATCAGAGGAGCCAGATCAAGAAATATAACAGAACTGCCTTGTTCTGAACAAGCAGACACTTACCTGAGTAGCCAGTAATATCCATGGCTTTGAGATTCCTGCATTTAATGACTGTTAAAGTGAGGCGACCTGCAGTTGGCAGATAACAAAGGGAGAACATGATTTCCCCCAGGTCCACACTTTCCTTTAATAAAAGAGAGAACATGGTAAATTAGAAATGGTAAGACGACCTTAGCAGATTGTCCCTTCCCAACTTCTCTCCTTCAAATTCTTCATAACTTTGCTACTCGTTTATTCTTGATCGAAAAGGGGCAAACTGCTCTTTGCTGGATAACTCTCTGAGAGCATGTTACACACTTTAGATCTAGGACTAAGGTTGCAATCCAGAGCAACTAGGGGGAGTCCTTTCTCCAGTGTAAGAACAATTTGCTCTGGATTGCAATATGAATTTCCCATAGGTTTTCACTAGGTGGTGCAGTTTTTATGGGTACACATAATGTCTCTTACGAGCTCCCGTAGTTACTCTGGATTGTAGGGTAAGTTGGCTATCCATATCACATATGTAAATGCATATGAAATGTATGTGGATTTATTTCACATGTGATCACTGGGAGTGTGCAAGAAATATTAGTCATAAAGTTCACCCTTTAATTTTCTCTCTGTTCATGCTTATGGGTAAAGGTAAAGCATGACAATTGGAGGCAACATTTTAATGGAGGCAAATCTGTTACCACCAATGGTAACTCCAGTTCTCCATTTATTCACTGCAGCCTAACAGCACAATCCTAACCATGTCTACTCAAAAGTAAGCCCCATTTTATTCAGTGGGTCTTACTCCCATGAAAGTGTCTTTTGGATTGCAGACTTAGAGTATCAAAGGATCTAGGAAGACTGTAATTGTGCCTACCCTGTATCATAGAGTTCATTTTTAAAAAAATGGAACCACCATATGAAAAGCAGACCCGGGTCAAGAAATCACAGCATACTTCCAGTAAATGGGCAAATGTGGAACAATCCAGTTTATGACTAGAGGGTGGACACAGGTATTTTATTTTTCCAACGAGCAATGGACAATTCTAGTTCTAAAATAATCTCCTTTGTCCTTCACTTGTTCACTGTCTATTAACTTGTCTATTAGTAGGAATCTGCTTGAATAATGACCTTTGCAGGTGTTCTCACCTCCCCAACCCCTTCATTATATCTTTGCATCTTCTTCCAATGGAACACTGGAGAATGTCTTCCACATGTCAAAGGTGGCTTAAAATATCCAAACTTAATTAGGGGTCTTCATGATGTCAGTATGGTATGGCCAGTTTGAGGGCAGGTTCTTCCTTTTCCAGGAATGTTTTTTAGATCACTGACAAGGTCAGAGAAATACTAAGGATGCAATCCTAAGCTACGTTGGCCCAACTCATTGGTCTTCCTGTTCCCGTGGTGATGTAGGGAAGCCAGCACATTTGTTCACTGGCATAAACCTCCCCCAGAAGTGGCACAGAAGTGTCTTACATGCACTTTTGTGACACCATCAGGCCAGCACAGGACTTGTGCTGGGGCTTATGTCTGTCTAAGGGTACAATCCAGAGTAACTACGGGAGCACGTAAGAGACATTACATGCAACCGTAGTTACTGCACCACCTAGTGAAAACCTATGGGAAATTCATATTGCAATCCAGAGTAACTTGTTCTTACTCCGGAGCAAGGACTTCCCATAGTTACTCTGGATTTCACCCTAAATGGAGATTAGGATTGCAGACTGAGTGGTGCAATAACACAATTTAAGTCCAGAAGACACGAGCTGCAGTTGCTCAGTGGTTAGAATGTAGGGGTTAGAACACTGCTTGTGTTTTCAGTCCTTTTAATGAACTTCTTTTTTATTGCTCTTGCTTACCTGCCTGTTTCAATTCATAGGAAGTCAGTTGGCCATGTGTCCCCAGATCACTCAGTTCTTGATACTATTTTCACTTTTGTATGATTGGGAATCCACTGACTTTTGGGATCACCTTTCCATATCTGGAAGGAAGATTTCCCAAGCTGTTCTTTCTTTCTCTGGATTCCCAGCCTTTATGGTTGCAGCAGAAACCCTATGAAAAGCCACCAGTGGAAGAGGAGAGAGCTTCTGTCACTGGGTGTTGTGCCTGTTTAGCCCTCTGACTATGCTGCTTGCACATGCCTTCTTCCACCATAATTGGCAGTCCCACTTGTGCAGGTACTGTATTTCAAATGAAAACTGGATGATTGTTTTTGATGCAACAGTTGTGTTGTACTTCATAAATAAGTATGAGACATTCCCTTCCAGTATTGAGAAATATTTCTTCAAACCTTTCCTAAACCCCAGAACTTTATTTTTGCCAGAAACCTCTTTTGACCTTTCCACCTATATAAAGGGATAAGTCTTAAACACTATCCTATACACAATAAACTGGTAAAAAATGTTTGACACTGTGGAGCACCATTTCAATGAGGTCTTCTAGATACCTCTAGGTGGCACCATATTACTTTTGTCAGATACGCTGTTGTCTCTCCTCCAAAAACTGAAAGGTCAGTCTGGAACACTCTGGATTGCAAGCTGAGGAGATGTTACAGCTACAAATGCATAAACTTTAGTATCACTGTTCCTCATGAATTCTTTAAAATCCTGGATTATTCATCAATCACTGATTCAGAAATTCAGTACTTGAAGCTATGGATTCTTTCACTCCACAATTGAAGTGAGCCTTGAAACAAACCCTGGAGACAAGCAGCCAAAAAGTGAAACCATGGCTGTACAGGCAAATATGGTTACGAAGATCAATTTTTCTTTGGCGGCAAACATTAGAAGTGGCTGTCTCACTAGTAAAACAAACATTTAATTTTATATGGCAGTTTTAGTGTTCAGGCATGGCATAATAACCTGATTAATTTCACACCTCTTGCAAGGGAAACATCTTAATAGAGAAACATGAAACCAACCCACATACTAGGTTTCAAATCATCTTTGACTTAAGTGGGTGTATAAGACAAATGTGCAATTTATACCGGCAACGATCTGTATTGTATTTCTCTTCTGGGTGCTCTACCACATCAACCACATCTGCAAGTGGCACAAAGAATACAGGAGATGCTCAAGGGGTTATTCAGTCTTCTTATGCCAGAGCGGATTAGAGAACTAGTTCTTGCCCAGAGTGTTCAGTTTTGAAAATGAGCAATGCTGAGTCTCAAACCTGCCTGAATTTTCCTGCTATGACACTGAAGCGTTTCCTGTTCATCCCAGATGTAGAGGCCAATTGTGCATATTCAGCAATAAGGTGCTCTGGGCATGCTCTATGGCACTATTCTTTTTATTAACGGTCCACAATTGTCTAATTTTGAAAAAATGGCTTGGGTGAAATGGAACTGATTATCCAAACTAGGATATCCAAAGTCATAGCCCACAACAGACTATATAAGTTCTACTAAGGACTTAAATTAATGTACAACTCTGGGAGATGCTGTGTGTTTTTTGTGTGTGTTTATATCTTTATTGGTATATTATGTCACACACATGCACACACACTTGCATTATTATCGCATAGTTGAACAACATTATACAGAGGCAGATGAGGTAAGAGGCAAAGTATTTCCCAAATAGATTAAAATGTCATTAAAGCTGCAATCATACAGACACTGTTCTGGGAGTAAGCTCCATTAAGCACACTGAGACTACGGGTGCAATCCAGAGTAACTACGTGGAGTCCTTGCTCCGGTGTAAGAACAATTTGCTCTGGATTGCAATATGAATTTCCCATAGGTTTCACTAGGTAGTGCAGTAACTAAGGGTACACGTAATGTCTCTTACATGCCCCCGTAGTTACTCTGGATTGTAGGGCAATTCTGAATTGACATGTATAGAACTGTGCTGCAAAGCTACAATCTTCCATACACTTAGTAGGGAATAAACCCTATTAACACGGGTAGTCTGGTTATGTTCTTACATTACTGTACACACAATGTCTCCTGGGTGATATGTTGTTTCATTAGGACAATGTCTATATGGACTGCCTAGGATATTGTACTGTGTGAGCTAAACAACTAAATGCATGTCACAAAGATCTCCTTGCTCAAGCTTACTGTAAATGCTCTCTAAGGAATAATTGGATTGCCCTGATGTACAGTTTCCCAGGCCATGTCCAGATGGCTCTAATTTAGGAAATTTGATATAATATCCCTGATGCTGAGAGAGAGAGAGAGAGAGAGAGAGAGAGAGAGAGAGAGAGAGAGAGAGAGAGAGAGAGAGAGCCACTGCACAGTTTTATCAAAACCTGATAAGGAATACAGTATTTGCACTTAATGAGGATGAGCCTGTTAAAGGTTCTGTCTTAAGAGACAGCGTTCCCGAAATGAAATCCAGAGCCCAGTGGTGATAGCTATAAGGGCAGTTAATTCTAATAAGTGCTGCAATCAGCCTGCATTATTAATACCTAGACATTTCCAAATAACCCTTCAGAATATATGCCAATGTAAAATAATTACAATTCTACCAGTATCCACCTCTGCTTTCCCACCTTTTTCCCAGAACTAAGCCCTGGAGAGGCTCAGCTCATTTAACAGTATGACCAAGCAGGTATAAAGAGTCATTCCTAAGGCTGTGGGCCAAACTACATATTATAGTAAGCCCATTAGTAAGTCTGATGTACTTTTGGGGGACAGGAAATGGCCTGATCTGGAGCCAAACTATAACGTGAAGGAAAGAATTCTTTACCACTGTGCCCTAATGCAGCCCCTTAAGCTGCTATTTGCCTTGGAAGGAACCCCGGCATATATAATTTAGGGAATTTCTATCTAGGTAAATAGAAATATCTAGGTATCTAGGTAGAGATATCTAGAATATCTAGGTAGATAGGAAGATAGATAATTTATGTTTAGCTTAAATATAGACCATCAACAGTATCCTCAGAGATGGTAAACCTGAAGAAACTGCTCTTTGCTGGAACTGTTAGCACTATTCCATCATCATCACATATACATGTTAGTTCTAGACTTGTCTTGGGGACCAGAGTGAACAAAAAAGAAGTATTTTGCCTTCTTAGCCATCAGCAGATGACTCCTCAATTACAGTTTACCTCAGGTGTGTCTATAGCTTAATGTAAAGCACATCCTTGGCATGAAATTCCAGGATCAATCACTGGCAGTGGTGTCACCAGACTGGTGCGGCTGGTGCGGGCCGCACCAGGTGACGCATCACTGGCAGGTAATGCTGTGGAGGAGTTTGACACTCCTCTGGCCAGGCCCAGGTGTCAGCATGCCCATTCGGGCCAGCTCCGAGGTGGAGCACCAGCCAGAAGCTGCCGCTCCGCCGTGGAGCTGGCTGGAATGGCTGGCTGAGGCGCTGTGCAAAGAGACGCATTGCACATGTCCAAGGCTTTGGACATGTGCAGTGTGTCTCTGTGCAGCCATTGGGCCTTGCTCCAAAGGTGGAGCCAGGTGCTCTGCCGTCAGAGCAAGGCCCAATGGCTGCGCAGATGCACTGCGCATGTCCAAAACCTTGGACATGCACAGTATGTGCCTCCTTAGAGAGGAGGAAGTCTCATCTGAAGTCGAAAGGACCACCAGTCAGCATAGACAATACTGCACTAGCTAGAGCAGAGGTCTCTAAACTTCTTGGCAGGAGGGCCACATTGTCTTTCTGATATTCTGTCAGGGGCCAGAAAAATTTACATTTGATTTAAATTTCAAATTTGAATAAATTTAGACAAATGAATATATTAGTGATGGATCTTGTGAATGAATTTCAATCAGTTCATAAACACCTTCCAACACACATAGATAGGGTGACCATCAAATCAGTTCAGAAGCACTTTCATACACATAGTAGGTATATGCAGCTCTCCCCAGCCCTTTCTAAGGTGTGGGGAGAGCTCCTCTCATCTCTAGAGGATTACAGGGTTGGCCCAAGGGCTGGAAGGTGGGAGGTTGCTGAGGGCTGGATGGAGGCTTGCCTAGGGCCGCATCTGGCACCATGGCTGGGGTTTGGAGAACAATGATGTCCAACGGAGACCTGATCTAGACCAATAGACTGACTCAGTATAAGTAAACTTCCTACATACTCAGGGCTTTTTTTCTGGGGGAACAGCCTGGCACCTTTTTTCATCCCCCCAGCAGCTAATTAGTAATTAGCCATATAGGGATCACCTGTGGTGAGTACAGCACCTTTTTCCAGAAAACAGCACTGTACATACCTATTACCAGAACAGCTCTCATCAGCATTGCCAGCACACTATTGCTTGATTTAGTGCAATGTCTAGTCACTTGCAGATAATCCTACCAAAAACTCTTGTCAATTTGATCAGTAATCACCACTGCCACCTACAATATTGCAATAGGATTTTGCACAGAATTCCACCAGACACATGGCAGCTTTTACATCCAAATCCTCCCTTTTAGGCCACATATAGCAAAAGGATATCAGCCATGGTTGTGGGAGTCCGAAATTCACTTTTCTACTCTGCCATAAACTTGAAATCTCATTGTGTGACCTTGGTCCTATTACTATTTCAAGATGTAATCTACCTAGGCAGTTCATGGTTGTTAGAAGGCTAATATATGTTCTTCCTGACCCGACTAGCCCCTGGAGGATAGTACAAAAGGAATTGAAAGACACATCAAATCTCCAACTATATGCAGCTCATTATCATTTATCCTGCCTGTTGGGTACATATATAGAAGTTAATAAGTCTGAGAAAAGAAAAAAATAATTAATTTTTTCAGTGACACTGTAATATTCAGTTTCAAATAACCAACATTCAGAAAATGGAGGTTCTTACTATGTATTTGATAATAGCTCTTTTGAAATTGCATCAAAAGCAGAATTCATAGCCTTGATAAATTCAAATACATGTTGTGCTTTGTTATTGCCTGAGATTCCCTTAGTGAATTTAAAAAAACCTAGTGAATTTAAAAAAATCAGTGGATATAAAATCAGTGGAAAAATTGTCTTAAAGATGCACTTCCAGGTTTCTTGCTCCTATTCAGTCATTGTATGTGGTGAATAATGGAATCTAGTGGAATGAAATTATAATTATTTAATAGTGAAAAGGCAGGAAATGGGTTTTGGGTGCCTTTCCCCCCTTCTTACAAGATATTTAAAGGTGGATCCTGGTACTAGTAGCGAGTCAAATCAGTGAATGCCAAATCTGTGGATACTAAGGCCCCACCTGTATCGTCTCAGAAGAGTGTCTCAGAAAAAATATTAATGGTGTATAGTTGAGAAAGTGAAGCAAAAAAGAAAAAGAGCTCTTGGATACAACCAGCCATGGTACCTGCCAAATCTTTCTTGGGCCTAATCTTCCTTCACGTACTAACTTGGATACAGCAGCAATATCACTAGCACAGGTCCAGGTAGACCGCCAGGCCAGCAAAACTTCCCTAAGGAGACCAAAACTTCCCACCAAAATTCAGGAGGCACAGCATGTTGCATGATTGGGCTGCCCATCTTCAATCCTATTCACATTTATCTAGTTTGTCCTATTGTAGTGAGACTTATTTGAACATAGTGGGACTTCAGAGTTATCATACGGAGGTATGAATATAATATACCTTTAATGTTTAGTTGGGTTAGTTTTAATCCCATTTTTCAATATTTACTTTCAACTATAGCAACTCATTCCAAAAATGTGTGATGAAATGAACATTAAATGAGGTATATTTACAGCCCAAACATAGGCTGATGTTGAAAGGAATGAGGCATTATGGCATCCCTTTTCCAAGACAAATTCTCAATCCGCTATGCAGGCAGACATCAAAATATAACAAATCCCTTTTTCATGTGATAAATCAGCTCAGAGAGTTATCATAGTGACAGCCAAGCACTATCCTATTTACCTGCACTCATGACTCATAAATATCTGCAAATGACCAAGAGATAAAAAAGGACAGAGAGGAACATACTGTATACAGCAGTAGTACAATGCATTTTTAAAAACCAGACTTTTGGAGAACTGCATGTTTGGACGTTTCAGAACATAATTACCTTTATAAAGACTCCCTTGAACGTTAGATGGTGGGGAGAAGTGGCTTCAACCAAGGGTCATTAGGCAGCTTGCACATTTGGCACTGGGACTTAATTTCGAAGAAAAGAGATTCCAGGGATAAATCCTATCTGTCAGGCAGAGCATCTGCCATTGGGAAAAGATTTTCCTTAAAACTGAATGTACAGAACCAGCCTAGGGTTATCATTCAGATTAAATATACCTATGGTTAAAAGGCATGTTTTTCTTACATAACCTAAGACTCAGGCTGCAATCCTAATTCCCAGTTAGGCCAGCATAAGTCTCAGCTCAAGTCCTGTGCTGGACTCGAGGTGTTGCATAAGGCAGATCTGCAGCACTCTGCGTGAGGTTAGGCCAGTGCATAGACATGTCTTGGGTTCTGTCTTGGGCCCAGTCTTCTTTAACATTTTCATCAATGACTTGGAGGAAGGGATACAGGGGAGCCTGATAAAATTTGCAGATGACACCAAGCTGGGAGGAGTAGCAAACACATCAGAAGACAGGAGAAACCTTCAGGAGGACCTGGATAAACTGGAATCCTGGGCTGTAACAAATAGAATGAACTTCAACAGGGAGAAGTCCAAGGTTCTGCACTTGGGCAATAAAAACCAAAAACACAGATATAAAATGGGGGATACTTGGCTTGGCAGCACAACATGTGAGTGAGACCTTGGAGTAGCCGTGGATCACAAGCTGAACATGAGTCAGCAGTGTGATGTGTCTGCAAAGAAAGCAAATACCATTTTAGGCTGCATTAAGAGGATTGTAGCTTCCAAGTTGTGAGAAGTTCTAGCTCCTCTTTTTTCTGCATTGGTCAGACCTCACCTTGAGTCCTGTGTTCAGTTCTGGGCACCTCACTTGAAGAAAGATGCAGCCACACTGGAGCAAGTCCAGAGGAGAGCGACAAGAATGATCAGTGGGATGGAAGGAAAGCCCTACGAGGAAAGGTTGGGGGAACTTGGAATGTTCAGCCTGGAGAAAAAGAGGCTGAGGGGAGACATGATTGCCCTCTTCAGATACCTGAAGGGCTGTCATATGGAGGAAGGGGCCAATTTGTTCATAGCTGCTTCTGAAAGCAGAACTAGAACCAATGGGTACAAACTGCAAGAAAGGAGATTCCGGTTGGATATCTGGAAAAAATTCCTGACTGTGAGGGCAGTTCGGCAGTGGAACAGACTGCCAAGGGAGGTGATGGACGCTCCCTCCCTGGGGGTCTTCAAGCATAGGCTTGACAAGTACCTGTCAGGGATGATCTAGGAGGATTTCCTGCTGCAGGCAGGGGATTGGACTAGATGACCTACTAGCAGCCCAATCCAGAGCAACTATTCCTTGCACATAAGAGGCCTCAGGGTGCCCTATCTATCACTAAGGTGGAGCAACTGCAAGATGCTCCAGCCCAGTTACTCTGGAAGAGGCTTAGGGCAGAGCAAGGCAAGATAGGGTGCCCTAAGAGAGGTGGACCTGCTCTGCCCTAACTGGGGCAGCCTAAGCAGCTCAGGAGAGGCAAGTTGAGGGCAAATTTAGCATTGCCTAGGGCAGAGCAGTTACTCTGTATCCAAAGCCTGTTTCAAGGCAGAAATGCCCTCTTCCAGTTCCTCAGAGATATACCACCTCTGGAGTAGGTATAGTAATGAGTAGACCCATAGGGGTCCATGATAAGGCCTGAGTAAGAATGATAGTGTTGACCAAAAATCTGAGTTCTTGGCCAGCCTAGCTGCAACCCCTGCCTCTTAACCTCAGGATATGGCACAACTATGGCAGCCCACTAACCTCAGGATACAGCAGGCCACTCCAAGCATCCATCTTGCACTAGAAGAACTGCAGCTGTAACTGGTTGTCAGGAACTGCTGGGCTTCCTTATAATGTAGGCACCACAGCTGTTCCTTCTTCAGTGTGATCTGAGGGGGGTCTACTCAGGAGCAAGCCCTCCCCAGCTGTCACTGACTTAGCATGCTCTGGAGCAGTTAGGGCAGCCCAGGCTTCCTGACTCTCTGGATGCAGCATAACTTTCTGCTCTGGATACAGAATAGTTAGCAGAGAGCAGTTAGGGCAGAGCAGGTTGAACTTGCTCTGGATTGCGCCCTACGTCCCTTTCAACTCTAGGATTCTATGATTCTATGTGCCAGACTCCCCAGACCATGGGAACGGGAAGTGAATTGTGCTGGCCTATACTGGTTAGTTTTGCATCCTCAATTTTGGTTTTGAAAACAAAATCTGGGGCTGATCCCTGACAAACCATTCAGCAGCTCAGCTTTCTCCCAGAAGAAATATTAACTTGCTATCCCAAAACAGCCTGATAGCGCAATTCTGACCCATTTAGGCCAGCGCAAGTTTCGGTACAAGTCTCACCTGGGGGTGTCACAAAAGTATCACAAAGCATTTCTACACCTCTCCTGGGGTGTTAGACCAGTGCACAGACATGTGCTTGCCTCCCCAAGCCACCATGGGCAATGGGTAAATGCACCAATGCTACAAACTCCCTGGTGTGATTGGGGAAACATGCCAGTGAGCCTACAGATCCCACTAGCCCTCAGCATGCCAGTGAACCTCAGCATGCCAGTGAACTGACAGAACCTGCTGGAACCAAAGAAGCAGCTTCAAGGGAGGTGGGTAGGGGGATGAACAGGAAAGGGGAAGATGGATCAGCCTGGGAGGAGGTAAGATTGGCAGTGACAGCTGAAATGAATCCCAAGCCTTTTCCCAGGTCTGATCCACTATCATGGAGCAATGTAGATTTGCGGACAGTGGTTTAACAGTGCAGGTGCAAGTTTATTTTATTTATTTAAGATCTAGTTGTTTGCTAGAAAAGTGTCTAATGAAGTTCTCTCTATTACAAAAGTGTTCGCTTCTTTTGAAGATCCTGTACTAAAGACCTGATTACAACATGTAATATGTAGGAATTATCAGTAGACAATGCTGGAATACAAGAACCATGGCAGAGGTAGGTATAATAAGCCTAATGTGAATTATCTTGGAAAGAGCTGAAGTCTTCTATTAATATCAATAACATTTACAATGAAGCACTCAGAACTGCCACTTCCTCAATATAAGGGAATATTTGTGCTCTTACTTTGGGGCTGCATTCCATCTCCATCAGTGCCGGAAAGTTGGATAGGATTGGGAAGTCCTATCCACTCTTACTTGGGAATATGCTCCATTGGATACATTGGGATTTATTTCTGAATAGCTATGGATAGTATTGGGCCCTAAGACAGGAAGGTACGGTATATTCTATCAATGCAATCAGGGCCAAAGCAGAGAGGAGGAAGGAATACATGCAACAATATCCTTGTTTTGTTTCCAATAAACCTGCTGTGTGTAGAAAAAAGGACTTATGTTCATAAGGTGGCTGGCTACAAATAGAGCTGCTGGGAGTTGTTGCCAGACAATCAAAGCTGTGTTGTTTGCAGCTCCACCAAATAAATCTCTTTGCTTTTTTCCCAAAGAATACAAACTGAGCCATAGGGCTAGGGAGAGCGACTGCTGTGAGTAATATTCTTCTCCAATGGCCACCTGGCTCCCTGCTGCTCTTAAATTGATATTGAAAAGCAGAAACCTGTGCAGTGTTTATTTATAACCCATAAAAGAACTGGGCTCAATAAAACAGAATACTCAGAATCTCCTTGAAAGGCCATAGGTGGACCCCACAGCTCCCCAGACATATTTTATTCCCAGGTGGGTAAGTGCCTTACAATATGATCCTAAGTAAGTTTACTCTAAAATAAGGCTTATTGCACTCTATCTACTGATGCCAAAGTAAGTGAACATTGATGGCAGTCTTACTGGGAAGCCATAATTGAAGTGCTCCTTCTGCAAATGCCTGATGGTGTTGCCTTGGGGAAGTGCCCACACATTATTAGGACTGTAAAAATGTTACTTTGGGGTGGCTGTTACTTTGGGGTAGCTGAATGCACATTGGGCAGGATATGCTTTCCCACTACTCTTTGGCTACCCCGGGCATTACCCTCCCTAAACAGCCCACATTCTACTAATTGATTGATTGATATTGTGTGTGCATGTACACATCCATATGCATGCATCTATTTTTAAATACTGTATTTATACGGTGATTAGTTTTTAGTGTGTTTTATCATTCTTCAGTATTTATATACCGCTTTTCAATTAAAAAGTTCACAAAGCAGTTTTCAAAGAAAATGAAAAATTAATAGCTAATTAATTTTACCTTATGATTGCAATAGTACTGGATGAGCACGTATTCAATTTTAGTGCTGTGTGTAATGCTGATACTATGTATATACTCTATGTTTTGTGAACCTACAGATATTGTATTTATACACCTCGTCTTACAAATTGGGGAGTGTAGCTTTTAGTTTTTTGTGATTTCTCCTGAGTCATCACTTTCCTGCTTAAAGTGGAGTCATGTTCCCTGCTTAGGACTGTCAACAACTTAGCGATTTCACAAATTGATTAACATTCTGGCTCTGAAATGTTAATTAATCAACTAAATGAATTTTCATCTTGCAAAAATGTGGAAAGATGTCTTTTGGAGGATTCTAAATGAAGAAGATGGTTTTTCTCAAGCACAATAAAATAATTTAAGCAGCAAAAGCAACCAATGAAAGATGAAAGAGTCACTTTGAATTAATGTCTCTCCAATGCCTCAGATCCTTCAAAAGTTGGTAGTCTTTCCTTGATGACAACCGTACTGATTAATCATCAAGCTTCACAGCCCTGGAAATAACCTAAGGCCCTGTGGTCCAACCTCCTGCCAGAAGTTTAAATAATCACGTTAGTCCCCCATTGCCTTTTGTTACAGTTACCTCCTTCCATAGCAGTTTTTTTAAAAAGTGGGTAGGCCTGGATTGTTGAGGATTGAGAGCCAGACCCAAGAGGGCCTAGATTTCTAGATTCTAGATTCTGAACCACATGGTGTTTCCTTGATTTCTAGATTCTGAACCACATGGTGTTTCCTTGTGTTTTCCAAAGTTAGTACTATCTATGTCTCTCTGCAATAATCTAACCTGAGCATGATCAAAGTATTGACAGGTAATCTCTTTCCAGGAAACTGAAGAAAGTTACTACAGGCCCACTTGGGTATATACAATAAGGTTACATCAAAAAGCAGCAGACTGGATTCTTCAGAGGAAAGGCAATATCAGGCAGAAAAAACGCTCTTGCAGCTTCTAGGTAGTACTGGTGCACAAGCCACTTCATTGGCCATGTCAGACACAGAATGCTTTGTGACTACCAGATGGTGCCAGTATGTTTGAGCCAATTTGAGAACCACTGTCTTATAGCATTCCAGGGGATGAAACTTGCTGCAAGAAGAACCAGTTCTCCAGTACCAGTCATATCATAGGTCTGTCGAAGTATTGTGACTGCATGCAATACCCTTTTTGGACCAAAGCCTGCCTTCAGCTGTGCCTTTGTCAGGCTTTCTGGGAAGTGCCATGTTTCCTCCTCAAGAATCTAAAGTGCCTGTATAATGTTTCTGCAACACTGGGTTCTTGCACATTCTTTGGGAATTATACTACCTCTCAGCTATATAAATTGGTTTTATTTATTCTGGAAGTACATCACAGCAAATGTGAATCAGGAAGGCAAAGAGGAATCTATTTTCGTAACAGAGGGAATGAAAAATATGAATTCAGTCAAGCCCAATTTGATAAGTGTAATCTAGGGATAACGAAAGGGAATCCAACAGCCTGCATTACAATATATATATATATAATAAGCATAATTTTATATGCTTTTCGGACCTTCCAGTCTATGAATCTATGACTCTTTTAGATGTCCAGTTTCTCAGGAAAAATCAGGAGGCTTTGCCTGGGAGACTGAAGTATTAGCAAACTGAGTATAAAGCAAAACTAGTATTAAATAACCACAGCTATGATTTGATCATGTAGCACTTCTGATGGTTATACCTTCCCACCCTTTCAGTGATCTCTGTATGTACACTGTTTGGTGTTTTTCTCCATAGAAGAACTCATGAACAAAGACTCTTATTGCTGCTATAGTGCACTCAGTTAAGTGGGAAAAAAGCTACCCACTCACTGCCAATTATAGCATGGTCAAATGGGATACCTTCCTCCATAGTGTGGATGTGGATGGCTGATGGAGACTCAGACACAGGTACGTTCTGCAAACAGGTAACTACTTTTCTTTATCTTTATCATAGGCGCTTAACTTGGTTACAGTTTCTCATTTCTTCCAACAGATACAACTCAAGGATAATTGTACTCTCTTTGAACTCCCCCTCCCCTTTGGATGTCAGGCAGGTCTAAGGGAGTTGGATGATCTTCTGTGGTTGGCTTCTCTGGAGATTTTGGTGATTGATGAGCATCTCTGCCACAGTCCCCTTGTGTGGGATCCATGTGGAGTATAAATCTGATTGATAAAAAAATAAATAAAATTTAAATTTCATGTGAAGGGCCACTTAGGTGGTCCTATCCCCTTCAACTCTACAGCTGTGAGATGGCATGTGGGAAGTGATATGGGTGCACTCACATCCTTTGTCATGCAATAGGCAGGACTAGTCAGATATATGAGCTGAATCAACGTAGTGTAATAAATGATGGACGCAATCAGTGGTGGGCACTTACCGGTATGGGCCTACGTGCCCGTACCGGATCTTCCCGTTTCCGTGCCGCTAGCGAACCGCCAGCGACCGGGAAATGCAAAAACACAGCGGACCGGTACGGTCCGCCATGTTTTTGCCCCACCGCGCCTGCCTAGAAGCGGGCAGGACGCTTCTAGGCAGGCTCTGCACAAGCGCCAACATCGGCGCTCGCGCAGAGCCTGCCTAGAAGCAGCCTGCCCACCTCTGGGCAGGCTCTGCGTGAGCGCCGGTGTCGGCGCTTGCGCAGTGCCTGCCTTGAAGCAGGCTTCGCCCACTCCAGGGCAGGCACTGCGCATGAGCAGACGTCGCCCGCCCCTCGCCCCGCCCACGCCCCCTGACCCCAGCTGGCCCCTCCCACTTCCGGCGTACCGGATCTTGGGGTGGGGCCAGCCCATCTCTGGACGCAATCATAAGCAACTTTCCAGTACTGACATCGCTGGGGCATGTATTGCATCCTGCAGTTGGTGAATGGAGTGTCATGATGGCCTCCTCAAGGTAATGAAATGTTTATTCCCTTAGTTTAAGTTGCATTGTCCTCATCCCAGTGCTGAAAAGCTGGAAAGACTGAGCCTTAGGGCTCAATCCTATCCTTTCCCATACCAAAACTGGCTGCAGGCTATGCTATGGTGAGGAGAGTGATCAGGCTTGGGAGAGAAAAAGGAAAATATCTTCCTTTACCTTTATAAGAGAAGAAGCTTGGTTAGGCGAGGCTCCCTGAGTTCCTGTAAGTGCGAAGGTGTGCATAACGGGCCACTGTTATAAAACTGTTGTTAGCACCTATTCTAACACTCTTAAAGTGATAAGTGATGCTCATTAGGGTGTAAAAAAAGAAAATTTGAAATCTGATTCAAAAACTGCATTTATTAAATAAACAATAATACTGAAATTTGTAATAACAAGGTGGATCGAAACTGTCAAAAAGGCAACCTATACAAACTTAGTTTGTATAAGTTAGGGTGAAATCCAGAGTAACTATGAGGAGTCCTTGCTCTGGCGTAAGAACAATTTACTTTGGATTCCAATATGAATTTCCCATAGGTTTTCACTAGGTGGTGCAGTAACTATGGGTGCACGTAATGTCTCTTACATGCTCATGTAGTTACTCTGGATTGTAGGGTAAGTTTGTTAGAGCACAATCCTAACCATGTTTACTCAGATGTAAGCCCCATTGTGTCCAATGGGTCTTACTCCCAGGAAAGTGTCTTTAGGATTGCAGCCAAAGTTAAAGTTGTTAGTTATTAGTTAGTTTATAGTTGTATAAGTTAGTTTATAGTTATATAAGTTAGTTTATATAGTTTGTATAAGGATAGTTTGCAAAAGAATCAAGGAGGGGCAAAGGTGGCCAAACTGACCAGGGGGCTCCCCACAAAAGAAGCTGGAAAAATGACTAGGGGGGTTTCAAACAGCACCCAGAACTAGGAAGGTACTAGGAGGGACAGGCCTCTTGGCCATCATGGTGCAGAGAGGGAGCAAAAACAAAATCTCATGGAAAAAATTTTCCAGCTATGCCTATCCAGGAGTTAAACTTGCAACCAGGCAGCCACTTCTGCCGAGAAATTGGGATGCTGAGCCTGCTGTGCTGATGGGCAGTGGAAGGAAGTAGCTCCCCAGCACAGATTTCTGAGAAGACCTGGCTTGAAAATTAGAGGCTGCAGCATGGCACAGTAAGAGCTTCACAAGGACAGCTTTTTCCAGAATGCAACAGTTTGGAGATTGCTGGTAAAGACAGAGACTGCACCTTCAGCTTGGGCCCGCAACATAGCTGAGGACAAGTATATTGCATGAAAACCTGTCAGAAACAGGATATTTTGCATGCAGACACCATATATTAAATCTCTGCAGACTTCTTCAGGTAAGTACAAAATTAACAGCATCCAAGTGAAAAACGCATGTCGCTTGTCAGTTTGCAAGCAACATTATTAGTCTGCTACACAGTCATATTTATGATTCCCTAATGCTCATTAAGTGAGACTTTATTGCCTAAGTAAAAAACTTAGTGTTCCTAAAACCGGTGGAAAGGTTTTATGTAAAATTGTTTGTTTCACAGAGTTACCCTACAATCCAGAGTAACTACGGGAGCATGTAAGAGACATTACGTGCACCCGTAGTTACTGCACCACCTAGTGAAAACCTATGGGAAATTCATATTGGAATCCAGAGTAAATTGTTCTTACACTGGAGCAAGGACTCCCCGTAGTTACTCTGGATTGTGCTCAATATCAGAAAAGCAGAAGGACTTGTGGCATTTTCGATGTTCTCATGTGAATCCCTTCCTTGAATTTACTTCAGAGAACATAAGCTCACTTCAGAGTACACTGGTGATAAATTTGTAAAATACAGTTCAACTAACTGCTGCCTGGATGTTCCCAGTTTCCCTGCGAACTGGGCAGAGGCATTTTTTTCCTCAGGTAGGGCCCCTCTTCTATGTAGCAAGGGAAGAGGAACTATCCCTCTTCTCCACAATTATAACATCCTGCTTATTGGTTTTTCTAGGTTTCTTTATAAACCTGTTATCTTCATCTTCCACTGTTCTGCCTTCTTTGCACTATAATCCTGTTATACCACCATGATTGTCTTCACTTGTTTCAGTGGTTTCATATTTTTTTAAATCTTCATGGCTTTATCATTCCTTATCTTTTTCTTTTCTCTGTATTAAATTTCCTCAATATTAATCTTCCTAAACCATCTCCTCATGTGCTGCTTCTCATCTGCATGCTTTCCCCCTTGCTAATCCTTATACATGAAACTTCCTCCTTTTTCTTATTCATCATGTCTCCTTTAAAGGGTCATTAAACAGTCATCTCATCGCTCCCCTGCTCCCCTCTTGATGTTCTAGATGATTTCTTTTATTCTTTCTTTGTACATTAAGCTAATTATGACACAGCTTTCACGCTTAATCTTTTTTTAAGTCCTAAGCAAAGTTTCCAGTTTTCCCTCTCCTTTTGCTCTATATTTTGTTTGAGAATTTTACAGGGACACTTGTATTTTATTAATCCATAAATAATGAGGATATATCAGATAGCAGACAAGGGGCGAAATCCAGAGTAACTACGGGGAGTCCTTGCTCCAATGTAAGAACAATTTACTCTGGGTTGCAATATGAATTTCCCATAGGTTTTCACAAGGTGGTGTCATAACTACGTCGATGTAAATGTCTCTTACATGTCTCTTATTTTGGATTGTAGGGAAGGAGATTGAGAAAGAATGGAATTCAACTGATAACAAGGGAGTCAGGAACATGTATATAGGGACTCAGTATAAGTTCAGAATGAAAACTGAGGCTTATTTCACAGTATTTTTACTACATATTCCATTTGTTTGCAGTCATGTGGACAGACTTGGGGGTAACTGTATTTGGTTTACCCTAAGTTAATTAAACCTGTCAAAAATAATTATCTGTGTTCATTCATCAAACTCTTTTTTCCTTTATACAAAATCTATACTTGCAGCTTTAGTGTTCGTTAATCCTCTAACAGCTGTAGTTCCTCCAAACTTCTTTTTCCAAGTTCTAATTTCTTGCAATACATATGTAATTAAAATGATAAAAATATATGTAATAAATGTGAACAAAAGCATGTGTTTTCTTATTAATAAATAACAAATTCACCTAGAGCGGACAAAAACAGATTGAGTAATCTGAGCTGTATGAGAGAGAGAGAGCGAGAGCGAGAGTGAGAGAGAAAGAGAGAGAGAGAGAGAGAGAGAATTAACTCAGGGCTTGTTTAAGTTTATGTTGATTGCAGATTCTAACACCTTTTAAAATGTCAAATATAAATGGTTAGATGCTTTGCTACTTGTGATCAGCTCTCTCTAAGCTTTAGCATTCTACTGCAGCAGGATTCTAGCATGCAGTTGGTTTCAGAACCAGCTAGAAGTTTGGAGGGACCCCTGGATAAGGTGACCTCAGTTCTGATTGTACTGCCATTCAGAGAGAGGGGGCAAGGTGAATGGAGGGGGCAGGTAAAGATGCTGCACACGCCAGAGAGCTGCACCAAGACCTTGACAGGTGCCCAGTGCTGCTGACACCTGATGGCACTTTCTCCCAGATAGGATGGCATAGGATTGCAGCCTGAGCTAAATTACTCACATGAACCAGAGCATTAATTGTTTGCATAATTTCAAACACTCAAAGTGATTTACAGCTAATGCTGCCTAAATATTTGAAACTTGGCAGACACTTCAGCATTATGCCTCACACTGTGGCATTTCATATCACTGAAGAAGAAAACATTGAAGAACCCAAAATGAGACAAATTGATTATGCCAGAGGGAATTAAATTGTGAAATTTGACTATTTTTCTGAATTTCTGATGCCAGAACGCTGGTCCTCAGTGTGTCATTCCTCACATAAAGCATTTGTTAGGTCATTGTATCACCATGTGCTAAATTGCTCAATTAGACCTGACACAATTGGAGGCTGTTTGGGAGGAAAAATTTTTTTGCTGTCAATGTGGAATAATTTCTATCTTCTCTTGCAATAAAGTGATGCAAATCCTATTGGGAGTTTCACATATGCCCTCTGCCTTTCTTATAACATATGCTGTAACTTATGCAACCAAAAAGTATATAGTATGATGTTAGTACAGTGGCACCTCACATAAGAAGCGCCCCACATAAAGTATGTTCCATGTACAAACAAAAATTTCTCTAGGATTCTGCTTCACATAACAAACTGTGCTTCACATAACAAACACACTCATTGGCAGTTGGGGCAGACGCGCTGGCTGGCAGCCCTTTTAAAAAGCATCAGGGCTGCCTAGTGCACCTGCCCATAGCAAAAGCAACACTTTTGGTCTGTTCCTCCTGTGGCCGGGCTTCCCCTGGGCAGAGTGGATCAGCAGTGGAGAAGAGGGAAGCAGCTCAGGGCTAGCCAGAAGGGAGAAGGGGAGAGAGAGGCTCAGGATGAAGGAGAAAGTGGGGAGCTTTGAAAGTGTCTTTGATTGCAGAAGAAAGTGTCTTTGATTGCAGCCTCTTAACTATGCGTATTTAACACTATTTAACATTGTGTTAAATTGGTCTTACTCCCAGAAAAGTGTCTTTAGGATTGCAGCCTAAGTAGACTTCATAGGATCATGCACATTGAATGCATGTTTTGAATTCAATTCCAGTGTTTTGTCATCATGTTTACATACAGTTAATATTTTATATGAATATTTTTGGGGTTGTGGAACCAATTGTCTGAGTTTCCATTGTTTCCTATGGGAAAATCCACTTCACTTAAAGAGCATTTCACTTAAAGAGCATGGCTCTGGAACAAATTAAGCTCTTTATGTGAGGCACAATTGTATTTCTTAGACACTTGTACAAACCTCTAAAATCTAACATAGTTGTGTCTCCAAAGGAATGAGCAACCTTCATATATCAGAACAATCACTTCTGATAGTTGCTTTCATTACAATGAGTCCATTTGCTCAGGAAAAAAGTAGTGTAAAATGCTAAATGAAATCCTTTGGGAAGGGAAACACTGCCTGTCTATGCAGGGGCAGTTACTGCTATCCCATACTTTGCTAATCATATGTCATAATAATATATATTTCCTCCTTATGCCAAGATTACAGTATGGAAAGGAAAAGTCATGTACCATTACCAGCATAAAAAGAAGCATTAAAATTAGGCAGTTCATTTTTCATATGTACTATTTTCCATATTCCATTTCACTTTCTGGTTAAATGACATCTTTTTAAAAAACTTTGAATATTAATGGAAAGTAAAGAACCTCTGGGTTGATGTGAGGGATATTGGGATATCTTGTTAAAATGATCAAGCACTTTTGGAAGCGTGTATAGAAGTAATGTAAATGAGAACTGAATGCCCTCAGGAGCAGGACTTAATTATTTACTGTTTTCAGTATACAAACATTTTCAGATTTTCAATAGCAGGTCTGAATTATAGAATGATCCAGGGTAACTACGTGAGCACGTAAGAGACATTACATGCACCCATTGTTACTGCACCATCTAGTGAAAACCTATAGGAAATTCATATTGCAATCCAGAGTAAATTGTTATTACACCGGAGCAAGGACTCCCCGTAGTTACTCTGGATTTTGCCCTATGGAAGCAATGAAGAAGGAGCACACTGTGTGTGGCATATTTCCACCTCAACAATGAGCATCTCCCTAGACATCTCCCTAGACCACCTTGACTTCCAGTGTAGATGCTGGTCTGGCCCAAAACTCATCACTTGCATCTCTTTTGAAGTTAATCATCACATGGGCTGAAATTCTTAAGAAGCAAGGCTTTCAACAAGTATTTAACAGTGCAATCCTATTAGTGTCTCCTCAGTTCTATTGAGTTCAATGGGGCTTACTCCCAGGAAAGTGCTCTTAGGATTGCAGCCTCAATAAAACATATGAATGAAGTACACAAGCTTTTGAATTTCACGGAGCATTTTGTCAGATTGGACATAAAAGAAAATGAAAGAGCAGGAAGAATCATGTGGGAAGAGAACAAGGTGTAATGCCCTTATCTGAACTGTTATCTGCACTGCAGGCTAATTAGATTACAGCTCCAGTTGTGTTTAAAAATTTGGCTTAACAATGCTGGAAGAAAGAAGCCAAACAGAATCTCCCTTTAGAAATACATAAAACTGCTGGTGGTTAATCGCATTCATCTCTAGCACAGAACAGAACTCACAGGTTGCTTATAAAGTAGAGGTTTGGAAAACTGTCTCCATCAAAGCTGAAGAAGAAGAAGAAGAAGATGATGATGGATAGAAAACCTCAGTGAGTCCTAATAATAGAACACTTCTCACTCTTCCTACACGTTGGCCCCTATTTTAAAAATGCAAGGGAGAATCAGTTGCATGAGAATATTGCTATTGGCTGCTTAATGTACAAATGACAATCTTGGGGGTAGAGTAAAATCTTGAAGTATTTTACTAGAACAAAATATTTCTGTGTTTCACATAGTGCTCCCTGCCTGTCCCTAATCACACACCATACTTTATTGCTGCAAGTGGTACTAAAGGTTTAAGGGGTAGCAACGTCAGGTGGATGCAGTGTTGGGCAATGCTCCTTGGCCAGTGTCTGACCCGGCAAAACACTGATGCCACCACAGTTTGATTCCATGCAAGTTGAGAAAGAGATGGATGCATCAATCAACATTTGAAGGCAATGAGCTCAAGAGGTATTAGTCATTTGGTTTGGGAAGATTATTTGTAGCTCTTTCTGATCTGGCCACTTGGGAAATGGATTGCTACTTCAAATAGGAGCAAAATATGAACCCAATCTATTCCCCTTGTGCCTGTATCTTTTTGCAACAACTAGTGCAACTTTTGCGACAACTAGTGCTAGTGGAGCCATGTTCCACCAGCTCTAGAAAAGAATAGGATTTGGCCATTAGTCTCCTTGAAATTGGGACTTATGGCCCCATCCTATCCCTTTCTGGTGTACAGGATGCAGAGCTTTAGTTATAGCCCATCTTTGCAAAGATTAAAAGTTAGATAGAACTATTAGCAGATATTTTAAATCATGGTCAAATTGATCCAAAGGGAAAAGAAGATTCAAATTTCCTAAATTGTTATGCAGCATATAAATTTAAAAGTTCCCAGAAGATGAATGAGCTATGAATGAATTACAGCCCAATCCTATCCATGTCTGACTACACAGAAGTAAGTCCAGTGGTAGGATTCAAATAAATTAACAAGAGGTTATGTGTCCCATTAGTAACCGGTTCTCAGAACCAGGTGCTCATTAGCAAAGGGTTCTATAGAACCTGTGAGAAAGCCCTGAAGCCCGCCACTGAATAAGTCCCATTATAGTCAATAGGGTTTGCTCCCTGGATAAGTGTGGATAGGCTCTCAGGCTGAAGATCTAGTTATAAACAGTTGCTAATACAAGGAAGGTACATAATCTTGCCTGCATCTCACCTGATCCTAGCAGGAACATTTCCTCTCTTTGTGCATTCCTCAGTCCAGGTGATGTAACCAGCCACACAACAGCAGGCAGTTGCTTTTGAAAGCAGGCAACAGAAAGTCAATATACACAGCTCTTAATAGAATCTGCCTGTTTACCTAAGAATATTAAACATCCAAATCTTCCCCCTCTGGTTACAGCGTGGAATTCAATCAGTTTTTGAGATCTTACTATGGTTCAACAGTGGGACACAGGAGCTCTTATGGCAATCTCAGTAAGGCACTGAATGGCAGTAAGGCATGAACTGAAATGCAAAGAAAGCACGCTCTGCCCTGCTGGGGCTTGTGGGCCTCAGGCATTGCGGTAAGAATAGGTTCGGATGCCTGAAAGAAAGCTAGAGGGAAACTGCCTTCGGGGAAGTATTTGCCTGAAGCATTGCTTTAGAATGCAGTTTTGCAGTTGGATCTATAAGGCTGGGATTGTCACATCTGCCCAGGATGTAAAAAGCCCCTCTGAGAGGCAAAGGTGCTTTAGATTCGTTAATTTTTATCATGATGTCATTATTTCAGTACTGTACTATTGAAGGGCTGGTGGCTGACAAACTGTGGCTTTTGACTAGTCCCATCTGAAACGCTGTGAACTTTACCATGGGGACAAATGTGTGCAGACATACATTCTGAATTCACTATGTACCTATTGTATTTAGGAACAGTACAATAATAGTCTGTACTTATATTCTTTAGTCTAGGCATCACTATGGTCAGGGATGGGAACTTGAGTCAGGTAACCTGAACCCAAGTTATGATGTTTATTTTCCATGCACATTTTCAACCAGCAGCAGGGTATGGAGAGTTGCGCTGGGTGGGATGGAAATTAGCTGGGCCTCGTGATGCAAGTTTTGCATCTCTTATAGGTTCCCCCCCAAAAAAGAATCAGTTTCAGCTGGCTTCTGAAAAGACCTAGACAGTGAGCAACCTTTAGCACCCTTCTTTGCATAAATTGAACAAAAAAATCTCTCTAGGAGAGGGAGCACATAGGAGGAGGGGGAGTCCAATTTTCCCATAGGAACAAGTGAGTTTTGCCATATGTCTCGAAAAACAAGCAAGTTTTGCCACATGTCCCAAAAAACAGGGACAATCCCAATTTTGGGGGATTGTTTTAACATACTTGCAAATGGGACAGAGGTCCTGTCCTGATTTTGTGGAAGAGAAATATGGCATCCCTATGTGGGAAAACAGGAGCAAGCAAGTAGTGTTTTTTTCCCATTTTTCTCCTACCCAAGGAGGGAGGATTCATTTTCACTCTCTGTTCTCAAGGGGCTTCCTAAAGCCTGACTTCAAACTTTCCCAGTCCAAATGGTCTTGTAAGTACATGGGATTGCAAAACAGGGAATGGAAAGAGTTGCTGTGTTCCACACTGCTTACTGACAGGTGGGATAGGTGAGGACAGAGGGGGAGTGTTGAAAGGGAACCCCAAAGCATGTACACAGCGCAGCAGCAGCTCCATTTCCTCCAGAGCCACAGCAGGGTTTTCAAAAGTGGGGGGCAACTCAACATGTCCTATTGAGTCATGAAAGAGCGACTTGCCAGTGCAGAAAGTGTGTCATTATGGCTCACGTTTAAGTTGAGTTGCAGAGGGAAAGGCAGTGATTTATGACTCAACATGAGACAACCTGGCTTTGCCCATCCCCGTGCTGGCTTTGCCCATCCCCTGCTACAGTCCCATTCAGTCCCATTCAGTAAGACATCTGTGGGCCGCTTGGCTGTTCTTTGTCATCACAATGTACTCAGAACTACCTCCTGGGTGGGAATTTGCAGAACACTGATTTGCATTGGCTGAGTAGAGGGAGTTTGTTGGCATGGATATGTAAGAAATATGGAAAGAAGACATTTGTGAGCTCCCTAATGGTCAGACTAGGGCAGTGGTCTGGGAACAAGGGTAAATTACCCCAGATGGGGTAAAAATAAAATTCCTCGGAGTAATGGACAATCGCGCTGGTGTGCACACTCTTCTCCTTCTGAAAGCTCCAATGGAGAGCGCTACCGCTTCCATCACGGAAAAATGCTAGTGCTCTCTGTCGGAGCTTTTGGAAGGGGAAGAGTGCATGCGCATGTGCACAGTAATGTTTTTTGGTTGCTGTGGCTGGCTGGACTTAGCCGCACTGAGCCGCAGCAGCCTGAAACTGCCTCCCCCCCCGTGTCCCCAAACACCCTCCCCAGCCAAGGTAGGTAAACCACTAACTTTATGTTTACTCAGAAGTAAACAATTTACTTTACGTTTACTCCTGATTTCAAAAATGTAGGGCATCCTACATTCTGTCCTACATTTTTTTTAAAGTCTGGATTTTCAATTGAGTGGGTGACCATTTCCTTCCTTTCAAATCAAGGGGGTAACATTGGAGTATCTCAATATATTTTGGGGTATAAGGTAAAAAAAAGTTCCCTGACCCCTGGGCTAGGGGAATACCTTGTGAATCAGCCTATCTGATGGCTGGCTTTTGTAAATCTGTAATATCTAATCAATCAGTAGAGACAACAACTGTCTCACATTCTATGCAAGGGTTATATTCTGAGGTCAGAACGTAAAGCCAAATTTGTAAACAGTCAAACTCCCTTTATTAAGGCTGCCAACTGTCTCTTTAAGAACTAAAAGCACAGTACAAGAGAGAGGGTCCCTCCAGGCCATAATAAGCAAAGTAAGTGAATGGCAGGCAGAGCTGCACACACTATTTAAATTATTGTCTTTTAGGGTGGGGAGTCAAGCACATATACTTGAATTCACGCAAGTCAGTCATGTGTAAAATCGGGCCAACTATACTACAAAGACATCTCCAGTGCTCAATTTAAAAATAATGATTTATGTAGGATGCTGGCAGACCTGCAAGCCCTGCATCTGTCCTGAATGTGTACTCAAGAGGGGAAGTAAAAGAAGCAACTTCAGAAGAAAAAAAGAAGTCAGAAACAAATAGGAAGGCTGTAATGAGTGATGACATGCAACGGAAAAGAGTGAGGCACCCACACACTGAAAAGGTTAGAAGGAGCAACAAATTGGACAGCTAGTGAAATTGGAGATGTAATTTAACTGGGGTGAGGTTTCTATAGAGCTGTGCTCAAGAATCTATTGCAGATCCAGGGTTTTACTGTGAAAGTGAAAATAATACTGAATCTATGCTGCTGAATACCTACCCAGTACCATTTGCCTGCAGTGTCACTTGTTGTTAAGAGAAAAATTTAATCCCTAAGAAAGCATCTTAGTATTAATTATTATATTAATTAATATATTAATATTTAAAATTATTATATTAATGAATGTACTGATATACAGTGGTACCTTGGATTGCGAGTCACCTGGACTGTGAGTGTTTTGCAAGACAAGTGCAAAAGATTTCCCCTACAATCCAGAGCAACTACGGGAGCACGTAAGAGACATTATGTGTATCCGTAGTTACTGTACCACCTAATGAAAACCTATGGGAAATTCATATTGCAATCCAGAGCAAATTGTTCTTACACCGGAGCAAGGACTCCCCGAAGTTGCTCTGGATTGTGCCCTTAGGCTGCAATCCTAATCTCCAGTTAGGCCAGAATAAACCTTGGCGTAAGTCCTGTGCCAACTTGGGGGTGTCACAAAAGTGCTGTAAGGCACTTTTGGCAGGTGGTGGGTTAAGCTAATGCACAGGCATACACCAACATCCCCACACCACTATGGTAAGATATGCCAAGTGGCTTATGCCAGCCTAAACTGGTTAGGACCTTAATTATCATTTCAGAATCTTCCACCACTCTAGTGACTGTGTACTAGCAGTTTAGCAAGGTTTACCAAAATCAGTGTGTCTTTTTTTTGTAAGACAGTTTTTTAAATTACAGTGCACTCTTTTTTATTGCTAGTGCACGTATATTCACTTTTGAAGGAAGCCTCTGTCCTGAAATTCCTGTTACCTCCTTAAGGCAACTAAAATGGCAGCAGTGAAGAGGAATGGATCTGCAAGATCTGTCCAGCACTGGGAAAGTAGAAACAAATTTAATAAAGGCATCATGGATATCTGCATGGATAAAACTGACAAGGCCCCCTTCCGATATTTCCATACAGGAAGGAAGGTTTAAAATATGAAAAGCAAAACAAACCATTCCCAAATAGAAAAGGAATGGTGAGTGAAAGACAAGAGCACACCCCATTCAGAAGGCATCTGTTCACTGGTAAGGCTAAAAAGCACAGAAAGGCTGGAATGACGTTTTAACTTAGCTCACCTTTCTTCACAGCTATCAATTATACCTGCATTTAAAGCTACCTATATTGCCTTTCACACCTATAAAAAGAAAGAGGCTGTAAAGGCACTAAGTGGGATGTGTGAAACCTAACACTCTATAAGAGGTATGCCAAATCAGAAAAGATGCTCATTCATTTTTACTCAACAGCACAGCGCACACTGTCTGGGGAGGAAGCATGCTGTGTGCCTGCAGTATTGTTTTAGACAAAAGAATAGGTGCACAGCAAGCCATAAATATGTGACTTTGCCCACATGATTCTGGGCTGATGAAAACTGTTCACAAGCACATGCCCCTCACTCATATGGATTTGTATTCTGCAGTGTCCTCAATTTTTCTTTTTGAATTAGGAATTCAGTGTACTCACAAAGAGATGATGAACCAGTCTAGCACTGGCAAAAGCCCCAAGCAAAATAACTTCTATTTTCACTTCGCTGTTTTGGGTCTTACCCACATTGTGAATTACATATTCCATCTCTGAGCATATTCAAGATCTACTTAAGATTCACGAGTTGTTTCCCCCCCCCCCCATTTTACCAGATCTTTATTCTCCTTGCTGTGAAAGTTGTTTTATTTCTTTTATTTTTTTGTCCAGAAGCTGCCAATAACAATAGAACTCCACACTGTTAAAAGCCATAGAGATTGGATGTATGTGAATAATAGCACAATCCTAACCATGTCTACTCAAAAGTAAGCCCCATTGTGTTCAATGGATCTTACTTCCAGGAAAGTGTCTTTAGGATTGCAGCCTAAACACTGAATGCAGAAGCCAAACCCAGTTGTTTATACAGCTACTAGCAAAAAGTGCGCCCACGTTGTGGGAGTAAAATTCCCCCTTATGCCATTCCCCCCATATGCATCAACCCCCCATGCTCAACTTCCCCATGCACATCAACCCCCATGCGCATCAATCCCCCCATGCGCATCAACCCCCCATGCGCAACTTCCCCCATGTGCATCAACCCCCATGCGCAACTTCTCCTCATGTGCAACCTCCCCCCATGTGCATCAACACCTCATGTGCAACTTCCCCATGCGCAAACCCCATGCACAACTTTCCCTATGTGCATCAACCCATGTGCATCAACCCCCCATGTGCAACTTCCCTCCATGCGCAACTTTGCCTTATGCGCAACTTCGCCTCATGCGCAACTTTCCCTCATGCGCAACTTTCCACCATGCGCAACATCCCCTCATGTGCAACTTCACCCGTGCGCAACTTCTCCTCATGTGCAACCTCCCCATGCGCAACTTCCCCCATGCGCAACTTCCCCCATGCGCAACTTCCCCCGTGCGCAACTTTCTCTCATGCGCAACTTTCCCCATGCGCAACTTTCCCCATGCGCAACTTTCCCCCATGCGCAACTTTCCCCATGCGCAACTTTCCCCCATGCTCAACTTCCCCCCATGCGCAACTTTCCCCATGCGCAACTTTCTCTCATGCGCAACTTCCCCCATGCGCAACTTCCCCTCATGTGCATCTTCCCCCCATGCGCAACTTCCCCCCATGCGCAACTTCCCCCATGCGCAACTTTCTCCCATGCGCAACTTTCTCCTATGCGCAACTTCCCCTCATGTGCAACTTCCCCATGTGCAACTTCCCCCCATGCACAACTTCCCCCCATGCGCAACTTTCCCCTATGCGCAACTTTCCCTCATGTACATCTTTCCCCCATGCTCAACTTTCTCCATGCGCAACTTTCCCCCAGTGCACCAGGGTCTGAGCACCAAATCGGCTGGATGTTGTTCAGTCTCCCATGTTAAGTATAGGGCAGAAACACGTTGCCCCCTTTTCAGCCCCTGAAGGGTTAATTTCTCCAGATGGTTCTTGGTGGGAGTTCAGGTGACAGAAGGAACTCCCAGAATTCCATGCTTCAGGCCCAGCAGTTGGGGTGGAATTTTGCTGAGTCAGCAATTCTGAATGCAAAGTATAGGGAGGAAAACGCGTTGCGCCCCTTTTCACCCCCTTCCAGTTGGAATTTCCGAAAACCGGTTCTTAGTGCACCCCGCCGCCACGGAAGAAACACCCACCCCAAATTTCACGCTTTTAGGCCCACTGGTTTTGGCAGGGCGGTGATGAGTCAGTGAGTGAGTGAGTGAGTGAGTCAGTCAGTCAGTGACTTTTCTCTTTTATATATATAGATAATTTTCATCTAATGTTTCTTGTTACTGGCTGTAAACATCTTAAGGTAGACAATGCAGATGAATATGTTTTGTAACCGGTTGAAATATTTTCCTAAGTTGCATCAATATATAAAAATGGAATCCAATTAATATTTTGCTATCTTATGTCAGCAGGTGTGCCGGCTGCAGCTGTATCTGTGCCAGTCAGATCAGGCAATGGTGGTCCATGCACTATTGACATCTGTAACATACCTCTGAAAACAATTTGGAAGTTGCAGTTAATGCAGAATATGGCAGTTTGGTTGTTTGATTGGCCTCATTATGTGGAATCTGCTGTTCTGTTGCTCTGGTGCCTTTTCAAGCCTAATTCAAGGTATTGGTGATGACCTTTTTAGACTTATACAGCAAAGGAGCAAGACACATCAGGGACTGCCTCCTCCCACACATTCCTACATGTCTCCTCAGGTGATCAGAGACTTCAGAATATCATTGCTATCTGAAGTCAGGGACTGCTGGCCCCACCATCTATACTAATAAAAGGCTAATTCTGTCTGTCCGTCAGGTCCCCCTCTAGCTCTGCCCGTACCTGCTCTACATAGACATATTAAACCTTTTTGGAACTGGAATGATCCCAGGATTAACCCCTACACACAACACAACCCCACACTCCACACCCACACACAACACAACTCCACACATGTCCTAAACCCCTCTAGCTCCACCCACACCTGCTCTACATAGACCTATTATACCTTCTTGGAATCAGAATGATCCTGGGATTAACCCCCACACACAAACCAACCAAACACTCCACACACACAACACAACTCCATACATGTCCTCTAGCTCCATCCACACTTGCTCTACACAGACATACTATAACATCCAGCATTGGGATTTGTGGCCAGAGGAGGAGGGAACAGTTAAAAATTCAAATTTGAAAATAACTGACAAAACTGACAATTCGGTTTTGAAATTCCATAGACCGAATTGAGGAATTCAAAGTTATTTCTTCCAAGTTGCTGTTTTCTAAGCTGGACCAGAGGTCCCTTTAGTTTTGGACCAAAGGCCCAAAACACCCTCCGCAGGTGCAGACTTAAAAGTGCCACATGGAGTGTGTCTTTTAAGCTCGTGTCAGATAAATGGGAAGTGGATAGCAGGGCAACTACATGGCCTTGTGGATAGGAAGTCAAGTTTCACTGGGTATTTGTTTAGTCCCAATTATGGCCTTGATAACATCACTGAATATACAATGGATCCAAACTGGGCTCAGATTTGGAATCAAAACAAAAAAGGATATTTTTTCAATTTATTTTTCAGTTTCCTGAATCAAACTGAGTTTATTGCCAAGTCAACCAGGAGGAATTAACTCCTCCATTGTACTTAGAGATTACTCTCAATTAAAACATGAGAGTGTTCTGACAGGGCTATCTTATTACAGAAGTAAGTAATGAAAATATTCCTTGACAATATCATACTTTTAGTGCGCAATCCTAACAATGTCTACTCAGAAATAAGCCCCATTACATTCAGTGGATCTTACTCCCAGGAAAGTGTGTTTTGTAATTCAGCCTTCATTACTAAAATTTTTTAATGTGATTGGTCTTTTTTACTATTCTTGAGAGTGTGCAAATGGATGTGAATCCATGTTGGGCAAGACTGAGAGTTTCCCTTATGGTGGTGGTGATTCTCATTTGTATTACTGAATGCAGGAAAATAACCCGTGGTTGGCTATTTGGAAGAAAATGAGTGTATAGTTTCATAGAAGTTTGCTGATTTCATGCAGGAATTACTTATATCAAGAGGTTCATAATATATATGTAGATAAGTTCATTGATTCAGCTGAGATGAAACACTTCCTTGAAGAGTAAATGTAGCTGCTAGTAATAAAATGATTGAACTGGCAACGCACGTACAGACATTAGGAGCATTAAAAACATCTCAGACACAAATCCTGTTGATGCCTGAATTCATCAAACAATCTTCAGTTCAACCCTCAGTAAAACAAAACTTTTAATGTTCATTCCACCTGGTTGTCCAGAATACTAATGAACACTTTACTAAAGGTTTCCTTCCACAAATAATCATCCTATGGTATCAAATTCAAGAGATTTCCAAAAGAGGGAGAGAGGAAATTTAAGAAGTGGTAAAAGTGAAAGATTTCCTCAAACAATGGGTAATTGCAGGGCTTTTTTTTAGGGGGTGGAGGTACTCACCGGTACCTTTTCCCTCCTGTGGTGAGTACCAGCACCTTTCCCCCCCAGATTATATTATATTATGAATGAATGCAGAAGCAAAATAGTGGGCATGTTTGGGGATCATTTTTGCCTCGGTGAATCAAGCTTTCCTTTACCAGCAATGTGTTACATCATGTTATGAAAGGGTATGAAATGATACACCATGAAGTGATACATAAAGGGAAAGTAATGATACACAAAGAAGCAGATTGCTGAAACTGGCATTGCGCCCAGGACAAGATGCCTGAATGCCCAGGCTTCCTAAATTTGTTTTGTGTTGTGCAGTCTAGTTTATTACAGCATGGGCCCCCTGGAAGCCTGGGCCCCTGGAATTTTGTACTTCTTTTTTATTGTGTATGCAGTCGACTATATGGCATATGTACACAATCAGATTCACTATAGCACTGTTCCCTTAGTCAGATGTGCCCTGATGTCCATATATTCAGTACTAATGAAAAAAGGCCAGTTAAACACACAGCCATATATGCTGGGTTGCCAGATATCCTGGAAAACTGGGACTGCATACACGTACTGGCAAGTTTGACAGGGAGTCCTGTCCTGGTTTTGTGGAAGAGAATTATGGCAACCCAACATATATGGCCCTATGGCTTTTTCACATGTGTGTTCCTGGAGAAGCTCCTTATGTCATATGGAGAAGCTATATACGGTACGCAAAAGAGACCTTTTACATTAATGCTGAATTTGCAAGTGCTGGGGAACATATCCAGCACAAGATCTGACACTGAGTGAATGCATGTAAGGAATTGTGAAGATTACTAATGTTAAAACTCATAGGCTGACATCCATTGAAGAAGGAAGAAGCCCTAAATATTTGCTGTTGTGTGGAAATAATGAAATTTCAAGGCTGCAACAACATTGGGAAAAATGGCAAAAACCCCACTAATAAGGGTTTTTATATCCTTTCACAGCTTTGCAAAAAAACCTTGCAAAAATTCAGTACCCTACAGAAATATCCTAATCCAAAAAAACACAACTATTTAATTATAAAAGTTATTAGCAAATCTTGATAATAAGCTGTCTTCAATAGGTACAAAACCCAGCATCTAAAATGTGGATACGGGACATCTCAGTCTAATAACTGCCAGCTCTTTGCCATTATTCAGAAACAAGATAGGTGAAAACAGCAATGTTAATATTTTTTAGTGCCCCATCCTTAGTACTTGCTGATGAGTCCCCAAGGAGCTGCGATGCTGAGCTTCAATGAATATTAATAAGAGACCACATTAAAGTATCTGAGCGACTCCGTGCATATCATGCAGAATCCTTGCAATCTCTTGAGTCCTGAGTGAATTCCAACTAATCCTATTTGGTGAGATAAAACAGCCAGATAGCTTAGAAATAATAGTTGCTTTTGAGTCAAGCTGCTGGTCCCAGAGATAGAATATGAATGAACAATATTGCAGCATAAGCGCTTAGGAGTGCAAGGATGTGTCGATCATTCTTCTTCCAGATACACTGCATGATGGCATCATCTGTATTCAAGCAGCTGAGCCGGCATTTGGCTTAAGCTTTCCTTTCCTGCCTTCTGTGTTTGTTTCATTGCAATATGATGCCATTATACTGTGTTCTTCTAGATAGGCTGATATGTGTTTATGGTTCTGCATTAGTCATTTTTGGAAAGAAATTACTCTAATATGCCCAGATTCGTGCAGAGATAAAATCTGATGATCCACATGCTTATTTTTGTGTATCTGTTCCCTTTTCATTATTAACTAGCTGCAGAAACTTCTGAAGCAAGTCAGAATACTGATGTTGATTTTACTCTGAGGTTGCTTACTCTTGAATAAGCAGCCAATTGCTCTTTGAGCACAATCCTAACCATGTCTTTTAAGAAGTAAGCACCATGTTAAATGGGTCTTACTCCCAGGAAAGTATGTTTAGGATTGCAGCCTTAGACATTGGTTCTTAGCTGGGTATGGACTGAGACTGGAAGGGGCACTGTATTCTTAATGTATGGTGAGGATCCTATTTTAAGTGGGTTCACTTACAAATAAAAGGAGAAAATTAGAGCAATGTTTTAAGGTGATTTTTAAATGTAAAAATATTAATTAATGTCTAATTAATTGTATTAATTAAATAATGTTGACATATGGGTGACAAAAAATTTGTGGGCCCCAGGTACCAAATGACCTAAGTATGTCAGTGGGCTGTAGCCAGACTGTTTCAGGAGGGCAGGAATTATGCTAAGTATCTCTACTGCTGTATATCTATACAATATAACAAAAATTTGCAATTTTGCATAGATTAAATGCATCTCTGTATATAGTACATATTTGTTTACATAGAAATAACATGCAACTGTTTTCATTTTGCACACCGGCACAATACATAGGTTTGCATCCCTACAAAAGTACAAAAGTCAAGAAAAGGCCCCATATGCAATGCGGTCCCCTATATGTAAGGATCCCTCTCTACCCCCACCCCACCCCACCCCTCCAGCATAGAAGTCCTGCATTCAGTGAACTCTAAAAGCCAAGGGCCCCAGATGATCCTATGTGGTCCCTCATCATTCCCCTGCCCCCCAAAGCAAGCATTAAATTTAAAAATATATATCTGAAAGCAGAAAATCATCCAGGGTTTCTCCAGCTTTGTCTTCTTTGCATGATCCAGAGAAGAATATTCTCTAACTCATGCCGACTGTTGCCAGAAGACCAGAGATGAGTAGCTGGCTCTGGAACTTGCAGTAGGCTGGGCATGAGACACTAGGCATGAGTAGGATGAGACACTGAAAAAATCAGGACAGGTCTGTGAAAAATGCTTGGAGGGGCAGGCTGATGGCTCAGAGGGGACCATACTGTTCCCCCAGTTACGGCCCTAGTCCAGCCCATATGTGAGTGTGCTAATTTAACTTCCATATCTGAAAAACTCTTGTGGAACTGCAGCTTAAATGAGGCCCGTAACTCTTCCAAATGGGAAATGCTCTGGGAAGAACAATGGACCTGAGGGACCTGACTTCTGAACTCCCAAGCCCAGCCCAAGGCTTCCAGGGGAGCCTCAAGCATTCACTGCCCTCATTCCAATGCAGCTGCTGCTCCCTCTTTTTTGGTTGTAAAGTCCATCTTGTTCTTTTGTGATTTTAATGACTAGAAAGATCCAGCCACTTACTTGGTTTTTTTTAAGTGTGTACTTTGTTATCTGTTGTGTTTTAAGTGATGTTTAAGTGATATGGAATTTTATGGTTGTTTGTAAGCCAGCTTGATGCAGTTTGCAATAAAAGGTGGGATATAAGCCCCATCTATCACCTGATTGTCTCATGTAAGGATATTACTGTGCATATAAAACCTGTATACTGAGCACTGGATGACCCGAAAGGACCTCCTGCAAAAGACTAAGGTGCTCATGAAGTATGCAGAGATTCAGGGTGTTCTCTTTGAGGATTCTGATGTTCATGTCTTCCTCCACCTACTAGCTCTCATCATGAGCATTTGCAAGCGATAAACCATGATAAACGTTCACAGAAAAGCAAATCTACGGCATTGATGTTCAGTAGAAAGCTGAAATGACAGGATGATTTAAGCAAGATGGATATGGTGCTCAGTTTCTTTGACAAATAAGGCCCAACTTTCATTTCTGCTCTGGTTGATCAAAATATGAGTTTGCATGGTACTGCCTGGCAGTGCAAAAATCTTCTTCCTCATTTAAATGTTGTTGATACTAAAACAGCTGCTCCCTAGAAAAAGAGCCAGAAAGCCTACATCATAATAAACACACCACTAAACAACCAAATGCAAAGCTACCTGTATGGGCTGTTAACATGCTGGAGAGAAGTTGTAAAGCTGTCTAAGGTGTCTGGGTATTCAGTTACTAGAGAGATTAACTGAAGCTGGATGCTTAAATCACATGGGAAGTTTAAGGTATCATTTTTTAAAAAACACCAAGCAATGGAAAGAACAAGACCTATATGCGGGCTATAAGTTACAGCAGAATGTCACTCTTGCTAGTCAGGCTCACAATTTTGCAGCCTCTCGTGACTCTTCCTTGTGTGTTCAGACCTGCATGACTTTTAAAGGCTTGTGAAAAACCCTCACAACCTCAAGCAATGGATGATAGCTACAGAACGTCTATTTGCCTTTTCTGAACTTCATATAGGCTGCAAACCTAAAGACACTTTCCTGAAAGACCCATTGAACACATCTCTACTTCTGAGTAGACATGGTTAGGATTGTGCTCATAGTTTCATTTGCATTGCCACTTCTTCAGTCTTAGCAACCATTCAGTTAAACACCCCAAATACACTCTTCAACATATGCAATTTGCTCAGGATTGCATTGCAAATACAATGCAACCACTGATCACACACAATGTTACATTTACTCAGGAAGACGCCTTGATTCTGCAAGGTTTAAGATAATAAGAATACCAAAAATATCGTAAAATTGTCACTATCGTCTAAATGAGCATCATGTATTTTTGCAGTTGTGTGACTCATAAGAAAAGTGTCAGAATGCTTGCCAGAATTTTTGATCAGAAGTGGCAGTGTCACAATATTCAGTTGTTTTGATTGTGAATAAGGGGCAAATCAAAGCACTGGCATGAAGTTTATTAGTATTAAAATGCAAGTGATTGTGTTCACATACTGGCAAATGGGACAGAGGGTCCTTTCTCCATTTTGTGGAAGAGCCCAGAGTTTTCCCTCTGTAAACTGTAGGCAGTTTTCCCTACAGGGACCATCCCCATTTTCTGCCTTTGACCAGGAAGTCATTGTGATGCTGCCACTGACCAGGAAATCCTCATCACCACAATGGCTTCTGAGCTGCTTCCTCTTTTTCCTCTTTGATAAAAGGGGGACAGGAGGAGATGGACCAGGTTTTGTTAAGAGCTTCTGTGCCACTGCTAAGTGATGCAAAAGGATCCATCAGCCACTGGAAGTGGCATCTAGAAGGGGAGCACCACCTTCCTCTTGAAAGTGGTGCTTGCTTCCTGGGCACCACTTCTAGTAGCACCAGAAAGCTCTGATGAAACGTTGGAGAAATCATATGCTGCTTCCAGAGGAGATGTGCTGCTTCCTCCAGGTACCTGGCTATTCTGAGGGTTGTGCTCTTCTTCTCCCCCTTCTTTAAAGTAGTTGCCAGGAAAGCAATTTTAAAGGAGAGGAAAATGACCCTCAGATGAGTGGGGTACTGTGCTCCTGCACCCATTAATGGCACAGTTTTTGACCTTATTTCTGTGTCATCCTTTTCTCCTTTTCATGGTCAGGAATATTTTTCATGTTTAAAATCAAGTGCCATAGCAGGAAAGGGGTGATCAGGAGCAGAGTGGTAATGAAGTTCTTAAATCCCTGACTTCATGGTTTGAAGCTACAGTCCTAATCTCCACTTTGGCCGGCATAAGCCCTGGCATAATTCCTGTGCTATTAGGTATTTCTACTCCACTCCTGTGGTGGGAGAGGGCTAGGTCAGTGCACAGGCATATGCCAACCTCCCCACATCACCATAGAAAGATATGCCAGGAGAGTTATGCCAGTCTAAATTGATTAGGATTGTACCCTCACTCTGTTTTGTTACTTTCTTGGGCTGCTATTTAAAAACAGCACAACACTGGAATGTGCTAAGTGTTGACGTGAAGTTCTAAAGTGGTCCAGAAATTCTCTACCAACCAGTGTGTATATGGGTTACAAGCCATGAGGGGTGTGTGCAGAGGTGGACAACCTCAAAATGCCAGATTGGGGGGGGGGGCACCTGGATGCAGGTGTCTTATGTGCTCCCTGAGGCATCTGGTGGGCTGCTGTGTGACACAGGAAGCTGGACTAAATAGGCCTTTGGCCTGATCCAGTAAAGGCTCTTCTTATGTTCTTACAATCCTTTTCATTGTTTTGTTGGAGGCTGAAGTCCTGGCTCTTCTCACAAGCATTTTCTGAATTTTTATACGCTCACTGGTGTTTTGTTGCTTCTGCCCTGGGATTGTGTTAATTGCTGCATGTTGTTTTTAATGATAATTTGTAGAGGCTTGTTTTTATCATGTTGTTAAGTGCCTTTCTCCCTTTAGGGAGAAAGATGGGATAGAAACTGTTTAATAGTATTTTTAAATAAAAAATGTTTAATGGGCTGTGGGTGGCGCAAGTGGCTAAGACTCTGTGCCTGTTAACCAGAAGGCTAGGGTTCGAAACTAGGCTTGGGTAACAGCCTATCCTCCATTACAATCTAACCCAGGCTTTTGTGCTTCACATGCAGCATATGCAGCACAGAGCACGATACCATAGTCTCTCAAGACTGAGGGAGGCCTGCTATTTTTTAATGGAAAAATAAAAGATTCTCTTCCACCCTCATGTCATTAATGTGTACAAGAAATGTTTTGTAGCCTTTCCAAGATGCCATCCACATGCAAGATCTTTGCACAAGTGCACACAAGGTTCTCCCTAAAAGCCCAGCCCTTCTAAGTCCCCATCCAAATATTTGTACTAGTACATACCAGCCCTTCCCTGCCAACCACCTCCCCCCAAAATTTACTTGCTTGATGCAAAAATGTGGATCTGGTCCATGCCTGCACTCCCTGTAAAAGGCTGCACAGTTCCCTAGAAAAAGTTGTTCTTGCATACTTTTCCCTGCCTTTGTTAACTGTTTCACATGGCATTCAGGGGCTTATTTGAATGGCCCCTAAGCTTGGTACCTAAGCAATAGCAGTCTGAGGAGGCTTATTGGTGGAGGCTATGTGCAGGAGAACTGAGCTGTCAGGCTATAGAAGAGAACAGTAAAAAAGGAGGACACTTAAGCTGTTTTAGAGGACAGAAGGCTAAAAAATGGTGGGCATGTCTGGGCATTTCTGGTCAAACGGTCAGCCTGTGGAGAGTACTCTGCAGGGCTTCCTGGACCCCCTGGACTCTGGCAGGAGATAAGTCTTTTTAAAGAAAAGCCCCTTTTTGTGCCCACCGTGGTGTGATCCTGGAGATCACAAAGCTGGGAAGCTGCCCTTGCCCTGTCAGGACTTACTTGCAGGACTTGCTTACTTAAACTCTGTGTAAGACCAATCACACAGTACAATACACAACAATCACACAGTACTATACTATATACTATACCATATGCACTTCCTTGGATGTAAGCCCCATCACACACAATGTGAGTTACTTATATAGACATACCTAAGGTTGTGGTGTTAAAAAACATGAGCTTGGTACCAGGATTGTGTTTGTAATCTGCTTATTATCTGTGTTGAGATCAAGGAATATCTTTCTAGTAACCAGCAGGCATCCGTCAGTCTTGAAAGACTATAGTATCATGCTTGGCACTGCATACGCTGCATGCGAAGCACGAAAGCCTGGGTTGGATTGTTATGGAGGATAGGCTGTTACCCAAGTAGCAAATCCCCTCTCTCCACACCACTGAATTAGTCCAATGGAAAGGCAGAGCCAATACGATTGGATCCAGCTGGCGTTGCAGAGCTGGGCTAAGGACAGGAGCTCACCCTGTCTTGTGGGGCCAACCCGGGTCTTGAACCCTGGCCTGCTGGTTAACAGGCACAGCATCTTAACTGCTTGTGCCACCCTCAGCCTCTAGTAACCATTATTACAATATTCACATAGGCAAGAGCTCATGCACAAGTGACCTTAGTGACTGCTCCATTCCTAAGGAATGAATGTACTCTGGCACATCTCAAGAGTAAAACTTTCTGCCTCTCCAGATTTCAGACCAAAAAGAGAAAAAAGGAAAAGAAATGAATGTAGCCATTTACTGAATTTGGACCTTCAAAAGCAGGAAAAAAGAGCGTAAACCTTGCATTACTGGCCCTCCACCTGGGGATAAATATTTACCCAAATGCTGCCTTCTCTGCTGGCTATTCCTATCACAGTTTCATACAGCGGCTTTTGAGTAACCAGCAGCTATCCCCAGCCTTGTCCATTCGAAATAAATTTGCCAGTTACACCTGCGCTTACTATGATAAGCACATAGTGATTGTGTCAAATGGGGCTGACTTGATGCCTGCCTGTCATGGTGGCTGCATCAAGCAGACCTTGTTTCATGTTTCTTCATTGTCCGCTGGCTCTGCAACAGTGAGTCACTCAGATAATTTGGAGTTAATTGATGATGGTATGACTATGGTGTGAAGCAGCAAAAATTGCAGCAGAGGGATTTTCTCTGTACTCAGCATGGGAAGCTGCACAGAATATATTACAAAACTTACCTATTCAGCAAGGATGGATGGAAGGCTTAAGAACTGGATCAGTTGCAAGCCTGATTCTAGTAAATTTGATTCCCAGCAGGGTTTTCTTCCCCATTACACATAATTTGGGCTTCAATTTTGAGAATAGAGACCTGTCTCCTTGGTGCCAAGACAATAATTTTCCTCCTTCTAGGAGTAAAGGTGTATTGTCCTCTTGCATTCATGAAGGTAGATGTCACAGTGTGTCTTACTCATTTAAAAGTGACTGGAGTCGTCACTTTGTCCCCCATGGCTCTTTTAGTGGCATACCTGGGAAGTGGAATTGGGTGGGGGAAGGTAAAGCCCTAGGTGACAAGCTTGGGAGAGATGACATGACCTGTGTTTCTTTTTACTGCTGAGAACCACTCTGAAAATGGGTGCAAGACTGCAGCAACTGTCAGTCCCACCCTGATCTGAGGGTATGGAATAAATATAAAAATAGATTTTATATAATAATACCATTATGAGTCTATCCACAAGAAGCTTTTTTAGGTCCAAGTTCTATAGAAACTTGGTTATTACAGTATATAGCAATTTAATAATCTTTACACAAATGGAATATAGGATGAAGATAAGAGATGAGAGATGATAGTTTTAATTGTCAGCTGCTTCAGTATATAGTTTTTGGAGAGATAAAAAATTAGTAAGAAAATGTATGGTTTTATATGTCTCTATTGGAGAGCCAACTATGTTTAGAAGTACAAGCTGTCACCAAAATGTATACGTTATTGTGAAAATATGAGAGAGGAACAGATTAAGGAGTTTATGGTACAATGGGTGAGAAATGTTGGCCATATATATCTATGGAACAATAGGGTCAAAAGATTATAATGGGCATTAAATGTAAATCTTAAAGAGATCTTTTACAAAATGATGTCTAGATGGTACTTGTTACCATTTAAATTAGCAAAAATGTGTGAAAATGTACCAGAGGATGTTGGAAGGATAAATGACAAGAATGAATGTTTTATCATATGTGGTGACTTGTACAAAAGCAAAAATTATCATACTTTGATACACCAGCAAATGCAATTGAGAAGGTAAATTTACAAAAAAGAACACTTTGTTGGGAGTATTGGAAGATCTGATTCAGAAAGACTTCAAAACGATACTCTTAATATGGCAACTGCTGCAAGAATATTGTATATGTTGGAAAGTTCCAGAGATACCTTCAATGGAAGAATAGTGGGTAAAAATTTTGGACCTTTCTGAAATGGACAAACTTACAATTCTCCTTAAAGAGAAGTTAGTAAAAAAACATTTGTGGACAATTGGAAACCATTCATGGACTTCTTGTGTGTGAGGGGCAAAATGGGTCATAAGAACTATGGATTTGATGAGCAGATAATTGATATATAATTTTTTTTCATTTCTTTCTCTTTGGATGAAAATTTAGTATAACAGTCTATTGTTATAGACTGATAGGATATGATACCTAATATTTCAACACTAAAATATTTTTCAGAGCTGAAATATGTTTTCAGTGCTGGAGCTCAGCATTGGTGCTAGCTATCAGAAATATGTTTACAGCACCCTGGAGCAGTGGTGTAGCTCGGGGTGCTGCAGGGAGTGCAGTTGCACCAGGCTACAAGCTTTAAGGGGGGGGGGAACAAGCTGAACTTGACACTAGAGGCTAAAATTGTGATAAAACAGGATATGTTTGAAAGAAAATACCATCATGTTATATATCGATGGAAAGCTAATTTAATGCAGACTGCAATGTAAACAAACTGCATTAGAATATATAAATTCTATCAACTGTTATGGTCAATTAAACAGAAAATGAAAACACAAAAGCCTATGCAACAAAACAGAACTTTCTTAACTCAAACATTCACATGATATTGATTGCTCTGAGAGCCAATGAGATGTAATTCTATACTGTATGGAACTAACTGGGCCCAGATGCTGCTTGGCGGCTGGAGATAAGCAAGACCTCCAGGTGGCAGAGAAGCTTTTCAGATGGGGGGGGGGGGTGAGAGCAGAATGGGAGAAGAAACTGACCAAGGATGGGGTTGCAGGATGCACTGGTAATTCTTTTAGAGTTCCTGCATCTGTTGTTTCCACCGTGCTTAGGATTAGGCTGTATGTCCTTTCAATCCTTTAGTTTCACTGGGTTATTCAAAACAAAAACAACCCCAAAACATCCCACGAGGCTATGTTTTACTTGGTTACAGTAAAGTTGCCCACCATTCCAGGACTGACATGGGGTTTCTAGGAATCCGTATCAATTTACCTAGAGATCAAAATCACCTGGAGATTGGTGACAACAAGGTTGTCATTTAGGTGACAACTGAAAGCAATTTAGGGAATTTCAACAGGTCCTCCAGGAATATCCAACATGATGTCGTGTGGGGAGGGGGGCGTAATCTTGAGGAATAGCTTTAGTCAGAGTTGGCAATCTTAGTTTAATGGTGTGTCTAACACAAGGCCATAATATTATGGAAAACAAAGAAAAACTATGAAAGTGTTTTAGACAGGGAAAATGTTCTTTGGAAAATGTGGTGTGGGAGTTGAGAGCCATTTTCCAGTTGCCTTGTGCTCAATTTGCAATCACTGAGCCCTCCCTGGTAAGTGAAGAAAGAAGAAGATATGATGGCAAGTGTAATGCTTATATAACTGAATGCGGGATTCAAGTAGGATTTGTTGTCAAATCCGTTCAAGGTAAATAACGGAGGAGAAAAGGGTTTGGTTTTGACAGAAAAGAGAATTGTGCCTGCCTTTGGAAGCCAGAAGTGTTTGCTAATTCAGACAGTGCACTGAACTGGGGTTTACCCATCCATAATTCAAAGCACAGTGATCACTGTAGCAGAGGGCTTTGGGTATGCCTGCTAGATAATGTCCTGCCCATCAGGAGTGTATCTTTTGCTTTTTCATCTGCGTTATCGGGCACTACACTTGATATTAGCTTAAAGTGTGAAGCTTAGGTGCAAAAAGGTTGATTACTAGGTGATTCAGATGCTACTTACAAGTAAAAGTAAACCCTTTATGTGTAAGATATACTTGTGTATATATTCTGCACAGAATGTTCGTGTCACTGGCTTATCTAGGAGGATCCGGGATTCCAAAGCCTCTGGGCACCACTACAGCAGGGACAGCACCAACACCTCTGTTGGAGGCCATCAGAAGCCTCAAAAGGGGCATTTAAACCCAGGTGTGGTTTTTTTTTAAAGCTGGAAATGTAATTTTAGGAGAGGCCTCAGCAGACTTGGGGGGCAGCATTTTGTGGTTCTGGCCCTGGGTGGAACTGGAGACATGATCATCAGTGATTCACATTGTTCTCCCTAGGCTCAAGGATTTCTTCTTAACTATTCTTCCATGCACACACTATTAGCATGCTGCAGATTTATGAATGCCTTCTGAGTATGTTATTCACACTTCTAAAATAACAGCGGAGAACTGGAGGCAGGCCACAAATAGTTGCTGTTCTTCAGGGCTTCAGCCAGTTTGAAACAATAGCTGTGTAGTGTTTGGAGGAAAACATAGTCTACAATCCAGAGTAACTACGGGAGCACGTAAGAGACTTTATGTGCACCCGTAGTTACTGCACCACCTAATGAAAACCTATGGGAAATTCATACTGCAATCCAGACCAAATTGTTCTTACACCGGAGCAAGGACTCCCCGTAGTTACTCTGGATTGCACCCATAGAGCAGATGTGTATTCAGGAAAGAGCAAGAGGGGGAAAAGCACCCTTACTTTTTCATTCTTTTGAAACCTTCCTCTATTCCAGGGGTCTCCAAACCTTATGGAAAGTCATCTTAACTGCTCCAGAGCAAGGGGCTTAATTTCACTTTAGGATATAGGCCTAACCTAGTTTGTTATGAGAGGGATAGAGAGAATGTGCCCACTCAGTAGCAATGACACCCTTGATTATGGCCTGGTCTTGGAAATCCTACTCTGGCATATTTTGCAATGATTAGCATTTCCAATGGTCCAAAACCTAGTTGTGATATGGAATGGGCATCAAACAAACCCAGGAGTCCTGCCCCAAAGAGTTTACAAACAATATACTGGAGTCAAAAAAGTGAATGAAACAAAATATGAATGAACGTTTCCAAGTAATGGAAGCAAAACTCCTTTTCCTTCTTATAGATCTGAGGCTGATTTTTAAAAACTGAATAATGAATCCTAAAACAACAGTTGAATTTGGTGGCTGAAAAATGGTAATGGAGGTAACTATTAATAAATGTTAGCATCACCCCCAGCAAAAAAAACAGTTTGAAATTCTTGTTTCATCTGGAAACCAGAAAGAAAAAAACCCAGCTTATTTTTCCCCTGTGGTATTTGTGCAGTATAATTCCATCAAGCCATTTGAGTAACGTGGTTTTGTTCACTATAAAAACCTCATGGCCATTTCCTGTACTTGAAAGGGATAAAACCACATGCAATGCATTACAATTCACTGCAAGCGCTTCCCTAGGTTTGACAACACCCTAAGTACTCTCTTGAACTTCAGTTCCCCTTAGACAAATGCTCGTTCAAGGGAAGCCCTTTCTCTCTCATTATAGAAGCATTTTAATTTCCTGGGTAGTGCAGGGAGCTAATGAGCTACCAGCCTGTGTCATTATGTCAGCGTGATGGCGTAAACACACTTTCTTCTGAATACAGAAACTATGGTTCCTAGGAAGTTAAACAGACCATATAGACCCCCACACCAGGAAAGATTAAATTGAAAAATCTATTTCTGGCCTAACAGCTAGTTGTTTTTATTTTAGAGCTGGAAGTGGTTTGAGAGGTTTGAGAAACATTTAACTTCTGCTGAAGTGAACATTTCACTTTTTCACATACAGTCAATTCTCATTATCTGCTGGATAATGAATAAGTGGTATAACAAATCATTCATCCTATGGGAATCAATGGAACCATTGAGCCCATTGATACCAAGCCTGTTCGAGAATGCCAACAGTGAATAGTTCAGAATGGTGCAGATGCCTTCAGAATAGTATAGCTGTGGATAGCTAAGAACAAGCAGTGGATAGTGCAAGGTGACACTCTTGTTCCTTGCAGATAAATGGACCTTTAGGTACTGAGTCAACGAATAATAGGATTAACTATTTCTGTATAAACTGTATATTTTTCATCCCATGATCATCTGAGTTCAGTTAGGCTTTTCAATCTGGAAAACATTGCAAACTTTGGAAAATAAGTGTTTACAGTGCCAATGTATCAGGGTTTCTGGGGCCGTGCCCTTTATGGCCTATCAAGTATTATCACTGGCATCATTTCAAAGTTTCACAACTTCAGAGGATTCAGGAGTTGACCTTGCCACACTGTCTCTCTGTTCACTAATGCCACTTCAGGGAATGTATATTAAGTATTTCAAACAATGATCTCTTCAAACCATCTTTAACTCTAGTAATGAACTATCTAGCGTTAACCATCCTAATGATGTTATAACTTTTTACTTGAAACAACGTCTTTGAAACAGTATTAAGGAAAATTAGGTTTAATGTGCTTGTCTGCATCATTCTAAGGGCAGTGATTAAGAGGTTCCTTAGGAGGAATGCATTAGTATCCTTGGGCAAGGTACGGCTAAGTCTTAATGCATATTTATGATGCTGATTATTAGGGTATTGGAAGAAGCTTCGAAAAATTAGCAGCACCTGCTAAGGATCTTACGGTTTCCTGTTAGCAATCACTGCAACGTTAAAGGAGTGTTTGCAAACCTGCAAGACACTTATGCTATTAGAAAGAGAGCTTTACATGGGAGTAATGAGAGTGTGCCTTCAAAAGAGAGCAATGACAGTGCTGTGTGAGGGGTAAATACAGCATAAAAGGATTGTAGGGCAGGAAAGGCTATGAGCAACAGGGCTTTCATGACTAATTACACGTTCAGTACCAGGTCATATGCCCTGGCTTACATAATAATTTACTTCCATTCAAAGAGCTGAATTTCCCCAAGCAGCTGCCTTGAAGCTCAAGTCAACCCATTTCCCGGGGTTGACATCCCCAGGAGAAAAATCACTTTGGTGAATTGTGTAATTCCTCACTTAAAGCAAATCTACTCAAACACTGGCAAAGAAAATCTCATAGGAAGGATGTGATTTCAACAAAATCATTCTCATACGAGTATATGGGTCTGGTTTGGGAGAAAGGGCAAAGCTCAGCCTGTGAAGCAAACTAGTCACCCCCCACTCCTATACAGTATGGAAAAATGAGCTAGAGAAAGCTATGCAAAAACAAAATGGAGATATTAAGGTAAGGAAAGCAATCTATTTCCTATTTCTTGATGATGGTTAGAGTTCCAACACTAGGAATGAGATTCCAGGTTTAGTGAATATTTTCTCAGAGCGAGCAATAGACAAATGAGAAATGTGAAAGCAGCAAGAGAAATTGTTAATGTCCCATGATGACTAGACTGCAGAAATACTGCTAATGAATAACTGCAGGAAGTGTGAACCCAATTCTCTTGAGATCTTTAGTGTCAACCTATCAACTGAATCCAACCACATTTTTCTTTTCCTATGATGGCTAGTATGCAAACAGGGATGTCTGAAAGAGCTCTGAGCAAAGGAATCATTACCATGTTACATTTTGAACTTGGGTGCAAAAGTAATTACATTAAAAAAGGCAAAAGCACACATACAAGTGTCAATTATGACGAATAAGGGTCAATTACACCACTGCATATGACTCAACTTATTTCTCAAAATGATTCAGATTCAGGAGTTAAAAGATTTGAAATTTTTCATGAATAAGAGAATGCAAGCTACAACTTGCAAGTTGAGTAACAACTTGCCATGTAAGTTACAACTCATGAGTTGAGGGATAGCTGACTCACACCTCAACTTGCAGCTTGAGCTTCCTGACTGGAGCACGTCTGTATAAATCCTTCAATCACCCCAATACCAGAAAAATATAATATATGTACTGGTGTATTGCTTTCAAGGCACTTACAGAGAAGGGATCTCTGTCAAATCTCATCCCATCAGGTTCTCAAGTATGGAAATTTCATAAAAATATATATATGCATGCACATTTGGTCACACAATTGCAGGAAACACCAGTGTCCATGAACTAGTGTTCATGCAACTATGGGCAAAATCCAGAGTAATTATGGGGAGTCCTTGCTCCAGTGTAAGAACAATTTACTCTGGATTCCAATATGAATTTCCCATAGGTTTTCACTAGGTGGTGCAGTAACTACGGGTGCACATAAAATCTATTATGTGCTCCCGTAGTTACTCTGGATTTGGGGGTATGAAACATAACCTCCTCAGTTTGCTTCTATTTGTGTGCATGAGAGAGTTCATTTATAATACAGGCCTGACACTAAGAAAGACCTGAGTAAGTCCTAAGACTCATTATATTTTTCCCCAGATGCAAGAGTGATTCATTTGGCAAATCCATAAAAAACTGCATTTACTTATTTTATCATTGTTAAGACCGTCTTATCTAAAAACTGACATTTTTTCACGTCTGAAAAGGCCTTAGCAAAAGCCCCTGATTCCTAACCCTTACCACTTGAAGAATGAAAATGTAATCTCCCTATCTGGCAAGTCTCTGTTGTGAACTTTCATAAATGGTGCTTGCCACCACTGACTTAAACTACGCATGAAGTAATGCTTGAGAAGGTAATAAATAATGTCCTGTTTTTCACTGGAAAGCATGGATAAATTCTTAAAATAAATAATAAGGCTCTTTTCATAGAAAAACTAGATTCCAGATTCCTTCAAAGAACAGCCCCATATACAGTATGCAGTCTGTTTTTTTATAAGCAACTTAGCAGAATTGCTACCAAACTCCGTTTTCATTATCTGTAAATACTGTGTTGCTATACATTGGCTGGGGGGAGCTTGGCACAGCTTTAATCAGGCAGGCAGGGGTGACAGAAGTTGTGGGAGGAGGAGAAGAGATATGAGTGGCCTCCTCATGAGCAGAAGGCAGTGCTGGTGCTGTGCAGGAAAGAGAGAAAGAAACACCTTTACAGCAGAGGTGTTGCTAGGCCTGGTGGTACCTGGGACCCTTCAACTTTTTGACACCACACTACAAGGTGGGGCATGCTAGCCCTCCCCATGAGTGGCCATTACTGGGCAACCCCACCTAACCTTTACCTAGTGGATGCACCAGTCAGAGCCCGGATGGTGGTGCGGTGGCAGGAGGGGCATCCATCCCGAAATGGAGAGTGCTCCACCAGCCACACAATGGTCTGCCCATGTCTGCAGGCAAGTGGCATGCTGTCGAGCATGGAGACCCATATGAAGACCTTCCTCCACCCCGTGTACTTGGAATGAAGGGGCAGGCTCCAGCCATGAACACGCTGTTTGCTCACAGACCCAGGTGGGCGATTTGTGGGGTTGGAAGCCTCCTCAGCGGAGCAATCTCCACCTGAGGTTGGGCGGACTTGACTGACATCTGGCTGAGGATCCACGCTCGGGGTCAGTTAGCCTGTCCAACCGCAAGCAGGGATCACTATTCTAAATGCCAGGCAGGTCCACCTGACCCCAGGTAGAGATCACTCCATTGGGGAGGCTTCCAGCCCTATGGCTGCCCGCCTAAATCTGTGAGTAAGTGAGTAAGTCTGTGCATTCATGGTGCCTTGAATTGCGTCCAGCCAATTATAATTGTTTTTTTAGAACATTGTCTGGATTGGATCATTTCCCCACATCAAACAGATATTGGTATTGACTCATTGAAAAACATCAGGCATATTTGTGTTTGCTTCTAGACTTGCCTCACCACTTTGGGCACCATTACAGGGACTCCAGCTGAATCTTAACAAACCTGGTGATGTTGAGAAGCCAATAATGAGAGGTCTCTGGAAGACTACGTGACTACCTACTTGAGGCTAGGACAAGTCCAGGAAAGCAGCCAAGACACAAGTGGAGGTGAAGCAACTCTCTCTCTCCACTGCAGAACTCTGAAACCTTGTGGTTGGGTGACCAACTTTCAGTGATTAGAGGGACATCCAGAATGGAGGAGGAAGCATTAGATGTTGGAGATGCTAATAAGCACTTTCTATCACACAGCCACATAATTTTCAAGATGAGATTCAGGTTCATAAAGTTCATACAATATATAGTGAAGAAAGTAATCTGGAACCTAAACACATTTTCCCATATGTTCAATGATTCAGTATCCACTAATTTGGTGTACACTAGGTTTTCCAGGATTCTAACTCTAGTGGATAATTATTACTGACTTTATATTTACTTTTCAGAATTATCCTGGCAATATCAAATCCATAGCATCTTCCCTATACCATGCCTTTGTAAAGAAGTTCTCTTGTTCCTACCAAATCATCATTTTGGGGTTTTTTTAGTGCTAGCGGTAGTTATTGAAAGGTGTATGAGATACCTTTGTCTTGTTTGCTTTTGCTTGTGACATTCAAAGCAAGCAAGCTGCTTTCCTCCCTACTCATGACACATCTTCCTTTTTGATGCTGCAGACATTTGCAGGAATGAGTTTTGGCACAACTTGTTAGCAACACTGCCCTTCAGCAATCTGTCTATGCTCAAGTAAAATAGGTGGATTTGTCCTTTTTTCCTAACATTCTAAAAGACCACAACCTTTCTCTTATCGTGTTGAAATACTGACTGACCTACATCTATAATAACACAAGTTGTCCTCACTCAGGGGGACAGCCTACTTTCATTGAGAGTCAGCTAGTGCAGGCCATGAATATACAGACACTATCTTATGAAGCTGTCAAACCAATGCTCCATTTAGGAAGGGTGACCATATGTCCTCTTTTTCCAGAACATGTTCTGGATGTTAGTCTTGTATCCTAAAAAACCTTCAATGTCCCCCTTTTTCTTGTAAGCTTTTTCAGGCAGCATGTAGCCTTCTTTTAATTAATAAATTATATATAATAAATTGTATGTAATAGTTTAAAAGTTAATAATATATAGTATTTAAATTCATCAAAGGAAAGCTATATATGAATGCTTTTAGCTTTTACTTTGTCATGTCCTACATTTCTCTTATATATCCTACATTTTGGGAAGGACTTGTCCTCTTTTTTTGTTATGACATATGGTCACCCTGCATTTAAGTCAATAATATCTATTGGTGAATGTTTCAGGGTTTCAGGCAGGAGCCTTTACCCAACCCTACTGGTGTAGTGGTTTTGGACTGAGACCTGGAAGGTCCAGGTTCAAATCTTCCCTCAGCCATGAAGCTTCCTGGGTGACCATGGGCCAGACACTCACTCTCGGTATCACCTACCTCACAGAGTTGTTGTGAAGACAAAAGGATAAAAACTTCGTATACCACCTTGTACATCTGCTATGGCATGGGAAAGGTGGAGTATGAAATAAATCATACAGTACTTTCAACTTTCTACATACAATGCATATGCTCTTTCTTCACTGAGCTATGCTCCCTCTTTGCCAAAAAGCTCTGGTCATCCTTTTTCAATGTTACTCTACACTAGAGAAACTGGAGTAATTGACATGGTAACTTACAGTTCTAGCATTGGCTCCTTCTCAATAAGGTCCTGTGCTGTATCCTGGTCTGCGATACAATTCAACTTTTTGTAAGCATTTAAGAATAAGTCTTCTCAATTTTCTGAGGGGACAGTGAGTCCATGTATTCCGGACCCTATTTGGTCATCCTCAGTGTACAAAATGAGCCTAGAACCGTGTGTGTGTGTATCTGCGCACGTGTGCGCGTGTGCGTGTGTGTAGAGCAACATCAATGCTTCTTTAAGGAAAACAAATTTCAGATGGTATGGTTGTAATATTGAATGGCTGGCATTTTTCCTAAACTGCAAAAAAAGGCCTTGATCCTTAATCTTAGCTTCCTGTTTATAGCTCTGTTCTCTTCCACACAGTTTCCTCAGCATTCTCAAACTCTCACCTAACTTTATAATATTACATTCCAAGTACAGTCATCTAAAATGTTCTCCAGAATAAAGCCATCTGTGGTGATGAGCTCCATCCATTTTAACTCAATGAAGGATTAGAAGAACCTAAACCCCAAGTAGATCCTGAGTCTGGGACATAAGACATGCTTGGCAAAGGATTTCCTTGAGGAACCTAAGCTATGGTCAATAGGGTCAAACACAATATTTTACCAGCAATCATGCAGGCCCTTATGAAAACATTATGGTGGTTTACTAGTTTGAGCAACAAGAGATTTTGATGTTTTGATTCACTAAGGAAAAATTGGAGACTACCTTCACCTTGCCTCTGAACTTGAATACTGAATTACCAGCTCAGATTAGGATTGTTCTGGATGTATTTCCATAAAATGAATTATCATAATTATAGAGGACAGATACCAGCTTATCTAAAGCATGAATGATGAAATTGACAGCTTGCTAGTGAAAAGCATGGAGCGGCATAAGTCTGCATTAGCATATGTCTGCTCACCAGCCCAAGACAAAGAAATAGGAGCATAACTCTATGCAAAAGAAGACCTGTCTAACTGCAGAGGAACATTTGCTTCACAATGGCTTATAGAATCATGGTACTGTTGTACAGCAGACTATTTTCAATAATGTCCTATTATACCTTTTCCACAGAATTGGCAATAACAGATACTCACAGTTGTGGCATACTGAATATCCTTCCAGATGGAGGTCTCCCGAGAAAGATCTGAGGCCTCAAAGAGGTTCTCTAAGATCACCTCCCCAATCATGTCATGCCGGGAAAATCTGTCAAAGTCAAAAACACTAAGATGGAGCTTCCTATTTGTCAGCTCCTCATAGAGAACGGGAAATTGAAAGTATTCATCAAAGGTAGGATTGAGAGTTTTCCTATGAACGCGTGTCTGGAACTTGCGTTTCCTGTCTGGCAAGAGGTAGATCTTGACATAGGGATCAGAACTTCCACAGAGGTCCTTGGCAGGCAAGTCAAAAGCCTTGAGGATCCGCACAATCAGCATTTCGTTCTCATAGTCATACTTCAAAGCAAAATTTATTTTCCCACAGTTTTTTTCTGCCTCTTTCTTAGGGTCCTCTGAGTCCACAGATTTCTGTTTGTATAACTCTGGCTTGATACGACCTATGCAAGTTGGCTGCTCTGTTACTGCTGGTGGATCTGTGTCATAGTCCATACTAGAGACATGCATCTGCCTGGGCAGGTGCCTCTTGAAAGAAATGTGCCTGTTGAGAGACAAAAAAGAGGATAGTAGGTTGGTTGTATGCTGGGAGGTGACATATATATACCTTCTTGGACGACTGGTCCAGATTAAGAGATAGGGTGCAAAATGGAAAAAGATGTGCAAGGGAACACAATGCGTTCTTGACACCATGTCTGAACCCAAAAATAGTTATGGAAACCAACCTACCTATTTTCTCAAGCATGCCACTTCACCTCCTGGAGACCTGACCCCTTGGTGTGATGTCTATTTGCAGTGGCATCATTTAAAATTTGTGTTACCTGGTATGGAAGGCTGGCATATCCCCCTCTATGTTGAACCTCCTGGGTAGTGGTAAGGTAATGTACCATTTCTCCATGCCCACTAGTATTTTGAGGTATTTTTTGTTTGCTTGTTCTTTTGCTAATTTTTGATAGAAAAGAACTATATCAACGCAGATTGTTTCATTGCATTCTGCATGAAATTACACATCAACTGATATTTAACATGATAGTATTAAAATACCAAGATTTAATTTTTTTAGCCATTAGTGCTGTCACACACACCCCTGCGTGAGTCACCTGGTGGGGCTTGCACCCCATACCCTCCTAGTGGCACCACTGCTATTTGTTTTCCAACATGCCTATTAATTGTTTGTTTTCCTTGGATTCATATTTATGTTGCACAATCATATGAAAATAATTCTGTCCTTAGCTGAGACCAGAAAGAGGGGAATGCACATCTGCAGTTTCAAAACCATTTTCTTTTAACAAGATGGGTGGCTCCTTCATTGAGCAGTTAGGGTTAAAGCTAAGAAATATGCAGCTGATCTGCTGAAGTGTTCCTCCAGGAACCAGTCTCTTCATCAGACTTTTGCAGGGGACATAGAACTATTTCTGCAACTTGTGATCCTCTATGAAATTGCATCCACCACCGCATTTTTCCCCCCGAACACCCACTATTCCAGAAACAGAGCTTTCCTGTTTGGAAACTGATTGTCTGAAGTTGCTCAAAGTGACGGAGCAAAAGGGAATGGAATTCATCACTTCAAATTATGCAGAAAGCAATAATTTCAGCAGCATTCTGATTATTCTGCCCTTTAATGGGGCTTCTGAATATAATCTATTGGAAACAGCAGTGTCTCTTTAATCTTATAGTAGGGGATGTAACAGCAACATGATTATGGTACAATATAATGGAACGATTGGCCTTCAGGCAGAAGAAAAATTCTATTTGTTCTTCCTTTGGAATAGAAAAGACACCAGGAGATATATGTTGGTGCAAGAAAGAAGAGATTGCACTCTTTAAAGAATAATATTTGGTTTAAAACGGAAAGGAAAAAAGACAATTTTCAAATGATAAAGAATTGATGAAGAAGTAGGTAGCTTTCCACATCTTAAAGGGGCTAAATGAGTCTTTGGTTTATGTAATAATTTTATCTAGTAAAACATTTATAGACAACTTTTCTTCTAATTACAATCACCATAAAAGAACAATAAAATTCGCTTCAAACATGAAAGCCACAAACAACAATCGGTAATAAGCATAGGACAAATGAGTTGCAACAAAAGAAAAGGCAAAACACACCAATCAGGTCTTTTGACAGTTGTAATGCAGATGGGAAGGGGGCTCCTCTCAAGGGGAGAGAGCCCATTGGCCCAATGGCCCTCTTAATGGCTCTCCCCAAAACTCCCATGGCACACTTGCAGGCCATTTGCAGCACACTTGTCAAAAAAATCACAGCCAAATCCAGCACATTGAATATCACTAACCTATTTTCTCCTTGCACTGCCATCACTTACGTACCTGTGGTGGAGGGAGACTGATGTATTATAACTGCACCCACTGCCATTCTCACAACAGTAGGACTTCTCCATAATTCAGGAGTTCCAGGACAATGTTTCTAACTGAGCTGGACACCATGTTATATTCATCATTTTTTTTTCTTTCATAATGTCTTCATTAAGTCAGGTTAACGGATGTGAATGACTAAGGAATATTTGAACAAATGAAGGCAACCATCTATTTTCTGATGGCACCGTGGCCTTTCTGGAGTGGGAGGGTGCTGGGGGTGCCCTGCGCCCTAGCCACCATCCTCAGGGTGATGGTACCACCATATTGAGGTGACCAAAATCACAAAAAAGCTAATATTGCTAAATTGGTTTGGAATAACCCCATCATATCATAAGCCACTGGATGCATATTTTCCAGCAGGATCCAATGCAACAAGCAGCTTTGAAATATCTCGTTCCTATCAAATGTTATGGCAAAAAAACTTAAAAAATAATGCATGGAGCCCTATGAAAAGTGAAACTGAGCCATAATGCACCTTTACTCATGAGCAGACAAACAAGCTTTAGTATAATGGAAAGTAAAAACGGAAAGAAATCCAATGCCCCAAGAATGGTCTTGATCCAATGAGGGCACCCCCCCCATAAATCAACCCAGAAAAAAGTCCCTGATAATTGCATTGAGACCTATGGAAAGTGGAACTGAGCTACATAGCTACATTTACTCTTGAGTAAGCAAAGGTGCCTCTGCCCATGTTCAGGTCAGGTACAGAGGAATGCAAGGCCACCAGAATGGTCCCAACCCAATGAAAGTGGAGCTCAACAAGTGCTCCAGAAGGCAGTCTCACTCCCTCTCCCCCCCCACCAAGAAAACCCAGAGGCTTAGGTTGCATCCCTACCAGGCATCATTGGGTGGCACCAGACACCGCTGGTCACAAGGGAAAGGGCACCAGATAATAGGCATCACTGGGCACCGCACATTCCTACTGGAAACCCCTACAGGGCACCAGGTGCTATCGGGTAGTGGGCACAGGGCACCACTGGGCACCAGGCATGGTGCACCCAGCACTGGGAACCACCCGGCACATCCCTACTGGGCACAGGGCACCAGGCACCACTGGATATCTTAGGGTGGCAGTGGGTAGCAGAAAGCAGATGGCACCACCAGGCATCCTTATTGGGGAACCAGGCACTGTGAACACTCGGGCACCGGGCACTGGGCACCAGTGAGCAACACCAGGCAGCAGGTACCAGCAGGCACCACTGGGCACCAAATCCTTGCCATGCTTGTGAGCTTTTGAAGGGTATCAGGTCTCAACAGTGCTTTGGACTAGTTGGTTTCTTAGATCCAGCAAAGACAGGAAGATATGGCTGTGAGAGCTGGGCCATAGGCTGATCACTGAAGAATAGATGCCTTTGAATTATGGTGCTGGAGAAGAATCTTGAGAATCCCTTGGACTGCAAGAAGATCAGATCAGTCAATCCTACAAAGAATTAACCCTGACTTTTCATTGGAAGGACAGATACTGAAGCTGAAGCTCAAATACTTTGGCCACATCAAGAGAAGGGAGGACTCCTTTGAAAAAACCCTATGCTGGGAAAAAATATTGAAGGCAAAGGAGAAGGGAATGGCAGTGGATGAGGTGGTTAGGATAGTGTCACTGAGGGAGTGAAGATGAATTTGGACAAACTTTGGGAGTGAGTTGAGGATAGGGTGGTCTGGCATGATCAATAGAATCATGAAGACATCATTTAATGACTAAACATTTAATGACTATGAACCAGCAGGATTCCTTTCAAGTTATTTTTATGTTCCTTGCCAAAATGCAAGGACATAAAAAAACTGAGGAACTCCTGCCTCTCAGTGGCCGACATGGCAGACTCCAGTCTGCTCATCACAGAGTGACTGGCATTGGGGCATGTGTTTTTCCTGTAGCACATACCCAAGTGCAGTATAGATGAAATCAGCCTACATCTCAGCTGAAAGGATTGTGTTTTAGAGACATTAGTGTCAGTGACCATGGGAAAAGATTTTCAAACTCAAAGGCTATCCTCAGCCTCCAGATCCTTGTACGCGCCTGTCTTCCTCTGTAATGAATCCTCATGCTTCTTCATGAGCCTTCATCTGAAGCTAGAGTGACCCTGAGGCAGTGGCTGATCTTGAACACTGAGATGCTGCTCCCTCTAAGCCAGTGCAGTGAGTGATATGTCAATTCCGTTTATCTAATTATTCCTGCTTTGAGCCGCATAAGCAAGAAAGAGAGCAAAAGGCTGTAATTCCATTTGACAGAACGCCATGTCACTGATATGTCTCCTTGCCTCCCTGTGTCCTAACAAAATTAAAGTGGCCACAAGCATATAGACAGCTTGACACAATGAGGTCAAGTCACAGTAACAGGGTTTGAGTCTTTTGGTTATGATCAAGGGCCCATGGGGAGACTGGTGTAATGTGTTAGCTGGTTCACTATCAAGTCAACCTTTGGCTGAGACCAGCATGTAATTGAGAGAGTTTCCTTCACCTCCAGGAGGTGTATGTCAGCCAAAGGTTTAGGATACTAGCCCTTTACCACAATTGTTTAATGTTTTGCAAGTGTCAAGAACATATTTAAAAGAAGGCAATTGCTACAGACTTTAATGAGAAGTGGCCCACTGCATCAAACTATATGGGCTTGGAAGAACTGAGCTAGTCCTGTGCTTTGCCATTCCCATATGGCAATGTCAGCGTCTGACCATCAAACTCTAACCCCTGGAGGCTGGTGCACATGACCAGAAACTGGCCCCACATGCCAACTGAATTAAATGTGCATTATGCCAGCCACTCCACAAAGCAATAATCAGATTGCACTATTATATATCCTCTGTATAGCTCCTTGCACACTGCTTGCGCTTAACAATGCCAAGCAGTAAACATAATAGTCAAAGGAAATGGACTATGACCCACAAAAGCTTTTGCTACAATAAATTTATGGATCTTTAAGATGCCACAAGGCTTTTTCCTCTGGGTTTTTTTCTGTAGTAGAATAAAATGTGGCTACCCTCTGGAAGGAATAATGGATTTTTTTTATGTCCATCTCATTGCACACTGAAAACGGATCTGGCCACACAATGGAACAATCCACTTATCATTTAGCCACACCATCAGTTGCAAAACACACTGAACCAATTCTCTTGAGTAGGCTAATTTCTGGCTATAGTCTTTAGTGCCTTTGGGCTTCAGTTTTTTCATATAACAAATAGTAGGCAGGAATCTAGGCAATATATTAAATATGTAATGCGGCTTGGTGTGAATGCAAGACAAAGCAAAACCATAGCAAGGCATGGAAGGGATTTAAGACTCTGCCTTCACCACGTTCCACTCCTGTTAACATCTTCCATCCTGGTGCTATTTTTAATAGAAAATGCAGGGTAAGTTTGCACTGTGTTGACAGAAAGGGGATGTTGGCCACAAACTATGGAAGAAAGCCTACTGTTGTTAAATTATAGACATTTTCATAACCATTGCTGTAACCATTGTTACTGCTGCACCTTTTGAGTCCCATTCTAACCGAGAGAATCTGCGGGCCAAGGTTGCTGAAAGAACACTCAGGTGATCTACTGTCACACAGGGACTGTAAATAAAAACCTACCAGGTATTGTGACTGATGCCAGTCCTCATTAGACCCTTTGTGCTTCATCTTACTTTCTCCACACACTTAACAGTCTCTTTCACCCAGTTCTGTGCAAACCACAGGGAAGGCCCATGACAAAAGCAACAGCAATCAATATACTTCCTGATTTTTCTCTGTGAATTGGCAACCTGTTTTTTCCCCCAGACAGGCTTTCATACCTTTGTAGGCAACATGGTGGACATTTAATAATGGCCAAAGATTTAAACATCAGGGAGATGCAGCCATAAGGAAAGCCAACCTTATGCTCTTCTAGCTGCTGTGCAGCTCACAGCCACAGAAGTTCCTCTAGGACTGTGGAAGTTGGCTGATCTTATCTCTGTGTCTCTCTTTCAAAGCTCACACCATCCGAGTTGTTCAAGAAAAGCTTTTACTTTGCTATAACTGGTCTTTTATTGTACTGTGGTAAGGACCAAGAGTAGGATTGCCATCATTCTCTTCCACAAAATTAAGACAGGAACCCTCTGTCCCATTTGCTAGTATGTGAACAGATATACCGAATAATCAGTATCCAGAATTTTGTTGGAAAATCAGGATTGTTCCTGTTTTTGGGGAGATATGGCAACTCTAACCAAGACGGATCCTTTCTGCCCACCTCAGTTTTGTCTCACCTGAGAATGGAGTGCTGACAGGGAGAGAAGCTTGGGACATCTCTGCTACTAGGGCTCATAGTCAGTAACCCCTGCACCACTCTCCGTGTACTAGAAATAGAGTGTGAATAAGGGAACAGGTATTGCTGCAATGATAAAGTTGTGTGTGCGCGCGCGAGCGCGTGTGCGTTATTTGGTGAATGGGAATATGTCTTGAGTGATCACTCTGAGTCTGGTCCTGTTCTGGGGACATACATGCATCAACAAATAGCAGTAGGACAGAGATAAGTAGGGGAAAGCAGGGCAGATGATGCGCAGGACATGTACCCCCCATTCCTTTGAGTCCTCTTGGAGGGCTTGCCAGTCCATAAACACGTCTGTAAAACAGGCTGAGTTACATGATCCAACAATGCAATGCAAAGATTGTTCAGCACTCACCTGGTTGATGATGCAGGCTCTGTTGTTTGCCTCTGCATCCGCGTACGCCTCATAAGGTGGTCCTTCATGGACATCTGGACTTCTGCTGGAATATCTGGTGATGTATGACTGATTTTCACAGCTGCCTCCAAGAAGCCAAGTGCACCTGTATCTTTTAACTTGTCAGCCATGATCTCTTTGTCCTGTTCTGCCAAATTCTGGAGGGCAGGAGTGTTAGTCGAAATGGCCTTGTTTCTCCAGGGCACCCAGCACAGCTTCCAAAAGAGAAAGAGAAAAACCGCCACCAGGGCCAGTCCACATACAATAACAATCACTGCAAGGAGGCTGACGGAGAGCTCTAGAGGGCAGGAAAAGGCGGCAGTAGGGGGAAAATGTAAGATATGGATAGGAAAGGAAAGGAGGAGGAGAAAAGAAAAGAATGTCTGTGAGAAACATGAAAACACAAAGGCATAGATGGTCCAAAATGGTTCCGTTCCCTCCCGCCATGCACACAATCTACTTATGGAAAAGAATAGTTGAGAACTTGAGGAATCTGTAGCCACTGCAATCTGTATCGGAACAAGATATAGGAGCACCCTTATAAGAAAGCATTTCTTATCTCCCACCCCCTAAACAGCATGTCCTCAAATCTGACATTTATTAATCTGAGGGGGCAATCCAATTTAGGCTGGAACAATTCACCCGCTGCCTGTTCCCATGATGGTGTGAGGAGGCAGTCACATATCTGTGCACTGGCCTAACACCTCCCAGGAGTGATGTAATAGTGCCTTACAACACTCTTGTGACATTCCCAGGCCAGCATGGGTCTTAAACCAAGATTTATGCCAGTCTAACTGAGGATTAGGATTGCAGCCTGAGTGAAACCCACGTCCTAACCTTATTACCCTGATAATGATTATGTCAGTAGGTGACTGTGGCCAACCAGATGCTTCAGGAAACACACCAACAAGATACAAGGAAACAAGACAACAAGATACATATTGGACCTCTGCATCTGCCCTCAATCTGTTCTTGGAACATGTTTGGACACCAAAAATTGTGGCAAAGAAAATCTGTGATTTTTGGGGATCCAAAGGGATCAAAGCCTAAGAATGCCCCCCAAAAACATAAATTTCACTTTCAGTTTCTCTCAGAAAACAACAGTTCTTTGGGATGTTATTAGGGCCACAGAGTCTGCGGGCAGACACACACAGCTTCTTCAGGATTCAGAATGTCCTCCACATAGAGTCAGATCCATGGATGTAAAATCCGCAGACTGCACCTGTATTTGTATCCTGTTGCCATTCCCTTGCATCCTATATCTTGCTAGCGTCTTAAAAGAAACTGAAAACAAATTCTATGGCCAGTGCCACATTCTGTAGCTTCCTGTGCTTCCAAATCATTACAACACATGTCTTTCCACAGCTGATTAAAAACAGAATTAAACCATTTTTAATTCATAGAACTTGTCACTTTACACAAGTACTAAGTAAACCCCTCTTCATATTCTTCAGGGACAGGCAGGTCTTGTCATTTGGCAAAAGTAAATAATAATATATTTACTATTTACAAGTAATATAACTCTTTACAAGTAATATAACTTGTTACAATTATTTACAAGGAGGACAATATTTTATTAAGGCAATCTCAGAAAACAGAGCCATTGTGATTCTGATAAGATCAGTAAAATGGAGAAATTATGTAGTGTCAGCAGATATATGGGTTTTCTGTATTTCCCCTGTATCCATCTGGAGTCAATATGAAAAGATAAGATAACATCCAAAACTGAAAATCTACCAAAAAAGTCAAAATAAATCCTGGAAATAAGAGTTTCCATATGAAAATGTCAAAGTGTCTCCCGAAAAAAGTAAAAATGGTCGAAGTGTCTCCCGAAAAGTAAAAATTGTCATAGTGTCTCCCGAAAAAAGAAGCAAATCTGTCATATTAAGGCTAGGAATTTGACTTCAAACTGTTTATCCCTATTTTCCCAAATCCACAAGTTCCAATACTTGAAAGTTCCAATATAATAAATGTTGTTTTACAGGGGAAAAATTTGAAGTATCTGACTTCCTGAGTCTTACTTCCTTGACCAGGGGTGACAAAGGCCAGAGAGGCTGATAAGGCCTGGAGAAGCTCCTTGCCCAAACTACATGATAACTGAGTTTGTAATAAGTGAGCTGCAAATGAGTGATATGTGGGCAACAAGACTCCTGGTTGTAACTGGAGTTGCCACCAACGTATCTATTCAAAGTCCTTTCAAATTCAGCTCACTACTGCAGTATGGAGTTCTCTATGTCACAGTGTCACTGTAAGGATTAAGATTAATACATCTGTATTACACTGTAATACACTGTAAGGATTAGGGATTAATACATCTGAAGAGCTTTGTGTGCTCAGAAAACGCTATACAAATACTATTAGAGTAAAACCTTGGATTGAGAGTAACTTGGGTTGAGAGCATTTTGTAAGTCAAGCAAACATTCCTAATAAATTGTGACTTGCAATACAAACAATATCTTGTAAAACAAGCAAAAAAAGTCCAGGCCTTGATACAGCCTATTTTAGTGCTCTGCTAGCACCTGCTCAGCCTCCCCTACAGACCAGTCTATGCATGTCAGCTCCCCATCAGCAGCATGGGAATGCTAAAGCTGCACAAAAAGACAATTGAGCCAGTGGATAGCAGTGACTCCATTAGTGATAGTGAAAGTCATCTCACAAAATCACCCTTGTCTCTTTTGTCTCCCTCACACCAGCCCTCAAGGTTTTCAAACATACAGTACAGTTTAGTACAGTATTTTCTTTATTACAGTGTTTTGTAATCATTTCTATATATAAAGTAAATATGTTATATAAATATTTTTGGGTTGTGGAACCAGTTGTCTGAGTTTCCATATTTCCTATGGGAAAATCCACTTTGGATTACAAGCATTTTGAATTACAAGCATGCTTCTGGAACTATTTATGTTCATAAACCACTTATGCTCACCACTGTAAAGATTTTTGGGTTTTAGAACAAATTGTCCATTTATTTCCTATGGGAAAATTTGCTTTGACATACAAGTTTTTTGGATTACAAGCATGCTTCCGGAATTAATTATGCTCATAAACCAAGGTACTGCTGTATAAAAGGAATGAACGGATGTAGGGGACTTTGCCATATAACAGCAGATACCTGATTTCACCTATGCACATGTCTGAAGAGGGCCTAAAGATACACAAGAGTACAGTGGTACCTCACTTAACAAGCACCTCACTTAACAAGTGTTTCACATAACAAGCAAAAATTTCTAAGAAATCTTGCTTCACGCAATAAGTTCCGCTTCACTTAACAAGCAAGCATGCTATTGGCACGCGTGCTATGCAGCCCTGACGCTCCGTATGGAGGCTCTTTAAAAGGGCTGCCGGCCAGCGCTGCTGCCTCTAACTGCCCCCGACTTGGGGGCAGTTGCCTGGAGGTGCCAGAGGCAGCTGCCCCTAACTGCCCCACTGACCACCTTGAACCTCCAGCAGCAGCCCTGGTAAGCCTCCCAGGAAAGTGTCTTTGATTGTAGTCTCCTAACTATGTCTACTATGAAGTTGTGTTAAATGGGGCTTACTCCCAGGAAAGTGTCTTTAGGATTTCAGCCTAAGCAGACTTCATAGGATCATGCACATTGAATGCATGTTTTGAATTCAATTCCAGTGTTTTGTCATCATTTTTTACATCCAGTTAATAATTTTATATGAATATTTTTTGGGTTGTGGAACCAATCGTCTGAGTTTCCATTATTTCCTATGGAATGAATTAAATTTGTTATGTGAGGCACCGCTGCATAGTGGTACCTTGAATAAAGACCATCTTGAATAAAGAGAGTTTTGTATAAAGAGCAAAATTTTTTCAGAAATTTTGACTTGCTTAAAGAGCACTGTCTTGAATAAAGAGCACTTCTGAGGAATTTTGGAACAGGCTTCCATGGCAAGGGAACTCACAGGCGGGACGAGGAGAATAGCTTGAGCTACAGTGGGGCCCTGGGCAAATTTTGGAATAGGCTTCCATTGCCAGGGAACTCATGGGACGTCCGGGGGGAGCAGCCTGAGTCAGGTCTGTATGTGGGATCTGTGTGGCAGCGTGGAAGGTGTACCTTATCAGTGTTCTAGTGCTGCTCCCCGTCAGCAGCTTGGGAATGTTAAAGTTGCACAAAAAGACAATAGATTCCATTGAGCCAATGGATAGCAGTGACTCCATTAGTGATTGTGAAAGTCATCCCCTCTCTGTAACCCTCACACCAGCCAGGAAGGTTTTCAAAGGTACATTACAGTTCAGTGCTGTGCAGTATTTTCTTTATTGCAGTGTTGTGTGTTACTGTATATTACAGTGCTTTGTACAGTGTTATATTGCAGTGTTTTGTAATCATTTTTATAAACAGTTAATATTTTTATATGACTATTTTTGGGGTTGTGGAACCAATCGTCTGAGTTTCCATTACTTCCTATGGGAAAATCTGCTTCACTTAAAGAGTGTTTCACTTAAAGAGCATGCCTCCGGAACGAATTAAACTCTTTAAGTGAAGCTCCACTGTATATAGAATACAGGTAGAGACTCCCCAATTGCGACATTTGGTTCCGAGAATCCCTGTGAATAGCTATTTTCACATTATACAAAAGCAATTATTTACCATGGTGACTAATGAATCAATTAGTTAGGATTCAGGAGGCAATGAATCAGTTTCCTTTTCCCTGGTTTAAAATAACTCCATTTCAGACTGTTCTCTTCTTTATTCAGATGCAAATAGGAGGCGAAGGGAGAGTCCTTACTGCAGACACAGAATGGAAGATTTATTGCCTGCCCCTTTCATGATTAGAAATCATGATTAGAAATCATGATTAGAAAATCATGAACTGCTAAAGAGGCTTTATTTAAAGAGCCAACCTCATTTTCTTTGAGATAAAATTGCATATAAATAATTTGCATGTAAATAGGTTACACCTGTACATATTTCCTCACTATCTCAGCCTGCAATCCAGTTCCTGTTGGAAAGATAGGATTGTGCCCAAAGCAGGTAAGTAATTCTGTAATGTTTGCTTCATCTGCTAGTAGCAGCTTCAGACATGCTCATACGATGCTGAAAGATTGGCATAGCACTTTCTAAATGCACTAGCTTAAAGAACCATTCTCCAGTAACTTACCCAGAGTTCTTCGGTAGATGTTTTGTGAAACAAAAAGGTAATGTGTCACTTTAAGTTTTCAGTGGAGATAAGTGCTTTGGATGTGCACTTATATGCCTTGCAGGAAGCATGGGGCCTAATAAAAACTGAAACCTTCAGGCTAAGGACACATTATTTCTATCCAGTGCTTAAAGGAATATACAGTACTTAAAGATGTACTCAGTATGAACACAAAAAGGCCAAACCCAGCACTACATTAGGTCTAAAAAAATAAGGACCCTAATAGATTGATTCTCATAGTCTGTGGAGAGGGCAGAAAAGGACAAAAAAGGCTCAAGGCAAAGGAGGGAAAGAAAAGAAACAGAAGGAGATGTCAGAAATACACAAAAAACTCAAGTGGACTGGCTTGCGTCATCAAAAGCTCATCCGAAGTAAAGGTCTGCAGCAACCATTGGGTGCAGTATTTAGAATTATAGAAATGGACTCTGTGTGTGTGTTTCCATGTGTGCATAATAAAAACCAAAACAAGTCTATTGGTAATGTCCACACTTAGGGCTATTTCATAGAGTAAGGTTAGATAAAAGTCCCTGGCAGGTTGCCCTATATAGGCACCAGCCACACCTGTTGGGTTTAGCGCTCATCCCTGATTCAAAGCCAAGATCCAGCACTCTCCGAAGACTCCTCCGTGGTCACATGACCAGCATGACTGTACATAACACTGTTTACCTTCCCACTGAGTTGGTACCTATTTAGGCCAGTCATTTTAGGTGAAAAAGGGTTAAACAGCAAACTAATTGTAAAAGAAATAAAGTAAGGTTTTTTAGACTTGGAATAATACCCCCAACAACATATCAAAAGTCTAGAAAAATCTAAGTATGGGAAAGTTGCCATATTGGCTGCGATCTTGGATTTACTATGAAATCTATGAAAACATCAAACTAATTGTAAAAGAAATGAAGTAAAGTTTTTAAGACTTGGAATAATATCCCCAACAATAATCTAGAAAAATCTAAGTATGGGAAATGACTGGCCTAATTTATCTACTTGCATTTCCATCCTTTCAAACTGCTGGGTTGGCAGGAGCTGGGCTAGGGACAGGAGCTCTCTCCATCTTGTAGCACCCCAGACATGAACCATGGCCTTCTGGATGACAGACATGGTGTCTGTCATCTGAGTGCCAACTGAGCCACTACAACCACATGTACAGCAGAAGCCTATCTTGCTGTGGAACAAACAGCACAAGTTACGGACTGCTGCTGCAGCACCCTTGCCGTGCACTGTCTGGGAATGGGCCCAGGATCTGGCATAAATGCCAGGTCCTGGCCCTGCTTCCTGCTCCCCTCTTGCTGCCCACATCCTCTTCTGCCTCAGAATGTCTCCCTCCAGCCAATCCTCCCCACATCTCCCAGGCCCCCATGAGCTTGGCCAGTGCAAACGTACTAAGTTGGTGCCTTCAGTGGTGCTGAGAGGCCAGCTTGTGGACATGCACCAGCTTTTCTTCCCACCAGTGGTATGATTCCACACCCCACCAATGGTGTGAATATGCTTTTCAGCACTTTTGCAACATTCTTTGGCCGGCGCAAAGAACTTGCATTGGCTAAACAGGCATTTAGGATTGCATTCTTTATTTTCCTGAAGGAGTTGTTGTAACACAGTAGCAATAAGATTTCTGAGTCAGTGTGTGCATGAAGGAACCGTGGCTATAAATCATAATTGCAGAAGTTACGGTAAGTTTTGTCTTGCCTGCTAAGAGCAATATTGAAACAATTTCCAAATGTGTTCAATTCAGTTCCTGAGGAATGTGGATTTGAATTAATTACTGTACCAACCTTCCACAGCTAAGCAGGAGGTCTCTGCAACATATGTCCATGCCAGACAATACACGTGTTCTGAAATGCATATCTTGGAACATTAATGTTATGAAAATACTGGGTAGTGTCTCATAGATGCCCTGTGCTATCTGATCCTGCCCAATCATATGGGAATAGCAGTGCAGAAGCACTTTTATGACTGTAATGATCTGCAGTATGAGAATAATACATCTTAATTTACTTACATCTGGAAATATAAATATGAATTATCTTATAACATTTTTGTAATGTACATGCATCCAATAACTCTCAGCTTTCTTAAGCACTGAAAAATACTCCATTTTCTTGAGTACAGCAAAAGGACCACTCCAAATCTATCCTTATTAGGCAGCTGAGCCTGTACCAGAATCTCTAGGCAGCTCACATCTGTTCTTCATTAGAGTGGTTATGAAAATAAGCCTTGAAATATGCTCCTCCCTTTCATTTAAGCCTTCTCTACTAGAATGACTCCATTTGGTTATCAACTTCACTTTCACTAGCCATAACTAAGATATTACTTATGAGGAGAATAGTGAGGAGTGAGGACTGTGGGGGTCAGAAACAGGGCCTTCTTAGTGGTTGCACCCTGACTCTGGAAGTCCCTCCTTATAAATCTTCCAGAGGGGCCTAAAATAATTCTTATGCATGTAGAGCTTTTAACTGAATCAGAGGTTGGAGGTGGCTGAGTTTTTATCATTGATGTATGTTTTTAATATTTTGAATGTTTTAAAATGTTTTAACATGTTTTTAATGTTTTTATCAATGTTGTTTTAATTGTGTTCACCACCTTGAGTCAGCTGTAGCTGAGAAAGGTGGATACAAATCTACTAAATAAATAAATATTAAAGGCACAATCCTGACCAATTTAGGCCACCACAACTCACCAACTTCCCTTTCCTTCAGTGGTGTGGAGAGGCTGGTGCATGTCTATGCACCGGACTAACCCCCCACCTGGGTGCAGAACTGACTTACGGCACTTCAGTGACATCCCTAGGCCAGATTAGTCTTGTGCCACAACTATTGGTGACCTAACAGGGGTTTAGGATTATGTTTTAACACTGAGAACAGAAGAAAAGGATAATAATTAAATTTTTTTTAATCTTGAGAAATCTCTCGGGATCACCTGGTTGTATTCTGGGATTTAGTGGAGCCAGATGTCCCGAATCTCTGTGCTTGTAGAGATCTTGTTTGAATATTGCTCATTGTTCAGCACTGTTCAATGAATGCTCCTGGCTTGATCCAGTCTCGTGAGCAGCCTGTCATTGCAAGAAACTAGATTAAAACATGCCTTTGTTCAATTAAGCTTTCTGTCAGTTCTCCCTCAGAGAATACACATCATCGTCACAAGAAAGCATCCAGGACTGTAGCCGCTTGTTAGCCATTTTCGTGACTCACTAGGAATGAGAAGCTGGAAAGTGATGGGTCCCTCTGTGGCTAGAAATCAACTGTTCCCCTCCTGTATCAGCTTGTACCTCTTGTTCCCCTCTTCTAGTCATCTATATTAATAAAAGGCAAATTCTGTCAGTCCATCCGTCCGTCCTATAACCCTCTAGCTGTGCCCACATCTGCTCTGCATAGACATACTATATATTTTTGGAATCGGGATATCCCGGGATTGATACCCCTCCTCCCACAAAACCCCACACTCCACACATACAACACTGTTACACACACACACACACACACACACACACAAACTTAACCCACTCTTTCACACACACACACACACACACACACACACACACACACACACAATGTAACCCAAACCCACAAACACAACCCACCTCCATATAGAAACACAACACAATTCCACACAGGTCCTAGACATATACCTTTTTGGGATAATATTATACATTTTTGGAATCGGGATGGTCCTTGGATTGACCCCCACACACAATACAAATCCAAACACACAATCCAAACCCACACCCACACATACACACACAACTCCACACAAACCCAACCTAACCCACACTTTCACACTCACAATGCAGCCCAACTCCCACACACAACCCAACCCCACACTCCACAAACAACACAACTCCACACACACACACGCTAACCTAGGGCGCAATCCTGAGTAACTACGGGGAGTCCTTGCTCCGGTGTAAGAACAATTTGCTCTGGATTGCAATATGAATTTCCCATAGGTTTTCACTCGGTGGTGCAGTAACTATGGGTGCACATAATGTCTCTTATATGCTCCCGTAGTTACTCTGGATTTTAGGACTACTCTCTCACCCACAACCCAACCCCATACTCCACACACACACAACACAAACTAACCCACCCTTTCACACACACACAAACGTACAACGTAGCCCAACCCCACACAGCCTAACTTCACACTCCACACACAACCCAAGTTCACACTCCACACAAACGCAACCCCACACTCTACACATGCAATACAACTACATACATACGCTAACCCACTCTTTCACACAGACACACATCGACCAACCCCCATAACACAACACAACCCCCACACTCCACAAACACACGCAAAACCCAACTCACACACACAACCTAATCTCAACCCCCACACACTTTTTATTTAAAAAGTTTTTAAAAAATTTTACAGTCAAATTTTTTGATTTTAATTTATACTGAGTTTAAAGTTACTCTACCTAGACATATTAAAACATCCAGCATTGGGATTTGTGTCTGGATGAGGAGGGAATAGTTAAAAATTCAAATTCAAATTTTAAAATAACTGAAAAAATATGTGATTTTAAAAGTTTTTATTTATAATGAGTTTTAAGCTGCTCTACATAGATATATTATAACATCCAGTGTTGGGATTTGTGTTTGGATGAGACAAATCAGAAGTTAAAAATTCAAATTTGAAAATAACGGACAAAACCTATAATGAGGTTTTGAAGTTCCATGGACTGAATTGAGAAATTCAAAGTTATTTCTTCAAAATTGCTGTTTTAAGTTGGACCAGAGGTCCATTTTGTTAAAACGCCCTCCGAAGGAACTGGCTTAAAGGTCCACATGGAGTGCGGCTTTTAAGCTAGTTACATATAAAAGAGAGATCTCTTCATCCGTGCCACAGCCTGGGGCTTGTATATCACAACTCAATGAGAGAATGTGTTTTGTTGTCTTATTTAATAATTGAATAAGTTTGTGCAAGATAAAGAGCGGTGGTCCCTAAGAGATTTAGCTAATTGTGTTCCCAGCATAGGAGAGACACCACTTTGTTGTACGGAGAGCAAAGCCCTGGAAAGATTCCCACCATCCTCAGTTTCAAATGGCAGCCTTGTAAGAACTTGGCAGACTGGGAAAAGCAGCCTCATTCCCCTTGCATTGACTTTTGCAAAAATGCTTTCCTCTGCCAAAGCTTGTGGTTCTAAAGTTTAATACCAAGAGAAAAAGTACACATAGGTATATAAGAATTTGTGACATTTACAAGAAGTGAATGTAGATGTGGACAGCCTCAAAATGCCAGATGCAGGGGAGGCCACCTGGATGCAAGTGCCATATGTGCTCCCTGAGCAAGGTGACCAGATGCTCCCTGAGGCATCTGGTGGGACGCTGTGTGCTACAGTAAGCTAGATTCGATGGGGCTTTGGCGTGATCCAGACCAGCAGAGGTTCTTATGTTCTTATGTTCATGTGCACCCTCAAAAGAGCTTTATACTTTTTACAATTATTCATATGAATAGTGTGGAAAAAGCCACAACAACCAGAGGTCTGAAGGACTAGGCATTTACTGCTGTGCAGATATCAATACCTGCAATTTTGCTTCTCTGTTATAGAAAAGAAGGGATTATAAACAATGTCCTCCTCAGGGTCATTTCCACAGGCTGAATTCCTGACAGCAGATTTATTTTAGGATGCAGTCCTAACCTAAGCTGGCACAACTCATTGGTGTTCCTGTTCCTGTGGTGATGTAGGGAGGCATGCACATGTCAGTGTTCTGGCCAAACCCTCCTCCAAGAGTGGCACAGAAGTGTCTCATGGCATTTTTGTGACACCTTCAAATCAGCACAGGACGGTTGCCAGAGTTTAGGCCTGCCTAACTGCAGATTAAGACTGCAGTCATATGGCTCAATTCTAGGAAAATTCTAAGAAATTTAAGAAATGGCCTAATTCACCAGGCCTATCTTTCTGTGATGGTATGCAGAGGTTGGTATATGTCTAGGCATTGGCCTAACCTTTCCAGGAATAGGGCAGAAGTGTCTTACTGTGTTTTTGTGACAGCCCCAGGTCAGCACAGGATGTATAAAGGGGTTTAGGCTGGCCTAAATTCAGGTTAAGATTGCAGTCATAATTTCTTATACAAGACTCAGTAGGCCAGAAGCAGTGCAAGAAGGCAAGTTGACCATAAGCAGAATTACCCATCTTAGGACATTTGTGCTACAAATGTTTATTACATGGATCAGGGATTGTTGAAGCATCTGTAATGCATTTTGGTACTCCTAAGTGCCCATATGTAATCTAATATGTTATTTTATTGACCCCACAAAAACAGAAATTTGTCATGGTGCAGAATGGACCCAAAGGAATATCTCATACTATAAATTATATATGGAACTGGTAACTGGGTGGGTATTTTCAAAAAGAAGCTTCAACTTTTTCCACATTAAAATAGTATCCCAATTTTAATGCTCATTATATAGTGAAGTCCACAACAACAATGCATATGTCCCATATGAGATGGAGGGTAGCTTAAAGAGGCTTAAACCCTTCTGAAAGTGATTAGGGATGAGCACTTTATTTCAGTGTAGGGTTGCCATATGTCCCAAAAACCAAGACTGTCCTGGTTTGGGGGGATTCCGTTCACATACTGGTTTGACAGGGGATCCTGTCCCAGTTTTGTGGAAGAGAATTATGGCAACCCTATTTTAGTGTGGCGAGTCCTTCTAATATACAGGTGTTCTCTGTGAATGCTGCTACCCCTTTGCTTAGTATAGTTTGGGGAGTGAAAGGTTGTGTCATGTCATAAGAGAGGTAGGACAACAAGGCTAGCAGCCACCTGGATAAAAAATAATGAGAGGGTGGCCCAGGAGAGGCTATAAGGCAATAGCTTGCCCCTTCAGATGTTCAGCTCAGCTCACAAACTGAGACACAACATAAGATTAATTTACCAATATACCCACCAATAAAGATAAGAGACTTGGGTAAAGGGGCCACTTTATTAATAGTTATTAACACAAGCCTGCAGGGAAACAGAGGTGATTCATCAGAACCCCTCATTGCATGTGGCCCTGAATTGAGGAATCAGTAGTAAACATTTATATAGTCTAGAATAGACTATTTTGGGGCATAAGTTCCTGGCTCTATGGCCACAATGGTCTGTATCCATTGAGTTATAAAAGTCAACCCTTAAAAGGGTAAAGTAACTGGATGTTTAGGCAATCCTAAAATGGTCATTGAATAAGATGGTCAATCCTAAAATGGTCACTGAATAAATAACAACAGGTATTCATATAAAATGCCACCCAGTCAATGCATCACTCCTTTATTCAAGGCAGCTTACCCAGGCAGGCTTTTTTCTAAATCCACAAAGGGATTTTTCCAATCAACAAATGAGTTCCAGGTGGATTTCATCATGTTCCAGAGATATAATTCCAGGTGGATTCTAGGTGGATTCTAATTCCAGGTGGATTTCATCATGTTCTGGAGATATATTCTGGACACACTCTCTCCCCAGCAGGCTTCATGGCTCTTACCCCAAAGATTCAGCAGCTTTCCAGATCTCACCATTCAGAGACTTCTGCTGGTCTTGAATTTGCAACTTCCAGTTATAAAATCTTTAGGGTTAACAGCAGTTCTACCCTTTAAACCAGACCTTCTGTCCTCTAGACCAGACCTTTTGCGCTTCAAGATAAAACTATATCTACCCTGGCCCACATGCCCTAGCAAAGTAACCACTGATGAAAAAAGATTTCAATAAAATTAGTTTTATTAAGATTCCTTAATAAGACCCCTTATTAAGATCCCTTTATTAAGCTCCCTTATTGGTGAAAACAGCCAATTGGTGAAAACAGATTCCTCCTCACTACTCCAAAGATTAAAAGGGTTTTTTCCCTACTATTGGATGGCCATCTAATGCATGTTTTAGAAAGACAAAGTGTAGCTCCTTTTTGGCATCCTAAAGAGAATGGCTTAGAAATCAAAGTATTGATTTCCCACTCCCCAGTCCATTACTCCTCATCATCTGAGTCCGAGTGCTCTTTATTTATGAAAACTTATTTATACATATAGAAACTTATAGAAAACTTATAGAATCTATATTGATTCTATCCATGGTGGAAGTTTGGATTGTTGTTGACTGGTGTCCGGAGAATGATCAGGTATTGAGACTACAGAACATCCCTTCTCCAGAGAATTGTTGGTTTTTTTCCTATAGCATCTGAAAAAGCATACAGTATGTCCCTGAATTAGCTTCATGTACTGTACTAAACACATTTATTGTCCCGTAGGTATGTTGATATTCATCTTCCCTGCTCTCTCTTGGTAGTACTATAATTTTGGATGATTGTAGGCTATAATTCTTTAAGTTTTAGGTTTACATAATTGTGCCTGATTGCAATTTATGCTCCATCTTTACCACCAGTCTGCAACCTTTGTTTTGCTTTTTGATGGCATACTTTCTGATTCTTTTTTAAATGTAATCTTGTAAACAACCACGGACATTGATGGCACTACTTGAATAATTAATACCAATTTGTTAGCATTAAGTATTCTAGCTCGACTTATTCTTTCTGTAAAGAGAACTGAAGGCTTTTTTCCATCTTGCTGAATTCTCCATAAGGGTTTCTTTCAACTGTACCAAACTAGAAGAGATTCATATTTGAATCTCATCATGAATTTCAAGAGACTTAAAACGATCTCTTTACACTTTTAATTAGTTAAACCTAAAACACAAATGTATATAAAGACACTCAATAAGTTTATATATGTTATGAGTCTCTAGAGGCATTGGAATGTGAAAGAAAGAGGTGCTTGCCTATGGTTTGAGTAATTTAATTTGCCTATAGAAATGAATAATGTTCCCCCAAACATTTATTCTGCTCTCTACCTTGCCTTATCCAAGCACTGTTTTGATAGCTGAGCCGATTACCCCATCAGAGACTGCTCCAGAAGAGATTGGCCTCTACTGCTTCTGACAATGGATTGATAAAATCTCTTAACACTGCTTTTTCAGAGCCAAGCTATTGACTATCATTTCTGCTAAGACATGCATTTATTATATCCAGGGTGACCAGATGCCGAACCCCAAATTCCCTGCCAAGCTCCCAAAAATTCCTGTCCCCCAGGCCAAAATTCCTACTCTGTAAAAAAAAAGTAGGACACCCAAAAAATGTAGGAGAAATGTAGTTAAAATAAAGCAAAAATACTCGTATTGCTTTCCTGTACTTAATTTCAACGCTTTTAAAATTGGAAACCTCCTATTGATTCTGACCCCATGAATCAGGAGTATGCTCCATTGACATAGGCTGCAGTCCTAAAGACACTTTCATGGGAGTAAGACCTATTGAACCCAATGGGGCTTACTTTTGAGTAGACATGGTTAGGATTGTGCTTTTAATGGGCTTACTTCTGAGTAGGCATGGCTGAGGTTGGGCTGCAGAGGCAAGGACCCCCTCCCTAACTCAGGAGTAAGCTCCATTGACTTAATGGGTTTACTTATGAGTAGACCTGACTGGGACTGGGCTGTTGGTGCCTGGTGGGAGGGCACTCTGAAGGGCCTCGGGGCTGCCTGGCAAGGCTTGATAATGGCCACCCCATTAGGCGCTGACTTCCATAGCTTGGCTGCACATCTGCATGCAGCTCTAATCAGGAAGCAGTGTTTCCTGGAAGGGCGACCCAGGTGTGGGCGGAGCATCCATCCACAGGCTGCTCTCGGGCTGCATGCACTTCTGCGCACCACTTTCATTCTCCCCACTTTCACTTTCACTCAACCGAGCACAGCCTGGGGGAACTTTCCTCAGTTCTATGGGAGTTTCTGATCCAGGGTGCAACCACCAAGAAGGCTCTATTCCTGGCCACCACCACTCTCACCTCCCTTGGTGGTGGCACAGTCAGCAGAGCCCCCTCTGATGGCCGCAGATGATGGATTGGATTGTCCCTCAAATTGCCATTGGGTCGGCCACAGGCCTTCTAGTCCTGTGGATTTGGCCTAGCTTGTTAGCTCAGGATATGGCCTACTTAGGCTAGCTTAGCTGGGCCAATTTTCTGGCCTAAAGTCAGGATTGCGCCCCTAGTGTGGACCCAAGCTGTGTAGGGCTTTAAAGGTCAGAACCAGCACTTTGAATTCAGCCAGTGTAGCTGCTGAATCAGCAGCCCAACTAAGTCCCAGCATCCACACCAGAAGTCCCATTGCTGTACAGGAATAAGTGTGGATTGTTGTACATCAAATAAATAAGACATCCCCTGAAAATAAGACCTAGGCTGCAATCCTTAAATGCACTTGGGTTATCCTATCTAGCACTCGGCTGGCCAAATTCCAAGATGGGTCAGCCCAGTTACTCCAGAAAGGCTTGGGCCAGCATAAATCAACATAGGCTAGCCCAAGTCGGATGGACCTGAGCTGGCCTAGCTGTGTCAGCCTAGGCAGTTCAGGAGAGACATGTTGAGGGCATATTCAGCATGGCCTAGAACAGTGCAATTAGGCTGTATCCAGAGCCTGTTTCCAGGACAGACATGCCCTCTAACAGCTCCTCAAAGTTAGAGCACCCCAGAAGCAGGAATAACTTTGAGTAGACCCAAAGGGGTCCATGATAAGCCAGAGTAAAAATGGTAGTTTTGGCTAACATTTTGAGTCCTTGGCCAGCCTAACTGCAAGTTCTGCCTCTCAATCTCAGGATACGGAACAACAGCACCAGCCCATCTCAGTAAATGGCACAACTACACCAGCCCAGTGAGCATGCTGCCCTTGTACTGCTGTCTCTTCAGTCAGAGGCCTTCTAGTCCTGTGGATTTGGCCTCACTTGTTAGCTCAGGATATGACCTACGTAGGCCACCTTAGCTGGGCCATTTTTCTGGCCTAAAGTCAGGATTGCACCCCTAGTGTGTTTTTTGGAGCAAAGAAAAAAAGTGTCTTATTTTCAGGAAAACAGAGTATACCACCTATATTACCTACCCATTACACTTTTAAAGCACTTGCAATTGATCAAAATCAGGGTGATCATATGACTGTAAATTTCCGGATTTGTCCTCTTTTTTAGCTCCTGTCCGGGTGTTGTTCAAACGGTCTTCATTGTTCTCCATTTTCGCTTCATTTTGAAACTTTGCAATGGTGTGCAGTACCCTATGTGTCATTGGATTCGTACTGAAGAGCAGAATCCGATGTAAAAATATCTCCTTCCTATCAAATGTTATGGCCAAAAGACTAAAACTAAAAATATGCATTATGTTGTATGTGAAAGTGCCCAATATCACGGCTTTACTTGTGAGTAGGCAAATGTGTAATTGTTCACTGGAAAGGCCAGGCTGAGATGAATTCAAGACCTTTTCCTCCTTTTGAGGTTTAGGCATCTGGTTACCCTGATCAAAATGCAGCTTTGGAATAAAAGCATGTAACCCTCCTTTCTGTTCTTCTAAACTTGGAAAACACAAAAATATGCAAAAATAAAAATATTAAAATAAATCTGTTTTCACCCACCTCTAATAAAAGGTAACCAAATTGAGCACAGCTCATCTTAACAAGGACTTATAACATGGCAAACAGGTGATTGTTATTTTTTGCTAAATTTTATCAACAATAATATTGTTTTGGTCTGAACCAAAAATAAGGCCACAAGGTGATCCCTTCAAGCAGCCCACTGATATTTTGAGGGTGTGTTTCTTTGCTGCTCCTCTTTGATCATTTCTGCTGCTCTCCTTTACCCCCAAATCCTGGTTTGAAAAGGATGAGGGAACAGGAGTCAGAGAGGAAATGGGTAGGAGAATAGTGAATAAGATGAGATCCTAGATAGGAGGAGTGGAGGAGGCAGCGCTAGGCACCTTGCCATTTAATGCACTGCTTCAGGCGCCAGGAGACCTTGGAGAAGTCCTAATGATATTAAAGTGCAAACAGTCTCTTCTGTGGTTATTAAAGGAAAATCTCTTCCCACAAAAACTTGCTGTCGGTTCTTTCACTCCTATGCTTTGACAAAATGAAGGCGAGAAGTCCTCAAAGGTACGGAGAGGATGATTTATTAGCCCAATGCATTTCAAGTCTTACTACTCTTCCTCAGAGGCAACAATCAATTCAAAGGGTATCCAAACTTTCTCCCACATCATTTCAGAGTAATTTTGGTGCTCTTACCAAATCAATCTTTAATGAGGAAAGTGACAGATGAACTGGGAAAGCAAACTGTTTAATCTGCGTGGCCCACTGTCACAAAGAATGCACCATTTGCTGAGCCAGTTTAAGTTACCACTGCAAAGTGGATCCAGAGCCAGGCCATGGTTTGGACACTGGGCTAGGTCAGCGTTGGTAAATCAGTGTGAAGTCATGTCATGGGTGGGGAGAGTGGGGTGGGGAGAGATTTGGGGAAGTTTATTTGGATGGGTGAAAAAAGATCAGGGGAGGGAGAATAGGATCCAGACAGCACTGGTGTGCACCAAGATCCTGTCTCCTCTTTTTGTATCAGTCCCTGCCCTTTTCACTCCTCAGATGTATGCCATTTATCAATCTGACATAGGTCCAAGGGACCCACAAGCCATAAGGAGGCCTAGAGAGAGGTAAAGGAGGAACATTTTTCATTTGTTTCTTACAGCCCTCCTGATTTCCCTCCCCACCATAGCATGCATACACCCACAGTGCAGCTAAAATGCTGCAGCATGGCAGGGAAAAGCATTGGGCTCAAAGTTGGGTGAGCCTAGCCTACTTCTCGGGACAAACTCATGGAGGGACTCTATTAATGCTTTTAAGCCAAAATGATTGTATGCTACTTCCGGGTTCAGAGCCATGGATGCCTCTGGATACTATCTGCATCAAAGGAGTGGAGATAGAACATTGGTGCCTTTCCTGATCTCAGCTTCCCAGCAATTTTTATTGGTAACTGTGGGAAAAACGATGCAGGACTAGGTGGACACTTAAAGCTGACCCAATAAACCCCAACCAGCTTGTGTTTTTACATATTCAAGAATATAACTCCACTTAATATTGCAGCCAGGTTTCTGGAATAAAATAAGGATTGATAATGCTCGTTGAGCAGGCAATATATGTGAAACATGCAGCTCAGACCTAATTAATAGGAAATTAATTAATGGGAATGAAAGGGTGCATATCCCAAAAATCTGTGAGTTCAGAATAGGAAGATTCAGATTTGTTTCAAATGCAGCATATGACTTGAAAATGAAAAGTGGACTTTCAGAGTGTATCATTCCTGCAAAAGTTGCTGTGTTGTAGGAAACATTTTGCTAAGACATTTTTATTTATGCCATAGAATGTCCAAATATGCTAGCTCACACATCATAGATTTAATGAAAAAAAAAACTTTGAAAATGATCCATTGAAGTGAATTTTGGTGGTGGTTTGAGATGTATTTCAAGACCTAGCTGTCTATTACTCAAGACCTAGCTGTCTATTAAGCAGGATTTAGGACACTTTGATACATGAATTTGTCATCCAGCAGTCCACATAAAACATGAGAGAAAGGTATTAGAATTTAACAGAAAAAAAATGCCTACCTCTGTAGAACACTCATTTCTAGTAAGCTGACACTAAATTATCTGGTACTTATCTTGTTTTATCAGATGAATTGGGTGCTTTTGAACGTTCTCAAGGCAACCTGATTCAAGGAAGACCCAGATTTCTGCCTGATCCTCACTGCATTTAAGAAAGTTGTCTTTTGGATTCTCTACAAATAGTAGCTCTTTTAAGAGGATATCTGAAGGCCACCTAGAAAACCAAGCTTGACTTTATTTCATTTTTCTTTCTGGACATGGAAATGAATTTGAAAGAAAAAGAAGGTGAAGATGGAGATGGTGACTGATTTGGGAAATATATTACAAATGATAGTCAGTGATTTTCAATCTTTTTCATCTCACTGTACACTGACAAGGCACTGAAATTGTCAAGGCACACCATCAGTTGATTTTACCATTAACAAGGCACACCAGACTGTTCAAATCTCCCAATTTTCCTATAATTAATGTCAATCGTCAAATTCCCATGGCAAACCTGAGGGCTATCTACGGCACACCAGTGTGCCACAGCACACTGGTTGACAATAACTGATCTAGATCCTTGAGAAGGACCTGGTAGTCAACAGGACAGGCTGATTCTAGCTGAAGTTAGGGTTGCATATCCTACTGAGTAATGATTGCTTTCCCATGTACTCAAATTCTACTTTTTCAGTCCAGTATATCACATCAAAACATTATTGCAAAGGCTTCTAAAAGGTGAACACTGCAAGGATGTGTGCATTATGTGTACACATAATAACACTTATGTTATTTGGACAATACCACTAACGTGTTATTGTGTGCTAAAACATAGCCAACCTTACTTTTTAGCTCATTTCAGGATAGTATAAATTAGCCACCACGGACATGACCATGATCACAGCGCATTCAGTAGCTGATGCTACAGAATCACCATCTTTTTCAGTGGGGTCTATAAATTGTTTTTCCACATCAGTGCTTGGTAAATTGACCTCATTGGGAATAGAGTGTTAAGAAACTAAAGTTCACAATCAATGTGCCTGTATCACCTTGACTCATAAAGTACTTTCAGAACTGTGACTCAGCAGCAGAAGGAAAGTTAAGAAATTTGGCACTACTGAAGTAAGACTCCTCCTGGCAAAACATATGCTTATTACTAGGATGCAGAAATTATGCCAGTTATGGACCGAATTTGCATCTCTCACTTCCTGATTCACAGCAAGTATATTCGTGCCTCTGTTATTTCATCATTTCCTGGGAGGGAGACAGGTGGAAGTCTTTTGTTTCTAAGGAGAGAGAAAGATCACAACTTCCTATTTTTTACCTCTTTGCAATGACAATGAATTATTAATTAAAGGCAAATGTCTTATCTGCCTCATTGACATTTCATAACCAAAGGAACTGGAATGTGCAAACTTCAGGACTGTTCCAGCAATTCATCATAAGTTCCTTATCTCACTTAGCATTCTGCCATTTTTCAAGCCACTGAATGGAAAAAACTATATGGTAAATAGAAAAATGTATTTTACCAGGGACACATGGAAAAGGCAGATGTAGTAAATGCAAATTGAAATAACTTTTTAAGGCTATTCCTGTGAAAGAAAATACACATGTACATGACATACTAGGAAAAGGGCCCAAGGTGAACTGCTTCAGGTACCCAGAGGGCCCAATCTTTTCCAACTTTCCCGCACCGATACAGCTATGCTAATGAGAGGGGGGAGAGGCACAGTGCTTTTGTGGTATGAGCTGGCTTGTATCATGGGCACAAACTGGACAAAGGGCACAAGCATGCCCACATACTGCAACCCTGCAGCCAGTTGGGCAGAATTGCCCGCCCAGCTCAGGAGTGCCTCAGCAACTCCCTCGCTGAGGAGGTTGCTGTACTGTGCAGGCACCTAGCCGCCTCCTCACAGGGAAAAGCTACAGTGCACATGCACACTCTTGCATTCATGTGCAGAGCGCCTGAGTGACTCCCTCACTGGGGAGGTTGCCAAAGCACACAGGTGACCCAGCAGCCTCCCTAGCCAGGACATTCCATGGACAGTCAGGCACCCAGTTGGCCACTGAGTGCCTCCAAGATGGAGGTGAAATATTCCAGTTCTGAGTCCTTCTGGATTCTGACCTTATCTGTCTGGACTCTCAAGCTTGGAGAATACAACTTTTTATAACAAGGGAAAGGTTTCACACCTCCAATAGTCCTCAACAAATTACTGATTAAGTTCAATTGAGGAAATGATCCACTGGCCATTCAACTTGCTACCATGCTCTAGACTGAAAGAAAAGGATAAAAACCACATAAACCTTTGACTTTAGAGTTTTGATTATCTTTCTTTCTGTAATCCATACTTGCTGAGAATGGGTTGTCAGTTCCTTGAGTCATTTGATAATCATCGTACCAGCCAGCGCCCAGGACAGTTAACACCCCAGAACTGCCTGCCATCATGTATGGAAGAGTAGAAAGGGGAGAAATAACCTGTTTGTCCCCAAAATCACAATTTTCATACTGTTTTTTCTTGCTATAGAGAAAAGATAGATTCTGAAGCTTTTCTCCCATAACAGGAAAGAACAGCGAGAGGGAAGTGAAGATAATTTTGTGCAGTGACATGGCAGGAAAGGATGAGCTCCCTTTGGCATAGTTTAAACCAAATCAGTAGCTGTAAGCTTTCTCAGCAAGAATTTAGTGAAAGCTAATTCTGTTTTCTAAGGATTTACTCTCAGCTTCTAAACTTGGCACATGTACAGTGAGAGTGCCCTGGATTCATGCACATTATAATTTGGCTGCCTCCTCCCAGGAACTATTGCTTGGTTTCACAGCCCTGCATCAACTGTATTCTGTGGACATTGAATCACACTTCCAAATTATGTCCTCAAAAACAGTGGAGAGCTTCTGGTGTAGCTTAGAACCACAGCTACATACATTGAGAAGAAAAAAATAAAGTCTAGAGAATTGACTCAGGCTGCAATCCTATCCTTTTTTTCCTGGGAATAAGCTCCATTGACTATAATGGGACTTAACTTCTGAGTAGACAGGCATAGGATTGGGATCTCAGATAGAGGAGACGCTCATCAAACAATAATTTTGTTGCAAAAGTTCCCACAACAGGTGATTTCAAGCAACTGTGTGAAGGTAAGCCCAGTATGGAAGGTACAGTAGAAGGGATCGGAGAGACAGACTGGAAGGAGGAAAAAGTTAATAGAAAGGGAAGCAGGTTGCAAGAAGCAGTGGCATGCACCAGGTCCTAACCCCCATTATCATGGCCTCCTCACCTTCTTTCTCTCTTTGGATGTGTCATGGCTGCTCTGGGAAGAGGGAAGGATTGTGCCATCAGTGTGGAGAAGAAAAAAATAAAGTCAATTGCCCATTCAGTGGTAATTTAATTACATGAGAACGGCATAGTTCCAGAAGTATGGAAAGAAGAAAAACATATATGAGACCAATAATTGTTGCTGATATACCCTTCATACATAGGCTGCAATCCTAAAGAAACTTTCCTGGGAGTAAGATTGAACACATTTGGGTTTACTTTTGAGTAGACATGGTAAGGATTGTGCTCATGTTGTGAGTAGCAACATGAGCAGAAAGTGTTCTTTGTCAGCCAACTCAGGCAATATCCTGTGGCTTCTGCTAAATGAGTGTTTGCGAGTGTTGTTCAGCAGGAGGCATAGTTAAATCATCATAGGAAGAGAGTTAATTTTGTTTGTGATTTTGCACCTTGACATAATAAATCAAGCACTTTGAGGAAAGACTATGTTATCTAAACTTGCAATCTAGCATTAAACAGTTTGTCAACATCACTCATTTTCCTACAGAGGTAACTACCATTACAGAATAGTGGGAAAGAATGAGAATCTAAAGGGGAAGAGAAGGCCTTGCACTGGTGTCACGTCAGTTTACAAATAAAGAGGCACTCCATAGAGTCAGAAAATAATAGCATGTTAGAATTAGATGAAACCTTGGAGATAATTTAACCCAGCTACTTGCTTAGTGCAGGCAACTGCAGCATCCTCACTTAAAAGCTGTTGTTCATGCTTGAAAACATCCATCTAAAGACAGACCACTCTGTGTTCCACTGGCACAGCCATGGTTAGGATTGGGCTGATAATATATTGTGTCTGAAAGCAACCTCCTTGCATTTACTACCATCCTTCATTTTTTGTGACCAGCGGTCAGCTTACAAAAGCAGTTTTGCAAGTATTCAGTGTGGCTGTATTTGAAAGAGGGAAAATCTGTTCATCTAGGGAATATATTGGCTAGCTCACATGGCAGAACCAAGACATGTACATGCCAATTTACAATACAGAAACCTTCTCTGATCCGTTATTATGCAATTAGGCCATTAAGCCTGCAATCCTAAGTATACTTTCCTGAGAGTAAGATCCACTGAACATAATGGGGCTTACTTCTGAGTAGACATGGATAGGACTGCATCCTAAATGAACATTCAGCTATTGCCTTTGTTGTGTTAAGTGGACACTCCCTGCCAGACACTAGCTGGCAAACAGGCTATGTAGATCACCTCTTCTATGCATTAAGATCCTCTTTGTTGTGTAAACAGACACCCTTCAGCAGCTATGGGAGACTTGACTGCCTCATTAAAGTCCTCTTTTTGTGCTTAGACCATCATTGTATATGCAGTCTGTCATTAAGCGAATGGTTGTTGAGTGGCACGTGCCTGTATACACAAAGTAATCCATGGAAAAGGTTCAAAGTTTTCAAAAAGGTTTTAAGATGCTGGAATCCCACTACAGGCAAAGGACTGTGACTATGAGCACAATCCTAACCATGTCTACTCAAATGTAAGCCCCACTGTGTTCAATGGGTCTTACTCCCAGAAAAGTGTCTTTAGGATTGCACCCTATATAAAACTTTGTCTTTGCCTTGGCCTACTAACTTTTCTGTGTCTGAACAATTAAGCTCTGTACCGTGGGATAAAGCTACACCAAAAGCCTATCCTCATCGCATGCAATCCTCATTGCATGGGATTTTTTCTTCTAAGGCTCTCAAGTGAAATGCCAAAAACCACTGAAGCAAAAGGAAAAATGCAAGAAAGGAGAGAAGGCACTGTTTGGAGGCATTTTGCTCTAAAACAGCAAGCAGCTTGATAGCAGCAAGCAGCCCAAGGGAAAAGGGAGGCCTTTGTTTGGTCTGTCAAGACATCCCCTCTTATCATGGCATATTCCTAAGCTTGTTGAGTGGAGCTCATTAATGAAAGGCTCCATTTTGTTTCCTCTTGGGTAGAAATGCATGAGGAGATACAGAATAATTAAGATTCAATTTTTCCCCCTCCCTGGTGATTTGATGCAACTACCCAGGTTTGAGTTACCAACAGAGATAATTAGCAGAACCCAAACAGAGACTGAATTAATGCCACTGGCAATGCTATATTTCTGATGGGCTATTTGCCACCAGACAATACCATTCTAATTATGGCAACATTGACTTTTATGACAAAGAAGCAGCATCAGCAGTCATTAAAAAGATTCATAGATAACATTGACCCCACAGTGGAGAGTTCTGTTTAATATATTAGAAGGTTCTTTCCCTCAGACTGGAGAAGAAAAATACATTTGGCAGCTCTCATCATCATCATCGGGTATCTCGGGGTCACACCAGTCATGTGGATTTAAACAAGGATTCAGAATGCTCTACAAAGCATGAAAGCATGGAATGAGCAGGAATCAACCACTGACATGCTAACCTTGTGACTTGACTCTGCCAAGGGAGACGTTATTGCGAAGGCAAAGAAAAACACAAAAACAGTTGTGCTTGATAGAGTCACCTCACTTAAAATCCACACTCAAGCAAAGAAATAGTTTCAGACCACTCTCCGCCCAGATGGAAATCTATGCAAGGCTGGTAAATTCTACTCTGTTTAAATTGTGAATGAAGTAAGAGGAGAATGGCATTTTAAAGCCTTCTGTCTATTAAAAAATTGAGGCACTCCAACACTTCCTAGTCAATTGCAACGTGATCTTAACTAATCAGTGAATTTAGGAACAAAAACCCCTTCAATTTAACAGAAGAGTTAGAGCTCTTACAAAGTCATTCATGATTAAAAATGTCATCAAATAAAAGCTCCCTATGTTAACTTTTGTGCCCTATAAGCATTGCAATAAGGACCTCTCTTTCACTCTCATATATTGTTCTTGAGTACAGTTTATGTTCAGGGCACTCATATTTTTCATCAAACTTTGGCTTTTAGAAGAGAACCAATTACAAGTTGCGAGGAGTCTAGGACAAATTCTGAGAACTAGGGACAGGGGGCCATGGCCCCATTGCCACAGTGAGTACATGGGGATGTCATCCTGACAACAAATCTTTGGCAGACAAACAATATGTGGTGGCTTTAATAGGACTGTCAACCTCAGAATAAACATGGTGCTTATAATTTCAATTTATAAGTATATTTTAGCAAATATTTAATTTAGACCATATATTAGAGTCTTTGGGTAGATAACATCCTACTGACTGCATGTTGTTTAACAACTTGCTGTTTTTCAAGGATGTTAAACACAATAAAGTTGAGAACAAAAAACCATTTTGATTAAACAGCCAATGGAAACAAAAACTCAAGAAGAAATGACATTTTTAAAAAATACCTTAATTTGTACTTAATCTGGTTTCATTTTCTGAGGCTGGTAAGTACTTCACTATGATCACAATCCTAAACATGTCTACTCAAAAGTATGCTCCATTATGTTCAGTGGGTCTTACTTCCGGGAAAGTGTATTTAGGATTGCAGCCTATGAGTTCAGCACTTTAGTTCAGTCCATTCATCTACTACTTGTATGAATGCCAATAAAATTCAGTTTAATAAGTGATGATTTATATTTCAGTAATGGTTTTGGCTTTGAATAGTTTGCATTATCCCTTTCAGAGATTGTGGGCACAATCCTAACCAATTTAGGCTGGCGTAACTCAACTGGCATAACTTCCCGTTGTGGTGTGCAAAGGCTGGTGCATGCCTGTGCACTGGCTTAGCCCCCTCCCCCCAGGAGTTGTGTAGAAGTACCTTAACCCTACAATCCAGAGTAACTACGGGAGCACGTAAGAGACATTATGTGTACCCATATTTACTGCACCAACTAGTGAAAACCTATGGGAAATTCATATTACAATCCAGAGCAAATTGTTCTTACACCAGAGCAAGGACTTCCCGTAGTTACTCTGGATTGCGCCCTAGGTTCTTTTGTGACACCCACAGGCCAGCACAGGACTTATGCGCTGGCCTAACCGGGGGTTAGGATCGTAGCCTCATTCAGAATTCATATGTCCCCAACACACGCCAAAATGCGGAAGTTACCTCTGGCGAGTGCTCCATGATGGCCTTTTTGTGTCATTTAACCATACTCCAGGGTGACATTAATAAGGCAGAGACTTCTGGACTGCTTTAGAAAAAGAAGCATGTCAAATGTGGAGAGAGGTTGCACACTAAAGGAAGATGGATAGCTTTCACTCTATTTTTGACATTTTGTGAGGCAACAACTCAAGAAGCAAATGAAGGGAGAGAGTTTTCCTCAGTCAGAGATGATCTCATTTTACATGTAATAATGGAAGAGTACAGAATAGCTGTTCTCACTGCTGTGGTGCAGCATCTCAAGAGGTGCATTCTTTGCTCCAACACTCCAACTTATGCATGAGGGGCAGAGTAAAATACGCAGGAAACCCCCTCCAATTCACTACTTCAAGCAAACCCCAGTATGTGGCCTGTGGGAAGCCTCCATAAACCCTGCAGCAAGTCCTCTTCATCCAGGGTAACCATATGTCCCCTTTTTCCAGGACATGTCCTCTTGTGCGTGACTGAATCAAATTGGGGAAAACCTGCCTCCTCCTTCTCAGCAGTTCACCACCCATTTTCTATGGTAGTGGTATAGCTAAAGCACCTGTTTGCAATCTGGAGTCAAAGATGTTGGTGCCCACCCCACCTCTGCAACAACAAAATGAAATTTAATAAGTAAAATAATGAAAATTGTGTCCCTTATTGGTTAGGGAAATTGTGATGGGGGAAAGAGGAATGGTTATTGTTAGTATTTGAATTTAATAATAAAACATATTTGTTCAGGCAAGTTGATTCCAGGCTGATGCAATACTGAAGAAGGCTGATGCAATCTAGCTGATGCAATCTGAAACTGCTCTTACAGCATGAGTCAGCAGAATTGGAAGTGCTGAGTCACTGATCACCTGACTGTAATATCTATAACTGATTGGTGTTCCACTAAATTTAAGAGTGTATGAGATTATTGCAACGTGTGGGTTACTGAGGAGGAGTATTTTGCTGTTTTGATACTCTGAAAGACTGAACTGTATCTGTGGACTGATTTGTGGACTGTTTAACTGGATTGACTGAGATTGGAATAACCCTGCAACTTGATTTATGTATATGACTGATCTACTGCTCTGACCTTGGACTGTGTTACTGGACTTATCTTCTGCCTTTCGTTTAAACAATATAGTTATCTTTAACTATAAACAGCTGTCATGTTTACTCTGTGTTGCTGCCCGTTCTCCTCTGCACAACTACTCTGCTAAGCCCTGCACATCAGCAGGGTCTTACACCCCAACAGTTATTCTTTCCCTGCTAAATGTAAGAGGAACACCACTTAGAAGTCTCGGTATACCCAGTTGGAATGGGTAACTATATTGTGATACATGTTTATGGAAATAAGAGCTGATTCATATGAACACCTAAGTTCGATACAGAATTACATCTCATTGGCTCTCAGAGTCAGAGTCTCAGTATCATGGGAGAGTTTTGAGTTAAGAAAATTCTCTTTTTGTTCCATTGGCTTATGTATTTTAATTTTCTGTTGAATTGGCCATAACGTTTGACAGAATGTAGATATTTCAATGCAGATTGTTTCATTGCATTATGCATGAAGTTACCTTTCCAACAATATATAACCTTTCCAACAATATATAACTTCATATGCATGAAGTTACCTTTCCAACATATATAATGGGGTATGTATTATCATTCATACATACCCCATTTATCACAATTTTAGTCATTAGTGTCAATCTCAGCTTATAGCCCCCCTAAAACTTATTGCCTGGTGCAACTACACGCCTTCACCCCCACTGCTGAGAAGCTACCTTTGAATACAGTGCATCTTCTCCAACAATAACTATCATAGGCTAGTGAATAGATTCTGCATTGTTCTTCACCTGTGAAAACATTACTGTATCTGGAGAAAGTAGATTTATGCTCCGTTAAATGAAAGAGATTTTCTATAAATATAAATTCTTATTTACCTACATGCTGACATCTGAAATAGTCAGGAAGCACATCGGCAGCTCATATGAAAAAAGACACAGAGCATTTGTAAACATTTCCCCTGACTAATTGGTGCTGAAAAATTTGGCTCATGGATTGCTCTTACAAATTTACTTTTGAGTATATTTCTCTTATCCACATTGTACTGGGCTCCAGCTATGCCAAATTTTCCATATACTTCACTGTTTTCATGGAACATTTGTTGAGAAGTTATACTTTAATGGAAAATTTCTCCATTCCACAACAAAAGTGCAGTAGAAGTGGACATTCACTAGAGCAGTTATCAAGCTAACTTCATGCACTGGTTATGCACATGTACATAAGCATGTTTTTCTCACTTAGGCTGCAATCCTATCCACACTTTTGCTGGGAGTAAGTACTATTGAATACAATGGGACTTACTTCTGAGTAGACATGCTTTGGATTGCACTGTTAGGAACTCATTAGCAGCAAAAGCAGGACAGAAAATATGTAAATCTTGATTATATTTTCAAGTTACTGTATGAGAAAACCCAATTATTATGTGGTTTATTTGATACAAAAGCTTTTTCTTGTTTTGTTACTAAAGTCAAAATGGAATATCAGATGTAACCTTTTATTATTTTTATTTTATTTTTTAATTTTAGTTTTTTTTGAGGGTTTGTTAGAGCCTCAAGGACATAGATGAAGGAAGGAATAGCAGTCCTGAGGCTAAGCTTTCTCTGGGTTCCAGAGAGGTTACCACTAACCTCCTTGACATCACTGTGGGCTGCACAATTAGGAACAGGAAAATTTTCAAGCTAAGGGCTTAATTAAAAAGTGATATCTTGAAAGTTTCGTTTCCCACAAAGCAGAGTTCCTGCAACAGCAACATTACAAAGCTTCAGCTTCAAAGTCAGGGGTGAGTCGGAGGATATTTTGAGAGTAATTATATAAGATTATGACATCAAAACATCTCATTATTGCAGGCTGAGCAGGGCAACTGCCTGCTCACAAGAGAGAGCTCCGTGGGAGATAGCAGCAGGACCTTCCCAGACACATTGCAGTGCCCAAAGCATAGGAGGCATTGCCCATAAATGAAAATTAGTCCAGAGATCTTTTCACATGCATGAATGTAGTTCCCTATGTACAATAAGGGTGAAAGCAAAATAACACCTGAATAACTTTATGAGAAGTTTCAGAGTTTACCCACAATTTGAACTACAAAAGGGAATGCATTATTCATTCACACCTAAGATTGAATGTTAATTGATTCAGTCTGCTGGCTATTTGTCCGGGTGAACAATTTTTACTTTGCAGTTATTCTACTTAATTAAGCCCATTCTTTATTACCCAGCTTCAGTGGAACACTACAAGAATGCTTCACAAAAAAGGCAAAAGGTGGAAGTAAAGTTCATTTATTAAAACCAGAGGAGAGAAAAAAGAAATGATGATCAGAAACTTAATTTTTATCACGTTTCTGCTGTTATCAGTGCAGGATCATGCTTTCTCTAAAAATATTAGACAAATTTGTTGGTAACCATCTGAATGGTCTGTTAAAGAAGTCTGCTGTGGCTTTGCCATCAATTTTTTTCTTTATAGAAAATATCTTGATATGTATCCCATATTAGTTTAGTTATAAATACAGGACAATGAATGGCCTGGACCTTTGGCCTGGACCAGTAGCTTTGTACCATGGAAATGGTACATCTGGTGAAAACAGTGGCTGAGCTGGAGGGCCTTTTATGTGGAGTCTGTTGCAAACTCAATTCAGTCCACAAAACACACAAGCTACATTGATCTGTCCCCACTTGCTAAATGTGAATGGAGATCAAATCATGATTTGAGGAGCATTTTTTTCCCTATTCTCTTTTTCTTCTCAAGGACTACTGCACTCAGATCACTTCTCCCCACTTACTTGGTACTGTATTCACAACGCACTAAGCAGGCAGAGACAAGCCATCTGAAATCCATCCTTCCCTCTAGTTACCTACTTGGCCTCTGTGCTCCACACTGCTTCTACTTGATATGATGCAGTATAGGCTGCAAATCCGGGCGGCACCATGTCATATCAAGCAGAAGTAGCATGAAGGCTGTACACTGCACTCCTGTTACATAAAGGAGAGGGAGATGGCGTGAACCAGCTCTCTTGCCCACATACCTCTCCAGCATTTGAGAGGATTGAGGTGACACTTGGTGCCTCAACCATCAGGAAGCATTAGGTGAACTTTGGGTTGTATCAATATACCTTCTACCTTGAGGATGATCCCATATTTAATCCTCTATTTCTCCTCTTAAAGGATCTTCTCAAATAACAAGGCATTTGCCTGGCATAATTACAGGAGGTGCATAGTTTTGCCTGCCAGACCTTTCCCATACCGACAGTAATAAGCCAACTCTGGCCCTTTATAGGTCATTAAAAGCAAAATATTGTATCTCAGCATTACCATATGGAACTAGTCCCCAAGCATTTGCAAGCAGTAAAAGCAATTCATTATTTCATTCTAAGTACACACTAGGAAACCAGGCTGATATATTTGTACAATTAAGGGGTCTAAACACAGAGTGAACAAAGTCTTCTATTGATCCAAATTGAGCAGCAGTGCATCAGAAGCAGCAACGCAGAAAACCTCGACCTACATATGAAACTGACAGTCACTAATATGGGTTGTGAGATTCTCCCGGATAAGTCCCTGGGCATGCTAGTAAGGAGAGCAGCAAGGGAATGACAATGAATGGTTTGAGCATCCCCATACTGTTAAAGGTAGCAGATGTAGGTCTGTTCACTGCTTTAATGGGAGACCACTGGGAGATTCAGGTACATTTCTCTGAGTCATCTAAAGGAAGAGTATTACTAACAATAAATAGTTCTCAATCCTTATTCTATCCATGTTCTCAAGTTCCGCTCCACAAAACTGTCACATGAGCGTTAATCAAGGCACTTCAAGTATTAGTTTTCAGAAAACATGCTAGGTAGGACCATTTGTCTAGCTAATATTTGAGTTTTCAAACAATACACAATGTTCTAGTAAGAGAAATGGTCATGAGGTCCCAAGAATACCCATAGATTTAGCACAAAGGTGGCAACCCTTATAATTTTCTCGGAAGGAAGTCCTCAGTGAGCACAATGGGACTTATTTCTGAGTAAATATGCATAGGATTGTGCTGTTAGCTTGAAAAGACACAAATAGCCAAACCATGCTGACCAATATCTATGAAGAGCTTCTATCAGAAGAGAAATATAAGTTAATTGATTTTTTTGTTAACTGAAGGCAATTCAGACCACATCTTTGGCTAACGGCCTAATGTAAGTTAAAATTGTTTTTGAAATTGTCTGTCATTGTCCAATGAAGAGACCTAGCTAGTCTGCCTATTGCTTTTTTTCTAGAAATGATCACAGCTAATCCAACTCCCCTAAGAGTGCATCACTAATAGAGCAAATTAAAAACCAATAAACTCTGCTATTCAGCAAAAAAATCTTTGGAGCCAGATTCATATTAAAGGGTTTCAATAGAAAGAAAATAAGTGATTTCTCCTTTTGGAAAGAGCAAACATTTTTAAGTCTTTAACAGTGACGAATTTTATGGAACTAGTAGGCTGCAATCCCACTTTCCTGGGAGTAAGACCTATTGAACACAATGGGGCTTACTTTTGAGTAGACGTGGTTAGGATTGTGCTCTAGTTTTGTAGGAAAGAAATTTTCCACTCCTTCAGGTACAGAAGGATGGACTGGAGGTAGGACAACAGTGGTAAACAGCAAGATGTAGTCCAAATTCCAGAGCCTGGCTTCATTGTGAGGCATGACAGAAAAGCAGAAGAAACAGGGCAGTTTTGCTGATGCAACCACAGGAATGGCAATGGAGGAAAAAGCCATTATTGGAATGCAACAAATCACCATGCATTATAGTTATAGGTACCAGACCAAACAGCAACATTTAGCCAGGGTGTCCTAATGTCTAAGGTCTGATCTGTTTATATAACCTTGGCTTAAAGTCTTGGTTTTATTCCAGTTTCTCATTTGCCGCAGATAATGGTACCCTTGAAGACAAATAACTAAAGGTACATCATACACTCTTGACACAACAAACAAGACATAAAGGGCAATGCAAGGATCAGGAAGAGATGCTTTACTTGGTCTAACAGCATTAATCCTGTGTGGTTCATCTCTGGAGTACAATCTGCTTATACACTGGAGTTTGTCTAATGAAACTCCTATCCTATTAAGACAATTTATGGAATAGATTTATGAATCTCTTAATTTCTGTCTGTCTCTCTAAATAATAAAAGCATGAGTTTCTATGTAATCTTTGCACCTTTCTTTAGAAGAAACTGTTCTTGAATGAGCATAATTGCAATTATATGCTGGTACTGCAAAACATACAACAGGACTATTCCAGTATCTGTAGTCTCAATGTTTTGAAACATGTTATTCATATGAGAGGATACAGACATGATGAATAAGCCAAGGATGAGATCAAATGTGTCACGGTTTGTTTGTTTGAGTCATTAGAAGATATTTGTCCTGCTAGCATTGTTGCTTCATTGCTCTTGTTGGTGAATCACGATGGGTTGGATGGCACAGAATGATCAAAGCTGGGCTCATAATAAGAGTATGGCAGATGTTGAAAGCCATTTATTATTTTCAATAACATCAAATGTCCCTGTCAGCAACTAGTTATACAGGAAGGCCACACTGTTCAGATATTTGCCAGTAGTAAGCCATTAGTCCACCGCATCTGCTGAAGTGTGATATGTACTGACCAATTCTATCATCATAACTGCTTCTCCTCTCCCCTCTAAGGTGCTGCTCTCCCCTCTAAGGTGGCAACCATGAGCCAGATGTATTCCTTGGGTAGTCCAAAAGATACTTATACCTGTTCTGTGTCCATAATAGTGATGAAACCTGTCCCTGCTTAAACATGCAAACCTAAGATTGTAAATTAAGAGACGAGCCAAACATTCAGCACATGTGGAAGATACAGGCACTTAGTCAGCAGCTGGAGCAGGCAGAGTGAAGCATCTGTCCCCTCTTCACACAAGCACCTCTTGGCAGCAAAGAGATTTTGAGGAACAGACGGAAATTCTGGATTTCTGGAGAGCTGATGTGCACTGGGGAAATTAGCAAATAGGTGGCATTTGGAGGACACTTCTAGTCCAACATATGGAGACTATCACAGCCTATTAGCATCCTAGCCAACATCATCCATGGATCAACAAAGATACAAGAGACAATTCTTGGCATATCTCAGCACCAGTCATGCAAAGTGAGAAGATATGAAACATAAGTTTTTTCTACTCATCAACTTCTGAAACTAGTGACAACATGCTATAATCTATGACAGCTATTTTCAGCCTTTCTTATCAAAAGGCATACTGACAAGGAACTAAAATTATCAAAGCACACCATCAGGTTTTTTAACCATTTGCAATATATAGCATACTGCTTGTAGGAGTCTCAAATCCTCCCATTATCCAACTAATGATCCTCCCCAAACTCCCATGGTACACCTGAGGACCATTCATAATGCAAGCGTGTGCCACTGGTTGAGAAACTCTGATCTATACCCTAACCTTTATTCCTACCAAGACATGGAAATAGGATTTGTAATTGTTTTTTAAATTATGTATAGACTAACTGAATATACCCATCGTTGTGGGAGTAAAATTTAAAGAATATTTGTGGGCAGCAGGTATAGCTAGGCACCAGGTATAGCTGGGCACCACTGCATTAGGGCACCACCAGGCACTGGACGTCCTTGCTGGGTACCAAACACTGGGTACTAGCAACCACTGGACACCACCAGGCACTGGGCAATACCGGGCAGTGGACACCAGGCAACAAATCAGTTCTCCTTGGCTCCTTACATTACAGAAGTTATATGTTTCCCAAATTTCATGCTTCTAGGTGAAGGGTTTTGGGCTGGGCATTGATGAGTAAGTGAATCAGTTGGTCTTAAGTATAGGGATGAAAACACATTGCTCCCCTTTTCACCCCTTTAGGTTTTGAATTTCTCAAAATTAGTTTTTAGTGGGTACCTAAATCATGAGTCAGTCAGTCAGTCAGTCAGTCAGCTTTTAATTTCATATATATATACACACACACACACACACACACACACACACACACACACACACACACACACACAGAGTAGATGAACTGGAAAAACCAACAGTAGTCAAACATGTTATACTGTATTTCCACACTTTTGGATTTTCGATTGTTATAATCAATGCCATGTTAGTTTAAAGGCTATGGCAACCTTTGCCAAACAGCATTCTGAAGTTTTCAGGCCTTACTGCAGCACAGACCAACTGGCATCTAGGGCTAGTCCTGAACTTTTCTTTGGTTTACACTACAAGTTGAGCAAATATATTAATTCTGCTCATGACACAATTCCCTAGCTGATTTTAAAAGCCTCAATGGGCAAAGATCAAATGGAGACATAGATGGCAAAATGCTGCAAAGGATCCTACCCATATCCTCAGATCATACAAAATGAAAAGAATTCATAACACTAAGATCAACAGGTGCAGAGGGGACATCAGCTAGAATTGTTCATGTGGGATACACATTCTGACAGATGCCATGCAAGAGAGTTGTCAGGTTTCTGCTCTCTTTCCTTTGTGGAACCAGATCAAGCAAGCTCTGCTGGACAGCAATATGCAGATGCAGTCATGGAACAGAAAAAGGCCTTCTTTAATGCCATTACCACCACACAGTGGGCCCAGAAGCAGGCTCTCATTTGTGTTCTCATGCATCTCATTGGACTCATCATGATGAGTTCTTTGCCACTGTCTCCAAGTCGCTTTATAGCATGCAGTTCCCAAGAAAACCAGTGGCCACCTTTGCTCTGTGATGTGGCAAAGGCTGCTACCTCCATTGCCTTGGCTCATAAGACAGTCAGAGCCACAGGAGAATCACCAGCCCTATCAGTAGGCAATCCCCCTGGACCATTAAGGAATCCATTCATTTGGATTCATTCAAGTTGGTCTGCTGCTCCTAGGAAGGTAAGGGGGCACAGCCAATCTAAACCCCACCAGGAAACAAACACAGAGTTAAAAACACTTAAATTAATGTCTTATATGTTATTACGGATGAGACAGGCGTCCTTTTCTCTAAATACTTCTTAGCTGGAATTGTTGAATCCCTTTCAAATTCAGTTCTTAAGTTGCAATAGAAGACTTAGAATCATAGAATCATAGAATCATAGAGTTGGAAGGGACCTAGTAGGTCATCTAGTCCAACCCCCTGCCTGCAGCAGGAATTCCCCCTAGAGCATCTCCAACAGGTGCTCATCGAGCCTCTGCTTGAAGATCCCCAGTGAGGGAGAGTCCACCACCTCCCTTGGCAATCTCTTCCACTGCCGAACCGCCCTCACCGTCAGGAATTTTTTCCGGATTTCCAGCCGGAATCTCCTTTCTTGCAGTTTGTACCCATTGGTTCTAGTTCTGCTTTCAGAAGCAGCTATGAACAAATTGGCCCCTTCCTCCATATGACAGCCCTTCAGGTATCTGAAGAGGGCAATCATGTCTCCCCTCAGCCTCCTCTTCTCCAGGCTGAACATCCCAAGTTCCCCCAACCTTTCCTCGTAGGGCTTCCCTTCCATCCCACTGATCATTCTTGTCGCTCTCCTCTGGACTTGCTCCAGTTTGGCTGCATCTTTCTTAAAGTGAGGTGCCCAGAACTGAACACAGTACTCAAGGTGAGGTCTCACCAATGCAGAATAAAGAGGAACTAGAACTTCTCACGACTTGGAAGCTACAGTCCTCTTAATGCAGCCTAAAATGGCATTTGCCTTCTTTGCAGACACATCACACTGCTGACTCATGTTCAGCTTGTGATCCACGGTGACTCCAAGATCCCGCTCACATGTTGTGCTGCCAAGCCAAGTATCCCCCATTTTATACCTATGTTTTTGGTTTTTATTGCCTAAGTGCAGAACCTTGCACTTCTCCCTGTTGAAATTCATTCTGTTTGTTACAGCCCAGGATTCCAGTTTATCCAGATCCTCCTGGAGGTTTCTCCTATCTTCTGATGTGTTTGCTACTCCTCCCAGTTTGGTGTCATCTGCAAATTTGATCAGTCTCCCCCGTATCCCTTCCTCCAAGTCATTGATGAAAATGTTAAAGAGAACCGGTCCCAAGACAGAGCCTTGGGGTACCCCACTAGAAACTGACCTCCAGGTTGACACAGAACCATTTACTAAAACCATTTGTAAAACACAGAACCATTTGAGTGCGGCCATCAAGCCAGTTGCAGATCCACCTAACAATTTCCCTGACTAGCCCATATTTTTCCAACTTCCTAATTAAAATGTCATGTGGGACTTTGTCAAATGCTTTGCTGAAGTCAAGATAAATGACATCCATAGCATTGCCATGTCCAGTAAGCTCGTAACCCGATCAAAAAAGGAGATCAGATTTGTCTGGCAAGATTTATTCTTGGTAAATCCATGCTGGGTTGTTTTGATCACCGAGTACTTGTCTAGATGTGCACAAATTGTGTGTTTTATGATTTGCTCTAATATTTTGCCTGGGATTGAAGTCAAACTGACTGGTCTATAATTTCCCGGGTCTTCTTTTTTCCCTTTCTTAAAGATTGGGACTACATTTGCCCTCTTCCAGTCCAGTGGCACTTCTCCACTCCTCAAGGATTTCTCAAAGATGATCGACAGAGGCTCTGCAAGGACATCTGCCAGTTCCTTAAGAACTCGAGGATGCAGCTCATCTGGTCCAAATGACTTGAATTCATTTAGGCCAGTTAAGCGGTTTCGAACCAGTTCTCTGTCAATCTTAATCTGCTGTTCTGCACCATCCATGTTTTCATTACCTCTTAGGATATGTAAACACATCCCCGAATCAGTCAATGATCCCGCACCCCCATTTGCACAGCCCTCCTTCTGTGAATAGACAGATGCAAAGTAGGAGTTGAGCAGCTCCGCCTTCTGCTGGTTTCCAGACACCTGTTGTCCATCCTTGTCCAAGAGCAGCCCCAGCCCCTCGTCTCTCCTCCTGTTCCTTTGGGCATATCTAAAGAAGCTCTTTTTGTTATCCTTGACTCCCCTGGCCAGCCTCAGCTCATACTGAGCTTTAGCATCCCTGACCCCCTCCCTACATGACCGGGCTACCTGCCTGTACTCCTCTCTGGTGATCTTTCCAGTCTTCCACTCCCTATACTTCTCTTTCTTTAACTTCAGCTGATCCCCAAGTTGCCTGTGGAGCCAACCTGGTTTTTTCAGCATTTTCCCCCCTTTCTTTTTTATTGGAATTGTTTCTGACTGTGCTTGTAGAAGCTGCCTCTTAAGGAGCTCCCACCCATCTTGGGCCCCTTTCCCCATTAGATCATCAACCCATGGGATCCCACCTATGACTCCTCTAAGCCTGTTGAAATCAGCTTTCCTGAAATCCAACATATAAGTTTCACTCTGCACTCTTTTTATTTCCCACATTATTCTAAATTCCAGCAGCTCATGATCGCTTTCCCCTAAAGTTCCCACTATGTTGACCTGATCAACCAGTTCTTCACGATTTGTTAAGATCAGGTCAAGGATGGCCCCTCCCCTTGTCGTTTCCTCCACTTTCTGGACCATGAAGTTATCTTCCAGGCCCATCAGGAATCTACTGGAGCTTCCATGTTTGGCTGAGTTTGTCTCCCAGCAAATGTCTGGGTAGTTAAAGTCCCCCATTACTACTACCTCATATTTCCTCATACACTTTTGCCTGACAAGATGTTAAACACATTTTTTACACATTCAGCACTCTGCACTGAATGTCAAAACACAACACTGAATGCACTGAATGACACGATACAACATTTGTGCTTTGTGTTCTGCATCTAGTCCATGTAAGGCAAGCTGGAAACATTCAGGGTGCTGTCTTATGACCTGTTACCGATGTGCTTCGGTCACTCAGTAGGACATGTAACGTGACATTGCCCTATAAGCGGACCTTCCTGTAATGCAAAAATTATATCATGCAATAATACACATGCCATCTACCGCCAAATATTGAGCACTATAGCTTTTGGACAGGGAAACCAAGTAGATACGTCCATCTTGGCTTAAACAAATAAACAGGTATGGTTTATCTATCTATCTATCTATCTATCTATCTATCTATCTATCTATCTATCTATCTATCTATATCTATATCTGTATCTGTATCTGTATCTGTATCTATATCTATCTATCTATCTATCTATCTATCTATCTATCTATCTATCTATCTATCTATCTATCTATCTATCTATCTATAATTGAAAAGTCACTGACGGACTGATTCACTGACTCATCAATGCCCAGCCAAAATTGCTGGGCCTAGAAGCGTGAAAGCTGGGGAGGTGTTCCTTCTGTGACATCAACACCCACCAAGAACCAATGTTGAGAAATTTAACCCTAAAGGGGCTAAAAAGGGGTGCAATGTGTTTTTATCCTATACTTAACATTGAAGACTGACTGATCAACATCCAGCTGATGCACTGGGAAGGGATGCAATGTGGGGGATGGTGCACATGGAGATGTTGCACAGGGGAGATGATGCGCATTGGGGTGTTGCAAATGGGGGCTGATGTGCCTGGGGTTGATACGCTTGGGTGGTTGATGTGCATGGGGGGTTGGTGCACATGCAGGGTTGGTGCGCATGCTGGGTTGAAACGCATAGGAGGGTGATGTACATGTGGGTGTTGATGAGCAAGTGGGGGTTGATGCACATGGGGGTTGTGCACATGGGAGGGTGATGCGCAATGTTGTATGCTGCTCAGTGGGGGTATTGTGCAATGGGAGATGGTGTATGTGGGGGTATTTTACTCCTGCAATATGGGTACATTTCGCTAGTTTAATAGAAAAAAGGAAAGAATAAAATAAACAAAATTGGGTAGTTGGGAACAAAAGTCAAACAAATCTGTATTTGGAGAGGAATACTGCCTAGAAAGCACCATCACCTGCTGCACTTCCATTGTTCACCTCCTGGTCCAAAGGAGCACCAACAGCATGAATCCCACAACTACCAAAACAAAACTTTCCAGATTATATTAGGGTTACAGAGGTCCGAATGGTGGAACTGCCTACACTGTTTAAGCCAGGCCCAGTCCATCTAAACAAAGACATGAAATTGTGCCTGAAAGTCTTCTGAGAGTTCAGCTCAATCCTATCTCTTGCTGGCCTAGAGCATCCAGCACTGTGAACAGAGTGCACACTGTTGGCTGACCAGACAGTCCAGGAGTCACCTGGTCCCCAGACAGTCCAGAAGCCACCTGGTCCCCAATAAGTTTTGTCATACCTATGCCAGATGAGAGGTGTCTGGGCCGGGTGAGGAAGATAAGACCCACTATGTGAGACATGACTGGGCCATTAGTTGTGAAGACATGTTCGTTTCTTTCTTAGTTTGTTCAGACTGTGATTTCAGTTCCAAACTGTTGTTTTGGCAAAATGTATAGCACTTGTGTAGTCATGGAAATTCAAGAATTTTCTACATCACACTCCACACTTCCCAAACATCTTTCTCCTTAAAAGTTATTAAAGATACAGAAAAAAATCCATCCTCTGCATTTCATCCGTTCCCTCAACTAAAAGCTACCTAGACAGCAGGAGACGAGCTAGCACCTCAATAGGGATGCAGTGATAAATCAGCTGCCCTTTACCAATTTATTACAAAAACAATGAAACTCTGCAGTTTTTGAATAATGTGCACCTGATCTCTGCTTTGATCAGTAATATCACCATATTAACACCATATTAACACCACAAAGAACATTTTTATTTAAGAGTGGGACTTTTAATAAGGAATAGGGGCAGAAGCAAGCAAATTTTAAACTGATATACATTGTCATGCTGTGGGGTTTCCAAAAGTTGTAAGACACAAATAATGGTACTATATTTCATTATTGCTCTGTGCTCTTTGAATTTTCCTCTTTGTCTGCTAGAATTGATTTTAGTGAATAAGATCTAATTGCAAATGTGTGAAGAGCACCAGTGATCTCAACCGACAAAGCTATGTTTACATTGCATGTGCTTTTATGCAACAGAATATGAGTATGTGTATGAGAAAGTTATCTACAGTATCCAGGAGGGAAAGAGTGACTGTGTATGAATGTGCATTTATAAATCTTTCTATGGTTTTCTTGTTCATAAGAAACAGATCCAGAAAGAGGAAGTAAGAAATTGCATTTTACTCCTTAGAATTATAGCCATCTTGGTTTGAGCAAAGCAAGTTATATGTCTTGGGAAATAAAAGGCAGAAGCTCAGTGCACAAGAGGTGCCAACTCCCATTAAATATGAAGTAGGGAGAGTGAAATTATGGATAGCAATAAATTTTTTTGCAAAAAGAGCAATCAGATTCTTTATACAGCAGATACCAGGTGCTACAGCCTTCGGTACAGGTAGCTCATGACCTCCCAATGCCTGAGGCAACATGGAAATCACTCAGATCCCCTCTTACCTGGCGATGTGCTGGCCTTTGTCCCCTTCAAGTCTCCAATGTTCTAGCTCAACATTCTCATCCCCTTCATATTTCTTCTTCTATGTCTGTTTTTCAGGTCCTGAGAGTGGAGGAACAGTGGAACCAGATAGGCAGACAGAGGTGAGCAGCCCCCAACGATTCGCACCCTATGGCCACTGTTCAGTTGGTCTTATAAATGGACCACCCAACCCTTGATACTTTCTGCATAAACCTGCTTGGTTGATACTATTCCATAAAGCATTATTTCATCTTATAAAACAAATTACTACACCCCCCATCATCATGACTGTCTTCCAATGCTTCTCCCGTTTTGTTCCTTGCTGCCTTTTGAATGGTCCTGCTTGGCTACCCTGTCTTTCCACTCACCCACTGAAATGGAATAAAGAAGGGGTTTGTCCTCTGTTGCAGACGTCTAAATTTGTCTTCAGTAGGAGTTTGGCACCATTGTCATCAGAAGAATAAAGCCATGTGCAAACTAAACCATCCAATAGTTGCTACCTTGGACAGAATAAACACACCTGAGGGGGCTGCCTTCCAGCCTGCCTTTTTGTATCAGGCCTTTGTTGGGGGAAAAAGCAATGTCCCCTAAAGCACTGTTTAGAAAGATATGCCTGAAGGAGACACAAGGATGGTGCAAGAAAAGCAATAACCGAGACCATTATTACAGGGAATTAATAATTTATCAAACAAAACCATAGGCGATTCAAGTAGAAGGATCTATTCTGGCCTGATCTATTCTGGCATGGCATAAAAGGATTTAACTGTAAAGATGAAACACACCAGTTACAGTTGTGAAATGCTACCTTTGTCTTACCAAACTCCATAAAGGTTGGCTCAAGACATCCTGAGGCAGCATGCCAAATTCTCCCGTTCTTACCCAATTATGGACACAATCCAGAGCAAATTCAGCCTGCTCTGACCTAACTGCACTCTCCTAACTATTCTGTATCCAGAGCAGAAAGTTATGCTGAATCCAGAGAGTCAGGAAGCCTGGGCTGCCCTAACTGCTCCAGAGCATGCTAAGTAATTGACACAAGGGGAAGACTTGCTCCTGAGGAGACACCCCTCAGATCACACTGAACAAGGAACAGCTGTGGTGCCTACAGTGGTGACATGACTCTGCACATCACCTGGTGCGGAAGTCTGTGCGTCATCCCTGGGATGCGCGCCCCCCCTACCTGGACTGCACAGTCACCAAAGTTGGCACCTGCGCAGTTGTTTCTGAAGCCAACTGGCTTCAGGGAGACTGTGCAGGCGTCAGAGTTGGTGCCTGTGCAGTACTCTTTCTGAAGCCACTCGGCTGCCGCTCCGCCTCCTGAGTGAGGCCGAATGGCTGTGCAGAGGCGCGGACTTTCTCTGCTCTAAGGAAGTCTCCTCTGAAGCTGTTCGGCATGCTCAGTGTGTTTCTGCGCAGTGCACCTCAGATGGCCCTTCAGGCCAGCTACTCAGACAAGTGGCAGCTTCTGGCTGCTGCTCCACCTTGGACAAGGCCTGAATGGGGGTGATGACGCCTGGGGCCTGCCAAAGGACAGTCAAACTCCTCCGGCACATCACCCCATATGGAGCGCATCACCCAATGCAGCCCACACCAGCCGCACCAGTCTGGTGACGCCACTGGGTGCCTGCCTTATAAGGAGTCCCTGATGAGATGCCAGTACATTCTACAGTGAATACAAGGGGCTTCTTGGAGTGGCCTGCTGTATCCTGAGGTTTGTGGGCAGCCGTAGTTTGTTCCATATCCTGAGGTTGAGAGGAAGGGGTTGCAGCTAGGCTGGCCAAGAACTCAGATTTTTGGTCAACACTGCCATTCTTACTTGGGCATTATCATGGGCCCCTATGGGTCTACTCATTACTATACCTGCTCCTGAGGTGGTATAACTCTAAGGGCTGGAAGAGGGCATTTCTGCCTTGGAAACAGGCTTTGGATACAGAGTAACTGCTCTGCCCTAGGCAATGCTAAACATGCCCTCAACTTGCCTCTCCTGAGCTGCTTAGGCTGCCGCAGTTAGGGCAGAGCAGGTCCACCTCTCTTAGGGCACCCTATCTTGCCTTGCTCTGCCCTAAGCCTCCTTCAGAGTAACTGGGCTGGAGCATCTTGCAGTTGCTCCAACCTAGTGTTAGATAGGGCAACCTAAGGGCTCTTATGTGGACAGATTAGTTGCTCTGGATTGTCCTGTTAGTTCTAGCCCCTCCTTGTACACCTGAACAGAAAGAAACCCTTATAAAGAAGTATAATAGTGTCAATAAACTCAGGTAATAAGCTTTAGAGCACTATATTGAGGTTTTTATTTAGGACTGACCATGAAGGCTAGAGACAGTCATCAAATAAGAGTCCCGAGAAGTAACATCAGCTCAAAGCTACTTTCCAAGATAATATTTTCCAAGATGCTAGAATATGAATTAAGTATAGGATTGTTCTACAGTTTATTACTGTTTTCCTCTTAACTTAAAAGAACCTCCAGAGTGGATGTGGCTGACAGCTGAAACAATCTGCATTATAAATCTAGGTTTTGATGTCCCACAAGGCCTTGATCTAGCTAACCTCTCACAACAGTTATCAGGAGAGTCCATTTAAATGATACCCTTTCCAGACAATTAGTCAGTTTAGCTACACATTTCATTCTGGATTGGAAAGCAAGCAATTGGATGTCACTGAATGTCAGGAAATAAAATCACAACTAGTCAGATTTGGCTACTTCTTGATGTCAATAAAGGAAAGCAAGAACAAGTGACAGCAATTTAAATTAATATAGGGAGAGGGTTTAGCAGCTGTGATGCCTGCTGACTTCTCAGTGCTCACCTTCAGAGCTGTGGGGCCCAAAGCAAAATATCTTCTTGGCCCCCTTATTTCAAGCCAATTGGACATGCAGGATATCAGAGGGAAGGCCATACAGTGGTAGTGCCACACACTCACTTTGCAAAGCCTTGGCATGGTAGATTTCATCCCAGAAAGTCAGCTACAGAGAGATGTGTCAATCGCCACCAGCCCTCCAGGCACAGGGTCCAATTTGGCCCAGTTAGTCAACTTGCCTTATGAATCTGGCCCCTTCTGCATTCACAGGTCAACAAAGCCTTGCTCCAGTGATATCACAGCTGCAGGTCTAAATAGACCTGACAAGCCAGCATGGACCTTCTCCAGGGTACGGCAACAAACATTTCCTTATCCTGAGGAGGCTTCAAGATGCCAAAACTCTCCTGCAGGATACACACCTGCAGGAAAAGATTGTTTTTGGTTCAGATACTAGGACATGGAGCTCTGCAGAGCTTTGCAACCTTGTTATACATTGACTTTTTGTACATGGATTTGACAAAAGAAATATGGCCTCTGCAAATGAGAAGGAATGTGCTGATCCATGGAAAAAGAGAAAAAAATAAATCCCTTTAACATCATAGGTAAAAAAACTGCTTTTCTTCCTGTTGCAGAGGGGCAGTCATGCAAACAATCATTCCGTTCTTCAGCGGCGTCAGGCAAAGCCAACAAACCTGTTTTCCCAAATCCGTAAAATTGTAACTTAGCCTGTCTCAAAATGAATTAACTGCTAAAGCTTCTTCCAAAGAACAATAGGGAATTTGATTCTGGAAAGGCACTCAACCTCCTTTATTGGATATCCAAGCCCATTAAAAAGCAATACTCTGTTACAGACCTTTAAGAATGCCACTATTATGTTTAATATTTGAAATCAGTTGTTGGGTTTCAGTTTGCTGGCATTACAGAATTTGAACAGCCCTTCCATATCAAAGCAGATATAGTATAATTTTTGGGATGTAAAATTATTCTATTTCTGTTGGAGTAAGTTGCATTGGGGTATGTGTATCTGAAAACTGAATGAGGAAGTTAGGTAATGGAACTAAATGCAGTGGCATTACCAACAAAGAAGAAAGAAGTGGAATCTGCTCTGGTTTGCAGCCATAAGAAGGTCTAAGCTGATGCCAGCACCACTACCATCGTGACTACATTAGCCTCAGATATTCAGCAGCCCAGCTGATAGGCAGCTCAGTTGTCACCAAAGATCAGTGGGCAGGAGAGCCAGTGGCAGTTACTGTGGACAGAGCTAAAGCAAATCCACACACAGCACATCATTGCAAGCTTATCCTCTCTCTGGCAGTGAAAAGTATCATTGTGTCACTGCCAAATTTTTGGATTGCTGACTTCTACACTGGGTGATTCCACTCCCAGTGATGCCACTGACTCAATGGGACTTAGGGTCTGATCCTATGGAGTGCAGAGCTCCAGCACTAGCGATAGGTGTCATAGAGCACAATCCTAAATCTGTCTACTCAGAAGTAAATCCTATTGTACAATAGGGCATACTCCCAGGAAAGTGTGTTTAGGACTGCAGGCATGAGTATATTGTAAAGCATGTGCATGACTCTGCAGGAGGAGGGAACATCATTGATGGACCATCATTGATGGGCTGGGAGTAGCATACAGCTAAGCTGCCAGAAGAAGATAAGACTGCTTGGCAGTGGTGTAGCCTTTCAGGGGAAGGTGTTTGAGGGCATGGGGTTGGTGAAACAGGGAAAGGGACCAGGGCAGGATTCTATCCTCCATTTTGGGATGAAAAGCCTGAAGTCTGTATCCAGCAGCACAGACTTGATAAGCCCCACTGATGGGCCTGGGGCTTTCTTTCTTAATTATGACATCTAATATATACATTTATTTTTTGAAGTCTTTATTATTTCAAAGGAATCCACTTTTTTGCTTCCTTAAATCCATTGGTTTTATTGAATTAAGCTATATTCAATATACCAGGGAACCAAAAGTAGATGGACAGGAATGAACACAAACCCTATTCTACCTTCTGTCCACCTTCTTTTGATTCACCCTGTACTTAAAATCAAATTCATCAAAATCCAATTGAATAAACAATCTTTAAAATTGTTTCACTTAACAATTGTTAGTTAATTTTTACTACAATGGAGATCTCCAGAAGGTTTTCCATGCTTGAGAAATACAGCCAGTGGTGTAGTTAATGATCATGTAGCCTGGTGTAAAGCTCAAAATGTTGTCCTGGAAGTGATGTCATGCCTGGCCTTTTTAAAAAAAGAAAAAAGAAAATTGGGGGAAACCTGCTTCCCCTTCCCCAGCAGCTTGTCACCAATCATTCTCATGGGTCAGTTGTGAGTTAAGAAAATCTACCTTTTCTTCCATAAGCAGTTGGTATTTTCATTTTCTGGTTAATAGACCATGAAGTTTGATAGAGTACAGATATCCCAATTGTTTAACTGCAGTTTGCATTAAATAACATTTCCGTGATATATAACTTAATGGTATTACTCACACATACCCCATTTTTCCTAATTTTGACCACTCTTGTGAAGCTCAGTTCCCCCCCAATGCTTGCTAATCAGTACAACTGCCACCCTCTGCACCCCCTTAGTTATGCCACTGAATGCAGCATGAGCCATTTTGGTGCCACTGTTCCTTCTAGCACCAGGAAGCACTGAACTGGGCCACCCATCATGATAAACTTCCTTAGTCAGGATAAATTAAGATGCAACCTGTTATTTCTAATCCTGCAGTTCATAATAGAATCATACTCCTGCCTATTCCTGATTGCTTGTCATCTATAAGCTGTACCTGCTGAATTTTTCACTATATAAATGTTACAGGAATTTTCTGCCAGCAACAGATTTGGGCCAGCATGTTTTGGTTCCAGCAGTCATCATTTCGAGAAATACAATCAAATGGTTGTCTGACTCTTAAAAGATTATTGTGCCTGGTGCAAGACACTCATGCACTTACTATAGCTTGCCAAACTATGATTGACAGTTTGCACTGCCTTAATTTGTTTATATAAACTCTCTTATCAAATCATTGCTCATAAGGAAAGGAAAAGAAAGAAAAAAGCACTCTCAGATCTGCTTCAGGAGAAAAATAGCAAGACAAAGTTCAAGACAGGCAGAATAATAAAATAAATCATTTATCAACTTGGCAGCAGAAACTGCTGAAGAGGAATAGGCCAGTGATTGCCTATGATTGCACTTTGTGTCCAACTAAGGCTACAATCCAGAGTAACAATCCAGACTAGCTTACACCAATGTAGTTATGGTGCCAGCTATGGGAAATGCATAGAGCAATCCAGAGTAACCCTACAATCCAGAGTAACTACGGGAGCACGTAAGAGACATTTACGTTGATGTAGTTATGGCACCACCTAGTGAAAATCTATGGGAAATTCATATTTCAATCCAGAGCAAATTGTTCTTACATTGGAGCAAGGACTCCCCGTAGTTACTCTGGATTACACCCTAAGTGCTTCTTACATCTTCCCGTAGTTATTCTGGATTGTAGGGACAATCCCTACAACATCTAAACTCACCCCCCTTGGTATAATACAGCTAGATAGCCATTGGGTAATTGTGATAGCTTCACTACCATTTCTTTCACTGCAGGTTTCCATTAAAGTCATTACTACAAGAAACAGGTATATTATACATGTTGAATTTGGAAGGATGGGAAATAACTACTTGTCATCCATAAACATGAGTGCAAATTTAGACAAGTCACTGGCCATCATATAACCCAGTAAATTGTTCTGAGGGCAGCTAATGTTATTGAGAAAGGATGGCCAAACTTGCTTAACATTAACAATCTTCATAAATGATAAACTTCAGAGATCTGAAGCCTGAGAGTTGCAATATTTAAGAAGCATTTAAATTATTAAATGTATTTACTCACCATGAACATTAAACTTACATTTGCATCCACTGGACTTAGCTTATACCTAGTAAATAATTATAAAGCTTAAAATATTTTATTTAGCTTTTAAAATTAATTGTGATGCAAAAAGGATCATAACCATAAACAACAAAATCAGATTAACAAAAGTTGTACATTAATGTCAAACAGCCACCTGTAACTCCTCAGCTGCTGTTTGGCCACCCCTGATATATAAGATTCTTTAAAAGTGTTGGTGTGGTAGTTAAAACTGCTCAGTTTCTGAATAGGAGTACTATCAGAGAACAAAGACTCCTGAGGAGAAAACATCTTCCTATGGAGTCACATGGAGATATGTTTTGCCCATCATCCAAGGGGGGATCTCAACGACACACTTTTACTTAGTTTCATATCAGTGAAAGCTTGCCAATTGTTTTTATGGGAAAATCTAGCAGAATTAACGCATCGTTGTGGGAGTAAAATTTCAAGAGTATTTGTTGGTGTCTGGCATGGCTGAGCACTTGTGGGCATTGGGCACTGGCACTTGGTGGCGGATACTGGGCACCTTTGGGTAACAACAGACACCAGGTACCAGAGGGAAGCAGGAGGCCATGGCAGGCAGCAGCAGGATCTGGCAGGTTTCCCTATTGGGCATCTCTATCAAGCACTATCTGGCTGCACCAGGCACCACCAGGAAGTGGGCAGTGGGCACCAGCAGTCACCACCAGGCAGTGGGCATTAGTACACAGGGGGCACCAGCTGGTAACACTGGGCATCTCTATTGGGCACTGGGCAGCACCACAGGGCACCATTGGGCACTAGGCACCACTGGTCACCAATGGGGACCCCTACTGGGCACCAAACACCACCAGGCAGCAGGTATAGTCCACCAGACCCCAGGTGCCAGGCGGAACCTGAATATGCATCCTTACAAGGCACTAGGTGGCACTGGACAGTGGATAGCACCAGGCATCCCTACTGAGCACTCAGCACTACTGGGCACCATGGACAGCAGCATGCAACACCAGGCAGCATATGGCACCAAATTGGTTCTTATTGGGTCTTTACATCACAGAAGGAATATGCTCCCCAAATTTCATGCTTCTAGGTCCAGGGGTTGAGATTGTGCTTTGATGATTCAGCAATTCTTCAATGTTTAGTAATAGGGATGAAAATGTGTTGCACCCTATTCACTCCCTTCTGGTTGGAATTTCCCAAAATGGGTTCTTAGTGGGTACCTACGTCATGGAAGGGACACCCTCTCCAAATTTCATGCTTCTACGTCTGGCAGTTTTGGCTGGGCATTGATGAGTCAGTCAGTCAGTTGTCAATTTTATATACGTATATAGAGAAAGAACAGCACAAAGGATCATGTGACAGGGAAGATAAACAGCCTTCCTTTCCTGAAAGAGTACGTCTGGACCCACACTGACAACGATCCGAGATCCTACAGACTAGAGGGAAGCAATATGTTTCTGTGGGCTAAGACACACCGCAGTCCTCTGAGGGTCTTTGCAGTACATGCATCTCCCCTCTTCACCACTCTTCGTAATTACATGCATTTTGCTAGGAAGAAATGGTCCACAACCTGTAGTCAAAATTCCTCCCATGATAATAGCACAGAGGGCAAATTTTCATATTGTTTTTGAAAAAAATTGTAGTACAATGCTTTTTCCAGGCCATGTTGGTCATGGTGTGGTTTGAGTGGAAGTGTTTCTGCATTGTGGCAACTTTTTGAATTTCACAACTAGACAGAAGGAACAGTGGCAGAATGCAATGAAATTCCTGAAAGCATATTTTGCACAATCCTTGATCCTGGCTCCTACAGCCTACTTTATTATTTCCCAAAATGGGCTAAAAAAAGCATTTGCTTATAGTTGCCTGCAAAAGTTCAACACTGAAGGCAGAAATCCATTTCCCATGAGAAGACACATTTTTCTCATGATAATCAGCATGCTTTGTGCCTTAATCAGCAACTCTCTGGGGTATTATAAATGTGGTAGTAACAGTTGTCAATGCTTTACGCTTAAACAGATGACAATCTAATAAGCTATTATAAGCCATGCTGTGTTTAATTATACTGTGCTAACCTCCTGACATTTTCACTATAATGCATTGTAGCGACATCTGTAAATGACTCCATCATGATGAGTACGTCCCACCAAGTCCCTAGACTGAGGTTAGACAGCTGCTTCTGAATTGTTCAGTTTGCCATCAGCTTGTATAGCCCGATCAATTCCTAGCAAGCTGAACACAGATGCAAAACTAGGAGCCTACCCACCCACATATTTGTGCAGACTGGTATGTAGAAGCATCCCCTTGCCAGGCTGTGATTAGGTTAGATTTACTTAAAGAAGATGGTGATGGATTCAGGCAAGTGAGGAACTGAAATCAGCCTACCTGGAAGATTTGTTGTACATTGAACTGAGCTAATAATGTATGTGATGCATTTGGAATTATCAGGAAGAATATTAGGAGTGGAGTAAATTGGGCAGAAGGTTTGGTCTAGAGTTTGAGCCACTGTTAATTGTCTGAAGATAACATCTGAAGCACCATAAGCTGTGAAAGGAACCTGGCCTGTATGAGTGTATGCGAAGATAAGAAAGTCAGCCATAGCTGAGTCTGTTCCATAAGTCAAAACAGACGCCAGAGTAGAGAGATCAGATGTCAAAGCAACCTCAGATTGTGAACTGTCTGTCAATTGTAAAAGCTTCTCAATAGTTAGAAGCCTGCTCATGTAAACCACCTTGAAATAGAGGAGAGGAAATGACCTGAAAGGTGATATATATGTGTTTGTTTTGTGCCGCAGTGGAGAATCTGAGGCTGGATATTCAACATGTTGTATAAGTAATTCTGAAAGCACTACCTGGAAGAGTCTCCTCTTTTTCCCCCTATCTCTTGCTTTCCTGACTTTCAAGATATCTTAAGGATCCGACCCTATCCAGCTTGTCAGCACTGATGCAGTTATGACAGTGGGGCACACACTGAATCCTGAGGTAGGGGGAACACTCATGGAGGCCTCTTGAAGGTAGTTACTTCTACCCTCTTGGGTGCCTCTTATTACAACCACATTTATAATACCCCAAAGCTACGCTTTGCCTGTATTGGTGCTAGAATGTTGGATAGGATTGGCCTTAACAGCTGTTAATGTTTGAGTCCTTCAAAATGTACTTCTTTCATTGAATGAGCTTTTGCACTCCCTTTTTTTATGAAGTGATATTTCTTGATATCAAGTGGTACCACAAATATGCATATACTGCTACCTTGTCTATGAGTAATTTCATTCCATGACCCTATTTGTTGGCACAGAACTATCAAAAAGCCTATCAGATTAAAGAATTGTTCAGCATTCCTTTCAGCCCAGTTCTGCACCATATATTTAACAGCATTTCACACTGATATACCTGAAGACAAGATCAGACTGAAGTTAGGGATTGGGGCAATTTCTTCCTTTCATTCCAATATCAAGTGTGAGAACCAATTTCCAATGCCATAACAATGATAGCATTAAAATAGAAAGTGCTTCACTTAGTTCTCCTATCCAAAGTTCCAACATCCTTCCTCTGTCCTCTGGGCAGGCTCCTCAGGTCTTTGTGCATGAGGCAAAAGCCTCGGCCATAGGAAACAGAGGGTGCCCCACTCCTAGATGACCACAGGACATTAGGAGGCAGTTCCTTAGGTATTCTGGTACCTTGAAGTCAAGAGCTTTAAAGGTCAAAACCAAAACTTTGAAATGAACTGGTGGAAGGTGCAGCAGGAATAACATTGGTCTGATGGAGTCAAATCACCAGGCTCTTAAGGTCACTTGGGCCATGACATTTAACACTCATTACAGTTTCTGGACAGTTTTTAAGGGAAGACCTGCAAATAGTTTGTTACAGTATTCAAGTCTTGATGTCACCAGGGCATGAACTACTGTGCCCTCGTTCACTGTGTCTGGTGTCACAGGTCTTTCTGTCTGAGGTATAGATGAAACAGGTGCAGTACTTCATCTGGGTAAAAGTTCCCCTGGCTGGCATGGTCACATAGTAATAGCTGTAAATCTGCTTTTGCACAAGTAGAATCCTATTCCAGATAAGCTGATAATCTAACACCACAGCCATGGTTCTTTGAACCATGAAACATCTGTTTTATTCAGACTGAATATCAGCTTGCTAACCATTATCAGTCCCTAATTTACTTGGCATCCATCAATCTTGAAAAACTATGGTATCGTGCTCAACGCTGTACGCGAAGCACAAAGGCCTGGGTAGATTGATATGGAGGATAAGCTGTTACCCAAGCAGAAAATCCCCCCTCTCCACGCCACTGAAATAGTCCAGTGGAATGGCAGAGCCAATACAATTGGTTCCAGCTGCGTCGCAGGGCTGGGCTAAGGACAGGAGCTCACCCTGTCTTGTGGAGACCCAGGTCTCGATCCCTGGCCTTCTGGTTAACAGGCACAGTATCTTAATCACATGTGCCACCCACAGCCCTAACCAGTCCCTAATTACCTATAGGAATTGCTGCAGGTCCTGACACCCTCCCTGGAATTAGATGATATCAAGATATAGAGCTGGGTATAATCGCATATTGATAATACCCAACGACAAACTCTGGATAACCTCCCCTGCATACGTATGTAAACCTTAAACAGCATGGAGGACAGAATTAAACCATCTGGCAACCCACACACCAAAGGAAAGGGTGCTGAAGAGGTATCCTCCAGCAACCTTGAAGTATACCTATGATCTGTTGGCCAAAAAGGATCAGAAGCACCACAACATAGCACCTTCAAGTCCAGATATAGCCAACTAGCCCAGTGCTGAAAGCTACTAAGTATAGCAGGACCAACAGGGATCTACTCCTTTGCTCAGTTCCCAATTGCAGATCATCCACAGGAGAATTAGTTTTCATTCCAAAGCCCAGTCCAAAGCTGGATTGAAAGATACCCAAGTTATACAAATAAAGCTTTTCATGTTCTGGAGTTGTAAAAAGGGAAAAACAATAATGTAACCTTTCAAGGCACAACAGCATTGCAGGAGATAGGCTGAATAAACCTAGAAGTAGGTACCATGCAAGAAGGGTAGACAGCAGCTTCTGAACACTGCATTTTACCCATTGCATCTAGCAGTTATTTTTTGCATTAGAATCTCCTTCTCAGTGTTTGCTACTAAAACAAGAGTGCCTGTACTGCATTGCAAACACTGTTATAGATGTTATACAACATAATTATGTATTAATACACATGCTCATTAAGATACCTTGGAATTTTCTTTGGTGGGATTCAATTTGCAATGTCTCAAAATAGGCTTTGGGACACTGAGGAATTGTGTTCCCAACCCCAGAATGAAAAATGAAATGTCACTCTTGAGTAAACCAACTTTAATTGAGGTAGAGAGATGTGCAGCTACCCAGAATTGCTTGAAAAAAAGATTTGAAGTGTGGGACTATTGGCACAATCCAGAGTAACTATGGGAGCACGTAAGAGACATTACGTGCATCCGTAGTTACTACACCACCTAGTGAAAACCTATGGAAAATTCATATTGCAATCCAGAATAACTTGTTCTTAGTCTGGAGCAAGGACTCCCTGTAGTTACTCTGGATTTCACCCTAAGACATTTTGTAGGCATGTGAACATAAGTGACTCGCTGATAGATATAAAGAACAATTCAATCAAGCTTTCTCTGGTATTAGTTTCCATGAGGAATTAGTTTCCATGAGGTCATGAGGAGGAACCTGTCACCCAACCCATTATCTTGTTCTCTTCCTCAAGATCAGAGGTTCTCAAACTTTTTACCACCAGGCCCACTTTTGAGACCTGGTTGAGATCCACCAGAAGTTCAATTTAGGCTTCAAACATAAGCAGCAATCAGCCTAAGAAAGGTTCCATTATACAACCTGTCAAGCACTTGTTTTACAGGTCAACGCAGATTGCAGACTTGTATTCTTCTCCAATCAAACATCTGCCATCCCATTCCATCTTCCCACCTATTCAGGGCAAAGAACCATGCCTCTCCCACTGGGAGCCTGCTCTTTCCAGTAGGACTGTACCCTGTATTTTCAGTGGCAACTGAACTTGGTGCTACACAACCCACTTGAAATTGGCTAGTGATCCACCACAGTCTGAGAAATGCTGCTATAGATCTTTATGCCTGTGATCAGATATATTACTTTGCTTATTTACTTCACCCCCTCCAGGAAACATATGCTATATTTCCTGCTCCAGTGTCAATCAAAGGAAACATAAAAGATTTCACTCAGATTGCTGGCTCAAAACTTTTTAAAGGAGCACCTTGGAATTGTGGCCATCCAAGGGACATTTATTACCTTACACATGGAATGTGAAGTTATATTTTTTATTCCAGGTATTGTTGGTGCAAAAAGTGTAAACTGGAGAGAGAATTGAAACAACTGCATGGACACACAAGCAAATGAAAGTTTTTTTTCCAGAAATAAGATTTATCCATGGCATGTTTTGGGATTTCAGTGACATAATGTTCAATATGTAGCAACCAGGTCCTAAAACATGCTCTGGAATCATTAGCATGATGGGATCATTAAAGCAAATGGGGACAGAAGAGGATAGGAATTTTTAGGAATCATGAAAGCATTTCAGCAGGCATTTCTCAAGATGCACCTGTAAACATCTCATTTTTTAAACACTTAAAGGCAGAAGAGACCTGACATTTATTGCCCACTGCTTATACTATAGATCTATTTCAGCAGAATGTAAGTTGCCTTATATCACCTCAACTCTGCTAATATTCCTTTGTCTGCAAAGCATACCCAGAGTTGACACTTGTGTTCAGCAAGATGAGCGAGGGAATCTCTGCTCTGTGTTGTATATTGCTGCTGTCTATTATAAAGCTTGCAATAAAGGAAGGGGTACTCTAACCCTGAGTATCTAAGTACACTGCAATCATTCTTCACAGACAAGCATGAGTCTCTGATCCTACAGATTTTGCAGGCAAATGGCATGCATCTTTTCCCTGCCTCTGTTAACCTGAGTCACAGAATACCATGCGCCATAAAATCCCATCAAACCAAACAGCGAACAGTGATCCGGTTCAGTGCTCAGGTCAGGCAATTCTGGGTCATGCATTTGACAGGAAAGCTGCACTATTTGGCAGGGGAAGGAGTAAATTTAGGAAAGCATTTAATCTACTGATTCACTTGGAAGAAGAGATCAGCATCTCTAAGTTTACAAAGAATGGCTTGACATGCATTTTACATGGTCAGAGTCTGACGCATTTGGAACATAGGGGAATTTTTTGCACTTCACCAACAGGAATAGACATGCTGGATTCTTTCCAAAGTATCATCCTGAAGCCTGGCTATACTGAGCTGCTGGCATGCAGCCTGCAGTACTGGCTGCTCAGTTTTCTGCGATGTTGTCAAACACTAACACACTGTAGCATAACAAATAGAACTCAATTTCAAGGTAGCACCAATTAGCATCTGCCAGCTTCGATGCATTTAGTGATCCCAAGAGAGTTCTCTTCATCCCATGTGAAATCTCTTCCACGAGGACTCCAAATTGTCCCCACACCACACCATCATAAGTCCCAACAGGATAAAATTCTGCAGTGTTTTAAGTATAATTAAACTGATAGTGTGACACAAAGAGCAGCCTTGCTTGCCTTTCCCACCCCGGCAATTATTCTTACTGCGTGCCTTTCCCACCCTGGCAATATAGCGATTATAGCCCTGAATTCAACAGAGCAAACAGACTCAATCTCTTAAATAAGCGAGTCACACAATTCCCAAACAAAAATGACATGAATCCCAGGAGTTGCAGAAAAAAATTATAAAACCAGACAAAGCTGCCTACCCACCAGAGAAAGCAAGTGGAGGAGTACAGAATTCTATTCATACATGTGATCAGTGAGGGAAGATTAAAGGGATCGTGGGCTAAGAAAGTTAAATGAAGAATAGTATCAGGAAATTAGATTAAGAAGCTCACATGTGCACATTAACATAGGTATCTAAGGCATGATTCACACAGTGCTCTGATGGTAACAGAGCAAAACAAAAAGACAGCAGAGCAAACATCTGCAAAGACGAGAGACCAGCAGCTTGACAGTTGTGTTTTGCAAAACAATGGAGAATGCCTGCCTGTGCGCTGGTACAAAGTAGCTATCAGCACATGCTGGGTCTCTCTTGGCACAAAATAGCTGACAGCAAATCCTACATCTCAGTCCCAGGGCAGCATCTACCTCTGAGCCTCTGCCAGTGAAAGAAAAGGAGAGGATTCTCAGCATCACAAAAGGAAAACAGAAACAAAGAAAGCAACTTTGTGAGCTTCCACTTACCAGCAGGTTTTTCTTACCAGCAGATCCTCAGCACCTTCCTCTGCCTGCTCCACACGTACAATTAGCAGCAGGGCTAAACGAGGGGCTCTGAGTGTTTCTATGGAGTTTGAGATTCGGTTCCTTGACTCTGCATGAGGAGACTGCAGCTCCGCTGGAATCAGCTGGAGGTCCACATGCACAGAAAGTCTACAAATCTGATCTGCCTCAGTGTGCTGCTGAGAGTGTGATGCAGCCAGCCAGCCAGCTTTCAGCTCACATCTGGGCAGTGAGCATTCACGCACACGTACATACCCCCGACAACATGTTTGCCTGTGCAAATGATTGCACAAGCCCACCACCTGTTTTCACCTTTTTCCACATAGACATTCATTTAGGTTTTGATGGGACAATATCTGCTGCAGCTATAGACAGGACATTGGGGCTGTGAGAACATAGCCCATAGACACTGCTTTGGGAAAACTTGGTAGGTATATAGTTTCTGTATGTATTCAGGCTCTGAAGGCAACTTCAGGTGTGCACTGACCACATCAGAAGATGTACCGGTATTTATTATGTATATCATTTAGCATTACTCGTACAACCATATGTGTGTAACAGTCTGCTAGTTACTGATTGGCAAGATGTATTATTTCTCATTTTTTTAATGTAAAACTCATTAACCTGATGCTATGGATTCTACCAGAAGCTTATTCTGTTAATATACTTTACAAAAAGTTTGTTCACAGTGCAAGACATGCCTTTTCAGAAGTAAGTCTCATTCTGTCTGATGGGACTTATCCCCTTGTAACTGCGATTACAATCCTAATGCTTAGTTAATTCCACCACAAGTCTTGGCACAAGTCCCATGCTGGTGATATCGCAAAAGTGCTGTAAAGCACTTCTATGACACTCCTGGGTGTTGGGGGGGGGGGAGTGTTAGGCCATTGCAGAGGCATGCATAAGCCTACCCACACCACCACAGGAATGGGGAAACAGGTGAGTTATGCTGGCCAAAACTGGTTAGGATTGCACGCTTGCTATTTGGCAGAACTGGCCCAACTGAGTTTGCTGCCCAGTGCCACTTCTTACTAGGGGAGTTTCAGGGAGAGCAGTTGCACTACAAGCTTTAGGAGGGCAACAAGCTGCGCTTGACACTAGTGGCTAAAATTGTGAAACACCAAGTCTGTATGAATGATAATATCATCATGATATCTTTGGAAAGGTAATTTAATGCAGAATGCTATGAAACTGCCTTGGGAGGAACATTGGAAGGATATATATCAAACATTCTGGCCAGTTAACCAGAAAATGGAAACACAAAAGTCTACGTAACAAAAAGTGTATTTTCTTAACTCAAACTTTCCCATGATATCGATTGCTCTTAGAGCTAATGAAATGTAATTCCAATACTGCATGGAGCTAAGAAGGTGTTAATATGAAACAGCTCTTAGTACATATATTGTATGCAGTATATATATCATTATACAGTTACCCATTCCAACTGGGTATACAGGTACCTCTAAGTGATGCTTCTCTTATATTTAGTAAGGAAAGAATAACCCATTGCTCTCTCTCCTCCCCTCAGTTTCCCTAACTAATAAGGGACTCAATTTTCATTTTTTACTTAATTAGATTTGATTCTGTTGTTTCAAGGGGACAACAAAATATTCATTGACTTCAGATAGCAAACAGCTTCTTTAGCCTAGCCACTAGCAGAGCAAATGGGTGGTGAACTGCTGAGGAGGAGGAGGAGGAAGATTTTCCCAAATTTTCTTTTTTTTAAATTCTCAAGAATAACATTACTTCCAGTTATGAAATCACTTCTGGAGCAACATTTTGAGCTTTTAACCAGGCAACATGATCATTAGCTTATGCCACTGCTAGTGTCATCATTGCTGGGGGGACGGGACGGTAATGCATGCAATCCTCCTAATAAAAATGGAAAAAGCTTTTTATATCCTTACCACACCCCAGCCTCACGTGCCACTTAAAAAGACCACTCCCACTAAATTTTTTATATATCCCAATAATGATTGGAGCACTAGGGGCTGTGACACCCAAGCTGGAAGAATGGCTTCAACAGATTCCAGGAAGTACATCAGAACACTTGATCCAGAAAAGCGCACTGCTAGGAACAGATAAAATACTGCGCAGAACCCTCAAACTCCCAAGCCTCTGGTAGAGGACCTGAGATTGAGGATAACATACATACACCACCCGTGGAGGGTGAGAAAACTATATACTGTATATAGTTTATTATATATATTATCTACCCTGGGCCTGGGTAGATAAGGCCCAGAAGACAGCCCTAGTGATAGATATAGCAATACTGAATGACAGCAACATCAGGAAGAAAGAGCATGAAAAGGTGGGAAAGTATCAGGGTTTGAGGAAAGAAAGATGTGAAAAGTGAAGGTGAATGTGATCCCAACTGTGATTGGAGCACTAGGGGCTGTGACACCCAAGCTGGAAGAATGGCTCCAACAGGGAGTACATCAGGGAGTACATCAGAACGCTCAATCCAGAAATTTATATATCCAGATTTATATATATCCTTTATATAAACCGAGCACAACAGATGGCACGCTGGGTGCAGCACTACTCTGAGCTATACTCCAGAGAAAATGTAGTAACTGAAGAAGCATTAAACAACATTGAGTGCCTGCCTGTCTTGGAGGAGCTCAACAGTGAACCAACTTTAGAAGAACTAAACGAAGCCCTGGATTCCCTTGCTTTTGGCAAGGCACCCGGGAAAGATCACATCCCTGCTGAAGTTCTGAGGTGCTGTAGAGGGACCATATCCACTGAACTGTAGGAGATATTCTGCCTTTGTTGGAGGGAAGGTGGAGTACCACAGGACATGAAGGATGCTAATATTGTCACACTGTACAAGAACAAAGGCGACAGGGTTGACTGCAACAACTACCGTGGCATCTCTCTTCTTAGTGTTGTAGGGAAGCTGCTTGCCCGTGTCATACTGAAGAGGCTTCAGGTGCTTGCAGAGAGAATCTATCCTGAATCACAGTGTGGATTTCGAGCCAACAGGTCCACCACTGATATGGTATTTTCCCTTCGACAGTTGCAAGAGAAATGTAGGGAACAAAGACAGCCACTCTTTGTAGCCTTCATAGATCTTACAAAGGCTTTTGATTTGGTTAGTAGGGATGGCCTTTTTAAAATCCTCCCCAAGATTGGATGCCCACCTAAGCTCCTCAACATCATCAGGTCCTTTCACGAGGACATGAAGGGCACTGTAGTTTTTGATGGCTTAACATCAGACTCCTTTCACATCCGAAGTGGAGTGAAGCAGGGCTGCGTCCTCACACCAACTTTATTTGGGATCCTTTTTACAGTCATGCTGAAGCATGCTTTTGGAAACGCAACAGAGGGAATCTATCTCCGACCAGATCAGACGGAAAACTCTACAATCCTTCCAGACTAAGAGCAAAGTCCAAAGTCCAGCTGAAATGCTTGCGTGAGTTCCTCTTCGCCGATGACGCTGCTGTTACTGCTCACTCTGCCGAAGACCTTCAACGACTTATGAACCGTTTTAGCAAAGCCAGCCAAGACTTTGGACTAACAATCAGCCTGAAGAAAACACAAGTCATGGGTCAGGGTGTGGATCCACCTCCCTGTATCACAATCTCTGAACATGAATTGGAGGTTGTCCATGACTTTGTGTACCTTGGCTCAACTATCTCTGACACTCTCTCCTTAGACTCTGAGCTGAATAAACGCATTGGTAAAGCGGCTACTACATTCTCCAGGCTTACAAAGAGAGTATGGCTTAATAAGAAGCTGACGGAACATACAATGATCCAGGTCTATAGAGCTTGCGTCCTGAGCACACTCTTGTACTGCAGTGAGTCTTGGACCCTTTATGCATGGCAGGAGAGGAAGCTGAACACCTTCCATATGCGCTGTCTCCGATGTATTCTTGGAATCACCTGGCATGACAAAGTCTCAAATGACACAGTATTGGAACGTGCTGGAATCTCTAGCATGTTCACACTTCTGAAACAGCGGCGTCTACTCTGGCTTGGGCATGTCGTGAGAATGTCTGATGGTCGGATTCCAAAAGATCTCTTATATGGAGAATTAGTGCAGGGAAAGCGCCCAAGAAGGAGACCACAGCTGCGATACAAGGACATCTGCAAGAGGGATCTAAAGGCCTTGGGAATGGACATCAACAGCTGGGAAACCTTGACCTCTGACCGTTCAGCGTGGAGGCAAAAGACCCAGCATGGCCTTCTCCAACTGGAAGAGACACTTGTTCGGCAGGCTGAAGCAAAGAGACAGACCCGAAAGCAGCGAAACCTGGGGCCTGGGCAGGGGACGGAATTTATTTGTCCTCAGTGTGGAAGGGATTGCCACTCGCAAATTGGCCTTTCTAGCCACACTAGATGTTGTTTCAGGACCTCCAATCAGAGCACGATACCATAGTCTTTCGAGACTGAAGGATGCCAATAAATAAATAAATAAATAAATAAATAAATAAATAAATATATATATATATATATATATATATATATATATATATATATATATATATATATATATATATATATATATATATATATATATATATATATATATATAAAGAGAGCTGAGCCTCTCCCACCTACATAGCCATAACCTTTGTGTTATGATCATGCTAGAGCAGTGTTTCTCAAAGTGGGGGTTGGGACCCCTTTGGGGGTCACCTAGAGCTTTCCTGGGGATCGCCTAAAGACTTCTGGTGCAGGGGGCCAGGTCAGGCTTGCCAGACCTCCGGCTGTAGCTGTGCACGCACTGGGGCTGACTGACAGCCTCACAGCCCAATCCTATGCATGCCTACTCTGAAATAAATCCCATTGTATTCATTGTGTGCATAGAACATACATTTCATTTGTAATAATGAAAATACATCCTGCATATCGGATATTTACATTACGATTCATAACAGTAGCAAAATTACAGTTATGAAGTAGCAACGAAAATAATTTTATGGTTGGGGGTCCCCACAACATGAGGAACTTATAAAGGGGTCACGGCGTTAGGAAGATTGAGAATCACTGTGCTAGAGAGAGACAATGAGATGTAACCCTAAAAGAGAACCATATATGGATTAAAGTCCAAATAGCACACAAATCAATTTAAGTCTCAAGCCTGGCTCTAAACTAATGATTCCCAAACGCTTTAGCAATGAGACCTAATTTTTAAAATGGCACTCTATTAGGACTCACATAGGTTTAAAAGACCTGAAAAACAGAAAGCTATAATTTTAATTAAAATTTAATTAATTTCAATTAATAATTTATTTTTATTTCTTTACAAGTAACTAAAAACAAGATGCTCCAACATCAACCTATATTTACTGGTATACTATATATGCTGGGACTTTGCAGGGCAATTAGCAGCAATCTGATTTTTGAAAAGCCTCAGGCTTGAGGCAATTACCCCTAGTTATTGATCATTCTACCAAAGGAGACTTTGCTTTGTTGGTACGGGACCCACCAAAAATCAGGCCATGATCCAACAGTGGGTCCTGACAAGTGTTATGGAAATCACTGCTTTAAACCAATGCACTATTCCTGTGATTTTCAACCAGTGGTTGAAACAACTTTTCAACCACTGGTGGTGCTATGAATTTTCAACCACTGGTGTGCCACAGATAGCCTTCAGGTGTGCCGCAGGAATTTGGAGATTGATATTCATTAATAGGAAAACTGGGGACAGTTGTTTTATGCCTTGTCAATTATAAAAACAATTGATGGTGTGCCTGGAGAATTTCAGTGCCTTGTTAAGAGTGCCGTGAGATGATAAAGGTTGAAAATCACTGCGTGACTATTCAAAAATAGAAGCTTCTGTTCCCTGGGGACCTTTGCAATTACAATGTCATGGGGTATAAGGAATACACTTCCAGAGGATACATATTAGCAGTGAGTCATTAGCTCAGTTCAATCCACCCCAAAGTGGCAGCCTAGATCAGCAGACAAGATGATTCACTTTTAATACTACAAAGTCAATTTTTTCCCTGTGGCCTGGAAAAACACTTTTATCTTTCTCTATCTCACAAAGATAAAGAGGCATTTTAGGGTCCTCCCTAAAGCAACTCCTGTATTCGCTCAAGAAGGAGTGAAAGCAGAACATGCAACATTACTGGACGTTCCAATTTATCTGACCAAAAATGATCTTTTAGGCCAGTTCACAGGACCATTCTGGTGTAGATCGATGGGTTAGCTAGATAGATAATAATCTGGGTTGAGTAGATGCCAGTAACAGAATTGCTATGTATCTGTGTCACATACATTTTATGTACCAAACATAAAATACATTTTATGTACCAAACATACATTTTATGTACCACTTCCATGATCTTCATGCTTTTAAGAACAGGTGGTTTCTATAATAACTTGCCTACGGGTGTAATCCTGAGTAACTACGGGCAGTCCTTGCTCCGGTGTAAGAACAATTTGCTCTGAATTGCAATATGAATTTCCCATAGGTTTTCACTGGGTGGTGCAGTAACTACGGGTGCACGTAGTCTCTTACGTGCTCCCGTAGTTACTCTGGATTGCAGGGTACATGATCCTTTCTTCAAATTCTCCAGTTGTGCTGTGATGATTGGGCTCCCCTGTTCCTCTCATTTTTTCCATTAGTTCCTGTTAGGGGATAGCATGATTGCTCTCTTTCAGTAGAGGGACTTTGCTGAGACACCCTGAGACCACTGGCATTACGGAAAGACCATGTATGCAAGGTAGATGCGTTATTTTGTGCTAGAAGAATTGATTCTAGCGAACCTACTTGTTCATTTTGTCATAAGCGTTTTGTTCATTTTGTCACTGGATGATCATGGCCATCCGACAAGATCAGAGGTCAGGTAGGAATGTCCAGGTAGTCATAAATGTCCAGGTAGTCAATGGATGGAAAAGTCACCTCACCACGAAGAGGTTACTTAATAGTGCTTTTCCTGGGGTGGGGGGAGAGGAAAGGTGCTGGTAGTCATCACAGGTCATCCCCATATGACTTCATTCATTAGCTGCTGGAGGGACAAGTGGAGAATGGTGCCAGTACTGAGTACCAGTGAGTAACCCCAGAAAAAAATTCTGACTGAGTCTAAGGATGCTTTTGTGTGGTTTGACCTGCATTGCTCAGAAAGTATGTGTGTGGTCAGATCCATCTGCCTACCAGAGGGTTTGGAAAGGTGTAATGCAAATCAGAAAGCAAACTCCCCCAAATAAATAGATTGAGTTTAAGTGCATTAAAGAATTAGAACGAAAGTGTTGTAATTTTTATGTTTTCAGCCTAAAATTACCTGCTGTAATTTTGCTAAGATCCATACCTGAACACTTCTAATACCCAAGCTGTTTTCAGGAACAACTACATTTCTCTAAGTAACTTTTTCATGTCTTAACTCTTCATCTGCTAGCTGCTCACTGAACTTGGTCCTAGTCCTTCTGCACCTCTGACTCCATGTAGAAACCATCTATGTTTTGATGGAGAGCCTGAAGAAATGGAGAACTCTTTTGCACAAAAGAGAGTCTTTTGAAAATGGTGTTTCCCTGGCTGGTTTTTGAATTCACAACCAACTTTGGCCCCTGGGAAAGGGTGGATCCAGGGACAGGAAGGAGACACAGTTGCTCCTCCTCTGATTACTGTACGTATTAATTTAATGATCTCAAATTAAGGAATTCTGCTTCCCTTGGAACTCATGTGCCAACCTAATCACAACCTTTGGAAGTACTTATCCAAAACTAGACTGCTTTTTACTTTTTACACAGTAAAAAGTGGGTGTAAGTGGGGTTTACCACCTTTACTGTTTCATTCTGGATCTGTGGGCAGAGGTGGTGGTACATTTTGTAAAGCCTTACTTGTATGCCTTACTTGTAAAGTCCTGCCGCTTGCAGTGAGTCTGGCATCACACACAGCATCCAAATTGCCAAAGGAGATGCAGCAATAAAATGTGAAATCAATAGACAATTATTGCCAGCACAGAAGCTGCCTATCAGTCAACAGTAACTCTTTGGCCACTGAGTATAAAGAAGGCTAAAAGACCACCAAGCGATCCAACAGCTCCAATCTGTGCCATTTTACAGCAGGACCACGTCTGCACTTATCAGACCTCCAGGGAGTAGTTCATTATCTGGAATGAAAGCAGGAATCTAATCAGAATGTAAAAATCGGTCCTCAAGTCAATCAGCATTTCCTACCACTGCTCTTAGCAATGTTTTGGGAAATGGGCCTCACATAATATTGCCATTACACACCAAATGCTACATGCATTACTGACAACAAAGAAAACAGCCTGACTTTAAACAATCTTTCTAAGAGCTCATGAGATGGAGGCAAGGCAAAAAACAACCATTCCTGTGGCCTTCTTTTGAAGCCAAATCAATGTCCATGTGTGAAATATGTCTGGGTACATTTTCACCTTATACGTATTTAGTTGTAATTTGAAGATGTCCAAGTACAAGGGCACCAGGGTGCCCAGGGAGCAACTGGTACAACACACTCCTCTTCCACAGCACTCCCAGTATTTTTTGCATTAATTGAGGAAGCTTGCAGAACATTCATTGATGGAAGTGGCCAGTGCCACTTTATTGGGTCCACCTGCCCTTCCTGAGTTCCAAACAGCTCTGAAACAGAGCCATACGGGAAGCAGGGGAGTCAGGCACAGACAGAGATGACACACTGGTGGAGGGGATGATATTCAGTGAGCTAGACCCCGGTTGCAATTGGAATCAGGGTGGTGCTGCACCCATGTTTCTGAAAGTGATGTGTCGATTATCCACAGATGAACAATATTTCCAAAAAATAAATGATTTGAAGCTCATAACAACCCCTCAATTATTTAAGGTAATGTCACTTCCTGCAGGTTATCTCATTTATCTCAGGAGGGTGTTTCTCTGCAGAGTTCACAGTGTGTCTATTTCAGATTGACTGCTTGTCAAAAGTACTCCTGTGATACAAGCACATCATGGGGCCAACATATGTTCGTTTCTTTGGAGGCAATCTGCCTTATCTTACAGACAATTTGGTTTCTATCACCCCTTGCATTCTCTATATCCTAATGCATATCTATGTGTCAGAACTGCATTGGCTTTTTCAAAATCATGACTTAAAAATAATGAACTGTGTGTTTTGTATTTTATGGAAGTTATTGAGCCAAACTGGCAATCTCCATGGCCCTCGCGATATTCTTAAGGAGTCAGATAAAACTTGCAGTTTTCTCACTTAACACAGGAGTGGGAAGTAGGCAATGGCTGGACACAAACAACACACAGGTATCTTTTGTGTTATGTTCTCCAGAACTTTGTTCAATATATATGTACTTCTGCAGTAAATAATGCTTGGAATATTTGTTCATGATGATGATGTGCTATTTCACAGTCGCCAAGTGTTTGACTGGAATTGGCTCTACTATGATTCGGTTCCTATCCAAGGAACTAGGAATCATAAAGGTATCATCTCAATATGTGTGACGTTCCCAGGAGCGCTATTTTTGCAACTGGGTAGCTGTGATCTTCTGGCAGCTCATTAAGTTCAGATGTTCCTGGAGACTTGATGGAATTGCTCCAGTATTGGAATCACAGTGGCATTCTTTTCCCAGATTCTCTGAATTTCTGTTTGCAAGTCCTTATACCGCAAGATTTTCTCATGTTCTTTCTCTTGCAGTCAACAATCTATGAGTATTGCAATGTCAATCCAGACCTGTTTTTCCTCAACCACAGGAAAAATGTATTATGGTGTATTATGTATTATGGTGTATTATGTTCCAAGTAGTGGTTGGTTTGAAGTCCCACAGGATTTTGGTCTGTTCATTCTGGACTATCTATTCTGGTCTGTGGTCCCACCAGTTCTTGGTTGTGAGTAGGTTGTACTTTTTGCATAGATTCCTGTTGTATCCTGGCAGCCACTTTGTTATGTCTTTCCATATAGGCCATTTGGGTGACCTTTCTGCAGCCACAGATCATGTGTTCCACTGTTTCTTCAGCAGCCTTGCGCAGCCAGCACTTGCTGTCTTTCTGGCTCTTGTTTACGTTGCATCACATTTGTTCACAGTGCTTGCTCTTGGGCTGCTAGTAGCCTGGCTTTCTGTTTCTTTATTTAATGTCCCTTTCCTTAGCCATTGCCATGTTGCTTTATTATCAGTATTAATATTCTCTTGAATATTGTTCAGGTATTGCCCATGCAGTGCCTTGTTTCACCATGTGTCTCTTTTGTTCTTAACCATCTACATTTTGTAATCCCACTTCATTTCATCACATTTTAGGATGCCTTCTTTGTGAACCTCTTTTAGGTATTCATTTTGACTTTCCCTTAAATACTCTGCCATCGTTTTTCCTCTTACACTGACCGATGGACTTGAATCATGGCCTCTCCTCCTTCCTTGTGTGGTAAATATAATCTATCTACATCTGCAGGTGTAGTGCATGGTTGATGGTTATTATTTTGGAGGTCTTTCTATCCATGTTTTCTAATAATGCAATCCTAAGCATTATCCTACTCAGAAGTCCCATTCAGTTCAGTAGTACTTACTCCCAGGAAAGTATGGTCAGGATTGTTTTGCCTGTCAGTTTGAGTTCATTTAACTATGCCAGCAGTCTATCAAACAACTGGTATGGCCCATGTATTGATGGCTTGGATGGTATTGCCAGCATTGAGTTTTGGTTTTGGAATATTCCAGCCTCTTCTGATGTATTCCTTGGCTGCCTTGGTCTTGATTTCTACATGTTTAATACTGTTCATCCTATCACCTGCTTTGTCAAAATCACATCTCTAAAGGTAGGTCATATCATCTGTTGTACCAATATGTGGAATCTAACATGTTGTAGAAATAATTGCTCGCTGTAAGTCTGTAGTAACAAAGAGAATGGTGTAAATAGGGGCTCCATCTTGGGCCCAGATTGATGGTGTACATGCAGTCATATGGCCAACTTTGACCACATTTGCACTGCATGTCCATAATTGGAATGACAGAAATGCGTGTCTCCTTTTAAGCCTGAAAGGGACCAGGAAGCTCATTGCTTTTCATTATTCATTAAACTGCCTTGGTGTCCAGTGACCATTTTTCCCTTGACCACCTGATCATTTCCGAAAATAAATTTAATCTTATCGGCTTTAGAACAGTCTATCTCTTTGATGACTATAGTAAAGAAAAGTTCTATGAAAGTGAAATTAATTTCTGCTTCTGGCATAAATTACCCCATCTAGACATTGTGAAAAGCCAATCTGAACTACCCTTCTGGCATGATCTCTTTAGGTCCAAAAGATGTGAATCAACCAGACAGATCACTAGGCAGCCTGTAGCCAGGTTCATTCAAGTTCAGACAAGGTACAGCGAGAAGTATGACCCTAACTCACAAATAATGTGTGTTCATGATGGAAGATAAAAGCTATTATGGGTTTGCAATGTCACAGGCTTTGATCATCCACATGCACTGTGTGTGGATAATAGAATACTATGAATACTATACTAGAATTCAGAATACTATGCAGTCAGGCAAATTAGTAGCTCTAGTCTAAGCACAAACACCTTTTCAAAGTAGTACCAGGCAAAGCATTTGAAACCTCGCTGGGAGAAGTTGTGTTGTGCAGGGGAAGATGGGATTCAACCATTTACTTCCTTTGCAAACCCTTCGCTTAAGCCTGAACCAGAACCATGTGAACCCTTTGTTTAGTTGCCCCAGAAAGGAATGTCACTTTCCCTCCCTAGGAACATAACAGCAGTAAAGGGATCTCAACTGCTCCAGGATCCTACTGTTACTTAAATGTGGCATGTAGTGGAACAAACTAAAGATCAGAGAGAGGGATATCCCCAGTGGTGGGCTTCAGGGAGTTCTCACAGGTTCTATAACCCTTTGATAATGAGGACCTGGGCCTGGTTCTGAGAACTGGTTACTAATGGGACATATAACCTGTTGCTCTATGGACATATAACCCGTTGTTCTATGGACATATAACCCGTTGTTCTATGGACATAGAACCTGTTGTTAATTTAGGTTACTAGGACATAGAACCTGTTTTATTTGAATCCCACCACTGGATCTCCGTCTCTCTCTTTTCACTGCCAAGGCAACAGAAAAGGTAATGGATGGGTAGCAGCCAAAAACAAAAAAGGTGTAAATTACTCTGGGACATAACCTGAGCTATGTCTGGATACTTGTGTCCATCACTACCTATATAAACACATACTACCCATGAATTTGCATGAATATTTGCATGAATGAATGGCCGTTCCATTAAAGTGATCATCCCTAGGACTGTGGATTCCAGAAGGAATCCCTAAATTTGAATGCATGCTGCAGATTTAAAACAGACCTTTGTCTCCAAATTGTTACCAATTGGGGCCATATTATATTAAGTGGTTTGTGAAATAAGATTTAGTGTCAGTCAAGGAGTTAATCTCTCTTCTGCCACACGTTTGCTGAAGTGTTTATATCAATAACTTTCTCCCATTAAGTGCCTTTTTTGGCTAATTGACTTAATTATCTATTTAGAGTAACTAGCAACAGCTTGGTGCATACCTAACACAAACACTGGCTGCCGCAGGATCCACTAACAATGCTGCAGTGCACATAAGGTACAACAGGCTTAGATAACACAGCCCGATGTGGAATTTTTCACAGTAGATTGTAAACTTCTTTTGATGTGTAGTTTGAATCATCAGAATAAATCATAATATTGAAGGGAAGGGCTGCAAAATATTGGGGGGATTTTTCTGTATATAACCAAGACAATGGGTTCTCCTATATATTTTACATCAAAACTTCAGCTATAGACTAAGGGCACAATCCAGAGTAACTATGGGGAGTCCTTGCTCCGGTGTAAGAACAATTTGCTCTGGATTGCAATATGAATTTCCCATAGGTTTTTAGTAGGTGGTACAGTAACTACGGGTACACATAATGTCTCTTACGTGCTCCCGTAGTTACTCTGGATTGTAGGGCAAGGGTGCAATCCAGAGTAACTACGGGGAGTCCTTGCTCTGGTGTAAGAACAATTTGCTTTGGATTGTAGTATGAATTTCCCATAGGTTTTCACTACGGGGACATGTAATGTCTCTTATGTGCTTCCTTAGTTACTCTGGATTGTAGGGTAAAATAGCTTAACAAGATCATGATCACAAGATTACTTTTTGTGCAGTTGTGACTATCAGTATATCCTGATCCTAAGCATATTACACAAAGGAAGTCCCACCCCCCAAAACCAAAACTATGACCACATAATGCATTAAGAATTGTTATGTAACCCATACTGTTACTTCTTACTAGACCAAAACAGGGGAATAATTGACAGGGAGTGGAGTTCTGAGGCTTTTTTCTATGACTGGAGTGCTCAGATGCTGCTTTTAAAACAGTGTTACTCTGGCCTTTCAGCCTGGGATCCCTTTTCAAACTTAAAAAATTTGTCTGGGACTCCCTGGGATGTGACATCACTGTGATGTTAGAGCTGCTCATGTCTATTTGAAAGTAAGTTCCATTGTGTTCAATCCAGAATTAGGGCAGTGAGGAGAGCCCTAGCTGTGCTGCCCCAACTATACTGTATCCACAGCAGAATGTTATGCTGAATTCAGAGAGTCAGGAAGCCTGGGCTGCTCTAGCTGCTCCAGAGCATGCTCAATAGGCACCAAGTCAGTGGCACCTGGGGAGGGCTTGCTCCTGAGGAGACCCCCCTCAGATCACACTGAACAAGGAACAGCTATAGTGCCTGCCTTACAAGGAGAACCTAATGTGACTGTCAGTAAATACAAGGGGTGAATACAAGGGGTGTCTTGGAGTGGCCTGCTGTATCCTGAGGTTGGTGGGCTGCCATGGTTGTTCCATATTCTGAGATGGAGAGACAGGGGTTGCAGCTAGGCTGGCCAAGAACTCAGACTTTTGGTCAACACTGCCATTCTTACTCTGCCTTGTCATGGACTCCTATGGATCTACTCATTACTATACCTGCTCCTGAGGTGGTGTAACTCTAAGCAGCTGGAGGAGGGAATTTCTGCCCTGGGAACAGGCTCTGGATACAGAGTAACTGCTCTGCCCTCAGCCATGTCCTCAACATGCCTCTCCTGAGCTGCCTAGGCTGGCCCAGTTAGGGAAGCCCAGGTCCATCTGACTTGGGACAGCCTATGTTGACTTAGGCTGCCCCAAGCCTTCTCTAGCATAACTGGGCTGCCCCATCATTGAATTGGGCCACCCCAGTGACTGATAGAGCAGCCCAAGTGCACTTCTGGATTGCACACTTACTTCCAGAAAAGTCCAGTACCAGATTCCAAGATGGTGGATTCCACCCTCTTGCAATCCCCCTACCTCAAGGTCATGACAAAGCCCTAGCCAAAGTTATGGCCAAAAAAACGAAAAAGCCCCCAAAGCCCCAAAATTTGCGTATCCCACCATCATCGGTTCATTTTCAATGGGCTTCAAGGCAGAGGGTAAGGCTGGGGAAGGAAACTTCCTCCTGGGGGATTTGTGGGGGTTGTAGTTCTTAGATCAGTAAGCAAACACGTTGGCTGGTGTGGAGGGTCCGGCACCTGGAGCTTGAAAGTGCTCCAGAAGGCGGAAACTGGCTCAGTAGGTAATGGGAACTTTAAAAAATGTCTTTGTAAAGCCTGGTGAGAGTCCTAACTTCTCCCTCCACTCAAGCCTCATCTCCTGCCCTCTTCCCTCTGGGGTTTTAATGCTTTTTTTTGGGGGGGGACAAGGCAGCTTTGATTTTTAAAATAATTTTAACCAGATGTCCTCTTTTTCCTATTAGCCTTGTGTCCTGGAAAAGCCTCCCTTGTCTTCCATTTCCTTGTGAGAAGGCAACATGTAGTGTGCTAGTAATTCATCAATTATATGTAATAAATTATATGTAATTTTTTAAATTTTAATAATAATCAATAAACAGTGCAATTCTAACCATGTCTCTTCAAACGTAACTCCCACTATGTTCAATGGGTCTTATTCCCAGGAAAGTGTCTTTAAGATTGCCTAACCACTTGTATTATAGACAGACAGACAGACAGACAGACATCTCATATCGTACATTTTTCTTGGGTCTTCTACATTTTGGGGGTTGTCATGTCCTCATATCCTCTTTTTTGATTATGACATACAGTAGTTAATCTGCTGATAGCCTACTTGGAATTAATAAATTATACATATTAAATTATATGTAACAATTTTAAATGTAATACTCAGTAAAACTGCATGGAATTCAGTAATATTACAGAAAGCATATGTAAGCAATATATACAAGAGTTCTGAGCTTTTATTTTGCTTTGTTCTATACTTTTTGTGTGTGTCCTTCATGGTGGAGTGGCTTCTCCTCTGTCTGATTATGACTTATGATCAAAAATAAGAAACACTTGCTGGGTTTTTAATTGATTTACTTCCAAAACATACTGAAATGGTTTAAATATAGGAACTTAAATTGAACTGGGTTTTCCGGCAGACTGAAAATCTTACTGAATTTGGGGGTGGGGGAGTTTGAGGTTATTTATTTGATTGACTTTAATGTATTTATAATTATTTATTTTAATTTGTCTGATGATGTCACTTCCAGCCATGACATCACTTTTAGTGGATCCTGGACAGATTATCTCTCTAAAAAAGAGGGTCCCAATCTAAAAGTTTTGAGAACTACTGAAGAGGGGCACCTCTTCCAAAGAGGGGCACCTTTGGGGGAGGTGGTGACTCAGTGACCAAAATGGCTAAAAATCATGGTCTTTAGGAATAATCCCATCATGTTATATACTGTTGGATAGGTAATTTGCAGCAGAATGCAGTGAAACAAATCATTTTGAAATATCTTTATTTAAATGTGTGACTAAAAAACAATGGAGGCAGAGCAATGGCACATAACCACTCCCACCATCCAGGTTGTTGCCCCGCCCACTGCATGGGGGGTGACGCGCTGGCCTCCCGCACCAGGTGATGCGAACCCTAGTGACACCCCTGTACAGATAAATCAATATATTCAGAAACCCAAAACGCATTTTGATCTATTTGCTTAATAGATTTGCCCCAAATACATCAAACTCCAGGAGAGAAACGGCTCAATACCCATTGTTATTAGAGACACTGTCAATCTTATCTCTGCAACAACAGGTAGCCCATTAGACACAGACCTGCCAGCTGCTGCTGCTCCCCAGCACCGCCGACCATTTTTTTAATTACAGCCGGGAGTTTATCATCTTTGCTGTGTGTTCTGCAATCTTTCATGCAGCGGCAACGCCTGCCTCACTTGACACACCGTTGCCTCTCTGTCGTCCTTCCAGTTTGGAGCATCAGTGATAAATTGCTGTGCAGGGAATTAAATAAGCAGATCAGCGTCTATTTCTGTGGCAAATGGTAAACTGCACACAATCGTTCAATAAGGCCGGGACATGCAACAAATGGTTGCAAAGTGCTGTGAGCTCGAGTGATCAAGACTCCTTGAAAGTTTCTGAGGTTTCCAGAGAAGGAGTAAGATCTCATGTTAATGGAATAGCCAGCTCATTAAGACTAAAGACCCCGGGGAGCAAACCTCACACTCTCACTCAACTGGCCTTGGGCAAGCAACTTGCAGCTCCAGTTCCTGATTTGGAAAGGGGAATTATTGCAACCAATTCTGCATGACAATTTCAGAGGATGAATACATGACAATTCAAGCAAATACATGACACAGCAAATACATGACAAAAGGCCTGTGTTCAACCCTCCCTACAGGCAGTCTAGTCCAATCAAGGCTGGTCCAGGCCAACGGGCCATCATCAATGCCCTTTTGCATTACAAGAGGAGAACTAAGACTGCTGGCTGCTCTGTCTTTCCAAAGAGGGCCAAGGAAGATCATGCCCAGCCCAGTACGGGTCCTATAGCCAGCTTCTCATCTCCAGTCTTCTGGCATCAGTTGGGAATATTCTATTCTGGATCATGCAAATAAATTATTGCAAAGCTATTGATGTTGGTTGGGGTTGGAGTGAGGTGAGAGAAATGTTTCTCTTTGGAGAAACCATGGATGGGTTTCTGCTTTAAGATATTTAAATTTAAGGCTCGCTTGAGAGCCTTAAGGAGGGGCAGGAGAATCCTACCTGATGAGGGACCACATGGGATATGAGGCTCCTTATAGTCTTTAGTTCATTGAGTGCAAGACATCTATACTCAAGGTATGTGTGTGTTAGGATGCAATCCTTAAGACAATTTCTTGGGAGTAATACCCCATTGAACACACTGGGGCTTACTTTTGAGTAGACATGGTTAGGATGGTGCCCTTAGTGTGTGTGAAAAATCCTTACATATAGAGGACCACATAGGCTCTTCTGGGGCCTTTTCTTGGCTTTCAGAGCTCGTTGAATGCAGGACTTCTGTGTTAGGTGTGGAGTGGTGAAGAGGGATCCTTACATATAGGGGAACACATTGGATAAGGGGCTTTTGCTTTTGTAGAGAAGCAGGCCTATGTATTGGGTTGGTGTGCAAAATGAAAAAATAAGTTGCATGTTATTTCAATGTAAACAAATACGTTCTATATAAAGAGATGCATTTATTCAATGCAAATTATTGTTATATTGAATAGATATAAACCAGTATAACTGGCATACCACTTGACATAACTGCCCTCCCAAAAAACCTATGTGTTGTCCAGTGGTGGGCCCAGCCTGGCCCAAGAACCAGTTCTCCAGAAGTGGGCGGGGCTAGAGGGCGGGGCGGGGAGGTTTTTAATTAAAAAATAAAAAATAAAAAAAATACTTACTTCAGAGTAGACCTGCATAGGATGGGGCTCTGAGGCTGCAGTCCTCTCCACACTGGCATGGGAGTAAGTCCCATTGACTATACTGGGACTTACTTCTGAGTATACCTGCATAGGATGTGGCTCTCAGCCCCCCCTCCCCCCACCGGCCGGGAGAGGCTTGGAGAGCACGCTGGGGCTGTGATCCTCCTCCTCAGCCCCCCCGCCGGCAGGGAGAGGCTAGAGAGCGCACTGGGGCTGCGATCCTCCTCCTCAACCCCCCCGCCGGCAGGGAGAGGCTGGAGAGCGCGCTGGGGCTGCGATCCTCCTCCTCAGCCCTCCCGCCGGAGAGGAGAGCATGGTGGCAGCCGAACCGGTCCTCATTGTTCTGGGGGCTTCCTGCTGCTGCCGGCTCGCCAACGGCAGGCTCCCCCCAGAACCGGAGTGAGTAGGCTTGTGCCCACCTGTGGTGTTGTCCCCCACTTCTACAATCCTGCTATGGCTCTGGTAGGGATTATTTACATTTTTACACCTTTTGTTGCTCAGCCTTGTGCATTTTTAATGATTAATTTACTTATTACTATTTACTATTTCTATTACTAGTGTTGGGAAAGAGCTTTCTTGGCATTTGCTTGGCAATGGCTTGCCCTGAAAAGTGATGCTTATAATTTTTTTAATCATATCATATTTTGCATCATATATTTGAAAATCTTCTTCTAGGGAAATGGATGATGAGGCTGCATAGTTCTCTGCAAGTAAATAGAAGCACCCTCAAGTTAGATCATGCATTGGATTACGCAGCCCATTGCATAATTGATAACACACATCTGATAACTGACCACAGAATGAGATCTTCGTTTGTAATTTGGCAGCATGTTCTTAAGGCATCGTCATTGCTGCAGAAATGCAACTTGAAATTCAACCTTAAACTCTTGGTCTCTCTGAAGCTTCAATCCTTTCCATACTTTCCTGGGAGTAAGTCCCATTGACTATTATGGGATTTACTTTTGAACAGCCTTTTGAGAGGCTCCTTATAGGCTTTTCTGCTTGCTAAGGCAATGGACCACACTATTAAAACACTAGGGTTTTTTCTTTACAGGTGTGCACCACCAGTGTGTGTGCACCGCATTGTCCCACTGTGCAGAGGAACCACAGGATCAGGGGTGGTCACCCCCATGTCAAACACCCCAATCAAATGCACATGTCAGGCTAAATACCAGCTTGCTTGCTGCCTGCTGTGGGCTCTTTTCTTGGGACACACCAACCCAATACACAGGCCTGCTTCCCTACAAAACTATCCCCACCTGTATTACAGGTCTAATAAAAAGAACCTGGAGTAGGGAGAAGGCAAAGATGGCAGCTGTTGACATACCAATCCCTAATAGAAGGTTATTCCCTCTGAGAATGAACCCAGGGGCTTTCTGCTAGGGCCTAGAGAGCATGATTCCTGCAACACAAACCTTCCTCCAAGCATTAGCATAGCATCTTTTCCCATGGATGACTGGAATAGGCTGCAAGTCCCAACATCCGCTGTGGGCAAATGATGCTTTGTGCAACTGTGCAATGTTCCTGCCACAGAGAAGTTCCTTGGAAAAACAAATCCTATTTTCACTACCTATAAATAATATGGGAGGAGACATTTTAGCCTCATTGTAGCATGTTTTCTGTTTAATTTCTGTTTAGCAATTTAATTTCCAATACAACAATTCAATTTTTGAAGAGGCAGTTTTTTTAAAACAAATTTCAAGTGCTCTCTTTCAACACTTGCAACACTTACAACAATTTTCATGATGCTGCTCTTAAAACCAAGTCTCTCCTTTTTTGCATAAGTCTCTCTCCCATAGTCCTCCAAGTCTCTCCCATAGTCCTCCAAGTCTTTTAAGCTGGAAATGAGTTCCATAAATATGCAATACTACTGTATGCCATTGATTTTCACCTTTGAAAGGTTATAATGTTATATGCTGATGTTCCACGAAGTTGTGATATTGACATGCAATGCAAAAAATATGTATGGGTCAAAATAGGCTGGCAACATGTTGTTACACCAACACACCCATGGGCCACTCCCCTCAATAATTAGGGTTTCCATGCACATAGGATACACAGGTAAGGTACTTCTCACATGACTGTGCAACCTGTGGATAGGATGGCACACCATACCAACATTTGAGGATGAAGTCGAACTGTTTGAAGGCACAGCCCCACTCATTGCCATCTTCAATAAATACAGGGAGGCTAAGGTGAGAGGAGGAATCAACATTATATTATGCTTAGACCCTCTGAATTTATATACAGTTTCTGCAGACCCTGCCTTAGTGGTGGTGGGATAATTTGCTTCAACCTGGAAAACACCTAAACAACTTGTGCAGATTATGTCTTGGCCCTTCCTCATGTAGCATTCGCTACAACTCAGCTCTCCCTGGCTTGCCCTATTCTGGTCCACTTTTTGATTTGTCTCAATTAAATGTATGAGTATGACATTACAGTATGTCAAGTATGACATTACAGCCAAATACTGAACATGCAAGTTGTTCTACATGGAAAATCACCTATGGGAAATGTGCCACGTGCAGGCTCAAGACAACATAGGGAGGCATTAGATTATAGTGGGAGGAAGCGTCTTTATCATCACAGCAAAAATGCCAGGAAAATGTCTGGTTGGTTGCACTTGACTCATTATACAAATGTTCTCAGATAGCTCTGCTGGCTCAATAATGCAGCCAGGCTGCGCTCTGTTGTCACCTGCATTTGCCGATGAGAATCCTTCCTTTGTGCTCAAACCTTGGCAGGCCCAGAAGACAGCTGCCTTTCACAGAGATATAGTTCCATTTTTGGCCTTCTTAGGGTGGATAAGGTGTCTTAGGAGAGCCATCTTAGTAGTGCCAGATTTACATATAAGCTGAACAAGCTTATATGGTGACATAAAGGTATTCCCTATATAAGGCCTTAGGACAGTAGTTTCAAAATCTTTGAGGGAAATTGGGAACCCAGTGAATCTTTGAGGGGCAAGAAGGGTGCAGAAATTGCACTGCCGCTGGGAGCAAAGGGCTTTTCAAAGGAGAGCAGTGTTTGTCTTGGTGGGTTATTATTTTGTGGGCGTTACTGTGGACGTTTTTCTTATCTCAACAGCATCTCTTTGGGACCTGATTGGAAGAATTAATGAGCAGGCTCCGTTTTCAAAGGAAATCGTCCACAGAGGGATGAAGTGCCAGGAGTGTGGCAAACTTAAGGACCACAAGAGAACCAAAATGGGAGAAACCCTATAAGTGCCAGGAGTGTGCAATTACCTTCATTCAGAGTAGTACGCTTAGAAGCCACCAGAGAATCCACACATCTTCCCCTTATGGCAAGCCCAGATCTAGGTCCCTTGATGTATAATAGACCTGGTTAACTTGATCCTGGAGGCCTGGTGCCATAAATGAGCTGAAAGCCCTTTAGAGAAGGGGGACATGTTTTGGAGAGCACTCACCTCCCCTTTTGGGCTCTCAAGGAACAGGTTAAGTATTCCTGCATAAATAGTGGCCTTAAGAGCTCAGATGGGAGACAACAAATGTAGAGATGAAAGAAGTCTTTCCTTAAGGAAAGCCTGGAGTGCAAAAAACAGAAGGAAAAATATCTTTACTGCAGACATAGTGTACTGCTGTGATGGCTTTCCTGATTGGATTTTGGGAACTGTAGTTTGTGGAAAGCTCTGAGAAACATTTGCAAGTGATGGAGATTAATGTTTTAAGTCCAGAGTTGTCTGCTGAAAGGCAAGCCAGTAGCATGATTGACAAGGATTGATGGAAAATGCCTCACAACTGAGAAGCCAAAGTTTTAGTTGCTAATCATGCCCTGTCCCCCGTCACCCAGCAGTCAGATTAGACATGGTGGGAGACATTTTCTTGCATGACCGCATCTTGCTTACACAGCACATCCACAGATCCAGGGCACAATCACTACCAATTTAGGACAGTACAATTCAACCATCTTCCCACTCCCACAGTGGTGTGGGGATGTGGTGCATGTCTGTGCTCTGTCCAAAGCCCCAGGGAGTAGCGCACAAGTGTCTTTTGGCACTGTTTGACCCTCCCAAGCCAGTACAGGACTTGTGTTAGGCTTGTACTGTCAGTGAACAAAAGCCACAGCCTGGGATCTTCCTGACTTGGAAAAGAGACACATGTGAAAATTTGAAAACTATATGTGGTTTCCAAGGCAGAACCTGGGTACCTAAAGGTCACGAGGGAGGCAGGTTCTGGGCTGAAAACGGGGTGCCAGGAGTCTTCACATATCCCAAAAGAGCCGCAGTCTTCTCATTTCATCTGGTAAGCAAATCATTTCTTATTTCACCAGAATCACTTTGGAACCTGATTGGAAGAAAGAAGAAGCAGCCTCTGTTTTTAAAGCAAAAGCAAAACAGAGCAGAGAAGTGCCTGGAATGTGAAAAGAGCTTCAAACATAGTGGAGAACTTAAGAACCACCACAGAATCCACAAAGGGGAGAAACCCTACAAATGCCAGGAGTGTGGAAAGACCTTCAATCAGAAGGATAATCTTAGAAGACACCAGAGAATCCACACAGGAGAATCCAAGTGCCAGGAGTGTGGAAGGACCTTCAGTTGCAGTAGTGCTCTTAGAAGCCACCAGAGAATCCACACAGGGGAGAAACCCTACAAGTGCCAGGAGTGTGGAAAGACCATCAGTCAGAAGGATAATCTTAGAAGACACCAGAGAATCCACACAGGAGAATCCAAGTGCCAGGAGTGTGGAAGGACCTTCAGTTGCAGTAGTGCTCTTAGAAGCCACCAGAGAATCCATACAGGGGAGAAACCCTACAAGTGATAGGAGTGTGGAAAGACCTTCAGTCAGAAGGATAATCTTAGAAGACACCAGAGAATCCACACAGGAGAATCCAAGTGCCAGGAGTGCAGAATGACCTTCAGTTGCAGTAGTGCTCTTAGAAGCCACCAGAGAATCCATACAGGGGAGAAACCCTACAAGTGCCAGGAGTGTGGAAGGACCTTCAGTTGCAGTAGTGCTCTTAGAAGCCACCAGGGAATCCACACAGGGGAGAAACCCTTACAAGTGCCAGGAGTGTGGAAAGACCATCAGTCAGAAGGATAATCTTAGAAGACACCAGGGAATCCACACAAGGGAGAAACCCTACAAGTGCCAGGAGTGTGGAAGGTCTTTCAGTTACAGTAGTGTTCTTAGACACTATCAGAGAATCCACACAAGGGAGAAACCCTATATGTGCCAGGAGTGTGAAAGGACCTTCAGTTGCAGTAGTGTTCTTAGATGTCACCAAAGAACCCACACAGGGGAGAAACCCTACAAGTGCCAGGATTGTGGAATTACCTTCACTCAGCTAGGCCATCTTAGAAGACACCAGAGAATCCACACAAGGGAGAAACCCTACAAGTGCCAGGAGTGTGGAAGGACCTTCAGTTGCAGTAGTGCTCTTAGAAGCCACCAGAGAATCCATACAGGGGAGAAACCCTACAAGTGCCAGGAGTGTGAAAAGACTTTCAATCAGAAGGATAATCTTAGAAGACACCAGAGAATCCACACAGGGGAGAAACCCTACAAGTGCCAGGAGTGTGGAAGGACCTTCAGTTGCAGTAGTGTTTTTAGACGTTATCACAGAACCCACACAGGGGAGAAACCCTACAAGTGCCAGGACTGTGGAATGAACTTCACTCAGCTAGGCCAACTTAGAAGCCACCAGAGAATCCATACAGGGGAGAAACCCTACAAGTGCCAGGAGTGTGGAAGGATGTTCATTTGCAGTGGTGCTCTTAGAAGCCACCAGAGAATCCATACAGGGGAGAAACCCTACAAGTGCCAGGAGTGTGAAAAGACTTTCAATCAGAAGGATAATCTTAGAAGACACCAGAGAATCCACACAGGGGAGAAACCCTACAAGTGCCAGGAGTGTGGAAGGACCTTCAGTTGCAGTAGTGTTTTTAGACGTTATCACAGAACCCACACAGGGGAGAAACCCTACAAGTGCCAGGACTGTGGAATGAACTTCACTCAGCTAGGCCAACTTAGAAGCCACCAGAGAATCCATACAGGGGAGAAACCCTACAAGTGCCAGGAGTGTGGAAGGATGTTCATTTGCAGTGGTGCTCTTAGAAGCCACCAGAGAATCCACACAGGGGAGAAACCCTACAAGTGCCAGAAGTGTGGAATGACCTTCAGTCAGAAGGATCATCTTTGAAGCCACCAGAGAATTCACACAGGGGAGAAACCCTACAAGTGCCAGGAGTGTGGAATGACTTTCAGGCACAGAGGGAGTCTTAAGTGGTACCAGAGAAGTCATTCAGAAGAGGATCTGAATACATTTAAGGGGTATTAAATTTTGTTTTCTTCTGTCAGGCAACAGAATTGTGTATCTTGTTTGCATTCAATAACTGATGTTAGGAAATTTTTGCTGTTGCTTTTCGGTTCTTTTGAAATATGAGCAAAGTAACTTCCTTGTTCCTTTTTTCAAAAAATAAAACATGCCAAAATTGCCCTATTGTTCTTTCTTAGACAATGCTTTCCTCACTGCTGTGAGCCAAATTTATGAATGTCTGCCCAGAAGTCAGCCCCAGTATAGACTATGGAGCTGACTCCCAAGTAAGTGTGGCTAGGATTGTGGCCAAACCCAAAGGCCTGCACCTGCAAAAATATGGGTGAGCAGAAGCAGCAGGTCCAAGCTCTGTCACCCCCTTGGCTTTGTCTTCTCCTCTCTCTGACTGTCCTGCAGAGAGACCTTGGAGTGCCTCTGAGCTCAAACCCGAACACCAGCTGGGATCTGCTGTGGGTTGGGCCAGGGCCTGGGAGAGGAATTTTATCAGTGGGTACAAAGTTCACTTTTGCCCCCTTCACAAGGGTGAGATGTGGAGGAGAGGAAGGGAAGGGCCAAAACCAGGGGTGAGGATGGAGACACAGATTGGCAGAACGGGAAGAAGTGGCAAAAAAAGGTGGGGTGGGAGTGACAGCCAGAAATGTCTTTGATCTTCTGGGATTTCCCTTTCCGCTGCCCAGGAATCTTTTCCTTCACTGCCAGAGAAGTCCCAGTTCCAGCACTTAAGACCAGTGATGATGCCACTGTCTGTCTGGGGATGCAAACCTTCTCCTCTGGCTCCATTCCTTCCTTTCCATATCCCCCTTTTTGCTATTGCCAGAATTCAGACCAGAACAAGGGCCTCTGAACATGTGCAGAGTGATTTCTTCCTGGGGTTTAGGTGACCAGGCAGAGAACAAGACATTCTATTCCCTTGCCTCTCGGAGACCCTTCCCTTGCCTCTCAGACTGACCCATGCCCAGTTCAGGCTTCCACCACCCCTTCAGAAAAGACAGGCCAATACCCAGGGGTGGGGTATTGTCACCCAAGCACCATGTCAGGGGCACTCTTAGCCAATTGGGGCACTCCCCCAACCAGCCTGGGGAGATTCATGCTCAGTTGTAGGGCTTACTTTCTGCGTCCTCATCAGATCACCCACTTTGCTCACAGGTAGAGGGACCTTCCTTGCCACGGCTGGCTGCCCATCTGATGATCCTTGACAACCTGTCTACCTGGTGCCATTTAAATCTTTCTTTTTTTCTTTTCTCTTCCTGAATATCCTGGAGACAGAATTGGGCACCACTCTTAGCACAGGGAAGAAAGCGCAAAGCAAATCCACAATATTTTGAATGCTTTCACTCAGAAACACCTGAATGGCTGTCAGAAAATACTATCAAGATAGAAGGTGGGCAAAAGTTCCACAGACCAACTGCATACTGGGGAAAGATATTTTCTTCTGCCTATCCTGACTCAACATTCAATTTTAGTGGGTGTCTCCTAGTTCCGTTGTTAAGTAAAAGGGAAAAGAGCACCTCCCTATCCACTCTACATTCCTTGCATAATTTTGTATAATTAATTAATAATTAGTCATAATTAACCACCCAAAATATTTCTCTTCATGAAATTTGGTTGAATTACAGGTCTTTGATTCCCCATACCTACCCTTTCATTTTGTACACCAGCATAAATAGTTGGCATACTTGCCCACCCACCCACCCCCAAAAATTTTTGCCCCCATACTTCTATAATCCTGGCTACGGGTCTGAGCCTGCCCCCTAAAATATCACTGGTTTGCTCATTTCTATATATAAGGTGCCTACATTCTACAAGGACTAATTACATGGCAACATGTAGCATGCAGCTCCAGACTGCAGTGCAGCACAGTTGAATGTAGATCAAGCTGTTGTACCTGTTATGTACAAATTACCATATAGCATATATTCAATACAAAAAAGTGACAATTTGTTGTTGAAAAAGGACAGCTGGACATATAAATGGCCCCATTACCTTCAATAGCTTTGGGCCTCATCAAATCTAAATCCAGTCCTGCTCCTTAGGGTGGTCATCCATGAGATAACAAACTGCACTTCCTGAAATTCCCTTTCACATACAATTGTTAAACGTCCAGAAGCCTTAGAATTTAAAAGTTGGTCACAATAACCTGAGAAGTTCTTATATACTGTATTGGGCTGGAATTCAGGATCAGCATTACTAATGCTGCTCATTGCCAAACCCTATAGCCTCCTGGCCTTCCTGCTGCTTCTCCATCCTATCAGTGCCTATTCTTCTGTTCATGCCTCAGCTACCAAGCAGGGACACAAGCAAGAAGTATAAGAGCTCCCATTACTGTAGTCTCTGGGTAGTCATACAGATTAAATCCAGAGAAAAACCACCAATGAACAGCAATAGAAATAGTGGGATGGAGACCAGCACAGGGATGAAGACATCTTGCCCAAAGGCCCCCAAATTATGTACACCAAGTTTATATGAATTCCTAAGTTATAGAGTTTCAAGGAGAAATCCAGAAACAGTTCTTGCTTTGATGCATGTCAACTATCCATGATAACCTTGCAGATGTAACCTCCTAGCAAGCCAGAAACAGAAAAGCACAACAGAAAGTTGTTTGCCAAGCAATCAGCTTGTTCCACACACACACATACTTGCATTCGCTCACACATAAAAGCAGACATGACTCAAGTTTCAGTGGAAGGAATGGTAATGAGTGAACACTCTATCCATTTCTCATATCTTTCCTCCTTCAGTTCTACTTTGGAAGGATAAAAGTACAGGATGGAAGTTTGCTTATGACCAGTTACACTGAAGGACAAATAGCTTTGTTAAGGTCTTTTATTAAAGTCTTTTGTTAAGATTTTTACTAAGGTCTTAATAACTTTGGAAAATAAGGTCATTGTGATTTTTTTAAAAAAGGTTCTTTGCAGCTTCTGGAAAAAGAAGTGCTAGTGGTGCATGGAGCCCAATGCCACCCAGTGGTGTGTGATGACCAGTGTTGCCAGGTAGTGCTCATGTTTACTAGTGCTTGATGCCTGGTGCCTGGCAGGGGTGCCTAGTGCCTGATAGGATGCTTGCTGCCCAATGATGCCCAGTGCCTGCAGGGTTGCCCCCTGTCCAGTGGGATGCTTGGTGGGATGCTCAATAGTGTCCGCTGCCAACTGCCCAATGGTGCATGGTGCCCAGTGCTGACCACTACCAACTGCCCACTAGTGCCCACTGCCAGGTACAAATGCCCAGGGACCGGTAGCATGTAATGCCCAGTGGTTCCTGGTAGTGCACAATAGTTGCCAGGTGCCCGCTGGTGCCCACTGCTCAACTGTGCCTCATGCCCATAAGTATTCTTGCATTTTTCTCCTGCAACAGTGAGTATATTGAGCTAGCCTCAAATACTTTCAGTATTAATAGACTGTGGCACTCTGATCTCAACTGACATATTGTAAGAAAGACTAAGTAATGTTACAGCTGAATAGAGTTGCTGAAAAGTAGATTTTATTTATAACATGCTGAAATGGTAGTTTTCAAGTTAGCATACAACTTTATGTATTATATTTTCTTCTTGTATGAAAAGTATGAATGTATTATATGGTGTGGTGTCATCCTTTATGGAAACAATAATTTATAAAGAACAGCTTCAGGAGAAAGCTGTTGACACCTGACTTATGTTCAGCACCTCCATTTGTCTTTGGGCTTGTGATCACTGGGGTTCATCAAAATAGTTGGGATCATGCACACCCACCATAAGAGCAGAAAGCTCTCCGTGCCATCGTTACAAAGTAGGTAAGGCAGTGATTTTCAACCTTTTTCATCTCATGACACACTTAACAAGGCACTGAAATTGTCAAAGCACACCATCACCTGTTTTTACCACTGACAAGGCACACCAGACTGTTCAAATCCTGCAATTTTCCTATTAATGAATGTCAAGCTCCAAATTCTCATTGCACACCTGAGGACTATCTGTGGCACACCAGTGTGCCACAGCACACTGGTTGAAAATCACTGGGCGAAGGGGATATTTACAGCGTAAGGCAAAAAGCACATCCCAGAGTCCCCCACAGCATTGCTGAGATCTGAAATACATTGTATGTATTGCAGCCACTTTTCAGAGCCACCTCACCCAAGTGAAACCATACACATCACTGTTTGCAAGTACAGTATTTAAAGATTCCAGGTCTCTTTTGTGCACACTATACAATTTGAAGAACCCAAACCTATTCTTTCCCTCTGGCTGATGCAGTGGTGCGAATATGATGACCACTGCATCCTATGATGGAAGTAGTTGCAAAGATCTCCTCTGGGTACTGCAACAGTTGTTCTCACAATAAGACTCTGAAGCCTAGAATGGGTCAACTCGGACCTGTGGTAGCTGAACCTAGCTGGCGCAGGTCCACATGGAAAACTGTGAAAATGGGAACTATGAAAATGGGTACCACTATGAAAGTGGTACCTTGCTTAACAAGTGTCTCGCTTAACAAGTGATCCATATACCAAGCAAAAATTTATCTAGGATTCTGCCTCACATAACAAGCTTTGCTTCACTTAGCAAGCACACTCATTGGCAGTTGGGGCAGATGCACTGGACGGCAGCCCTTTTAAAGAGTGTCAGGGCTGCCTACCACCCCTGTCCATAGCGAAAGCAACACTTCCGTGCTGTTCCTCCTGTGGCCAGGCATCCACTGGGCAGAGGGAGAGAAGAGCAGTGGAGAAGAGGGAAGCAGCTCAGGGCTAGCCAGAAGGGAGCAGGGGAGAGAGAGGCTCAGGATGGAGAGAGGGAAAAAGTGGGGAGACACTTTGAAGGTGTCTTGGATTGCAGCCTCCTAACCATGTCTACCCGGAAGTAAGCCCCATTGTGTTAAATGGGTCTTACTCTCAGGAAAGTGTCTTAGAACTGCAGCCTAAGTAGACTTGATAAGATCATGCACACTCCTAGGAAAGCATTTTTGATTGCAGCCTCCTAACCATGTCTACCCAGAAGTAAGCCCCATTGTGTTAAATGGGGCTTACTCCCAGGAAAGTGTTTTTAGGATTGCAGCTTAAGTAGACTTCATAGGATCATGCACATTGAATGCATGTTTTGAATTCAATCCCAGTGTTTTGTCATCATTTTTACATCGTTAATATTTTTATATGAATATTTTTGGGTTGTGAAACGAATTGTCTCAGCTTCTATTATTTCCTAAGGGAAAATCCACTTCACATAAAGAGCATTTCACATAACAAGCATGCTTCCAGAACGAATTAAACTTGTTATGTGAGGCACCACTGTAGATCTAATTCTCTTCCAAAATGCATTTTCTCTGGAGTGAATGTTTCCAAAAGCTTTTGAAGTGTTCTTCAAATCAATACATTCCTCTCTATCTCATCTTTGTCAGTATGATTCATTTCTGTTTTCCTTTGTTGGTCTGGATCCTAGGTACAAACTCACTGGCCCAGTTGCAAGCTCAATCCAATTATCCTAGACCATTCCCCATTCTTGTTCCTCTATTAATTTCATACAATCATACTTTATCTGTATTTTGGGGGGAGGGAAAAGTTCAGAGCCCATTCCCACTGAAATTAATGGGAAATGATTAAAAACAAATGAAATTGGAAAAGCAACAACTACCTGAATTTGGCATGAGGAAAAGCAAATGTTTGAAATGAGCCAAGAAAACAAACTGGGCCACTAAATGAAGCAAAATCCAAAATAATTTTTTGTTACACATCCATAAATTGAAACATTAGTCAGCATTCAGTGATGGCACATGAGTGCTGCCTTGTCTCAGGTGGTTTGCTCAAATTGTTGTGATTCAGCTACACTGGCTGCTTCCATTCCACCTGGTGAAGTTGTTAACACACTTAACTTGAAATAGCGAAAGTAGCACTGGAATGCAGTGGTTCCAAGCATAGAGATGAAGAGCACAATCCTAACCATGTCTACTCAAAAGTAAGCCCATTGTGTTCAATGGGTCCTACTCCCAAGAAAGTGTCTTTAGGATTGCAGCCTAAGTGGCTCCAAGCATAGAGACTAAGAGTGCAATCCTATCCATACTTACCTGGGAGTAAGCTTCCTTGACTATCATGGGACTTACTTCTGAGTAGACATGCTTAGGATTGAAATCTTTCCATCCATTCCAGAGTGGAAGAATCTGGAACAGATTGTGAACTGATCCAGGTTGAAGAGTTGCTAACTGGTAGGCAGAAGTACCAGTGACTACTTGTGGCCAGATGTCACTGAAGGAAGTTGTCAACTTGGAACAGCACAAGGTCCTTGGCTGCAGCCTGACCTTATCAGCTGGCTGTCTGATTTATTCAGGTACTCTCTCTCTCTCTCTCTCTCTCTCTCTCTCTCTCTCTCTCTCTCTGAAACTTCTCCTTGCCACTGAACACAGAAGGCACCATCATCTTCAGATTCTCCATCCAAGATCGTATATAGACTGCATTCTGGATCACTGCCGCTCATTGAGAAGCATTGCAACACTTTGAAAACATACAAAGACTTGGGAATGTGCCTGAGCACAAGCAAGCCTGAAATACTAAAGATGGGCAAACTTCCATTGACTCAATGAGGAATGAAATTTGGCAAAATTTGTTCAATCTATGGAAAAGGTTGCCATGGGAGGTGGTAAACACTCTCACTGGAAATCTTCAGAGGCTCAACAAGCATCTGTTTGAGATGCTCTAGGAGGATTTCCTTCTACAGGGCAGGGGGTTGGACTAGATGACCTATTAGGTCCATTACAACTCTACAATTCTCTTTCCCTCCATTCACAATCATTCAGAACAGTTCAGTTTTATCCACAAGCCCAATTCAGACCCTTTCATGTTCCCAGTTGTCACTGAAAATGCATCAGGCTCCCCAACCTCTTTGCCCTCGGCTCACATCCTTGCTACCTTGTCTCCCTCCATCCTTCCTTGCTACCTTGCTCTCCCTCCATCCTCCATCATTGCTACCTTGAATACATCTACAAAATATATCAGCTATCAGGAAGCCTTGGAAATATCACTGTCTGGAGTGCATCTCATCCATAAAATAGGTTCTGGTGCTGTGTCGAACTACTCCCCGCTCTTGGCAGTTGGGACATTGTCATGGCAGCATTGATCAGGGAGGAAGGGAAGTATACAATTAACTGTACAAGAATGTGGGGCTCATTTCATGACACCAATTTTTACTAGTAGGACAGGTATCTATTCCAAGAAAGCTAATAAGCTTCATATACCATCGTTAACAAGTATCACATACAACATGGAAGCAGTAGCTTGCCCAAACTGGGACACTGTTTGTTCTGTGCAGGGAACAGCATGGGGAAGAAGTGCTCTAAGATAACGGTATAATTGCCTTCAGCAATCAGGCAACTCCTGCTGAATCACAGCACTCATTCCCATGGCTGGCAATCAATGAAAAGATTCGTTCAAGCATGTGATAAAGTTTGTGAACTTCCTCTAAAAACTTTTGATTGAGGAAACTGAGAGGAAGAGCTCATTTCAGAAATCTCCCTTGCTAACTTCAATCAATCAATCAATTTTATTGATACGGTCCTTGACCTTGCTAAGTTCCATTCAATGACCTGCTGCCTTGTCGGGGTCCAGCTTCAAAGGCTATTAGGAAAACCAAGCTTTACTTATCCCAAAATTAAGAATGCCAGTTTAGCTCTCTTGCTAATGATCAAACAGGTAGAAACTTACACAGGTGTGATCAGGATACAAGCTTCCTTTCAAATCCCTCCATCTCTCTTTGTTCTCCCCATTGAGTTAGAAGAATTGTCCTGTTTTCTGGCTTTCCTGTTAGGTTTAGTTTAATGATGTCTATTATTGCTGTGTTTAGATTTGTTTTGCACTATTTGCTCTTCATCATGACTTTATTGTTTTAATTAGCATATTCCCTTTAGAGAGTGGAAAAACAATAATGTAAGCAAACAAAACAGAAAGTAATCCGAGATCCCATGAGCTCTGCCTGAAACCTGTGTGTTGACATGCAAGGTCAGATGCCCCAAACAACAACAGGACACAAAGATTTCCAGATCATGAATATGGACTAGGAAACTCTAACCCTACAATCCAGAGTAACTACGGGAGCACGTAAGAGACATTACGTGTACCCATTGTTACTGCACCACCTAGTGAAAACCTATGGGAAATTCATATTGCAATCCAGAGTAACTTGTTCTTGCACCGGAGCAAGGACTCCCCGTAGTTACTCTGGATTGCGCCCAAACTCAGGATTGATTCTTTTAAAACCCAAGTAGATTCTGATTAGCAAGTATAGTTCAGAAGTATGATTCAAATGCTATTATAAATACTTCAACAAGCATGAACTTCCTCATACTTCCCCCACCTCCCAACATACACATTGGAGGAAATGGTATAAATTTCTCTTTTCTCTTTTCCTATAATGTCAATAGGCAATGATTTTCAACCTTTTTCATCTCATGGCACACCAACCAGGTGCTAAAATTTGTTATGGCACACCATCAATCTTTGGACAATTGACATGCTGCTGGTGGGGGTTCAATTCTTTAATAGCGCTATTAATAAATAATGTTGATTTAATAAATAAGTAAATTATGCCAAACTCCCATGACACACCTGTGGACCAGTTGTGGCACCCCAGTATGCCACAGTACACTGGTTGAAAATCTCTGTCAATGGGTATAATTCTTTACCACCATGGAACATTTGCATAGCAATAGAATACTGTATCACAAATTGAAGAACAACCCTTTCAGATCAGATCTGCCTAGTCATATAGCATCTAGTTCCAACTGTGGCCAGCCAAATACCTTTAAGAAACTTACAAGTAGGGTGTAACAGCAACAGACCTCCTTAGGAGTTTGTCCCCAGCATCTGTTGATATTGCTGCTGGTGATTCTGCCAAGATTGCTGCTTTTCTGTCAGGTCGATTTAGTTATTATGGCCATTAGCCATTGACCTATTCTCCTTCTCGTGTAAAAGCAGGCATTTACACTTTGTCATAAATAATAACTCTTCCCATAAAAAGAATAATGTATTGCAGCCCAGTTTGGGATTAATCAATTCCTTTTACTCTGACAAGGTTTGAAAAGTTATGTCCAACTCAAACTCACAATAACATTCCATTCTTCTCCAGCCCTTAGACAACACCTCTACAAGCACATCCACCGTTACACACTGCAACCACTCCTTCCACTTAGTGAGTGAACTACATCTTTGCTTATTTATATTAATCACTAGTCATCAAAAGTAAGAGTTTGCCACCATCCCAACCACTAGTGCTGACTCACAAAAGAAAGTCAGTGAATGTTCACAAAGCATACCATTCAATTCTTAATTTTACAATGTGCAGATCTACTGAAAGCCTCCATTAAAATAAATGCAGATTTCATGCATTTCTACTATTTCATGGATTTCAAGCTATTGCTACTATTTACTCATTGCTTCCTTCCCGTTATCTTGATTATGATTCTGCTTAGACTGAGCACTAAACCTGACAGAGCAGCAGAAGACTTTTGGGATCAACTTCAGTGCCAGAAAGATGTCTGTCCATCTCCATCCCCCTGTTCCGATCCCTTCAACACCCATTCTCCCTTTCCAATTCTATTTCTTCTTTCCTTGCTGAACTTGCTGTTTTCAACAGGTTTCTTTGGACTCTCTGACAATCTGCCTATGCACGGGATACAATAAGATGGACACAAATGCCAGGCACAGGTGGCACACAGCCTGTTTGCACAAGCTCCATATCCTTTGACAAAAGCAGCTTATCCCAAAGCATCTTCTGAACACGAGTTAAATAGGACTTCCCTGCAGAACAGGGAGCACTGTACCTGGCTCTGGGGCACTCAGGCCTGGAGAGATCTGGAGAAACTCATTGCAGGTGTCCAAGTCCAGTTTGGGCACGGTGTTCTTGCGGCAAAGATCGGTGACAATCCGAGCTGCTGTCTGACACTGGTTGTCCTCCTTAGCGGCACTCATTTCCCAAGCTGCATCTCCCTTTGCCTCCTAACCTGGCTGACTAGGAGCAGTCAAAGTAGGAGGATAAGGATCACAATAACAGGGTCACAAACTTCAGGGATTCACTAGTGCATTCATGGCATGCATGGACTTCCCTGCCCAGAGGCACCCCAGGGATACAGCCTATGGTCAGGGTTGAGGCTTGTCACCCTGAGGCCACTGCCCACAAATGAGCACAGCTTGCTGCAACGCAGCCAGTCCCTTCTGAGACTCTTGTTGCATCCGATAAATCAGAGAGCTGTGTTTACTGCCAAGGCGTGTTCTGCACAAGGATCCTCTTTTGCATACTTCAAAGCCTCATTCCAGAGAATCTTTTTAACTCCTTTGCTGCTGCACTTTCTCTTCCAGGTGGTGGAGGAGGTATCATCTCCAGCTACATGTACAAAGAAGTGAAGCTCAGTAGCAGGCGCACAGGGGAAAAGAAAGAGCATTGAAATCTCACTGTGCAGAGCAGCTTGTCACAACACAGAGCTGGAGCTGAGCAACACCATTGGTTCCTCCCCAGGCTGCTTCCAGCACAAGGGAGGGAACAGGTTGTATTTATTGGCTCATCCCAGCCCTAACATGCTAAACTGCAGACTGCTAATAGGGTGCCAGCCCTGTTTTGTGTTCAGTAATTAGATCATTGTTTTAATTTACAGCAGCACTTCTGGGTTCCCACTGTCAGATCAGGCTGCGTGACCAATCCACACTTCCAGAAAGCACCAAATGTCAGCAATGAGCAACGAGCTCATAATGGGCAATTAAAATAGTACTTAGTGGAAAAATGAATTTTGAAGTGAAAAAGGAGGAGGAAGCACATCTCACAAAGAGCTGGGGCTGCCAAGGAGCAACGTAGGGTAAGCCAAGGAGTTTGCAGCCTTATTCTCATGGGTCGTAAGAAAGTGGGTGGTTAGAACAATTCCTCTGCACTTCAGAGTGTCAGAATCAGATAATCGCCTGCTAATCTACTTCTATATAGCTGCAGCGCAATACAAATCACTGCAAAAGGAAAGCTGGTTTTGGAATTATATCTAGAAGATCCAGGTTCTAATTCCTGTTCAGCCATGTAGGTTCCTGGGAAAGCTTAGGCCAGATATTATCTCTCACTCACCTACTTCACAGGGAATTATTGTAAGAAGAATGTTTGTTACCATACGGTTGGGCTGCATTGTGGCTGCATTGTATTTGAAACATTGGATTGGACTGAGTCCAAATCCATTTGAGTCCCCCATTCCAATGAATACAAAATTATAGATAAGTAAGAGGAGTAGAAAATAGTAAAAATCAAAAATAGAAAAAGTGAAATTTCACTGAGATACTGGGACAGAATTGACTCCATCTGCATGGAGGTGAAAAAGATGTGCAGGTTCAATCTCTCTGGAATTATTGCAAATTGTCATTTGAAGGTGCAATCCTAACCAATTTAGGGTGGCATAATTCACCTAGCATATCTTCCAATGGTGGTGTGGGGAGGCCGGCATATACTTGTTCTCTGGCCAACCCTCCCCAGGAGTGGAGCAGAAGTGCCTTATAGCACTTTTGTGATACCCCCAGGTTGGCACAGGATTTATGCTAGGGCTTGTGCTGGCCAACCTGGAAGTTAAGTTTGCACCCTGAGTTCATAACTATCTGGATTTCCATGAACAGTTTATTTTTCATATTTTTATATCCTAAATTTTTATACCCAGGGTGGTAAATAAATTATTTCTCTTACCTTGAGGTCTCTGTGACTGCCCTCCCACAGCTGCAGGGTGCAACATAAGCCACTGAAAATGGAATGTTGGATATGATTGGGCCCTTTGTTTCTTTATGATTCAGCTGTGAGTCAACTCATAGTCTTTTGTCTGGTTTGAAGTGGGAACTGTGGTCAAGGGAAAAAAGGTCTGGATTATTGACATTGCAATGCCCAGAGTTTGTTGGCTTCAAGAGAAAGAACATGATAAGATCAAGTGGTATAAGGACCTACAGATAGAAATTCAGAGAATCTGGGAAAAGAAAGCCACTGTGATTCCAATAATAATAGGTGCTCTTGGAGAGGTTCCATTAAGTCTCCAGGAACATCTAAACTTATTGGGCCTCCAGAAGATTACAACTGTCCAGTTACAAAAAGCAGCACTCTGGGAACTTCACACATATTGTGACAATACCTTTGTGATTCCTAGTTCCTTTGATAGGAACCAAAACACAATAGAACCAATTCCAGTCAAACACCTGGCGACTGTGAAATAGTACATAATAACAAAGTACAGTATGCGGGGCTTTTTTGGGATAACAGTGATCTAGGGCTGCAAGTAAGACTTAGGGCAAAATCCAGAGTAAGTACGGGGAGTCCTTGCTCTGATGTAAGAACAACTTACTCTGGATTCAAATATGAATTTCCCATAGGTTTTCACTAGGTGGTGCAGTAACTACGGGTGCACATAAAGTCTCTTACATGCTCCCATAGTTACTCTGGATTTGGGGGAATTACTTCTGAGTAGCCATACATAGGATTGCTTTGTAAGTGGGATGTGACAATGTTTAATAAGGCATTAACTAGAGGTATTGTATGGAGAGATTGGATAACAGTATTTTTTCACTCTGTCCCACTACACTAGAACTTGAGGTTGCCCATGAAACGACTGGCAGAAGACACACAGTGGACAAAATTTTTCAAACATTTATACGTACTTGATAGACTTCATTGCCACAGAATATGGAGATAAACACAAGCTTTAGGAGGAGATGACAGGTACAGTGTATCTATTAGCCACAACCCCAAAAAATATAGAAACTCCATCCCAGATTAGCCATGTTCAGATCCCCCATGTTGCCCCAGTGTAAATGATACCCCACGGTTTGAAGTCAGCAGAGGCCCCTTCATTTCAAGTGTACTTGGTGGAAATGAGAGACTGGTCCTTTGTGGCCCCTAGATTGGGAAACTCCATGCTTAGAAAGAGTATTTTGCTCTCTCTCTTCCACCACTTTTTAAAAACACCATTGTTTATGCCGGTGTTTTGTTGAAAGTTTGTTTCATTCTTTCTCCCTGCTTTTTTTCAACTGTAGTTCAATCTTGCATGACTTATTTCCTTTAGTTTTGTTTTATTGATTGTATTTTATGTGTGTTTGCTTTGCAATGATTGTTTTAATTGATGCAAGCTGCCTGGAGTATTGTTGACAGGATGCAAATCAAGAAAACAAACAGATAGAAAGTACATCTTCCTTGGTACAATACCAGAAGTGTGTTTTTTCTTTAAATTTAATTAAATATGTTTCAATCTTAACTATGGCAATAAGAAAAAATAACAGTACAGGTTTTGCCTCATTATCCACAGAGTTTCATTATGGATCCTCTAGTGGATACCAAATCAGTGGAAAAATAGTTTTAAAGACCCACTTCCAGGTTTGTTGCAGAAAGCATTGTTATAGATGCTAACTGCAATCAGACACTAGACAGAGTAAAAAATGGAATTTAGTGCAACAAAATTGTACTTATTTAACAGCATAAAGATAGGAAATTAGATATTGGGTTTTCTTCCTTTTCATTTGGCATTTAAACATGTACTCCAGTATCAGTTGGGAGTCAAATCAGTAGGTGCCAAATGAGTGGGTACCAAGGTGGGTACCAAGGTCTCATCTGTAAAGTAAGCCATAATTAAACCCGGTAGAATTTATACATGTACCAACCTGTGATTATCACTGGTTATTCAGTGGTGAGCAACTGCCAACATTTGAAATATTCTCATAATTGTTCTTCTTTATTAAGTTGTGTATTGCAGGAGCCAAACCTGCTGTTTTAAAGAAAAGGTGCTTCTGAGGCATGGCACAAATTGATCCCTGCATTCCAATCAACTCCAATTTTCCAATCATTTTCAACATCCTGGACCAAACATAGGGTGAAATCCAGAGTAACTCCGGGGAGTCCTTGCTCCAGAGTAAGAACAAGTTATTCTGGATTGCAAAATGAACTTCCCATAGGTTTTCACAAGGTGGTGCACTACCTATAGGTGCACGTAATGTCTCTTACATGCTCCCGTAGTTACTCTGGATTGTGCCCGTAGTCAGGGGTGGGCACCAACTCCCCCAAGAACTGGCTTGCCGGAAGTCGGGGGCGGAGCCGAGGTCAGTGGTGGAGTCGGGGTCAGGGGCGGGGCTGGGGTGGGGCTAGGGGCGCTGACCTCAGCGGTTGTGCAGTGCGTCTCCTCCCACTCGTCTCCTCTTGCTGGAGGAGATGCACATCACACGTGCCGGAGTCAGCACGCGCGATGTGCGTCTCCTCCAGCAGGAATAGACGCAGTGCAGTCACTGCACAAGCACCAAAGTTGGCGCTTGCGCAGTGCGCTAGTAAAAAAGATGGCAGCCCAGCCCAAACCAGTCCGCCCTCTTTTTTACTTTCCCTGCCGCTGGCGGTTCGCCAGCGTCAGGGAAAAGGGAAGATCCAGTTCATGCGAGTAGGCCCGAACCGGCATCTACCCACCTCTGCCCATAGTCCATAATTCCCTCCCTTATATCCTTTTATCCTTATAGATGTAGGCTCATCTAACTGGAAGATTGGGAGCAAATTTGAAAAAATATTAAGATGACAAAAGCTGTTGTGTTAAAAGAAAATATCATACAGATAATGTGGTATTATACTCCAGAGATATTAGCTAAAATTGATTCTAGTGTATCGAGTAAGTGTTGGAAATGCAATGATGTCATAGGCATGTTTTATCATCTCTGGTGGACTTGTCCACAGGTAAAAGAGTTTTGGAAAATGATACATAAAATGATAATGGAGATTTTAAAATGCCCTATCCCTTTTGAGTCAGAAATATTTTTATTGAATATAATTCCAACGAATATAAGAAACGATTGTAGATATGTATTGATACATATTCTACCATGGCTAGACTTGTCTGCACAAAATTGGAAAAAGAAGGGATACCAAACAAAGAGATGGTAAATAGATAAAATTTATGAATTTGTGGAGATGGATGTTCTGACTGAAAAACTGAAAGATGGAGAAGCTGAAGAAATTAAAAAACATGGATACCTTTTTATGCTTGGCAAAAGTTATAAATAGTATATTTTAGAGAATATGTTGCCATGTTAGTTAAGAGATTATTTTTTTATTTATTTTAAAAATTTATATCCCACCTTTCTCTGCCAAATTAGTCCGACTCAGGGCGGTTGCCATAAAACATAATTAAAAACATAAATAGAACAATTTGATAAAACAATTAAAACATACAGCTAAAAACAACATAGATTAAAAACAATAAAACAAGAGCCCCCCAACCTCTGCCCCTAAAAAGTTTTTTTTATTTTTTTTTTAATATTAAATATTTTTTAAATAGATTATGAATTTTGAATATTATAAATAATGGAGAAAATGATAGAAATCATTTAATTAGATTTTTGTAAAGTCGTATTATGGAAATGTAACAGAGATGTGCCTGAAGAACCTTATGTGTGTACCTGTTTATAGCTATCCCCACTGTTGTATATCATGTATCCTTTTCCCGTATTTGAAATAAATAAAACAAAATCTGAAAAAAGGTGTAGGCTCATCTCTGCAACTTGCACAGCTGCTGTGGGATTCAAAGGTGGAATTACTTATGGTGGGATTTAAAAAAATAATAACCACACAGATGGCTTACTTGGTTGCGGATGAGTGAATGCTGTTGCAATGGAGAGGAGCTTCCAGTGTGATTTCCAGAACTACGTAAGGAAAGAGGGCTGAGGACAGAATACAGTAACAGAACAGATTTTAAGAAAAATAAAAATAGAAATGTGTAGTCCTGGTGTGTGCAGCCAGATAAAGATATAAGCATTGTTCTCTCGGTAAAGATGCCACCAAGTGTTTTGTCAAGAGATGTAAAAGAAAAATAATTGACAGCTTGTTGACTTCAGATATTTGACCATTGTATTTAAGTTTTAAATAGCTTAAGATTATGACTTAATAACTAGGATAGGTTGCTTTCGGTGTTATGTTATTTACCACTTTTTCTTTTATGGATTATCACGGATATTGCAAACATGCTATAAGGTGTAAACACTGTTTGGAGGCCCACCATGAGTAGGTTTCCTACCAAGCAGTAGGGAGGCATTACTAGGGAAGGGTAGGGTGGTGTGAAAGTAAAGAAGAGGAAAAACAGAAAAACAGGGTATACCTGGGAGTAATTTAGGCCTACAAGAGGGATGGGGTGGCACTCTTGGCTGTCTCCAAATCCTATCCCCCTCACAGGCCTCAAAGCCTGACATGGGTCTCCTCAGTTCTGTACCAGCTAAACCCACAGGGGCTGCCGTGACCCAATACAGAATAAGGGAACTTTGGTTTCCTTATATTGTATCCCGTTGGTTACAGTTCAAAGTTTATGCAAGGCTTTTATAGAACTTGCACAGAACAGTGAATAAACTCTACTGAGTTGTGTGTTTAAAAGCAACTAAATGGCTGCAATCCTTAACACAATTTCCTGGGAGTAAGACCCACTGAACACAATGGGGCTTACTTTTGAGTAGTCATGGTTAGGACTGTGCTCTAAAACATGTAAATTATTGTACAAATTCAGAGGACCATCTGTCTAACCCACCTTTTACCTAGATATGAATTCTCTTTCCATTTTACTCTACACCAAATAGTTAACAATTGGCCATTCAGCTTAAATATCTTAAATGCATGATAGAATTCCTCAGTTCTCGGCCACCCTGGAATGGTGAAAATTAGATTATCTTCCTGCATGAATTAATGTGTGGGAGGTGGAAACCTCATGTTAGAAAAGTCCCCTTTCTGACTGAATGACTGTCTTTTTATGACGTGTAATGTGTTGATTGGTTGCCATGTATGTATTCCTCTTCCTCCTGAAGTTATTCACATAAAAGATAGTAATTACTTAAGAAATTGTTTTTCTAAAGAGATTGCTGTAGTAGGGGATAGCTTCCTGTGTTTATCTGATATGTTACAGAACATTTTGTAAAGTGTTACACATAATGAGATGATCAGCGACGCATAATGACATGATCAAAGATTGAGATAGGAAATGTACCGGTATTACAGCACCCTTCAGTGATTGTCTAATTATCTATAACATGTTGGGCTCTTAATGACATCTATTACACTAGCCACACATAACACCAGCCAGGGTCATGAGCTCTAAAAGCATCATTGTGTGTTACAGTGCAGAGGCCAGCAAGACGTCATCTCTTCTGACTGTTTGCTTATACGTGCGCATCCACTGTTTTTTTTTCTTGGCTTGAAGATCAATTTAGAAAGTAAAAAATGCCTAGGAAAAAGCCTACCAGTCTATACATCAGAAATGGCATCAGGGAATCAACTTGTCACAGTGAGTGAAATGAAGAAGAAAAAAACTCAAATCAGCCACAACACATAACCTGAACCAGAATAAAGTGTGCAATAACTTCCCAGAATGTCAGGTTAATGAATTTCTCCAAAGCATGAAGAGGAAGTTCTGTATAGTGGAAGAGGCAGTCATGCCAAGCTGAAGTGCCTCTGTCATTCAGCAGCATTTGCTGTCAGGCTCTGCACATGGTTTTACACACGCAGTTCATTTTAAATGTCAATTCTGAGCCACAATCCTGGTGCCAAAGAAGTTAAAACACATCGAGTTACTCTCTTCATTACCGTTCCCTCCTCTTTCTGCAAATTTCATGCATGCTGTGTGCTTCTAACACTGTCGCACATTATTGTGAGCGTGAGGATGGTACAGTGCTAAAGCCAGCAAATATTGAAGTTCAAATAAAAATCAAGAATTAAGAAAGCAGAACTTAAGTAGGAATACAAGAAAGGTTACAGCAAAGGGTAGAGATAGCATTTAAACAACTGCCATGAGACGAAGAGCGAGGAGGAAGAATTAAAGGAATATAAAACTTCCTTGCTTAGCTTCCTTGCTCAGCACAGGAGAATTATGTGGAGAGACAGCATCAAAGATATATTGCAACAACATTAAATAAATAAATAAATAAATAAATAAATAAATAAATGAATGAATGAATGAATGAATGAATGAATGAATAAATAAATAAATAAATAAATAAATAAATAAAGAGGCTGCTAGAAATGCAAGATCCAGACTATGCATTTCCCATGACATCCAAAGTGATAAAAGAGGAAGTGAAGAAGAAGATACTCTGTGTACACACAGCATACAACATATTGCCCAGGTACCCACCGCACATGACACAAGACCCCATAATTTTGAGTAAAATGGGCCACATGGGCTGATCTATAAAAATGGATCAATTTATAACTGCAGCAGATCCTATTCAGTATTTCCTAAGTCCCTGTTGGAGTTTAGCAATGATGATGCAATTGTCGAGCGCTTCAGAGCCACCCTGCAGAGCCACTGTATGGCTCCATGCACTGCCCTTGAAGGAGGGAACATTGGTCCGTATCTCAAAAATTCCTCCACTATTCATTACAGGCACCTACCCAGGAAGCAACCTGTCTAGATCTCTTTGAGCAAAACTACCACTAAAGGAAACTCTTGCTACTCTGCAATCCTGCCACTATCTCAATTTGTGAAAGTAGCACAAGTCTGTGCAAGCCAGTGGCGTACCTGTAGGTCAGTTGGCACTCAAGGCCCACAAATTTCTTAAACTTTAAGCCCAATCCTATCCAAGTTTCCAAAACCGCAATGCACTCCTGAGGTGCACTGAAATACTGTGCACCTTGAAGAGGCCTTTATGACTCCTTCTCCTTCCCCAGAGTATGCAGAACACACCTCATTAACACAGCTAACGGCTGGGAAAGTTGGAAAGGAGTAGACCCTGAGTTGTCAATGAGGAAGCCTGTTCAGACTTTTTGTATGCTTGGAACAGCTGTGACAAGATGGATGCCAGGTTCAGGCCTTTGTGGTAAAGACATAATAGATCATTAGTTATTGCTGCATTAACCTTGAATGTCAAGTGCAGGCTCAGTGCCACCTGGCTCCCTCCTCTTCTTTCCTGAACCTTCTCAAAACACACCTGACAATTATCTCATGGAAGTTCTACACCAAACAGCCAAAACTCTTCCCTCCCTTTGAGTCCAACAGAGGCCAAACTCACAGCTTAACATTACACAGGCTTTCTTGATTAAAAAGCTGCTTGTACAGGTCCAACCTCGTTATGCACAGATTTTTTTAATGGATTTGATTCAACATAAATGGCCACTGCAAATCAGTTTTAAAAACTGCTTTTCTACTGTTGTAGAGAGGCAGTCATGCAGGCAATCATTCCATTTTTCGGTATCAGAATTAAACCCCTACAGATATTGAGGCACTACTTTATTCCAGTAGGTGCAATAGATGAGCAAGAAACCTGGAAGTGGTCCTTTAAACCTAATTTCCATTATACATGGACTTAAAACAAAAATCCATGGGGGTTATGGAACAAAATGCTTGTGGATAACGAGAGACACCTGTATTTCTAGACTTTTCCCATCCTAGTTTAGGAATTTGGATGCAATGCTGGACAGCAACACAATGTCCAGTTGCAATAACCTTATACTCTCTCTCTCTATAACCACTCTTATACTCTCTCTCTATACTCTCTATATACTCTCTTATACTCTCTCTCTATAACCTTATACTCTCTCTCTCTCTCTCTCTCTCTCACACACACACACACACACACACACACAGAGAGAGAGAGAATAGCTGTTGGGATCTCTGTTCCACAACAGAGATCTCTCCTTGCACAATTTCAGAAGGCTTGAAAACTGTGAGTAAAATATTCTTTTTCAAACATAATGATGTGTGGTCTTGTGTATGCTAACTCTTGGAAGCAAACTACCACAGTAGTACCATTTACTATAGGAAAAGGGTCCTGCTCCCCCCTCCTCTCCAAAAGAAAGTCCTACTGACAGTTTGGCCTCCTATTCATGCAGGCAGAACAGTGAATCCAAATGACATCAGTTGAAACTACAGAAATCCAACACTGTCTGTTGTCATGAGTGATGGCTTAACTAACAAGAACAACCTTTCCTATGCAAGATGAAACTTAATTTTTTCCAGAGAAACCACACAGGATGGGAAGATGCAAAATTAGCAGAATGTATAAAGCTGCCACTTTCTGAGTCAGTATATCTGCGAACTCAGTGCTCTCTGCGCTGACTAGAGGCAGCCCTTTCAGGATTAGGTGGCAACCTCCCCTTCTCTACATGAGAATATCATGAAATGTACCCAGGACCAGATGCACGCAAAGACAGTGCTCTGCTACTGAGCTACAACCACAATAAGCATTATATTATATAGAAATACTGAATATTCAGCAGCCATTGCTGGCTACAAAGGCCTTGCAGACCACAAGATGAGGCTCAAGCTGACCAGGTCCAGTGATTGGCAGGAATGTAGCACCTCAGAGGGGAGCAAACAATTCCCCCAACCATAGGGATGGATGGATTAGGGGATACACACACACACACACACACACACACACACACACACACAAACAAACAAAAGGGTGTGCAAATGCGTCTTGTGGAATAATAAGGCAGAATCTATTCTCATTCTCCTGGGCAGTAATTCTCTCTTATTCTTTCCATTGCAAGTGTATGTCTATATGTAGTTTATGCATAACTCCTTTAAATTGAAAAGAAACAAAAGAATAAGTAGACACTCAATAGTCAGCACAAGGTGTCCCTTGCAGCTTCAAAGGCTGCTCCTGAGTACAGGAGCATCTAATGCTGAATAGGAAATGCAGATGTATCTGACACTATGATACTCTGATTCATATCTAGATAACCTGAGTTAAATTACACCAGCAAATTGCGCCAACTCAGTGATACTAATATCAGTGGTTAAAAATCAATTCCAAACTCATTACAAAGAAACAGGCACTGATGGAATTTAATACGTCCCTCACTACAAAGTATGCAACATTTAGACTTCTATATATATTCACAAGGGTATGTTACACAGAACTGCCAGTCTAAATGCACAATCCTAAGCATGTCTATTCAAAAGTAAGCTTCATTGTGTTCAATGGGTCTTATTTCCAGGAAAGTGTCTTTATGATTGCAGCCTTAAAGCTCAATCCAGAGTAACTACGGGGAGTCCTTGCTCCAATGTAAAAACAATTTACTCTATGTTGCAATATGAATTTCCCATTGGTTTTCACTAGGTGGTGCCGTAACTACACTGACATAAATGTCTCTTATGTGCTCCTGTAGTTACTCTGGGTTAGACTATAATCCTCTATACACCAATGAGGGAGCAAGGAGCCTATTCCAAGCAGACAAATACACTGAGATCTACTCAAATACAGTTCAAGCCTGTTGTAAATATTAACAGATATACTTACAAGACCACATACATTTTTAACTATGCATTGTAGAGCTAGAGCAGGAAGTAGTGTTGAAGGCAGGGTGACCATATAGAATGGAGGACAAACCATCACACAGAAGTGGGAATTGAGGTAGGTTTAGCTCATCATAGAAGGGTTTCAAAAACAGTACCTGCCTAAATTCCCTCTTCTGTGCAATGGTTAAAGGTAAAGGCACTCTGTCTTCCCTTCTGTATGGCCACCTTAGTTCTGCTGCACAAACCTTGGTGTGTGGCTGCATCTTCTTTCCTCTGGACCAAAAAATCAGACCTGATCAGGCTCATCAATCAAGTACAATAGTATCAAACCACTAAAGCAGTCAGCTGAAAGAAAGGAGAGGCCAAGGTCCCCAAAAAGGAACTATAATTTAAATACCATGTTAAGTGAAGTTGATTACCGTAATTGGTTAATTTCAACACTAACTAGATATTGATGGAAAGCTGGAAAGGATATGCAGCAGGCACTACTGCTGACCTGATGAAAGCTGGGATCCTACAAGAAACTAATCTGGCAAGGTTCCCGCTTATGAGTTCCTCTAATCTTGGAATGTGGAGGGACAAGGCTACATCATGGATGCTGCATACCTGTGGTTCCACTCTAAGCTTCTTCAGGAACCAATCAGGTGCCCAGACTAATCTTGTATTTTGTGCATGGTAGGACCAAGCAAAGGATGTCCCTTCTGCAGCAATCCCAAGCATAGAGGTCCATTATTCTAACCTTCCAGCAATGAGTTCATGGTGATATAAACTGATCTTCATAGCATCCCTATGATGCTTCCTAACCTAAAAGGTTAAGAAGCAGTTCTCAAACTTTTTAGCATCCAGGTCCACTTTTATAAATGACACTCTTATTAGGACATTTTTATAAATGTCTAAAAAAACTTTATACAAATGTCTATAAAACATATTATAAATGTCTATAAAAGTTTGTAAAACTTTTAAAAATATAGAAAGTAAAATTTTATGTATTAGCAAGTAATAATACCCAGAGAAAAATGCTTGAACATTGTCTATATTTCTACAGGTTATGTATTGGCATCTATGATGGTTCTGTTCCAGGAACCTCTATAGGTACTGATTTTCACATTAAACAAAAGCAATTTAAAGACAAAAGCCATTTAAAGATAATGCCTAAACTGCTTTAGGTAGCAGTTTAAAAACAGTTTAGGTAGCAGTTTAAAAAAAATGGTAATTGGGCAGGCAAACAATCCAAGACTTAGAACAGCTTCATTTCAGATTGAGACAGACACCCTCCCTTTCCCCAGAAAATGCAAAAGAATGCAAAGCAATTTGGAAGTGATCTGTACTTGTATTCTTTTATTACTCCTAGAGGAAGGGTCTACTTCTGGGCTGAAGTTGGTCTAATCCTAGGAAAGGGAGAGGGAGATTGATTGCTTGCGTTTAGCATTATCATGGTAAGCAGGCTATTTGTAAGCCATTAATCACTGCCTGAAGGGACATTTAGCTTTTAACTGAAAGGGCCAATCTCATTCACATTACAATTTTAAGTAGACTTTCAGGTTTTTTTCAGGTTAAAAACCCACTGAAATTAGGTTATATTGAGTGCCTGGTTCTGAGAATCTGTTACTAATGGGACATAGAGCCTGTTGTTAATTTAGATTATTAGGACATCGAACCTATTGTTAATTTATTTGAATCCCACCACTGGTTATATTGTACATAAGAGGTACTCAAACTGGGGGGTCACAACCTTTGAGTCCATTGTAAAGGTTCCCTGTTCCATTTAATGCAGTGGTACTCAAGTGGGGGTTGGGATCCCCTTGAGACTTCGTCCAGTGTTTTAGGAGTTCTCAAACCACATGCAAAGGAGAACAGGATTAAACCTTACATTTTACATAGGGGAATATAATGTGGCAGGTGCAACTTTTCTCCCTCTTGCATACACACAATGTTGGGGTGCACTGACCCACTTCAGCAATTAAAACAGGGAAATGGAGCACAAGATTTTCCAGTCCTCCATGCTTGACGTTGGCCAGTGTGCCCACTTATTAAAGGGTGCTGCAGCAATTTTGCTGTATAGAGCAAATGCCTTACTAAGCATTTTGCTTTCCAAATTTCCCGTTGCCATGAGAACATGATTGAATCCTTTTATTAAGAAGGCAATGCCCTATGATTAGGCTCAGACAACTCAAATTTTTAATTAGCTTTAGACCCCACAGTCTGTGCAATATAAACTGCAGTTACAACTGCTTAAGGAAAACTGCAGCATTGAATCTGAACTAGAAAAGTTCACCGGGCTGTAAAGTAATATTATTGGCTTTGACAGTCTGTTTTGGTGCAGCCACAAATAGAGGAAGGGAAAAAGTATAATCTTACAATGTGATTTGCTAGGAATCCCAGGATTACTAAATAGGAATAGGCCCTGAGCATGTAATTACTTTCGCTGTCTTTATCACAGATGCCCTTTATGCAACATACACAGCCAGAATCCAACTACAGCACTGAACAAGCTGCCCACTTGTACCTGAAATGCTTTATGTGATTGGAATCCAGCTACAGTATAACTGATAAAACGGCCAACACACAACTCAACAACAAGGTAAGGGTGTCCCCTGCAGGTTACCCTGCTAGTAATGAGCAACTCCAGGGAGCAGTTGTCATCCCCTTTTCTACTGCCATACAGCCAGCACTGCCTGAAGATGCCTCGATGGACATGTGGCCCGCATGCGCATGGAACATTACCTTCCCACCAAGCTGGTACCTATTTATCTACTTGCATTTCCATGGTTTCAAACTGCTAGGTAGGCAGGAGCTGGGATAATGACAGAAGCTCACCCGTTCAGTACTGAGACTTGTAGTACTCAAATCTTGAACCACTGACCTACCAAGCTTCAGACTGTCAACGCTAGCAACCACTTCCTAAAAAATATGGAGAAATAATTAAGTGTATAGGAAGGAATTCTTGATGACTAATCCACAGTTGTGGGTGTCTCTTCTCTAAATTACAGAGGCTTCCCTGTATCAGTATCCATGTACAGGTCCAACCTTGTTATACACTGATTTTTTTATACATGGATTTGATGCAACACAAATGGCCACTGCAAATCACAATTTTAAAAAAAACTGCTTTTCTCCTGTTGCAGAGAGGCAGTCATTCAATGAATCATTCCATTTTTCAGTCCCAGAGTCAAAGCCCTACAGGTATTGAGGCACTGCCTTATTCAATTAGGCACAATAGAAGAGCAAGAAACCTGAAAGTGGGTCCTCAAACCTATTTTTCCATTGTTTACTTTATACATTGATTTTTTTTGGCCATGGGAGGTTCCAGAATAGAAACCTACTGGATCAAGAGGGACACCTGTATTCATTTATTCATGGAATCAGGTCTACTGGCCTCTCTATGGACATGCTCTGAATGCTTACCTCACCTCTCTCTCTCTCTCTCTCTCTCTCTCTCTCTCTCTCTCTCTCTCTCTCTCTCTCTCTCTCTCTGAATGCTTACCTCACCTCCAGGTGTTCTCAGAGCTCAGCGCAGGTTGCAGACTGCCGAGAACAGACTGCACCTTAAAGGCAAATAAATGTCACTTCTGGGTTTTTGATAAATCTGAAAGTGACTTTTTTACCTCCACAGCTCAATCTGAGCCTGGCAGAAACTTTGGATGTCTGCAGCATTTCTGTTCCCCTTTCCTCCAAAGGATATGTGTAAGCATCCCCTCATATACACAGATTCATGGGGGGTTCCGGAATGGACTCGGGAATATGCCAGTATTGTGTATTTTTCTCTCTTATAATACTGGTGTTATATAATGTTATAACTCTGGTGTTATTTTGAACATTATATTTTTTACTGCTTTGTATTTTCATTACATTTATAAATTCCTGTTTGAGCCATCTTGAGCCTCCAGAGAAAGGCAAGATATAATTTTTGTAATAAAAACAGGTTCATCAAAGTCCAGACTTACATACTTTTGACAAACCCAGTAAGATATTTTGTTTTGATTAGGCTAGCTTTTAAGACTCAGACTGCATAGCTGTGGGATCATTTTAATAAGTTTTATAGGAAAAAATTTCTTTTAATTGGACTTTTAGCTGACTTTATTGTCCTTGGTTTTATTTGTTTGTTAATAAGCCTTTCATGACAAACTTTCCATTTTCACCACTTCTGTCCCTTAACACTTTAAAAAGTTAATGTCTTTAAAAACTGACCATGCAAAAAAAAAAAAAAAAACAACCCAGGGAGATCACAGAAGGAAGAGACTTAACCAAAAGAGACTGTCCCCAAGTAGGCTTCAGTAAGTATAGGGAAAGAAGGATAGGGAGGGGACAGAACAGGGAAGTAGTGGTTATTATACGAGCAGTATTAAATTCCAAAGTTGTTAAAAATATGGAGAGGCAAGGCAAGACACTTGAGACTTGATCCTTTAAAAGGGCATAGAGCAATTATAAATTTTATGCTAATTAGCATGGAAAACTCAAAACTCAAAACCTGCTGAATCTTCCCATTGGAATCAGTGTAAAGCTTGTTCACCCTTTTTGTTTTATGAAATGAATGAAATGAATTTACTATATAGTTCCAAACTTTTCATTGAATTTAATGTAAAAGCAATTAAAAACAAATGGATTTTCCATTAGTTTGCACACAAATCACATTTTTAAAAAATTTATTTATTTAGTCAGTCCAGAATGACTTCACCACTAGTGTAGTTTCCAGTGTTACCCTGGATACTCCCAACTTCTGGGAATGTCATTTTCACAATAGTCTTTGGGGCTTCTTCCATATACCCCCCTTTTTTGTCCCCACAACAACCCTGTGAGGTTGTCTACAACCTTTGTAGAACTCTCCCTGTCCAGATGGAAGCCTTCAAGGTGTGGTCATCACATCTGGTATCAGGAAATGCCTTCCAAGCTAGCAGCAGAAGTTTTCAGGTCAGCCAAGTTGTAATCAGCTACACTTTCTGGCTCTGATGAGTCATGACAGCTTTATCAGCTTGCAGCCTCCCATCCAGGAGTTCTCCAGGTCCTTCTCTGCTTAGCTATCTTCAACAGCAGTGTACTCAACCACCAGACTACGTCTGTTGCCATTTTTATGTATTAAAGAAATGTATAATATATTAAAAATAGATTTTATGTATTAGTACATATTACTATGTATAATAATACTTGTATATAATATTTTGTAAAGTGCTCACAAGTATTCAAAGCATTTCACAAATGGTACTCTTGGTGACATACTGGTCTCCTCCTCAATAGCTGGTACACAATATGGGTGGAAATTGTGGCTCATACTGGTGCATCCAGGATCCAATTCCTCCCCCCTCCAAAACCACCTCTACCCTCCTTCTCACCACTAGTGTCATGTTCCCAGAAGCAGCAAAGCCTACATGAGCAAAATCTGTATTTATGGCTAGAAACACATGACACCATCCCAGCTTTCGCACTGTAGCAAAGGTCTTCTGGTACACAGGTACTGGCAATGCAAGGTCCAGATAGGATTAGTCCCATCGGTGGTTAAGTCCACCAAGGATGCAGTGGGGTGTGATGAGGCATTGATTTGTCAGTTATACAAAGTAGTGTTTTTTTCTATCCTGTCACAACAATTAATAGAGCATCTGTTGCTGCAGTGATTATGGGGCTGGATGTACCTTCAGGTGCAGGTACCACACAATTATGCAATACTTTCCCAGTGCTCCTTTTCATACCCATAAATTTTTCCGACCCCAGAAGATCTCTAAAGTCAGCTTAGATAATGGTGCAAGAATAAATGTATCAATCAAACGTTGTTGTTTCAACATTCTTGATGACAGGTTTACACATCAATGAACAGCAGTCACTTCAATTCCAAGGTTAATTTAAATAAAAATAATTTGCGAGATTCCTGTATGATGCTATTGGAAAGGCAAGGCTTACAGCTAGAGATACTGTTGTGTGCCCTGTGAGGTCTCACAAAAATGTAACAACTATTGTATCAACAAAACAGTTAAGTGCTATTTTATACCCACTGATGGGCTTTAGCTCAGTGGTACATCACAAGTTTTGCACGAAGGACCTAAATTGGCCTATAGGAAGAGCTATGGTAATGCAGCACATGCTTATCACATGAAAGGTCCCAGATTCTATCCCCTGCAAACTCAGGCAGGTTATCAATAGTTTCTGATGCAATGACAACTTGGTGTGTTTTCTAATCCCATTCCAAAACTGTGAAATGAAATAATATCTTATGGGCATTGTAGATCTCTCTCTCTCTCTCTCTCTCTCTCTCTCTCTCTCTCCCTCCCTCTCCCTCTCTCCCTCTCTCTCTCTCCCTCTCTCTCCCTCTCCCTCTAAACCCCTAACTGGGGAATAGGCTGTCAACAAGTGTCCTCCATTCATCTCTATCCTGGACCTTCATCTCCAGCTGGTTCCAGGACTATCCCATTTTGCTTACGTCTGTTTCTACACTCTGGCACCATGTGTTTCTTGACCATCCCCTTTTCCTGTTATCCTGAAGATCCTCATAGTAAAGTATGATGTGCAAATACTCACAGCACACCCACATGTTTTTTCCCTTTTGCATTCTCTCAGTGATCTGACGTGACCAAAACGGAGTTAAGGCATCACAAAGTCCTGACAGATATCACTTTCCTCCCAGTGCCCACATTCCACAGGAGAATGCACCAGCAGATATCTGTAGTGGAATAATGCAGGATGTCAAGATAATATCTCACTTATTAGGCAATATTCTTTATTATACATGTTACATATGCTTCCTACTAGAAAAGCCCCTTTTGTGCAAGTGATGGCATACCACTTCCAAACAAGAATCTAGAAAAGTTTCAATCGAATGCATCAAAGACACCAACCATGTCCCAACAACTTCTAGCCTCAGCACTGTGAGCCAATGAACCCTGGAAATGAGTCGAAGAAACAGCAATGCAAACACCTGATACAGAGCTTGTAATAGAAGACAGATCAATAGCCAAGTTTGTTCTTTTGGAAATTTGCAAAGTTAATTTGATTTCCTCAGGGGTGTTATCAAGAATTTATAAAGTCACCTTGGGTTAATTACTCCCCTTTATTTCCATATCACAGAAGCTTCAGAACTTCCCGGGTCACGAGAAGAAGGAGATAGCAGCATTAACATTATTAGGCACCCGGATTTGTTGGGTGGAGGCAATATATCTTGCCTTGATGTCTGAATTTTGATCTGGCATAAAAAGAACTTAAATACAGATCAAGGTTTCTGGAACGCAGGTAGCCTCTTTGCCTTTATCACATACATAGAACCTGCACAGTCATGGGGGAGGGAATTAAATGTGCTTAACCCACTGGATTTTCACTGGATCCTCACAAGGTATATTGGTGTATAGAGTCCCTTCAAGTCCCTGTCAAGAAGCAGATGCAGAGAAAAAAACATGGACAGTGTATAGCTCATGTAACACACAAGGGGATAAAGCATTCTTGTGCCAAAAATACTCCACTACATTTTACTGGGTTTTAAGATACAGTGGTACCTCGCTTAACAAGTGCCTCACTTAACAAGCGTTTCACTTAATAAGTATAAATTTCCAAGAAATCTTGCTTCACATAACAAGTTCCACTTCATTTAACAAGCAAACATACTATGGACACGTGTGCTATGTAGCCCTGACGCTCCGCATGGAGGGTCTTTAAAAGGGCTGCCAGCCAGAGCTGTTCCCTCTAACTGCCCTCAACTTGGGGGCAGTTGCCTGGAGGTGCCAGACGCAGCTGCCCTTAACTGCCCCCAAGTGTCCCCACCGACCACCTTGAACCTCCAGCAGCAGCTCAGGTAAGCCTCCCAGGAAAGTATCTTTGATTGCAGTCTCCTAACTATGTCTACTCAGAAGTAAGCCCCACTGTGTTAAATGAGGCTTACTCCCAGGAAAGTGTCTTTAGGATTGCAGCCTAAGTAGACTTCATAGGGTCATGCACATTGAATGCATGTTTTGAATGCAATTCCAGTGTTTTGTCATCATTTTTACATCGTTAATATTTTTATATGAATATTTTGGGGGTTATGGAACCAATCATCTGAGTTTCCGTTATTTCCTATGGAAAAATCTGCTTCACTTAAAGAGTGTTTCACTTAAAGAGCATGCCTCTGGAATGAATTAAGCTCTTTATCTGAGGCACCACTGTATATTTTTTTTTTTGCACTTTAGTGTATTACATGGACCAGACACATGCACTCATTCAGTGATAAATGTGCCAATCAAATATTAAGGTGACCAAATCAAAGCACCAAACCAATTAACCTTTTGTGCAAGCTAATAAGTGAAACAAGTGATAACTTGCATATATTTCTTGCAACTCCAGTACCAAACCAGTTAACCTATTTCCCAATAGCATCTTAAACTTACTTTTCAACAGTACGTTATCAAGCGAAGGGCCGGCACGTTTGACTCAGTTCTGAATTGTACCAGACATGTGAGTCACAATCTTCAATGTGAGAGATAGTTCTGGGGAGAATTATTAACAGCTTGGCCACTGCTAATTCTGATTCATGCGTCTCCTGTACTTTTTAAAGCATGGAATTTTAATGAGGACAATTTTAGCAGCACCTTTTTGGCAGCTGTCATTGTTGGTTGGCAGGTTTAGGACTGATTTTTATCCAGAACATTGTTGGCTAACCCTAGAGGTTTCTGTCCTTGAATTTTCCTTTATAACCAATGGCTGCAATCCTAAACATGCTTTCATAGGAGTAATATTGAATGCAGTGGGACTTACTTCTGAGTAGACTTGCTGAGGATTGCACTATCTTTTTCTGTAGTGCTTGATCAGTACATAAACAGCCACTGACAAATACCCATTCAAAGGACTGCTTCATGACACTCTCAGGAGTAATGATTATCCACAGTGGGCAACAGATATACCGGTAGTAATGAGTTGGCCATTGTGATATGAGAGTATGGTTATCTTTTGTTGGTTTAGTCCATGACTGTCAGGCAAAGGACATCTAGCAAATGATTGAAGAGCAACTTTCAAAGGGAAAAGATACAGAGTTACAGAAAAAGATACAGAAAAGACAGAAAAATAGCATGTGCAGATAGTTTCCAGAATGTCATAGCTTGCTGTTGAGCTTAAGTCATCACGTGATTTCCAAGGTCAAGAAACCTAAGACTTCTCTTACCCTCCATCTTGACTACATCACCAGACATGGGCACTTACCGGTTCGGGCCTACTCGCCCGAACCGGATCTTTCTGTTTCCCTGCCACTGGCAAACCACCAGCGACAGGGAAATGCAAAAACATAGTGGACCGGTACAGACCGCCATGTTTCTGCGCCCACCACACAAGCACTGACATCGACGCTTGCGTGGTGCCTGCCTAGAAGAGGGCCTGCCCACTTCTAGGCAGCCACCATGCAAGCGTCGATGTCGGCGCTTGCACAGTGCCTGCTTAGAAGCGGGCCTGCCCACTTCAGGGTAGGCACTGCACAGGCGCCAACGTTAGTGCAAGCGCAGTGCCTCTACTCAAGCTGGCCTGAAGCTTTAGTACAGGCACTACGCATGCGCCAACATTGCCCCGCCCCTCACCCCTCCCCTGACCCTCCCTTCCCCTGACCCCGGCCTGGCCCCTCCCACTTCCGGCGAACCAGAACTTGGGAGAGGCTGGGCTCACCCCTGTACATCACCTACATAGCCACCAAACTGTAATGAGGTCAGTGTTTCTCAACCAGTGGTACAGATATCACCTGTACCACTGGTTGATATTTAAGATAGTGTCTGACGGTACTTGCAGGACCTCTGGACACCTCAAGTCTGGCAGCAAGGCCAAGAATGCATCACAAAGTGGAGACTTGGTTCAACAAGTAGAGCTCCAAAGTATGCTTTCCTGTGTCACCCCAAGACATCTTGTTTTATCTGGCCACCCATCCACAGGTGGGCTGAGGCCGGTTCTGACCGGTTCTGTTAATTAGGGGCTGATGTTAGCGAACCGGTTGTTAATTGGGCGCCGTCATCTTTGAATTACATGCAAGTGTGTTTGAATTTCTCTTAAAGGGCCTCTGGGTCTGACCTCCCTCTTCCTCTGCTCCCTCCTCAAGCTTCGCTCCCTCCCCTTCTGAGCAGGGCTCTCTCCCCCCTCCCCTTTTAAGCCTCCCCCCTTCTCTCTCCCCCCTCCCTAGGTTATCTTTTAATTTTAAAATACAAACAGTCTGTTCCCATTAACCTCATTCAGACAAAGCATTGCAGTCATTCCAGAGCATATCAGACACTCACAGCTAAGATGGGAGGGGTCTGCAGCACTATATATGTCTCTTTATCTGTAATATTTTCAAGTCAGAGTGAAGAAATTCTTCATGCCCCAAACCTTTATCTGAAGCTATTCAGGAATCCTGTCTTTGCTAAACATCTTATTTTGATTATAAACCTTATTTCCAGCAAGTTTTCAGTTGTTCTCTAGCAATATTTTCAGAAGTTATTTCCTTCTGCAGTTTGCAAAGCATGCTGGGTTTCTCATATGCAAATGAGGCGTGGAGAGCTTTACAAAGGGCTCCTTGGATGGGGACAGAGATGCTCCTTTAGCAGCTGGAGGCAGTTAAAGAGTTAAAGAGGCTGGTTGGGCACTTTTAAGTTTGCTCTAGCCACAACAGCCAGGGAAAGGAAACGTGGCTGCTGCAAACCTATTCACACTTTCCTGGGGGTAAGCATATTGGCTATAATAGGGCTTATTGCTGAGTACACCTGCACAGGTCTGGGCTCAGGATGCTGCAAACCCTGTCCACACCTTCCTTGGAGTAAGCCCCATTGGCTATAATAGGGCTTATTGCTGAGTAGACCTGCACAGGTCTGGGCTCTGGGCTGCTGATAATCCTATCCACACTTTCCTTGGAGTAAGCCCCATTGGCTATAATAGGGCTTGCTTCTGAATAGACCTGCACAGGTCTGGGCTCTGGGATGCTGAAATCCTATCCACACTTTCCTTGGAGTAAGCCCCATTGGCTATAATAGGGCTTATTTCTGAGTAGACCTGCAGAGGTCTGGGCTCTGAGGATGCTGAAACCCATGATAGTCAATGGGACTTACTCCCAGGAAAGAGGCTGGAACTGCAGCCTGAGAGCCCAACCTGACTATTCAGAAGTAAGTCCCATGATAGTCAATGGGGCTTACTTCCAGAGTGGAGTGGAAAGGACAGCAGCCTCAGAACACATCCTATGCAGGTCTGCTCAGAAGTAAGCCTCATGCCAGTCAATGGGGCTTACTCCCAGGACAGTGTGGAAAGGACAGTAGCCTCAGAGCACATCTTATGCAGGTCTGCTCAGAAGTAAGCCTCATGCCAGTCAATGGGGCTTACTCCCAGGACAGTGTGGAAAGGACAGTAGCCTCAGAACACATGCAGGTCTGCTCAGAAGTAAGCCTCATGCCAGTCAATGGGGCTTACTCCCAGGACAGTGTGGAAAGGACAGCAGCCTCAGAGCAACATCCTATGCAGATCTACTCAGAGGTAAGCCACATGCTTAATTTTTTTTGAATATTTTTAATTAAAAAAAATTCTTGCTGGCCCTGCCCCTGGCCCTGCCCCTGGCCCCGCCCCCTGACCTCAGCCCCACCCCTGACCTGGCCTGGCCCTGCCCACTTCCAGAGAACCGGTTGTTAGGGCCAGGTCTGCCCATCACTGCACCCATCCCAGATGTAACTGGTGATTATATCATTCTGGGAGTACTTCAAATAGGTGGACTGTGGGAAGTGGTATCATGGAGGACAAATATTGAGAAACAGTGTACTGTACTAGTTATGAGATAAGGAACAAGATCAAATAGGCAGACACAATCACATGGGAACTGTAGCAAAACAGGCTCCCCCAAAAGATGTTAGCTTGCAAAGTATGATGATTAGAGGAAACATAAGCAAAAGGACAGAGGAATCCTCACATCATGTGTGATACCAGATAAGCTATATGTAGACAAAAGCTTTATATTCTGATGATGCCTGTAGCGATAGTCCAATTCAAGCCCTAAGTGACTTCAACAGACATTTTGCAGTTACAAAGAAATCTCCCTTCCCTTTCTGTATTCCAGTACAGACTGGGAGTTATTAATGAGTCACCCACAGATTGAAGTATCCTCAGCTCTGAAAGTGATTTTCCACAGTTTCTGGTTTGAAGGAAACTGTGTGACAAAGTGAATTCAGTAAATTGTTTTCTCCCAGAAACCGTAAGAGTCAGCATGGGTTTGATGACCAACCAGAGAGTTTCTAATAGAAACTGCACTCTCCTTTGACCCACTTGGGGAAAAAAGTGATTGAATCCCTTTAGCATCTCTCCCTCATGTATTGGAAGAATCTTTATATTGACTATATATGGTGAGTCCAGTGATGGGATTCAAAGAAATTAACAACCGATTCTATGCCCATCTGGCAGCCACTTTTAAATGGCTATTTTTAAACTTTACATGTCCTATCTCTTGTTAACAACCAGTTCTACAGAGTAGGTGCGAACCTGCTGGAGCCCACCACTGAGTGAGTCATTTAGGGGGGCATGAAAGGGATGCCCAGGAATGTTGCTAGCAGAGGCACCCCCATTTCCCCCTTACATGATCATTGCAATGGACTTCATTTTTGTCTGTAGGCCTAGCTCTGAATGCAATCCTAATAGTGTCTACTCAGAAGTAAGTTCCATTGAGTTCAATGGGGCTTATTCCTAGGAAAGTGCTCTTAGGATTGCAGCTTTTTTTCAAGTTCCCGGAGCAATGGTTGGCTCAACTTCCCTTCTCTTACAAATATAGTGCAATCCAGAGTAACAATGGGAAGTCCTTGCTCCGGTGTAAGAACAATTTGTTCTGGATTGCAAAATGAATTTCCCATAGGTTTTCACTAGGTGGTGCAGTAACTACGGGTACACGTAATGTCTCTTACATGCACCCGTAGTTACTCTGGATTGTAGGGATAGTCCCAAATCCCCCTGAAAACCTTCTGACCTATTTTTTCCAAGAACACTGATCTTCAAATACACATATGCTCGTCAACTGTACTTTATCAAATGTATGTTCTATGACACTCATCTGATTCCCTGAATTTGCCATGTGCATCCATGAATGTTATGGGGTTTAAAGATGATCATTTTTAAAGAAGCAGCATAATAAATATGTTGTTTTGTGTGATGCACAGACTTATGTCTTCTGGCTGTCACCTCAAATCAGGCATGTTTTATGGATTTCTGAAATTTCGAAACTTGCGAACAGACTCTAGAGTGATATATTGTATCTTCCAGCTTCCTGAGGGAAGGAAAATCTACTTCCACACTTTGTAAAGATAACCTTGGTCACTTGCTTGGTTCTTTGCCTTGCAACCCTAATGTAATGAAGCATGTAGTTGGTCTTAGGGCAAAATGAGATAAAGTATTTATTGCTCAACTGAGGCTTGTAGGCTTAGAGGTTTTTTTATAAGTACATATTAGCCATTTGAGGCCAGATCCACAGCTGCTGTTTACTGAAAAAGAGACACAGAAAGCACTCATGCCCCAATCACACAATAAGTGTATCTTTGAGTATGTCCCTTAGCCTATTTGCAAATACCGTAATTTAAAGACATCTCTCTGGTCTTTCATATATTTCCCTTGCTCTGTTTGGGCCCTCAATACCGGCTTAATCTATACCAGTTCCTTGATGTATCAGGTATTCAACCTTTTGACAGCAGTGAAGCAACCTATCATCTCAAGGTCTTTGTCAAAGGCTGACACATTTTCCCATTAATTCCCAAGAAGTACAGCATCCACACAATGTGTCAGCTGTGCCATACCTATTCATGCTTGCAATAAGCTCTGTGCATATTTACCTGTGCTGTGAAGCATTGCTTTTCTTGAAGCTGCAAGGCAATCTGTCCAACTCTCCCTTACAGTGTACAGACACAGGCAATTTATATTCATGCTTGTGTCACTGAAATCTGTCATGTGGCATTACAATGCAGAGTAAAAGCCCGGTGAGGAGAAATTTAAACATCTATTGCTGAAAAATGCATAGAAATGGAAATTAGATACAGCATTAATGATGAATTTTATTTCATTTATTTTTAAAATTTATAACCTACTTTCCTTCACATCCAGATACCTACTGTAATTCGTTCTTATTACAATTTTTATGCATCAACTTTTTCAATAGGCTCAAGGCAGTTTTCTTAGGCAGGCTAAATATAAATCCATCTTTCAATGAGATTTTACATGTATTATTCCATGTGACAATCTCATACAATCTCAATTTCTCCAGAATCTCCCATCATAATGCAACCATCATCTTGGCTTGCAGTTCTTGCATTTTTCAAGCGTTCACAGACAGCTCCAATCAAGATTCAGACCCACTTCTCAAGGAAGTTATCTTAATATGGTTTCTTTTGCCTGCTAACTCTTCTAAGGAGACAGCTCAACCTCCAGATCACACCTAGGTTTCAATCTTCTCCACACTTAACCTGGGAGCAAGCCCTATTGACTATAATGGGGCTTCTAAGTGGAAATGCGTAGAATTGGGGCTTCTAAGTGGAAATGCGTAGAATTAATGCAGTGACAACAAAGCCTTGTGGCACCCTGATGCATCCCTGAAATCATCTGCAATGATCTTCTGTGCATGCCACAGTCAAAGGAAGTACATTTAGAGATGTATGGTGGGACAGTGCCCGCTCAGTGGTGGCACCAACCTTTTGATACTATTCCTCTGATATAAGGTTGGAGGTGTGCTGTTCTCATTTCAGTTCAGACATATGCTAAAAATTTCTCTGATCCGTTTGACTTTTTGCTTATGATTTCCTTCTGAGTTATTGTTTGCTGGTTGTTTTTGCTCTTTGTAATGCATTTTTATGGTTTTATTTCTTATTTTAATGAGGCTCCTTCTGCTGTAACACCTCTCATGAGAGGCGAAAGTGCAAGGCAACATATTTTTGAATAAGTCGTTCATTTGCCACTGAGTAGATATGAATGTACAGCCGCACATATTTGGTCACACATAATTGTAATCTCCATGATAGCCATTTCAGAAAAAAGTATTCTGTTTTGCATAGCTGTGGATGGGGGTCTCTTTGAAAATGAATTTTAATATCTGAAGAGGGGTCTGTGGTTTTGTTTATGCTTATTCTAACAAGTGCTATCACATTGTTGATTCTCTCAATTAATATGGTAATTGGAAATGGCTGAAATTATTCATAGCATCCTGCAGAGGAAAAAAATCACAATGATTTGGGTTCTTTGGCAACATCAGCCTGCCAGCTGTGTATCTATTCTTATGAAATGTTATGCGCTTACAGATTCAACTTTGATGTGCAAATGCCTTTGATGGATACTGACCACGCAGGAACAAAAGGCAGAATAGCAGCTTCATTCTTAGGCTCGTACATTTCTTCTCTGTGAGTACATCATGAAACATTGGCACATTGAGTCCCTTTGGAAAGTGCATGCATCATTTTCAATGTAAAATTAGACATGTATAACTTAAGTACTGCTACTTATATGCCATATTTCTCAGTTTTTACACAGATACAAGGTGGTTTACATAGGTAGTCTAGCTATAAACGACATTTTTTTCAATATTTTTTCATAAATATTGTTCTGTGATAGTAGGATTGCCATAATTCTTGTCCACAAAACCGGGACGGAACACCTTGTCATACTTGCCAGTATGTGAACACAGTAACTGAAAACCAGGACAGTCCGAGTTTTCCAGGACATATGGCAACCCTATATAAGAATAACTCATCAAACCCTAAATTTTGCCAGTTGATTCCAGCCAACATTAGCCATCAACCTGGCAGTGCATGGTCCAAACTTTCACAGAAGCTGCTGTTCACCCTCAGGTGATTCTCAAGATATTCTCCACCTCTAGACGGAGGTGGTATTCCATATACAGATGGAGGTCTGTGTTCCATATACAATGGCGCCTCACGTAACAAATTTAATTCATTCCAGAGGCATGTTTGTTACGTGAAACATTCTTTATGTGAAGTGGATTTTCCTATAGGAAATAATGGAAACTCAGACAGTTGGTTCCACAACCCAAGAATATACAAATATTAACTGGATGTAAAAATGATGACAAAACACTGGAATTGAATTCAAAACATGCATTCAATATGCACATTTATATGAAGTCTACGTAGGCTGCAATCCTAAAGGCACTTTCCTGGAAGTAGGCCCCACTGCACATAATGGGGCTTACTTCTGAGTAGACATGGTTAGGAGGCTGCAACCCAAGACACCTTCCAAGTGTCTCTCCCCACTTTCTCCTTCTCTTCCTCCTGAGCGTCTCTCTCTCCTCTGCTCCCTTCTGGCTATCCCTGAGCTGCTTCCCTCTTCTCCACTGCTCTTCTCTTCCTCTGCCCAGCGGACACCCAGCCACAGGAGGAACAGCATGGAAGTGTTGGTTTCACTATGGGCAGGTGCGCTAGGCAGCCCTGATGCTTTTTAAACAGGCTGCCGGCCAGCGCATCTGCCCCAACTGCCAATGAATGTGTTCTTTACGTGAAGCACAGTTTGTTACATGAAGCAGAATCCTAGAGAAATTTTTGTTTGTTATGTGAAACATACGTTACATGAGGCATTTGTTATGTGAGGCGCCACTGTATTCTGCATTCTCTCACAGTGCCTGCCCCCACATACCTCAGTAACTTTTTGGTCTCTCTTCCAAGGCAAGAACCCAGGCTGATCCTTCTGAGCTTCTTCATACAGGGCACCAGCTCATCCTCCAGTCGTCACGTCCACCAATTAAGGTTGTGAATCCATGTTTGATTAGGCCTATGCCAAAGGTCGGCCTTTGATCTGATCCAAAGGGGCTCTTCTTATGCTCCTATTAAAGAGGAGTCACTTCTTCAGCCATATGAACTGCCTTATTTTGAATCAGACCATGGGGGTCAATGAATTCAATAACGTCCACATGGACTGACTGTGTCTTAGGATTTGCAGGAATTGAACCTGGGGCTTTCTTAGGGTGACCATATAGAAAGGAGGACAGAGTGCCTCTACCTTTAAGCATTGCATAAAAGAGGGCATTCAGGCAAATGTTGCTTTTTAAACCCTTCTGTGTTGAGCTACACCTGCTTAAATTCCCTGTTCCATACAATGGTTAAAGGTAGAGGCACTCTGTACTCCATTCTATATGGTCACCCTAGGCTTTCTGCATGCAAAGCTGGAACCATACCACAGAGCTATGGCTCCTCTTTAAAAGGATCACCTGCATAAGTTGAAAGCACTGGCTTCCCTTCTTTGCCCAGGCAGCTGACAGTATCCACAGCTCCATCCCTTTGCTACTCAACGTAGTAACATGCCCTTTTAGAATGCCCTTTTTGCTACTCAATGTAGTAACATGCCCTTTTTTTCTTTTGCTGAGCTTCTTTGGAGAGAATACCATCCTGCACAGAATCCTACTCCACTTCAGCAGTGTTTGGACTAGCACTGAATTCAGTAATGAAGAAAAAGACATTTTCCATTTACTTGTGGCACCTGCATCCTGAAGGTGTAGCATCTGGAGTGCACTGAGAGCAAACTGTTGGAAGTGAGGTTTATAGATAAATATCTAATTCGTCTCCACAGCCCAAGCACAGGGAAACCCCACTGCAGTCATAAAGGACAAGGCTGGCAGCAAGCAACATGAAATCTTTACTGCAGTTTTAATTTAATATCTAAGGGGGAAGAAATGCTGTTGCTTTAATTTAAGCAGCATAGACAAAATTGGGAAGTTGGGTGATAAAGAAGACACCAGATGTAGGTTTATGTACACTTCACTGAAATTTGGCCCCAAGACTCGTTTTCAGTGTCAGAGCTGAAAATACTGTTTCAGTGAGCACGTTCCATGGTTTCACAGAAATCCCAAATGTTTACTTGGCCATGTTCAGAGCTACTTACCCGCAGACACAACCCAAAAACCAATTTTAAATGCCCAGGCTTATGTAGGGCACCTCTAAGCATATGGAGAAGACACAGACACAAATGAAGAATGTAGCAGGTATCCAAACATTGGAGATTAGGGAAGAAGGCTATGCAGCCTTCCATGGAAGGCTAACACTTTGATACTTTTTGCTAAAGAAATAAATCTAACCTAATGAGAAAGAAAACCTGACAGACCTGGTACTGATCTTTCACCATCAAGATTTTTCTCACCTTTGACAGTCAATTGCACAGAGCCTCTGAAAGGAACAAGCAAGGCAGGAAGCAAGCCAAGATAATGGCTTACTGCACAGTAAGTGTTTATTCTGCTATACATTCCCCTCTCTATCAGAGTTTCTCATTCAACTTCACTAGATTAAAGGAATTATGAGCTTCCGTGTGCAGGCAGCTGCCACCATAGATTCAAGGGTTGATCTTGTATATGAGTATTTCCATCCATCTATCCCACTCAGAAGTAGGAGAACCTATGCTTCTGCCTTAAGCAGTGCAAATTCTCACAAACATTGGGAGAAAAAGAACAGGTTTGGTCCCTATATGTATATAGATGCTAGAATGATACAGCCTTTAGCTGTGATCAAGAAATCCCCATGACTGTTTTGGACAAGATTTTGGAGGGTGAAATATTTAATACTGTTTAATCTCATGACTGGAATTTTCTGTGTCTTTGATTGCAGAATGCAATGAATGTATACACTCTGTTAAAATATCTGTATTATAACCAAATAACCAGAAAGGGAAAGCAAAACAGCCTTAAGTAACAACTAGCGAAATGAGTCTGCCGTTGCAGGAGTAAAATTTTCAGTAAAAGTTTCATCCCTTTTTACCCCTTTCTGGCTTGAATTTCCAAAAACTGCTTCTTACTGGGTGTCTACATCATGGAAGGACGTTCCTCCCCAAATTTCACTCTTCTAGGTCTGGAGGCTTAGGCTGGGTGTTGATGAGTCAGTGGGTGAGTCAGTGAATCAGTGACTCTTTTATACATATAGATATGTGGATTTCTGTAACTCAAATATGACCAAAGAGAGAGATTCCCCGACACAGCAGGGAGCCAGCTACGAGCCATGAACTATGAGCCAGCTAAAACTAGAATTGTTTTTCAAATCTGTTGAGTGTCATCAAGTTGGCCACAGGCCTTTTGTTGGATACAGATTAGTTGGATTATCTTACTGTTATATATTAAAATAAAGTTAAAGGGGGTTACAGTAATCCTGGTAATGCAGCTGCATTTCAATTGGTCATATGTTATTGTTATATATTCTGTATGGTCTGGTAGGAGACGAGGTCCATCGGGGGTGACACAATGAGCTCTCGCACTGAGTGATGCAGATTCTAGTGAAACATCTACAAGGACGCTTTAAAGCAATGGTGTCAAACTCATTTCATACAGAGGGCCGCTTTAGCATTAATGGTGTCTCCTGAGGGCTGCAAAAGCATTAATTGTGTCTCCCAAGGGCCACAATCCAATTTTTTTCATGTTTACTCAAAAGTGCCCTCCTTCCTCCTGGGCTCTTTCTCTGGCTTAAAATCAAGTATGCTGCCACCAGAGATGGGATTCAAAGAAATTAACAACCAGTTCTATGCCCATCTGGCAGCTACTTTTAAATGGCTACTTTTAAACTTTATATGTCCTATCTCTCGTTAACAACCAGTTTTATAGAATAGGTGCAAACCTGCTGGAGCCCACCACTGGCTGCTTCTGGGGGTGGGGAAATCACTCAAGGGCCACACATGTGCCTGCAAAGGGCCACATGCGGTCCTTGGGCCGCCAGTTTGACATGCCTGCTTTAAAGAAAGCAGGAAATATGAAGCACACACTACATGTTCCAGCAGAAGTTAGGATTCTGCCCCTAGATACAAAGAATTGGTATTTCAAAGAACTGGTATTTTTAAGTCTTCACTTTTTCCAACCTGATGAAACCCTTACTCAGACTACTCTTAGGCCTTCATCCAAGTGTATGAATTTTTTTAACTTACTTATCGGTAGTGAATGACATAATGATACAGGAAATGGTGAGCCAAAAAATTTTTGCTGGCTGCCTGCCTCAATAATGCTGAGAAATGTTGCATATTATTTCAGAAAGCTGCACGTGTCCTTCTCTCTTTCTTTCACACATAGAACATCAGCTAACTCCCTTTCCAAGAACTGATCAGTGACCTGCTCTAATGGCCAGACACCATTAACGGGACCATAATCTGCACTCTCTTTCAACAGTTATAATTCTGACTGTGTGCAAGAGTCCTCTGTTTAAATGGGCACACGACTGCTAAGAGAAGCCTAGTTCTCCAACAGAAATATTGTCTAAACTCCACCCATTCTTCCAGAATCATTGTTGGAAACATTTGGCGCTGGGAAATGCAAAGCATGGCATATTTTCTCCTTCTTGTACTGTACTGGTATATTGTTACTAGTTCTGGTCTAGCATGTGTAATGGGCACACAGGGAACATCTGTTGTGTGTGCAGGGATCCGATTGTCTGTTCCAGAGGAAGAGTTTCTTGAGAGTCAGCTTGGCGGGAGCCAGAGTGCTGTTGTAATCAAGGGAAGGATGTTTGATCAAGGGAATTTGAAACAAGGAAAAGCAGTCTGAGACATGTCCTGGGTGCCACCTGACACAGCATTTTTAGGGTGGCAAAAAGAGTGATGCAGCTGACAGAGCAGCTGACAGAGGCATTCATGAACAGCTGCAAGAATGGGGGAAAGAATGGACAACATGAAGGTCTGTGATTTTATAACATACAGTGAATTCACACAGAGAACTGTAGTGCCTATTACGGTGTGACCTCACCAAAGCCTCTTCTTTACTATCTTGTTGGCCCATTCTTGGTTCAAGGCAGATGTCTTTACTGATCTGCACCTTTCAGCAAAGGATTTTTTGATTGCTCAGGAAGCCTGTGCCTTAATTATCATACAGTTCTTGACCAACAGCCTGTTCCTAATTCCCTGCACAGCAATGTAGCACTGCCACCAACACATCTCATGGAGGAATTTTGGTCTTCAGAAACCTTCTTGGGGTAAAGAAACATTTTTCCCTTGCCCACTGATGGCCTGCTAGATGGACTATCTGAACTTGCACCAGTGATATCACTGGCACAAAAGCTCACATAGACACATGAACATGGATTAGGACCAGGAAGGAGGTAGGATTTTAGCAGACTTTGGGAGGCAGCCTCACTACACACCCACTAAGAACCAATTTTTTTTCCCTAAAGGGGTGAAAAAGTTGCACCACGTTTTCATCCCTATACTTTACATTGAAGACTGACTGATCAAGCCCACTGTTGCCTGCTGCCAGGTGGTGCTTGATGCCCAGTGCCCCATAGGGATGTGTGTGGCCCCATAGTGCCCAGTCGAGCATGCCCAGTACCCTCTGCCCACTAGTGCCTATGATCCACTGGTGCCCACTGGTCCCCAGTAGGGATGCCCAGTCCCCACTGCCTCCTGTTGCTGCCCACTACTCACTGTATGGTGGTGGGCCAGTGGTGCCTGCTGCCCAGTGGGGATGCCTACTGGTGCCCACTGCCTGATGGTGCCTGGATGTGCCTGTTGCCTGGTACCCAGTAGGAAGTAGTTCCAGATGCCTGCCACCCAGTGCCAATGCCCACCAATGCCCACCAGTTCCCACCAGTGCCCAGGACCCACAAATATTCTTGAAATTTTACTCCCACAACAGGTAAATCCCGCTAAAATTATTATAAACTGGTTCTGCACCTGGAATATTTGAGCTTTGTCGACAGCCAACCTGAACATCATGCAACCCAAGCAAGCAGAGTTTATTATTTATGTACTGCTAGTCCAGCTTGCTTTTTTAGTCTCATTCAAGTAGGAAAAGCAGGTTTGTTGAACCCTTCACAGACTACTAAATTCATATACTGAGTGATCCTTGTACATCATGGTATCAGTTTAGATATCATATTGATTGCATGAAATAGAAAAGTTTCATGGAACCTGATTTTCTGTGAGGAATCACATAAGGTGTACAACAGCTTTGCCAACAAATGGCTGGATAGAGTTGATAGTAAATACAATACAAGAAGTTTGTGTACTTTGAAATATTCACCTTATTTATCCTTGTTGAAATCGTACTGGATATTGTTGGCTGAGAGCTATTCAGTTCAGTTCCCCTGAACAGAATTAATGAAATTAATTGCTGTAATCCCTTTCTTGTCAGGAGGAAGCTTTATTGTAACAAAAAAAGGTTCCACACTTAGCTGCTATGCTTAGTTAGTTTGAGCGAAGTTTACAATAAATAATAAAAGCAGACATAAATGAGTCCTATCTTCCCAAAAACCTGCTACTAAACAACTTTATGAGCACATTTTATTCCCCCCTCTTGTATACATCAGTCTGTGCGGTAGGATTATAGCAACATTTGTTTAAACAAGGTAGAATTTTTCCTAAAGCTGAAAAATGGATTGTCAAAACATGAACGATGGATTGTGGGTTTCATTACTGAATACAAATGTTTAACATCCCCTGCTAAAGTCTACTTTGTACATTTTTCTGAGTTATAACTAACCATTGCTCAGCAAAGCAACAACATAGCACATTCCAACACAAATGTTAATTTTTCGAGATATCTGTCAACATCCTTGACATCAACCTAACATTTACACTGTTGATTTCCCTCCTTTCTTTGCAAATACTCTCCCATACATGCACATGCAGCTTTGTTTAATCTTAAAAGGAGACAGACAGACAGACAGACAGACAGACAGACAGACAGTACTGCCTCATCCAAGCCTAAAATAATTGGAAATCCTGTACATTACTCTGCTATGTTCAAATCAACAAAAGATTTTTGGGATAAAATGGGATTTAAAAACAACAAAACAGTCATGCAGTTCCACAATTAACAGACAGCTAAGCTCAGTGTTCTTCCCCTGAAGAGATATGGGGGAAATGTGCCAAGAATTATGGTGCATAGCACATTTTACTGTTTATCATCCTCATCATCAGGCAAAGGGACACGGGTACACTGAAACATGGAATTGGGACAATGAAGTGGGGGATGGAAGTATACTCCCATTTTTAAATTGATCAGGGACATGCCTGATCAGGGATAGGCCACATGGCCTATCTTACACACTAATTCATAATTCCAAGGCAGTAATTTATAACACAGTCTCTTGCATTAATGTAGGTTCCATTAAGTTCAGTATGGCTACAATCCTAAAGACAATTTCCTTGGAGTAAGACCCACAGAACACAATGGGTCTTACTTTTGAGTAGACATGATTAGGATTATGCTCTAAGTCATAAAGTTAAATGTGGGATCGCTGGCATTCAGCTTCTTGTAGGAAAAACAAAGATTCCTGCAGCAGCTTAACCAGGAGCAAAGCTGCTGTGCTTATTATTTGTCAGATTTAATACAATCAAAAAGAGAAGAAAAAGTTGATTCTCTTGGATAATAAAAAAGTGAGCCACCTTTCTCTAATGCGGTGGAACATAGGAACATGCTTTATATTGTGTCAGACTGTTTAGCCCAGTATGGTTGACACTGCCTGGCAGTAGCTCTCCAATCTTTCAAGTAGGAAATTCTCTGCCTACCTGGAGGAGCTGGAATCAGGAGGACAAGTAGGTGCTGGAGCCATGGCCTTCCTCTGCCATTGTGCCGAATGGTCCTCCTTTGCGCAACCCGAACCTTTCTGTGCCAGGAACCTGGCCACCTGTTAAAATGCCAGATGTCTTTCCATAAAAGGAGCACCCAGGCAAAGCTTCTCCATCTGTGCATGGTATGTTTTATACACTCTCACAGGCAACTACACTGGAGCAAAAAAGGCTAGAAGATGATGTGATATCCCTGTGGGAATTGGTGGGACTTCAAACTGTAATCTTTTCAGTGAAGCAGAAGACACAAACAGAATGCATTTAATCAGAGTTCTCAGCAAGAGGCAGGTGCATCTATGTAAAGGAACAGAAACTATACCCACAAATAGATGCTACATTTAGGGAATCTTTCCTGTCTGGTTTTTTTTTTCCTATTGTTCTGTAAGGACCAGAAAAAACTGAGTGGAACATGCCAGAAAGCATAAGGATCAAGACATCTCTTGGGAATACAAAAAAAGTGAAAGGAATACTCACTGAAGATAGTATAGGGTCTATGAGGAAGAAATAGCTAATCATTATTTAAAAAAGAAACATGTTACCATTGTTCTTGCTATTCAGAGGAATCTTATCTATAGAGACATTTTCTATGAGCACCAGCTGATAATTTTAATAACAGGATTATCCATTAATAATTTCCTTATCTCCTTCCTAAGGTCACAGTGTGCAGGACTTCTAATTTTCAGTGACAGGTCTTCTGGAAGTTGTCTGCTGCCTCTTGAAAGAAACTTTGGCATCAGAATAAGAAATATGATATAGCTTGCCAATATTCTTATTCTCATTGGCAAAGAGGTGCTCTTGTAATATTCTTAGGCATACATCAGTTCTCCAAGAAAACGTTCCTAAGATGAAAGATTCTGTGAGGATACTTGGCAGAAGGGGACATCATAGCACAGCTGGTCAGAAGCCACATCAGCTCTTTGATGCTGCCCTTTCCTGTATACCAAGTATTCCTGCAATCTGCAGGTTACCCACACCATGCCCTTTTCCCTTTCACATAACACCAGACATAGGAGACATCCATTAAATTGAATGCTGGGAGGGTTAGGAAATTTTTCTTTACCCAGCATGTAGTTGATCTGTGGCACTCCCTGCCACGGGATGTGTTGATGGCATATAGTTGTAATACCTTTATGAAGGGATTGGACAAATTCCTAGAGGAAAGAACCTTAATGGGTTACAAGCCACAAGGGTTGTGTGTAGAGGTGGACAACCTCAAAAAGCCAGATGTGGGGGGGACACCTGGATGCAGTGGGCCATTGTGGGTCACTGTGTGATACAGGAAGCTGGACTAGATGGGCCTTTGGCCTGACCTTGTGAGGGCTCTTCTTATGTTCTTATCTGGTCCCAAGTGTTACTGGCAGTGCTTTTAAAGCACATGTAACATATGGATGTGGGGAAATCTAAGACCCTATGCAGTTAGGTAGGGGGATGGACTAGGAGGACAAGGGTGCAAGGTGCAATAAAGCAGGATTCATTATAGTGACTCATTCAGGTAACAAGATGGTGTGCAGCTGAACATGCTTACTCATGAAGCGCAAAGAGCTGATGGGTGTTCATGAAGCTGTACTCAGAACCAAGGTTACCATACTATTTCTGCCAAAGTGTGTTATGTTGCAGGGGCTTCAGGATCAAAGAGCCAAGGCTGAATGAACCTCCTGAGTGTCCTCCATTACTGATAGAAAGAAAACTGCAAAGCAAGTACTAATACGCCTTCAGGTAGTCACCTTAATCAATTAGGAACATTGATAAACAGCTGGAAACTCTATGTAGCCACTTTCAGTTTTGTGCTGGAAGGAAGGCGAGATAAAACAAAATGATAAATTATAACATCTTATGAACACAACACAAAAGTAAACGTATTTGAAAAGGACAGCTATGGCTAAGTGCTCTACAGGGGTGGAAACGTTGTCTAAGTGCCTACCAATTTGTCTCTGGTGCCTGAAAATGTGACTTATCTTTTCCAGACCTGTTAATCTACTAGAAGTGTTTGGAGGAGCTTGTGAATGAGGCTGTTCCAGTAAAGAGAACATCCTTGGAGTTTCAGAAAATCCTTCATGAAGGCACTCACTAAAAGCTCTTTGTAGTCCTTTGGGGCTTTCAGCTAAGAACTCACAGGGACACAGCAGCACTGAATATGAGTAGCTACACTAATTCCATTCGATAAGCCTTTTTAACAATCCTATTTGATGATACTGAAATTCCTTTTGAATGTACAGTGTTAATCTATATGGATGATCTGTTACAGAATCAGGCAGGTTTATATGCTCAAGAATATTTTTATTGTACTGCTTGATTGGCTTTGGCTTACAAAGTTTTAAGAGTTAGCGTTTTAGAGTTGCTTCATTTGTTTTTAATGTTTTGTCTTAATATGCTGCTTCAGGAACCCAGAGGGCTGTCTTAGCAGGACCTGTGTTCTTAAAACAAACAACTAGTTTATGTCTTTGCCTCCTTTGGGAGTCCCACTGGTCAACTGGTGGTGGACGACAGCCAATTGCTATCGATCTGGTACATGAAATATGTGCCAGGCACAATGTTTTCATCTGCTTTTTACTGCTTCCTCCCTGTTTTGGAGAAAGAACCCTTCTCTCCTGTATAAATGCTAAAATGCAGACACTAAAAATAGCTGAAATACTACCTTTCTGCCCATTGCCATTGATTAAGCTATGTTCTAGTCCCACAGCTTTCTCTTGACCAGGAAAGAAAGAATCTACGAATTGCCAAGAGTGAAGTGTTTTCCTTCCCTAATGGCTCATGTTCTTTTACAGGACAATCCAGAGTAACTACTGGAGCTCTTGCGTCAATGCAAGAAAAATTTACTCTGGGTTGCTCTATGCATTTCCCATAGATTTTCCATGGGTGGCGCCGTAACTATGTTGATGCAAATGTCTCTTATGTCAATGCAAGAGCTCCTTTAGTTACTCCGAATTGTGCTGCTCATCACTGCTTCAGCCCTGTATGAGTGTGACATACACATTTCATATACATACACAAATTCTAATAGTACTTGAGTATTATTTCTTTATATCATATCAGTGTGCATGGTGCAGGATGAATTTAAGATGACAGCTCCCTGCCTTGAGGAGCTTACAGTCTCAATGGCTGCAATCCTAATCTTCAGTCCTGTGCTTTAAGACACTTTTGCACCACTCCTGTGGAAGCGTTAAGCCAGTGCACAGACATGCGCTTGCATCCCTATATCACAGCAGGAATGGGAACACTGGTGAGTTCTGCCAGCCTAGGTTATGATTGCACCCAATTTTGGTACAGAACAAGCCAAGGAGATAAAGGAGAGAAGCAGAGATATGAATGTATTTATGAAACCCAGGCTCAGGCTAGACATGATACTATGTATGGAGAATTATTTTAATGTGTGTTGAGAGATGACAGGGGAAAACTGCAACAAAGGGCTATGGAGGACTTTGCAGATTTGTTCTCATCATGGTTTTAGTTTTGACTATTCAAAATTAACATGCACACATTGCCTCCTATTTCAGCTGGGAGAAATCTTCTATTTCAGTTTTATTCCAGAATTTGCATCTGAATAAACCATAAATTGGAAATAATCACTGGTAAATAGATATCCTCTACCTGTTAAATCTAATTCCCTTTTCAATGAATGCTCACCAGTACTTTGCAAGCAAACTACTATGAGCCACACAAGCCACATTTTCATTCTGTGCAATTCTCCCAAGCCCCAGAAAGAGCGTTTGAAAAAAAACCACACCAGTTCCTTGACCCTTAGTAGCAGTACCTCTCCTCGGACTCTCTTCTACTTGCTTCAGATGCTGGTTTCCATAGAAATAGATGTTGCTTTGGACTGATTACAGCTTGAAAGGGTGCCTGTCTTAAAATTTGCTCGATGGAGCATAACTGGCATGATTAGCAACAAGCCAGCTGTAATGCTTGCTGCTCAGTTGCAACTACAGGCTAAGCCATGACAGGTCTTGTGCCTTATAGCATGCAGGGACTCTGGGAAATGATGAATTAATTTCATCAGACCTGAGCAGCTGGCATATTTATTTTCTCCATACATTCAGTGATTAGGCTGCAATCTTACTGGCAGTAGATGGAGAAGGAGACTTTGCGCTGATCAGACTACTGCTGATCACTCCACAGGAGATCAGGAACCTAGAAAGTCTTCTAGAAAGTCTTCAATAAGAATTTTGTACATTCCAAACAGTCTAGCTGTAGACCTATAAATATCAGTACCAAAACCCACAAAACCTAAATGAAATGTCAGCCCCCAGGTAACAATAACTATGAACTAACTGTTCTATATAGGAAGCTATTTACTTCAGATTGTTCTTTTGTTGAAACCATCTCTTTTAACTGGTGCTCTGCAGCACATTGGTATGCCAGGGATGGTCCACAAACGTGCTGCAGGATTTGGGGCGGGAAAGATATTTTAATAGAAGAGTCACTACAGGCAGTGTGCCTCTCACTGGCAGTGTGGTGTGCCTTGTCAGTTGTTAAAAAAACTGATAGTATGCCTTGAAAAATGTAGTTCCTTTTCAGAGTGCGGTGAAACAATAAAGGTTGAAAATCACTGTTCTTGACCTGTCTTTTGGGAGTAAAAAGATGCGAAGATTGCTTTCAGGCCTTCTGTGATAATGCAAATTTCCTACTATAGGGACATATATACTAAGCCATGAAGTCACACCAAAAAAAAGTCACACACACCCCAAAAATCTGATTCCCTGCAGTGTGTGTGGGTGGGTGGGTGGGTATATTTTATTTTTTTCAGTGATCACAAATTCTCAACACAAAACTGGCTCCATTGGAAAGCAATTTTACCTTTGGATTGGAATCTCAGCAGTAATTTCGTGAGACCTAAGGGAAAGAAGTGAGTTGTCTTCACTTTTTCTACGGCCCATGAGAAACAGATGCTCTAATACATTCACATCACTGGTTTGGCCTGAAAGGATGCCAGCTCAGTGGGAATCCAGAGGAGAGTTGGACTGATTATAATTGGGCAGGAGATTAGGCTGATTTGACAGGATATGATCAGGAGGCAACATGATGAAGACAACAGCTTTGACTATTCCCCTCCCCCTCTCAGTGGTTATATAAATACTAACTGTTGGAAGAAGAGGAGGGAAAAAAGAAGCAAACAAGTCATATTCCCACTTCCTGGCATCAAACGTTTTTTCTGTTGTAATGATTTACCAAGCCTCACACACTGGCTGCATTTACCAAGCCTCACAGACTGGCAGCAACCCTTTCTTACAGGGCAGAGAACAGCAAATGCAAAATAAAAAGCAAAAACCACCAACAGGTAGGGGAGCCAAAATTTCATCTTTGACCCCAGATGGTTGATCAGAATAACCCACTCAGGGAAGCAGGTGACTACATGAGGATATTGGGTCAGAGAAGTGGCATAGCTAGGATGATGCAGGGGGTGCATTTGCACCAGACAACAAGCTTTAGGGGGGGCAACAAACTGAACTTAACCCTAGTGGTTAAAATTGTTAAAAACAGGGTTATAGTCAAAAACGTTATGGCCAATTAAGCAGAAAATTAAAATTTCTCTATAGAACAAAAAGTGGATTTCTTTAACTCAAAACTTGCCCAGGATATTGCTCTGAGAGCCAATGAAACGTAATTCTAATACTGTATGGAACTAATTAGTTAATATGAATCAGCTCTCATTTCCATTTACATATAACATAATACAGTTACTCATGCTGAGTATCCAAGCACTTCTAAGTGGTTCTCTCCTCTTTTATTTAGCAGGGAAAGAATAAGCATTCCTCTTCGCCCCAGCACAGTTTCCCTAACCAACAAGGGACACAATTTTCATTTTTTTACTTACCATAATTAAATTTGATTTTGTTGTTGTGGGAGAGCTACAAAATCTTCAACTCCAGATAGCAAATAGATGCTTTACCTATTGGGTGGTGAACTGCTGAGGAGGAGAAGGCACGTTTTTCCCCAATTTTCTTTTTAAAAATACCCAGGGATGACATCACTTCCAATTGTGACATTACTTCCAGAGCAACATTTTGAGTTTTGAAGCAGGCAACATGATCATTAGCTACGCCACTGGGTTAGAGAATAGACCCAACAGAATAGTCTTCCCAGCTTCCTCTCCCCATGGCCGTCAAGCTGCCTAACCAACACCTAAAGCATCATGTCCCAAAGCATGCTAACCAACACCCAAAGCACCATCAGGGAGGAAATCATGTAAAACTGCACTTCAAGAGAGACATGGATGGGGTGGGTAACTCTGTATATAAAAGCATTATCTATAATATAATTTACAATCTTCCTTATCAAGTTCAACAGGAAACAACAATGGTCAGAGGCATGGTTAGAACTCACAGTGATCCTGACAGCCAGGTTTATCATCATCACCACATATTGCCTTGTTCCATGGCTCAGGCTATTGCTCTTCTCTCTGCATCAGCTCAAAAGAGCTTTTGCTGCCCCTGCCACAGCTCCTTGCCATTTCCCTGATTAAAAAAAACATGGTTAAAGTGCCAACATTAATTACAATGGCAAACCTAGAAAGGCCCCATCTGGGCAGTGAAGTCTTAATTGCTGATTTCAGTGGAACTGCAAACACTAGAAGGCAAAGCAGCTGCCCGGCATGGCAGGAAGGATGTTCACAGAACAGATAAAGGCTGTCTCCAGCAGCATGTATCAAGGTGATAGAAAACCACACCATGCTTGCAACAGTTCCCTCACCAACTGGGAGCGCCAACCAAGAGAGAGTGCGTCAGGTGCATGGCCTCTGCATGCAACATCCAAAAACTCAGTTCTGGAGATTTGCATTTGTGGTTTCTAACATAAGGAACACAACCCACATTGCTACACAAGAACATTTTAGACGTGCACATCAGTGACAGGTTTTGACCTTAGGTCTTTTGAAGGCCAAACTAGGAGACCCACAATCCTTCCAATGATCCTTTTCCTGATATGAATTATCTTCCCCAAATCACTATCAACACTATCACTATCAACTTATTGGTTGTGATTGTGAATAAACTTATTGATTGTGATCACTATCAACTTATTGATTGTAATTCCTGATATGAATTATCTTCCCCAAATCACTACCAACACGATCACTATAAACTTTCCTATACTAATAGGAAAGTTTACTAGCCCATCATCTCAACTAACTTATCAATTTCAACTTTCCTTTGTGCCAGAGCTTTTAACTGAGGTGAAGATTGGTGGGTTGTTTTGACTTACCCTACAATCCAGAATAACTACGGGTGCACATAAGAGACTTTACGTGCACCCGTAGTTACTGCACCACCTAGTGAAAACCTATGGGAAATTCATATTGCAATCCAGAGCAAATTGTTCTTACACCGGAGCAAGGACTCCCCGTAGTTACTCTGGATTGCGCCCATAGTAATTTATGAATGTTTTTAAAGACTTTTAAATTTTTAAAAATATTTTATTGCTTATGTTTTTAATCCATCTCCTGCCAACCTAGCAGTTTGAAAGCATGCAAGTAGATAAATAAGTACCACTTCTCTGTGAAAGGCAATGTCCTGGCGACAGGCCGGCCAGGTATCCCCATGTTGCGTCCATGATGGATTGGAGGAAACACGAATCCACAACAAACAGACACCATCAACACACAGTACAAATGCTGAAAAGGTTGCCTTTTTGTCTTTAATCCATGTTGTTAGCAGCCTTGAGTATGCTTTGTGGAGAAAGGCAGGATACAAATCCATTAAATAAATAAAATAATAAATATCAACAGGAAGTAGAGACAGAGAGTCAACATAATCACTTTTTCCCTTTCACAGCTAACAATACTGGGGCCCTAGTAGGGTTGGAAAGAAGGGGAAGATTAATACCCTATGTCAGGGCACCACATCCCCTGGTTTCACAGTACTACCAAACACACTGCAAGTTAACCTGTTAATGTGATTGTCCTTCTCAACAGACATGGGGTAAAATCCAGAGTAACTATGAGGAGTCCTTGCTCTGGTGTAAGAACAACTTACTCTGGATTCCAATATGAATTTCCCATAGGTTTTCACTAGGTGGTGCAGTAACTATGGGAGCATGTGTCCTTACATGTGTCCCTTATTATTACGGGAGCACGTAAAGTCTCTTACATTGTGTCCCTTATTGGTGACTTTTTACTTTAAGAGCCAGTCCTCAGGTGACTTTTTAATCATTCACAAGAATTGGTATAAACGAGCCGGTTTGCAGATGAGCATTTTACCAAGGGGAGCTGCTACCACCTTACAGTATATTTATCTCAATGTAATGAAGAATACCACCTCACCAACTATTGTGGGCTGTAGTGACTCAAGTGATTAAGGTGACATGCCTATCAACTAGCAAGCTAAGGTGCAAGACCTGGCTGTTACAAGATAGAGTGAACTCCCATCCCTTGCCCAGCTCCTGCCAACTTAATTTGAAAGCATGCAAAGACAATTAGGCTGCAATCCTAAAGACACTTTCCTGGGAGTAAGACCCATTTGACTCAGAGGTGTTTACTTTTGAGTAAACATGGTTAGGATTATGCTCGTAGATAAATAGGTACCGCTTCGGTGGGAAGGTAGGAGCACTCTGTGTTAGTCATGTGGGCCACATGAGCACCAAGGCATCTTCGGACAATACTGGCTCTATGGCTTAAGAAATGGGGGTGAGCACCGCTCCCCAGGGTAACCTGTGTGGGGGACCTTTACCTTAATGAAAAATACATCTCGAACAAAATTATATGGGACAGATGCTGGTTCCTGTGAGCCTATTCTTTTACCTCTGAAATTCATCATTTATCCACTTAAGATGATTATGTACAGGGCCCAGAGCGTCCAGATGCCCAGAAACTCCCAGACAGGTCCGGAATTTGGCTTCCTGTCTGGCCTGTCCAGGCATAGGGGGGGCTTGTCCGGGTTGGGGGGGGTCATGTGGTGCTTTGCACCACATTAAAGGCTGCTCGGAGCAGCTCGCAAACAAGTGCGGCTGTCCAAGCAGCCAGTGTGTGAATGAGAGGCTGTGTGCATGCGCACAGCCCCTCTATCCCTGTCGGGAGTTTTTTTTTAAGTAGAGGCTACATTGGCTGGTCCCTCGCTGCAAGCTCGGCTACCTCCGCTGTCGCTCTGAGAGGGAGGATGCAAGGGACCTTCCCTCTCACCTCAGGCAGCTGCAGAGGCAGCTTAAAGCGGAGCGCTCTGCACAGGACTCTGCAGAGCGCTCTCTTGAATCAGACCAGCCGGTCTGATACTGAAGGATAGAGAGGCTGTACACATGCGCACAGCCTCTCCTTTAAAAAAACCCAACAGGAATAGAGGCTGTGCGCACGTACACAGTCTCTCATTCACACACTTGCTGCTCAGACGGCTGCACTTGGTTGCGAACTGCTCCAAGCAGCCTTTAATGTGGCCCAAAGCACCACACGACCCCCCGCAAGCCCAGAGAGCCCAAAAGGTAAGACCCCCCCTGGGAGTGGTTTGACAATATGTAGGGCAAAATGTAGGATGTCCTACATTTTGTCCTACATTTTAAAAATATAGGACAAGGTCCTCCAAAAGTCCGGATTTTCAACTGAAAATCCAGGCTTTTTGGGACCCTTGTCCTACATTTCGAGGTTGACCATATGGTCACCCTGGTACAGGCCCTTTCTCAGGTGTACTGTTGCAGATTTTAGTGTGGTTCCATGGATTTTACTTTATACTGGTCTTTAGATTACATTTAAAATAAATTGCTTTCCTCCTTAAGTATTTTGGGGGCGGGGATTTCATGTTTTTCTTTTAAGGCTTAAAATTCAGAGATTCAAAAGTTTCCATTGTTGCTACTGAAGCTATTTTTGTTGCTGCAGTGAAATGTTTTGAGTTATACACAATGCTTCACTGAAAAGAACAGAAACTGCACTAATCCTCAGCTATCCAAAAATGGCAGATTTTTTTGCTGTTCCCATATCTTTGGGGACCGGTTTCCATTTTTCAGTGTTTCATCATTGCTGTTTGACGCTTGGATGAATGTCACTATTCCGGCTATATCACAGCCTTGGGTACCAATTCTTTTCTGTGCCAATTTCATGGATGCATTGGGTCCAAAGTGCACAAATTGCAGTAAGAGACCTGAAGGCAAATGGGAAGTATAAAACATAACTTCTGACTCCCATTAATGATCCAGTATACATGATTGCCACCCTGGCCACCAACAGCCCCCGTTCCCCACTTACTGGATCCAATGGCTCCAGCAGGGACCAAAACTTCAACTGTGGTGCTACAATCTTTTGCAGTAGGTCTCTCAGAATGGCTACCAACAGAGCATGTTGTGTACTATTTTGCAACATTCATGAATCTAGTCACTAATTAGAATAGATATTCCTAACTTTCTGCATTAAATAGACACCCCCTGAACTGACTGAGCCAAAGAAGTTCTCCAAAGAGTGACTGGAAGGCAAACCACTTACTTTAAAGAGAACACAAGCAGCATCTAGTGGTCAGGTAGGCTCTGTACAAATATATATCCCACATGCACATCACTTCCACTAGGTCTAGCACATTTGTGCTGCAGCCCATACTATAAGAATCTATAAGAATCCTGCAGCCCATACTATAAGAATCTATAAGAATCCTGTGAAATTCACAGAGAATTTGCCAGTTCTGTAGAAGGAAGTGTGATTACCTTCATTTAAAAAACAAAAAAACTCTGAATTACTTTGTAAGGCACTGCTTCATCCAGAAATCCTACTTATATAATAATAAAAAAGATTATTTACAATCTCTCCTAATTTTATCTTCTAAAATGTAGGGTTTTTTTTACCCCTAGAACCCAAAGCAGCTTACAGGTAGAACTTCAAGATAATAATAATTATTTATTATTATTTATTCAATTTTTATCCTGCCTCTCTTCCTTGGATAAGGAAACCCAAAGCGGAAAACAACATTTAAAAATAACAATAAAACACTATAAAAACTGGATTAAAAACAATAAATATAATTAAAATACAATTAAATCACAACTCTCTCAAAGGTTATGACCAATTAACCAGAATATGAAAACACAAAAAGCCTATAGAACAAAAGTGGATTTTCTTAACTCAAACTTTCCCAGGTTACTGATGGCTTTGTAATTCTGATATACTGATAAGATGTAATTCTGGTACTGTATGAAACTAACAAGGTGTTAATCAGCTCTCAGTACATATATACAGTACATATATCATAAAACAGTTACACCATGATAACTGGGTATACAGGCACTTCTAAGTGGTGTTCCTCTTATATTTAGCAGGAAGAGAATGACCATTCCTCTTTGCCCCACCACAGTTTCCCTAACCAATAAGGGACACAATGTTTATTTTTTTGACTTAATTAAATTTGATTTTGTTGTTGGGGGACAGGGGCAACAAAATCTTTTTTTTACTCCAGATAGCAAATAGGTGCTTTAGCTATGCTGCTAGTAGAGCAAATGGGATCTGCTGAGGAGGAGGAGGTAGGTTTTTTTTTAAAATACCAGGGATGATGTCACTTATGGTTGTAACATCACTTCCTGGGCTACATTTTGAGCTTTGCACCAGGCTACATAATCATTAGTTACGCCAGTGGTGCCAACAGGATATCAATTGAAAGGAGAAAAAAACTCTATCCAGCTCCAAAGATGGCAGCTAATTTCAAACTATAACAAGAACGGTGGGATGGATTCAAGACTGCTGAGTCTATAATGCTGAAGGGGTTAAAAAAAACTGCTGAGATAGGAGTTCTCAGCTTAATCCACCCAAGAGCTGCTATACTTTGCCTTGTCCCTTGTACGAGTGGGACCCAGCAACTAGGCCACTTCCAATATGGTGGAGCAATATTTGTTTGGTGGCAATTCACCTATATAAAAAATCACAAAGCTGTTTCCCAAAATCAAAGCAACTCAAGTGGCAAATATTTGCACTCTTGCAGCAGATTATAGGAGGGATAACATGGCCCAAAGAGAGGATTTGATACAAAGCAGGTGACAGATGCTGCTGCTAGCTGAATTATACACTCATCCTCTTGCAGTGAGCTAATTAAACCTTAAATTGGGAAGCAGTTTGTCTTGATTTAGACGCTCCTATTCTATTATTTAGCAGGAGGTACAGAGATTAGAGGGCTTGTTATGTGTTTGGAGGATTTGTGTGTTGCCAAATTTTCTTAGATTTCTGCCTGAGTGAGATTTCAGGAGTGCTGTGTTCCCATCCTGCCATTTGTGTGTCACACTCTAATGATGAGGTCTGAGTAAAGAGGAGCAAGTCCAAATTAGGTCCTCTCAAAACGCTCATCAGAAAAGTCAAGGGCAAAATCCAGAGTAACTACGGGGAGTCCTTGCTCCGGTGTAAGAACAACTTACTCCAGATTCCAATATGAATTTCCCATAGTTTTTCACTAGGTGGTGCAGTAACTACAAGTAAACATAAAGTCTCTTACGTGCTCCTGTAGTTACTCTGGATTTGTGGGTAAGGCTCACTGCAGCAGTGGCATAGCTGGGGGGGCTGCATTTGCAAAAGGCCACAAGCTGACCTTGACACTAGTTGCTAAAATATTGTGAAAGACTGGGTATGTATGAATAATACCATCATCAGAGGTGGGCAGATGCTGGTTCAGGCCTACTCGCCCGAACCGGATCTTCCCCTCGGCGGACAGTGGCAAGCCGGTCAGAGCCGCGGCTGCAAGAGCTGCGGAGACCAGTTCGCTACTGGCTGCCGCGTCTCCTGGGGCTCGGCACCAGGAGGCTTAGTGTGCCTGCGTCCAGCTGGACGCACGCGCACTGAGTCTCTTGGGGCCGAGCCCCAGGAGACTTAGTGCGTGTGCATCCAGCTGGACACAGGCGCACTGACTCTCCTGAAGCCGAGCTCGGCTTCAGGAGACTCAGCGCGCATGCACTAAGCCTGGCGCATGCTCACTAAGTCTCCTGGAGCTCGGCGCAGTGCGGCGTGGTTAGGGCCCACCCCCCACCCTACCCCACCCTGCCCCCCAACCCCAGCCCCGCCCCCTGACCCCGGCCCAGCCCCCAAACTTCCGGCAAACCAGATCTTCGGGGAGGCTGGGCCCATCACTGACCATCATGCTATATATCACTGGAAATGCAGAATGGAATGAAACAAAACTGCATTGGATTATCTATATTCTATCAAAGGTTATGGCCAATTAAGCAGAAAATGAAAACACAAAAACCTATGGAACAAAAAGTGGATATTTTTAACTCAAACTTTCCCATGATACTGATTGCTCTGAGAGCCAATGTGATGTAATTCCGATACTGTATGAAACTAATAAGGTATTACTATGAATCAGCTCTCATTTTCATATTCTTATATCATAATACAATTACCCATGCTAACTGGGTATACGGGGACTTCTCTTATATTTAGCCATATATAAGAGAGTTTCTTATATTTAGCCATATACAGTGGTGCCTCACATAAAGAGCTTAATTCGTTCCAGAGGCATGCTCTTTACGTGAAACGCTCTTTACGTGAAGCAGATTTTTCCATAGGAAATAATGGAAACTCAGACGATTGGTTCCACAACCCCCAAAATATTCATAAAAATATATTAACTGGATGTAAAAATGATGACAAATCACTGTAATTGAATTCAAAACATGCATTCAATGTGCATGATCCTATGAAGTCTACTTAGGCTGCAATCCTAAAGAGACTTTCCTGGGAGTAAGCCTCATTTAACACAATGGGGCTTACTTCTTGGTAGATATAGTTAGGTGACTGCAGTCAAAGACACTTTCCTGGGAGGCTTACCTGGGCTGCTGCTGGAGATTCAAGGTGGTTGGTGGGGGCACTTGGGGCCCCCTCTGGCACCTCCAGGGAACCACACACGAGTTGGGGGCAGTTAGAGGCAGCAGTGCTGGCTGGCAGCCCTTTTAAAGAGCCTCCATGCGGAGCATCAGGGCTGCATAGTACACGTGCCCATAGTGTGCTTGCTTGTTAAGTGAAGTGGAACTTGTCATGTGAAGCAAGGTTTCTTGGAAATTTTTGCTTGTTATGGGCGCAATCCAGAGTAACTACGAGGAGTCCTTGCTCCGGTGTAAGAACAATTTGCTCTGGATTGCAATATGAATTTCCCATAGGTTTTCACTAGGTGGTGCAGTAACTACGGGTGCACGTAATGTCTCTTACATGCTCCCATAGTTACTCTGGATTGTAGGGTATGTGAAACGCTTGTTAAGCAAGGTATCATTGTATAAGGAATAACCACTCCTCTTTGCCCCAGCACAGTTTCCCTAACCAATAAGGGACACAATGTTCCTTTTTTCACTCAATTGAATTTGATTTTGCTGTTGGGGGGGGGGGGCAAGAAGGCAATCTTCTTTGACTCCAGTTAGGAAATAGGTGCTTTAGGTATTGGGTGGTGAGGAGAGGAGAGGAGAGGAGGCAGGTTTTTCCCCAATTTTCTTTTTAAAAATACGCAGGGATGACATCACTTCCAGTTGTGCCATCACTTTGGGGGCAACATTTTGAATACATTATCATTAGCTATGCTACTGCACTGCAGTTTTTTGGTTTGTTTTTTTAAAAGCTTTGGTCTAGAATTGCACAGGTGCTCAAAAGCACTTGTATTCTTGTCTTGGGAATGCATAACCTTCTTTGCTGAAGGAAGACTGAACCCAGCAGTAGGACAGAGCTCAAAATATAAATGAAGCCTCCCAATGTTCTTAGCAAATTCTCAGACCATTTGGGATGCTTTGGATACTTACCCATCCATGTGGCCTATATGTTAAATGATGTGCACAGTCACAGAGCACATACATCTTGTCTCCTCCACCATCTTGTCTGATGGCATTCAGGATGTTTCTCTTTAACTGCATGGGAGAAAAAAGTTCATAATGTATATACTTCCTAAGCACATGTATCTTTTACAACTTTGAATCGGTCAGACAGATTAGTAATTTATTGTCTGAACTGGCCCTTTGTTTACCCTTTAGTACAGAGCTGCTCGCACCCTGACCAGGGGCTGGATGTAGGGTTTGGATGGATCCATCTTCCCAGTAAGCAGAACTCCTCAAACTGGGGACAGGGACACTCTGGGCAGTCATCTGCCCAGTCATCCTATCGTGCACCATTCTGGGATACCAGGCAGCAGACACAACAACCCAGAGACTCCCTGTCCCAGATCAGGGAAGATCAAGGCACCTGGACAGAATAGAAAGATGCAGACCCTAATGAGACTGTATTTCTGTTGCACTCCAGTGGCTAGTTTGGCCACCACTACTCCAGCAGTTCAGGGTTGATTCAGCTAGCAAGCCACCAAGGTGCTAAGAAATTTATCTATATTAACCTAAGAGGCAGGAGGAGAGCTTATTAGGAATACCACAAAATTAGCCTAAAGTGGCTCTCTTCTTAGGTAGGATGAACCTGGGATAAGTTTGTGGCAAGTTAAAGTGGACTTACAATAAGTCCCATAATTTACTATGCCCTGTTGGATCATTCTGCCTTAATTTCTCACTTACACACTTCCCATAAGAGTTCAAGCCAAGTTGAGCTGATTTAAGAGACTGGGCAGTAAAACTGTCCAGAGAAGCTTATAATTTTATGTCGCCACATAAAAATGATGCATAATTATGCCAAAGTATAAGAGGGAAAAAGCAACGGAAAATTAAAGCCAACCATAAATAATAAAGGTGATAGTTGCTGCTTGATATATGTGGCAACACAGCATGCTAGAGCAGTACAAGTGAAGAGCAAGTATTGACAAGCGAGAAATATATCCCTCAAGGATAAAAATATTGCCTGGAACGGACAGAGGAGGGACAAAAGAAATCTAGTGGGAATAAATAGGAATGACAGGATGAAACCCAGCATTGGTAACCACTTCATATATGGCAACTCCATAGTGTTGGCTTGGATTATAAAATCTCTCTCAAAGAACTTGCAAATTGCCCTTGAAGAAAGGTATAATTTCAGAAAGCGAGGAGGAAAAAAAATATTGGTCAAAATGGAGCAGAACTATCCAGTCGCATTACACAAAAACCCTTTCCAACAAGCCACAAATAAGAGTATCTTCTTGTTATAGTCCCACAAAGCCACAAACACCCCTTGTCACCTAGCCAAACTGAACCGATACACAAAGCTCAATAAATCTAATTGCACTTTGAGCCCCCAGAACTCTGAACTCTTAAACAGTATGCAAGAATATCAGAAAATTACCTCTTCCAGTAATCAGAATGCCAACCAAGTCTCTCACGTAAACAATCAAATTTCATCAGTGTAGCCATCATTTACTGGCAAAGGATGACATTTCCCAGGGCCTGGTTGAAAAAATTCACAACACGTCTCCTGATTAAAGAATTTTTGTGGTAGGCCAGCTAAATGTTCATTGTGTATTAAATAATCTATTCAGATGGTGATTTTCTAGAATCTTAGTCCATTTTTGTCACAAATATTTCTGGAAAAAGTTGGAACTCTGCTCTGCAAATTCAAGTAACAAAAGGCAGAAATATCAAACTTTGAACAGAAGAATAATTTCTCTGGATTTTTCTTTTAAAATACCAAGGACAGAGGATGGTGCAAAACTACAAACTGCAACAACAAAATCTATCTCTACTATTAGTGGTATCTCTTGTATGCGCACAGAAGAGGTTCCTTTCACTCACTGCTGACACCAACTTTACAAACTTCACTCATTGCTGACACAAACTTCTACTTTACAGTCATGAGAGGGACCCAATAGCCACATCTAATGCTGTAGCTGATGGAAACAGTGTGTTAAGTACTGCAATGTCTTGTTGCATTGCTAACAACATGTAAGCAATTCCTCCCATTCATTCCTTGTTGGTCCCATTCTGGGCAATGATGGCAATGTACAGGTGCTCACAGATCACGTATAGGGTAGGCTGTGGCACCTGTAGTATTTACATGCTGCCACCTCTTTCGGATCCCAATATTCTCCCCTGCTGGCCATTTTAGGAGCCACCATGGGGGAAGGAAGGGAGTGCAGCTGGGGGAAAGAATCACATGAGCACTTGTCTTCTCCAGCTCTACTGCTGCAATCCTTGGCAGTGTCATTTACTGGAAGATAGAATACATCAACATTTACAAGGCAGCAAAGCAGAGCTTCAGAGTATGTCTCCCATGTCTTTAGCATTAGTGGCTCCTCAAACTGTGGATCATGAGCCAATTTCAGGTGAGTCCCCAATCATTTCAATAAGTTATTTTTAATATATTAGACTTGGTATTGCATTTGGGGGAATGTTACAGATCTATATTTAAAAGATATACAGATATATAGATATATAAAGATATATCTTTTAAATACAGTGATGCCTCACGTAACAAATTTAATTCGTTCCAGGGGCATGTTCGTTACGTGAAATGTTCTTTACGTGAAGCGGATTTTCCCATAAGAAATAATGGAAACTCAGTCAATTGGTTCCACAACCAAAAAATATTCACATAAAACATTAACTGGATGTAAAAATGATGACAGAACACTGAGATTGAATTCAAAACATGCATTCAATGTGCATGATCTTATGAAGTTTACTTAGGCTGAAGTCCTAAAGACACTTTCCTGGGAGTAAGACGCATTTAACACAATGGAGTTTACTTCTGGGTAGACATGGTTAGGAGGCTGCAATTCAAGACACCTTCAAAGTGTCTCCCCACTTTCTCCTTCTCTCCATCCTGAGCCTTTCTCTCCCCTGCTACCTTCTGGACATCCCTGAGCTGCTTCCCTCTTCTCCACTGCTCTTCTCTTCCTCTGCCCAACGGACACCCAGCCACTGAAGGAACAGCATGGAAGTGTTGCTTTCACTATGGGCAGGTGCGCTAGGCAGACCTGACACTTTTTAAACAGGCTGCCGGCCAGCGCGTCTGCTCCAGCCGCCAATGAATGTGTTCTTTACGTGAAGCAGAATCCTAGAGAAATTTTTGTTTGTTACATGAAACATACTTTACGTGAGACATTCTTTACATGAGGAGTCACTGTATATTTAAAAGATATATAAAAGATATAAAAGATATACACATATTTACAAATATGTACAAATGTATACAAATATTTAAGAGATATACACTTTTAGCAGTAGTGGGATTCAAATAAATTAACAACAGGTTCCATGTCCTAATAACCTAAATTAACAATAGGTTCTATGTCCCATTAGTAACAGGTTCTCAGAAGCAGGTGCTCATTAGCAAGGTGTTCTGTAGAACCTGTAAGAACCCTTTGAAGCCCACCACTGATTTTAGCAACAATAGTAAATGAGACTTTTGAGTAAGTATGAGTAGAATTGCAGCCTAGGATTCTTAAAAAATTTCCTGCTTGACGACATCACTCCTGGCCATTACATCACTTGTGTTTCTACCCAGCACCTTCCTATGATTTGTGATAGCCACTTGGCTCTATCTATTCCTTCTGGAATTAACTGTGGGCATGATCTTGGTGAGTTTGAATGTGTGATTTTTAATGTTTGGAGGTGTTGTATGGGAATTCTTATAACGTGCAACCTCAGACTTTTATTTTAGAAACCTATTCCCACATCTCATGGAATCTTTGGAGCCAAAAAGAAGATTCAAACTTCCCAGAGATACATAGTGCACAACCTTCTTTACTATATCATGGCCTTTTCCCCTTAAACAGTGCCCCCCTTGATATTTCACACTAGATCATTCTGGTTCTGGTTTTCATTCTTATTCAGTGTTCCCGGAAGATTATCTTCTTAGGAGTAGAGGTAATAAAATATCTTTAATGGCAATGAAATGTTCCATGTTCCTACACCTTTTTTATTTCATTCACCTCTTGTATATTTCATTTTATCATCTCTGCATTTATCAGACAACAGTCAAGAACAGGAAAAAAATTACCTCATGTTATGTGCCTGAAATAACAGAAAAGGGTTGATTGTGAAATTGGTTGCAAGCAATGATGGGCAGAAGTACCCCTCGTCAAGCTGAGAACTGGGCTCAGAGAAACATGAACTCTTTTCCCCCATCCAATTTGGAAAATTTGGTGGGTGTAATTTTTTTTCATAACCCATTCCAGGATTATTTCAGTCCCATCGCCACAGCCATTGAGAATGGAGGATGTTGGTACAAATTGCCAGAGCTTGGCAGTCCAGAAGGGGATGTGGGGCCCATCCATTTGTATATTTTTAGCCTATTTTTTTCTCTCTGGGGGCTTGAAATTTTTTTTGCCAGGGCGTTGCTCATCACATCTGATACAATCACTATGGGGACATCAGGTTTAAATCGTTCCCCACAACCCTTTAAAAATCCACAATTCCTCCTTACCCACCAATGTGTCTTCCCCTAAATACCTTCCAATCTTCAGCAACAGAAAACAGAGACATATTTTTCAAATATTTGCAAGTATCAATTTCAGCTATAGTGGCACTATTTGCCATCTGCATGCATGTGTCATTGTGAGTCTATTGGCCAAGATCCTTGTAAGTCTGCAACACAAAGAGCCACATAAAATTTCTTTACATTCTTTATGGGATAACAGAATAGTGACTTCTCCACTTGCTCCTTTGACTTCCTCCTTTTCGTAGTGAACAACTTGCACACTGAATAGAAGGACAGAAGAATTGATCAGCATGAAAACTTGTGAGTTCCTTGTCTCTCACCATATACTGTACTATACTATAACTAAACCTAAGTACAGTGCTACCTCGCATAACAAGTGCCCCACACAAAGAGTGATTCACATAACAAGCACAAATTCCCATTGGGAGTGTGCTCCACTTAACAAGCCCACTTCACTTAACAAGCCCCAGGCAACTGCCCCCAAGTTGCTCCGCGCGGAGCCTGTTTTAAAGGGCTGCCAGCCAGCATGCTACTGCCCCCAACTTGGGGGCAGATGCCTGGGGGTGCCAGAGGCCCCCAAGTGCCCTCACCAGCCTCCAGCAGCAGCCCAGGTAAGCCCCTATCCTCCACGCAGCCTCCTAACTATGGCTACTCAGAAGTAAGCCCCATCATGTTCAATGGGGCTTACTCCCAGGAAAGTGTTTTTAGGATTGCAGCCTCCTAAGCATGTCTACTGAGAAGTAAGCACCATTGTGTTCAATGAGGCGTACTCCCAATAAAGTGTCTTTGATTGCAGCCTCCTAAGCATATCTACTCAGTAGTAAGCCCCACTGTGTTAAATGGATCTTACTCCTAGGAAAGTGCCTTTAGGATCGCAGTTTAAATAGACTTCATAGGATCATGTACACTGAATGCATGTTTTGAATTCAGTTCCAGTGTTTTGTCATCATTTTAACATACAGTTAATATTTTTATATGAATATTTTTGGTGTTGAGGAACAAATCGTCTGGAATTTCCATTACTTCCTATGGGAAAATCCACTTCACATAAAGAACGTTTCACATAACAAGCATGCTTCCAGAATGAATTTAACTTATGTGAGGCACCATTGTATATACTAGCGGCTCAGCTGTTTAGATGCAGTGCCAGTCAGCCAGCAGGCTGGGGTTTGAGACCCAGGTGACAAAAAATGGAGTGAGCTCCCTTCCCTTGCCCAGCTCCTGCCAATCTAGCAGTTTGAAAGCATGGAAATGCAAGTAGATAAATCGGTACCACCTTGGTGGGAAGGTGGCATTCCATGGACCTCAGCGTGTAGTCCTGCCGGCCACGTGACCACAGAGATGTCTTCATACCGAGCTGGCTCTTCATCTTAGAAACAGGGTTGAGCACTGAACCCTACAGTCAGTCATGACTAGCAGTACACCCTGCAGGGACACCTTTACCTATAGGTATGAATAGCACTGGGTTGTATATGACCCATATATTCCTCCAATTATTCCTGCAGGTTGATTTTCCTCCTCTTGCTCTGTTGCCCTCCCCCTTTCCCCCCCCCCCCACAAAAAAATTTGGTTTTAAGCACTTTGGGGCAGGGATCTTTCCTCTTCAATAAATGCCATACACATTTATGGAATGACAAATCCATTAGAATATCCACAGATCACTAGGTTGCAACCTGGCATCTTCAATTACATAGCAACAGCAAAAAGAGTTGTGAAGTTCATAGATCCATTCTTGAGGTATCACAGGCAGTTAGTCACCAGTTACTTTTAATAAATACTTGAAAAAGGCCGTATCTAGCCATTTTTGTTTCCCACTCATAGTATCTGTGAGTCAGGGCATACTTTAGTAAGGACATTTAAATCATGAAAAGCCTTCAAGCAAAGATGCTAGAGTTGCACGCTAGGAGTAAATAATCCTTTAACAGACATTCATGCTGTATTTCATGTGCATAGCTACAGTATTAGATGCAGCAGAATTATATTCCACTATTTCCTGAAAGAAGAGAGAGACAACTGCTACACTTGAAGCTTGCTTTTGATAGAACCTGGATTTCCAGTATAGAAATTAAACATTGTTCAGGCTGCAGTCTTGATTATTAGTTCTCACTCACAGACCCATAAGTATAAAACAATATTCCATGTTGCATATACTTCATCTAGAATTGCTCTTATCAGACTCGATAGCACAATGATTTGTGTTACACCAAAGTTTCAGCAGTCTTAGCATTTTGACCCTTAGCTCTGTGTTACTGAGTGTATGCTTCAGTGAAAATTAAGCAACAAGTACTGTATAGAAATAATTAATAATTTAAAAAATAAAAATGATATATGTCACAATAAAATCCAATCTGTGCCCAGGACCCACAAATATTACTGAAATTTTACTCCTACAAAGATGGGTAAATTTCACTAGTGTGTTAATAAAAATGTGTTAATTAGGATTTTGCAAGAGATGTTTATGTCTTTTTTGGTGGCCATTTTGCATTTGCAAACTGAAAAACACTGGGTTCCACTTTTCAACGGTTTTCCTTTTTGGACAGTCTTCTGGTTCCTCCAGTAAGTGGGGGATGCCTATCTTTTTAGATTGTACACAGATTTAGTTCACATCTGCCATTTCTCTGGGTTCTTCTTACTATGACAAAGCCTTGGGGGGCTCATACACTTTTAGATTTTGTTATAGCTGGAAAACTACTGTACTAAAATTAAGCCCTTCACCCATAACAAAAGGGAGATCAGAGGTATTGGACCAAGAGGGACCAGGTGGCTGGTTCTTTTACATTCAGTGCTCCAGAAACATTCCATATGCATGGAGTTTAGGCTGTTTAGCAAAGATATCAGAAAGTTGCTTTCCATTAGTCAACATTTCAGTGGCTCAGAAAGCTCAGTTTTCAGGCACTGCTGCCTTGGCTGGTCAAACAAAGCAGAAGAGATTAGAGAAAACAATTCTCAGTTATATTTTAGCAAAATGAATTTCATCACATTAGCCAAACAGCATTTCCATATACACCTCTCAGTGACTAATGGATTCAGACTGCTTGTATTGACGGGGATTAGCCAGGTGCTTGATGTATAAACCAAGCAATCATAAGAAGGAAATGACAGCCCATTTTGAGTCTGACGTTCACTAAGTGAAGATGAAGGAGACAGCCAAGTGCTCTCAGAAGCAAAGAGGCTACCAGGTAAGAAAAGAACATTAGTTGAAGGGCTGTTCCTACAAAATCCTGCCCTAGAGATACACTGATAGCCAAATTCTATCACACACACCCTCTTACCAATGCAGCCAACACTGCTGGACCACATACTGCATCATGGAGTGGTCCTGGAGTTCTCTTCCGTATATGGAAACATGTGTTCCCTTGATTGATGGTAGGCTTCCTGCATGGGAGAAACACCATGCACATGCAGAAGCCTCCTGAGCTACTTTTTGGTGAGGATTTACTCCTTGCACGATGTTAGAATAGACAGCCCCTTGCACATGTGCCTTGCCAGTGACACCCCCCCCCCAAAGAGAAATGTTCTGAACTGTTGAAACCATTGGAACTTGCCAGATTCTTGACAGTCCATTGATAGAATCGGGGTATCAACTTCTGGAGTCTGAGGATGGGTTTGGAGTCTCCCTACAGAGGGATTTAAGATGTAAAATCCAGATACATGGAAGAACTGAGCCAGGCAAGCTGCTACAAAATGATTATAAGAAAGCTCTCCTCTTTTAGACTGGGAACTCTATGTCATCTGAATTGGTTATGTGCAAAAGTTAGGTAATGAAAATGCTTACAATTTACTGCCTGTAATTCTTATGATTATTTTCCATTTCAACACGTACCACTTATTTTTTGATGTTATGAACAGCCTTCTGCTCATGTGAGTTTATTATTTTATTGTGGGTCTCTTTTACTTATGAGTTTAATAAAGACGCTTTTGTTGGAAGAGATCTTGCTGCCTTCTGAATCATAGTGCCACTTTCTACCTAATTTAGAACATGCATCAATGGTAAGGCGAATGCAGAGAACAATCTGGTGGAGTTGAACCATACCTGAGGTGGAAAGAGGGCCATGGTCTTATCATAAATGATCAATAGGTATAGTGGGTGCATGCACTCCAGGGCAGAATGGCTTCACCAGAAATGCAGGTACCTGCTAGCAAGTGGAATCAAAGCTTCACATTATATGTAAAGACAAAATTCACACCTATTAAATTCATGAGCCATGCTTTGGTCACTCCCATCCAATACCTTCACAACACCACTACGCTGGCTTTTCCAAAGTTGTTGCAAATATGTGCAGCATCAATTCACCTTCATTGTAAACCAGTGATTGAAGAAAATGTAAGGCAACTGAGAAGCTGAACCTGACAGAAGAGCCTATTTAGTCCCACAGAAGAGATGCTGAAATTAAAATTCACTGCATCCACTCTCATGTGCTGTTAGATCATTCTGTACACAGCATGCGACAGAGTGACGGTTAGGCAGAGCAAAACCTGCTGCCCCATCATTTTTGATGTTCTTTCTAAATTCTTTCCCATACAAATTCATCAGAGCTTGCTTTTTAAAGTATAGGTACCTTGTGGCATTCTTAGTTATAATGATTTCTGTCTTCTTCCCTGGGATCCAAACACAAAGTCTGCAATTGGCTTATTGACAGTGGTATTTTTGTGCAATTTTCTTCATTTTATTGCGTGAAGTTGCCCAATTGAGTCTTGGCAGCCTTCATAGTGGAAACTCATGAAGAAAAGAAAATCAGGCATAACCACTAACTATGAATACCCAGTTGCTAATATTGCAATAGACAGGTTTTTTTTGTTAAAAGGAGAGAGATGGAAGTGAAGCCACTGAGACCTTCTGTATCTTTAAGAGACAGAAAATCAATCTCCATACTAGGAAAAACTTCACCTATTGGATTTCTGCTTGCCATGAATCTAATAAATGCAAAAAGTCTCTGGCAGGAAGAAGTTGACAACTGAAAGACTGCTTACCTACCTGAATGTGTTGGTTGCAGTTTCTAGAGTAAGTAACACTACTGCGCATACAACTTTTGTCTTCCATTTCCAGATATCAGAGTATTTACAGAAGGGTGGACAACTGGGACAGAACAGGTGTTGACCTTTTCAGTTAGGAAATCAGACTGGTGAAAGCAGCAGAAAGAGCAACTTATTCTCCTACTGGAATTTCTTTTGAACAAAGCTATAATCAGCACATTTGACTAATGAATAAATTTTTTTTGGTAAAATATTCATTTCAGAGAGAGGGGAAAGCAATACACAAGTAAAGGCCAAGCATCTGCTGATTTGCTAGCAATGAGTAGGCACACATATCATCCCAATCCATTATTCATGCACGATCCTTAAACCAGAATTTCAAGAGTGCAACTTGCATAGCCTGAGAAACACTTTGCAAAAGACCTTTGCTGCTACTGAGCCTTTAATGAGACAGATGGGGAATGATCGGGAAAGGCAATTTCACACCTAGCCATATGTCCTAAATCATAGCATCCGGCTACAAGGATGTTAAGGTTCAACCGGGAACAGGCACGAATGAGGCATACGGCATAGCAGGCAAGGGCTAAGTGTTATCTTAGGGAATTTTGCTGCCACAGGAAGAGGATGAGAACTAAAACCCGTCTATCAGCTTTCTCTAACAATCATAGTGCTTTTGTAAGGTGACCAGCATGCTAATGTGTTGAAGTCAGATTTCAACTGTTCTGATTCCATGCTGATTCCTGATATTCCAAATATACTTATCAATATTGGCAGAGAAAGCAGCACCTGTGGAGCACTGGGGGGGAGGTCTGCAGAATGTCTTACATAAGCTCCCATGACTAGAAAAATGTGAAAGTATTCTGCATGCTCCAGCCTGCTGAACTCCGCTAGTTTGCTAGCAGGTGCAAATAAAGGAAGATAAATGTTTGAGCACCTTTTTTCCTGGTTATTATTACTTATAAATAAAATATTTCTTTCTACAGCAAAGGTTTTGTAAACATGTGGATCCCAATCGAGTGTCATTTCAAAAAGTGGGTCCGGATGATAAAAAGTTTGGGAACGCTGCTCTAAGTCATATATCTTACACAGCATTCTCTTCTTCCTCAAATGTCTATTGGAGTTCTAGGAGTGTGTGATTTTCCCAGAAGACATCACCATCATCACGAACATTTATGTATAGATTTTCACCAAGAAATTAGTTCACAAATTGGTTTACATAGCCATGACCAAAACCTTCTTGGATTCCAAATCTAATCAGATTAGACCCACAGCCTGAAAATGTCAATAACTGTCCACACATTAAATTGTAGATGTGTACACACTAACAACAAACTGCAGTGAATAGCACCATCTTGTGTATTCCATGACCAGTACAGCTGAATTCAATAGGACAGATGTTTCCAAAAAAAGCAAATTTAACTCATTCTAAGATGTTGAAAAACTATGACTAAAAATCAGTTCAATGCAATGTTTTGCAGAAGCAGGAGCTATCAACATCTCCACTTTTTACAAGAATATGTATTTTCAGAGTTACCACTGCAGTAACTACACCAAGCATAACTAAGCTAGTTTAACATTCATTCCGAGGAAGCCTAGGAACCAGGGCTGGCTTTAAGTCAACTGGACCCATTGCTCCCCCACACTAGGGTAATCTATATTCATATTTTATGCAATATTAAGATTTGCTAGGATTTGCATTTTGATCAGGGCCGGATTTAGGTTTGATAAGGACCTAAGCTATGGAAGGTAATGGGGTCCTTTATATATCCAGCTGTTCTTTGTCAACAACAAATTGTGGCTGTTTTTTGTATTGAATATACGAGCTGTGACAATAAAGAAACAAGTCCATGGAAGCCACACTCATGCCTTAATGCCAATTGGCAAATTGCTTATGTCACTGTGTTGTGTAACATCTCACCACTATTCTACTGTAATATTGTTTACCTCGCTCAACCTGTGCTTCTATTTGAGGCTGTTGTGTATCACACTCCTGTTATGCCTTGTCATGCAACTGGAGGTGGCACAAACATGGTGCAGAGAATCAAAATCTACAGAGAAATTGCACATTGTCCCCTTCAAAGTAATCCCACCAGAGTTAACGCACTTCTGCATTCACTTCTGGGGAATAAGGAGGGTTGTCAAGAACTGCGATCTGTTTGTTGGCCGTGTGTGCAGGCGTGTTGTCATGTGAGGCAGTTCTTGGCCAACAAACAGATCGCAGTTCTCAACCACCCTGCTTATTCCCCAGATCTTGCACCATGCGACTTCTGGCTCTTCCCCAGGTTGAAGACTGTGCTCAAAGGAACCCATTTTGCCTCTGTAGATGAGATCAAGGCCACTGTGACGAGAGAGCTAAGGGGCTTCAAGGAGGACTTTGCCGCGTTAACTCGGGGGGGGGGGGGAATTACTTTGAAGGGGACAATGCGTAATTTCTCTGTAGATTTTAATAATAAAACTATTTTGAGAAAAGTCTCGTTTCTTTATTGTCATACCATATGCTATATGGTAATTTATGGGCCTAATTTATGGACCAACACAAAACACTGTTGCTGTATGTAGGTTTTATTTTATTTATTTTTTATCATATATTTATTATAGATACTATATATCTATGGGAGAATGGGATTGCATTCCAGATGTTATATCCCATAGAGATATATCTATAATAAATGCTGTATGAGGCAGCAGTGGCCCAGTGGTTAGAACACTGGAATTCTTTGCCATTCCAGGTGGGGGGAGCAAAACAGGTGTATAGTAAGCTCCAAAAGGGGGAGGCTCTCCCCAGAACTTGACCGTTCCACCCCTCTCTAGCTACACCACTGGACCTGAGCTGTTCACTGAAATAAGAGTTTATTTCCCTGCAAGTGTGTTTAGGGACACAATATTTCTCAAAGTTGGCCCTCTCCTTTTGCCAATAAGGATATTTTAGGTCACAGGCTTCCTGTATTAAATGAAAAGCCATATTAAAGGAGCAGAGAGGAACCAGAGAAAATTTTTCATTGAAAGTCCCTTTTAAAATAATGCCTCTTAATCAGATCATTTGTCAGGAACAAGAGAAGCGCAATCCAGCCAAAGTTTCTTGAAGGGCTCTTCTGTCAAGAACAGAATCTGGCAGGCTTCACATTAATATCTGCAATACCCACGTGACCAGTGGCATAGCTAGGGAGGGTGTAGGGGATGTAGTTGCACTGGGCTACAAGCTTTAGAGGGGCTTCAGCTGACCTTGACACTAGTGACTAAAATCGTAAAAAACAGGGTATGTATGAATGATAATACCATCATGTTATATATCGTTGGAAAGGTAATTTTTATGCAGAGTGCAGTGGAATAGCTATATACTATGAAAGATTATAGACAATTAACCAGAAAATAAAATCACAAAAGCCTATGGAACAAAAGGTAGATTTTTTAAAACTCAAATGTTCTCATGATATTGTTTGCTCTGAGAGCCAAAGAGATCCAATTCTGTTCCTGTATGGAACAAATAAGGTGTTACTATGAATCAGTTCTCATTTTCATATACATATACAGTATCATAATACAGTTAACCCATGCCAACTGGGTGTACAGGCACTTCTAAGTGATGCTCCTCTTATATTTAGCAGGGAAAGGATAATCATTCCTCTTTGCCGCAGCAGTTTCCCTAACCAATAAGGGCACAATTATCTCTTTTTTACTTAATTAAATTTGATTTTGTTGTTGCAGTGGAAAATGTAAAAAAAAAAATTAATACCCTGGGATGACATCACTTCCAATTGTGACATCACATCCGGAGCAACATTTTGAGCTCTGCACTGGACTGCATGATCATTAGCTACGCCATTCTGTGTGACATCCCCTAGCCAGGAACTCTCCTAGAGTCAATTGCTTTGCAGGCATAGATACTACTAAGGAAAAGAGAGCTGCAATACTATCCATCAAGCGGTGATGGGCAGGGAGATTCAGTCTCATCCATCATGGAGCAACATCAGGAGTAGTATATTTATCTAGAGACATCATTCACTCTATAGTAGTTTCCATTTGCCACAAATTGTACCTGCTTTCCGAATGAGGCGGAGGAGGACCACCACATGACCTTCCCATAACTTGAACCAGCAAAGCTGAAATTAACTCTTTGTTGACTCAAACAAGCTTTCCAGGTTTTTAATCTCACCCTCTGAGAATCTGTAGGACAGAATAAAGACAAACCTATTCCTGAATTATTTTGCTGTGATAATTTGTCCTGACCGGATCATTTCAAAACTTTCCATTTCATCTTTAGAATGAGAAATCCCTGAGGGCCAATACTGCCCACATTTGAGTTCCTTTGAAAGATATTGTGGGAGGGTTGATGACATCTTTGTAGTACTTGTTTGACTTAAAAATACACAGGTTGAATGCTAGCTGGGCACAAGAATACCAGTTCTCCTATAAACAGGTTATGATGAATTCTGCAGGCAGACTAGCTAAAGATGTTTCAGTTCCATTGGAAAGCTCATACTGTTGCTGTCAATCTCTCTCATAAACTGCCCAAAACTACACCCTCTTTTTAGATATGGGAAGTGGGAATCATAGTTGGGTGGGACATTTAAGGCATTCTAGTTCTAACCCTGTGCAAATAACTCCATTGGAGCATCACCCAAAATGTGCAAGTTTTGGCATGAAGGATGCCAGCCAAAGCAAAGCCACAATATCCCCTTGGCAATGTGGAGGTGCTCCACTCACTAGGACTTTCAAGATTACTTCTTAGCAAATGTATTTATATAATGTATATGAATTTTATTATTCAGTTTCATTTTTCACTCATCCCCAAAGGTTTCCAAGACAGCACTTGCTCTGGAAACTAGGTACAAACTCTCCACACAAATTCCACCCACCCAAGTTGATTCTAGCCACATTTCACCAGGTTTTTTGCCAGCATTTGCCAGGATCACCAGGTTCACATTTGCAAGGTTTTTTGCCAGCATTTAATTCACTTATTCCAAAATATTCTGTATAATTATCCAGTCAGTTCAAATAGAAATCCCTCCACATCCTAACTGCTGAGAGAGTTCTGGGTACCTAAGTCTCCCAAAGAACTGCTGAGGCAATGGAAATTATGGCTGGGCAATTAATATTTGCAACAACCAAGCGCTTGAATGATCAGCAAAAACTGAACTGACAGCTATTATTTCCCACAATGTTCAGCGGCTCAGCCCCTCAGGTCATAAAGTAACTGCAGGTAAGCATTCAGCTCTGTTGCAGCCTTGTGGGGCACAAATTAGAGATATTATAATTAAAATGTAGAAGGAACAAGGCAAGTCATGAAAATGTTTGTGCATTTCCCACTGTTGTTAGAAAATAGTAGAATATGGCATGAAGAGGAAAAACTTTTGCCCCCAGCTTCCAGAGCACAGCAATGACCTTTCTCGTTACAGCAAATTGGCCATAAGCAATGCTCTAAGCCCCACTCCATTCCGCTTAATGAGCAGCTCAACTGGATTGTTTGTGACACTGCACAGTAGCAAATCCATCACACAACACTGGAGGTGTGTGGCTGGTTGTTACAGAAAGTTTCATCCCAAACTCTAGGAGATCGCTCAAGGCTATGAGCATCCAGAGGTGGCACTGTGTTGCAAGAACCCATCCAAGCCAACAGCAGTGGAAGCTGGCACAGACTCTGCTGCTATTTAATCATGCCAGATTTTTCCATCAAAGCCCAAATGCAAAAAAAACTCATAGAAAATTGAGCTGGAGGCATTGTTTTTAAATGAATGAAATACAGAAAACTCTAGTAGAGAGTTGCCTAAGATGCCCTGTTGAGTTTGGCAAGTCTGGTAGCAGATTTGAGATTAAGCTAGAAAACTTCACTAATACTTCAATCTTACTCATATCTACTCAAAAGTCAACTCCTATGACTTTCAGTAGGACTTACTCTCAGGGAAGTGTATACAGGATTGCAACCAAAGTTCCTTGCTAATTAAGAGGTAGCAAATTCCTTATCAAAGTTTATCCTGGCAAGCCAGGATTCACACAGCTAACCTGATGGGGACTCCAGAACAGTGGGGAATTGTAGCCTGATTTACTCCAACCTCATTCTAATTTATTTGAACATGTACTGTATGTGCATTATTCAAAATTATCATAGTGAAGGACAGCATCTGAAAACAGTTTCACAAAACCTAACCAAAAACCAGCAGTTGGAAGGAGTAAACGTACATTATACTGAATAATATCTAGCATACTTGAAGATTGCATTCCCCAAAATTAAAACTCTGATCCTGTACCCAGCAAATATCAGATGGTAAAGAAAATTCATAGAAATAGGAGCACAATGGAAAACACTCTCTTAGTTACAGGTTGAGTCTTGACATTTGCAAGAGTCTTAACATCTGCAAGGGAATGCCATAACTGTTCCAGGAAGTTCTATGGATGCAGATTTTCATATTAAACAAAATCAATTAAAAGATTAGGCAGCTCTTTAAAAATAGCCTGCTTACCCTGTTAACAGAGCAGGCAAGTAATCAATCAACCTCCCTCTCCAGGGATTAGAATAGCCTAGTTTCATTTGAGATACAAATGCCTCCCTTCCCCCTGGAGTGCAAAAGAATGCACTTCTATATTGTTTTGTGCTGGGGGCCTGGGGAGGGGAGAGGTCTGCTTTCTGTTCTGAGCCCCAGAGATTGATGTTCCGTTATCATGAGAAGAAGGCCATTTTAAATCTAAGGGGATGTTTCTCTTTTAATTGAGCCAACCTCATTTGTGCTGAGATAAAACCACACTGATTAGGTTATATCTGTACTCAGTATAGTCTAAGCTCCAAAGATGGCATTTCCTCCTGTCCCCCAGGCCCCAAAAATGATTTGTTACTACTTTCTCTATTTTGTTCAGAAATGTAACTGGAGAAAGTCCCCAGTGATGAAAATTCATTACAGTATTCTGTTTGGAATGCCATAATTGTCATTTTAATTGAAATATTCTCGGTTGCTGCTCGAAATCCCCTTGGTTTCCTATGCAGTTTCTGAGCTTGATTTATCACAGTTCTTGTGAATTCTGGTGAGTCAAGTTTCCAACATTGTGTAGTGCTGTGTTCAATTTGTTAATATTTTTTCAACTAGCGGTACAAGTATCACTGGTGGTACTTGAGGTGGTGTTCAGTAATACACATGGGACCCCATTACCCAGCTGTGAGACCAGTGATAAACAATACAACAAACAGCAATAGAAGACTCATCTCTATAAGCAGAGCTTCAGCACGCACTTTACACACTCAGCAAAGCCTTCCCATCAGTCATGAGCCTTTTACTGGTGTTTATCTCATCTGGCTTCCCAAACCTGAAGTAACTGGTGATGATGTTATCATCAGTTCCTTTTGGTGTTACCTCCAATAGGTGAACCATGCAAAGTAGTATGGAAGGGGACAAAGTTTGAGAAACTCTGCTCTAGAGAAATCAGGTGCAGAACAGAGGTGGAAACCACAGATCAGAATAAGTGCCCAACTGATCCAAGTACTTCAAATGGCAAAAGAAAGTTGCAAATGGAAACATCATAGGTTTCAGTTCATGCAGAGCCTTCAAATATTTACATGATAAAGAAATAATCTGGTCTACTGTGTGAATCCAAGTTTTTCTTTGCTTCAGAATCCCCATTATTGGCATCCTTCAATCTTGAAAGACTATGGTTTCGTGCTCTGATTAGAGGTCCTGAAACACCATTTGGTGTGGCTAAAAAGGCCAATTCGAGAGTGGCAATCCCTTCCACACTGAGGACAAATAAATTCCGTCCCCTGCCCAGGCCCCAGGTTTCTCTGCTTCTGGGTCTATCTCTTTGCTTCAGCCTGCTGAACAAGTGTCTCTTCCAACTGGAGAAGGCCATGCTGGGTCTTTTGCCTCCATGCTGAACGATCAGAGGTCAAGGTTTCCCAGTTGTTGATGTCCAGTTCCATGGCCTTTAGATTCTTCTTGCAGATGTCCTTATATCGCAGCTGTGGTCTCCGTCTAGGGTGCTTAGCCTGCACTAACTCTCCATAGAGGAGATCTTTTGGAATCTGACCATCAGCCATTCTCACAACAAGCCCAAGCTAGCATAGACGCCGCTCTTTCAGAAGACTGAACATGATAGAGATTCCAGCACGTTCCAAGACTGCGTCATTTGAGACTTTGTCATGCCAGGTGATTCCAAGAATACGTCGGAGACAGCGCATATGGAAGGTGTTCAGCTTTCTCTCCCGCCATGCATAGAGGGTCCAAGACTCACTGCAGTACAAGAGTGTGCTCAGGACGCAAGCTCTATAGACCTGGATCTTTGTATGTTCCGTCAACTTCTTATTAAGCCATACTCTCTTTGTAAGCCTGGAGAACGCGGTAGCCGCTTTACCAATATGTTTATTCAGCTCAGCATCTAAGGAGAGAATGTCAGAGATAGTTGAGCCAAGGTACACAAAGTCATGGACAACCTCCAGTTCATATTCAGAGATTGTAATACAGGGAGGTGGATCCACACCCTGACCCATGACTTGTGTTTTCTTCAAGCTGATTGTTAGTCCAAAGTTTTGGCAGGCTTTGCTAAAACGGTCCATAAGTTGTTGAAGGTCTTTGGCAGAGTGAGCAGTAACAGCAGCGTCATGAGCATCATCAGCAAAGAGGAACTCCCGCAAATATTTCAGCTGGACTTTGGATTTTGCTCTTAGTCTGGAAGGATTGTAGAGTTTTCCATCTGATCTGGTCCAGAGATAGAATCCCTCTGTTGCATTTCCAAAGGCATGTTTCAGCATGACTATAAAAAAGATCCCAAATAAAGTTGGTGCGAGGACGCAGCCCTGCTTCACTCCACTTCGGATGTGAAAGGAGTCTGATGTTAAGCCATCAAAAACTACTGTGCTCTTCATGTCCTCGTGAAAAGACCTGAAGATGTTGAGGAACTTAGGTGGGCATCCAATCTTGGGGAGGATTTTAAAAAGGCCATCCCTACTAACCAAATCAAAAGCCTTTGTAAGATCTATGAAAGCTGCAGAGTGGCTGTCTTTGTTCCCTACATTTCTCTTGCAACTGTCTAAGGGAAAATACCATATCAGTGGTGGACCTTCAGAATCCACATGGCCAGTATAAAGCATGAAATGTATTCTTCAAGTATGCATACTTAATTCATGAGCAATCTGCCTGTAGATTCAAAATTAGGGTTTTTTATGCTAACAGATCTGGCGAAGTTTCAAATGAATGAAAAGAATGATTGATCCTCCTAATGAAAGAAGGCAGAAAATAGAGGTTTATTGATGCTTGGACTTCTCCAGCATGTCAATAAGCGCCAAGGTTATTAGGGACAGAATACTTGGAATTCTTCCAGCCAACCAACCTCATACAGGCTACGACTAAATCACTGAAATCCATTAGTCATTTACTTGGTATAATAAATTATTATACATTTATCTAGTGAAAACATAGCAATTTACAGAAACTCAGGGGAGACTTTTATTTAAATACTATATTCCATTTAGTGTTAGATTTCTTGCATTATAATAAATTTGATGCCTTAAAATGCCTTTTTAAATTTATGTATATAGCTGAAATTATTCAGATTACCATTGTTTTCTGTGGCACCATGAGGTCCTCAGAGATGTCCTTATGTCTTGTCAGAAATGTGGGGCTGTCTGAGCTTGTGCTTTTACTAGTAAACTGCCTGATTATTAAATGAATATTCTAATCTTCCATGAACTCTGAGCAAATTACAACAGATTTTACCAGTGTTGGGAATTGTTCCATGGTGCTTGATTCAAGTCCAGTCTACAGTCACTTGAGTAAAAAAAATTAGTCTTAACAGGCTCACTTTACAAGTTCTGGAGTTATCCCTTCACAATTCTATAGGATTCAAGTCAGCTACTGCCAAGCTCTCTCTATGTTGGAGTTCTCTTTAAACACTTCCCCACTGTTAACCGCATCTGTAAACAGGGTAGGAAGGAAGAGACTGTAACATAGCAGGGAAGAAGGAGGTTCACAAGCAGAGGGAGGTTCACAAGCAGTTTTGAAGCTCACCCAGACAACCCAACCCTTAGTAGCCTTACCCAAATGTAATCCCAGTGCACCTTCATTCAGTGACAGTTCCCTCTCCCACCAGCTATGCAGTAAAAAGCATGATCACTATGAACTGCCTCATCCCCCACTTCCCTGCGTCATCCCCTCCCATGGCTTCTCAAACTAATCTTAAAACAAGAAACAATTTGGGCTTTTCTTCCTGCTCTTTCTCAGCCAGTGAAAGAGCTGGCGCTCTGATCCTTTTACCAGTGATCCTGCCTTCCTATCAGAATCTGGCTAAATTTTGTGACTTGATTCCGAATCATCCAAGTGAAGCTCCCAACACTTTTTTCCCCCCATGCAAACATTTTGCTTCCCAAGAGGCTTACAATCCAAATAATTAGAGGGTTGGTGATAATAAAAGCCAACTTAATTCAAAATGACATTATAGAGAAATAAAAGTGAAAGTAAAAATAAAAGTGAAAATAAAAGCACTTTCATTTTGTTTTATACCACTTAACTATAGTGTTGATATGTACCAAGAAATGGTAGTGTTGATATGTACCAACTATAGTGTTGATATGTAGAAAGACATATAAATCCTTCAGTTTGCCTTTCTTTTGCAGTAGTTCATAAGGAGGAGTTGTTTAAACTACATTGATTAGTATAAAAAAATTTTCCCTGGAAGGATCATGATCTTGCTTACTATTATACCAGCTGAGTAGAATGTCTCTGTTTTTCATCATAATGAAATAATGTGTTTATTAAGTAATATTATTTTTCCTATGCAACTTTGCTGGTACAAGTTGAGTTAATCCCAAATACAAACACATTTCTCTAAACTTCACCAACTTCTTTAGTTCTTAAACTTGAAAAGTGCATATGTGAATGTGTGTGTGTGTGTGTGTGTAAAACTAATTTTTTACGTGTGTGTGTGTGTGTGTGTGTGTGTAAAATGTGTGTGTGTGTGTAAAACTAATTCAAAATCAAATGAAGGCAATTGCTTTCATCAGTATGCTCCTATTTTATACTGTTCCTTATCAAAATTTGTCAGAGAAGTCTTGTTCATTTAATTGCTGAAATGTTTACATTGTTAATGAACTTGATCAATATGTAAGCTCTGTTTTAATATACTTTAATGCACTGTAACACAGATAATAGCATTCCAGTAGCAGAAAGCAAGGAGGAATAAAGGAACCTCTTGATGAGAGTGAAAAAGGAAAGAACAAAATGTGGCTTCAAGCTTAACACTAAAAAAACTAAAATCATCGGATCCTGCACCATCACTTCATGGCAAATAGAAGGGAAAGGTATGGAAGTCATGACAGTTTATTGGGGGGGGGGGGCACTCTACTGCAGAAGGCAATTGCAGCCATGACATAAAAAGATGTTTCTTGAGAGGAAAGGTAGGGCAAACCTAGACAACTCAAGTAAAAGCTGAAACATTTCCTTGCTAATAAAGGTTCATATAAGTAAAGCTATGGTTTTGCTTCCCGGGGGAGTCTCATACAACCATAGGATGGACATTTGTCTATATTCATGGCTTCAGGTCTTTAGAGGAGAATCCAGAATGGAACCTCTGTAAATAAAGGGGGATGACTCTGCTTCTGAGACAGGTATGTAGAAGTTGTGTATAATGTTTTCTGTATTCCAACGGACACAATTGGCTGTCTCAGTGCATAAATGGAGTTATTAAAAGGAGAGGAAATTTAAAAACAGACTTGAAAACAAAAATATAAGAGAACAGAGGACCCTAGCTTAGAGAGGCTGCAATGCTATGCCCAGCATGTTCCATTGAAATAGGTGGAAAATTCAAATAGGATTGAAATGTTATAGCCCAATCCTAATCAACGTTACAGTGCCACTCAATATGTCAATGGGACGGTATTCAAGGGGAGGCAGTTATGTAATACTCTTCAAGGTAAGGGAACAGTTGTTCTCTTACTTTGGGATTGCACTGTTGCTGGAAATCTATTAAGATTGGGAGTACATTGTACATGACAAAGGAGGGCGCAGCAGGAAAAAAAAGCATGTACCACTCACAGTTTGACAATAAAGCTACAAACAAATCTGGCAGATGTAAAGAACAGGTTTAAGGTAAAGATTAGGAAGAGCATGGAGGGATTGCATTACAAATGGCTTCAAACTCTTCAGACAAAATACAAAATATGCCAAATAAATTGCTTTTCCATCCAGGCTAAACTAGTGAGCTTGAGTGGCCATTAGGCTGACTCATGTCAGTCTCAGCAGGTGGGACAGCAAGGAGTTATTGTTATTTGGACAGTAGCCAAAGGATACCAGCAATGAATAAAGTGACCTGTCTACCTGGCCATGCAGTCACTTTGTAATGGCTATACTTCACTCAGGGAAACCTTACATCAAGATTTCTCATAAGGGGAATAGATGGGAAGAGGGGAGTAAGGAAAGTTTGATCACCACTATATGAGGAAAACCCAACATATTGATGTAGCCCTTCTGCTGCATAACCCCACTCCTGGATATGCCCAGATTTGAATGAATAATCTGAAGCCAACTACCTAATCAGACTCTGAACAAGGGGCTCAATGAAAAAGCATTCTTTGTGTACAAGAAGGCTCAGATCCAATTCCTGTCACCTTCAAATAGTTTACCTAGCACTTTCTGAAATTCCTGGGGAGCTGCTGTTGGACAAGGTATGACTAAGTGGTGAGAAGAGATGCACCAATGGTATGGATCATCATGCTATACCCCAGGTTATTGGCCCATCTACAGATGGTGGCAGCACCAGGGTTCCACCAGACCTTTCTGCAAACAACATTGACAGAAAACACTGCCATTTCATTTTTTTAGATCACCTGGAATTCCTTCCAGGCCCCCAAAGAAAGAGTTGTCCTTCAGACTTCGAATTTGAGCCCCTCAGAGCTGCAAAACAGTAGCAATTGCTAAAGAGAGACCATCAAAATGGGCAAAAGATCAATTAACACATTCAAATGGCTTATCAAGACCCTTGGGTTTCAATCTGGCACTAAGAAGCCTATTAAATCAGTGACCATATGTCCTCTTTTTCCAGGAACATGTCCTCTTTTTGGCCTTATGTCCTGTAAAAAATCTTCATTGTCCTCCTTTTGTCAGCAGACAATATGTATCCTTCTGTTAATTAATAAATTATATGCAATCACTAGCAGGCCTCCGTCAGTCTTGAAAGACTATGGTATCGTGCTCGGCGCTGCATACGCTGCATGTGAAGCACGAAAGCCTGGGTTGGATTGTTATGGAGGATAGGCTGTTACCCAAGCAGCAAATCCCCCTCTCCATGCCACTGAATTAGTCCAATGGAAAGGCAGAGCCAATACGATTGGATCCAGCTGCATCGCAGAGCTGGACTAAGGACAGGAGCTCACCCTGTCTTGTGGGGCCGACCCGGGTCTCGAACCCTGGCCTGCTGGTTAACAGGCACAGCCTCTCAACCGCTTGCACCACCCACAACCCTATGTAATACTGTAGCTTTAAATACAGGCTTCCCTGATTAAGGATGCAATCCTAACCTACGCCGACACTGTTCATTGGTCTTCCTGTTCCCATTGGTGATGTAGGGAGGCAAGCCCATGTTTGTGCACAGGCCTTACTCTCTGCCAGGAGTGGCGCAGAAGTGACTTGCATTACTTTTGTGACACCTCCAAGTCGGCACAGGACTTATGCCGGGGCTTAGGCCAGCTAGGATTGCAGCCTAAGTGGCTCAGACGCTAAGCCTTAAGTATACTGTTGAAAAGATTCTGGGAAAAGAACCACCCAGTCTGAGCAGAGTTTTGTGTGCCATCCTGGGAGTATTATTTGTGCTTCTTTTGACCTAGCCAACAAATCTGGGGTATGTGTGTTTGTCAAGTGGAAAGCACTCATTTAAAATGTTACCACTTTATATCTCAAGCTGCTAATTACCAAGTAAGAGGTCTGTGTTTATGGGAGCGCTGCCTCCAGCAGTTTATTTTGCAAAGAAGCCTCTTTAATTAGGCCTGAGTACCACTTGATTCATTTTATTTCTCTAGCATGAGGAAGCAAAATGGTTGCCGGGGGTAAAAAGAGCTCCAATGCTCCAGCCTTGTAACACTTTGGCAGCATGGTGTTAAAGTAGCTATGCGGCCCCACACATCATTTTATGCTTGGATGCATTTGGTTCACTTTGTCCAAGTATCATTGCTGAAAACAAATTGCATGGACTTGTTTATATTTTCACACACTCATATGATGTCCTCTCTTAAGTGACATTTCGATGATAATGTTATTTACCTTTAGGTAAATAACATGGAGCACTGAGGCAAATCTTGCCTTAGTGAACTACATGCAACTCCCTCCATCCTCACTCCCCTCAAAATAAAATTCAATCTGAAGTGAATTGGGGGAGCGCTTGGTAAGGCATTGCAAATGCCAGCTGCAGGGGGAGGATCAATTCTCTGTCCTCCCTGGTGGTCCATCTTGCAAGTGAGCACTCCTCCAGCAAGCATGGACCACCAGAGAAGGCAAAGTATGGACTATCTACCACCACAGTCAACAATTCAGTAGTCCTAAGGGGATTGCTCACTTGTCAAGACACAGGAAGTAATCAAAGATGGTCATCTTTTTTGCCCTCAAACCTTGCAGACCACTTCTCAAGATCTCACTGATCACCTGTAGTCTGGAAGACTACTAATTTAATACATTTATATCCTTTCCATCAAAAGATCTCCCGAGCAATTAAGATAGAATAAAATAATAACAAAACAATCAGCACACAATTAAAACACAGTACAATATAGAACAAAAAGCCAATAGCAGACTGTTGGAATAGATGCAGTACTATCTAGCTGAATGCTATCCAACTAGTGTTTCTCCTTGTTCCCTTTGTGGATCTAAGGAGCATGGCATCAATTTTCCAATCTTTTCCCCTCAGACTGTGTTTGTCGCCTCAGAAAGTGAATAAGGGGGTCTGTAGGACTGGCACAAATAAGTGCCATCAATGCCATCCTGAGCATATGCGTACAACTCTAGGAGCCTGCTGTAGGGCTTACCGTGAATTACTGGTTAGCTGAACCTTTGAGAATGAAACCATAAGTATAAACCTTTCATTTAAAATGAAACCATAAGTATATATCCTTCATTTGAAACCAAACCAGACTTTTGAGATAAGTTTGTGCCTTGTTCTGATCTCCTCAGTCTGGGTAAGGAGGGTAAAAATCAGTCAACAAAAATTACCCTGAGGTAAAAATCAGTCAAAAAAATATAACCACCAAAACTTTGGGTGGTAGATGTTTTGCATTTTCTGTATACCAAAAGTCTACCAACTAAGAAGGAAGAAAGGGAAGCAAAGGGAATGAGATCCTGGGATGGCCGTCACCATCTGACTCTTCAGTACTTTTGTTGGCCGCTGCCAATGCTGGATTGGCAGCTGATTAAATCATGTAACTCATTCCTAAGTTTCAGGGATGGTGGATTCACTCAATAACCAAGTCCTGACAGGCTGTACCAGTTCAGCACTCCAGTGGACTTGTAAATAAGTTTATTGAGAGATGCTCACAGGAGCCCAATCAACTGGCAACCTGCTTCTCTTGCCTGCCTTCATGACAGGAACTAGGGCAGAACAAGAGCTGACCTAGTAGTTCTGAACCACCCAGCCAAGGATCAGTGGGGAACTAATGCAGACTGTATATCATCTCAGAAATTTATACAGTACTGTAAAAATCAGGGTTTCTCAACCATTTTTTAATTCATGACCCCATTCTGAACTTCATTTATCTTTGTTGCCTCCGTCATAGCTGATGTTAGTTGAGAAACTAGTTATTTCACTTGTTATTTAAACCCAGCCCACAGGCATACACATTTTATCCTTGTTATGTATATGTAACATTAACATTTCTGGCTTAATGAACCTATGAAATTGAGGGTCAGGAATTGTTTTGAAGTTTGTGGTGGTTTGATTTTAATTTTTGAGTGCCAATTTTTAAAAAAATGCCACCAGTTTTGCTCTCCCACATCTAGTTTTGGAGATATGGCATTATTAGTAAATGGTTCAACAGCTTCCTTGTGAGGGAGACATGGTGTAGATGAAGAATTACTTAAGAAGAAGCTGCTTGAACCTCTATTCCATATTTCTAAAACTAGACATGATGAGCAAAACTGAGACTATCCCCCAAATCCAGAGTAACTATGAGAGCACGTAAGAGACTTTACGTGCACCCGTAGTTACTGCGCCACCTAATGAAAACCTATGGGAAATTCATATTGGAATCCAAAGTTGTGTCCTCCCAAAGGACTCCCGGAAGTTACTCTGGATTTTGCCCTATTTTTAAAATCAGCACCCAATATACCCAGTTAGGAACAGATCTAACTTTTAAGATGGCTAAATGTGTATTGGCTTTTGTTATAGGTACCTTATTTCTAAGTAACAAAGTATGGCATGAACTTGGGGCCCAGATTGAAAATCACTAACAAAGAATGCAGCTATCACTGAGCCTCAGCCCATGTACTATTTTATCAGCCCATGTACTATTTTACACATGAGCTGCGTTACCCTCTTAGGGCGCAATCCAGAGTAACTACGTGGAGTCCTTGCTCCGGTGGAAGAACAATTTGCTCTGGACTGCAATATGAATTTCCCATAGGTTTTCACTAGGTAGTGTAGTAACTAAGGGTACACGTTATGTCTCTTATGTGCTCCTGTAGTTACTCTGGATTGTAGGGTTAATGAGCTATATAATGAAGTCCTTCTTCTACCAGTCTCTGTGCCAATATCTCTTCCAGCTAGGACAAGTGCCAGCTCCCAGAGATAACTGGGCAAAGTAAGGGCAAAGTGAATGTTATGAAGATCTCCTGCTTAGCAAGGGCTTGTTTACATATTCTTCTTCACTAATAAACTTAAGATCCAAGTTATTTTTTTAAAAAAATTAAAGTTTGTTTTACAAATATAGATCCAGATGGCAAAGTGATTAAGGCTGCAGTCCTAAAGACACTTTCCTGGGAGTAAGACCCATTGAACACAATGGGGCTTACTTTTGAGCAGACATGATTAGCAGACTTTTGAGCTCGAAATGAAAGAAAGAGAATGCTGGTAAACTGGATATTAAATAACATTCACAACAGCCATAAAAGGGAGAGAAATGTACTGCTTGAAAGCCCCAATGCCCTAAACATGATTTTCGACTGATTCTGCTTTTTGATCTTAGCATCTATAAGTGTGATCAAAATGGCCACAAGTTCTCAGAATTGTCAAACAGAACACCAAATAAAAACTTTGCCCCACAACAACTGTGGGCTCTGGTTCTCAACAGCGTCTCCATTTAAAGGAGAGCATTATTTCCATCGTATCAAAAAGGCAAGCACACATATCTGATCCTTTAAAACCCAGTGTTTTATTAAACTGGGACCTTTCAATAATGGATGAAAAGAAAACCATTTCGAGGATAATAAAGCAGGAAGTGGCAAAGGGAAAAAACCAACTTTCAGCCAAGCAATTCACTGTGAAAAGGGAATCAATGTAGTGTTAACAAACCTCTCAGACGTGCATTGATCCAGGCCCAAATCTCTTGCTATCACAAGGCAAATCACACTCGAGATTAAGATTTTTTTTCTCTCTTTTCCTGCTGTAGATTTTAGGAAATCTTTTTCCCCCTCTCAAGGAGAGACTCCAGGGAGGACACAAATTGCAGTGCAGTGCTGGCACAAATTGGTTTTCTAGATATTGTGACACTCACACAAAATGTTTTTTGAACAGTGTAATGTTCATTGAAATGGCTGCACCAACCAAAAATAGATAATTGTGGCATCAGTATCATTTTAAGAACCTATTGATCAGTAGTTTCACATCCAACAATATGAATTCCACCAAATGTTACTGCAGCAAGTTGTAAATGAAATTGAACAATCCCACTCAATTAGAAAATGTAGTGATTAGGATGTTCTGTGCATAGGACGTTCTGTAATATACACATGGTTGAACCAAGATACTTGCTTACAACCACCAGCACCAAATCTGGGAATATGAACTCACCCCCTCCCCAACCTGATAGAAAAGAACTTGAAGGACCAGATCCTTAAGATCTATCCCCTTTGAAATGTCAGTGTTTTTTGTTCCCTGAAACGTTTCTCTCCTTTCATGTGGTCTGGATATTGTATACACATGTATCACAAAGGTTTATTAAACCTATGTACAGATCTCTTCCTAGCACTCTGTACATGATGCTATGGCAAGAGTTGATATATAGCTTGTTCTGCCTAACAAATGGCTTGTCAAGTAAAAGGTGATGAGCTGTTGAACGGTTCAGTAATTTGATGGAGATCATTAAATGAAGCCATTGGTATGCAGTGTATCCTCACTATGACAAATACTCACACCTGAAGTATTGCAATTTTAACAGTTTGCAGCTAATTATGCTTACACATAAATGCGTGCAATGAAATCTCAATAGCTTGCTTCCTTGTTGCAGAGCAGGAGGCGAAGCAATTTGGAGTAGGAAGAATGGTGTTTAAACCCACACGCACAACCCCTCCACCTCTGAGATTCCCCCACTTCATGAAATCAGATGTGCTTTGAGGTCTGGAATTCCATGAAAAAGTAAAGCAGTGAATGGCTAAAATATGCTTCTCTGCTCTATATCACCCTTAGCAATGCTGTCTTGCATTGAGAAAGTAAGACATCAAGGGCATGTTGAATGCTTTCCTGCCACATACAAGGAGGTAAACACACACACAATTTGAGGGAACCCTGCAGGCAGCTTGAACTATGATTGCCACTTCTACTTGTTGTAGGCAGTCTCCACAAACCAACAAGGCAAACTGGTTGCGCAATTTCAGAAGCATTCTGTGTTTTTTGGCTACAGCAGGTGTAGTGGTGAAGGCTCCAGCTGAGTCCAGAGGTCCTGGCTGCAAACTTGGGACTGAAACTATTCTCTCAGGTTCATTCCCCCGCAACATGATGCAATGCCATTCCACTAACAGGCCTCTCTTAAAATATCCAAGGTTGCTTAAGTAGTTACCTAGAGATTGATGCTAATTCCTGGAGACCCCAGGCCAATCCTGAAGGGCCAGCAATCCTACTACACAGCCACAAATGGTTCCTTCAATTCAGCCTGGAAACCTTCAGAGATGAACAGGGACGGTAAGTGGACTTCCTCAGTGGCACAGGACAGCAAAGAGAACAGGGTTCTGGCCCCAAATTCAACAGTGCACAGCTGTTATCATTGTACGAGATCATTCCCTATAGCAATCTATACATATAAGAAGTCACTGAGTGACTAACTGACTGACTCATCAACACCCTGCCAAAACCGCTGGGCCTAGAAGCGTGAAATTTGGGGTGGGTGTTCATTCTGTGACGGAGGGGTGCACTAAGAACTGGTTTTTGGAAATTCCAACCAGAAGGGGGTGAAAAGGGGCGCAATGCATTTTCCTCCCTATACTTTGCATTGAAGAATCGGTGACTGAGGGATGCTCTGCCCCAACTCCCAGACCTAGAAGCATGAAATTTGAGGAGGGTGTTCCTTCTGTCACATGAACACCCACCAAGAACTGATGTGGAGAAATTTAATCCTTAAGGGACTGAAAAGGGGTGCAATGTGTTTTTGTCCTATACCTAGCATAAAAGACTGATCAACCTCCAGCCAATTTGGTGCTCAGTGCCTGGTGCACTTGGGGGGATGTTGTCTGGAGGGAGGGGTTGCACTGGGAAGGACGCTGCACATTGTGGCTGTTTCGCAGGGGGGTTGTTGCACATGGGGGGTTGATGTGCATGGTCGGATGTTGCGCATTGGGTAGTGATGCACATTGGGGACTGATGAGCATGGGGGATGTTGCACATGGGGGATGTTGCGCTTGGTGAATGATGTGCATGGGGGGATGTTGTGTGTGAGGGATTGATGCGCCGTGGGGTAATGGCGTCCAGGGGAATTTTACTCCCACAACGCCAGTATGCTTTTCGCTAGTATAGAATAAATACTATTTATTCCCTATATAGCAATATGTAGCAGCAAATAAATACTTAATTCAATCCAATGTCAAGATTTCGCCATGAGAGTAAGTATAGTTCACTCACTATTGGGAGCAAAGCTGAACTGCTCTCAGCATCAGCACAGCAGAATACCACACATCAATTACAATCTCCCACAAGTGTATATTATGTGGATCATTAATAGCAAATGACATCTCACCTCCTCATTCCATGCATGTCATCACTACATGAGATTGTGACCCTCAAATGTAGGAGCAGTCTTATGGCTGGGCAGCAGCATGCTATCTGCTATTCCCTTCATGCTCCAGCAATGTCCTGCTAGCTACACACACCATTTTATATTCACTTCTTTGTAGGTCTGTGGTTCCTCTTTCCGACACACACCTATAAATAAAACAAGAAAACGCACATTTCTCCCTCTTGCCTCTACCAATTCCATGGGGATGCAATTTAATGCTGTTCTCTTTTAAAGAGCATCTTGCCAAAGAAGTATTCTAATGTTGGTATCTCAATTTTCTTGATGTTATGTAAAAGCCCTGAGAGCAGTCAAAAATCACAAGCCTCATGGTTAAAATGCCAAAAACCTCACTTCTCCTTTCTTCCATTATTTTTTTGTTTTAATGGTTTCAGGCAAACTATTTAAGTTGTGTGTCTGCAGCTGGTCTCATGCACAGATGGGTTTTCCAGGAAAATATATCAGCAGAGAAGTTGAGATTTTCAATGCTTTCTCCACTTTGGTGAGTTCTGAAAATTCCACATGGATTACACACCTTTATGTTTTGCAAGCATACGGTTCAATAGAAATGCTTCCTGAAACTCTCCTGCAAAAACAAATAGTACAAAACCCCTGAGAAAAGAAAACCTTAAGAATTAAAAAAAATCATGAATTTTTAAAAAGGAGTATACAGGCAATTTTTGAATATTTTAGCTTGCCAACACTGTAATTATCTTCCAACATAGCTTATCTGTAGTCAGAAGGAGGAGGATTAGTCATTAGTATGGGTAATGTAAGTCCATCCATTGTTAGCATCCTCCTCCTCTAGTCCATACCTACCATCCAAATATTGTTATAATTATAGACTCACATTAACTGTTGGTTGTATTCTTACTCTCTCCTGACTACAATAAAACTCAGTCTCTGGGATGTTAATTCATTGTGTCCTCCGACAGATCTGGCCTGTATTTGAAGCAAATCTACTTAATGTTTCTCTGTTGCTTGCAGAGATTTTCCACACCCATCAAATTCACAGGGACAGCTTTCAAATACGTACGTACACACTTTCTTTGAAATAGAAGTAGAAAACCTGTGATACCACATAAGACTTCAGTATGTGTGTTCATTTTATATATTGCTTTTCCTACACAGGTGACTCAATTTAGTCCCTCCGTACATTTGAGGAAAGAGCAGCAAAAGATACAGACCAAAGCAGCTTTGGTAACATTGCAAAAAGCAAAAAAGTTGAAGATTTGCCTGAAGGGAGCACAGTATTCTTGTTGTAAATCCATATTTCATTTAGCATGTCATTGGCCCTTCCATACTTGGGCTTCACACAGCACCATGTTGTGAGGATCACAGTCCTGTGAGCATGGAGCATGTAAGGGAGGCGAGAGATTTAATTTGTGATCTCCATCACAGACACAAACAAGATCGCTGCTCCTCACCGTTGTTTAGGGGAAACAAAAATGATGCATTAAACTATGACCGGCTTAGCACAACATAGTCTGGGCTCAAGTCAGTGGTTCTCAACCTGCAGTGTAGAACATTTCTGAGGGGAACACCTAACCTGTGGGCACAGAACTGAAGTGAGAGTGGGGCTGACATACTATGTACTTCTTTCAGTGAGGTTTAGAGCTGCAGCCATCAGTATTGCCTGGTTTAATAGGGAAAAGGATGGCTGCAGAGACAGAACACAATGGGAGCTTCTGGCCCTTGTTTCCTCCAAAAGCCTTCAATAAGACTACAGAGTCTTGTACTTATTTACCCACAAGAATCATATATTCATTTATGTATGGCCATTTCTGCAGAATGAACACCAGCTACCAAAAAAGTTCCTTTGTTGAGAGTGAACTCCCTACAGAGCAAGTTCAATGAGGCTTCGACCTACAACAATGTATTGGTTGAGGACGAACTGCTCTCCAAGCACAGCTAAAGATTAAAGAAGTATGCTCCAGTGGCATTACCTGGAACACATTTTTGTACCATTTTCTTTGGATTTATAGACATCTATCAGTAAATTACCACATGCCCTCTAGACAGTTTTTCTAGAACTCAGGTCATGATTACAAGCCTGTCGTGATCTCTGATTACAACATGTCACCATTTCATGTATGTTATGAACTTTTGGAAGAAGCTGAAATACTGGAAATTTCACAACACAACAAGATGGGAATGTGCATCTTTTCATCATATTTTTATGACCTCAGTAGTTGCATTTCAACTGTTATTTATTAAAAGTTTATTGGGAAGGGGCACATCAGTGACTACCTGGATTCCAGTCAACACCGAGCCACCCATTAAACAAAAAGTCAAGGACTTCTGAAATTCTCATCAAGCCCTGCATAAAAGTATTAACTCACCATGAAATGCCTGCCTCCCAGAGATACCATCTCAAATAAATACTGGGGCATTTCAATCAATAATACTGGCTCCCATGGAGGCCAGAACTGGCCTGAGTGAGTTGTTTGTGCCACCCCTCCTGCACCTGCCCAGGTCTGCTTGAGATCTGTGAGCCTTGAAAAGAAGGAGTCCAGGCTAGAGGGAGCCTATAACACTGGTTCCCAGAGTCCAGCACTGCCCTGAGGGCTTTGTTGTAGTAATGTATTTTGTAAGCTTCCTTGGGCACTTGCTTTGGCAAAAAGGGGGGTGGTATAAATGTATAAAAATATATATAAATACCAGTGAAATGTTATTTTTATATATTGTCTGACATTCATCTCTTGGAATGACACTGCATAATTTTTGAGTAAACCCCCCATAAAGGGTTTTTTTTCTGATGATCATTGATTTATACCCCATCTGATTACTTCTAAGCAGAGGAGTTTGTTGTGCCTTTGCTGTCTTTCCAAAGGCAGTAACAGGACTGATAATCCTGTGTTCTTTTTGTGGGAACTATTTATTTAAAAGTCCAGAGGAAAGCTCCCTCAATAACTACTGGACTTGGGCTGTGGGTGGCGCATGTGGTTAAGACACTGTGCCTGTTAACCAGCAGGCCAGGGTTCGAGACCCGGATCAGTCCCCACAAGACAAGGTGAGCTCCTGTCCTTAGCCCAGCTCTGCGACGCAGCTGGAACCAATTGTATTAGCTCTGCCTTTCCATTAGACTATTTCAGTGGTGTGGAGAGGGAGGATTTGCTGCTTGAGTAACAGCATATCCTCCATATCAATCTAACCCAAGCCTTCGTGCTTCGCATGCAGCATATGCAGCAAGCACTATACCATAGTCTCTCAAGACTGACGGGTGCCTGCTCTGCTTTGTAGAGGACATGCATAGGATCTGGATCTAAAACACCCTGTTCTAACACAGGAGATGCAAGGAAGGGAAAGGGTTAAAGAGCTCCTTCCAGGACACACATCCCAATAGCTGCACACTGAAGAATATGAGATCAATCACAAGTTTGCCATAGGATGTGAAGCTGTATAGCAGAGATCTTGCACATAAATCTGCCAAAGAGCTGCCAGGTAGCAAGTTGGAGGAGTTCAAAAGGTAAAACATCTTCTAAATTTTACAGAGGTAAAAAATGTGAGAAATACTGGTTCTAAGTGACATGACAGACCAGCCATGCTTGCTATTCATATATAAGGAACAGCATCTAATTTTAACATCAAAGAAATACAAAAACACACCCCAACTTTTCATTGTCCTGTATGAATGGGGAAGACAAGTACAATATTAAAATGGTGGGCCATGGGCCTGCCACCAGAGGGTTCTTATACCTGTGATATACAAAAGTAGGCTTACACTTAGTAGGTATGCACTTTACATTTTTTACATACTTTTTTACATTTATATGTATTTGTTACAATTGTATTTGTTCAATACTGTTTATGTACATTTTCAAAATGTAGATAAGGGATACAGAATACTGGTTTGGAATTATTGTTTGGACAAGTTAGATCTAAAACATGAAACCAATAGTGAGACAACTGTAAGCCTACTTTTGGCTCACTCTGTATTGTCATCTGGCCTTGCAATCCTGCAGATTAAATCCTCCATTTAAAAACACAAAACTGGAAAACTCATCCTAAACTAACAGTTGGGTTTTCTTTCCTCTCAGGTAAGCTGTGGATTTAATAGGTACAAGAATGTCTGGAGCACCCTCTGCTGGTATCATAGAGCAGGTTCACCTTTATTACACACTACTGATGAACTGAGAAAGTCTCAACTGTGAAGAACTTGGAGCCTTAGCATTTGTAAACACTTTTCTCCTTGAACCAAGGTAGCAAAATGAGAAGGATCATATGAAGTTCCCTTAAAGTTGCCATCACTTGCTGCAGATTGCACTTCAACGAAACAAAGGATCTCTTATTTTAGAACAGATGAGATGCTACTGATCCAGTGCAATCCAATGAGAAAAAGAACAACTCCCAAAGCAAAACTGTAGAAGAATTACCAAGAATTACTCATCTGTTTGCCCAGAAATTTTCACTGTTGCTCAGATGTTGCTTTCCCTAACTGCATCTTTTAAGGCGAAAGAAGAACCACTTGTAAACATCTAAAGCATCCCACACCATGTGTACCTTATTTACCTGTTTCATCATCACAAAGCCCCATTTTTCAGTCAACTAAGAAACACTCAGGCAGAAATCAAACACAAACTTACCTGGGAGTAAGTCTCACTGAATTCAGCTGAGCATATTTCTGGTAAAATACACATAGGATCAAGCCTGAAGCAGTGGCATCACCAGGGTGGTGTGGCTGCTGTGGGATGCACCAGGTGACGCACCACTGCAGAGTGACGCACCGGATGAGTTTGATACTCCTCCAGCACGTCCGTGCCTCAGTGTGCCCATTCGAGCCTGTTCTGAGATACAGCAGTGGCCAGGAGCTGCTGCTCAACCTCAGAGTGGGCTCGACTGGCCTTTGGACATGTGCAGTCCGTGCCTCTGTCAGCAGCTCCTGGCTGCTGCTCTGCCTCTGGAGCAAGGCCGAATGGCTGTGCAGATGGAACTGCACATGTCCAGACCTCTGGATTCAAAGACAACATGGAAAAACCAGAATCTAAACTCTTGTGAGGATGGGCTGAAGTATGCAAGCATACAAATTGGAATAGGAACAGAGAAAGTAGACAGGGCAGCCTTAGGAACTGCAAGGCCTAATCAAAAAATTCTTTGTGAGGCTTCATGTTAACAGCCAAAATCTGTAGAATATTAGATATAAATGAAATTTATAATGATTTTATAGTAGAATAGAACACAATCAAAATGCATACTTATAAAGTGCATGTGAGTTACTGGCCTAAATGGATTTTAATATAAAATACATTTTTAATATAAAATAGGCTTACATGTCTTTTAAATTAAAAGATTTAAACATTCCTTAAGTATCAATTTACCGACTTAAAGGCAGCCTGCTTACCATGGCAGCACGGCCAACACTTAAGATTGTCTCAGAGAGGGTCAAGTTTGCTAAATGTTTCAGTGGGGAGGCACAGCCCTTCCCAAATGTGATAATCGCTTCTGAAATGCCTCTGAGCTGAAACTAAGCCATTTTAAGACACGTGAAAAGGATCTTGATTAATTGCCTGCCTTGTTAGTAACTTTGTATAAGTGAAGACAGGAGATCTCTGAGGTTCCTGGAACCAAATTTCACGAATGGGGAGGTTCAACCTGTAGTTACAAAACAACTTAAGAGATTGTGAAATGATTTAGTAAAAAAAAATTAATTTTTTTCTTTTGTTTAGAAAAATCTCAATAGGTTGATTACACTAGCACGGGCCTAGCATTACCCTAGCATTAGCTTAAAGAGGGCACTGGAAGTAGGAAACTGTCATGTTAATGAATCTATTTCTATCTCTGGCTGCTTTTCTGCCTGTATGCAAAAACATGAAACACTTTCTATACCAGCAGGCAAAAATGAGACTTCTGTGTAAATACTGAAGTTAAAACGTTTCAAACCATCCTCTCTTTCTAAAAAAATAAAACCTAATAAAGACTACTGTCTTTCCAGGACACTCAATGGAGACAACAATTCAGGTGGTGAAAGCTCACAAGCCTAACCACAAAAGGTAGTCAGGCTCAACACCACAGCAGGGGAGAGAGCAGATGGGCTGGCAGGAACAGATGGACTGGTAAGGCTACGTTTGCCCTTCATTTGCAAAGAAAAGAATGTATTGCGCTTGCTTCTCGAGTGACTCTCAGCACTAACCATTTGGCCCAGAGCCTACTTCAGTGGCAAGAAATTGAGCATGGAGGTCAAGTTGCAACAATTGAGTTTCAATAGCTTTCTATGGATAAATCATTGCAATAAGGATAACATTCCCTATGCATTCCCTATGTTCTGGGAAATTTCAGAAGCTTATCAAGGATTCTTAAATGAAAAAGATCAGTGAGAAAGATCAGTCACAGCAAGCAAATTCAGTTTGAATTTAGCAGTCGCTTGTTTTCAGGGAACTGATAGCAGAGTTCCTTTTGCATAAGAATTTTGGACAGAGTTCCTTTTCCTTTTGTTCCTTCTCCATTGCAGTTCTTTGTTCCTGTTAAAAAGTCTCTCCAGAGGACCAAGGATCCTCCTTAAGCTATATACTGTATAATATGCAAGCATGAAATACTTCAACTAGAGGGGAAAGGTGATAGAAGTCAGAAACTCTCCTCTCACAGCCAGGAAAATAAAAGATACTTCCAGTGAAGACAGGAGATACAAGTCAATTAGTCTCAACATGCAACTTTTAGGGACTGTTGTATATGTAGGATGTAGACTCTGTTAATGTGTGGGAATCCTGAAATAATCCTTTGCAGTCTGCTAGGGCTGTATTGAAAGAGAGGGTGTAGAAAGTTTGTAATGGTTCACATTACAAGGTCTCAGATAATCAAAAAAGTTCTAAATTTGTTCAACCCCAAACTACTGAACTATAAATTATTTTTAAAAGATTTTAGAATATCTGCTCTCAGTTCATTACTGGTATGAAATATAAAAATCAACAAGTAAAACACCAACAATCACCCATCTTTCAGGAAACCTGTTTCAAAAATTAAAAAACTCAATCTGAAAGAGTTCCTTTTCTAATTTAATAGAAATAACCAAAACAAAGTGGTTTGCAAACAATGCTTTTTAAAATTGTTCTAGTACAACTGCTACACCACATTCCAGAGCATTTAACAAGAAATATTTACAAGCTGTTAAATGTTATTAAATAATCATGGAAAGGGAAAATTGCCTTTATTACACACCAGCCAAAAACACAGGAACTGAACAATTAGAAAGGTTAACTTGTTTTAAAAAATTAAATATTATTCAGAGAATACAATACCACAGAAACAGCACTTTTTTGAAGAATCAGTAAACTATGTGCAAAAAGTACCAGCTGTAATAAACAGAAAAATTAAGAATGCTGGGAATGGAACCCTTTGATCTGTGTGTTTACATATAAAATTAAAACAGGCTTTCAATTGCACAACTCTTTATCGACCTGTTATATACATATTTAATGGCATTCTGAACTTAAGCAAAGCCCACATCTGCAGGCCTTCTGACATACATGCATCACCTTCCATTGTAAAATTTATGTTCACTAAGAGGAAAATGCAAAAACAAAAATGAAATATAGAAAATTCACTGCATTTCTTTGTACAAAGAAACAAACCACGTTAAGAAAACAGTAGCATCCAGGCTTCAGTAAGCCCTCAAACAGAAAGAGGCAAACTGCATTTTGTTGCTGTAACTAAATTAAAAACCAAATCAACTGCAATTTTTCAAAACTATTTCATTTTGAATCTTTTCAAAAGAAGAGGAATAAAGTAAAGAAGACAAACACAAACAGCTACAATGGATAGAGTCACTAAAAGGGCAACTTTGAAAGAGAAAAGGGATGGCGATATATCTGATGTCACAAATTCTATGCATTCGGATATATCTGATGTCACAAATTCTATGCATTCATCTGATATATGTCTATGTAAATTGTGGCATATTAAGTTTTTAAAAAAGTACCTCCATTATTTACTCAAACACCTACTTTTTAAAAAAATATGTTAAATTTGCTCAATTTTTAAAATAAAATGCCACATATAACTGCAAACTTTATTATTTTATTTTTTTAAAAGCTAGACTTGCGTGATACACATACAAACTTTCCTAAAAAAAACCACTATCCAAAGGAAAAGATTCCTGCCATGCTAATGGACAACAAGACAAAGCAGTTTTATTGCTTTTTCCAAGGAAAAAAAGAAACAGGAAAAAGAAGCCTACATTCAGTACAATACACACTCAACTTCAACATACTGTTGCCATTACCTACACTCAAAATAGGACTGGCTGATGAATTAATTTTAAAACTGAATGGCAAATTGAGATGGTCTATTTAAAAAATGGGTTGGTTGCAGCATCTTGCAGGAATGTTTATAAAACATTCCACAGTTCTCTATCTAGTGATGAGTATGCTGAAAGTTAATGCCACACCAATTATTAATGAGAATATTTTAATGTGGCGGGGGGGGGGGGGAGAAACAAAGCTATCTACATTTAACAGCATTTCTACTTCAAACACTAGAGGAAAATGTCCTTAACTTTTTTGGATAGGAACTCCAAATAACTTTTTTGGATAGGAACTGGCCTTAATAGAATATGGTAAGACACTTAATTCCTGGGCACAAGTTAAGACAGACCTGAACATACTTAGCTGGTTAAACTAACACTAATCACTAGTAATTACATGGCAGAGTACCTGCTGAGGTAATTGAAGTCCACAGTCAGCACGCTGTACACTTGTCGTCCTTCCTGTTTCAAAGCAATTTCTTCTTTGGATTAACTTAAAGTTTCAGAACATATACAACCAAGAAAAGAGATCTGAATTTTTAAAACAAGAACATTTCAAATCAGAGCTTTAAGAATAAAATTAAGTGACAAGAGTATCTTGGGACCACATTACACATTATTTCAACTGTAATTATTCAGCACAGGTAAATCTGTATCATATGCAAGGGAAACTTCACTACCCACTACAATCCTGATTTCTAGTATAAAATGTGTTTGCAAGTCCAATATAGTGCAAGTACTGCACAAACTTCCAGGAAGTGCCAAATGAAGGCTGCTTTTGGCTATATATTAATAGACAAAATGGGTAAAGCTACCACACAGAAGGTGGCAAAAAGTCACTTTGCCTGAACAACAGTCCTCAACTCTGAGGAAGTGTTTGAAGTCTAAAAATGACTCAAAAAGCATACTCATCTAATAATACATCGTCATGGGGGAGCCTGGCAAATATGTGAATTTACCAATTATCTATTATATACCAAATAGAAAGAGAAGCAAAAAAATAAACTTGTTTGAGAAGGCTATTTATTGTTTTGCACAAAATAAAATACCCTTACAATCTGAGAGCACTACAAGGCTGTATAACAAACCATAGCCACATTATACTGCAGCTTGCACTGGGGTATCCTGAAGATTTTATAGTTTAGTAAATTTCCTTAGAAAAAGAAATCTTCCACTTTTGTATGTTGCAAGGAAAGTTGGAGTTAGAACCGAAAGGATAATTTAAAACTAATGTAGACAAGGTTGCAGTATTCGGGCAATATGGGAAATCAGCTTGAAAATATTGTTAAGTAATAGAACACATAATTTCTAGGTGCAAAGAAAATTAGGAAATTCACAAAATTTACCATAAAAATCGTTTTATAGTATTCATCAAATTGAGAGCGAAGCTAGAAAATGTGATATACAGTCATGTCACCAACACTCACCCAATAAAGTTTTAACACATTTTGTCCTGTCCTTTTCTACTGACACTCAGCGGTTAAAAAAATTATATGTATGCTACAGGAACAAGTGACATTTAAAGAGAGAAAGTTTTATGCCCCGCCTGCCCTCCCTTTCAAGTGCTGAAATGATGGTAACATTCAAAATGGCTGTACCAAGTTTACTGGTTCAAGGGTTTCACTTTAACTCCTATTCCCAGATTTGAGGTGGTGGTTTTAATAATCAGATAACCGAAGGAACAAAATGTGACACAGCGCAATGTGAATATGAATAGAAAGGGTAGTAGGATACACATGGCTTGCTTTCATTGTCACTGTGAAGACTTTGTCAGAGAAATATTTAACCATGTCAATTAAATAGGGCAAATTTCTACTACAGTCAAAATAGAGCCAATTTAGAATGTTTCATTTGCTAGATAAAAACCCTTTGAAGAGTGTGTAAATCCCAGAATTCTGCTAAATTATTCTTCTTCAAACACATTAAAAATTAATCAATCCATAAACATTAACAATTTTCACATCACATAATTACATACGATCTGCACCTTATGTTTGTCTGCATAAGAGAAACAGATAGACATTTGTTTTAAAATTCTGTAGAGCATAATTAAGTCTATATATTATGCCATAAAAGCTATTTATCATGTGTATAATCAATTACATTTTCTTCATAAGTTGTAAGTTATTGGCCATGATGAATTATGCTCAATGTGAAAGTGAAAAGATTAATTTGCCACCCCAAACCCATTTTGGTCACTTCAGTGTGGTCTGCATGTTTCAAACTTACATTATAAAAAATAGTCTGTACAAGGGTTTGAAATTATATTCCCTGCTTCTGTTCAATTCCCGCATGCTGTTCAGGCTAAGCACGAGGAACGTTACCTGTTCAAGACTGAATTACAATGAAGGCTATTTCTGCCCTCAATGCCACCATTAGGGCAGAATCGTAGAGCTTGCTTACATGCACATTAATTCAATGGGGTCTGGCCTGCACCCAGCAGTCACTTATACACTGGTCCATGCAAAAGTTCTGTTTTAAGGATGGACAAACAGCTCAGTCTCAACAAGCTCTTTTTTTCCTTTACACGTGTCATTTAAGCTGCTTCTGAAGAAAAGTTTGAGTAGCTCTAACAAAATAATGTAGAGCCTAAACTATGAATACAGTATTAGAAATAGACAAAACATATTACAAATCTGTTCTTGATTAGGAACATTAGTAAGAATATGTATTAGCTTAAAAACAGTCCAGCAAATGTTGCTGTCTGGAAGGATTTACAGTACTGCTATTTACAAATAAGACAGAGTGATTACAGAAAATTTTACACATTTGGTAGTTGACAAAGTTATTGTTTGCTAATAGTGTCCTATCAGGTACTGGCAATAGGGAAGACTGGATAGTCACCAGTTATTAACTTCATAGTCAAATTCTGCAAGTACTAAAAATTGTACAACCAATATTGCAGACAACATTCTGCCTCTTTAGGGGAAAAATACATTGCAAGAAGAAATCCATTTAAGTGTTCTGTGTACAGGACTTCTACTCAATACCATGAATCCTACAGAAAAGCATTAATTGCAATGAGGCTTGATGTGGTTTGTATGAAGAATTCACACTCCTGCTGCATTCTCCAATTCAAAATGGTTTAATGATTGTTATAATATTCTATACAAGGTAAGTAAAGAAAGCAGAACCTAGCTATTTGACCCAACACAGAATAAGGTACTCCTAATACCACTTAAATAAAACAGAGACTAAAAGGAATCCACTTCACACATAGGGTTGCATGAATAAGATCTTAAGAAGGTTTCTTATAGTTTTGAGACTGCAGCCCAGTAGGAAAGCAACACATGACTGCCTTGGTCCAGTCCTGCAGAAATGGTTACTAAGCAGTGATAAGAATTGACTGTTTGTACAAAAGTCATCACATAAAAACAGTTTTGTTTATCAACATTCATCCAACACCTCTGTATCTGAGAAACAAGGGAAATGCCTCAATAAAAAGGAAAATGGAGATCCAAACACTAAAAAAAACCAGAAGTTGAAAGCTTTTGCCCCCTTTTAGACAAGAATGTTTCTGTACAAATGTATTTGCAATCTAATACTGTCTGAACACTATCAGCTTCATCAAGATGGCCACTGAAGGCATGATAATATTCCAGGAACACTTAAATATGTTTCTTCTTCCTTTTTACAAGAGATTAGGTCCATTTCTTTCAGGTTACTTTATATGCACTGGTCTCTCATCCGATTTTAGACGTTTTCTACGTGGCTGTATAAAATCTTCATCAGACTCATCTGATCCTTCAGCATCGTCCTCTTCTTGCTCAAATTCTGGTAAAGGCTGGAAGGTCCTGTCTGGGTAGATCTCTGTAAGTTTATCTTCAAAGTACAATGCAACTGCCTTCCCTGCCTGTGCTACTTCTGAATCAGCCTGCAAGTAAAAAGATAGTAATAGTCACCCATTGGTAATGCACATCCCTTCAGCAAGTGTGCGTGGTCTGAAACGCTTACCTTCAAATTAATCTCTTGTGTTTCTGCATAAACTTGAACAACTTTCATCATCTAAAAAGGATACCAGAGTCAAAAAAATGGAAATTATAATCCCTTCTAAAATTACGAGACTGCACAGGATTGGATGACTAAAGTCAGCCACACGAATTAACTTCTAAATGTCAGCGATGTAGAGGCGACTCCATAAGGCCACGTTACTGAATTTGCAGTATGCAAACCATGAGCAAATATAAAATTGTTGCAGAAAATGGATCCCAAGCACAGAATCCCAATATTAACAGCTTCAAAGCCAATTTATTCAGACAACTGAAATGAGCACAAGTTGTCACAGGCACTTGGAACTGACTTACAAATCAGAGATACTGTGTAAATTTCTTTTAATGAAGAGCTAAATCAACCTGTTGCTACTGTTGGTCTTCTAGCTGAATAACTTCAGTGTAACGTCATTCAAGCATATAGAAAATTTGATTTTTGATCATGTCAAAAATTGTTTCCTGATACAGTTAAGAATTAGGTTTGCTGCAATGTCTACCTTTGCCACAGCAGCAATCATCCATTTGAGAAGGTGTCTTCCTCACACCATGTTTTACGCATTCCTTAAAATCAACATGCTTTAAAAATACAACTCTTCTTCATATATTAAGCTCACTTAAAAAGATCCAAATCTCAAGTATTTTCATAAAGTGGATCAAAGTCCCATTATATCTTAGTAGGAAAAGAAGATTTACTATGCAGCTATTAACATGCAACATCTAAAGAAATATGTGATTTAAATGCATGTTAAGACATATGAAATGCATTATCAAAATCTGTCCTTTACAGCCAATACATTAAAGGAATCTCTTATTTGGTTTTTCAACATATAGTTCTATTAGATGTGGACACTCATATTTAAGAAGACTTGAAGCCACAATATACATCTATATCCTTCTCTATCTTAAGTAAAGATAAGTTTGATGTCTTTAAGTTTGATGTTCCACTGGGAATTCACATGCCACATTTTGTAGGATGCAAGTGTGAAACTAGGATTTAATGCACATCGAGTATTTCAGAGGTGTAAAAAGACTCATGTTGACCATTCATGTAATAATGTATTTTGAGAATTTACCAGATATTCACCGTCACTGATGCTTGGGGTTATTTCTGTTATCTGAACTAACAAGTATAAGAGTGGCTTTCAAGCTTTATAGTGAGGAAATTCATTTGCAGTTAAAAACTCAGCACAACTTCCTTGCAGTGTGAAGATTTAGGTGTTATCAAGCTATTCAGCTACCATATTATTTAAGGCAGTGCCACAAACATTTGGCTCCAGAGACCTGTTGCATGGGAAAAAAATGTTTTTCCATGGACCACCACAGGTGGTGGTCTTGGACCAGTAGCATAGTGTACAGGGGACAAGGAGTACCATGTATATCCAAAATGGGAGGTTAAAAGTTGCCCCTGCACCCCCCAACATAGCATCCATGCAGCTTTGGGGAGCTACTGCAGCCTCTGGGGGCAAGGCATGGTACTGCCTCCTAGCCAGCTCAGATGAGTCCACCTGGTGCTGGGAAGCTGCCTGGGTTCTGTTCACCCACTTGAGGTTTAGCTGTAGTCCCTGACAGCTTAAACAGCAGTGCCAATTAAGCTTCTTCTCCACCTTCAACTTGCAGTTCACAATCTAGTCTGCCTTGGTTCTTTTGCATGCCTGTCCACAGCTCAGCTCCTTGAAGGCTGGACAGGGTGGTGATGGACAGGGGAAAAACCATGCCACTGCTGCTTTAGGGAGTTGAGCCATGGGTAGGTGAACAATAGGATCCAGGCAGACTGGAGTGTGTGCCCTGAATCTAGGATTGTCATAATTCTCTTCCACAAAATCAGGACAGGATCTTCTGTCCCATTTGCCAGTATGTGAACGCAATCCACAAAAAATTTGATTGTCCGTTTTGAGGACAATCCCACATATGACATATGGCAACCATGCCTGAATCCTGCAACTACCTGCCCATGTCTTAATGGCCTGGTTCCTAACAAGCTTCAGACCAGCACTGATCCCCAGCTAGAGGTGCAGGATCCCTGATAAAAGGTATATAGGAAAGGTTAGTGGCTCTGCTGAATCAGACTAACAACCCATCTAGCCCAGTATCCTGTTTCCAACAGTGGTCTGTCAGATGCCCCTAGAAAATCCACAATCCACATAAAGGGCAGAAGGTCTGGTCTAGAGGGTATAGCTGTTGTTAAGCCCAAAGATAATAACCAAAGGCCACCAATTTGAGAACACTTAGAACTGTGCAGAGTAAGAGAGAAGCAGCCAGCTAGCAGCTGAGTTTCATTCTTGAGGCAAAAAAAAAAAACAGCCAGGAAGTTGACCAAGATGAAGAAAACTGATCCAAGACTGTAGCAGTTCTTGAATGATAGAACTTCTCTGTTAATTGTAAAACCCCCTCAAGTAGAGAAGCTTGCCAATGTAAACCACCTTGAATAAAGTCAGAGGAGAAATCCAAAAACCAGAAAGGAGGTGTATAAATACCTGTGTATTGTATTTTATTGTCATGAAGGCAGAATCCTTCGCCTATTATACATCCTCAGCATCATATATACTTTCTCAAATACAGATGTTTCAAACTATCATGGCAATAGTGAATGTTATAGATCTACCTACTACAGATGTGTAACCCTTTTAAAAACTTGACTGGCTCTGCATTAATGCTTCAGAACTGTTCTGAAGTACTGCAGAAGGCTGTGGGTTTATTCTAAAGTTCTATAATGTTCTTAAAATCAGGATCAACATAACAGTTGTTAATGAATGGCTTCTGGTACATTATGCTAAGAGGATAAGATGTTCTTTTTCAAGTGAGGGTTCTTTTATCTTGGAGAGGGAGAATAACTAGCCCTCCTCCCTGAAGCAGTGCCTTTTCAAGATACTGTCTGCTGATTTTTTTTGGTACCTTTTCAGTTTGTGAGCCTTTTTGGGACAGCCATTTCATTTTTTCTGTAAACCACTTTGTACAAAGCAGTACACAAATATTGTAGTAATAGTAATAGTTTTACACTGCTTCAATGGTTACTTTCATGTATCATGGGCCAATTTCAGGGCCAATTTTATCATTTGTGTCTTTCTCTGATAAGGCAATAACAGGCCTAAGTGAGGAAAGTTTACTCCACAAAATTCCAAGTAAGCTTCACTTCCCACATAACTATATAGCAATTTAGACAATGCCCAAAAAATAGCCTCTCACAGGCAGCTACAGTCTGAGTTAATTCGATATCCCTATCATGACATTTTTTAAACTGACAAAGAACCATAATTATTAGATTTGTCCCTAAGACTGTAAACAGTGTATGAAGTTGGGCACATGTACATTTTCACACAGGTTAAATATCATTCACACAATCTGTTCACCATAAGAAAGTATGGTATAGGACCTGGTCTGACACCTAGACACTGGTCTCTCAATGGGGGAAAATGAATAAATTTTAAAGTTCAGTTACATGCCCCAATATGAATGAGTACAGCATACACAATGTATTTTTCTAGCGGAAAAGGCCAAGTCTATGTCTATCCTATACACAACACTTAGGAACACTGTGACTAGTTTTCTGGACACAGTAGAAAAACCTAATATTAATTAAAATAATTCTGCATGTTGGAAGTTAACATACTTCATTAAACTTTTCACAGTTCTTGAAGATTAGTCGAACATCTGCCACAAAGTCCTCAGGTGTCTGGTAGTGCTGGGAATGTTTCTTCTGTAATTTCTTCTTCACTGTCGATAGATCCATTGGTTTCTTTATTATTTTATAGTATTTTGGTATCTGAGAATAAAGGTACAGCGAGATCAGTAGAGAGCAGAATGAAAGAGAATATTCATGCAAGCTATTTTTTCCAAAAATAACATATTTGAATTCTCAGGATAAAATGAGGAGGGCAATATTTTCTGCTTAAGAAACTATATCTTTTCCACTTCAGTCAGCTATCTTTATGCATTCTCTGAACACATGAACCACTCTGAAGTCTGACTAGCAAAATAAAATTCATGTTCATTTTAGCTTTATTCACTACAGAAACCATTGCTGGCAAATGTCTCTCATTCCAAATTCAGACCTGATTTTTATCACCTCCAAGTTTATATGATTCAAAGAACTCACCGAGGCTGGGACTGGCTCCTGGAATTCAATGCTCAGTTCATGACAATATAGGTAAAGCAGGAGGCGCTCACATTTCTTGCAGAAGGAAAAAAAATCCAGTGAATTTTCTATTAGATGCCATTTCTTTTATAATAAAGTTATGGGCCATTAATGCATTATACATAGGTGTTGGCTCTTAACTGAAACATTTCACACCCATGCTGCAATTATGGGACATTAGAAACCTAAGAATATGGGGCTTAATGTGTGGTCTATACATTACCCTCTCTTCAGCCCATAGTGTGTCTACTTCACATAGCGCACACTTCAGCCCATAGTATGCCCACCCATCTTGCTCATCACTGTGCTACTTGCATAGAAATATGACACATATACATCCTATACAGACTAATACAATAGCAAATTCTTAGATTTTCTTTCCCCAATGAGTCAAACAATTTTGACCCATTCTCTGTCCCCATATAGAAATACTATGTGGAAACATGTGCTTATGCTACTCTCTATGAAAGGTCAGATTAGATGAACAGCACTTATTTAGACTTTTCACAAAATAGAATATGACTCTCAAAGTTTAGCTCCAACTAGACATTAAAAGTTGTTTGTTTGGGGTTCTTTTGGTGTGTTGTTTTTTGTTTCTTTGTTGTTTTTGAGGATTTGTGTTGTGGTCTAAACTAAAGGCAAAGAACATACTAAAAACTCTGCTAAATTTAAAAATTGAAAATAAAAACTGATAGAAGTAGAAATTGAGAACTAAAATTGGAAACTAAAACTAAAGATTAAAATAAGCTAAAATAAGAAAAAAACTAAAATCTACAATAAAATAACTGCACCCTAGAAACTAAAAGCTCGGAATGATATACCGTACATAAATCTTTTACTATGCAGTACTTCCAAACAGCTTCAGAAAGACAGATTTTTTTCCTAAATGTTAATAGTACCTTCCCCAAGAGGTTATAATTTTCATAAAAAGCAACAATATGAAGAAATAAAAGGGAGACCAAATGAACATGAAATGACACTATAAGTATAAATTTTATCTATATAAAAGAGAAAAGTCACTGACTTACTCACTCACTCAACAACGCCCAGCCAAAACTGCTGGGCCTAGAAGTGTGAAATTTGGGGTGGATGTTCCTTCCGTGACTGAGGAGTACACTAAGAACCGATTTTTGGAAATTCCAACCAGAAGGGGGTGAAAAGGGGCGCAATGCGTTTTCCTCCCTATACTTTGCATTGAAGAATCGATGACTGTGGGATGCTCTGCCACAGCCCCCAGACCTAGAAGCATGAAATTCAGGGAGGGTGTTCCTTCTGTCACATGAACACCCATCGATGTGGAGAAATTTAATTCTTAAGGGGCTGAAAAGGTGTGCAACGTATACTTAACATGGAAGACTGACCAACCTCCAGCTAACTTGGAGCTTGGTACCCGGTGCACTTTGGGGAATGTTGTTTGGAGGGAGGGGTTGCATTGGGGAGGATGCTGTGCATGGGGGGGGGGGGTTGATGCACATGGGAGACTGTTACGCATGGGGGATTGTTGCGTGTGGGGAATGGCGTACCGGGAAATTTTACTCCCGCAATGTGGGTACGCTTTTCACTAGCATAAAAAGAAGAACAAAATGTAGACAAAATGTGATAGTGTCTCTTGAGTTCTGCCTAAAGAAGAAGAGCTAAAACTCTTCCTTGAGTTCTAGAGAAGATATTAAGTTACAAATCCTAGAACGCTCATTTACACCCTCGACCTCCAGTAACACTGACTGCCAATGGCAACTGTTATAAAGGGTGATGCATGGGAGTCAGAGCTCTATAGTCAAAACATGTATACATATCCAACCTTGCTATACATGGATGTCTTTACATGGATGTTGCAGAGAAGGGGCAGTAGATACAAAAAAGTAACTGCCTTTTGTTTTAAGCAGAGTTCTTAATATCAAAGTTTAAAGTCATTGAATTGATGAACCAATTTATACACAAGTTCTGGTATAAGAAACAAACATTAAGGAAAACATTTAAACAAAGTAAATGTGTATGTCAAATCATCTCCAGTTTTCAAAGTGCTGATTGTCATATTGAGTGTAGTGAGCCCTCTCTTTCAGTGGGAAATTAGTTCAAGATCCCCCAAAAGGTAATGAAATCAGTGGGGAGGGCAGGATCACGTTGCTTTACTCTGCCTGGTCCCAGTTGCAATCAGAATCAACTTCTAAAAGGCCCTCAGAGAAGCCGGAATCAGTACCCACAGATACTGACCCTGCTGATGAGAATATACTATATATTGTTATATAATTAAAATATTAAATTTACATCACTAAGGGCACAATCCTAACCAATTTAGGCCAACTCAATTCATCCATTTTCCCATTCCTGCAGTTGCATGGGGAGGCTGGTGCATATCTGCCCAGTAACCTAATACGCACTCTCAGGAGTGATATAGAAGTGCCTTATGTGCCAGCCTAATCACGGGTTAGGATTATGCTATGAGGAATTAGCAGAACACAATACTACTTGCAAACATTAAAGAAAACATACCCTTTGGTCCACAGGACTCAAACCTTGTACAGTCTTCCCCTTCTTACTGTGCTGCAAATTGTCACAATCATATTCTACTTCGGGTTTGCTAAGATCACGGCAAAATGTACATATCCACTCTCCGCTGAAAGAAAGAAAGTCATTTAGTTCAGCAATTAAGAAAACTGGTTAACAGAAATCAATACATTTTTAAAACAGATTTTTTCCATGCCTTAATAAGTTGTCAAGGAATAGGGGTGGAACATCAAATCTCTCAGAGTTGTAGGCCACAGAAGTGTATTTGGGAATTTAAGCCCACTGGATTATTTGAACATGGAAAAAAAATGAATGTGCTGTGTAACAAGAACTGGATCAAGATTCTTTCATTTATGCTTGATTCTGGTGGTTCTGAATTACTACAAACACTACAAATTTTATTCTTAACACTGAAATTATTTCACAAATATCAATATCCAAATGGATGGTTTTGATCAGTTTTTCATGAGATGATGATTCCAAGACTACACTCAATCCGGCCTCTCCAAAAGTGTAGTTTTATTCCCTAGATCAGCAGTTCTCAATCTATGTGTTGTGATGTACAGAATGTTCAAATATGCCACAAGCACATCAGAAATAAAATATTCATGCTATTTATACTTTTTCCTCTCTATTACATAATTTACCTAACACCAGGATCCTGTTCAGCTTTCCCACAGAAAGCTGCAATTGTTAGCCATCATGAAAATAAGCTATAACTACTGCAATATGCTACTAGTTCAATGTAATTGTTGGCTGATAAAAATTGGTTGAAAATTCAGTTTCCCACTATGGATCTCCCCACATAAACCACTGCAACCTTTTTGTACCTTGGAAAGCTGAGGAGTGTGGGTACATGACATGTGAGGTGGAAAACTTTTGGGCACTTTTCACAACATAACAGGTCTCCTCCATTTTGGCACACAGCACACCAGTCTTCATTTGGATCCTCATCCTTGTTGTTGCCTTCCCCTCCAGTCCTAGCTGACCGGTGCATAAGGCTACGCACTGGTGATTTGCCATTTACAAGACCATGTCCAGGCTGTTTACAGCTTTCACTTAAATCTGCTGGTTCAGTTTTAACATGGTTTTCAACGTTTCCAAGTGCTTCCAACTCGCTTTCCAGATGCAAGTTTGTGGAAAGAGGTGGTGTTAAACTGCTCTCAGGACTGCTAAGCTGAAAAAGAAGGTATAAAATGAATACTTATGAAATTTATACCCTGCTTTATCTCTGTTAAAGACATTCAAAATGGCTTACAAATAAAATCAGGTACCAATACAAATACTAAAATCCCCTAGAAAACAATAAGACAACCTTAAAAATAGCCAATTAAAAGCCAAGAACAAGAAAACAAAATCCAGCAGCAATCAATAAAATGGGGTGGCTCATTGACCTAATCAACATAAAAACCTCAAACCTCATATCCAGAATTAATACAATTCCCCATACGCTTTCAATTTAAAGAGTAGTACTTGTTATCTGTTCATTCCCCTCTCCCGCTCCCTACCCCACCCCCAGCTTCTTGAGGGGAAGTGAATTCTGCTTCCCTGACACCTTTCAGGCTCTTTGGAGAGATCAGGCATAACCTTTTGTTACACCGAACCAGTTTCAAGTTAGGAGGAATATAGGTGGAGAAAAGCGTGTTCTGTGCAGCCACTGAGAAAGTGCACAATATGGGAAGCAAATATATTGCAAGTACAATTATTACCCAAGACAATCCATAGCATACAATAATTCAAAAGCGCATATTTGCTTCATTTTGATTATTTCTCTCTTGCCCCTTCCCATAGGCTTATTTGTTGCTCCTCCTAAAACCATGGCACAAGAGTCCTGGCTTTGACATTTCACAGGCCCACAACAGCAAAATTCTGTACAGAGCCCATTCTGCTTCCAGAAGCTACATAGCCTGTCCCATACTGCAGATGAACTCTAGAAATTTATTCTTTTCACTTCTGTTCACCATGGCCAGTTCATCTCCTCCCAACTCCTCCAATTCAGAGGACATGCCTTCTACCGTGCTCTTGTATGCAAACCAGGCAGTTTGGCTGTGGGTTGTTGGTGGAATGTATTCAAAAGAGGATTAGGCATATCTACAAGTCCTGCCAAACATTTAGGATTTTCTGATCACTGGTGATTTGTAAGTTCCTCAATTGCTTTTTGCTAGTTTCAAGCCCTTCACAGAGTACTTCCTTTTTCTTTGCACTTTTCTCTACAACCTCCCTTATTTTTATCAACTCCTCATCCTGATAAAAGTTGCTAAGCTTATGCCCCCTTTTCTGAAAGAAAAGTCAGAAGACTCTTCTCTGCCTCCTCTTTATGCTGCAACTGGCTATGAAGGTGGAGAACCTCTGCTTGATACTCCACTTGTGCAGATTGTCTCTCTTTTATCACCAGTACAGGCAACTTCCCCACCTCTCTGCTGCTGCTTTGCCACTCCACTCACTCAGCTGCCACCTTTGTCGCTCACAAATCATGCACCATGAGTGATTCTCCCTCTCACTTTTCATTCTTACCCCTTTCCATTCTTCTTTCTCCCCTCTTTCACCCAACTTTCCTTCAGAACACTTCTATTTTTCAAAAAGTATGATACAGTCAAATTATCTATTCCTTTTCCCTTGTCTCAATTCCCTTTCCCTTTTTCTCCCACTCCCATCCACCCTTGTTCTCTCCAGGGCAAAGAATTCAACAAGACTAGAGGAGGTGGTGTGTTCTGCAGTCAATGTTAAATATTTAAATCTTTATCAGTCTGGTTGTTGTAAGATTAAACTTTTCAACAGAGTTAGAACTGTATTTGAATCCCGAACTATTTAAAGTCCAGGGATGTCCAAACCTTTTGGCAGGAGGGCCACATCAACTTTCTGACATTGCATCAGGGGGAGGAAAAATGATTTAGTTTCAAATTTGAATATATTTGCATAAATTTGCATAGAAGAGTGTATTTGAAACAGATCTGGAAGATTACAAGGCTTGTCCATGGACCAGATGGTGTGGTGTTGCCATAGGCCACATTGAGACTTGCACTGCGTTTGGACATCCTTGGGGCTTTGGTCCCTTTGCTGGGGTTTGGACACCCCTGGTTTAAACTAAAAAGAAAGATGGGGAGCCTTCCATATTGCTTCTGACAAGTACTGTAACAGTACTTTGTCTCCTAAAAAAGCCATTAAATGCCTTCCATATTTTCTGATAATAATGAATGGCACAACATACAATACCACAAAAAGTCTTACCATGCAGGCACTCCTCCTGCCATCCTCTGTTTTTTCTTGCTTCACTGGTCCTGAAAAACTGCACACCTCTTCTTCTGTGCCAGGCTCCTGCTTAACTTTTACATGGTCAGGCTTGAAACTAATATTGTTCTTCTCAACAGTTCTGCCTGATGAGCCACAGCTGGAAGTCAAACAAGAACAAGTTTTAACTTCAGATCACAATATTTCAATATTAGAATGTGAACACTCAAACTGTCAACCTTATTCCTGGAATTTATGACTGCAAAAGCAGATTCCTTGTTAAAACCTGTTAGTGGTGATGCACCTTCATTCTTTTAGGATGTCACTAGTGAAAAGTGTACCCGTGTTGCAGGAGTAACATTTTCCCATACGCCATCCCCCACGGTTCATCAGCACCTCATGCGCAGCATCCCCCCACGTGCAGCATCCCTAATGTGCAATTTTCCCCATGTGCATCATCCCCCATGCACATCATCCACCATGCACAACTTTCCCCCTGCGCATCATACCCCCATGCACAACTTTCCCCATGGGCATCATTCCCCCCATGTGCAACTTCCCCACATGCTTACCATCCCTCATGCACAACTTTCCGCCATGCGCAACTTTCCCCCATAAGCATCATCCCCCCATGCGCATCATCCCCCATGAGCAACTTCCCTAATGTGCAATTTCCCCCATGCGCATCATCCCCCCATGCGCAACTTTCCCTCCGTGCGCAACTTTCCCCCATGTGCATCATCCCCCCTGCGCAACTTTCCCCCATGCACATCATCCCCCATGCGCAATTTCCCCATGCGCAGCATCCTCACCAGTGCAACCTCTTCCTCCGAACAACATTCCCCAGTTCACCAGGCACCGAGCACCAAATTGGCTGGATGTTGGTCAGTCTCCCATGTTAAGTACAGGACAAAAACACTTTGCCCCCCTTTTCAGCCCCTTAAGGGTTAAATTTCTCCAGATGGGTTCTTGGTGGGAGTTCAGGTGACAGAAGGATCCCTCCCAGAATTCCATGCTTCTAGGCCCAGCAGTTGGGGCAGAATGTTGATGAATCATCAATTCTCCAATGCAAAGTATAGGGAGGAAAACATGTTGCGCCCCTTTTCACCCTCTTCCGGTTGGAATTTCTGAAACTGGTTCTTAGTGCACCCCTCCATCACGGAAGGAACACCCACCCCAAATTTCATGCTTCTAGGCCCAGCGGTTTTGGCAGGGCGGTGATGAGTCAGTGAGTCAGTCAGTGACTTTTTTCTTTTATATATATAGAAGATTACCAGCACACTTTTAGATACTTTGCTGCATCTAGATTTCTAGTCAGAACTCTCAGGTAATTATTTCTGATTCTTTGGATAAATCCATGTTTTCAAAGGTCAGCATAACATCTAAATTTCTAAAAATTGAAGGAAATAGGATGTGTCTAGCAGAAAAAAGGAGGGAACAAAGTCCTTCTAAAGCATATATGCTTTGTATATTCCTACAAGTTCAAAGCTAACCAACTTCATAGCTGGGAAGACTACTGCTAAGAAATAGCATGAAAATAATGAAATTTGGCACTTCAAAATCATCTTATTATTTTGCATTAATATTAGGTAAAGATGTCCCCTGCAAGTTTCTCTGCTAGTCTTGACCGACTCTAGGGAGAGGTTCTCATCCCCATTACAAGGCCAAAGACTCAGTACTGTCTGAAAATGCCTCCGTAGTCATGTGGCAATCATGACTAAACACCAAAGTGCACACAATTCTTACTTTCCCACCAAAGTGGTACCCCTTTTTGAGGGTGTACTCACTGGTACTGAGTATTGGCACCATGTGGTCCCCAAGTAGACAAACCTATGATTACAAATAACATTTTCATGGTGGTCCCCCTTTAAAATCTTTATGGTGAACACCCCCACCTTCACTTCTAGAAAAAAGCACTGGTGGTACCCATTTGTCTACTTGCATTTACATGCTTTCTCATTGCTAGGTTGGCAGGAGCTGGACAAGTGAATGGGACTTCACTTCGTCTTGCAGGACATTGTCTCAAATCACTGACCAGCCAACAGCCACAGTGTCTTTAATCACTGATCCATTGCAGCCTTAGATTTTCAAAATTTAAGCATTTTAGCATTAAAATTACCTGTACAATATTCCCCATTGATTTCTCAACTTTGCAACTACAGGCTTAGCGTAACTCACAGAGTTACTCCTATGTTGTTCTTTACAACAGCAACCCACTGTCATAAAAGATTCAGCAATGGCACATGGAATATTTTATGGGCTAATGCTGGTAAGCTGGCATGGGGGCCACCATGAGTGAAGAGGGAGAGATATGCAAGCCAGAGGAAGTGGATCTTGGCATAAACAACAATAACGAAGGATAGGTTGGAACATTAGAGGCACCCCCCGTGGACTGAGCTGACCAGGTTGAAACAGATGGGCTGGGAATAAAAATCTTTAATACACCATTCCAGAAGAGTGTCTGATTTTGCTACACAGCAGAATGCTCATAAACGAAGAATATAGGAAATTACAAGCAAGCTTCAGTACAAATATTTTTCACAGAAAGATTTCCCAAAGTGTCCTGACTGGAAATTATTGAAACACAGAACCATTAGACAAAGCCTTATAACAGATTCTTCCTGACTACTGTGACACAGTGCAATCCAATGAGTTTGAAATATTAATTTGAAAGCACAAATACCAGTCATGATTCTTATCTCTCCATCCCCTTCTTTTCTCTTACTACATAGTTTGTGAAGTCATGATATATTGATGTTTTATAAAGATTAATAATCATTTATTAAGCAGGAGGAGAATAACTGACCCTCTTCACCCAGCAGTATCTTTTCTACTGGCTGTCTGCTGGTGTCCTTTTGCAACTTTTTATATTGTGAGCCCTTTTTAGCATAGGGAGCCATTAGTTAGTTTACTTTCTCTGTCAATTGCTTTCGAACTTTTTGTTGAAAAGCAGTATACAAAAACTAATTCTAAGTTACTTCACTGTCAGAGCATTTCAGTTTATTTTATAAATGTAGATTCAACCCTGTTACACATGATAATTTCTGTTTCATAGCAGCTCTCTTGGCTACATAATCTCAATCCTCAATTTCTCAAAGTTCTACCAAAATCAGGGAGATGACAGATTGTGACCTCTCAGTGCTCCATATCAAATTTAAGGGCACAAATGGAATGGTACAGTATACAGGTGTCCTTATCCACGAGGGTTCTGTTCTGGAACCTCCAGTGGGTAAAATAAAATCAGTGTATAAAGAAAACAATGGAAAAATAAGGTTTAATGATCCACTTCCAGGTTTCTTGCTCCTCTATTATGCTTAATTAAAAATGGTTGTGCCTCAGTATCTGCAAAGGTTGATTCTGGGACTGAAAAATGAAATGATTACTTGCATGACTAGTAATGTACAGCAGTAGAAAAGTAGTTATTGAAACTGTGATTTGCAGTGGGCCATTCATGCTCGATCAAATCCATGTATTAAAAAATCTAAGTATAACAAGATTGGACCTATACTGCTATTTTTCCTATCACATGCATTAAAACAACATACGGTATATTAAAATACATATTAAGTCCTCTTATTTGTAAAGCAAGGTGCCTCACTCTTTTAGAATTGGCGAATGTGACAATAGATTAGTCACCTTGTTAGTGAAAAGGGTCTACAGAATGGCAGACTACTGATATACAGCTAACCAATTTCTTCTTGATGTAGGATTGCTTCAGTGAGTGCTTAGATATTCACCTTAGAAAAAAAGTCCTCTGTCTCGGATACATGACAAAAATGACTAGGCTGGAATTCAACATGTAAACCTTAGCTTCCAGAGACCAGACACAAACATATATTCCATTTAAATGTAAGTTGGCTTATATTTGAAGATTTTTAGTATTCAGGAATTACATGAAGGCAAGTTCTTTTGTAAAGAATAGTTATTCAGTGATTTCTCTTATTTTCAAAAGGGAAATTATAAAATAAAAATTCATTTGATCTAAACAGAAACATCAAGACTACGTTTTAAAAAACTGTTTTATTTAATGTTGTATTAAGACTTGAGCCACCCTGGATAACTTCTCTGGAGTGAGGAAAGGGTGCATTCCTCTAATGTATGGCTATGCCCCGCCCACTTCTGGGGCATAGCCATACATTTGAGGAATTCACCCTTCCCTCATCTCCAAGAAAAGGACATTAACGGTAAGGAAATTCCAACAGCTAGACCATGTGGAATGGTACAGCAGAGGTCAAATCTGGAACACCATTAACATATTCTACTTAAGTAGACTTTTTCCAAACTAAAAATTTCCATGAAGTCCTTAGAAATCCCTAGTTAAGAAGGTAATTGACACTGCCCTTTTCAATCATAAAATCAAGTAACTATGTTTACATACCGCTTTTCAAAAGAAGTTCACAAAGCAGTTTACAAAGAAAAATGAAATAACTAATGGGTAATGGGTTACTATACCAAAGGGCTCACAGTCTAAAAAAAATATGCAAAAGAACACCAGCAGAAGCCACTATAAAGACACTGCTGGGGTGAAGAGGGCCAGCTACTCTTCTCCTGCTAAATAATTTTTTATTTAGCAGAAGAGTGCCTTTTGCCAAGTAAGCAGGAGTAACTGCTTGTCAGCAACTTTTCTAGAGATATTTTTAAGAAGGAAAACTAGGTGCACATAAAAAGCAGGCCTCCGTCAGTCTTGAAAGACTATGGTATAGTGCTTGGCACTGCATACGTTGCATGCTAAGCACGAAAGCCTGGGTTGGATTGTTATGGAGGATAGGCTGTTACCCAAGCAGCAAATCCCCCCTCTCCATGCCACTGAAATAGTCCAATGGAAAGGCAGAGCCGATACAACTGCATCCAGCTGGCGTCACAGAGCTGGGCTAAAGACAGGAGCTCACCCTGTCTTGTGGGGCTGACCCGGGTCTCGAACCCTGGCCTGCTGGTTAACAGGCACAGCGTCTTAACCGCCATTGTAATATTGACTATTTTATGTTCAGTCATGATCCTTATAACCCCTAATGTAGTGGCTCCCAACTTTTTAGCACTAGGACTCTGTTTTTAGAATGACCATCTGTCTGGATCCACCGGAAGTGATGTCATGAACCTGTCAAGATGACATCAGTCAAGATGTGACACTGTGACATCAGAGACCGAAGTGATGTCATCAAGCAAGAAGTGACACCACAGCTCTCACCTAGTAGCTCAAACAAAATATTCCAACTCAGAAACTCATACACCAGCCACGATTTGCATTGGTAATTAGAACAGTTTGTTTCCATTGAACACAATGAGTTACCATATTTCCCGGCTTATTACATGCACCGGACCATGAGACGCACCAAAGTTTAGAGGAGCAAAACAAGAAAAAAATATTCTGAACCAAATGGTGTACTAATACATTTAATAAAATATAGCAGAATAATATTTCAACCATTATAAAGTCAACAGTGGTAGTAAGAACCACTGTTTGTTCTTGAGGATTGTTATGGAGGATAGACTGTTACCCAAGCAGCAAATCCCCCCTCTCCACGCCACTGAATTAGTCCAATGGAAAGGCACAGCCGATACGATTGGATCCAGCTGGCGTCACAGGGCTGGGCTAAGGACAGGAGCTCACCCTGTCTTGTGGGGCCGACCCGGGAATCGAACCCTGGCCTGCTGGTTAACAGGCACAGCGACTTAACCGCTTGCGCCACCCACAGCATTATCCATTATCATTAACCATTATCACTGTCATTAACAAATGAGGAAAGACTTTAAGCTTCAAGCACTCTTCTGATTTTCTGGTAACCCCCAAAACTCATCATCTCTAGTGTCAGTGATTTGTGACTTTTGCACAAATCTCATTGCAAATGATCAGACATCAACATTTTGCACAAATCTCATTGCAAATGGTCCAGGGAGGCAGGTAAGTTGGGGAGGTTCTTTTGGGGGTGGCGGGATCCAGGTAGGTAGGGAAAGGTGAGGGGATCTAGATAGATAGGGAAGAGTGAGGGATGCACAAGCATGGAGCAGCAGGGACCAGGTCTTGTGCATATCTACTTTGGAGCAAGTCTCCAAGCCAGGTTGCTTAGGATTGCAACTGTGCCAGGGTGACCAGATGCCAAACCCAAAATTCCTGAACCCCAAGCCCAAAATTCCTACCCCCCAGGGCAAAATTCCTACACCCCCAAGCCAAAATTCCTACCCGCTTTAAAAAATTGCCAAAAAATTTATTTTTTTGTTTTTATATTTTTGTTTTTTGGTGTTTTGGCCATAACTTTTGATAGAAAGGAGATATCTCAAAACTGATTTTTGCATTGGATTCTGCTCCTCAATACGAATCCGACATATGACATGATGGGGTAAGGTGCTCCAGGATTGGCCCTATCACTCTATAAGACGCACAGACATTCCCCCCCTTTGGGGAGAAAAAGGTGCGTCTTATAAGCCGGGAAATACTGCATATCTGTGAATGGTTAATAACACTGCCTTCAAGCAACTTTCAAATACTTATCAGTGAAAGTGCCACTGTTTTCAAAACTTATAACTGAGAAGTAAAAAAGCCAAAGATACATAGTTCCATGCATTTGAATTAATAAATGAATGTGCCTTGTGGAGTAAATGGACACACATTTTTCATGCTGACTTCTGCATAATCACCAACTGCCTGAACACACATTAAAAATGCTGACTACTAGGCTACTATAGGAGACTACTATAGGGGAGATGTGGACTTCCTGCTCCTTATCATGAGTTCAAGTAGCTGACAGGTGACAATAATCCAAATGGACTTTTTGAACTACTGTAGAAGTATTTCCTAGAATATGCATTCTGGTCAATAACTTCAACAAGGCCTCAGAAGTTGGTTCTGAATGAATGCAACTCACCTGCCTCTACTGCCTGTGCTGGATGTACTGGGTGGTCTCACTGGGGTGTGAGAATTCGATAATCCTAAGGATGGATAAATCAGTTACACCAATAGCATCACAGGCAAACGACTGCATACCTACAGCTATACATATATCTTATCTCTGTATTTATCATAATTAAGAGTACTAATACATCGCTTTTCAACAAAGCAGCAGTTGTTATATTAAAATAGGAAACACCACTGATTATACTACAATTCATATTTCCTTATCGCTATTAAAAATTAAGTGCCATGTTCCAGACAGAATAAATTTTCATAAAGTTCAATCATGCTGGGAGTCACTGCATGAATTATTAACAGAGTAATCTTATGTCTGTTTACTAAGAAGTAAGTCACATTATAATCAACGGCACTTACGCCCAGGTAAATGTGAATAGGATGCTACATAAGTCTGTGGGACTGACATACAAGGACTTTAACGAACTTGACATATTTAAAGGGAACCTACATTAATGTACTATAATGAAATAACTAGATAAGAACTTGGAGAGAGCAGCAAGTGTAACTGCAAGTTGTTTTATGGATTACTAGCAATACCTTCTGAATGGACTACCAAATACTAGAAAATATTTTGAATTATTGGATCAATTTAGTTGGTCTAAATGCATAGGGAAAGATCTATGAACTTTCAATTAATTCCCCTCTTTGTTTTCCACTGTGTGCTGCACTTCCTTCCCAAACTCCACAATACCAATAGTCAAGTTATATGAGATTACATATTTTATAGCATGTCAGTTGAATTTTGCAGTAGGCCTCAACTCACTTTGATATTAGCTTCAGTACCACTTTGCACAGCTTTAGTGATACTTTCAGTAGAACTTAACGCTTTATAAAGCTTCAGGATTTTACAAGGACAGAATAAGTTGAATGGAACAGGCATCAAAAAAGAAAGCTCTATACCAGCCATGACAACCATACCTTTTCTTAGCTGCCAGACAAGTCAGGAAACAAGAGGTATTGATATGTACAGTATATAAACCCAGGATGCTATTAAGCATCAAGAGCCATAATAATGCGGTTTTCACTTTGATCATTTCTGACTTCCTCTTCTGGCTTTGGTTGGACAGCTCTCTCATCATAGCATAAACTGAGATCTATGGAAACCCTGAGCTTCAGCACGCCACTTTTTCCACTTTACAGGTCATTTAATGAAGGATGATGTGCGTTTATGCACAAAAAATTTACTCCTATTAAACTGGGCAACCAGCAACCATATACCAAAGAAAGGCTCATCATCATTATTATGGTAGTTTAAAAGATAACTGGAAGATATTAAAAACTAAGATAATAAAACATGACAAAATATTTTTAAGTGCCTTTTTTCTGAAAGTCTCAAGTTAACATGAACATCCAGCACTACACAGTCACTAGTTTTTTTAATATAAATTTAATCACCATCATCATAATCTTTATTTATATCGTCTTTTTCCTTGGGGGACTCAAGGCTTCTAAAAATACTATATTTAAGTATTTTTTAAGTAAGTCTTTCCAGCTTACCTGATGAGCCTGGAGATAAGGCTGAGGGCGCCGGGGAGGGATTCATGCTGCTTATTGGCTGAGGAGGTAAATGGCTGCCTGCAATATATCTACTTAGTAAGTTATCTAAGTTACTAGATCCAGCATCTTCCAGCTGAAAGAAAAATAGACAGTCACAAAGTGATTCAACCAGATCTAAATGCATTTTGATAAAGTGAAATCCTGACATTCAACTCTACTTTCATTGAATTCTCAATTTTTATTTAAAATGGAGAGTTTGACTTTTACAAATGAAATATAAGAAGATAGTATAGCTTTTGCTTAATTTTGTCCCTTTAATAATAATTTCCTCCAAGGACCAAGTGTTATAAATGAGGTGCTCTCATTGTAACTGTCATAAACTAGTAAAGCCAACATATACAGTAAAACCTTGAGCTGTGAGAATAATTCGTTCCAGAAACATGCTTGTAATCCAAAGTACTTGTATAGCAAAGTGAATTTCCCCGTAATAATGGAAACTCAGATAATTCGTTCCTCAACCCAATAATATTCATATAAAAATGATTACAAAACTGTAATATAACAAAATAAAGCAGACATACAAGGCTTGGTCTCTGAGGCCCTCTTATACAGGAGAAAGTCCACTGATTCTAATAGGGCTTATTTCAGAGTAGACATATAAGCCTTGTTCTGAGGCTGCAATCTTTGTCCCTTGCTCAGACAGCACCGCAGGACCTTGGAGCAGAAATGGGGATGGAACAGAAGTGCTCCAGGACAGCAGCTGAGCCATGTGCTCCCATCCTGGAGGGTCCACTGGCTGGCTGCCTGAGTGTGTGCCCTGCCCTACTTCCTCCAGGAACTGCTGAGGAAAGTTCCCCTCCAAGCGGCCTGGCTGGGATTTCATCTAAGCATGGATCTCATCCAAGCATCACCCACAAGAGAGCGAGAGAGAGAGAAGTACCAATGGCTCAGTTGTGATCATGTAACATTCGATGTCATGTACTATTTATATTGCATAACATCACTTGATCATCAAGTTAAAATTTATTTGAAATGTTTGCTTGTCTTGCAGAACACTCTCAGATCAAGTTACTCTCAATCTAAGGTTTTACTATATAGAAATATTTGCTGATTACAACACTGTTAAAATCTGAACCCAGGTCTTTTAAGCCATATCTTATCAGTTTAATCGTTACTTTTGAGGATTTGCTTTTCACTTACAATCAATACATGCCTTTTCAAAGCAGTTTTGGTATTAACATCACAACTTAAGATCTAAAAAAGTGATCACACTAGTCCGCTTTTACTTCAGTTTACTAACCTGTATAGGAGGGATATCTGGCAAGGAAGGTAGATTTTCTGGATTTGTTACTGAGGGAATAAGTTCTATTGCTGCTACAGAAGGGCTTGTTGGACCACGGTTAGCATTGGCCATAGTGGCTGTTGTTGGACTTGTTGGATTGATGGTATTATTGTGCACTGAAACTACTGGGAAGGGTCCTGCATGTCCTGGATTTGAATGCTGTCAGAAGAGAGAAAAAAAGAAGCAGAACTGATCATTATGACAGGTGACTAAGGAATAAACCTACAAAACTGTAGACTTTCAAACTTGTTCCTCTCACAGAACACTCTCTCTTTTGGAATTTCCCACAGTTGCTAATCCTTTAAATCCTTTGACATTCAACATATGCTTTTTGCATTTTATTTGCTATGTGTTGGAAGAAGAGGTCAATAGGTCCACATTAATGCTCAGAATAAATCAAAATTTTCTCTTTTCATTTTAACTGCTTTTGAGTGGCAAATTCTTACAATCCTTAATCACAGCACAAAATAAATTATTCTCACATCAGCATGATTAAGAATTGTTCAGTCAACATGCAAATTAAAGCTGAAAAACCCAAAGCTTATCATTTCAAGAGGATTTCATTAGATGTCTTATGAACGGAAAAACTGCATACTGCTGGTGAGATCCATATATTGTTGTTCCTTGAAGAGCCAACAACATGGACTTAGATATAAACATTCATCTTTTCTCAAAAGTACAGTATACTGATATAAACAGAGACAAGTCTATTTCTAAATGAAAAGTGGAAAACAAAATGTGCACACAGCATATACTTGTCTTTGTAAGTGTGGTTGCATCATGGAGTACTGTGGCCCATTGTGGCGTGGTATTCCTGGGAGACGAGCAGCATTCTGAGCCATTCGCATCTGGTGAGCCTGGAAAGCACCGCAATTCATACCCCTCTGCATGGTCTGCATGCTTATTAACCTTGGAGGCTACAAAACATTATGTATTATTAAACTCTCGTTCTTAAGATGAAGGGGAGAAAAGATAAACAAAGTATCCCTTTTCCCAAGAAAATGCCACTACTTCCCTTAAACATGATAGCACAATAGATAATTCTAGTTTATTTAAAATAAATGTTGGGAATCTCTCATTTCAAGATATATTGCTAAACATAATCTTTAAATGTATTTCGGCTTCTCAAGTTAGAGGTCCATCTGATGGATCTCTAAGATGAATTAAAAACTTGCCTGTTGCTGTAGCATCTGTGGGCTTGTCTGGCGAGGGATCTGCCCTGCAGGCTGCCCCATCCTCATCTGCTGTAACTGCTGGTGTTTTTGTGCGTACACCTGCTGTTGCATATGCTGGAGCCGAAGCTGTGCAAGATTAATTTGCCCTGGAGGTTTGCTGATGTGGTTTGTTCCCGGGGGAACTTGTCCTACTACTACATTTGGAGTGTAACCTTGGGTTGGTTTGTTTTCAATAACAAGATTACCTAAATAACAGGAGAAAGAGTTAGTTAACTGCAGAGTCTCTTAGTTCCCTAGCTTTACAGAATTCCAGACATAAAAGTACATAACAAAAATACTTCTAATTAACATTCTCAGCAATTTTGAACTTACTGGCTTTACACAAAGTGTCCTGATTCTGATATACCTGTAAGTCTCATCTAAATTTATTTCATACAATAAATATTACTGAAAATAGTAATCCAGGAATTGCCATATTTCCTGGAATCTAATGCACCATCACTATCTGTAAGACAGATCTAAATGTCTCTAAATTTAAATTCTAAATTATCGAAATTTTAAAAGATGATGGTGCCAAAGTAATACATTAAATCTGCTCACAAATTTGGAAAACAGTGGCCTCAGAATTGGAAAAGATCAGCCTATGTTCCAATCCCAAAAAAAACCAATGCCAAAGAATGTTCAAATTATCGCACAGTTGTATTCATTTCACATATGAAAATCCTGCACTGGATCAGGCCAAAAGCCCATCTAGTAACGCTTCCTGTAGCACACAGTGGCCCACCAGATGCCTCCCTGCTCCTTGGCCCAGAGTACAGGGCTCACTGCAATGTTGCAAAGTACCAGTTTGAGAACCATTGCCTTAATCTATCTTTTTTTTTTAAAGAAAAGCGAATGCTCTAATAGAAAGGCAACTTCATTAAGTTTTATAAGCTCAGTAAAGACAACCAATACTTATTTTTATTCAATATCTTTTTCAATTTCTGTACTTTCTGTACAATTTCTGTATATCAAAGGATATTAGCAAAAAACAAAATGTGCTTTAATATGATTGTGTTATTACGGTTAAGAATTAAGGTTATAAATACTTATAAATAAGTATTTATAAATAAGGCTGAGTCATTCAATGACTCTTTGATATTATATACATACAGTCTTTAGATGAGTTTGATATCCCTGCTCTAGGTGTTCCTCTATCTTTCAGCAAAGCTTTTAAAAGGATTTTGGGTGCTGATATCAGAAGGGAAGAAAAGCATTTCCCTCCCTTCTGTAAAAAGGGATGTAACTTCATATTACTGTCTATTTAAACAACTTGCCCAAATTTATTCAATTTCCTTCCACATATTATATACAGAATTTTCAACATTAAATTATTTATATAGATGCAACATCCTCTTACCTAAATTGACTACATTCTTTGCCCAGAATGTGGGATCACAATGAAAGCGTATTGCTCCATTAGCAGCTGGAACAGGATCACACCGTGCTTTTAAAATATGCCGCAGCTGGAATGTGATCTGTAGGAAGACAGACAGATTGAGGGTGACTGTGCAAAAAATCAACAAGTTGACAGAGTAAATGAAAACTGTCCATCTTTGGCTGGATATGAACAAAACAGCTAGCTTTCATCCTATTTTATAACACAATACTTAGAATTTCTAGGAAATAAAGTAAAATATAAATATGAATTCAGGCAGATTGTTTGAAACAATTTCTTCTAAATTATGAGAAATGGCTTCTAGAACACACAACTCCCCAAGTTTACTGAAAACTAGTTAATTTGTGCTTTTTATAATTACAATGAATACTAATTTCAGTTATTAAAAATGTATATCTCCTAAGAACTTGGGAGTTTTCAAATGCAAACTTCTAAATGCAAAGCTCTAAAATATCTTTAGATAATCTCATTTTGACTAGTCAGAATGAGAATCTCCAAAGATTCTCCTAAGAAAATGGATTTCTAAAAATGTCTCTGTTCTGCAACTTTCTGTTTGTTACGAGATGGGTTTTGGCAATAATATACACTGGTACGTTGGTTTGTGAGCATAATTCATTCTGGAAGCATGATTGTAATCCAAAACATGTGTATATCAAAGCAAATTTTCCCTTAAAAAATAATGAAAACTTAATGATTCATTCCACAACCCAAAAACATTAATGTAAAATATACAGTGGTACCTCACTTAACAAGTGCCTTGCTTAATGAGTGATTCACATAAGAAGCAAAAATTTGTCTAGGATTCTGCCTCACATAACAACTGTTCCTTCACTTAACAAGCACACTCATTGGCAGTTGGGGCAGATGCGCTGGCTGGAAGCCCTTTTAAAAAGCATCAGGGCTGCCTAGTGCAACTGCCCATAGCGAAAGCAACACTTCCATGCTGTTCCTCCTGTGGCCGGGCATCTGCTGGGCAGAGGGAGAGAACAGCAGTGGAGAAGAGGGAAGCAGCTCAGGGCTAACCAGAAGGGAACAGGGGAGAGGTTCGAGACGAAGAGAAGGAGAAAGTGAAGAGACACTCTGAATGTGTCTTTGATTGCAGCCTCCTAAACATGTCTACACCCAGAAGTAAATGGGTCTTACTCCCAGGAAAGTGTCTTGGACTGCAGCCTAAGTAGACTTCACAGGATCATGCACATTGAATGCATGTTCTGAATTCAATTCCAGTGTTTTGTCATCGTTTTTACATACAGTTAATATTTTTATATGAATATTTTTACTGTGTTTCCTTACATACAAAATAGATGTTTAACTAAAAACTTTTTAATTAACTGATTCTTATGAGAATTTTTGTTTAAAAGATCATTTCTTCAATGATGGCTTAAGTTCTTTGGGATCTTGAGATCAGAACCAAGTTCTGCTTCTCTCCAGTCTTTACAGAGATCATGTGGCCAGGATAAAAGGCTGCAGTTAGAATCTCCTTTTCACTCTGCATCTCTTGCAAAGTCTACAATGAATAAAGTGAACCCCTAGAGCAGGGGTGTCCAAACCTCGGCCCAGGGGATTCAGTGTAGCCTGCTGCAAGACCTCTCCATCTGGCCCATGGACAAGTCTTGTAATGTATCTAATGCCCTCTTATATTTGAATTTATGTATTAAATAATTCAGCAAGAAATATTCAACAGTAGGCAAATTTTACCACGAAGTTAACCTTTTAATCCTGGCAATAATAAAGGTATCAAAAAGCCCTTAAATTTGAATGAACAGCATGTGATAATTAAACCCACTATCATAAACAAATTCATTAACTATTTAAAGAGGCCAAATGCATTCATATTTTCTTAACAGGAGATGTGGATGCCAATTTTGCACAATCAAAAACATCCTGATATTAACTCATTTACAGAAATGATAGATTTGTAAAGGCAAGTGGTTAAGACACTGTGCCTGTTAACCAGAAGGCCAGGGTTCGAGACCTGGGTCCCCACAAGACAGGGTGAGCTCCTGTCCTTAACCCAGCTCTGCGACACAGCTGGAACCAATTGTATCGGCTCTGCTGTTCCACTGGACTATTTCAGTGGCATGGAGAGGGGGAATTTGCTGCTTGGGTAACAGCCTATCCTCCATATCAATCAGCAGGCCTCTGTCAGTCTTGAAAGACTATGGTATCATGCTCTGCGCTGCATACGAAGCACGAAAGCCTGGGTTAGATTGTTATGGAGAATATGCTGTTACCCAAGCAGCAAATCCCCCCTCTCATAGCAGGCCTCCATCAGTCTTGAAAGACTATGGTATCGTGCTCGGTGCTACATACGCTGCATGCGAAGCACGAAAGCCTGGGTTGGATTGTTATGGAGGACAGGCTGTTACCCAAGCAGCAAATCCCCCTCTCTACGCCACTGAATTAGTCCAATGGAAAGGCAGAGCCAATACGATTGGATCCAGCTGGCGTCGCAGAGCTGGGCTAAGGACAGGAGCTCACCCTGTCCTGTGGGGCCGACCTGGGAATCGAACCCTGGCCTGCTGGTTAACAGTCACAGTGTCTTAGCCACTTGTGCCACCCACAGCCCATAATCCCCCCTCTCAACGCCACTGAATTAGTCCAATGGAAAGGCAGAGCCAATACGATTGGATCCAGCTGCGTTGCAAAGTTGGGCTAAGGACAGGAGCTCACCCTGTCCTGTGGGGCCGACCCGGGTCTTGAACCCTGGCCTGCTGGTTAACAGGCACAGTGACTTAACCACTTGCGCCACCCACAGCCCATATATCAATCATAGAATCAAAGAGTTGGAAGGGACCTAGTAGGTCATGTAGTCCAACCCCCTGCCTGCAGTAGGAAATCCTTCTAGACCATCCCCAACAGGTGCTCGTCAAGCCTCTTCTTGAAGATCCCGAGTGAGGGAGAGTCCACCACCTCCCTTGGCAATCTGTTCCACTGCCGAACTGCCCTCACCATCAGGAATTTTTTCCGGGCTTTCATGCTTAGCATGGGCAATCTACCCAGGCTTTCGTGCTTAGCATGCAGCATCGAGCATGATACCATAGTCTTTCAAGACTGATGGATGCCAAGTTCCCAGAGTCACTATTAGATTCAAAGCAATATACATTTACTGTACAAAAATATTAAAATTTCAAGTGTTATGGTTTTGGAAATGTATCGTGACTATCTGATTTGTAGAAACAAGATTCCGAATTCAACAGTAACTTCAAAGTAACAAAAACAGAACATCTGCATAAAATGTGGATTCCTATGATGCAGAAACTTATCTGCTCTGCTGCAAACTATAACATAGCTGCATTTAATAAATCCATTCTGCAATAAAACTTGAAGCTTTTCTTACCAGTCGTTTGCTATAAAGCAAAGCAGTGCTGCTACCACTTGCAATGGCCCAATTAGTAAAGTTCATCACATGTTTCACCTGTCGAGATAGACCACTGATGTCATTCTGCTGTTGAATTAGCTTCATCTGTCTCTCCTTTGTCACAGTCTGAACAGAAACAGAGAAGAAATATTGAAGTAAAAAAATCTAATATTAGAAAAATGCACTAGTTATTAGATATTAGATGCACTAGTTATTATGGGACATTGTAACTATATGACTGAGGTTTGTAATCAAATGAAAAGCTGATGCATATAGATTTCTCATCTTTTTTTCTTTCTTTACGGAATTTTAATCAGCAAACATAAGATTCCTAAGTGGTTCTCCATTCAGACACTGACCGTGTCAGACACTGACCTCAACTAGACCATCTTAGCTGCATCAGGAATAATGACATTCAAACCATGGCTGTAATAGTTTTTTTGCACGAAAACCAGAAAGTTCTTTGCATTTCTAATTGCTGACTGCCTCTTTACAACAGTAAGAAAAGCTGTTTTTAAACTGTAAAGGGATGCCCTTTTATTTTTAAAAACTGATTTTACTTAACGCATTTTTTTGTATCCGTGGGGAGTCCAAGAATCCAAACCTTGTGGATTTGGATGTATGACCTTATTCCTTTAGTAACAATGGAGAAACAAGACATCTGGAAGTGGGTCTATAAATATTATTTTTCCACTTTAAAATCTACAGGTTTTTTTAATCCATGGGAGATTCGGGAATGAAAACCTAATGGATAACAAGGGACACCTATATGTACCATAGATACTCAAATATAAGTTTATCTGACAGATGTCTTATTTGAACATGAATTTGACAGAGCAGGTTTTGAGCAAAAAAAAAAAATCATGGAATTTTCTATGAGCCTTGGATAAGCCAGGGGTTAAAATGGGGGCTTATTTCTGAATATAGATTTGGCTGATTTTACACAAGGTTTGATCTTGAAAAATAACCATTCACTAATTGTTATCTAAGAACTGTTTAGTCTCTAATCTATTAAAAATATGGTAAAAGATCATATTAATTTTTATTAATTAACTTTTTTAAAGTCAGGTCCAAACAACTTTAAAGTCAGGTCTACATAACTTTCTGTAAACACTATAAGAATGTATTGTAAACAGCAGTAGATCCATTAAAACAGTAAAACCATTAACCAAATACAGTGGCGCCTCAAATTTAATTAGTTCCGGAGGCATGTTTGTTACGTGAAATGTTCTTTACGTGAAGCAGATTTTCCCATAGGAAATAACAGATACTCAGATGATTGGTTCCAGAACCCAAAAAATATTCATATAAAAATATTAACTGGATGTAAAAATGATGACAAAACACTGGAACTGAATTCAAAACATGCATTCAATGTGCATGATCCTATCAAGTCTACTTAGGCTGCAATCATAAAGACACTTTCCTGGGAGTAAGCCCCATTTAACACAATGGAGCTTACTTCTGGGTAGACATGGTTAGGAGGCTGCAATCAAAGACACTTTCTTCTGTAATCCAAGACACTTTCAAAGTGTCTCCCCACTTTCTCCTTCTCTTCACCCTGAGCCTCTCTCTCCCCTGCTCCCTTCTGGCTAGCCCTGAGCTGCTTCCCTTTTCTCCAATGCTGTTCTCTCCCTCTGCTGCAGGAGGAACAGCGCGGAAGTGTTGCTTTCGCTATGGGCAGGCACACTAGGCAGCCCCAAAGCTTTTTAAAAGGGCTGCCGGCCAGCACGTCTGCCCCAACTGCCAGTGAGTTTGTTTGTTACGTGAAGCGCTTTTGTTTGTTACGTGAAGTGTTTGTAAATGAAGGCGCCACTGTATTACTTTAATGTACCTGAAATGTTAATCCAAAGGCTCTACATATAACAAGCAGCACATAACAGGAACAAATACAGACAGCTCCGGGCAGGAACGAACAGTCAGGTCTGCCTAAAGACCCATCCTGATTCCTGAAGGACATCAATTACAACCTCTAACATCCAGAGCCTCTCCAATGATTCTCACTGCTAGCAATCATGCCTGGCAATGGTGGAGAGCAGTGGAACATCATTTCTTTTCAACATGTGGCACCATTCTGTTTTCTGAATGTCCCCCCCCCCCAAAAAAAAGAAAACACACACTGAAAGAGGAGACTTGCTCTAGCTACCCAAGAAATTCAAGATGGTGGACTCCAGTTGAACTGCTCTGTTTAATGGCTAATTGGTTTGTAACAGTACTTGGCCCCCATAGACCGCCAACAATACAGAGAAGGGGGAGCATGCTTATGGTTGGGTTTCAAAGCAATTAAGTCATATCCATGCAAAGATCACAGTGCCAAACACATTGATGTATTTAATTATACCTCAAGCTGTTGTAAGAGAGATTTTCCCTTTTTATTGATTTCATTAATGAGAGTAAAAATTGCCACTTTAATTTCCTGTTCTACTCGCTTGTTCGTTTCATTTACTTCTTTTATCCTGAAAGAAAGAAATATTAGAATGTTACTGCTTTACAACACATCTTTAAAATGTTTTCCCTCCCATTCAAATAAAATTGCAGATTATACAACAATGAAGATGCTCTTCAACTCAAAGCTCTCATTCTTGGAAGAAAACATTTGTAACTTTCTTTTAAGACAGAGGCTGCACTCCTAAACTCACTTTCCTGGGAGTAAGCCCCACTGAATATAATGGGACTTACTTTGGAGTAGACAGGTATAGGATTGCACCCATAGTTCAACAACTTGAAAAAACTTAAAAACTGATTTTCCATTTGTTAATGTGTTTACTTTTCACATATTATGACATGTTTATCTTTCTACCTTTGTTACATTAAAAAAAGAATTAAAACTTTAAAAAAATTATTAAAAATACCTAACTTTTACTAAGCAATTTGCTGCTCACCTTTTTACTTGAAGCAAGCAGCAACTCTTCTTCTGTAAGCACCTGACTATTCATTCTGCAACTGCCGCCATAGCAGTCTACTATGCTCCTTCAGGCAAAGTACTTATTGCACAGCGCACTACAGTGACAGCATCCAACGCACTCTCGGACTATCAACTCAAGTGGTCAGGGAAACTGCCAAGAAATGCACTTGCTTGGGAGATGCAAGGATCTCCCTGCCAAATGTGTAAGCAGAGTGCAAGTACATTCAAGGTGCAGTCGTGAAAGTCCTTCATGCAGTGCTAGCCAATACACAACAGCTACTACATTGTGTTGTTACGGAACTGGAGAAGGGTGAGGATGGAGAGAAGACTGAGGAGTGATGCAGGACACATGTGAAAAGCATCCGTAAAACAAATAAAGGAATCTGGAAGCCTTGCCCTTAAGAGTCCAGAACACTTCAAATAGTGAAACTATTAAAAACTGCTAACCAAGTTAAAACAAACAGTACAGCAGAAGTATGCATGAATGCAAGCAGTATTTAGACCACAATTTGGATGCACAAGTTGCTACATGTTGCAGCTGCTATGTAGCAGCATTTTGTAGTTAACCATGCAATCTGTTCTTCCCCACAAAAAATTGTTTCAGAGTCCAGTCCCAGCATTTGGACTTTGTCTGCTGGATCAGAGTTGAGGTGGCTACCATTATCAACAGCATTCTGCTTGCAAAGCTACCATCAGACACCTGAATCTGTACACTGTTATTCTGTAGATTGCCCACTTGTTTTAAAATAATACATCCTATTTAAAATAATAAAAATTGAGTACCACCTACCTATTTTGCACTTGACTAGCTGCGAAGTTAACATAATTCTTCTTTTCAAGGAGTTTGGCTAACAGATTCTCAATAGCACCCTTCTGATTTTGAAATGCTTCTTCCAAAAACTGATACCTTCCCAAAATAGAAGACAACATATAATTAACTGAAGCACCAGCATATAAGAGGATGCACTATATTCACAATTACATAAAATTACCAAAGACAAATTATAAAGACTAATTTTTCATAACTAACCGCTAGCAGTAGTTTCATAGTTCCAGTCAGAGCCTCATCATATTTTATTTATAAAGGGCATAACTAATACACACACACACACACACACACACATACCACTCAACCTCATCTTGACTTAGGAACCTCATAACTACAGTTTGGTTTCTTTTGATAAAAATACAGTTTGAGACAAGAGAAATATATTCAGCCTATCTTTATCCTCCAAGATACAGAAACCTGCATGTCTCTAGGAATGTAAGAAAATAGAACTGGAGTGCCACGACTACCTAAGCCGGAGGGCTCTGACCTCTGCTCCCTTGACAGTTAGGGAGAGGAGGAGGGTTGTGATGCTGTCCAAAGGTTCATGTTCTTTGAAGGGCACAGGGCTTGCTGACACTCACCATTTGATACAGCAGCCTCGTGGAGGTGCAGGTAGGCCCACACTAGCCTCTACAGGGCTCCGAAATATACTGAGACACTCAGAACTGCATCACAACCCATTTCCAGTATGCGATTTCCAGTATGCAAGTGGATTGCAATTTTGAGTGTCTCTGCATGTTGTGGAGACCTGAGGAGGCTGGCATGGGGTTCTCCAAATCTCCAGGAGACTGCTGCAGCGAATGGTTAGTGGCAGCAAGCTCCTACACCTATCGAAAGCAATGTAATCTAGGGAATCACACTGCTTTCCCCTTTCCCCTTACAGTGGTGTTCAACTCCCTGAGACCAGTTCAGGAAACATATAAAGAAATGACCTATATTCCTTGCAAACCTTTTGTCAAACTTGTGTCAGATTCCCTAGCAAATAGTAGTGGGTAAGTTTATGAAAATGTCTTGTATACTAAACTATTACATTTGCTGAAGATGCCAACATTTTCTAATTATACAGCTGAGAATGAAGGATGTCATATAGTTTTAATCACTAAAGTCCATATTTTACAAATACTTAGGACATTTGTTCAGATGATAATCTCCATGAGATATATATCCTATGTTTCCCCACCCCCTCCACAAATGTATGGGTTGAACCAAAGTACCTAATTCAGTCAGATTACTTGGTATATTCTCATCTACACATTTCAGAAATACATTTGTAACTGGCAGATCTGATACAACAGCTTCACACTCAAGAAGCAATGAAACAATCCCTCATGAATTGGAATACTTAAGTATCTGGAAAATTTAAATATCTATGGAACGTTATGCCCCAAAAGGCACCCATGTTTTGAATACAAAGATCTTCCTGTGTGAACAACTCACTTAGGTGTCACAGATTTCTTTTTGTCATCAGCATTCTTTGGAATATGTCTTCTATATACACATATAAATGTGAATGTGGAATATGTCTTCTACAATCATAGAAGTTTTATATTCAAGTCAATTACAGGTGTAACCTAATTGTCAGCATTTTATTTATCAGTGATTTTGTATCAACATGAATGATGTTGGCTCTTTATATCAAAAAAGATAAACATCCTTTACTGGCAGTTAATGGGTTAAAAGCAGTTTGTTTAGCATGGTAACAAAACAGGCAATTAAGATCTCCTGGAAAAGGTTCACATAGGGTTCAGCTTTGGCTTCAGGTTTCAGCTGGAAGGCAGACCACCCCCTTCCCCATGTGATTACATGGAATGTAATCACATGGAATGACCACCCCCTTCCCACATGAAAACAAAGTGATAATCACTCCTGAATTGCTTCTGAGCTGAAACTAAGCTATTTTAAGTCACTTGAAGGGAACCTGATCCATAATGAGTAATTACCTGCCTTGTTACCATGATAAACAATTGCTTTTGTATAACCTGAAAATGGGTAGCGAAAATTGTTAACTATGGAGGTTCCTGGAACCAAATGTTGTGGATGGTGAGGATCAACAAGTACCTTCAACTTATCTTCAAACTTAAGAGCCTTTCATAAAGCTGCATTAATACTACTGAAACATAGACTACTTCAGAGCACCAGACATGAATGTCATATAAGTTTTTTTGCTCAACTGCAGCCTAAAGACTAACCATAACAAGAAATTCTGCAATGGTTTGCTAATGTACCCAAAGTTCTTTCATTTCTACCTCTGCAGTCACAAACATTCAAAATCTCCATGCTCTAATTCACACCTGTAGCAGAATATCTATTTTTTCAACATCTGTGTAAAACCAAAAGCAAGACACTTAAATTTTTTAATATCACTGCTATCTCTAGTTTGAATGCAACTTTATATCAGATTTTTCCTAAATATGACCAATTTTTAGACTGGATAAAAGAATATTCACCACAGTTACATCACCTTGTGCAATGACGACATTATTTTGCCTATGTAAACACAGTTGGAAGTCATGATAAAAAATGAAATCCACACAGGACAACAATCATGTGCGAAGATTTCTGAATACAGCTAATTAACGTAACAGAGACTATTGCACATAGATATGCATGCATTTCCTGCCTTGAAGTTAGGAAGTTAGAGTAACATGTTCCTTCCATTTAGCAAACTTTTGTTAACCAAAAACTTAAACCAAGCAAATCATAACAGAGCCATCTAAAAAGCAATACTAGATTCTTCAAAACAATTTATGAACTGAAATCATGTATTATAGTTGTCTAATTATTGGTGGGAGTGGTAACACTACCAACCCTAATAAAGATTTACAATTGGATCTATCAGTTCATGAGCTTCAGCCTATTTCAACAATTTGCTTAATCCACTCAAGAACAATGCTCTGTAAATTATGACAATACTACTATTCTACATTATCACCAAATTTAACTTATGTCATTTATCAGAGCTGACCAAGAAGCCACCACTGCTAATCAAACAACTATAAGCACTCCTCAGTTTTACAATATTCAATCTATTAAAAACTCCTAAAAGGAGACCTCAATCATTTGGGTAATTTTTAATGCAAATTTTTAATGTAAGCATAAAAACTGAAGATGGCAAGTAATGTCTTAGAAGCAGCACCGTTGTTCTTTCACAGTGGAGGAAATGCCTCTAAGGCCCATATCCTAAAGTCAAATTAAGCCCTTTGCTCTGGAGCAGTTAAGGTGACTTTCCATAAAACAACACTAGAGGGAGACGTAACTGCGTGGAACCATACCTGCTATGGATTTTGCCCTAAGATTGTAATTGCTGCATGTTATCCAAAATTTAAATTGCTTTTTATTAAAAAGTAGTGTTTGTAGACTGATGAAGAATATTTTGTTAATTCAAATTTTATGATAAAATCAGTACTAGTTCTATTATTTCACTTGACCACTAGAATCAGGACAAGAACTGAAAGTCAAAACAACCCCACACACAAAATCTATCTGACTGCCGCAGAAGCAAAACAAAATATTTAAAAAGAAATACTTTAAATTTTGTAAACCTATCTACTATAAGAAAAGGCAGCATAGGAGATTAAGATATGAATCTCTATACCTATGTTCTTTGTGTTCCAGTAACTGGCAGTCTCTGCACGTCAGTCTGTCGCAGGTTTCACAGAAAAGTTTTAATTGCTCTTGTTTGTGGACAGGACAGAAAACATGACGTTGACCAGATGCTCCAACAGCCTCTGTGTTAAAAAGATAGACAAGTTTTGTATTTGCAGAGGCATAGACAGCTGGCTAAGCACAGCATAAGTTCCTTACTCCACCCTTTCCCAAACCCGATGTTCTATTTCCTTTAGCTGGAACAATGCTGTCTTCCACTTCCCAAGTGATGTCACATATGTATCCATTTTAGCTATTCACACTCATGTCTACACACTGGTGTAGATATATAGACACTACTTTTGCTCAAAATGTCTACCAATATGCTTATGCCCTCCTCATTTCACATGGGGCTCTGATTAGGGGTAACACTAGCCTCAGCCAGCCAAGTTGCCTGCTTCAGGAAACGGTAAAGGGCTTCTTCCATTTGGTGAACTGTAGTGAGCTGGTCTACAGTGAGAAGAGAGATCATGGCTGGAGATCAGCCTCAGTCACTGACCCTGCTGCTCCATTTGGCTAGTCAATCATTCTTGCTGCTAATTTAATCCCTGTACTACTGAAAGAAATTGCTGCTGCTAAAAAAGCTCATTTGCTCCACTGAACTGGGTTCATTGCTCTGCCAAGATAAATTTTCTTGTTTGTCAATGGTTTCCAGTTTAGATATCCATGTTATTCTGATCCTTCTAAAGACTGCCTCTTGCAACCTCACAATTTCATTCCTAGTCTCAGTTTCCCACTTCCATTTCCCAGTTTTCCATACTGTCACAAGGAGGTAGTTATCCTCCACACTATCTCTATCAATCCCCAATCACTAAAACCCCTCCAACACTGTAGTAAAGAATATATTCACACAAAATATTATTCAATCCACTGTCTTAACACTCTGCCTCTTGCTCCTTCTATAACCTGCAATGTCTTCACTGGACTAATCCACTCAAGCTGCAATCCTAAAAACACATTCTTGGGAGTAAGACCTGTTGAACACAATGGGGCTTACTTTTGAGTAGACATGGTTAGGATTTTGCCCTCAGTGATAAGGTTTTTTGTTTTCTCCCAAGAAGAGATACCTCATTTCTTTTACCTCCTCCTCCCCCAGCATTCAATATTTCCTTTTAAACTACCCATCTAATTTTTCCATTTGGATTTTTCTCCTGACTCAAAGTCAATATTTCTAACCATTTTCCAACCAAGAAATATCTTTCTTCCCTTCATTTACTCCCCAACTTACCTCTCCTCATTTACTCTCTGTATGCCTGTTGATCAGTCACACGTTTTGGTTTCATATTAAGATTTCTCTCTCCTATGCTTACTGTATGCAGTTTTCCACCATGGAAACACATATAATAACACTGAAAAAATACAATCCTTCAACTCTACCTCCCCACCAACACTCTAGTTCATATAATGGTTATCTCTGGTCTTGACTACTACAAGACTCACTTATGTTGCTGAACTACAGCCCACTCAGCTTTATCCCGAATTCTGCCACTCAAATCACACTGCCTATATATTATAAAGCCATCTCCTTAAATCCCACTAGCTGCCTCTGTGCTCCAAGACCCAGCACAAATCTTTACTTTCAAACCCTTCTATGGCACTGTTCCCACCTTGCCACCCTTTTTACACCATCATAGTCACATACATTCATGCCTACAACCTTCATTCCTTTTCTTTGAAAAGGAAAAAAATGAATATTCATACACTGCATTACAAAGTTTTCAAAGCTACATTAACAAATAAAACTCCCACCATGTTGACTACTACACCAAGAATGTTGCCCCTTCAACAAGTGGTTTAAACAGCCCGCATTTACTTTGTTGTACCAGGAATTCAAATTGCTATCTGCTTCTTTTCGAAATACTCAAGTATCAGTTGCAACTTCTCATCAGGTTTATCCAGGGGTGCTGCCAAGGGGTGCAGTTTATGTAGTCCACACTGAGTGATGCATCACCTCCCTACTGGAGCATCATCCTCAGGCCTCTCTAGCCTAATGCAGAACATGTTTGTCCATCAATAGGCTGCAGAGGCCTAACACACATACTGTGGTTGCACATGCACATTAAAACTTTAAAAATTAAAGTTCTAAGAATTTTGGTGATCCCCACGTTCTTTGGGTGACCCCCACCTAACAGTGGGGATCCACACCTCCTGAGTGCTTCCCTACCCATTTCCCATCCAATTCTGGTGTGGTTGAGAACTGCAGGTGTGTTTTCAGCATAATTTAACAGCTGCCATTTTTCACTGCTTGCTACTGAGGGAAACAGTTCCTAGCCTTCCTCCTCAGAAGAATCCCAGCCTCCTGACTGCTTCCCCCATCTAATTTGGGTTTGGTTAAGAATTGAGATGGGTCTGTTTTGAACATAATTCAAGGGTAGCCATTTTTTGTTGCTTGCTATCGAGGAAAATAGTGCCTGGGTTCCCCCCTCAGAACACCAGTCTTCTAACTGACCACCCCAACTAATTAACTCCATAAACCATGCATTCTGTTCTTTTCCTTGCACCCAAGCCAGAGATGCAAGGGTAAACTACTAGTTAGATATATTGGGATCTGTGATTTTTCCTTTTTCCCATCTACTACTTTCTGACATCCGATGGTCTTATCCCCGCTTAAACACTCTGACCTTTTTCTGTGCTGCCTCTTATGCTGAGAATTACATCACAGAATTTAAGGGACATTACCTCACTACTTTTCCAAACACCTGCCCTTAAAACTATGCCCTTTCCAAAAACCTGCCCTTAAAAGACTTTTCACAAAGTCTTTCGAACCACATCTTCATTCTCATCTCCAACTGAAACCAAGAGTAAGTGTAAATCAAAACATACACATTCCTTTGTGTGCCCTGGCCTCCTACAATTCCTCTTGCATTTAAACTATCAAATTTTACATTTTGAGAGTGCAATCCTAACTAATTCAGGCTGGCAAAACTCACCTGTCACCCAATTCACATGGTTGTATGGGGAGGCTGGCATATGTCTGTGCACTGGCCTAACTCCTGACCCCCCCCCCCCCGGAATGGGTGCAGAAGTGCCTTATATAGCACTTTTGTGACACCCCCAGACCAGCACAGGGCTTGTGCTGGGACTTATACCACCCTTACTGGGAGTTAGGATTGCAGCTTCAGTTCTCCAGCACACAGATCTAATTTTTTTGTTCCTGTAACATGCCATTCAAATGGACAGCAATTACATATATATTATAGAGAAAAGTCACTCACTAACTCACTCATTCACTGACTGACTGACTCACTGACTGACTCATCACCGCCCTGCCAAAACTGCCTGCCCTAGAAGCATGAAATTTGGGGTGGGTGTTCCTTCCATGATGGAGGGGTGCACTAAGAACCGGTTTTCGGAAATTCCAACCGGAAGGGGGTGAAAAAGGGCGCAATGCGTTTTCCTCCCTATGCATTGAGAATTGCTGACTCATCAACATTCCGCCCCAACTGCTGGGCCTGAAGCATGGAATTCTGGGAGGGATCCTTCCGTCATCTGAACACCCACCAAGAACCATCTGGAGAAATTTAACCTTTCAGGGGTTGAAAAGGGGCCAACGTGTTTCTGTCCTATACTTAACATGGGAGACTGAACAACACCCAGCCAATTTGGTGCTCAGTGCCTGGTGAACTGGGGGATGTTTTCCGGAGGAAGAGGTTGCACTGGCGAGGATACTGCGCATGGGGGGAAGTTGCGCATGGAGGAAAGTTGCGCATGGAGGAAAGTTGCACATGGGGGAAAGTTGCACATGGGGGAAAGTTGCACACTGGCGGATGATGCACATGGGGGGAAGTTGCGCATGGAGGAAAGTTGCGCATGGGGGAAAGTTGCGCATGGGGGAAAGTTGCGCATCGGCGGATGATGCGCATGGGGAAAGTTGCGCTTGAGGGGATGATGCACAGGGGGGAAGTTGCGCATGGGTGGAAGTTGCGCATGGGGGATGATGCGCATGGGGAAAGTTGCGCTTGAGGGGATAATGCACATGGGGAAGTTGAGCATGGGTGGAAGTTGCGGATGGGGGATGATGCGCATGGGGATGATGCGCATGGGGGAAAGTTGAGCACGGGGGAAGTTGCACATGGGGACATGATGCGCGTGGGGACATGATGCACATGGGGTCAGGATGCGCATGGGGGAAAGTTGCGCATAGGGGTTGATGCCTATGGGGGAAAGTTGCGCATGGGGGAAAGTTGCGCATGGGGGGAAAGTTGCGCATGGGGGGACGATGCGCATGGGGGGACGATGCGCATGGGGTGTTTCTGCGCCATGGGGGGATGGCATAGGGAGAAACGTTACACCCGCAATGCGGGTACACTTTTCGCTAGTTACATATATAATTATAAATTGTCTATGCTGCCTGTGTTTTTAAGATATTAAAAATACAACCCAAGAAACAAAAAACTCAAGAAACAACTCTTTACCATATATGAATGACTAAACACAATTTTTTCATTATACAATGGACCCTTATTTTACAATGATAATCTGTTCTAGAGACACTCTTTACTGTGTACTGTAATGTAAACTCATTAACGCATTGCTTTTTGATAACTGTTCCAAGACATTGAAAATTGACCTTTCTGCCTCAGAATGAAGCTATTTCTTTCTGCAAAAAGTCCACAATATTTTTAAAAGCTGCTGTTGGATACTATCAAACTCTTTCATTCACACTATTACCAACAAAGTCCTGTGAATGGGTTTTATTTTGCTATGGAGCATCCACTGTGATGTGATTTGACTGTCAAGTGAACTCACCTCAAAATTAGGGTTGACTGTATTGTTAAATTACCTATTTTAATAAGCTCTGAGAAGTGTTTCATGATACGTGGCCTAGCACTGTAATGCTAATAAACTACTGATAGTACTCAAGTATAAGTTGATTTGACAAAAAGCATGACCCTTAGACTTGGGGTTATACTTGAGCAGCATCTATAGTTTTGTCAGATTTTACTTGAGAAATAATCCTGAAAAATAATCTACCACTAACTGTTACCTAAGAACTGTACCATCTCTATTAAAAATATAGAAAAAGATAAAGAGCACACACAGACCATGCCAGAGATTATCCTTCTAACCCAGGGGTGCCCAAATCCCTGTCCAGGGGCCCCCCAACTGGCCTGCAGTCCTCCAGACTGTAATCTTCCAGATCTGTCTAATACACCCTTATATGTAAATTTCTTCAAATTTGAAATCTAAATCATTTTTTCAGCCCCCAACACAGACAGATGATGTGGCACTCCTATGAAAATGTTGCACATCTCTGCCATTTAGCCCAGGAATCTCTAAATTTTTTGGCAAGAGGGCCACACTGTCTTTATGATACTGTGTCGGGGGAAGAAGAAAAAAAGACTTGATTTACATTTCAAATTTGAATAAATTTACATAAATGAATATATTAGTGATGGAACTTATGAATGAATGAATTCAAATTGGTTCCTAAACACTTTCCCACACACAGAGGGCACTCTTCAAACCAGTTCATAAGCATTTTCATACAAACACATTTGGAAGATGTGTTTAGCATCCCCAGACCTCATAAAACCCTCTTGTGGTGTGGAGAGCAGTACTCCCCCCACCTCTGGGCATGCCCAGTGACCATGCCTGATGGCCAGATGGAAAGGGCCTGCCAACAGCCAGATGGAGGCTTGCTGAGGACCCCATCAAGCCCCAGAACTGGGTTTTGGAGACTTCTGATCTAGCCAATAGACTGTGAGAAGTTACCTTTCATAGATCTACATTAATAAATCTACATAGATACTACAGTATGTTAAGAAAAAGTGGGCAGACGTTTCTCAAAAGCCTTTTGCCCACTAGAAAATGCTTTTTATTAGACGGTTTGGCATACTAGCATACCTCAAATACATTAGTTTTCTGAGATCCCTTTTGTTTGGAGGTGAGATCAATCATTATGAACAATTATGGTACAAAAGTGGATTAAAATCCAATTGCCTGTTATGAAGTCTCCAGAAACATTAAGAGTTGAACCAATGACCAACAATAAAAGCAGCAGAATTTAGAATCAAGTATTGGGGACCTCTTTTCGCAAATATCAGTAGCAGCTCTGCCCAGTGCACCTAATAGCAACCTGCCACTGGTGCTCCGTGAAGTCCCTCCCTGACACTAATTCCATGAAAAGATCCAGAGCTCGCAGTACTAAGTACCCTTACATTCACCAAGAATTTTGTTTGATAGAAGGTTGGACAGAACTGTACAGCAGGATGTACTACAATAGCTATGACAAGGGAAGGAGCTGAACTGTGAAGGACTTTCAAGGCTATATGTTCCACACATCTAGAATGAATAAAATCTGATATTGTAAACAGTAATCCTTAAAATGAAGCAAATATCACAATGTTATTTGTTTTCAATGAAGTAACAAACTGACAACATGCAGTTCATCAGCCTCTCCCTTTACTAAATAAAGTGGCTTATACTACATTCTAGTCCAAAAAAAAACCTAGTTTGTTGGACTATGAATGAGAGCCGACTATGTGCTTTTCCCTCCTTTCCACATTTTTTATCTGCCAGGCTTTTAATACTTGTTAGCTAAATTATAATTCCACTTATTATCTGAAGCCATTTGTAGTTTAAGAAACATTTACGTACAGGACATGAAACTGCACAGTTTGTTAAACTGTCTGAACCAGATTTTAGTCATGAACTTTCAATATCCAAAGCTAGTAGCCTACAACTTTAGTTATACTTCTACTCCACACAACAAATATTAGTCCTAAAGTCAGAAACAAAAATTTCACCTGAAGAGACGTCTTCCTTCTTTCTGATCATGTGATCTTTTGTAAATTTTACTCGTTGATGAGCTTCTATGCATGTTTTGCACAGCCATTCTCCACATTCCACACAGAAACCAACAGCACTAGAATTATCTTCACAGCTGGTGCACACCTAAAAGCAAGAAAAGATATAGAAATACTGAAGCACAAATCACAGTTGAGGGATTACTCAAGTATGTGTTCCAAACTTAATCTGAACCACACTGCAAGGAGAAAAGACTGGGAAGCAATACCTGTTCAGATTTTTCATCGGAGCTGCTGGGAGTTTCAGATGTGTCTTTCACAAAGTAGTTATCCACTAAATCTATTTGCCTGCATTCTTGACGACAGATTGGACACCGGATGACACCAACTGCAGTCAAAAAGAAAATACTATTTTACCATTCATTCTCTGGACTGTCATAACTTGGTTTTTGAAACTAGTATCATATATTAATCTAAATGCTTTAATATATATAATAAAGGATAATGACAAGAGCATTTTCATATATAGTGGGACAGGAAAATGCACTTTGGTCTACTGGGTAGCAATCCAGGCCAGAAAAAAATTCAAATTCCTATGAATGAGTAAAATTACATAACTGGGCATAAGTTTTAGGCCAGGCTTACACTCAACATTCCTCAAGATTGCACAACACTGTGAACTTTGATATCAAAGCCAGTATTTGTGACACTGAAAACGAACAATATTCAGTGGCTGATAGGTCATGGTCAAATAAAGCTGATTTCATCTTTCACATACAGAATTGGTAGGCATTGGTAGGTATTTTCTACATTGGTTGGCAGTAAACCTTGGATTGAGAGTAACTTGAATTGAAAGTGTTTTGCAAGCTAAACAAATATTTCTAATAAATTTTAATTTTATATACAAGTGATTCCTTAAACAAATAAAAAAATATTCCCAGTTGGTATAAGGCTGGTTTTGACGCCACACCAGCAACATGTCAGCAACTTTCCTCTGAAGTAAGCCTATTACAGTCAACGGGGCTCACTACTGTGTGAGGGGTGCAATAGGAAGAAGCATGAGAGACCTACCCTATAATCCAGAGTAACTACCAGAGCATATAAGAGACATATGCACTCGTAGTTACAGCACCACCTAGTGAAAAACCTATGGGAAATTCATACTGCAATCTAGAGTAAACTGATCTCACACTGGAACAATGACTCCCTGTAGTTACTCTGGATTGCACCCTTAGCCTTACATGTCTACTCTAAAGTAAGCCCTATTATCATTGGGACTCATTCCTGTATAAGGGTGTAGATTGTGGCCTGAGAGATAAGAGACACAAAGAGTAGGTTAATTTGTTTTATTTTTCTTTATATTTTCTTTTATATTTTGTATTATATTAAGTATTGTAATCATTTTAAGATGAGTATTTTTGGGTTGTGGAATAAATCATCTGAATTTCCATGATTTCTTATGGAAAAAATTGCATTGATACACAAGCATTTTGGATTATAAGCATGCTTCCAGAACGAATTATGCTCATAAACCAAGGTACCACAGTAACTGATAGTAATTTAAGTTCAGAACATCAATTACTGTATATACTCGAGTATAAGCCTAGTTTTTCAGCACATTTTTTATACTGAAAAGCCCCCCTTGGCTTATACTCGGGTCAGTTTATACATGGGTTGGCTTATTCTCGAGTATATATCATATTTCCATCATCTTGTCATAAGATGGGCAAAGAAGTGGATTTCTGCACAAGCAGCTCAGCTTAGGTCAGCCTTTTTAAAAAAGTAGGAAAAGCTGCTTTGCTTCCTTTTAAAAAAAACCAAGGCAGCAGATTGATCACTCTCCTCCCTGCACATAGGAGCTTGATGGCTCATCACATTGGCTGATTTCTTCTCATTAAAACAGCAGTAGCTGCTGCATTTCCCACCCTAGGCTTATACTCGAGTCAATAAGTTTTCCCAGGTTTTTTGTGGTAAAATTAGTGGCCTCGGCTTATACTCGAGTATATACAGTATATCAGTTACACTGGGCAATATGGAGAGCTACATCAGTTTATAGCTATGTTGTTTGAAAATGTGTACCAAGGTAGTAGGCAAAATGTTAGGTAAGAACAGCTATATTTGACCACTGCCTACAACCTGAAGTACATTCTTCATTGTTACTGTGAACGTTGTTTTATAAAATATTTATCAGTTTCCTGGGGTACTGCATATCACAGAAATAAACACCACATAGTATTGATTGAAACATCTTTTCTTCTTTGTTTGTTTTTGCACCTTATGCCATAATATGTCATTATGCCTACCAAATTCAGTAGCACATTAAGTATCAACCCAGCTGTGGTTTCTAAAGAAAGACTCCAAAACTCCATGATGTTGTAATTTAAATATGGAAGAGTAAGCTTTAGGTATTTACTTGTGTTTCATATATTTATATTAATATTATATTAATATTTATATTTATAAATATAAATATAAATATTAAATTATATAAATTATAAATATATAAATTATAAATATAAATATAAATATTTATAATTTATTTATATTTATATTAATATATACGCAAGTATTGCATTATACAAGTATTAGTTTGAGCATATTTCATTGTTTTATTTTTAACAAGTTCTGAGAATACCTGTTTATCATTTTTCAAGTATTCAATAATTAAAAAGCAGGGTGTCAAAACAAACCCAAGAGATGGAGACTTTTTTAAAACCAGAACTGAACTAAAAAAAATCTCTACTGCATTAATCAATCTACAGTATTTATATACCACTTTTCAACTAAAAAGTTTACAAAGAAAATGAAAGAATGAATGGCTAATGGGTACCTGTCCCAAAGGGGCTCATTAAACCTGGAATAGATTAGAGTCCATGAAGACATATAACAAAATAAATGGGTCAATATTCAATAATATGGGCCCTATCCGGTACATTTTGGATTTTCCACCTGAAAATGTTTCCCATCTTAGTAAAGATCTGTCCCTCTCCCCCCACCAAAAAAAGACATCAATGAATTTATTTGTCAGAGTTGCACTGATAGCAAGAGCATCTGATATTTTCGTATGAAATGTATCTAAACTGTTTTAAAAGTATAAACAAAATTACCAAACCACTTTTTAGAAGTTAGCATCAGAACTTTAAGGAACATTAAAATACTAATAAAACCAAAGCAGAACCAATGTACTAGTTCAACTTCCTAATCAAATATAATACCTTTCAAAACAGACAACCATACAAGCATAATATTTATTTTTTTCTTTCACATCTTCCCCATGCCAACACAGATATTCATAGGCAGCATACAAAGCTTCTGCTCCTCCCCTTCTTTGGTCCTCACAACAACCCTGTGTGGTAGGTGAGGCTCAGAGTGAATGACTGCCCCCTGGTCAACAGGAAACTTCACAGACTAGGAGGGATTTGAACTTGGATCTTCCAAGTCTCAGTCAAACTCTCTAACCACTACATCAGCCTGGATATTTAATTTTAACACTTCTTAAATATAAAAGCATTCTGATTGATTTAAGCCAGAGGTGCCTAAACCCAGACCCTGGGGCCAAATGTGGCTCTCGGAAAGACCACTCTACTGGGCTGTGGGCAAGCCTTTTAGTGTCTCTAATACAATCTTATATGTAAATTTACTCAAATTTGAAATGTAAGGTAAATCATTTTTCCGCCCCCCAGCATGAGAGATGATGCCAAAAAGTTTGGACACCCCTGATTTAAGCCAATATACCTTTATCTGATGTATTCAATAATTATGCTGCAGTCATTCATTTTCCATAAGAAAATACCAAGAAAGCACCAGCATCAACTATATCAGAGGTATTTCATTAGCCGCTGTGAGAAAGGAAACACTGCACTTTGGCCTGATCCAGCAGTATTGTTCTTATTGGGAAGTCAATAGTTTGAGACTGGAGTACTGCAAGATGGGGTGAGTACTGCAAGTACTGCCGGTCCTTAACCCAGCTCCTGCCAACTTAGCAGTTTGGAAGCATGTAAATGCAAGTAGATAAATTGGTACCACTTCCGTGGGAAGGTAACAGTGTTCAATGTGCCTTGGCATGTAGTTTGCAGACATGACCACGGAAGAATCTTTGGACAACTCTGGCTTTTCAGCTTAGAAACGGGGATGAGCACTGCACCTTAGAGTCGGTCTAAGGGGAGACAGGTCTAAGGGGGGAAAGAGTCGAGCAGGGGGGACACCTTTGCAGGTTCCACCTTCCACCTAACACAGGACTGCAAATACATTGGAAATCAAAGCACAATGAAGAGGTTCTTAATGATGTAATCAAGTCTCTAGAAGCATACACAGCAAGGGTCTCTTTACACAACATAGAAAACTCTATTAATGGGGGAATCGAGCATCCCATAGCCTGCAGAAGAGAGGAAACTCTAAATGTAAAGAAGAGGCTCTTAATGAGGCAATCAGTGCAGAGATTACCCTGTGCAATGTGTGTCTTGCATGGAGCCTCTGTTTACATATGCAGTCACTACATGGGGCTGAAATGTTCACATTACCACCTACTAATTAATTACATGGGAATCAGGAGAATAGGGTTGGATCGTTACATGATGCACCCTTATACTTAAATATTTTAAAACTATTTTAAAATTTATTAAATATTAAAATATTAAAAACTATTTTAACATTTATTGTTTTATTTCATTACAAATTTTTGAAGTTATGTAATTGTGAACTAGAAACTAGAAACAGAACTAGAACTAGAAACTAGAAACAGAACTAGAAAGCAAAAGAACTAGAAAGCAAACTACAGCCAATAGGCATAAAACTAACAAATGCATACATGCCCTGAAGAACTTGAGAGAACTTCAATTTTTTATGAGAAATAAAGACAGCTGGTCTTTAAGTCTATAGTAAATATTTCAATGAAGGCCCAATTATATCCAACTTTTCATGCTCAATACAGCCATGCCAATGGGGCACATGATGTGTGGCCAAGGCAGTCACAAAGGCCTCATCAAAGAGAATGTTTGTTCCCTTACCTCAAGGCTACGTTATGGCTGCATCAACACTGGGAAGGTGGTTTGGAACTGAGTCCCTTATGTATTGAAACATACAAGAAAAACATAAACCAAATATACAAGGACTTTAGTGTCTAGTTCACATAAAATGTAAGGAGAATATTTCTGTGCTTCTCCAATTCACAGCTAATCAGGTAAGAGGCCAAAGGCAAGATATAATGGTTCTCTCCCTTTTAGAGCAGGGTTGCCACATGTCCGGAAAGACAGGGAGAATCCTGATTTTGGGAGACTGTGTTCACATACTGGCAAATGGGACAAAGTGTCCTGTCCCAACTTTGTGGAAGAAAATTATGGCAACCCTATACCAGAGAGACTGAGTTAATTGGGAAATTGGTAATCTTATCACTGCCACAGTTCGAGACTATGAGAAATCCATTCAAGGGTTCAGTAAATCTGAGCAGACCCCCCCTTGAGTAGACCCCCATTGAACCAAGCAATAAACGAAGCAGTGTACTAGGCATAAATTCTTTTCAAACCAAACTTGGATCAAGTGGTTAATCCAACAGAACTCACAAAAATCTACATGCAGTGGTACCTTGCATAATGAGTGCCCCATAGCTAGTGTTCCACATAAGGAGTTAAAATTTCTGTAGGATTTTGCCTCACATAACGAGCATGATTTGAATAATGAGTGCCCATTGGCTTGGCTCCCTTTCCTCCTGTCTGCATTGGCTGGGCTGAGGCACTGAGGCGGGACTTTCTCCTCCTGCCTGCAGTACATGAAGAGGCCAGTAGAGGAGCGTCTTCAGCCCCACCAACAAAGATGGCTTCTGCAGCCAGCAAACATGTGGCCAGCCCAGCCTCTGCATTGCAGCTTCCATCAGGTAGGAGGGAAAACTCCTCCTGCACCCCCCTCTGGAGCCCTCCTCAAACAGATCCCTTCCCCCGAAGGAAGCCCCCCTGCCTGGACCCCACTACAACTACCCCTCTGCCCCCACCACCACCTTCCCTGCCTAAAGTTTTCCTTTCCTGTGAGTAAGCCCCAGTGGATTTAATGGGGCTTGATTCTGAGTAGATAGCATAGAATCTGCCCCCTCTGCTGTCGCTCTTCATGCAAACTTGCAGTCAGGCTGCATCCTACACACTTTCCTGTGTGTAAGCTCCAGTGGATTCAGTGGGGCTTGATTCTGAGTAGTTAGCATAGGATCTGGCCCTCTGCTGCTGTAAATTGCCTATCTAATTTGCTTAGATAGATCTCTCACACAGAGATGGGTTCCTTGTTAAACATGCTCCAAAAGACACCAGTAACTCTTTTAGTGAAAATTAGTCACTCTTGGCCATACAGGTTTTTCTTTTCTGTTTTACTGTACAGAATATTACAGTGTTTTATTACAGTAATTGTGGTCTGTATTATATTATAGTATTTTGAATTCAATTCCAGTGTTTTGTCATCATTTTTACATACAGTTAATATTTTTATATGAATTTTTTGGGGTTTTGGAACCAATCGTCTGAGTTTCCATTGTTTCCTATGGGAAAATCCGCTTCACTTAAAGAGCATTTCACTTAAAGAGCATGCCTCTGGAACAAATTAAGCTTTTTATGTGAGGCACCACTGTATATAAAAGAGAAAAGTCACTGACTCGCTGACTGACTCATTCGCTGACTGACACACTCACCAACACCCAACCAAAACCACGGGGCCAAGAAGCATGAAATTTGGGGAGGGTGTTTCTTCTGTGACTGAGGGGTGCATTAAGAACCAGTTTTCAGAAATTCCAACCTGAAGGGGGTGAAAATGGGTGAGATGCATTTTCCTCCCTATACTTTGCATTGAAGAATCGGTGACTGAGGAATGTTCTGCCACAACCCCCGGAACTAGAAGCCTGAAATTTGGGGAGGGTGTTCCTTCTGTCACATGAACACCCACCAAGAACCCATGTGGAGAAATTTAACCCTTAAGGGGCTGAAAAGGGGTGCAAAGAGTTTTTGTCCTATATTTAACATGGAAGACTGACCAACTTCCAGCCAATTTGGTGCTCAGTTCCCGGTGCAGTGGTGGGGGATGTTGTTTGGAGGGAGGAGTTGCATGGGGTTGTGCATTGGGGGTATTGCGCATGGGGAGATGATGTGCAGTGGGGGGTTGATGCGCATTGGGGAGATGTTGCGCATGGGGAAATGATGCACGTGGGGGGATGGCATATGGGGAAATTTTACTCCTGCAACGCGGGTACGCTTTTCGCTAGTGTTTAATAAAAGACTGAGGAAGATTAAAAGGACTAAAACAAGGCAGATGTCAGACTAAAGCAGAAGTTCTCAAACATTTCAGCTCAAGATCCTCTTCTGACAATCTGCCTGGAACCCTTATGGAAGTGATATGGCTGGAAGTGACATACATCACTGTGATGACTCCTCCATGTCTACTTAGAAGTAATCCCACTGTGTTCAATGACTCTTACTCCCAGGAATGCAGTCTGAGTCCCCATTCTAAGATGGCGGTGCCCAAAGGCAGATTTCAAGATGGAAGCACCCAGCTTTTCGCAATGCCTCTGAAATGAAGTTGCAACCCCCCAGGGAGTCCTGACCTCCCACTATGAGAGCCACTGGACTAACATAAGGAAAATAGCACTAACAGAGGGCTGATAAAGCTTAGCATGGACCTTCAAATGCAATAATATACCGTAAACAAATTCCCTGGTGCAGCTAATTTAAGATTGATCTTATGGCTCCTCTGCCATGTGAACATTCTGCAACAGAAATGAATTCAGTGCTTCAAGGAAGAATCCCAGGGCAATACTACAAGTGTAACCTAATTATAATGTGATTCATTTATATGCAGATTTTGTCTCAAAGTGAATGAGGTTGGCTCTTTAAACTGAAAGATAAATATACCTTAAGTAGCAGTTAATGGCTTAAAGGCAGCCTGCTTAACATGGAAGGCAATTAGGCTTGTCTTGGAAAAGTTCACAAAGGAGCCAGTCCCATTTGTTGCAGATGGAAAGCAGATCTCCTCCGTCCCAAAGTAATAATCACTTCTGAATTGCTGCCTCTGAGATGGAACTAAGCCATTCATTTCCTGCCATGTTACCGTGGTAACTAATTATTTTTGTATAACAGGAAAATAGGTAATCAATGCAAATGGTGAGTTTGTTGGAACATACCTCACCTTCCTCCCCAAGTAGCTTACAAAAAAAGTACAGAACAGATCACAATTTATATAGTACATTGTCTTTAAAAATCCACAAAACTTTAAAATATTTAAACCAATTTTTAAATGATCATAGAAAATAATTTAAAACAGAAGAGAAACAACTAAAACAGATAAGCTTTCAAGAGCCAGATAATAATTAAAAAGGCCAAAACTCAGAAGGCTTCACTACTAAAGGAAAAAAAGCTTCAAGCCTCATTAAAAGGTTTGTAAGGAGAGAGTAGTTTAGCTCAAGAGAGGGAATTCCAAAGAGATGGTGTTACTACTGCTACTACAGTGCAATGTCTTAAAAACCTTGTGTTTATGAGTCATCCCAAAAGCCTCTTGGGAGTTGGACAAATCCATTTCAAAAAAGGGAAAATTCAGAAATTTTCACATCAGGAAATCTAGTGGCCAAAGCAATTTGATGAGACTGCATTTAGTTGTGCACCTGGGAAATAATCTAAAACAGCCATAAATGTACACAACCCAAATTGAAGCAATTCAAAACAGCAGGAGTATTTAGCACTGGGACCCATGTTTTAAGTATGACAACCTGTTTTTAAGTATAACTACAACACATACACACACGCCCAGAGCAGAAGTGACATCACTGGCAGGGCTAAAAGACATGTCATTGAAAAGGAAGTTATGTCATTTTAAAAATACACCATGCATTTTACATAATTTACATATGGTACTCATTGATGAATCAGTATGTTGAAACACCTTGAATTTTTTTTTTTTTGCTAGCTAAGCAGTGTGATCAATAACTGTGTTTGTGTGTATATTTCACTGGGGAGCACACATTTTGTTGACTTTGATCTGGCAGTTGTTTTTGACTAACTATTGGCCTCTGAATCAAAAAATGACCTGTTTTTTTCTATCACGTCAATTTTTAAAGCTACAGGATACCCCATAAGTCATACAAAATGTGCATATAAAGGAAAATAAAGGAAAAACTTACCTAATATACTGTTCACAAATAATAAATTTTATTCATACAATGGCTATATAGTTACTATAAGTTAAATTGTGTTCATACCAGTAGTACAGTTCCTTTACCAACAGCGAACATACATATTAAGGTAAAAATTTTCACTTGTAGCTTTTCCTGGTGTGTTCAATCTGTGGACAATCTCACTTGATGCTCCAACACTAGTCAGCAATCATTGGCTCATCCCATCTACCTTGATATCATTCCTCCATGAGTTTCAAAGATTTTTCAGGAAGTCAGCAAGATGGCTATGCAGAAAATAAAGGAATACTGGTATTCCTGTATTTTGAAAGAGGGTATTTCTTTGAAAACTGGCACAGGGATTTCAGCTGAATGAGCCACTGGGCGTATAGCTGGTGGTAAACTAGAATACTCTATGTGACCATTTTTTTTGTTAAAACCTGACATTTTCACTATACAAAAGTAACAGTCACTTGAATTATCACTGGGCTCTCGCCAAATCATAGGTATATCAAATGGCAATTTATGGCATGTTCCCTTCATCCACATCCGTAAACTCTCGACACACTGCCTGCACACCTTATGAGGGGCCCAAGATTTATCTTGATCACCAATTTTCACTTTAAAATATGCAAAATAGGCTTCCCCGACAAATGCATTGATGTTTGTCCTTTGAGTAGGAATGGTAAAACTGACACATATGTAACAAAACAAATTGGGCCTCTTTAAGCACTTATGACGTGAAATAGCAGAGGTAAGACATGATGTAAAGGAAAGGAAAAAAGCAAGTAGACCACAAACAAGAACTCAGACTCCACTTTGGAATGCAATTTACTATAAAGAGTGACACACAACGTCTCACTAGACTATGGGCAAAATCCAGAGTAACTATGGGAGTCCTTGCTCTGGTGTAAGAACAACTTACTCTGGATTCCAATATGAATTTCCCATAGGTTTTCACTAGGTGGTGCAGTAACTACGGGTGCACGTAAAGTCTCTTACGTGCTCCCGTAGTTACTCTGGATTTGGGGGTAAATCAGGTGTAACTGAATATTCTAGAAGTCTGAAGCTGTCACTGGTCTCTTATGGCGTCATTCACCCCTCCCCAATTGGAGAAGGTTTACTTCAGCCAATAGGAGAGCACTAGTGCTTCCTATGACTCACGCTTGATTCAGCAGAGAGTGGTCACATTAAGATAAGCTGTAGAGAAAAAAACTTGATGTGTTAAGAGAAAACTATAGTTTTGAAATCAGCACACCTATTTAACTTTAAAACACCTGCAAAATTTAAATCAACAGAAAGTGTGTTAAAAATTGTTCCCCAGTGTTTTCTATGATGAGTTCAGCTTTTTTGTATGATGTCCATAGGAATTAATACTCAACACCCAGGACAAAACCTTAAAAAACCAATGTAGACTAGACTACCCTAGGTTCCCAAATGCAACAGTTTTTAAAAACTGATATTTTGCTTACTCTATCCAAGAACAGGAAGCACTTCCATGAGGCTGAGTAGGCTCCATGCCCCCAAAACACAGTAGAATGTGGAATCTGAAACTTCTTTGTGAAATCAAGATTGCTACCTGGAACTCAGCATGAAATAGATGTTTTAAACTACTCCACAGAAAAAAAGCAGGTTGTGTGCTGCTCAATAATCTTGAGGACATGGCCTTCTCCCATTTCAAAATTAGAGCTGTTTTTTGACATGCGATGCTGGCCTCCTTGACTTCAAATTACTAATGCAGAAGTGCATTCATTTAAATTTTACAAACAGTACTACTTTCATAATTAGACCCTGTGGATCTCATATGAAGATGACAAAGGAGACAAACAATTAACTGAAAAACATTTTGTGTAATAAATCCTTAGACTCCTATTAGTTGCTACAAATATACATTCAACAACAGAGGCAGATCCTCTGGTGGCGCAAGTGGTTATAACCTTGTGCCTGTTAACCAGCAACCAGGGTTCGAGACCCAGGTTTACACAAGACAAGGATCTCCTACTACAGGCAGGGGGCTGGACTAGATGATCCACTGGGTCCCGTCCAACTCTATGATTCTATGATCTATGAACAGAGTACAAAACTAAAGAAATAGTTAAGAAATGTTCTGACAACCGCGTTCAGTTATGCATGTGCTTTTAAATGGAATATGGATATTTACACTGCTAACAAAGATAATTGGTTAAACAAAAGTGTTTTTTACCATAATGTTTAACTGGATCAACATGTTGGTGCCTAATATGAAAGATTTTAAAAACCATGACATTAAAAATCTCAGCAAGCAAAAAGGGCCAGTTCTCAGGTACACAATATTTACATTGATCAACGTTTTTTTTTTTCCCATCAGAATCCTGACCATGAAAAAGCTAAATAGAGAAGTATAGAATCATAGAGTTGGAAGGGACCTAGTAGGTCTTCTAGTCCAACCCCCTGCCTGCAACAGGAATTCCCCCTAGAGCATCCCCGACAGGTGCTTGTCGAGCCTCTGTTTAAAGATCCCCAGTGAGGGAGAATCCACCACCTCCCTTGGCAATTTGTTCCACTGCTGAACTGCCCTCACTGTCAGGAATTTTTTCCGGATTTCCAACCGGAATCTCCTCTCTTGCAGTTTGTACCCATTGGTTCTAGTTCTGTTTTCAGAAGCAGCTATGAACAAATGAGCCCCTTCCTCCCTATGACAGCCCTTCAGGTATCTGAAGAGGGCAATCATGTCTCCCCTCAGCCTCCTCTTCTCCAAGATGAACATCCCAAGTTCCCCCAACCTTACCTTGTAGGGCTTGCCTTCCAACCCACTGATCATTCTTGTCGCTCTCCTCTGGACTTGCTCCAGTTTGGCTGCATCTTTCTTAAACTGAGGTGCCCAGAACTGAACACAGTACTCAAGGTGAGGTCTCACCAATGCAGAATAAAGAGGAACTAGAACTTCTCGTGACTTGGAAGCTACAGTCCTCTTAATGCAGCCTAAAATGGCATTTGCCTTTTTTGCAGACATATCACACTGCTGACTCATGTTCGGCTTGTGATCCATGGAGACTCCAAGATCCTGCTCACATGTTGTGCTGCTAAGCCAAGTATCCCCCATTTTATACCTATGTTTTTGGTTTTTATTACCTAAGTGCAGAACCTTGCACTTCTCCCTACTGAAGTTCATTCTATTTCTTACAGCCCAGTATTCCAGTTTATCCAGATCTTCCTGGAGGTTTCTCCTGTCTTCTGATGTGTTTGCTACTCCTCCCAGTTTGGTGTCATCCGCAAACTTGATCAGGCTCCCCCGTATCCCTTCCTCCATGTCATTGATGAAAATGTTAAAGAGAACTGGGCCCAAGACAGAGCCTTGGGGTACCCCACTAGAAACTTCTTTCTGGCTTCTTTCTGCTTACCTAGGAGGGGGCTACGACCCCCAAATTGGGAACTACTGTCCTAGAGGCTGCTTTTTGATTTATAAATGCCAAAGGGGGTTGTTAGAATGGTGATTCCCCAAATCTAGCAGATTGTTTCATCCTTGATGCGCATAGCCTACTCTATCCTGTCAGTTTCATGAACCACCAACATTGGTGTCAATACTTACTGGTAGGACCCAGGGCCCACAGTCTGAGAACTACCATTCCAAATTGTTAGGAAGGCTGCAGATAAGTTCAAATATTTATTTCCTACTTCATTCTTATGCATTATCGCTTACAATAATGGAAAAAAATCACCACCGAATAAAAAACAGTACGGGTAAAGGTGTCCTCTGCAGATTGCCCTGCAAGTTTTGACTAACTCTATGGAGCGGTGCTCATCCCTGTTTCATGCCATAAAGCCAGCATTGTCTGAAGACACTTCCATGGACATATGCCCCACATGCACATGGAACGCTGTTGTTATCTTCCCACCAAAGAGGGACCTATTTATGTACTTGCATTTGCACTGCTAGGTTAGCAGGAGCTAGAATAACGACAGGAGCTTATCCCATCTTGCAGTACTTGGGTCTCAAACCACTGACCTGCAGATCATCAGATTGGTAGGCACACAGCCTTAAACCACTAAGCCACTGCAGTCCTACAGTAAAGCCTTATAGCCCTACAGTAAAAGCAACCAGTAAATCACCCAGTAAACAACAGAATTAAAACTTATCTGAGCTTCAGCTCTCAAATTCCCTCTTGGAAAAGATAAGTCTTGAAACTCTGAAAAGCCATCTCAGGCAAGTTTTGGCAGATCACCTGCAAAAGGTCAGTCCAAATAAAAAGTGTTCCATCCTGAAGCCTCACACAAAATGATAGGATATAAAGGGCATCTTCTGCAGATCTCAATTGAAGAACATATTCAGGTAGAGGTCCTGCCATTTTTAAGCTTCCCACAGCTATTTCAAAGCTATATTTGCTATTTGTAGACACCATTCTGAAGGTCTCCACTGGAATTCTAAATGCAGTGGATATCTTCAAATGGTGCGGTTAGCTTGAAAATGTTGCCTGTGAATAGAGTAGCAGAGACTTCAAAATGGTGCGAGGAAACAGATCCAAGGTTGCCACAGACAACTTTAGGATAGCCATGGATTCCTTCAAATGCTATAGACAAGAATGGACTGCAAATGCAGCAAGATAAGTTGCATTCCTGCTCCCCATGGACAAGCAATCTGTGAGAATAGAGTAATGAAGGCTGATTGTACTGAAATGTTTCAAATGTTGCTTTTATTAAGGCTAAACATTTTATAGGCTTCCTTAGAGTTCCAATAGGGTACTGTTAATCTAATATAAATCTAGGACTTATGCAAAAGTATAAAAATATCTACCACCATATTTTGTTTAGGTTACACTGGAATATAGTCAACAATGATGTTAACCAATGAAAACTGAAGATGCTTAAAAAGGGACAATCTTTTTCGGAGGCATCTTGCTCCATTTCTCAAAGTGAACTGAAGTTAACAACCATGGTGACTGCTGATGGCATTAGTGACATCATTAAACAGGAAGTGATGTCATTAAGCAGGTGATGACGAAAGTAAGTACTTTATTCTCATCAAGGATTAGCTACAAATGACAGAAGAGAAAATATGCACACCTTGATCATATTTTAAAGATAATGTGACAGTATAATGTGGGATATCCTCTCAGCAGCCGTGCTTCTGCTGAACAGTGTTCCCTCTAAATTTTTTCCTAGCAGTTAACAACCAGAGTAGTACATAACATCTATCATTTTAAAATGGGCAATGGCCAGTCTGACTTAATCATATTTACCATGCCACCTACATCCTCTAATCCTCCAATGCTGCCTCCCTCAGTTACCACATCCCAGCCCAGTTTCCTGTCTTAGAAACATCTCTTCTACCTGCAATCTGCACACTATGCCTGACTCCAGCCAGAATAAGAGAGATTAGACAAAGGAAAAATTGATGGCAACTTCATTCAGCTCCTAACTGTGTGCTAACAAAAAGTCACTTTGCAGATCAATTATAAGAAACAAATCTTGTGTCTGGATAAGGTACCTCTGCAGCCCTGATCAAGTCCACTAGCCTTATTTTTGACATCCGTGGCCTATTCCTTTAAGGGAGCTAACCACTTACTTCATTAAGTATCACGGATAGTCTTTCTTCCTTTAATCCTATACAACATTTTAAGAATAGGACTTATTTCAGTCTAGCAACAAGTCCTTGTAAAATGTACTGTATTTTGAAGAATGCTGAAATTGGTAGACTATGACTGCAATCCTAACCTCCATTTAGGCAGGCCTAAGCTCTTGCATAAATCCTGTGCTGACCTGGGGGTGTCACAAAAGTGCAGTTAGACACTTCCACTCCTGGGGGGGAGAGGTTTATGCTAATGAACATATGCTGACCTCCCAACACCATCACAGAAAGATAGCCCAGGTGAGTTAGGCCAGCCTAAATTACTCAAAACTGCACCCTATGGCTGCAATCCTAGGCCCCAGTTAGTCCAGCCTAAGCTCCTGCATAAGTCCCTTGCTGGCTTGGGGGTGTTCCAAAAATGCTGTCAGACACTTCTGTGCCACACCTGGGGGAGGGGTTAGGCGAGTGCACAAACACGAGCTTGCCTCCCTACATCACCATGGGAACAAGAAGACAAATGAATTGTGCTGGCCTAGGTTAGAACTGCACTTTAAGAGACTTTATTCTCTCTTTGTCTTTCTGTTGGTACAGACTGTATCTATCCTCAGCATGGAAAGGATTGCCACTCTTGAATCGGCCTTTTTAGCCATACTAGATGCTGTTTTAGGACCTCCATTCAGAACACGATACCATAGTCTTTTGAGACTAAAGGATGCCAATGATGATGGTACCTCCTTCCATTTGCTGGACGGGAGTAGCAGCAGAAGGAAAACTAAGAAAAAGTACAGTATCTGTCTACTATCAATTAGCTCACTCATTTTGAAAAAGAAGTTGTACTGTTCTGCATGATGTCAAAAATGGCTTGCTTCAGTCCAGTGATCTCCCACTGCCAGTACTTCTTCATTCCATTTTTTATTTTTTATGTTTCTGACTACCTGTCTGATAAGAAGTTTCTCAAATTCATGTACTCACAGTATAATTATTTAAGAGTGGTATGCCGAGTAGCACTGGAGATAAGGTACCAAAAATATTTTAGGATTTTCCTTACAGTATATTAATTTCCTTAGGGAAACATATTTCCAAAATAATCCCTCATTAATAAGGCATTTCCTTGGATGGATAGCTGCATTATTTGTCTACTTCTAGTTCAGTGACTACATTCTCACATAAAAATCACACACAATTCCAGAATAAGCCAATAAAAACTTTTCAGCTGCTTCAACTTCCATGCCAGACTGCATTTACAGCTTTTAAATACACATATTTGAATGGCTTTATAAAGTGTAAAGCTAAGAGCATTTGAAACACATCTACAGCATAAGACATAACAAGGAATATTAACCTCACATGGGAAACAGAAAAATAAGCACCTACAACAGGATTTTGTCAAAAAAATGTAATGTTAATCAAAACCTCTTTATTTGTTTCATAGAGGACAAAGGAATGCAGTCTTTCTGTATGTGACTATAAGTGACTATTGACATTTTAAACAGAGTTTTAAAAGAAATTACATTAAGAACACAGTCCTAACCATGTCTACTCAAAAGTAAGCCACATTATGTTCCATTTATTTACTCCCAGGAAAATGTCTTTAGGATTGCAGCATAAGAGTCTTTCTGAAGAGACTTTCTGAAGAACTGAAATCAAAGTTTAATTCCAATATGTTACAACCTACACATACAATCACTGCACCGTGAGACACTTGAGTAACAGCATTTCTCATTGGAATGGACCTTGAAAGACAACAAGCACCTGCTCAGTATCCTTGGTATATGACCTTATATATATCCTCGATAAGGAGCTGTCCAATTTTTGATTGCAGGGGAGCCCATTACTGTACAACCAGAGCATTCCAAGGCTGGATAACTCTTATAAGTTAACAAAATTCTTCATGTCTAGTCTAAATTTAGTTCTCTGTAATTTTAAATCCTTGATTCTAATTCTGCCCTCAGGAGACGCAAAATATAACCTCTCATTCTTTCTGACAAATCTTGCAAATATATGAAGATCATACCTCCCCTTAGTCATCTTCTCTGTACTAAATATCTTTATGCATTTCTTGGAGGTCTTGAATTCTTCAACCTCACCATCTTAACTGCTATTCCTCTGAATCCACTCCAGATTATCAGCATGAATTGTGGAACATGATGCCCAAAATTAGCCACAGTACTCCAAATGAGATCTGACCAGTGGCAGAAAAAAGTGGAACTATTATTTATCATGATCTATGTCGTGCAGCTTTTTCTGCAGATGCATCCCACTTCTGGCTCATATTCAGCTATTCAACATTTTTATCAATGACTTGATAAGAAGAGTTGCTTATCAAATTTGCAGATGAGACAAAGCTTGGGTACAGAGACATCGCTAACATTCTGGAAGACTGAATCAGTATTCAAAACTATTTTGAAAGCATTGATTATTACGCCATATCAAAAACATGAACTTCAGTAAAGACAAATGTAAAGTTCTGCACTTAAGTACACAAAATCAGAAACCTAGGAACAATATGGAGGAGAGTTGGTTTGGTGGCAGCAAATGATCTAGTTGTCCTTGTATTTCTAAAAGGAAACAGCTTGCTTGCACATTTATCCACTATCCTATTTGGAAAATTCACATACCCCACCTGGATAATCGTGCATTCTTCTGCTTTATGCCTATTAACTGCGCAAGTTCTGAAATCCATATAAGCTCTCATATGAACATTTATAACTAAAACCAACATGTTAATGTACCTACTATCACTCACTCCTTGATAACTACTAGCTTTTGCTTCTATAATGTTCTAGATATGAATAGCTTGATCCTAAACATGTTGACTCAGAAATATGTACCACACAACTCAGTGGGACCTGCCAACAAGTATACATAAAACTGCAGTTACAAGTAGCATAATTGCATGCATATAGAGAGAAAAACAGATCTTACAGTTGTTCCTTACTGATCCCAACTTGAAATCTGTATTCTGCAGTGCAGGAGGCAGGGAGGCTGTATAAAAAAAATCTTATGTACTGTGAATTGGAACCTCCCCTGAATAACCCACGGAAAGCTATTTGTAGTTCTTCTGTTCTAGTATTTTCTAACACCTCTCAAGAGGAAAAGAGAAATTATAAATATTTCTAGACAGCAAGCTCTTTGAAGCAAGACCTGTCATTTTAGTCTGTGCCATGCACACTGTTGACGCTAAACAAACAATCGTCACCTCTGAATAAAAGTAGGTATACACAAATTTTTACACGTTAGCTTAGTCTTAATTGTGTTTTAAATCAGACTAATATATATAGTACAGCACTGTAATTTGCTACATGCCTGGAATGAGCACTAAATGACTGAGCAAAGAAAATGCAGCAGTGTTCACTTCTACCTGCCACGATCTTACCCATTTGTGTGTAATTTTCACGAAACTATAGCACTGCTCTATTCCCAGCTGAATTAACATAGTCATAGGACGAAACACCGCAAGTAGCAGCAAAATCCCCTTCCTGAATTTCCCAGGTAGGACAGAAGCACAAGGGCTTTTCAGCTATCGCTTGTCCTACCATCCCATGTGAGTACAGTACTCATCCATAGTGACAGGTGAGTGAAATTTGAGAGCACAGGAAACCACTCCATCTAAAGTCTTGAATGCAAAATGATAAAGCACATAAAAATGGAAACGTGTGTGTAGCTTTCATAAACAAGAATTAACTTTCTTAGTAAGACTAAATTATTCCTTTCACAACAAAGACAGGTAACCCAACCCTTGGGAAACTCAAATTTGCATGATGTAGCACACATAATAAGACGCATTAAATAGGTATCATGCACATACAAGACAACAAAATTACATGACTGAAAAAAGAAATTACACACAGAAATAAAGAAATTTAAAATATCACGCAAATAGTGCAATCCTGAGTGTCTACTCAGAAATAATTTCCATTGAGTTCAATGGAGCACAGGAAAGTGCTTTTAGGATAGCAGCCATAGTCTGATATATCAAAGTGGAATTTGCATCTGAGGCTAAACAAAGGCTATGTCACAATAAACTGACTTCACATTGTTCACGCTGCACTATGTGTTACTCAAAAGTAAAGAATCACAATTATAGAGCCTAGTACCTTTATGAAGAATGGTTCATCATCACTGCTTAAGACAGCAACATACTAAGATACCAGTATCCAGCTCCACTTTCAACATCCTGCAAGCAACTCTCCTGTCTCAATTCTTTCACATACATGTTGTGTTTAATTGTGTCCTGAAGTGGTTGATACTGAAATGATTTATCCTGAAAAGTCAAACTTAATAACAATATTAAACAACCTTCTTTCTAAAACATTTAGCATTCCTACAAATTGTTGTTAAAATGCTGCAGTATTTTCCTAAAAGCTAACTAATGACTGCACTGAACCACAAGCCCTTAAAAATTAGATAGGCCAAATCATTTTGCAAAATTACTAAGACAGTAACTACTACTTTATATAGAACTTCTGATGACAAGACCATAGATGTCTGATTTTACACTTACGAACCAAAGAACCCTGCATCAGCTTTCCTACTTCCTCATCATATTTAAGTATCAACTCTTCCAAAAACAGATTTATTTCAACTCAAACTGAAATGGCAAAGAGGTAAACAACTAAGGGCACAATCCTAACCAATTTAAACCAATGTAATTCACCTGGCATATCATTCCATGGTGTTGTGGGGAGGTTGGTGTATGCCTGTGCACTCACCTAAACCCCCTTCCCCCAAGTTTGGGGCAAAAGTGCCTTCCAGCACTTTTGTGACTCCCTCAGCTCAGCAGAGGACTTATGCTTGGGATTATACTGGAGATTAGGACTGCAGGTTAGGATTGCAACCTTAGGGCAAAATCCAGAGTAACTACGGGGAGTCTTTGCTCCAGTGTAACAACAACTTACTCTGGATTCCAATATGAATTTCCTATAGGTTTTCACTTGGTGCTGCAGTAATTATGGGAGCACGTAAAGTTTCTTACGTGCTCCCATAGTTACTCTGGATTTGGGGGTTAGTCATATGCCCTGCAACAATTCTCTAGACTCAGTCTAGAATAAGCCTCTAGCTTATGAAATTGTAATCTCAGCAAATTCAAAGTAATAATGAGATTCATACTGGTGAGGAGAAGGCGGACCACAAGGGGAAAGGAGACTGAGAGCATGTGTGAGGGAAGAGGAGGGAGGGAGGGAGGGAACAGCAGCAGGAACCATGAAGGCTCTGCTTGTGAGGTGCTGGACAGCTTCCATTATGGGAAACCTGGCACAGTCCGGAGCTCCATAGATCCAGCTCCCAGGCTGCTTTGTGAGTTAAAGCTCCCCCATGTCTTCTTTAAAAACAATTAAAGTGATGTTTATTTAGCAACTCAACCATTTGTGTTGAGTCAAACAATAGATACAAAATCACTGATAATGAGGTTATTTTATTTATTTATTAAAAAAAATTATACCCTGCCTTTCTCGGGCCATTAGCCTGACTCAAGGCAGCTAACATAAAATATAATTAAAAACATAAATAAAACAATTCAATAAAAACAATTAAAACATACAAGCTAAAAAACATATAGAGTAAAAACAATAAAACAAACCCCCCCAACCTCTGCCATCTTAAAAAGCTTTTTTAAAATAAAAGGTTTTAAGGTTCTGCCTGAAGCTCTATACTGAGGGAGCTTTCCTGTTCTAAGGGGAGGGAGTTCCAAAGCCGGGGTGCTACCACCGAGAAGTCCCTATCTCTGGCCGCCACAACCTCTCACATCTCTTAGTGGTGGCATAGTCAGTAGGGCCTCTTCAGATGACCTTAGGTGATGGGTCGGATTGTACAGAAGGAGGCGGTCCCTCAGGTAACCTGGACCCTGGACCCGTTCAGGGCTTTAAAGGTCAGGACCAGCACTTTGAATTCAGCCCGGAAACAAATGGTCAGCCAGTGTAGTCGCTGAAGCAGTGGCCCGACAGAGTCAAACCGACGAGCCCCAGCAACCACATGGGCCGCCGCATTCTGAAGTAGTTAAAGCTTCCAGACCGTCTTCAGAGGCAGCCCCACGTAGAGCGCGTTACAATAATCCAGTCTCGATGTCACGAGGGCATGGGTCACCGTGGCCAGAGCCGAGCGACTCAGGTATGGTTGCAGCTGGTGAATCAGCCGAAGCTGAGCAAAGGCTCCCCTGGCCATAGCCGCCACCTGGGAATCGAGAGCAGCTGTAAATCCAGGAGCTTGTGGACCTGCTCCTTCAGAGGGAGTGCAACCCCATCCAGAACAGGATGATATTCCAATACCCGAGTCGAGGACTTCCAGACCAGAAGAACCTCTGTCTTATCAGGATTTAATCTCAGCTTGTTCACCCTCATCCAGTCCCCCACTGCCTCCAGACAACGATTCAGGACTTCAACTGCCTCCTTGGACTCAGGAGGAAAGGAGAGATAGAGCTGGTTGTCATCAGCATATTGATGACACTTCACTCCAAACCTCCGGATGACCTCTCCCAGCGGCTTCATGTAGATATTAAATAGCATGGGAGATAGAATGAAACCTTGCGGCACCCCACACCAAAGAGGCCAGGATGCTGAGCAAGCATCCCCCAACACCACCTTCTGGGACTTGTCAGCCAGGAAGGAGCGGAACCACTGCAAAACAGTGCCTCCAATCCCCAACCTGGCCAACCAACCCAGAAGGACACCATGGTCGATGGTGTCGAAGGCTGCTGAGAGGTCCAGCAGGACCAATAGGGACACACTCCCCATGTCCATTCCCCAGCGTAGGTCATCCACCAAGGCGACCAAGGCAGACTCTATCCCAAACCCCGACCTGAAACCAGATTGGAAGGAATCCAGATAATCAGCTTCATCCAGGACCCTCTGAAGCTGAGACACCACCACCTGCTCGACCACTTTGCCCAGAAACGGGATGTTTGAGACTGGCCGATAGTTGTTTAAATTATTAGGATCCAGGGAAGGTTTCTTCAGGAGGGGGCAAACCACCGCCTGATCTAATGCAGGCGGCAACACCCCCTCCCTCAGAGAGGAATTCATTACCCTCCCCGGCCATTCGGCCAGTCCATCCCAGGCCGATCTAATTAGCCAGGCTGGGCAAGGATCCAGCGGGCAAAAAGTATTGAGCAGTACTGAGCAGTATTGAGTATTACAGCAGTATTGAGCAGACCCTGTGACCTGTGAGATTTGTTTTAACAAGAAGATTCCAGAACAATCTTTTTAGAAGTTATCATCATGAAGATAGCCTTTTCTCCCTTCTGTCCACCACAGGTCTATTTACATGAGGGGTCCCAAACCCCTACCCAGAGGCCAGATGTGGTCTGTAGTCAGCCACTATCTGGCCAGATGTGGTCTGTAGTCAGCCGCTATCTGGCCCACAGCCAGGCTCTGATCAGGCCCACTTGACCAAACACTACTGGAACTGTGCTCTGATCAGGTCTAGAGCAGTGCTATTCAAATGGAGGTGTATGACCCCGCACTCCTGTAAAGATGTTCCTATCCCTTTAAGCAGCAGGGAACAGAAACAGCAGCAGATGGCAGCACTAGCTGTCTGCTGCAAGGGATGGGGTGATTTTTTTTTTGTCTTCCCAGGGTCTTGCCAGCTTTTGCAGATGTGGGGGGGGGGGGGGGGGTTGAGGGCTGCCAGGGCATGTAAAAAATGAATGTTTTGGTGTGATTTAGGCTTGAATTGCACCTAAAACTTTCATTCTTCCATGCCCTGCGGGGTCTTGCAAACCAATCCTCAGGCTTCCCCAAGGCTCCCCAGACTCCTGACCAAGCTGGCAGGACCACTGGGGAGACAAAATAATCCTCTCAGCAAAGACTTAGAAAGAGAGTAAATCTCTCCCTTTTGAAGACCACTGGGATAGAGGGTGTTATGAAGTCATAAAAAAAACACTCCCGCGTTTTCCAAAAACAAGAAGTAACTTTTATGCTGTCTGAAAGCCTTGGTGCTTGGCAGGTGAGGGGGAGGGGAATGCAGATCCATTTGAGTATATGCTTTATTTCTGTGAAGTGTGTTGGTGCTAGGAGAAATCATAGAAATTTGAGCCTATTCATTCTCACTTATCATTCATCTAGGTTCCATTTATTTATTTAAATTTTATATTTAAATTTTTCTGGCCCTTGACACCATGCCATGTATTTAATGTGGCTGAAAGGTTTGGAGGCCGTGAATTTACACCATTAGTTATAGTTTCTGCTTCAAGTTACTGTCAGTTATAACAGTTACAGATATTAAGTGTAACAACTACAATTGACAATACTATAGGTGTTGTTACCATTTTTCCAGACAGAAAAACACTGTATCGAATTCAGAACACCACACTTTAAGGCAGTTATCTTCAAAGTTGAGTGGCTCCAGAAGAGAATGACTAGAAAGACTATGTTGTATGAGGAAATTGGTAAAGGCTTCTTTCACTGGATCCTATTCTTCATATCAGTCTGATTATCCAAACATGGAGGTTCTCAAGTCTGCATCAGCAAAATAGCCAGTGAAGACATGAAAAGCCATATTGCAGTGCCTAGGAATTTCCAAGTAGAAAAACATTCCCTTCCCCTGATGAGACCCCTGGAAGCTTCCCCAGATAGGATACACTAGCAGCCATTTTGGCACCATTGTTCCTCTGGGTGCAGGGCACAATAGGATTGGGCTATCCTTCTCCAAGGGGTATGACTAAGAAAAATAGTTTAAATTATATGATAAAGAGGAAAATTCTTATGTGGGCTATCATTCAACACATATAGCTTAAAAGCTCAAGCTCAAAGGTAAGAACACTTCCCAGCATTTAAACCCAAATTTTGTGAGGCTTTCTCAAGGAACTAAAAATTGTGCCACCACATAAAAACTCATGGTCTTCCTCCCTACTAACTGAAATAACTGAAATTCTTGCTCCCTACTTACTGAACTTCTCCATTTTTTAAAGGCACCCATTCCCTGTACCTGGTCCTTTGTGAATTTTAGAATCTTGATTAGAATCTTAGAATCTTGAACATCAGTGTCCAAGTCTGACTAACCCTACAATCCAGAGTAAGTACAGGAGCACATAAGAGACATTATGTGCACCCATAGTTACTGCACTACCTAGTGAAAATCTATGGGAAATTCATATTGCAATCCAGAGTAAATTGTTCTTACACCGGAGCAAGGACTCCCTGTAGTTACTCTGGATTGCACCCTAAGGCTGCAATCCTAAAGACACTTTCCTGAGAGTAAGACCCATTGAACATAATGGGGCTTACTTATGAGTAGACATGGTTAGGATTGTGCTCAAAATCTGAGTGTTTTCTCTTTCCTATTCATATTATTACAGTATTTATATACCGGTATTTCAATGGCCTATCTATAAATCCATGTTGAATAATATTGTTCCTTTGCCAAGACTTGCATCTGGTCAAAGCTGATCCAATGTCCTGCACTTAGGAAATGCTTAACTAATGTTGACTTCTCAAACTTGACCCAGAATGCAAAATATTCGATGTTCCTTGACTCCGGTGTTAACCAACTTCTTTGTGGTGCTGATAAAATCTTGCCACTTAGACACTGAATTCTATAGACATCTAGGGTTTTCCATGGCTGTCTGGGGGTCTTTTAACAAAGCACAGATGTTGCTGGATTTTTATGGAGGTCTGAAGGGATACTCAACATCCGTCCCATCTCAGAATCTTACTACTACGATCCGTTACACCTTGGATGTAAGGTAAAACAATCCTGTGGCCCCTTTGATCTTCCACCCGAGGAACACTGTCCTTCCTGGGAGCCAGAGCCCTATTAAACATTCCTTGGGGGTATCCATTTTGTTCCAATACTTTCTTTACACAGTCCTAAGAACAAAAAGTCCACCCATAGTTTCACCTGCTGCCCATCCTTCCCCCGCCCCCAAAAGCTTCCCTCTTGCATTCTCCAGATCCCTGGGTTGCCAAGTTTGGCTGGAGCAAACCTATCTGACAGCGGGCTTGCCCTGGTATCCTCCATTTGTTCAGTGGTGCAAACACACTTTATACCATGTTTACAACACCCCCAAGCTGGCACAAGGGATTTATGTCAGCCCAGCAGTGTTTTAGGATTGCGCCCTAAGGCTCTAAACAAGTAGTAATCAGGAAGAAATGCAAAAACTGCTTCTTTCTGGATCTTCATGACACTTGCTGAATCAATCAATCTATCTATCTATCTATCTATCAATAAATAAAACTGAAGTCACCTACTGACTGACTCACTCATCAACGGCCAGCCAAAGCTGCTGGGCCTAGAAGAGTGAATTTTGGGGAGGGTGTTCCTTCCATTATGGTGGCATCAAGTAAGAACCAGTTTGCTGAAATTCCAACTGGAAGGGGGTGAAATGGGGCACAACGTGTTTTCCTCCCTGTATAGTGGTGCCTCACATAGCAAGTTTAATTCATTCCGGAAGCATGCTTGTTATGTGAAGCACTCTTTATGTGAAGCAAATTTTCCCATAGGAAATAATGGAAACTCAAACAATTGGTTCCACAACCCAAAAAATAATCATATAGAAATATTAACTGTATGTAAAAATGATGACAAAACATTGTAATTGCAGTCTACTTAGACTACAATCCTAAAGACACTTTCCTGGGAGTAAGACCCATTTAACACAATGGGACTTAGGGTGCAATCCTAACCATGTCTACTCAAAAGTAAGTCCCATTGTGTTCAATGGGTCTTACTTCCAGGAAAGTGTCTTTAGGATTGCAGCCTGACTTCTGCATAGACATGGTTAGGAGACACAGACACACAAAGACACGGTCACCTGCCCCAGAGGCGGGGGGGGGGGGGAGTGGAGAAGCGGCAAGCAGGCAGGGCAGTGATGAGGAGGCAGACAAGGGGAGGCAGGAGGTGGGGGAGGAGACCCTGTAGGTGAGTGGCGGCAGGCACATGTGCCATCCAGGAAGTCCCCGGCATGCGCACCATCCACTCGCCCGGCGGGGAGGCAGGCCCCAGTGAAAGTGACCTGGCCTTGCCCCCAACGAGTGTGCTTCCAATAACGAACCCCGCTGGGGCGCCAGAGGGGCTTGTTATTCAAAGCACACTCATGAGGCAGAATACTGGGGAAATTTTACCACACTATGTGAATCACTTGTTATGAGGGACATTTGTTATGCAAGGTACCACTGTACCACTTACAAAGGCTGGTGGTTCTCAGGTCGTCATACAGTGTGTTGTCATGCCAGCACTGTTTAGTTGACCTTTTGGTCATTTGCCACTGACTTCCAACTGCAGGCCCAACTGTGCTATGGTGTTGCTGTTAGCAAGCAGAACATAGCCATGGAGATGGAGCCATATCACTGGAGATGAGCTACTTGCATCTTATCAGTGACTGAAGCAATGCCACATAGCTGCCGGATGTCATTGTTGTGGATGTGTTCAAAGCAAATGACAACACTGATCCACCGCAGCATCTTCATCTTCATGGTTCCAATGCAACATTCAGTTTCTTTCGTCGCTGGCCAGCATTCAGCCCCATAAAGTGCAACTGGCCAGTTGACCTTTGATTTAAGATGGTCATTGATCTTCTTAGGTTAAAATTGTGACCACATTTCTAAAAATCTCAGTTTTCCTTTCTTTAGTTTTCCAACCCCACACAATTACAGAAAAAAATAAACCTATTTTAAAAATACAAATAACACTTTCTATTAGCTGGTACAGCATTATTAGCTAAAAAGTAAGTTCTGATTGAGAAAAGTTCCTGTTAAAACATTGTTTCTGCTTTGAAAGAGCAAGGCATCACCCTTGCAGGCTTCCTCCTATTTACATCTGCTACATGGGAATAACATTGGTGATCTACCTTTATCAAGTTATGTGTTTACAAAGCATTTCAGTATACAGTACGCAGTACAGTGGTGCCTTGGTTTATGAGCATAATTCTTTCCAGAAGCATGCTTGTAATCCAAAATGCTTGTACTCCAAAGCAGATTTTCCCATAAGAAATAAAGGAAACTCAGACAATTGGTTCCACAGTCCAAAAACATACAAAACATTGTAATATAATACAAAACAGCATAATAAAGAAAATGCTGTTTAAAAAGCTTAATGGCTGGTGTGAGGGAGATGAGAGAGGAGATTTCTTTTGTAGGACAACTTTCACTATCCCTAACGCACTGCTATCCATTGGCTCAAGGGAATCTGTCTTTTCATGCAACTTTAACATTCCCATGTTGCTAATAAAGAACATTGATAAGGCACAACTTCCACACTGCCACACACAGATCTCACACTCACATATCCCATATACATGCCTAGCTCCAGCTGCTCCCCCCAGATACCCCCTGTGAGTTCCCTGACCATAGAAGACTGTTCCAAACTTTTCCGAGGACCCCACTCTAGCTCAGGCTACCCGTCCTACATGAGTTAAAATTTCTGTTAAAACTTTGCTCTTACACCAAAGTCACTCTTAAACCAAAGTATCACTGTAATTCATAAAACACAGTAAGCACAATATAAATACAAGATTTGATACTTGGTTTCCATATACTGCAAGTGATTGTTCAAATCATTCAACAAAACTGTAAAAATTCTGGATTATCTCAAATGGCACCTAGATTTTAATTTTTGATTTGTTAAGTTCTTTATGAATGCGATGTTTCCCTAAAAGTAACATGACATAATTACTAACTGAAGTGCCTGTGCATATACAAAAGCAGTCCTGAATCCTCCCACATGTATAATCACCACAGGCGATCTACATACTGCGTCTCCCTGTGATCAAAGTACTTTTTATAGAAAAATCATTAATGTAGTAGTTCCCAACTAAAGCAGCAAAAGAAAATGAAATGCTTGCTGCTTTTTTTGCACAAACACTTTATGAATTACTAGCGAAAAGCATACCCATGTTGCGGGAGTAACATTTCCACATATGTTATCCCCCCATGGCGCATCAACACCCCATGCGCAACTACCCCCATGCACAACTTCCCCCCAGGCGCAACATCCCCTATGCACAACTTTCCCCATGTGCAACTTCTCCTCAGTGCAACTTCCCCCATGCGCAACTTCCTCACCAGTGCAACCTCTTCCTCTGAACAACACCCCCCCCCAGTGCACCGAGCACCAAATTGGCTGGATGTTATTCAATCTCCCATGTTAAGAATAGGACAAAAACTCATTGCACCCCTTTTTAGGCCCTGAAGGGTTAAATTTCTGCACATGGGTTCTAGGTGGGAGTTCAGGTGACAGAAGGAACTCCCTCCCAGAATTCCCTGCTTCTAGGCCCAGCAGTTGGGGCGGAATGTTGATGAGTCATCAATTCTCCAATGCAAAGTATAGGGAGGAAAGTGCGTTGCGCCCCTTTTCACCCCCTTCCGGTTGGGATTTCCGAAAACCAGTTCTTAGTGCACCGCTCAGTCACGGAAGGAACACCCACCCCAAATTTCGCGCTTCTAGGCCCAGCAGTTTTGGCAGGGCGTCGATGAGTCAGTGAGTGAGTGAGTCATTCAGTGAGTGACTTTTCTCTTTTATATATATAGACTACATGACTTTCCTCATGAACCACCAAACCTGTGCTTCAAAAGTTGCAAGAGTGAATTATTGGAATGTAATTCACATTAAATTCCATAATGTATGGAATATGAAAAGCTGTACATATGTGAAAAGCTTACATATGTGAAAAAGCTGTAGTCAATAAAAAATTTAAAGCCCAGCCTATTTTCCATACACCTTAAAAACCTATCATTTTCAGTTTCTTCCATATTATTGATTATTGAGCTGGCCCTATTTTCATTCCTCAGGTTCACAGTGCATTTGGCTTGCCCCAAAGTGGATCTACATAAAATAATGGAGCAGGTGCAGTGGAGGCGAAAGCCAGCAGTAAAGCAATTCAGACGACTGCCAAATCCAGCATCACCAAAGAACAGATTGCATGAAATAAAAACGGACTGTCACCTGCATGCTCATTAGAAATAGATGCATTTAGGAAGGTTAGAACATGTTACCACCTGTCATGAGTTGAATACACCTGTAATGCCTTTACTGTACATACTTGTAGAACTATCTTTAGCAATTCAAGTTTTAGCAACTCAAAACTATCTCTAGCAACTACTATACTTAAAAAAGACAACTTGGATACAGATTTTCATTTATCAAGGGGTTGTTGAGTTCTCAGCACAATTAACTGGGAGTATGTCAACAACCATCTGGGCTGTCAACAACCAGCTAGGTGGTCCTCTAGCCTTCCCACTTTCTCCTGCACAACCCCTATCCGTGTAATCTTGTGATAATCCCTTTGGTACATATGCTTCTGCTATAGCAAGCTGCCTAGATACATAGTTCCTCTCCAGTGACTTGCCTTGAGGGCCCAAGGCTACAGTTTTTTGGCTGCACACCTTACCAGTATGCCAAATCCTACACAGAAAGGCTGCCCAACAACATACTATATAGTCAGCACTGCTTAAACCCAGTGGTATCAAGCCACATCCAAGATGCAATCCAATGCCCACCGTCCTGGGAATTACCCACACTGAATTCAGTCAGGCTTACTTCTGTGCAGACATGTGCAGCATTTGGGCTGTCAGGTGCACTCCTCTGCACCCCTTCTTGGGAGTAAGCTACTTTGGGCTTAGTAGGCTTACTTCTGAGTAGACAAACATAACATCGAGCTGTCGGCCTGCTGTTGTCTGCATATATAGTAAGCATATATAAGATTGGGTTGTCAGGCTGGAATCCTCTCTTGGGAGTAAGCCTCACTGGGCTTAGTAGGCTTACTTCCAAGTAGACAGGCATAAGATTGGGGTGTCAACCTGCTGTTGTCTGCAGCTGGCTGCAAACTCCACTGGATTTAGTAGGCTTACTTCGGAGTAAACATACACAAGATTGTGCTGTCAGGCTGCAGTTCTGTGCATGCTTTCTTGGGAATAAACCCCATTGGATTCAGTAGGCTTACTTCTGAGTAACACACATAAGATTGTGCTGTGAGGCCATAGTGTTGTGCATCCTTTCCTAGGTGTAAGCCTTAGTGGGCTTACTTGCGAGTAGGCATGCGAAGGATGTGGCTGTCAGACCCTGACTGCCGGACCCCCCACCGGGCTGCTTCCCCTGGAGAAAAGTGCTGGTGCTCCCACCGCCTCTCAGACTCACCCTGCTGGACGTCCCCGTTGGCGCCCCCGGGGAGGGGGACGCTGAGGAGGCGCTCGGGCTCCGGGAGGCACCGGCGGCAGAAGGAGTGCAGGCAGGGCAGGAGCTTGGGCTCGGCCTCGCGGCTCTGCAGGCTCTGCGCGCACACCGCACAGGTGTCCAGCAGCGACAGAGGGCCCGGAGCCGCGCTCGAGAGGGCGGGCGGAGCAGGGCTGGGGCCCAGCGGGGTCGGCCCAGAGGCTGAGACCGAGGCCGGGCCCGCGCCCCCCACTGCCGCCTCCGCCTCTCCCGGGCCCTTCTCCGCAGCCGCAGCCGCCGGGCTCTCCCGCTCCTTCTCCCTCTCCTCAGGCGGGGCGGCGGAGGGGGGCGGCGGGGACGGGGAGGCCGCCGCTGCCGCTGAGGGGACCACGGCCGCCGCCGCCACAGCAGCCGCCGCCGCCACGGGCTCGGGGCCACCCCCGGCCTGCCCGGCCTCCGCGGCTCCCTCCCCGCCGCCGCCGCCTCCTCCTCCTCCTTTGTTTTCCGCCATATTTCCTCCTTTGAACCCGACTCCCCGCTTCACTCACGCAGCACCAACGCGCATGCGCCCGCACGCACGGCAGCGGTTGGGCGCGCGCGCCTCCGACACACAAACACACACACAACTGGCTCGAGGAGGAGGGGTGGGGCGTGCGCGCCAGGGAGGCAGGGAGGGAGCGCGCTAGGCCGTTGCGGGCGCGCGCCGGGCGGAGGCGAGGGTTAGGTAGAAGAGCTGCGCATGCGCAGGAAGGGGCGGGTTCATCCTGGAAGGCTCCACAGCTCTGGAGGCTTCGAGGCAGTCGCGGGAAAGAGGAGCCCGTGAGGGGAGGGAGGAAGACGCCTGAACTCTGGGGGTTTCTCAAGCCTCGGAAGTAAGCCCCACTGTAGTCTACGGACCTTACTCTCAGGTAAGCGGCCTCAGGGCCCATCCCAGCCCATGCAGGTCTACTCGGAAGTAAGCCCCACTGTCGTCTATGGACCTTACTCTCAGGTAAGCGGCCTCAGGGCCCATCACACCACATGCAGGTCTACTCAGAAGTAAGCCTCACTGTCGTCTATGGACCTTACTCTCAGGTAAGCAGCCTCAGGGCCCATCACACCCCATGCAGGTCTACTCGGAAGTCCCACTGTCTATGGACCTTACTCTCAGGTAAGCAGCCTCAGGCCCCAGCCCAGCCCATGCAGGTCTACTCGGAAGTAAGCCCCACTGTAGTCTACGGACCTTACTCTCAGGTAAGCAGCCGCAGGGCCCATCCAACCCCATGCAGATCTACTCAGAAGTAAGCCCCACTGTAGTCTACGGACCTTACGCCCAGGAAAGTGTGGTTAGGATTGCAACCTCAGCCTCTTGCCTGTAGGTCCCTCCGTCTTGCTTAGGCAGGCTTAAAAAGGTCTGAATGAAAAACCAAGTTAAAACAAGAAATATCAACCTTCGTGTGCATCAGCTGTGAAAACGGCTTATTTAAAGAAATAGATTCACAATATAGCTGCCTGTATGAGGCCATTGCTTAAATAAATGTTGAGGCCACATTTGGAGTATTGTGTCCTGGTCTGGTTTCCAATCTCAGGAAGGACAAAGTGGAACTAGAAACGGCACAGGAAAAAGCAACCCAAATTATTTCTCTCCTTGGGCACCTCCCTTATGAGGAAAGACAGTATTTGGGGCTCTTCAGTCCAGGACATGATTTTAGCTGCATCCTGAAGTGCACTTGGGCTAGCCTATAATTCCAAGATTTCTATCACCAGAAAGGCTTGGGCTGGATTAGGCTGCTCCAAGACAGATGGACCTGGGCCAGCCTAGCTGTGCCAGCCCAGGCAGTTCAGGAGAGGCATGTTGAGCATAGCCTAGAACAGTGCAGTTACTCTGTATACAGAGCCTGTTTCCAGGGCAGACATGCCCTCTTCCAGCTCCTCAGAGTTAAACCACCTCAGGAGTCCATGATAAGTCAGAGTAAGAGATGGCAAAAACATTTTGAGTCCTACGCCAACCCACCTCTCAACCTGCAAAAGTACACCACTCTACCTCAGGATATGGCACACAGCTATACCAGCCCAGTGAGCATGCTGTCCTCATACTGCTGCCTCTTCAGGAGCAGTTAGGCCAGCCAGAGGCCTTCTAGCCCTGTGGATTTAGCCTGTCAGCTCAGAATATGCCCTGTTTAGGACAGCTTAGGCCTATATCCTAAAGTGAAATTAAGCCCCTTGCTCTGGAGCAGTTAAGATGACTTTCCATAAGATAACACTAGAGGGTAACATAACTGCATGGACTCGTAACTGCTATGGATTTTGCCCTTAGTTGGGCAATTTTTCTGGCCTAAAGTCAGGATTGCATTGCCTTTCATTATTCAGTCCAGAGACATGACTGAGAAATATGAACTTGTATATTGTGATGTATAAGGCGAAGTTGTTTTCCTTTTCTCCATGAAACATACACTCAGATTGTGTGGTGGGAGAGTTACCCAGTAGCTAATTAGTCTTTCAAAGCAACAAACATGGGTTTAGACAAACTTTGGAAGATAAGAGTGGCCTGGCATGTTGTAGTAGTCCATACGATCACCAAGAATCAGACAAGACTTAACAACAGAATGACAGTTAGCACTAGGCATAGCCCTATATGATCATCTTGGTTACAGATAAGGCATTCTTAACACAGATGAGAAGTCTTGTTTGTGAATTCTTTTCCACTCCCATTGTGTTATGGCCATGAATAGTCTTTCCCTCTGCTGAAAATCTAGATTAGAAAAACCTGCAGGGAGATCTACAGATAGCACTCACAATCAATATATACATGGTCCAGCATCTAATAGGGCTGATCACACATTTCTGCATAGCAGATCCAGATGCCTCGTCTAAAACCAGCAACTGCTTATCTTGTTGCATTTCCCAAGTTTTGCATGGTCAGGTGAACAAAGTGCATACAGTCCTAGCATTCTCAAGTCTCTGTTAAGCTCTTCTATGCTTTCTAGCTAATGTATTTACAACAGTGGTACTCAGGTGTTTTAGCCTGGGAACCTTTTTCAGACTTAAAAAATCTGTCTGGGACCCCCTGTCAAATTTACTGGAATGTGATGCCAGAGCTCTGCCATGTCTGCTTGGAAATCTGTCTATCTACAGTATTTATATACCGCTTTTCAACTAAAAAGTTCACAAAGTGGTTTACAAAGAAAATGGAAAAATAATAATAGCTAATTAGTCCCATTGTGTTCAGTGAGACTCACCCTACAATCCAGAGTAACTACGGGTGCACGTAAGAGACATTATGTGCACCCGTAGTTACTGCAAAACCTAGTGAAAACCTATGGGAAATTCATATTGCAATCCAGAGTAAGTTGTTCTTACACCGGAGCAAGGACTCCCTGTAGTTGCTCTGGATTGCATCCTTAGGCTGCAATCCTAAAGACACTTTCCTGGGAGTAAGACCCACTAAAAACAATGGGACTTCCTTTTGAGTAGATATGGTTAAGATTGTGCTCTTACTCCCAGAAAAGCCCAGTGCCAGATTCCAACATGGCAGATCCCACTCTCTTGCAACTCTGCTGGCCTGAGGTCATAACCCCCAAGAGGGACCAGCTTTGAGTACCACAACAGTCTTCTGTAGATAGTAGAATCAGCGATAAAGAGATGTCATCATCCTTGATATAAAGACGCTAACAAAGAACGTTAGTAAAATCAAAGCTATCAGTGTAGAAAGAACAGACTATTTACTTGTTATTTAGTGGTGAGTGGATGAAGTCTTCCAAAGCTGACAGTGTTACACAATCAGATGAAACAATGATGCTGAAAAGCATTCAGGTGGCAACAAAGACCAGATGCGGAAACACCACTAATATCACTATATAACAAGTTGGCATCACCTACAATGGAGTAGGTGTTGTTAAATTCTGCAATCACTGCTTTGAAACTGATGTTTCAAAGTGATGTTAATAGTGATGTGTAGCCTTTTGCCACTTTTGCCTTTTGCCACTTTTTGATCTTCAGTAAAGCTGGAAGAAATTCACAAATACAGTCCTCAACCTGGCAGATCTCTTAGAATTTGTGGCAATATTTCACCTTAACACAAGATGAAAAGATGAATCAAAATGAACATCTTTTTTATGTTCAAAAAGATGACATTTTCCCACCTGAGAGGGTGGGAGGTGTGGTCTTCAGGTAGAGCTGAAGTCTATGAAAAACACTAAGCAGCTGATCTGGTTGAAAATTGGATGGATTCAGAGGACCATAGCTGGCACGCTATGCTACAGGAATGTGGAGTCAACTTCCAAAAAAAAAAGAAAATGAAGATTAACAGATTCCCCAATCTGAAGATGCTCCTGCTGGAAGCAGAGATTATTACCATATCATGAAGGATTTTATTTGCTCTAATTGTCATAGAAAAAAATATTGTAAAATTCACTTAAATAAAAGATGAATTTAGTATTGCCTGCCTATGTCTGAAAGATTGTGGTGATTCTGACCTTGAACCTGAAAGATTCTCATGAGGTGTGAGAAATGTGGTATACAAGTAGTTATTAATTACTGGTATCCCGCACTTTCTGACCATTTTCTGATGATTCCACTATTCATCACCTTTCAATTAGACCGGGAACTCATTCATTCAACACTTCTTTCACTCTTTCAGCCTTTTTCTGGTAGTGTCAAGCCTAATATTTTCCCTGATGTTGATTTGCATTTGACATGGTGATCAAACTGTTTTTGGCATTTCCTTATGACTTTCTTCAGTAAATAACCGTGATTCAAATACATAAGATATTCGTTGCCCACAAATGCCTTTATTTATTTTAGTATAACTTGGTAAGTATTTTGGCTATGTGTTAATAAATAGGTGCTATTTAGGCTTTTGCAAGTGATATTTATATCTTTTTTGGGTGGCAATTTTACATTCGCAAGCAGAAAGAGATTGGGTTCCACTTTTCCATGGTTTTCACTTTTGGATGGTGCTCTTAACTCATCCAATAAGTTGGGGCTGCCTGTACTGTATTTATGTCTGCATTACAAAAAGCTGAAAACAGTTTATTATAAAAAGCGTACCCACGTTGCGGGAGTAACATTTCCCCATACGACATCCCCCCCACGGCGCATTAACACCCCATGCTCAATTTCCCCCATGTGTATCATCCCCCATGTGCCTGAACTCATATGCAACATCACCCATGCGCATCATTCCCCCATGCGCAACTTCCCCCCATGCAAAAACTAAGATTTTTCTTCTGATGCCTTCAGGAGAGTCCATGTTGCCAAGAGAAAAGTATTGTGACCTTTAAATGCTGAGTAAGTTTAGGCTAATTGGCTGACATGCCATACCTTATCTGAGATTCAAACAACTGTGTAACAAGATTCCCTGGCAGAATTCATACTTCCCCAAGGGTAGTTTATATGTGGGAGATGCTCCTCTGAGGCAGATCTGCAACACAAAATATCTTCTTATTGCAATGATGGGGTGTTATATCAGTTTCAGACTTTATAATCTTCAATTTTTTCTATAATTGATGCTGAATAAGGCCCCTGTAATAAACTATAGAGAAAATGTTTAAGAAGTGGAAGATATCTAAGAAACATACAATGAACCAATGAGATCTCTTTAAAAACATTATTGTCTATATAGATAGAATTGAAAAGTCACTGACTGATTGACTGACTCATTGATTGATTCATCAATGCCCAGCCAAAACCACCAGATCATTAAAGCATGAAATTTGGGGAGGGTATCTCTGCAAAAGTGGTAGCCTACTGAAAAGAAGAGTGAAGTCTGTATATGACTTGACTTTGTTTTTAAGAATAGTCATGCCAGAGTTTTTCCTCAAACTCCCTCTGAATTTAAGTACTAGACTTTCCTACTATGCTTGGATCTTGCTCAGCTTTTTGTCAGCAAGTTTGGGAGTTAATATCTCAGAGCACAGTAGATATAGTGTCTCAAGCCAAAAGCCACAAGGAAGAGACCAATGGTGTTTTAGTAGTTAGATATCAGGTAGCAATACCATATTTACATTGGATTATCAGCAAAGCACAAAATAGTGGACAGGAAATAAGGCAGATAAAAGAAGCACTAGGACAGGAAGAATTGATACATAAGACTCTGAAGTAGAAGTTAACAGACAAAAGGCTAGTTCTTTACTATGACTCTAAGGCCCACCCACTGAAGTCAGATGCTGGGGGGTAAATGGAGATACACTTTTAGAAATCAGGAATAAGTTGCCTCCGAAAACATATTGTATGTATTTAGCAGAGGGCTTTTGCAGTACTGTCAACAGTCCTTTCACATTTACGTATACGTGCACATACCCATTTGTTTACACAGGTGTAGCCTAATTATATGCAATTTATAACGTGTATTAGGTGCAGCCCAAAGTGTATTAGGTGCAGCCCAATTATATACAATTTTGTCTCAAAGTGACCAGGGTTGGCTCTTAAAAAGTGAGAGATAAACTTCCCTTAAGTAGCAGTTAATGTTTTGGAGGCAGCCTGCTTACCATGACAATGTGGCAGGCAATTAAGCTTGTCTTAGAAAAGTTCATGCACTTTTAGTTTCTTTTCACACTCCAACTTTAGGACTCCTGGACTTTTAACAAGTGTGTAGAGGAGGGAATTTCAGCGGGTGCACCTTTTCATCTCACAGATCACAAGCTGCACCTGCTGAAATTCCCTCTTCTACACACTTGTTAAAAGTCCAGGAGCCCTAGTTGGAGACCCCTGACCTAAGTGATAATCACTTGTGAATTGCTCTGAGCTGAAACTGCTTGCACATGCTTGTAAATTGCAGGAGACACTTGGCAGCCACTTGGAACTTGATTCAACTTGATTATTATAATTGCCTGACTAGTTACCATTGTAACTAATTGCCTTTGTATAACGTGTAAATAGTTAAATCATGCTGGTTCTTAGAACCAAATGTCAGGAATGGGGAAGTTCAACCTGTATACAGTTAATTTCAGAAACCCAAGAGATTTTGGGGAGGGAATCCTTTTTTATTACTTTGATTTAGGCCGCAAACCAAAACACACTTTCCTGGGAGTGGAAAGCATTGGGCCAGGCGCGCCCAGGGCCCAGTGCATATACCCGGAGTTCCGGGCATGCATGCTGGGCCCCAACACCATCAGTTTGTTTTGCTCCAAAGAGGAGCACCCTGCTCCTCTTTGGAACAGAGCCGAATGAGTGCACTGGTGCCCAGTGTGCATACCCAGAACGCTGGGCATGTGCACTGGTTCAGATCACTGGTCTGGGAGCACTGTGGCTATGTGCTAGCTGAGAGGGCTCCAAGTGCTCTTTGCAGCATGCATGTAATAGGTTCACCACCACTGACTTAGACATAAACATGTAATGAAGTGCTTCCTATGTAGGATTTATCTGATTGAGGACAGCCCTATCAGTGCAAGGCAGAGTAACTCTATACATCCTGGAACAAACTAAAGACAGATTTAAATTAACCAGGTTCTTTTATGATTTGGGAGACTGAAATGTTATGCTTTCGATTGGCTCACCCAGCGGTAGAAGAACTCATCTAGTGGAGGGTGTGAACAAAATCTTTTAGTTAGGCTTTTTAGTTAGGCCCAGTCACTCTTGTATGTCCAATTTGTACCAAAGTCAGTATATATATGGTGAACATGCAAGTTGATGGTGTCAAAATGGAGAGACTGCTCAAGCTGCCTCAAGCCAGCATCGTTCAGGGGCCTCAAATAAAGGAAAGAAAAAAACATTTTTCTTTTCACGAAGGAAGAACATAGCCAATTTTTCCCAGAAAAAAACAATGTAGCATAGAGGCAAGGACAAAATAAGCATTAAAGGTCATGGAAATGCATAAGGGTGGAAAATTTTCTTCCCTTTACTAGAGGACTTGTCCAGATTCTTTGGTTCTCAAATCATCTGCATGCCTTCAGATACTTGACTTATTGGTCAAGCCACCCTCAGGATTCTAGAATGTATTTCTAGTCTTACAAGGTGTAACACATGCACAGCCATCTGCGTAGTATCCTGTATATTTAAAAAGTGTGGTTGGAAGCTTGAGAGTGGGAGCATTAGTCTTAAGAGGGCTAAATCCAGATCTGATGACGCAAGCAGTGCAGATGGAGAATTAAAATTCCTCAAGCCCTTAAGAAAGCTCTGGAAAAGGAACTGTGAAAAGATGGCTTGTCACTGATTAGGTGTTAAGCTGCTAATGGGACTAAGTGGATTTTAATGGATGAAATAGATAGGTCACCACCTTTTAGGTGTAACAGATCAGCAAGGATCCTGGGAACAAGGGCAAGCAAGCCATCCATAAGCACTTCAACTTGTCTTCCTTTGTTCCCATTTTTTCACTTTCTCTGATACCCAGGATTTATAGCTATCTTCCAAAGCTTTTGGAAGACTTTTTCTGCAAAGAGGTACCTCATGCATGGAATATTGGTACTTTCTCAATGCTTACTCCATTGAGAAAGTCTTTCCCAAACCTGCTCAGCAATTACTTTTTCTTTGCCTAGGACAGCCTGTTAAGACCAAATAAGCATGGCAACCTCTAGTTCATATGTAGAGGATGACTAACGTGTTAGTTTATGAGTATCCCAAGTTAGGTCACTATATAGGCCTAATCCTATCCAACTTTCCACCACCAGTGCAGCTGCAAAGAAGCCTTGAATTAAGAAAAAAAATGTTCCAGCACCTTGAGGAGAGGAGACCTGTGACAGCCTCCCCATCACAGGACCAAGTGCATGCCTCCTGGACACAGCTGCACTGACTTTGGAATTTATTTAGCATATGGCAAATACATGGACTTGTGATAAATCAAATCTTAATGTCTACTACACGCATCAATTCAAGAATATGTTGAAAAAAATCACATTAGGTCAGTGTAAGCTCTCGATAGATACAATGTGATGAATATTGGAATGAATGGCATTGGAAAATTGGATGTGCATGTGCATTGTTTCTTCCAGGACTGATTGCAGTAAGAGGGATTTGTTAACAACTTCTGACCATGCCAGGAAGTTAGGATAATGACTGTTCTCAACTTTACAATAATTCTGAACTGCAGAAACCAAAGAGAAACATGCAAATGGTTTCCTACTTAGTTGACTACTCCAGCAGTTATCTGGGACTTGAGTCCAAAATGTTTGTGCAAAATGCACAAATTATGATTACGTTTGGCCTCAACCAAGACTGTTACCCCACACCTTATTGCATCTCCCCTCTCAAATTCAATTTCATAAGTGCTCTAATACACATGAAAACTTGCATTTGCTTAATAATTGTTAGCAGCAAAAATTTTTTTCCACAACTGTATTTATTTAAGACTTTAAAAACCCTCTCTCCTAAAAAACCCACTTCATTCATGCAAAAAAAAAACACACAGAGAAAGTAGCATAATTTAACATTTTTGAGAGAATAGGTTATATTCCCATAAGTTTCTTTCTTAAAGTCCAAAGAACAACACAGAAGATGGATTTTTCATATCATAAGACATAGAAATTGGACTCGATAGCCATGTGTAGACTTCAGGTAGTTTTCCATGTTTTGTAGTCTGGGTCAAGTATCAGAAGTCCTGTTGGATGTTTTCTTTATTTGCCTCTCCATGCTGCTGCTTAATTTGAGAAATTTCATTTTCCAGCTGTACAATAGTTCGTTCAATCTCATAGTTTTTACTAACCAGGGACACCCAGCTGGAAAGAAAACAAAACAATGCAGCTTAAATTACTATTAAAGGTTTCTTAGAGATGTAAAGCACTGAGCTGCACAGAATAATCCAACTTGTGCTACAAAACCCCACAAAAGGCCAATGAGGATGAGGCCTCAGCAGATAAATAATACGAGGCAGAACTGGCCTTGCAAAATCTGAGAGATCAGAGGAAGTGGATATTAGACTAATTAAAGTAATAGGAGTAGATAGTAGGGAAGCATGGTAGAACTCTAGCTGGGATTACATGAACAATATATAGGACAGAAGATGAGACAAGGAAGAGAGAATTTTAAGGTTTTATTATATGAATGCCAGACCACCTAAGAGAAAAAAACTGTGGAGCAGGTAATCAAGTATCTGAGAAGTCAATCATAAAATTTCTACTCTGGATACTCATTAATTCTTGTTTTCCCCCTCTCAGAATCTGCCTATACTCTTCTGTATGTCTCTAAAGTATTTTTTTAAAAAAATTAGAGACTTGCAAAATCATGAGTCAAGATGTGTTATGTGACTGGAAGGGATCGGTCAAGTAACTTAAGATACTGTTTCCTCTAAAAGAGTCCAGACAATCCAGTGTCGTATAATAGATTTGCCCTTCCACATGATTTGCCACATAAACTTTCCTTCTGCTACTTTCACCATACTATGAGTACTCTTCAAATCAACATTATTATACAAAAACATTACATGACCAATTCTTTGTCCAGGTACTTAAGAACCTCCAGTCACTCAAGCGCTCCTAAGCGCTCCAGAAAAATGTTTGACATTATACGGTTTTAAACGATAGGACCTGTCGGGGGATCACATACCACTTTGCATTATTCAGAGATACCTTTGTAATAAGACATGCAAAAGCCAATATAGTGGCTTATCTTCTGTATCCATCAACAGAGAAGTCCTACAGAAAACACAGTCCAAGAACAGAGTATGTTAAGGAAACTAATGCGAGACACTCACGTAGATTCCATCTCCCGAAGTTTAGCACCAGCTGTGAGCTGCATGTTCTTTCGCTGCCAGTTAAGATCCTGAATGTGTTTCCTAGAAGAAAAGGGTTTCACTGAATCACTGATAAGACATTTACTCTGCTGCCACAAAATCATGGTGGATCATAAACTTGTACAACCACATGCTTAGCCTTAAAACAATATTGTCAGTCATCCAAAAATGTTTTTGGAGTTAACAGAAGATTCTACAACATGAAATTTATAGACAGCCCAACAGAAGTCACAAATCAGTTTATCACATCTTGCCTGGTTTAAGTTTCAGCTTGTCTATCCACATCCAGTATATCATTGACTTTAGATGCTGGTTCTGTTTTAGTAATTACGTCAGATGTTATATTTGTAAGCTTACAGTTTTATGCAGACTTTAATGCTATTTATAAGCTGACATGAAAATTCCATAGGTGCAAATAGTTTGCTTTGAAATTTAATTAATAAAACTTGGTAGCAAATCATGGAAAGGAAAATACTAACATAATCCTGGGGGGAAAAGATGAGATAGGGTGGAGCAAGAGATAGAAAATTCACAAACACAGTGTGCCTACTGAAGTTGAAAAGGTATTCCTATTTTGCTTGGCAAGCCTATGTAATGTTCAAGTATTTCGATCATTCCATGATGGTTGCTAATGTTATATCTTCCAATAGGAAATGTAAAGACTTCTGAAGTAAACAACAGTGCTTATTTTATCCATAACAAGGGAAACCTCTATAGCGTCTGTAACTGTCGATTTCTATGTCACTGGTACCCATTTTCAAGGTTTCCCTAAAGTCTGAGAATGTCTATATCCAGTAAATGTGAGAAACAAGTGATACACAAATGTGTAAACATGACATATACATTCCTTTAAATTTGAAGAGGAAGAACTTGCCTCAAGCTCTGCAGTTCCTTTTGTGCTTGTTCAATCATATGAACTAGATGCCTGAAAACAAAAAAAAAAAACAAAGAGGTATGAAGTCTAATTCTCCAGGCAAACATAAATGACTTTCATTCACCAAACAAAGTGAGGCCTTTGGTTTAGCTCAATAATTTGTTATTCCATTTGTAAGTCTGCATTCAACAATGCAGCATTGTTGAACATTGACATAATGATGTTCTTTCAAACTGAACATCAATAATAACAAAGGAGGGTCAGCATCACCCCTCCTGGTGTCTTGTTAAGCTTAACGGTGATGCATGTACTGTAAGTATATACAATATAAACTTTCAATTTAAGTTCAAAAATCTGTTTCTTCTATACCTATTTTCATGTGAAGGGAAGACATGCAAAATATACTGTACAAATTGTGTCTTCTCCTTCCTGCAACAACTCATGCAACCTCATCTCAGGGACAATTTTTCATCAACTTGATTTGAGATGGGAAAGTCAGTTTGTACTTATTCCTCTGCACAAATACTACTTTGGATACAACTTATTTTCTCTCCGTTTTAACAAAAGCAAATCATGACAACTTTAAAATCTTGACTAAAATAAATAGCACTTTTGAAGTTCTTTGTGATCCTTAATCACAAAAGCCTAAAACTTCCTATGTTAAAAAAGCTTTTTATTGAGGCAGAGGTTGAGGAGTTATTGTTTTTAATGTTTTTAACTTATGTATGTTTTTAATGTTTTCAACTGTTTTACTGAACAATTATTAATAGTTTTATTGAATTTGTTTATTGTTAGCCGCATTGAGTTGGCTATGAACCAAGAAAGGTGGGATATAAATTTACTAAATAAATAAATATTCTTACAGTTTATCTTGCATCTTTTCCACTTAAATTTTTAAGGAGTGAATGGTATGTATACAAAAAGACTCTTTTCTGCAGGTCCCATGCAGCAGCAAAAATTTCATGCTTCATTCTCCATCATTCAGAAAAAAAGTCTTCAGGGTTAAAATACACTCTCATGCCCATTTTCATAAAGAGATTTGATAACTCAGGGGACCTCAACAAAGAAACAATAATGTAAATGTCAGACTTTGATGCAGGATGTTATCCTCTGTATTTTTTCAGAATTGAGGAACTTAAAGGAAAGATTTGGAGATCCAGGACTCAGTAGCAAGTATATGCTGAGAGTAGGGAGCACTGCCTTGTATAAGAAATGTGTAATATCTCAGTTATCTTTATCAGTTAATGTCTAAAGACATAAGAAATCTGGAAAGAATACGGCAAATTCTTCAGCTAAACTTTTAGCTAGTTCAATTAATCTGGGATTAGCTGAAGAAGGGCAAACTACTTACTCATTATATACTTTCCAGGCATTGCAACCATACTGAGACATCAACTCCAAATTTTCAATTCGAACTGCTTGATGTTCCAGCTGAGCCATTGAGTTATTAACACAATCCTGCCATGCTGTGATGTCATTCTTCTGTCCTGATGAAGGAGCAGGCAGCTCATACCTATAAAGCAAGCAACAGGAAAAAAGCCATTGCCCCTTAAGCAAGCTATAGAGTTCTGCAAATGTAAGAAGTTCACTGCATTGAGCACTTCTGCAAAAGATATGAATACAACAACACTGTCAGACAACCTGATCAGAGCTTAACACTATTTGAAATACTGTATTTACTTGAATCTAATGCATACTCTATCCTTATATCAAAATACCACATTTACTCAAATCCAATTAACCATAGAATCTAATGTGCTCCCTGATTTTGGAGACTAAATTCGGCTGAAAAGGTGAACATTAGATTTGAGTAAATACAGTACTTAGGAAGTTAATATTAGTTCAGTTGATTAGTATCAGACACATGTAGTCCTAACTGTACATGTATCACTCTGTATTTTCATTGTACAGTAGTAACTGTGTGATACAACTCAAATGTTTTTAAAAATAATGACTTTTGACTGTAAGCAGACCAGCAAATTTCTTAAAGGCACAAACCAATGCCTAACAGTTTATGAGAGTAGACTGCCATCATGAGGCAACACCTGGAATATCACTCATTACTGCTTGTTAGAAAGCACCAGCCTATATAAATAGCACAAACTTTAGAAAATGATGTCCCTAGTCTTACCTTTTCATACTTAGCAGTTCTATGGGCTGCCGGGCTGCTAGGCGTTCAAACTCATTTCGCATTATTTCCGTCTATGAATCAAAGTTAAGACTAATCAGACTCAGTGGCAATAAGACAACAAGCAGCAGCTGGATGCTGCAACAACCATCATTTAACAAACATCATTTAACAAACATACAAACAAAATAGGTCAGGTAAGGCAGCAGCTGGATGAAGCAGCCAGCAAGGCTGGTGGTCAGGAGAGTCAGAAGAGGCGCCCTTCAGTGCACCACCTCCATCAACCCACCACTCACAACAGCCACCTTAGGAGGACTTGTGAAGGAGCCACCTTAGCAGGACCTTGCTCTCCACAAGAGTCCTGACTGATTGCTCAATGGAGAAGGGGAGCACATGAACATACTCTGCAGCACAAAGGGTACTTTGTTTTAAAAGGCAAAATATGTCTGCTGTGGCACACAGTAGCAAGGACTACAGCAGTGTTTCTCAGACCTGTACTCCTCTGTACCACTTCACATGATAAGTACCACTGGAAGCAACTGGTGAGGAGTAACATCATGAGTAACTCCTTAAATTTGAAAATGACAAACAAGAAGAGGCTCAGTGTGGTGGACTTAGGGCTTTTCAGAGAATGGAAAACCATGTGTTGGTGCTCTGCCTGCAGAACTGAAAACCACTGTATGTTTTGTAGTGTACCTGGTCTCATGGCTTGGCAACAGTGTCCAATGAACACACTAGACACCATCTTAAGTGGCACTGGTGGTTCCCACACTACTGGATGAGAAACATGGGGCTGGAGACAAAGGCACCAGATATGCATGAAACAGCATCCTTGGTAGAGTGGAAGCCCAATCCTATGACTGCATATCCAGAAGTAAACCTCAAGAGAGTCAACAGGATTTACTCCCAAGAAAATGTAGATAGAATGGCAGCCTGTGTCCAAACCTTCGTGTGTCTACTCAGAAGTAAGTCCCATTAAAGTGTAGACAGAACGGCAGCCTGTGTCCAAACCTACATGTGTCTACTCAGAAGTAAGTCCCATTAAAGTCAATGGGGTTTACTCCCAGGAAAGTGTAGACAGAATGGCAGCCTGTGTCCAAACCTACGTGTGTCTACTCAGAAGTAAGTCCCATTAAAGTCAATGGGGTTTACTCCCAGGAAAGCGTAGACAGAATGGCAGCCTGTGTCCAATCCTACGTGTGTCTACTCAGAAGTATGTCCCATTAAAGTCAATGGGGCTTACTCCCAGGAAAGTGTAGACAGAATGGCAGCCTGTGTCCAATCCTACGTGTGTCTACTCAGAAGTATGTCCCATTAAAGTCAATGAGGCTTACTCCCAGGAAAGTGTAGACAGAATGGCAGCCTGTGTCCAATCCTACGTGTGTCTACTCAGAAGTATGTCCCATTAAAGTCAATGGGGCTTACTCCCAGGAAAGTGTAGACAGAATGGCAGCCTGAGTCCAATCCTACGTGTGTCTACTCAGAAGTAAGCCACTGGCGTGTATGGGGCTTACTCCCAGGAAAGGCGCTGCTGACTGACTGACCTCGAAGGCGGCGTAGTCGGGGGCGGGGAGGTAGCTGAGGTAGTTCTTGGTGGGTCTGTAGCGCCGGGTCTCCTCCTCCACCAGCGCCGCAGCCTGCACGGGAAGGAAAGCGGGTCAGCTCCTTCGGAGCGGAGGACACTAGAGCCCTGCCCAGCCCCGGCCTAGCCCGGTCCTCTCTTACCGCCTCCCGCACTCCCGGCGCCTCGTAGCCTTGGTCGAAGTAGGGCAGCGCGTCCACCGCCACCTCTCCCGCCACCAGGCCCGGCCCCGACATCTTGCACAGAATAACCTCACTGCGCATGCGCCGCCGTCCCGGCAAAGCTCCACCCCTGTGCGCGCGCTTGTTGCTACTGCGCATGTGCAAAAGTCTTCTAGATTTTCCCACCAAGAAAAGGTAGAGTGACACTTCCGCACCTCTCAACAGAGCACTTCCGGGTTCTCATGAGAGTTAATGAATGAATTGGTGGAACAGCTGAACAAGAAGTCAGTGGGGAAATTTCAATTATAGTCAATGGGGCTTCCTCCCAGGAAAATGTGGGTGGGATTGCAGCTTCAGAACCCAATCCCATACAGGTCTACTCAGAAGTAAGCCCCATTATAGTCAATGGGGCTTACTCCCAGGTAGGTGTGAATAGGTTTGCAGCTTCAGAGCCCAAGCCCATGCAGGTTTACTCAGTACTAAGCCCCATTATAGTCCCAGAATCAAACCCCTGCAGGTATTGAATTACAAGCCTATTCCATTAGGCTCAGTGTAGGAGCAAGAAACCTGGAAGTAGGTCTTTATACCTATTTTTCTACCATTTATTTTAATCCATGGATCTTTTTTTAATCCACAGCAGTTTCCAGAATAGAACCCTAGTAGTTACCAAGGTACATCTGTGTTGGTACCCTAGAAAGCAAGCCAACAATGCCATTTTCAGATCACTTGCACTCCACAATCCTGGAATTAACCCTCTCTTACCTGGAATTAAGTCCCCTTGACGAGTATGAATTTGTTTCCCTTCCTCTGGAACTCAGGAAAGCGCCTTCCATACAAAGCTTTCAATGGGGCTTAAAATCTTTCCTATTCATGAGAGCTTTTACCAGAAGTGGAGGGTGAGGGCGATTGCATTTTTAATTTGTGAATGTTTTTTAAATGTTTTTATTTTATTGTTTTAATCCTATTGTCAGATTCCACTTGTGGAGAAAGCCGGGATATAAATCTATAAAATAAAATAAATACATGAATTTCTCAGTAGACTTGCATAGGATCGGGCACTTAATGGTGCTTCTATTCAACTGGAACAAATGGGGGGTGGCAAATGGTATCTGTTATGCTCCAGAGGGAAGATACAGACTGCTCCATTCAGCAGAGCCCTGACAGTTGATGGTCAGACCACATGAGAGATGGTGGTCTTTGTCACAGCCTGACTGGGCCTGTCTCAGCCACAGTATCCCCCTGGCAATCCTCTCCCATGGCCAAGTATAAGGCTTTGTCCACTCCTGAACATGGCCCTCCATCTCCATCCAGTTGTCAGCAGTGCCCTTGACCAAACTGCCATCACCAACAGCCCCCACTACCCAGACTGGACACCAACTACAAATAATTTTTAAAAAGATCCAGTACACAAAAATCCACATTTTATTTATTCCAGTTCCTGAAGAAACTTAATTTATTCTGTTACTGTACAAAGAGGGTTGATTTCACTTATGCAACCCCTGACTATGGCTTTATCCTGAACGAGCAACACTGGCTGCAAACCACAAAGGCACCACACTGAAGGGAGACCAGCACTGACAGACGCACAAGACCTGAAGGAACATATTTGAAGAAGGAAGAATATATATTTCTCTTATAGAAGTGTGCAGTGGTGTGACTAGAATTACAAAGCTCAGTTACACATCCCAGGCAGCTTAATGAACCTGACCACTTCCCCAAAGTGAAGTATAATAGAATCACATGAGTGTTCATAGGTTTCTTCCTCCTCTTTGGATCAGGTATAGTGCTGAAAAAATACTTCAAATGAATGTCTAGTTTTGCTTCCCCTCATCAAACACTGAGGGCTGTAAGAACCACAGGGATTTCAAAACAGAACTGCAGCAGCAAGCTAGGTCAATCAATAGTTTAACTAAAGAAAGCAGATTATCTTCTCTGAGTGTGGGACACACTTGTAACAGCAGACACTTAGGCAAGCTTACTTAGAAGTAAGCACCATTGAATATAATGATACTTCACACTAAGTGTGCATAGGATGAAATCCTAAACACACATCTCTAGGGAATAAGTTCCATTCAATGCTTTTCAATAAACATGCAAAAGGTGGAGCTGTTGGCCTCATACAACTGGATTTGGGAAGCAAATTTTCTTCACATACAATTTGCATTACGTAACAAGTGCAGATGAACTCACTCAGTTCAGAAATTATATTTCACAAGATCTCAGATGTCACACAGTTTTTGTTGTTGTTTTTCAAAATCTTCTGTTCTGACATCTGGCAATAAGATGTGCTACAGGAAAACACAGACTCTCTACATTGCACCATACAGACTCAAAATCAATACGTCACCCAAATCCAGAGGGCAATTTGGATGGATAGTAAAGAAAGACCAGTGCACTTTGCTTTATACAGGAATTGTAGTTTGGTCAATTTTTTTCCTCATGCTCATTGTTGCATAGTCCCATATACCATTTGCTACACATAAACATATGGAACATGAAAAAGCTTCCTTTGATAGCTGCCTCATGTGACAGGCCTGCAAAACCAAAATAAGCTGTCAAGAAAATAGCATTTGATTCAATACATGAGAATAATATTTGTCATTATAAACCTTAAACAGCTATGGTAAACAGTGTGCTTTTTTACACTGTTACCTGCAGAAACATAGTAAACTAGAGCCTAACCAACATGACGCCCTAACCAGCCTAACCAACAACACAGGGCATATGGGCATGTGGCAGTAATGTTATTCATCAGTGGCTGACAATAACTCCAACCCCAAGATTGCCACAACTGAATGTGGCAACCCATCTGGTGTGAGGCTGTTTGGAAACAGTGGAGTTGGTCCATGAGAGGAGGTAGAAGATGAAATGAGTAAGAAAGCTTATGGTAGGGAAAGGGGCAGAGTTGGAAAAGAAGAATAGGACAGAAAGAGAAAACAGGGAAGGAGGAAAAGAGGACACACAGATCAGGAATAATGGGAACAGCTGCCCACAAGTAACAGGTCCATGAGTTTCCTGCTGACATAGGGGCCCAGAACCCACTAGAGACCAAGAAGATTCTTGCATTGGGAACTACTGAAGCACCTGTTAGACTGGAATATCAGATATCTTGGCTGTCCTTTCCCAGGATCAAAGAAGTGTTCCTCTACAGAGGCTCACAACACAAAGGAAAGCCAACTGAGAGCACAGCAGAGTGGCATGCACCATGCACCATTATTTGTTATATTATTATGCCCTACTTTTTCTATTCATATTGTGCTCCGCTAGTCATATGCAAAAGAACAAATCACTTCTAAGCAACAATACATGGATCCATCAGCTCTCAAAGCAGGTATATCATCATAATCCAGTGTCACTGATATCATGCTGTCCCTTGAAGGGAGGAAGAGGTTGCCATAACTATACTGCAAACAGAGCACTGTGTTGTTCTTTTTCTACACGATAGTGGAAATCATCAATATTTTCAAAGAGCAGATAGCAAACAGGCCTAGTTTTAAGAGGAAAATGTGCAGTTTTTGATGAATGTGCAGCTGCGGTAAAATGTGGAATTATATATTCAGAGCCCATTTCAATACATTCGTAACAACTGAGGTTGAAAGAGTCTCACTGGTCTTTTGTAATTTTTCCATATCAAAACAAAATGAATTCATTTTAATTCCATTTAAATTAAATTAAATTTAATTTCTTGGCAAATAAACACCCCTCTTGGGTGAGACATATCCCCCAATGTAGCAGAGTTGGGCTTATAGAAAAGTGATACAAGGGTGTATTTACAATATACAAAACATCAAATCCAATATAAAATCAACATAGCAAACAAGAGGCAGATGTTCTCACTGAGCTTCCAATATCTGCAAAATATAAAGCTTTGCAATACACAAGTAATCAACAGTCAACAAGAGAGCATGGCTGAGAATGAGACACTAAGGCAGGATAAGATGGACGGAGGGCAGATCCGCTTCAGTTTGTGCAGATAACCTCTGCATTGTTATACAGCAGGTTCTCTTCTTTTCTGCTTGTTCATCCTTTAAAAGGTATCAATGTAGTCTTGCTTTGCTTTGAGCAGAAACTTTTTTTAAGTGAACGGCAATCTCTTCAGGCCAAGCAGCATAAACATGAACACTTCACACAGTCTGTTGAAAGTGACGTATCTTTGCAACCTAGTTCAATGGATAAGCAGAAGTCCCAATTCTTCTGTAATACTCCAGTCAGACCAGGTATGATCAAGAATTCCACGGATATGATGCACTTCCAGTTGCTTGACACTCAGTGCAGCTGAACTGCAATGATTCTGCTTTAGCAACGAACAACACAGGCCCACTTTTTTATGGCCAGCTGGGAGTTTAAAATCACCCTTGGCAGCAATTCTAGAATCTCACTTCTTTTGCAGAAATTTCATTTTATTTCCTAAAAAGGAATTAAAAGATATAATCACAGGATCAATTAAGATTAAATAGATTTATTTTTCATTTTTTATCTCTTCATCTTGTGTGCAAGGCTGACAAAGCTTTGAGAGAGATATACCATTACTTTAAGAATATTCAGCACCAAAGCAGCTTACACTAACCATGGTGGTGCCAAAACTTAAAGGGGGCAAGCACTCACATGAAAGCATGAAGGATGGAGGACAGAACTCACCAACTGCTGCTGAGTTTTCAGCAGCAGGGGACTGTTGTCAAGACAGACAGCCCTGCTTGACTTGACAGCTGTACAAATGACAAGCAGACAACAAGAAATAAACTGAGCCATAATTTACCCAGACTGCGAAGGATTTTGTTCATTCCGCTTGGCTCAGACTCTGGAATGGTTTCCAAATACTCAAAGGCACGGACTTCAAACAAACCTAGAAAAGGAAAGCATCATCCAGGCATTACTGATCTGTATTTAATTAGGTCATCAATAAATTTAATTCAGATGTTTTTGGTGTATTTAAATTTTGATTCATATACACGTTAGGTCTCATGATCACTTATCAATAACAGTTCAGAAATCATTACACCGGGCAAGAATTTGAGCTTAGCATAAAATCTGACACCTAGTCTCAGACTGCAGGGTGACCACAAAGTTCCTATGCAGGCTTAAATAGCTTCAGTCCTAAATCCACACACAAATGCAGGGCTCTCAAAACCCAATCCATAGGCCAGAACTTGCACATAGCCAAATCCATTCCCCAGGAGGAACATCATCCTGTTCTTCCAGGGAGTCTTACCCCCCACTAATCTATGCCAAACTGCATTCCAGTTCAGCTGGCTCAGCAAGCTTTGCATCTGGATTTCTGGGCAGATGCAACTGGCTGGTGTGGAGTTTGGGGGAGATCAGTAGCATGGGAATAAGGCTCCCCGGTGGAAAGGAATGCTCCATTTGTACCAGGGACATCTTTTCCAGAATGCAGCAGTTTCTAGTGAGACTATTCCTCCAATGCAGGGGTGTCCAAGCCTTTTTGGCAGGAGAGCCACATCATCTCTCTGACACTGTCAGGGGGAGGAAAAATGATTTACGTTTCAAATTTGAATAAATTTACATATAAGAGCATAGAGACATTACAAGGCTTGACTGCAGGATGGCTGGAGGAGGCTTGCTGCAGGCTGCATTGAGGCATCTGGCCCCTAGGCGGTTTTTGGACACCCCTACTCTAATGCATCAGGACTTCATGACCACCCTGTAGTAGAAGATGCAGCTAAAAAAAAACAAACACAATGATTCAGGCACCTTGAGTTTTTCATAATTAACAAAGACTATTTTAGGTAGTGGCAGCAATGAGCGAGCAAAATTTCCAGGAACAGAACTTATGGGGCTTGCAGCAACAAAAATCCTAAGATCTGAAAGAAACAGCATCTTACAGCTCCACAGCACAAGTACAGTGGTCTGTCTGCAGGCATGAAACAGAACTGGATCCATGCCATTTTTGTTCTGCATAATGCAAGATACAGGACTGGATTTAACAGGTCTCACCTTTAACACCATTCTTCCGGAGTTCTCGATCTTGTATGAAACCAGCGAACATCTGTGTCTCCATAAAGATATCTAAGAAATGGCGTATGTTGCGGGAGGTGTGGGACTTGCGGAAAGACTCTCGCTGGAATACTCGCTCTCCTTTATCAGTAACGTGCATGTGCAAGGAATAGTGTCCCACAATCTCCACAAAGAAGCGCACAAAAGCTTCTGATACCAGAGAGTCCAGGGTCACATCACCTGCCAGAAGGAAAACAAAGCAATGACACCAGTTCTCTGAACAGACCAACTTCTTTCATGATCTTCCTACTCATCACATTTGTTAGGTCAAAGACTATGTCTAGCTATGTCAAATGTTAACCAGAGGCATAACAAAAAACAAAAACACTGACAAGTAGCTCAGGATGCCAGCAATTACTGTTGGTGAAAACATTAAGGTCCAATTCTAAGGAACAAAATATATGTTACAAATGCATAACATGTCCTTCCTTCCCTTCCTTCCTTTTCCTTCCCTTTTCTTCCTTCCCTTCCCTTTCTTTTCCCTTCCGTTCCATATTGCATATAGAGGGGCCATGAAATAGGGTGAAATGGTGTCAGGGAAGAAGGGCTTAAGGATTTTGCCCTCTTGTGGTACTGGTCCTTATTGCATCTCCCTCCATGGTATTTTTAATGGGTTAAAACTTTTTTCAGTGTTACCTTGTGTGTAACTTCGCTCATGAAACAAGATTTCATTCCTTTCCTCCAAGATTTGTAGAAGTGCAGACTGAAGCCTATGAGGTAGGATTTCATCCTCATCTGAAACCTTAAAAAAAGGAAATATTAGTTTGAGGCATTCAAAAATGTTAGAAAGTGATGTCACTAAAGAACTGCATAGAGCAATTTTATTGGTTCATAGTGATTCATGTGCAATATGTGGTTCATGGCAATTCATGGAGCTGTGTCATGTGCAATTCATGGTTCATGTGCAATATGAGTGTACATGCCTCATGACTAAACAGAATTAAAAAGTGTGAACCTGGTTTACAAAAAATAAGTACTTAAAGCAGATCCCACATATGGGTTATCAAAATTAATTGGCAGAAAATAACATTACCATTACATTGTTCCAGGCTCTGGAATAAAAACCAAAACAAAATAATCTGTCTGAAAGCCAGAACAAAATATAAGATCAAACCATAGGACTGATCTTTTAATACCTTTGGCTACCTGATTCCACATGCTGGCTGCAATGCAAAATGGAAGAGTAAGGCAAATAAAAAGCATGTAGGACAAAAGAGCAAAGATGCATAAGATCAAGCTATATACAGATAATGAGGAGCACAATCTTAACCATGTCTACTCAAAAGTAAGACAGATTGTGTTCAATGGGTCTTACTCCCAGGAAAGTGTTTTTAGGATTGCAGCTGAGGTCATTGTTTCTAAATTGTTTCCATTCATTCCTCTTTTTGTAATTTTAAAAGATCATCCATTCATTCTGCCTCATACATCTGGACTTCATACATGCACACACATACCTATACTTCTAGTCATGAAGTGCATAGAACTATACATGGACTGTCACATCCAATCTCAAAATTCACTTCTTCCATAAACAATATGGGTATTCCTAACAGAAACAAAGCCTAAGTATGTCCAAATCCTGTGGATATTTACCCATGAATAAATTCCACTGAACAAAATGGAACTTAATTCCAAGTAAAGAAATCACAAGAACGGGCAACAAAAAATGTGTGCCTGCTTTTGTTCTTGTTTAGCCATTCTATCCGTTCTCTCCTTCCCCTGTCTCTCCCCAATCTTTGCTGGCCCCAACATTGCTTAGACTGTACACTTTTCTGGAAAGGGGGCTGCCTTTGATTGTGTTGCTCTGTAAAATGCCATGCAGACTGTGGCAATAACCTTTCTCCAACATTCTGCTGGTTAGCTGATGCACTGAAGTATAAGCATCGAAAATGTTAAAACTCAATCATGAATTCAGAATACAACCACAAACCACAAAACAAAGACCCAGTTTAATTCTGGTTTGGGGAAGCTAAACAATAAACAGTTTTGAAATCCCACTTGCTTTGCTTGCTAGAGTAGCTTTAAACTATAGGGAACAATGGAGATCAATAGAGAAAGACATCATGAAAATTTATTTTAAGAATAGCTCTCCACAGGAAAGGCTGACTGTCTAGACACTGAGAAGAAATCTTGTGGAGAGGAAATGCAGAATATGAAGGGATGTAGAGAGAGAGAAAGAAGAGGAACAAGAGCTTTCTCAACAACTTGGTTCCAACAGCCATGTGCAAAATCACTATAAACCACAGAACACATTGGTGGACTCAAAGACAGACCAGACCAAACCACCTTCCAAACAAGAATCCTGGGAGTCCTGGTAGACGAGCCAGGCTTCACCAATGGGTCCCTCTCCATTAACAGCAACCTTCTGCCCAGACTTCACCTCCCAGCACGGTTTGATTTGGGGCCAAATTAGATGTCAGGTGACAGATCCATGATCTCTAATTTTGTCCTTTAGATATTTGGAAACAGGTATGTGGGGGAGGGGATCACAGCACTGGGTTGTTGCTTTTAAATCCTTCCCCTCACAATGGATTTCTGCAATTTAAGTCACCTCCCTAAAGTTGAAAATTATTAGCAGGTGGGCGGGAGGCAGGGAGAATATGGGTACCAGTGTTTTTTCCCCGCACTGTGGCAAATCACCAATTCAAGGAGGTGAAGAAACAAGGGAAAGAGCTAAACCTCTCATTTCCAAGTTCTGCCATGATTCAATTTTCACTCATTCCATATCTATCTTAAGTATTAAAAATAAAAAGCTGGCAGATCCAGATAAGGATTCTCAAGTAGTTTAGTTCATAGACTTCTTTGTTATTTTCATCCTCCCCTGCTCAGCAGCCATCCAGAAACCCCTTTTCTGCTTGTCTATGAAGCCAATTTGCAGACAAAGCAATCTGACTCACCTGTTGCAAAAATCTATCAGCACACAGATCAACAATCAGTACCTAAAGAAAGACAGAAAGACATGCTTTATTACATGGGTCTAGAAGCGCAGAAATTCCTTGGCCTATTAGATTCCCTATCCCTAAGGTTGATCCATTAGAACAGGGATCTCTAAACCTTTTGGCAGGAGGGCCACTTCATCTCTCTGACACTGTGTAGGGGGCCAGAAAACTAATTTACATTTCAAATTTGAATAAATTTACATATAAGAATGTATTGGAGTGGATTACAGGGCTTGCCCAAGGGCTGGATAGAGGGGTCTTGCAGGGGGCCACAATGAGGCTCACTGAGGGCCACAACTGGCCCCCAGGCTAGGGTTTAGAGACCCCTGCATTTGACCAAGAGGCCAGTCCTTCTCAACTTTCCAATGCTGATGTACTGTATCTGTTCAAACTGAGCAGGTGCTGTATCCTGCAATGGGGGACAATTACTCCTCAACACACAGGACTGTTTGTTCCCTTTCCTCAGAACTGCACTGAACCTGTATCAGTGTTGGAAAGTTGGATGGGATTGGGCCCCAAGTTTTTCCATGGATGAAACTATTGGATAATAACCTGACTGTTAATCAGCAGTGCCAGGCCTCAACTACACACTAGTGAGTTGCAGGAACAAACAAAGGACTCAAAGACGAGCTTAAGGGAAGTTATCTGGGAAGAAGCTGGGTGAGGCGCTTAACTGGGCTGGTGAGAATGGGCTGCAGACAACCCAGGGCCTCTCAGATTAGCACACAGTGCACACAGATTAGCTCTCCCCAGTGTAGCCTTTCTTCTCAAATCTAAGTTCTCATCATTGTAGGTGATCCAGCATGGGATAAGCTTGTATTTCAAAACTGGGATGTCAATTCATTGTGTGAATTAGTCTTTGGAGTTGTGTCATATGCAATCTAGGAATCCTGTACAATGTGTGTGTGTGTTTATAAAATCCTAGGTATGGTACTTGTGCTGTGCATTCATTTTTAGAGGATATGCTAACTACTGCCTTGGAAATTTAGCAAATTCTCCAACAATGAACACACTAACCAAGTCCTACCACAGTCCATAAGACTCATGGTCCTGAAAACAGGATGTTTCCCCTTTTCAGGTTTTCCCAGATCTTACCTCTTCAATGGGTAGGTCCTGGAGCTGTGTCAAGGAACAGGAGAGGATGCCAATAAGAAATGGGGTAGGAGAGCAGACAATGTCTATCATAGAAGCTGGCAGAACAGGGATATAGGTATGCTGCCAGGTGAATGGGTATAGTGTTGCAACCACAGCATGGCCACATTTCGACAAAGTGCTATACGGAGAAAAGAAAGCATGGGATATTTCTCAGTATACAAAATCCACAGGCAACAATAGCATCCCTAATCTAGAGTTAGTAATTCAGGCATATCACAAAACTGAAGAAATCATGATGTAGGCTACCTCATTAGATGCTTCTTCCTTGATGCGGACAAGAACAGACATAGCTTATATTGTTCAAAACAGCAATTCACACTAAACACATCTCCAATTTAACCTTTCATCAACTTCCATGTGAACTGTGACCCAACTTTGAAACAGAGTTACTATCAAATCTTCAAAAAATTTTATGAGACTGGCTCACATGGCATGGCCTGACAGTACAAATCTGCCAATATCTGTACATGCTATAAAGAACCACAGCCAATGGTATTGGCTATATAAATTGGTATTGACCTTTAAAAGCCTTCAAAGTTTGGGGCCAGGTTATCTGAGGGACCACCTTCTCCCGTATATTGTAGCTCATATATTCTAGGATATCTGAAGAAGGTTTCCTGGAAGTGCCACCCTTCTTCCAAGTCAGGGGGATGGTGGCACCACTTCTTAGCGGTGACATCACAGTTATGGAACTCCCTACTGGGGGAATTAAGATCTATCCCCCTTATGGCACTCTGATAAGGGTTCAAAACATTTGTTTTGTCTTGCATTCAGACAAATGATGGATCGTCTGTCTCTTGTACCTCTGAAACAGCACCTAAGCTTTGCCCTCCTCCAAATGGTTTTTACTCTGTTTTTATTCTCTATTTTTAAATATTGTAAGTTTCACTTGTATGTTTTACTTAAAGATTGTGAGCCAGCTTGGGCATATGTTTTTAGCAGAGGAAAGGCGGGATATATGTACATTATAATGTGATGTAATGTATGGGATCTAATGTACAGTATGTATATACCAGGCTATAAGCTTCAAAATACTGGAACCAGACCTAACGTTATATACTGTATTTACTCAAATATAACGCTCACCTTTTCCAGCCAAATTTAGTCTCCAAAATCTGGGTGTGCATTAGATTGAATGGTTGATTAGATTAAATACAACATTTTTATTATAAGTATAGGGTGTGCATTATATTCAATGACACATCATATTCAAGTAAATACGGTATATGCTGTCACAAAACAAATAAATAATGCTACTCAGAAAATGCATGTGATTGTGTGCTATGATTTAAACTAAAAGGAAGCAAGGGTTTTGCCAAACCATAACCAACTTACCTTAGATTGTCAGCAACAAAGATCACTCTCCTTTCCAGCAGGAGAGAAGCACAAACTTGGATCAAATGCGAGATGCTGAGGCACTTGAACAGACACTCAAAGTCAACATGCTCCAGTCGAGAATCTAATGGACGGCAAAGCTCAATCACCTAAGGGACGAGAGATTTAAACTAAGTCATAGACAAGGATTGTGTTGTTTATTTATTCATTGCCCCTGAAATAAAAACACTTGATGGGTGCTACATAGAGAAACAAAGGGCCCAATCCAAACCAAATCTCAAGGTGAACTGAGGCTGGATTTGTGCTGGAAAGTGGATGAGGGCCCAAGGAGTGCCAGCAGTGAGTTAGCTCTTATGTTAACTCTATTAGTGCTTACATTCTTGCTGTGAAATCAGTCTTCTATGTAATCTTCTATATATATAAAAGAGAAAAGTCACTCACTGACTGACTCACTCACTCATCACCGCCCTGCCAAAACCGGTGGGCCAAGAAGCGTGAAATTTGGGGTGGGTGTTCCTTCCGTGACTGAGGGGTGCACTAAGAACCGGTTTTCAGAAATTCCAACCGGAAGGGGGTGAAAAGGGGTGCAACGCGTTTTCCTCCCTATACTTTGCATTGAGAATTGCTGACTCCTCAACATTCTGCCCCAACTGCTGGGCCTGAAGCATGGAATTCTGGGAGTTCCTTCTGTCACCTGAACACCCACCAAGAACCATCTGGAGAAATTTAACCCTTCAGGGGCTGAAAAGGGGGCAACGTGTTTCTGTCCTATACTTAACATGGGAGACTGACTAACATCCAGCCAATTTGGTGCTCAGATCCTGGTGCACTGGGGATGTTGTGCGGAGGAAGAGGTTGCACTGGCGAGGATGCTGCGCATGAGGGGAAGTTGCGCACGGGGGGAAAGTTGCGCACGGGGGGAAAGTTGCGCACGGGGGGAAAGTTGCGCACGGGGGAAAGTTGCGCACGGGGGAAAGTTGCGCATGGAGAAGTTGCGCATGGGGTTTGATGTGCATGGGGTTTGATGCGCATGGGGGGTTGATGTGCATGGGGGGAAGTTGCGCATGTGGTAACTTCTGCATGCTGGGTTGATGCGCATGGGTGAAGTTGCGTTTGGGGGGGTTGATGTGTATGGGGGAAGTTGCACATGGGGGTTGTTACGCCTGGGGGAAAGTTATCTATGGGGGGTTGATGCATACGGGGGGATGGCATACGGGGGAATTTTACTCCTGCAACGTGGGTATGCCTTTTGCTAGTCTATATATATAAAAGAGAGAAGTCACTCACTGACTCACTCACTGACTCATCACCGCCCTGCCAAAAGCGCTGGGCCTATAAGCGTGAAATTTGGGGTGGGTGTTCCTTCCATGACTGAGGGGTGCACTAAGAACCGGTTTTCGGAAATTCCAACAGGAAGGGGGTGAAAAGGGGCGCAACGCGTTTTCCTCCCTATACTTTGCATTGAGAATTGCTGACTCATCAACATTCCTCCCCAACTGCTGGGCCTGAAGCATGGAATTCTGGGAGTTCCTTCTGTCACCTGAACTCCCACCAAGAACCATCTGGAGAAATTTAATCCTTCAGGGGCTGAAAAGGGGGCAACGTGTTTTTGTCCTATACTTAACATGGGAGACTGAACAACATCCAGCCAATTTGGTGCTCAGACCCTGGTGAACTGGGGGATGTTTTTCAGAGGAAGATGTTGCACTGGCGAGGATGCTGCGGATGGGGGGAAGTGGTGCATCGGCGGATGATGCGCTTGGGGAAAATTGCACATGAGGGGATGATGCGCATGGGTGGAAGTTGCGCATGGGGGGATGATGTGCATGGGGAAAGTTGCGCATGGGGGAAAGTTGCGCATGGGGGAAAGCTCTGCATGGGGGTTGATGCGCATAAGGGAAGTTGCGCATGGGGTAAAGTTGCGCATGGGGAAAAGTTGCGCATCGGCGGATGATGCGCATGGGGAAAGTTGCGCATGGAGGGAAGTTGCGCATGGGGAAAAGTGCATGGGGGAAAGTTGCGCATCAGCGGATGATGCGCATGGGGAAAGTTGCGCACGAGGGAATGATGCACACGGGGGGAAGTTGCGCACGGGGGAAAGTTGCGCATCAGCGAATGATGCGCATGGGGGAAAGTTGCACATCAGCGGATGATGCGCATGGGGGAAAGTTGCGCATCAGCGGATGATGCGCATGGGGGAAAGTTGCGCATCAGCGGATGATGCGCATGGGGGAAAGTTGCGCATCAGCGGATGATGCGCATGGGGGAAAGTTGCGCATGGGGGAAAGTTGTGCATGGGGGAAAGTTGCACATGGGGGATGATGCACATGGGGTGTTTCTGCGCCATGGGGGGATGGCATAGGGGAAAATGTTACACCCGCAACACGGGTACACTTTTTGCTAGTCTATATATATAAAAGAGAAAAGTCACTCACTGACTGACTGACTGACTCATCACTGCCCTGCCAAAAGCGCTGGGCCTAGCACTGGGCGTGTGAAATTTGGGGTGGGCATTCCTTCCGTGACGGAGGGGTGCACTAAGAACCGGTTTTCGGAAATTCCAACCAGAAGGGGGTGAAAAGGGGCACAACGCGTTTTCCTCCCTATACTTTGCATTGAGAATTGCTGACTCATCAACATTCCTCCCCAACTGCTGGGCCTAGAAGCATGAAATTCTGGGAAGGAGTTCCTTCTGTCACCTGAACACCCACCAAGAACCCATGTGGAGAAATTTAACCCTTCAGGGCCTGAAAAGGGGTGCAATGAGTTTTTGTCCTATTCTTAACATGGGAGACTGAATAACATCCAGCCAATTTGGTGCTCAGTGCCCGGTGCACTGCAGGGTGTTGTTCAGAGGAAGAGGTTGCACTGATGAGGATTCTGCGCATAGGGGAAAGTTGCGCATGGGGGGAAGTTGCGCATGGGGGGAAGTTGCGCATGGGGGGAAGTTGCGCATGGGGGGAAGTTGCGCATGGGGGGGTGAGGCGCATGGGGGGGTGAGGCGCATGGGGGGGTGAGGCGCATGGGGGGGTGAGGCGCATGGGGGGGGTGAGGCGCATGGGGGGGGTGAGGCGCATGGGGGGGTGAGGCGCATGGGGGTAAGTTGCGCTTGGGGGGATGAAATATGGGGAAATGTTACTCCGGCAAAGCAGGTACGCTTTTCGCTAGTTTCTATTAAAAGCATATTTAGGACACAGTGCCAGTTGAGCAGTGCCAGTGCTGGATGTAGTAAAAGGACTGGCCACTGAGGCAGATAAGTGCTGGGCAACTGTCAGCAAGGAGAGGGCATTCTGGAGTTGGGAAGGTGATATTTCAGGTTGGGGGTGGCAGTTCAAAGTAAGAAGATCTCTACTACATCCTAGTCTCATCCTGGGCCAACAAGTCTTACATGGGGCTCCTTGATTCTGTGCCAGCAATTCAGCAACTGCTCACTGAGAAGTCTGGAGTTCAACACAGGGGAATAATGAGCAATAAGAGGTAATATAAATAGTGAACACTCCTTGGTCATCCACACTCCTCTGCTGTGATTCACACTATCCACAACTTTGCTATTACCTCATTTCCTGCTCCTGGCAAGAAGCTTTTCACAGTGATAGTGCGTCCAGGGGCAGGGAATGGTGCTTCCATGACGCTACGCATGAATGGGTGCACCAGGGCTGGGGACATCTCACGTCTCTTCTCTACTTCATCTAATATCTGCAAAAAGAAAAACATATGTTACTGGACTGATTTCATTTCTCTTGGCCACACTGAAAGTTAGAAAGCAGAAGGAAATGAAGCAGCACTTCAGCTGATGGCATCATCACTTGGAGACAGGATACATAAGTACACTATCTATCTATAGTATTTATATATCGCTTTTCAACGGAAAAGTTTACAAAGCGGTTAACAAGAAAATGAAAAAGTTAATAGCTAATTAATAGCTAATGGATCTCTGTCCCAAAAGGGCTCACAATCTAAAATGCAAATTGTATAGATTGTATTCTATATAATACATAGTGGCTGTAATGTGAATGCATGCTTGCAGTCTCAATATAGATGTCTCTTTATATGCAGCAGCTCAATCTTCTATAGAAAGCAGTATTTCAAGTTATTTCACCTTAACTTGGGAGACTGAACAACATCCAGCCAATTTGGTGCTCAGACCCTGGTGAACAATTTCATTACCTGTGGGCAGTTTCTCCCCTTGCAGAGCATACCTCCAAAGCTTTTTTTCCATTCCTCTTTGGAATATTTTATCTAATTGATAAACACCTGTCTGTACTTCATTTTATTTAGATGATATACACCAGTTATTCTCAAACTGGTAGGTCACAACCCTTCAGTTCATATAAAGGGACAGGGGAACTTTTAAGGGACAGGGGAAGGGGCAAGAGCAGCTAGTGAGCAGCTAGATGATATACACCAGTTATTCTCAAACTGGTAGGTCACAACCCTTCAGTTCATATAAAGGGACAGGGGAACCTTTAAGGGACAGGGGAAGGGGCAAGAGCAGCTAGTGATCCCAAGGATTAAATCACTAAGAGGGATGAAAGTGGGGTGCTTTACCTTTTCACTTAGGTGGGCTGCTGAAGGCTCCAGGAGGTGCAGGGAGCCCTACATAGCTCTCCACAGAGTTCCCAAAACTTCGAATCTTCAGCAAAAGTGATCACAAAGCACATCCAGCTTCCAGGAGGTGCTTTGAGCAATAGCGTCATTTGAAGATTCTAGGCCTTAAGTAGTTCTGCAGGGTGCCAAATGGGGATCCCACACCTCCTGGAGACTCCAGCAGATCTACCTAAATGAAAGTAAGGTAAAGCACCAACCTTTTACCCTCTCCTTATAATCCTGGGGATTGGGTCACACCCCTCACTCCTCCCCAACACTTACTTAGAGAGTAAATCACCTTAAAGTTTGAGAACCACTCGTTATACACCACTTTCAAAGTTTGTTCTCAGCATTTTTAACAGTTGCCAGGATAAGAAGGATGGACCCCATGACCCCACGGCTTCCCAACATGAATGAACCACTAAGACTACAGTTTGGAGTACTTCCAGAGCACTGAAAGAGTCATCATTGCCCTGAAACTGGAGCAGACTCTATTGAACAAGGGTCATCTTCCTGGCTCTTTCTGGCTCTGAAGAGTCTAAATCAGGGGTGTCAAACTCATTTCATACAGAGGGCCACAACAGCATTAATGGTGTCTCTCGAGGGCTGCAATTTTTTGCATGTCTACTCAGAAGTGCCCTCCTTTCTCCTGGGCTCTTTCTCCCACAGGAAGCAGCTGCTGCTGCTGCGCATGAGCCCTCCTTCCTCCTGGGTCTTTCTCTAGCTCAAAATCAAGTGTGCTGCCACCACTACTGAGCTGCTTCTGGGGGTGGTGGAGATCACTTGCGGGCCACATGCGGCCATTGGGCCACCAGTTTGACACACCTGGTCTAAATCAGTCCTTTCCAGCCAGGAACATAGAGAAGGGAAGACGAACTGAACAAACTGATAAAGAATCAGGCCAATTATCCTTCCATATTTGTAGATGTGAACTAAAAATCTGGTACTGAGGTATTGATGTCATATCCCTCAGACAGCTACTAAGTGCAGTTTGAATATGTAATCACAGGAACTAATTTTTAAGGCCTAAGGAATCAAATTTGCTATGAAACAGAAAAGTCACTCACCTTAGAGAAAAGGTTGAAGCAGCCTAGGCGGCTTACCATGCAGTATACCTCAGGAAGCCGCTTCCCTTTTCCTTCTGGCTAAAAGATAAGAACAGGCAGTTACACACAAAACAGCTGCTCATCTTAAGGAAAATGCAAGATAACCAGACTGTTAAATATCTTACACATCAGTGCAGTCTGAGTTCCTCAGGTTCTGCTTTTAAAGTAAATCATTTTTAAGAAAATTTTTGAATCCCAGGCCAAATCAGTAGCTATACCATGAGCAAAGTATCCATTTGTACATGAAAGGTGGCCACCCATCTCTAGTAATAAGTATTTACATAACCCAATAAGGGTGGAAGTTCCCTAGGTACACAGAAGATTTGCAGAAAGAAACACAACACATTTGCACATTGCAATTGTTCTTTGGCTGGAAAATAGCTGTCAAGTGAAATCAAGTGAAAACAACTGTCAAATACAGCATGCCTGTAAAATGCCATAAAAGCAATTCATTAAAAAATAAGATATCAAATGTTCTTCAGGAAGCTTTCTTGACATTTCATTATTGCATTAAAGTTATCTTAAATGCCACACAATTCACTTCTGTGTAATACTTCTAAAATCTTGAGAAAGGATGGCTCCCTATATCCAAGTTCCAAACTTTCTCTGCCATACAAGATGGTTGAGCCCAGTTTCTTGGAACAGAATAAAAGGGTAGGTTAGGTTTATTCATGGAGGTGGCAATGTTTGCTAGTCTGAGCTTGTAGGAAAGAAAACTAGCATGGCAAGTGTGCTAGAACGTGAAAAACAGCATGAGGAGAGTGCAATATTTTGTGCAAGTTTACATATAACAGCAGTTAATTGTGTAACTTGTGCAACAGTTTACTCATTAATATCCAATTGCTACTTACCAAAAGCTTCTTGCAGTATCCGAACCAGCGGCTGCCATCTTCACCAGTCAGCACAAAGGAAAAGGTTTCACTGGACACACAAAAAAATTTGTGAGATTGAGCAACTCAGCCAACTGTTAATGTCCTCTTTTTGTGACTTTCATCTACTACTGGATGTAAGCAACACAACTTATAACATTCTTATCATGTGGAGACTGTTTAGAGGCCTGCCTCTTTAGTGCAGATATCTCAACAGTTCACTACCTTTCAGCAACTGCCTCTACCCTGTTGTAAAATAACCAAAAAATGGCAGCCAATAAACGATCTTCTGACCAAAACCTTTTGGATCCCATCAAAATAGATAACCAGGAAAAGGAATTTATGACACAGCAACAATGAAAACAAGAGTGAAGTAGCAGTACATACATAAAAGGCAGAAAGAGCAAACAACAAATATTACAACTGAATAGAGGAAACCCCCAACTTATAGATGAGTTCCATTCCAGGTGCTCATTCGTAAATCTGCCTTGTTCACAAGTCCAACAAAGGTGTGTTGGACTTATGATCAAAATGGGCTCCCAGAGCCTGGTTTGGGGGGAGAAGCAGCCCTCCACCCTGTGCTCTGGGAATCCCATGTGCCAGGAGATCCCAGCATTCCCCCTAGCCTAAATGCTGAGAATCCCCTGAATGTGGGGGTCCCAGTATCTGGACTGGAGGGAGTGGTATTCCCTTCCAGCCTAAGTGCTGTGAGTTTCCTGTGTCCAGGAATCCAAACACCTGGACTGGAGGGGAGTCCATTCCCCCCAGCCAAAGTGCTGGGAGTCCCACTGGTGATCAGGGACTCCTAGTCTTTGGGACCAACACGGCAGCTCTCCCTGGGTCTTAGACATCTGGCACTAAGATCACGGGGAGAGCTGCCCTGCCAGTTCTAGGAACTGAACGAACCTTCAAACAACTTTCACATATATGAACAAGGTCCCAAAGACTTCTTCATATCTGTGAAAGTTCATAAGTTGAGGTCTGTAAGTAGGGGACTTACTGTAGTTGTTGCTTTAAATCAGTGCTGCTTGGACTCAGGCCTGGAGGTTAGATTCGGGATTTGGGTGGATCCATCTACCTGGTGAGCAGACCTTTCAATTCCACCTCCATGCAGTTGCTCTCCTGGAAAGAACTGGGAATCATGGCACTGTGGGCAGTTGCACCCACGCAGACATTTGGTTGCACAGCTTTCTGGGACAGTAGACAACAGAACTGATTGTCCAGAATGACTTGGTACCCAGATTTATACAGGAGGGCAGCACTGCAGAGGCAGAATGGAGGGTGCAGAATGGGGGCTGACTCCTGAACACAGCAGTCATTACTTTGAGCACCATCCCTTTAAATAGTAGTTTTAAAAAATTAGACTCCCCAATAAGTCAAAACAGTATTTTTCCAGTCTCAATCCCAGCCCTGAAGCTGAAAAAATTATGAAGAGGGAGACATTTATTAAAATATTATGTAGTAGGCAGCTACTTTCTGATCATGATCTTCTATCCACAGTATCATAATTCAATCCTCAGTTCAGGACATGCTCTAGAAAGTGGACCATTCCTAAGCATCCCATTCAGAGAGGCCTAACGTTGAGGAGGAATGTCAATTTTCAAATTACTGACCTCTTTGATTCTGATGTTAGACCCCAATCTTTAGGGTCAGGGAAACAAAATTTGGGAATAACCTTCAGCCTCTCTCCTGTGTCCTTAGATTGCCGAATAGTGCTATCGGGCTGCAAAGGAAAAGCAAGGCATGTGTCAATGAAGAGGCAAAGGCAGACAAATGTTTCCCCTATGTGAGCAACCAGACAGGCAAGAGGCAGACCAAATTGTAGCAATGGCATATCCCTGCTCCCCTCCCACACCTCTTTAACCTGTTCTTTTCTCCATAGCTTGCTTTTATTTGATCCATTTCTTATTTACATCAAATATAAGGAAGTCACATTAAAAAAAACACACAGAGGATTTTATACCCCTTTATCAAGATGTTTTCAGGGGATAAATCAAAGTTTTCAGGTATAACAATATCAATTACAAAGTTCTAGTAGGAAAGTGAGCTTCAACTCACCATTTTGTGATGCATTTGTAAGGGACAAATAGCACACTACAGTGCATGAAATACATCATTTGCATTTTATGTTTATTATTATTTTGAAAGGAAGTGGCAACTGTAAGAGGCAGAGGACAATCAGGAGGGCATTTCCCCTTGTGCTTTGATCCCAATATAAACAATACTTGCAAAAGCTGCTATTAGCCTATGGGAGGAAACCTTATTTGATGCCTATGGAAGTTCTCTCCTGGGATTAATAGAAGCTTTGGGGACACTATGTTCATAAAGACTTCAGTAGAGGCAGAAAGGATTAAATGCCCTTCCTCACACATTTGTGGTCCCAATTCTGCTTGTTATTTAACTTAAAAGCTAACACTCAGGGTCAGTGACATACTTCATGTAATGCATGTGTGACCCTAACAGAGCTTTGTGACTGCACCATTCCAACCTGATTTGCTGGATAGTTCCATAAAGCTTTCCCAGGAACTTGCCTTCCCTGCATTGAAGAGACTGGCAGACTGTTTTGAAGCTGTACTATTTTTGAAGTTGGCGAGAGTCTGTAATCACTGTGCTCTCAGTATAATCATTGTTCCCTAATTACTGGGATGATGTTTCCTTCTAGGTCCCAGCCTGAAAGACCCTCCAGCACAGATCTTGTTAACATCCGACAGGATATTGCAAGACAGAGAGACGGGAAAATAGATTGGTAGAAGGCCATCCTTTTGTCAACAGCACTATGGAAGTGACATAAGGCAGAGGGGCATGGCCCACAGTGTCTCCTGCATAAGTGTTGGTCAACTCATTCTCCGCCCTGTTTTTGTTATCAACAACGGCCTGGATTAAGCAAGCACAGCTTTGGAGAGAATGAGGCAGTCAACTGCACTTCCTTTCTCTTCTGCATTCACGCCCTACCCCTATTGTACAGCAACAGAAATTGGTCAGATTCTCCCAAAATAAGGCAAGGTGTTTTCTGGCAATCTGGAAATCCTAAAGCTCTGGATTCCTCTGGAGAGACTGAATACCTCCAGTTTTTGTTAAGGATCTAGTGTCATTCAAATGTTCTATTTCAGATTGTTCTAGTTGTTCTAGTTCAAATGTTCAAGTGTTGTAGTTCAGAAACCTTCAGATTCTTTGTGGCATTTGAAGAATCAGAGAGAACATACAGGACAGTGCTCAGCTAACTTTCTTTTATGACATTTATAAATTTAATTCCATTAAGATATGAACAAACACCCTAATATTCCACTCCCAAACACTGCACATCACAAATAAGCATGCTTAATTCTGCAGAGTATGGAGAAGGGCAAGCAGTTTTCTGCAACTCACCTTGCTTGGAAACTGCTGTATGATCTGTGGGCTGTAGGTTGTTTCTGATGGCTTCTTCTGTAGTGACACCACCACAAAAAGCTCAAAGAGCTGCTGCTCCTGGAACTCAATGAGGTCCCGCTCCAGCGTCTGGTAATGTGGGTTCCTCTTGGACTGAGCCTGCACCTGCAGTAAGCGCTTATGTCGACCTGAGGAAGGCAAAGAACTCTGTGAAGGAAAAGGAAGGCAGCATGGCTTCCATTCCATCAATAAAGGGGGTTAAACACTAGTCAACAGGGGCTAGACACTCACAGAATCATAGAATCCTAGAGTTGAAAGGGACCTAGTAGGTCATCTAGTCCAACCCCCTGCCTATAGCAAGAAATCCTCCTAGATCATCCCCGACAGGTACTTGTCAAGCCTATGCTTGAAGACCCCCAGTGAGGGAGCATCCACCACCTCCCTTGGCAGTCTATTCCACTGCTGAACAGCCCAAACTAGTGCAGGGTCATCCAGCAATCCTTTCCACAAGTACTTGGGAGTAAGCCCTATTGACTAAAATGGGACTCTGGAGTTTTTGAAAGCTGCTTCCCCACACCCCTGCTTGCTAGAAACTCATAGCTATATTGTTGATAGAACTATATTCAGTGATCAAAATTATAGTTTCTAGTGAAGCTATGCAGGCATGGGAACTCATTAAGGGCCAAATCATAACAAAAGCTTCCCCATTAATGCAGTTGTCCAAACAGAGTGTGTGTATGGCATCCAGGTGGTGGCAGGAATCTGGATGTCTTCTCAAGATAATGGAATTTTCACTGTCTTCATTCCCACTATCCTAATGTCAGCCCAATCTTATGCATGTCTACTGAGAGGTAAACCCCATTATAGTCAGAGGGCTTACTCCCAAGTATCTGTGGATAGGATTGAAGTCTGGAACTCTTCAGATCTGCACCAGCTATTTTGCTGGCAATTAACTTACTGGAGAAGGGGATGTCATACTGGAACATATGAGTGCCACTGGTAAACCTCTCCTCCCTGTTTTGTCTCCCTCCATACCAGGACAGCACTAGTCTCTTCCTCTCCACCATAGTGAACTATCACAGATAGAAGAACTATTACAGTGCTTATAAAGGAGCTGTTATCGCAGTTTGGCAAACTTAGAGCACAATCCTAACAATGTCTACTCAAAGTAAGCCCCATGGTGTTCAATAAGTCTTACTACCAGGAAAGTTTCTTTCGGATTGCAGCCTTAGGCTTAGTGGGTTTTTATCAAATAAAACAACTCAGGGCATAATCTTAACCAACTTTCCCACACTGGCCAGTTTGCCGGAGGACATCCTGCAGTTGGGGGACAGTCACAGAGACCTCCTCAAGGTAAGGCAATATTTGTTCCCTTACATCAGAGTTGCATTGCCCTTACCCAGGAGATGAAGAGTAGGTTAAGAGTGTGCCCTCAGCTGCTTTCTTTTAAACTGGAGTGCCAAGTTTCCCCTTGCATTTCCATAATCTAGAGTACTATTATCTGACCACCTGCATGCAAACACTGTCAGCAGGAAGGAAGCCAGCAAGGGAAATCACATGGCTGGCTCATTGCTGATGGACAGTAGTAGCATGTTGTTGCACTAGAGACTACAGACAAAGCTTTGCTCTGACAGCTTCCAGATATACAGAGCAGGAAATGCTGGTGTGTCCAGAGCCATTGGTGCCAACTAGGCCGGATGAATCATGATGCAAAGCCAGTTTGGAGCCTGTTGCTCTAGTTGTTCTCTCTCCAGTGTTTATATGCAAGCTCAGGATAAAGGGCCAAATTCATTATGTATACTGTAATCTCACTCCAGTTTCTCTTTTTCCCAGCACAGGGCGTTTCACAATTTTGAAAGAGCATGCAGAGTACAGAAGTGCCTAAGCTATAACTTCAGCAAGAAATTCAGATAATACAAAAAGGAATATGTCACCAGGAAAAAAGATACTGTAGTATGTCCTTGTGCTTTGTGATAACACCGTCTAACAAAATTCAGACAATTTCATGTGTACCTGCATATTTTTCTTATTAATTTTGATAAGAAAAATTTTAATTTTCTTATTTTAATTTTGATAAGGATTTTAAAAATGCTGCTACTTTTTGGCACACTTGGCATCCATCAGTCTTGAAAGACTATGGTATCATGCTCGGCGCTGCATATGCTGCATGCAAAGCACGAAGGCCTGGTTAGATTGATATGGAGGATAGGCTGTTACCCAAGCAGCAAATCCCCCCGCTCCACGCTACTGAAATAGTCCAATGGAAAGGCAGAGCCGATACAAAGCCCTTTTTTGGCACAGCATCAATAAGTATTCCAAAATCTACACAGTTGTGGGTTATATGCAATACATACAGTAGATAATAGGAATAATTAAAAAAATTAAAACTAAAAAAGATACTAAAATTACCACTTGAATCAGTGCCTCTGAATTGTATAAGTAACATTTAAAAAATCAACATAAACAATTACTGTGTCACACAGTGTATAATCTCTTGTCATAGAGCTGGACAAAATCATAAATGTCATATGTGATTGGCCCTCTCTTATCTGCAGGCTCGGAATCTGCAGATTTGAACTGAGTGCTGAGTGCTGAGTCTGAGTGCTGAGTCTGTGGCTGGAGAGCCTCGGAGGACCTCCAGGATGCAAATGGTAGCACCATCCAGTCATGTTTAAGGTTTTCTGAGGCACAGGGAATCTATTTCTGAAAGATGCTTCCAGTTTATTGGCAGAATTGCTTTATCTACATAATTCAATATCTGTAACATAATTCAATAATTCAAGAACTGCAATATGCCCTATGAGCTGGCTCTTCCCCAGTGACTCACACGCTCACTCACTTTTTGGCAGATGCTCTGGCTCGCTGTCATACCCACTGGTTTCAGCTGAAACAACAACAAAAAATACCATCAGCCCCAAAAGCTGGTAAAAGAGCTGCATGGTCAGGCAAAAATCACCGCTGGTGAGCCACATGATACAACACAGACACATCATGTGTAAATTAAGCAAATAAAACTAATCATTTTGTCCCAACAAGACATCTATTGTGTTGTGCAATACGCAGGATGGAGGCAAGATCATCATCACCATGATTATGATCTGCAATGTGCAGATTGCATAAAGCATGTATGGCTAATATTAGCAAAATGGGAGTAAAGGGAGCACTACTGTAACCGGAAAATGCAATGAGTAACCCATACATTTTTTTAAAAAATCAGAAACTAGTTTGTTCTTCTGTAACTCTATCATAGACATTTGTGTCCCTAAGGGGAAGGATGAGATAAAGATGTTATAAATAAGTGCACAAATTTATTTATTTATTTATTTATTTATTTCCCGCCTTACTCCTGGAGACTTAAGATGGCCGAGAAGGTAGCTGCATGGCACATCCAGAGCAATTCTAAAAGTTATAGAGTGCCTCTCGAATAATATTAGAGATCACCTTTCCTCCCTCCCAACTTTAAAAATCCTTCTAGTACAGGAGTGTCCAAACATTTTGGCAGGAGGGCCACATCATTTCTCTGATACTGAGTTGGAGGCAGAAAAATTATTTACATTTCAAGTTTGAATAAATTTTACATAAATTACACACACACACACACTAATATAAACTATACGGCTTGCCTTTGGCCCGATAGAGTGGTCTTACCGAAGGCCACACTAAAGCTTGCTGAGGGCCGCATATGGCCACAGGGCCTGGGTTTGGATACCCATGTACTACAGTAGTAGAACAATGCATACTGTACATCAGCATTTCTACCTCTGGCTGGAGATACATCTTTTCCTGCGTGTGTCACCAACTTCACCCTCTTCTTCCCGCGTTTGGAGTTAAAGATCTCCTGTATCTTCAATACAAGCTATAATCCAAAAGGCAAAAAGAAATGTCAGCATTCACCGCAAACGTCACAAGCATCCAGGCAAAAACAAAATATCTATCATGCAGTTTGCAGTTCTGAACTAAGAATAAGAAGGCGCTGTCACCAAAGCCATGGTCCAGGCACTCTTGTCCATCCAGAAAGAAAACAGAATCTGGCTCCTGGAAGCTTCATACAAAATATAATTTATAAGGAAAATAACAAACAAATCTCATTTTATGTACAAAAGCATATACAGTAGTTGACTGTCTGACTGGGGCCCTTCTGTACATGCTGGTTGAACTCCTGGACCTGATTTCTATCCCAGGCCACAAGAAGAAGTGAGGGCTCTGAGTGATCAGACAGATCAATGACAGAAAATAGAAATACGTACATACAAATTCATATAAAATACAAAGTACTTCTGTAAGTACTTTTTTGTATAAAAATTTGCTAAATCTAGATCAGTGGTTCTCAAACTTTCTGAGACTATGGGAAACACTTGTAAATACTTGTGGGGAGAACTGGGATGGGGGATGTCCCGACTGCGCTGATTGCAGCGCCACAATCACCCAGCAATTTTTAAATATACAATACTTTGGGTACTGTGTAGTCTCCCAGAAGAGCCTGGAGGTTCACAGCTCACTCTATACGCTTCCCTTCCACTACAGCGCTAAACTGCTGTAAGAGCCCACGTCCAGTTTCTGAAACTAGGCGTGGGCTCTGACAGCAGATTGGAGCCCACTGCAGAGGAAGGGATGTTCATGGAGGGGGATGAGAGGTGGGAGAGGTTATCTGGGGTTCTGGCACTGAGTTGCCAATATCCTGATGATCTACAAGTATATATGTCATTGTCTGCCCCAGCTGAAGAAGCTGTGAAGATTCTTAATGAGTGTCTGGAGGCCAGGAATGCTGGATGAAAACATACAAATTGAAATTATATCCAAACAAGGTGGATCTGCACATATGGTGTGGTATATTGCTACATTCTAGATGGGGTTGCACTCTCACTGAAGGATCAGAACTGAGCTTCTGCATACACAGTTGGATAAAGCATTGTCCTTGGAGGTTCACAGTACATTTTTGCCCAGCTTGAACTGGTGAACCAGTTGAAAGCAGATTGGGCTAAGGTTACACACATCCATGGCTACCCTTAAGGACTGTAATATACTCTACATTGGATTCCCTTTGGAAACAATTTGGAAACTTCAGCTGGTATAGACAGAAGCTGTAAGGGTTAAGTCCCGGTGCAAGTCCTGTGCTGGCATGTCTGCCCCACTCCTGGGAGGAGTTGTTAGGCTCTAAGACCATCATGGAAGTTTTGCCAGGTGAGCCATAATGGCCTAAACGGGTTAGGATTGTGTCCTGAATGACTTTCTATTCAGTAAGGTCTTTTAAGGATACAATCGCACAAATACTACAGATGTTAAAAGTCTGATGAATGTCAACTTTATAGGTCCTGTCAATGTGGTGCTCACATTGTAGAACACCCTTCCTCAGAAACAGTGGCTGGTACCTTCCTTGTTTTGTGTCAGCCATCAGCCTCTATCATAATTCAAAACCATTTTACTTTCCTAATATGTTTGCTATTCTCTTTTAGTTGTTTGAGATGCTCTTTTATATTATCTTGGATTACTTTTATTTTTTTAAAGATGGATTACAAGCTGACGTGACTCCTTGCTGACAAGGGTGGAGCAAACATTTTTAAAATAAAACCTAACCACAAAGCTTAATGGATCAACAGGATTTGTATGTAGCTCTTCTACCCCTAGTACTCTCGATTGCTTGCCTGTGCCATTTTACAGCCCAATATTACCCCAAGCAGCTCTGCTGGTTGCAGAGGCACCAATATGGCTACCACTGCATCCAGTGGCACTACCAAAGTTCCTCAAAGGAAGGGGACTTCCATCCCCTTACCCCAGACAAATCTCCAAGCCCTGCAATGCTGGCTCAAGTCTGCGCTGGTTATTTTGCTAGCACAGACTGAACAGACCCCATGTCAGCTTTGCAGCTGAACGTGGAGGATAGGATATGGTGAAGCAAGGTTCCACAGATCCCACCTATCTCCTGGATCACTTTCTTCCCTCAACCTACCCTTCCCTATCCTCTTCTACCTACTCCCTGTATCCCTCTACCCTGAATGTACTTACTGCCACTTTGCATGCAGAAAGCGCCAGGCCATCTTTCCATACGGTACTAAGGCTCATCACTGACTCACAATGTTCCAGCACTGGCAGTCTGTCCTCTCAAGGTGCCACAGACATGCATGTGTGCAAAACCCAGTGCCAGTCCTAGATAGGATTGGGCCCATGAACAGATAAAAGTTTTCTGTTTCTTTTCTTTATCTTCAGAGATTGCCTATGCTTTCATTGTAGAGAACTAGGCCTATGATTAGATTAGAACCAGTCTAATGTAAAGGTTAACAGCTTTATGTAGGAGCATGGAAACCTGGATTTAAGTCCCCATTCAGGCCCATAGATCAATACTTGACCTTGAGCCAGTTACTCAATAACAAAGCAACCAACAGCAAGTCAGAACCTCTTTCCATGACTTTCTTTCTTTGCCTGTAGTTCTCACAAACATGCCAAGATCTGTGGCTATCTATACCATCAAGGCATCTATGCAAACTGGTTCATTTGCACAGTCTTCACAATGTGGTCCTTCCTTGTGCAAATTTGGAAATTCTTTATACAAGATTTGGCACTGGTTTTCAAGGGCATCAATTGCTTGATTCTCTCTATTAAAATGAAAAGTTTGCTGTGTCATCAGATAAGCTGACATCCATTTAGGCAATGATAAGCTACTTTACATGTTACAAGGAAGAAGCATGACAAAGAGGCTGAACAAAAAAGAAAGGCACGTGGCACAGATTCCTAGGCTGTTAGGCAGGAATTAGGGCCAATTGACACCTGACCAAGAAGATCTGGCGAATGGATCCCCAAACATCTTTTTCTTTTATTAAAAGTATCCATGTGAGAGCCCCTTTTTCTGGTGCTGGTGTTCCTGGTCTCGGTCCTACGTCATTTCTGCAACACTAGGAGGAATCTCTCACACATATATGCATGAAGTTTGCGTATCAAAATTTTCTTTCTCATAAGCTGTACCGTCCATGAAGGGGGAACAACACAAGTAACAGTAAACAGTGATTGGTATTAGATGGGAAAGAGCATGATAAAAGTTAGGCATCCCCCCGCACAACGGTCCCAATTATAAACAGCTCCCCCCAAATGGATTTCTGAAAGATAAAAACAGAGGGGAGATGAGATCCCTGACTTCCCATGTCACGTGTATTTTGGCCTTTCGCTACTAGGGACATCTTGGTACAGCTGACTTGTTTCATTCATTTTCCATTCCAGGCCATGTGCTACAAACAGCCCAACCCAGAAGGGGCTATATGAAGTGTCGCATATTTGAAGGCACAGGCTGACTGAGAGCAATTTGCCTCAGCATGTCAAGTCACAGCCTGCAGTCCCGACACACTTCTCTTTTGCTTTCCTATTTTAAACGTGGCATGCGGGTCAAGTTTCTTCATGCCCAGCTTGAAGAATGCAGCAGAACATTCCAAGCAAAGGCTACAGGGTGGGGTCCAGTTGTTCCCATCACTGCAAATAATGCACACAAGCAAAAGATAGACACCAGGTAAATCCGCTCACAGCCCCAACCCTTTCCCTGACCTTGGCAACCCCAAGAGAGGAAGGGACAGAGGAAGAAGAGGTTGCAGAGATCCAGGCTGGTTACCTCTGGGCTAGGGAGACCAGGAGGAGTGCAGCATGACCTTAAGGCATGACTGACCTTATGCAGGAAGCACTGCATTTCCTGCATAAGCTTCCTTCTGCCTCTCTTCCGCTCCTCTGAAGTTTTCTCAGACCTTGATCCCAATTCTGTCCATTGGAGATACGCTTCATTTAGATGCTACCATTTGTCAAGGCACAGAATATGAAGGGTGCCCAAATAACTCAGGAATATTCATGGCTTCCTGGCATATGTTCAATGTGGGTGTGGAGATACATATCTGAGTCATGCTACATATCTTGACTGAGTCACACTGCATATGTTTACTGCAGCCTATTTCAGTGGGCTGTGTCCATAAAATATGCAACAGTTTCAGGAGAAAAGTGGTGGAAGCTGCAGACATGGAGTTTCCGACTGGAGAACAAGTGCTTTTCTGCCAGGGTCGACTAAGATGCTTTCTTAACCTTTTTGGGCATCACTCCAGCAACTCTAGCCAAGTCCTAGAACTTCAGGGCGAAAGAATAACATGCATTTCCTTTCTTGGTCAATTACTCCCACATTGTTGGAGGTGTTTGTGGATCTTTAGGAGGGATCAATTTGTCTGAAGATGAAGACAAGTATCCACTCACAAGTGGATATTATTCCCCAGGCTGGGCAGTTATCATAATTTTTTTTTCACAATCCAAGAAATGTTGATGAGTAATACTTGGAAAGGCAACAAAGCCAATTTGAAAAACATACTAGCATTTCCTCCAAAATTAAAACACTATATTACTTATTATTAAATTTAAAATTACTACATGTAATTTATTGCATGTAATGTATTAATTAGATGTAAGTGGTTAAGACACTGTCCCTGTTAACCAGCAGACCAGGGTTCAAGACCTGGTGAGGATTTCCTGCTACAGGCGGGGGGTTGGACTAGATGATCCACTGGGTGCCTTCCAATTCTACGATTCTATGAATTACTTCCAAATCCCCCATGTAGTTGCAGAAACTGATTCCACTGGGCAATTAGACTGGCTAGACGTCATGCAAGTTCTTAGTTTGTCACATCCTTAATGATACAAATTTTGCCCCTTTTTTTACAATGTTCTCTCAGTAGAGAACTGGTATGTGAATATGCGGGTTCATATAAGCAGATGGAAGTTAATAGTGATGAAAGCACAATTCCTCCTACACATGGGCAATCCAAAAATTGTTTTTTCCTTCTCTGACTACCCCATGCGTGCATCACTTTTACTCATTCACCCACAGGAGGGAGAGGCAGGAAACACATAAGGAGAATTCTGTTCAAGTCCGAAGGAGCAGGTTCATTCTTAACAAGCTGCTCAGCGGTTTTAAGCCACAAAATAGTCAGGAGGTTAAATGTTAAAAGAGGAATAAGCGGCTCCCAAGAAAGAAGCTATAGAAAGTCCAGGCAGAGAGAGTGAACTCCAGGTCACTTGGAGCTTCTGCAAACATCATTAACACACCCTCTTGCAACAGACAGAATTTAAAGCCTAATGTGAATGGGGGCGAACTGCATACATTAACTGCTTGTTTCTGCACCCTGCCCTTGCCTATTTACTAATAAGATTGAATGCTTTGTCTGCAAACAGCAGGACAGCAGCACTGCAGAGACTCTAATTTGGTGCTTTTTACAATCCTTGCTCCCCCCCATTTCCCAAAGGATTATCTTGAACCTAGAAAATAGATACAAGACTTTGTATGTGCCTAAACAGGGGCTAGATTACAATCACTGTACTTCCGAACATTGAATACCCTACAGTGTAATTCTATACATGTCTACTCAGGACTAAAACACATTTAGTTCAATGGGGAACTTGCATAGGGTTGCATCCTTAGTGTTGTGACCAAATTAGTCAACCAATGTCAGCTCAAAGCAAGTGCCACACCAAACAAAAAAACTCAGGGGAAAACTCAACCAGAGCAAAACAGTAACACAGCTTTCACAGAACAAAGCAAAACTGAATCACATAAGGTCAGGCTAATCTGATTACTTATCAGAGCACTGGACTTGCATTAGGCACAGCCAAGCTTAAATCCCTGCTCACTGGTTACACTGGGCCAAACTATCTCAGTCTAATTGACCTCATAAGGCTGATGTAAGGATAATACTGTAAGCTCACTGGAGATGGGATGTGATATACATGTGACCATGGATATGATGAAACATTTATGAACTGGCAAGACACTGCAGCAGAAGGTGGATGCAGAAGTGAATGGGACAAAGGGAAAGCAAAAGCATTCAGTTTGCAGTCAATAGTCAATAAAGAAAAGTAGTCAATAAAGTTGTATCTCTATTCATTTGCAGTGCGGCAGGTACAATTCCTAGGGGCTCATGACACTGATGGTATTGTGGGAGGTGGGCGGTGGGCAAAGAAAGAACAACATCTGCCCACCAACACAATACTGACATTTGGGGTCCTTCCTCACCCGGGGGAGATTCTTCCTGCTCTCAGCCTCGCCTGCTTTGAAGAACTTCCACTCAGTCAGCGTGACAGGTAGAGTTGTGTCCTTTGTCAGCTTCCCACGCAAGCAGATCCGTGCACTCTTCAGCTCCAAGGTTTTGCGATGAAGGAAATGTGGCTTTGGGGGGAGCTGAAAGAAAGGCAGGAAAGATGGAGAGTGAAGGCTTTACTAGGAAAGCAATTCCCACATGCCTGATCAAGAGGGCATACCAGTCAAGCCATAAACTATTTTGCAAAGAGGTTGCCTGGCTCCAAGCAGTGACAATGAAGCACAGAAGTTACATGGGTGGGAATAATGTCCTGGATTAAGGAACTAGACAGGCAAGCAGCAAGGAACATTACCCCCAATGTCCAGCTTTGAATGGTGGAAACTTCTAACAGAGACCTGGATAGATAAGGAGCAGTTCCTGGGCGGTAGTGGGGAAATACTGGAGGCAGGGAAGAGATTAATCTGGTTGCAATGGGGCAAACTGGAACTTATCCCTTTGTTTTAAACTTGCCTGCCTCATTCCTCTCCTTGGATATATACCATCAAAGTAGGTGGAATATATTCAAGGAGACCTACTGGGCAGCAACAGCAGCAGCTCTTCAGCAACAGCAGCAACTCTCTATGAAGTAGGATCTAATCAATACATGGAGAAACTACTGCTAGATTACAGCGTCTGGAGCTCTTTAACCAAAAGGTTCTCAAGGAGGTCATTAATTTTGGGCTTCCCTCCTCCCTCTCTCTCCTTCTTCCTCTTTTCAATCTCTGAGTAGGAAATGCAGAATCTGAAGACAAAGAAACTGAACCAATGCCAATACCACAGTTCTAAGAGCAAGTTCACAACACACACATAGTCATCAGTCAGTAATTGTACCATTAAGAGATAATGTTCTTCACAGATCAAATTCAGTGTGTTCACATCACCTCATCACCTCAAAAACATAACACTTTCCACTTGCAGCTAAAGCCTCCAAGTGATGTAAATGTACTTGTGAAGCTACTCAAGTGAATTGAGTATTCTGCATGAGTAAAACCTTTGTGAAGTGGGAACAGATCTTAAGTGAATCTTTGTGGGATCTTTGTGAAGTGGGAACAGATCTTAAGTGGGGTGACCTAAGCACTACCGTTGGTGGAGTTTATGAACAAAAATAGTAGTAAATGTGAGTTCACCTTGGGTGGCTTGAAGGTATTCCGGGACGGAGGCAGCTTCCAAGCAGACGGGATCCTCCACAGAGGCTTCACTTTAATGTCTTCATACAAGTTCTCCTTAACAGGATCTAGGGGGAAAGGAAGCCTATTGTTAGAGAGGGACAGAACTTGAAAGCAAGGCTCAGATTGTGCTAATGTTTCATTCCAATTGTTGGCAGACAAATATGTGTTCACAGTGATATGAGCACCATCAATTTAATTCCAGCAACCTCCAGAATGACCACTTCCCCAATTAATATCTTTCCTTCAAAGAAATTAGGAAACATACCAATAATGTCCTCATAGAGATTATCCTCTGACTGGGTGCAATATAGACGGACAGGTGTGGTGCCATTCAGTTCTTCATGCAGCTTTTGGTACTCCATAGCTGCAAGCCGGTTTCGATAACCCTGGATGTCCTCAAATTCAAAGGACTTTCTGTAAGCAAGTCAGAGATAAATCTTATAATCACAGAGGTCTCTCAAATGGAAACAAGAATACAACATGGAATAGCCACTTTCTATTTCTTGTTAAAAGATTTGCGGAGCTGGATAAAGCAGGATCCAGGAGTAATGGTGGCCCTTGAGGACCCCAAATGCAGCCTGCAAGGAGCCCCCACACACTCTAACAAGCTTCCAGCCCACAGAGATTTTCTGGAGACCATGGTGGCCCAACAGGAGAATGTGAACTGCGGGACACACCTTTTATAGACTTTGCACAAAGTGAGGCCAGCTGTTCCTTCTCTGCTGATGCCGCTTCACAGACATGAAGCAGCAAGCGGTGGAGGGAGTCCTGTACTGCATCACTGCCAGTGCACCATCTGCTGCAGGTTTCCCACCAAATGCTGCCTTGCACACTGAATGGAAAGGTTGAGCAGACTTGAGCTCTCTGTAGCCATCCGATTTCTAGCCACCCTTAACCCTACCTATGGAGAAGAACTTCTTGCTAGTTTCACTAGACATCTCTGTCTCCTGATTGGCATTTTAACCAGCCATGTCCTATGTGCATCATTGCTTCTGAACAATTTATGGCTCCATGTGTTTGGTCAAGAGTTATGTTAAATAACCCTCCCCACCTTTTCTGGTTTGATCTGTATGTTTGGTAACATTCCTGATTGCCCCACGTGCATCTTTACCTCAGCAAAATTTATTCATTCATGTAAGTTCAATCTCTAACACAATCATTTACGGGAATTTATGTAAGTTTATTGAAATTTTACATGTAAGAAAAAAATTCTGGATACTTATAGTGTTAGAAAGCCCTTCCGCCACAAGTTTTGGCACCCCTGCATCAAAACATTAAAATAAAGGTTTTATTTTACAAAGTAAACATAGATTCACAAGGATGACAAAGATGAGAATTCCAGTTCTTTGCAATCTCACACTCCTACTCAAAGGCCACACTCCATCAGAGAATTCAATACACAGAAGTCTTCCTGCCCAGAAACAGTTACTGCTAGGCATAACATGGGCATTAGCTGCAGCTCACCAAGGGTATCCAAGTGGTCCATGGGTTTTCTCTGCTTTATTGTTGACTTTCATTTCAAGGAGTAGAATAGTCTTTCAGTATCCAACTCCTCACTTCTCACACAGAGCACAATTCTAACCATGTCTACTCAAAAGTAAGTCCATTGTGTTCTATGGGTCTTACTCCCATGAAAGTGTCTTTCGGATTGCAGCCCTAGTTTATAATGCTACATTGTACTCTAGTCAATGGTGGAAAGTTAAGTCTACAATTAAAGAAAGGTTTTGTATTTCTATACTTTAGTGTTACTTACTGAGATAGAAACATTTTCTAAACAGGAAAAGATTCTGCATGTTCTGAGAACCTTTCCTTTTCTCCTGAAGGAGGATAGTTTTGGGAAATATAACACAATGCCTGCCTTTTCCTTAAGATGGAAAAATTATAACCCTTGTCAGACAAACAGGCTGCGTATATGCAAGTTCACTACATGGGGTGGCAGTAGAGAGGGTGGCCTCATTGCACAAGCTCTATCCTCCACCCTACTCATGTTCTGTCACAAGTTGGTAATGTGCCTTTGTGGGTACAAGAGTACTGAAGGCAACAAAAGAGTACATGGCAAACGTTGCCACCTATTTGTTTTCAGAGCAGCCATCTCTGAACATCCGAAAGAGACCTATGCCAATATAGAACATTAATGAACAGGTTGCAACACAGAAGATCTGGCACAAGTTCTTATTTACAAGAGGACCAGAAGAAAACAAACTGAATCTGCCTGCGTATTAATATATCTTGAGGGATTCTTCTTTAGGTGGCCCCCACCCATGGTGGTTAGGTGGCAGAATGCCATGGAGAAGACTCCTGCCATTGTGGAGCCCTACCTTTGGAATGCCTTCCCCCAGGGAGGCTTGCCTGGCACCACTCTCACATATTTTTGATGCCTAAGAACTTTAGTATGCTTTACCAATAGGTAGATTGTTGCAGTAAAAACAGAGTCTTGTATCATCTTACGGATGAACCAATTTATTTCACAAACACTTTTGTAGGCTGCATTCCACTTTATGAGACATTATAAAGTGACCTGCCGTCCATTAAAATGTATGCCAAAATAAACTAGTACAGTAAGTCCACAACATATGAATGAGTTTCATTTTGGAATCTTGTTCCCGAGCTGAAATGTTTGTTATTCCAACACCACTGATGTCAGGGTAATGATGTTAATGCGGGGATGTTCATATGTATGGAAGTTCACAGCTTGAATGCTTGTAAGTCAAGGATTTACTGTACTTTAAAAGGCTACAAAACCCTTTGTTGTTTTCTTTTCTTCCCTGGCCTCTTAATATGTTTTAAAATCTGGTTTTATATTGCTACTTGTGAAATAGTTGTCTGCCATTACCACTATGCTTATCAGTATGTTTATATGTCTGGTATGGTTTTATAACCAGCATGCTTATCTGACTGTATTGCTTTAATTGTTTTCCATGTTGTTAGCTAACCATTCAGCAGCAATGCTGAATGGCAAGGGATCAATCCCCCAAATTAATTGATGCCAATAAGCACACCTGACACTCACCTCTTGGATCTGCCTCGAATTCCTCTGCCAGTCATTCTCTGCTCAGGCTCACAGGAAGTGGTTTCAGGGCAGCCACCATTGCAGCGATGTACCGGTGCCTTCCTCCCAATATGGTCTCCATTAAGGCAATCAGTATGATCCCTATCTGACACATAGCGAAAAGTTCTTCGTGGTTTGGGCACCGGGTTGATGACTGGTGGTCTTTCCTGGCCTTCAACATCACAATAGATATTCTCCTTTGCTAGAGCCACATTCAGCTCCTTCTCAGTTGAGCCACAGCTTTCCCGTTTCCTTTTCAAGTCCAAAGCTATAGAGACTTCTCTCTCAGAGGGGAAGGCTTCTACCTGCTTCCACAGGTCTCTTGAGGTGTAGAAGTTCCCAGGGGGTAGCCTTGTCCCTTGCCAATCCTCCCCATCATCCTCACTTTCAGATATCACACCATTTGGAGGTGACCCAGCCACAGAGCCATGGAGAGTGTTTTGGAGTTTCTCCTCTTCCTCCTCAGTCACAGAGCAAAGGTAAGAATTTTCCCGGAAATCCAAGCCAAGACTCTGGACATTTGCTAGCCCTTCTGCCTTCCTGCCATGTCCATAACCTACTGGCTGCCCTGTGCAATCATGGCCATACTTGACCCCAAAATCCTGGGGTTTCTGCCTTTCTTCTTCACAGCTCCCTTTCGTCCGACACTCCCATTGAGATATCTTTTGTTTTATATTCCGGCAGTGGCTGCGAGACAGAGTTTGCACTGCAGAACGGGTAAAGCCAGTGTCTACACTCCCTGTGGGATGCATGGCAGGCAAAGTACATTGATCACAGCCCCATCACTGCATGCTGCCTCCTGCTACTCACAAGACAGCTGAAATTTTGTAATTCCAGAGCAAACCCCAAATCAGGATCCAATTTGCAGACTAATCCAACTTTTGAACAGAGAGGTAAAACACATCCTGATGCCAGCCTGTGGAAGGAAAGAGGTACAAAACATTACAAGAGGTTAAGATAAAGAAGTGTTCATCATATATCTATTAGTCTTTAAAGTAATCCAAGATTTATGTGTTGTTTTCACAGAAATGAGTTACTGTGAAAGTTCTTACAGAATTAACTTGGCAGCAAATCCAAGTTTGTCATTAAATGTACATTTGACAGATCTACTGCCAATTCTGGCTTTCTGAAGAATGTAAATTTTTGTATGATACACGGACTTGTCTCATCCACATGTTACCTTTTCAGGAACACTGTACATTTTTGTAAGCTTTGTTGTACACCTTAAGAACTTAATATGTGAATTGGACCTGAAGACATGTTCATCATATATAATTATTCAACTGATCCTCCTCCTATACCTGAGATTGTCCCTGTGTGACTCACTTATTTCTACTCCCCCAAATCCAGAAACTCATCACCCAGGTGAAACTAAATATCTCATGCTTAACCAGGAAGAGTATTCCTAGCAACTAGGAATGGCTAGGAAGAGCACCTAGCTATCTTTTACCACAAGAGGCCATTTATACGTCACTTTTAATGTACATTGTGCTGAACAATGTAATTCCAGTCACTGTTGTTCCCATTTTACAGACAGGAAAACAATAGATCCTATGCCTGCAACATAGCTCAGTCAGGAGATCTAAGAAGCCAACCTATAAATCTTGATTCAGGTTTTTTTTCCCTAAGTCTGAAGAACTCCTCACTATAAATCCCAAAAAAGGATCATCTCACTTCTTTGGGACTGCTGCCTTTTGGAATTGACTGTGATGCTGACTGTGATGCCTCTGGCATCTCCAAACTTCACTTGCTGTTCTGGTCTCAATTTATTGAGATGATGCACTCTGATGATGCTTGGATGATGCACTCTGGCTCTTCCGACTGATCACTGGCAGGCCAGACTCCTGCATAGCCCTGACAGTGCTCCTGACAAGGAGCACTTGAATTACTCTTTAGCCACAGCTCTAGAAGTCCCTTTTGTGCAGTGACAACCAGCAAACTCAAGGAAAGAATTTGAGCAAGGGCTCTGTTTTGCAATCAGGAGGCAGTGACGCAACCCACCCACAGTCACTGTAGGGAGAGGTGACACAGTCAAGGCTTGAACTCGAGAGGCCTGGTTCACAAGCTTAAATTCAACCCACAACCTGCATGATAATGATCGTCAACTGGGTGCTTTCCCACCAGGGTGCTTTCCCATCATGGCAGTCCCAGTATTGCTCCTAAGCCCATTGTCACTGCAAGAGCATCGGCTCTATAGGAAGTGCCCAAGAAGTTCCTTTTGACCGTGCAGATGGGGAAAGTGGTATATGGAAGACCTTTGGATGGGAAAAGTGGTACAAAAGTATCCTTGTTAAAAATGCTTTCAGAAAGAACACTAGGAACACAATCCTAACCATGTCTACCCAAAAGTAAGCCCCATTTTATTCAGTGGGTCTTACTCCCAGGAAAGTGTCTTTAGGATTGCTGCCCAGGTATGTTACCACACTCTGCAGTCTTTGTCATTGCCTTTTGTTAGTGCCACAAGTAGCTGTCTATCTCAGATATTCACAGGAGAAAATTTTCCTCCTCTAAATATGAAGATATGGGAAGGATGCCTCTGGAGAAGCCAGCTCCTTAGTTGGCACTTCTTCTGTTCTGTCTCTTTGGAGAAAAGAGCCTAAAATCCTAACTATGTCATTAACTTCCATGGACCAGAAGTTCTGGCAGATCAACAGGTAGACATCTTCATCATCAGTCAGTCCCCAAGTCCATCTTCAACTTCTTCTGCAGTCTCCCTCTCCCTCCTACTCTGAAAATTGAGTGGTAAGCACCTGTTTTCATCAGAGGACAGAAGAAACATCCCAGTCCATCAGTATGCATCGTTGTCTCCCAATACTACTAATGATGCTGTACCCCTGAATAACTGAATAAATTCAGTTATTGTTAGAATCTGCTTTTGGGTGAAAAGCAGAATGCAAATATGCAGACCTGGCATTCTGCCACTAGATAATAAAACAGTGAACAACTGCAATATATGGTAGCCACAACAGTCATCAAGGATCTCACCTGGGCAGTCCTTCCTCCACTCACAGAGATATCAGGCTCTTAGAGCAGAGATTTGCAGAATATGGTAGGGATTTATAGAATATTGAGCAACAGTTGAAATGCAGAAATGCTTTCACTTTCAGAAGCTTTTCTCTGCAATTATGATGGCTAAAGATATGTATCAACGAAAATTAGATGGAAACTCTTTAAACAAAAAGTTCCCAAGCAGTTGTACAAAGAGGCTCTAATGCTCATCCATCTCAAACCACGAGTCTGCATCATAAAAAGGAGGAGTCCTAAAGTCAGGGAGAAATTGGTTGTCTTGTAATTCATCTCTGGATTTCTACAGGCACTCAGTGCCTGTCTCAGCACTTGCTATTAAGTGCCACCATCCACACAGACATACCCAGCATTTGGCAATAGCTACAACACTCCTTTGCTCTTGCAGGATACTCTACAGCAGTGGTTCTCAATCTTCCTAATGCCATGACCCCTTTATAAGTTCCTCATGTTGTGGGGACCCCCAACCATAAAATTATTTTCGTTGCTACTTTATAACTGTAATTTTGCTACTGTTATGAATCGTAATGTAAATATCCGATATGCAGGATGTATTTTCATTGTTACAAATGAAATGTGTGTTCTATGCACACACTGCACACAATGGGATTTATTTCAGAGGATTGGGCATAGGATTGGGCCCTGAGGCTGCAACCCTATCCACATTTACATGGGAGTAAAGGCCCCCCTGACTATAATGGGATTTATTTCAGAGTAGGCATGCATAGGATTGGGCCCTGAGGCTGTCAGTCAGCCCCAGTGCATGTGCAGCTTCAGCAGGAGGTTTGGCAAGCCTGACCTATCCCCCTGCACCAGGGGTCTTTAGGCGACCCCCAGGAAACCTCTAGGTGACCCCAAAAGGAGTCCCGACCCCAACTTTGAGAAACGCTGCTCTGCAGTATCTCTATATGCTGCTGGGACTCCTTCATAGAGATTCAAGAGACTGAAGCTGACACTGAAGCACCTATTAATAGCCTGGACTTAAGCCATTGAGCATCTAGGAGTTTCCCTCTTCCTCACCCCTTCTTGTTCAGCTTTCTTCAGCGGTAACAGCAGAATAACCATCTCCAAAATAACAGGTCAGCACAGCACAATCTTGCTCTTCCAAGATGAACTCATGTTACAAAAGGCTATGGAAAGCCAAGAAAAGCAAGATAGAGCTGCTATGGTAGGAGCAGTATGAAGAGTCTTTAGCTCTTTCCCCAAATTCCAAGACTCTCACCATAGTGGCCTATGTTCTTATCCATTTACCCAAGCCAATTAGGTACGGGGCCAATTATGCTGCTTATCCCATCCATCTTTTTACATACCCCCCTCCCCACAGTGCTTGTTCTATCTATACCTTTACTCCTTTCTGGGCCAGACTAATGTCACGATGTAGTTTGGCCCAGAGTTTGAGGTGTTTTGTATTTAAAGAACAGCCATTACAGAAGGCTGATTGATTGGGATTGGGATTATAAATAGCATCTAACAACCCTTTCTCCTCATGCTGTGGTCCCATCCCATGATGGGAACACCATCCCATGAACATGCTTTTATCCTTTGGGCAAAGGATTTCATCGGCACTGAGGGAAGCTCCCTTCCCAAGTCTAACTGCAATTTCAAAGGAACATTGACGTTCCTTCTCTCAAATTGCAGTGTTGGGAAAAGGCTTGATCCCATCCCCCTCCACTGGCCTTGATCCTGATCAGCTCCCATGTGATGCTATTTAAGGTTTTGCAAGAACATGCTGCAGTGGGTCAGTGGTTAAAGACATTCTGCTCCTCATCCTGAAGGTCAGCAGATCAGTGATTTAAGACTTGAATACGGCAGGACAGAATATGCTCCCATTACTTGTTCAGCTCCTACCAACCTAACAGTTCGAAAGCCTGTAAATGCAAGTAGATAAATATGAGCCACTATAGCAGAGGTGTCCAAACTTTCAACTTTAGGGTTCCTGGATCTTTAACAATTGTGTAAAAGAGGGAAATTCAGCAGGTACAGCTTTGTCATCTGTGTAAAGAGAAGCTGAATCTGCTAAAATTCCCTCCTTCGGACACTTGTTAAAAGTCCAGGTACCATGAAGTTAAAGTTTGGACACCCCTGCGCTATAGTAAATAGAAACCACTAAGGTAACACTGGAAAGGAAAGTGCAAGTAGGTAACACTTTGGAGGGAAGGCGAATGAAGGAAGCTTATATAGATAGCAGGAAGGCTTTCCCAAGTGATACTTGGATAAGGAACATGTTTAGTCACAAACTCTGGCCAGCTGGAATACAGGGCAAAAGAAAAAGATGAAAACCCATAAGTAGGCATTCAAAGACCAGACTCTGCCTGGGAGCGTGTCAGATTGCAGGGCTCTTACTATGTGGAGGAACATAGTACAGCCAGAGTACCCAGGCTGGCAACATTCCCAGGCCAGGCCAATGGTTAAAAAAAATGCACAAGCACTTAGCACTGACAAAGAAAGAGTTCCCCAACGTAAGTAGCCCCTTCTGCATGAAGAACAATGATGCCATTCATAGGAAACCACAGTCTCTGAACCCCCAGCATCAGAAGCCCCTGCCTGTCCCCACTAACTGGTCTCAGTGATTCTCTCAACACTTCACTCCTACACGTACAGTGTCTAGTTGCATCCGATTGCCTGCTGTTAGACAGAGTTGAGAAATTTCTTGCTTTCACAATTCCCTGAAGGAAATTGGACTTCAAGGAGTTCCCATCATATCAGATCCACGTCCTATCTCTTGCCTGGAGACTTCTCTCATGAAGTTGTGGAACAAACCACAACTGAGGCATGTTGAAATAAGCAGTGGGATTGACATTTGTACTATATAGAAAAACTAGTGCCCAATCAAGTGGTCTTCTAAGATTGTGCAGCATCTTCCTTGGGCACCAATTTCCTCATAAAAATGTGGGTTTTCTTTTCTTAAACATTCCTGGATCAATTACTAAGATAAATAGCACACAAATCCCCAAAAAGCCTGTTTTATACAATGGTGGAAAAATAACTGCAAGTGATTTCATGGGTTGCCAAGTCACAACTGGAAAGCTCATTAACACATCCAAGCTAAAATCCCAAATTCTTTTTTCATTATGTTTTGATTATTTTTCATTATTTTTTGATAAGCTCATGCACAGGAACTTTGTGACCTATGCGCACAGCATAGATTCTATAAACACCCGATTCTATAAACATATAGATTCTTAAAACATTTGAATCTGTTGTCAAACATCAGAAGCTGACTGATAATCAATGCCTATTAAAAGAAAACTACACAGGCTCCAAAACTGGAAGCCTGAACACATTTTCAGAGGATAACCATTGGGTGTGGGAGAAATTCCTCTCCCTTCAACAAATATCCCTTCCGCCCCCAAATTGCCTCCGCAGAAATGGGTTTGGAAATATGTATATCTGCCAAAATAATGTGTAATTTCAATCACAGCTCCACTCCCACCTGGAAGAGAGACATCATAAAGCTGACCTACTTTATCTTAATAATCTTGGCAAGAATCTTCTAAAGTATGTGAAGTACACCAAATGCTCCCATGAAAATGTTAAGTACAAAATTCCTATTGTTACCAGTGAGTTTGAAAATCCTTCTGAAATAAACCCAAAAGGAAGCAAACTTCACAATAAGTAACAAAAACAAAAACTGGTGATACCTTAAATAAATAGGCTAACATTTTTATATAAATTTGAGTGACCAACCAGGGTGCAATCCTAAGCATTTCTACTCAGAAGAAAGTCCCATTCTATTCTGTGGAACTTACTGTCAGGAAAATGTGTGTAGGATTGCAAACCCAGCCCCCTTCATGAGACACACACATTGCTACAAATTCTAGGTGTAGGTCCTCCTGATCCCCCCACCTCCCTCCCTCCCTCCCTCTCTCTCTCTCTCTATGTTGTGGTGGCTACTTTGAATTAAGGCTGCAATCCTAAAGACACTTTCCTAGGAGTAACATCCATTGAACACATGGAGCTTACTTTTGAGTAGACATGGTTAGGATTGTACGTGCCCTATGTGTGAATTGTGGTTGGTGATTCTCTGGGCCTGATGTGGGAAACTGCTACGAGTCCCTTAATAGCAAAAGCACCAAGTAAAGCTGGTTTAGCTCCTACAGGTTCCAGCAGGTGATAGATTGAATGACTCCCAACCCTGGGAAGGCGGGTGAGCCACTTTGTAGCTACATGCTGGGGCCTCTTCCCGCATGGTATCTATCTTCAGTCTTAAGAGGTTAAAATTACCAGAATGCTTCAGAAGGAGCCATTGAAGTTACATTTGTTGTGCAGACAAGCCCACTCATGCAGTATTTTCTCTGTGTGTATTGCATCCTTTCCAGGAGATTGTGTGTTGGAGAAGTAGCTTCAGCTGGAAAGGAGGGTGTAGGTGAAAACAGACCAAGAGGGTCCTTCTGATAAGGGTTTACTCATGGATCCTGCCTTCTGCAGATACCCATGCTCTCATTTTCCTGCAGTGTCTATGTCCTGAGTCTCAAGGCTTATCCTTAGGTACAGAGCTGCAAAAGGCTGGGATCCAATACAGAATTGCTCCCCCAACAGGCGGTCAACACTTTATTTAGAATGAGGTCAGCCCCTTATGACTATTTCAACAGCTTTTACAGTTAAGTTGGCTTAATTCACCTGTCTCTCAATTCCTGTGGTATTGTGGGGAGACTGATGCATATCTTTGCAGTGGCCTAACCCACCCAATGTAAAAGTGGGAGAGGTGTAGAAGTGTCTTACGGCACTTTTGTGACACCTCCAGGCCAGCACAGGATTTATGCTGGCCTAACCAGTGGAGGCAGGGCAATGGCACATAACCACACCCACCATTCATATTGTTGCCCCACACAATGTTCAGGTGTGATGCGCTGGCCTCCCGCACTGGGTGACGCAAACCCTAGTGACGCCCCTGTCTACACTGTCATGATGATGTCTTATACATACCAGGGCTGAAAGGAAACACTTTAAGTGTGCCTCACTAGACAAGAAGGGGCTTAATGTGAGGTTCTTTAATAAAAAATGCACCATTTTCAAGGACAATAAACTTGTTGCACAAGCTTTTTTGCAGGATGGTGTATATACTTTAGACTTGGGGCATGATAATGTCTGTAAAGGAAAGCAGTGACCAAGACATAATGCTCTGTGGCACCAAAGACATGGACACCGAGACACAAATGCCATACTGGACCTTCAGAGGAGAAAGCTAGCAACTGGTATAAAGGTAAAGCCATGAGCAACCAGATGGGAAGATGCACAGACTACATCAGACCAAAGGGGTTCCAACCATCCTTCCCACCAAGGAGTGTAAGAGTCAAGCCTTCTTCAACAAGTCAGCAGAACCAAACCCAGAGATCAGCTCACAAGCAGAAGGGGAAACATCCAGAGAGCCAGGCCCTGAAGCCAATAACCCAGACAAAGGGGAGAATGAACAATGGGAAGAAATGCAGGAAGCAAATGTCTCCACAGAAATAGACCAAGTTCCATCACAAGAGCCCAGGCAATCATCTTGGAAGAGCAAAGGTGTGCTACCTCCACGACTTCCAAGATTTCGGCAGACAAGCACAAGACATCGTGGCTCCCAAGAGCAACCTCACTGTTGCAGCAGTCCCATCTTCAAGACAACTCTTCCCTATAGTAACTTCTTAGGAAATCACTACAAAATATGCATACTTTGGCCCACTTTTGAAATACTCTCCCCCTTCCCTCACTACTATGAAACACAGTTTCTCAGAGCAGATTTCAAGCAAGCTTTCACATGTTATTCTTAGAACAGGTTATGGATCAAATATTATCCGACTCCATTCTGTCTCTGAAAAATAACCAAGTGAACTAGGTGGCTATTTCTTTGGTTTGTGGCACAGCCCTATTTGAGTATCTATTAAATCTTTGCACCCAGTGGGAAGAATAAAACAAGTGTTTTCACTTGCACAGGCTTGCAAACCAGGAGGCAACGCCATCTTCCTGTTCTGGTAAGTTGCCAGCCCAGTTTGTATTTGTAAAGGAGAGCTGCTATAGTGATACACAGCTGTACATGCTGGCAGACAACCTTATCAAAATAATTCATTTTAGAACACAATCCAAGATACAGTTCACTCCAATTCTCCTTGTGTAGGACAGAGGCAAGCAGTAATAACCTTACCAAGATTCTTAGGAGGAGCAACATGAAATACGCAAGCCACAAAGACTGCAACCAGGGATATGGCTGAACCTGAATTACAAACAGATGCATGAAGGAGGATTGAAGATGAAAGGGGCAAGGTATCCAGGCATCAGCACCCTGTCTCTGGCCTACCTAATTTAGGATTTTCCCATCATATGTTTCCCAAATTTATTTCCATGTGGGAAAACCCCACCTATCATTAAAAATCATTTCAGTTATAATGAGAAACAACTCCTCCAGTTTCAGAACAACTGGGAGAGTAAGAAGCAGAATGTCAGATTATGTCCTCCCCACTGAAGGTTACACATTGCCAGGAGCTTTGCTGATCCAAAATGGGCCGTACCAGTTACTAGAGGCAAAGTTATTCAAATTGATCCAAGTCATCAAAATGCTACAAGCGCATACTCTCTTCATCCCTTTTGCTCAGGTTCTATGCACTCAGAAAACACATAACAAATCCTGTTCAAATTTATTACAAGCATTGGTTTTAGTCTGGTATATATTACATATTTTTAAAGCTGAGCTCAATACACTGACGTCCTGAAGTACCACAAAGGAATTTCATCAGCTTTTGTTCTAGGTATTTGTAGTTCTTTGACACCTTTTTTTTACAGCACTATCCCTTAATTAAGAAAATTATAGCTAAACAAACATGTTCTTTATTTCAAAATACTGCAGCTCTGAGAATCTCTTAACAACTCTGATATGGTTCTTTACTTATGGAAGCTTAATCCTGCAAGGAAAATTCTTCAGATGTAGGGGTGGCATCTGCTGTAACACTCCCATTCAGAAAAGCACATTTTGTGAACAGAAGTCCCCTCCAAGAGAAGGAGTGTTCTGTCCACACAAAGGCCCTACAATACTTTGGACACGTCTGCTTAGAAATAAGGGTGCAATCCAAAGCATGTCTACTCAGAAGTAAATCCCGTTCTGTTTTATGGGACTTACACTCAGGAAAGTGTGTTTAGGATTGCAGCCTACATCCCACCGTGTTCTATAAGCCTGACTCCCATGAAAATGTGGGTAGGATTACAGCCATTATTGCATATTCAAAGTCCTACAACAATCAATCAGCATGTTCTTCATACAGAAGAAGATTCTTCATGCATGGATTCTTCATACATCATTGTTCTTTATGAAGAAGGGGTTACTCAGATTTGGGAACTCTTTTTCAGTGTTGAGCACTTGGGCATTTTCAGGGTTGTGTGACAGGTCTTTAAGTGACATGCAGCACTCAGTATTCCTGTAATACCCACAAAAATTTTCTCTTCATGGATTACTTACTGATAGTATTACACATCTTCCTCCTTTATTAAATTCAGCATGCTCAACAAATATAACAGCACTGCTCAAAACATGTACTGTACATTAATAAAAATATGTAACAAAAATAAAAATCAACAGATGGAACATCAAGCTGCTTGTTTTGAACTCTGCCATCTCTGCTGTTGGCAACTGACATTGCCCAAAAATAGCAGAAGCAATTAACAAAGGAGGGCTGATGGCAACTTGAGGCTGGTTTTGGTCTGTCCCTTTGCTGTTGGGCAGTTAGTGTTCCTTAAGTGGTAGCTTAAACACAGTAATGAGAAAGAGGAATAAAGTCCATCAAGGAAAAAATGTCTTACGCAGAAAGTGACCGTGGTCTTGGATTTGGAGTTGTAGTGTCAGGTGATTAACAAATGATTACAGAAAGCTTTAACCAATAGGTTTACCAACACTTGCATCAATTTGCTGGACTTTGAGCAACATTAATACAAATCCGTGGCAATGCTCCGCATCCATAATAACCAAAATATAAAAGACTAAATCTGGAGATTGATCAGCAACCCCAAAACAAGAAAGAATTCCTGCATACCTCAAGGCTCACGAAGAGAACATCTTTCCTTAATGCTAAATGCAGTTATACAATACGTAAGTCTAACATCTTTCCAACACAGAAAGTCAGAACACATTTTAAGCATTTTCCATGCAAAAATTCCCAACAGGATTCAATTTCCTGAAGCAAGGAGTTCCAAAATGAGAGCACTGCCAACATTATTGAAAATGGCTGCTCTCCTCATTGTTGAGGTCAAGCCCACCCAATGAAAGCACTCTGCATCTGCATGAACCTCCCTTGCTGCAATCTTGCTATCACAGCTGACCGGTAGAACAAATGCACTAACACACATTTGTCTCGTATTACCAGGCTGCCAGTGCAGGAGCCGGCAAAAGACACACAAATTAATTCCTTGTGACCATGTCAGCATCTTAAAACTCCACTTTCAAATAGGATATTGATTCTTTGTTGTAACCGTTTCAGAGAACTCGAAAAATGCACCTTTAGAAGTTCAAGACCAAATAATCACTCATTCTGCCTCGCCCTATGGTGAATACCACCTATACAAATAAGCCAATCTTATTCATTATGTTGTCCACCAATAGTCTGGGGAGGCCTGCTTTGGAAAACTCTTATTACAGTGAGACAAGCAGAATAATCCTATACAGGCATGCCCCTTGTTTGCAAGAATTCTTTTCTAGAATCCCCACCACATATACCCAAATCCATGGATATGGGGGCATGCCTAACTGCGCCCGTAGGAGGAAAAGGGAGCTTGGCTCCCCTCACCTACAGCAGGTCCACTGAGGCTAGCAGAACCTGTACTCATCTCTCCAAGGCTTCTGCCAGGCTCAGACTGAGTCTTACAGGCATAAAAGTCATACCAATTTTTTAGCAAAAGGCATTAGAAATGTCACTTCTGGTTTTATGAAAAACCGAAGTAACATTTATCACCCTTAAAGCACAGTTTGAACCATCAAAGCCATCTCTTTTTCTGAGATGTGCCATCTACTAAAAATGAATTTTTTACAAAGTGTAAAACAAACTGAATTTAGTAAATAAGAATCTCTTCTCAGTCACCACCACTTTTATCCTGAGTTCAGCAAATTATGGCATTCTGCTTTAATTTACTCACCAATCTCAAAATACTTAACACTTGCACCAGTGAGGGATAAAGAGAAATGTCAGAAGAGATCAGACAAAGGGAAGGAGAAGCAATAACATGTCAGGTCAGAATCATTTTCTACCACTGCCTAAACATTTATCCACAATTATAGCCACAGGAAACTCATTCTTCCACTGCGAATGCTCAGTGGTAAGGTGTAAAAGGCTGCTAGCACATCAGTCATGCTTCCAGCATATCCTTCTTAGCCAGGCTCTTAGCCCTGGGGGATGCAGTTTCACAGCAAGATGTTAAGATTGCTCATCAAGGTAAAGGAGAAAGATTGTAATGGGGCCATTTGGCAGAGAAGTACTTCCAAAGGGGCAGCAACAGCTAAAGGGTCTTATGGTACCTTAAAAGGAACACACTTTGCTGTAGCACAGTTTACATGGACTAGAGTCTGCTCTGATGTTGACTGTTGTCCATAAAAGTATTTCCTACAACAAATAAGTTAGTCCTTAAACTGCCTCAAGACTCTTGATTGTTTTCAGTTTTTAAGAATTCCCAGGAGGTGCAAATTTCACAAATGTCCCCCATCAGAGCAATAATTGATCTTCAGCCTCTTATCTCTCCCCCTACTGGATATTCCTCCTGTATTCTGGCAGTTGAACTTAAGCATGAACTGAGCAGCCCATATCAAGATACAAGCATTTAATAATAGTGGTAAACCCCTGTCAACTTCCAACAGTAAAGAACCAAGATTGTAATCTGCACTTTTGTGTTCTGCTAATTAGAAGCCTCATAAGGGTGCTTTGAAGATCAGGTAAGAAGTGCTCTGGGAGAGAGCCTTTGGCTGTCTCCTCTCTTCCTAGTGGAAAGTCTCTGCAAGGAAAAACAGGTACTTTGCCTCCCTATGGAGCTAACAGCAATTCTGAAGAACAACTTATTTATTTATTTAATTTATATCCCACCTTTCCTCATCTGCAAGAGGGAACTCAAGGCGGCTAACACCAATCAGAAAAATAAAACACTATTAAAATAGAATTATAAATATAGATTAAAACACAATTAAAAATACAATTAGATTAAAAAAACTGAGAACAATTAAAACAGACTAAAACATTTGTTAAAAACAATAAAAATAGAGCAATAAAACTGCCCCCCAACCTCTGCCCCATTTAAAAAGCTTTTTTAAAATAAAAGGTTTTAAGGCTCCGCCTGAAGCTCTGTATTGAGGGAGCTTTCCTCAGTTCTAAGGGGAGGGAGTTCCAAAGCCAGGGTGCCACCACCGAGAAGGCCCTATCTCTGGCCGCCACACCTCTCGCATCTCTTAGTGGCGGCACAGTCAGTAGGGCCCCCTCAGATGACCTTAGGTGATGGGTCGGATTGTACAGAAGAAGGCGGTCCCTCAGATACCCTGGACCCAAGCCGTTTAGGGCTTTAAAAGTCAGGACCAGCACTTTGAATTCAACCCGGAAACGAATGGGCAACCAGTGCAGTCACTGAAGCAGTGACCCGACAGAGTCGAACCGATGAGCCCCAGCAACCACATGGGCTGCCGCATTCTGGACTAGTGGTAGCTTCTGGACCGACTTCAGAGGCAGCCCCACGTAGAGCGCATTACAATAATCCAGTCTTTATGTCACTAGGGCATGGGTCACCGTGGCCAGATCTGAGCGACTCAGGTATGATTGCAACTGGCGAATCAGCCGAAGCTGAGCAAAGGCTCCCCTGGTCACAGATGCTACCTGGGACTTCAGGAGCAGCTGCGAATACAGGAGAACCCCCAAGCTGTGAACCTACTCCTTCAGAGGGAGTGCAACCCCATCCAGAACAGGATAAGATTCCAATACCCAAGTTGAGGACTTCCGGACCAGGAGAACCTCTGTCTTATCAGGATTTAATCTCAACTTGTTCACCCTCATCCAGTCCCCCACTGCCTCCAGACAATGATTCAGGACTTCAACTGCCTCCTCGGACTCAGGAGGAAAGGAGAGATAGAGCGTACTGATGACACCTCACTCCAAACCTCCGCCCGATCAGAAACGACACAGGTTTTTCGCCATCGTCGCTCTAAACGTCGACCTTGCTGTTTCAAAGCCCGCCGCTCCCAGAAAACCAAGGAGCTGCGTTTGACCCACGGTGGGGCCAAGGTCGCTCAGGAGTGATCTCATCCAGGGCCCTGGTCATCTCCATGTTCCAGAGATTGACCAAGGAGCCGAGTGAGTTGCCAGCTCTGGCAGCAGGAAAGTCCCCCAGAGCGCTCAGGAAACCATCTGGATCCATCAGTCTCTGGGGGTGGACCATGGAATGCGGTCCCCGGCCTGTGCAGAGGCTACCGGCCACGATAAGCCTAAATCCCACCAGGTAGTGATCTGTCCATGGCAACGGAGTGATGGAGATGTCATTCACATCCAGATCACCATCAACCTGCCCAGCAGTGAACACAAGATCCAGTGTGTGACTTACAGAGGAGAAAGAGTATCAGAGAAAATGAACACCCTCTTGCACAGCACCACATAGGGCTGTTAAATAGCTTTAACTTTGACTTCTCATTACAGGCCTTTCTTAATAATGATTCTTCCTCTGAAATGATTCTCCCATGAATCTCTACCAATCCATTCTGAATCCATTCCCAAACCTGCTAGATTAAGGTTGAAATCCCATACACACGCTTTCCTGGGACTAAGCCCCATACAGCACAATGGGATTTACTTCGAAACAGACATGCTCAGGATTGCACTGCAGAGCTTGTATCTTCAACTCTCTGTCTGACTAGCAATGACATCCAATGCACTTTATGTCTTGCACACTTTAAAATGACACATGTAGCAGCAAATGCACAAACCTGAAACCTAACTATTTTGTACAAAATCCAGAGCCAACATGTTAAACAAGTTGTTGGGACATAAATTATCCTGTTTGATGTTTATTGCCACATAATCCAGTCACTATCAAAGGCAAGGGAAAGTGAAATCATCAGCAGCTGCTGTACACACTGAAATACCTGCACATCAGCTCATAGGAGAGGCCCAAAAAAGGCGATGGTACAGCACAAATTCCGAGCACATGAAATCCCAGATTCAAGACCCCTGCTGAAACTATAAAGAACTTCTGCCATGAGTATAGGCCAAGCTAAGCTAGAGGGTCTGATGGTACAAGTCAACATCATCTGGTAAAAGAAAACAGGGAAAGAGGCTCAGTGGCCATACCAAGGGCCACTTTTGATATCTAATTTGTCCTTTACTCACTGAGAAAGAATGAGAAGATTCTGCCAACTGCAAGAAAGCCAATGTCCTCTGGCCAAACCACAGGCACACTAAAGCAGTCTCCTCAATTCACACTTACACAGTGGCCTTGTGAGAAGATAGTCTCTCCCTGAAGGGACAAAGGGACCAGCTGTACTAACTCTTGTCTTCATGAAACCCAGCCTAACAAGCAGTAAAGATCCCAATAGTTTATTCCAGGCCCCAAAGCATTCCCCTGGTTGATTGCAAAACATTGCAAAACACAGCTCAGTTAGAGTGATTCATACACAGAGTGATGAAACTGTTCACCTTCTCTACCTGCCTGGTCAAGATCTTAGAGCTCTCTGCTCCAAGGAAATATGGCAAGCAAAGATGATGAGTCAGTGATTTAGATTCAAATTATAGCTCAAGTATCAACTTCTTCAGTTGCCAATGCAAAGCATTTTTTGCTTAGCTTCAATATTTATGCAGCAAACGGTGTTCATTGCTTCGTGTGTGTGACCCACTTTCCTTCCCACTATTTGCAATATCCAAGTCCGCCAACTTGCAACTTTAAAGAACAAAAATCCCATTTTTTTTTATCATCATGCCCAGCATAAAACACTCAATCCAGCTGGTATCAAATCAAAGGAACATTTGCTGCCCTGTGGCCACACAAAGAATGAAATCAAATGTCAGGGGTGACTGTAGATGAATCAAGGGGAAGAAATTTGATCTGCTAGCTGACGCCAAAGCATGTTTAGTACTCAACTCTTGCACCAGCCTAGGCAAGGCCAGGAGCCAACAACACTTCCTCTGGTGAATCTTTAGACTGCAAGTAGAAGGAATTGCTAAATGAACACGACGCTTGCATCACAGCATTCATAAGAACTGTACTAATCACCTGACTTGATAAGAGAGTATCAGATCAGCTTAGGATGAATCAACACTAACCAGTATGAGAGAGCTCTTCCATTCCATAAAATCAATGGAACTGGAAGTTGCAGGAGCAAAATTATTTGGGTATGGACCAAGTTATTATTGGGTAATTATTATTGGGTAATTGGGTAATTATTATATATATAAATGAAAAGTCACTTACTCACTGACCGACTCATCAACGCCCACCCAAAACCACTGGGCCTAGAAGCGTTAAATTTGGGGTTGGTGTTCCTTCTGTGACAGAGGGAGTCACTAAGAACTGGTTTTCGGAAATTCCAACCAGAAGGAGGTGAAATGGGGCGCAACACATTTTCCTCCCTATACTTTGCATTGAAGAATTGGTGACTGAGGGATTCTCTGCCCCAACTCCTGGACCTAGAAGCATGAAATTCGGGGAGCGTGTTCCTTCTGTCACATGAACACCCACCAAGAATCAATGTAGAGAAATTTAACCCTTATGGGGCTGAAAAGAGGTGCAACGTGTTTTTGTCCTATCTACCATTTGGAAAATCCAAGCTTCCAAATTCCAGTGGTGTTGGAATTTAGTGTTCCATCTAAATCCTTTTTTAAAGGTTCACATACAAGTAGGCATATATGTGTTTATGCCCAAGAGGGAGAAGTGTCCAATCAATACTCTCTCACAGACATATGTAGAGCTGGGAATAAATTAGTGGATTAGAACACACAAAGGGCAAAATCCAGAGTAACTATGGGGAGTCCTTGCTCTGGTGTAAGAACAACTTACTCTGGATTCCAATATGAATTTCCCATAGGTTTTCACTAGGTGGTGCAGTAACTACGGGTGCACATAAAGTCTCTTACGTGCTCCCATAGTTACTCTGGATTTGGAGGTAAATCAAGATTCAGCTGGATTCTCACTCTTTACATTGCATCAAACACTTTTCCTGGATACTACAGGAAACTACATCTTACTATGGAGACACATGAATTACCACTTTTTGAAAAGCTTTTTCTGCAAAAAGCAGCTGAAGGAAGTGGTCAATCTAGATTGGGGCACTTCCCAATGAAAACCAGCCCTGCTCAAAACCATTATTCACCCCATAAGTAAAATCATCTGGGCTCTGAGCCTCAATAATGAGGGCAACACTCATCACCCTCCAGAGAGCAGCAAAAGTGGGAGCAATGTGTAAAAAATGCCATCTTCTTCTCTCTCCCAGTTCCCTATGGAGAAATTTCAAAGTGGTGGTTTCACTCTTCCATAGGGCTTTGTTCCACTGTTTCCTCTCCAATGACAAAGCAATGCAAAACATCATTTTTAAAGTTATAAATATCAGGGGCTGCTCTTCCTGAACAGTCCACCTTCTTGCTCCAGGCAGTGGAAAGCAAGGGCTGGGAACTCTAAGGCTTCCCCTACTGCAACTCAGCTGACCTCAGTCATCAAAGCAGAAGATCACAAAAACACCAGATTCAAATTAGATGTTTTATATTAGCATGTGCAAAATTGCCCTAGTGGTTTTCTAATAATAAGGAATACAGAAATTTAATAATAAGGAATAAGGAATTTCTAATAAGGAATACAGAAATAGCAGCTTTTGAACTGTGGGTGAACAGGAGAGTGGTAAACACGCCAGTGCGCACCCTTGTTTCCACCAGCCATTTTTCTACATCAAATTATCCCTACTATTATCCCTCATACTATTATGTGGGCTGTGGGTGGCGCAAGAGGTAAAGACGCTATGCCTGTTAACCAGAAGGCCAGGGTTCGATTTCCGGGTCGGCCCCACAAGACAGGGTGAGCTCCTGTCCTTAGCCCAGCTCTGTGACACTAGCTGGATCCAGTCGTATTGGTTCTGCCTTTCCTTTGGACTAATTCAGTGGCGTGGAGAGGGGGGATTTGCTGCTTGGGTAACAGCCTATCCTCCATAAAAAATCCAACCCAGGCTTTCATGCTCTGCATGCAGCGTATGCAGCACCAAGCACGATACCATAGTCTTTCAAGACTGATGGAGGCCTGCTTTTTTTTTTATCCCTTAGTATTCCAAATTTTTATACCGTGCTTGTGATCATGGCCTTTATGCTACTCCCAGGTCAGGGTCAACTACTGAATGACACCCCCTTTGTCCAGGGATCTTCCCAGTGAATCAGGGAGGCCAGGCATCCAGGACACATCCTGAATGGTGTGGTAGCAATGAAGGGGCAAGGAAGGTGGCACCCCTCAGAGGTGTGGGACCCTGGGGCATTTGCTTCCCTAGGAACACCGCTCATTTGCTCTGTTCTTCATTTCCTCTCACTCTTCATCCAAGAAAAGCATGATTTCCCTGATGCTGCTTAAGGAGATTCATAAGATCACAATGAGTACAAGGTCAATTTCACATTTAAAAATTCAGTTTTCCTTACACAAAATACACAAGAGCAAAAAGAGTTGAATTCTACTTTCCCAGAGAGCATTTGATGACGGAAAATATAATTTATGGCAATAACCTTGTGTTCATTCCTAGGTAATTCATTCATAGCAAAAGAACCTGCATTCAGAGGGTGGACAGATATATCCATGCCTAAATTATGCTTTCACCACTTTTGAGTGTGGGAAAATAGCAGGTTTAGCATGTTAAGGGTTCTGAAAATTAGACTAATGATCGTGAGAATGCATCCAAAAAAAGCAAATAGTCATTTGGGGGCCTTTATCATAAGCTGTGCCAAGGAAAGGCGCCAAGAGCTCAGTGATGCCTCATCCTTGTAGGTAAGCTGCTCAAGGGAATAACAGTTTTACTTTACCTAAAAATATCATTCCCTGTTAGTAAACAGTCAGCCCTCAAGATCCACCCTGTTTCACCCAACCCCAGCAAAGGTGTGGGTGAAGGAAGAGTGACTCATCTAGGACATCAAGTTGGGTTGGAGCTAGTTTCGGCTTAGTTCCACTGTTTAGTTCCCAGAATCTATCACTTGTTAGTCCCCCAGTCACTCAAGTGGCTGACAGCCTTTGCTCCTAGACATACAAATTGGGATGTACTGGATTTAGCAGTCACGAGACCTGTCACATCATCGTAACTGAAAACACTAGAGAACCACTAGCGCTAGAAACAGAAAACACATATCACATTTACATTTTTTGTACTGCTCAATTCCTTTTTCAGAACAAGCCCAATACAAAAATAAAAATTACATGCTGTCCCATGGAAATCAATTAAGTGTAAGTACGTCAAGGTTCACTTCATTTCCACTGATCCCAACAATGTAGTAACCATTTAACATTCTTTGGCCTACATCCAATATTCTTACTGCATGCTCTGCGTGCTTCCTCAGAGCTGCTTTATCTTCACCACTGTCCATTTAACAAGTGGCATACTACAATGTGTTGCCCATTAAATCCTTGTTCACTAGAAAGGCTCCCATGTGTGTTGGGGAATTAGAGTCCAATCCTATATCTGTCTACTCAGATGTAAGTCCAATTATCATCAATTGATCTAACACTTAGAAAAGTATGGATAGAAGTGCAGCCATGGAGCCCAATCTTATCTAGCTTTCCAGCACCAATGACACAATCTCAAGGTAAGGGAAGAAAGACTCCTTTACCTTGAAGAAGGCTCCTTGACTATCCCCTCACTGCAGGATGCAGTGCATGCCCCATTGGTATTATGGGTAGGATTGGGTCCTTAATGTGTTTAATGAGTCTATACCAGTGGTGGGCACCAGCAGGTTCGCACCTACTCTATAGAACCGGTTCTTAACAAGAGATAGTACATATAAAGTTTAAAAATAGCCATTTAAAAGTGGCTGCCAGATGGACAGAGAACTGGTTCTTAATTTCTTTGAAGCCCATCACTGGTCTATACAGTTCTCTACTGAGATTTTCATATAGGTCTGCAGCATCCCTCTAAAACCAAGGGAAAAGAAGGGGGAAACTGGACCCTAATCTGCTTAGGGAGACAGGGCACAGTTCATTCCCTGTGCCTGAAAACAACATATAGAAGAGTTGTCTTCACAAGATACCCTCCTTTATGCATTGTCCACACCACTGGATGTTCATTCATTCATTCATTCATTCATTCATTCATTCATTCATTCATTCCAACAGTGGGAGGAGGGAACAACATTCCAATGATGGATTACTTTGGAACTTTAACTGAGCTATTTCTGATTTGAGGGGAGGTAACAAGACTTATTTTCCAAGACAACTGGACATGAGTGAGTGGGTGGGAATTCACCCATCTCTACTTCTATCAGGCATATCTTTCCATATGTCCCAAAGACCACCAGTCCTTTACACCTAGTAGCAGAATCGCACACTGAATCATTCTTTGGAGAAAACCACAGATGCCCAATTTTCCTTCAGTCCCCACAAAGTAAACGCCATGCTTTCCCTTCTTGATCATGGGTACAACACAAGCCTTGAAGAGAAATGTTTCTGGCCCTAAGTGAGAAAGTTGGGGCGGAAATCAGCAGCCTGGGTATCTGTCATGAATGATCAGGAGGTTTTCCTCTCTTCTGCGGGAATGGAAAATACACACACAGCGCACATAGCACACGTGCTGCCCTCTATAAAGTAGGTCACTAGTTCAGAAGCAGAAACAGCAGACTTAACCTTTGCCTGGTTCGGCCTGGAGCCGGGGGAACACCTGCCTGCAGCTGCCATTGACAGAGGAAAAGAGACTTGTGTGTCCTCTCAATTGGCTCCGGCATGGAATTCCAACATTTCCTCTGCCTGAGGACAAAGCCTGGTGCTCTTTGTTGTAATGCTGTGTCTCACAGGTAGCCATGGAGCCACAACTGAGAGGAAGTCAATACTGGTGCACAGCAGCAGCTGCCAAAAGAACGGAGACAAGCTGCGTGCACTATTTTGCGGTACTCGGATCCTATGAAACACATGCCGAGCTCCCATTTCTATCTCACAGCCAGCAGTAAACTAGGAGAATAAGGCTAAAGTCTCAGAAGGTTTCGTGTCTTTGTGTTTGAATGGTTTCGTTGATTGTAATGTAATGCTCCAAAAGGAGCAAGATTACCATATACCAGTAACCTCTTTTTCCATGACGTCCTATTTTTTAGCCTCATGTCCTAAAAAAATCTTCATTTCCTTGTGAGCAGGCAGCATGTAGCTTTCTTGTAATTCATAGAACCATAGAGTTGGAAGGGACCCAGTGGATCATCTAGTCCAACCCCCTGCCTGTAGCAGGAAATCCTCATCTTGGGGGACCCAGGTCTCGAACCCTGGCCTGCTGTTTAACAGGGACAGTGTCTTAACCACTTACACTTAATTAATACATTACATGTAATAAATTACATGTAGTAATTTAAAATTTAATAATAAGTAATATCGTATTTTAATTAATCATATGAAAGCTATGAAAGTTTCCCCTGCTAACTGAGCAAGAGGCACTCTTTCAAGTTTGTGGTCCTCTTTTATTTAGCAGTGGGAGAGTAACTGGCCCTACTCACCCCAGCAATGTCTTCAAGTAGCTTCTGCTGGTGTTCTTTTTTGCATTTTAGATTGTGAGCCCTTTTGGGACAGGGGCCCATTAGCTACTAATTAGCTATTATTTTTCCATTTTCTTTGTAAACCGCTTTGTGAACTTTTTAGTTGAAAAGCAGTATATAAATACTGTAGATAGATAGATATATAAGAGTGTTTTTAATTTTTATTTTGTCATGTCCCACATTTTTCTGGGCTGTCCTATATTTCAAAAAGGCCTTGTAATCTTTTCCGGTTATGAACATATGGTCACCCTGAAAAGGAGGGAAACCATCATCATCTTAGATGAAAGCATAATAATAATACACATGAATTCTATTGTGCAGAAAAGACAAATGGGTGGTGTTCTGGAGAAGCATATACCGCAAGTAAACCTAAGTGAGAATTATTTCCCTGCCCCCCGCCATGCTAAATGTAAACAGAACATGTAGATATTTCTGAAAAGAGCAAAAGGCCCAATCAAAAGAAACTTTCTCTTCCCATGTCACTGTGGTGTACATCCTGGAAGAGGAAATTCCGACCATTGAGTGAGCTGGCCCCATTCTGGTTTGTCTCACTAGAAAGAGGAGTTTGCAGCAACACCCTTTCCCCCCTGCCAGCAGGCTAAAGCAGATTCAGGTTAAGTCTCTGGCAAAAATCCCAGAGATCCACAATTACCGCAGAACAGAAAGGAAGTATTTTGTTGGGGAAACATTACAACCTCTTTCAATCTAGATGCGGATAGATTTGAAAGGCTGGGCTCTAGGAGAACCCTAAATAGGGCTTGCAGTCATGTGGAAGCAGGTTTTTACAACCCACTCTTCACAGCGTTGTAGTAAACGGTACTTAAATACCTCCTATCTCTGTTCTGTGGTTCAAGTCCAAATGCTGGATCAAAGTTACTACTTTCAAGTAAAGGCATACGTACCAAATGACGTATTTCATGTCACATATAGTTTGGCCATTATATTATGTTCATTTGCAACTAAATGGAGCCGTTATTATGAAGAACCAGTGATATTTTTCTGGAAAAAAAGGTGCTGGTACTCACCTGTGTGTGTTTGTGTCTATGCCAGTGTATTCCTGTACTCACACAGAGGTGCCAGTACTCCATACGACTGAATGTGAACTCTGTGAAAAAGACCCCTGCTTAAAACTGCTTAATTAAAAAAAAATGTTTGTTATGCAGGTCATATATGCCTTTTGCACTACAGAATTATGTGTACTTAAACAGCAGGACTATGGTGAGAATAATACTTACCTTGAGCTGCATTCCTAAGCTCCAGTTAGGCCAGCCTAAGCCCCCGCCTAAATCTTGTGCTGACCTATAGAAGACACTTCTGTGCAACTCCTGGGGTTGCACAGACATGCACTTGTTACCCTACATTACCAAGGGTAATGGTAAGGTAATGGTCTACCAAGGAAGATCAATGAGTTAAGCCGGCCTAGATTAGGACTGCACCTTTAATTATCTTTGCCCACTTATTTACGAAATTTAGTGGTGCCCATTTCCCCACCAGGGTCCAGTGCAGTGATTTTCAATCTTTTCAAATTCATAGCACACCGACAAGGTGCTAAAATGGTCAAGGCTCACCATCAGTTTTTGGACCATTGATAATGTACACAATGCTGCTGATGGAGGGCTCACACCCCACATTGGCCCTAAAAATAAATTTTCCTCCTTCCAAACTTCTATGGTAAACCTACAAACCATTTGCAGCCCACTGGTTGAAAATCACTGGTCTAGTGATATGGGTGGCTAGGTTTCCAGGAGCAAGAGCTGGGTATTGTTTGTCTATGAGACAGAAAGTTCGTGGTTTAACTATCACCTCCACCATGAACTCATCAGGAGTCCTTAGGCAAGCCATTCCCTCCCAGCCTCAGTTCCCCAGTTGCAATATTGGGATAATAATGCTTACTTACCATAGAGGATTATTATAAAGATTACAACAAGATAATACATGTGAAGTACTTTGCATACTTAAGAGCATCATACAGACTTTAAGTAATTATTATCATCCTCCACTGGTTCATGTTAATAGCATCTATGAGTTCATACTGGGGCGAGTGATTCTTATAGCTCAGCCCAGGACAACAGCTGCATCAGCCAAGAAGGCCACAGAGCAGCGATCCTGCCAGCTTTCAGTAATCCATCTGCCTAGCAGATGTGGCAGAGTCCATCATCTTATAGGCAAGCGTAAAATACCAAAGGAAATGCAAACTCCACGTGATCGGGGTGGGGGAAAATTCTCCCCCCAAATACTAAAACAGGAAGGCAGATGCAAGTTGGAATTTAGGGAAAGAGTAGTTCTGAGAAGCAAATCCTAATAAATGTACAGTATATTTGATTAATCTAATAAATGGGGACATAAACATATCTATACTATACTTCTACACCAGTGATTTTCAACCTTTTTCAACTTGTGGCACACTGACAAGGTGCTAAAATGGCCAAGGTAGGCTATCCGTTTTTGGACAATTGACGAGGCACACCATGATGCCAATGGGGAGCTCACATCCCACCCATCGGTCCTACTGTATTTTAATCATATTTATTGTTCTATCTGGTTTTAATGGTATTTTATTGTACCATTTATTTTAACGGTATTTTATTGTTGTTAGCTGTCTTGAGTTTCCTTTTTTGAGGAAGAAAGGTGGGATAAAAATCAAATAAATAAATAAGCTTTCATTCCAACTTCCATGGCACACCTGCCGACCATTTGTGGCACACTGGTTGAAAATCACTATTCTATACTATAGAAGTATATATGCTTCTATGCTTCTCAGGGCGACCGTATACAATGAGGGACTGAGTTCCTCTACCTTTAAGCTTATATAGAAGAGAAATGTTTGCCTGGTGTTGCTTTTTAAACCCTTCCATGTTGAGCTGAACCTGCCTAAATTCCCTCTTCAATGCAACGGTTAAAAGCATTCTGCCTCCATTGCATATGGTCACCCTGATGCTTCTATACTGTAGAAGCCCATACATCTAAAGAGGAGTTGAAGACAGATCTCCTCCCTTGAAGCAAGGGTACAGCAGGGAGGTCCTCCGCCATGTGAGTGTTGTAGGTATCAAAGAGCCTCCTTCAAGTCAGCATTCGGCAAGCTTAACACTCAGCACTGTGCAAAGTCAACCAACCAAGTGAGTGGCACCCCAAATGGTTGACAACACACAAACACACACAAATAAATGGTGTATCCGAAAGGGTTGGATCTCACATATCACATGAATGAGAGAAAACACTGGCAAAAATGCAGCCATACCTACAGTTTTGGTAACCAGTCACAGCAACGACACTACCAGTCATCAAAAGGCATCATAACAACAAATGCTTGGCAAAATATGCACAAAACAGCTGCATGTCCAGTACAGATTTCTGTTTTAGTTACTCATAGAGCGGCAAACCCAAGCAGTTTCTTTAAACAGTACTAGAATTGCTAACTCCTGAAAGCAGGCCAGTCAGGAGTGCCACTAATATTTTGCATTTATTCCACATTTGACATGGTTAACTTTGAGCTTAAGTGAAGCACTGACACAGGACTCACTCTTCAAGCACCAGATGGGGGCACAGAGTTGCCTGGAAGAGGAAGAGGTCACGGTTTTCTAGTAGATGTACCTCATCAGCATTATTCGGGGCCCAGCTTTTACATATGTGGCAGCGGTGGGCTTCAGGGGGTTCTCACAGGTTCTGGGTTCTCACAGCAAAGGACCTTTTGCTAATGAGCACCTGGTTCTGAGAACTGGTTACTAATGGGACATAGAACATGTTGTTCTGTGGCCATAGAACCTATTGTTAATTTAGGTTATTAGGACATAGAACTTGTTGTTAATTTAGTTGAATCCCACCACTGATATGTGGTCTACTGATAACTTCAGCCAGGTTCTTCCCAGCTGCCATTTTCTGAAGGATACTTACCGTATTTTGGGCCTACTACCATTTTAAGTACTGCAGCCAAAATCTGATTATTTTATTTTGCAGCTACATGAAAAATCCTTTGATAGGCCAGTGCCTCAAAGGCGGTATACAAATACTAGAATTAGAAATAAAGGAGACTGGTTCATATACATGTTCTTAAAATCAATTTCTCAATTCAAAGAGTAACGAACTTGTTACTCCTTTATTCCTCAGGTGCTAACAAAGAGGAAACATCAGCCACTCAGATGAAAAATGCTTCCAACTGAAAGATGTATCAAGTGATGGTTCAGCCAGTTTTATAAACCAGCCCCACACAACAGAAAAACAATAGTGCTTAAGCTAGTTATGAGGGTTGTTTAACAGGCTGCTTAAAAAACATACCTAACTAGCCATTGCTGGAGCACTGGACAAAAAAAACATTATATTGAGCATGTACAATGGGCTGTGGATGGCACAAGCGGTTAAGACGCTGTGTCTGTTAAACAGCAGGCCAGGGTTTGAGACCCGGGTCGGCCCCACAAGACAGGGTGAGCTCCTGTCCTTAGCCCAGCTCTGCGACGCCAGCTGGATCCAATCGTATTGGCTCTGCCTTTCCATTGGACTAATTCAGTGGTGTGGAGGGGGGGGATTTGCTGCTTGGGTAACAGCCTATCCTCCATAACAATCCAACCCAGGCTTTCGTGCTTCACATGCAGCATATGCAGTGCTGAGCATGATACCATAGTCTCTCAAGACTGACGGAGGCCTGCTGAGCATGTACAGTACTTCAATTTTCTATCATAACAGTAGCTAGGGGAGTGACCTGGATGGGGATGGGGCTTTAACCCCTTACCAATGCGATGGTCCCAGGCTGGAGCAAAGGTCCCCAGAATTATTTACTCTGGGAGGGAAGAACCCATTGTTGTCTATTAGGCAATATGTTCAGCTTAGATTATCTCATCAATAGCCTTATACCGTACCAGGTTACTTTCAGTTCCCATACAGAGAAATGTTAGTAATACTGACCTATACTTTCAGCAAGAAGATAAAACTTAAATACTACAATACTTAGATGCAACCTGAGACTATTCATGTTTACAGAGAGGTCCCCCTGATTTCTCAAGCAAGTGCACATGAGATTGAAATCTAAACGTAAATAATCCTAATTTGGCCCTGCAGTTAGTAGTCACCTATGGTGAGAAAGGCGAGGAAGGCAAGGAATAAATGTTTTTGAATAAATACATAAAATATTTGGATCAGTTTGCTGACATTGAACATCTCTGCAATTTCCTCCAAAAAATTCAATTTATTTATTTTTTTCACATTTTTATGTCAACCTTCCTGAGTTCAGTGTAGCGTACATAGTTTCTCTCCTCCTTTTGTCTTCACAACAACTTTGTGAGGTAGGTGACCCTAAGAGATTCTGCCTCATTTCTAATGGAAGACAAGAGTGAATACTCAACCGATCAGTTTCTCTTCAGAAAAACTGACAACGCTAACGATATGAGTAGGTTCAAATTTTCCCCGCCAGTTTTTCTGATTTGAAAAAGTGGCCAAATACTTTTTTCTTTGAAGCTGTATCTATATAATATTAATAAAATATCCATTTTCAGCAAAATCTTCTGCACAAGTTTCCAGTGTCAAGAAAAATCTCAGTACTGACTCTGTTATTGAGGCTACTCACAGTGCACAATCCTAACCATGTCGACTCAAAAGTAAGCCCCATTGTGTTCAATGGGTCTTACTCCCAGGAAAGTGTCTTTAGGATTGCAGCCACAGTAGAATTATATATATTTCCTTCAACAAACTAACACAAAAAAAATCTATGGTTGCTTTCATTTGTCCCTCCTTTACCCTGGGATTTAAGACACCAACAGTCAAGCCCACAACTAGCTGCTAAAACAAGATGAAGAATATGACAACTCAGTAGAAGTCCTGTCCTTTTTGACCCCAACCAGCCTGTTGTGGCATTATTTGAAAATCCTTATCCAACATTTTCCCTTTGTTTCTCTATTAGGAAAAGCACTATTGTCATTCTCTCCTAAATATAATAAAAGGTCACAGGACACCATTACTCCATTTCCTGGTTTTGCTGTGAAACTGCTTCAAAACACTGAAGGGGAGGGGAAAAAACTGAACAGCATAGACACTTTTGATTCTTCTCCAACCTAAACTTTTTTCAAACAGCCAAGTCTGCACAGATGTTACAGCAAAGAATGTTTTCATCGCCTTCACCCAGAGAATTGCCACCTACCTCTTTCTAGTTCAGGGTGTCAAATGTTGCACAGGAAATACCAGCATTTGTATTTCCAAGTGTACTGGTAGGATCTCAGCATCTCCACCCTCACTTAGGCTACAATCCTAACCTCCATAAATCCTGTGCTGACCTGGAGGTGTCAAAAAAGTGGACTTTTCCCTATGCCGACCTCTCCACACAACCATGTGTAGATATGCCAGATGAGTTAGGCTAGTTAAGATTGCACCCTTGGGCTCCAATCCTAGTTAGGATTGCACCCTTAGGCTCCAATCCTATCCACACTTTCCTGGAAGTAAGCCCTATTGACTCTCATGGGAGTTATTTCTTAGAAATGCCTAGGATCAGGCTCTCAATATGGATCATGCCTAGGATCAGGCTCTCAATATCAGACTCTGAAGTAATTTGGTCCACAGAGCCAGATTCACCAAATCAGTCCAGGACAACAACCTGATCCAATCTCTGTCTCTTGAAATGCTAGCATATTGGAATTTTGTCAGTGCAGTTTTGTTCTGGCAATCTCAGAACAAGAATTAGCAAATGTGATATTGTTATTGTTATGCCATCCACCAACATGGCACTTTACAATGATTGAGAGGACAGATTCCTGCCCCAAGGAGATAACAATCTGTTGTTATAAGGGAGACAATAGAGGAAGGGAAGGAGTACAAAGGCAGGGTTAAGCAAGAAAAAATATGCAATTATCTCAGATAACTAGTTTAGTTACAGTAAGAAATGGAATCTAAAGCTTTATGTCCAAAGAGTCACAGAATAGTAGAGTTTTAAGATGTGAAAGCAAGGGGCAGGTAGTTATTTTCTACCACTTAATACTATGAGAAAACAGCTGTATTCATTTTATTTAAATATTTATAAATATAAGTATTTATTTATTTAATCCTATCGGTTCTGCCGTTCCATTGGACTAATTCAGTGGTGTGGAGAGGGAGGATTTGCTGCTTGGGTAACAGCCTATCCTCCATAACAATCTAACCCAGGCTTTCGTGCTTCGCATGCAGCGTATGCAGCGCTGAGCATAATACCATAGTCTTTCAAGACTGACGGAGGCCTGCATTCCTAGTTCAAGACTATGGTACAGTGGTAGTCAAAGAGGGGGTTGTGAGTCGGGACCCCCTTGGGCGGTCACAACCTGAAGTCATGGGGGTCACGAGAGGGTGGGATCCTCCATCTTGGAATCTGGCACTGGGATTTCTTGGGAGTAACAATGCAATTCTAAGCATGTCTACTCAGAACTAAATCCCATTGTGTTAAATAATACTTACTCCCAGGAAAGTGTGGTTAGGATTGCAGCCTAACCCTACAATCCAGAGTAACTACGGGAGCACGTAAGAGACATTACGTGCACCAATAGTTATTGCACCATCTAGTGAAAACCTATGGGAAATTAATATTGCAATCCAGAGTAAATTGTTCTTACACCAGAGCAAGGACTCCCTGTAGTTACTCTGGATTGCGCCCTAAGTCTCATTGAACACAATGGGAATTACTCCCAAGTAGATGGCTGGATGAGCTCAGCCATCACAATGATGCCACAGGGAGTCTGTGACAAATTTTTAAGTTTGAAAGAGGGTCCAGAGATGAAGTGCCTGAGCTGTATGCTATAGTATAAGGTTGAAAATAAAGGAAAAATCAGATATTGTTTCCAAGAACAAAACCTCACAGCAGAAAGTCATAACTGTTGCCATCAAAGGGTAGATGTTTGTAGGATAGGTGTAGTAGGGCAGCATGGTCCCAAGGCTGGAGTGACTGAACTGCAGAGCTTAAACTCATAGCAATAACAATATCTAAACCTAGTAGGGCTCAAGTGTGCCTTGACAATTGAAGAAAAATAGGATCTTCACCTTAATACATCCTCCTGAATGGAGCCCTGCCTCAGCAATACCACAGACTTGAGTCTTCACAATTAATTATTCCTTTCATTAGTATAAACAGCCTTAGTAGTCATAAAGGATCTACCACATACCCATTACATGGTGGTTTAAGAGCAACAAGCCAAACAAGCTTAGAAAAGAGGAACTTTCTAGGCAACCCAGTACCAGGCAGGAGGGCAATTCAGCCTGGCATTTTGACCAACACTGGAAGTCACACACTTTGACTCTGAAGCCAGCATCAAGGGGAAGATGCTCTGCACATGCTCAGGCACTCTTTATCATTACTTCATGCACTATGGATCTGATCCCTGACATTCAAGGGAACTGGAGTCCAATCCTATCCAACTTTCTGCCACTGATGCAGCCATGCCAATGGATCCAGAAACCTCCACCGGAAAGTTTTGGTCCCGATATTGGGACTGACCCATGGTTCAACTGAACCATGTTTCAGCTCTCCATCTCTGGCCAACCTGCAGCATCCCCAAAAGACCATCTCAGGCAGGATGTGGGATGGGTGGGTGGACCAGGCACCATCTCTTCGTGCAGCAGCTCCTGGCAGAGCTTGGCCAGCATGGAAGCCACAGCAACAAAGCCACCCAAAGCAGATTCTGTAACTCCATTCACACTTACCTGGGAGTAAGAGCCACAGCATGGGACTTACATCTGAGTAGACCTGGGCTTTCAGTTCTTTGCAGGATGAGTAAATCAGGGGTGCTTCTCATGCCTGCCCCTTCCCTTCCCAGTGTTGTTCAAAGAAATCCATAGTGATTTCAATAGTCTAACTGGACCAATGACATAACCAGAAAAGAGGACAAGGACTTCCAAAATGTAGGACATCCAATAAAAATGTAGGACAAAATAAAAGCTAAAAACACTCATACAGATTGCTTTCATGTTAATTTAAATACTTAAAACTTAGAGCACAATGCGCAAAGCCAAGTCTACTCAAAAGTCAGCCCCATTGTGCTCAATGGGTCTTACTCCCAGGAAAGTGTCTTTAGGATTGAAGTCTCACTTCTTACTTATACTAAATTTAAAATGGTTATATATAATTGATTAATTCCAAGAAGGCTCCATGATAAGGAAAAGGAGGACAAGGAAGAGTTTTTCCCCTGGAGAGAAGGGGATGCAGCTGCGGGATGCAGGATGCGGGTGTCCCAGAGAGGCAGGGGGTGGACCACACTTGTCCTCTTTTTCACCCTTCTCTCCAGGGGAAAAACTCTTCCTTGTCCTCCTTTTCAGAGGGCAGCCTTTCCATACTCACCCGCTGCAGCCTCTCCTCCTGCCAGTCCAGGACTCAGCTGCTCTCCAGACTGACACATCAATCCCAGCTGAGCATCGCCCTCCCTCCTGCTCCCTCCTCCGCAGCCTCGCCCACCAACACGCGGCGCTGCTGCTGCTGCTGCTGCTGCTGTGCTTGTGCTGCTGGTGGGTGGTGGAGAAGGAGGGAAGTCTGGCCAAGAGGACCCCATGTCCTGCCTATCCAAGATACATCCTCTTTTGTAGCCTTCTGTCCTGGAAAAAACACTTCATTGTCCTCCTTTTCCTTGTGACCAGGCAGCATGGAGACTTCAATAAATGACTGTAATCCTACTTTCCTGGGAGTAAGACCCATTGAACTCAATGGGGCTTACTTTAGAGTAGACATGGTTAGCATTGTGGTGAATGTGGAATAAATTATATGCCTCTTTTTTCTAGGTTATGTCTTTTTTTTTAGCTTTCTGCCCTGGAAATTTTTTTCATTGTCATCCTTTTCCTTGTGAGCAGGCAGCATGTAGCCTTCTTGTCATTAATAAATAAATATATGGAATAAATTATATGCCACTTTCTTCCAGGAGATGTCCTCTTTTCCCAGGATACATATGCTCTTTTTGTAGCCTTGTGTCCTGGGGAAAAAAAATCTTCATTGTCCTCCTTTTTGAATGCAGGTCGAACGCACATAGAATTCTTGTAACTAATACATTAGATGTGACAAATTATATGTAATAGTCTCAAATCTATATACATATAACACTGAAAAGTCCCTCACTCACTCATCAACGCCCAGCCAAAACCGCTGGGCCTAGAAGCATGAAATTTGGGGGAGGGTGTTCCTTCTGTCACATAACACCCACCAAGAACCAATGTGGAGAAATTTAACCTTTAAGGGGCTGAAAAGGGGTGCAACCTGTTTTTGTCCTATACTTAACATGGGAGACTGACCATCATCCAGCCAATTTGGTGCTCTGTGCCTAGTGCAATGGGGGGATGTTTGGAGAGATGCACAGGGGGAGTTGGTGCACATAGGGGAATGTTGCGCATAGGGGGCTGATGCATATGGGGGGTTGATGTGCATGGGTGGTTGATGCACAGTGGGGGTATGGTGTACAGGGGAATTTTACTCCTGCCATGTGGGTACGTTTTTGCTAGTTAATTATAAATAATATAGCTAAATTTAGAACATGAAATTAATACATATGAGTGTTTTTAGCTATTATTTTTGTAATGTGGGTCTACATTTTTCTTGGATGTCCTACATTGGGTGGTGTGAGGTGCCTTGTCCTCTTTTGTGGTTATGACATCTGGTCTCCATGCATGGTGAGTGGTGAATGAGGAGGGCACTTTAGCACTAAGTGGCAGTTCAGGAGGTTAAAGGAGATCTCAGGCTGTCCCAGACTGCAATCCAATCCACACTTTTCGTGGAAGTAATACCCATTGACTATAATGGGACTAACTTCAGAGTAGATGTGCACAGGATTGGATAAGGGGAGATCTCAGACTTGACTTCAGCAGGTATCCATGCTTTTCTAGGAGTAAGACCCATTGCCTATAATGGATCTGATTTCTGAGTAGACATGCATAAGATCAGATAGGAGATCTCAGGCTTTACTTCTGCAGACTGTCCCAGGCTGCAATCCTATCTACACTTACCACAGAATAAGATTCATTGATTATAATGGGACCCAATTCTGAGTGGACATGCATAAGATTGGGCTCCCAGCCCCTGATGTCTGACTTCCCCCTCTGTTCAAAGTGGCCAACACAGCACTTGACTCTTCTTGCAAACACTCTCTCCACAAACTATAATTAGTCTGTGGAACTCATTGCCACAGCATATGGTGATGACATCTGGCCTATATGCTTTTTAAAGGAGGTTGGATAAATTTATGAAGAAAAAGTCCATCATAGATTACAAGACATCATGACTCATGGGTAAGTGCAACTCCAGATTTTAGAAATCTGAGTGTTTCTAAACACTAAACCCAGAGTGCCAGATGCAAAGGAGGGCACCAAGATGCAGGTTTCCTGTACGAGGGCCACTGTTATATACAGGGAGTTGGACAAAGAGCACAATCTTAACCATGTCTACTCAGTAGTAAGCCCCATTGTGTGAAATAGGTCTTACTCCCAGGAAAGTGTCTTTAGGATTGCAGCATAAATGGGTTTTTGGCCTGATCCAGCAGGGCTGTTCTTATACTCCCAGCTATTACTCTGCAGTTACAGACAGTTCTCATTATCTGCCATGGCAGTGTTTCTCAATCAGTGGTATGGGTAACTCCAGTGGTACTTGAGGTAGTGTACCACTTCCCTTTCCTGGGCTTGCTACTCAGGTAGCCTTCCAAAGATCTCTCATCATTGGCCTTTATCAACACCAGGCAATGAAGGTTCAGCTGGAGTACCCAATGATGATGCCCAAGATGATGAGGCAAGTCAGAAAGCAGACACAAATGATTCTCCAGAGACCAGTACCAATGCCTGTTAGATGGCTGCTCTGTCTTCTGCTCATAAGGAGACCACTATCTCTCCTCCTCCAGGAACCTCCTTTACCTGTTTCTGCAAACCCCCCAAGTGTACAAGCACAATATTAACAGAAAGGGAGAACAGAGTGGCAAATAATGAAAGGTAGGTGGTTATTCTGCCCCTCACAGATAAATGAGTTCACATATAAAGAGAACTGATTGTAACTACAAGCATCTTGTGCACTGTTACTAGCGAGCATATGGAGAATTGGACTGCCCCTGCCCATCTCACACTACATATAGTGGGATATAAGGGTTGTTCACATATCTGTATCATTTTTTCTACTTGATGAGGCACTGCTGAATGTATGGACAGGCTTGATTATATTGGAAATATGCATAGGACTGTTTCTTTATATGCACGTCTGAGTGAATACACTCCATTCTAAGTGATTGTATGTTCGTTTTAAAAATCAGCATGACAACTGGCTCACTTCTCGAAGCAGATTGTGTTTTATGCAGTATATGCATTAAATATCTGGATGTGATATGTACATTCATATACTGTACACTGTAATCAGATTGCACATGCTTGAATATAATGGGGAAATTGGGCCTGATGTATACATCCCATTCATGCATGCATGTTTAGTCACCTGGTGATGGCATGTATACATTCAGACATGAAAATTTTCAGTCAAGAGGTAACCTCTGCAACACACTGCTGTATTGACAACCCAATAATTTCAGATTGCACTGACCACCTGGAATTAACAAATTTCACTATTTTGTTTCACTGTCACAACTTTATTTTTTTGCTCTGAAGACCATGATCATGGGATACTTTGTTCACATTTTACAAAGCTAGTTACTACTGGTGAGATGGTAGAGAAACAAAAACATAATGCATAAAAAACCACAGACTGATTATGTCCCAGTCTTTCTAAAAGAAAACAAAGAATAAAAAACCCACAATCATCTAAACTTTTTATACCTCAGGAGAAATAGATATGAAAGCTGCTGATAATATATCATGGCTCCATTGAAGACCGTCTCGTTGGGATACTCATTGGGCTACATGTCCAGGAGGCATAAGACTTAAAGTGAAACATTTGCATTTGTTGCCAAAGCTGGAATTATCTGAGCAAAACCTCCACTGACAGACACAGTCTGGAATCCTGTTCCACACACCCACAAGTGACACACCTTGTGGACTCGCCCATTGTACATTCATCCTCAGGTGCTGTGGTGGCAGAAAGCCCATCTACAAAGATCAGGTTGTGGGTCATGTACTGGGAATCAGGTGCACCACACTTGGATGGATTGACTCCAATAGACCCGACACCACTAGAATTGCAAAGCCCTTTCAGACACTGTTAGATTTTCACACTGATGTGCCAGCGTTGATCAAAGCAGATAGATCAATGGTGACATTTCATGCTGTGTTCAAGCCTGCAAATGAGAAAACCAATTAGAAACAAATGGCTGTAAGCCATTCTGACACATGGATATTGTGGAAGGAGCTGGCTCTTTAGCACAAGGATGTAAGATGTTACATCATAACACAAAAAGTACAACCAAGTTAGCACTTGGTCCCCAGGACCCGCAAAGTTGTTTGAGAAAACAACAGAGTCTTGTGGTACATGAAAGACTAATAAATTTATATCAGCTTAAGTTATTTTGGAATACAGTCCTCATCATCAAAAGCATGAAATGAAATATTCAATGAGCTGGTATGTTTATAGGGACATTTACGGTAATTTTTTTTGTGTGTGTAAACAGCAAGAGGAAATGTACCACAATTGACAATAAGCACAGACAACTGATAACTTCTAATAGCCTTGTAATAACTCTAATAGAATCACTTACTCCTAGAAGTGGAAGAGATCTTCAAGGCCATCTATCTTCAAAGTGGGGGTTGGGACCCCCCTGGGGAGTAGTGACTTCCCCTACAATCCAGAGTAACTACAGGAAGACATAAGAGGCACTGACTCTGAATTGCTCTATGCATTTCCCATAGGTTTCCCATATGTGGCACCATAACTACATCAGTGTAAAAGATCCCATAGTTACTCTGGATTGTAGCCTTAATTTCAGGGGAATACAAAAAGCTGGGTGCAGCCATCATGGAATCTGGCACTGGGAACTTTTAATGTCACTTCCAGCCATGACATCACTTTCCGGGGGAATGACAGATTGTTATTCTTAGAAGGGGGTCCCAGGCTGAAATGTTCGAATACCACTCCAACCCCCTTCTTGAAACAGGAAAATTCTCTCTACAGCATCACCAAAGGTGCCTGTAAAGCCTGTGTCAGAAGACATCACACATTGTAAGCAGTGATGGGCTTCAAAGAAATTAACAACTGGTTCTGTGCCCATCTGGCAGCCACTTTTAAATGGCTATTTATAAACTTTAAATGCCCTGTCTCTCTATAACAACCAGTTCTATAGAGTAGGTGCGAATCTACTGGAGCCCACCACTGATTGTAAGCGAGAACCCACCACTTCCTCCGTAATCTATTCCACTATTGAATTGTTATTACAATTTAGAATTTATTCCCGATAAACCAAGCTACGCTTTGCAGCTTAAGCCAACTTAAAAAGTAAAGGTGTCCTCCACAGATTGCCCTGCTAGTTGTGACCAACTAGGGAGTGGTGCTCACCCGTTACAAGGCTGAAGATTATCCAAAGATGTCTCCATGGTCACGTGGCTGTCATGATTAAATGCATGAAACATTCTTACCTTCCCACCAAAGTGGTACCTCTTTATCTACTTGCATTTACATACTTTAGAACTGCTAGGAGCTGGGCCAATAAAGGGGACTCACTCCATCTTGTGTTCCTTGAGTCTTGAACCTCCAACCTGCCAAACTTCAGGTCAGCAAGATAGCATCTTTAACCACGCAGCAACCACAGCCCTCTAAACTAACTTACAGCCAAATCCAGAGTAACTATGTGAGCACATAAGAGACATTACATGCCCCCGTAGTTACTGTACCACTAGTGAAAACCTATGGGAAATTCATATTGCAATCCAGAGCAAATTGTTCTTACACCGGAGCAAGGATTCCCCATAGTTACTCTGGATTTCACCCTTGAATAAAGGACTAAACTACACCTTAGCTTCTCTTTCAGAGTTTTTCCTTATCATTGCATGCAGGGCACAGCAAAATCATGGGGAACTGTAGAGGGTTTAAATAGTTGCACATGTGGTTTCTGTTCAGAATGTATACGTACTTTAAAAGTGCATTTTTAAAAGGAAACGAAACTTCCATGACCCTTACTGAAGCTTTTTTCCTTTTGTAAATTCCATTTAGGTTTTGTTGATGTACAATGTGGGTGGCGCAAGCGGTAAAGATGCTGTGCCTGTTAATCAGCAGGCCAGGGTTCGAGACCTGGGTCGGCCCCACAAGACAGGGTGAGCTCCTGTCCTTAGCCCAGCTGGATCCAATTGTATTGGCTCTGCCTTTCCATTGGACTAATTCAGTGGCGTGGAGAGGAGGATTTACTGCTTGGGTTACAGCCTATCCTCCATAACAATCCAACCCAGGCTTTCGTGCTTTGCATGCAGCATATGCAGCGCCAAGCACGATAACATAGGTCGCAATCCAGAGTAACTACGGGGAGTCCTTGCTCTGACGTAAGAACAATTTACTCTGGATTGCAATATGAGTTTCCCATAGGTTTTCACTAGATGGTGCCATAACTATGTTGACGCAAACGTCTCTTACGTGCTCCCTTAGTTACTCTGGATTGTAGGAATAGTCTTTCAAGACTGACGGAGGCCTGCTTTTTTAATGTGGATAAATTTTATATGTTATCTTTATAAATAATCTCTCATGTTTACTTTTTGGTGTTTACTGATGCATTTGATAATTGCTATGCAAAACCACTTTACATGTCATTTGCCTTAAAATATAGTCTCTTGATGCCCCCAGTCCTGCTGTTGTCTGTAGACCAACATGGCTGTTCTGCGGGAATTGTGCACTGTAAGCCAGTTTTGGTTTGTCTTTTAAATGAGTCAGAAGGAGTCATGCTGCTAACTTGTCACTATTCAGACAGTGGTAGTTGGGTGTGTGATAGAGCTTTGACATGATGGTTATCAATGCTAGAATTGCCATCAGGTTAGCTTCCTGTTTTTCCTGCTTTTGGGATTCTGAACACAACTCACAAACTATGATTTGATGAGCTTCCTTTTTGCTGCTCAACTAGAACTGGATCAGAATAATTCACTCCATGTTTATTTAACCCTTTCATTTATGAATTTTAGGGAACATGCATTGTTTTGCCCATTCTCCCCACAACCAACCTGCAAGATAGGTTAGGGGAGACAGTCATCCACTGATCTTCATTGAGAGGTTATTTGAACCTGGGTCTTAGTACAATACATTAAGTGCTGAATGTGTGTGTGTGTGTGTGTGTGTGTGTGTGTGTGTGTGCACTGTGCATAGATAGATGTATTCAACCTCAAAATGCCAGATGCAGGGGAAGGCAACTGGATAAAGGTACTTTGTGCTCCTTGAGGCAGCTGGTGGGCTGCATGTGATACAGGAAGCTGGACTACATAGGCCTTTGATCTGATCCAGTGGAAGCTCTTCATATGTTCTTGTGTTCAGTATGCTACAGTGGCTTCCAACACAAGTCTTAAAGTACTCTGTGGGTCTGCTGGATGCTATCCTGGACTTATTTGGAAGAAGATAATCAAATGTGTCTCCTTACTCTTCTTACTCCAGTCTTGTTTGCCTTGGTTGTATGTTGAGAGACCCAAACTGGTTTTTGCTTAATTATACAGTCAGACCAAGCTTTAAAAAGCAACACTGATAGCTGGAAGGTAGAGGGCTTTTCTCTTCTTGCACCATCCAAAAGTTCCCTTCCCTGAGGTCTTCCTGCCTTGTCATCTACAGTTGCTCATCCTTTAACCATGGGTTGTTGGCACTGTTTTGGTTTCGTACCAACCTCATAATTTGGAACTGCTGCACTTTAGAAGCTCCATGATAGCTGACTTTTTGAAGGAGGCAAGTAAACACAGCATCAGCCTAACCCTATCCAACTTTCTAGCACTGGTGCAGCCACAGTGCAACCCTGTGCATTGCACAGTATATGACTATTACCTTGAGGAGGCCTTAAAGACTTGCATACTGCAGGGCAGGGAACCCCACTGGCTCAGGTGCATCAGCACTGAAAAGTTAGTAAGAATTGGGCTGACAATGGCATGAACTACAGAGAGCTACTGCAATGAGAGTCAGTAGATGGTGCTGTTTAACTGTGAAATATCATCCAGAAAGTTGTCCTTTTACACTGCAGTCCTGTTATTTATTTAGCATATGGCAAATACATAAACTTATGGTAAATCAGATGTTAATGTCTCATTGCCATGTATTCTGAGAGCCAGGAATTTCACATTAATGTCTGGCTGCCAACTGTTGCCAACTGCCAGGTCTTCAATGTAGTTTGGCTGTCAATTGTTGCAAGTTGTTTAGTTCACACTTTTGTGCTGTCCAAGGAACACCAGAAGAAGGTGAACTAGCATCACACCTTTGCGACCTGGCGCATTCTTACCTGTGAGCGAGCTGCACTGAGCACAGCGGGGCTTCCTTCTGAATAAACATGCATAGGCTTAAGCTTCCTGTTGCATCAAAAACCAACACAGGTTCTTCTGTAACTTTGAAGACATCCTGTGGCATACACACGGATGCTTCCATGTGTGGCAGGGAGCATCAGTTCACAAAGTGCTCTTCTATAGAAATGCCACTCTAGGAGAGCTGGCAAAAGCCCAAAAGGAAGAAAGGGGGCAGGGAGGTCAAAAAAGTCCATCACTGCCACTGGATCACATTTCTTTACTGCTAAGTATGGTGAGTGGTTTCTTGAACATTGGCTGCTCTTATTTATTTGTTTGTTTGTTTGTTTGTTTGTTTCCTGCTTTTCTTCCTAAAGGAAGGACACCCAAGGTGGCATATTACGTTTGTTGATGTAGATTGCTGTTGCTGTATTGTTTTCATTTCGAGATATATCCGTGCCTTTATGTTTTACTATAAACTGCTTTGAGCCTTCCAAACGAACATCAAGTTGAAATGTTCTCTATTTATCAAAAAATGACATATTCTTTTCCAGACTTTTCTTGCAGCCTCTTCAGTTTTCAACCAGAGTGCTTTAAACCAGCGATTTTCAACTACTGATTTTCAACCAGTTGGGTACTCTGGTGTGATGCAAATGGTCTATAGAAATGCAGTGGGAGCATTTATTACTAGGGCTACTGGGGGATGGGAGCCAATGTGTGATAGTTTTTTTGACAAGTGGCAAAGCATAAGAGCACAATCCTAACCATGTCTACTCAAAAGTAAGCCCCATTATGTTCAATGGGTCTTATTCCCAGGAAAGTGTCTTTAGGATTGCAGCCTTGGTGTGTCATGAGATGAAAAAGCTTGAAAATCGCTGTTTTGGATAACCTTCTTTGCATTGTATTTATCGTTATTGGTTTTTTGGTCCATTGCATTGTATACATGTCCATTCATGATCCTAATGAGACCATTAGGCCATGAGACCATCTGACTGAGTTTTTCAGTTTACGTGGCAGGCATTTCTCTTGAATGTCTGCAGAGCCACTTTCTATTAAGAGAGCTGTGAATATAAAGACAGGAATCTGGGACACCAAGCCTGCATGTGGTGATGACAGTGCAGAGAGAAAGCAGCAGCTGTCTGAACAATACAAAGATCTGGCCAGGGCTGGGCTCTGAGCCTTCCCACGTAATTGGCTTACAGTGCAATAAATGCACATTTTCTTTGTTACACATTTTCACTCAGTGGTCCATGCTGATTTGTACCTAAGAATTGTGGTACTTCACACAATGACCAAGATATTCCAAAACACTGTTGTTTTTAAAATTCTTGGTTTAGCTGCTTATGACCACCCCTGCCCAACTTTGAATTAACGGGTGTAGGAAAGCACTGGCCTTTTACTATCCAGAGTAGGAATGCTCATTCAGTCTGTTTTTATATATTGTCCTTTTCCTTCCCATCCCACTTATATTCTGGCAAGTATAGATTGAGCTCCACTAGCAAGCAAATGTCTTTTGTGCCTTGTGTTCTTCCTTCTCAGTGAGACCACTGGGGCTCATCAAGTGAGATTGTACTATTGCACAACACATCATCTGGCAGTGGAGGAAAAAGAAAATGCAGAGCTTGCTTTTTGCAGCAGGGTGTGCGGAAAAGCAGAGGGGAAGAGGACAGTGTGATACAGTAGGATCAACTCTTCGCCATTTAGTCCAGAGTTTTTCAATCCCTCATTTTTCAGTGTGGCAAGGCTGAAAGGGCCATTTTTCCCTTGAGTTTCAGCAAAACTCCTTATCACATTGCAAGAAGGACAATAGGTGTCAGAAGAGGACTGTAACCCTAACTTCCAGTTAGGCTGGCATAAGCTCCAGCACAAGTTCTCTGCAGATTTGGGGGTGTCACGATACGGTACAATAAACCTTTACTGGCATATACAGCAATAATAAAAAAAAACTAGTGAACATAACAAGGAAAAAGTATAACACTAGTGATGCTCACTCCCCGGGCACAAAAAAAACTTGTGGAACATTTAAAAGGAAAGTATAAACAGTTAAAATATCTTGTAGTTGAGAATTGCAGCCGACTAGAAATGAGACTAATCTATAGCTAAAATTAATGATTTTGGAGGTTAGTGAAATCTATAAGGGGCAGGTTGAGCTTTTTTTAAAGCAGGAGTTTTGGACAATATATTTGAAAGAAAGGAGGCACCAGCAAATGTCAGAGGCTCTATCATGTCTTCCATAAACAGAGAGATTTTGGGGAGGTGGGTGGGTATAATAGGAGCCAAGGGGCAAGGTACAAGTTATGCTGAAAAGAATGAGAAGGACAGAAAAAGAGAATATGTGAGAGGGTGTCTGGAACTTCTCTGCAAAATAAGCAAAGACATTTACAGCGAGGGATACGGAGGAATCGACCATAGTGAACAGCGGAAGGAAAAATATTAAATCGGGCTAATATAAAAGCCCGTTTCAACAGGGGGTTGGAAAGAGAGTAAAAGTAATTGGAGGTAAAAGCTTGTTGTGGGTATAAGCCTAATGAAGGGGGGAACAGATTGGATTGAGGGAAGTTCTTAGGGAATTGAATTCAGCCTGGAAAAGATGTTCCCTAATGGTGTTATAAGCTTGCACAAAGTTGAGATTGGCTAATGCTTCAATTGAAAGATTTATGGAGAGGAGTTTGGATTCAACTGTTCAAAACCAAGAGGAGGTGAACGGATCTTTTAACAAAACCGAGATAAGGGAATCAGAAGAAGGGGATAAATGAATTTTAAGCCAAAATTTAAATGTTGATAACCAAGTGTACGTGGAGGGGAGATGGAGGCCGAGTTCTATTAGTATAGTGGCCAGACGGATTAAATTTGGGATTCCGAGAATCCTCCGTAGAAAGGGAGCAACTAATTGGTCAACTTCTTTGGTGACTGCGTTTATCCAAATTGGGACCCCATAAAATAAATGAGAAGGGATTTTAGATTTGAAGATTTGAATTGCTGCAGGAATATACTGATTGCCGGAGTTAAAATGAAAACTAGCTAGGGTGGATAGGTGAGAAGTGGTAGAAGAAATAACTGACTGTTTATGAGAAGACCAAGATAATTTATGGTGGAATATGAGACCTAGATATTAAAAAGATTTAACCTGTAAATATGTGTGAGAGTTGATCGATCAGGAAGAAGGGGACCAGAAACGAGAAAAGACCAAGATCTGGGGTTTTTTGGAGTTGATTGTGAGGTTGTTATTCTTGCAGTAAGTTTGAAACTTAGATAGGAGGTCCCGCAGACCAGATTTTGTTAGGCCCAAAAGTACTGCATCATCCACATAAAGTAATATTGGAACCAGGAACTTATTGATAACAGGAAAAAAAAAAGGTGTTTGTGTCTAGGTACTGGGGGAGGTCTACCAGGAATAAGTTGAAAAGGAGGGGGGCTAAAATGTCGCAAAAGTGCCCCACTCCTGCGAGGGTTAGGCCAGAGCACAGGAATACGCCGACATCCCCACACCATCATAATAAGATATGCTAGTTATGCCAGCCTAAATTGGTTAGGACTGTGCCCGAAATCAATTCCAGTGTTACAAATGCCTTTCAAAGATAGCAGCGCTGTTCATTGTTACCTAAACAGTGTGGGACTTGTCCGTCTGAAGGATGATTGAAGCCTCATATGCCTGCTTCTAAACTCAAATAGACAACCAAGGGCCAGCTTTGTATATATCCCCCCTCTACCAGAACTGTTGCAAGTGGGTTTTCTAGGTTTTCACTTGCAACTTTATAAGCCTGCCTGGTATCTTCATTAACAGCTTTTAGACAAGGTGGAGAAACCCTTCTTTATTTTAGCAGTCAGTTAACCCTGCCTAAGCTGAAAGAGTTGGAAACCGATAGTTTTATTATTATTTTAGCAATTATTCTTCTGTAATTGTAACCTGACTTTGGAGTTCAAGGACTGACGGTCAGTGATGGCATTCAAAGAAATTAACAACCGGTTCTATGCCCATCTGGCAGCCACTTTTAAATGCCTATTTTTAAACTTTATATGTCCTATCTCTCATAAACAACTGGTTCTATAAAGTAGGTGTGAATCTGCTGGAGCCCACCACTGCTGAGGGTCAAGATAAAAATGCTTTAATAATACTACAGTACAATGATTATCGGTACAAACCAGCTCCTAAGAACACAGGGGTCTTGGATATGCCCACTGTGATTCAGAATTGTAGATATTAAGGCACATACTTAAGGCCGCAATTCTATCCACACTTTCCTGGCAATAAGTCCCACTGACTGTAATGGGACTTACTTCTGAGTAGACCTGTATAGGATTGAGCTCTAAGTGTTGATGTTTTAAAAAATTCTTTCTATTGAACTTCAACATTTCAACCATTTCAACAAGGGTGTTAGTCTGTGACACCCCAAAGCATATTCTAGCAGAAACATTTGTGGACTGTCCGTTCACTTCATCAAATGCATGATGTTTTTGTTGTTCTTTAGTAGACTGACATAAATGCCATTGGACTGACTCCTGATAGTTATAAGATGCTTTAAGTTCTCACTTAATTTGTGTTGATTTCCCTGAACAGCCTGAAATCACCTACCATTATTTTAATAAGCAGTCTCCTTAGGCAAGGGAAATGGAGAGATTGACTGAGTACACACAAAAACTACATACAGTACACATACACAGCTGCCATACAGATTAAAGCAGGAAGGGTAACTGCTGCTGCTTTGTTCTCCAAGTAAGTCAAAAAGAACATGCACTACAGGAAGGGTAAAAGGAAACAGCATCTTTACTCATGCTCCCAACAGTGAGTTGAGACACAAAGCTCTTGGGGCTCCCCAAATGTTCAATGGACTCTCTACTTCACTCAAAACAATTCAGTCATTTTCTGGCCCCATTACTCCAGTTAGTCATTTGCATTGCTTAAATTTCTCAGAGCCATTTCTTCAGATGATAGAATAAATCCAAAGGCTCAGCATCCTGCTACATCACAGTAGCAGGAATGTTACTGCAAGAAATATGTATGGAAAATTCTAGAGCACTATGAAGTGATGTACGTCGCATCTTTGACACCCAGATCAAACAGTTTCCCCTGCCCTGCTCTTGCCCACTCCAGGCAATGGGTAGACTTGATCTCTGCATGAAGATTCCTCCTCTCAAGGAGGCCTGGGCTAGCTACCAGCCATTTGAGGCAAAAGATAGACCTGACCTCTACTTTAAGATACTCTGGATAAAGCCAGGTCTAGCCAAAATTTGAAGTTCATGTTGGCACCCAGAATACCAGGCATGTTACATAGGTATTTCTTATTGCTGGCACACAGGTGGACCCCCCCACCCTTGGAATGCCACTGATTGTAGGCAAATGTAGGACCTCTGAATATTATGAATTATGAACCCTTATATCCACTAGGGTTCTGTTCCAGAATCTCCCATGGATTAAGCAAAAAATCAGTGTATAAAGAAAACAATGGAAAAATAGCTTTAAAGACCCACTTCCAGGTTTCTTACTCCTCTGTTGAATCTAATGGAACAAGGCGGGGCCTCAATATCTGCATGGGTTTGATTCTGGTAATGAAAAATGGAATGATTGCTTGCATGACTACCTACTACAACAGTAGAAAAGCAGTTTTTGAAACTGTGATTTGCAGTGGTCATTTGTGTTTTGTCAAAACTAAACATAAAAAATCAGTGTATAACAAAATTTGGCCTATAAAATGAACTTTGGCCTGTCATGCTTTGGGGAATGGTACGCTGCATGCCTGGTGAAGAAGGAACATGGTCTGTAGTGAGGTCAAAGAGTGCAAAGAAGAGATCAACTGCATAATACTAGATGTGCCTCATCTCCAGTTTTGGAAAGATTTGAACAGTCTAAGTTCTCGCTACAGTGCGTTAAAAAAGGGAACTGAAGAAGGGGCCAATTGCTTTTGAAGATGGCAGGAAACTACATCATTAGCTACTCAGAAGGCCCCAAATTCATAAGGGTTTTGTGTTGCACAAGACCCATCAACTTATTGAGTTTTCCATGTGTGATATTTCTTGCAGTTAAATTTTTTTGTAGAGCAGTAGTTGTAGTCACAGGATTCAAAGAGCTGCAGTTCTGTGGTAAATAACTAAATTTTATAGGAAATAGTCCACTCTTTCACACTGTGAATTAGAGCGATGACCTGCGCTGACTTCTAACATACATTAAATAAGAGTGCAAAACAATAACTGAGTGTCAAATCCCATCATTTGCCCTCTGTTTGTGCAGCCACATAAAAAATGGGCAATTAATCCAGAGGGAGGGGTAGACTGGGACAAAATCAGGGGCACAAGTCCACGGAGAGATAGGGGCAGGGAGGTTGGAAAAGAGGGAATAGGATCCAGCTTCCATTGCCAGTTGCCACTCCTCCTGCAGCGTCCCTGCCCTGTTCTGCCCCCTCCCCACTCGTAGCATTGCTTTACCATTTACCTGACTCAGCTAGAGCTAGGCCATCTGGTGATGGTTGGGAGACTGCTGCCACATTTTGGACCATTTTCCAAAAATGGCTATTGATGGGAGTACTACCACTGCCTCTTCTTGCAGCAGCCATTTTGAAACAGCAGAACTGTTTTCCACTGTTGTGAAGCCATAGATAGAATGGCTTTAGTAAACAGTACACATAGAATCGTGTGGTAAAGTGTGTTGATATTAGGAGGAAATGAAGGTTATTTCAATTTTATATCGCCTCTGTTTTGTGAGATCACCAACATCAGAAGCACTGTGCACATCACAGCTGTGTGACAGAAACAGAGGCTTGGCTCCTGAGCAAGAGCACATGGAGACTTCTAGTAATATACAGTATATAGCAGAAGTTTATACCTAGCATGTCAGGTAAATTATGTTTGTAGAATGGAGATACGCAAAAAAAAAACCTAGAACACACACTGCATAGTTTGTTTAGATCACTTGCCAATGTAATTTGAAACAACAGTATTGGAACTATAGATTCACCCGATCCTGTCCCCCTCCATATCTGGTGGTATGGCTGTTTCTCTTTTTGAGGTCTACTTTGTGGCTCTGTGATTTGATATGACTGGCTTTGGTGCAGAGTCACCTATTCAACAGTTTTCAGCCCTTCAGCAATAAGATCAAGCTCATAGCACCACGTCTCATAGCGGTAGGCCATCCGGATCTGAGCCACGTTGGTCTTGCGGATGTCATTGCCATGTGGTCCTTCTTCAAGGTAATTCTTTCCCAGGATGTGGAGCTTTTCCTATGGAAGTGAGTCAATGAATAAGGGCCACTTTTCACACATTGTTCCTTCCTCCATCATTCAGCTATCAAGCATCTTGTCAACCCCCCCTTAGACTTCTACAGGCCTCCCTCCTACTGTCTCTACCTCTGAACATTCCCAATCTTTTCCTGACTTGCTCAGTTTAATATATGGAGTGTGTTTAGTTGCTTCTTCTATTCCTTCTCTATCTATGTTCCCTTCTTCTTGCAGCAGAATGGCTGCAAGGATTTTTTGCACAGTCCTTGGCATACCCCAGTCATTTAATTCTGGAGCAATGCTATGCCCCTCAGAAATGGCCAGGCAAACAGCATACCTCATGAGACATGCCACATTGCAGAACACTGTAGCGTGCAATCTCACACATGTCGCAGGTGCTGAGTTTGAAGACCTGAGCAGCAATGGCATATTCTTCCATCAGAGGTTCCTGAGGTTAAAAGGGACACACATGTACTCCACCACAAAACCAGTGATGGGAAAACTCAGCATGACTTCACAGGTAGAGTCTAGAATCACTGCTAGAATCACTAGAGACACAACTTGAAAATAAGTGCTATCGGGGGCACTTTCCAAGTTGGCAAGTCAGCCCTTTGCCACTCTAAAAGACTTAGGTCTCCCTCTTCATCCTTATTATCAGAGATGGGGAAAACTAGTCCCTGCTTCCCCCTCCAACACATATGGGGAAGGAATAATTAAACCTTCCTTGTCTACCACCGGGAACTCCCTACTGCTCACTTAGGGTGAATGATGGGGTTCCATGAGGTTTTTACACCACAAAAACAGTAAGCAAGCACCAACCAGACAAAAGCAGACTAGGCACAGCATGTCTGGGGATGAATGCTGAATCGGGTTGGGGGGGCTGACAAATATTTTTCTGAGTTTTCCTTGCGTGTGACTCATGAGTTGTCGAGTCAGCAAAAAATGTGCATTTTTTAAAATCAAGCTCCCATTTCTGGCAAAGATCATCACAGAAATTGAAACTTGTTTCTTCTGACATCTTGGTTTGACCATTGAAAAAGCAACTGGTGCTCTAGGTAAGGGCCCAACTGCCTACCTTGGTATAGTGGAATTGCATAGGATCATCAGTGGACAGTGACACCATCAGGCCCTTCTGGTGGAAATCAAGAAGTGGATTCTTGGCATACTCCAGAAAAAGGCTATTGTTGCTGAGTGGGGACATGGCGATGGGGATTTGGGCTAGAAAGTATAGATACTGTAACACAGGACTCTGAAAAGAGAGACAGCAGGTTTGGGTCAGAACAAGCCAGACAAGATCTCCAGTTCTTCCTCACTATAGCATATCTTCTTTTAGAGAATGAGTCTTGTTCTCTGTATTCTCAGGATAGATCCCTGACCTGCTTGCACCATTTATTAGCCTTCTCAGAAATCACTTCCAATTCCAAGTCCTGATTATCCTATCTACAACCACAAGAAAAAATCCATGGCAGGATCTTAGCACTAAGGAGCCACAAGTCCTCATGGAGAGGCTTCATCAAGGCTTCTTGTTACCATTTCAAATGTAAAGTGATATTCCTAAAATGAATTCAGGATGGTTCTCTCTATAATGATTCAACTCACCTTCTTCAGGTTCAGGCCATGGGAGATATTATCTGCAGTCATGAAGGCAGCCAGCAAGTGGGTGATAGCACCAGCTTCTCCACAGTGAGGACGGAACAAAAAGGTGTTCATACCTCGCTCCCTGAAAATGACGTTAGAGCCCACATCAATGCAACTAGTATTATCAAAGGAAAGAGCAGTCAGACTGACCCAAAAGAATTCCTCTATCTAGGGATCCCTCTTTCTAGAGAAGAAAGATGGATGGTTATGAGTAATGCAGAACACACTCATAACTGAATATATTATCAAGAGGTTAGGAAACATCTCAGCTATTCTGATTTTTGCCAACAACTGATTTTGTTGGTCCAAGAACAGCATCAACCATCACTGTGACTACTTGTTTTCTGATATACAAGATGCTCTTACTGTTATTAATGGACAGCCTAACCAACCTTATTGGTTGTTTAAAGGGAAAAGTGTCCTCTGCAGGTTGCCCTGCTAGTCGTGACTGACTCTAGGGAATGGTGCTCATCCCGTTACAAGAGACATAGAGCCAGCATTGTCTGAAGATGCCTCTGTGGACATGGGGCGCTCATGCACACAGAATACTGTTACCTTCCCACTGAGGTGGTACCTATTTATCTACTTGCATTTGAATGTTTTTGAACTGCTAAGTTGGCAGGTAGCTGGGCAATTGACAGGAGCTCACTACATCTTGCAGTACTCGGTTTTTGAACCGCTGATTGGTTGATCTTCAAATTGACAGGTACAGTCCCTTTAATCACTAAGCCACTGCATTCCACTATTAGTTATTTAGTTTTACCTAATCTAAATTGCTGTTCCCACAACAGTTAGTATAAGATATTAGGAATATAAAAGCCTGTTCAGATAGGCCCCTGTATCCTCAAATCTGGAATCTGCAAACTCAGATACATCTGGATCCAGGGGATGCACACACCCCTGCAAGCCCATTAGGTTTACCTTTGATTTTTGTAGACACACTGCAAGTGCAAATGTGTCTCTTTTACTGTTTTTACCTTATTGTTTTACTTTATTGTTAAACTGAAGAACAGAACCTGCAGGAACAAGCCTACACACTAGAGGGCAGCTAAATGAACACCGTATATATGAACACCTTATAATGGCTGTGGGTGGTGCAAGTGGCTAAGACACTGTGCCTGTTAACCAGCAGGTCAGGGTTCAAGACCCGGGTCAGCCCGACAAGACAGGGTGAGCTCCTGTCCTTAGCCCAGCTCTGCGACACCAGCTGGATCCAATCGTATTGGCTCTGCCTTTCTATTGGAGTAATTCAGTGGCGTGGAGAGGGGGGATTTGCTGCTTGGGTAACAGCCTATCCTCCATAACAATCTAACCCAGGCATTCGTGCTTCGCATGCAGCGTATGCAGTGCTGAGCACGATACCGTGGTCTTCCAAGACTGACGGAGGCCTGCTTTCTTTAAATTCTTCCTTTAGATATCCTTGGCTGCCTTAGATATCCTTTCTTTAGGAAGAAAGGTGGGATATAAATTGAATAAATAAAAAAAAATAAAAGAATAAATAAGCATTAGCAGGAAGTTCCTGCTTCCTGTTAACATTCAGTTTTCTTTCTGGTTGCCTTTTAGTTCTGTTCAGCTCAACAAGAAAGTAAAGCAAGAAAAAAAATCAAAGATAAACCTAACAAGCATGCAGAGGCACTATTTTTATGGCATTTTCCAATATCAGGATGACCATATAGAATGGAGCACAGAGAACCTCTACCTTTAAGAATTGCATAGAAGAGGGAATTGAGGCAGGCGCTGTTTTTTAAACCCTTTTATGTTGAGCAAAACCTGTCTAAATTCCCTCCTCTAAGCAATGCTGAAAGGTATCTCTGACCTCCATTCTATATCATCACCCTGCCCAATATTCAAGATTTCCAGTATTTACAGAGGTGGAAGGGGTCCAGCGCAAAACCCTTGTGGAAATCTGGGCACACTTGTAATACAAAGAAAAATTGCCCTGCTAAACTGAAACTCACCGTCGGAGGTGATTGAGCACCATGATGTTGGCATACATGTAGTACAAGTAATACGTATAGGATGGATTCTTCTCCTGTGTCCATTCTTCTGGCTTGGGGCTCTTTGTACTGAACATGTGTCCACTGTGCTTGGACTCATCATCGACACTGTCAAAGCCAGTAATCTGCAAGTCATATGGTTGGTTGGTTATGAATCTGCAAGTCATAAGGCAAGGTCTGAAAGCCAATGCTCTTACCAAATTAATTTCATGGCATTAAGGGTGGTATCCAATAATGGAGATGAGCCAACACAAGTTCTGCTGGAATGTGACAGCCACAAAAGTGCTGTAAATCACTTTATGTCAAGGTAGGCTGGTGCATAGACATGCATTGCCCTCCAGAGACTGACATGGGTCCTGCTGCTCTGCCAGGACAACAGGTAAACCAGTGGCAGCTGAATTTGGCCAGTGTGGGAGTAAAGGGGTGTGTGGGGATGGTAGGAGGAAGGTTTTGGGGGGCAAGAAGAGGGCAGGCAGACACAGGGGAAAGCAGTAGCTGTGTGTGTGGTGGGGGGATTTGTGCTGAATCTTAACTCCATTTCTGGACTCCCTGGGGCAGTCTGATGCTTCTTCAGGTGGCGCAGATCTAAGTAGCCCCACTGGAACTGCTGAAGCATGACATAGAGTAAGGAAAAGCAAGTCTCCTTGCCCTTGGGATGTGTCGTTTTGCTGTCTTGGATGTGGGGCAAATACCCCAGCTGCCTGCCCAAGGACAGGTTAGGTTTGTGCAATAAGAATCTTTTATTTCCTTGATTCAAAAGGAAAACCATTCTTCAGTTTGGAAAGTTTGTCATAATGGTAAAAAAACAACTGAATCCAGTAAAAGCCAATCATGCTTTTGCATAACTTACGTAATACCTTTCAGAGGACATTGTCAGGAAGGAAATGGATGATTGACCTGATCTGGTTAAGGATGTGTTAACTGGAAGGGGTTTATTGAGTTCTTACACAGTACCAATATTTTCTGTCATGCTTTTTTAAAAAAGTCAATAATGCAATGCATGACACAATTGAAAACCAACAAATTTAGAAGTTATCTCATTAAAAAGATAATTAAAAAAAACTAAAGTGTCAAAAACAAGAACTGGTTATTGGGAACTTAATAGAGGGCAGCCTGTTTCTTAAAACTTTGTTCTCATTGACTATCAATTTATCAATACAGTTTAAAATTTATCAATTTAGCTATTGAGGCAAAGTTCCACATTATTTCTAACCAGTACCATCCCTGACATACATATCCAAAGAATTTGGCCAATGTCTGTGAGTTGAACCCTTGCCCTCTGCTTCCATGGCAGTGATACTCACATGACGCAGAAATACGCTCAGCTCCTTATTGTCTTGTGGATTGATTGTTGCTTCAAACACAGGCACAAAAATGTTCTCCAGCATCTTCCCAAAGTGTGGCAGGAAGTTCTTAGACCTGAACACATCACTGGGATAGGAAATGACAGAAGAAAGGGAAAAAAACCCATTGATACCAGTGGACATAGCTGAGAGGAGACCAATTTTGCTCTCAAATCCAAATGAACCCAGTACTGTATTTAGGCACAGAGCAGGTTCTTCCCTTTTCCATTGTGTCCCAGGTAGCACCCATTTTCTATGCCCCAAAGATCTCAAAGGAAGCCATTGGCTGTCATTGAAGCACCCAAATTGCATGGCTATTGTCCATCTCTACAATCTTGTCTTATCTCTGGATCACATGAGACTGTGTGATAAAGAATGAACCCAGAAACTTGATCGAATATCTGTGATATGCAGAATCCAGTTACATTTCACTAGCCTATTTCTTTTCATATGTGGTTTGTAATGAGACCTTCCCACTTTTGTCTCATTGCACTTACTAGATTCTGGGCACTTGGATCACCCATTTCATGTTGGGTGAATAGACACGGTGTCTGTTGAACCATTTGGCTAATTTGGGCCACTCATCTGGTGAACGCCCATAGATGGAGAGTCGTGGCTCCGCAAACTGGTACCTGGCATCCTCCAAGTCAGAACCAACTTCCTGAAAATCAAAATGAACAGCAAAAACTTGTGGCTGATCTCACAGCCCTCAAGAACTGAACTCATCTTCAAACCACCAGCCATCCAGGCTGGATGCTAAACATTTGCATACCATATTGTCTAACCTTGATTATAGTGGCAAAATACTCGCCATCAATGGCATTTTCAGATTTGAGATAGAGATCACGCAGCTGACTGCAACCGACTGGATTATATTTGGCATTGAACTTGTCGAACCTCTGGAAGGTCTGGCGGCCCTGTGACATGAAGAAATGAGATCAAGACTAGATGTATAACAAAGGACACTTGCTGGGCACAGATTGAGAGTATGGTTAGCATGGAAAACATGGGGGAAAAGGGTGGGAAACATGGGGATGTCCGATGTGTGGAGAAGGAAAAGCAACACTCACTGCATGCACATCCAATGAGTCCACGGTCAGATCGTATGGGTCAAGACTTAGCTGTTCAAAGAGTTGCTTGAGTGTCAGGGTCTTGTCCTTGCCCTTGTATACCACCCTATCTGCATCAATCCGGTATGACTTCTTAATGAATCGCAGCAGATGCTTCTGGTTCATGCAAGCTGCAGCATGGATGTGTGTGTCCACCTGTTACAGAAGACAAAAGGTTAATCTGAGAGTTGGTTGTCAACACAATACAGTAGGAAAAGCTGGGTTGACAGAAATTATCTAAACCAACCAAACAACAACACATTCTGCTTTTTTGTTTTGGAAGATCAAAATAATTTTATCAGAAGGGTTTTATGGGAGATGGAAGAGTACAAATTCTGTACTGAGGAAAACAAGCTGTCAAAGCAACAGAGTGCGGTAATACTTTGGCGAACTGGTGCTATATGGCAGAGATGATGCTGTGCCAGATGGATTCATTTGAAATTCATGCAAGATTTGGATACATATCAAGGAACACTTCTTAAAATTATGCAAAGCAGAAATTAATTTAATGGGTACACAATGATTTCCAATAAATGCTCAATAGCTGCAAGTATGTGCTTAGGGCACAGTCCTAAGCATATTTACTCAACAGTCCTACTGTGTTCAAGATAGATTACCCCACCCCCCAGGAATGCATGCAAAAGGGTGCAACCTATAAGAACAAGGGTCTTATGATCCAAACCAGAAACATTAGAGAATCTGCACTCATTGCATCATGTTGCAAAATGTTCTCAGTTCACAGAAGACGAGGATTGGAGCTGGAGAAAACACCTGTCCTGATTCATTTGGTTGAATGCTGTGTCATTCAACTGTTACAGCTGTGTCATGCTCTATATTCCTTTCCTGCCCTCACTCTCTTTATTCTCTCCCTTCTGTACCAACGGTAGCTTGCAGCTGGCAATTTTTCTCCGTTTCTCTGATATGATACTTTCTATCATGACAAGACACCTTTTTGGACAGATCTCTCACCTTTCGGCAGTTATAGAAGTCCCTATGAGGGTTGCCCTTCAGCTCCTTCAGCTCTTCCATCTCATTCAACATTTCATGCACACTGAACTTGGAGGAAAGGAATCGAAGGCGTCGGTGTGTAAAAGTTTTCCTGAAACAGACAAAGGAAAGAGGACAGTCTCACATATAAGCCTTCCAAAGAATAAGAACCAGACAGAAAGTTAATTAAGGCTCATCAATGGGCACAGAACCACCAGAACCACCAACAATATTGTTGCATCTGCAAACCAGAGTTACCTCAGCAACTCCCACATCATAGCTCAGGGTAGGTCACATTCCAGAGTGACCAAGGTTGGTTTGGTCAACCTTGACCTTGGGTGTCAATAAAGAGAAGTTAATAGATATTGTTGAATCCATTTTACATGTGACCTCAGGGTGAACTCGCTTTGGATTTTCTGCCTCAAATGCCAACATGCCTTGGGCAAGCCATGTTTCTGTGTGGAAAGGCCATACCACAGATAAGGCTCTCTAAGACACTTACACAGGCCCCTGAGCTATAAGGGCCAGCAGGAAGTTCATGTCATCAATGAAGACCTCCAAGTTAGGGTAGGGCAGGTCCTTGGGCTCACCCCTGGCAGCAGCAGCCTTGTCAGCATAGACGTACACCACACCTTCCTTCATTTGTACATGGTAGCCCAGATTCTCAGGGAAATTGTCGGAACGGAAAGGATCTTCACCTTCCTTCACAGGTGGAGTAAACACTGAAGCAAGAGAAGAAGCACTCTGACAGTGGGCAAGGAACAGAAAAGACTTAGTTCTATATATCATCCTATTATCATTGCTGACTGCCTTAAGAATTAAATTCTACATCTCCAAGAAATGAAGTTATAAAACCACCTGACTCTGGGAAAGAAGACCTGGGATTGGTTGAAACTATACTAGTGATTATTCCCTTGCCATCAACTTCCCTAAAACAGAAAGATTTAAGGAATCCTCTGGCTCAGGCAGATGGCTGTTCAAACTTCTCATGGCCTGCATCCAAACAGAGATAGAATAAGGATTAATCTAAAATGCTATAATGCTACCAAAATAAAATAATTTAATGCTGTAATCCTAAAGACAATTTCCTGAGAGTAAGACCCACTGAACACAATGGGGCTTACTTTTGAGTAGACATGGTTAGGATTGTGCTCTAAATTAGACGGTACCTTGTAACAAGGAATCACCTGGAAATTAAAACATGAAAGTGGAAGCCAGAAGATCCAAAGGGAACCACAGTACGCATCATGTTGCACATCTGAGGGTGTAATCCTAAGCAGGTCTACTTAGAAGTAAGTCCAATTAAGTTGAATGGAGCTTACTCCCAGAAAAGTGAGTAATATGATCAAGCATAAGTAATGCAGGCCTAATGAACTGTATGCCACCCAGATTCTGGCTGTCTGCCTGTGAACATGCTGGTCTGCATTGCTCAGAGGTGCTATATGAACATATTTGACACCTGCTTGTATTCAACAACTCGTATTTGACACCTGCTCAAACCAAGAGGTGAAGAAAGGTCATTGGAAATTGTATATATTGCATCAGGAGTATTGGCAATACTCACTGGCAGCCATTCTCCAGACAGACAATTTTCTTTGCCAAACCTAGAGATGACAGTAATTTAACCTGAAACCTTCTGCATATAAACAGGTATGCTACTGTGAAGCCATAGTCCTTCCATGAAAAATGGACTGAAAAAGCTCTTCATTCCTCTGGCAAATTCCTTCCATCATCAAACCTAATTCCAAAGTGTTCTACCAATTCAACACAGGAAGAGCAAAGTGGTGGATAATATCCCAACACTATGTCTCCATTCTGCAGGGCCTTGCAAGTCTGTACAACACAGATGGGGCAAGCTAGTTGGTGGCTATTCAGTTCTGCCTGCAGAGACTGTCTACAATTACCTGGCAAGAGATCCTCATTGGGTTTCCACACTTCATTCTCGATGGCACGTAGAAACTGGGAAGGAGTCTTAGGGAACCGCTGGAAAGATTTCTGCATATATTTTTCTCGGATGCACAAGGCACGGTAAAGGCCACGGCAGACCAGTTCAAAGTCCTCCACTGTCACCTGTTGGATACATTTGTACAATGTATCAAGAGAGAGACAAGCAGATAAGTCATGCATGCAAAGATACATGTACAGAAAGGGACAAGGGGACAGACCTTCATATATTATGTTATTGAAGAAAAAGATAGAGAAGCAACTGCAGTGAGGATAGATGTCAAGTGTATCACTTGGTGAAGGAGACATTATTCCATCTTCCCAATCTGAGACTGGCAGTGAAAGGTGATCAGGGGCTATTAAAGGACTCAACTGCTGGAGTTATTTTGAGCGTTAGAATGGTTCAATTTCACCAATATCCCTTAACCCAGCAAAACCACCATGGGGATTGATTTATTTCTCATGGGTTCAAGTTAGGGCAGGCAAAATACTAATCAAGCTGCTGATCAACACAGGGTGAGCATAGGAGAACCTTTGCATTTCCTCCCATATTATACCAAGGTATGAAGTATGAGTCAGGATTGGGAAATAACCATGAGCAGCAATCCTATACACACTTTCCTGAGAGTAAGAGCACAATCCTAATCATGTCTTCTCAAAAGTAAGCCCCATTGTGTTCAATGGGTCTTACTCCTGGGAAAGTGTCTCTCACTCACTCTCTCTCTGTGTGTGTGTGTGTGTGTGTGTGTGTGTGATGCATGCACTTGTTGGTACATATACCTGTCAGGAGAATTTCTCTTTTGCCAGGTGGCCTAGCTACAGTATTGGCACTCAATGCAAAACTTTTCTTTCCCATAGATAGCAGTTCATTCACAATAGGATTGAATGTGAAGGCTGTGTAAGTATCACAGGTCCCTAGTAGATATTGTTTGTGAAGTGACACAATTCCCCCCCTGTACGTCTTAGCCTTTATGTAAACATGTTGTTGCCAAGGATTGTTTAGAACTTTGTGTTATTTAAACAATAATGGGAGACTAAGTAATTTTTCACTATGCAACATCTATAGGAATCAGAATGAAGGCAGTGGGTTCTTCACGACTCTGAGGCTATGCCTATGTCATTAGAACCAGTTTTAGGAAATAACATTGTTTTCAGTCATAGTAGGCAGTTCCTGGATGGGAACACCTATGGGCTGCAACCCTAACCACACTTTCCTGGAAGTAAGTACCATTGAATACAAATGGGACTTACTTCTGAGCAGACATGCTTCAAATTGCACTGCCTGATTATTTGTAAGGTAAACAACAATACGATTATCTCAACTGACTGGTGAGAAAAGCGTAACAGAAAAATGGATTTGGCCCTGTCAGGTGATGGCTGGGCACCACCATCTACTGACCCCTGCAGCATAGTCTCCTGTTATCTGCACACGTTGGAATTTGGGCACAGCTTGGTACACAGTGGTGGCAGATATGACCTCATCAAGGGTGGATAGTTTGGTAGAGGATTTTCCTATAAGTGGAACAACCAATGCAATGGTCTTCAGCCGCAAAAGTCTCTTTCTCCTAGGGAAGAGGGAAATAACACAACAGTTTATTTGTGTAAACAGTGTATTGCACAGTTCTGTCCATGCTGTAGAAACCATAATATGTTCCGTGCAGGTCCAGCCTTCCTCAGTTTAAGCGGTACGATTAGAAGAGGGGCACCTGTTTCTGCCTGCCTGGAATTTCTGCTGTCCCTCCGTCTCCCACTTCCTAGATTCAAATGGAAGAGTGAAAAAGGACAAAAGAAGAAATGAGGAGGACAATATGGGCTGGAATGATTGACATGCTCTCGTTTCTAGCCCAGTAATTTTCTACCACTATGCCATGTGATGACAATGACTGACATGTAAGTAGGCAAAGGATAGCATTAAGGAAGCAACCTCAGATTGCAGGAAATCTTGGATCCTGTGGGTACTTCTCGTGGCTTCTATATATGGGCTCTGATAACATTTCTACATCTCAAGTTGGCAGACATGTTGGGGTCACCAATCGGGTAGCAGGGGCAAAACACCACATCCATTCACAGGTATCTACTCAGAATCCAATCACACACATCCAATCTCTTTCTGAGATGGCTTGCACCATTTCCTGGCTTCTTCACTAAACTTGCATTCAGTATCCAAGGACATTTCCATGGTGAAGCAAAACACACAAATCTCTGGACAGGATTAAGCAACAGTAATTTTGCTGAACAATAAAAACAAAATTCCAGTATGAGATCCTCTGGCCTAAGAAAATGGACACAAGGACAAAAAGCTCCAGTGCTGAGATCCTCTAGCCCAGTGATTTTCCATCTTTCATCTCATGGCACAATAACAAGTCATTGAAATTGTCAAGACACACCATCAGTTGTTTTTACCATTGACAAGGCACACCATACTGTTCAAATCCCCCAATTTTCCTTTTAATAAAATGATTCTCCCCAAATTCCCATGGCACACCTGAGGACTATCCATGACACACAAGCAGAGGTGTCACTAGGGTTCACGTCATCCAGTGCGGGAGGCCAGCGCATCACCCACATACAGTGGGTGGGGCAACAACCTGGATGATGGACATGGTTGTGTGCCATTGCTCCACCTCCGTTTGTTTTTTGGCCACACATTTTAATAGAATAAATATATTTCAAAGTGGTTTGTTCCATTACGTTCTGCTGTAAATTACGCATCCAATGGTATGTAACATGATGGGATTATTCCTAAAAACCATGATTTTTAGCCATGTTGGTCACCAGTGGTGTCACCCTTCAAGGGTACCATCTTTCTAACAACTTATTACAGGGTCTCAAACCTTCTAGCATGGGACCCACTTTGTAGAGGGACAACCTGTCCAGAATCTACTAAAAGTGATGTCATGGCTGGAAGTGACATTATTAAGCAAATTAAAACAAATAATGAAAATACATTAAACTAAATCAATTGAATAACTTCAACTTCAACCCCCACCCCTCAAAAAAAATTCAGTAAGATTCTGACCATATGTTATGACCATATGTCATAACTGGACAGAGATGTCCCCGTACTGTAGGACACCTAAGAAAAGTGTAGAGAATCAAAAGATAAAAGCTCAAAACCCTCATGCATATTGCTTCCATGTGCTTAAAGACTAACAGTGCAATCCTAAGCATGTCTACTCAAAAGTAAGTTCCATTGACTTCAATAATATTTACTCCCAGGATTATGTGGTTAGGATTGCAATCTAAATTACTGAAAATTACATTTAAAAATATTTCATATAATTTATGAATTCCAAGCAGGTATAGTCAGATTGACCTCCATAATACCAGGGGCATCACAAAGGTTCACAAGTGAATTAAAAACAGAGATACATACATATAGCTTTCAAGAGGTTAATTTAAACACTATATTGATTGATATATATTGATATATTGGCTGTGGGTGGCGCAAGTGGCTAAGACACTGTGCTTGTTAACCAGCAGGCCAGGGTTCGAGACCCGGGTCGTCCCCACAAGACAAAGTGAGCTCCTGTCCTTAGCCCAGCTCTGCAATGCAGCTGGATCCAATCGTATTGGCTCTGCCTTTCCATTGGACTAATTCAGTGGCATGGAGAGGGGGGATTTGCTGCTTGGGTAACAGCCTATCCTCCATAACAATCCAACCCAGGCTTTCATGCTTCGCATGCAGCGTATGCAGCGCCGAGCACGATACCATAGTCTTCCAAGACTGACGGAGGCCTGCTTTATATTGATTATTGTTAAATATTAAATATAATTTATGAATTACAAGCACACTACATGATACCTGCTCACAAGGAAAAGGAGGAAAATGAATATTTTTTTCCAGGACACAAGACTAAAAAAAGAATAAATGTCCTGGAAAAAGAGGATATTGATTAAAAAAAAATAAAAACAGCCTTCAAACCCCCAGAGGGAGGAGGACAAGAAAAGAGTACTTGGCTAGAGGGGAAGAGAAGTTAGGACCATCTTTCAGCTTTACAAATGCTTATTTTAAAATTCACACTACCTGCTGAGCCAGTGTTAGGGTCTGCCTTCTGGATTACTTTTCAGGGGCTTGTGGGGACTGTAGTTCCTGGATCAGGACCAGTGATGGGCTTCAAAGAAATTAAGAACCGGTTCTCTGCCCATCTGGCAGCCACTTTTAAATGGCTATTTTTAAACTTTATATGTTATATCTCTTGTTAAGAACCAGTTCTATAGAGTAGGTGCGAACCTGCTGGTGCCCACCACTGATCAGGACCCTTCCTAGCCTTGACTTTCTCTCAGCCTGGCCTCTCCAGCAGACGATGGTGGGATATGCAAATTTTGAGATTTCTGGGGCTTTTTTCGTTTTTTGGCCATACTCTTGGCTTGGAAGATGCTAGCTTAAAACAGGTTGTTGCATTGGACTCTGCTCTTCAGTACAAATTGAATGACATAAAGCATGAGGGGGTAGCGTGCACCTTCATGAACTTGGTTTTTTGGCGTCCCACAGGCCCCCCACTGTTTGTCACCGCCCCCTGAGTGCGTCACCGGTATGGGCCGCACCCATCGTACCCTCTGGTGATGCCACTGCTGTGGCACACTGGTTAAAAAATCACTGATCTAGCCCAACACAATGGATTCACTGATAGAAATCAAAAGATAATAGACAACAATAGATGTCTATTTAGACAATTTAAGAAAATCTAGGCTCTCAAAATTGCTTATAGTGGAAAGCTACTTAATATTAGTCATTCCTTTAATTACATTGGAATATTTTGCACCAGTCCTTTATTGTGTGGGAATAGAACACGTGGGCTGGAATACATGTGCTCATAATTCTTCAATGATCAGATATGCAGGGTAAAAGTTGCCATTCATATAATGAATGTATTTATTTGGGGAACACTTGTAGTGCATTCTTAAAGGTAAAGGTGTCTGCCATAGGTTATACTGCTAGTTGTGACTGACTATAGGGTGTGGTGCTCATCCCTGTTTCTAAGCTTTTTGAACCAGCGTTGTCCGAAGACGCTTCCATAGTCAGGGAGCTGGCATGACCAAGGCACACAGAATGCTTTTTAACCTTCCCATCAAAAATGGTACTTATTTATCTACTTGCATTTTGCATGCTTTTGAACTGCTAGGTTGGCAGGAGCTGGGCTAAGGACGGGAGCTTACTCCGTCTTGTAGGACCCAGGTCTCAAACCCTGGCCTGCCAGTTACCGGGCACAGTATCTTATCCACTTGTGCACCACAGTGCAATCTTATCCTTGCATTATATCAAGTTTATTACCAAGTTTTTCCACAATGAGAGATGAAGGATGGAGAATACCATCTGAATTCTCTGCTTCAAGCATCAAATAGCTTCAGCCCTCTCTGTGTGGGATCCGTGACTGTGGGTATGGACAACACATAGATCTTCATCCTTGAAGTCATAACTTTTCCATTTATCTCTATCTTTCATTGGTCCTTTTGCTTTAGTCCCAATTTTCCATGCTTCCCACAATGAACCAGCATTGTTTTCTCACCGTTTCTCAGTATCACATGCTGCCTCTTCCTTGATCAAGTGTGCCTGCATCTCATGGTGGGAGATCGGACAGACATCATCTACATCAAAAGGGGATATTTCATGCCGGCTTTCTTCATCCTTCACCTCCGAGGCAAAGACCTTCTCTGCGAAGGAGCGCATGGCTTCATCTGTTTCTGTTGGGAGGAAAAAGTCACTGGGCCAGTTTAGTACCCCTGTTGGTGATAGGGGAAAATAAATTCATAATATGACTCAGGTTGAAATCCTAACCTCCAGTTAGACTGGCATAAGCCTGCACATATGTCCTGTGCTGACCTGGGGATGGCACAAAAATGCCATAAGGCACTTCTGCCCCATACTTGGGGAGTTAGGCCGGTGGTCATATGCCAACCTCCCCACACATTACAGAAAGATATGCCTGGTGAGTTATGCCAGCCTAAATTGGTTAGAATTGCAACCTCAGTATATCAACTCTCTGAAAAGTTGTCCAGCCATCATGCCTACAGGAAAATGCAAAATTTAAATTTAAAATGGAATTTATTTAAAGGGCAAGACAGCAACAAGACCACAGACAACAGAAGAAAGTTGCTCATACTGAGTCATACCATTGACCTATCTACCCAAATACTGTACAGTAAATATTTATCCTTCACTGATAATGGCTCAGTAGAATGCTATATATTTTCCCCTCAAAATTTCTTGCTAAGATTTTTACTGGAGATGCCAGAAATTAAACCTGGGAAAATGAAGAGAGATGGAGAACATACAACACATAATGGGCACACAGATGCATTTGTGGAATCTATATTTCTCCATATCTTTGAAATGATTGGGCTTATGACTATCAGGATGATAATGAAGGAATATGGAGATGTATAGGCTTTGTTTTCCTACCTAGCAACTGAACATATCAACAAGGAGCAGCATGAACTGTGCCTAGAGCTACAATCCTATGCATACTTTGCTGGATGTAGACTCCATTAAGCACAACAGGACTTACTTTTGTAGGATTGGACTGCAACACCTACAAGAGAGTCCCATTTATTTCAATGTAGGCATGAATAGGATCTTCCAAGTAGGCACGAATAGGATTGAGCAGTAAATCATCTGCTTCACAGTAGTCTGGATTCAGACTAACTAGCAGTAAAATTACTTAGAGAGAGGGTCTTACCTGTATTGTACTAGGTTTTCTGAAGGGCACATTGTTGTCTTGGCCTCTTCCTCTGGGTGTTAGGCCTGTGTGAAATTTACTCAACCTTGTGCCACGAAACAGAGTCAAATGGTTTATGGTGGAAAATGTGCCCAGAAAAGTGCAAGTTTGGCTGAGTACATGGATGCAATTTATTTAGGAGTTTTATTTCCCACCTTTCCCATGCCAAAGCAAATGTCCAAGGCCGCAGGTAATTAACTTTTTAAAAGGCTCTGATTTAGGTAATGAACTGACGTTATGACACGATTGCTGCAATCCTATGCACACTTACCTGGGAGTAAGCCCCATTAACTATTAGTGTGCTTACTTCCAAGTAGACATGCATAGAATTGGGCTCTATGTTTCTTGTTGCAGCTAGCAATGAGGTAGTATGCAAGTTTAGTTGCATGAAAGGCAGTGGTGAAAACACTTCACATTTACACATCTGTGCCGCACAAGAGATTACTGAGAATAGTGGGTGTGAGACTCTTTAAGGAAACAGGATTTGGATACCACTAAGGTGACATCAAGATAGCTTCCATTTCAGGACTGTTATGACCTTTCAATCTGAATATGCATGTGTTCATTCAGAAGCAAATCCAAGTGAGTTAATTGTATGCATAAAATTTCAACTTTAATGTCACAGGAAAAGCTGTGATGAATGATGATGGGCATGACTAATAAGAATACTTGCTGTCTTCTGCCTTTGCGGTAGACATAGAAGAAGCAGGTAAAAGAAACTCAATAGGAGTATGCAAGTGGTGTAAGCAGGATGGGTGTGGGATGGCATGACAATGGGATGGGAAAGCCTTGATGCCATGCTAATGACAGGTGCAAGCAGTGTAACTTCCCAGACAGACAAAACACATGGAGAATGAGCCAGGAATGGTCCACATCCACACCAGACTAGACAGTTGGTGAAAAGGGGAGAAATCTGGTCATCCATCTCTGAGCTCCCAGTTACCACTATTTTTGAGTTGTTATCAAAGCAGCCATTGAGTCAGACCTTAGGATTACAACAAAAAGGGAGCAACCTTGTCACAAGCAGCAGCAACATTCTTGCAGACAGGAACATCTGAGCAAAGAAGTTCATGCTCAGCTGCACATCAAGTCATAGCTGGGCAACTCCACAAGACAGCCATTTCTCAGCAGTGCGACCTCTGCCACTGCCTAGTTATCAGATTCAAGTGCAGCAATCCACCAGGAGTCATAGACACACTTGAGGTCAAATACACAATCTTCGGATCAGAGCAAACCCATCAGCAGGTAAATTCAGCTGTTCCTGCATTTCTACAAAGCTAAGTATGTTGGGGTTCAGTCTAAATCAATGTATGCTGTTTCCGAGTGGAAGGACACGGTATTCAGTGTCTCACCATAATGTGCCTCAGGGTCTTAGCCCAGAACCCAGTCCTGTTCCCAGCAGGTTTTCCTAGTGCAGTAGTGCCAAAATGGCTACTGGTGCAGCCAGGTTGCACTGCTGGGGCTGCTGGAGGCATCCATGGGGGTGGGGAAGAAACATTCATCCCCTTTCCCTGAGTAAAGTCACAGGAGCTGCAATGGATCTTCTCCATTCTGCAAAGGCCATTTTGCTTTTCAGCCTAACATGGAGTTAGGGATTGTGATGGGATTCAAATAAATTAACAACAGGTTCTATGTCCTAATAACCTAAATTAACAACAGGATCTATGTCCCATTAGTAATGGTTCTCAGAACCAGGCGCTCATTAGCAAAGGGTTCTATAGAACCTGAGAATCCCCCGAAGCCCACCACTGAGTGTAAGATATGTTGATCTCACAATTCTTCTGTCCCATTTTCCCCACCACCACCTGACTTGGAACAGCCCTCACTGCTGCTTGGAGCTCCTACTGTGCTTCAGGCAATCCAATGCTGAGCTCAGTGGTAACTGGCACTGGGCCAGGATGACCATATATCTGCTTTTTCCAGGACATGTCCTCGTATTAGCTTTGTGTTCTGGGAAAATATTTTCCACTGCCCTCCTCTTCCTTGTGAGCAGGCAGCATGTCGCCTTCTTGTAATTAATAAGTTTTATATAAAATTTATAATAAAGTATATGTATTTTAATTTAATAAGTAAGATACTGTTTAAATTAACCACATGAAAGTAACATATGTGTTTTTAGCTTTTATTTTGTCATGTCTTCAGTTTTTCTTCAGTATCTTACATTTTGGGGGAATCTTGTCCTCTTTTGCTGTTATGACATATTCAGTGCAATCCTAAGCATGTCTATTTGGAAGTAAGTCCCATTGAGTTTAATAGTACTTACTCCCAGGAAAATGTGGTTAGGATTACACCCATGGTCACCCTGCCCTGGGCTATCACCAGCACTGACCCCTTACAGCATGTTGCGGAGCACATTCACAGCACAGTATCACCCAGCAGTAGCACTGTAGCTCAGCACTGGCACTGAGGCATATCAGGATTGACCCTCAGTAAGAACTGTATGTAGGAGTATACTGATTGTAGGAGTTACTCATTACTGGTTGTAGGAGTAAGGGGTGGCTGTTTTTAATAAAGTGAATGTCTCCATTCCTAGGTTTTACAAAGACTTCCAACTGAACACATAACCTTCCCAATGATTAAATCTTACTGTTAATAGATGACCATCTAAAAATAGCCTAATTTGCATAAATTATAATAGCTGAAAAAAAATCCGGTTGGTCATCTAAGGGTTATACTTGAAAGACCTTCTTTGATGAAGGCCGTAGATAGGTTATTCCAAAGAGAGTCAACAGCAAGTGGCTTGAGGATACATTTCTCATTCCATGAATTTTAGCTTCCTGCTTCACAGATGCATTCCTTCATCAAGTAAATGCAAGGATAAATGGAGCATGTGAAACATAAGGTCCTTATAACTATTCACATGAATGCATGAGTGAGTGCTAAGTTTACACAGAACTTCATCCCTCTTCTGGTTTAAAGTTCAGGAGAAGTTCCCTGACATATTGGGTATGATGCAGCCTGGGAGAAAATCCTTGCATTTTACTAGGTAATTGAAAAAAAATGCAGGTTTATGCTGACACCATCATGGAACTCTTCTGTCATGCCTCCAAGTGAGGTCAGCCCCCAGTGTGTCACTGGCTCCTTGCAATTGCTGCTGAGAAATGGTCAGTCCCTGGGCTCATATGATCATTTATCTTATTGTATATTCCCAATGATCATTTGTTTGACAAGGCAGCAGATGGCACATGAAAAATCTAGCGATACTCACGTTTCTCCTCCTCTGCATGAGATTAAAATAAAAAAATAAAACAAATGTAATCAGATCTTAGGATGTGTATACTTCATAGATATTTTACTCACCCATATTCATAAAGAGAAACAATTACCGTACATTTTAATGATCAAATATCAGGACTGTAACTTATACATATTACATATAATAGCTTTTAGACAGCTTTCTACAATGAGAAACAATTACAAATCAGATAAGAATTGGAGCAGCTTGCCTCGGTTTCTTGGCTGGTTTACAATCCTTTAACCCTACACCCGAGTTTTAGTAGAGGTAAGTTAGAACCTGGTTATGATCAGCAACATATTTTTTCATACAACAATTTGGGTGCAAAAGAATGTATAGAGGAGGGCAATAGGTGTTGGAAGTGGAGTAAGGTGCAATATTTTGAAGAGGGCAATATACCCAGTGAATTAGCCAGGTGAGATGTTCCATCCTCAGTTAGTTATATGAACTAACTATATCAGGATTAATTTATGTTTGCCCAGTATTTGACAATTACACATGCACAGGTATAGTTTGCATAGAAGCCACCATATACACTTGCATGCATGTTGATGCCTTTATGTACCATACAATCCTTCATTTTGCCATATTCTGGATCTTGCTCATATAACATATGGCCAGTGGTGGGCACTTACTGGTACGGGCCTACGCGCCCGTACCGGATCTTCCCGTTTCCCTGCCGCTAGCGAACTGCCAGCGACAGGGAAATGCAAAAACATAGCGGACCGGTACGGTCCACCATGTTTTTGCCCCACCGTGCCTGCCTAGAAGCGGGCAGGAAGCTTCTAGGCAGGCTCTGCACAAGCGCCGACATCGGCGCTCGTGCAGAACCTGCCTAGAAGCGGCCTGCCCGCCTCTGGGCAGGCTCTGCATGAGCGCCGGTGTCGGCGCTTGCGCAGAGCCTGCTCAGAAGCGGGCACCCACTTTAGGGCAGCAGGCACCGCGCAAGCGCCAAGGTTGACGCTTGCGCGGTGCCTCCTCTGAAGCGGGCGCCCGCTTCAGGGCAGCAGGCACTGCGCATGCGCCACGTTGCCCGCCCCTCGCCCCGCCCCACCCCCTGACCCCGGCCTGCCCCCTCCCACTTCCGGCATACCGGATCTTGGGCCAGTCCGGGCCCACCTCTGCATATGGCCCCTTTGAATGAAAGGAGGTTTTGTGGGTCACAGGGTAGGTAAGTATAACCCACCATTCCCCTCCATGCAGGCAGTGGTAAATTGGCAGAGGAAGTGGGCTGTTGGCTGAGAGGAGAAGCAAGGGGAAATGTTGGGAAAAGGAGAAGAGGAAAAGGAGAGTGGGTCTGGACTGGTGGCAGTCATGCATGCTGGATCTTATACCCTATTTCTCTACTCACCCCTTGGATCTCATATTTGCAAGAAGACACATAGGCAATCAAGCCTTCTATAGTTACAAGCGTAACTATTTTTACCTCACCACCATTGTTGGTACGGCTGCATACTTTAATGTGGCAGGGAAACGGATTGGGCAGTAACAGTGCAATCTTATGCATGTCTAATCAGAAGTAAGTCCCTTACTGCTGCAGGGCTTACTTTCACTGAACTATTTTAAGATTGCAGCCTCCCAAACTTTCCACTTGGAGAGTATGCGCTTAAACGTTTGTCATTGTATGATGCTGCTAAACTAGCCATTTTTAACCACTGTGCCATGGCACACTGGTGTGCTGTGGGATTTTGGAAGAAAGTCATTTATTAATAGGGCCTTTGGGGGAAGTGAGCCAACGGCATACTTAAACCCACAGCATGCTTCACAGTCTACTTGAAACTATAATGCTAATAATTCTGAAGGTTGGTCAATTGCAGTTACCAGATTATTATTCAATACTTTTACCTTTACAAAGCAAAGATTCTTCAGGGGTCTCGGTTCTGCCCTACATTCTGAGAATGTATTAGAGATTTTGTTCTTGGAATTAATCTCCTCGAACAGTTTGCTTGAAAGACTGGTGCAGCAAAACTTTCCTTTTTGCTCCTTTTTCAAAGTACAAATTGAAGCAAAGTTGCTTTTGTTAAACACATCAGTCTTACTAAGGGGGACGTTCTTGTGCCATTAACATTCTCATATCAGGGGAGTCCAAATCTTTTGGCAGGAGGGTCACATCATCCCTCTATGTGTCAGGGGCCAGAAAAAAATTGCTTTACATAGACTGTATATATAAGAAACTGAACTAATGAATGAATGAATTAAAATCAGCTCATAAACTCTTTCTATCACAAAGAGGTGTGTGCTGCTTTTATGCCCCTCAGATTCTATAGCTTGCCCGAGGCTGGATGAGAAGCTTGCAGCAGGATGAATGGAAGCTCACCACAGGGTGCATCTGGACCCAGGCTGGGTCTGGACACCCCTGAATCCACAGCCCTGCTTGGAAAATGGCAAAACACTGATTTATGAAGAAATGACGTGGCAAATATATGTGACATGAAAGTTACAGAAGAGCTTGACTATTTTTGAAGGCATTTATTAAATAGCAAATGAGATCCTAAAAGGACTAAGCCCTACCTAGCAGGCCTCCGTCAGTCTTGGAAGACTATGGTATCGTGCTCAGTGCTTCTATAGTGAAGCACGAAAGCCTGGGTTAGATTGTTATGGAGGATAGGCTGTTACCCAAGCAGCAAATCCCCCCTCTCCACGCCACTGAATTAGTCCAATGGAAAGGCAGAGCCAATACGATTGGATCCAGCTGGCGTCGCAGAGGTGGGCTAAGGACAGGAGCTCACTCTGTGTTGTGGGGCCGACCTGGGTCTCGAACCCTGGTCTGCTGGTTAACAGGCACAGCATCTTAACCGCTTGTGCCACCCACACCCTACCTACTGCTGCACTAATTAGACTACAATGAAATGGTTGAATTATATGAACATACTGGACAATGGCAAAATTAGATATACCAGTAATTCCAGAAATTATTCAAGTATCAAATATTTTAATGTCTCTAACAAAAATAGATATATAATTCAAGAAATAATTCAATGTTAGGGAACATTGCTTGTATGGACACAACATAAAATGAGGTATATATGGAAAGAATGTGTCTTTAATCCAAAGTCACTAACAACAATTATATTTATATTTCATAAGCGATGTAGATGCTTTGTTTTCTTTCTCTCAAAATGCAATGCAGTAAATCTTAGCTCATTCTCAACACCCTGTCCTGAGCTTCTCAAAAAAGATTGTAATTCATACAACAGCTTGAGATACTTCTGAAAGAATTATTAACCAAATGGACAAACATACTTTCCTTTGAATTCCCTTTGTGCAAGTCTGAACAATTCAGAGAATCAGCCGAGGAGAAATAATGGAAGCCCTTCCTTATACGGAGGTTGCTCCTGTGTATTTTACTACTACCAACTTCCATTTATTTTACACATAACGGGTTGACTAGGTTTGGTCTTGCCCAATTCACTTCACATCTGTAGCAATGTGACATAACTGCCACTCCCTGGCCTTTCTATCCACATTACTCATGTCAGAACAGTAAGTGCCATTTTGGACATTGCTGTTCGCATTACTCATTTTGAACCTATTGGCTCCTTATTCAGCTTTTCATTCTCTCCTTTTATGCTTCTGTTACCTCAAAAACTGAAGAACTCTTTTTACCTCATAAACAACAGAGACTCAGTGGTCTCATTTTAAGGTGCAACTATTGGTGGCTGTCTCACTGTCCAGAGCTTTACATTTGCCGACTTTCACGTCAGGTTAGACCTACCTGGTACTTTCACCTTCGGCATTTTTCCTAAAACCTTGGAAGAATCCTGAGGAACTGATTGTGGGGCAGGCAAGTGGAGGAGCGAAGCTGCACAACTACCAAATGCTCATTTTACTATTTATCTCTGCTCCTGTAACCCAACTCTCCTACTCTAAAAGGAGTGGAGAAATAAGCAACAGACTATTTAAAGCTGCAGCCAGGCAGGCAAAGTCCCTGTAACAGGTGAAGCGCCCTCAGGCTTGGGGTTAACTCTGTGGGTCCTGAGCAGATAAGAGAGTACTGCCAGAATCCTGACCATGAATGCATGCTTTTGATTTGGAATCAACACCATTCTCATCAACATCTTGAACGGTATTCAGATTACTGCATGCCCCATCACTCAATGAGGCGTCTTGATATGCATTTTGTGGATATGGCCCAGCTCTATATGGGCATTTTCAAACAAGAGTTCCTTGTTATTTTGAATTCAGAATAACTACTCCCTAACATCTCCTAAGTACAAACATTGTCTCAACCATTCCTACAACCTCCCATTATACGTTTCCTCTGGAGCAGGGGTCAGGGAACTTTTTTACCTTTTACCCCAAAATATATTTAGATACACAAATGTTACCCCCTTAATTTGAAAGGAAGGAAATGGTCACCCAAAAGTCCGGATTTTCAATTGAAAATCCAGACTTTTAAAAATGTAGGACAAAATGTAAGGCACCCAACATTTTGTCCTACACTTTTAAAATCAGGAGTGAACGTGAAGAAAGTGGTTTACTTTTGAGTAAACGTAAATGGCTTACTTACCTTGGCTGGGGAGGGTGTTTGGGGACACTGGAGGGCAGTTTCAGGCTGCTGCAGCTCGGTGAGGCTAAGTCCGGCCAGCCACAGCAACCATTTTAAAAAACATTACTGTGCACATGCGCGTGCACGCTTCCCCTTCTAAAAGCTCCATTAATGTACGATTATACATGGAGAACACTAGTGCTTCTCCGTGGCGGAAGCGGTAGCGCTCTCCGTTGGAGCTTTCAAAAGGGGAAGAGTGTGCATACTAGCGCAACTGCCCATTACTCCCAGTAATTTCATTTTTACCCCATTTGGGGTAATTTACCCCTGTTGCCAGACCACTGCTCTGGAGCTTTTTAGTCATAGCACTATTGGGCTTTCATGTAATTCTTTTATCTGAAGGTTGCACAGTTCAAGATTGAGCAAGACAAAACAATTTGAATTGACCGTGGATAGGCTCACACCAAACAGACCAAGCAGATGAGCAAGCTATGTGCAAAGAGAAGTTTCATGAGGCTGTAAGTAATTATAACACTTTAACCTTTCTAACAATTGTTTAGTTATGGATTGTACTATGATGATTTACTTATACACTTTTAGACAAATGAATTGCTTCTGCTTCTGATAAAGCTATATGTGAAACCCAGCCTTATTCGACGCTGAGTCAGCAGAGCAACCTTCTCCACTTGAATTCCCTTTGGATCAGCCTCCCTTTGGATTTAAGGACTGATAATTCCTTTGTATGCACTTTTGAAGTATAGTGTCTCCAATGTGTCTCCAATGTCATACATGGTAGCTGATGTATGATTTATGAATTCCAGGACTCTTGTATTAAATGATTATTTTTCTATTCATATCATATAACTTGTAACAGGTTCCATTGTTGTTTGTGCTTTTACGGTTGGTTCTCACTTGTGTTTGGTATCCGTGATATTCTCCGACCACCAGGTTCAAGATTGAGCAAGACAAAACAATTTGAATTGACCGTGGATAGGCTCATACCAAACAGACCAAGCAGATGAGCCTTGAGGTTCATGGAAAAATGAAGAGCTTTTGTCAAATAATTGAACCCAACAACATCGAATATGATGTTATGTTCATGTTCGATGACTTTCAGGAAACATCAGTGTTCATTGTTAGAACAGTGTACAGTAGCCATGAATCATATGTGGATAACTGATTTCTAGAGAAAATACAAGAATCATTCTTGATGTGCTGACACACTTGGGAAAAATCACAGATACTGTCAGTAGAAATCTATATTCTTCTACAAACTATATTGTTTGCTTCCTCTTATAACTCAAACAAAGCTCAGAAATCAGTCCTTATAAAAGGTACTATACATACTATGGCACAAAGCCGTTTTTAGAATCCATGAGGACCACTTAGCTTGTGATAAAGATATTATGACATGGCAGACTGGATCAGGCCACAGTCCCATTTACTAAGTAGCACCAGCAAATTTCATGCCAAAATAAGATATTAGGATTAGTTGAGTAGCACTATGTAAGAAATGGCATGGGATGTTCAACCATTGTGGAGTGAAATACACTTTCCCCCATGTGTTCATGTACCAACAGTGAACACATGCTGCTTGTACAAATCACTGTCTCACAGAAAGACAGGTTCTTTTTGCTGACAGTCTGCGACATGAAGACTTCCTTGAACAGCCTATTTGGAGAGTACATTCTTGTTTTCCCCAGAGAGTGTGCCCATCATATAAGGAGCTTAGCCAAAATGAAATACCAAAGCTCAAGCTCCATGATTTGGTAGGAACTTCAGCCTGAATTTATTCTTAGGCAAAGCAAAAGAGAATGTGTGTGCAGCCCATCAAATTAACTACTGTACCCACTGATTGGATTGTGAATCCTGGTCTTGAAGCTGCAATCCTCTGTACTGGAAGACACTGAAAGCAGTTACAGTAAGTCAACTTATGAGAATTCAAGATGTGAACTTTCATACATACGAACATCCCCTGCGTTGACATAAATGAAAGTGGACTTGTGAACATTTCACCTGAATGAACAAGGTTTCAGAATGGAACTAGTCTATAAGTTGAGGGCTTACTGTATTAAGATATGTGGTTTGTACACTACTGTTATCCATATACTGTACTGGTTTGTCCCAGTAAAGCTTACAACCTAGAGATATTTGCTCCATGAAGCTTCCAAACTAAAAATAGCACAAAGACAGAGGAAGGAGAAATGTGGTTTCATGTACTGCAGTAGGAGAAAAATATGCAGTTATTGCAGAATACAGTGGTACTTCACTTAACCAGTCCTCGCTTAACAAGTGATCCACATAACAAGCAAAAATTTCTCCAGGATTCTGTCTCACATAAGTGTTGCTTCACTTAACAAGCATGTGCGTTGGCAGTTGGGGCAGACACGCTGACCGACAGCCCTTTTAAAAAGCATCAGGGCTGCCTAGCACGCCTGCCCATAGCGAAAGCAACACTTCTGTGCTGTTCCTCCTGTGGCTGGGTGTCCGATGGGTAGAGGAAGAGAACAGCAGTGAAGAGGGAAGCAGCTAAGGGATGGCCGGAAGGGAGCAGGGGAGAGAGAGGCTCAGGATGAAGAGAAGGAGAAAGTGGGGAGCTTTGAAGGTGTCTTTAATTGCAGCCTCCTAACCATGTCTACCCAGAAGTAAGCCCCATTATGTTCAATGGGGCTTACTCCCAGAAAAGTGTCTTTAGGATTGCAGCCTAAGTAGACTTCATAGGATCATGCACATAGAATTCACATTTTGAATTCAATTACAGTGTTTTGTCATCATTTTTACATGCAGTTAATATTTTTATATGAATATTTTTTGGGTTCTGGAACCAATTTTCTGAGTTTCCATTATTTCCTATGGGAAAATCCACTTCACATAAAGAGTGTTTCACATAACAAGCACGCTTCCAAAACAAATTAAACTTGTTATGTGAGGCTCCACTGTATGCAGTTATGTCTACTTTGGCTTACTTACAGTAACTCGTGTGGAAATGACTCCCTTTCAAAGGTTAAACATTTAATTCTAGTACTGGACCTACAAAAAGGTCTACTTGGTTATATTGATGCATTTGTTATTAATCTCATTCTTGCTGACTGTAGTTATGAAACTTTGTCAAGTAATTTGATCTTTTCAATAAAAAGGATCAAGAGCTAGAAAGCAAATTAACATGGAGTCTATTGACTGTAAAACCAAAGGTCAGTCTTGGTTTCAGATACAAGTTTAATGTCATTGACATTCAATACAGAAAGTCTAGAAGTATAATCTTTAGAAATATCAGATGAGGGCAGACCCTCTCACTCTTCTCTATGGTCAAAATTCCCCTTCCCTCCCATTCTTTCTTCACATCCCTCTGAAGCTGATTAGGCTGAGATGCATTGACTGCTCCACTATCACCCAGAGACGTTCATGGCTGAGTTGGTATTTGACCCAGATGGGACCTAATTACTGGTACCTAGTAGGCCAACATACCAGCAGAAGCTGCAGGGTCTAAGACAGCGTTGTCAAACATAAGGCAAATGTGGCTTCTGGAAGCAATTTATCCAGCCCCCACTATAACTGGACTCTCTTGAAAATATTGTTTTTCAAATTTTGTTTTTCAAGAAAACAAAATTTGCACATTTGCTCTTCTTCATGAAGAGCTAACCAGTTTCTACGTAAGAACAAAGCGTTTATTTCTGGCCATCGTCTACTGAGTGATGTCACTTCTGGCCCTCAACAGGTTTCCAATAATTTTTCAGTCCTCTGTGTAATGAGTTTGACATCCCAAAGAACTTCTTGGAGAATGTGCAACTGTGTGTAACCTTGTCCAATTTTTAATTCAGAAAAAGATATCCAAAGTAGAAACCCATCAGCTCAGAAACCATCCCCCCAGCAGACTGTTTTACACAGTTGGCACACATCACCAGGGACAAATTCTGTTGTACTTCCTTGGAGCTACAGATCTAATTCACACTTGTAATGTTTGTATCAGATAACTAGGTGATTGAATTCCTTCATGGTGACATTGGAAACCACCAGCCATTAGCAGATGGAAGGGGTAAAAATGGGCAGATGCCAGTTGCTGAGTTCTGTTTGCACACCATATTGGTTCATCTACAGCAATCTCAATAGAAAGGGGGAACACCATTGCTGCCACAGTTAAAGAACACATTGAGCACAATCCTAACCATGTGTACTCAAAAGTAAGCCCCACTGTGTTCAAAGGGTCTTACTCCCAGAAAAGTGTCTTTAGGATTGGAGCTTTAGGCTACAATCTAGAGTAACTATGGGACCTTTTACACCGACAGTTACGGTGCCGTCTATGGGAAATGCATAGAGCAATCCAGAGTAAGTGCCTCTTATGTCTTCCAGTAGTTACTCTGGATTGTAAGGTTAGAAGCCTCAGACATGAAAGGACCAGAGACCCATTCTAGCATAATCCTATTGTCTTCATCTTAGGTTACAATCCAGAGTAACTACGGGACCTTTTACACCGATGTAGTTACAGTGCCACCTATGGGAAACCTATGGGAAATGCATAGAACAATCCAGAATAAGTGCCTCTTATGTCTTCCCGTAGTTACTCTGGATTGTAGGGTTAGTCACAATGTTTCCAAAAAATTTTCCTTTTCATCACCAGATAATCTTCAAATAAGCCTCTACTAATGAGGGAATCAAATAAGCTTCTATTGCAACCAACTAGTAACATAACCTGTATAAATTGTCAGGAAAACTGGCTCCTTTTTTTGGAAGCACCTCCCACTTTTCAGTGCATTGCTCTTTCAGTTTTTAATCCCCATAATACAAAAATGTGAGGTGAGAAATCGAGTGCTTCACTCAATAACCCACAGAAAATGTAAAAAAATGGAGTGAGAGACCCCAGGACCTACAGTTCCAGACTAGGGTCTTTGTCACCTGGATAGTGCCAACGTATCATACTAAAAGTGGAAGATTAACCAAACAGAAAAATAACAGTCCAAATAATTAATTTCTGAACACATAATTTTGTTAACTATTATGTAGGAAAACTTGCAGAATCAATGGTAGAAAAAGGGGAGGGGGAATTTAGACTTTTGGGGCTGCCACTGTTCTAAGTCACACCCACATAACCTGCAAACTATTTATGAGAAAGGAAAACAGCTATCACTAGCTGACTTCCTGGACACATGCAATTTGGCTTATACTCAAACACATCAGGAACTCTAACGTTCAGAGCTTCTATTAGCTCCTGTTCAAGGCTATGGCTTTTTTAGTGATTCATACTGTGGAAGAATAGAGCTTCAAGTGTGCTAGGCTACAGTTTGTCAGTCCCAAATACAGTGACTTCTCATGTTACATGTGTTCAATTTAGATATTTTTGGAAGAACACACTTGTTCAGTTAATAACGAAACAATTTACATTTGGAAATTTTTGGAATAGCACTTCAATTTTTTGTTAACTTATACAATACACATAACTTTCCAAAAATGTAGTGTTAAACCAGAATACCTGTAGTTCCTGAAAACACAAGTCAATTAAAAAGCTAAAGTCAGGCTGTACCCTCTAGTTGTCAAAAGTAGGTGATGCAGGCAATTGGCTGAGGATGCACTCTCATTCCACCATAAAAACTTCCTGTACCAGCCAAACAATCACCCCAACCCCACTGGTCAGTCTACAGTCAGTGGACAAAAGTACTTCTAGCACTCCAACTCCTTAGAGTTGTGCTTCATACTATTTCATTTTTAGGTAATTAACAATAATCCTTATTAGAATGTGGACACGTGCCTCTCCTAGCTCTGGACAGGGGTGTCCAAACTTTTTGGGAGGAGGGCCACATCATTTCTCTAACACTCTGTTGGGGGCTGGAAAAAGAAATTTACATAAATATATTTGAGACAGAACTTAAATTAATGAATGTATTCAAATCTGTTGATAAACACATTGGGTGATCAAACCAGTTCATAAGCACTTTCATACAGAGAGAGATGCAACCTCCCCAGTCCTCAGAATTCCTTCCAGTGGTGCATGGAACAGAGCTCCCCTCAGCTCTGGAGGATTGCAAGGACTGCCCAAGAGCTGACTGGAGGAAGCTTGCTGAGGGCTACATGGAAGTTTATTGACTGCCACATCTGGCCCCTGGCCTGGGTAACCCCTGCTGGGTAAGATAGTCCAAGCAGCCATTCCCCCAGAACAAAACTGTTTTCTACCTTCTCCCTGGAATAAAAACTAAGAATTTATAGCCTAGTAAGTTTCATTATCCACACCCAATAAATTTCATTATTTATGGGAAACAAACTTAAAAGTATATAAGGACTCATTTTTCACATTTCATATGACTTACCTAAAGGAGGTGGATGGGTGACACGTGTTCAAAATTCACCATCTGCAGAAAGATCTGTACAAAGTGCTAGGCCTGCTATGGCTTGAAGTGAGTTCAGACTAGAATCTTACCCTAGATTGTCATAACTCAGGGATTTTAACAAACTCCAATGTTGTCTTATCTTTAGGCTTAGCGTGCAGGTAGTTGCCAGTTATAGAATAAAATTCAAGCTCTGGCAGGGACCAGTCACTCAAACATTACAACACATACAACAAAATCTAAAGGGATCATCCTAAGTTTACAGGTTGCATCCAAAATACCCAACATAAACACACCACCAAGGAATTATTAATATATTTTAGAAAAATTTACAGACTTTGGCTTAAAAACAAAAATCAGTGAGACATAGATCACAACAAAACTGACATAACATCTTTGCAAAAGTCTCCAACTTGAATGCTGGAATATGTTATCTCTGCAGCAAGAATATGAAGTGCCATGCAACCATAAATGAAGCCCCATTCCAACCCACCACCCAAGATAAAAATAACTGAACTCATATTAACTCTATTAGGCCCCAAATATGATTGTTAGATAGCAAAACCAAAATGAAAGCACCAACCATAGCAGGAACTGCTACAGCAGTGTTGAGAATGGTCATCTTTTCTGTTACCTGAATAAAGTGAAAATGGAAGGACAGGATCCCCATCACATAAAAAGTGCCCCTTTTTTTAGCTGCCACATAACATCAGTATAGTCAAAAAAACTCAGTGATTTGGCCTCAGTGACACACATATTATCTTGCAATTTACTCATGCATTTCTTTCCTTGATCAGGAAAACGTAACAGTGCTTAGCTTCTAGCCAGTAGGTTATTCTATTGGGCAATGCTGAAGAGACAACTGGGATTCATGTATGCTCAGTAGATGCCTTTTTCATTGATATAATTAAGATTACTATAGATTAAAACTGAGTTAAATTTGTTTTCATTCAGTTTAATCTCTAATTCATCAAATAGCCTGGGAAAGTAGGCTAAAACCACTAGAATTCAGTCTCATACACAACACAACTGAGCAGCTTGAATTTATCTGGGCCTGAGAAACTCAGAGAGCTTGCCTTGCAGGGAGTATTTTTGAACATACAATATACATGTTCCATTAAATTATATATTCCAATGGCGACAATTTCAAAAATATTAACAGGTAGTAAACCAAAGGCCTAGATCCAAGCCCAGCTTGAATCAGAGTTTGTTTAAAAAACAAACAAAAATACATATAACAACATACACAAGCCTTATAACATGTTATAAAGCAAAGCTCTGGCAAGCCAGCTATTTTCATAGGGGACTTCTGTAGGGTTCCATAATCATACAGAGACATCGTATTCCTGAGGTGGTGGCACAAAGAGTTCTCTTGGTAAGCTCTAGATTCCTTCCATCAAAATAATCTGATCTAGACAAAGTGTAAGTGATGTATTCCCAGGGATCATCTCCTGTATTCAGGGTTGTTTATCAAGATTAATGACAATGTTTTAATGCCATAGTATAAGTGTATTATGGGGGAAAATGTGGGGATTAGCTCTTGATTAGACAAGACATCCTTTGGAATTGCACTGGCTTCCCATGTTATGAACAGCTGAACCAACAATTTCATGCAGGTGCAGTATATTCTTTGGTGGTGCTTTTGTGCAGCTGCAGTTCCACTGGTTTGGCAAGAATCAAGTCTCAACTTAACACAGAGACCTGTGGAAACTTACTTGTAGGGGACTCAGTATGTTGTGATGTATGTGCAGTAAGGGACTCTGTATACTGTGCTGAATCATACCTTGTATATGCCAGCTCTAGCCTTCAGCATCCAACACACTTGATTGAGAGTTTTACATAGCATGGAATGCAAGTGCTCTGGAGACTTATTTCTATCACCACATTACAAATAAAAGAGCCAACTGACTTCATATTTATCGCTTTGGAATCGCCAAATTTTCACCTATGGTGAAAGTAGAGTATCATCCCCAGTAAAAGACTTGTTATCTGCTTCTAAAAACAGCTGCAAGACTGCCTAATATTTTAATAGGTGGTTCTTGGATGAATTTCCATTTGCTAACATGCAGAAAACACAGCCAAATTTGATACTTAATCTTCACGCTTGTGCAGTCTCAACCTTTAAACTCAACCTTTAAACTGCAAATGCCACCTAACTGTACAGGGGGCTTTTAAGTCCAGCATCTTAATGTGGTATTACTAGGACTGCTGCTCATTCTCTGGTGGTGCCAGTGCATCCTGAACAGCTTATCTGACAGGCTGAAGTCAACAAGTACAGATTTCCACACCACTACATTGGCTGAATTTCTGCCTGCTGAGTAGCTATTCAAAGCTTTGGAATGATGCAGGTGAGGGGGAGAAATTAAGTCACAGACAAAGGGGCTTAACTTAAACAATTTACAGACAATGTTACTATTCAGGCAAAGCCTCTGGCCAAAAAATATTCTGTGCTGTCTTAAAAGCCCAAGCTAGATTTTCAATGGCTTGGCTTAGCTACATAAGTGTTAACAGCCAAGTGTAACACTGCATGACTGTTTGCAATGCTGCTAACGTTCAAAGATTTGACATTACTATTGCTGAAGAAAAACAACTAGAACATTCTATTTCGCAATCTTTCATAGTTTGTGATTACATAGTAGCTTGTTTTTTGGTCTCAGAACATATGCAGCAAAATGTTATGTAAAGAACCCAATTTCCACTGTAGTTTGCTCCAGATTAATCAAAGTAAGTGCACACACATGAATGCAATATCAAGCAATAAAATACGAGTGTGTGAAATGAAAAATAAGTTACCCCAGGAGTGCTTCTGGGCCACCACAATATCAGTGGAGGCTGCTTACAAATTTAACACTGCAATCAGTAAGATAGTGGCATACACATACATGAGTAAATTGGGTCCAGTTCTTAAAGAGATTTTAGATAAACAATGGTTATCTATTCAAATCATCTATTTTCCAGCAATACACGAAGGAAAACTTAAAGCTTTTATTCATTTGAATGCAGAATCTTGGTTTGAAACTCCAAGGTTTTTAGGTTGAATGTGCAACAAGTAACTTCTTGTTCCAAGCAGCATTAAATCCTGTGTGTTCAACATTAAATCCATTTTCTTATCTTCCACATTCTGTTTGGCTCTTTTTTTCTCCTCTCTCTCTCAATTGCAAAAATAAAAAAATAATGGCCTGGAGATGCTCTTGGAGTGTATAACTAAGATATATCTAAGACCAAAGTTGCTGTGTCTGATAAAAATATCAAGAAAAAGTCAAAAAAAGAAAAAATTCAAAGAGGAGTTATGCATATTTGGGACAACTCACTCATTTCGCAGCATGCTCAGAAGAATGATTTAATTATGACATTGGAGCAGCTGTTAATTAGTCGTAGGAAGCATCATTGGCTCCAAAGCATAGTAAGAAAGCTAAATGGAATGTTTCTAACTTAGGAGATGTTGAGACTGTGCTAGCTTTACCCTACAGGGTTATGGATCAAAGTGCATTTCAGCCAATGGTACAGATGAGATCTTGTGCATTTGTCATGACTGGATGAGGCCAAAGCCCAGTGACAGAGCATGTGCTTAGTATTGAGAAGGTCCAACACTGAACCCCAAGCTAGTCGAGTTAGGACTTCAGTTAGCAGGAAAAAGAATTCTAACAAGACAATCCAAACAGATAGAATTTGGTAGATGGACCAATGGTGTAAGATAGCTTCATATATTCAGAAGCCAGCCCCCAAGGCAGCAAAAAACCAGAAGGGAAAAATGCTCTGGCCTGCCTTTGCAAACAGGCACTTGTTTATCAAAAATATTTCCTTTTTCAACATAAAACAAAGAAATAGAGTCCAAATGAGGTACAATATGTGGATGTTTTGTGAAACACAGTGTGAGGGCACGTAGCAAGTACCTCCCTGTCTGAAAAGGGTGCATAGAAGGTCATGTACAGCCATACCTTAGTGTCAAGTCATGGCTTTGATACAGTGTTGGATCATAAGTCAGTCTAGCTTGCTGCCAGACATAGAAATCTCTTTTCATAGCATTTGGTCTTTACAGTTTTTTACATAACCAGTTCCTTTGTATGAACCTACCCGAGAAAGAGGGGTATTATCCCTCATTATCAGACTTGCTTTGCCTGCTCAGCTGAGCAAAGAGGTAGATGTTCAGACACATTCTCATCAGGTGCTGATAGAAAAAAAAATTAGTAGTGATCAACCTGAAGCAGGATACTGGCCAGACATCACAAAATGACAGTGGAATTAAGGTTCACTCCCCAGATGCATTTGGGCTCCTGATGATTCAGGCCAGATGATTCAGGGAGCTGAAATAAAGAAGTTCATCCATTAGTTTTATTTTTGCTACAGGTTCTATAAGACTGGGTATTTCAGAACATCCCAATGTACAACAAGAAGTTATTATTGTGAAATGTGCTCTCAGAACTCAAACAGGCTGAAGTTACCTCAGGGTAACAGAACCAAGGTAGGGAGAATTCTGAAGTCTAGCAGCCGACAGGCATTTTATTATTCATATTAACAGAAGTTCTCTGGCCAGCTGGGTATAGAAAGTTTGCAAAAAATAAGGAATGCTGCAGAGATCCAGCATTCACTCCATGGTATTTAGTTGGTCTACAGTAGTTCTTCCTGAACTTCTACATGGGAGCTGGGAGTACTCTTAAGTTGTTGAGAGGGGGAAAGGCAGAAATGTGATTCCCAGGATCCCACTGCTTTCAGGGATGGAAGGGATTTTGTTTTCTTACTTACAGCCAGTGCTTCTGTAGGTAGGAGACCAGGGGCCCTTCAGAGCTCCCATGCCTGCAAAAGTCTAAGAAAAAACTGCCAAAACTGTTAAGTCCCCCCTTTTTTGTAGACTTTTGCAGGCATGGGATGTCCTGTGGAGAGATCCCTGGACACTCTCTGGACTGCCACATTGGCTGCAGGTAAGTTTAAAAAACCCAGCAGTAGCACAATCCTGGGGATCATATAGCTGCTTCTTCCCACTCCTTAAAGAGGCAGGGACAAGTGTTTCTCTGACAACCCACAAGTTTGGGAACCCTTTGGTCTACAGTATTAGGTACTGCAGTGCATTCTGGCAGCAGTTCTCCCCAAAATATTAACATTGAGGTGCCCAGCCTAGCGCTAGTTTATCTCTTGAAGATGAAAAACTATAATCTGCCTCCACAACGCACTCAGTTCCAATAGCCAGGACATATTAAGTTTTTCCACTCTTCTGTATTATGGCCACTCACCTATCAAGAGATGTCTAGGCATTCACAACTTATCATGGCTACTTTGCAGAATGTAGGAGTGTTCTTAACTCCACATGGAGTTAACTCTTAACTTAAGGAATGTTCCTGATTCCAAGTGGAATTAAGAAACTACCCTTCAAAATGGGCACTTTTTGGGAGATAGACACAAACTGACCATATCCCATTAGCCAAACATATTTGCACAATTCCCATTCTATCTCACCTGGTCACATCATAAGGCACGGAAGCCCCATGCATCCTTGCTTCCCATCTTCACTGCTATTGAATCTTTTCATTCGATACTGGCGAATCTCCCTCACCAGTGTGTAAAAGGCATCCTCAACACCCTGAAAAGGAATAAGGTCAGAAACAGACTGTTTTGTCCTAACTTGTTCCTTCTCCACATACCCCATATCAAACTAACCAGTACTATGCTCATCAGTAGAAATCTCTCAAACTGAGAGAAGCAGGATTTTGCATCCCAAATCTATAGACAGTGGTACCTTGTATGACAAATAGCTTGAAAGACAAATGCTTTGTAAGACAAAACTAAAATTTCTAAGTAATTCTGCCTTGTAAAACTAATAGTGCCTTGTAAAACAATTTTACAACAAAAATTTGTTGTAAAACAAACGTTGATGAATCTGCATCAAGAGCAACGGCAAGAGGTTATGGAGGAGATCTCATCTGCATAGGAGGAGGAGTATAAGGAGGAGGAATCCCTCACATCAAATGAGATTAAAGACATTTGTAAACATTGGGAAATTGTGCAAAATTTTGTAGAAAAGCAGCACCCAAACAAGGTTGTAGTAGTGCGAGTGATGAATCTGCACTGTCATGCAATGTCATATTTTCGTAGAATCCTCAAAAGGAGACAAAAGCAAGTGTCATTAGAAGATTCCTTGTTAAAGTTGCTCAAAAAGACACCAGTAACTCTTTTAGTGAAAATTAGTCATCACTGGCCATCAAGGTTTTTCCTTTTCTGTTTTACTGTATAGTATAGTATATTACATTGTTTTTTAATTAAACTTGGCATCCATCAGTCTTGAAAGACTACGGTATCGTGCTCGACACTGCATGCGAAGCATGAAGGCCTGGGTAGATTGGTATGGAGGATAGGCTGTTACCCAAGCAGCAAATCCCCCCTCTCCATGCCACTGAAATAGTCCAATGGAATGGCAGAGCCAAGACGATTGGTTCCAGCTAAGTCACAGAGCTGGGCTAAGGACAGGAGCTCACCCTGGCTTGTAGGGACCAGGTCTCTAACCCTGGCCTTCTGGTTAACAGGCACACTGTCTTAACCACTTGCACCATCCACAGCCCATGGTTTTTAAATTAATATTATGGTAATTGTATTCTTTATTATATTATAACGTTTTGAATTCAATTACAGTATTTTGTAATCATGTTTACATATAGATAATATTTTTACATGAATATTTTTGGGTTGTGGAACCAATCATCTGAGTTCCCATTATTTCTTATGGGAAAAATCTGCTTGTATAAAAAAATGCTTTGTAAGGCAAACACGCTTCTGGAATGAATCATGTTCGTCTTACAAGGCACCACTGTATATAAAATTGAAGAGTCACTGGCTGACTCACTCAGTGACTCATTAACACCCAGCCCAAACTCCTGGACATAGAAGCATGAAATTTAGGGAGGGTATTTCTTCCATGATGAAGGCACCCATAAAAAACAAATCTTTAGAAATTTAACCATGCTCAGCAACCATTTTGCCTTGGACTGGAGCGTTCCACTTGGACAGGGGTGGAGGGAAATGTAGGTGCCTGCACCCCTCCAGATTCTGAGCAGATGGTTTGCCCGGGTTTCATTGGGAAAAGGCAGTTAAGTTCAGTTGGAAATGGCAGTTAGGGCTGACTAGGGAGGAACTGGGCTCTATTATAATGAGTCACAGCAGATGTTAGTTTGACTACTATTCTCTTGTAAAAAATTGGGGTTGTTTTGAATGTTGCGTCTAAAAAGAAAAAGAGAAACCAACATATAGTCGAGTTTAATATTTTTTAATAAAAATACTGCTGGAAGCTTTTTCTGTTTTGCTGCCTGACAATAGGAGGAAAACACTGTTGAAAAGGTCCGTCCATGCATTGAGACAAGACCTCCCACAGACCAGCATGACAAACCTGTATGGGGGTGAAAAGGGGTGCAATGTGTTTTCATCCTATACTTAACATTGAAGACTGACTTATTAATACGCAACCCCAATCCCTGCATGAAATGTGAGGAGCATATTCCTTCTATAATGCACCAAGAACTGATTTGGTGGCCAGTTGTGCCTGCTGCTGGATGTTGTATGTTAGTGCCTGGCAGGGATGCCTAGTACTTGGTAGGGATGCCTGGTGCCCACTGCCTGCTGGTGCCTGGTAGGGATACCCAGTGCCTGGTGGTGCTCACTGGTTTCCACTGCCCGGTAGGGATGTCCAGTGCCCACTGGTCTCCTGTAGGGTTGCCCACTTGTGACTGCTGGTGCCCAGTGATGTCCATTGGTATCCACTGTCCAATAGGGATGCTCACTGCCCACCGGTGCCCAGCAGTGACTACTGGTGCCCAGGGCCCAGAAATATTCTTGAAATTTGACTCCTGCAACAACAGTAAATTCTTCTAGTGCATACTATAAAATGATTACGTTTCCATCCCTTTACATAACAAATTGTTATACAAGATATATCATCAGAAAACATAGGATTGTCCACTATCAGACAATCCAAATTTATCACACAAATTTCAAATCCTTTAATTTTGCTCTGGAAAAACTAAGCAGAAAGTGCACAATAAACAAGGTTCAGCAAAGACAGTAGATATATCTTATTGCTGGGTTCTGACATTCATGCTGAACATCTTATGGGTTAAAACAATTCCAAGTTTAAAAAATTCAGCAACTCTGGAGCAAAACATAATTCAGGTCTTCTCTCTGTTTGCAACAATCTCATGAGAGTCTACAACAGATGGGAAGAGCCCAACCATGACCTATGAAACATTTCACTCTTTCAAAATCAAGTGCCTTTAAATCGCAAACAATAAATCTGCAATTTGAGCTATGAGCTAATTACATAGAGCACAATTCTTTCGAATTTAAGCCTCACACAAAAGTTGCTCCTGTCAGCAGGCACCAATCACTGCCTGCTAGCATGCAAGCAATCCTAGAGCAGCAACAGCAATGCTGACAGTTCTAAGAGCTGGGCAGAAGTACAGATGTTCATTACCTGTCTTGTTTTGGCAGATGTCTCAATGAAGGGAATCCCATAGCTCTTGGCTACTTCCTGAGCCTGTTTGGTATCTACAGTCCGTGTTGGCAAATCACATTTGTTCCCCACCAGTACCATTGGCACGTCTTCAGAATCTTTTACTCTTTTTATTTGTTCTCTAAAGGAAGAGACGGTTGAAGAGAACACTCAGCCACATTGTGGTTAAGTCGAACATGTTGCTACATGACCCCTCTACTGGGAATGACATGGTGTCCCACTTTTACCCTATTATCAGCACAATCCTGTCCATGTTTACTTGGAAGTCCCACTGAGTTTAATAAAACTTGCTCCAACATTAGTGTTTATAGGACTGCAGTTTTCTTTCTTCCAATCCCTTACCAGGATGTTTCTTTATATCTACAGTGGGGGAAATTTTCCTCCTGCAAATTTTTGATCATATATGCTCTCTCATCCTCTGAACCCATAAGGAGGGCAAAGAGTACATACAGCCTGCCCACTATACATTAGCTGAAAGATTAAAGAGAACACAGACAAGAGTTTTACGCTTTGTGCGACTCTCTGAATGTGCTAAAATTAATAAGTTTTCAATGCCTTCATTTTGTTTATTAAATTTAAATAATGTTAAGAACATGTTTTTGAACTGTCATGTCATTATAAATATTTGAGAAAAATAGGTTTCTATGCAAAGGTTTGATTCAATCTGAACACTGATACAAACCCTACGCATGTTTATTCAAAATTAATCCCACTCTGTTTAACAGGACATACTCTCAAGTAGACGTGCACTAAATTTCTCTAATCAAAGATTTTAGTTGAAAAAAAATCTTGTTGGGTATTAAAGCATATTTTACATGCTGTATAAATACTACATGGATAGGTTTTTCATTTTGTACATCATGTGAAGCATACACCCTAAATCCTAATTAATGGACAGCACTGGAAAATTTAAAAACATTTCATGATTTAGATTTTACTGAAATTCAACATGTACGCAAGGCATCTGAATAATTTACAAATACAGTACACACAAACAGTACTGAAGGAGATAATCAAGCACTACTAAATACCCCAAGCCCCTGACGTATCCATCGTCCTAGCACAGATGCAGCCATATCAATATGGCATGGGCTGCATCCTATAGTTGGGAGGCAGTCACAGAGGCATCCTTAAAGTAAGGAATGTTTGCTCCTTTATCTTGGGGCTGTACTGTGGCTGAATTGGAACTGGAAAGTAGGAGAGGAGGGACTGAGCCTTTGGTAATGCAGCCTACTCATAAGCTTTGGTAAATGCTGCTCAGCACCAGTTTGCAACTATGTCTGTCCCAATTTGGCATTCTTTTTATAAGCAGTTCTTACCTGTAAAGATTAATATCTGCAAATGATTTGCTGTTGTTAATAGCAAAAACACACAGAAAGCCTTCACCAGTTCTCATATACTGGTCCCTCATGGCACTATACTCCTCTTGTCCCGCTGTGTCCAGGATGTCTAGTAAACACGTCTCCCCATCGATAACTACCTGCTTCCGATAAGAGTCCTGTGGGAAATAAAGGAAATTTTAAATCTACCAGTAAGCAGAGAACAGAGTGAGCCTCAGAATTCTGCCAACACCGCACATTATCAATACCTCAAATGCACACAGAGTTTCAGTAACTTTTTCCATTTCTTATTTATAGTATAAATGATGATACATCTCCAATAATATGGGGATTGGGAGGCTTCATGCACTTCCTCACAGCCTACAGATGTTCGTTCACATGATGTCTTGTGAGGCATATACAAGGAGGCATAGCAGTTGTGATTCAATGCAATTATCCCAGACGGTATAAACAGGATTTCATGTATAAATAATGCTATACCAGTTTTTACAAATCTGGCTGAGAAGCTGTAAATCATAACTTTCAGGGTCTTTCCTAATTATTCTATTATTTGGCTTCTATTATTTGGCTTCGATTAAAACTTTTGAATACTGTACACAGAACACAATTTCTAGGTTCCGATTATAATTCAGGTCCTGAACAAGTAAGGAGTCCATGTTTTAAATCTTTTCACTTTAAAGTGTCTTCTTCCTTATGCCTTTATGCTTATCTGCATACCATTGTGCAACTGAACACATATATGGCTTTATAAAAACCAGGACCACATTTCATATACAGTAATTTGCTGCCGCATATAAAATCTCATATGCATCCTACCCCGTTACATAAGGTATTACATTTACCTTAGTGTTGCTGCCACTTAATGTTCTAGGAATGTGAAGTTCAGACTTTGAGAACTCAGAGCTTATTTTAATTGCAGACAGCATTGTAAACCATAATGTTCAGTCAATAAGGGAAATTTCCATCAGCAAACAAGTGAAAAAGTTTTCCTAGACAGTACAATTTGTGTAAGGGAGAGGAACATGCTGTGAATGCTATCCATGATGGAATAAAACAATTCCTTTATACTGAAAATAATATTTGGGTAAGAGGCCCTGGCAAAACTCTTCTGCTTGACACATTAATTTCACAAGCACAACAAGGCTTTCTAAAATGTTTAGCTGTGCAGTCCAAAATAGAACAGCCCAGGGTTAAAAAAAAAACTCTCATATGTTCCAATGCACAAATTAGCCTCACATGTCTTAATTTAACACAAATATACACCCCCAAGAAAATGGCTGAACTCACACACCTTTGTTGCATTGGAAAAATCAGGTAAGAAGTTGAAAGCTTTTAGATTACACTAAGACTTACAATGCTACAATGATGTATGTAGTTGTATCCCTAACTCTGACCACATCTCTAAAACATGATTCAAAATTTAATATATTAAAGTGAATATGACTTTCAACATCAACATTCAGTATAGCATGTTCAACCGTGCTCATGGTACAGTGGTCGTAAAGCAAACACAGGAGACACGGCTTTACACAGACATACCCAGCATGGTGTTTAGGATAAAAATGCCTGAAGGTGCTCACCTCTATGGTTGGGTCATATTCATCCACAAAGTGATTTTGGATGAGTTGGATAGTCAAGGCACTTTTTCCAACACCACCAGCACCCACCACTACCAGCTTGTATTCAGTCATCGCACTCCTTCAGAACCTGTCAGAAGCACAGATACATTATTTGGGCAAAAGAGCTCCAAAATTATAATCCTTTCCTAACTGCATATCAGAGATTTCTAAAAGCACCCAAAGGAAGAATATCCCTTTTGAAGGTTGACATTTAAGGGAAGAGGGTGTTACCCATATTTTGTATATTTGGTAATATGAGCCATCTTGAGGACCTTAATGTAGTCTAGAAAGCATGGTATAAATTAAGACAGATGTGTAACAAGGGCAGTCAGAGGCTGGTAATTGTCTCCATCCATACCCAATGGTGTAGAAAAATGGGTAAGAAATCAGTTGGTGAGACAGTTTTGCCATAGGGCTACTAGTTGGCTTTGGGCAAGTCACTCCCCAATTTAAATTACCATAAGCGATCAAGAGAATGATAATCTGTTTGGGACTCCCCTGGAAAGTTATATCATGGCTGGAAGTGACATTTAAAGGTGCCCAGTGACAGATCCCAAGATAGCTATATCCAGTTTTTCACGACCCCTCTGAAATAAAGTCACAGTTCTCAAGGGGGTTCCAACCCCCATTTTGAAGACTATTAATGGTACTGTATGCCAGGGTTTCTCAACCCCGGGTCCAGGGACCACTGGAGGTCCTTGGCAGCTGCCTGGAGTCCATGAGAAGACTCCTCTAAGTGCATCTTCCCATCCTCACAGCAGGAGGTGTCGGAGGACTGAGCCTCAGAGACCAATCCTATGCCTGTCTACTCAGAAATAAGTCCCATTACAGTGAATAAGACTTACTCTCCAATAAGAGTGACTAGGAGGGTTTTGTGCATTTTCAATTTCAGTCTTTGGGCCAAAAAAGGTTAAGGACTGCTGCTGTGTGCCAAATCAGGGGTCTCAAAACTTTTTGGATTTGACAACTGAAAAGGCACAATGTGCTCCTGTTGTGGGGAGCTTACGTATTCCCTCCACTGGTCCTACTAATAGTTGAACTTCCCCCAAATTCTTGTGGCATGCCAATGTGCTATGGCACAGTTGTGGAAAATGAGTGCCCTACAAAGGGGTGGGGGTTTGAACACGGAGGGGAAGGAAAGCTGGGCCAGAAATTCCCAGTTCTTGTAAACTTTGTTAATAAAAACCAGGAAAATGAAGGCGACTGACAACCCTGCAAGAGGGGCACCCCCTGCGTCAACAGTACTTGCCATATAGTGGCATGAGACAGGCAGCAGGCAGCACATGGAAGGCAAGGGATGTGAAGAATATCCCCAAGGCCTCCCTCCTAGAAGGGGGGAGAACCCATGGGTGACAGTGCTAGGAAGAGCTTTGTGGGGTGGGTAGAGAGCCCCACATAGGTAGCTTCAGTCCTAGGGAAGCTCCCCACTCTCCATGTGAGGAGAGTAGCAAATGATACTACCCCTTCCCCTCCCCTGGGTGGGGGACCACCTATGGGTGACAGACAGGGCTAAGAGGAACTTTGTGGAGTGGGGCGGGGGAGAGCCCCATACAGGTAGCTCCAGTCCTGAGACGACATGTGGGGAGAGAAGCACATGATACCACCCCTTCCCCTCCACTGGGGGGGGGCACCCATGGGTGACAGAGGTAGGAGGAGCTCTGTTGGGTGGGGGGAGAGCTCTTGTTGGGTGGGGAGGAGAGCCCACATAGGTGGGGAGAGTAGCAAATGATACTACCCCTTCCCCTCCACTGGGTGGGGGGGCACCCATGGGTGTCAGTCAGGGTAAGAGGAGCCTTGTGGGGTGGGGAGAGCCCCATACAGGTAGCTCCAGTCCTGGGGAGACATGTGGGGAGAGAAGCACATGATACCACCCCTTCCCCTCCACTGGGTGGGGGGCACCTGTGGGCGACGGGTGGAGGAGCCTTGTGGTGCGGGTGTGGGTGGGGGGAGAGCCCCACAGAGGCGTTCGTGTGGGGAGAGTGCCGAATACCACCCGCGGAGCCCCCTCACCTCCCTTCCCGGCCGCTCAGTGGTTCCAGCTGCCGGAACGCCCCTCCCTAGAAGGCCCCTCCCTTCCTACCCGCCGAGCCTTCGCGTCATTGGCCGGTGCCGGAACTACTTCCAACGGTCGGCGCTTCCTCAGTCCTGCCTGTGCGACGCCGCCGGAGAGAGGCTGTGGGGACTACTTTCCTCGCGCGGAGAAGGGTGGAGGCAGTAGCGAGGCGGAGGGCTCTCTGGGTGGTCTCTCCAGTGCTCAGCCCCACCGCCCTCCTCGCCCGAAGCCTCTGCCGTGGCGCCTCAGCTGGAAAAGGCTCTGTCTGCAAAGGACCTTCATTTCCCCAGTAAAGACATTCCTAGTGCAGTCCTCAGCATCTCTGCTCAGAAGGGCTCTCTGGGACTCGCCCTCAGGACACCCCTTGGTCCTCTGCCTTTCATGAAGGTGCTTTTGCCAGGACTAGGCTGACCCCCCCCCCCACGTCCTCTCTTTCCAGGACTAGGCTGGACCCCCCCCTCCGTCCTCTCTTTCCAGGACTAGGCTGACCCCCCCATGAAGCCTTTTTCAAGACTTCTCCTTTTTTCCAGCCTCTCATACTGTATGAGGCTGTATCTACAATACTGTAGATAGATATGCTAGAAAAAATATCTTTGTCCCTTTTGTCCAAAGGACATTGTTCTTTTCCTTGTGACCAGGCTACATGTAGCCTTCTTGTAATTAATAAATCATATGTAAGAAATTATAAGTAATTGTTTTAAATTTAATATTAAGTATTATAGGCTGCAATCCTAAAGACACTTTCCTGGGAGTAAGACCTACTGAAGACAATGGGGCATACTTCTGAGTCAGTGATGGGATTCAAAGAAGTTAACAACCAGTTCTATAGAGTAGGTGCAAACCTGCTGGAATCCACCACTGTCTGAGTACACATGGTTAGGATTGTGCTCATAGTATTTGAATTAACCACATGGAAGCAACATTTAAGCTCTTTTAGCTTTAATTTTTTTGTGTCCTACACTTTTCTTGGGTGTCCTACATTTTGGGGAGGCCTTGTCCTCTTTTTCAGTTATGATACTACATGGTGAGGTGCCACATATGGCGTCCGGTGATACCCTGTGGGATCCCTGTTGCCTGGCAGAGACCAGGCATTCAATACCCAAATGGTGTTAGGAGGTTCTAATACATGCTTTTCTGCACTCGAAAAAGCCCTCCTATCCACCCTACAACTGGCCTCCCAACCCAGAAATAACTGATGATATTGTCACTGCCAGTTACTTTCAGTGGTACTTCCCAGAGGTGGACCATGGGAAGCGGTACGGCAGAGGATATTGTCCAGAATTTCTTAAGCAGTGGTACAGGTTTGAGCAGTGGTATTTAAGGTGGTGCCGTGAGCCCAAGAGCCTTTCCACCTGGCAGCAAAACCAAGAACATAACACAGCAAACAGCAGCGGGAGGCTCAGCCGGTAGTGTCAGCCAGCCCTGCATTTCCATTCCATTCAGGGCTGGAAGCCTTATATCCCCTTCCATTCTGGTGTTGCATTTCAGTCAACTGACCTTCCACACTAGCTGAGGAATGCTTGTTTACTCATGAGTAAACATGAATGTGTAGCTAAGTTTTGCTTTCCACTCAATGCATTTGTCAGCTTTTTTATTTATTTGCATAGCAAATGCAACGTTTATGCTGTTTCTTCTTGCTGGGAGATCCTCTTGTGAGATCCAGCAGCCAATATGTGTAGGCTGTTTATGCCTGGGGGGACACAAGGAGGTTGCTAGTCTACACTGTTCTATAGACATTTCATAGAACTCTTCTCTTGAGGATGGAGTCTTTTCAGTGTGATCGTCACATCTGGCATCAGGAAATGCCTTCCAAACTTCCAGCAGGAACAGTTTTCAGGTCAGCTAAGTTGTAAACAGCAACATCTCTGGCTTTGTTATTTCATGAGAGCAGGTCTGCAGTTTGGGGGTTCTCCTGGATTTGCAGCTGCTCCTGGAGTCCCAGGTGTCAGCTGGGGCCTTTGCTCAGCTTTGGCTGATCCGCCAACTGCAACCATATCTGAGTCGCTTAGATCTGGCCACATGCCCTAGAGAGATCTAGATTGGATTATTGTAGCACACTGTACGTGGGGCTGCCTCTGAAGATGGTCCAGAAACTCCAACTAGTACAGAATGCAGCAGCTTGTGTGGTTGCTGGGGCTTGTCGGTTTGACTCAATTGGGCCACTACTTCAGCTGCTAAATTGGCTGCCCATTTGTTTCTGGGCTGAATTCAAAGTCCTGGTCTTGAGTCTACCCTCTATGCCTTGGGTCCAGGGTATCTGAGGGACCACCTGCATCAATACAATCCGACCCATAACCTAAGATCATCTGGAGGGGTTGGACTGACCATGCCGCTACTGAGAGAGGTGAGATGTGGCGGCTAGGGGCAGGGCCTTCTTGGTGGTTGTACCACAGCTCTGGAACTCCTTTCCATTGGATTTAAGAACTGCTCCCTTCTTGTCAAGTTTTTGGCAGGGCCTAAAACATTTTGTGGGCAAACTTCTTAGTTTCTTGGAGGTTGGGATGGAGCTGTGTTTTTAGTAGTTCTGTGGGGCACAATCCAGAGTACCTACAGGGAGTCCTTGCTCTGGTGTAAGAACAATTTGCTCTGGATTGCAATATGAACTTTCCATAGGTTTTCACTTGGTGGTGCAGTAACTACGGGTACACGTCTCTTATGTGCTCCCGTAGTTACTCTGGATTGTAGGGCAAGTTTTTATGATAATTTTTAGGGTGGTAGGTTGTTTTTAAATGCTTTTATGTTTATATATATAGTTTTTAATATTTGTTAGCTGCTTGAATCTGCTTTGGCTGAGAAAGGTGGGGTAGAAATCCAGAAAATAAATTTATCAGCTTACAGACACCTGTCCAAGTTTTCCAAGTTACTCCTGCTTAGCATTCTTCAGCAACCATTCGCTCAACCACCAGACCATTCATCATTCTACTGTCATTGGATTCCTTTCAGCCTGCCCTTTCCAACAGATGAGGCACATTTGCCTACTCATGACTAAACATTTCACTACAGCTTTAGTTTCACTTAGAGCTCCATGTATTTACATTTGTTTCCTGGTTTTTTTGACCATAGAAGTATTTCACTTTTTCATTGCATTGTCCTGTAAATTATGCATCCAAAGACATAACGTTATGGGGATTATTCCTAACCTCTGCGATTTCAGCGATTTGGGAGTATTATAACTCCCAAGTGTGTGTCACCTAGTGCACCACCTATACCCCCTAATGAAATCCATGGCATCATTTTTCCATGCTAGAAAAATCCCTCTTATCTCCCAAGTCTTTTCCTGGAGTTTGTCACGTTGCATTTGGATTCCCACTGCAGAAGTAACTGTTGAGGATGTCATTGCCAATTACTTAAATGGTACTTTGAATAGGTGGACTATGTTAAATGGGTAGTGGCAGACAAATCTTGAAACACAGATCTAGTCTGATTGGCAGCAGCTGACTGGAATCTTTTTCACTCTGTATCAACTTGGAGCTGTCACTTTTAAGACCCTGATAGTCTTGAGACCTATTTGCAAATATCCATTCTCTCACTGAGAATATTTGTTAGGTAACAATTTGTTAGGCAAACACCACTTTGATATATTCCAATTGAATATATTTCAATTGCCCCACAAGACAGGGTGAGCTCCTGTCCTTAGCCCAGCTCTGCAACGCCAGCTGGATCCAATCGTATTGGCTCTGCCTTTCCATTGGACTAATTCAGTGGTGTGGAGAGGGGGGATTTGGTGCTTGGGTAACAGCCTATCCTCCATAACAATCCAACCCAGGCTTTCGTGCTTCGCATGCAGCGTATGCAGCGCCAAGCACGATACCATAGTCTTCCAAGACTGACGGAGGCCTGCTTTTTTATATATATTATATATATATTATAATTATTGGTAATATACATTTTGGACTTTGCATTACATTTGTGCAAGTCCATCACTGCACACCATTTTCTACTTATCACATCTGTAATCTTAACATAATCAGGATGGGTTTGCACATTTCCTCAAATCTATTGGTTCAGGAAACTGCAAACATACATCCTGTAAGGGCAAAATCCATAGAAGTTACGGGTCCATGCAGTTACATCACTCTCTAGTGTTATCTTATGGAAAGTCATCTTAACTGCTCCGGAGCAAAGGGCTTAATTTCACTTTAGGATACAGGCCTACATGAAATTAGCATGTTGGTATTTCTACTACTCATTTTTAGAATTTAAACATTTATCAAAGAGGTATCAGGACACCTGTGCAGCTGTATTCCATTTGCAGTTTTTCTGGAGACAGTTGAGAAAGAAAACTCATTTGCCTATACTGTATTAGCCTATACTGTATTATAAATCAAAGTGCAAAATCAAGAGAGTTGGGTAGGTGTCCAGCTGTTCTTGCTTAAATTGCCTCTTCAACTCAATTACTAAAGTTCAATGGTTTGGCCACTGCTGGTGTAAAGGTTCTGATGTTAGACACAGACGATCCAGACTCAAATCCTTGCTCTGCCACGAAGCTTCTTAGATGTCTCTTGTGCTATCTCCCAGCCTATTCTCCCTTACAGGGTCGTTGATAGCTAAAAGAACAATATACACCACGCTGAGCTTCTTGGATTAAAGACAGTATAAAAATGCAATAAAATTGATAGTAGCTGAAAGACAGGCAAAGTAACTTCTCATAGCCAGCTAACTGGGCAAAGAAGCATCATTTAATATGGTGTCCTCTAACGGGGAGAACTGTCCCCCCAAAATTTTTTTTAAAGAATATGGACCCTTGGCACCTCATACTTCCAAGGAATGCCTGTGACACATTTTGATGACAATTCTTGGTGCAGAATTTATGGTTGGAACATAAAATATTGTTCAAGCCAAATTCTTCAGCTGACTGAATTCTTCAGTTCAGGTGACTGACAGAAAGGAAAATGCTTTCCACCTGAAAGTGCATCACGATTGTTGATTTGAGCCTTGGGAGCCCTGCAGAGGCATCCATTGCCCTCTTCATGCGCTCCAGAGGGCAAATGCTCCCAGACTAAGTGGAAAAAATATACCCTTGTTTCTGGCACCAGCACAATCAACAGTGATTCATCACTACTTTTACCCTCCAAGAACTTACAGCCATTCCCAAAAACCTGGAGAGTTTGGGAATCAACCGAAAGGTGTATCGAAAAGAATGAGAAACCACAAATGGGTAACAGCAGAGCAAGTCCAATCACAGACAGTGGGTTTGAAACATCTGCTGTAATAGTTAGAGCCCTCTGTAAATCAGGCTGGCCAAATTTGACAGGGCCAAATCCTGTCTAACTTGGGGGGTGGGGAGTGGAGAGGCACAGAGACCTACTAAATGTAAGGGAATTTTGTTCACATACATTGGGGCTTTACTGGGGTTGCATTTGCACTGAAAAGTTGGGTAAGACTGAGCTCTGAAAGGAAACATGTTTCTTTTTCACAAACCTACATAGCTAACATGCAGGAGAATACCGAGATACATCCACCTTGATACACAATTGGACCAATTTAGCCAGCAAGAAAAAAAGACTGATGGATCTAATTGGTAATTATGGGTGCAGGGTAGGGAGAACTGTGTTTTATTACTGAAGTCAACAGCTTCTTCAAAGGTATTGCTGTCTTTAACCATACATGTATTTACCAAAACCCTTATGACTACATGAATAAAGGCTGCAGTACTAAGGAAATTTCATTCAGAGCACAAGGAAGAAATCTGAAATCCAGGTGTCAAATTTGAAGGCCTGTTAGGAGGTGAAAAGCAAGCATACAAAATGTCTATAATACATGACTGGAATAAAAATTTATCACACAGTTGGAACAAGTGAATCAATTTCTAAAAGTGGCAGCCATATAAACGGGTATAGGAATAATTTCAGCACCGCTGTTCAGTTATACACAATAAACTTTTGATAATTTTACCTAATTATTCACACCAAGAATGGCCAATCAATGTCCCACAGGTCTGACAGTCACTTTAATTGCTTTTAGTGGCCCTATTACATTTTATTCAATGTGTGGTTAAAAACTGCGCATTTGTAAGTGAAATTATTAGCCTCCACATTCCTCTTCAAAACATCAATATGGGGTGGGCAAACTGGACCATGTTAGGGATTCTGAATCTTTAACAATTGTGGTGAAGAGAGAATTTCAGCAGGTGCAGCTTGTTATCTGAGATAAAACACAGTATCTCTGAAATTCCCCCTTCCATACAATTATAAAAGGTTCTGGATCCCTAAAGTGGCCCAATTTGGCCACTTCTGCTTTGAATGAATAGCAGTAATATTCATGTTTCCATAATGTATATTTGTTCCTCTGCACATTCTGACTTTTCATTTCATGCCACCTGAAGGTTTGTGCTTTGAAAAGGGAAAACCCTTACTATTAGATGACATTTTATTATAAACCAGATTATCCATGAAGACAGAATAGTTTCTGAGAATACAGAACCAACCCTGATTTCCACCGATTGAAGTATATTTGAGGAACAGCATAATAAAGGAGTTACACAATTGAGGCAATTTTTCAAAATCAGTAAAACTTTATTCTATTTCCATTCTTTGCCATTAACAGAAAAATTGGAGAAAGCAATGTTTTGTTTTACAAAGATAATGCATCTCCCAGAGAAGAAAAACCCTAAATTGAGAATAGAGGTAACATGGGAAAAAACACAGTACTGCCCTCTATTCAAAGAAAATAACTCCTGATCTTTTTGGTTAAAGTAATACTTAGACCAATCATTCAGTTTGTTTGCTTGATAAAGTGTGGCTGAGGGAAGGATGGGGAGGAAGGAAGAGAGGGGGCCTGGAGGGAGAAAAAAAAAAGCACACAGACATCAACTATTTCACCTTGATGAAAGTTTCAATACAGCTATGGAAAGCCTAAGTATTCTTTTACAGTACACTGGGTGCTGGCGGCAAAAAAAAATGTATTCACTTCAGGCACAACTTTTTAAATTTTTTAATCAGTAAAATAAACTGGGTTTAGAAGCTGCAGTGTTCTAAGCAGCAGCAAATTTGTGTATTGTTTTAAATATCTTTTAACTTATCACACTGATGGCACACCTCATCCTTATGAAATTCTGCACTTTTGCATGCTAATTGCAGATAATTACAAAAACTATAAGTCTACGCTGGAAGATACTTTCAATGAGATCTAGGAGATAACTTTGCTATATGGACTCAAGTTTAAATGAGACATAAAAAACATTTTAACATTTGGCCATCAACATAAGGAACTGGTTTGAGTGCTCATATAGGATCCTATATATAGTATATTCATCCTCATATGGTCCTCAAAACTGGAGCAGAATGAACAGAAAATTAACCTCCCTGTCTAGGAAAGTGTAAAGCAACTGAAAACTAAGGCATAGTCACACCTTGGCAGGTTAATTAAGGAAAAAGTAATAAAAATATATATCTTTTCAGTGCAGAATTTCATAAGGTCTACCAGAATAGAACTGTCTATAATGTTTACTTAAAGAGGCAAAGTAATTTGCAGTTACCAGTTGCGTTAAATGCACCATTCAAAAAGCTTCTAAAATGTGATACTATAAGGCGCCACCTTAGATTCTCCAGGATGCAACTGTGCATATTTTAAAACTGTTTCATAAATTTATTTTTAAACATAACATGAGGAAGGTGTTAAAACTGATGTGATAGCTCCATAGAATTTGGAAGGGATGAATATGGGGATATTCAGTACCCTTCACCAGACCCCACCACTTGCTCATATGTAGTTATTTGCTCTGTGACCAGTTAGTCAATAACACCAGCTTGACGAATCTTTCTCTCTGCAACAAATCCCTGTAAACAAATAGTTTCATGAGTTTAAACTGGAACTAGAAAGGAATTAATAAAATGAAGAGAATTTTAAACAGAATCATAACCATCTTGCAGCTAAGCACAGTGGCAGGAAATCAGAGGACCTCACTTTAAAACCTCCTCTTTGTCATCTAACTCCATCACATGTGCTCTTGACTTTGTTACTATCTCACCTTCCATTACCACCCCAGTCAACCTAGCACTTGCAACGGACTCTTCCTTGACTCATTTCCCCCTCTATCAACCAGATTCTCCACAGTACTCCAAACTCCTGAAGCATGTTCACTCTTAAATGCCTCAACTTTCTTTTAACTCAATTTTTGAGCCCACTTCCATCTCTGCAAGTCCAAGATGATCATTTCACCGCTTAAATCTAAAAAACTTTATTTGGTCTCTGCTAAAAGTGGTGCCTATAATTCCTGGTCACTTTTCTACTTGTCTGACAAGTCTTTTCTACAAGACTGACTTGGTTTCTGAGTATCATAGAAGCCAAATTCCAAGTGCTGTGGTAAAAAGCTCTAACAAGTGTCACAATGAGCACATCTAGCATACCTTTGAATTATCAGGTCCCCTTGGCTGACGAAGAACGGTTAGACGAGGAGCACTAGCATCATCCAAATTAATGCTCTTTAAACGATTAACAAGTCTATCAGGACGTGGAGCAGCTACGGCTTTAGCGCCTTCACTATTAAAAGGAACAGGTCAGATTATTGGAAGAACCAATAAGTGAATACAACTTGAGTAACATTTAAAACAATGCCAACTTTTGTTTAATGTTTAATAGTGTTTAATTTCCCCTCCCAAGGAATTAACGTTCCATTTTAAAGAGAATTTAGTACCCACAAATATTGTATCAGAAAAGTAGTTTTCATGTTGGATTCTATTGTCAAAATTTCAAAGATAGTTACATCTTAACAGCAGTAAAGTGAAGTTACAATGTCAGGATTTAAGAATGCAGAAGGTCACCTACAAGTATGTATGCTGTGTGAAAAAGTTATCCTTAAATATTGACTTTGTACAGAACGTCTGTACATATTTTCTGAAGTTACATCAAAGAACCAGGGTTGCATGAATTTGGCTGTTGCACCAACTCATGGACAGCCAGACAGTCAAACGAAGACAGAAATGGCATGAAGACTGCAGAGTTAATATAAAGAGGAGGGAGTGGTCTTGACTCTTATCCAACTCCAAACTATTTACTGGAAAAGAGCATCAATCAAGGGCAGTGGGGATTGCTAAGTATGCTCAGTTAGTGCAAACAGATCTGTACTGATAGCTATATTTTTCTAGTTATGTGATTTTCAAACCTTTTCATTTCACGATAGCCTCACAAGGTACTAAAATTCAGTATGCACACTACAATGACAGTAGGGGTTTGCATCCTCCACTAACCCTATTTTCCTCTCCCAAACTCCAAACACACTTGCAAACCATAATTTCTCCATTCCAATAATTATGTGCCATTGCAGTCAAAATGATCACATAAAACTCCTGAAGAAAGCAGAAAACTTAAGGATTAACAAGAGTTTGGATGCCTCAAAACCTGGGAAAAACTTGTAATGCAGTTTGAGGATTCTAAGGCAGGATGAAAGGAATTGAGAATAAAGTTTAGGACAACAGCCTGAGATAAAAAGGTACAACCATTCCCCTAAGTCACATCTTTTAGTCTTGTTGTTAAATGAAAACATCTCGCAAACATTTTGATGATGAAAAATGTAAGAAAATCAGGACTTTGTATGCACATAATAAATTAATGAAGTTGACAATAGTAGGAACATCAAAAAGGAAATACAGAATATAGAAGTATAGTGTAGAAAACAGCAGCATAGCGTAAAAATATAGTACACTAAGAAACCTAAGTAGTTGTATCCTAACTTTCAGTGAAGCTTTGTTCTGTGTCAAAAGCTCTGTCTGGTCACTGACAGAATGCTGTGCTCCTGCAAAAGGTCCTCCTCCAAGCAAAAAGAGTCCTTTTCAAGAGTGCAGTGCTCTTTCTGAGGGAGAGGAACAACCATTGAGCAGAGCAGAGTTCTACCAAAGGTCAAAACACACCCCATGAATAGGTGTTTGAAAATAGTATTTTACTCAGAAGCAAGCCTACTTATTCAGCAAGAATCACAGAATCCTAGAGTTGGAAGGGACCTTATAGGTCATCTAGTCCAACCCCCTGCCTATAGTAGGAAATCCTCCTAGAGCATCTCTGACAGGTGCTTGGTTGAGCCTCTGCTTGAAGATCCCCAGTGAGGGAGAGTCCACCACCTCCTTTGGCAAGCAACTGCCCGCACCATCAGGAATTTTTTCCTGATATCCAATTGGAATCTCCTTTTTCTTGCAGTTTGTAATAGTTGGTTCTAGTTCTGCTTTCAGAGGCAGCTAAGAACAAATGAGCCCCTTCCTCCATACGACAGCCCTTCAGGTATCTGAAGAGTGCAATCAGGTCTCCTCTCAGCTTTCTTTTCTCCAGCCTGAACATTCCAAGTTGCCCCAACCTTTCCTCATAGGGCTTCCCTTCCATCCCACTGATCATTCTTGTTACTCTCCTCTGGACTTGCTCCTGTTTGGCTGTATCTTTCTTAAAGTGAGGTGCCCAGAACTGAACACAGTATTCAAGGTGAGGTCTGACCAATGCAGAATAAAGAGGAACTATAATGTCATGTGACTTGGAAGCTACAGTCCTCTTAATGCAGCCTAAAATGGCATTTGCCTTCTTTGCAGATACATCACATTGCTGATTCATGTTCAGCTTGTAATCCAAGGCGACTCCAAGATCCTGCTCATATGTATGCTGCCAAGCCAAGTATCTCCCATTTTATACTTGTGTTTTCGGTTTTTATTTCCTAAGTGCAGAACCTTGCACTTCTCCCTGTTGAAATTCATTCTATTTGTTACAGCCCAGTTTTCCAGTTTATCCAGATCCTCCTGGAGGTTTTTCCTGTCATCTGTTGTTTGCTAATACTCCCAGCATGATGTCGCCAACAAATTTGATTAGGCTCCCCATATCCCTTCATCCAAATTGATGAAGTTATTGAAGAGAACTGGGCACAAGACAAGAGCCCTGGGGGACCCCACTCGAAACAGACCTCCAGGTTGATGCAGAACCATTTACTAAAACCCTTTGAGTGCGGCCATTGAGCCAACTGCAGATCCACCTAACGTTTGCCTCATCTAGCCCATATTTTTCCAACTTCCCAATTAAGATGTCGTGCGGGTCCTTGTCAAATGCTTTGCTGAAGTCAAGAGAAATGACATCCTCAGCATTGCCACTGTTCATTAAGCTCGTAACTCGATCAAAAAAGATCAGATTTGTCTGGCAAGATTTATTCTTGGTAAATCCATGCTGGGTTCTTTTGATCACTGAGTCTAGATGGACACAAATTGTGCAAACACTTGGAATGCAATTCTGTCTTGCTCACTGGAAACAAAACCTCTATACTCATACTTAAGATACTAAAATGCCAAAAGTGAAACACTAAAATAATAAAATGTGCAATATTGTGTCAAAAATTTAGCTACTGTGGAATGAAAATTAAACTTGCTAGAAACTAAATACCATGCATTCTAAATGGAACAAGTTTCAATGCACATGTCATAGCCCCAATGGTGAAAACTCTTATAATACACGGAATAAATTTTTTGGTAAAGGTTTAAGCATGCAAAATAGCATTCCTAGCGTAGCTTATTAGTTTGAATGTTACATGAAATTGTTTTCCACAAAGAAGATACTATTCCAATTAAACAATACCACACTCATAAAATCTAAAAATAAACCAAATTCAGAAAATAGTTTTTTAAAAATAGAATTCCTAAACAATTGTCATTCTCAGGGAACTGTTAACCAGTGGTGAGAATACAGTTAAAGCACCTCAGGAACAAACAACACTTTCCTATGAAGAAATTAAATTACATTTTACTACAACAGAAGAGATTGGGATTGCTTTATTTTGCCCTCTATTGAAAATATAAGTGCCTTACCTAACACGCCACACATTACAGGCACTGCATTTCCCTGTGCGTTGATTGAGGATAACAGAAAATTCCACTTCATCACCAGCCTGCAATTCCACACCATCCTGGACTTCTTTCACATGGAAAAAGAGCTTTTTGCTGTCACCTACTTCATAATTTATGAAACCAAACTGGAAAAGAAATAAAACTATTTTAGATTTTCTAAGGGAGTACTTCTACAAGTGCTGCCTCTATCCCAAGTGAGAGGGTGGCAGCTTGGGAACAAGCTGTAGTGGTGTCACATCCATGGAATTCACCCTCCAGGAGAACTGTTCTGTCCCCCTGTTGGTTTTCAGTGAGGGCTGAAAACATGAGGTTTGATCTGGCATTTGGTTTGAAGCATGTTTGCCCTCTGTATCTCTGCAGCTTGACTGCCTCCCCGGATTAATTTGTTTGCCACAAGGGCTCAACGATACGGTTTTCATTTAAGCAAATTTCTATAATAATGGCATGTCCAAAAACACTCCTTAACTTCTATCTTCGGTGCATCTGGCTTTGAGGTTCTGCATTTAATATTCAGCAAAATGCTGGCTAATTTCTTAACCCTACAATCCAGAGTAACTACGGGAGCACGTAAGAGACTTTACGTGTACCCGTAGTTACTGCACCACCTAGTGAAAACCTATGGAAAATTCATATTGCAATCCAGAGCAAATTGTTCTTACACCGGAGCAAGAACTCCCCGTAGTTACTCTGGATTGTGCCCTAAGACAGTTCACTTATTGTTCCCTTCAAGTGTATGTCATTTGAGAGGTAATTATTTATAATTTCTTCGTGAACTATAAATACCTGTGTGGGCAGGCCAGTATTACAAACATAACCCTTTGGATACCTGGCTTTGGGCAGCATATTCCATTTTTCTTAAATTTGTGTTTTTAGTTATAATATACTGAATTTAGCATTGCAAGATTCAAGTTTATTCAAGAGGTGGGTGTGCTAATCCACTTCTAAGAAATGACTTTAGCTGTTGATCTAGTTTTATTGTTTTTCAATATATCTGAAGCACAGATATAGGGGGGGAGGGGAAGTGGCGCGCGGGGGGGGAGGGGAAGTGGCGCTGCACGTCACGCACGGGGGGACGATGCGCACAGGGCAAAGTTGCACACGGGGGAAAATTGCGTATATGGAAAGTTGCGTACGGGGGGAAGTTGCGCACGGGGGACATTGCACATGGGGGATGATGCGCATGTGGGAAATGGCACAGGGGGTGTTTCTGCGCAATGGGGGGATGGCATAGGGGGGAAATGTTACACCCACAATGTGGGTACGCTTTTCGCTAGTTAACCTATAAATAAGCAGCACTTGATACCATTTTTCTCTTACGCATTCCAATATATTGCTCCAGAACTAAATTTCTGAAGTGTTTGCACATATAGTTCTGTTTCTGCTCCACTGACAATCCTGTGCTCTAACTTTGAACCCAATCCTAATCATGTCTACTCAAAAGTAAGCCCCACTGTGGTCAATAGGACTGCCTCCCAGGAAACTGTCTTTAGGATTGCAGCCTTTTTTTGCCTTCATGGATCAAGTTTAAATTATACCAGTTAAGCAAATGAAACATCAAGCCAGCTGACTTATAGATATGGTAAAGGCATGACTTGCAGTAAGTGAGTTACTGACCTGATCTTTCACACATTCCACTGTGGCTCTGCGGAAAGGTGTGATGTTACAAGCCATTGTCTGTCCATTCTGACCAAGGACACAAAGCTGGAACTTGACGGTCTCCCCTTTTTGCAAACAGTCACCCTTGTTAGCCATACCAACAATTCCAAAGGGATAGACTTCACCTTTCATTTCTCCTAGAAGGAAGCAAAAGGTAACAATGTGTTGTCAGAGTAGCAACTTCAGTGCTAATTAAACACCATGTTTTCTTTGTTTACTGATTACTTATGCAAGGTTTTTTTAAATCAACATTCTTAGATGAAATAGCATTCATTGCACCACCCAAACATACCACTGAACAATTAAGATACACTACTCACCATCCTCCATTACTTCAATCATTCCCTGGTATTCAGTTTGGGTGGGATCTACACTCCTGAGAGGGCGAATTACTTTACCCGTGTAAACAGTTGGATCAGCGTCATCGGTGATGCCATTTTCTACAAAACAAGATCAACAACAGGATATAAATGTTCAAAAATGCAGATTTTTACCTTAGTGTGTTACCTTAACTTTACCTTACTTTACCTTACCTTAACTACGGTTACCACAATGAAATGTTCATTAAAACCCAAAAGCAGCAAGAAAGGGCAGAATCCAGAAGCTTCTAGGGAGCAAGCAAGCCCAATCCCCTTCTCTTAAAATCACAGCACTGATTCAAATTAAAGGTACAATACTACAATTACACCCAAACAGTGGGTTACAACCTGATGCACCCTACCACACTGCTAAGCCTTACAGAAAGACAGTGGAGGCTCTCTCTGCCTCCTTAAGGTCATGCCAGCCTCCAACCTTCTCTACTGGTCTTTGTGGGTGTCAAAATGCTTTAAGGAGGTGACAAGTGACTTCTGGTTTATATATGGGGGGTGGGTGGAAAAGTAGGTATACAGTTAAGACTGTAAGCACTTAAGGCTGGGTAATTTCAGCACTTAAGAGATTGCAATTTGTATGTTACCCTTATTGTGAAGCTGTTTTTTCATACTGAAAAACTGTATACCTACTTTTGCATTCCTCTGTATCCAACTTGCAGATTATTTTGTCAGGCATTCTGAGGCCTAAGATGACCAAGAGAGTGGATCACAAGCCCATCATTACTTGGAAGTGGCCTCTGAAAGAGTTCAATTCCTTGTACAGTCAGGCTAAGAGATATCCTAGGGATAGATCTATCTGAAATCTTAGGTAGCCACTCTCAGCATAGATAACACTGAACTAGAAGCACTGGTGGTTTGATTTGATTTAACGTAAGGTGATTTCAGACATTCAAAATATTTGACAAATCCTATTTTTCCATCCTTGATAATTTAGGTTACTTCAACTTCCTAACACTCTTAACACAAAATTTCCATCACATGTGCTGATTAGCTCTCACATATCTTTCTACTGACCAAGACCAAAACTCATTTTTAACCTATACAGGAACATACCAGCATCTAAGAATTTACTCCAAGGTAGAAATGTTTAAATGCACATAGTTCCACACACTTGATCAGACAGGTTTACAGTCAGCGCTCTACTGGGGTCCCCACCCCCGGCAAGAACTGCCTCCAGGAAAGACATCATTTTCACTTCTAATCTTTGAGAATTACTAACTCAAAGGGAAAATAAGGAGACCTGGTTTTCACTGCAATATTCAAGTGACAGCACTGTACAGGTTTCTAAAATCCAGTTCTAATGAAATCCACTTTGCTATGTTGGCAAAGTGGGGAGAAGCAGTACAGAAAAGCTCAAGAGAAGTGGAGCGATTTGGGCACAGAGGATGTATCTTTCCCTTTTTGTACTTTCAAGGTTACAATTGCCTATTCTATAAATATTATAGGACTTTAAAGTGTTTCAATATTTCTAAGGCAGAACCTTTATACAGTACCTGCTCACCAACACCCTGTGTATTTGCAGTACAAGCACAACACTAAAGAAAAACTGCACAGATCTTTTTGGTTCTGGACCTGGTTTGTAGGTAGTATTTGTTCCCCAAAAGGGTTCTCCTAGCCTCAACTCACTGTAACAACAAAATGAAGCAGACTTGCTTTACTGGGTACCAGGGTTATCAGCTTCCTGGTAGGATATTGTTTTAGTCATATGGAGACCCCCACTCAAACTGCCATCCCCTAATATATCTTTCATGGAATAAACTAGATTGACAAAACAAAGCAACTTTACCTGCATGAGTCTTGTTCACTTTCTCTGCACTGACTTTGTTTCCTTTGCCTTTTGATAAGCTGTATTCAACCATATCTCCAAGTTCCAGGCTATCAATATCACCACAGAATTCACTGTAAAAAATTACAGAAATATATGAGTCTACATCAATGTGACTGGAAATGCCATCATTCCAGCATTAGTATGCAATTAAATGAGATTCTAATGCAACTGCAACATTAAATGTTTTTCTTCCTTAACATTTAAGGAAAGCAGTCAGTTTTCTCTAATGCTTTACAAAATCAAGAACCAACCTGCATTAAGCAGACTTACATCCAAGCAGTGTGACCTACTTTAAAAAATTTATGTCTTCTGTAAAGTACCAGTATTTACTCAAATATAATGCACCATTAAACCACACCCTGAGTTTGGAGACTAACAGCACAATCCAGAGTGACTACGGGAGCTCTTACATCAACGTAAGATACATTTATGTCTATGTAGTTATGGCGCCATCTATGGGAATTCTATGGGAAATGCATAGAGCAATCCAGAGTAAATTTTGCTTATGTCGATGTAAGAACTCCCATAGTTACTCTGGATTGTGCTGTTAGAGCACAATCCTAAGCAAGTCTACTCATAAGTAAGCTCCATTGTGTTCAATGGGTCTTACTCCCAGGAAAGTGTGGTTAGGATTGCAGCTTAAATTTGGCTGAAAAAGGATATATTTGAGTAAATACAGTATTCCTCTCCCATGAAACACTGTTCAGATGAGACCACCATTTGCGATGCACAAAACTGAGCTAACTCACACTGTATCAATCAATTCAATACTTGAAAAATGATGTTTCAGTCTTTTAGACTGTATTGAATCTTGATCAGTTCTTGAAGTCTACACAAAGAAATATTGCAGACTAGTTAATATTGCAAGTAGAATGGCTTAAAGATATTACAATATTATTCTTTCAAGAACCATTTCAAGGGGTTGGACTGATTCAATCCTAGAACAATTAAGTGTCTTCCACCACTGAAGGTACACTTAAGCGATATTTTCCTTCTGATATTATTACTAGAGCTACTTACAGGAACATCTATTCTAGAAATTCAGTATGTAATTGGTTATGATTTTGTTCAGGAAATTTTTGTGGGGATCAACCACACTTTAGGTTTTGTGAATGTAGCTGCAATTGCCATTAGTGAGGGTTGATTTGGATTACCTGATTTGCATCCATATAATTAAGCATACTTACCTCTTGTACTTATTTGGATAACAGACTTGGATAAGCCACTCAGATGATTCTGGAAGGAGGTACTGTTGCACCGTTGTGAAAAATGACTGCTTTAGGAGCTATACATTCTAATATATACCTGACCCCATTAGCACTACCTTTAATTTGACTGCAGTGAAAAATGATGACTAAAAATGTGAATTTAATTCCCTGTCACATTGTAAACTGACTTTATGGAAAACCCTGAATTAAGAACACTTTTCTGTGGAATATGTGGGCAGATAATGCAATTGTAAACCTGGACCAATTAATAGAGCAAGGTAACATTTTCTCCTTTATAAATCTAAAAACAAAATATGGATTGCCTGCTCTTGCTGTTTGGCAATATCTTACAATTGATTCATTTATTAACAATAAATTATGGGTCCCATCTGCCTTGTCTGCTTCTGAGTCCTCCTATAATTAGAAAACCTTGTAGTATAAATTTTATCGTATGTAATACAGTAAAACCTTGGAGTGAGAGTGTTTTGCAAGACAAGCAAACAGTTCTAATAAATTATGACTTGATATACAAGTGATGTCTTAAGAAGCAAAAACAGTCCTGGCTGAAATATGGCCGGTCTCTCCTGAGAGACCAGCCTATGCATGTCTACTCTGAAGTAAGCTTATTACAGTCAATGGGGCTCACTCCGATGTAATGGGGGCAATGGAAAAAAGCCTGATCTAGCCTTGCATGTCTACTCTAAAATAGACAGAGGCTCTGAAGCCCTATTACAATCAGTAGGGCTCATTCCTGTATAAGGGGAGCAGACTGCAACCTGAGAGACCTCAGAGACTAAGTGCAGGTTAATTTGTTTTACTTTTCTTTATATTTTGTATTTTATTATTTTGCATTATATGACAATATTGTAAACATTTTAATATGAATATTTTTGAGTTGTGGAATGAATCGTCTTGAGTTTCCTTGATTTCTTAAGGGAAAATTTTGATATATAAGCATTTTGGATTACAAGCATGCTTCTGGAACAAATTTTGATATATAAGCATTTTGGATTACAAGCATGCTTCTGGAACTCTTAAACTAAGGTGCCGGTGTACAGAAATTGATAAGATATTATTTTCTTTCTGTAAATGGATTTGTGTTTGTATATCGTTTGTAGTTTTTTAAAAGTAAAAAATAAAGTTAAAAAAAATCACTTTGAAGTTTTTTCAGCTGACTTCTACACATCATGCAGCACTTGTTTGAAAAGAAGACATTTACCTGTAATGGAAGAAGATCTCCTTATCGTGATTGGCTGTTTCAATAAATCCAAAGTTATCTTTCAGAGTTGCCACATATCCCAAGAGTCTTTTTGAACTGTAGTTTCTACCAAGCATTCTGACAGATGTAGCCGTTTGCAAGCCAGTTCTTTTCACTTCACAAACAGTAAATTCAACCTGTATTGAAATCATAAATGTTAGACTAGCGTTTCTGCTAGCAAGATTACAGGAGTGCATGAAGGCTGTTTAACTAATGATTGTCTCTTGAAACTAGAATAGCCAGTGGACTAAAATAGCTAGTAGACCAACGTCTACTGCACTACATGCTTAGGGCTCAGAACTTTTTATCACCATTTAACTTTTAATTGGCAACAACAATGCAGGCCAGCTATTTTGCTTATTCTACCAGATTAGTATAAGAGAAGGACTCGGCTTTTTATACAGACTCACAACATGGTTTCAGAGTGGCCAAACATTTGTGTGTTGAAACTCAATTGAAAATGGAGCTGGCCTCTATCTTACATGTGCCAATCTTGCAAAAATTCAAGTTTACTATGAGCACAATCCTAGCCACATCTATTCAAATGTAATCCCTATTGTGGTTAATGAGTCTTACTCCCAGTCTTTAGGATTGCAGCCTATACATGCTTGGCTAACCCCCTCCGCCCAGACAGACAAAAAAACCCAGCCTTGATAAAATTTGATTCAGGGATAGAGGTACACAATATGGTTGACCATCTGAATTATCTCAGTTTCTGAACACAAGTGTAAACACCTCACTATGTTTGTGACAGTTTTAAGTATTAAAGTGGGTTTATCAGGAGTTACCAAATGAATACAGGTAATATTGTCACCAAGTTGATTCTATGCATGATATTTAGCAATGCTTCTATAGGAAAATGTCCAAGAAATTAGCATATGTATTGCCTTGTCTCCTATCTGAGGAGAAGTAGATCCTTCCACATCCTTGGCCTGATATGGAATAGTCAGTTTCACCCCACAGTCATCATAAGCAATTATTCCCTCTTCAGCTTCCTAAAAAGAAAAAAAACAACAAAACTATAATAAGGAATCTGTTTAACAGACCTTTAGTCAATACAACTGCAAATGTAAATCAGAGCAGAATTAAATCAAATTCTTAGGTTACAGAATTAATGTTTACACAGTCAATTCCACACAGCAAAAGCCCACTTTCTAAAATCATGACTCTAATGCAGTGACTTTCAATCTTTTTTATTTAATGGCACACTGTCAATGTGCTAAAATGGCCAAAGACACACCATCAGTTTTTAGAAAACTGACAAGGCTCACCAAACTCTCCCATTAGCCCTTCTAATAAAACAACAGACCATTTTTGTCCCATTGATTGAAACCGCTGTTCTAATGACTGTACATCTTCATCATAACCTGTCTTCTTCCATCTTATTTTACAATAAAACTAGTTAATTCATAACTAGTTTCTAAGGATGGATTACCAAGCTTACCACAAACAATCACACTTGGGTATTGTATAATTTCAAACAGAAATAATGAACATTGATATTCTTGGTGTTTAGCTGAAACATCACTTTGTCTTAAGAATAAATATTCTTAATTTTGAAGGTGCCACCTTGAAATAAAGATGCCATCACCCATTAAATAAGTCACACTTTTCCTAATCTTAGTAGAAATGTTTAAACAACTTGTACAAGAAAATCCTGACACAAAATACTTTTTAAACTGTATTAGTTTTATCCTCATTAATGCAGTCCTTTTTAGAGCTCCTCTGAAATAAAAGCTTTCTATGCTTTGGTCCTTCAATTACAGTGCAATCCTAATCTCTGGTTAGGCTGGCACAAGTACCATTAAGGCATTTCTGCATCACTCCTGGGTTTTGGGCCAGCATACAGACATGCATACACAATGCACATACCCCCAACGGCACTGCAGAAAAAAGATGGGCAAGATGTGCTGGCAAGTTGATTAGGACTGCACCCTTACTCTGCTAACTATTCTAAACTACACTTAACAGCTGGAACAGCAGGCAACACCTTTACTAGGAAACATGCTTTCCAGAAGAACTTACTAGTCTGAAAAGTGTAGGTTTAAAGGAGGTTTATAAAGAGTAAGGCTAAGGCAATGCATCCTGTATCTGCACAACAGGAAAGAATACACATATCACATTCTGATACTTTAGTGAAATCATTAGTAGGCTAGCACAAAAACTATGCATATCCTATCAACAACTATTACTACAACTCAAGATACATAGAGCACAATCCTAACCATGTCTATTCAGATGTAAGCACCATTGTGTCCAATGGATTTTACTCCCAGGAAAGTGTCTTTAGGATTGCAGCCATATTTAGGTTCTATGTAGTGCATTCTCTTGAGATAAGGCCTATCTGAAGAACGTGTTTCCCCGCTACGTTCAAAAAATGATTCTAGTCCTCTCCCAGCAATTGCAACATGAACTTGCAAAACAAATTAGTTTTAGCCTACTATGCACACAAGGACTTTTGTAGTTTTTTCCGAGATGTCATTATAAAGAACATCCTTAAATATTATGTTGAATCCCACACCAAATGACATTAAATGCTGCTTATTTACTTTGACTTGAAGTACATTTACACAACAATATTACTAGGACCTATGTTTAAACCAGTAAATAAACAAGTGCTAAGATGTATGCAGTTACTTGTTGATCCCTCTACAACTTAATTTGAAGTTGATCCTTAGTAAGGCTGGATTAAGCACGGTATTTGTGTTTGTTCATATAAGGCAAACCAAATTATGCAAACTGCCAAGGTAGAGGTCTTCCTCAGAGTAGAAACTTTTAGGGTGTTCAGCAAAATGCTGCATTACATGGAATGCATAGGGGGACATTTAACAGGAAAACAATATTACCTTCTCTTTGCCTTTGTTTGGACTAGTGGATTTGGCAGAAGTGGCTTCTTTTTCTACAGTGCCCACAAAACGATGATCTGACTGGGTGTGAAATGAAACTGTGCCCTTCGGAAGTTTTTTAATCCTTATAGCATGATTTCTTTGGGCAGACAGCATATCCTGGAAGGGCAAAATAATAACAATGTTAACTACAGCTACAAAAAGGTTGGTAACCTAACGCTAGAAAGATGAAAGCTTTACTCACAGGGACCACAGTGAATTCTACTTCATCTGAAATGTGGAGCTGGTTGCCATCCAATATTTCACTGAAGTGAAAGAACATCCGGGCATCTCTATCAACACATTTAATGAAACCAAAGCCATCCCTCATTGCAGCAATCACACCCTGTAGACAGAACACAGAATTCAGTCCCCTAGTGACCCACCTTCAGAAGATACATGTTATACACATCAAGTACTGATGGCTAAGAGTAAAGCTATAAGTTAATGATTTTACTTAACTCCAGAATGAAAGCTGCAGAACCAGAAAAAACCAAAGGTCTACTCCTAGCCCTAAACAAAGGCACAGCGCACAACATGAATCCAATTAGTCCAGGGTTGCAAACTGTCTCTCAAACAAATTGTCTCAACTGAGCGCTTGCTCAGAAGGCAAATATTTATCCTACAATACTCTCACATTCCCTTTTAATCTTACAAAAGGGCTAAGGCAATGAGGATAACCAAATGTGAAATCACTAAGCAAGCCAGCTACATGCAAGACTTGGATTTGGACTTGGACATAGCATTCCATTATCAGACAAGGGAATCAGACAGATTCCATTATCAGACAGAATCCATTATCAGACAGAATCAGACATATGTTATCAGACATAACAGAAACCAGTGGAAGTGAGAAATAAGACAAACAGCATAGACAAATGGAGGAAACTGGAATTGCATCTCAATTAGAGGACTTTTGGATTATATCTTCATGAGCAACATTTGACTACACCTAAAAATCTGGCACTAGAAATACTCATTGCTCAATTGTCCAGCCAAATATCAGGCTATAATTACCCAGCAACTCTACTGAACCCAGCAACTTTACTGAAACCAGAGCAATGCTTCTTGTAAGTACAATTCCTCCTCACAGTGTGCTGAACACTCAAAATTTCCAGGGCTGCCTCAGTATTTATCACTTTAGATACCTAACAGCATGCTCCAGACTTCGCAAAATATGATGAGACAATACTATACAACTACCAAATTCTGTTCCCACTATGTAACATTTATGTACTTGCCATTTCTCTAGCCTCACTAGTGAGCTGAAAAGTATTGGGAAGAACTTCAATATTAGTGGCTCGCTCCAATTTGTCACGACGATCTGTGGAGATGTTGAATCGTACATGGTCACCTTCCAACAGTGTCACTTTTGACTTTGTATCTTTATCTCCAAATGGAAGTTCTTTAGGAATCACAAAGTCAACTTTTATGCGTCCAGGCAGTGGATCATTCTAATCACAGTTCAGAAAATAATTCAGATTAGAACTTTTAAAAATTCTGTCATTTTAAACACACTAAATGAGAAACTGTCCAATAGTTTACTTTCCCTGACATATTGGAGGAGAGGTCAAGATTAGACTTGATGGGAATTTTCATTGGAAAGTGTTATGTTCTGAATTTTTTTCCCTTACTCCTAGCACAAATGACTATGAGAACACTTTAAAAAATAACATTTCAATCAAAGTATTTGTATTAAGAACATTGAACAGTTACCTGATTTTTGTTGGGTACTTTTGGAATTACTTTGGTTACTGTTCCCTCAAAGTGTTCAATGCTGATATCTTCGAAAATAACAGTTCCTTGAGGCAAAAGTCTAACATCAGTTGCAACTTCTTTACCCTGAAAAGAAGAGGTAGAAGAGGCATTTAGAAAGAATCTGAAAAGCAGTGACTGTCAGCAAGCAGTCACATAGGAAACCAATTTTGAGACAGCTTTTAAATAAGCAATTCAGCCAAGTGCTTAAAAAAATTAGAACGGAAATTTAGCCTTACATTTCTGTCTTTGATTGTGAACTCCACATCATCACCAGGCTGTAAGGCTTCTAGGTCACCTTTAAATTCACTATAGTGAAAGAATATCTCTTTTACAACATCACCCCTTTCAATGAATCCAAAGGCTTCCTAAGAGAACACATTTAAAAATATATTTTACAAGATAAAACCAAGACATTAAAACACAAAAACACACACTTCGGAAAGAGACAAATGCAATTGTTTTTTAAACTATATGTTGACCAGTTAATTCAGAGTTATCCTCAACAAATTTAAAAGTACTTAATATAAGAGACATAAGTTTGTCTTGAGTATACAGGTATAACCTAATTATCAGCATTTTATTTATTTGCTATTTTGTCTCACCCACCGATGGACAGTACCTTTTTGTGGTGGTGGGATTATGTGCTCCAATGATACAAAGGGCTATGCTGGCAGCAGCATAGCTACTAGCAGGGACTCTCATGCCAGACAGGCCTTTGTTGAGGATCCCACTGAACGTGGGTTGTCTGGAGAAGGAAAACTGCCACCTCAATCCCCTACTGCCTTGTGGCTATACCCATCTGCAAGAAAGGCTTAAGGAGTCAACCTCGAGGCCAAACTCAGAGCCGGAGTCCCGGAAGCAGTTTGTGACTGTGAACAATCATGTTCTGGTAACTCCTGTGACGCAGCTGCAACCAATCATATTGGCTCTGTCGTTCCATTGGACTATTCCAGTGATGTGGACGGGGGGAATTTGCTGCTTGGGTAACAGTCTATCCTCCATATTAATCTACCCAGGCCATTGTGCTCTGGAGAGGACACTCAAGAGCATGATACCATAGTCTTTCAAGACTGACAGATGCCAATGTACATTTTGTCTCAATATGAATGGGGCTGGCTTTTTAATTTAAAAGATAAACATGCTTTAAGTAGCTTTGAATGTCTTAAAAATGAGCTTGCCTCAGAAAGGGTTCAGTCTGATTTCAGATTTCAGCTGGGAAGGTAGCTTCCTTCCCCAATGTGATTATCACTTTTTATTGAAGTGATAATAACTTCTGAATTACTTTGCAAGGGGAAGTTTCTGTCTCTGAGCTGAAATGCAGCTGTTTTAAGCCACTTGAAAAGGAAATTGATTCAAGCTGATTCATTGCCTGCTTTGTTATCATGGTAAACAATTACTTTTGTATAATGCGAAAATGGGTATCCAATGTGGATGGCAAGGTTTAACAGTGTACTCAATTTTCATTTAAAGGATTCACAGCAAATCCTAACTTATGCTGGAACAGGCAGACTTCCTTAGCCTGTGCTTTATCAAATGCAGGTTTTGGAAGTGCTGCTGCACTACCAAGGGGAAGGGGAAGCTTGTTCCCTTCCCTAGTGATAGGCTGCTGCAGCCCCAATTGGTCTATTTAGATCTGCACCACTTCTGGATGGGGCACAAATCCGATTGGATGAGAGAAAATTACAGGTTAATACCTCTCTATAAAGATACTAAAATACATTGGGCTGGTTTGTACTTAAGCCCTGCATGCTAACAAAGACACAAGATCTTTCATTATGATTAAATGAAAGTAGCAAAATATTACATACCTTCATGGCACAAACTACGCCTTGACAACGGGCTTGTTTCTTTTTCAAAAGCATAATGTTACGAGCACTTACAGCACCAGTACTAGAACAGAAGGTAGACATCGACACACACAAGATGAAGCTAGTCTAATGCCTTATTGCATATGATCAGTTACAAATACTTTGCAATTCTTAAATCAACCAAAATACCTGAACATACTAAGTTTGTCAAACTGCAGTTTGACTAAACCATATTTCCAAGTTAATATCAAATACAGAACTGTGTTTTACTTTAAGCTGAAAACAGCAGCTTTCACTTTTCTTTTGCACATGGAATGGAATGGAAAGGAATGCATAAGCCTATGGTTCTCCCAGCAGCAAACTATCACATTAGAACACATTCTCCTGCTCTTCGTCCCACACAGGTCAAAAAAATTTGATGCGAGGATGATAAATGACAACTACAAAAACAGCACCTTCAGCACAATTGTGATTAAGAGGGAATTACAGAGTTTTAACTTCAAATTCAACCAGTAGAATTAATTTTGGGGAAGCTTTGTGCTTCAGCAAATTCAGTACATTACAAGGTATCAACTTACTGTTTATTTGTATCAATAATAAAGTTTATTTTATCTCCAGTTTCCAACTGAACATTTCCTTCAACATCTTCTGGGGTATAAGTTAGGTAGAACACTTCCTGTGAATCAGAATTGGAAAGCATGGATATTTTGCTAGTTCACTTAATAGAAACACCTAGATTATTTTAAGTTCTGTTTTAAAAACTTGGGAAACGTTCAGAACGTTTGCAGTATTCAGTGCACAATTTATAAAAGTAAAAAAGACAGTAAAACATTAGTGAACAGTTAACTTTCCTACTTTATTTTAAATTAGCCATGTAATTCTAGATAAAAGTTGCAAAAATGTTTTAGAATTATATAGTCAAATATGAAATCAGATGTTTTTTCTGTTGATTACTATAAAGTTTTAGCAATTTAAATTTAAACTTTTAAGCAGAAAATTTTAATTTCTACTCTGACAAGTATTTTAGCTTAAGTCACATTGGAGGATCAATCAAAAAGTTTAAGTAAATACATAAGTTTTACCCCATTACGTTCGTAGCATACACTCCCTGTTGGACTCTGACCCGGGGCAGCTGGAGACTTACTCTCTAAGTTGTGAGGAACAGCACATACAACCTACCAGTCAAAAAAAAATCCATTGCTAATTATTTCCAGAGGCAGCATTACGCATCACAGACTGTTAGTTATCTTCTATTATACAGGGATGCACTTTACAGGTTACCCACAACGTATGCCATGCTGCAAAGTTTCTATCTTACAGTGCTTGTGTTAACTGTAAGACCTGTTCTTGGTTAGATAAAATCCCAATTTTTATGTACTTGCCAAAAGAAAAAAATCAAATTTGAAAAAAAGATTTCTATGCAACTAAGGAGAGGCATGCTACACTCAACACTGCCCTTGTCTGTTTGACTCTAGCAGATATAAACGACATGCATGTATGTGAACTAATCAGAGCCACTAACTTGTCCGTTTATTCGTTCTTCAGGTAATGTTTCTGTTTTTATTTTCACAAGTTTAATAGCAATCGGTTTTCCAGTTCGCCGGTCAGAAGAGACTTCAAATTCAACATCATCTGTAAAACCATAATGATATAGGAGTTTGCACATATCTATTTATTTACACATATCTGGCATGATGTTCTCACACATTACTCTCTTCCTAAGACCACTCTCACTGCTAATACCATGAATTTGCTAAAACCATGATTCAAGAGCAGCTAGTTAAGGGCCAATAAAAGATGCCAATTAATGCACATCTATCATTAACACAAAGGCCCATAGAGTTCAACTTTGTTTATGCAGAAAAAGGATTCTCTATAATTTGTTTAGTGATATGCATGCTGATTATGCCCAAAAACATCTTTTGAAAATATAGTTGCCAATTTCTGTGGATATAGCTTATACAACAAACATTTCCTACAACTGGTTGATTACTTTCTACTGCATATATCTCCCAATATGACTTGACAGCAGCCATTAAGGAAACTGTTTCTTCTGTAAGGACTCCAAAGGCAAAAGTGTCCTCCAACTGACTCTGTCTGGCAATGCTCATCATACAAGGCACTGTCCAAAGACATTATCTTACCACTGAAGTGGTACCTATTTATCTATTTGCATTTTACATACTTTCAAATTGCTAGGTTGGCTGTAGCTAGGCAGGTAATGGGAGCTACCGTAACTTGGTCATGCAGTACTTGAATCTAGAACAGCCAACCTCGACAAGCACAACATCTTTAAGCAATGAACTATTGCAGCTCTAAAGACTCCAAAACAGATATTCTAAGACAATGGGTTTTCAAGTTTTTGGTGTTTCTGGAATCCTTACCACACAGATTCGACTGCCAAGGAACCACTGCTTCCCCCACCCCTCCCAAAAAATCAAACCAAACCATCAAACCTATAGACATAATCATTGAAAAGCACAGGCCAGGCAGAACCTCACTACTGCCCTTTACCAACTGGCAGTACACAACACAAATACAACACACTCAAGTCTTCTGCAGCTGTCCAACTGAAGAAAACCAGTGTCAGAACAAGTTTGTTTCTCACTGCTGAGTAACAGGTAAGCCCAACAAAACTTAGTCTGGAGTTTCCCAGAACAGTTTGAAAACTAACAGATCCTTGCTAATTTGACATAAAGGCAATAGCAACCATTGTGATAAATTTTCCAAATTAACACTTTCAGAATATTAAATTTCGGTTTGCCTCCAAAACAGATATTGGCGCCGCCCCAATTAAGAACCCAGACAATTCTGTCAATTGGCTATTTACCTCCTACTTTAAGCTCCTGTAGGTTGCCATTATACTGTGAACAGTGGAAGAACAGTCTAGCTTGCCGTTCTGAACACTGAATGAATCCATAGGAGGTCAGCAGTTTTTCAATAACCCCAGTTTCACGCAGTCCTGCAGAAGTACCATTGGGGTACCCGTTGTGTCCATTGTTATGGAGAAGGTTTGGATCAAAGCTCATCTGAAATCAAAAGGTAACTTTGTGAATTTCCTATGCCTTTGCAATTTTTACTTAAAATACATTAAATGAAAGTCAATCTATAAATATAGGCATACAAACAAGTAGAGTTATAAATTTTAATTTTTTTAATTAATAGTTGTCTAACTGAACTATTATATAATTCACTTAAGGAACCCAGATTAAACAAGTGTTATATTTTCCTCATGCATAGGATAAAATCAATAATTTACTTAAAATTAGGTTATATGTTCAGCCTGCTTTTATAAGGTCAGCAAGAAAGTAATTCTGAAGGGTTTCTTAATAAACCTGATCAGGATTATTTCCACAACTGAGTTAGTTTCTATTCTTTCCTGACGCTTAATCAGTGGCCTAGTGTCTTCTGCAACTTGATCATTGCTGGTTCTATTCTATTCATTTAACTCAAATGCTTGTTTTCTATCCTTAAACAGATCCACCGTATCATGGAGGGAAAAAAAGTTAAAGAATGGATGAAGCCCTCATTATTAAAAAATTCATAAAAACACATTCAGCTAAACAAGTCTTTTCATGTGATGATTTTTACAACGCTTCTGCTATTGTTAGTTTATAAAGAAGTGAGTGTTACAGGATCCCCAAAGGTTATTGTTAAAAACCAGTGAACATGCATGCATGTCAGAGTTAAAAGCAAGGCAGTGCCAAAAACATGCATTTTGAGATTCTGTTTTTACACTCATGTTAAAATTTCCTGTATATCTGTTTAAGAAAACCGGTACCAATTTTCTGCAACTCCAAGGAGCCAATAAGGTTTTAGACAAGTGGATCAATGGGAAAAATATGACTAAATAGATTAGATTTCCCAATCCTATATATTATCTACTCAGAAGTTAGAACCATTGTATTGAGTTCAGTGAGGTTTACTCCCAAGCAAGAGTGCAAAGGATTGGATCTTCACTGTATTGAAATCTGGTAACAAAACAGTTTATTATTATTATTAATTATAGTATTGGTAAGTTTTTGATCTACCATTCAGTGTTGGGTATGAAACCTGCATTACATTTTTGAAGATAGATTTAAATCCTATGCACACTTATTAGAAAGCAAGTATTACAGAACTCAATCACTGAAAGAGACATTGGCTTTTTATTAAATTCAGTTGTGCTTATACTGTAAAAGGAGGAATTTCTCCTTTGCAAAAATAAAACATCCCAAACCCATATTGCAGCCTGTAATAGGCAACATGAAATGTAAAACTCCCAGCTCAGACAGTAATGAAGGTGGTACTTGCAACTTTACATTGCTTTATCAAACTGTTTTTTAATTACAAATGTATCAATAATAACATGAATCAATGCCATCTGTTTTGGAAATAAACAATAAAACTTAAGGCGCAATCCAGAATAACTATGGAGAGTCCTTGCTCGGGAGTAAGAGCAAGTTACTCTGGATTGCAATATGAATTTCCCATAGGTTTTCACTAGGTAGTGCAGTAACTACAAGTAAACATAATGTCTCTTATGTGCTCCCGTAGTTACTCTGGATTGTAGCCTAAGTTGAACTAGTCAAACTCAAGCAGGTAATAACAAAATACTACAAAACACAACCCACCCACCATAGCAAAGCTTTCATTAAGTTTCTGAAACAGATACAGGAAAAAACAATTTAAGAAACAAAAAAGATTCCAGCTATATAATTTTATACTTTAACCTGTTGAAAAGATTTAAACATGAGTGAAGTTAGAAGTGAGAACAAAGGCACAGAAGAGTTAACTGCTGAGGATCCCCATGCTAAGACAACATATCTGTCAACTGCTGCCCTGACTTACAGATCTCTGATAAAGGGGGGTCCTCTTCTGTTTTTTAGACCCAGATGAAGTAGAAGATGAAGAGAAAGGTAAAGGATGAGAAGGAGGGGGAGCTGCAGGAGGGGGGAGAGGATCTGATGACACAGTATAATGGTTCTCCATCTCATACAGCTGTGATAACATAGTACACAGTATAACTAGTCAATAGTTGGCACATCTTTAAAAAACATCCAAGTATCTACATCCAAGTTATCAAATTCCTTTTCTCAAGAGACTTAGTTGGAAGGCAGAAGCAAATCCAATTTCCCCCCATTGAACTGCACCATCAATTGCATACACACACAAAAACTACTCCTACATCAATTATTCCTGTCCAACAAGGAACCTGTATGAACAGCTCATATTACCAGGATTCTGATCAGCTCATATACAAAAGTAGCCACAAGGGCAAAGTGATACTGGAAAGGAAAGTATATAAGTAATAACTTACACTTGCCAAACTATATACATTTCTGCACCGAAGAAAAATAATAAGTTGGTTATTAAACTAACCAATATTTATTCTTAATTTCTTTCCCTTTCCATTTTAAAGGAACAGAACTGGTATTTGAAAGCCTGAAAAAACAGTGTTTTGCTATACAGCTTCTGGGTGTTTTGAAGTTGAAGTCTGGAGGCCCTTCATAAAAGGCTCCACGTCTTTAGGCTTGGGGCAAACTCTAAAAAATATGTTCATATAGTGATAGTTTTCATGAGCTTAACTTGGGAGTGATCTGTCATAAGATTAGCAAGTGCATGCCACTCCTAGCAATTTCTCATGAAGAACCTGAACTTAAAATAAGGACAGCCAACAACCAAATTTTAGTTAATTTAGTACTACCTCAGGATACTGGCAGCAAGTTTACAAAATGTCTGTTATCACACAGGTTTTATTAAACATGTGTTGAAAAAACAATGCACAAAATAGGTGAAACTGCTATGGACTGACCTTGTTTTTATATATTCTACTGAACACACTATACCAATCTTGTATTTATAGTCAACTATTGTCTCACATAATGCAGAAAAACCAATTTTACTACTGATGCATAGTGTGAATAATTTTCAGTTTAAGATTAATTAGGCTTATATTGTAGGATAATTCTAGCTTTAAGCATGGAAAGCTGCTTTATGCGATTATTTAGTCCAAGAGAGTCGACTTCAACTGGAAGAATATCTCCCAATCTTTCAGGCACAGGTCTTTTATTTTACCTGAAGTTAAGTTTATTTCAAATTAAGGTAATTTTTAACTAGAAATGTTACAGATTGAACCTGAAGATCTGTGTACAATCACTGAGCATTGGTCCCTCCACAGGCTACCACTGAATTTCAGCCATCTTCAACTATATACAAGCATGATCTTAAGAAACTTGACTCATGCAAGTTAGATTATTGTGACTACAGTTCCATTACTTAGTAACAAGCAAGTCTTCAGAAACTTTTAGATTTCCCTTCTCCCCATCACTCAAAATATGCCAGACATGAGATAAATTATGCTAACTTGCAGTGAAATCCTAAGCATGTCTACCCAAAATTAAGTTCCACCAAGTTCAATAGTACTTACTCTCAGGAAAAGGCAGATAGGATTGCAGCCTTAGTTTGAGTTTAAACTAAAAAGGCTACCCTTATTGGGTAGTAACTTGCTAATTTAGGGCTTATTCAAAAGCTCATAATTTTATGTGTCATTCTGAGACTAACAATGAACAGTTGAGGGGAAACTCTAAGTAGCTGTCAATGGTATTCCAACAATACCATTTGGCAGACATATTCTCTGCCTTTTCAACAGAAGATTCTCAAAATGTGAATCTTTTGCTTTTGGCAAAATTTAACAGGATATGGACCCCTAGGGTTTTTCACCAAAGTGACAAAAGAAATCCAAAAATCTCTATGTATTCTGGAGGTTCTGTTTTTAAACAGCTGGAGAGGTAACCAATTGCCCTAAAACAGGAACTAGGTCTGGTACAATGACCAATGAAAAGAATGACTGGAAATGAGGGGTGAGTGTGAAATGATTTTCAAAGTGAAACTATCAAAATTAAGAGTCTTTCAGTCTGCTCACTGCACTCAGGCAGGGTTAAAATGCCTCATTCGACAAGAGGCCCCAAATGAGCAGGCACTTCTGATAGTAATCTGTATTTTGGCCACATTTTTCTTGCTCAAAGGAGATTGTTGCATCACACCATCTGAGCTAGTTTGGCTTTACCCTTAATAATATTGCTAGTATGGCAAAAGAACTTACTGATTGGCCATAAGGTGATAAATTCAGTCCGACTGGAGATGCATTGCCCAGGTTGGCACTAACGTATGCAGTAGGGGGAGAAGACGGCATGGAAAATTCAACAAATTCTTTCCAGGTGCTTGCCATATTTTTACGCCTGTTTCAACTTAATTTTATAATGCTGCATATAACAAAATCAAACAAGACAACCTTGTCAATGTATATCTGCCACTTATCCAGTGTCAAAAAGCTGCTATTCCAGCAGCCTCCTAACATAATAGACAAGAAGGGATTGGTGTGCTAGATAAAGCATTTCTTTGCTTTATTTTAATTTGGTAAGTTCTGAATGAAGAACAGAAGCTGGTTGCTAACTGAACTCATGGTTACTACTTACTCAGCTATCCTTATAAGTAGAAAATTTACATTTAACCTACCAGCTTATGAAATGGAGACTCACTGACCGATACCAGTAATTGGGAGAAGGATATGAAGAAAGTTTGAGAGCCAGATTTACAGCATTAGAGTAAGCAGACTTCAAAAGTGAGAAACTAGAAAATAGTAGCAGAAAGCTTAAAGAAATGGTGGCAATTACAACACTGCATTCCATGTTAGCTCAGCAAATGTAACCAAATGGCAATATTGAAGAATCTTAACTTTTAAGGTATCTGCCTGTGGTATTGGTTAGCTTTGCTTTGATATTCTGACCAACTAAGGCAGTTGAGATTCAAACAATAACACTTTTAATTCATTTCAAATAACTGGCTTTGGAATATCTACTGATGCTTAACAGAGTACATGCACCAACCTCGCAGTGATATTCTAATATTGCACTTTCAGTAGTATTCGCCGATTCTTCTTTTCAGCACACGTTTCAAAGTTTGAAGATTGCTATTGTTAAAAAAAAGAGATAGCAAGAGAAAAGTGATCTATCAAGCTAATTAGGAATAACTGGCGCTGCACCAGTTTCAGCACAGCACTGAAGAAAACAAAGACTACTAGCAGCGTTGGGACGTGCTCTTTTGAAGCTGTTGAGTAGGCACAAACTTCTTGTTTCAGATCAAGTGTTGTGTCTTCAGTGTAAAGTTTACTCTTCTTTGGTCTTGTTTTGTTGTTACGATGTGGTATGTTCCTTTCCTGATCTGAACTTGAAGCAGCAGTTTCAGGTGGTAAATTCTGTTCTGTTACACTTCATACTGAAGACAAAAAAAAAGAAGCGATGTCACAAGTTTTTGATAGATGAACTTTATATCTGAGATGATGGGGTACTAAGGCTGCAAACCTAACCCCCCCCCCCAATCAGGTTGGCCTAAGCCCCATAGTGGCCGGGGGTGGGGGAGGTATCACAAAAGTACAGTAAGGTACCATTCACCACTGGGGGAGATTTAGGCCAGTGCACAGGCATGTTCTTGCCTCCCTATATCTCTATGGGAATGCGAAGAACAATGAGTTATGCTGGCCTAAATTAGGATTGCATTTTAAGAATGCTGTCTTGTGAACGAGAAGCTATCTCACACAATCAATACTGTTCCAATTGATGAAGTACAGACCCTTGCCTAGCTTCAATTCTCAGAGAAATGCAATCCAAGTTTGTGTACATTTTCACAATTAGAACAGAAACTTCCCATATTTCAACAAGGTATACAAAGAAAAAGTAAAACATTACCATAAGCAAATAAATGCATATACAGTAAAACCTTGGATTGAGAATAACTTGGATTGTTTTGCAGAACAAGCAAACATTTCTAATAAAACTTGACTTGATATACAAGCAATGTCTTCATAAACAAGCAAAAAAAGTGCCAACCAGAATGTGACTGGTTTCAGCACTCCACCAGCACTTGTTCAGCCTCTCCTGAGAGACCAGCCTATGCATGTCTACTCTGAAGGAAGCCTATCAGTCAGCTCACTCCTATGTAAGGTGGGCAATGGAAAAAGGCCTGAGAGACCTAGCCTAGCATGTCTACTCTAAAGTAAGCCCTATTATAATCAGTGGTGCTCACTCTTGAGTAAGGGGCCAATGGAAAAATCCATGAGAAACAAGCATTGCATGTCTACTGTAAATTAAGCTGTATTATAATCAGCGTGGCTCACTCCTGTGTAAGATACCAGATTGCAGCCTGAGAAAACTAGTGCAGGATAATTTGTTTTTCCTATATTTTGTGTTTTCTTTATTATTTTGTATTATATTATGGTATTGTAATCATTTTTATATGAATATTTTTGGGTTGTGGAACTTATCACCTGAGTTTCCATTAATTCTTTTGGGAAAATTTGCTTTGATATACAAGCATTTTGGATTAAAAGCATGTTTCTGGAATGAATTGTGCTCATAAACCAAGGCACTTATGCTTCTAAACAAAGGCACTGTATTATACTTTCCAAAAGGATCTTCTCTACAATTACACTTTGTAGTGTATAAATACAGCTGAGTATAAATACAGATGAAAACAAAGCTACAAGAGCAGTTGTGATATTTCAAACCATTATAACTAATATGCTGATGGTCCATATTGTAAGAAATGGAAGAACTGACCACAATAAGTTTTTCAAAGTCAAGCTGTACAATTTATATAGGGCAAGACCCCTGACAAAAGGTTTGATTTGCAACGCAAGTCTATTTTTGTCATTGTTTCCATTTATTTTCCATTCTGAGATTACAAGTTAGGGCAGGAGATAAATGGCTACATTGGTGTACTTGCTTTTTGTTTTGAAATCCTATGCATCATTTATAAGCAGTATATTACAGTCCAAGGGCATTTCTTCAGAGATTCATTGCTGCATACTATTTCTGTGTTTTCTAGCCTTGTAAAACATGATTTTTTAAAGCCTGACATTTCATCAACTACTTTTGATAGCATTTTTAAAGGCAAAAAAGGTTAAATCCATTATCAGCATAGGATCAGAGAATTTCTGGTTGAAATTGAAGGCAGACACCATTCTTAAATAGCTTCAGCTGCATATCAATCCATTTGATTAGAATCCACTGAGTGACATGTATCTTCTTCTACTACTGTTACAAAAGAAACTGTATAGAATCCATGTATATTCACAGTAAAAATTCTTCCTCTTATTTGTTATTCTTTGCAGAATCTAATTTAAAAGAACTCTTCAAAGTAATGGGTGCCAACTAGCAGTGCAAAGGCTTCTCCTTTCCAATTAAAGTTTTTAACTTTGTAAATATCAATTGCTTCTAATTGGAATATCTAATTGTATGTACAGTGGTGGATATTACATTTGTAAATTCCAACAGCATTTATGTCCTGTCCTGATTGTATGGTATGACTGATTTTTGGGCTTGTAGTAGATAGTAATTTCTTTCACACTTGTTAACTCTAGCAGCAACGCAATACATAGTAATCCTTTTATAAACGTTCGCTACAATTGTAGAGTATGTGATACACTCCTGGAAGAGACAAAGGATGCCTTAGGGTTTTGGAACATAGCATGAACCTTGGTGATAGAAAGTAAGGAAGGTGGTTTTGATATTCACCTTACTAAGAATTCTACTTCTCTGACCATTTTCTCTTTAATACAGTGAATTTCAACCAGTGGGCTCTGGGAGTTTGTCAAATTTATACTACTCATGTCTACAAATGTAGACTACTACATGTCTACTCAAAAGCAGCTCCCATTGTGTTCAATGGGTCTTACTCCTAGGCAAGTGTCTTTAGGTTTGTGTTATTAGGCAACCATCATTGGGTTATTGAGGGATGTGAATGAACCCTTACCAGCAGCATGGTGTTCTATGTCAGTTATCGAAGGTTTGATGGTGTACCTTGATAAATTTTAGCACCAAGTCAGTGCCATGAGATAAAAAAGATTGAAAATCACTACTTTTAATATATGAAAGAATCACATTTCCTTTACCTAGAACAGGCAGTTCTCTATTTTTATCATTTAATCTGAAAGCCTTTCTGATATTATATTCACTACACCCATTGTTTTGTAATGCCCAATTCAAATGAGATCTTTCTTATAAAAATTCAACATCACCAACTCATAAGAACATAAGAAGAGCCTTGCTGGATCAGGCTACAAGGCCCATCTAATCCAGCGTTCTGTATCTCACAGTGGCCCATCAGATGCCTCATTTGATCAGCTCTTGTAACCAAGTTCTAAGTCATAGAATCATAGAGTTGGAAGGGACCTAGTAGGGCATCTAGTCCAACCCCCTGCCTGCAGCAGGAAATCCCCCTAGAGCATCCCCGACAGGTGCTCGTCGAGCCTCTGCTTGAAAGTCTATACTTTTGGATTAGAACTGAGGTGCTGTGCAAGTATATATTCTTGAGTGCGTTTCCAATATACTCTAAATCACAAGTACCATCTCCTTTTACAAATCAAAACATTTGAAATATGGTAAAATGCCTCCTTTTCCCATCTCAGTTGCAAACTTTAGGATGATCTGATTTGGATGACATAAAAAGGCTTGAAGGCTCTCATCGCTGTTGGCCCATATAACAAAAATAATAAAAAACTACACCAGACAATAGGCAGATAAAACACTATCATTCAGTTGATTCTAATCAGCACATGCTAATTAGCTTGATAAGCACCTGGGGCAATTTAAGAATGGTGTCTGTCTTCAGTTTCAACCAGAGATTGTTTTTCTATGTGTGTGGCTGTTTTGACTTTTTTAAATTGCCTTTCAAAATACCATCAAGAGTAGGTGGTGAAACATCAGGCTTTAAAAATCATGTTTTCCTGGCAAGCAAACCCAGATACTAGTATGTATATAGAAGTGCATTATAGCTGGCTAGAAAAATCTTAGATCTTACCTCTTCAGATTGCTTTGGGGCTATGGATACTATGTAATTCATCAGTTTTCCCTTATTGTATGGGTTGTATATTTTTATACACAGTGGCTACAGTATGAAAAATAGAATATCCTTACTCAAATGTATTTTCTCTCACGATCCCATCCTCACTAATTATGGAATGCAAAATGGATGTTAAACAATATCTGGTCCATTAAGTAAGAAGGAGGTAAACTACAGGTGCGCTCTAAATGCAAGAATAATCAAGAAAAGTTAAGAAATGGGAGTACACAAGAAAGACTGGCTTCATCAATTAGTTTTATAAATTTGTAATCTTTGTTGTCTTCCTCTACACCACCTCCTGCTTTTAGTGTTGGGCAAAAGCAACCCTCCTGATAAGAAGTATTTTCATATGTCATAGTAAAAAAATTCTAGCATAATAAAAACATGCTTTAAATTAAGCAAGTTAAATCTGGGAAAAATGAAAGTTACTCAGCTTCAATCCTAGCCAATAAAACTAAGGTAGGTGGACATCAAAGGTATGACAAAAATTTAATGGTTTTTAAAGTACATGACTGATACTGTAATCCTAACACCTATTTAGGTCAGCACAAGTTATAGCAAAAATTCCATGCTGGGCCGGGGCTATCACAAAAGTGCCCTAAGGAACTTCTGTGCCACTCAAAAGGTGGTGGGTGGGGAGTGGTGTTTGGCCAGTGCACAGACAGGTGCCAGCTTTCCCACACCACTGCAGACATGGGGAGATGCTGGCCTAAATTGATTAGGATTAAGTCCTTAATAGCATAATCAAAAGACTTATTTTAGTAGGATGCTACCCAAACCCTGGTTGTAGGAAAGTTTAATAAACACACACACGGTTATTTCTTCAACATAAACTTGGGATCAGACTACTCATTCCAAGAAACTCAAAAGGAACAACCAGTTTGATCCTATGTGTGTTTACTTAAAAGTATCCCCAAATGGGGATACTGCAGAAACTGTGGACTGCAGGTTAAATCAACTGAAATTCATTTTATTTCGACAATAAAAGCACTTGTTTCTTGCTGAAAAGGCCTGAGCAATAACTTCAGTGAAACCAGTGTATATGTCTGTGCTTTAAATTCTTTACTTTTCACTTCAGCTGCTATAAATACTCCTAATAGTAAACACCAGTGCAGCTGCCAAATCATCAGAAGTCTCTGGTATAAGACATGAATTTACAAAGGATTAGCTCATGTCAAGCACTGTAAGGAGAAAGTTAACAGCTGTCTTTTTACTTTTAGCAACTTTTAAAAATTGTGTTACCTAATATGCAATATATCTTAAAGATGGACAGCTGATTTAAAATTCAAAAGCAATTTTACAGAACTGCACTGCTATTGTATGTTGCGACGTCTACTATGGATTTGTACCAAAACAGTGTTTTTAAATAATTCTTTAATGAGATGTACTTTACCATATTATTTACTCAATACTAAGCATAATATTGGTAATCCAGACTAGAAGAACACATATGTGATCCAGTGACAGCAATAACTAAGACTAAGAGCACAATCCTAACCATGTCTACTCAAAAGTAAGCCCCATTGTGTTCAATTGGTATTACTCCCAGGAAAGTGTCTTTAGGATTGCAGCCTAAGTGTAAGTGGGATAGAAACAGATTACAGATTCTAATACTGGGCAAACATACTTGAGAAAAAAGGTCTTGAGTCTGTTTGGACTTAGTCCCAAACTTACATAGGATCTGGCTGTAATTATACAATTATATGATTTTGGAAAATACAGCATGGTATTAGTTTGCCACAGAGTAAATTAGCAAATGAGTATAAAGTCATCAGTTTTGAGAAAAACAAACCAAATTAAATTCATCAACAATATAGACTTCTTAAAGTCATTTGTTTTTGTATTGTATGCAAATAAAAACTACCTAAATAACAAAACAAAAAAACAGTTTTTTAAATATGTTCTGTTTAAATAGGTGTATGTGTTTTAAAATATTTTTGGCTGCAAAAAGCCTCAAGACTTTGCTCAGCTGTCTCTAGGCATATCCCTGCTGACTAGGTAAGAGACACTTTATCTCCTGTTTTATTTAGCGTGCAATCCTCTGAATGTCTACTAAGAAGTCCCACTGTGCTTTATCGGCCTTACTCTCAGGAAAGTGTAGTTAGGATTGCAGCCTTAGTAAGGAAAGAGGAACTGGTTCTCCTCAGCCCAGCAGTGTCATTCCTAGTATCTGTCTGCTGGTGATAATAGGCATGTTTTTGTATTGTGGGACTTCTGGGACAGGGAACCTTTAGTTATTTTTCTCAGTAAATCGCTTTGGGAACTTCTCATTGAAAAGCTGTTAATACAGTACTGTTAATAATAATGATTACAGTTGCTTCATTCACCAGACTCAAACTAATGACTACAACTACCCAGTTTTGAAGGTTCACTGTCTAAGGAGAGAATAAACCTTTCTGATTTTCTCTCCAGCATTAAAACTGTAGCATCTATTGTAGGCTATTTGCCCTTAGCTGGGATTAGCTAAGGGCAAATATTAGCCACCAGCTCCAATGGGTCTTACTCCTGTGTAGGCATGCACAGGACTGCACTGGAAGGCTGCAATCCTATCCACTTATGTGGGAGCAAACCCCACTGGTTACATGGGAATCACCCAAGCCAGCATAGGATAGGATTGTGAAGCTGCAATCTTATCCACACTTACCTGGGAGTAAGCTCCACTGGCTACAATGTGTAAATGTGCAGATGTGCAAACAATTTGGCTGAGGCTCCCATCCTATTCACACTAACCTAGGAGTAAGCCCAAGCGACTATACTGTGGCTTATTCCTAGGAAGATATGGAAAGAATTGGATTGAGACTCCAAACCATCCCCCCAGCAGCAATGAGGCTTATTCCGTTGCGTAGATGTTCACAGAAGTGGGTTAAGACTACAATACAATCCACACTTTCCTGAGAGTAAGTGGGGTTACTTGGGGAGGTTTACAACACAATGGGAGTTACTCCAGAATAGGCATGCACAGGATGGGGTTGTGAGGCTACAATCCTATCCACACTTACCTGGGTGTAAGCCACACTGACTATAAATAGGCTTATCCTGAGTAAATTTGTACAGGACTGAATTACTACTACGGTCTTCTCACCTGGGAGTAAGCCCCACTGGGACTTACTTCTGATTAAGTGCGCACAGGATTGAGTTGTAGGGCTGCAGTCCTATCCACACACACCTGGGTATGAGCCCCATTGACTACAATGAGGCTTACTCCTAAATAGACATGCATAGAACTGAACTAAGACTGCAGTCTTACCTTGGAGTAAGCCCCACTGTTGACAATGAGGCTTACTCCTGAGTAGGCTTGCACAGGATGGGGCTGTAACACTGCATTCCTATCCACACTTACCTGGGTGTAAGCCACACTGCCTATAAAGGGACTGACTCACGAGGAGATGTGCAGGGACTGGTTTAAGACTGCAGCCTTCTTACCTGGGAGTAAGCCCCACTGGAGACGATGGGGCTTACTCCTCAGTAGGCTTGCACAGGACGGGGCTGCGAGGCTGCAGTCCAATCCACCCTTGCCTGGAAGTAAGCCCCATTGACTATAATGAGCCTTACTTCCGAGTAGGCGAAAGGAGAGGCCAGGCAGGCACGTGGCCCAGGCACCAAGATGGTGGCGGCTGTGACTGGGGGGCTGAGGTGTGGGGAGGAGACGGGGGTCGCATCGGTGCAGCGACGGAGGCGGAGACCCTGCCGGGCCTGAGGGCAGCTCCTGGGGGAGGCGAGGGGGGCAGCCGGGGACGCACCTCCTGCGGGAGGCGCCGAGGGGGCTCCAGGGGCGTGTCCGGCAATGCCCCCTCCCCAAGCGGTGGGGGAGGGGAGGAAGAGACGGAAAATGGCGGCCTCCCCCTCACACAAAGGAAGGCCGACCTCCGCTTCCCCTCCCCGCACTCGCACGCTGCATCTCGGGAGAGGTAGTTCCCTCAGCCTCCCCTACACGGGGCTGGGCGAGCGCCAGGACTCGCTTCCCCAGAAGGCCCAGGGCCGGCTCCCCTGCAGGGCCACAGCCGGGAGTTGTAGTGCTCGCTCCCGCCTCCGCCGCCGCCAGCGCCGCTCCCCGAACTCGCTCCCCCAGCGGCCCCCGCGGGCAGGAAGGGCGGCGCGGTGCATACTGGGAGACGTAGTGCCGGGGTTGGCCCTCTGCTTTCACCCATAAAGGCCAGCCGGGGTGCGGGTGGGGGCGGGAGGCGGAGACCCCGCCCGGCGCGGCTCCTGCTCGGCCTCCCTGCCTGTGAAGCTTGGCGGGTGTGGCGGGGAGGGTTCCCCGCACAGGGCCAACCGTCGGCCCCGACCCGGCGGCGCGAGGCGTTCCACCCCCCCTCGGCCCCGGAGTCCTCGCAGCGAGACCGGCGAGCGCGGTTGGGCGCGGCCTCCCCCCGCGGAGACCCCCACTTACCCCAACAGCTCAGCGCCCCCGCTCCAGCGCCGCCATGAGCAGCACGGCACAGCACGTAGGAATAAATCCCGGCTTCTCGCGAGACTCGCGGGCGGGGGAAAGGGCGGGCTCGCGCATGCGCCGACCCGGGAGGGGGAGGGAGGCGGGCGAGGGCTTCGAATATGTACTCTGGAGGGACTCTGGGACCCCCGCCCTCCTCAGGAAGCCTCAGAGACTCCCAGGAGCCCCACTCAGAAGCCACTCCCATTCTAGTCAGTGGGTTTACTCTGAGGTGGGTGTGGATTGCTCTTACCTCAGAGTAAGCCCCCTTGACTAGAATGGGAGTCTGAGGCAAGGACTGCAGCCACACAGGTCCACTCAGAAGCCACTCCCATTCTAGTCAGTGGGGTTTACTCTGAGGTGGGTGTGGATTGCTCTTACCTCAGAGTAAGCCCCCTTGACTAGAATGGGAGTCTGAGGCAAGGACTGCAGCCACACAGGTCCACTCAGAAGCCACTCCCATTCTAGTCAGTGGGGTTTACTCTGAGGTGGGTGTGGATTGCTCTTACCTCAGAGTAAGCCCCCTTGACTAGAATGGGAGTCTGAGGCAAGGACTGCAGCCACACAGGTCCACTCAGAAGTCACTCCCATTCTAGTCAGTGGGTTTACTCTGAGGTGGGTGTGGATTGCTCTTACCTCAGAGTAAGCCCCCTTGACTAGAATGGGAGTCTGAGGCAAGGACTGCAGCCACACAGGTCCACTCAGAAGTCACTCCCATTCTAGTCAGTGGGGTTTACTCTGAGGTGGGTGTGGATTGCTCTTACCTCAGAGTAAGCCCCCTTGACTAGAATGGGAGTCTGAGGCAAGGACTGCAGCCACACAGGTCCACTCAGAAGTCACTCCCATTCTAGTCAGTGGGGTTTACTCTGAGGTGGGTGTGGATTGCTCTTACCTCAGAGTAAGCCCCCTTGACTAGAATGGGAGTCTGAGGCAAGGACTGCAGCCACACAGGTCCACTCAGAAGTCACTCCCATTCTAGTCAGTGGGTTTACTCTGAGGTGGGTGTGGATTGCTCTTACCTCAGAATAAGCCCCCTTGACTAGAATGGGAGTCTGAGGCATGGATTGCAGTCACACAGCCCTGTCTGTAGTGAGGGTTGCTGTTGGAGATGCTTATGTTCTGTGTAAGTGAATTATATCCGCCTTTCACATGCTGAAGCACATGCCCAAGGCTGCTATCAAAGCTTATAGAAGTGCAAAGTTTAACAACATGTGGAAACCTCAAAATAGGGCCTTAACAGCAATTAGGTTTTTCATATTACAGACTGGGAATGCAGCCAGAATAGGGCAAATACTCTAAAATGAAAAAGTCCAGTGATGGAGTCAAATCCCTCGTGTTTTGGGGACAAAGAGGGGAGGGCAGCAGGTTGCAGGTCTTTTGTTTTCTAGTGTGCAACTTGAAGCATATAATCGGCCACTGTGAGCTTCTGAAGTTGAACTTGATAGGACGTTGTCCTGGTCCTTCTTAATGTCCTTCATTATCCATTCAGAAGTCAAATGCCAAATGTTCTGCTTTGATGGTGTTTGAAATGTGAATAGTAATCTTCAAGCTCATCTCTGCTTTTATTCCAAAAGCACTTCATGCCAGTGCTTAAGGTGGCTAATGACAAGTTTAAAAATTAGTTTAAGGTACACCTTCCAGCAGTCTGTAGCAGGTGTACTGCTCAGAGGTAGACAGCTCCCTTGTAGGAAGTTATAGAGATCCCAAAATTGCTGTGGTTGCTACTTACTTGTGACTATAATACAATACTATATGCATTCCTGAACATATCAATTCAGACAGTGTGGGGTATATTTTTAGTCTACCACTGAAAAGATGCTACCTTTATTCTGGCTCTTGTCCCATGGAAAATTTATTTAAACCTTCTGCTGCAGAATGTGTTATGCAGGGACCATTACTGTAATGGAATCTATCAAATCATACCTTAGCAATGAATTTATCAGGCTACCTCAGCCAAAATACCTTCCGTGGCAGTAGTAATACTGACATCCCTTACAGGATGTACCTCTGAGATAATGAATGTGAAGTTTTATACAAAATATTTTTTCTTCCTCCCACAGTTTTTGGGTATCGATACTGAGGTAACAGAATAATACAGAATGCAGTTTGCCATACATTACAATCCAGGTAACTACAGAAGCACGTAAGAGACATTACGTGCACCCATAGTTACTGCACCACCTAGTGAAAACCTATGGGAAATTCATATTGCAATCCAGAGTAAATTGTTCTTTCACCGAAGCAAGGGCTCCCCGTAGTTATCCTGGATTGCGCATAATCAGATAATGCATTTTCACAATAATTCCTAACAGCATGAGACGGAAGAAAATTTGTTCAGTTCATATGTGCACCAGCTGTTAATTTTCTTCATGTAGCTACCATAATTCTATCAATGAACCATGTTGATAGAACCATTGTGCAAAGTTAAAGAGAATAAAGGGGGAAAGATGGCACTTCACATTTTAGAAACATCCAGGGTTGTAAAGATCCCAGTGTCAGGCACACAGTCAATTTCCCTTCTTTCCAAAAGATACAAGATCAGGGAATCTCATCCAATACAGATATCTAGGGAACAGATATTCTATAGGCTCTAGAAACCAGCTAACACTGGAAGCTATACTGTTGTCAACTTTTTTTTTAGCTTACGGTGTGTATTTCTTTTCAATTTCACATATTTTTGTTCTCCAACTTTTGGCATTGTTCTTTTGTCTTGGCATTTTTCTTTTTCCTTGCACTGGAAATCATGGAAATAATGAACACACTAAGCAACCTGACATAAGAAACTTCAGCTGCTGACTCATGTGACAGCACACCAGCTGTTCTGTAATATCCACCTCAATTCAACTTGTGTACACTCTGCTTCCACACAGGGAGTAGCTGCTTAGGAGCTGCCTAAGACCCCTGTAAACATAGAAGAAGGGAAATAATTCTAACTTCCAGCAGAGAAAAGAATGCACACAGATGTGGAAAAGGGTGGTTAGGAAAGGACAAGTTAAGAGTTTCCAATATAATTGACAGGTTGCAGTAAGCTGTATCCACAGTTACTGGGGAGTAAATTCCATTCAATTTAGCGAGGCTTACTTCTGAGTAGGCATACGATTGCAGAGTGATCCTATAATATTCTCTAAATCCTTTTTCACTATCACAATGACAACAGTCTAAATATTTTGAGATTTAGGCTCGAAGCATCCTTTATGCTTTGGCACCCAACTGGAATCTTATTTCCCCCCCTAAGGCCTGGCAATAAACCACATGCATTTCAATACATTTTTGAGAAATAATTGCAGGCTCATTCTGGGCACCCAGTGCTTAGATATGCAACTGAGATATCACAGTGATTTATATAAACAGAATCTTAGTGACATCATCTGGGAACTGCTTTGGAGGCCATGCTGAGAAGTGGGATAAAATTTCCTTCCTAAAAGAAAGCTGGCAAGTTAGACAAGTCCAGCCTGCTACCAGGCATTTGGTTGCAACTCTATTATTATTATTTATTAGCATACACCAGAAAAATGTGGCTAAGTTAGATTTACCCTGTCACACCATACTTAGTAGGAGTGGCTGCGGTTGACATACCATTCACTCTTCTTGTATTAGTGATATAACTTGAAGATTGTAATGTAGCCTGAACCTCATATCATGTTGACTGTTAACACCAGGTGCCCTCGCCAGACTTCTTCCTTGTGGATGCAACCCATATCCAGTACTTTTCAAAAACAAACAATGGCTTGGATCCAAACCTGTTTGGTGCAGGGAAAGGGCATCTCTCTGAACTCAAAGGGTTGTCAATTCCACCACCACCCCAAACACAGCAGCTGGGCTTTCCACCTCTCCAGTAAGTGTAGAACTTTCCCCAATATTCAGGGGCAGCTTTTCAGGCTGTCAGTGGCTGTCAATAAAGAAGAGAGAAGAAAAGCTTTCCTAGGAGTAGCCTTGTTCTAATTTGGAAAAGGATAATTATGTGTCTCATTGTAAAACAACCAAGTACAAATTGGGGGTATTAACTGAATTACTGTTTTCTAAAACATAAGTTACTTTAGTTGAGGCCTAATCATTGCAAAGTAGTGCTCAGCTGTAGCACATTTTTTAAAATGCAAACACTTGATTTGTAGAAAAAGGAAATTGCAAATTGCTTACAAGGCCTATGAAAAAGCCAGGCAAACAGAAGAAAACCATGTGGTTTGTAGACATTGATATGTAAAAAGAGATATGTATCTTCTCTGGTTAACTAAAGCAAATTTAAATCCTGTTTTAAAAAGTTTTAAAAATATCATTCCAATATGAGTTATCATGGCATTTCTTTCCCTAAGTTTATTTTTCAGGTTTGGTAAGAATATTTAGGTAGAGTACTGATTTTCAACAAAATGTTCACAAAGTGATTTACAGACAAAATCAAATAAGTATTGTGCATGACACCAAGCCCTCATCTAAAAGGGCTTACTATCTTAATAGTTGTAGACCACCAGGAAAGAGACTGTGCTGGAATGAAAAGGAGCACTTATTCCCCCTCTGCTAAATATAAGATGATTTCCACTTGGTATGTATCATTGAATATGGGCAAAATCCAGAGTTACGTACAGGGAGTTCTTGGTCCGGTGTAAGAACAACTTACTCTGGATTCCAATATGAATTTCCTATACTCAATCAGTTCCTAATCCATGAAAGGACTTGGTCTCTAAATCCCTAATAGTGGAGTTTCCTTTCGTGAAGGATCATTATCAAATGCCTTCTGAAATATAAGATATATATACACAGGTTCTCCCATATCCACATGACTTTTCAAAAAATTCCAAAAGTTTGTGAGGCAAGACTTACAATTGCAGAAGCCATGCTGATATCCCACAGCAAGATTTGTTTGTCATTGTTTACGTTCTTTTTTATTCTCATTCACACAAGACTTCCATTTACTAAAGGAAGCTTCCTTGCCTTTTTCTAACCTGTCTTGTCAGTCATGATGCCTCCCTCCTGGACTTTGTTGAGCCCTTTCTCTGGTAAACACTTTCACTGGGCCTCTATACTCTATAGAGTATGGAGGTTCTTTATCTTCCCTTTTGACTACTTTCCAAGTACTCTCCTCATTTGCAGAAAAGTCCACCTTTCAGAAGTCAAGGGTTTTTGTGTCAGATTCGTTTGCAATTCTTCCCTTCTCACAACACGGTCACTGTTCCCAGTGGCTCAGTAACATTTACATCTCCAATCATGTCAGAGTACCATACATTACCCTCTCCATGACTAATTGCTCTAAGGCACAGGCATTTAGCATGTCAAGCAATATAGTCCCTCTTTCATGACCAGAACACAAATTGACCCAGCCAATATGGCAGTGGTTCCCAAAGTAGATGGTTGGGAACCCCTTGAGCGTCAAAACTTCATTTGACTGGAGACGGGTGTCACGAAGAGCTGAGTGCCATCATCTTGGAATCCACCAGGTTTACCACTATATTAATGTTTTGCCACCACATTCTCCCATCTTTGCTCAGAGACTTCAGGTATTATTTTAAAATAACTTGTACATGGAATCCCCCAAGATGGGCTGTTTATTTGCTCTTTTATTCCTGCAGTCTCTCATTCTGCTGGATGGGCTATCCCAATCCAATCATGCTTCCACTCGCAATTCCTACTCCAACCCTGTCACTGCCTTGTTGTTTTCAAATGTCCTTGTCCTCATTCCATAGGAATGAGGAGTCCCAAATCATGCCCCTTGGCTCCTTCCAGCTTTCCCTTTGGGATCACTTTGAAAGCTGTTCTGCCACTTTTTTAAAATATTACACATCAGCAGTCTAATTCCATTTTGGTTCAAGTGAAGTCTTTTACAAGTCCAGATTTCCTCTAGTACAAAAGTGTCACAAGATATAATACTGCCTCAAAACATTTATTTCAAGAAAATAATGAGTCAATATGCACATTTAATAACCTGAGAGGTAAAGAGAACAGTTTCAGATTTACGGATTAGAGCAGACAGACGATATGGTGATCAATAATACATCACATCAATGCCTCCATAATTCTGTTATTTTATATAACATTCTACAGGGTGTATACAAAATAATATGGAGTGGCGAAGTGGTTAAGACACTGCCTGTTAACCAGCAGGCCAGGATTTGAGACCTGGGTTGGTCCCCCCAAGACAGGGTGAGCTCCTGTCCCTAGCCTAGCTCTGCAATGCAGCTGGAACCAATTGTATTGGCTCTGCCTTTCCATTGGACTATTTCAGTGGTGTGGAGAGGGTGGATTTGCTGCTTGAGTGACAGCCTATCCTCCATATCAATCTAACCCAGGCCTTCGTGCTTTGCATGCAGTGTATGCAATGCCAAGCACAATACCATAGTCTTTCAAGACTGATGGATGCCTGCTTTTTTACATACTGAGAAAATGTTTCTGCCCATTTCAAGAGGTTGTCCAATTCAGAAGGTGGCACTGATGGCATCTATTTTTAAGGCATAATTAACACTGCAAAGTGATGACACAGCTTGTTTAGTCCTGCTGACTAGGCTATATTTGCATAATGCATAGAAGCAACAGCTTTTTGTCATCTTCATTCTCAAAAGCAAACAGTGTAGGGTAAGGATTTAACAAGCAAAATATGAGTTTAAATATGAGCATGACAGTTTTTCAAATTCCACTCATGGAGAAAGAGGCCAGCAGAAAAATTATGTACATGGCTGCTTTATCTTTGTGTCAAGTTCAGGTCAAGGCGGAAAGCAAGAAAAGACACAGAAACCTCACAGACATTCCTCTGACACTACCTGCAGAAAGAAGGGATTTTAGAATGTAGCTATGTTTCTAGTCCTTATGAGACACAATGTTTTAGAAATGCTAGACAAGTTATGAGGGCAAAAGCATTTATATAGATATATAACTACACAGGCTAGACACATGACATCTCAGATTCTATTCTCTACACTCAAGCACTATAATGGAACAATAAGAGAATCTGGCAGGACATGGCCAGCCCAGCCATGAGATGGTGTGAGGCAGGGTGCCTTGAGTCACCACATCTTACCCTTCTTTGTGATCTTTGCTCTGTTTTCAAACAGAGCAGCAGAGCAGGCTGAACAAAGGAAGGTGGAAGAAGCACAGTTACACAGGCAAAAAAGAAATTGGAGAGGAGCATGATTCTCTTGATTTCTTCCAGTTCATTCTGCTGCACTATTTGAAAACAGGACACCAGAGTAGAACCATGGAGAAGAAAAAAGAAGGAACAGTAGGCAGACTATGCAGGCAGCTTCCAAAATTTTTTGCTGTCAAAACCATGGCCATTAGAGGAGGTTGTCATTGGAGTTCCTGCCAGTACCCTGCTACCTCCTTCTCTCTTATACTCCCAGTCAATTGAGTGGAATAAAGCCAGCTCAGAGGAGTCCGGCATCCATTCCTCTTTCTGCCCAGGTTAGGCAGATTCAGTCTACCACCATTAGGATTCTTGCCACTTCTCTGGTGATGGAGAAATCTGGCCATTCCATCACTGCCTCCTCACTAGGAAGGTTAGATACAGCCAGCTCATACAAGAAGATAGCATAGGATGTACACAAATGCGTGAACAAACAAAAAAAAAATAGGGGGGATGAATGTTATCCAAACACCCTCAGTGACAGATGCATATCTGCTTGCTAATGGGACATGGCGGAATGGAAGAGGGTGCAATATCCACCACTGTTTTGGAAAGTACATTAGCTGAGACTCCCATATATGATGTTGCGTGAGTCAGCAGGCAAGGAATATGGAATTCAAAAACCAATAATCCCATGACCCTCTCAAAAGTTTCAGGAAAATAAAAAGTTTAAAAAAAATAATGTTTGCAGCGTTCCTACTTAATTTATGGTTAACTTTTATCCCCATTGCCAAGTCTGGTAATGTTTATCTGAAAAAATTCAAATGGAGAAAAATGCTTTCTTCTTTAAAAAAAAGCTTAAGAAGTGACTCTGAATCACCCATCTAAAACTTTAACACCAGAAGAGTAAGAAATAAATCAATTATTTCAGCAACACTCATTGGAATGGTGATATTTTAACACTAACATCTTATGGAGTAACCTTTAAAATAGTTGATCTGTATATCCTCCTTATAGAAGATCAGTTAATGTTTTAATAATTGATCATTTCAGTTGAATGCAAACCTACACATAGAGGGCATGAGTCTTCCCCATGCAAATATAATGCCTGCATGCAGGGACCCTAACATCACTCCATTTTCTTCCATCCTTCTCTTTAGCATGCATGCGTGCGCCATACAACAATCTAGTTCCAGGACACAGTGCATGCACCTTCCACTAGGTCGAGGAATATTAACCAATATTCCTTGCTTTGGATGTTAGAAAGAAATCTGTGTTCTTGATCAGGACCTGAACGTGATATAACATCACAATGAAGATTGTTAGTTGATTCAACCAAATAGAAAGCATGTGAAACATAGTATATGGAAAGACTATGAGCACAATCCTAGCCATGTCTTCTCAAAAGTAAGCCCTATTGTATTCAATGGGTCTTACTCCCAGGAAAGTGTCTTTAGGATTGCAGCCTATGTGAAACATTGTACCCTATTTACTCGAATTAAATGCTTACCTTTTTCAGTCAAATCTGGTGTCCAAAATCGAGGTGCACATTAGATTCAATGGCGCATTAGATTCCAGTAAATACAGGTATTTTGATTATATTTAGGTCAGTATTTAGTTTAACAGTTTATTATATTGTAATTAAAATATAAAACAAACCCATTGTTGTATAAAGTAGTGCAATTAGGTAAAAATCATAACATAAACCCATTGCCATTGTATTATCATAAAACTCATTATATGCAGTAAAAATTAAATTTTGTACCTGCTTTGCAGCTGTGCAGTACAATAGCAAGTAAACATTTTTTTAAAATCTCAAGGCTTTTAAAATAGGGATGCACATTAGATTTGATGGCAAATTAAATTTGAGTCAATACAGTAATAATGACTTTAACTCTATACATTTCTCCTTCAGCTCTTGCAATAGAAAATGAAATCATGGAAAAAGAAGTGATAAAATTTTTTTGAGGAAGAACAGACTTGACAAACGCCAGCATAACTTCATATTTCCTGCATGACTCAGAGCAATAAAAAATTCGTTCAATTTGGGTCCAATCTATTGAAATTCGCCTCCATTTTGCTCTCACTCCAACAAAAAGGAGCACCTTTTTCAGGCGCCATCAGAACTTAATACTTTGCACCCAATTAAGCTATGCTACGGACTAGCATGGAACCTACAATTTCATTAAGACAAGATACATTTTCTTAGATGTCAAAAGACAAAAGATAATTTTCTCAGATGGCTGAAGATAGTATGAAGGTGTCCCATAATGTACACACAGACATGAACTTTTATTCTTTTGCTTCATCTATTATATAAACTTCTGGCTAAAAAAAACAGTGTATATTTATATTTATTATTATAACTGAACACACAGTAGTTACTACACTTATACCACTTTCCTCATTCTGAGGATGCTGTCCTTTTTCTCCAAGCCCAAATGTCCCTCATCCAGTAGCAACTTGGCTCTGACTGGAAGAGAAAGTCTGAAAGTCTACTATTTTACGTAGAAAAGTAGTAAAATAATGGAGAGATTGGAGAAAGGAGAGATCCTGGCTAGCTTGCCAACTGACAGGAAGAAGTCTGGGTTATTGCTCTGACTGATTATTGATTAAAATGAACAGGCACAAATCTCTTTAAAATTTTCATCTTTGATTACCGATGTACAATCAAAATATTGTTCCCATGCAGTCCTAAAACAGTTCAATGTTCCACCCAATTGAGTAAGGTTTAAATACTTTTGCTTTCTTACATGACTGAAACTAAACTACTTGCATTACTACTGCCTTGGCCCTATAGCTGGAGAATATTTGTAAATAAGATAAACCACTGATTTTTACAACGTGAGAAGCCTGGACGTGAAATGCAAAGCATACTCATGCTATTCCCTGTAGCTGAATGGTACACTGAATGCTCATGCACATGAACTGAATAGCAGAGAAATACATGGCTCAATTATCCCTTGTGGAAGTACATTTCTCTGTGCATAGTTACTTTGCCCATGTACGTAATTATATTGCCTGTTGCGTTTCAGATAATACTTTTGCAAGATAATTTTGTGGTATTCTGCATATTTGTTAATTTTAAGATCTAATTTGTCCATTTTTAAATGACAGTTAATGGAACCAAAAGGATCATTGATCAAATACTTATTTTTTAAAAAACGGAATATATACAGTTTGAATGACACATTAATCCTAAACATAGTTGCCTGGAAGAAAGTTGTCATAGAAATCACTAGGAGAAACGTCCAGCTTCTTATATTATTCTGCTGCCTTTCTGATAAAGGCTATGAGCAGAAGTCTTTTTGAATACCAGCACTTCTGTGGGCAAGTACTGACACATACAGACCGGTGCATCAGTGAGTACCGGGAGGTGAGTTCCATAAAAATAGTATTGGCTATGAGTTTTAAAATAAATCATTTCCACTTAGACTGAAGTAGCCAAAACTAACACACTTGTTCTATTCAACTGAAATTTCTTGGGGGAAAAGTATAATCTAGAAAAATAAATTGCAGGAAAATACAGCTGGGCAGGTTTTTCCTCTATATTAGCAAACAATGCAAATCTTAACCAGCAAAGGGTGCCTGTTCAAAAGCTGTGTACAAAACACACCTTAGAATACAGCAAAAAGCTGGAATGAATACAGCAACAGGTCGAAGGAATTAAAGGATAGCTTGGAAAATAAGCACACGTTTTCCTACAGTACAGTTGCCAGCTTCATAAATCAACTATTCAGTGGTGGTGGTTTAGTGGACAGAGCCATGTCACTGGCAAGTTCTTCTTGCCTTACTGTAATAGATTCTCTGCTGATTGATAATAGTTTTCGCAACTCTTTGTTTTCAAGCTGTAAATAAAACAAAAAAATAATAATCATTTAGGCAGTGATTGTGGATGACTATAAGCCACTACCAAACCTCTCCCATCACCAATCATAGTCTCAAATAAAAAAGTAGTGCATTAAGAGAAAATGCTTCATGTACGAATTCTTCATGAATGGATTTTTTTAAGCCACACTTTTTAGATTAACTGAACCTGTATTTATAAGTTGTATTTGACAGCCTGTCATGTTTTCAGAAATCTCCCCAAACTGATTCCAGTGTCAGCAAGGAAGTATATGTATGAACCCCAAAACACGAACGCAACTTTCATTATCATTTTATCATTTTTCATTATTAAGCTGTGAGCCAACTACAGTATTTCTTGCCCTCAAAAGGGTGTGCAATTTTCCAGCTAAGTTCAATGCATGTCTTTCAATCTCTCTCTGGTGTTCTAAAGGCCAAAATTGCCCTTCCCCATGTTGTAGCTCCTGGTCTAATACCTTTCGTGAAGGAATGAATAAGAATCTATTTGCAGAAATCTTCGTGTGGCAGCAGGAATTTGCTAGATAAAAGGAGCATGTGCAATTTGTTAAAAAAAGCATTGGAAGCAACATTTATAAACTAAAAAAGACTGGGTTCCACTTTTCAGCAGTGTTCATTTTTGGATGGAGCTCCAGTCACTAACCCATCCAATAAGTGGGGGATAGCTATATACAGTAGCAGGTCAACAGTAGCTTTAAGTAGAGTGTAAGTAAACCATTTTAGGTTAGGAGTCTGAAGAAGAGCTAAAGATTTCCTTTTGGTAAATGAAAGACACAAACCTCTTGTCTTTCTACTCCACACTCCACAGTTATTCAAGGTCTTACCTCTAATTGTGCTAGTTTTTCTTGTATTTCATAGTATTGGTCATTGTCTACATCAACCGCTTTCCTCATCACTTCTCCCATCTCACAGATTCTGTCTATGTGATTCTCAATTTCCTATGGAGAAATTTCAGAACAATTTATTCCAATAAAAATAACCCGTGAGAATAAAAAAACCATGATAATTTTCTACAAGTTACTGATTTTGTCAGCAAAAGAAACACTGTGGGCGACTGGTTGTCTTGACACTCTTAATGTAGATCCACATTAACATCTTCCTAAGAAAGTCTACAAAAGCAGACTAGAAAACCTAGATGGATATGCAATTGTTGGATGAGGAAATTTTTTCTATGACTTGGTTAGAATAGCAACTATTCCTTCAATATATGAGTGGAAATGCAGATAAGATGGAGGATAATGACCTCAGCAGCTATTTCCAATAGTCAATGTGATGTTGTGGTTTAACACTCTGACAATGATACCACACGATGTCACACCCTTGGCTCAAATTGTTGTTCAGCTATGAAGCTCACCAAGAGCCCAATGTAATGTTTTATTCTAGAAAGAAAAGGCACTGTGCCCTAGGGTCACTAGTGGGAATAAGAGGTTTCAGAGAAAAAAAACTATCCTGAAGGAAATACAAAAAAAGAGGCCAGATGAAACACCATAGGAACAGAGCACAACACTCAGGCAGCTCTCACAAGTGCCATCTTTACTACTGTTGTCAACTTCTTCTTCCTCTGACCAGATGAAAGATGATAGGAATAATGACTTACTGCAGACTGAGCCTGATGCACATTTAAAACTGGCTGGGCATCCACATCTTTTCTTTTCATCATTAGCTGAAGCATGTGCTTCCTATATTTGCTCATAATAAGTTCCAAAGCATCCTGGTGTTCTTCCAAGGACACCCACAGCTCTGAAGGGGAAAAAAAACACACCACCACAAGCATCCCAAAAATTAGAAAATTGGTACCTAAATATCTTATTAATAATAATAACAATAGACTACATAATGTAAGATATCCTTAACTCTTTAATCCTTTACTCTTTAAAAACCCTTTAAAAGCAAATGGAAACTACCAGAAGGGCACATTAAGGCTGAATAATTTCTCTAGTTTAACTTCATAATTAATTATCAAACAAAGGCTTAAAATGCTCACTCTTTTTGCATTGGGACTTATTTAATTGCTGGGAACTCTAGACCCTGCAATATAATTGAAAATTCAATAGTTCCACAAACATCATGTTGCAATAGAATGCCAATTTAAGGGGACCACCCAATAGTTAAATGATTCAAATATTATGGCCAGTGGCATAGCTAAGATCATACTGCCTGGTGAAAGCTCAGAATGTTGCCCTGGAAGTGATGCCACAACCAGAAATGACTTTTAATTAATTCAGTAAAAATTAATTAATACAGTACATTAATTAATACATGTTGTTAGCTTTAGGGCACTACTGATTAAAACAGTAGTTCAATTTTTCACTTTCCTGGCTCTTGTAAAACCATCTTTTCAGACAGCTCAGAACTATTAATTCTGGGTTTTCTCCTGCATCAATTAAAAACCTGGACAGGTTGTCCAGTGTCATTCTATGCATATTTACTTGGAAATAAGTCCCACTAATCTCAAAGGTTTCTTGTAAGCATTGATTATCACCTAAAAAAAATTTCATAGCTTTGAACCCAGATACCCGAAGGACTGGATATCTGAAGGCCTGGATATACAAGCCTGCCTGCACATGGCATTTGTCATCAGAGGCCCTGCTTTGTGAAACTGCCTACGAAAGAATGGCTGATGGAGATGCTTTTCAAAGGTGGCATTCTCAGGTTGAGAGAGTCACACTATCTTGAGGCCTAAGTGGCTTAGAGCACAATCCTAACCATGTCTACTCAGACGTAAGCCCCATTGTGTCTTACTCCAAAGAAAGTGTCTTTTGGATTGCAGCCTTAGTCACTACCAGCTTTAAAAACTTTGGTTAAGACAAATCTAACCATATAACATATCTGTCTGATAATACCATGGTTGTGTAAAATAAATCAATGCTTAAAAAAGGTCCAACTATCTTTAACCTTCATATTAAAGCAAAGTAACACAGGTTATTTCTAATAGATTTTATTTCCCAAGGCTTTACAGAGAAGCAATTTAAATACCTCCAAAATATCAACAGAAAAAAAGAGGCTCAACTTGTTTGTAATATTTGGCTTCTAGTCCTAAAAAGAACAAATATAAAAGACCTTTACAAAGGTTTCTGTCAGAAACCTATGTGTAAACCCAAATACACACAGTTTGAATTTGCATAATCAATAACATTTTTATGAGCAGAAAATAATGCTCTTACAGCCTTCCATTCAAAACAATCAGAGATAATGCTCCGGGGTGAAAAGTCTTCGATTAAACTGAATTATTAGCAGTAGGCTCACCTCTGTTTTCCTGTTGCAGATCTCTAATCTGAGTGTTCTCCTGGGAAAGCAGGATGTGAGGTTTGTATTTAGACATGTCCTTCAGCTCAGCTGCATCTTCTTGATACTTGTAAAGCAAAGAAAGCCCCGTATGAAACCAGAAAAGTATGATTAATTCTAGAATTCTTTTGCCACCCCAAGTTCCCAACCTGTTCAATTCACCTTGGGAGAGAGAACCGTGCCAGCCTCCTTCATGGCCACCACCCGTTTATGCAACATACTGGACTGGTCAATGAGAGACTCGGCGGCGTTGTCATGGTCTTTCAACCTCTCCAGGAGGGTCTTTGCATCAGTCAGGATCTTCTCTATAGTACAGGCCATTACCTGTAATGAACTGGATGACCAACAAGAACATAAGAAGAGCCCTACTGGATCAGGCCAAAGGCCCATTTAGTCCAGTTTCCTGTACCTCAGAGCCTCCCACCAGATGCTTCAGGCAGCACACAAAATGACAAGAGACCAACATCCTTCTGCCCTCCCCTGCATCTGGCACTCTGAGATAGCCTGCTTTTGAAATCAGGAGTCTGGTAGTTACATAGACTTTTTCTATCTAGAAATTTGTCCAGTCCATATTTAAAGGCATCCAGGCATGCTGACCACCTGTTTTTAAATGGTCATTTAACTTGGGCTTTTTATTGTTGAGTTTTATTGTTTTTATCTAGTTTTGATTGTATTTTCTCTGTGCTCTGTGTGTGTGTGTGTGTGTGTGTGTAAACCTCCTATGGATACAAAAATCAGTGTATACAGAAAACAATGGAAAAATAGATTTAAAGAACCACGTCTAGGTTTCTTCTGCCTAACTGAATAAGGTAGTGTTTCAGTATCTGTAGGACTTTATTCTGGGACTGAAAAATGGAATGATTGCATGACTACCTCTCTACAACAGTAGGAAAGCAGTGTTTTACACAGATTTGACTCAATACAAATGGGCACTGTAAACAGTTTTAAAAACAGCTTATATACTGACTTTTTAGCATCCAGGCATGCTATCTGCCTGTTTTTAAATGGTCTTTTAACTTGAGTTCTTACTTTTTTGGTATTTTATTGTTTGGTTTTATTGTTTTTATCTAGTCTTTTAATCTAGTTTAATTTAATTAATTGTATCTTAACTGTATTTGTGCTGTTTTTATTATTGTAATGCCATATTGGGTATCCTTTTTAGATAGAAAGTTGTGGTATGTATATATGAAAAGAAAGAAAGCATCGCCACATCCTGTGGCAAGGAGTTCCACAGGTTAATCACACACTGCGTAAAGCACTAATTTTCAACTTTTTTCATCTCACGGCACACTTAACAAGACACTGAAGTTGTCAAGGCACACCATCAATTGTTTTAACCATTGACAAGGCACTCCAGACTGTTCAAACCCCCAATTTTCCTATTAATGAATGTCAATCTCTAAATTCCCGCGGCACACCTGAGGACTATCCGTGGCACACCAGTGATATGGCACACTGGTTGAAAATCACTGGGGTAAAGAGGTATTTTCTTTAGCTTGTCTTTGCTCTTCCAACAGTCAGATGGAGGGGATGCCCCTGGTTCTGGTGTTTTGTGGCATGAAAGGGATGGGGTCAAGGCCCCCCCCAGGACATGTGGGGCTGGGCAGCACCACCACCCCAGCAGTCCTTCATGGTGGTGGGGAAGTCCTTTCCTTCTTGCAGGGGGGTGGAAGAGACTACCAGAGGGGCCACAGGAGGCCACACCTTGACAGGGGTGCCCCCTTCCCTGTGTGGGCTGCCAGTTCCCTGTCTGGGCAAGGGGGGCAGGTGGGCCACCAGAGGGCATGACCCAGGGGAGCAAGACCAGCAGCTTCCCTTGCCTGGCTGAGAGCCCTCTGGAGACCAGGGGAGGAGATGGGGGCACAACAGTAAGACCCCCTTCCCTCCCCCCCCACTCACTCCCCCTCCCACTGACCTACCTACCTTCCCCTTCACTGAAACAGGATCTTCAATTGGAAGTTGCAATACCCATGAGAAACTCCAGAGGGCCCGCGCCTCCAAATTCCAAACCACACCGCAACTTCCGGTGTCAACTTCTCGTTTATGCCTCTCTCTCCTCCTATTCTCTATGGTTCTCGGAAGAACTTCCGGTTGGCGGTTGCACATGCCAAAATGGTCCGTCCGCAGGAGAGGGATAGGGAGTTGCTACGCGAATAGAGTTCCGATAGAGGAGGCGGAACTCTATCTACCCGGAAACTTTAGTTCCGCGTTAGCTGGGAAGGACTCTGCTGCCACCTGCTGGCTGAAGGATGGAATGAAGCTCTGATACTGGTCACTAGTGTGAATCACTGGAGGCTGGTATTTCAGCCTTACTTAGGCTTAAGTTACTTACTTAAACTTAAAGTAAACTTAAGCCTAAATTTAAGTTTAAATTTAAGCTGACTTACTTAAGCCTTACTTAGGCTTAAGTTACTTAATTAGGCAACCTTACTGCAGCCTTATTGAGAGCACAATCCTAGTTACTTCCTTAGGTTTAAGTTTACTTAAGCATAAGTTTAAGTTTAAGCTTACTTAAGCCTTAGGCTTAAGTTACTTACTTTGGCAGCCTTACTGCAGCCTTACTGAGAGCACAATCCCAGTTACTTAGACTTAAGTTTATTTAAGCCTAAGTTTAATTTTAAGCTTACTTACGTAAGCCTTACTTAGGCTTAAGTTACTTACTTAGGCAGCCTTACTGCAGCCTTACTGAGAGCACAATCCCAGTTACTTAGACTTGTTTACTTAAGCCTAAGTTTAATTTTAAACTTACTTACTTAAGCCTTACTTAGGCTTAAGTTACTTACTTAGGCAGCCTTACTGCAGCCTTACTGAGAGCACAATCCCAGTTACTTAGACTTAAGTTTATTTAAGCCTAAGTTTAATTTTAAGCTTACTTACTTAAGCCTTACTTAGGCTTAAATTACTTACTTAGGCTGCCTTACTGCAGCCTTAATGAGAGCACAGTCCTAACTGTGTCTACTCAAAAGTAGCCCCATTGTCAATGTCATTGAAAATGAGAATACTGCATAACCATTTATGGAAGAAGACATACAGAGGTCTTTGAGGTGAAAACAGGAATGAGACAAGGATGCTCACTTTCACCATGTCTCTTCCTGCTAGTACTTGACTGGATCATGAAATTCTTCACCGCACAGGCATGAAACAGAATTCAATAGACACTCTGGATGCACCTTGATGATCTGATTTTGCAGATGACATAGCACTTCTGTCTCATGAGCACCAGCAGACGCAAGAGAAGACAAATAGTTTAGCAGTCATTGCTGGAAAAATCAGCATTAAACTCAACAGACAGAAGACCAAGGTCCTGAGCCAGTTTGACTGTAAGAGGAACCCCTGGAAGATGTAGACACTTTAAACTACTGTGGTGCCGCACAGAAAGAGCTTAATTCATTCCGGAGGCATGCTCTTTAAGTTAAACGCTCTTTAAGTGAAGCAGATGTTTCCTTAGGAAATAATGGAAACTCAGACGATTGGTTCCACAATCCCAAAAATATTCATATAAAAATATTAACCGGATGTAAAAATGATGACAAAACTCTGGAATTGAATTCAAAACATGCATTCAATGTGCATGATCCTATGAAGTCTACTTAGGCTGCAATCCTAAAGACACTTTCCTGGGAGTAAGCCCCATTTAACACAATGGGGCTTCCTTCTGGGTACACATGGTTAAGAGGCTGCAATCAAAGACACTTTCCTGGGAGTAAGCGCCATTTAACACATTGGGGCTTCTGAGTAGACATGGTTAGGAGACTGCAACCAAAGATACTTTCCGGGGAGGCTTACCTGGGCTGCTGCTGGAGGTTCAAGGTGGTCAGTGGGGGCACTTGGGGACAGTTAGGGGCAGCTGCCTCTGGCACCTCCAGGCAACTGCCCCCAGGTTGGGGGCAGTTAGAGGCAGCAGCCCTGGCTGGCAGCCCTTTTAAAGAGCCTCCATGCGGATCGTCAGGGCTGCATAGCACGCATGCTCATAGCGCGCTTGCTTGTTAAGTGAAGTGGAACTTGTTATGTGAAGCAAGATTTCTTGGGAAATTTTTGCTTGTTATGTGAAATGCTTGTTAAGCGAGGCGCTTGTTGTGAGAGGTACCACTGTGTTTGGGCAGTGTTGTTGACAAGAAAGGAGGTACAGACAATGATGTCAAAAACAGGATAGGCAAAACAAGAGCAGCCTTCCTAGAGCTGAAAAACATCTGGAGATCAAAAGAACTGGCAGTACAAACAAAAGTGAGGATTTTTAACAGCAACATCAAGTCCGTTTTCAAGTCCATGGTGCTGAGACTTGGAGAACAAATGGAGTAACCATCAAGAAGACCCAAGTGTTTGTCAATATGTGCTTGATAATCCTCCAGATACTGTATACTTGCTCAAAACTATTAGCAACATAAACCTGTGGCAGTGAACTAACCAGATGTCTCTAGAGGCTGAAATTTGGTTACGTCTGGAGGTGGATAGGACACACACTTCGCATGTCATCAGAAACCATCACAAGGCATGCCCTATCCTGGAAACCCCAGGGCAGGAGATAAAAGTAACTGCCAAGAAACACATGGCACCAGAGTATAGAAGCTAACACAAGAGTAATGGGATTGAACCAGCTGAAGATGAAGGCACAGGACAGAGATGGATAGAAGGCACTTGTAGGTGCCATATGTCCCAGCTAAGGGGTTACAAGAGAGATCTGCTTTGTTTACTGTTTCATGGCTACTTTATTGTACAGTCCAGTATTGAGTTGCATTGTTTTATTTTGGGGGTTTTGTTGATTGTTTTAATCCTGTTGTATGTTATCTTTGACAAAGCAAATAGCACAAAATAAAATACACACTGTGCCTGAATCTTATCTATGTATTATCAACAAATAGGCACATTGGGGCCCAACACTCTGATGATTTCTGCTTGAGATAGCTGGATTGAGGATTTGCCAGTTAGACAACAAAATTTAGCTCGATGGATCATTGGTTTGACTCAGCAGAGAAGCCCTTTTCCTTATAACAAAACTGTGAACCATAAACATAAGTCAAATGGAACCATTTTGGAATAAGTGAATTTGAACCACAGTCCAGCAGTTTGATTCAACGTATGTTTACTTGAAGTGAGTCCCACTGATGATAATGGCGTATACTCTAAGTACAGAGGATTGCAGCCTGTCCCACTGAAATCCATGCTTTAAGTTAAAATGATTATGAGCGCTTCTTCCTGCAAACATTGGCTGAAATCAATGTATACTTCTCATCTGCTGGGAGCCTTATCCCTCCTCGACCTATGTTTATATTAGTGTGGCCTATTCATGTTTCAAACTCTCAAGGAGGGAGTTTGATGATGTAAGGAATGTTGCATTTAAACCATTATTATGCCAAGAAGCTAGAATGTTGGCAAATTAAAAATGTCTATAAACAAAGCTTTATAAAGTCATTCCAGGGTGCAGGACTCTCATGTCAAGTAGCATTTAAGGAAACAGTGTGGCAAGGATCCCACAAAAGATAGCCCTGAAATCCCTTCATTTTGCTGCCTGTTAGAGATTGTGTACAAATAGTTCACGTTTTGTGAATGACTTTTGAGGATGAAAATACGCATTTTCTAAACACCCAGACATTTCTCAGAAAACAATCTGCAGATCATTTTGCCCTGTAAAAGAGTCACAAAAATTTAATTACAGATATTGTCACCCTGCAGATTTGAACAGGAACATATCCAATTAACTTTCAACACAATTTATTTCAGAAATGTCTTGGCATATTAAATAGAATCTATTCAATAGCATGGCATGATTTTGCATTGGAGGGTTACAAAAGGCAGGTGCTCAAGACAGATTGTGAGGTTTAAAAGCCCTATCCTACCCCCTGCAAGGCTGATGGATTCAGTAGTGCCAAAATGCCTGCCGCTGCCTCCAGTAGTACCTCTTAGAGGAAGAGAAGAACCCTTCTCCCTTCCCTATAGAGAAAGCTTCACGTTCTGCAATGGGGCTTCTCAAGTCCGCACCAGCTATTTTGCAGGCACAAATTTCAGAATCTCTGGTTGGTGTTTGTAGCCCGACACAGTTGATAGGATATGGTGGAGCAGGGCTGTAGAAAGAACAGGGGACTGCTGCTGCACTGTGATGCTCCCACCACTCTTCTCTAAACCCAGAAGGATATCACAACATCATGATGAGATGCCATAAAATCACCATCATAGGCAAAGCAACACCTAGATCAATGGTCTTTAGCCATTTTGGCCTGGGACCCCCTTTCAACCTTTGGAATCTGCCCAGGACCCCCTGTCAAACTTGATACCCCTTATCCAGGATACAGTGCTTTGAAAAAATAGGACATGTCCAGGAAAAAAAAAAACAGGACAAATGGTCAATTTTAAAAAGAACAAGTTAAAAGACCATTTAAAAACAGGAGGACAGCTTGCCTGGATGCCTGTTCAAAGGACTGGACAAAATTCTAGAGGAAAAGTCCGTAACTACAGACTCCTGATTTCAAACGCAGGCGGATGTAGGGGAGTGCAGATTGCACTGAATGGATCTTGTGGCATGACACATTTATTGCACATCCATATAAATAAAAGGCAAATTCTGTCTGTCATTCTGTCTGTCCTATAACCCTCTAGCTCCACCCACGCCTGCTCTACATAGACATATTGTACCTTTTTGGAATCCAAATGATCCCTGGATTGACCACCAGACACAACCCAAACTCACACTCCACATATACAAACACAACCCCACATTCCACAAACACATAACACATACACAACCTAACCCACAGTTTTACACACACACAATGTAGCCCAACCCCCACACACAACCCAACACCACACACACACAACACAACTTCACACGCGCAACGCCACACACACAACGCAATTCCCCCACACATGCTAACCTACTCTTTTATACACACACATGATGTAGCCCAACCGATCCCCACAACCGATCTCCAGACTCCACAACAGTGCACTCCATACACACAAAACACAACTCCACACAGAAACACTAGCCCACTCTTTCACACACACACAATGTAGGCCAACCCCCACACACAAACGAACCCCACACTTCACAAACACAATCCCACATTCCACAAACACATAACACATACATAACCTAACCCACACTTTCACACACAATGCCTAACCCCCACATACAACCCAACTCCACACACACAACACAACTCCACATACACAACACCACATTCCACACACAACACAAGTCCACACACACACTAACCCACTCTTTCACACACACACACAAAATGTAGGCCACACCCACTACAAAACCCAACTCCACACGCACACAACCCCACACTTCCCCCATACACACAACACAACTCCACACATGCACACACAGAGACGCGAATCCACTCTTTCACACACAAACACAAATGTAGCCCAACCCTCACACACAATCGTGCCCAGGGTGACCAGATTATTCCTGAACCCCAGGGCAAAAATTCCCGAACCCCAGGCAAAAATTCCTACCAGCTTAAAAAAAATTGCCAAAAGTGTATTTTTTGTTTTTGTTTTTTGGAGATATCTCAAAACTGATTTTTGCATTGGATTCTGCTCTTCAATACGAATCCAACGACATATGGCATGATGGGGTACTGTGCACTATCGCGAAGTTTCAAAATGTAGGACAATGAAGCCAAAATGTAGGACACCCAGACAGGAGGCTAAAAATCCGGACAAATCTGGGTTTTTCTGGTCATATGGTCACCATGATCGTGCCCCATACTCACAACTACACACAAACACAATGTATCTCAACCCCCCCACACAACCCAACCCCACACTCCACAAATACACACAAAAGCCAACTCTATATACACACACAACCTAAGCCCAACCCCCACATTTTATTTTAAAAGTTTTTTTAATGTTAACCATTGAAAAAATTTATTTCAATTTTTTTAAAATTTATATTGACTGTGAAGTTACTCTATTTAGACATAACATCCAGCATTGGGATTTGTGGCTGGATGAGGATGGAACAGTTAAAAATTCAAATTTGAAAATAACTGACAAAACCTACAAGGAGGTTTTCAAGTTTCATGGACTGAATTGAGGAATTCAAAGTTATTTCTTCAAAATTGCTGTTTTCTAAGCTGGACCAGAAGACTGTTTAGTTTTGGACTGAAGGACCAAAAAACTTTCTGCAGGAGCTGGCTTAAAAGTCTAGTTTTTTGTGGCTTTTAAGCTAGTTTATTTATAAAATTTATTTATAAAAATATTTATATGTGGGATGGTAATGAGCTAAATATTTTTTTTAGCAAAGATTTATTTTTTATTTAAAAAATTTATATATATTTATATTTATAAAATTCTCACAGCAATTTATCTTCTTCAATCTTTTAATATTTGGAAACCATGGCCTTCCTTCCTTCCTTCCTTCCTTCTAGGCTAAATCTACTGTACTCTCAATCTTTTCTCTGGTCACACACTGCCTGATAGTTACTACTACACAATTTACACCTACTTTAGTACATGTTTATTTTATATTTCAGTTGTAGGAAATAAACTCTGTAAAGTCAGTCATAATTAACAATTTCATTTCTATTCACTTATTCTACAGAATCAATTTTGAAGTACTGTACTCTTAATACTAGGGAAGTACTGTACTCTTAATACTCTTAATACCCATTATGGATACACCTCTGCAAATCTCTCGTGATCTCTTCAGAACATCATTCAAAAGCAAAAAAAAAAAAAATGTTAACACACATACTAGCCACAGTGTGCATTTTCCTTCTTTTTACTGACCTAAAGCTCAGAAATTTACCTTCTGAGGTCTCCCATTAAAAAAAAAATCCAGAATACTCTGGATCAAATTAGTTATTGCCCTAAGTTAATAAGATTACACCTGGCTCACTATTGTAAATATCTGGACTGATGCATTTGCCTGGCACATGGACACATGTCCTTGACCTGACAGGCCCTCGTTATCTATTTAAATACCACCTTTAACAGTGCTTAATGAATTCCAGGCTGAGATTTGTCAATATGCCATCTTATCTAATATTCTTGTTTGTTCCTTTTCACAGTAAACACTCTCTATTCAAGGGTTGGGAGGCATGTTTTTTAACAAAAACCAGACATTCTGTTTTGCTGACTGTCTTCTTTGTTACTGATTTGCTAAGAGAAGGTACTGTTACTGATAATGTCCTTGATGCTTTCATATGACCTTGTTAAATGGTACTTTAAAGTTTTTTTTTCCTAACTGGAACTTAGTGGCATTTAAAAATACTGTTCTATGATTGGAAACCTTCATTCATATCTTGTTCCTACTGTAATCTATAAGCTTTCCAAACTGTCTGTCTAAAGATTTTATTAAATTTGACAACACTCCTTTATGATATTTAGAATTGCAGTTGACAAATGAAATACTGTACTGTATCAGGAAAATGTTATTTAAAGTATTTGTGGATGCCTTGGAAAAAGGCATATGGGTTTCCTTCTACAAGTGAGAAATACAGTAACTGCATGTATTGCACCATCTTGGAAGGATGAATCTTTATTTTTTCAGTCTTCAGAGAGAGTTCTTAGTCTACATTTTCTCTGGGTCTACATTTCCTTTAGTATTTTTGAAGAAAAAAAGTAGTATTTTACAAAAAAACAGAATAAACCCTGGAGTTTGACTTATGTGGACTCATTCTGTAATCCAAGTCGTCCTTTTCACAGAATAGTAGGAGCTGTTCAGGAGGCAACAGAGGCCCCCTGTACAGAATAGCTGTAAAAGAGGCAAATTAAGGTTAAGTATTTTTCACATGGTCCTGTCTTTCTCATTCTTTTGGCTTCTTATCATGCTCACTTTGTATAAACTGAAGGGAATGTATAAAGTTGACTTCTCCAAGTTTTCTGTGTTTAACTCCAGTTCGATTAAACACTTATGGATGTGTACAAAGTGAAAAATGAGGTTATGAGAGGTTAATGCTTTAATGCTTTTAATAACTCTTTTAGCCACATGGCTGCATTTTGTCAAATGAAGCGCAGAGCTGTCCCAGCAGGAAAAGTACAGATAGGAACAACCTAACTGATACTTGCCCCCAAAGGGCAAAACTGCTATGTGTTGGGCAAAAATATGTGGGATGGTAATGAGCTAAATATTTTTTTTAGCAAAGATTTAGCCTCCACATGATTTAAACCAGGATGGATTACTGATGATGTTGGCCAGAGAATCTGTACAGCAGTCCCCCGAAGGCCACCACTGCGTAGCACAGATGCTTTCATGGAGAATGGCTGTCCCAATCTCGCTTCTTCACATAATACTCACTTAAAATCTTTCCTCCACTGTAATACTAGCATGAGTTGATTCAGTTCAGTTTACACTGAATTGAGAAAATCTTTCTGGTGACTATGGATCAACCATTAGCTAAGCATTTTCAAAACCTATTGATAGTCTGATTCAATGCCAGTGCTTCTCAACATTTGTCCTCTGTTGTACCACTTCATATGCTCCACCTATTTGAAGTAAAACAAACAAACAAAAAATGGTGATATATCGTTGCCAGTTGCTTCTGGGTTGGAAGACCAGATGTGATGTGACACCAATAAGGGCTTCAAAAGGTGTATAGAAGGGCTTTTTGAGTGTGGGAAAACCTGCTTTAGAGGTTTCAACCACTGTTTGTTTCATCATGTTCCTGTTTGTGCTGCTTGGGGCAGGTTCCAGGGGTCCCATGTGTACCACCAAACACTATCTTAAGCACCTCTGTCCATATATATACCACTGGTTGAGAAACACGCTCCCATGCTGTATTGTAAATTAAGACACAGGTGGACTCACCACATCCTGATAATTCAAAAAGGCATGATATGACCTATCCCAGCTACATCAGTTTTTGGAGTACCTCTATTTGACATTCAAACATAAAAGATTCAGCATCTGGTGTACTTGTCACACAGTCTCAATTGAGGCTGCAATCCTAAAGACACTTGCCTGGGAGTAAGAACCATTGAACACAATGGGGCTTACTTTTGAGTAGACATTGTTAGGATTGTGCTCTTAATGAAAATACAAACCTTTATTGATGGCCAACATTTCCTCCTTGAAACCTATCCATAAACGAACTTGAGACATATGTGAGAAGTTCATTGAAATTCATCAAGTGGATTTGGACTATGCATCTTGTTTGCCAACTTGGCTTGGCTGCGACCTGTCCCTTTCCATCCTCCTGTGATAGCTTCAGAAGGTCTTCCCTGTTCCCTTTGCCTGCTTTTCCTGCAGCGGTGGCTGAAAAAAGCAGGTTGCAACTTCATGTTTAGACAATGCAGGTCATGTTTAAACATTGTATCATTATAGATAGATCTGCACAGCTACCTGTGGTTATGGCATTTCCCTTGGAGATTAATCAAAGCTTGAACCTGAACATCTTGTCACGGCACTTTATAATGCTTAGGTCTAGACTCTATCAGATACAAAGGGGGACAGAGGGAATAGAAGAGGGAATTTTGGTGCTGCTTTTAAAAAACCCTTCCATGTTGAGCCACACCTGCCAAAATACCCTCTTCTATGCAATCATTAAAGAAATAGGCAATCCACCCCCCTTTGTATGTGGTAACATTAATAATGTTAATTTACCTCTTTTCACCAGAGTAGCCCCTACCCAGCAACAATGTTCTTGTAGAACTTTTGCCACACTTCCATTTCCTGCCTCCTCCAAGAGACTTGGAGCAATGGTTCACTAACAAAATAACAACTTTTTCATTCTTTGTGATCCTAGAGGAATTTAGTTTGGGATACCATCCAGAAACTCTTAAATGAGTAAAAATGTCCTTAGTGGCCAATTGCAACTGAATTGTGCAATTTAATGCAAGTTAGGATGAAAGCAGCTGCCTGTTGCTTCAACACAGTGGTTACCAATAAGTTACTGAGTACTACTCAGGAAGCTTGTCAATATCATTCCATCTGCTCTTATGGTCAGTATGAGGTCTTAACATTTAACTGTATCCATCTTATACACCACATCTGGGAAAAAGATTTGTTTGGGGGGGGGAAAATGAATCAGGAAGCCCATGTGATAGTCCAAAAGTGGATATCTGAACAGTAATGCCAAGAAAAGAAAAGTTTTTTATATATATAAACTGACTCATTGACTCACTGACTCAATGCCCAGCCAAAACCACTAGGCCTAGAATCATGAAATTTAGGGAGGGTGCTCCTTCCATTATGGAGGCACACACCAAGAACCAGTTTTTGGAAATTCCAACCGGAAGAGGGTGAAAAGGAGCGCAATGTGTTTTCCTCCCTATACTTTACATTGAAGAATCCCTGATTGAGGGACGCTCTGCCTAACCCCCAGACCAAGAAGCCTGAAATTTGGGGAGGGTGTTCTTCTGTGATGTCAACACCCACCAAGAACTGATGTTGAGAATTTAACCCTTAAGGGGCTGAAAAGGGGTGCAACATTTTTTTCCTATATTTAACATTGAAGATTGATTGATCAACATTCAGCTGATGCACTGGGAGGTTGATGGTGTGCGTGGGGGGATGGTGCACTTGGGGGTGATGTTTGGGGCCAGAAAAAAAGAACAAATGCACATTTAAATGTGAATAAATTTAAATAAATGAATATATTCATTTGGGCATCTGTTGTTTACAGAGGAAAGGTGGGATATAAATCTTTTAAACAAATAAATAAATAATAGACATCTTGTATGAATGAATGAGCTGCCTTCTGGAGCATTTGTTGAGTGTCACTTTCACTGGATTGGGAGTTGGGACCATTTTGGTGGTCTTGCATTCCTCTGTCCCTGACTTGAACACAAGCCAAGGCACCTTTGCTTACTCATGAATAAACACAAGTTAGTTTGACTTTCCACAGGGCTGAATGCAACTACTAGGGACATCCTGCTGGGTTGATTTGTGGGGGCTGCATTCATTGGATCAGGACCATTCTGGGGATGTTGGATTCATCTCAGTCCAGGCTTCCCATAAAGCTGGCATTGGCCGGACACATTCAGTTTCTGCTTATTGGTCCAGACCGTCCGGAAGAGGTGGGGGGGGGGTCTGGAGGGGGGAAAGCTGCTTGGGGGTTCTTAGGAGCAACTGTGGCATGGCACAGCCAAGTTTTGGCCGGCCATGGCAGCCATTCTCAGTAGTATTATAGTGCACATGCGGGTGCAGCACAGAGGCTGCAGAGGGCACATGTATGTATTGCTTCCACTACAGAAGCAACGCTTCCTACTGTGTGAGCTGGCGTGGGTGGAGTATCCCCTCCGGAGACATTGCTGTGGCTGTACACACCTCTGCTCTCACCGGAGACTAGGTTCCAGGACCAGGAGAGTGGAGGCGTGTGCAGCTGTGGCAAGGTCTCCTGAGGGGATGTCTGCCTACGCTGGCTCACACAGTAGGAAGCATTGCTTAGAATCATAGAATCATAGAATCATAGAGTTGGAAGGGACCTAGTAGGTCATTAGTCCAACCCCCTGCCTGCAGCAGGAATTCCCCCTAGAGCATCTCCAACAGGTGCTCATCGAGCTTCTGCTTGAAGATCCCCAGTGAGGGAGAGTCCACCACCTCCCTTGGCAATCTCTTCCACTGCCGAACCGCCCTCACCGTCAGGAATTTTTTCCGGATTTCCAGCCGGAATCTCCTTTCTTGCAGTTTGTACCCATTGGTTCTAGTTCTAGTTCTGCTTTTAGAAGCAGCTATGAACAAATTGGCCCCTTCCTCCATATGACAGCCCTTCAGGTATCTGAAGAGGGCAATCATGTCTCCTCTCAGCCTCCTTTTCTCCAGGCTGAACATCCCAAGTTCCCCCAACCTTTCCTCGTAGGGCTTCCCTTCCATCCCACTGATCATTCTTGTTACTCTCCTCTGGACTTGCTCCAGTTTGGCTGCATCTTTCTTAAAGTGAGGTGCCCAGAACTGAACACAGTACTCAAGGTGAGGTCTCACCAATGCAGAATAAAGAGGAACTATAACTTCTCGTGACTTGGAAGCTACAGTCCTCTTAATGCAACCTAAAATGGCATTTGCCTTCTTTGCAGACACATCACGCTGCTGACTCATGTTCAGCTTGTGATCCATGGCGACTCCAAGATCCCGCTCACATGTTGTGCTGCCAAGCCAAGTATCCCCCATTTTATACCTATGTTTTTGGTTTTTATTGCCCAAGTGCAGAACTTTGCACTTCTCCCTGTTGAAATTCATTCTGTTCGTTACAGCCCAGGATTCCAGTTTATCCAGATCCTCCTGGAGGTTTCTCCTGTCTTCTGATGTGTTTGCTACTCCTCCCAGTTTGGTGTCATCTGCAAATTTGATCAGTCTCCCCCGTATCCCTTCCTCCAAGTCATTGATGAAAATGTTAAAGAGAACCGGTCCCAAGACAGAGCCTTGGGGTACCCCACTAGAAACTGACCTCCAGGTTGACACAGAACCATTTACTAAAACCCTTTGAGTGCGGCCATCGAGCCAGTTGCAGATCCACCAAACAATTGCCCTGTCTAGCCCATATTTTTCCAACTTCCTAATTAAAATGTCATGTGGGACTTTGTCAAATGCTTTGCTTCCGTAATGGAAGCAAGGTGCACACATGCCTTCTACAACCTCTGCGCATGCATGCATGCTATAATACTACTGAGAATGGCTGCCACAGCTGGCCAAAACTCAGCTGTGCCGTGCTGTGCTGTGCTGTGCCGTGCCATGGCTGCCCCTAAGAGCCCCCAAGCACCCTCCACACCAAGCACCACACCACCTCCCCAGCCCAGGTAAGCCCTCTTGACTCTTCCTATCCATGTCTACTAAGAAGTAAGCCCATTAATTCAATGGAGCTTACTCCTGAGTAACCAGGGTGACCAGAAGCTGGAACCAAAAGGGGGAAAGGGTCCTCACAAAATTTTTTAAATGACTGGATTTTCAGTGGAAAATCTGGAATTTTTGGGGACCCTCTCCTACTTTTTGTGTTTTAGCTTTTGGTCACCCTGACTCAGTCTGCCCTTTCCAACGGACAGGGGCTACAATCCAGAGTAAATACAGGAGCATGTAAGAGACATTACGTGCACCTGTAGTTACTGCACCACGTAGTGAAAACCTATGGGAAATTCATATTGCAATCCAGAGTAACTTGTTCTTATTCCGGAGCAAGGACTCCCCATAGTTACTCTGGATTGTGCCCTTTGGCACATTTTCCTCCATTCGAGTAAAAATGTGATGTTCCTCAGTTTCACTTTCTCTAGGGCTCCATGCCTTTTTTTGTTTTTTGGCCATAACTTTTGATAGGCAGTAGATATTTCAATATATCCAATGGTATATGACTATCCACTGAAATATCCAATGGTATATAACTTGATGGGGATTTTATTCAAAAGAATTTTAGTGATTGTAATGATTTTAGTGACTTGAGGGTGGTACCCAGTGCCCAGGGTCCTCCCAGCCCCCCTAGGGCTGCCACTGCCTAAGTATATCTTTTCACACAGATAGTTGGCTTTAGCTTTAGCTATTTCAACCCCATAATTGGCTTTAGCTTTAGCTATTTCAACCCCATAATTGGCTTTAGCTTTAGCTATTTCAACCCCATTTTCAATTTAAAAACAATCACACCAGCTAAAGTAATTGCTGGGTTAGGACTAAAATTTTTAATTCTTTCTAGGTGAAATGAACAGCCCAATCCTGTCCTTTTCCTCATCATAGCAATGGGAAAACACATGCTATGGTCATGGCAGGCGATCAGGATGTAAGGAAGGGGAAAGGGAAAAGGTCCAAGCCAATTATGCCTATTTGTAGTGATATGGAATGTAGAGAGCACCAGATGAGTTGCTCTTTATTTGTTTCTTATTGTGGCTGATACTCAGGTGGACTGGCCCGTGTGGCTTCTGAACTGGCTTCTCCCTTTCCTTTTATCTCTGCCAGAGAAGTGAACAAAACAGATAATTTGGGTGCCCTCATTTGTGCCTGATGGTATTTCTCTTTATTCCAGATTTCTTAGCACCAATATTTCATTCACTTCCTCGGATTTCATTTGAAGCCCAAAGGCTCAAAAGGGTAAAGTCCTTTTATTGACCTGCTTACAGTTTAAACAAAAACTGGCTATCGCTGGTCCTGGAAATACAGTTGCACAATAGCCAAATATTCCAGTTGTGAACCAATGCTGCTTACGTGGTAAAGTGCCTGTTTTCTTGCAGCCAGGATTTTCAAGTGCAGGAGAATGGTTGAGTTAGCATACTTTTGTGTATGGTTACACAAATGGTACATTGGCAGCCATTTTGTTGGAGTTCCCCATGGCAAAGAGTTTTTTTCCTGTCACCAATTTGCTTAGTAGGCTTATGGCTACTGCCGAGTGCTAATATTTTATTTCATTGAATAATTGTATACACCCTGGCCTGTCTAAGAAAGCGTTGCCTGCTCTTCCTCACTCTTTCAGATTTGTATGTGATAAATGCCAACGCATGCCCACAGCAGCTTTCAAAGCTTGACTTCCTTCTTCCTGCTGTCCTCACAACAATCCTGTGTGAGTGACTGGCCCAAGGTCACCCAGGAAGCTTCATGGCCATGGAAGGATTTGAATTTGGATTTTCCTGTCTCATTCCAACTCCCTAACCTCATAGAAATTATAGAGTTGGAAATCAACTCTATAGAAATTATAGAGTTGGAAATTATAGAGTTGGAAGGGACCTAGTAGGTCATCCAGTCCAATCCCCTGCCTGTAGCAGGAAATCCTCCTAGAGCATCTCTGACAAGTGCTCATCGAGCCTCTGCTTGAAGATCCCCAGTGAGGGAGAGTCCACCACCTCCCTTGGCAATCTGTTCCACTGCCGAACCGCCCTTACCATCAGGAATTTTTTCCGGATATCCAACCGGAATCTCCTCTCTTGCAGTTTGTACCCATTGGTTCTAGTTCTGCCTTCAGAGGCAGCTAAGAACAAAAGAGCCCCTTCCTCACCTACCACCTTCTCAAGCAGACTTACATCTCCTTTAAAGTTTAGAACGGGGTTGCCATATGTCCTGGAAAACTGGAACTGTCCTGGTTATCAGGGATAAGGGAGAAAGGGAGAAATGGTTAAACCACTCCTTTTCCCATATTGTCATTCTAACAAGTTTGGTCCTCCCTTCCTCCCTAAGATACCCTTCAGGTATCTGAAGAAGGCCATCATGTCTCCTTTCAGCCTTCTCTTCTCCAGGCTGAACATCCCAAGTTCCCCCAACCTTTCCTTGTAGGGCATCATTTCCATTCCACTGATCATTCTTGTCGCTCTCCTTTGGACTTGCTCCAGTTTGGCTGCATCTTTCTTCAAGTGAGGTGCCCAGAACTGAACACAGTATTCAAGGTGAGGTCTCACCAATGCAGAATAAAGAGGAACTAGAACTTCTCGCAACTTGGAAGCTCCTTCCTCCTGCTGTCCTCACTACAATCCTGGGAGATTAAAAGTGAGTGACTGGCCCAAGGTCACCCAGGGCCAACTCTTCTGGCCCTCACTATATATCACCCAATAGACCCACGTTACCAAGTGAACCCTTACCCAAAATGTTAGATGACCATTGTAGTACTTCTGAACTATAGTTGCCATAATTCTCTTCCACAAAACCAGAACAGGACCGCATCTCAAACTTGCCAGTATGTGGCTGCAATCCCTGATAACTGGGACAGTTCCAGTTTTCCAAGACATATGGCAACCCCGTTCTAAACTTTAAAGGAGATGTAAGTCTGCTTGAGAAGGTGGTAGGTGAATTAGTGTTCCTTTGCTTGCTTCATATTCTCTGATAATTGTACCTGTATTTATTATTAAGGTCACATGTTGTTTCAGGAGTGAAGTGACACAAGACTGAAAGAATATGGCCCATTTCTCATGTTAATTAGCAAGTTTGATAAACAAGACATAACTTGATATGGAAACACATTGTTTATGAGGCTAATATTATTTTTACTGTTCAGACTCAGTTCTTCAAGATGAATTCCTGCTGGAAAGCAAAAAAAAAAAAATTTGATAAATGGATGAACTGAACATCCAGCAAGTTAGCCTGCTGGCAACTCCACTCTGCTTCTGATAAAATACTAATTGAGTATACCATAATGACTACATACAGCGCTTAATTCTGGTTAGTGGGACACCAGTCTTATGAAAAGCAGGTGAGGAACTGGAGGATTGTCCATATGCTGCAGAACAGCGAAAATTGATTATGTGAAAACCTCAGAGCTTCAGGCTCATCAGAACTCCAACTATTTGTGATCAAATTTGTGATATGTGATTGAGTAGTATACCAAGCTTTATCTGCCACCACTTATTTTAAAGGAAGCCAGACACCTATCCACAAATAGACAAATTAAACATTTAGGGATAAGCTTGGATTTAGCACAGGTCACTAACCCTACAATCCAGAGTAACTACATGAGCACGTAAGAGACATTACATGCCCCCGTAGTTACTGCACCACCTAGTAAAAACCTAGGGGAAATTCATATTGCAATCCAGAGCAAATTGCTCTTACACCGGAGCAAGGACTCCCCATAATTTCTCTGGATTTCGCCCTAAATGTAACAAATTTCTAACATTCAGTGGTAGCTTTATTTAAGAGGAACTTGAAATAAGAGCATTTTGTGTGTTAAGAGCCAAATTTTCTCAGAAATTTTAACTTGGTTTAAGGGCACTGTCTTGAAAGAAGTTTGAGGAAGTTTGGAACAGGCTTCCATGGCCAGGGATCTCACAGGGGAGACTGGGGGGTAGCTTGAGCTACAGTGAGGCCCTGGGCAAAGTCTGGAACAGACTTCCATGGCCAGGGATCTCACAGGGGAGACTGGGGGGTAGCTTGAGCTACAGTGAGGCCCTGGGCAAAGTTTGGAACAGACTTCCGTGGCCAGGGAACTCACCGGGCAGGACAGGGATCTGGGTGGAGCAGCCTGAGCCAGGTGTATGTGTGGGATCTATGTGTGGCAGCATGAAAGGTGTGCCTTATCAGTGTGACTATGTTGCTCTCCATCAGAAGCTTGGGAAGGTTAAAACTGCATGAAAAGACGAAGATTTCATTGAACCAAAGGATAGCAGGGACTCCGTTAGTGATAGTGAAATCACACTCCTCTCTTTTGTCTCCTTCACACCATCCGAAAAAGCTTTTCAATGGTACAGTGCAGTTCAGTGCTGTACAGTATTTTCTTTATTACAGTGTTTTGTATTACTGTATTAATATGTTCTGTTTAATATTACAGTGTTTTGTAATCATTTTTATATACAATTAATATTTTTATATAAATATTTTTGGGTTGTGGAACCAATTGTTTTTGTTTCCATTTTGTTTCCAATTTGTTTTTGTTTCCATTATTTTCTATGGGAAAATTCATTTTGTATAAAAGCATTTTGAATTAAAATCATGCTCCCGGAACAAATTATGCTCATTAATCAAGGCACCACTGTACTTTGGTTATACGTGGCTCAGGCTACAATCCAGAGTAACTACAGGACCTTTTACACCAAAGTAGTTATGGTGCCACCTATGGGAAATGCATAGAGCAATCCAGAGGAAGTGCCTCTTACGTAGTTACTCTGGATTGTAGGGTTAGTAATTGGCTTGAGCACAGAAAAAATATTAGTGGCATTTGGTGTTCCAAAAGCTGAAGTGATTGGGCCACCTGTACCACAGCTCCATCATGTCAGTCCAGGCCTGGCTCCAAGTTGGAGGGAGTCTTTGGCAAGATATCATTTCATGGGCCTTATGCCACTTGAGCATGCTCCCTCTTTGTGGAACAATGTAGGGAAAAATATGACTATTATTGCCACTACTGAACAACCACCAGGGTGACTAGCCCTACAATCCAGAGTAACTACGGGAGCACGTAAGAGACATTACGTGTACCCGTAGTTACTGCACTACCTAGTGAAAACCTATGGGAAATTCATATTGCAATCCAGAGCAAATTGTTCTTACACCGGAGCAAGGACTCCACATAGTTACTCTGGATTGCGGCCTAGATGTCATAACTGCAAAAGAGGATAAGGCCCTCCCAAATGTAGGACACGACAAAATAAAAACTAAAAACACTCATACATATTGTTTTAATGTGGTAGATTTAAATACTATATTACTTATTATTAAATTTAAAACCATTACATCAATATATTATAATATATTACAAATATTAATATATCAGTACAAGAAGGCTACATGAGGCCTGCTCATAAGAAAAAGGAGGACAATGAAGATTTTTTTCTGGTTAGGCTAAAAAAAAGAACATGTCCTGGGAAAAGAAGACATATGGTCATCTTCTCTACCACCAGTGAAAAACAAATCTGCCCCCAAGGTAAGGTAAGGAAGCCCACACACCTAGCAGCCATTAATTTCTAGCAGACTTCCTTAGGGCAGACTTCAGTGGTAGCCCCAGGTATGTTTAGCCCCTGGCAGTTAAGGGAAGCATTTGTGGTGCTCCTGTAACATTGTTACCAGAAAGTCTGGTCTAGAGGGTTAAGCTGCTGTAAATTGCCTGAAGGTAAGATCTGAAGGTCACAGTCTCAACAACTGATAGATGTTGGTACTGGACTGTGGGAGTGTGTGTAAAAGAAAGAAATGCAGTTGCAGTGGAGTCTGTCCAAAGGCATAACAGAGAGCAAGTGAATGTGAGACTGGACATAAAAGGAAACATCTAAGAATGTAGGAGTTCTTGAAATAGAGAACCTTTCTTTGAATTGTAAAAGCCTTAGTAAGCCTGGGTTAGTAAGCCTGCCTATGTAAACTGCGTTGAGAATAAAGTCAAAAGAGAAATCTGATGACCTGAAAGGTGGTATATACCGTTTCCCGGCTTACTACACGCACCGGACCATGAGATGCACCAAAGTTTAGAAGAGCAAAACAAGAAAAACAATTCTGAACCAAATGGTGTACTAATATATTTAATAAAATACAGCAGAAAAATATTTCAACCATGTAAAGTCAACAGTGGTGTTAAGAACCATTATCACTGTCATTAACAAATGAGGAAAGACTTTAAGCTTCAAGCACTCTTCTAATTTTCTGGAAACCCCTAAAACTCATCATCTGTAGTGTCAGCGATTTGTGACTTTTGCACAAATCTCATTGCAGATGAACAGACACCAACATTTTGCACAAATCTCATTGCAAATGGTCCAGGAAGGCAGGTAAGTTGGGGGGGGGGTTTCTTTTGGGGGGTAGGTAGGGAAAGGTGAGGGGATCTAGATAGATAGGGAAGAGTGAGGGAGGCACAGGCATGGAGCAGCAGGGACCAGCTCTTGTGCATGTCTAATTTGGGGCAAGTCTCCAAGCCAGGGAAGGCTGCTTAGGATTGCAACTGTGCCAGGGTCACCAGATGCCAAACCGAAAATTCCTGAACCCCAACGCCAAAATTCCTACCCGCTTAAAAAATTGCCAAAAACGTATTTTTTGTTTTTATATTTTTGATTTTTACTTTTTTGCCCATAACTTTTGATAGGAAGGAGATATCTCAAAACTGATTGTTGCATTGGATTCTGCTCTTCAATATGAATCCAACAACATGACATGATGGGGTAAGGTGCTCCAGGATTGGCCCTATTACTCTATAAGGCACACAAACATTTCCCCCCCTTTGGGGAGAAAAAAGTGCGTCTTATAAGCTGGGAAATACGGTAAATACCTATGTTTGTTTGCTGTTTGCTTCATTGACTTGACTTTCATCTTTCAACCACATTGAACACATCAAAGTGGTCATTGTTTAAAGTGGCCAGAGATAGTTTAACATTGTCAAGCACTAGAAGCGGCCTGCAGGCAACTCAGCTTGGAAAAAAGCTTCCCACCTAAGTCTCTGCCAGTGGCAGAAGGACTCATCGAATCATAGAATCCTAGAGTTAGAAGGGAGTGGGACCCAGTAGGTCATCTAGTCCTGTGCTCTGTTCTTCATTTACACATCCAAGAAGCAAGAGAAAGAAGAGTAGAAGTGGAGGAGTAAACAGATCAGAGCTGGGCAGCCATTTTGGTACACCTCTTCTGGTATCAAGAAGTTTTCAACAAGTTTTCTACCCGTCCAAGCCCCTGCCTGTAGCAGAAAATCCTCCTAGAGCATCTCCGACAGGTAAACATGAGTTGGAGGTGGTGGTTCAACCATTCCTTATCCTGTATGTGACAAAATGGACTGGAGGAGCACATGATCCTGGGCCTGTGCAGTTGGTAGGCTTGGGTCAGTCTGTTCACTGTTTGTTAGATGATCTTAGGCAAGAAGCACCTTCTCTCCCTCACCTCTTCCCACATGCAAGATATGGATAACAAAACACTGCCATTACTGGGTTGCTGTAAGGAATAAATTAAGAGAGTATATATTGGACTCTTTCTAACATTATGCAAATACAACTTGTGCTAATTTGAGTGTTTCTTTTTGGCTAAATGTAAAGTTTCTTTCCCTGATCCCATAACCAGCCCCATCATACTTAATGCAGGAATTAGGAGGAAGAGGTATCAAGGCAATGGGTGTTACTTTGAGGAAGGGTTGAGTTGCAGTTCCACTTATTTTAGAAGTGGAAAGTTCTCAAGGAAAGCTCTCTCAGTTGACTGCAATTTCATATCAAAAAAGTGAGGATCTTTTCAAACCACAGGGCTACCATATCATAATGGAAACATTGTAACCCACCTTTTCCCTCCACACTTCCTCTTTTGCTCTGCTCTTCTTTTACACATCCAAGAAGCAAGAGAAAGAAGAGTAGCAGTGGAGGAATAAACAGTTCAGAGCTGGGCAGCCGTTTTGGGACACCTCTTCTGGTATCAAGATGTTTTTCAGCAAAGCCTGGAGCATTGATGTGCTCTTGATCCAAGTTTGCCTCTTAGATACAGCTGCACAAGTATATTCAATAAGGATGCACCTCAACATGAACTTCATCTAGCTATTAGAGTAAATAACTTAAGAGATTCTTGCTTTATAGTAAAATGATTTAGAGTTATGGGTTGAAATGTCAGCCTCTTGCATGGGAGGTAGTGGGAAGGATGGGGGCAGCATAACTGCCCAAAAATCCCTCTTCTCAGTGACAGGTCACAGATGGATGTTTGGAGGGCTAGCCAAGACCAATAGACGATTCCATGATTTAAATTCAATTTTTCAAAAATGAAAAACAACAACTAAGCGACCACCAGTAATCAGAGTCCCAGTAGCTATAAAAGGGCTGCTACTTCACTGAGATTGTGCCCTGGGTTTATATGTTTTGACAAGAACGTTACAAATGAGAAAGCGAGGTGGTTTATGTTTCATTAATGAGGCTGATAGTGGTTAATTACCAAAGTGGTGTAAACAATCCACTACCAGATCAGGCAGGAAGGGTCAGTTATGCAGAGAAGATCCAGCTGGACTGAATAGGAGTCCCATTAACTATTTGAATACCAAATCCAACAGAAATAGTTTTGCACCCATAAAGTCCAGTGTGAATATAGCTTGGTATTTAAAAAAATCTGTATGTAAGAAAGGAATTATAGAACAGTTATTTTCTGTACACCATTTAGATAAGTTCAGACTCCAGCTTCTATTGCTGTTTCCACTTTTTCAAAGCTAAGGAGACCCACTGGTGGCCTGTTGGCTTAAAAGGTAAATGTTTCATTGCAGGTTGCCCTGCTGATTGTCACTGACTGTAAGAGTGGTGTTCATCTCCCATTAAAGGTCAAAGAGCCGTATTTCTGAAGAGATGTCCATGGTAATGTGACTGGCATATCTGAATGGCCAAAAGTGCACAAAACACCATTACCTTTCCACCAAAGTGATACCTATTTCATTCACATGCTTTATCTACTTGCATTCACATGCTTCTGAACTACTAGGATGGCAGGAGCTGGGCAAGAAACTGGAATGCCCTCTGTTATGCAGTACTCAAGTCTTGAACCTGCTGACTAGCATAACATCTTTAACCATTGAGCCAATGCACCCCCAGCTAGGTGGCTTTTGGGGATGTAAAAAAAACCACAACGTTTTGCTTTCTTGTCCTGGACTGTCTGGTTCCCAACCCTGAATATAGCTGTGGGGGACAACATGGATATTGTGTCACATGACACATGACCTGGGGTGTCACAAAAGTGCAGTAAGATACTTCCGCCCCACTCTTGGGGGAGGGGGAGTTGTTCGGCCACTGCATAGGCATACACTAACCTCCCCACACCACCATGGGAAGATATGCCAGATGACTTAGGCTGGCCTAAATTTGTTAGGATTGCATCCGTGGTGGTATAATGAGGATGCACTAGGTGCAGAACAACACTCAATGAGGCTATTTTAAAATTACTGGATAGTAATTTATAGATATAGTATGTAACTGCAACTCAGATCTTTATCAATGCGAATATTGCATCAGCCTTGAACTCACAAGAGGACTTTGGGCAAAATCCATAGTAATTACGGGGAGTCCTTGCTCTGGTGTAAGAACAACTTACTCTGGATTCCAATATGAATTTCCCATAGGTTTTCACTAGGTGGTGCAGTAACTACTGGTGCACGTAAAGTCTCTTACGTGCTCCTGTAGTTACTCTGGATTTGGGGGATAGTCATATTAATATGGGTTTAAAAATATTTGTCTTTTATTTTTATATGTTTTTATAAGGATTACAGCATGAGAGAACATATGAAGTGCTATACAGACATTGCGTTATCATATAAGTATCCTTCACTGACTATTTGGAAATTAGAAAAAGTCCTCACTACATGTTCTCAGTTTCCCTGCTTATTAATATGAACAAAGCCAAGAAGTCTTTCTGAGAGCTGTTTTACTGATAAAACTTGGAAGCCCCACAAGGACAAGGACCTGTCTTCCCACTTTACATACAGCACCATGCACACAGAGGATGATCTTGTACTTGTTTAGTTATTTATTAACAAAAGTCACTTTCTGACCCATTTAGGCCACAACAGAGGCATCAGTACATTATGTGTAGAAAATGTCATAATACAGTGACTGAGAACGTTCAGTGTGCGGTTGGGTTCACTGATACTCACAAAGCATGTCCAACATCTCACCATTATGGTAGATGCCAAAACATCCTATCGAGTGTCTGGCTTGTTTCACCAGAGGTGCCAATAATCTGTGCTAGGAATACGCAAGGTTGTCAGTGTGGAGCAATCGAAATGAGGAAATGCCAGACTCTGAAAACTGGAACAAGAAAAAAGTTGAGAGAGTTGGCTAGGGAGAGATTGCTGGGAAAATGTGACGTGAGGGTCCCAATGGCCTCTGTCCCTGATGATTCAGTTATTATTTGATTTATGTGGTCTTGCTGCTGCCCTTGCTTTGACCTTCAGAACGGCTGTGTGGGAAGTTTGCATCTCAGATAGAGTGAAGGGCTGCTCTGCAAAGTGTTTGGAGCAAAGTGAATGCAAAGAAACGGACACAGAAAAAGGATCACTTTGCTCCAGATGTGATAATTAGGTACATCCCGAGGAGAAACTGGAAGAGGACAACTTTTGGACACTACAAAGTGTAAGTATTTTATTTCTCTTGTTAATATGTCAGAACGATCTTGACATAATTCTGTATTTTGTTGAAATGATGTCAAATTTATCATTTGATTTTTAACTCATAGTGCAAAATTATAGTGCAAATTACAGTGCAAATTACAGCAATTCCATCAGGGCTGTTAAAAACAATTTATTGCTGTAAAATGCTAGTCATTTACAACATATTATTCCTGAATGAGTATATTTTTCAATTTTCTTTCACAGGAACATTACCTATTTTTTTAATATGCACAAATTGCTGGCATAGTCTGAATTTGTAGTCAATACTAAAAATCTTCCTCTTTGCATCTTGCAGAATAAGATTCATTTCACCTGAGAATAGGATCTTGCAACAAAAGTATTGTATTTTGGATTTGAGAATTATGAACATTAAACAATGTTCATAATTAAACAATATCAGTGATTTGATATTGTTATGCAAAATATATGATGTCTAACTATGGACAGGTGCTTCCTTGATTGTAAGGAAACTTTGGAATTAATCTTCTGGAACAATTCCTTAGGTGGGTAAGCTGTCAAGCCTCATTGAAATAACTTACACATTTATAAAGAGATAGGAGGAGAAGAGTTCCAAATTTTTCTCAAATATTTCAGGTGAAAATAGGGGTTTTAGCTTTCTAGGACCCTCTGAAGAATCACTTGGGCATCCTAACAATCTTAAAAACTACTACAGATTCCTGAATGCTTAGCTCTGCCTGCCATAAAATTGACTTTTAATCCACTCTTCCTGCTGTATCTTTAAGGCTGCATTCCTAGCTGCACTTACCTGGAGAAAACCCCATTGACTACAGAGGACTAACTTCTGAATAGATATGCATAGGATTTGGGTGTAACTGTGGTTTGATCATGTCATGGAAATAAATGTCACCACTAATTACTACAGTTCATATCACTGTTGAAGGCAAAGTAAGTCTCCGCAAAGTTATCTGAAATAGTTTAATGCACAGGTTTATTGAGCAGGCTGTGTTAGTAAACAGATAATAATAATTTTATTGTTATTTTCATTTTTCCCTTACTGCACAAGTGAAAGGAACCATAGAAGGAAAAAAAGAATGAGGTGGGAGGAGGAGGGCAAGAGCCTGCATGACAAGCAGCTCACGCTTGCTGGCACCACTACCCCATGGCTGGATTTTGCGGAAACTTGAAGGCACTTTTTACATACTCAGTACCTAAATGGACAGTTCCAGAAAAAACGACAATCTATGGCAGTGGTCTTGAAAGTGTGGGGTTGCGACCCCCCCAGGGGGTCATGGGCCCCCCTACAGTAGGGTCATGAAGGTTGAGGGACCACCATCTTGGTCCCCACCCCCTGGAGACTCCCCCAAAATCAACCTCGTGATGGTGCATAATACCACACCATGTCATATGTCGTTGGATTCATCTTGAAGAGCAGAATCCAATGCAAAATTCCATTTTGAAATATCTCTTTCCTATCAAACGTTATGTCTAAAAAATTAAAAAGCCAAAATATGCATAGAAAATACATGGGAAAATGCAAGTAATTTATTTTGCGGCATTACTCTTGAGTAGGCAAACATGCCATAGTCCACTGGAAAGGGCAGGCTGAGAGCGATCCAAAGACACCAGAAGGGTCCTGATCCTTTTTGGGCGCAGCCCCCAAAATCACCCCAGAAGGAAGTTCCCTCCTTCCCCTTTGCATTGAGCGCCATTGAAAGTGCGGAAGGTCAGTTTAGGAGTGCAAGGCTTCCAGAACGGCCCTGATCCCAGGCACCTGGAGCTTTCAGGTGTTCCAGAAGGCAGATCCCCTCCAATACTGAAAATGATAAAACTGGCTCTGCAGGTAATGTGAATTTTTTTAAAAAAATTTATTTGTAAAAATAGTCCAAACTCTTCTTCCCCCTCTCCACCAGCTTAATGTCCTGTCCTTATCCTTCTGGGGTTTTAATACTTTTGGAGGGATGGTTAGGGCTGTTTAATTTTATTTTTATCAGATGTCCTCTTTTTATCCTTGTAGCCTGGGGAAAAAATCTTCATTGTCCTCCTTTTCCTTGTGAGCAGGCAGCCTATAGCCTGTTTGGAATTAATAAATTATGGCTGGAAGCCATATTTTGCTAAATACACTTTCCTGGGAATAGGCCCCATTGAAGTGTATGGGGACTTGGGGGCAGTTGGGGATAAGAGAGTACCTGTAGGGTTGGGTGTGGTGTGAGAGAGCATGGGGACTTGGGGGCAGAGTGACCATATGTCCTCTTTTAATCGGACAGGTTCTCTTTTTAAAAACTGTTTTCCAGATTGGTGGTAGCAAGTTTGACAGGGGGGTTCTGGACAGATTCCAAAGATTGAAAGGGGGTCCCAGGCTGAAGTGGCCAAAGACCATTGATCTATAATAATCAGGGAGGTTGAGGGTATGCTTATGTAGTAGTAATTGTGGCTTTTCCAGATTCTGGGCTATTAGTAGGGAGAAAAAGATTCCAGCTATTGTAGAAAAGGTTCCAGGACCAGCTATTGTAAAATGGATGTAGAACTGGCCATCAGCATGTTTTATGATGATCTTTCTAGCCATGTGAAAGCTTCCTTCACATACCAACCACCCATGATTAGAAGCTGTTAGAATGTAAAGAGAAATGCCCCCCTTATTTTAACTTTGTCATTTATTTCTGAGACACTGTACTCTTGTTTGTAATGTAGACTTGCTTTTATTATCTAACCAACAAAAAGCATACCCACGTTGCAGGAGTAAAATTCTCCCGTACACCATCCCCCCATGGCACAACATCCCCCATGTGCATAAGTCCCCTATGCGCATAAATCCCCTGGGTGCATCATCTCTCCCATGAGCATCATCCCCCAATGCACAACATCCACCCAGGTGCAACATCCCCCCGTGCTCACACCCCATGTGCAGCATCCTCCCCAGTCTAACCCCTCCCTCCAAACAACATCCCCCCACTGTGCACCAGGCACCGAGAACAAAACTGGCTGGATTTTGGTCAGTTTTCCATGTTAAGTATAGGACAAAAACACGTTGCACCCCCTTTCAGCCCCTTAACGGTTAAATTTCTCCACATTTGTTCTTGGTGAGTGTGCATGTCACAGAAGGAACACCCTCTCCAAATTTCATGCTTCTAGGTCTGGGGGTTGGGGCAGAGCATCCCTCAGTCACAGAATCTTCAATGCAAAGTTTAGGGAGGAAAACCTGTTGCACCCCTTTTCACTCCCTCCCAGTTGGAATTTCCGAAAACCAGTTCTTAGTGCACCCCTCCGTCACGGCAGGAACACCCACCCCAAATTTCACATTTCTGGGCGCAGCAGTTTTGGCAGGGCGTTGTTGACCGAGTATATATATACCATATATATATGGTGTACAGGGACAGTAGTGCCAAAAAGAAGAGTGAGGAAATGGACTAAGTTCCAGCTAGCTTTGGAGTTTGGGACAATCGGTTTTTCATCCCCATTTTGCACTTTATGATTACTTTTTGGGCTTAAGAGCATGGAAATTTATACTATACAGTGACATGTGGATTGTGAATATCAGGCACGGTGAATCTGCATTTCTATGACTTGCAAAAGCCTCTGCCTAGAAGCACCCTCCAAATTCATTTGAAATGGGTACACCAGTACCTTCAGAATATAAATAGTCAAATACTTATTTAAAAGAAACCAGGATAATTATTAATCTGTTTTGCTACCACGTTATTGAAGTACATTTAAAAGAGTAATGGATGAAGATATTTGTGGGATTTCCTCAGCAAACAATTCAACACCTGTCTACAGTTTTTATATACCGATTTTCAACTAAAAAGTTCACAAAGTGATTTACAAAGAAAATGAAAAATTAATGGCTGCATACAATAATGGCTGCATAATACATCTGCATACAAATTACAGTAATGTACATGGTATGGGCTATGCTGCTGTATGCTGATCAGGATCATAACAGGAATGAAGGGGTATTAACTAATAAAGTCTATTGAGAGCTATGTCAGTAGGAGAGAATAGCACAAAACTTACATACCATAAATTATCATGGATGATGATCACACCAAAGTATATTTTGATAAGCAGAATACACACACACTGGCAATCCCCAAGTATTTCATGTAATTATTACATGCAAGAAATATTCGTACATGTGTGTAAGAGGATTGCTGCGCATGATCAGTGCACAGGTTTTATTTTGTTTCTTAAATGCAATTGATTTTCCTCATTTCTCAATTTTCTTATGGATTTTCTTTTGGTCTTTCTAAAGTGATCCTAAACTTCAGAGCTATTTTATTTCTAAGTGTGTATAATCTCATCCATAATCTAGAGGTTTCTTGATTAACCGATCTATATTATTTTAAACATTTTAAGTCTGTACTTCCATCCAAAATGGCACTTAGTGCCATGTAATAAAGCCATAAAAGAATAAATAAAAAATCATAAAATTTTTAAAAATTCTTGCTTGATATTCTTGATGTGGTTAGAAAAAAACATTAACTTTGATCTTACTAAAGTGTAGGCGTACTTTGATTTACTACCATCTTTTGAGATTATGGCTGTAATCCTACATTCCAGTTAGGCTGCCCTAAGCCCTGCCATTAGTCCTCTGCTGACCTGGGGATGTCACAAAAGTGCAGTAAGACACTTCTGTGCCACTCCTAGGGGAGGGTCAGGCCAGTGCAGACATGCGCTTGCCTCCCTATAACAGGAGGACCAATGAGTTGTGCCAGCCTAGGTTAGGTTTGCATCCTATGAAAGCTTTCTTTCAAGAGACAATTATAGCCGGATCTCTATTTAGATATCAGCTTCCTAGACCCTCAGCTCTTTCTGGAGAACCAGGTGACAGTAGTTGCCAGAAGTGTGTTCACCGAGCTTAGGATGGTGCGCCAACTGAGACCATACTTGAGCACTCAGAACCTTGTGACAGTAATCCATGCTTTAGTAACTTCAAGTCTGGACTACTGCAATACAGTCTATGTGGGACTACCCACCAAAACAATCCAAAAACTGCAATTAGTGCAGACTACAGAAGGCTGAGTGGTTATAGGGTCTAGATCAGTGGTGTCTAAGCTTTTAACTACATGGCTCCTGGACCTTTAACAAGCTTGTGATCTGCGGGATGAAAAGCTGCACCTGCTGAAATTTCCTCCTCTGCTACCTGTTAAAGGTCCTGGAGCCCTGAAGCTGAAAAGTCTAGTGATATGACCTGGCTTTCCGACTGCTTCAACAGCTGCATTGGTTGCTCATTTGTTTTCAATCCCAATTCAAGATGCTAGTTCTAACCTTTCAGGGGCTCCATTATCTGGGCCCAAGCTCTCTGAAAGACTGTCTCGTTCCATATATTCTCCTTCCAAATATGCCTGTCCTCTTGGATCATCTGAAGGGCTTTCCTAGAAGTGCTCTCTCCCAAATGAGAGGGGTGGCAACTCAGGGACAAGCCTTCTATGTGGTGGCACCAAAACTTTGGATACCCTCCCAGGGGAATTGAGAACAATCCCCAATATTATGGCTTCTCGGCCAGAGCTTACAACACCTGTTTCATTTGGGATTTGACTGCTGAATGGATAATTGCCCTCCTGCCTTCTAATAGAACCACTGTAACTTGTTTCACTCCTGGTTCTTAGTCCATAGATAGTTTTTACCCTATTTTGGCTACATTCCCACTTTGAAATCTGAATATTTAATTGATGTTAATGCCTGATTTTGATGTTTTCTTCTTGTTGTTGTACTTGTATTTTATATGCTTTGTCAGCCACCTTTGATATTTGCTTCAGCATTGGAAAGACATAAATCTCTTAAATATAAAGTAAGCCTAAAATACAAGAAAGCATCAGTTAGTTAATTTTGATCCATGATTTCTACATGGAATTTCAGCAGTTTGGGTGTTTAAGCTGTAGAGATGGATAGGACAGGATGATGATCAAGATTCAAATCTGCTTTCCAGATCTGATGGCTCTGCAACCTCGTTTTTCTTTCCCAGGATATGAGTACACTCCAGAAATGCAAGAAGACATTCAGCTTGAATTCCTAAAATTCTCCCAGGTCAAAAAAATTTCCCTTTTGACACTACTGTCAAAACATTTACGATAGATGTTAATGTACTGTCAGTTCAAACATTCTGAAACACTCCCTGGAGGGTCTCCTGCAAGACCTATACTCTACATTGTGTAATAGTTAGAGCTAGCCGAGCATTTTTTGCCAGTAATAACATGTCAACAGCTGAGCAGTGTCATTGCTAGAATCTATAAATTATTCTATTTATTTTTGAGGTTCTTTGTCCAGATTTTACTTTTGAAAATGATGTATATAATAAGTAGATAATTTGCTTTACATCTTCTGTAGAAAAGCTTTGAACTTGTTTTTTAGAGGAACTTTCCCCTCACATTCTCTGCATCCTAAATGATAGTTTTGTTTCATTTGGCAAAAGTGATGGTCTGCATTTTCAAAAACAATGAGCACCAACTACATCTCAGTTGCTTCTGTATATCTATTTTTTCTTCTTTCATACACTGACTGATTAGTGGGAACTGTTTCCTTATGAAGTAGTGTTTCATTGTCTTTCCTGAGTGGTTTTGAAATTGTGTTCCAGTGGCATGCAAAAATTTGGTGAAAAGTCAATTTTTATACAGAATGACTGCAATCCTAACCTTCCTTACTTATGAGTAAGACCCATTGGCTGTAATGGGGCTTACATCTGAATAGACAGGGATAAAATTGCACTGTAAGGATACAGTCCTCACATCCAGTTAGGCTGGCCTAAGCCCTGTGCTGATCAGGAGGTGTCACAAAAGTGCTGAAAGGCACTTCTCCTCCACTTGATGGGAGGTTAGAGCAATGCACCTCCTGGTGCCTTCTCAGTATGCTGTGAAGTGAAAAAGGTTGAAAATTGCTGAATTAGTCCATGGAAGTCCTTGCCACAGGACATGGTGATGGTATCTCACCAAGATGACTTTAAAAGAGGATTGCATAACTTTCAGGAGCAAAACTCCATTACCAGTTATAAGCCATGATGGGTATGTACAATTTGACATTAGCTAGTCACTTGTGATAAAGGCAATATTTTTCTGTCATACAAACAGCCATGGATGGCAGTGTTTTTCCAACCCCAGACTGGCAAGGGAAGGCCAGTGTGTTCAGTAGGTTTCCTATTAATTAATGATTCTCCACAAATTACCAAGGTACACTGAGGACTATCTGCAGCACACCATTATGCCATGGCACATTGGTTGAAAATCACTGTGTTAAAGCAAGGATCTCCAAACTCCAGCCTAGGGGTCAGATGCTGCCCACAACATGCCTCTATCTGGCATGCAACCAGCCTCTGATCTCTTGCCTCTGGCAAACTCAACCAAACATGACCAGAATGCCCATAGGCTACAATCCAGAATAGCTATGGGACCTTTTACACCGACATACCCTACAATCCAGAGTAACTATGGGAGCACGTAAGAGACATTATGTGCACCCGTAGTTACTGCAGAACCTAGTGAAAACCTATGGGAAATTCATATTGCAATCCAGAGTAAGTTGTTCTTACACCGGAGCAAGGACTCCACGTAGTTACTCTGGATTGCGCCCATAGTTATAGTACCAGCTATGGGAAGCCTATGGGAAATGCATAGAGCAATCCAGAGTAAGTGCTACCTACATCTTCCCGTAGTTACTCTGGATTGTAGGGTAGGTCTCTTTAGAATACCTTCTTAAAAACCTAAAAACATCTTATCCTACTTTCCCCACAAATTCAGAAATACTGTTTTGTGCCCTCGAAAGGCCTTAGAGGACTTTCTAATGAATTGGGAGGCGTTCCAGCCCGCAGAACACACTCTGGATGTTTCCAGTGATGTGCTGATAGTTATATTTACTCCTGTACGTTAAGAAAGCAGCTTGTGGTTGGAGGAATGGAAGTCCATTTAAATGTGTGCGTTATTTCTATGGTGTATGTTTGAACCCATTTATTCATTCATCTAAGTTCCAGCTTTAATATACTGCACTTACTTGAATCTAATACGCCACTGAATCTAATGTGCACCCTATACCTATAATCAAAACACCACATTTACTCAAATCTAATACACTATTGAATCTAATGTGCTTCCTGATTTTGGAGATTAAATTCAGCTGGAAAATGTGAGCATTAGATTTGAGTAAATACAGTATTTATATTTCAATTTTTTCAGACCTTGACATCAGATATTTGATTTGATGTTCTAGAACAGTCTCTAAACTTTTTGACAGGAGGGCCACGATCCCTACAATCCAGAGTAACTACGGGAGCACATAAGAGACATTATGTGTACCCGTAGTTACTGCATCACCTAGTGAAAACCTATGGGAAATTCATATTGCAATCCAGAGCAAATTGTTCTTACACCGGAGCAAGGACTCCCCATAGTTACTCTGGATTGCACCCATAGTCCTTCTGATACTGTGTTGGGGGCTGGAAGAAAAAAAAAGGATTTATTTACATTTCAAACCTGAGATACAGCCATTACTGGAGAATTGATAATATATGAGAGAAAAGTATTAATGGAAGAAGTTCTTCGCAGTCCCCACTACTGTACAACTTTATAAACAATTCTTACTTTTTTTACTTCTCTATCTCATCCCAAATCCTCTTTCTTTGGCAGGAGAGTCTGGGCTCTTGATTTTTAAAAGTAATCAGCAATGTTTTCTTTCCTCAGGTTTGCTTTTGAAAAACACAGAATATCTCAAACTGAATGAAGCAGTGGGAGTTGGAACAGAACATGGCAAATACCTTTGTGACAGTACCTGATGCATACTGTCTTAGTGAGCCAATCCAGTATTATGGTGAGTCATGTCAGGGTTGCCATATGTCCCTGAAAACAGGGTCTGTCCCGGTTTTTGGGGATTGCATCCACACACTGGCAAATTTGACAAGTGGTCCTGCCCTATTTTATGGAGGAGAATTATGGCAACCCTAATTCATATGGAAGTCATTTAGAAATACTGGTGGGACAGACAGGGCAATGGTACTTCCTTCTCTTATGTTTGATGCATTGGGTACTGCTTTAAAGTAAAACCACTCTGCTTTAAAAAACAATGTGTTGCATTTTTGAAAGGAATATTTTTATATCATTTTCTCATGTCTCTATCTCAATTGTCTTGTATAGAAGGAAGTTACAAAATATATATACTTCATCATTGTTAGTTTGGGAGTAGACATGTTCAGAACTTATAGCATGATAGTAACTAATGTCTGCATTAGGGCTGCAGTGGCTCAGTGGTTAAAGACCTTTTGCTTATTAACCTTTTTAACAGATAGGCAATTTGAGATCCAAGTACTGCATAACTGAGTGAGCTCTTGTTACTTGCCCAGCTCCTTTCAACTTGGCAGTTCAAAAGCATGTAAACGCAATTAGATAAATAGGTACCATATATACTCGCGTAGAAGCCGACCCGCGTATAAGCCGAGGCACCTAATTTTACCACAAAAAACTGGGAAGACTTATTGACCCGCATATAAGCTGAGGGTGGGAAATGCAGCAGCTACTGGTACATTTCAAAATACTGTAAAAATAGATACCAATAAAATAACATTTACTGAGGCATCAGTTGGCTACTGGTAAATGTAAAGATATTTTCCCAGGACACAAGAGTTAAAAGAGGACCTGTCCTGGGAAAAGAGGACATATGGTCATTGCTTCCCTTGGAGTCAGTCCTTTGACCACGATGGCTCAGAGCTGCCAGCAAACAAAGAAAAGAAGGGCAATGTATTTTTTTCTCCACCAAAATACAAGGCTAAAAAAGAGGACCTGTCCTGGGAAAAGAGGACATATGGTCACTCAGTACTTGCTTCTGAGCAGGCATGCAGAGGATTGGGCTCTGAGGCTGCCATCCTATCCGCACCTACCTGGGAGTAAGGCTCCATTGACTAGGATGGGGTTGCTTTTGCGCAGGCATGGAGAGGATTGGGCTCTGATTCTGCATTCCTATCCACACCTACCTGGGAGTAAGGCTTCATTGACTAGGATGGGACTTGCTTCTAGTACGCATGCAAAGGCATGGAAAGGTAGGCATGCAAAGGCAATGAATGGAGAGAGGAGTGCAGGCACTCAAAGGTCCTCTCTCTCTCCTCAGGAATTCTTAATGGGGTGTCTATGAACCTGCCTGACTCAGCATACACAATAGGAGGAGGGAGAGGACCTCATTTTCATAGACCCGCCTTTGCAAAAACAAGAAAATACCTCCTCAAAACTTTTGAGGAATAAGATTTTTAACCAAAATAAGATGTTTAGCAGAGAGACCCTTCCTTAATAGCCCACTCCAAGACTTCAGGGCAGAAAATTCTTCTCACCCTGATTTCAGAGTATACCTACTTATTTGGACATCTACTTGTTTAGACTTCATAGGAAAGAAGGGGGTAGGATGGAGGAACCCCTTGGGAGAGGGAGGAAGCTAAAGACTATAAAGAGACCTGTTCTTCCTGGGAACTCCTGGTGGACTAGCTGGCTGCTTGACCCCCCTATAAGCTGAGGGAGTTTTTTAAGCTCCAGAAAAGAGTTTTAAAAAACTTGGCTTATATGTGAGTATATATGGTACCTGGGGTCGGCCCCATAAGACAGGGTGAGTTCCTGTCCTTAGCCCAGCTCTTGGCTCTGCCTTTCCATTTAACTAATTCAGTGGTGTGGAGAGGGGGGATTTGCTGTTTGGGTAACAGCCTATCCTCCATAGCAATCTAACCCAGGCTTTTGTGCTTCGCATGCAGCGCTGAGCATACCATAGTCTTCCAAGACTGAAGAAGGCCTGCTTTATATGGGAAAGTAATATTCTGTGTCCCTTTGACAATTAGATAAATAGGTACCACTTACATGGAAAGATAACAACGTTCTGTGTGCCTTTGACATTTAGTCATCCTGGCCTCATAACCAGGATGATATCTTTAGAAAATGTTGCCTCTTCAGCCCTGTAACTGGGATGAGCACTGCCTTTAGAATTGGTCATGACCAGCAGTGCAATCTGGAGGGTACAGTTTTACCTTTACTAATTAATGTTTATGATGGCAGAATAGAGGCTGCGCTGTCTCAAATGGACACACAATAGCGTGCAGTGTCCTGATTGTGATGACCCTTTTGGAACTGCCATCCCAGATGGCAGCAATGCTGGTGGCTTGTTGCCATAGCTGACTACCTGCAGGAGTATCATTAAACCAGTGCAAGAGGTGGGCAGTGGAAAGAACAAGAAGAAAAGGGACAACCTGGGAAGAGTTGGGAGAGGGAGAGGGAGAATGGTGAGGGGTGGATCTGGAAGGAATGAGGTGGGTCTGGCAGCAGTGGCTTGTATCAAGATCCTATCCTTGTCCTTTTTCCCTCTTAGACTTCTCAGACCAGCAAAACAGCTGATATAGATCTCAGGAGACCCATATGGCAAGTGGAAGTTTACCCAAAGAAAGCAAAAATACACTCCTCCTTACTTTGAGGAGACTTCCTTTACTGCCCTCCCAGAACAAGATACAGCACGCACCTGTTGACATGGCTGCATGACCACTAGAGGAGTTTAGATTGGGCTGTTATTCTACTATTTGATTTCCCATTGATACAAGGGGCAAGACAGAAAAATCTTCATGATTTTTCAAAAAAATAAAAATGTTAACTATTAACTAATTAATTGTTTTCCAAAGGATATTTTAACATGGCTTGGATCCTACATTTTAACCATGGCTTGAATCCTAAGGAGTGCTTGGGGAATCCCTGTAACTTATATACATCTCAGGCCTCTGTGTCCAATGGAAATATATTCTGTGGAATTGAGAAACTCTCCTGGCCAATATACAACCACATGGATGGAGTACAGAGAGGCACAGAATGAATGGGAGGTTGGCCAAAAATTCCTTTCTTTTGTACATGGAAGTTGTCTTCCATTCTAAAAAGAATTGCTATTTTTATGTTGGCACCACCTGGACATGGAGCTTGGATCTACTTGCCAGGAATACTCTGGCTCCCTTTCCAATCACTTTCTTCAGCCACTTCTTCCAGGCAAGTTAAACCTGGGCTCCTGGTGTTCCCCCTACCTTCACTCCCCATCCTGGCAGGTATCCTTCCCCACTGGCATGCCATTTTGGGGGAAGGCATGCACACATGGCTTCCCTCCGATGGTCCTCGCTTCTGGCTTAGGATCAGGATCCAGCCTGGCCCAATTGGCTCTAGTCAGTGCAAATGTGCTTTATGGCATGTTTTTGATACTTGGTGCTGGTACAGGGAGGCCTGAGCTGGCTCAAGTTACAGTTTAACCTCAAGTTAAGGTTTTCTTCTTGTTTCTGTTTTGGCTAATGGCTAAAGCAACAAAATTGAAATTTGTTAGTTTCAAATAATTTCCACATAGTTTCAAAGCAGTGTGTGGTCACAATGCCTTGCTGATCTTTTTTGAAAATCAGCAGATTTAATGCTGTAGACCAGGGGCGTCCAACCTTTTAGCTTTCCTGGGCCACATGGGTAGGAAGATGAGTTGGTTTGGGCCGCACATAAACACTAACAATTTTTTTAGAGTAGGACAAAATGTAGGATGTCCTATATTTTGTCCTACATTTTAAACCTTGGAATAAGGGCACAATCCAGAGCAACTACGGGGAGTCCTTGCTCCGGTGTAAGAACAATTTGCTCTGGATTGCAATATGAATTTCCCATAGGTTTTTACTAGGTGGTGCAGTAACTATGGGTGCACATAAAGACCCGTAGTTACTCAGGATTGCAGCCTAAGTCTCATTGATTTTGATGGGGCTTACTTCTGAGTAGGCATGATGCATAGGATGGGCAGCGATCCTCCAAGCAAAACCTTGGAGTAAGTCTCATTGATTATAATGGGGTTTTCTGCTCAGTAGCCATGCATAGGATTGGGCTCTCAGACTGCAACTTGGGAGTAAGCCTCATTGACTTTAGTGGGACTTACTTCTGAGTAGGCATGATGCATAGGATGGGCAGCGATCCTCTCCAAGCTTAACCTTGGAGTATGTCTCATTGATTATAATGGGGTTTTCTGCTCAGTAGCCATGCATAGGATTGGGCTCTCAGACTGCAACTTGGGAGTAAGTCTCATTGACTTTAGTGGGGCTTACTTCTGAATAGGCATAATGCATAGGATGGGCTGTGATCCTCTCCTGGGCTGTGCATAGGATGGGCTGTGATCCTCATAATGCATAGGATGGGCTGTGTTCCTGAACACACTTTCCTGGAAGTAAGACTCACTGAATACAATGGGCCTTACTTCTGAGCAGATATGGTTAGGGTTGCAACATATCTCCAAGGTTAAGCTTGGTGAGGATCACAACCCATTCTATGCATTATTGGGCTCTTAGACTGCAACTTGGGAGTAAGCCTCATTGATTTTAATGGAGTTTACTTCTGAGTAGGTCTCAAGGGCAGCAGTCAGCAACTGGGATAGAGGCTGAGGCTGCTTTGGGGGGATCCAGGTGGGCGAGTGCTGCAAGGTCTGCAGGGGCCTGAAGCACTCTGAGTAGCAGGAGGCAGGTAGGGGAGGAGCCTGGCAGCCCAGACCGGCTTTGTGGCAGCCACCCAGGGCAGTGCACTGAGAAGCACGCAAAATTTGAAAATGGCTGCTGCCACAAAGCCGTTTTTTCAAATGGTGGTGGCCAGCTTTGCAGGAGGGCCGCATCCACCCTTGTCCTGGGCCGCATGCGGCCCCCGGGCCTCGTGTTGGACACCCCTGCTGTAGACACTCTATTAAATGCATAGTCCTTCCATCACACATAGAATTGCTAGCAACAGCTTCTGCAGGCGTTTACAGGTTGCACTTCTGAAAAAAAATTCTCTGGATAATGTGCCGATAAATAAGTTAATTTAGGCTGCAATCCTAACCACACTTTCCTGGGAGTAAATACTACTGAACAAAATGGGACTTACTTCTGAGTAGACATGCTTAGGATTGCACTATTAGGCTAATTTAGATGTGAAATCCTAAATTAACCTATTGTTTTATATGTGGTTTTTTCAAAATAATCTAGATGTCCTGCCAGAACATATCAGTTATCCACTACAAGACCTTGACTTCCAGGCTGCTCCTTATTGTCAGTATTCCACAGTTCAGTTTCCTCCCATGTTACAAACACCACCTCCCCAGTCACAATACAGTGCCTACAACATGGACTCTCAATATAGTGATGGACAGTACATAATCAGCAACTGTGATCTCAACAAACCCACCTGCATGGGTGCCCTTGATGGAGGAGGATATCTTGGACAGAAAAGACCCAGGCTTAGCCATTCTACCTTGCGAATAAAGGGACAGGAAGAGCTCTGTGTGGTTTGTGGAGACAAGGCTTCAGGATATCACTACAATGCACTTACCTGTGAAGGCTGCAAAGGTAATGAGGAAGATTGTTATTGGGAACCAGGTGTTTGGAGTTTCAAATGGAGAAGAACACTCATTGTCTAAGCATCCATTAACAAAAGCCAGTTAAAACTTATGTGCAGGTAATAGGACTTACTTCTGGGACTTAATTTGAATAGACAAGGATAAGATGATGTATTAGTTTGGAAACTGTACTTAGATCTGGAAGATCCAGGTTTAAATCCAAGCTGATTCATTAGGGTTCCTGGGTGACTTTGGTCCACTCATTGTCTGGAAAGGACCATCACAGGTTCCAAGCCAAGTGGGTTGTGTTGATGTGGACAACCTCAAAACGCCAGATGCAGGGGGGGCACCTGGATACAGGTGTCATATGTCCTCCCTGAGGCATCTGGTGGGCCGCTGTGTGATTCAGGAAGCTGGGCCTTTGGTCTGATCCAGTGGAGGCTCTTATGTTCTCCACATTTATCCCCATTCAGTTCTGTCACGCTACCACTATTAGACTCAGTTTCCTGGGTCCTTCCTCAGTGCCATCAATTACAGCAGTGCTCTTAAAATGGCTGCTGACAGTGCACTGTATACTCCACTGAACACTATTTAAAACTGGAACTATTCCACTGTCATAAACCCATCCGCTTGCTGGCCTAGTCTTACATCAGGTTGTGCCATTAGGCTTAAAAACCATTTAAATAAAACCCTACTAACTGGGCAAGAGGCACTCTTTCAAGTGGGTGTTCATCTTTTATTTTGCGGGGAAAAGTAACCCTACAATTCAGAGTAACTACGGGAGCACGTAAGAGACATTATGTGCACCCGTAGTTACTGCACCACCCAGTGAAAACCTATGGGAAATTCATATTGCAATCCAGAGCAAATTGTTCTTACACCAGAGCAAGGACTCCCCGTAGTTACTTTGGATTGCGCCCTAAATAGCTCTCCTCACCTCAGCAATATCTTCTCTAGTGGCTTCTGCTGGTGTTCTTTGACATCTTAGAATTTAGATTGTGAGCCTTTTGGGAGAGAGAACCATTAGTTCTGAGATTTTCTTTGCAAAACACTTTGTGAACTTTTTGTTGAAAAATGGTTTATAAATACTGTTGATTGATTGATTGTTATAAATCAATGATACAGGTTACAACCCATAAGACCGAAATTTTAAAGGAACTTTTCTTAGAGCTATTAAGAAAACTTCAACCTATCAAACCAGATACATTTTAAGCCTAGATACATTTTCACATGTATAATCTGCAAAACTGCAACATTTGTTTCAGAAATGCCCACCTTGTAGATTTACCATATGCATATATCCTTACTGTCAGCAAAAATAAGGCAACTAGCTGATATAGTCAAGTACAGTCTGTGGTTTTTCTTTATTACCTTCACTATTTCATATTCTGCCCCATTTATAGGATTTTTTCGACGAAGCATCACCAAAAATGCAATCTACAGGTGCAAGAATGGTGGTCATTGTGAAATGGATATGTATATGAGAAGGAAATGTCAGGAGTGTCGCTTGAAGAAATGTAAAGCTGTGGGGATGCTGGCTGAATGTGAGTGTCTCAACATTGTAAGAGTCTGGTTTTTAACCTGTTGTTCAGCAAGCACACTGTCCTCTCTAACTACATTGAAAGGCAGCTAAATGATATTACTCACTTAGGGTGCAATCCTGAAGTGCACTTGGACCTAATGTCAAATAGGCCAGCCTACTTGCACCAGAAAAGGGCCTGGGCTGCCCCTTCTAGCTCCTCAGGTGCAGGCACAAATCTGAGTAGACCAATCGAGGCCCATGGTAAATTGCCTGAAATGAGTTTTTGTTCGTTGAGAATGACCTTCCAGAATGGTTCTGATCCTGTGCACTTGGAGCTCAGCAAATGCTCCACAAGGCAGCATTTGAGTGTTTTCAGCATATGAGTGTTTTCAATTTTTATTTTGTCATGCCCCACATTTTGCTTGGATGTCCTACATTTTGGGGGGCCTTGTCCTCTATTTTTGGTTATGGCATATGGTCGCTGTGGGAGGATTATGTCTGCTTTGGGCCACTTACATGTGCATTGTTGGTGAAAACAGGTCTTACAAACAGGTTTTCAATTTAAAAACAAGTAATATAGTTGGATATATTTCTAACAGGTCTATTAACAGAAGTCCAGTGCAAATCAAAGCGGCTCAGAAAGAAGAGCAGCTTCCTTTGTAACATCAAAATGGAAGACGAGGGAGCAGATAACAAGCATGTATCCTCAACAACCAAACCTTTAAAAGTAGGAATATGTTTCATCCTTTAATGAATTGTTGCATTTAATTTTTGATTTTGTTTCAAAGTTATGTATGCCTTTCTATTAAAGGTCCAGGAAAGAATGGAATTTACTCCTGGGGAACAACAGCTTATTGATCATATTGTGGCTGCCCATCAAAAATGCACAATTCCCTTGGAGGAAGCAAAGACGTTTGTATGTTTTCCAAAACACAGGCTATGTCATTAAAACAGTTTTGCTACATTTAGTATTTAAACTTCGTATACATCTTGCTAAACCTACCTAATTTTTTAAATTTAGTTACGAGAAACTGTTAATCCTGAAGAGAACTTTCTACGACTCTCAGAAACAGCAATGCTCCACGTTCAATTACTAGTGGATTTTACAAAAAGACTTCCAGGTAACGTTTTCCATAGTGTATTCTGTAAAAAATTTGTCACACTGTCATATAGTGAATTACTATACTATATTAGAGGCACTCTTTCAAGTGAATGCTCATCTTTTATTTAGCAGGCTTCTTTTAGAAACTGGCCCTTCCCCACCCCAGCATAGCTTATGCTGGTGTTCTTTTGCATCTTTTTAGGTTGTGAGCCCTTTTGGGACAAGGAGCCATTAGTTACTCATTTTTTCTGTAAACCACTTTTTGAAATTTTTTTTGTTGAAAAGCAGTATATAAATACTATTGCTTAATTGATATTGCAGGACTTTTCAGTCTTCCTTTCTGCAAGTACCACTTTTCCAGTACCACTTGTTGCAGGTACAAGTACCATTTGTTCTGCAAGTACTATCACTGCTACCAAAGATGACAGCTTCTCAGGAATAGGCGGCCTCACAGCTGGGACTGCTCTGCTCTTTCTCTTACAGAATGTACTGATTTGCAAGGCTCAACCTAACAATCTAGAGTAACTACGGGAAGACGTAAGAGGCACTTACTCTGGATTGCTCTATGCATTTCCCATAGGTGGCACCATAACTACGTTGGTGTAAAACGTTCTGTAGTTACTCTGGATTGTAGCCCAAATAGCTGAAAAGCCATATCTTGACCACTTGCAGCTATCTTCCCTTGCAACACTCCTGGGCCAAGGAGGACAGTGCCTTGTAGTTACCCTGACATTGTGGCTAAGTATCACCTGTTGTACTATGAAGTCCCAGCAGTACAGCCCTGAAATAATTTGTCTAAAAGGGTAGTACTGTATGTTCACTTGATATATATCTACTCTACACACTTAATGTTAACATGCAGCAGTTTATCAATCACAAATTCCCTTGAGAATCCTGGTAATTGTAACCTGAGGATACTGATAAATCTGGGCTTGTCCCATCACAAAATCACAGTTCTCAGGTCTCCCTCAGGATGACAGTTAAACCAATTTTGGCCAAACAAAGTGCCTTTGATAGACTTAGGCCTATATCCTAAAGCGAAGTTAAGTCCCTTGCTCCGGAGCAGTTAAGATGACTTTCCATAAGATAACACTAGAGGGTCCTAACTGTGTGGACCCGTAACTGCTCTGGATTTTCCCCTTAATCAACTGGACATTCTGATTACCGGTATTTGCCAGAAAACAATAAAGCCATTGAAATATTTCTCTTTCAGCAAGCCTTCTGATTTTAGCTTGGTGGTTTTAGTGCCTGATGCCTCCAGTTTTATTGGTGTACCAGTTTTATTTATTGATTGTTATAATTTATATGTTTGTATTCATTATGTTTGTGATTATTGCTAACTGTTTTTAACACATATGCAAATATTTCCTTTTTATGTTACAGTATTATGTAATATACATACATTTCTAATAGTTAGTTGTAAACTGCTCTGGTTGATCTTGGGGGAAAAGGTGGGATAAAAATTGAATAAGTAAAGATTAAAATGAAATTTTAGAAGAATGAAAATGCAGAAGCACCATTACAGCAAAATCTTGGATTGAGAGTAACTTGGATTGCAAGTGTTTTGCAAGGCAAGCAAACATTTCTAATAAATTTTGACAACAAAACAAAAAAAGTCCCAGCTGGGATATGGCCAGTTTCAGTGCTCCACCAGTATCTGCTCAGCCTCTCCCGAGAGACCACCTTATGCATATCTACTCTAAGTAAGCCTATTGCAATCAGTGGGGCTCACTCCCATGTAAGGGGGCAACGGAAAGGAGCCTGAGAGACTTAGGGCGAAATCCAGAGTAACTACAGGGAGTCCTTGCTCTGACGTAAGAACAATTTACTCTGGATTGCAATATGAATTTCCCATAGGTTTTCACTAGGTGGTGCAGTAACTACAGGGGCTTATAATGTCTCTTACATGCTCACGTAGTTTGGATTTGGCTGTTAGCCTTGCATGTTTACTCTAAAGTAAGACCTAATATAATCAGTGGGCCTTGCTCCACTTTAAGGGGAAGCTAAGGAAAGGAGCCTGACAGCACAATCCTAACCATGTCTACTCAGAATTAAGTCCCACTGAGTTCAATCAGTGCATCCTTGTCCCAGGGCATCAGGCACCAAACTGGCTGGCTGTTGATCAGTCAGTCTTCAGTGTTAAGCAAAGGATGAAAACATGTTGCACCACTTTTCATCCCCTTAGGGGTTAAATTTTTCCCCAAATTGTTTCTTGGTGGGTGCTTATGATACATAATGAACACCCTTCCCAAATTTCATGCTTCTAGGTCCAGGGATGGGGCACTGATAAGTCAGCAATTCTTCTATGTAAAGTATAGGGAGGAAAATGTGTTGCACCCCTTTTCACTTCCTTCTGTTGGAATTTCCCAAAACCGGTTCTTAGTGGGTGCCTCCATCATGGAAGGAACACCCTCCTAGATCCAGCGGTTTTGACAGGGCATTGATGAGTGAGTTTTCAGTTTTATATATAGAGACTAGCAGAATAACCCACCCAGGCTGTGGGTGACGCAAGCGGTTAAGACACTGTGCCTGTTAACCAGCAGGCCAGGGTTCGAGACCCGGGTCGGTCCCACAAGACAGGGTGAGCTCCTGTCCTTAGCCCAGCTCTGCGACGCCTGCTGGATCCAATCGTATTGGCTCTGCCTTTCCATTGGACTAATTCAGTGGTGTGGAGAGGGGGGAATTTGCTGCTTGGGTAACAGCCTATCTTCCATAACAATCCAACCCAGGCTTTCGTGCTTTGCTTGCAGCGTATGAAGCACCGAGCACGATACCATAGTCTCTCAAGACTGACGGAGGCCTGCTTTAGCAGAATAAACCAACTGTCGCAGGAGTAAAATTTCCAGAATATTTGTGGGCTCTGGACACTTGTACTGAATATTTGTGGGCTCTGGGCCCTTGTACTGAATGAATTTGACATCCTCACCCTATATTAACTTTTTTTGTAGGATTTGAAAGTTTAGCCAATGATGATCAGATTGCATTGCTGAAAGGCTCCACAATTGAAGCAATGTTTTTGCGGTCAGCCCAGATTTACAATGAACAAGGCATAGAGTGCCAGTCATTATTCAGGGAAAGTAAGTTGTAAAGTTATTAGCATTGTAAATTTTTATAAATTACTGTGTGTGCATTATTTAATCACTGTGTATGTGTACCTTCCAACTTCTCAGTTCATTTTATGCATTGTGAACGTTGTGATTTCTTAACTACTCCTTTTCATACGGTGGTAAGGCTTTATCCCATTTTTGGGACCAGGCATCTTATGTTAAGGTGGGAGAAAATGATTGCTTTTTTTGGCTGAAAACTGTCATGTGTATTTAGTCAAAAATTTACACTATAATTAAAAATTATAATTGCTTTAAAATATACTAGGTAGGTGGTATCAGTGGTATATTGTCAGCAGATACAGCCAGTCATAATTAAAACCCATAAACAGCTTCCTGAAATATACTTAATGTACAATATGTACAATAACAAACAATAATGTACTAAATAAAATTAAAAACCAAATAAAATTTTTTTTTTGCAGATTTCATTTATTTTTAAATAAAAATTAAACAAAAATTCGAAATGCACAGTTTATTTTGTAAACTTCTCATTTTCTCCCACCTCGCCTTTACATACATGTATAACATATTATTATAGAATTATAGAATTTCATTTCCCTTATTATAGGTTATGTAAAATTTTCTGACCATGCTGTGTGTAGTCAAGATAAAAATACATACTCCATAGAAACATCTCATACAGAAAACAGTCCAGCATCTACTACCATATCAGGTAACTAGACAATCCACAGTGTATTAGTTAAATATTTAATCATTTCAACTGTTGGGAATGTTTTAGAATCTATTACAAGTGCTTGTGTTGCTACATTTTGAATAGTGAATGAATGACTGACTGTGGGGAATTAGCACACATTCCATCCTGCTATCTAGTTTCTCTTTCTGTGACAGCAACTGAATGGAGGGGGAGAGCAACTGGCAGTTTCTATCCACTGCCACCATCTGAGGCTAAAGAGCCCACGTAGGGTGGGGCGTCTGGAACTCCCCCCCGCCCCAAGATCACTGAACCCCAGGGATTTTTATTTAAAATCAAGAACACAGAATGAATGTAATCTGAATCACAGCATCTGATTTGCCATTGGTATCCTTCAGTCTCGAAAGACTATGGTGTTGTGCTCTGAGTGTCCTCTCCAGAGCACAATGGCCTCGGTAAATTAATATGGAGGATAGACTGTTACCCAAGCAGCAAATCCTCCCTCTCCACATCACTGAAATAGTGCAATGGAATGGCAAAGCCAATATGATTGGTTCCAGCTGCATCGCAGGAATTACCAGAACGTGATTGTATACAGTCACAAACTGCTTCTGGGACTCCGGTTCCGGATTTTGCCCTTGAGGTTGACTTCTGAAGCCTTTCCCATAGATGGCAGTGGCACAAGGCAGTGGAGGTTTGAGGTGGGAGTTTTCCTTCTCCAGACAACCCACGTTCAGTGGGATTTTGGACAGGTTTAGTCTGGCTCCTCAAGAAAGGCCTGTCTGGCAAGGGAGTCCCTGCCAGTAGCTATGCTACTGCCAGCATAGCCCTTTGTATCACTGGAGCACACAATCCTACTACCACGAAAAGATACTGTCCATTGGTGGGAGCATCTGAATATGATCAGACTTTCCAGCCTACTTCATCACACAGAACATGGAATAATCAGACCAGAATCATCTAGTTTATTAAAAATCCAAAATAGGATTTCCTAAGTGGGGAAAAAGAAGGGGGGAGAAAATGTATAAGCAACCTAATAGAAAATGTTAGCTACTGGTTGGACCGACAAAAAGAAGTCACTAACAACCCAATCCTAACTCATTTTCCAGTGGTTAATATAGCCCAGTCAACAGGGCTCAGGCTGCATCCTAGGTTTTAGAGCAGTCATGGAGTAAGGATTAAGTAACATTTGCAGGCTCCTCAGGTGAGCCATGGCAACCATGTAATGCAAAGACACAGGGTCCCCCAAGTCCCATTGTGCTAATTCATAATTCATATCTACATTTTATATCAAGTCATTGTCCAGTAAGTGTTTTATCTTGGTTAGATTCTTGGCCTGACAGCAGGACCTATATCTTACATTTCCTGAATCAGTGGTATTCAGAGTAGGGGTTGGGGCCCCTTTGTGGGGGTGACGATAGATAGATAGCTAGGCAATATCTGGTCAGGGGGTCACAAGAGGGTGGGATCCACCATCTTGAAATGTGGCACTGGGCATTTCCTGGGAGAAAATTTCATTGAACACAATGGAACTTACTTCTGAGTAGACATGGCGGAGCATCCCAATAAGTCTGACGGGTCTCAGACTGATTTTTAAGTATGAAAGGGAATCCTGGGCTGAAATGCCTGAGTACCACGATCCTAAATATAGTGTCAGATATTTAGAAGAAGAAAAAAGCCTATCATCTTTTGATATCTTGTTTTTTTAGGTATCACTGCGGAGTTTATCACTGCATTATTTTGCTTTTATAGAAGCATGGGAGAGCTAAATGTGACTGAGACTGAGTATGCTCTGCTTGTTGCAACTACTGTATTTTTTTCAGGTATGTTATTTAGAAAGTAACTGAAAACTGCATTAAAACCCATTTCTGCCTGGCTCACAGGTTTATTGTTGCATATATGCAATGTTACACACACACACATAAACACACACAGGGTGATTGAAAAGTAACTCTCTATATCAGTGATTTTCAGCCTTTTTCATTTCACAACAGACTTAACAAGACACTGAAACTGTCAAGGCACATCATCAATTGTTTTTACCATTGACAAGGCACACCGGACTGTTCAAATCCCCCAATTTTCCTATTAATGGATGTCAATCTCCAAATTCCACAGCACACCTGAGGACAATCTGCAGCACACCATGGCACACTGGTTGAAAATCACTGCTCTATATTATAATTCATAAGTATTTTAAAATAGGCCGGGACTATTTTTTGCTTGTATTGCAAGATATTGCTTGTCTTGCAAGACAAAATTTATTAGAGCTGTTTGCTTGTCTTGCAAAATGCTCTCAATCCAAGTTACACTCAGTCCAAAGTTTTGCTGTATTTTCTAATTACATTTGAAAATATTATTTTCTGTTTGATTTCTCATTTAATTTTTGTCATTAAAATTTAATTTAAATTTAACAATTAAATTAAAACTGTTTTGTAATTAAATTTAAATTGCTGTTTTATTTTTACTCTTAAGTATTCTTACAACCACATCTGATTTAAGCAGCTTTGGCTTTGTTCAACAGTATATTATACAATATACTAGCAAAAAGCGTACCCGCGTTGCGGGTGTAACATTTTCCCCTATGCCATGCCCCCATGGCGCAGAAACACCCCATGCACACCATCCCCCCATGCGCACCATCCCCCCATGCGCACCATCCCCCCATGGGCATCATCCACAGATGCACAACTTCCCCTCATGCGCAACTTCCCCTCATGCGCAACTTCCCCTCATGCGCAACATTCCCCCATGTGCAACTTTCCCCATGCACAACTTTCCTCCATGTGCAACTTTCCCCCATGCGCATCATCCACCGATGTGCAACTTTTCCCCATGCGCAGCTTTTTCCCATGCGCAGCTTTTCCCCATGCGAAACTTCTCCCCATGCACAACTTCCCACATGCGCAACTTCCCCATATGCGCAACTTTCCCCCATGCGCATCATCCGCCGATGTGCAACTTTCCCCCATATGCATCATCCCCCCATGCGCATCATCCCCCATACGCATCATCCCCTCATGCGCCACTTTCCCCACGTGCATCATCCGCCGATGCGCCACTTCCCCCCATGCGCATCAACCCCCATGCGCAACTTCCCCCCATGCGCAGCATCCTCGCCTGTGCAACATCTTCCTCCGAAAAACATCCCCCAATTCACCAGGGTCTGAGCACCAAACTGGCTGGATAGTGGTCAGTCTCCCATGCTAAGTATAGGACAGAAACTCGTTGCCCCCTTTTCAGCCCCTGAAGGGTTAAATTTCTCCAGATGGTTCTTGGTGGGAGTTCAGGTGACAGAAGGATCCCTCCCAGAATTCCAGTAGAAAGATTTTAGACTTTGGTTGCAATCCTGAAGCGCCCTTAGAGTTGCCTATTACTTGGCTACTTGGTTAAACCAGAAAGGCTTGGGCTGGCGTAAGTCAACATAGGCTGCCCCAAAACAGATGGACCTGGGCTGGCTTAGCTGTGCAAGGCTAGGCAGTTCAGAAGAGGCATGTTGAGGGCATGTTCAGCATTGCCTAACAGTGCAGTTATGCTGTATCTAGAGCCAGTTTCCAGGGCAGAAATGCCCCACACAGCTGCTGAGAGTCAGACCCCTAAGGAGCAGGAATAAATCTGAGTAGACCCATAGGGGTCCATGATAAGCCAGAGTAAAATTGGAAGTGATGTCAAAAAATTTGGAGTCCAAGGCCAACCCCTGCCTCTGAAACTCAGGATACAGCACAACTATACCAGCCCACCTCAGGATACAGCACAAGTACACCAACCCATCTCAGGGTACAGCACTACTACACCACTCAATGAGCATGCTGCCCTTGTGCTGCTGCCTGTTCAGCCGCAGTTGAGCCAGCAAGTGGCCTTCAGCCCTGTGGATTTGGTCTAACTTGTTAGCTCAGGATATGGCCTACTTAGGCCAGTTTAGCCGGGCCCCTTTTCTAGCCTAAAGTCAGGATTGCAGCTATAATCTCAGTCTTGGCATGATGATCCTGAATTTTTTAATAGAATTTTAGAAAATTAGTTTCTTCAGAATTTAATGCAATTTTATTTATTTTGAATTTCAGATCGTTCACTCCTTAAAAACAAACAACAAGTGGAGAAACTCCAGGAACCCTTTTTGGGAATTCTATACAAGTATTCAAAAATATATCACCCTGAAGAACCACAACATTTTGCACGTCTGATAGGACGACTTACTGAACTTAGAACCCTCAATCACAACCACACAGAAGTGCTAATAACTTGGAGAACAAGGGATCCTAAGCTGACCTCCTTGTTTTGCGAAATCTGGGACTTGGATTAAGCAATTTACTGAATACTGAAATTGTTGCACAAGCCTGTTTTCTAGAACATGATGTTTTCTAAACTATTTTATTTTCCAAGTTATTGTAGTACTCTTATTAAAAAAAATCTCGTTCATGTTAAATGCCTAAAAATTAAATAAAAATACTATGGTGTGATTATTAAATATATATATATATATTTCTTGTTTAAAAAAATATATTTCTTGTTTTAAAAATTGCCATGTTTTGTAGGTTTTAAATATGAAAATTCTTGCCTGGTAAAATGTTTCCTGCTAAATTTAGGTTTAATATAAACAAATCTAAATTTCTCTTGCTGCCATTCAGAGAGGGATATCTATAAAATTTCTTTATGGACCCCTTCTGTATTAGATCATAACTTCACACGATCATTGGATTATAATTTCTATAATTAAAATATGTAAAACCATATAAATTTACACAAAATGTGAATGCTAGTCTTCGCAAAATATATGCAAACATTTTCTGAGATTGCAGAAAATTTCTAGCACCCCTCCTTTGGTTTCCAGGTCCTCTTTTTGCAGGCCGTATGATGTACCCATACCCCTGACACCTCCCTCTCATGGGGCCCTGGTAAGAGTAGAAAATGTAAGATCCCAGGAAATTTCTGGCCTTTCCTTTGACTCGTGTGTCCCCTTTTGAAATCAGGCTCAGGTACAGGTAATGCCTGTACCACTCTCATGACTAATGTACACAGAAGAGGGTGGAGAGATTGTGACAGAATGGGAGAAAGAATTGGCCCCTCAATTCTCTACATATGTTTTTTAAATTATAAGAGAATCCAAGCCTATATGCGAAGTTATATGTACATATGTAGATGAGCAGTCCACAAAGAATGTTCTATAAACTTAAAAAAATCATGATTTCTATTTTACATGGATCTCCATTTCCTGAAGTAAACCTTGGTTGATTACCTATATTGCTTTTATTTTATACAAATGAACTTCTAAAATGATTTCTCCAAACCATGTCATCAAGTTTATATAGGCAAATAATATTTTTACAAAGTATTTAGTACCATTTCAAAATCATAATGAAAAACAAAATGAAATTGTGGATATCGGTAATTTCCATACAACACAAAAAGTAACAAACAAATTATTTTAATTTCCATCTGAAACTTTTTCTTTTTGGGGTGGGAATGTCTTTTATTCAAGTCTGCTATGGTGACCAGTAATCTAACTGAAAAAAATGGCATCTAGAGATGTAATCCATATAAGCCTTTCGCTTAGATTTTTAACAGCTGCTTTCTGGAAGCATCTTTAGCTGTTTGTAAACAAAACAAAACCCTGTCAACTTCACATCATGTCTTGCTCTTCTCAAATCTCTGGAATGCAATTCCTGACTTGCAAAATGCTTTCTGCTACATGTAGTTTTAGCACAAATACATCTAAATTTCTCCTGCTGCCATCCATGTGTAAACATCCATGAGAGAAAAGGAAGTCCAGTTCAGATGGATTCCGAAAAAGAGAAATCCAAAATCCTGTGCCCAATCTCTCAAATTCTATCAGAGCTTTTCTATTGGTAGGATGCTTTTTTGCCAACTTGCTGTACAATCATGAGTAGTCAGAAGTAAACACCACTGAATTCAACGGGACTTGCTCCTAGGTAGGTAGATATAACAAAGCTGCCAGAGTCATTGTTAAACAAAATAGGTTCAACTCAGTTTCACTGTTCAGATATCTAGTTCCAGTAACTTGTTTAATTTTGTATTAATCTATACAGTATATATAGAGTCAGACTGATTCACTGACTGACTCATCAATGCTCCACCAAAACCACCAGGCCTAGAAGCATGAAATTTGGGGTGGGTGTTCCTTCCATGACAGAGGCATCTACTAAGAACTGGTTTTCAGCAATTTCAACCAGAAGGGGGTGAAAAGGGGTGCAATGTGTTTTCCTCCCTATACTTTCCACTGAAGAATCCCTGACTGAGAGATGCTCTGCCCCAACCCCCGGAAGTGTGAAATTTGGGGAAGGTGTTCCTTATTTGACATCAATACCCACCAAGAACCAATGTTGAGGAATTTAACCCTTACGGGGCTGAAAAGGGGTGCAACGTTTTTGTCCTATACTTAACATTAAAGACTGACTGATCAACATCCAGCTGATGCACTGGGGAGGAGGGTGTACTGGGGGGTTGGTGAACTGGGGAAGATTGTGCGCATTGGGGGAGGTGCTGCATATTGGGGGAGATGTGCACCTGGGAGATGTTGCTGCGCTTGGGGAAAGGTGCTGCACATGGGGGATTGGTGTGTAATGGGAAGGTGATGCGCAATGGGGGATGGTACATTTCACTAGTGATTTATGATTTTTTTGTGATAATGAATCCTTTTGATATCTATAGCTTTTTCATTACTGATATTCTAAGACGTCAACCACTAACTTTTAAAATATGCATCATATTGTTAGTATCATTAATCTTGTGTTTAGAAATTACTTTCCTTTTCTAACTATGAGCACTAGCCTAACCATGTCTACTCAAAAGTAAGCCCCAAAGTGTTCAATGGGTCATACTCCCAGGAAAGTGTCCTTAGAATTAAAGCCTATGGCTACAATCCTATCAACTCTTTCCTGGGAGTAAGTTCCATTGGACGCATTAGGACTTTGACATTCATAGAATTTTGGTCTATACTTTCATATAGTTCATTTGACTATACAGCTAATACTTTACTGCATAAAATATACATTTTATAGAGTAGTATATTTTTCATATACTGTATATATTTAAATCTAATAAATGCATTAATTTGATCTTCTGTAGTAAGGGAATTGATTTTGTATCTACAAACCTGGACCAAGCCTACACCTGTATGTTGTATAGATTCAGAATGACAGCCATGTGCTTGAAAGTCTTGCAGTAGGGATGAAAATTGATACAGATTCTGTGTGGACTTTTAAGCCAGCTCCTGCAGAGGGCATTTTAGGCCTCTGGCTCAAAACTAAAGAGATGAATACATTGTCTCGTGAATTCAAATGGCATGTCTGCTGATTTGGGCTGGACACAAATTCCAGTGCTGGATGTTTAAGCAGCAGATGAAAGGCAGATTTTCAATCCCAGGATCATTCTGATTCCAGGAAGGTATGTCTATGCAGAGCAAGTGTGGCCCGAGGGCTAATCAAGTTCGGATCTTATTGCAGGATGTTAAATTCATTTAATAGAGGAAAAAGGGAGACAGCGTCTCCTTTCAATAACCCTTATATTCTGAACTGCCTGAACTACTTTAGATCATATACACTGAATATTAAACGTTACTCAGCTCAACCAGTCTCTTTGAAATCTGCATTCTGTCTGGTCTCTGCATTCTCACATGTGATTGGGCTGCTAAACCTCCTTGTGCTTTAAAACAAACAAACGAACAAACAAACAAACAAACAAAAAACTTTAAAACTTGTGCAGGGGAATCCAAAAGGTATTAAATACGCCCATCCTCTCCCCTAGCCTATGACTACTCTGATGAAATGCAGTGACATTTTAAACATGAAAAAATAGATAGAGCAATCCAACTTACACATGATTTTCAGTTCCAATAATTGAGAATGGTACTGCTGGCTGTACAGTTCTTATAGCAAAAAACCTGACTATTCTCCTTGAGCTCAGGGAATTGTTGACATCCTCTGGAAACAGTTCATCAAGAATGTGCAATATGACCAGGGTGACCATATGACCAAAAAAACCCGGATTTGTCCGGATTTTTAGCCTTCTGTCCTGGTGTCCTACATTTTGGCTTCATTGTCCCATTGTCCTACATTTTGAAACTTTGCGATAGTGTACAGTATCCCATCATGCCATATGTCATTGAATTCATATTGAAGAGCAGAATCCAATGCAAAAATCAGTTTAAGGATAGCTCCTTCCTATCAAACGTTATGGTCAAAAAACCAAAACAAAAAAATTACATTTTTGGGTGATTTTTTTAAGCGGGTAGGAATTTTGGTTTGGGATTAGGAATTTTGGCCCTGGGGTTCAGTAATTTTGGCCCTGGGGTTCAGGAATAATCTGGTCCTGGTCCAGGGTAGTAATAGTGCATATTTTACTAATAGTGAATATGACTAGTAATAGTGCATAAAGAATGGGTATTCTAGTAATAGCCCACAGCTGTTGCTTATGGAGGTACAATATAACAACATTCATCAGTAAAAAAAACCATCTCCCTTCTTAGCATCTCAACTGCCATGTTGCTCAAATCATTCTTTTCAATTGCTCCCTAATCTCTTTGCAACCTTGTTATCTGTCCCAGAGACAATTATTAATGATAGTTGTAACATGAAATATTTATCAATTAAAAGCTCACCCTGTGCAGGTTTTCTCAGAATTAAATCACATTATAGTCAATGGGACTTACTCCCAAGGAAGTTGGATAATTAATTATATGCAGGCCTCCGTCAGTCTTGGAAGACTATGGTATCGTGCTCAGCGCTGCATACGCTGCATGCGAAGCACGAAAGCCTGGGTTAGATTGTTATGGAGGATATGCTGTTACCCAAGCAGCAAATCCCCCCTCTCCACACCACTGAATTAGTCCAATGGAAAGGCAGAGCCAATACGATTGGATCCAGCTGGTGTCGCAGAGCTGGGCTAAGGACAGGAGCTCACCCTGTCTTGTGGGGCCAACCCAGGTCTCGAACCCTGGCCTGGTGGTTAACAGGCACAGTGTCTTAACAGCATGCGCCACCCACAGCTCAGATAATTAATTAAATGATAACAAAATACAAAGATTTACAAGTAGAAACTGAAAGGATAAAAAGTGATCCCATTGGTGTCTGGCACGCTTGGTGTTACTCAAAAACACATTGAAGAGCACTGTTACAGTAAAGTTAAATTACCATCAATCACCTGCAAAAAAACCAGCTTTTGTGGTAACAGCTTACATTTTGTGACACTGTTTCTAATATCAAATTAGGATAATAGTCAGGCATTCTTTAAGAACTGAAATAGGAACCAAATCACAATAGAGCCAACTCCAAACATCTGGCGACTATATTACTTAATAATATTTAACGTTGCTAAATGTTTATTCTTCAAAGAGACCCAAGGCAGCTATAGTAATAGTGGTGACAAATAACAGTAATAGTGGTGGTAGAACACAATAGTAGTAGTAGAAAACTACTAGTAGTAAATAATGTTAATAGTAGAACACAGTAGTAACAATACAAAGCAGTAGTGGTAATTGTGGTAGAGACCCAAAGCACTATAGTATTAGTTGTGGTGGTGAACAATAATAATAGTAGTAGTAGTAGAACACAAAGTAAGCAGTAGTAGAAAATAGAAGTAGAAAACTACTACTAAATAATAATAGTAGCGCAGTAGTAATGGTACAAAACAGTAATATTGGTGGTGGTAGAAAATAATAATGGTAACAAAAAACACACACTTAGCAATAGGTGTGCTTAAAAACTACAAGGGAGGTAAGTAAAAGTAGCTTCATCCCCCCCATCTCCAGCTTCTGCCCCTTGAAAGGGAGCTGCCTTGATGAAGGCTGCTGTTCTGCAGTCCAACCACCCACGCCCTCCAGCTCTACTCATGAGGCTGTATCTGAGCTCTACTCATCCAGCTCTACTCAAGAGGTTCTATTCTATCACGTGACACCTGTTGATCATCCTAAGCCTTAGCACAGACACGCCGCAGTAACGTGGCCACGCCCATGCTGGGGGAGGGCGGGACACGTTGTCAAGGAGACGACCACCCTCCGCTTGACTGACAGGTGGGGAAGGTTTGAATCGTACTGGAAAAAAACCGCCTGAGGAAAAAGCAGTTAAACGGTTTTTGGAGCTCGCGGATGACTGGCGGGAGGGCTTTTTCCCGCCTTTTCTCCCCTCCTTCATAGTTATCACCTCATGAGGATCAGTGAGGGCAGCCCCTGAGGGGAAGTTGTGTAGGTGGGTGTGAGGGCGCCTGTTGAAAACCAGTGAGGGCTTCCCTCACGCCTGGCATAGGCAGCCACAGAAGGAGCTCTTCTACACACCGTCCTCCACTGAGTCCTGAGTGTGCAGTCCTTGTGCAGGGATGTGTGGTGTGTAGTGAGGCAGAGCCTCCTCTGCTGGAGTCTTTTGAAAAGCACCACCACCACGTGAGGCGCCCAAGCACCTAAAAACCATGTGCATCCAATGAGGCGTCCAAAGACCCACAAACCATGTGCATCTTATGTGTTGCCGAAGCACCCACTTTTGTGTGAGACACCCAAGCACCCACAAACCATGTGCGTCAAGTGAGGTGCCCAAGCTTCCATGTTCGTGTGAGGCACCCAAGGACCACAAACCATGCACACTGTGTGAGGCACCCAAGGACCCACAAACCATGCGCGTTGTGTGAGGCGCCCAAGGACCCACAAACCATGCGCGTTGTGTGAGGCGCCCAAGGACCCACAAACCATGCACATCATGGGAGACACCCAAGCACACACAAACCACGTGCATTGTGTGATGCGCCCAAGCACCCACAAACCATGTGCATCGAGTGAGGTGCCCAAGGACCGAAAACCATGCGCATCATATGAGGTGCCCATTCGTGTGAGGTGCCCAAGAACTCACAAACCATGCGTATTGTATGAGGCGCCCAAGCACCCACAAATCATGTGCATTGCTTGGGTGATTGGGCACCTCACATGGTCAAGGCGTTTTTCAAAGGACTCTGTCAAGGGAGGCTCTGCCTCACCTGACTCCTCACCCATCACATCACCCTGTTGTGTTCCCAACTGAAAAAGTTCCATCCACATTTGAAAACTCCACCAATGGGGCTTAACTTCAAAGAAAATGCATTTTTAAGATAAACAACAAAAGTTTGTGCCATGTGAGTTTTGTCACACCCTGAAGGATAGCAAATAAATTTCAGCATGACTGTTCTTTGACCAGTGATTTTTAACCACTGTGTTGTGGCACACTGGAGTGCCACAGAATTTTGGGGAAAGGTCATTTATTACTAAGACAATTGGGTGATTTGATCCCCCAACCAGCAACATGGTGTGTCTTGACAATGATAAAAAGCTGATAGTGTGACCTGACAATTTTAATGCCTTCTCAATGTGCCACAAGATGAAAAAGGTTGAAAATCACTGTCCTAGAAATGTAGCAGTCCCCAAAATATGGGTCAGGAGGACTTGATTTTTGGTGGCTCATCAAAAGATGATGGAAAGATCAGATATCTAATTATCTCAAGCCCTAAAGCTATTGGAAAATTAGATACTGTTGCTGCTAACATTTGCTTTGGCACATGGTAACATTTGCTTTGGCACATGGCAATATGAATTTCCCATAGGTTTTCACTAGGTGGTGCAGTAACTATGGGTGCACGTAATGTCCATTACGTGCTCCCGTAGTTACTCTGGACTGTACAGTATGTAAGAGACTTCACGTGCACCCGTAGTTACTGCACCACCTAGTGAAAACCTATGGGAAATTCATATTGGGATCCAGAGTAAGTTGTTCTTACACCAGAGCAAGGACTCCCCATAGTTATTCTGGATTTTGTTCTCGGTTATTATTATTAATAAATAAAATATTATTTCTTTCTATATCTCCTTTTGAAACAAATCTGGTAAGCCTAGGTGTGTCTCGCTAGAATGCCATTTTAAAAAGTGTGTTCTAGTGTTAAAATGCTTGGGAACCACTATCCCGGACTACAGTCCACTTCTAAATGGGTTGAGTAGACAAAGAAAGAAATATTGGAAAAGCTGAGCTTCAAAAGGTATAGAACGGTCCAGTCTGTGACCAAATACAGTGACTAAATACAGTGCATCTGATAGAGTGGACTGTAGCCCTGGAAAGCTTTTGCTGAAATAAATAAGATTATAATCCGATACATGCTTAGTTGGGAGTACATTCCACTGAAATTAATTGAACTGACTTGAGTAGACATGTATAAGATTGTTCTTTAGTCTCACAAGTTGGGTGACCAGATGTCATAACCTTAGAAGAGAACAAGACCTACTACTACAAAATGCAGAATATCCAAGACAAATGTAGGACACAACAAAATAAAAAGCTAAACACTTGTACATTTATTCTTGAGGTTAATTTAAACATTATATTACTAATTAAATTAAAACTGTATTAAATATAGTTTATTACATACAACTTCTTAATTACAAGAAAGCTATGCTTTACCTTTCACAAGGAAAATTAGGACATTTAAGTTCTTTTTCAGGACACAAAACTAAAAAAGAGGTCATGTCCTGGAAAAAGTGATGTTTGGTCACCCTGCACTCACTGCTCTTATTTCATCTGACTTTACATAGCTATTACTCTGGATGTATGTGTAGGATGGAAACATTTGTTAAAAATATTGTTTCCTCTTGCCCAGAGGAAGCTCTCAAAATGCTTGCTCCAGCAAAATGCAGACAGGTGTGGTGTGTGAGGAGGCAGGTGAGTCAGAGCCTCCTCACTGGAGTTCTTTGAAAAGCTTTTGGGTTTTTTCATGCTGACTACCACCTTGGGTTCAGCCTTTGCATGGGCATGGCACCAGGTGGCTAGCCACAACATTTGTACTACCTAATGACAACAGTACCATTTCTTGGGGATTTTTTTTAGAGGAATTGACTCACTGTCTTGTGCTACTCTCAAACAAGTGTTTAAACTTTTTAAAATTAAACTCATTAAACAAGTTTCTTAAATCATTCTATGCATTTCCTACAACTGTAACTAGGATGAAACACATATGGTGTCAGGAATGAACATTTGATTAAAAAAATGAATATAGTACTCCCCTGAACATCATCAATGTTCGCAAGTGATACATCAAACTAATAGATTCTATTATTGTGACTTGTGAAACCATGCTGAGGTTGAGGTTTCCTCTTTAGAAATTCAGACCTCAGTTTTGATGGTCTGAGACAAAGGCTGCAATCCTAAACACACTTTCCTTAGAGTAAGCCCCATTGAACACAATGGGGCTTACTTCTGAGTAGACATGGTTAGGATTGTGCTCTTAGGCACTGAGGCAAATTTATTTTCTGCCTAGAATGTACGTATAGATGTATTTCTGTTTTAAATAGTGAATTCATCTGTTCAGTTTGATACATTTTCAAGGAAGTTTGCATAATGATAGACTACAATCCTAATAGACTACAGTCCTAATAGACTATAATCCTAAATAAACTTATGTTAAATTAAGTCCTGAATATGCTGGATGTTGTGCTTTCATTGCACTGACAACAATGATGTTAACCAACTTCATAGCCAACCTCAGCGTAGGATCACATTGTTAATTGCTCATGGTGACTGGATAGGAAAAAATGTATTACGTTGCAGTTTTAAGAAATATACACTGCTCTGCAGATCATGGAAAAGTGAGATAGGAAATAATATACTAAGTTACCAGTTTTCCAGCTCTGGAGTGATGGCAGTGCAGCTCTGTAGCAAGGGAACAAACACTGCCTGGCTTACTTTGAGGAGTCCTCCATTTACTTCTCCCCAATTGCCAGTTAGAGCATATGCTTCCACAGCTATGCTAAGTGCTTGAAAGGTGGTTAGACTGAACCTTCAATATATATAGAGCACAATCCTAACCATGTCTACTTGAAAGTAAGCCCCATTATGTTCAGTGGATCTTACTCCCAAGAAAGTGCCTTTAGGATTGTAGCCTTAGTCAAGAACAGAACATTGACAATATAATTTGAAGTTTTTATTCTTTTGTGTTTTAGGCTGAGAGAATGGAACAGGATACATCTTTTAAATTTAAATTGTTTGTACCACCAAGGCTGAATAATACACAGGTTTCTGCAGTCAAACCACAGACAAACACTGGAGATGGAGGATTCTTTCAAGTAAGTAAAAACGATACCGCTACTTTTTTCCCTTTCTAAAATTGTAATTAAATTCAGCCCACAGGAAAATGAGAATATTTGTACTTACCGGTGAATCCAATTACACATACTGTACCTGTACAATAAAAATTCCTGAACTTTTTAAAAAATATTTTTTTCACACTTGAAATCAACTTTCAGATTTTTGTCAATTTCTATACATTTCAGTCTTGCTAAAGAAGCTTTTTCATAGATATACTTTGGCTGCACTTCTGAAGTGCACATGGGCTAGCTTATCTATCACTGGGCTGGCCCAATTCCAAGATAGGCCAACCCACTTATGATGCATCAGAAAGGCTTGGGCCAAAGTCAACTTTGGCTGGCCCAAGACAGATGGACCTGGGCCAGCCTAGCTGTGCCAGCCTAGGCAGTTCAGGAGAGGCATGCTGAGGGCATATTCAGCATGGCCTAGAACAGTACAGTTAGGCTTTATCCAGAGCCTGTTTCCAGGGCAGACATGCCCCCTCAAAGTTAGGCACCTAAGGAGTAGGAATAATTCTGAGTAGACCCATAGGGGTCCATGATATGCCACAGTAAAATTGGAAGTGATGGCAAAAATTCTGAGTCCTAGGCCAACCCCTGCCTCTTAGCACAATTACACTAGCCCACGTCAGGATCAGGGGTGGGCCGAGCCTCTCCCAACAACCGGTTCGCTGGAAGTGGGAGGGGCCAGGCTGGGTCAGGGGGCAGGGCCAGAGTCAGGGGGTGGGGTGGAGGCGGGGCAGGGGAGGGTCAGGGGCGGGGCCTGGGAGGGTACGACACCACCCACCTGCGGCCGAAGAACCGGTTCGGTGATCACCGGCGCGCACTGCGCATGCGAGGACTTTCGCACACTGCGCATGCGCAGACTTTCGCGCACTGGGCATGCGCCAACTAACAAAGTGCATGTGCACCAACTAGTGCATGCGCACTAGTCCACTGGCCTGGGAGTAAGTCCCATCGACTTTCATGGGACTTACTTCTGAGTAGACCTGCATAGGAAGGGGCTCTGAGGCTGCAGTCCTCTCCACACTTTCCTGGGAGTAAGACCTATTGACTATACTGGGACTTACTTCTGAGTAGACCTGCACAGGATGGGGCTCTGAGGCTGCAGTCCTCTCCACTCTGGCCTGGAAGCAAGTCCCATTGACTATACTGGGACTTACTTCTGAGGAGACCTCCAGGGCACATGTGTGTGTTTTAAAGACTTAAAAAACCAATGTAGGACAAAATGCAGGATGTCCTACATTTTGTCCTACATTAAAAATATGTTCCAGTGGGGTTGGAGGGTGATTGGGGACACTTGGGGGCAGCGGGGGCTCTTTAGAGCTCGTTCTGGGGGGTGGGAGGGTGATTGGGGGGCACTGGGGGCTTGCTACATTAAAACAAATTTCCAAAAAAATCACTGCGCATGTGCATGCTGCTAAATATTGGCCAGGAAAATTCCTAGAGGTCCCTGCTCAAGGGTGCTGTTGGCAAGGCAAGGCACTAAGGCAGGTCAGGCAGGGACGGCAAGAAGGTGCCTCGCTGGGAGGCAAAGCAAGCCTGGCTGGCTGGCTGAAGAGAGTGCGGTATGGCCGCTCGCTCTCTGGCCGGCCGGCTGTGAATAGGAGGCGGGGAGGAGGGACTTCCTCACCCGCCTCTAACTAGCTGTGCGCGCACCTCAGCGCGCACAGAATTAAAATGGTGGCCGCGGTGGCCACAAATCTTCAAAGGGGGCCCGAACTGGTTCGGCAGCCCCTGTAACTACCGGTTCGCAACCGATGGCCTCCCGGTAACAACCGATTTAGCCAATCTGGTCCGAACCATTCTCAGCCCTCCTCTGGTCAGGATATGGCCCAACTACACCAGCCCAGTGAGCATACTGCCTTTGTGCTACTGCCTCTTCAGCAGCAGTTAGGCCAGCCACAAGACTTCTAACACTGTGGATTTGGACTAAGTGTAATCTTAGAACACCTTCTAGCCATGTGGATTTGGCCTGTCAGCTCAGGATGTGGCCAACTTAGGCCAGCTTGCTGGGCCATTTTTCTGGCTTAAAGTTAGGACTGCATTGCCAATCTATCAAAAGCCAGTTTAGCAAGACTGAAATGTATAGAAACTGACCAAAAGCTTGAAAAAATTATTTAACTTTTTCCTATTTTTTCCATACTTGAACTATTGATTTCTTTTCAAAACTTTCAGTATGAATGTATTTTAATGCCTGAATGTGTTTCAATGTGCTATCAAGTGGAGGTGTATTCAGCAATTCCAGCTAAGCACAGAGAAGGGAAATTAATAAATGTTCAAATTTTCCAAGCATTTTTATTTGAAGATAATTATGCTTCAAAATTTTAATTTAAGTTTGTTATTTATATGTGTCTGCATATTAAAATGTCTTTTTTAATATTTGATTTTATCCAGGATTTTAACAAGGAAATTGAAGATGATTATAACTTGCCTTTTGGAATGAAAAGTACACCAAAACGGAAAGAAGTCATAGGTAAGCATAAAAAATGTTTTATATTTCATAAATAAAACAGCTACAAGAGTGGGGAGTGAGTTCTTTTGGAGACACAATGCAGGACCTTTACAGTATTTAAAGTTAAACCGCTTCTCTTAATATTTTACATTGATATACAGTATATGTAGTTGGTCTGCTGTTATTCGAAGTACTTTTGAGAAATCAGAAGTCAGTATACTGTATCTACTTTATATTTTTTCTGTAGTCTGTATTTATTTTATTGTTGGTTTTATTTTTATTATATACTGATTTTTTTACTAATTACTCAACATTATTTTTCATTATGTGTATTCATATTGGAAATAATCAAATGTGTAATACAATGTTTTTCAGAACCTATTTCACAAAAAGTGATTCCTATGATGGGGATAAATCAAGAGGTAAGTTGGGAATACATTCTGTGTAGTATACAATAAAAGCAATATCTTATTAGAATTATGTGATTGTTAGAATTACATTAGTTTCATATCTAAGTTTTCAGTTTTACCTGCTTAGTGCATCTGGCAGAGTATTTCTCCTTTTCAGTTATCATATGAACAGTTCTTCTGGGTTTAGCAGCACCCTCAGCTCTGTACCACTACCACCCAGCAGTCTCCAGTCATCCCAGATGCAGCAGTTCTCAGTAGTCTGTTTCCCCATCTGTCTGTCCGTCCGTCCGTCCACCAATCAGTTAGCAGGTCCAACAGTCAGTCAAGTTCACCTACCTACTAGGTAGTTCTCTTTTCTCCTTCCACCCTTTCCGCCTCCTGCTACCCACAGTCTCTCCAACATTCTACCTCCTACAGAACATCCTTTCCTTCCTACAGGCATTGCTTTAATCCCTGAAGGTCATATTGCTTGCATTGTGATGTCTTGGTGTTAACCCCATGTTTACCAAGCCCATCATAGCAAGGGACTATTGTTGACACTACATTCTCCATCCTTTAGGGATCTTTCAATTTCCATCACAGGCATAGATCAAAGAAACCCCATATAAAGCTGCCAAGCTCAGGAGGAAGAGTAGGATACAGAGGAGTCCTGATGTGATGACTGCCCTTTTCAGCCTGATTCATCCCATTCTGTCCTCACCTGTCCCATTGCATCTCCTTCTTCACCTCCCTTCCACCCACTCGTATCCTGCTCCTACATCACTCATCTCTGCCATCAGACTCTCCATCGGATAGTGAGTCAGTGAGCTGGCACAGGCCTTCCTACCAGCACTGATCGCACTGTATTCAGAAATGTTTTTAGCAAGTTTGTGGCCCTTTTGGCTGGTACAGTAGCTGCTGTAGAAGAGGAACATAAGTTATAGGTTTGCACTCTCAGTCATGCTGCATGAGGATCAAGGAATTCGCCATCTTAACATGTAAACTGACACCCAGTTTAAGAAGGTAAGAGCATAAGAAGAGCTTCCACAGGAGCAGGGCCAACAAGTCCAGCTTTCTATATCTCACAGCAGCCCACCAGATGCCTCAGGGAGCACACAAGACCTATAACCCCCCTGCATCTGGCATTCTGAGGTTGCCAACATCTACATCCATATGTTCGTTCTCTCTCTCTCTCTCTCTCTCTCTCTCTCTCTCTCACTCTCTCTCACTCTCTCTCACTCTCTCTCTCACTCTCACTCTCACTCTCACTCTCACTCTCACACACACACACACACACACACACAGCTTATAGTATATCCAACTTTCCAGCACTGATGCAGCTGCAACACAGTTCTGGGGTAAGGGAGCAAGCATTCCCTTACCATGAGGAGGCCTTTGTGGCTGCAGCACTGATACAGAATGTGTTTGGCAAACAGGATAATCACTGCAGATCAATTTACACATTGCCCTTGCTATTAGTTGCCAGTGTTTGTTCCCCATTTCTAACTGTGAATTTAAGTCAGGGAATAACTAAATGCAAGGGGATACATGATTCCCTACAAATTACTATGCTTGCATGTATTGTACAGTATGTAGTTGGATATAGGATAATGTTGTTCATGATTGTCTCTTGATCTGACTTGGTGTACAATCCTAACCATGTCTACTCAAACGTAAGCCCCACTGAGTTCAATGGGTCTTACTCCCAGGAAAGTGTCTCAAGGATTGCAGCCTTAGCCCTGATCTAAGTCAGGGCTGGGCAAACTGGGCCACTTTAGGTCTCTTGGACCTTTAACAATTGTGTAGAAGAATTTCAGCAGGAACAGCTTGTCATCTCACATACGAGATTTAACCAGGATAAATAAACAAGGTTTCTTTTTTTTTAAATACAGGTGTTCTACTGTATTCATGCAGTATTTATTCCAGAGACCCCTCCAGGGATAAGAAAATTGGGAATATTAATATTGTATCCTGCATTAATAGCAGCCTGTGGCCCCCACTCATTAATGTTCTTTAAAGTCTTACCAAAAAGTTTCTTGCTTTAAACAGTGTTATAAACATTCAAGCTTATATGGTGAAGAGGACAGGCTGCTGGCATCCTAAATAACAAAAATAAACCTAATGCTAAAGAACAAGCAGAAGTTAACTGCTTCTTGTTAAGCATTAGGTTTAGTTTTATTAGTTACTAGCAAAAAGCATACCCGCATTGCAGGAGTAAAATTCCCCCATGCGCCATTCCCCCACGGCGCAATATCCCCCATGCGCAACTTCCCCCTGTGCGAATTAGTCCCCATTGCGCATCATTCCCAATGTGCAACATCCCCCCATGCACATCATTCCCCCATGCGCATCAGTCCCCCCATACGCATCAGTCTCCCATGTGCATCAGTCCCGCATGTGCAACTTCTCCCATGTGCATCAATCCTCATGCACAACACCCCCCATGCGCATCAGTCCCCCGTGCACATCAGTTCCCCATGCGCATCAACCCTGCATGCGCAACTTCCCCCATGCACATCAATCCCCATGTGCATCAATCCCATGTGCATCATTCCCAATGTGCAACGTCCCCCCATGCACATCATTCCCCCATGTGCATCAGTCCTCCCATACGCATCAGTCCCCCATGAGCATCAGTCCCCCCATGCGCATCAGTCCTGCATGTGCAACTTCTCCCATGCGCATCAATCCTCATGCGCAACACCCCCCATGCGCATCAGTCCCCCATGCACATCAGTCCCCCATGCGCATCAACCCCGCATGCACAACTTCCCCCATGCACATCAATCCCCATGTGCATCAATCCCCCATGCGCATCAATCCCCCACGTGCAACATCCCCCCATGCATAACATCCCCCCATGCACATCTTCCCTTGTGCAGCATTCTCCCCAGCGTAACCTCTTCCTCCGAACAACGTCCCCCCAGTGCACCAGGCACTGAGCACCAAATTGGCTGGATGTTATTAAGTCTCCCATGTAAAGTATAGGACAAAAACACATTGCACCTCTTTTTAGCCCCTTAAGGATTAAATTTCTCCACATGGGTTCTTGGTGGGTGTTCATGTGACAGAATTTCATGCTTCTCCCCAAATTTCATGCTTCTAGGTCTGGGGGTTGGGTCGGAATGTTGATGACTCATCAATTCTCCAATGCAAAGTATAGGGAGGAAAACTCGTTGTGCCCCATTTCATCCCCTTCTGGTTGGAATTTCTGAAAACCAGTTCTTAGTGCACCCCTCCGTCACGGAAGGAACACCCACACCAAATTTCACACTTCTAGGCCCGGCGGTTTTGGCAGGGCGGTGATGCTGCTGGCAGCTTGTTTGCCATATAAGCTTGAATGCTTATAGTACTCTATTTAAAGCAAGATGCACTTACTAGTAAGCACTTAAGCAATATTAATGGGTGTACGGGAGCATGCATACTCTCTAGATCCATAGGCAATTTATATTGTGGATTCTAAATCTGCAGATATGGAATCCAGCCTGAAACTTTACAGTAAAAGCATTTTCCATAAAATTAGATAATTTTGCTTTTGTAGAATGAAGAAACAGTGAATGATCTTTATTCAAGACTTTACAAAGAAGCTGAAAAGATCAAGAGATGGAAAGTAACTGTAGAATACGAGCTAAAAGAAAAGGAAAGGATATTGAAAGAAAACAGAAAGATTACAGAAGCACTGCGTAAAGCCATTCAAGAGTTACAGGCAAGTGTTTACAACATTTTAAATGTATAATTTAAAATATACAATACAAATTTAAAGTAAGAATAAGGTCCTAAATTTAGATCCGAGCAGCGCAATCCTAAGAAATGCTAGAGCAGGCTGGCCAATTAGTCTGTGCTGCATTCAGTGCGTATTTGGGGTGGCTATTGTGGTGAAAGGGGAAATTTCCCATTACCACAGGTAATGTGTTAACTAGCCCCACTGGGTGTACTTGATTGTTGAGGGTGCAGAGCCAAGCAGATGTGAGCAGTCAAAGGCTGCTCTGTGCTGCCTAAAGAATGGGGTAGAGGTCTGGCATATCTGCCAGGTCCCAGCTCAATATTCTAGTCACTGAAAGGCAATGCACACAGGAGGTCTGTTAACTGGGCAAGAGGAACTCTTTCAAGTGGGTGTTCCTCTTTTATTTAGCAGGGAAAGAGTAACTAGCCCTCCTCACCCAGCAGTGTTTTTTATGGTGGCTTCTGCTGGTGTTCTGTCGGAAATGCTCTAGGAGAATTTGGTCAATGCATGGTCCATTAAACACACAGACAAACAAATAGAGGAGATGGGCCACTTTATTATATGATTATTAAATAATCAATAATCAATAAATTCAATTAATAATCCAATCATAATCAAAGGGGGGCAGATCTTGAAGAACTTGAACTTGACCTGGGGGTTAAATTCCTTTAAGACCCCCAGCGTCTGCCCCGTGTCTAGGGTTAGTGAGCTTGCAGGTCCTTTATGGGCCCGAAGAACAAAGAGGGCAGGCTTACCTCTGCATCCCCCTTATAAAGCCCACCTTTAGATTCCACCCTTCCTGGTGGTCTCACCTGACCCCACGAGGGCAGAGCTGTGTTTTTTGTTTGACCAGCGAGCCAAATTCGACACCTGCCTATTGGCTTTGTGTCGTCATTCCTGCTACAGGCAGGGGGTTCAACTAGATGACCTACTGGGTCCTTTCCAACTAGGATTCTAAGATTCTATTATTCTTTTCCCACCTTTTTAGATTGTGAACGCTTTGGGAAAGGGATCCATTAGTCATTGATTTTTTTTAATTTTCTTTATAAACTGCTTTGTGAATTTTTTAGTTGAAAAGAGGTATATAAATACCGTAGTAAGACTGAATAGGTTAATGGGATAGATAGATTCAGGGAGCAGTGGGCACTGGGAATCTCCTACTTGGTACTGACAGTGGGTACTACCCAGCACCACTGTGCAATGATCACTGGGTGCCACTGGGAGGCAGAGGACATCCCCACCAGACACCAATGGGTGGCAGCAGGTACCAGCGGGCAGTGGTATCAGGCATCCCTACCAAGCACCAGGCATTGAATGCTACCAGGCACCAAACTGGTTCTTAGTGTGTCCTTAAATCACAAGGAATCTGTTCCCCAAATTTCATTCTTCTAGGACCCCGAATTGGGGCTGGGTGTTGATCAGTCAGTCTTCAAAGTTAAGTATAGGGACAAAAACACATTGCACCCTTTTTCACCCCCTTAGGGGTTAAATATCTACACACTGAGGCATTGATGAGTCAGGGATTCTTCAATGTAAAGTATAAGGAGGAAAATGCATTGCACTCCTTTTCATCCCCTTTTGGTTAGAATTTCCAAAAATCGGTTCTTAGTGGGTGCCTCCATCACAGAAGACCTTCAGACCTTAAAAACACCCCTCTGGTTTTTTCAATCTTCCATGGTCTCTGAGGGCCAATTGTAGTCTTGCAATTGGCTAAAGGGAATGATTAACATGCTTCTGAATATGGATTGTATTGGGACTTATGATATTAGTTGCTCATGATATGGAAGAAGGATTTGGATACTTCTGGAGGCCTCTTTGGGCCTTATAAAAGCCACTGGAGGTGCCAGAAAAGACTCAAAAGAACCAGAATATGCAGGGTGTGGTGCCCCTGTGTATCTCAAAAAGGATGTGACTGGAAACATGTCCAGTTTTGTCTGGGAACTCAGATCCAGCCTCCTCTGTGAATTTGGAATCCATGGTGAGTTAAAACTGTGACTCCCAAATCATGAATATACCACTTTTTAAGCAAAAAAAGTTTACAAAACAATTTACATAGCAAAAGAAACAAAAATGATTCAGGGTGCAGTCCTAACCAATTTAGGCAGCACAACTAACCTATCTTTCCATGCCTTGTGGTGATGTGGGGAAGCTCCCTCTTGTCCTCTTGTCCATATCTAATCATCTGAGGAATGGCGCAGAAGTGCCTTATGGCACTTTTGTAACATCCATGGACTAGCACAGGACTTGTGTCAGGGCACAAATTTGCAGCATAATTGTTGCAGCTTAATTGTTCCCACAGGACTTCCAACCTTAAAAAAACCAAAAACACAGAGAAACACATGGCTAACAGACATTGGAAGAATTGCTATGCTGTGATGAGTAGCAACAGTTGATCTCTCCTTGCTAACTATAAGAAATCCTCCACTTTGAAAAGGTTTTTCTTTGCCTAGTTAGCAGAGAATATATGTGTCAAATATATATACCGGTAGATTTAAAGCCAGACTGAGTAAACTCATACACCAAGAAATAGAATATATTTATATTTGAATGTACTGGTAATAATTAGTTTATGCAAACAAAAACATATCTGCTGTATCTTATTTTTTAAAATATATAGTTTGAAAATGAGAAACTTAGCTTGAAACTGGAAGATGAAATTCATGCAAATAAAGATATTCTAAAAGAGTAAGTATTGCCAAAAGATTTGTTTATGTCAGTGTTTCTCAAACATTTTAAGTACTGGGGTCCACTTTTTAGAAATAATCTCTTTGGGAACCACCAGAAAAAATGTCATTAACCTAGAAGTGATATTATTCAGTTAGGCTTCAAACCCAAGTTGCGATCAACCAAGGATCCCATTACACAGCATGCTCATGCTTTTATTTTGTGTTGCTTAAAATTCAAACATTCCAGGTCAGAAGCCAGACCTGGACACAAACTTGTATCCTTCTCCAACCAGACTGCCTCCCCACTGTCCAGTGTCCCATCTTCCAACCTATTGGAGTGGGGTGGGGGGAGCACAATTCTTTTTCCCACCAGAAGCCCACCTGCACAGCAGCTCTGTATTCTCAATGACAGCTGACCTAGGTGCTATGTGACTCACTGAAATGGCTCACAAGCCACCTTGGGAGTTCCAACCTGCAGTTTGAGAAATGCTAGTTTATGGCTGCAATCTGAAACACACTTTCCTGGGAGTAAGATCCATTAAGCACAATTCGGCTTACTTCCGAGTAGAGATGGTTAGGATTTCACCCTATGTCACTTATACTAGAACAGTAGCACTCAACCTCCTTGGCCCCAGGGACTGGTTCTGTTAAATTTCTGTTGGAAATTTTTTCTAAGGGCCAGTGGGAGGCGGGGGGGGGGGGGGAGCGGAGTGGTGAGTTCTTTTGGAAATCTGTAGGGAGGGCTTCCATACCCAGAGCACAGTTGCCTCCAGCTGTAAAATTCAATTATAATAAATTAATAAATGGAGCTATTGTTAGGTTACTGTGGATAGCATTGGGGTGACAGCCCAATGTCTCAATGCATGTCTGCAAAGATTGCTGGGATTCTTTAACCATTTTTTGATGCAGGATGCATTGAAAATGCACAAAGCCATCCTATTCTTTCCTACTGGAAAGTAAGCCTCATTGACTATAATTGGACTTATTTCTGAGCAGACATGCATTGGATTGGACTCTGAGGCTGCAGTCTTATCCACACTTTCCTGGGAGTAAGCTTCACTGACTACAGTGGGACTTACTATGCCTTCCTATGACTTACTATAAGTGGGACTTATACCTGAGTAGACAGGGATAGCATTGGGCTCTGAGGCTGCAATCTGATTCACACTTTCTCAGGAGTAAGCTTCATTGACTACAGTGGAACTTACTACTGAGTAGACAGGCAGAGGATTTACATTCTCTGGTGGGGGAGCCCCACAACCCAAGTCTCATAGCCAAGGGGGGGCTTTGAATTTGGATCTTCTGAGTCCACCACATAACAACTACATGACCCTGCCCTAACCATCCCACCTCACAACAATCCTGTGAGGTAGACTAGGGCAAGAGCAATAGATTGGAAGCCTCCTTGCTGAGAGGGGCTCTAAATCTGGATACTCCAAATCTCAGTCCAACTCCCTAACCAGCACACCTCCGGCCCTATCCCACCAACTGAACAACAATCCTGTGAGGTGGTGAGGCTGAGAATGTGTGACAGGAAGCTCTTGGCCATTGGAAACCTGAACCTGGATTCTCCAGGTCCCCATCCATTCCCTAACTACTGATCCAGCTGTATCCCTCCAATCTCAACTACCTTGTGAGGTAGGACAAGGTTGAGAGTGAGTGACAAGAAGTGGCCTGGCAGTGGACAAAGTGCCCATACGTCACAAACTGAAAAAGAGGACAACATTCCCCCCCCCCCAAAAAAATTAGACACCCACGTAAAATGTAGGACATGACAAAATAAAAGCTAAAAACACACATGTATATTTTCATGTGGTTAATTTAAGCACTATGTTACTTATTAGCAAATTTAAAATTGTTGCATTTAGGCTGTAATCCTATGCATGTCTCCTCTTAAGTAAGCCCCGCTGAGTTCATGGGGCTTACTCCCAAGAAGGTGTTTTTAGGATTGCAGCCATAATTTCTTACATATAATTTATCAATTACAAGAAGGCTACATGCTGCCTGCTTACAAGAAATAGGAGGAAAATGAGGATATTTTTTTGAGGACACAGGGCTAAAAAAGAGGACATGGCTTGGAAAAAGAGGACAGATGGTCACCATAGGCTAGGATCATTGGGGTTTCTATCAGTCTCTCAGTCTGTGTTTCATACCCCCTTCTCTTCAACTCCCCCCCAAAAAAATCCTGGGTAGGATCAATGGGGTTTCTCTCTCTCTCTCTCTCTCTCTCTCCACTCTTTAACCCCCTTTGCTTGGATCAGGGTTGCTTGGATGGGGAACATCATTCCCCACCTCTCTTGTAAGCTGGATCTCGCAGGGAGACTTCACATGCATGCAAGTACAGTGGTGCCTCACATAAAGAGTTTAATTCATTCCAGAGGCATGCTCTTTAAGTGAAATGCACTTTAAGTGAAGCAGATTTTTCCATAGGAAATAATGGAAACTCAGATGATTGGTTCCACAACCCACAAAATATTCTTATAAAAATATTAACGTGATGTAAAAATGATGACAAAACACTGGAATTAAATTCAAAACATGCATTCAATCTGCATGATTCTATGAAGTCTACTTAGGCTGCAGTCCTAAAGACACTTTCCTGGTAGTAAGCCCCATTTAACACAATGGGGCTTACTTCTGGGTAGACATGGTTAAGAGGCTGCAATCAAAGTCACTTTCCTGGGAGTAAGCCCCATTTAACACAATGGGGCTTACTCCTGAGAAGACATAGTTATGAGACTGCAATCAAAGACACTTTCCTGGGAGGCTTACCTGGGCTGCTGCTTGAGGTTCAAGGTGGTCGGTGGGGGCACTTGAGGGCAGTTGGGGGTAGCAGTGCTGGCTGGCAGCCCTTTTAAAGAGCCTCCATGTGGAGCTTCAGGGCTGCATAGCACGTGTGCCCATAGCGTGCTTGCTTGTTAAGTGAGGCGGAACTTGTTATGTGAAGCAAGATTCCTTTGAATTTTTGCTTGTCATGTGAAACGCTTGTTAAGCAAGGTACCACTGTATCCTTCGACACAGCCCTCCTGAATTGAGGAGGGGCAGAGGCACCTGGGGGCTATCAAAGACTTCCTCCAGCCAAATCCTCTTGTAGACTGCTCAGGCTGATGCTAAGGATGGCCTTTGGTCTCCTGCTGGGAGGAGGGATAGAGGCACTGCCAAGGACCTCCAGTGGTCCCCAACCCTGAGGTAAAGAACCCCTGCTGTAGATTATACATGATCTTGGGGCAATCAGTTCCCTTGACCTATGTACATGCTGTAGTGCCAGAACTCACAATAGTGCAGTATGCTTTAAAGCAGTTGCAAGGTACCATTCTATGCAGCCAGGCTAAAACCATGCATCTCTGGCCTCCCAGAAAGTCCTGGTGCCAGTAAGTCAGTGCAGGGAGGGGCAGTGGGAGTAATGGGTTAGTGACCAGGGAGAGGGACAGGGGCCAACATTGCCAATATGCTATCCCATTTTCCTGGCCTTGATCATTGGTGCAGGTCCAAGTAGTCCCATCATGGAAGCATAGGCTTTTTCCTAGGCAAGAAAAACAGATTCCTTTGCAGAAGGTAAAGGTAGGGCAGAAGGTAGGTCTACTCTAGAGGGTTGAGCCACTGTTTATATGTTTGAAGATTTATCTGAAGGTCACCAGCTTGAAAACAATGGAAGCTGGGCTGAGTGTGTGTTTGTGTGAGAAAATAAGAAAGCCAGCTGCAGCTGAATCTATATATGCTGAGGCAAATCACCCCTCCTCCCGCTAAAAAAGAGCTAACTGAAGAGAGATCAGATGTTTAAATGAACCACCTAAGAATGTAGGACTGAAGGGACCCCTGTGGAAGCTCCAATTCCTGGAGTGATTAAGAATCAAATGGTTTCCTTGAAAGAGAAAACCTCTTTGTGAAGTGTAAAACGCTCTCAGGAGTTGGATTTGCCTGCCCATGTAAATGGGACTGATTAAAGTCAGAGGAGAAATTCACTAACCAGAAAGGCAGCATATAAATACTTATGTTTGTTTATTCATTTGGACGTTGCATCAGTGGAGGTTATATAGCATTAGGCTATTACTCTTTGAAGAGATGTTTAGCTCAGTACTACTAAAGCAAAGCTACCTACTTAGTGCCCAGATAGGCACGCCAAGGGTGCTCCAAGTTTGAACTCCTAATGTACGGGAATTTGTATTGGGATATGTGGGTTATGTAACTCAGCCTTTTTCCTCTCCTGTTGAAGCCCCATTCCAATCCAAATGTTGATTCCTTTCATGTGTAAAGTATAATGAACTCTCATTATAATAGGGATTTTATATAAATGATGCAATCATTTTTACCTAGGAACAATGCAACAAGACATTTTTGCAGCTTGCTCAAAGAAAAGTATGTGCAGTTGATGGAGAAGTCCAACAAATGTAAGTATCCTTTGACTATTTGAACTTTTTGGTATTTTGAATAATTTTCTGCTCTGTTATAATCTCTTGTATGAAGACAGTATAGTATAATGTATAGTAGCTGTTTCACACTGTTTGCACTCTGCAGTTCTTTACATTCCTTAAATGTGCAGAGTGGCACAACATTAGCTCAATACGAAATACTGGGAATGGGCTGGGACAGGAATGGAATGAGGAAGGAAGGAGAGCCATGAACATGGGAAGCTTGCAGGTTCGGAAGCTTTTTAAAAGGTTTGGAAATAAGTCAAGATGACTTGAAAAACAGCTTAGGACAAGTTGTAACTATCATTGTTGTATCTTGTGGAAGATTCTAATCAAGAAGAGTAGAGAACTGGGACCCAACCAGACTCTAAGCATTATGGCTTCAGCACATCTCTGGAATGCAGTCACTGGATACTGTACACCAGGGGTGGTCAAACTGGTCAGATTTACAGAATTTAAATACTGCTTTTCAACTAAAAAGTTCACAAAGCTGTTTACAAAGAAAATGAAAACATTTTCATTTGGGTCCCTGTCCTAAAAGGGCTCACAATCTAAAATGCAAAGAACATCAACAGAAGCCACTATAACAGACATTGATTGGGTGAGGAGGGCCAGCTTGTAATCCTCATGGGGCTCTCTAAAATATTATGTGCAACTCTTTGATATATAATGTGCAGAAATATGTTGGCTGAGCTCTTTTTTGCATCATAATATAAAGGATGTATAAGAAATTTTCAAGCTATAATTGAAAATTTATAATTGTTTACTGGATATAACTGCAACTCCGCAAGATTAAAACAATAATTTAATATTCACAGTCAGTAAATATATTTAAGAATTTTAATACAGTGGTGCCTCACGTAAAGAATGCCTCACATAAAGTATGTTTCATGTAACAAACAAAAATTTCTATAGGATTCTGCTTCACGTAACAAACTGTGCTTCACATAAAGAACACGTTTGTTGGCAGTTGGGGCAGATGCACTGGCCGTCAGCCTGTTTAAAAAGCGTCAGGGCTGCCTAGTGCCTCCCCATAGTGAAAGCAACACTTCCATGCTGTTCCTCTTGTAGCTGGGTGTCCACTGGGCAGAGGGAGAGAAGAGCAGTGGAGAAGAGGGAAGCAGCTCAGGGCTAGCCCAAAGGGAGCAGTGGAGAGAGAGGCTCAGGATGGAGAGAAGGAGAAAGTGGGGAGACACTTTGAAGGTGTCTTGGATTGCAGCCTCTTAACCATGTCTAACCAGAAGTAAGCCCCATTGTGTTAAATGGGTCTTACTCCCAGGAAAGTGTCTTTAGGACTGCAGCCTAAGTAGACTTCATAAGATCATGCACATTGAATGCATGTTTTGAATTCAATCCCAGTGTTCTGTCATCATTTTTACATCCAGTTAATATTTTTATATGAATATTTTTTGCGGGGGAGGAAAGGCGGCATATAAATTGATTAAATAAATTAAATAAATAAATATTTTTGGGGTTGTGGAACCAATCATCTGAGTTTCCATTATTTCCTCTGGGAAAATCCACTTCACGTAAAGAACATTTCATGTATCAAACATGCCTCCAGAATGAATTAAATTTGTTACGTGAGGCATCACTGTACTTTGTAAATATTGTGTATCTCAACTGAAATTGATTGTTGTTTGGCAACTCTTGCTATTCACCATGGGCCACAATCGCTCACCTGGTTAAGATGGTTGGGGAGGCCATCAGAGAGGCCAGGGTTCGAGACCTGGGTGCTGCAAGATGGAGTGATCTCCTGTTCTTAGCCCAGCTCTTGCAAACCAAGCAGTTCGAAAGCATGCAAATGGAAGTAGATATATAGGTACCACTTTGGTGGGAAGGTAAACAGTGTTCTGTGCCATCATGCTGGCCATGTGACCATAGAGATGTGTTTGGACAGCGCTGGCTCTCAGCTTTAAATTGGGGATGAGCATCGCATCCAATAGCTGTGGTTGGTGCCTGTATAGGCAGCAGGGGAAACCTGCAGCCAGTCATGGGTGGAAGTGCAACCTGCCAGGGACCTTTACATTTTACCTTACCTATGTTTCTTGTCAGGTAAATGTGCAGGTTCCTGAAGGCCCTCGTGGAGGCTCCAATTCCTGGAGTGGTTAAGAATCAAATGGTTTCCTTGTAACTAACTTAACAAAAGCACTAGCCAACATCCCTGACAGCTTACCTGTTACTGCATGTTTTCATCAATTTTTTTAATTGCATGTAGTTACTATTGTAAAACAACTGTTTTTCAGTTTATTGGTGTTCCATAACAGCTCTGTAATGTTTTATATTATCTAGTTGCTTATGTAGTTTTTTTAAATATACGGTATACTTTTATGTATATATATAAAAGTGTACATTTTAAAAGTATATTTATGTAAACATTTATATAACATGAAATGCAATTGTAAGCATGACTACTCAGAAGTAAGTCCCATTGTGTTCAATAGTTCTTACTCCCAGGAAAGGGTGGTTAGGATTGCAGCCTAAGTCTGCAATCTTAATCTCCATTTAGGCTAGCCTATGTCCCAGCACAAGTCCGATGCTGGCCTGGGGCTGTCACTTCTGCCCCGCTCCTGGGAGAGGGTTAGGCCAGTGCACAGACATACAATTGCCTCCCTACATTACTATTGGAACAGGAAGACCAATGAGTTGTGCTGGCCTAGGTTAGGATTGCACCATTACCCAGAGATTAGTTTTCACCATTTAGAATCATAGAGTTGGAAGGGACCTAGTAGGTCATCTAGTCCAACTCCCTGCCTGCAGCAGGAATTCCCCCTAGAGCATCCCCAACAGGTGCTCATCGAGCCTCTGCTTGAAGATCCCCAGTGAGGGAGAGTCCACCACCTCCCTTGGCAATTTGTTCCACTGCCGAACCACCCTCACTGTCAGGAATTTCTTCCGGATTTCCAGCCGGAATCTTGCAGTTTGTACCCATTGGTTCTAGTTCTGCTTTCAGAAGCAGCTATGAACAAATTGGCCCCTTCCTCCCTATGACAGCCCTTCAGGTATCTGAAGAGGGCAATCATGTCTCCTCTCAGCCTCCTCTTCTCCAGGCTGAACATCCCAAGTTCAGCCTGGGTGAACTTACATACTTGGTTACATACTTACATACTTGGGTGAGATAGTGTTATATTCTGTGAATAATACTGGTCTGGTATTGATTTTTTTAAATTTTTAGATTGTAGGGGCTGCAAGGGACGAGAAATACAGCAGTTTGCCTCATAGGGAAACTCACCAGAATAGTGTTGTGGTGTGGTGTGCATTGATTCAGCTGTTTAACCCCATACTTGGGTTAAACATGGATGTGTAATGTTCATATACTTAAGGTTCAGCATTCACTCCTTCTTTTTGTGCAGAAGGGCAGAAGTTTTAAACCTTTAGTTCTGATTTAGAAAAAAATAACAATATATCTGTCCATACCAGAAAGTTTTAGCTTGTTGATCTGATCAGAGTATATGAACAGCCAGGACATATAGCCAGGACATACAATATTGATATTTGGGTTATATAAATGCTGTAGTTACATCTGATGAAGTTGACTGTAATCCATGAAAGTATATGCTGAAATAAACTGGTTAGCTGTTTAAGTGACACAAAATTTGTTGTTTTTCCTATTTTTTGAAACTGAAAAAGGCTGAGTAATTATATTTGAGAATAATGCATCATTTGTATTTCTCATTGTTTTGCATTTTATCTCTGAATTTCCTAAGTATTATAATAAATATTTAATCTTTCATACTGCAAATTCTATTTTAGATGAACAAGAACGAGAAGAAACAAGACAAATGTATGTGGATTTTAACAATAATATTGAGGTAATAAAAAGATATTTCAGAATAATGTAATTGAGCATCTTTGCTTAATTGCTGAAATCTTGAAACATTTTAAAACAAATGGGCAAGCATGTAGCAGAGAAACTATGCTTTGAAGTCTCTAGTATCAGCACCAGCCCTCCAACTGGCTGTGAAGCTAAGCAGCTCTCCGGAGTTGGTGGTGGCAGCTGCACAGCTGTCCCTCTGCCCACAACTCAGTGGTGCCTGGTGGTGCCCGCTGCCTGATATTATCTGCTGGTGCCTGCTGTCTGTTGCTGTCCTTTGTGCTCAGTGCCTGCCAGTGCCCACTGGCCACTGGTGGCCACTGGTTCCTGCTGCCTGGTGTAGCAATGCCCAGTGCCCACTGGTACCAGCTGGTCTTGGTGCCCATATTCTTTAAATTTTACTGCTGCAATGACTGATAAATTCAGCTAGTATCCACTTAAAATTACTGAGATTGTCTATAGCTTTGGAATCAAGTGTTATCAAGGGGCTTGTCCTTGGGGCACCTGTCTTGTCCATCTTTTGGGATTCTTTTCAGCTTGTAGAACCTGAGGATGTGGACAGGATTCTCTGTAGCGTGAGACCATCTACATGCCCGCTGGACACTTGCCGAGCCAAGCTAATCAGACTGGCCCGGGATGGACTGGCCGAATGGACAGGGAGGGTGGTGAACTCCTCTCTGAGGGAGGGGGTGTTGCCTTCTGCACTAAAGCAGGCGGTGGTTCGCCCTCTCCTGAAGAAACCCTCCCTGGACCCTAAAAACCTAAACAACTATCGGCCAGTCTCAAACATCCCATTTCTGGGCAAAGTGGTTGAGCGGGTGGTGGCGTCCCAGCTTCAGAGGGTCCTGGATGAAGCTGATTATCTGGATCCTTTCCAATCTGGTTTCAGGCTGGGATTTGGGACAGAGTCGCCTTGGGATGAAAAATGAAGTGCGGAGGATGTATACCATCCTCATATACCTTGGTCGCCTTGGTGGATGACCTACACCGGGAACGGACAGGGGGAGTGCGTCCCTGTTGGTCCTGCTGGACCTCCCAGCGGCCTTCAACACCATTGACCATGGTGTCCTTCTGGGTCGGTTGGCTGGGTTGGGGATTGGAGGCACTGTTTTGCAGTGGTTCTGCTCCTTCCTGGCTGACAGGTCCCAGAAGGTGGTGCTGGGGGATGCTTGTTCGGCACCCTGGCCTCATCAGTGCAGGGTGCCACAAGGTTCCATTCTATCCCCCATGCTATTTAATATCTATGTGAAGCCGCTGGGAGAGGTCATCCAGAGGTTTGGAGTGAGGTGTCATCAGTACGCCGATGAGGTGTCATCAGTACGCTCTATCTCTCCTTTCCTCCTGAGTCCAAGGAGGCGGTTGAAGTCCTGAATCGTTGTCTGGAGGCAGTGGGGGACTGGATGAGGGTGAACAAGCTGAAATTAAATCCTGACAAGACAGAGGTTCTCCTGGTCCGGAAGTCCTCGACTCGGGTATTGGAATATCATCCTGTTCTGGATGGAGTTACACTCCCTCTGAAGGAGCAAGTCCGCAGCTTGGGGGTTCTCCTGGATTCGCAGCTGCTCCTGGAATCCCAGGTGGCGGCTGTGACCCGGGGAGCCTTTGCTCAGCTTTGGCTGATCCGCCAGCTGCAACCATACCTGAGTCACTCAGATCTGGCCACGGTGACCCATGCCCTAGTGACATCGAGACTAGATTATTGTAATGCGCTCTACGTGGGGCTGCCTCTGAAGCCAGTCCGGAAGCTGCAACTAGTCCAGAATGCAGCGGCCCGTGTGGTTGCTGGGGCTCGTCAGTTCAACTCTGTCAGGCCACTGTTTCAGCGACTACACTGGCTGACCATTCGTTTCTGGGCTGAATTCAAAGTGCTGGTCCTGACCTTTAAAGCCCTAAATGGCTTGGGTCCAGGGTACCTGAGGGACTGCCTTCTTCTGTACAATCCGACCCATCACCTAAGGTCATCTGAGGGGGTCCTACTGACTGTGCCGCCACTAAGAGTCATGACAGGTGTGGCAGCCAGAGATAGGGCCTTCTCGGTGGTGGCACCCCGGCTGTGAAACTCCCTCCCCATAGAACTGAGGAAAGCTCCCTCAATACAGAGCGTCAGGTGGAGCCTAAAAACCTTTTATTTTAAAAAAAGCTTTTAAATGGGGCAGGAGTTGGGGGGTAGTTTTATTGTGTTTTTATATATTATTGTTTTTACAAAGTTTTTAGTCTGTTTTAATTGTTTCAATTTTAAATCTAATGGTATTTTAAGTGTATTTTAATTATGTTTTAACTTCTATTTATTATTATTTTAATGGTGTTTTATTCTTCTCTTATGTTAGCCGCCTTGGGCTCCCTCCTGTAGGGGAGGAAAGGTGGAGTATAAATTAGGAAATAAATAAATAAATAAAATAAATAAGGTAATGACATCCAACTCTACATTTAATTATCTCAAGGCTGAACCAGAGGTTGTTAGATATAAATCTAGAAACCTGAGTCAACAAAGTGTGTTGGTAGCTTCTAAAACCATGTCCTATCTCCTCCAAAGTGCTTAGGATGGTATACATCCTCCTCACTTCATTTTTCATCACAATAGCCCTCTGATTTGCAGCAAGCTAGTGGTTCTTCCAAAATCAACAATAAACTTTGTAGCTCAGTGTGTATATGAAGGCAAGTCTCCCCAGTTTAAGTAACTGGTCATATTGCTCTTTAAAAAGAGGACTTACAATGCAATCCTATTCATGTCTAATCAAAAGGAAGCTCCATTTATTTCAATGGGGTTTACTCCCAGGAAAGAGCTCTTGGGATTGCAGGCTTAGGCTGCAATCCTAAATACACTTTTCTGTGAGTAAGACCCATTGAACAATGTGGGGCTTAATTCTGAGTAGACATGGTTAGGATTGTGCTCATAATTTTGTAAGTTCATTTTTTGAACACATGAACTATTCCAAAACATAGAAAAGCATGTACTCTGTTGGCATTTTGGCATATTGTTATCAATTTTTAATTTGTATTTTTTTTAGAGAATGATACTGGCCTTTGAAGAACTTCGTGCGCAAGCAAAGAACTCCAGATTAGAAATGTATTATAAATGTGAGAATTTTATTTAATGCCTGCGTGGGTTGAATGTGTATTGTTATATACTCATTGGCAGCACAATCCAGAGCAACTAATCTGTCCACATAAGAGCCCTTGGGTTGCCCTGTCTATCACTAGGGTGGAGCAACTGCAAGATGCTCTACCCCTGTTACTCTGGAAGAGGCTTAGGGCAGAGCAAGGCAACATAGGGTGCCCTAAGAGAGGAGGACCTGCTCTGCCCTAGCTGCTCTGCCCTAGGCAGTTCAGGAGAGTCATGTTGAGGGCATGTTTAGCATTGCCTAGGGCAGAGCAGTTACTCTGTATCCACAGCCTGTTTCCAAGGCAGAAATGCCCTCTTCCAACATCTCAGAGATATACCACCTCAGGAGCAGGTATAGTAATGAGTAGACCCATAGGAGTCCATGATGAGGCTCGAGTAAGAATGGCAGTGTTGACCAAAAATCTGAGTGTGGTGTGTGTGTGTATTACACACATAATATATATATATATATATATATATATATATATATATATATATATATATATATATATATATATATATATATATATATATTACACACATAATGCAATATATTATGTTTTGTCTTATATTTGTGTTACTGAACTTTGCACTGTTCCTGAATTAGTTCAGGAATTGGCTTTGCAACATTCCTGGCTGTGTCTATGACATAAAAACTGCAGTCCTATCTATCTACAGTATTTAGATAGTGTATTTAGTATTTAGTACATTTAGTATTTAGTATTTAGTACAGTATTTAGATAGCTTTTCAACTAAAAGTTCACAAAAGTCACAAAGGTCCTAATCTCCACTTAGGCCGGCATAAGCCCCATACAAGTCCTGTAATGACCTGGGGGTGTTACAAAAGTGCCGAAAGACACTTCTGCCCCACTTCTGGGAAGGGTGGTGGTTAGGCCAGTGCACAGACATGTGCCAACCTCTACACTACTATGAAAAGATATGCCATGTGAGTAATCCAGCCTAAATTGTTTAGGATTGCACCCTGAGAGCCCAATCCTGATCTTTTCTGTCTTGGTGGCATGAGCATAGCTCTTGCACTTGGTGTCATAAACATGCCATAAAGCATGTTTATTGCACCCTGTGTATAGGGACCTCTGCTGCAGGTCCAGCAGCTATTGGTGCTGAGTCAAGGACAGGATGGACACTGTCTGGAACAAGTGAATGGCAGCAGATTTGTTGGGGAAGGGAGGAGGCATTCCAAGGCAGGGAGAGCAGTGCCCATTAGGATGCAGTGCTAGCCATTTTGGTGCAGCTACTCCTCTAGGAACTGGGCTGCTCAGAATTTGGCTGTAACTCTGTTAATATATTTGTTACTTGCCTTCACTCAGTATTCTTTGTTCCCTGCATGTCTGGCCTGAATTTCCATCATCCTGCTCAAGGATTTTAAACATTTTTGTATCAACTTACATAATTTCATATAATGTACATTACTCATCAATGAAAACGTATCATTTATTTACTTTTGAGTTATTGCTGAACATGAAATGGAAAACACTACAGTGTAAGTATTAATATAAGGTTAAAACATACCTTTTATGTAAGGAATGTCACTTACTCTACCAGAAACAGGTAAAGAGATTCCATTTTTTAAAACTGTAATTACTAGTTACTAATTTTATTCTCTTGAAAGTAAAAGAAGAAGCAGAAAACACAGCACAGCTTGAAAAAGACTACAAAAGCAAGATAAATACCATGGACAAAGAGGTTTGTTTTATTTCAATAATTCAAAATGAATTATTTGTAAACATTTATAAACGGTATACAATATATGTATGAATCAATCTTTAAACATATTTTACTAACAGACACAATGCTGTTCAACAGCATACCAAGGAGTTGTGTTCTGAGAGGGGCAGTCAGTTCAAATGCATGACACAAGCTGGTGCCAGTGTGCCTGTTCCTTCAAATGCTGGGTTGACCTTGCCTCCTCTGGGAGAAATTTTGAGGTGGAAGGCTGTCTGGCATTTATATTCTGGGTTGAACTGGTTTCCCTAGGGGATCTTAGGCAGAGATCAGATCTACTTGCTGCTTTAAGTTCTGGGTAGACCTGGCCATCCCTCAGGTCATCTCATGGTCATCCCATGCCAAAGGCCAGATCTACCATGGCTTCAAGCAGCCAAGGACAGGACAGCGGGTGCTGTCTATCCTGGGTACCAGCAGTGCTAGGTACACCAATGATGCACTTCTATTAAGAACTAATAAGTTGAAGAGATTATTTCCTGCACTAAGATTAATAGAAATCTGAAGCTATGAAAGAAGCTTTCTCATTATAGAACAGGAACCATATACTATTGATATGTGATAAAGTGGAAGTAAATAATTTCAAAACATGAATGCATCAAAATGGTTGGCTAATATGTTGCTTTGAACAAGAAAGATACATTGCCTCTAGATCGGAGATTTTTAACCCTTTTCATCTCACAGCACACTGATAAAGTGCTAAAATTACCAAGGGAATCTTATCTGTTTTTTCACTCTTGACAAGGCACACTATGCTGCTAATAGTGCTGCTCAAATCCCCCAATTGCCCTACTAATAAATGGCCCTCACTAAAGTCCTGTGGTATACCTGCAGATCATTCACAGCATACCAGTGAGCCATGGCATAGTGGTTGAAAATCACTGCTATAGATAATAAAATTGGGGGGGATTTATCTCATTTTTTCTGTTATTGAAGTGTGAATTTTTTTCTTACACCATCAGTCAAGAAGTAAAACTTCTTGAAACTGACAGGAACATATTTGTTACTGCTCTAGCACTCTTTGTGGGAAACAGCACTGGCAGGAAGGTTGCACTGTCCTGCCACTGCTGTATTCAAAAGAGGGGCTGCCAGCAGAGATGAGTGCTCCTTTGAGCAGTGCAGGGGTTGGAGGAGGGCAGTGGGAGGATGTAACAGAGGCAGGGAATGGGCAGAACAGAGGAATAGCAAAACGGCATGGAAAAGGTCTGGGAGGGATGGCATTGGTGGAGAAGGTTAGGACTGGTCTGTGAAATAGCATGTGTAGCATTTCCTAGATGCTTATTTATTTCAACTACTCTTCATTTTATTAGGTGACAGTGTTGATTGCGCAAAACAATGACAAAGATAATAAAATTAAAGAAATAAACATTCATCTGGATGAATCAAGAGAGCTAATTTCTGAGTTAGAAGAAATAAAAAGTAAGAATTCACAAGATATTATTAAATGTAATAGTACATAAATTGCTCTGTACATGAAAGTATATAAATAGTACAGAAACTAAAGGTATTTCATGTCCTTTCAGAAATAGAATCATTGACCATATTTGGAAAGTATATGGTGTGTATAAATCTATTATCTTAACAGCAATTTAAAGTAGAAGCCAGGCCTACACCTTGGGGAATCTCCCCTCACCCTTGATCCACCCTCAGCTTACCATGACGACTGCAATTTTATGCAGCCCATATTTTAGGAGTGTATCTGTGGTCTGAGGATATCTTAGGTCTATGAGGGTATGTTTGGTTAGAGGATATGTCTTAGTTAGAGGACTCTCATCACAATTCAGACTGCCCCCTTGGGCCAACACAAATCACTTGCAGTAGCCCAGCATGTACCACACATGATGTAAAACATGCCTGCGTCATCCAGAAAATAGAGGCTGTTGCAGGGAGTTGTGATGCCCTATCTGCCTCTGCAGGCTCTGCAAGGCGGTAGGTTGCGCTGGGGTGTGGTGGGTGAGATAAGGTGGAGAGAAGGAAGGTGGAACATCTTCAGGATGGGAGGGAAACTGGCCTGCCGGTTCCAGTGCAAGTTAGGATTGTACTGTTAATTATTTACCATGATAATTAGTAACATTTTAAAATGAGAAGTATAATATACATTTTTGTAATATAGAGAACATTTTATCAGTTGCCTTTAAGAAATATCTGAAGACATATTCTGAAGAAACACTTTTTAAAATACTTCTAATTTAGATCAGCAAGGAGAGATGCTAAAAAAAGCACAAACGGAACAACAAAATTTGTTTACAGAAAAGGAAGAAATGAAAAGTTCTTTGCAAAAGGCAGAGGTATTATCTTGCATTATTTTTGTAAAATAAAGACGTATGCAAATTGTTTATAGTAATTTAAAATGAATCAACTTCAATAGCTTCTTATGGCATACATATTAAATAATTTGATTATTCTTTATTGTGCTTAGAGTGCTTGTAAGAATTTAGAAACTGAATTGCAAACTGCAGTGAAAACATTAATTCAAGTCACTGAACAAAAAGAATTGATTATAGAAGAACTTAAAGAAGCTAGAGTTTTGCATGCATCTGCTACTGATGAATTCCAAACTACTATTTTGAATTTGAAGATGTTGCTGGAAAAAGAAGAAAAGAGGTAAAAATTGTTTGTTATAAATTGTTTATTGTTATAAAAATAGATAAGGATGAAAAATGCTCCTAAAACCAATGAATGAATGTGGAAAATTGACTAGAACACTTGATATTTGTGGTTCAATCACATGTTCGGTTACAGGCAAGAGCTCTAATGCAATATAGTGCATGTAAAGCCTTTTAGAAAATGTTAGTCATTATTATCAATACTTTCTATTAAGTGCATCTATGCACATGATGCTTTACAAAGAATGAGAGGACAGGTACCTTCCCTTTGGTAGGGGCTTATCTGGGTGATGTCCTGATCAGGTCTTTGTCCAGGGAAAAGGCCCCTATAGTATTCCACCAGACTCTTTCCTTTTTGCAGAGCGTGAGCTTTGTGGTCAACGAGGTTAAGAGCTCATTGATCTTGTGCCAGAGTCTGGAGCACCTGGGTCTCTGTATTATCCTTTCAGGTGTCATTGTCAAAGGAGAGACAATAGGTCATCCTGAATACTCTTCAGATGGTCAGTATGTCAGCTTCTGTTGACCTCATTACTCTGGCCAGGCTACTGGATCTGATGGTGTCCTATCAGGACATAATAGCCTGGTCCAGATTCCATCTGCGCCTTCTCCAGTCATTTTTACAACCCTATTTGCATGATATTGAGAGGAGAAGAAATAGGCAGATTGCTCTTTCCTAGATGGTAAGGGACAGCCTCATGTGGTGGTTGCTTCCAGGGCGACTTTCCCAGGGAGTCTCCATGGAGACACCTTCCAGAAGGATCCTCACCTCAGATTCCAGCCTTCTGGGGTGAGGAGCCCACCTGGAGGAACACTTTGTCCAGGAGACTTGGTTGGAAGTAGAGCGGTCCCATAGTATAAATTGGTTGGAGTTCAGGGCAATCAGGGGGAGTTGGCCCTGAAGCACTTTCATCAGTCTCTTCAGAGGTCCCATGTCCAATCAGGATGGACAACATGATGGCCAAGGCTTACCTGAATCATCAAGAGGGGAGCTCCAGAAGGTATCACTGCCCATTGCATTTGGGGAGCGAGCAGCTACGTCAGCAGCATTTGAAGTTGCAGCATTGGAGGATATCTGTAGGGCGGCCACCAGGGGGAGTACCTTTACCTTTACCAGGCATTATAGAATTTATCTGGTCGCCTCTGCAGCAGCTGCATTTGGCAGAAGGGTCCTTCAGAAGGTAGTGAAACCTTAGGGCAGTTTGATCCCCCAACCAGTACCAGATTTACTGCTCTTTTGCATCCTGTGCTGTGATTAATGCCATCCTTCCCTCTGAGGGGAGAAAGTGAAATATTCACTGTAAAAAAAATTACAGTAATGATAAGGGAAGGATGGCACTCAACCCATCGCACTGGATCAAACTGAGTTGTCCACTTTTTGGTCTTCATACCGGGGGGGGGGGGGGGTCAGTGGTGGGCAGATGCTGGTTCGGGCCTACTCGCCTGAACCGGATCTTCCCATTTCCCTGCCGCTGGCGAACCACCAGCGGCAGGGAAAGCCTAAAACAGGGCGGACCGGTTCGGGCCGGCTGCCATCTTTGTTTTCGGCGCACTGCGCAAGCACCGATGTTGGCACTTGCGCAGTGACTGCCCTGAAGTTGGCCCACCAGCTTCAGGGCAGGCACTGCGCAAACATCAACGTTGACGCTTGTGCAGTGCCTGTTCTGAAGCTGCCTGCCAGCTTCAGGACAGGCACTACGAAAGCATCAAAGTTGGCGCTTACACAGTGCCTGCTCTGAAGCTGGCCAGCCAGCTTCAGTACAAGCATTGCGCAGGCGCCAATCTTGGCCCACCCCTCACCCCGCCCATCCTCACCCACAGCCCCGCCTGTGATCCTCCCCAGCCCCGCTCCTGATCCCGGCCCCGCCCCCTGACCCGGCCTGGCCCCCCCACTTCCAGTGAACCGGATCTTGTGCCAGGCCGGGCCCACCCCTGGGGGGATAGAAGCTGATCCTATCTTCGGCCCCTTCTTTTTTTATCATATGAATCTTTTCTGTCGGTTTTTTTACCATCTGATCTTCCTTTCTGAGGATTTGCTAGTCTGTCTTTACATTTTCTGGCTGGGATGTACTCCTGATTCTGGCTTGTTATATGGACTGGGTCTAGGGAGCACCCTTCCTGAAAGAAGTCAAGTCTGGCCTGCCTCCTGGATGGGGAGGGGGGACCCTTGCTGTGACAAGTGCCATCCTAGCCTCTTCCTTAGAAGAGGAGATTCATGGTAAGAATTCTCCTATTCATTATACTGCTGGTTGAGACTGCTTGTGCAGTACCTGCTTTGCTGGCTCTTAGGGCATGGACTCCAGCACAAACAGTTGACAGTTCCACATGTGCACCAACAGGGTATCAAGCTCCACTCCACCAGAGCAGGTGGGTTGGCAGGGGGTTTTCCAAGGGAGGATTGAGGTAAGTTTTGACCTGGTTTGGGGTCATGTTGATGCAGACTAAGGACAGATATCAATGTTGCCAATATTCTATGTGCCCACCTGGGCTCAACAGCCCCCTTGGATCCATTCTGCTACCCCATCAAAGAGCTGGTGCAGATCTGAATAGACCCATTGGAGATCAGGCAGTAGCAGAGTAGGTACAGGTATAAAAAATAAGTAGGTATATAATAGTAGATATAAAATATGTAAAGAATAATGAGGCAAAGCCGGTTGAAGAAAGATAAAAGACATTCAGATAGAGGACAAAAGAGTTGGCACAAATTCTGTACTCAGAGCCAGACAAACGTAAGCCCAAAATGGACAATTTTCAGGTTATTACCGTCAACAGAATATATTCTGTTATATATATTATATATAATATATTCTTAAAATATGGAAATTCCTTCCCTCCTAGATGTTTGGCTTGTTGAGTTTTTCATCTTTTATATTTATCATTAAATGATACACCGAACATTTTCAATTACGTTAACAGACAGAAAGAACTCAGAGAAGAGTCAGAAACATTGATTTTGAAACTCCGAAAGAAATCTACTGAACTAGGTATGTAAAGGAGAAAGAAATGGAAGAACCAATTATAATTTACAATTAGAAATAACATGACATCCTAAGTGTTTTTCTTGTAAATGTGGGTAACTGTTGCTAGTGTTGAGGAGCAATAACCACATTATTCCAGACTGTTTACTGCTATTTTTCTTGAGCTATTATCAAAGTACAACTATATTTGTTCAAAACATCTTTTTAAAATCTTTCTTTGAACCCTATTTGGAAAGGGTTTGCAGTTTCATCCCTAGTGTTAAATAGGTACAGAGTGAGTTCCTGATCCTTTGGCAGCCTCATGTGTTCTTTCTTGAGAATGTGGTCTGGATGGTCCATACTCCAGTTGGAGTTGGAGCAGAGTATTGGATGGCGGATCCAAGAGCACATGATCCATGTGGCACATGGTTAGGGGTTCACTGCCCTCTCTTGCCTTCAACCCCCTGAAGTGCAGCCTCCCTGACCCTCAGACAAAAAAATATCAGTTGCTGTTGGGTCAAAAACTGGAGGTGGCAATTTTTGGCCTCCAGAAGGCCTTCTGAGGGTCCAGAAGGTCATGGACCGTCAACCAAAATAGATGCTTTTTGGGGCCTAAACCTGTATGTGATTATTTTTGACCTCCAAAAATCTGGGAGGCCACACCCTTATTACATTTCCAGGGGGTGGCTCCATAAGTGTGTGGTGCTGCAGTGTATGGTGCTTCTGGAGCAAGCACTCAATGTACCTTTAAACAAATGCTGCAGTGTAGGAGAAAAAGTCCCATTTCAAAGGTGGGGTAGGAAATTAAATACCCATGGCTGGCTGGGATTTCTGTAGACCTAGAAAGTCTTCAAATTATGATTGGCAGCATAGGGGAGGGAGTAGTGTGATTTCTGTCAGGAAGAAGGCCCTGGGGTATTGAACATATTCCTAAAGTTAAAATACCTTCAGGAACCAAAACCTGTGGATTGATTTATAGACGTATTTTCCCATGAAATGAGTGCACAATTTGGTTTGGGATCAGATCCTATTGAACACAATTGGACGTACTCTGAATCAGTAGGCATAGGATTGTGCTATTCCTATCTTAATGTATCTTATATTCTTTTCTATGATTTTATTTGCTGAAGAATTGATAGCTAAACTGAGAAATGACAATGAAAAACAACTTGAGGAAATGACAATCACTTTGGTAATACACCTCTTGTTTATATCTTGCTAATAGTATTTATTAAACCTTTTCAGTCTCCTCTGAAGGGGGTTAGGGTATGTAGTATATCAGTTCCTCTTCAGCCCTCCCAAATCACTTCCACTCTCTTCCTTTTTTTGGTTCCTGCGTTTTGCTAGAGTCCGAGCTCTGTCAGTTTACCACTCTTATTTATTTGTGTTTGGGGAGTAAAATACCCCTATTGGGCTCCTATTGTGCATCAGCCCTCCCATTGTGCATTAACCCTCCCCCAAAACCATGGGCACCCCAGCACGTGAATGATTTGGGGCTGGGTGTTGATCAGTCTTCAATGTTAAGTACAGCATAGGCCAAAAATGGTAAATTGCTGATTACTGCTTTTGTCCTGGTACCCTTACTTTTATTTTCCTTTTATTTTATTTATTTATATTTATTTATTTCCTTTTATTTTATTTTCCTTCTGCTACTGTTATTATACTATGTTACTGATTGGGCCTGGGCTATTATAGTTCCCATACACAAAAAAAGGCAGCCATGAGACCCCCTCAAATTATAGACCCATTAGCTTGCTAAATATCATTAGCAGATTATATTCTTTACATTTTAAGAGATAAGCTAATGGCCTGGATGGAATCGCAAGATATTATTGTTGACACTTGGGCAGCTTTTTGCCCAGGAAGATCACATCTCGACCAGACTTTAATACTGCAATTTCTTATTGAGAAACAGCTGGCCACCAGGGACTCTAAGCTATATGCAGCCTTTGTAGACTTCAAGGCTGCTTTTGACATTCTTAGATCAAGGTTATGGGATAAATTTGCAGCCTCGTCCATAGATCGTCGACTCTTGTTACTTATGATTAGCCTGTACAGCAACACTGGTATTAAGATCAGGTGCTCAGCTAAAGGCCATTTAACACAACCTATCTTGGTGAATAAAGGGGTTAGACAAGGCTGTGTTCTCGTCCCCCTTTTATTTAATTTTTATATTAATTCTCTGATAAAATCCTTTGATGACCTGGCCTTACATCCTCCAACGCTTGCTGATCGTCATGTCCCTGTTCTGGCATATGCCGATGACGTTCTTATTTTATCGCGAACACGGGTTGGCATGAGGAGGGCACTTCGCCATCTTGCTTTGGTGAGTGCACAGGAGAAGTTAACAATAAACTCAGAGAAAACCAAGGTTGTCGTTTTTGCCAAAAAATACAGAATCTATGATTGGACTTTAAACGAGAAACCTATCGAACAGGTTAAATTAATAAAATATCTAGGGGTGATATTTCATTACCAAGGAGGACGATTGGCCCATAAAAACTATGTAGCCCAAACTGCACTAAAAACATCAGGTGCTATTCTTCGCTTTCATTATTCAAAAGGAGCCAATTTCCTTCCTGCAGCACTTAAGCTGCACACTGTTAAAACTAGAGTTCAGCTATTATACGGCTCAGAGATTGCACCTTATTCTAGCACCAGGTCTCTGGAATCGGTCCAGACAAAATTTTTGCACAAACTGCTATGTGTCCCGAGAAGTGTGTCAAATCTGGTGGTTAGGTTGGAATCTGGAACCCCAAGCATTGAGTCAACGATATGACTAAACTCCATGCTTTACTTTCTGAAGACCTTTGCAAAGCAGGAAAATCTTACCCATTTGATACTTTTTGACTCTTTTGTTGGTACCTGGCAAAAACGTTGCCTGGAATATTTTAGTTTATGTGATCTTTGCCCAGAGTCCCTAATGGTCATGAATCTGGGAGCTGCAAAAACCATCATACGTCAGAGGTTGAAGGATCAGGAGATGAGACTTATAAGCAGAAATTCTCCGACTCATGTTTTTTTAGGGGATCAAGCCCTCTCTCACTCCCTACCCCGATATTTTTATAATATTCAGATTCCTAAATTTAGAGTTGCCTTTACAAAAGCGAGGTTGAATGTGCTGCTATCCTTGGTCCTATTGGGACGTTTTGCGGGGCGCCCATATACAGAGAGATTATGCCCCTGTGCTCAGAATGCTGTGGAGTCTATTGCTCACATCTTGCTCCACTGTCCGCTTTATGGGAATCTGAGACTCCGTTACATCTCCTCGACCCTTAGTACTTTAGGGTGGTTAAATGAGGAAATGCAAGTCACTTTTTTGCTACTTGATTTTGACTCTGTCTTGTCAATCAAGGTTGCGCAGTTTTGTTATGCTGCACAGTTGATACGCAGAAAACTTATATCCAATGCATGATCTCTCTTTGGGTGCGGGGAAATGTGTATTTGATTATATTTTATACTTTTATGTTGTTGTTTTATGGTTTGTGTTTGTTTTTATATGTTTTACATGGCTGGTCAGTAGACCGTTAATAAAGAACTATAACTGTTATTATATTTATTTGAAATATTTCTTCTCCCTCTCCGTAACTCAAGACAGTATTCAACATAATCAAAAATAAAATTTAAAATAACTAAAAGAGCTTTTTAAAATAACTCGTACTTTAAAACCAACTTATAGCAATAGCATTTTACTTTTGTTACATTTCTTATCTGGAGTTTTTTTGTAAGCTACCTTAAGTAGGCAATGGAAAAGGAAAATAGGATATAAAGGAAAATAGGATATAGAACTTTTAACAAATAATTGTAGTATACTTAAACCAATCCAGTAATAAACTCTGTTTTGGAGTCTCTATTGCATTTACAGCTATATAATCTCTGGTCATTCTTTAAATTCACTGTTGCCTATGCATTTATAATATCATAACATTTTTATTTAAATATACCTTGTTTAAACATAATGCTTATATAATAAGATGTTTTTCAAATATTTTCCTGATAATTTAGGAACATGCAGCTAAAATTCAAAAAGACTTGGAGCATCAGTTAGAGAGTGAACGATCAGAAAAAATCCTATTAGTAAAGGAAAAGGAAACCAGACACTTGGATGATTCTGCTATTCAGGTTAGACTATTCAGTTTTCCTGTGAAGGACCCTTTAATAAGATGTTGCACCAAAGCAATTTTGGGTACATTTAAGGTATATCTGAAAAATTGACAAAATATGTGAATTACAAAATTGACAAAATATGCATGTATGTCATTTGTTCAAAAATAATTTCGGGACAAGTTTACCTGCCTACACTGCCTAAGTGTAAAGGCATGCCCTTGTATCTGCAGGGGTTCTGCTCAGGAACACCCCATATGTATACCTGAATCTGTAGATATTGGGGGATGCCACCACACCTACTGGAAGTGAGGGGAGCAGAGCTCACCTTGAAGGTGTTCTGAGCCATGCGGAGGCCTTAGGTGTCTGCTCACAGCCTCTCTGGGCCTCAGAATGACTGTTACAGGTAAAAATAATGTGACTTCTAGTTTTACTGTAAAAAGAGAAGTGATTTTTTTCATTGCCTTGTAAGACGTTCTGAGGCCTGGGGAAAATTCTGCATGACTAAGAATACTCTCCAGAAGCAAAACGAACTTGGGGTGCAATCCTAATCAGTTTGGGCCTGCCTGACTCACCTGGCATATTTTCCCATGGTGGTGTGGGGAGGTCAGTATATGCTTGTGCACTGGCCTATCCCTCCCAGGAGTGGGGCAGAAGTACCTTACGGCATTTTTGTGACACCCCCAGGTCAGCATATGTCTTATGCTGGGGCCTAGCAAGAGGTTAGGACTGCAGTCTTAGGCTGCAATCCTAAAGACACTTTCCTGAGAGTAGAACCTATTGAACACAATGGGGTTTACTTTTGAGTAGACATAGAGCACAATCCTAACCATGTCTACTCATATGTAAGCCTCATTGTGTTCAATGGGTATTACTCCTAGGAAAGTGTCTTTAGGATTGCAGCCATAGTTAGATTGTGCTGTTAGTTTCCCTTGCCTCTGGAGGGGCTATTTTGGGGGCTGGGGGAGTCCTGATGTTAACTAAAATTATGGATGTGGGATCTGTGGAAATGGCACCCCCCCCCCCTTAGTCTTGCATTGTGAATGGCACATGTCATGCATTCTCTAGTATGTAATTACAGTGACTCAAAAAACCACCGATAGTACCGGTCCTGTTTTATATATAACGCAAACAATAACACAGGTTCTGCATTGAATTCATTACTTTTTTTCCACATCATGTTTAAGGAACACTTACCAGAAGCCACGGTGTAGTGAATTTCTTTGCCTCATCATCTTAGTCCAGGGTGACCATATAGAATGGATGACAACCTTTAACCATTGCACAGAAGAGGCAATTGAGGCAGGTTTAGCTCATCATAGAAGGGTTTTAAAAGCAGCACATGTTTAAATTCCCTCTTCTATGCAATGGTTTAAAGGCACTCTGTACTCCATTTTATATGGTCACCCTATCTTAGTCTTCTGCTGCCTAGGTCAGAAAAATATTAATATATGGCCTGCATGTTATGGGGTGAAGGGTACAATGGGAATCATATATTTTGCAGGCAAAATTATTTTGATTTGTTTGCTCCAGAGATTGCCTATTTAATATTTGTCCAATTTATTTACATTGTTTTCATTAGATTTTGCCAGGAGCACAGTTCTCTAACTTTCCTGAAGGGTTTGAGTGGCTCTAAGTATTTGTGGTGGTGGGAAATGGTGGCAACACAATCCACAGGATCATGTCACCACCAATGACACTTTTTCCTTATCTCTGCCAGCATTGGCCTCTGAGAGGTATGGGAAGCCCGATGGAGCCCTCTGCAGGGTTTTCTGCATTTCAGAATGTCTAAAAAATATTGCAACCCATTTCCATTCTTGTGTTTCCAATTCACTTCTGGTTTCGTGATCACAATGTGGAAGTGGATCACGATGTTTTTGGACATAACTGTGTTTTTCCCCCAGAGCCATAAACATAGCCATTGAGGCATGGAGAGCTCTGCAGACATCTCTGTGGCTCCATCTGTCCCCTTTTTTCCAGATGTGGGAAGCATCTTCTCTTTTTTCCAGCTGTGGGGAACGCTGCCAGTGATCTGCAGGACTCCTCAAAGCTTTCCAGACTCTGGCAGGACCCCTAGGGAGGCAGTAAGTCACCTCTCCTATTCCCCTTCAGGGGAGTGATCCTAAAGAGCCAGCCACTACCACAGATATTCTCCACAAAGACTTACCCTACAATCCTGAGTAACTACAGGAAGACGTAAGCACTTATTCTGGCACTTACTCTGGATTGCTCTATGCATTTCCCATAGGTGGCACTGTAACTACATCAGTGTAAAAGGTCGTGTAGTTACTCTGGATTGTAGCCATTAGGAGAGAGTAAACATCTTCCCAAGTTTGAATACTATTACATATGGGTCAGAAGACCCAAAAGAATATATGATGTTTCATAACAGGGATGAATTGCTGAGAGTATATTACATTTCAGTATCTGCAAATGGCTTCTTTGTTTTCCAGGAACTTAGTATATTTCCAAGCCCCTAAGGCTGCAATCCTAACCTCCACTTCGGCCAGCCTAATTCCTGGCATAAGTCCTGAGCTGACTTGGGGATATCACAAAAGTGCAGTAAGACACTTCTTACTCATGGTGGGGTTAGGCCAATGCATAGGCATATGCCGACTTCCCCACAACATCATGGAATGACAGGCCACCTGAGTTAAGCCAGCCTAAATTTCTTAGGATTGCACTGTAAATCAGGGGTTAGGGAACCTTTTTACCTTTTACCTCAAATATATTTAGATACATCAGTGTTACCCTCTTGATTTGAAAGGAAGGAAATAATATATTATTAATTATTTAAATTCAAAATTTTATTGAATCTATTCATAAAAATCTGGACTTTTAAAAAAACAAAAAAAAATGTAGGATCTCCTATATTTTCTCCTACATTTAAAAAGAATCATGAGTAAGCTCCACTGAATTAATGGGTTTCATAGGTCTCATAGTTCAATGGTTCCAGAAGCGTCAGCTAATATGATGAAATTGATGAAATAGTATTTTATATTGCTAGAGTGTGTTGATTTAGATTAGGTAACAAAGCAATCCTTCCTCCACACTTTATAATGACATTTTATTGGGTCAATTGATGGATATGAAAATAAATAGGTAACTATCCCTACAATCCAGAGCAACTATGGGAGCACGTAAGAGACATTACGTGCACCCATAGTTACTGCACCATTGAGTGAAAACCGATGGAAAATTCATATTGCAATCCAGAGCAAATTGTTCTTACACTGGAGGAAGGACTCCCTGTAGTTACTCTGGATTGTGCCCCATGCTGTATTTGAGCTGGAATTGATTATTTCTGGTGCAAAAGCATTGGTGGCTTTTACTGCATTAGTACTCAAAACTAATCAGTACTCAAAATCTAGGCAAAGTGTCATTGCAATTACACATCAGTAGAGGAATCCTATCACTCACAAGAAATGCTGGTTTACAAGACTCTAATCCTGAAGTGCACTTGGGCTATCCTGTTTACCACTGGGCTGGCCCAAGTCCAAGATAGGCCAACCCAGTTACACCAGAAAGGCTTGGGCCAGCATAAGTCCACTTAGGATGGCCTAAGGCAGATGGACCTGGACTGGATATTTTAAATTGTAATTAATGCTATTATTGTGCTTTCACAGAATAAAAACTAATGACAAAAAAAACTAATGACAAAAAATTCTGAGTCTTGCCTCTCAACATTAAGAAACAGCACAACTACACCAGCTCAGAGAGCATGCTGCCCTTGTGCTGTTGCCTCTTCAGCAGCAGTTAGGCCAGCCAGAGGCCTTCTAGCCCTGTGGATTTGGCTTGTCATCCTAGAGACAAGGATGTTCTGCATCCTAGCAGAACAATGTGGTTTTTGATAATTTTTTTTTGCAGATTTAATACTTATGGTTTATTCCATTATGTCTAATTTTGGGCAGTACAAAGCCTAGTATTGTTTTTAAACAGGTGCACATCCAAGAACTTTTAGTCAAAAAACAACTTCTTGAAGAAACCATTGAGAAATTACAAGAAAGAGAAAAAGAACTGAAGGATACTCTTCACAACAGAGAGGTGGATGACATTTTAAAATATATTTTTATACTTGTGCATAATCACTACAAAATCTTACAAGGAGAATGGTCTGAGACATCTTCCTGTTCTAAGCCAATTATGCAGTTTGCCATTGTATTTCTTAGAACAGAAATACTACAAATTGCAAATTGAGGCTACATCTCAATTGGTATTTGCTCCTCCTAAGTATTTGCTTTATATGGTTGTGTATATACCGATAACTATTTCGTTCAGTGAGAGTAGCCTCCTCTATACCACTACTGTGACAATATTAGTTGATAATTGTACAAATATAATAAAGATGTGTGGAATTTTACTGCAGGGGGAAACAAATTGGTAGGTCTACAGTAATTCCTAATTGCATCCACTTTCTGTAGTCCAAATTGGATCTGACTAACCAGGAGTTCACCCCCATTGTTTTCTATGGTTATTGGTCAGGTTGTTCCTGCTGTGCTTGGCTGATGTTCCCTCAATGGAAGATAATGGTTGAGTGGTGCATCTCAGCTTCAGAGGGTCCTGGAAGAAACTGGTTATCTAGTTCTTTTCCAATCTGGCTTCAGGCTGGGGTTTGGGACGGAGACTGCCTTGGTCGCCGTGGTGGATGACTTATGCCATGGAATGGACAGAGGGAGTGCATCCCTGTTGGTCCTGCTGGACCTGTTAGTGGCCTAGCGGCCTTCAACACCATCAACCATGATGTCCTTCTGGGTTGGTTGGCTGGGATAGGGATTGGAAGCACTGTTCTGTGGTGGTTCCGCTCTTTCCTGGCTGACAGATCCCAGAAGGTGGTGCTGGGGGATGCTTGTTCATCACTCTGGCCTCTTCGGTGTGGGGTGCCACAAGGTTCCACTCCCATTCTTTTCAACATCTATATGAAGCCGCTGGGAGAGGTAATCCAGAGGTTTGGCGTAGGGTGCCATCAGTATGCTGATGTTCTATCTCTCCTTTCCTTCTGATTCCAAGGAGGCAGTTGAAGTCTTGAATCCCTGTCTGGAGGCAGTGGGCATCTGGATGAGGGCAAACAAGCTGAAATTAAATCCCGATAAGATAGAGGTTCTCCTGGTGTGGAAGTTGTTGACTCTTGTATTGGACCATTTGCCTGATCTGGACAGGGCTGCACCTCCTGCTTAAGGAGCAGGTCAGCAGCTTGGAGGTTCTCCTGGATCCACAGCTACTCCAGGTGTTGGCTGTGGCCAGGGGAGCTTTTGCTCAGCTTCAGCTGATTCACCAGCTGCAGCCATTCCTGAGTCATTCAGATCTGGCCATGGTAACCTATCCCTTAGTGCAGTGATTTTCAACCAGTGTATGCAGCATGATAGTCCTCAGGTATGCCACAAATTTGGGGATTGACATTCATTAATAGTAAAATTGAGGGATTTGAACAGTCTGGTATATGCCTTGACAATGGTAAAACAATTGATTGTTTGCCTTGACAATTTCAATGCCTTGATTAGTGTGCCGTGAGATGAAAAATGTTGAAAATCACTGCCTTAGTGACATCTAGACTGGACTATTCTAACGTGCTCTACGTAGCGCTGCCTCTGAAGACTGTCTGAAACTCCAACTAGTATAGAAAGCGGTGGCTACTGTGGTTGCTGGGGCTTGTTGGTTCATCTTGGTTGAGCCACTGCTTCAGCGGCTATACTGGCTGCCCATTCGCTTTTGGGCTGAATTCAAAGAGCTGGTCTTGACTTGAAAGCCCTCTACAGTTCAGGTCCAGGGTATTTGAGGGACCGTCTGCATGCATACAATCTGACCCATCACATTATGATCATCTGAGGGGGCCCTGCTGACCATGCCACCACCGACAGAGGTGAGAGGTGTAGCGGCTAGGAGCAATGTCTTCTTGGTAGTTGTACCCCAGCTCTGGAACTCCCTCTTTTGGACTTGAGAACTGCTCCCTCTCTGTATAGCTTTTGATGGGGCCTGAAAACATTTTTATGGACAAAAGCTTTCAGTTGATAGGGGGATTTGGGGGGAGGGGTTGTAGTGTTTTTAACTGGTTTTTTAAAGCATAATTTTGGGTAATGGGTTGTTTAAGTGTGTGTAATATGTCACTTATGTTAGCTGCCTTGAGTCTGTCTCACTGAGAATAGTGGGAAGAAATTCCATAAATAAATAAAGGTTGGGAGATATCTGAAGATCTCCTTTAATGTTAGTCATCAGGATTCAGAGGAGATGTCTCAGACAAACAAAGGGTCTATTTTAGGAAAAGTAAAAAATCTGAGTAGTACTAACCCTGAAAAGTTTCATCATCGCTTTGGAAAGAGGGTTATCTGCAGCAGTATATGCATTAAGTGATTATCATGAAGGAGAGTGTACTTTTTAACCCTTAGATGACCATCTAAAAATAGCCTAATTTTTGGTTAAGTGGTTAAGACACTGTGCCTGTTAACCAGTAGGCCAGGGTTCAAGACCCGGGTCCCCACAAGACAGGGTGAGCTCCTGTCCTTAGCCCAGCTCTGCAATGCAGCTGGAACCAATCGTATCAAATCTGCCGTACCATTGGAGTATTTCAGTGGCATGGAGAGGGGGGATTTGCTGCTTGGGTAACAGCCTATCCTCCATATCAATCTACCCAGGCTTTCATGATTTGCATGCAGCGTCAAGCACGATACAATAGTGTTCCAAGACTGATGAATGCCAGTTTTTTTTTTTATAATTGCAGGTCAATAAATCCGGTTGGATTCTACGGGTTGTTAAAGTTAATTAGAGCTAATGGTATGCAAGTCCATATCCTCCCACAGTAGGGAGGAATGATTACTTTTTTCATTTCAAATTCCACCAAAGCTGTTTGTCCCTTTAGGTGTCCAATTCTCCAGAGGCAAGAAAAAGAGGGGCATTCACAGGCTGGGTTAGCCCCTCCCACTTCTGGAGAATGGGTCTGACTTAGAGGAAGTCTCCCTGGGGACGACAACGATGACCCTGTCTTCCCTCAGGGAACGGGTCACTCTTGATTAGAGATGGAACTTAAGATGAATGAATTCACATTAGTTCACAAAAATGTTTTCATACACAGAGATGGGAAATGCATGCAGCCTCCCTAACCCTCAAAATACCTGCTGGAAATTTGGGGAGCAGAGGATTGTAGGTCTTCTCCAAGGGCCAGTTAGAGGAGGCTTGCTGAGGGCCACACCTGACCCGAGGGCCACAGTTTGGTCATCCTAGGGAAAGAGATACTAGTAGGACAAATTCTGTGCAAGGACAAACCCATTCCTTTGGGCGCCAATCAGTGGTGGGCCCAGCCTGCCCTAACAACCGGTTCTCCGGAAGTGGGCAGGGCCAGGGACAGGGGGTGGGGCAGGGGAGGGCATGCCACCTTAACCCTTAGTTTACCAAAAAAATTGTATCACTTGTGACTGCATCAATCATTATTAAGCCTCTGAGTTCAGTGTAATTTATTCCTATGCATTATGCCTTGTGCTCTCAGGGGGAATGTGTGCCACAAATAAGAACATAAAAGCATAAGAAAAGCCTCCACTGGATCACACCAAAGACCCACCTATTCCAGCTTCCTGAATCACACAGCAGCCCACCAGCTGCCTCAGGGAGCACATATGACACTTGCATCCAGGTGCCTAAGTACCAGCAGACACACCACAAGTTTCACTGGTGGTACTCATACCGCTGGTTGAGAAACACTGATCTACAGTTTAGAACCAGAGTCTGTGGTGTCCCCTTTGCAGGCTGAGTTTTGCTTCTAAGCCACTACTTAAGGCTACAATCCTATCTACACTTTCCTGTAAGTAAGCTCCATTTTAACTATGATGGGACTTACCAGTATTTCTGAATGGTCATACATAAGATTTGGGCTCTTAGAATCCCAGCCTCTTGCTGCAATGTGACACTTGCATCCAGGTGCCTAAGTACCAGCAGACACACTTCAAGTTCCACTGGTGGTGCTCATTCCACTGGTGGAGAAACACTGATCTACAGTTTAGGACCAGAGTCTGTGGTGTCCTCTCTGCAGGTTGAGGTTTGCCTCTCAGCCACCACTTAAGGCTACAATCCTGTCCACACTTTCCTGTAAGTAAGCTTCATTGAATATAATAGGACTTCTGAGTAGTCAAGCAAAGGACTGAGCTCTTAGTAACCAGCCTCTGGCTGCAATCCTATTCACTTTCCTGAGAGTAAGCTCCACACTCTTTAATGGGACTTACTTCTGAGTAGCCAAGAATAGGATTGGGCTCTAATGCTGCACTCCTCTGCACACTTTCCTGGGAGTAAGCTTCATAGATTGAAATGGGATTAACTTTTGAGTAGTCAGGCATAGGATTACAAGCTCTTAGAAACCAGCTTCTTTCCAGGGAGTAAGCTTCACTATTATAATGGAACTTACTTCTGAGTAGACATATGATTGGGCTTTGAGGCTACACGCCTATCCTCACAGGGGAGTAAACCTGCTGACTTTAATAGGATTTACTTCAGAGTAGACAGTGGACTGGGCTCCTGGGGGGCAGGATGGGAACTGGGGCTATTTCTTTAGGTGCCCCTCATACTGCCTCCCCACAATGTCAGGTGAAGAGATTTCTCAGAGGGGCTGGATGAGGTGGGGAGATCTCTTGGGGGGGGGGGCAAAAGGTCTACAGTGGGGGTAGGATTGCAGCCTGAGCCCCAGAAGTAAGTACCATTCAAGTAAGTAAGTACCATTCAAGTCAATGGGGCTTACTCCCCAAAACTGTGTGGTCAGGATTTTAGCCTTACAGTCCAATCCTATGCAGGCTTACTTAGAAGTAAGTCTCATTCTAGTCAGTGGGGCTTACTCCCAGATAAGTGTGGATAGGATTGCAGCCTCAGAGCCCAGTCCTAACCATGTCTACTCAGTAGAAAGTCCCATTATAGACAGTGGGCTTACTCTCAGGAAAGTAGACAGGGCTGGAGGAACAGAGCTAGAGGGAGAGATCCAATCCTCTGCCAATCTCCTCAGAAGTAAGTCCCATTATAGTCAGTGGGCTTACTCTCAGAAAAGTGTGGATGGGAAAATAGCCTCAAATCCTAATCCCATGCTACTCAGAAGGAAATTCCATGATAGTCAATGGGAATTTCTCCCAGGAAAGTGTGGCTAGGATTGTGGCCACAGGCTGCAGTCCTCTACTATACAGTGTGGCTTACTCCTGAGTAGTACTGGGTAGTACTGAGTAGTTCTCCATGCCTAGTACTGGGCTGCAAAGGCACCCAGGGAAGTAGGGAGGCAGGCAGGAAGGCTTGCTACTATTACTCACCTAAGCTCCCAGACATTTGTATGCTGGCTTCTCTATTCCCTCCCAAGGACCACTTAGTAAAGCTGTCCATCAAATGCCTGATTCAAAAAAACAGCATCTCCAGAGAGGCTGCCTCATTTGCATATGAGAAACCCATCATGCTTTGCAAACTGCACAAGGAAATAAGTTCTGAAAACTTGCTAAAAATAAGGTTTTTAATTAAGATATTTAGCAAAGACAGGATTCCTGAATAGCCTCATTCAAAGGTTTGTGGCATGAAGAATTTCCTCACTCTGACTTGCAAGCATGGAGCTAATAGTGATGCAAACACCCTCCATCTCAGCAGTCAGAGTCTGAATGTGCTGTGGGATGGTGGCAGTGCCCTGTCTGAATGATGGTAATGGGAATAGACTGTATTTTAAAATTAAAAAATAAACTTAGGGAGGGGAAGAAGGGGGAGAGAAGGGGAGGGAGGCTCAGAAGGGGAGGGAGTAGAGCTTCTCCTCTGGGAAGACAGACCCAGAGACCCTTTAAGAGAAATTCAAACACACTTGCATGCAATTCAAAGATGATGGCCCCCAATTAACAACCAGTTCGCTAACATCAGCCCCTAATTAACAACTGGTTCTACAGAACCAGTGAGAACCGGCCTCAGCCCACCTGTGGCTCCAATGGCCCCAGAATTCTTAATGAAAGTAAACCAGAAATTTCATCCACAAGTTTCATCCACAAAGTTGCTCTTGGTTGCCTTGCAAGGCATTTGGAGGCTTGTGGAGGCCCATGCAATCCAGGCCTTGCACAACCCAGAAGCTACCCCTGGAGCAGAAGCAGCCCTGGTGTTACCTCTGGAGTCTCTGGAAAAGTGCTTTCTGGTAGAACATTGATCCACAGTTTGAGAAAAGCTGGTCTATTTCTTACCTGAAGTCATTGGAAAAAGTTAAGTTCATTCATATATTTTGCCTACAGGAAAAAATACATGATCTGGAAATGAAGTTATCTGGTGCATTTGAAAATGAACAAAACTGCTTACAGCAACTTTCAGCACTGAAAAAAGAACATGAAAAAGAAAAGTATGTTTACAGTTATATACAGCTGTATTTTAAAGCAAGCAAGATTTACATTGTTTACATTGGTAAACAATGTATTGTTTACCAGTTTTTTCTTATGTTAAGTACTGCATCTAACAGGCTATTGGAAAGCTTTAAGATATATAACATTACGCTGGATACAGCACAGATAAACCAGCCTGCCTGTTACATTGCAAGTTTGGATTGTACTGTTATGGCATTACTACACTGCTTTCTATAAAAATGTGCAATTTTGACTTCTATACCTGGCTAAATCTTTTTGTTAAAGCAGTGATCTGAATTCTGCAGAGCCACTGATTAGTAACTCCGTATAATGTGCACCTAGATTTAAAGGAGGAAAACAAAAAAAATGTTTTCTGCCTTTAAATCTAGGTTATGGCTGGTCCAGCCTCCCCCAGTCTCGTGCGGCTATGGCGGTGCCTCCTCCAGCCCGCCTCAGACTGGAGCCAGCTGCAGGAAGCGACACAAATGGCTGTGCAAGACTCTGGGTCAGCCAGCATGCACGGTATAGGGTACACCGACATTTTAACCCCTTTTTGGAGATTAAAGTGTGCTCTATACGGCAAAAATACGGTAAATTAGATATAATCAACTACATTTTAATAAGTGGGTAGTAGGACAGAAGCCAGCCAGAGAAAAGCATGACCAAATCCTACTGATTTCAGTGGAGAATGTAAACACTTGTATAAATCATTCTCCTTGATTCATATGTTTTAAAGTGCTTATTTTTCACTGAATTTTGCCTGGAAACTGCATAGTGGAATATTTTGTAAATGCATACATAAAAATCTAACAAAAGTATTATGGTATAGCTTTTTAAAATAAAATTTGAAAAAGTAAAATTTCTAAGAGGTAATCATTATTTTACTAGACTAATAAATGAGCAACTAAGAATGGACTGGAACAAAGTTTTAATGGACAAAGAGCATATTGCAACAGAGAAAAGCAATATACTTAGTGAACTTAAGGCAAGTTGACACATAATCTGGTTTTACTTTTAATAATTATAGCATATTGTATTTGCATTGGACTGTGATGTTTGCACCTTAAAAGCCCAATCTTTGTCTTGTGCAAATTTTTCCTTCTGTTGGCACCAGTTTGTGAACCCCACTTCTGCTACCACTTTGACCCATCAAAATTCCCCTTCTAGTACCAAGTTTGTGAATCCCTCCATTATATGTATCCTTTCTCCCTTTTAACACTCACTTTTAGTCAATATCCTCCCTTTTCCAGAAATGGTCAGTTTCCAAAGAAATGAATACCAAACTCCCTTATCAGTTTAACAAAGTTTATTGCTACATAAACAGAAGTTCCTAATAATTCAGCAGCTCTTTGCCAGAGCAGTTCTTACCCCCCAATAACTCTACTTAACTTCAAAAGTGAAGTCCAGAGAAAGCTGAAAAGTCCACAGCTGCTTCGAGGTACTTTGCAGCCAAGCAGAATCCAGTACAGCCAAGTCCCAGTCCATCAAAAGGCAGAGTCCAAATTTCACCAAATCTCAGCATGTAGGCTTGCTTTGGCCTTAGCAGAAGTCTGTGTCCCTCAGGAATCACACAGATCAGTATCTCCCTCACAACAGCACAGGTTCTTTCTGGGCTGCTTTCATTCCTGTAAATTCATTAATCCCAATGAGCTTCAGGTGTGAGCTATACCCTACTGCAGTGTTCTGCAGAGTTCATCAGTTCTAACAACAGTGGCACACCTTCAGCTGTCAAAGTCTATTGGCTGCCTTCCCCAGAACTGTCAAACAGTTGTCAAAACACGGGAAACACTGTCAACACCACATTCTCTGCCTGGCCTCAATCTTTTCTAACTTCTTTCCCCCACCACAGCATGCAGCTGCATTGTGGCAGAGGGGGACTGATTTGGAGGTTTGAGAGGTGCAAAGAAAATATTTTTTTCTGTATTACTCTGTAAGCACTTTACCAATGATTTTCCTCAGATTTGTACCAGCTCTTTCGCTATATGAGGAAACAAAGGGGATCCAGTTACATGTACCAGATTCCAGCCCTTCCCATCTCCTACATGATCCTGGCTTTCCCACTATGTGCCCGGATTCACCCATCCCTTGCTTTACATACTCACCATGATTGGCAGAGCTCTTCTTTTCCACCAGTGTGCATAGGGTCCTCCCCTCAGTCTGTTGCAAAAGCATAGAAGTATGTGGCTCCAGATGCTTCTAGGAGGTGTTTTCTGATGCTGTAAAGCAGTGCTCTTTAACCTTTATCATGCCCCAACCCCAATAAATACATAATGTATGAGACTGGGTTTGCAACCCTAGCCCCCAGTTAAGCTGGCACAAGTCTGGTGCTAGCATGTATATATCACAAAAGTGCAATAAGGCACTTCTGTGCCACTCCAAGGGGGGAGTAGGCCAGTGTACAGATATGCACTGGCCTCCCCACACCACTAATGGAATAGGAGAAAGGTGAAATATGCTGGGCTAAATTAGTTAAGATTGCACCCTGGGATCCACATCAATCTCACCTCCTGCCCTGGATCCTGTCCATCTGTCCCTGTCTCCATTACCTTCCACTCCTTGCCACCATAACATAGCACTGTTTACTGTAATCAAAAGCAGAAAACTAATACTGTGAATCCTGGCACCAGTTAAAGCTGTTTTAGCTCAATTGCAGATAACTTGTTGAGAAACAATTTTGCAGATAACTTGCTGAGAAACAATTGCTGAGAAAAAAATCCACTGATACATGAAGGGCCCCATATGCCCCTCTTTTACTTGATAGTGCTCGGGTCTTCAATATTTTTCATTCCAGTAAATTCCAAATTTGATGAAAACTGTCGTAAAGTATGTATCAGTGCCAACTGCTAGTTCTAGTAGAATCCAGTAGGATTGGTCCGTGAATGTATTGTATTGTGAAAAGTGACCCCTAGATGATGACTATACTGTACTATTTCTGACCTATTAAATGTCACGCTATGATACTGTTTATTGCAGCTTATGTACTTTCAGTAGCAGATAATGGTTTTTTTTCCAGAACAATAGAATGATGGGAGAAAAGGCTGAAAAGCACATAGAAGTCCTCAAAGAAACAAACATCCAGTTAAGGCAAGAAACAACACATTGTCTATTCTTACTGTAAAAGATGGTTTTTTCAGGCAGTACAGTAATTTCATTTTCACTGTCTTTATATATGAATGCCTTTGTATCTGTAAAATTTTAATGCCTTATATCTATAAAATGATTAAATTTCAGGGCATTAGTCAAAATTTTTACGTTTAAATTCATTTTAATTTACCTCAATCTTAAAATGTGAAAATTTGTAATGAAATGGTTGTAATGATTGAAGGCTCAATCCTAACTTGTTCTGGAACAGAGGATGATTGGCCTGCTTTGAATCTAGGATAAGGTAGGTGCAGGCTGGGGCATAACATGGAGTAAGGGAATTTTATTTCTCTTTCCATGTGTCACTTGGCAGCCATATGAGGCTACTTGGATCTGTTTCTGCAATTTCAGCGGTGCAAATCAGCTCATTTTAGGGGTCCAAGCAGCTCATTTTAGGTTGCTCAGATCAGGGCTCGGTATTAGGATATTACTTGTGACCAGTGATGGGATTCAATGAAATTAACAACCAGTTCTCTGCCCATCTGGCAGCCACTTTTAAATGGCTATTTTTAAACTTTATATGTCCTATCTCTTGTTAACAACTGGTTCTATAGAGTAGGTGCGAACCTGCTGGAGCCCACCACTGCTTGTGATGCCTTGACTGGTATCACCCCCTTCTGTGCCCAATCTGTATCCCAGGCAGGGTTGCCATATGTCCCGAAAAACAGGGGCTGTCCCCTTAGAGAGGAGGAATGGACTTCACATGTCCAGAAGCCTGGACATGTGCAGTCCGCGCCTCTGTTCAGCCATTCTGTTTTGTCTGGCTTGTTTTGAAAGCGGAGCAGCAGCTTCTGACTCCCATGCAAGATACAGTGCGTATAGGAGATGAAATGGAAGATGCAAAGGCTTTTCGAATAATTTCTAGTAACATAGGCTGTGAACAGAAATCAACTATCTCTATATTTTATATGAATTTATTCTGTTATAAACTTCAGTTGAAACCAAGCTAAAGCATTTTTTTATTAACTTGACATATAGGAATGAACTGGAGTCTCTGAAGGAAAATCTGAAAAAGAAAGATGAAGAATCAAAAAGCAAACTTGATGAAAGTAGAGAAAATGTATGGTATTCAACTTTTTCATGGAAATATTTAAATACATTAAAGAGTCATGAAATATTTATCATTAAAAGAAAGATGTAATATTGGACAACAGTCAAAGTTTTTCATGTAATCTTGTACAGGTTTACTCAGAAGTAGATCTCATTGGATTCAATGTGACTTAGAGGACAATCTAACCATGTCTACTCAAAAGTAAGTCCCATTGTGTTCAATGGGTCTTACTCCCAGGAAAATGTCTTTAGGATTGCAGCCGTAGGCTGCAAATTAGGCTGGCCTAAGCCCTGGCATAAGTCCTGTGCTGTGCTCCAGAGTGCTGTCAGACACTTCTGCACCTCTCCTGTGGGAGAGTTAGGTCATTGCACAGACATACATTTGCTTCCCTACATCACCATGTGAATTGGAAGACCAATGAGTTGTGCTGGCCTAGGTTAGGGTTACATTATTACTCCAGGAAAAGGTGTACATTTACACTAACGATCAAGAATTACAGGATGGTTGAAGGGAGACTACCTGCCCAATTCTATGTCACCAGTAAAATGCACTGTACAGGGCAAAACTGGGCATGAAGGGAAAGGGCGGCTGTGAGAAGGGGTTCATCTGATGGTGATGGTGGAGGCCAGATCCCTTTTCCTCATTTTGCAGCCTCCCCACCACCTTTCTATCTATGAACATTTGCTTGGGAAATTATTAGTGCAAGTCTAAGGGGACTTGAAATCCCCTTTCCCCTCCCAAGTCTCCCAATCCATATACACCCGTTTAATATAGCATATCTGGTTTTGGCACAGCTTACAGGGGGAAGTTAAGATTGGGATGTCAGGCCATTCCTCCTCTGTGGATCGGGATATTCTTCCCAATCCTATCCATGTCTATTCAGAAGTACTGTAAGTTCCATTGTAATCAGTAGGGTTTACTCCTACGAAATGTATCTAGGATTGCAGCCTTACTCCTCTCTCTGTACAGATAGCAACCATATTGATCATGGAAGAATATGGGCTGTGGGTGGCACGAGTGGTTAAGTCACTGTGCCTGTTAACAAGCAGACCAGGGTTTGAGACCCAGGTCAGCCCCACAAGACAGGGTGAGCTCCTGTCCTTAGCCCAGCTCTGCAACGCCAGCTGGATCCAATCATATTGGCTCTGCCTTTCCATTGGACTAATTCAGTGGCATGGAGAGGGGGGATTTGCTGCTTGGGTAACAGCCTATCCTCCATAACAATCCAACCTAGGCTTTCGTGCTTCGCATGCAGCGTGTGCAGCACTGAGCACAATACCATAGTCTTTCAAGACTGATGGAGGCCTGCATGGCAGAATAATCACACCTCTGTTGTGCATGACAGTACTTAATGAAGTGCAGGAAAGCATACTTTTTTAGGGAGTTATGATTCCCTGTACTGAGTATGTAATATTCACAACAAGGGGTGGAAATGATTGAATCTTAGAAGACAGAACTGCCTTTTAATTCTAAGAATATACATTAAAAATATATTTGTCAAATTTTACATTTTCAGGTTAGAAACATTGAAAATGATATTTCAAAGAAAGAAAAACAACTGAAGATATTAGAAAATAAGGTATGAAAAATAGTCACTCATTTACTATTTAGGAAATATACTTATTTAGGAATACTTAATTTAGGAATAAATAAATACTTATTTAGGAAATATAAAAAATCTATTAGCTTATATCCATGGTTTTCAAGGGGAGTTTGGGATGGTTTATATCCAACTTGGTCTTGCTCCAGAGGCAGAGCAGCAGCTGGGAGAAGTGGCCAGGAGCTGCTGTTCTGCCTCTGGAGCAAGGCTGAATGGCTGGGCAGAGGTGCGGCCTGGACATGCACAGTATACCTTAGTCGGACATTTGAGCCTGCTCTGAGGCAGAGAAGCAGCTCCTGGCCGCTGCTCCATCTCAGAGCAAGCCCAAATGGGTGTGCTGAGATGCGGATGCGCTGGAGGAGTGTCAAACTCCTCCATCGTGTCACCCCCCAGTGGCACGTCACCCGGTGCGGCCCACACCAATTGCACCACCCTGACAATGCCACTGTATCTGTGCACAAATCTGATTTTATTAGGCCAGTGCACATTCAAGTACTGGCCTCGCCTGCTCAAAAATATCTGCAAACAAGCTTGACTGTGCATTTGTGAAATTTCGGAGCTGACACAAGGGACTTGTGCTGGCTTGAGGGTGTGTGGATTATGCTGAAAGGAATATTTAATTTGTCCCCCACTATCCACTAAGGTTCCATTCCAGAATCCCCTGTGAAATAAAAAAATTTGTTGGGAATTCGGAATCAGGTGTTGGGTGAAGAGGGAGCAGAAACAGTGCTACAGACATTTTCTCCATGGCTGAAAACAAAAAGCAGCTTTACATAAGAGATTAGGATTGTTTCTAGCATCCACTGAGAGGTCAGAGGGGGCTGTGAGCCTACAAAATCCTTCAGGAATCCCCCATGGAATGTAATAGAGTCCCTTGGAAGTGGTAGCACCACAATTCCTGAGGTGCTGGACACAGCTATTAGAATACAGTCACTCTCCTTAAGGGAGAAAGACTTGCATCCAGTTCCCCTGGTGCATCACAATCCTCCAGTTTGGAAACCACTGGTTTATATGATTTTTTTCTACAGTAGCCATAGTTTGTACATAGAAGCCATAGTTTTCTGCATAGCCACACAAACATAATTTGTGTGCAGAATAAAAACAGTTGAATTATTGACACTGATTGTATTCAGACTAGCATGAATGGAAAGAAATGTGCAGAAGTATACTTTCTTTCCTCTTTTCTCCTCACCTCCACTGTTTCATCTATGAAAGCCACTCATGAGGATCAAGGTATACTTAGAACAGGATGGGATGTAGTAAGGGAAAATGGGGAAAGTCTGTCGGAAAGTGGAAAATACACTGAAATTTGGTCAAACCACATTGCAAAAATAAATTACCTACCACACAGTTTGACCCTTCCCTACTTCTTGGGGTTCCCCCTCCTTTGTAGTCCTCAATGCCACTTGGTATGCTGTTCTGAGGGGTTCTCTGACCACCACTAGGTGCTTAAAGTGTGGCTATTGCTTGCTAAAGTGGGAAGGCAGAATTTCTGGATTTGGGGCAGAGGCACATACATACATACATAATACATACATCATACATACATACATAAACCTTTATTTGGCATATCAAAATACATTTTAAGTTAGCAACAAAAGGCAAAAAAGCAGGGAAGGTTAGCACAGATTATGACTGAGAGGTGAGATGCTTGGTACTGGGTTTCGCCATGGAGACTATTAATAGAAATTCAGCGACCAAGTTTGTGATGGAAGGGGAGTAGTCATTGAGAAGGATTGGGAGGGGATCAGAGAGGGAAATGGGAAGGGAAACAAGAAAGGGGTTGAGTAAGGTGGACCTAAGTGTGTGGTGAGCAGGGCACCGAAGAAGTCCTCCCTGATGGATTGCTGATGGGAAGATGTTCAATCTTGCCAACTGGAAGGCTCTTCTTTTTTTTTTTGCGGGGGGGAGGGGAGGGTTGGTGAGATGGAGAAAGTAATTGCCAGGGCGACCAAATGAAGGGGACAGGCCAAAAAAGGAGGGTGAGCAGGTCAGGTTTAGACTGGATAAAAGGGATTCAGTTTCTTGCTCCCATAGTTTAAGTTTGATGGTGTGGTAAGCTTTTTGGAGATTTCGGGTGAGAGGCCTAAGGACAGTACAGTGATGTCTCACATAACAAATTTAATTCGTTCCAGAGGCATGTTTGTTACGTGAAACGTTCTTTACATGAAGCGGATTTTCCCATAGGAAATAATGGGAACTCAGACGATTTGTTCCACAACCCCCCAAATATTCATATAAAATATTAACTGGATGTAAAAATGATGACAGAACACTGGGATTGAATTCAAAACATGCGTTCAATGTGCATGATCTTATGAAGTCTACTTAGGCTGCAGTCCTAAAGACACTTTCCTGGGAGTAAGACCCGTTTAACACAATGGGGCTACTTCTGGGTAGACATGGTTAGGAGGCTGCAATCCAAGACACCTTCAAAGTGTCTCCCCACTTTCTCCTTCTCTCCATCCTGAGCCTCTCTCTCCCCTGCTCCCTTTGGGCTAGCCCTGAGCTGCTTCCTTCTTCTCCACTGCTCTTCTCTCCCTCTGCCCAGTGGACACCCGGCCACAAGAGGAACAGCATGGAAGTGTTGCTTTCACTATGGGCAGGCACTAGGCAGCCCTGACGCTTTTTAAACAGGCTGCCAGCCAGTGCATCTGCCCCAACTGCCAACAAATGTGTTCTTTACGTGAAGCACAGTTTGTTACGTGAAGCAGAATCCTATAGAAATTTTTGTTTGTTACGGGAAACATACTTTATGTGAGTCGTTCTTTACGTGAGGCACCACTGTAATTTGGCATCAATCAGTTTAAACCACTTGGATATTATCTTTTATAAGGTCATGAAGAAAGGAATTCAGTGGGGTACTGAGGTGGAGTCTAAACCAGAACTTAAAGATGGAGATCCAGGCAGTAGTTGTGGGGAGGTGAATGCCTAATTCCAGGATCATAGTAGACAGTCTAATTATATTAGGTATTCCTAGAATCTTTCTCAGGAATTTAGCGACTGCTTTATCTAATTCAGCGTTCGCAGCTTCTATCCAAGACAGCAACTCCATAAAGTAATTCGGGAACAAACTTGATTTGGAGCGCATAGATAGCGGCAGGGATATACTGATTGCCCTTGTTGAAATAGAATTGGGCAATTGCATTCTGTAACAGTAAGGCTGAGGAGATGGCAGATTTGCGCTGGAGGGACCAAGAGTGATGGAAATGGAAGATGACACCTAGGTAGCTAAAGGATTGGACTTTCTGAAATGTTAGATTATCAACTTTCCATACAGATGGAACCCAGGATTTTGAGAAAACAAGAATTTTTGTTTTCCCTGAGTTGATAAATAAGTGGTTAGTAAGACAATAGTCAAGTTGCCAACAATCTGCGAAGACCCTGTTTGGAGAGGGACAGCATCGTCAGCATACAAAAGGAGTGGGATGGGTGAACCGTTTAGAGAAGGAAGGGGAATTTTAAGGTGGAAAGAAGGGGAGGGAGATTGGAAAGGTAGAGGTTAAATAGAAAGGGAGCCAGAATGCAACCTTGTCAGACACCTTTATTGATCGGTATGTCTTCGGTCAGAGTGCCTGAGCGGTCTAGATGGACACGACATCTGTTGGAGGAATGGAGTTGTTGAATAAGAAAAAGCAGGCACGGATCCTCAGTAGGTTATTTCTGTGGAGTCAAAGGTCAATAAAGGAGTCAAAGGTCAATGGAGTCAAAGGTCAATAAAGGCCATCAATATTTGGCAGTCAATAAACTGCCAAAATATTTTTCTGAATGATGGCACAACTGTTTTCAATGAAGTTGATTTTGGTCCTGCTACCATAGCCAATGATCTTGTATTAATGTAAGTCCAAATTTAGTTAATTTGTGCCAAGATAACGGTGTACAGACAGCAGGTTTAGCAAACCTATGTGTCCCAATTTACAGGTAACTATACTAGTAAAAATGATAATAATAATTATTGTAATTACTTATTGTTTGACACTGACTTTTTAAAAAAACACATTTTAGGTTAACAATTTAAAAAAACAAATAGAAACAAAAACCAAGAATGCTGAAGAACTGCAGCAAGAGGTAAGAACTTTGTTAGAATAATAGAGATGTAACACAGAAGTGTTTCATTTATGAAATATAGTTAGTATCATAGTGTTTTTTATAATACAAATTACGTCTGATGCAAATATATCCTGTTAAGAAGACTACAAAATATATCCCATTACAAAAACTACACATTCAATTTTTATTTGTAGCACTTTTCCTAGTTACATACTGTTGTCAGGAAGAAGAAATTGACTAGACCAGATTCCAAGCAGCTTCTGGAGTAAACAACTTCATTCCTTAGAGATTTTGGGAGAATAATTTGCTTACTATGTTAAAATATAGTATGTTAGAACAATTTGGGGGTCAAGTGGTGATAGGAGTCCACCAGTGATGGGATTCAAAGAAATTAACAACCTGTTTTATGCCCATCTGGCAACCACTTTCAAATGGCTATTTTTAAACTTTATATGTCCTATCTCTCATTAACAACTGGTTCTATAGAGTATGTGCGAACCTGCTGGGGTCCACCCGTTTATACTTTGTATGATATCCATAATACCTAATCTTGTAATGTCACTGAAGTAAATAAACTTGTAAAGTTCCTGCTCAACAGATATACAGTATAGGGCCATTTCATTTTAAATGATGACAGTGTACAAATTAAAAATTGTGAACCACATGTTAAGAATGAATGACATGTATCTGTTCTTCTTATTGGACTTCGTGCAGTATATGAATAGTGCAGTTAGGCTGGGATAAACTCCTGCATAAATCTTTGCTGACCTGGGGCTGTCACAAAAGTGCCATGAGGAAGGGGTAGGCCAGTGCACAGACATATGCCAAGCTCCCCCTACCACCATAGGAAGATATGCCAAGTAAGTTAGGCAGCCTAAAGTGTTAGGATTGCGCCCAAGATGAATTTTGAGAATATGTAAAGTTGACCTTTGAAGCTTCCAGAGCTTTATTGAACAATATACCCTCTCCAAAGTTTCAAAGAGGACTCTGCCCTTTACCCTCTACCCACAAAACTCTGTTCCACAATGGGTTTCATCAGACTTGTTACACCAGTTTTTTAGCTAGGAGAAGACAAGTGGGGCAGGGAGGATCATAAAAAAGGGATAGGATCCAGAATTTCCACACAATATCTAACCAACTGGGTGATCTCTGTAGATGTGGCTCCAACAATTGTATTATTCTTCAAATACTAACATTCAAATTTAGGAACTGTCAGGGGTTGAAAATTATTCTCAGCCTTAAGACAGATGGTTTGTAAAGAGTTTCCCCACTGGAAGCCGAGGCAAATCTCTTGGTATTTCTGAGATTAGCTCTGCTCGTGAAGAGGTCAAGCATGTGCATTAGCACAGATGACAACTCAAACTGTAGTTATAAATAAGCAACCTGCCCTTTCTTTATACACATGTATCCTGTCTAGACCTTCTTGGGTCCTGAAGTACATGGGTCCACACGTATTTTTTACAAAGGGTAAAAAGTGATTATAACAGGGAGAGCTAAACTGTCCTTCTTAGATCTGTGGTTCCCAAACTCTCTGGGAGTTTGGAAAATTCTGTAAGTGATAGCAGAGGAGTGGTGAAGGCAGCAACAAGATCACCATAATTTTGCTACTACTAGGGACAAAAGGGTTTATTTTAACTTAACCCTTTCAGAGGGTACAGGGAACCCACAGGTCCCCCTGCAAGGCTCCCACGCCTCAGAATAGCTAACAATAGTGATTGCAGTCCACTTATAGTTTGTAGTAACTATGCACTTGAGTTGACAGAGAGAGCTTCTGCTGGCGTTGCCAGTAAGTTGGCATTGGGGTGGAAGAAAGACAAACAAGGGGAGCCGCACCAGCAAAGTTCTGACCTTATCTCCTCTCTTCTTTTCTCTCCCTAATTCTCCTTGGTTCTGAGCCCACAAAATGACAATGAGCATTTTGGCAGTGGAGACTTGCATCAGAGAAGGAAACAAAAGTTCTCTTACCATGAGAAGAACTCTGCATCCCATAGGATGCATAGGATCCACTGGATGCAGTATTGGTGGGGAGGGGAATTTTGTTAGTATTGGGCTTATACAATTGCAGAAATACCACAATACTATGTAAATTTAATATTAATCAAATATGTAACTATAAAACTGATTAATGCATACAACTGTTAACAGAATAAGGTTTTGCGAAAGAAAGTTGCTACAGAAAACAAGCAATCCAGTATTGCAGAAGCAAAGGTAGGAAGAGATTTCAATCTGTGTGATATTTTAATCATAATGTAGAGGTAGTTGTAAGGATTGTAACTGTAAGGTGTTGCTCATAGTGAATGAAGATTTTAAATCTGAATAATGAGTTCAGTAGGAGCCAGTGGGTTTACTTGTGAGTTTGTTCCCCATGACATCTGTGAGCTTACTGCCTGTACAATTAGCAGAAGATTTTCCAGGTTTTTTTAAAACACTCTTCAACATAAAGTTTCAGTGCAGTGTACTGTATATTCCATGCTTTCAAACTGCTAGGTTGGCAAGAGCAGGGCTAGGGACAGGGTTCTCACTCTGTCTTCTAGCACCCAGGTCTTAACACTGCCGGCCAAATGACAGGCATAGTATCTTGAGCCACTACAGCCCTAAACCAGTAAGCTCCATAATATAGAACTCTATAGTGCTGCAACCCATACCACACTTATCTGAGAGTAAACCCCATTGATTAAAGCCTCAAAGCCTTTAAGAAGGGATTGAACAAATTCCTAGAGGAAAGGACCATTACAGGTTACAAGCCATGAGGGGTGTGTGTGTATGTGAGCGTAGATAGATGTAGATGTAGACAAGTTCAAAATGCCAGTTGCAGGGGAGGGCACCTAGATGCTGGTGTCTTAAGTGCTTCCTGAGGCTGCTGTGTGATACAGGAAGCAGGACTAGATGGGCCTTTTGCCTGATCCACTGGAGGCTCTTCTTATATTCTTAATGTGTTTTACTTCTGAGTAGATATGTATAAGATCAGATTCTAGGTCACCCAGCAAATTAGTAACCAACCAAATACCAGTTGCCAAATTAATGATGTTCAAAAGACTGAATAAGAGTTCAAGTATTCGCTCTAATACATGGAAATGAAACCTGACTCATATTGAAAACTTACTGGTTTCCTGCTGTGCCATAACAATACCTCATTTGTTTTCAGTAAAATCTATCTCCCTGGTCAGTTTTGGATTTTTTTTAAAAAATCCCTTTTTTATGTAAGGTATTATGTTCCCTTTTTCTGGTAAAGTGGCAATAATATTTGATAGTATAAAAATATCAAATATTTGATAGTATATAAATATCTTTATATTTCAGTGTGGTTTGTTTCATTACATTCTGCATGAAATTATGGTACTGTAATAGGAATGAAGTAGGTACCAGCAGGAAAAACCCAGGAGATGATGATGCAAGCAAGAGATTTCTTTATTCAGAGCTCTGGACTCAGCCGGACAGAGTTTTCTATCTCACAAAAAGACTGAGTGCTTTGTCCAAATTGACTAGACCTTTTATAGCACAACTGTTTCTCTACATGATAAGATGATTCTGTTCATAACAAGAGGATTTATACAATCAAAGATTTTATCCTCAGTGGCTTCCTGAGCCGAGATGGGAAAAATGTGTGGCAAGACATGACATTACACATCAGTACAATGAAGCAATCAAGCACGTGTATTCTGACATTGGTTGAGCCATCTGAGTTTTCTTTCCCACAGGAATAAGAATTAAAATTTTATTTTAATTTTATAATTTTTGGGCTTCTTTATTATTGCCACAGGGTCAGGTGAAGACAAAGAGAGTTTCCTGTCTTAGCTTGGCTAGCTTTACAAGCCTTAAGTGGCTAATCACTGATAACTATCAAACTCCTGGGAAAGGAGAAGGGGCATTGTGATGTTATCATCTCCTCTCCGGGGAACCTGTGAATGTTGATTGGAAGCTTCTGTCAGGGAATGTGTGTCTGCAGCCATTGTTTAATCTCTGTAAGGTGCTTGGCTGCGTGTCTTTCACTATAGGCAGCCCACAGAATGATTTCAAAGGTATCAAATAATTTCAATAATTCTAATAATAATTCTAATAAATTCTGACAGCTGGTTTTGTCTACCATAGTACCTTTCCTAAGATTAATAATATTATGTTTTATTCATACAAATTTTCCAAAAGTTTTCCAAAATTTTGGTAAATAGTTGTGTTCCTAAGGATCAGTTACACAGGGCGTGCCTTACAGCAAGCTTTTAGGAATCTAGATCCACTGCATGTCTCTAAACTACAACCTGAAGCCACATCCAGCCTGCCATAAAATTTTATCCAATCTGCAACAAATTGTCTTTTATTCTTCTGAACATTTGCTAATGCTTGACATTTTTACGTTTGACATTTCTCAGTTTAAGCATGGCATTGCTTCTTTGTAACAGTCATATTTCTCCCTTGTTCTGAATCATATCAGATTACAAAAAAGATATGAGCAAAATTTAGGCTGCAATCCTAATCACACTTTCCTGGGAGTAAGTACTATTGAACAGAATGGGACTTAACTTTTGAGTGACATGCTTAGGATTGCAGTTAGTCATTTATTTAAATTTCATTTATTAATAAAACTGAGTTTTTGGTCTGTGAAAAAATGTAAAATATACAATGGAGCCATCATACTGATAAGTTTGGAGACTCCTGCTCTAGATGGTTGGATTATGAAAGTCCTGTCTGGGTGTGTGTGCAGTGGAATGAGGATGCATAGGCATATATGGCTTTGTGAATCAAAACCTGTATTGAAATTATTAAGCACTTTTGTTTGAAGGTGAATAAATTAGAATCAGAATTGGAAAAGATGAATATAATGTATAAAGAAACAGTTGGTCGCTACAATGATGAAACTGAGCTGGCAAAGGCAACTGAAGAAAAACTTCTCAAAGAGGTAAAAGTTTATTTTGTTTTAAATAGAGAATGGTATTATGGTTGCAATTCTAACCTCCACTAAGGTTAGCCTAAGCTCTGGCACAGGTCCTGTGCTGACCGTGCTGGGGGGGGGGGAGGGTTACAAAGATGCATTAAGACCGTCCTGTGCTGGGGGAATTTACAAAGGTACATTAAGACATTTCTGCCCCACTCCTGGGGAGTGTTAATGGGTACCTATATCATGGAAGGAGTACACTCTCCAAATTATATGCTTCTAGGTCTGGTGGTTTTGAGCGGGTGTCAATCAGTCAGTTTTAGAATGATAGAGTTGGAAGGGGCCTAATAGGTCATCTAGTCCAACCTCCTGCCTGTAGCAGAAAATCTTCAATATAGACTAGTGAAATTGTGGGATTAAAATACCCCCCAGGCACCATCCACCCTGTGTGCCATGCCCCAGACTCCACATCCCCCCTTGCACAACCCTTCATGTGCTTGTGCATCAATCCCATGTGCCACACCTCCATGTGCCACATTTCCCCATGCGCATTAACCCCTCATGTGCATTCATTCCCATTCACCACATCCCTCCATGCGCCACATCTCTCCATGTGCAACACCCCCATGCACCACATCACTCCATGCGCAACCCATGTGCACCATCTCCCCATGCACACCATCTCCCCATGCACATCATCCACCCATGCACCACATCCCTCCATGTGCATCAACTCCCCATGCACACCATTTCCCCCTGTACATCATCCTCCCCGAGAGCACCCTCCCTACCAGTGCATCAGGCACTGGGCACCAAATTGGCTGGATGTTGATCAGTCAGTCTTCAATGTTAAGCATAATATGAAAACATGTTGCACCTCTTTCTACCCCCTTAGGGGTTAAATTTCTTAGGTTCTTGATGGGTGCTCCTGTCATGGAAAGAACACCCTCCCCAAATTTCATGCTTCTAGGTCTGGGGGTCGGGGCAGGGCAATGAGCAGTCATCAATGTAAAGTATAGGGAGAAAAATGTGTTGCGCCCCTTTTCACTCCCTTCTGGTTGGAATTTCCCAAAACTGGTACTTAATGGTACTAAAAGAACTGGTACTTTTCCATCACAGAAGAAATACCCGCACTAAATTTTACACTTCTAGGTCCAATGGTTTTGGCTGGGCGTTAGATGTGAGTAAGCAATTGAGCGAAGTAGATCAGTCAGTCAGCAACCTTTCAGTTTTTAATATATAGATTTACAATATATTTATTTGACTGGTTTGAAATCTATAACTCTTACAGTCAAGTCCTGCTGCATAATTCATATTCCAGCAATGCATCCTGCTTTACAGCTGCATGAAATGCCAGCCACTGTCATGCACTCCTTAGCCACTGATGGAGTAGAACAGCCAATGTTCTGCAGTTGGTCTTAGACATGGAAGAATCAGGTTCAAATTACTGCATGACCACAAAGCTTCCTGGGTGATAGCTGTCTCTATCAGCCCAACCAACTTTGCAGGGTTGTTGAGAGGTCAAAAGGAAAGAAGGAGCTATGTATCCAGAGCTCCTTGGAGGAAGGGCAGTATAAAAAAGTGAAAAATAAATAAATAGTGAATTGAATCCTATGCACAGCAGAGATTCTGGGTAAGGTGGCAATGAGGGTGTGTCATGGGCAGGCAGGGAGTTTTTGGGTGGATCAGGAGGTGGAGACCAAGCTGGAGGAGTGGATCATGTGCGAAATCCAATGTGCATTCCAAATCCAATCTCACTCAGTTTGGTCTGTATTGCCTACTTACTCTTTTAGGATGCATGCCAGCTATAGAGCTGCCATAGGTCCAAGGAGACCCATAGGACAGCAGAAGAGCTTCTTTGAAGATGCTTCTCATTGCTCCTTATTACTGCTGTATATTGTTTGTGTTCATAGCACCACTGCATCTGTTTCAATGGCAGGTGATAGGATTGGATCATTATTCACATTTCCATTTATGACTTCTTGGTGTAGTCTGTTTTTATGGGGAGAAGCCGCCACACTGAGTTAGTCCCTGCAGCTTCTATACTGTGAGAATTATGAATCAAGACAGAAAAAGCGATTAAATTTCATTAAATTCTTATAGTTTTAAAACATTGTACATGAAATTGTTGAATATCATTGAAATATTTAACTCATTTGTTAATATTTTATTAATAGGTAGAAAAATTGAAAACTGCAGCTGCTGAAGCAATAACAATGCAGAAAGAAATAGACCTTCAGTGTCAGCACAAGATAACGGAAATGATAGCACTTATGGAAAAGCATAAGGTAAACATCTTACTCTGTTTTTTGTAGAGTCCTGATACAGTATGGACTCTACAAAACATTCACATGGAAATGGTGTACGAGGGAGTCAATGGATGGGGGTGATCCATGGAGACAAAGCTGATCTTGTTCCCAAGAATCCTCCCCAGCCATGCCATCCCGAGGGCCACCTGCATCTGCTGTCTTCCTGTTTCAGTATGTTCTGAGGGCCGGAGAGATTACACACACAAAACCAAATGTACCTTTTTAAGCATCCTGGCAGGTCTTCTGAGGCTTGGAAAGGTCATGCATGGACTGCCTAGGCTTCAGATGGCCCCTGAAAGGCAACCCCTGACACTCCTAATGCTTGGTGGTATTCAGGACAATTGACTGCCTGCCCCACTCCCCTTCGCTATTTTATTGTACTGAGGTCAGGCTGGTATAGGCTTCCCTTGGGATCTGCACAGCATCTTAACCTTTAGGCTGCAATCCTAAAGACACTTTCCTGGGAGTAAGCCCCATTCAACTCTATGAAGCTTATTTTTGAGTAGACATACCCTACAATCCACAGTAACTACGGGAGCACATAAGAGACATTACGTGTACCCGTAGTTACTGCACTACCTAGTGAAAACCTATGGGAAATTCATATTGCAATCCAGAGCAAATTGTTCTTACACCGGAGCAAAGACTCCACGTAGTTACTCTGGATTGCGCCCATGGTTAGGATTGTGCTCTAAAAAGATCTTAGAAAGTATCAGTATTTATTTATTTATTAAATTTATATCCTGCCTTTCTTCCCTAAGGAGAAGGAACTCAAGGCGGCTAAACAGCAATTAAAAAATAAAACACCATTAAAATTAGATAATAAATACATATTAAATCACAATTAAAATACAGTTAAAATACAATTAGATTAACAAGCTAAAAACATAGACTAAAAACGATAAAACAAAAAACGATAAAACAAAAGCCCCCCAACCTCTGCTCCCATTAAAAAGCTTTTTTAAAATAAAAAGTTTTAAGGCTCCGCCTGAAACTCTTTACTGAGGGAGCTTTCCACAGTTCTAAGGGGAGGGAGTTCCAAAGCCGGGGTGCCACGACCGAGAGGGCCCTATCTCTGGCCGCCACACCTCTCGCATCTCTTAGTGGCAGCACAGTCAGTAGGGCCCCCTCAGATGACCGTAGGTGACGGGTCAGATTGTACATAGGAAGGCGGTCCCTCAGGTACCCTGGACCTGAGCTGTTTAGGGCTTTAAAGGTCAGGACCAGCACTTTGAATTCAGCCTGGAAACGAATGGGCAGCCGGTGTAGTTGCTGAAGCAGTGGTCCGACAGAGTTGAGCCGACGTGCCCCAGCAGCCATACGGGCCGCTGCATTCTGAACTAGTTGAAGCTTCCGGACCGTCTTCAGAGGCAGCCCCACGTAGAACGTGTTACAGTAATCCAATCTCGATGTCACTAGGGCATGGGTCACCGTGGCCAGAGCTGAGCGACTCAGGTATGGTTGCAGCTGGCGAATCAGCCGAAGCTGAGCAAAGGCTCCGCTGGCCACAGCCGCCACCTGGGACTCCGGGAGCAGCTGCAAATCTAGGAGAACCCCAACTGTGGACCTGCTCCTTCAGAGGGAGTGCAACCCCATCCAGAACAGGATGATATTCCAATACCCAAGTCGAGGACTTCCAGATCAGGAGAACCTCTGTTTTATCAGGATTTAATCTCAGCTTGTTCACCCTCATCCAGTCCCCCACTGCCTCCAGGCAACGATTCTGGACTTCAGCCGCCTCCTCGGATTTAGGAGGAATGGAGAGATAGAGCTGGGTGTCATCAGCGTACTGATGACACCTCACTCCAAACCTCCGGATGACCTCTCCCAGCGGCTTCATGTAGATATTAAATAGCATGGGGGATAGAATGGAACCTTGCGGCACCCTGCACTGAAGAGGCCAGGGTGCTGAGCAAGCATTCCCAAGCACCACCTTCTGGGACCTGTCAGCCAGGAAGGAGCAAAACCACTGCATAATAGTGCCTCCAATCCCCAACCCAGCCAACTGACCCAGAATGACACCATGGTTGATGGTGTCGTAGGCCACTGAGAGGTCTAGCAGGACCAACAGGGACACACGTCCCCCGTCCATTCACCGGCATAGGTCATCCACCAAGGTGATCAAGGCACTCTCTGTCCCAAACCCCGGCCTGAAATCAGATTGGAAGGGATCCAGATAATCCCAGCTTCATCCAGGACCCTCTGAAACTGGGATGTCACCACCCGCTCGACCACTTTGCCCAGAAACGGGATGTTTGAGACTGGCCGATAGTTGTTTAAATTATTAGGATCCAGGGAGGGTTATCAGTATCAGTAAACCATATTCTCTGATTTAAGATACACAAGAGTTTGTGAGGAAGATTGGTTACTAGGGTGCTGGGTGGGGTGAGAGCAAGATGGCTTGCCTTTTGTTTTGGGGGGAGGGGGAAGAAGTGGTGCTTTGCAAAGGATAACTGTTCAATTCTTTATGGTAGTGATGCAGTCCCTAAGGGATTCAGGAGATAGTTTTTGAAGATGAATGCATTTTGAAGCTTGCTTGCGAATCCCTAATCTACAGCAACATTGCCTTTGTTCCTCTCTACTTCCTTCTCTGCCTTTGAAAAAGCTGAAGGCATGTGGAAGGAGGAAGCAAAGGTGCTGGTGAAGGCACAAGTTCATTATGTGGTGGATCAACTGATAGAGGTAGATATTTGCTGCCTTGGCCAAGTTGTAGTTACCTAACATGTACCTTACTGTATATGTTATCTTACTTTACGTGTTACCTTACTGTACCCATTAACTGACTGGCTGTGAACATGAGGGAAAATCATAATGGGAGTAAAAACTGCAGTAGGGCATTTGTTTAAGCTCCCCTTCTTCTGCAGTTCTACAGTGTATCTTGGATACTTAAAGACCCCTCATTTTGGAAATCAAAACAAAATATCACCAGAGCCAAACACATGCACTATAGTATATTTACAATAATGTGTTGTTTGTCCCTTAGCTCTTTTACTTGAAGCAGTAATGACCTTGGACCAGCACACCACATGCACTACATCTGAGCAGAGAAAACATTGTTTTCATATAAAAAAAATCTTACTTTATTTATATATTTGAATGAGGCAGACAGCTGTTTGAGTAGGTGACCCATTATGTTTAGTCTGGCACTTGGCAATGCCTTATAAACTATGAACAATTTAGGAAAGCAGATGTTAATTTAATACATGCCTGTTTCTTCCATATAGCACCAATATGATAAAACAGTTGAAGAAAAAGATACAGAACTAGAATACTATAAGAAAAAAGAACAAGATCTATCATCAGCAATAGGATCCTTGGTAAGAACTATAAGCAACATAAGAATATCTTGAACTGTTCTCACCTCATAATACACTGATGTTGTTAATATAGATTTTTAAAAAAGTTTTAAATATATAAAATCAATAATATCAATTAATTATGTACTCAATAGTAACTAATTCTCACAATTGTCATTCCTAGGAAATTGAGCTTTCTTGTAAAAAGAATGAAATTTGTTCTCTTCAGGAGCAGCTTAAAACAGATATAGAAGAGAAGGTAAGACAAGTATTTTATTCTTATTACTCTTCATCTCAACATACTTATTATGATGATGAAGTTGCGGGGGGGGGGGGGGTGTTCCTTCCATGACTGAGGCACCCACTAAGAACCAGTTTTTGGAAATTCCAACCGGAAGGGGGTGAAAAGGGGCACAATGTGTTTTCCTCCCTATACTTTCCATTGAAGAATCCCGCACTGAGTTATGCTCTGCCCCAACCCCTAGACTACAAGCATGAAATTTAGGGAGGATGTTCCTTATGTCACATGAACACCCACCAAGAACCGATGTGGAGAAATTTAAACCTTAAGGGGCTGAAAAGGGCTGCAATGTGTTTTTGTCCTATACTTAACATGGAAGATTGATCACCATACAGCCAGTTTGGTGCCTGGTGCCTGATGAAGCGGGAGGGAGGGTGCACGGGGGGAATGGTGCACTTGGGGGGATGGTGTGCACTGTGGGGGAGTGTTGCACATGGGTCAGATGGTGCACATGGGGGATGGTGCGCATGGGGGGGTTAGGAGTGTTGTGCATAGGCCAGTTGATGCATGTGGGGGGATGGTGTGCATGGGGGGGATTGATGCGCATGGGAGTTGATGCACACAAGGGGAAGGTTGCCCATGGGGGGAATGTTGCCTGTGGGGGGAATGTTGCCCATGGTGGTGTTGATATGCGATGGGGGATGGTGTATGGGGAGTATTTTACCCTTGCAACCCGGGTACATTTTCGCTAATTAACTAATATTCATAAAGATGATAATGTGATTAGGAATTATTTTAGAAGTAAAAGTGCTTCTTTTAGTTAGGTAAGCTTTACCACGAACACTTCAAGCAACTACATTTCTTCCTTCTCTGTTATGCCTAATAGAATAAGGTAGTACCTCAGTATTGGCAGGGGTTTGATTCTGGTACTGAAAAATGGAATGATTGCTTGCATGACTGCCTCTCTACAACAGTAAAAAAGCAGTTCTCATAAGCTTTTTTACACATGCTAGTGGTTATTGGACAACCTGCCAGAGCAAGTAAGCCTGGCATAAGGGGTAGAATAAAGTGGGGGCAGGAAGGGGTGAAGCTGGGGGAAGATAGGGCAGGTATTGGCAGATCAGGCTTTTATGGTGGATGGCGTTGACTATGGAAGTGCATGCTGAATAGCCCCTTCTGGGTCTAATCGCAAGGGCAATGTGGACTTGCACCAACCCCATAGTAGCTACTGTGGGTTACCTGCAGTGAGACCCTCAGCTTTCCAAACCCCCCTATGGGGCGGAGTGGAAGCCACCTTGATGCTGTTTCTTTGCTGAATGGGTGTTTAGGTAAAATTGAATTGCCCAACATGTATCCTCTTCTCCAAAATATCTGGCTTTTGTGGGATAAGTTACTATTTTACCATGCAATAATAATAATAATAATAATAATAATAATAATAATAATAATAATAATAATAATAATAATAATAGGTTCCAGTGGTAATTGGCACACTGGGTGCAATGCCCAAAGACCTTGGCAGGCACCTGAAAACTATTGGCATTGACAAAATATCACTCTGCCAACTGCAGAAAGCCCCTCTTCTGGGATCAGCATGGATTATACGCCGCTACATCACACAGTCCTAGACTCTTGGGAAGGGTCCGACTGGTGAAGTGAATGAAACCAGCACGAAATTGTTTGCTGTGCATATATGTTATAATGATAATGATAATAGAAGATCAAGAGTTGCGATCAGATGCAAGTAACTTAAAGAACATGAAGGAGAAAACACTGAGGAATGACAAAATCAAGCAATACCTGGTCAAAAAGTACTGGCTGAACACAAGGAAGATTGAAGAAGCAATGGAAATTGTGAGACAGCAGATAACTGCAACAGCCAGAAAAATTGTAAGATATGAAGCCAGAATCATCCAGTATAGACAAAATCAAATGTTCCAGTCAGATCAAAGGCGCTTCTACCTGGCATTGAATCAGAAAGCAGATATAAAAGTAATAAAACCTGAGAAAAATGCGACTGCTCAACTCTGAAAAAAACTTATGGGAAACCGAGAAAGATTACAACAAGAGGTGCTGGGTGGATAAAAGAGTTTGAAAAACAATTCTCCAAGAACAAAATGGAACAGATGGAAATAACAACTGAAATGATCAGACAGAGAGTGAAAAGAGTTAAAAACTGGACTTCACCTGGTAATAATCAGCTTCATGGGTTCTGGCTCAAATACCTGACTAGCCTGCATGGAAGAATGGCTGAACTATTTAATGAAATGCTACAAACAGGTAACATCAGCCAGTGGTTAACAACTGGAAGGACTCTACTAATACAGAAGGATCCAGCAAAAGGGATAGCACCAGGAAACTTCAGGCCAATAATGTGTCTACCCACCATGTTCAAGCTGCTGACAGGCATCATAGCTGACAGGATTCAGGATTACTTGGAAGTAAATAACATCTTACCAGTGGAGCAGAAAGGCAATAAACGGAGAAGCAGAGGCACAAAAGATCACCTCCTGATTGATAAAATGATGCTGGAGAATTGTAAAAGCCGGAAAACCAATCTGCACATGGCTTGGATTGACTATAGAAAAGCCTTTGATTCATTGCCACACAGCTGGATCATAAAATGTCTGGAGTCCATCAGGGTCAACAAAAATTCAACAAATTTCATTGAAAATGCAATGAAACTCTGAAAGACAGAATTATTCGTAGCCAATGAAAGTTATGGACTTGTCAACATTAGACGGGGGATCTTCCAGGGGGACTCATTGTCCCCATTGCTGTTTCTCATCGTGATGATCCCTTTTTCAGTGATCCTACAGAAAGCGAATCTGGGTTACCAAACTGCCAAAAACCCACAGAAAATTTCACATCTATTGTACATGGATGATTTGAAGCTCTATGGAAAGTCAGAAGCAGAAATCCAGTCACTCACCAATACAGTCCGAGTCTTTAGTACCGACATCAACATGGAGTTTGGCCTGGACAAGTGTGCCACAGTGGCACTAAAGAAAGGGAAGATCACAGAAAGTGATGGCATTGAAATGCCGAATGGTCAAACCATTAAATGCCGCCAGCCTGAAACCTACAAATATCTGGGCATACAATATCAAGCATGGGCATGTAAAAACTGTGGTCAGCAAAGAATACATACAAAGGGTTAGAAAAATTTTGAAGAGGCGGCAACATTATAAAGGCTATAAATACCTGGGCCATACCTGTAGTTAGGTATACTGCTGGCATTGTGAACTGGACACAAAAGGAATTGGATGACCTGGAGAGAAAAACAAGGAAATTAATGACCATTCACCATGCTTAACATCCACGTAGTGATGTTGACAGGCTGTACCTGCCTAGAAGATCAGAGGGCAGAGGACTTTTGCAAGTGAAGCAGTCTGTTGAAGAAGAAAAACATGCCCTAGCAGATGATGTGCGAGAGAGCCAGGAATCTGCTCTGATTGAAGTCAGCAAGAGAAAGTTGTTGAAAGTGCAGCAGACCAACTATGAATATTGCAGTAGTGCAATTCAGGCTTGGACTGCCAGTTGGCAGAATAAAGTACTGTATGGCCAATTCCTTGCCATGATCGAAGGAAAGGTTGATCAGGATAAGACCTGGTTGTGGCTCACGAGTGAAACACTGAAGAAGGAGACGGAAGGCCTGATACTTGCTGCCCAAGAACAGGCAATCAGGACAAATGCCATCAAGGTCAGAATTGAAAAATCAGCCCATGACTCCAAATGCCGGCTCTGCAAAGAAGTGGATGAAACCTTCGACCACATTCTAAGTGGCTGCAAGAAGATTGTGCAGACTGACTACAAACTGAGGCACAACTCTGTTGCCCAGAGGATCCCCTGGAATCTATGCCAAAAGTATCATCTGCCAGTGGCAAAAAACTGGTGGGACCACAAGCCTGAAAAAGTGGTTGCAAACGAGCAGGTCAAGCTTCTGTGGGTCTTCAGGATACAGACGGACAGGGTCTTGGAACACAATACTCCAGATATCACCATCATAGAAAGCAGTAAAGTGTGGCTTGTTGACATCGCCATACCAGGTGACAGCAGAATTGAGGAGAAACAACTGGAAAAGATCTCCTGCTACCAAGACCTAAGAATCGAATTACAGCGCATCTGGTGCAAGCCAGTGCAGGTGGTTCCGATGGTAATTGGCACATTTGGTGCAGCGCCCAAAGACCTCAGCAGGCACCTGAAAACTATTGGCATTGACAAAATATCACTCTGCCAACTGCAGAAAGCCGCTCTTCTTCGATCAGCACGAATTATATGCCGCTACATCACACAGTCCTAGACTCTTGGGAAGGGTCCGACTGGTGATGTGAATGAAACCAGCACGAAATTGTTCGCTGTGTATTTATGGATGATGATGATGATGATGATGATGATGATGATGATGATGATAAAAAAGCTGGATTGGAACACTGCTGACTGACCATGCTGTGTCAGTCATGAAGACATTTAATCCCTTCTATGCCAGGGATGTGCATAACATGGATAGGCTGGTTCTTGTGTTAGTCAGTTAGCATGGGGTCTAGGGCACAATTGAGAGGTTTACTAGGAGGTAATGGTTTTCTGGAATTTAGTCAAGATAGATTCCCATCAGTTATAATACAATAATGATACAGTAAACAGTAACCTTTATTGTCAACCTTTTAAATTTTCAACAGAATTGTTACAGAAATATTTTTATCTGAAAAATAATTTGTACCTCTCATATTTCCCTTCTGATAAATGATCAAAGTGGCTAACCTGACATTAAAAATTTGAAATTAATCAAGGGCTATTTTAAAGGGACAGAATCATCCCTCAGAAACTCACCTTTCTCTTTTTCAGAGCACATTTTTAAATGTCATAAATAATAATAAAACTAAGAAAAAACCAGAAGAAAAAAATGCTTGCATAAGTACTCATGCAGAGACTTTTGTAAAACAAAACGGAAACAAAGCAATACCCAACCTAAAGAATGAGTGGAGGGTGACAGTTCATGTTCTATTTAAAGCTTGCAGCATAGACGCCTTTCAGGAGCAAAAAAAGGCAGCAGAGGAATCAGAGCTCATTTGGATTTTTTTAAAGCCTTAGGGCGCAATCCAGAGTAACTACGGGGAGTCCTTGCTCCGACGTAAGAACAATTTACTCTGAATTGCAAAATGAATTTCCCATAGATTTTCACTAGGTGGTGCCATAACTACATCGACGTAAATGTCACTTATGTGCTCCCATAGTTACTCTGGATTGTAGGGTATGTCTGCTTCTCTTTCTGTACACTGTGGAAATGTGCCATCATATCCATGGGTGTTCAAGTCCGTAACATCCCATGGCTAACTGAAACCACAGATACAGGCAAATGCTGCATTCTGTTTTCTGGAGCCTAACTACCCTTGTTTTCTTGAGGGTTGTCTGAGCCCAGTAGAGGACATGGACTTCTGTTTGTGGCCTCATTTGGGGTACGACTGAGCCTGAGAACAAAAACCACATGACATAAGTGATCCCCCCCATGATGTTTTTAATGCCTTATAAGTAGGGACCTGCAAAAGATGAGATTATTTTTCCCGACAAAGGATTACACCTACTTATAAGTAATTCAGAGGCCCAGGACATCAGGGGCTTCATCAGCACCCTCAGTGCCTTACAAGGCATCAAAAATATCACTTTCACTTTTTGGAGGCTGTGAACAGGCAGCTGCAGACAGCTCTGAGTTTCAGTCTGAGCCTGGCAAAGGCATGAACAAACATCTGCAGCTTCTTCTGGGCTTAGACAACCCTCTGGAGGGAAGGAGAGTAGAGGAGGCATGCACAGAGAGGAGGCATATGGGGTATAGAGACCCAATCCACAGTTAAGTGAATCAGTGGATATGGGATTTTCTCATATAACTATTTAAAACTTCAGTCAGTTACTATAGAGTGGCAATGTAATGGAGGTAGGGACCTAAGTGGAGCATAAGCCTTAGGCCCATGCTCAGCCAACCCTTGAAGCAGCAGGGTCTAATGCAATCAGTATTCTCCATTGCTTTTAGGGGAAGCCAGGATCCCAAGATTTGTGAGAGTTGTGAAATGGGAGCAAAGGGAGCAAAGGGAGTTGTGAAAAGGGAGCAAAGAGTATGAGCTGCTGCTGCTCCATTACCTCTCTGTAATCTTCCTTATTGCCTTTTGGTGTTATTGCCTTATTGCCTTATTGCCTTTGGTGTTATTGCCTTATTGCCTTATTGCCTCTAGCTCTGGGCACAACTGATACATGTGAAGAATAAACTCATGTACTATTTTTTTTCTTCTAGGAAAGTCTGGCAACAGAAGCCAAAAAGGCTGATCTTTCTAAAAAAGAAAAAAAGGAAAAGGTGACATCTTCTGTTTTAAGATGTTTTCTGCATTTTAGTCATGTTGCCTTTGACTTGATTGTCACTTTTACATTGTTATTTTAAAAACAATTAATAGTTCTTCCAATCATTAAAAGGAATATACCAAAGTAATACTGTATACCTCACAAAATTTCTTTAATTTTGCAATACAGTTGTGCCTTGGCAACTGCAGGTAGGCGTTCCATTTTCAGAACCGCCACGGATGCAGAAACCTATGGATAATGAATTCTACAGGTCAGGCACCCTGTATTCCTCCAGATGCAACTGGATTTGCACTCCACTTTCATCCAGGAGTCTTTTGGAGGTCATGGAAGCCTCTCTAACAGAATGCCTCCTAAGGATCTGGAAGGCCTACAATCTCAACTTCCTTTCTAGAATGCATATGCAGTTATCAATATGCACTTTTAAATTTTTATGTGGATTAATGTCCAAATTAAAGTTAACCTTCAAAAAATTTAGCAGAGAAGCCCAATTTTTAGTGTGTTGAAAAATTTATTTGAATTAGCTTATCCTGAAGATACACACACTCTCAATTTAGAACAGCAATTTGCATCCTTTTTCATCTCATGATACACTGACAAAGTGCTAAACCTTCCAGGGGATAGCATCAGTTTTTTGACAATTGCCAAAGCATACCACATTGCCTTGCAGGACTCACTTCCTCAATGGCCCTATAAATTACCCTCCCAAAACATCCATGGCCCATACCAAGGAAGACCATATAGAATGGAGGACAGTGTGCCTCTACCTTTAACCATTGCATATTGAATTTAGGCAGGTGCTGCTTTTAAAACCATTCTCTGATGAGCTAAACTTGCCTCAATTCCCTGTCCTCATCATTGGCATCCTTCAGTCTCGAAAGACTATGGTATTGTGCTCAGAGGTGGAGGTCCAAAAACAGTGTCTTTTATGACTGAACAGGCCAATTTGAGAGTGACAATCCCTTCCACACTGAGGGCAGATACAGTCAGTCCCCTGCCCAGCCCCCAGATTTTGCTGTTTCCGGATCTGCCTCTTTGTCTCAGCCTGCTGAATGACTGTCTCTTTGAACTGAAGAAGGTCATGCTGCGTCTTTTGCCTCCACGCTGAACAATCAGAGGTCAGGGTTTTCCAGTTGTTGATGTCCATTCCCATGGCCTTTAGATCCCTCTTGCAGATGTCCTTGTATCACAGCTGTGGTCTCCCTCTAGGGCACTTTCCCTGCACTAGTTCTCCATACAGGAGGTTTTTTGGAATCCGACCATCGGCCATTCTCACGACATGTCCAAGCCAGCATAGACGTCGCTGTTTCAGAAGTGTGTACATGCTAGGGATTCCAGCACGTTCCAAGACTGCACCATTTGAAACTTTGTCATGCCAAGTGATGCCAAGAATACGTCGGAGACAGTGCATAGAAATGTGTTCAGCTTTCTCTCTTGCCGCACATGAAGGGGCCAAGACTCGCTGCAGTACAAGAGTGTGCTCAGGATGCAGGCTCTATAGACCTGGATCTTTGTATGTTCCGTCAGCTTCTTATTAAGCCATACTCTCTTTGTAAGTCTAGAAAACGTGGTAGCCGCTTTACCAATACGGTTATTCAGCTCGGTATCTAAAGAGAGAGTGTCAGAGATAGATGAGCCAAGGTACACAAAGTCATGAACAACCTCCTGAACATGTTCAAAGATAGTTATACAAGGGGGTGATTCCACATCCTGTCCCATGACTTGTGTTTTCTTCAGGCTGATTGTTAGTCCAAAGTCTTGGCAGGCCTTGCTGAAACGGTCCAAAAGTTGTTGAAGGTCTTCAGCAGAGTGAGCAGTAACAGCAGCGTCGTCAGCGAAGAGGAAATCCCGCAAGCATTTCAGCTGGACTTTGGACTTTGCTCTCAATCTAGAGAGATTAAAGAGTTTTCCATCTGATCTGGTCTGGAGATAGATTCCCTCTGTTGCATTTCCATAAGCCTATTTCAACATGACAGCAAAAAAGATCCCGAATAAAGTTGGTGCGAGGACGCAGCCCTGCTTCACTCCACTTCGAATGTCAAAGTGGATTAATCTTATGATTAATATTTTGATGGCTTAATCTGATGTTAAGCCATCAAAAACTACAGTGCTCTTCATGTCATCGTGAAAGGACCTGATGGTGCTGAGGAGCTGAGGTGGGCATCCAATCTTGGGGAGGATTTTAAAAAGGCCGTCCCTACTAACCAAGTCAAAAGCCTTTGTAAGATCTATGAAGGCTACAAAAAGTGGCTGTCTTTGTTCCCTGCATTTCTCCTACAACTGTCTAAGGGAAAATACCATATCAGTGGTGGACCTGTTGGCTCGAAATCCACACTGTGATTCAGGATATACTCTCTCTGCAAGCACCTGGAGCCTCTTCAGTACAGTGCATGCAAGTAGCTTCCCTACAACACTAAGAGCACAATCCAGAGCAAGTTCAACCTGCTCTGCCCTAACTGCTCTCTCCTAACTATTCTGTATCCAGAGCAGAAAGTTATGCTGCATCCAGAGAGTCAGGAAGCCTGGGCTACCCTAACTGCTCCAGAGCATGCTAAGTCAGTGACAGCTGGGGAGGGCTTGCTCCTGAGTAGACCCCCCTCAGATCACACTGAAGAAGGAACAGCTGTGGTGCCTACATTATAAGGAAGCCCAGCAGTTCCTGACAACCAGTTACAGCTGCAGTTCTTCTAGTGCAAGATGGATGCTTGGAGTGGCCTGCTGTATCCTGAGGTTAGTGGGCTGCCATAGTTGTGCCATATCCTGAGGTTGAGAGGCAGGGATTGCAGCTAGGCTGGCCAAGAACTCAGATTTTTGGTCAACACTACCATTCTTACTCAGGCCTTATCATGGACCCCTATGGGTCTACTCATTACTATACCTGCTCCTGAGGTGGTATATCTCTGAGGAACTGGAAGAGGGCATTTCTGCCTTGAAACAGGCTTTGGATACAGAGTAACTGCTCTGGCCTAGGCAATGCTAAGCTTGCCCTCAACTTGCCTCTCCTGAGCTGCTTAGGCTGCCCCAGTTAGGGCAGAGCAGGTCCACCTCTCTTAGGGAACCCTATGATGCTTTGCTCTGCCCTAAGCCTCTTCCAGAGTAACTGGGGTGGAGCATCTTGCAGTTGCTCCACCCTAGTGATAGATAGGGCAACCCAAGGGCTCTTATGTGGACAGATTAGTTGCTCTGGATTGTGCTGTAAGAGGAGAGATGCCACAGTATTTGTTACAGTCGCCCCTGGCACCTTTGTTCTTATACAATGTGACGATATTGACATCCTTCATATCCTATGGTACTCCACCTTCCCTCCAACAGAGACAGAAAATTTCATATAGTTCAGTGGGAATGGTTCCCCTACAGCACCTCAGGATTTCGACAGTGATGTTATCTTTCCCAGGTGCCTTTCCAAAGGCAAGGGAATCCAGGGCCACATCTAGTTCATCCAAGGTTGGTTCACTGTCAAGCTCCTCCAAGATAGGCAGGCACTCAATGTTGTTTAATGCTTCTTCAGTTACTACATTTTCTCTAAAGTATAACTGGGAGTAGTGCTGCACCCAGCGTACCATCTGCTGTGCTCGGTTCTGGATGACCTCACCTGTAGTGGACTACAGAGGGGCAGATTTCCTCACTGTTGGACCTAAGGCCTGCTTAATGCCATCATACATCATACATCCCCTTGATGTTGCCTGTGTCAGCTGCTGCCTGGATCTGAGAGCAAAGCTGCGGCCAATAATTGTTAGCACATCTCCTGGCGGTCTGTTGGACTTTGCTACGAGCAGCTTGCAGGACATGTAGGTTGTGCTCACTAGAACAGGCTTTTAATGCAGTTAGAGCACCCCTCTTTTCTTCAAGCTGGCATCAGCTCCTCCGGGTTCAAACTAATCTGCTGTCTTTCTAACCTCCTTACCAAAAACTGACAAGGCGGTATTATAGACAACATTCTTGAAATGTTCCCATCCTTCAGAAGCATTTGCCTCAGCTGAACCTGGGAGAGTTTCCCTGAGTGCTTGGCCATATTCCTTCACTTTCTCCAGACTGCAGGTCTTGCTGATGTTAATTCGTGGTCTTCCTTCCCTCTTTGCTTGCAGTTTTCCTCTGCTTCATACCAAGGAGTGGTCTGTATTGCAATCAGCACCCTGATAGCTGCGTGTTATCTTAACGCTGGTAAGGCTGGAGCGCCTGGTGAAGATCAAGTCAAGCTGGTGCCAATGCTTTGATCTTGGATGTCTCCAAGAGACTCTGTGTTGAGGCTTTGTGTTAAAGAATGTATTGCTAATGCAAAAACTGTAATAGCAGCAAAACTCCAGCAGCCATTGGCCATTTTCATTCATCTTCCCAACACCAAAATGACCTAGACAAGCGGGCCAAGAACTATGGTCAGATCCAACTCTTGCATTAAAATCGCCAAGAATAAACAATGGTTCTTTCTCAGGGACTTTCCTGATAGTAGCAGCCAGTTCGTCATAGAATTTGTCTTTGGTTTCTGCTGAAGATGATAGTGTTGGTGCATGTGCACTAATAAGAGTGATCAGTCCAGCTGATGAGTGTAGCTGCAAGGACAGGATTCTTTCGCTTCCTCTTGTAGGTGGAACAATGGATCCTAGTAGGGTGTTTTTGACCGCAAATCCAACCCCATATTCCCTAGTCTTGTTTGATGGTTTTCCCTGCCAGAAGAATGAAAAGCTTCTCTCCCTAATAGATCCTGAGTCTGATAGCCTTGTCTCTTGAAGGGCAACAATGTCCATCTGCAGTCTGCTCAGCTCCATGTCGATGACAGCTGACTTGCGAACATCGTCTATTTCTTGCAAGTCACTAGAAAAGCCGGAGGTCATTGTCCAAACATTCCAAGTGCCCAACTTTAGGGCTGAGATTTTCTTGTGTTTGTTGCATGATGCAGAGTTGTTGATCTGCTTGTTGGTTTTCAACTTCAGCCTCACACACATTGTGTGGCTAGCAGAGCACAATGGCGTGGGTAGGTTGATATGGAGGGTAGGCTGTTACCCAAGCAGCAAATCCCCCCTCTCCATGCTACTGAAGTAGTCCAATGGAAAGGCAGAGCCAATACAATTGGATCCAGCGGCGTCGCAGGAGTTACCAGAACGTAACTTTACATGGCCACGAACTGCTTCTGGGATTCCAACTGCGGATTTTGCCTCGAGGTTGAGCTATCCCTTTTCCCTCAGCCTCATGGTCAGACCTATTCCCTGTCTTATGCAATAGTTAAAGATAGAAGCATTTTGTCCTCCATTCTGTATGGTCACCGTGGACCTATGGGGTCCAAGCCTGGGCAGGTACAGCCATATGAATATTCTCCCTCCCTCTCTCCCTCTAGCTCGGAGGATCTTTCTCGAAAAACTCTCTCTCTTTCTCTGATACACATTTTAAAAAACTCACTTGACATGCCCCTTGAGGTAAATGGATAGCTACTTACATCACTTATGGAAACCTCAGTCATTGCACTTGCAGGTGAGCTCCTGTCAGATAAAAGGTAAAGGTGTCCCCCTGCAGGTTATACTGCTAGCTGTGACCAACTGTAGGGAGGTAACAACTGTAGGACCAACTGTAGGGTGCTCTCCGTTTCTAGAGCCATAGAGCCAGCGTTGTCCGACATGTGGCTCACATGCACCTGGAATGCTGTTAACTTCCCACCAAGTGGTACCTATTTATTTATTTGCATTTGCATGCTTTTAAACTGCTAGGTTTGCAGGAGCTGGGCTAAGGACAGGACTTCACCCCACCTTGTAAGACCTGGGTCTTGAACCCTGGCCTGCTGGTTAACTGGCACAATGTCTTAACCACTTGTGCCACCACATCCTGTCAGACAGGTAAAATAAAAATACTATTGGAGAACTCTGTAGAAGTGATCTTATCTGATCTCTAAACAAATGAGTCATGGCAGGTGAATAGCGGAAAACAATAAAATGGTGTGGGGTCATGCTTATATACAGTACATAACTTTGATTTGAACTTCATTATGAACTTTGTTCATCATCATGAACTTTGCTTTAATTTGAACTTTGTCATCTTTACTTGATTAGAGACACACAGCCCTCTGGTTCACTCCCTTTATTAGATTAATGTTTGGCTGTCCATAGGTGAAACATACAGGGAAAACAGGGCATTTATCATATTTAACATACTGAAATTTTTGTCAAATTCTTAAGGCAATCGTTTAATTCTTATTCATTGTCATTGTTATTGCTGTACTTAATTGTAGAAAACTCAAACATCCATTGTAGAAACGCCTAAAACCAGTAACTTAGATTCTCGATCAATTAATCCCAAAAAGAACATATCTCAACATTTTACACCTATTAATGCAAACAAGTTGGAATACAAAGAGAAGACACCTGCCAAGGTTTGTTTAATACACTATCATGTTTTTTTTTCTTTTTGTCTGTTTATTTTCATTAAAGTACCTGTTCTGAATTTGGTTTGAGTTTCCTATCTTTGTTCATAATTTGTGTTTAAGAAAAATATATTTTAAAAGCTAGATAAAATAAAGTGAAGTTTGTCATCAAGATTCTGTTCCTCTTTTCCATATAGAAATATGACACCAAGCCAATGGTTGTTTTCTATTTTCAGCAGCATTTGGAATTGAAAATAACATTCACAGCCCAATCCAGAGCTATACAGAGCATGGGTCTACCATAGTACCAAAATGATTGTCACAGCATCCAGTCTGTCCTGGGCAGCCATCACGCCTCCTTGACAAAATGGGATTTTCTTCTTTCCCGAGTAAAAACGTAGCCCCTTAAATGGAGTTACTCAATTCTGTTCTGTCCCCTTCATGCATACCATGCCTCCTCCCTGCCCTGTACCCACCCTCCCCCACTTTTCTCCAAGCTAGAACGCCACTCCCTGTCTCCCCACCACTCTGCCATTTGTTAGTGCAGGCACCTTTTGGCAGTGAACACTGGGACACAGTTCAGGATCAAGCCCTCAGTCACTTTACACAAAGTGCAGTTATGATTGAGATGGAAGAAATATAAACTGTTTCACTTCAGATTTGAGATCATATTTAGAATCTATCTACAGCAGTGGTTCTCAATCTTCCTAATGTCTTGACCCCTTTATAAGTTCCTCATGTTGGGACCCCCAACCATAAAGTTATTTTTGTTGCTACTTTATAACTGTAATTTTGCTACTGTTATGAATCGTAATGTAAATATCCGATATGCAGGATGTATTTACAAATGAAATGTGTGTTCTATGCATACATTGAACACAATGGGATTTATTTCAGAGTAAGCATGCATAGGATTGGGCCCTGAGGCTGCAATCCTATCCACATTTACATGGGAGTAAAGGCCCCCTGACTATAATGGGATTTATTTCAGAGTAGGCATGCATAGGATTGGGCCCTGAAGCTGTCAATCAGCCCCAGTGTGCATGCAGCTGGAGGTCTGGCAACCCTGCACCAGGGGTCTTTAGGCAACCCCCAGGAAAGCTCTGCGCAACCCCAAAGGGGTCCCAACCCCCACTTTGAGAAACGCTGATCTACAGTATTATATACTGCTTTTTAACCAAAAAGTTTGCAAAGTGATTTACAAAGAAAATGAAAAAAATTAATAGCTCATTAAAGCTAATAGGTCCCTGTCCCAAAAGGGCTCACAATCTAAAATGCAAAAGAACACCAGCAGAAGCCACTAGTACAGATATTGCTGGGGTTTGTAGGGCCAGTTACTCTGCTAAATAAAGGAGGAACACCCACTTGAAAGAGTGCGTCTTGCCCAGTTAGCAGGGGCTAAGAATGCTGAATCTGCGTGGAAATGGGCTCACTGTTTGTAGTAAATGTGCTAACAGGACAAAAGATTTACTGTTGGGTTATTGCTTGTCTGACAAATTTTCCATGGTGAATGCTTAAGACCTGCCAATGGTAACTTACTTTTGGTTTTGCAATCTCAATCTGGAAGAGGGTTGTAATCACTTTTCTCCCTCTTCACAGGCTTAAGGGAGCTCTATAGAGTGCTCTGTAGAGTGCTCTGTGGGGCTCCATGCACCTCCCAACCCTGGTAGCAGGTACATTCTGTTAAAAAGCTCCCCTTCCTCCATAGCGGCATGTTCCTAGGGAATACATCACTGCCTTCCCTGCCCCATAAGGGGGCAGAAGCCTGTTCTTACAGGCTGGGACACCTCAGTTTGAGAACCACTGCCTTAAACTATTGTGTTTATTTCATATAGACATACACTGTGAAAACACCTCCAAAAGCTAAATTGCCAAAAGAAACCACTGATCTACATTCAGATGGTAGAACAAAGAAGAGAAAAATTCTCCTAGAACTGGATGTTCCATCAGAGAGCTCAGAAAACAATGACCTCCTGGTAATAATTTAAAAATTACACTATTTTTATTTATTAACACTTGAAGTGGTTGAAAATAAGCATACTGAATATAGGATATAATACAGCAGAGGTCTTCAAGCCCGGTCCTTGGCCCAGTGCTGGTCTGCAAGGCCTTTGCCAGGAACAGATGCTGGAGCCCACGGCCTCAAGCCATGGGAGGCCCCAACCCTTCTCCAGCTGGAGGCAGCTGCAAGTTTGCCCCCAACTGGCAGAACTACTGACCTGGGAGTGAACTGGGCATGCATGTCCCAGCTGCTGTCCTGTCCCAAAGCACACTTCACTCCCAGCCCAGTAGATCTGCTGGCCTGGAGGTGAACATGGTAGTTCTGCCAAGCTGGGGGAAAACACACAGTGCAGGTGTGCCAAGTGGCTGGAGGCACCTCCACAGTTTGCCCCACTCCTGTACTTCTGCTGAGCTGGGAGCAAACTGTGCAGGCATATCCACTGTGCAGGCCGCTGGATTGTGTGTGTGTGCGTGCACACGCAGTTTGCCAGCAGCCCAGAACTATAGTTCTGCTTAGCTGGAGGTGAATTGCATAAGGATACCCCAGCTGCTAATCCATGGAAACATATTTTTCCACAGAAATGGGCCGTGGGCCTCAAAAGACTGAGGACCACTATAATACAGGATCTAATATTTACATAATTTACCCCTTCCTTTGTAAACAGTGCGGTTGTTCCTGATTTCATAATTCATATTTCTGGAACCCAGTCAGGACTTTATTCTTCAGAAATGGACAGTTCCTTTCCTTCTTCAAAATACTTGAGCAGGTATTCTGAACGGTCAGAATCTACACATGCCATAAGAGCATGCACACACACAAACATATTCCAGGTCTTCTAGCTTTCTAGGGGAGCAATCCTAATGTAGGCTGCTACAACTCATTGGTCTTCCCATTCCTGTGGTTATAGAGGGAGGCAGGTGCATGTTTGTGCTGGTGCCTCCCCCTCCCCCAGGAGTGGCTCAGAAGTCTTTATCTGTATTTTGGTGACCCCCAAGTCAGGACAGGACTTATTCTGGGGCTTAAGATGGCCTAACCTGAGCTTAAGATTGTGGCTTTCATGGGTAAAAGGATTGTGAACTGTAAGCCTTGATCTGATGTGTTTAGAAAAAAAATTGCATCTGCTTAGCTGAATCATTCATCTCCATGTCAAAGATTAACATTTTGCAAAGCAGGCCTCTGTCAGTCTTGAAAGACTATGATATCATGCTCGAAGCATGAAAGTCTGGGCTGGATTGTTATGGAGGATAGGCTGTTACCCAAGCAGCAAATCCCCCCTCTCCATGCCACTGAATTAGTCCAATGGAAAGGCAGAGCCAATACAGTTGGATCCAGCTGGCGTTGCAGAGCTGGGCTAAGGACAGGAGCTCACCCTGTCTTGTGGGGCCAACCCAGGTCTCGAACCCTGGCCCGCTGGTTAACAGGCACAGCATCTTAACCACTTGCGCCACCCACCCAAAAATTTTAAAAAAGGAAATGTCAAGAGATTTAAAAGAATTATGAGGCTGTTTTGTGGCTCTTTGAACTTGAATGAAGGCATATCGTGTGACTGGTCTGTTTCTTTACCCTTAAAAACTAGGACATTTTAAGGGCATATCATAAGACAACTGCTGATAAATAAATTATAACAGATTTTTTTTATCAGTCATAAGTATGGTAGCTGGTCTTGCTGGTGTTTGATGAAAATCATGTCTATTTAGTCTTCTGTAGTTTTTGTTATATAATGATTTGTAATATAATATTGTTTATAGAATTGCATAATTTGTTATTTATTTCCTTTCTCCTGAGTAGTGAGAAATTCCAGGAACAGTGGCTAAAGTTTAGCTTCTTTTGGTTGAGTATTTGTAATGCTATGGTACCTTCATAACAGAAGTCTTCTCAGAAGAGGGCATGCTAAGTTTTTGCAGATTTTACAACATGCCATGTAAGTGGCCCTTCCTCCTTACCTTTGGAGTCATTCCGGGTAGTGAGAGTAAAGCAGAGGAGATACCTCTGCTGTGTTCTTGCCACTCAGAGTGGCTTCAATGACAAAAGGACTACATGCCATATTGAGGGCTTGCAAAACTTAGCAATGTGATCCCTTTAGGAAAATGGATTGTTTACTAATGGTAAGAAATTTGAGGCTGATAATTTATCAATGGATAATAATGATATAACATGTTCACTTGATAACTGAGATCCTCACTTTAGTTTTTGGAATATAACATCTGTCAGAGTTTTGGAGGTGTCTTACACCAGCTACCTGTAATAAAAAAGAACAGTTTGAAGCAGTGATGAGTTTAGAGAAAAATAAATAGAAAAGACAACGTTGAAAAGTCTTGACTGGAATTACTAAGGCATTAAGGTGCTTTGAGGTGGAGATTCTTGGGGAATTTGATGCAGATTCAGTGGTTATGCTTACTGCCTTTGTGGCCCTGTTTGCTTTAGTATACCTTGTAATGTATAATAAATATATTTTAAATAAAATATTATGAAGCATTAGTTTAATTAGTCAAACAGTATCCATACTAGTATGGACGTTGAGCCTCACCCTCTGCACTGTTCAGAAACTTCTGTGGTTACACATTTTTGGGTAACACAAAAGCAATTTTTTACCACAGTAAAAAAAAAGGCAACAAATCAGTAAAATTCCCTTTTCCTAGGCTTAGTTTCAGCTCAGAGGCAGAAGCTTCCCATTACAAAACAATTCAGAAGTAATTATTACTTGATATTACATGTGGAAAGAGAGAGATCTCTTTCCCAGCTGAAGCAGAAACGTAACCCTTTATGAAGGTGTTCTCAGACAAGTTTAATTGCCTGACATGTTGACAGGGTAAGCAGGCTGCTTTTAAGCCATTATCTGCTACTTACGGGATGTTTATCTTTTAATTTAAAGAGCCAACCTCATTTGTGTTGAGACAAAATCACTGATAAATACAACTGATAGTTACTTTATACCTTTATTATCAAATTGTTTTACTACTCGCATTTTTCAGTTATTCAATGGAAGTAATTAGTCTTAAAAATATAGAAATGGCTCTGTTGATGATATAATTTACATAAAAAACTTATTTTCTTTTCAAGAGTATTATGTCAGATGAAGAAGCATTTAAAACACTAGGTAAGGACCATCCACAAGCTTCTCCCCACAAGCTTCTCATCACTCCAAAAAAGGTAATTTATTAGCTCGACTAAAATACTGATTAAACATAGCAATGTCCTTCTGAATAAAATTAATGGAAGCTTTCAATTTTGTTTATAGATTCAAACTCCATTCACTCTGAAAACTCCTGCATCTTCAGTGAAACTTTCAGCTATTAGAAGGATGCGAGAGTCTGGATGGACTGCAGTGTCCAAAATGGATAGAAAGAAAAAAATGAAAGAAGCTGGAAAGCTTTTTACATGAATATATCTACTGCTATAGAACTAAATGATTATTTTTAGTCCTACATTTGCATTCAGTTTTATTTTTTGGTTTATTCTGTCACACAAGTATTGTTTCAAATAGCCTGTCATATTCTGTTGAAAAAATTTAAAGTGTTGGACTTGTGTTTCTTTTTTGTTCTTATGACTATTAAAGTATTTTACCCTTTCCTTCCTGAGAATTTATCTATTCTGTACAGCTCTAGCTGCATTTATGAAGAAGGATCCATGTAGGCCTCTTTCCCTTCCGTCTTTGACTCTGGAGCTCAAGTAATGTGTTTCAGGGGTGAGGAAGATGGCTAGGTGCATGTAGGGAAGCTTACCCAGGGGCTGCATTTATTGGCTGGTAAACGACAGTGTTTTTCCATCCTGGGCCAACAGAAGGGTGGGAGGAGAAAAAGTTTATATGATAAATATAAATGATATTTATACGATAAATATAAACAAATAAGAAATAAACTTTGTAAAATACAGGTTGCCACTCATTATCCATTAGGGTTCCATTCTGGAACCCTCAGTTTATTAAAAAGAACATGGATAAAACATAGAAGAAAAATAGATTTAAAGACCCAATTTTTTGCTTCTCCACTGAGTCTAATAAGGTTATGCCTTGATATTTGCAGATATTTGATTTTGGAACTCCCTGGTGATTCCAAAAATATTGGGTTAAATAAAAGCAGTTAAAAATAAAAAGTGTGTCCCATTTTGTTTAAAAACAGGTTTTCTTACTGTTGTAGTCAGTAATCAGAAATGCAAAGGATCCCCAGCCTTGCATGGCTCAGCTACTGTCTCTGCAATAAGAAAAACAATTTTTTAAACTGTAATTTTAAAGGAATGCATTTTTTTCCTTTTCCAGGAATTGGCATGCGCCTTCTCATTTGTAGTGGCCACTCATGTTGAGTCAAATATGTGTACAAAAAATCCCCGTGTATAATGTTATTGTGGTCTTGTGACTGCTTGAGACCTTTTCTTCTAAACTGTCCCGGCACCAATTCCATGCTGGTCTGGGATTTTTGCAAATGTACCATAAGGCACTTCTGAACTGCTCCTTGGAGGGGTTAGGCCAGTGCCCAGATATGCACCGGCCTCCCCAAACCACTGTGGGTGAGCTGTAATGGCCAACAGTGGTTAGGACTGCACTCTCACTCCCACCTTAAATGCTAACTGAAAGAAAAATTTCTTTACATCACACTGGAATATTTCTGATGAGAAGGCTGTCTTAATCCATAAGAGAGGGAGTTCCATAACTGTAGCACCAGCACAGAAAAGACCCTTATTGTTCCCATCCCTTTAACTTTTACTGATAGCAGCATCTGAAGTATGGCACCTCAGATGACCTTAAGGGACAAGCCAAAACATGCAGGAGCAGACAATCATTGAGGTACTCCAGTTCCAAGTTATAAAAGTGTCTGGTACACATACTTCCTGTTTAGTACAAATCCTATATTTGCTTATGCAGATGTAGTTTCCAGTGTGTTCAAGGAAACTTGTACTTGGATAAGTGTAAACTGTAATATTCCAGACTAATTCAACACACTCATTTTTATTGAATTGGATTGTACTTTTAAGGAGCATAGTAATTTACACATTTTTGCTATTTTAATTGTTCACCATGTTCAGTATGTTGTTAAACATGACTTAGACATGTTCAACATGTCTTTAATTGTTCAACATGTCTTAGAATTCCCCTGGTGATATCTGAAATGTTTCATAAGAAGCAGGGCTCTTTTCATTTTCTGCAGGCAAAAATTCAAGTTTGTATTGTCCAGCTTGTACACTAAAAGGTAAATGATCAATTTGAAGGTCATCATCTTCATACACCATCAAACTGGGGTTATATGGTGGTGCATCATATAAACCTCCTGATATTACAAGTGTGTCATCTGGAGTAGCATAATTGTCCACTGTAAAAAGTTTAAAAAGAAATTAATTATTACTGAGAAAAGGTAATAAACCCAAACAAACTTAAATGTAACATTGAATAGAAAAAGTGTTTACACCTTAACAGTTCTATGCTATGTGTGCCTACACTGATGTAAGTCATACTAAATGAACTTAGGGCTAAATCCACAGCAGTTACGGGTCCACACAATTACGTCACCCTCTAGTGTTATCTTATGGAAAATCATCTTAACTGCTCCAGAACAAGGGGCTTAATTTCACTTTAGGATATAGGTCTTTCAGTGATGGGCTTCGGGGGGTTCTGACAGGTTCTATAGAACCCTTTGCTAATGAGCACCTGGTTCTGAGAACTGGTTACTATTGGCAAATAAAACCTGTTGTTAATTTGAATCTCAGCACTGGACATATTCCCATTTTGAAATGAATGGGAAATATGCATTGGACTGTATTCTAAACATATTATTCAAAAATATAGGAAAATTGTCCACATCCATGTAGGCTGTACCATATATCCAGTAAGACTACAACTACAATAAAAGGCTTTTTTATGAAGAAAAATATTTTGGTCAGGATCCAAATCACCACATTCCATGCACAGATGTGAGAGTTTTTTTCCATTTTTACAATGCCACCCTCCTCACTTCAATCAAAAAACGTTGGAAAGAAAAAACCACTCTGAAAAATGGCTGCTTCATGGATGTGCAGAAATGCTTGCATCCATGTAGATTCTCTGGATTCTCTCTGGATTCTGTCCTTTCTCTGCAAATGTTCCTGAACACATTTCAAAACAATATTTAAAACTGAAAGCATCACTTTTTTAAACTGAAAATTGCGAAACAGGTTGAGACTTGGTGCCCATGCTGTGCCCTCCCACCTGCAACCTCACCCTGCCATGCCTAGGGAGTAAAGAGAAGCCTCCTTTGTCATGGCAGGGTGGGCTCACATGGGGAGAGGAACAGGTCAGCGTTCTGTTAGACATTGAGGTGGGTATGGACAGCAGAGAGAGTTGAAAGGGAATGTCTAAGCACGTGCACCAACCAGCAGCAGCCCTATTTACCTTTATAGAGCATGGTTTTTAGAGGAGGGGCGACTCAACTCAGTTCCTATTGAGTTGTGAAGGGGTGGCAACTTGAAAAGTGCCCTGTTATGATTCCTTTTGAGTTGAGTTGCATTTGCATACAGGCTATTCAGTATTATGGGGAGTGGTCCAGGAACGTCCCCAATAGTACCAAAGCAATCACGGGTGTTGCTGAAGGGACTCAGTGACATCATGTACCTGTGGGCATCCTGCACCCTCCTGAGGGGTCCTGGCAGTTTTCAGCTGTCTCCATGACTGCTTGGCTGCAATGAGCTTTGTCGGAGTTGATTTATGGTTTGGGAATTACATAGGTATATCAGGATGTCAACTAGGTTCTCACAGCACTTTGATCACTACAGCATTGTTGGGGCAATTCCCCTGCTCCTGCAACAACTTAAAGTTGTCCCAACATCTGAATAGGACTTTGGCAACCAAAGAAAACACAGTACAAATTTTTATCTATCTCTCTAACTCTATATGCACGCGTGGGGGATGTTGATGTGCATATGGGGGAAGGCATACAGGGGGAAGTTTACTCCTGCAATGTAGGTACATTTTCACTAGTAGCAATTAAAGCTTTAAGGCAGATATCTATGGATTTATTTTGACGTGAACTAAGGCTGTTATCCTATACACATTTGCATGGGGGTAAGTCCTATTGTAATTGAAACTTATTTCAAAGCGGATATGAATTGGATTAGTCTTTTTATAAGGTTGGGCTGTTATAAAGGTAAAGGTGTCACCCATATGTTGCCCTGCTAGTTGTGACTGACTCTAGGTGCTTATCCCCATTTCTTAATCCACAGAGCCAGTCTGAATATGCTTACCTTCCCGCCAAGGTGCTACCTATTTATCTACTTGCATTTACATGCTTTCAAACAGCTAGTTTGGCTGGGCTAAGGAAGGGGGCTCACTCTATCTTGTAGCACCCAGGTCTTGAAACACTGACCTGTTGATCTTCAGATTGATAGCCACAGTGCTGTTAGCCACAGTGCCTTTAACCACGAGGCTACTGCAGCCTAACTGGGATATTATAGAAGGGCATTAAAATGATTTGGCACTAGTGAAATACAGAGTTTGAAATGTGATGAGAAAGGTACTCACCTACTTCAGAAGAGGCATTATAAAGTGGGTGGTGGGAATACTGATCCCTTTGCTTTCTAGATCTATTGAAAAGGTACACAATGAATCCTAGAACTGTCAGTACAAGAACAACAGCAAAACCAATTGTTAGGAAGGTCTCTGAATGCTTCAAACGAGCTCCTGCTGCAATGAAAAAAAATTGAGAGTTTATAATTAAGTTTGATCAACACCTTTACTGACAAGTTGGTAAATGTGCCCGAGTCCATTGAAAAGGGCAGACAAATGGGAGCCCTGAATAATCAACCCAAAAGGAAGTCCCTGACTGACCACCCCAGAAGATCTAATCAACCCAGAAAGAAGTCCCTGACAATAACATTGAGCCCTATTGAAAGTGGAAATGAGGCTACAATCCTAAAGATACTTTCCTGGGAGTAAGACGCACTGAACACAGTGGGGCTTACTTTTGAATAGACATGGTTAGGATTGTGCTCTGGGTTACTTGCAAGTAAGCAAACGTGACTTGGCTTGTGTTCAGGTCAGGCACAAAGGAATGCAAGACCACATGAATGATCCCAATCCAGAGAAAGTGGAGCTCAATAAGAGCACCAGAAGGCAGCCTCGCCTCCCCAAAAAAGAATAAAACAAGCTTAACTGGTAAGGTTATTTTTAAAATATGAAAATATTCATCATTGGCATCCTTCAGTCTCGAAAGACTATGATATCGTGCTCTGATTGGAGGTCCTGAAACAACATCTAGTGTGGCTAAAAAGGCCAATTTGAGAGTGTCCATCCCTTCCACACTGAGGACAAATAAATTCCATACCCTGCCCAGGCCCCAGGTTTCGCTGCTTCCGGGTCTGTCTCTTTGCTTCAGCCTGCCGAACAAGTGTCTCTTCCAGTTGGAGAAAGCCATGCTGGGTCTTTTGCCTCCACGCTGAACGATCGGAGGTCAAGATTTCCCAGCTGTTGATGTCCATTCCCAAGGCCTTTAGATCCCTCCTGCAGATGTCTTTGTATCGCAGCTGGGGTCTCCCTCCAGGGCGCTTTCCCTACACTAATTCTCCATATAGGAGATCTTTTGGGATCTGACCATCAGACATTCTCACGACATGCCCAAACCAGTGTAGACGCCGCTGTTTCAGAAGTGTGAACATGTGTGGATTTCGAGCCAACAGGTCCACCACTGATATGGTATTTTCCCTTCGACAGTTGCAAGAGAACTATAGGGAACAAAGACAGCCACTATTTGTAGCCTTCATAGATCTTACAAAGGCTTTTGATTTGGTTAGTAGGGATGGCCTTTTTAAAATCCTCCCTGGTTGGATGCCTACCTAAGCTCCTCAACATCATCAGGTCCTTTCACGAGGACATGAAGGGCACTGTAGTTTTTGATGGCTTAACAATCAGCTTGAAGAAAACACAAGTCATGGGTCAGGGTGTGGATCCACCTCCCTGTATCACAATCTCTGAACATGAACTGGAGGTTGTCCATGACTTTGTGTACCTCGGCTCAACTATCTCCGACACTCTCTCCTTAAATACTGAGCTGAATAAACGTATTGGTAAAGCGGCTACCACATTCTCCAAGCTTACAAAGAGAGTATGGCTTAATAAGAAGGTGACGGAATATACAAAGATCCAGGTCTATAGAGCTTGCGTCCTGAGCACACTCTTGTACTGCAGCGAGTCTTGGACCCTTTATGCATGGCAGGAGAGAAAGCTGAACACCTTCCATATGCGCTGTCTCTGACGTATTCTTGGCATCACCTGGCGTGACATATTCACACTTCTGAAACAGCGGTGTCTATGCTGGCTTGGGCACGTCATGAGAATGGCTGATGATTGGATTCCAAAAGATCTCCTATATGGAGAATTAGTGCAGGGAAAGCGCCCTAGAGGGAGACCACAGCTGTGATACAAAGACATCTGCAAGAGTGATCTAAAGGCCTTGGGAATGGACATTAACAGCTGGGAAACCTTGACCTCCGATCGTTCAGCGTGGAGGCAAAAGACCCAGCATGGCCTTCTCCATCTGGAAGAGACACTTGTTCAGCAGGCTGAAGCAAAGAGACAGACCCGGAAGCAGCGAAAGCTGGGGCCTGGGCAGGGGAGGGAATTTATTTGTCCTCAGTGTGGAAGGGATTGCCACTCTCGAATTGGCCTTTTTAGCCAGAATAGCCCTACAATCCAGAGTAACTACGGGAGCACGTAAGAGACATTACGTGTACCCGTAGTTACTGCACCACCTAGTGAAAACCTATGGGAAATTCATAATGCAATCCAGAGCAAATTGTTCTTACACCGGAGCAAGGTCTTCCCATAGTTACTCTGGATTGTGCCCTAGATGTTGTTTCAGGACCTCCAATCAGAGCACGATACCATAGTCTTTCGAGACTGAAGGATGCCAATGATGAACATCAGACTCCTTTCACATCCGAAGTGGAGTGAAGCAGGGCTGCGTCCTCGCACCAACTTTATTTGGGATCTTTTTTGCAGTCATGCTGAAGCATGCTTTCGGAAATGCAACAGAGGGAATCTATCTCTGGACCAGATCAGATGGAAAACTCTACAATCCTTCCAGACTAAGAGCAAAGTCCACAGTCCAGCTGAAATGCTTGCAATTTTGACATATGGGGTGTAAAAAAATTTGTGAGCCAAGGGTGCCAAATGACCTAGGAAGCCTTTGGCCTAAATAACACATGTTTATTAATATAGTACATTGCCAAAATACATAAATTACATGAACAAAGGCATATGTTGGCAATTAATATCTTAATTTATTTGAACGATGGTCAAGTGAATGCATCGTCAAAAAATGACCTGTCAGAAAACGGTGGACACGGGCATCAATAGGGCTCGTGTCACCCGGTGCAGGAGGCCAGTGCGTCACCCCGGGCAGTGGGTGGGACAACATCCTGAATGGAGGGCATGGTTATTTGCCATTGCTCTACCTCCACTGGTTTTTTAGCCACATATTTTAATAGAATAAGGATATTTCAAAGTAGTTCGTTTCACTGCATTTTGTTGTTCAGTTCAATTTCATAGCTGTGCAGTTCACTTTCATTTTCTATGCATTTCAATGCAAGAATCTGGGACTTCATTCTGGGTGGCTTGTTTGGGCTATGTTCATATATATATATATATATATATATATATATATATATATATATATATATATGCACACACACACACACACACACACAGAGTGGTGCCTCATGTAAAGAACGCCTCACGTAAAGTATGTTTCATGTAACAAACAAATTTCTCTACAATTCTGCTTCACGTAACAAACTGCTTCACGTAAAGAACACATTTGTTGGCAGTTGGGGCAGAAGCGCTGGCCGGCAGCCTGTTTAAAAAGCGTCAGGGCTGCCTAGCGTACCTGCCCATAGTGAAAGCAACACTTCCATGCTGTTACTCCTGTGGCTGGGTGTCCACTGGGCAGAGAGAGAGAAGAGCAGTGGAGAAGAGGGAAGCAGCTCAGGGCTAGCCAGAAGAGAGCAAGGGAGAGAGAGGCTCAGGATGGAGAGAAGGAGAAAGTGGGGAGGCACTTTGAGGGCATCTTGGATTGCAGCCTCCTAACCATGTCTACCCAGAAGTAAGCCCCATTGTGTTAAATGGGGCTTACTCCCAGGAAGGTGTCCCAGGAAAGAAGCCTAAGTAGACTTCATAGGATAATGCACATTGAATGCATGTTTTGAATTCAATCCAATTGTTCTGTCATCATTTTTACATCCAGTTAATATTTTTATATGAATATTTTTGGGGTTGTGGAACCAATCGTCTGAGTTTCCATTATTTCCTATGGGAAAATCCACTTCATGTAAAGAACGTTTCATGTAATTAAATGTGAATTTGTTTAGAATTCACAGAATGAATTAAATTTGTTACGTGAGGCATCACTGTGTGTGTGTGTGTGTGTGTGTGAGAGAGAGAGAGAGAGAGAGAGAGACATACATGCACACACACTTAACATGCATATGCATATCATTGTTTACTTAGGATGTAATTCTGATTTAGGCCAGAGAGAAGCTGGCCTAAGGTAGGCCATATCCTGAACTGAGTGTTAGGCTAAATTACATGGCTAGATGGCCTCTAGGCTGGCCTAACTGCAGCTGAAGAGGCAGCAGCACCAGGACAGCATTCGCACTGAGCTGTGGGCATTGTGCTATATCCTGAGATGGGCTGTTGTAGTTGTGCCATATCTTGAGGTTGAGAGGCAGGCGTGGTTCTCAGGGTGGCGTAAGACACTGAACTTTTTCTTTTGCTTCCATTTTTACTCAGGCTTATCATGGACCCCTGTGGGTTTAATCAGATTTATGCTTGCTCCTGAGATGGCCTAGGTCAGAGGAGCTGTAAGGAGGCATGTCTGCAACAGGCTATGGATATGACCTAACTGCACTGTTCTAAGCCATGCTCAACATGCCCAACTAAGGTTGCCATGATTGTCTTCCACAAAATCAAAATGACCCTGTCCCATTTGCCAGTAGGTAAACACAATCCCCCCAAATTGTGATTGTCCCTGTTTTTCAGGACATATGGAACCCTACCTCAACACACTACCTAGGCTAGCATTGCCAGGCTGGTACAGGTCCCTCTGTCTTGGAGCAGCCCAAGTTGATCTATGTGGTCTTTTCTGGTGCAGCTAGGCTGGTCAATCTGGCCTGAGGCCCGCCCAAGTGCTAGCTGATCTGGCCTAGGTGCCCTTCAGGATTGCAAACTTAATACATCAAAATGCACAAACCATAATTTTCCTCTTATTACATAGATGTTTAGTTCAAAAACATCTACCAATTATAGATAACACAATTTGTCACAATGTCTTTTGTCACAATGTGACAAAAATATGTGGACCTTGGGATGAGACAATAGCAAAGGAATTCAGAAATTGCAAAAAATAAAATAAAAATTTTTATTTTACACTCCTAGTCATTTGCCTCAAAACATTTTTTACTCAGAAATTGATTGAGTCTGCAGTCCTAACTCCCAGTTAGGCCAGCCTAAGCGCAGGCATAAGTCCTGTGCTGACCTGGGGGTGTCACAAAAGTGCCATAAGGCTTTTTTGCCCCACTCCGGAGCGGATTAGGCCAGTGTACCAGCATATGCCAGCCTCCTCACACTACCACAGGAAGATATGCCAGCCGAGTTAGGCAGGCCTAAATGGGTTAGGATTGCACCCTCAATCTCATTACTGTCAGTTTCTTCTAGTTAAGTGTATTTAGCTTGGCAGAATTGCTTAGTTACTGCTTACCTTGCTTTTGAGCACAAACCCAACTACGTCTACTCAAAAGTATGCCCCATTGTGTTCAATGGGTCTTACTCTCAGGAAAGTGTCTTTAGGATTGCAGCCTCCTTGTACATTGATAGAGTACACAGCAGTTACTTCTATGAGCAAACACATTTCTGGAGCCCAGTGGAGTTACAAAATGCTGGGAATTTGGCCATAGTATTAAGTATAGCATCAAGACTTGGCTTGTTATCCTTCTCCCTCCCTGCCCTCCAAATGGCAAGGCCTATGTGTGGATGCAATCCTAGAAACCACAAGGGAATAAGGTTAATTGAACATGCCCTACAATCCAGAGTAACTACAGAAAGACAAGAGGCACTTACGGCAAAATCCAGAGTAACTACAGGGAGTCCTTGCTCCGGTGTAAGAACAACTTACTATGGATTCCAATATGAATTTCCCATAGGTTTTCACTAGGTGGTGCAGTAACTACGGGTACATATAAAGTCTCTTACGTGCTCCTGTAGTTACTCTGGATTTGGGGGTTACTCTGGATTGCTCTATGCATTTTCCATAGGGTGGTACCATAACTACATTGGTGTAAAAAGTCTTTTAGTTACTCTGGATTGTAGCCATAGTGGGACTTACTTCTAAGTAGAAATGGCCAAGATTGTGCTGTTAGCATGTAATGTATCATTAGCTGTTAGTATGTAATTTGTCAGTGTCATTGAGACATACCTGGAGACTGGCTAGCTGAACTGGAAAACAAGACGTTGCTACTGAATGTGAGTGACGTTTGAGAAGGTCGAGTCATCCGCTTCCATGCAATTGCTGATGTTGTGACTTTGGAATCGCCTTCAGTAGTGGCCTGATATGCAGAATGATTAAAAAATAGCTTGGTAGCTAATGGTGTTGTCATCTCAGTTTTGGTTTCAGCAGCAGTATATGATGGACTGTTTGATTCTGTGGATGTATTCCAGTTGGCTTCTGGATTATGCAGTGTGGTGATGTCGCCTCTTTCTTTACTGGATGCAGCAGGCATTCCAGAACTGGATACTGTATCATTTCTTGGCATATGAGTGACCATTGTAATTGGCAGGCTGTCATTCCTGAGTGGTGGATATTCTGTCGCCTGTAGTGATTGCACTACAAGAAAGACCACAAAATACTGGAGATGATCATGGCAATTCCTTTTCTCCATTGTAACCGTTTCTTTTCTTGATCACTTCTGCATTGTCTTTCTGTGAAAGCAAATTTTTAAAAAAACCACAAAATTGCTGAAATCAATAAAATCTTTTTGGTCAATACCCCTGACGAAATAGAGGGAAATGTAAATCTGTTGTCCTTGAAATCCAGATCTTTCATAGTGGTGCCCCTTTTCTAAAATCCTGACAGTCTGGGGCTTCCCAGGGAGTACATAACGTACTTCCCCAGAATTTCAAATTGTTTCTTCCCCTTAAATGCTATAATCAGTGCCAGATTTACGTATAAGCTAAACAAGCTATAGCATAGGGCCCCACTCTTTTGGGGCCCCCCCAAAAAATTTAAAGGAAAAAAGATGTACATTTCCAAAATATAAGAGAAAAACAAATAAAATAAAATTTACATACAGCAACAGTGTTTTGTGTTGTGTGGGTCCATAAATTAGGTTCATAAATTACCATATAGCATATATTCAACACAAAAATACAGTGACAATTTGTTGTTGACGAAGGACAGCTGGACATATAAAAGGGCCCCATCAACAGTTTGGGGCCTTATCAAACCTAAATTCAGCCCTGGTTACAATGTTCAGCCATATGCTTTGAATGGAGACACAACATGCCTTTCTTCTTTGGACAGTTGCAATGCAATTATTTATTGAAGCTTCCTGTTTCAAAAGAAATCCATCTCATGTTTTCTCAGTTTATTATTGGATTACTTAAATAATGAGATTGAGAGCGCAATCCTAACCATGTCTACTCAAAAGTAAGCCCCATTGTGTTGAATGGGTCTTACTCCCAGGAAAGTGTCTTTAGGATTGCAGCCTGTGAATTTTTTTTATAAAAATCCATATTCTGCTTAGTGCTATTTCCCCCTCTCTTGCTGCAATGAGTAGGTCTTCAGCTCTGAATCCATTATGAATGAGCAGAACAAGGGGAACATGCAACAAAAGTCATAGCTTGTTTTCCAATTCAGAAGCAGAATTAAAAGTAAAGATCAGGAGCACCTACCTGACAACTTCAAAGACACACTGCAATGACCAGAGTAGCTAACTCACGAGGCTTGGGAAACTACTAGCGCTAAATTCACCTCAGTTAAGGAAGACCAGATGTTTCAAAACAAGAAAATGCAAAATTCATGTTCTCATAAGTCCTCATGTATTATGAAGTAATAGAATATTATGAAGTAATAGAAATATTTTATATCGTTTATGACTAGGCTCCAAATTATTACCTAACATAGTCTAATTTTTAAAATGTCCCATTTATATCTGATATTAACTGAACAGACTTCAACTCAGACACATTACACATTCTCTTGCATTTCTGTTGCACAATTGTTAGGCAAGACAATATTGTTCTTTTTGCTACAGTTCTTGTTATGTGCTGTGATGAACATGCATTTTTTTTTGGTTAGTCTGGGATTGGGACAGAGCATGCCATGAAATCATAGTAGGAGGAAACATGACTTTAGATCTTAGCCCTGGCGTTTGTTTTTATCCCCATCATAGTGTGTGTTCACATTTTGAAAACAAAACATATATATTGGCTTTCAAACTGATGCTTTTTGGAAGAAAAGGAATACTGTTGGAAGTGTGTGCTTACTACTTGAAGATATGAAGCACCAATTCAGCATTTCATGTGCCTCCTATTTAAGAAGAAAGAAGGAAAGAAAGCAAGAACTTAACACTTGCATTTATAGTAAACTGTTTGGTCCTACAGATGGCAGTTGTTCGGATATGGGCAAAATCCAGAGTAACTACGGGGAGTCCTTGCTCCGGTGTAAGAACAACTTACTCTGGATTCCAATATGAATTTCCCATAGGTTTTCACTAGGTGGTGCAGTGACTACGGGTGAATGTAAAGTCTCTATTGTGCTCCTGTAGTTACTCTGGATTTGGGGAAAGTTCGTCTTTCTGTCTGGTGTTTTGGATATTTATCCATTCTATTTGTACTCTGCCTTTTTTTCCCTGAAGATAACCCAAAGCAGCTTACAACAATAAGTACTGTATTAAAATACAAAAAGTGATAAAATCCAATAAGAATTTCAAACAGGAACCAGAAATCAGACAGTAATAAAAGACAATAAAACACAGTAAAAACATTTAAAACCTGAAATCAGCCCATCTTAGGTCCCAAAGGCTTTTCTGAATTAAAAGTTCTTGTTGCCACTCCAGAGTTATTTCATTGAAGGCAGTTCTTTGAAGTGGTGAATAAATGGTGTTTAAATGACACTGGGTATCATTTTGAGGGGGGGGGGGGGGGAGATATTCAACCAGACTTTTGACATCTGGTTCATAAAACCTGATCACATTTGGTCTAAAACACTGTCCCTGAGTGTGAGGTACTGCTACTTTGTGTAAATGCTTCATTTGGAGTTTCTCTTCAGAACTTTCAAACAAATGCCTCTCGCTGCACAAAATATCAAACACTCTTTTAACTCAAAAGTGAGTAAAAGTCACCCAAATCATGCCAAAGCTTTTCTGGAAATATCCTAGCTGGGATTTAATAATTGTGCTTTACTCATATATAGGCAGTGGTTCCTAACCTATGGGTCATGAAACTGATAGGGCAGATTAGGGTATGTGCATCAAAGGTTTAAAAAGCTGCTACTCGAGGAAGGCACTGCTGCCCAATCACCATTATAGCCACATTGCTTGGCAATCACAAATCAGGCCTTTATGTCTGCAGTGGTTCCAATTTAATCCGGGGATCCACAAACACTCCTGAAGGTACTTGCTCTCTACAACAGGATAAAAATATAACTGGTAAAATGAAACTTTTTTTAAAGGCTCAGAAAGCAGTTTTTTAAAGTTTGGAAACCACTGTTCTAAAGGGTATTTTTATTGGGAGTTTTTCCCTAAATCTAGATAAAATGCAAATTCTATAGATTACACATATATGCATATAATCACAGAAATCAAATCCAAGTAACCCTCTTTAGAACTTACCAAATCTGAAGAAGGCAGTAGAAGTTAGTTTCTCATAACAATCCTCAGTAACAGATATTTTGGCTTAGTGTGTTTCTGTTTATTGTATAACTGTGGGAAAGGTTCAATGCAGGGTTGGGTGAAGCACAAAGAGATCACTGTAGTAACAAGGGAAAGTATACAAGAGTTCTGAGATAAGTCAGGCAGAACTAACTGGCTAGGGTTGGGCTCACCTGTACTTAGCTGAACATAGCTGGGAAACAGGAAATGTATGTGAACCAAGAAGCAGCATTTCAGTGCAGAAAGAGTTAGCAGGTTGGTGTTTGTTCTGCAAGTTTAGGATGAAATGGTATTCCTTCAGTGATAAAGAGGGTTCAGTTCTGATTACCATTTCTACCTTTTCTTAGGAAACGTATGAAAAGAAAGAAAATCAAGACTCGCAATACATGCATCATAGGGATATATAACATTTGAACAAAATAAGTTAATTATCTGCATAGAAATCCTAGCCATTTTTCCAGCACTAGCATAACTGTGCCAATGAATGTGCTGCATTCTGCAATTGATAGTCTCCTCAGGGAAAATATTTTTTCCATTACCTTGGAATTGCATTGCCCTTACTTCCATGCTGGAAAGTTAATTAGGACGGCACTCTCAGGGCAAATAAAAGGAATACCAAACAAATTGCAATGGATATGTGTGCAAATGTCTTAAAATTTCCTTAGACAGCCAAGTCAACATTTAAAAAGCTACATATTGTTATTGAATTTGCTTTCCATTTCTGCCTATGCAACATATGAAATCTACAAAAACCTACAAGCAGATACAAAATATACAAAAACCTTATTTAGAAAAACCTACACAGGCTAGATAGTGTAAGGCAGCAAAAGAAAGGAGCGTCCACGTCAACTGTAGCCCTAAACCATTTTCAACTTAGAATAAAGTATTTGTGGTATCTGTCCAGCTGAACAATAGCCATACACTTCATGCACCTGCCAAATTAAGCTCTAGTTCCTGAAAATCACACTGTAATTAAGAATGAAACAAGATGATTTTGACCAAAAAAAATTTAAGATCATTACCCTTCTGGAATTTCCCACTCATTCTATTGTACTGGTGAGTATAACAAAAGTTTCAAAACAAACTGAAATCAGATTACCTCTTGAACTGCAGAGGTAAAGAGGCAAAGACAAGAACCTTCCAAGTGATGCTCAGTTTTGTCTCTACTTGGGAAAACCACAGTAGATACTGTTGTGGAGGAAGTAGAAATGAAGTCTTGAGTAAAATCCTCTTTGTCACAAGCTTCCTCGAGTAATGGTTGACTGTTTTCCTTGGAATAAAAACTGGCTCAGTCCTTTGAATTCAGGAAACCCCCCATACCAAAAGATAGGCTGCCTGTCACACTTCTATTTCTATACTATTAATTGTTTCCAATATCGGTCATTCAGAAACCAGCAACATTCCCTTCCAGTTCTGGGAACAATCCTCACTTGAATATAAACATGTTCTAATTGCTAACCAATTGGACCTGTGAATGCTGTTTGACAAGGCAAATAGCAAGTGAATCATTAACTCATAACACTACTGCTGGCATATAAATTTTTCCTATCCAAAAGTTCACAGAAAATGTTGCCTGCTGTGGGATGCAAATTTCATTCAAACATTCTCATTTGCCACATTATGAACTATGTCATCTCCACAAAGTCTGAAAAACTGAACATTTTGGGTTGAATTAGTTGCTCATCCAAAGAAACATATCCCAATGTAATGCATGCCTGATTCAATCTTCGCTTTAATTCAGATTTTAAAATACTATTTTCTCTGGAATGGATCCAGACATCCATTATACTATTCACAGGGTAGCACATGCATAGTGAGAACTGGCCTCACTGGGCATGCTCAGGAGACCTTTGCTCCTATGAGGCAGGACGACATCAACAGCCACTGTATATCAGATCTAGAATTGACCAAAAGTCAATAACTTGCTGCTGTGACTCAGAACCTATTAACACCCTATAGGAAGCTCAAAATCTTCCATATGTTCTGTTTCCAATTAAGCAATATTTCTAATTTCTCAGCCAGTGTAAAGCAATATTTCTGATTTCTCAGCCAGTTCAAACACACAAACAGCTCTTTACCTCTTTGTGGCACCCCTTGCTCTGCTGTTCCAACTACTGTGATGCATTATAAAGTTGCTGGATAAGTACTGTCTATCTTTACTTTTCACAGTAACCTATGATAAATATTCGGGGTCCTTGCTCTAGAAATCAAACAATTTGTATTGAGATCAATAATGAAGGAACATAATGTGAGCACTGGGTTTATAAATGAAGTCATAAACCAATGGTAAACTAAAGGAACAAAACTCATCATTACCAAACTGGTTTGGTAATGTAATGTTTACAGGTCATATTGGAAGCACAGAATGATTTCCGTTGATTATGAGAGATAATATCTGAACAGTAACATGATCAGGAGTTGTTCGTGATGATGGGGGGATCATGGATGCAGGCTTTGAAATTCATCCGTTCAGAAGGAATTTCAACCAGTGCAGTTTTTCTCTCTCCTTTATGCTAAACACCTGCCAAAATGTCGACTATGCAATTGGGAAAGGCACAGGAGGCCTGTTATTTTAATGCATATCAGCTTATTTTCAGAAGATGTTGAGATTCTGTTCCCTGTCAGCCTCCAAGGTCTACATCCCTTGAACAAATTTTTCACTCCACATTTGCATGACATCTGGAGCATCATCATTTTGTCTGCTTTTTAATATTTATGTTGTATTTTTGGCTGTAATTTTACCTATCATGGAGGCACATCCAGTGTTGTGATATTGGGTTCCTGGGATTACCCATCTGACAGCAATACAGCAGGGGTGACTGGCTTTCATTTCATGAAAGTGTAAATCACTGATGTCAGCATGCTGGCTGTTTTGGTTAAGAGAAAGGTTAGACATGAATGATTCAAACTTAAGCTTGCTATTACTGGAAACAGCTTTCAGTGGGACATGGGCAACCAACTGGGGAACTCGCCAGCCCTACTGGACAGGTCAGAAATTCAACCGGACTACCACAATGGTGTACACTCTGGACAAAAAAATCAGTGAAGCATTTTCATGAAATATTTGGCATCTGAACAATCTGATGAAGTTGCACATTTAAGGAGAATCTTTTTACATGTTGAACTCTTGCCTTGTTTGGTGATGGCCAGGGTTTATTGCCACAAAGCCTATGGCATAGACTTTCTCCTATTTGCAGTGTAGAACCTGATCTACTATTTTAAAAACCAGCTTAGAACTTTAATAAATGACTTCACAAAAAAGTAATTTTCTAACTATCACAGTGGATTAAAAAGACTTAAAATAAGTAGACATTTTTCTCCATCCATACAATCCAACCCATCACCTAAGGTTGTCTGGGGGGAGGGGGGCTCTGCTAACCGTGCCACCATTAAAAGAGGTGAAAGGTGTGGGGGCTAGGAGCAGGACCTTCTTGGTGGTTGCACCCCAGCTCTGAAACTCCTTTCCCCTTGACCTAAGGACTGCTCCCTTCTTGTACAGTTTTTGGCAGCGTCTAAACACATTCTTATGGACAAAGGCTTTTTAATCATTTTGGAGGTTGGGAGGAGAGGTGCTGTTTTTTAATATTGTTTTTAGCTGGTTTTTATTGTAAATTTTTAGAAGGGATGTTTTTAACATTTTGTTTAATCTGTATTTTAACTGTTTTATTTTATATCTACTTTTAATGGTGTTTTATTGTTGTTTTTAATTGTTGTTAGCTGCCTTTGGGTTCCCTTTTATTAGAGAAGAAAGGTGGGATATATATGTAGTAGTAGTAGTAGTAGTAGTAGTAGTAGTAGTAGTAGTAATCCATAAATACACAGCGAACAATTTCATGCTGGTTTTATTCACATCACCAGTCAGACCCTTCCCAAGAGTCTAGGACTGTGTGATGTAGTGGCGTATAATTCATGCTGATCGAAGAAGAGCGGCTTTCTGCAGCTGGCAGAGTGATATTTTGTCAATGCCAATAGTTTTCAGGTGCCTGCCAAGGTCTTTGGGCACTGCACCCAGTGTGCCAATTACCACTGGAACCACCTGCACTGGCTTACACCAGATACGCTGTAATTTGATTCTTAGGTCTTGATAGCGAGAGATCTTTTCCAGTTGTTTCTCCTTAATTCTGCTGTCACCTGGTATGGTGTTGTCAACAAGCCACACCTTACTGCTTTCTATGATGGTGATATCTGGAGTATTGTGTTCCAAGACCTTGTCCATCTGTATCCTGAAGTCCCACAGAAGTTTGACCTGCTCGTTTGCAACCACTTTTTCAGGCTTGTGGTCCCAGTTTTTTGCCACTGGCAGATGATACTTTTGGCATAGATTCCAGGGGATCATCTGGGCAACAGAGTTGTGCCTCAGTTTGTAGTCAGTCTGCGTGATCTTCTTGCAGCCACTTAGAATGTGGTCGATGGTTTCATCCACTTCTTTGCAGAGCCGGCATTTGGGGTCATCGGCTGATTTTTCAATTCTGACCTTGATGGCATTTGTCCTAATTGCCTGTTCTTGGGCAGCAAGTATCAGGCCTTCCATCTCCTTCTTCAGTGCTCCACTCGTGAGCCACAACCAGGTCTTATCCTGATCCACTTTTCCTTCAATCATGGCAGGGAATTTGGCCATGCAATACTTTATTCTGCCAACTGGCAGTCCGAGCCTGAATTACACTTTTGCGGTATTCATAGTTGGTCTGCTGCACTTTCAACAACTTTCTCTTGCTGACTTCAATCAGAGCAGAGTCCTGGCTCTCTCGCACATCATCTGCTAGGGCATGTTTTTCTTCTTGAACTGACTGCTTCTCTTGCAAAAGTCCTCTGCCCCCTGATCTTCTAGGCAGGTACAGCCTGTCAACATCACTACATGGATGTAAAGCATAGTGAATGGTCATTAATTTCCTTGTTTTCCTGTCTAAGTCATCCAGTTCCTTTTGTGTCCAGTTCACAATGCCAGCAGTATATCTAACTACAGGTATGGCCCAGGTATTTATAGCCTTTATAATGTTGCCGCCATTCAATTAAAGACTCGGACTGTATTGGTGAGTGACTGGATTTCTGCTTCTGACTTTCCGTAGAGCTTCAAATCATCCATATACAATAGATGTGAAACTTCCCCCCATGCGCAGCATTCTCGCCAGTGCAACCTCTTCCTCTGAACAACATCCCCCAGTGCACCAGGGTCTGAGCACCAAATTGGCTGGATGTTGTTCAGTATCCCATGTTAAATATAGGACAAAAACACCTTTCCCCCTTTTCAGCCCCTTAAGGGTTAAATTTCTCCAGATGGTTCTTGGTGGGTGTTCAGGTGACAGAAGGATCCCTCCCAGAATTCCCTGCTTCCAGGCCCAGCAGTTGGGGCGGAATGTTGATGAGTCATCAATTCTCCAATGCAAAAGCAACATGTTTTTGTCCTATACTTAACATGGAAGGCTGACCAACCTCCAGCCAATTTGGGGTTCGGACACTGGTGCACTGGGGAGTTATTGTTTGGAGGAAGAGGTTGCATGGGGAGGATGCTGCGCACCGGGGTTGCACATGGAAAGATGCGCATGGGAGGTTGGTGCACATGGGGGAATGATGCTCATGGGGGACGTTGCGCATGGCGGTTGATGAGCATGGCGATTGATGAGCATGGGGTGATGTTGCGCACAGAAGTTGATACGGATGGGGACTGATGCACATGGGGGATATTGTGCATGGGGGACTGATGTGCATGGGGGATGAACGTGGGGAATGATGCGCATGGGGGATGTTGCTCATGGACGGTTTGATGCACATGGGGAAATGGTGTGCATGGGGGACTAATGCACATGGAGATTAATGTGCATGGGGGGATGTTGCGCATGGGGAATTGATATGCGTGAGGGATTGATGCGCCATGGTGGGATGGTGTACGGGGGAATTTGATGGCTGAGAATCTAAAGGTACTCTCCACTTAATTTATGCTATGATTCCCCCCACCTACATTACATGTTGTAGCTAATCAGGTGATAGTTTATTGGTGACATCTTAATAGTTTTTCAGGCTTTATTGTCCTTTCCTGATTTCTGATCAAACTGCTTCAAAAATTCACCCTTCCCTCATATACTACTCAAAAATTTCCAGAGTAAGTTGCCAAATGGGGTGTGTCCCTCCTGCAGATTGATATCGCTTTTATGTCATGACAATTCTTTCCCAATGAAAAGCAATGCCAGTAAAGGCTTTCTTAAATCCACACATATGTATCCATTTCATGAAGAGTGAAGAATTAATGTTAAAAGTAATTAACTTTGTGGTCCAGCTGCTAAGCGGAGATGTTATAGTCCCACTTATTTTAATCACATTTCCTTTGTGCTCAAATATGAATCTTCAGTAGATCATATAGTGATTAGAAGCAGCAATTAATGCAATTATATAAACAGGAAGATCAGCCAGGAATTAACTAGGACAGTATAAAAATATGCTCAGAGCTTGAGTTAGGGTTATTGCTTCAGCAGTTCTTTAATGCAGAATCAGTTTCCAGTGTGAAACGCTGGCTGCAGAGTGGTTGGACAGTCCTTTCAGACTGCAGATCTGAGAGGTGAGTAATTGTCCGATATTTCTGGTGTTGGGTGAGGATGAATACAGAAAAGTATGTCTTATGTTCATGAACAGTCATATGGAATCTGTACCCTAGGCATTAACCTTTTGGATCAGTGTTAAGAATTCTTCAATGGAGAAATTTGTTAAGCGTGGTTAAGGTTTCTACCAAAGATTCTCTGCATATGCCAGCCTTCTATTCATTTTCAGAATTTGATTTTCCATTTTAGCAAATCTGTAAGCAACTGCTTTTACCTAACCATGGTCAATGAATATCACACCCTAAACTTTTTTGCTTGATCCTTTTTTGCAATGTAACTACTTTTGCTTTTGTTGGAAGGCAGTGCACAGTTTGTCTATTAATTCTGGAGACAGCCTTTTGTGTCATTTTGCCTAAACGAGGACCTGTCAAACTGCAGTTTGGAGGCCAGATCCAGTGATGGCATCTAGCCTCAGTGCTTTAAGGATGGGACTGGACAATGAAAACACACTGCAGTCTTTATCTGGGATATTATTTCCTCTTGCATGAATTGTAATTCATGAATTACAGTTGTAATTGGGATACAGTTTGAGTGCATATACTGGGTCTAAGCAGAGAGACGCAACTGTATTCCCAAGTTTAAATTTTAGTGGATATCACTTGCAGCTCCCATTCCAGATCTGGACTAGTATGTAGCTAATCCTTTCCCCACCACCACATTCTCATTTGTTCCACAAAAATCACTCCTATGTGCTTTTAACTCAATAGGGGAAACTTACCAGAAACTATATTACAAGGATTGTAACCCAAGGTTCGATATTGGAATTTCTTTGCATCTGCCTCTAAATCCACAATGTCTAATTCAGCTTTGCTTCTGCTTCTAGCATGAATCCTGCCCTTTTAATGCCTCTCCCCTTGGTCTTTGTCCTGACTTTGGGGCAGGGCATGTCACTCTGTGTTCCAGTTGAATACATCATCCACGTGGAGAGGAAAGAATGCACATACTGTCTGGCTGTCAACACCACTATCTGTGAAGGCTTCTGCATGACTCGGGTACATTTTTATAAGTTTAAAGATCATGCAACATTTGACTACTCATTGTAAAAGAATAGCAGCTTAAAAAATAGGAGTCAAAATATCACAATGGTGGCAACAAGGGAGGATTGTTTGGATTAACATTTATGTAGGTCTGCTCTTTGTAAGGTTGATATCTATTGCTGTTGTTTTATTAAGTACTAAAAAAACTAGAAGTATAACTGTAAGATATTGTCTTTGTTAACAGCTTTCCAAACCAGAGTAGGTCAATGTTTCCTAAACTTTTTAGTAGTGGACCCTCTTCTTAAGACAACAAATCTATTGCAACTTAAATAGCTTTACGAGACAGAAAAGGAGATTTTGTAGTAATAATAAATTATTGCTCACTAGATTGCTAGAAAACTTACATATATTATTGTCAGACCTTTAACATGGGGAATGCACCACACGGAGCAAATCACAAGTCAAGACAACTTGATTTAAGAAAACAAATGCAGCTACATTGAGAAAAAAGGCAACTATAACCACACAGAGTCATGTACAAGCTGCAAACATTAAAGCAGTATTCATACCTAGGATTAAATAACCAATAGCTCTTTCTCCCCTTCTCAGTTTCACTGCCATTCGCTGGGGCGAATACCCAGGTAGAAGGAAGGAATCTATCACAAGCCATCTTTTATACTTCAAAAATCTTCCTCCCCATTAACCTTTGTTACTCACAGCTGCTTTAATGAACAGACTGTCCAAAGTAGATTCAACTACTAAATTAAAGCAACAGCAGAACAAACTGATTTAAAGGGGAATCAGGCTACAGCCAGATCTCTTTATTGATTCTTCACAGATTACTCTCTTCTGAGCTGGGGAGATTCTAGATATTTGCTAGACATGCCTCAGAAATGGAGTTCAAGGACTGTTCTCCTAAACCAGGGGCTTCCAAACTTTCAGCTTCAAGGCTCCCGGATCTTTAACATTTATGTAGAAGGACTTTCAGCAGGTACAGCTTGTCATCTGTGAGATGAGAAGTTGCAGTGCACCTGCTGAAATTTCCTCCTCCACACATTCATTTAAGGATCCATGAACCCTGAAGTTGAAAATTTGGACATCCCTGTCCTAGTCATTCCAGGATACCCAGAAGGCTGAAATGTAAGAAACTTCTCATGATCCATCAAAAATCAGTTCATGACTCACTTGTGGGTCCCAAGCCAGAATGTGGAAAAGTTAACTAGGGTAGGGTTTCTCAACCCCTGGTCCAGGGACCACTGGAGGTCCTTGCCAGGTGCCTGACCTGACCGCAAGAGGACTCCTCTAAGTGCCTCTTCCCCTCCGACAGGAGGGCTGTGTTAAGGATTGCAGCCTCAGAGACCAATTCTATGCCTGTCTACTCAGTAGTAAGTCCCATTGTAGTCAGTGGAGCTTACTCCCAGGAAAGTGTGAACAGGATTGCAGCCTCAAAGTCGAATCCTATGTCTGTCTACTCAGAAGTAAGTCCCATTGTAGTCAGTGGAGCTTACTCTCAGGAAAGCGTGGATAAGATTGCAGCCTCAGAGCCCAATCCAATGCCGATTACTCAGAAATAAGTCCCCTTATAGTCAATGAGGCTTACTCTCCAATAAGAGTGAGTAGGATGGCTTTGTGCATTTTCAGTGCATCCTGCACTGAAAAAGGTTGAAAATCCCTGCTCTGAGTAGACATGCATTGAGACCTGCAATCCTACCCACAGTAACCTAGCAATAGCTGTATTAATTATAATGGGATTTACAGCTGGAGGCAGCTGTGTTGTGCTCTGGGTGGGGGAGCCATTCCTCCAGGTCACCAGTGTCAGAACTCTCCCCCCACCCCTGGGCTGGTCCCTGGAAAATTTCTTTTCCACAGACCCAATCCCTGGAGCCAAAAAGGTTGAGGACCACTGGGCTAGGGGATCATAGGGGAAAATGAAATGAAAAATAAAGATATTAGGAGAAACTAGCCAAGTGAAGCTTTGAAGGGCAATGTGAATATTGGAAGAAGGGAATCCTACTTGTAGGAAAGATACATGAAGGAGGACCATGGAAAGAGGAAATTAAAGTATAGGACAGGGAGGACTGGAACAAGAAAGGAGAGCACAGCAAAAGTGTAAATGAACTGGACGGTTTTAAATAAAAGCTGCAAGCGAGAGATACTGTACAGGGAGAGGCATCAGGATGCTGGTCACTTGTCTTCTGCCTAAAGCTTCTGGTGGGCCACTGTGAGATACAGGAAGCTGGACTAGATGGTCCTTTGGCCTGATCTGGTGGGGCTCTATTTATGTACTTATGTAAAGATGGAATAATCACTGTCATTCTTTTACAGGACAGCAACAGTAAGAAGCTGCTGCCCCGGAGTGCCCTGTCCCAGGAAGTCTGTACATACAAGGACATGGTGTACAGGACTGTGCTGATCCCTGGCTGCCAGCACCATACTGTTTCCTTCTATTCCTACCCTGTGGCTGTGAGTTGCAAGTGTGGGAAATGCAACACTGACTATAGTGACTGTGTGCAGGAGGCCAGTAGCAGTGGCTACTGCACTATGTTCCAGAAACTATATAATCCATGAACTGCATTAGCACATGCGAATGCGTTGATTGCAAAAGAATAAATAGAAGGGTAGCAAATTCAACATTTGTTCTGTCAAATTATTCTAGGAAACATGAAACAATAATACGCTGATTTTGTTTTCTGTTTGATATGGAACACGGCACAAACTGAAGTTGCACAAAAGGGGAAGACACAAATATTGCCGAATCAACATGCCTAGTATATGCACTGCTTATTTTCTAAGGAAAGGTTTTGCCTCCTTCTTTTCACCTTGTCAGTCAGAGAAGGTAATTTGCAGAGGCCAGAATTGCTGATATGAACTCCGTCAAACTGAATTTTGTGGATTTGTTTCAAACTGTGAGATCTCTCAACAAAATTATGTAAAAGGTACTATTTTATCATCTCATAGTTGTTGAAGTTCCTTCTTTTGGTCCAACCGTGTCCTGACATTTAACTCACAGACAGAGCAAGAAGTGTTACTTCTTAACAGAGCTTAGCTGGCTCAATATTGTTGCCCCGGGCCAAGGTGGGTGAAATTGGTGCTTTAATCTGCCCACACTGCCTCTGCTCCACACAAACCTTTGGGATTATATGCTTACACAGAATTTATGATATGATACGACAGAATTTATGATACATCATTCATATCATAAGATGTTATGGGATGACAGAATGTGAAACCTTCAAATATTTAATAAGCAGGCTGTCTCTGGCAAGTGGGACTCTGGCCTCTGCTAACTACTGTGAGAAAAGGTAGTATAGATGCTAGTTGAGCTTTTCTGGGTCAGTTTCAATCAGTGCTGCTCAAACAAGGGGTACTGTCAGATCATACAGAAGATGGAGAAATCAAAGAAATTGATTCAGCTCAATCCTATGTTCAGACTAAGGCTACAATCCAGAGTAACTACAGGACCTTTCACACTGATGTAGTTATGGTGCCACCTATGGGAAATGCATAGAGCAATCCAGAGTAAGTGCCTCTTACGTCCTCCCTCTTACGTCCTTAGTTACTCTGGACTGCAGGATTTGTTAATTGCTGCAGTCCTTAATTACAAGCATAGATGTCAAAGAGTCCTCCATCGAGGCACAGTAAAGAATACACACACAATGCTGACGAAATGTTGATCTGGATCTTTTTATTATGCTAGGTCAATAACACATATTACACATGTGGAATTTATTATGTACCTAAAAATCAGTTTATAATACCTTAGTAAAGAACACTCATAACCCCACAAAGGTCTTGATGATAGCTTCTCAGACAAGCGCAATGTTACAGAATAATAGTAGTAAAACTCCTACAAGGGAATTGGGATCATTGCTAAGTTGTTGCAGGAGAGGGGAGAAGACAGCAAAGTGATTCCCAGGATTGTACTGCTGCAGGGGACAGGAGATGTTTTGTTGAGATACCTGCAGGTAGTGCTGCAGTCCTGAGGCATCTGAGAGTTATGGGGAACCACTTGCTCCCTGTGCCTGCAAAGGTGTTTTAAAATGGGCACTTTGTTTTTATAATGGAACTGTTGAGTGCCTGGTTTTCCTTTTTACACCTGTGCTGGCTGCAAGTAAATAAAGAAAACCCTCTCCCCCTGCAACAGCACAATCCTGGGATCCCGTTGCTGCTTTCCTCTCCACCTCTCAAAAGGGTAGGGACAAGTGCTTCTCTGGCTGGTGGGTCACAACCCACCAGTTTGGGAACCACTGATATAGAAATTCTATTGCTAATTACAAACAAAATCTCTGCATACTTTGCTGGTGCAGTTGAATTGTTTAAATTCAGATTGTTGCTTTGGCACTCAGCAGTCACCACAGGATCCAAATCCTCACCCTAGGTAACGCATGTAAGTTACAAACACATATGTATAATTACATTTTGTTCCCCAATCTACTTTTTCTGCATGAGAAAACAGCAGATAGAATTTTACTTCACTGAAGCTGGAAATATCACACCTGCGGTGAATGAACAACTGTTAAGAAAGCACAATGGCCCAGTTTGGTTCTCAAATATTTCAAGATTTGGCCCCACAAATCTGTTCCACTAACAGACAAAACATTTTCAGATATGTTCTCCCATAGCCAGGCTCAATAAGCCATCGTCATGCCATTCTCAGCCGCTCTGGTCTCTCAACTCCCAGAGCCTTGCCTGCACTTTACATTTGCAGATGTCTGTCCTGCAGTCTTGATGTCACACTGATGACTTTTGAAGTCACAACAAAATATACAAATATGTATTAGAGAACTGAACAGCCAAGGTACACACCAAAACCTTGGAAACATTTACAATAAACCTTGTGTTCTTGGCTTTGAGTTCATGTTCCCTGATAGAAGAAACATCTGAATGTCAATCTGCTATTGTCTGTTGGTACTTCTGCTGGATTTCCTTTCAGTAGGTTCAAGAAAAGAGAAGGGAAGCCTAAGGGGACAGTCTTCCATATTGCCATAGCTCCATCAGAAACTCTCCAGCACCAATAAAGTAAATGCCTTGTGCTATACCAAAGAGAGGTGCAATAACCAGTGCTCTGCAGCTAGCTCCCTTCAGGAAGGCTGATGGACCCTCTTTCATCCAAAGTTTCCTAAAAACAGAAAAAGCACAACACATTTCATTACATGACTTTGTATTACATTCTTCAAAAATTATTTCCTCTGTCAACTTCTCAAATAGTACTCATACCCCCAAATATAGAGTAACTACGGGAGCACGTAAGAGACTTTATGTGCACCCGTAGTTACTGCACCACCTAGTGAAAACCTAGTGAAATTCATATTGGAATCCAGAGTAGGTTGTTCTTACACCAGAGCGAGGTGTAGTTTCTCTGGATTTTTCCCATAGGCCATAGCTCTGCCACAAGCTGGAACACTTAATTCCCAGCTGCACTTGCAATTCATCTTACCCTCTCCATTTAAGTCAGGGGAAAAGAACACAACTCCAAATTAGCAGGATACATGTAAACTTGTTGCCAATATAAAAATGAGGGCCACCATGTGGGGATGCTGAAAATTGTGATGCATGACAGTTGCTGAAAGGTTTGAAAGCTCTTTTCCACTTAGTTTGGCTTAATTGTATGGAAATCTTTGAGGCAGAACCAGAAAGAGTCAATTCAGACTGTCCACAAAAGGGATGAATCAAGTGGCTTTCAAATGTTATAGTTCTGCAATTAGTACGATCAGTTACATGTAATTCGAGCATAGCTTAACAGAGTAACACTCACTAATGCATAGGTACTTTGGGCAAACTAAGGGCAACTGCTTTGACATGGTTGAAAAATCAAGAAACTGGGCATAAAGTGTGACTGTGCTTTTCATACCATCTCAAGTGGCTAAATTCCTCCTAACTAACAAACATTTCTTAGGGCACAATCCAGAGTAACTACGGGATTTTCTTTCTTCAACGTAAGAAAAATTTACTATGGATAGCAATATGAATTTCCCATAGGTTTCCACTAGGTGGCGCCGTAACTATATCGATGTAAATGTATCTTACGTTGACATAAGAGCTCCCTTAGGTACTCTGGATTGTAGGGTTATACTCTTGCCAAATAGGCAAGTAGTTCACAGTGCTTAATAGGTTTTTATTTCTTACTTTGCACAATCAATAATTCCATTATAGCTCTCTTCATTTCTTCCTTTGCCCACTGACTGAAGACGAGTCTTTATTACTGCAAAATATAAAGTATTATTTAGTTGGCTAGAGGAGTAATATAAGTAAGTTTGACTTACTTACTTACTTACTTACATGTCAGCAACCTATTGCACTTTGTTTTGATACAAACTCACAAAACACTGTGAGACCCTGGAAATAACACCCTCCGTACCTGGACAGAGACCTGAAACCATCTCAAGGTGTAACTTTCAAAGACGCAGTGGTATAGCTAGAGGGGCTGAGCAGTCTGCCTTGGAGGGAGACTACTGTGGCATGCAAGGAACCTCTTCCCCTTAGAGCCATTCCAGGTGGGGAGAGCAAAAGGAGGAAGTGAAACTCCCCCGGGTGGGCTGGTGGAGCAGAAGGCTCCAAAAGAAGACTCCTCCAAAGAGGACAAAGATTCCCAATGAGGCTTCCTCCAAGACTGACTGTTCTGCCCCCCTTTAGATATGCTACTGCAGGCCTACGAAGAACAACCGTTTTTAGTATCTTGTTATAGGTTACATGAGGTAGAACACAAAATCCGGGAAGAAGGGATATAAAAATTATCTTACCATCACAAGGATTGACCGACACAGCTGCCACCAAGGCAGCTGTACAACCAGCTAGAAAAGAATGGAAGAAGGGAACTCTTTCCTCCAGGGAATCTTGTCCTGTTTTGTTCAGATGGGCAAACAGTGGGAAGTAGATGATGGAGAATGGAACATCCCTAGAAGAGAAGAGTCACTTCACATAAAGCCATATGAGAAAGAGGCAAGGAGATGGGAAAGACAAAGAGGGTGTACTTGCTAACCTTAGCAAGGTAGCTCCAAGACCTTTGTAGAGACCCTTAATGCCCTGTGTCTGCAGAAGCTCAGCTGCTATCTGTGTGGCAGATATCCTTCTTGGAAAGGGAGCAGGTCCCACATTGTATCCTCTGGTCAGCATAGGATTGACAGCAACAACCTTGCACCCAGGAGAGGGACAGGGAACCCTGCTCACAACCTGCTGAGATGCTGCAATATAAGAAGAAAATATGTGACTGGGTCATTCATCTCCTGAAAATTTGAATTTGGTCCACTCTCTTTCCTCAACACAGATAAGTCTTAGAAGTGATTTAAATCTGACTATTTGAATGCATGTTTCCTGAAAATCCTGAAGCAAAACCTGAAGATTGCTGAACTACTTTGTCACCACACATTTAACTGAAACAAAGCTTGTGTGTAATGGATGACCAACTATTGCATCCAAGTCTGGACTGTAAGTTGGCAATCTGATCTCTTGCTTCTTCATTATTCTTTCTGGGGTACTGAGCATTTATGTTCCTTGCTCGATAAAGCAGAAAGATGCTCCACGTTTCACTATTATATTCTGCCTTCTTTAGTTTGATCACTTATAGCCCAATGCAACCCATTCCCCCTGGTCCCAATAGATTTAAGGCAAAATCCAGAGCAGTTACGGGTCCATGCAGTTACGTCACCCTCTAGTGTTATCTTATGGAAAGTCACCTTAACTACTCTGGAGCAAAGGGCTTAATATAACTTTAGGATGTGGGCCTAAGAGCACAATCCTAACCATGTCCTCAGAAATAAGCCCCATTGTGTTCAATCGGTATTACTCTCAGGAAAGTGTATTTAGGATTTCAGCCTAAATCTTGTACTATTGGTACAGGATAAAATAGATCCACCTCTGGTATCTGTAGACTACCAAGATTTGGGTATAAGTTTCACAGAGAAGCTTCTCATGGTACAAACATGTGCTCACATAGATCAGGCTGACTTATGAAGGAAGACAGCAACTGCTCTTACCAAGTCTTCCTGCATCTTGCAGCTGAATCTTTAGCATTTCCATAGGGGTGGTGATGATAACCTGACAGGTTCCAGCACCACAACCTGCCAACATCTCCTTAGATAAAGACAGAGCCACCCTGAAAGAAAAACAAAAATTCAAATGGTTATAAATTCAATACTGAACATCCACTCAGAACATCATTTTTATTATATACACACTAGTCTCAAAGAACAGAACTGAATCTAAGGGTGGGTCTCAGCATCTCTTTATATGGTTTCATATGTTTGTAAATATAGGTGCATCTGTGCAAATTTGATATATTGATTTGATACTGATAAATTATGATATATTGATTTTTGTAAAGTTAGGAAAAAGTATTGATGTACTGTATGAACACGCTCCCTCCTGCCAATGGAGAAGATACATTTCTGTTCTACAACTGTCTTTAAACTATATTACACAGTACATAATAATTGCTGCTTTCCTATTGTTTGTTTGACTTCTGCTTCTCTAGGATATAAGGGCGCAATCCAGAGTAACTACGGGAAGTCCTTGCTCCGATGTAAGAACAATTTGCTCTGGATTGCAATATGAATTTCCCATAGGTTTTCACTAGGTGCTGCAGTAACTACGGGTACACATAATGTCTCTTACGTGCTCCCATAGTTACTCTGGATTGTAGGGTAAGTTGTAAGAACAGGACTTCATTCTCTCCTCAGGCTTTTCAGGATTACATTATTGGTTGCTTTACCAGCATCAAGCCTTCAGATTGAAAAGTGGACATACCCTATAACTGATGTAACCTATATATGACACAGTTCTAGCATCTCATGTAACATACCCATCCTTGGCTAGCAGATGCCTAAAATAGTCATTAGCAGCCAGTTTGATAGCCTTCTCAGGTGTTACAAGAGTCAGATTCACTGCTGCACCTAAAAATAAACACATTTATGCTTAATTGCATTCAAGAGGTATTCCCTGCTTTAAAATCGAATTTACCAAAGTTAGTGACAGTCCATGACACATGAAAAATTAGATTTCTTTATACAAAAGTAAAGTTCTGATAGGCACAGGCACCCCATTAAATAGTACTCTTTTTTGCTTTGTAAAAGATGCTTTATTTACAATATTATGCAATTATTGTGACAGAATCTATGGCTGCAATCCTAAAGACACTTTCCTGGGAGTAAGACCCATTGAACACAATGGGGCTTACTTTTGAGAAGACATTGTTAGGATTGTGCTTTATGTCAATAATACTGCAATACTGTAATCTGGAGCAAACAGCAATAGGATGCAGTCTTCCATAATGTAGAAATGCACTACTGATTTCATCGACATGATAACTGCTTAAGTACAATAAGATCCCCTATATCTCCAAACTGTATCTGAGATGGCAATCCTAGGCATCCTGAGACTGCAGAGTGCATAGGTCCTGCAATCCTGAGATTGCATAGGTCCAGGCATAACTCCCATGCTCGCCTGGGGGTGTCACAAAATTGCCATAAAGCACATGTGCAGCTCTCCTGGGTGGGGAGTTAGGTCAGTGCACCGATGAGCTCACGCCACAGCAGGAACAGATGGAGGGTGAGTTGTGCCAACCTAAATTGGTGAGGATTGTGGTCTGAATGATTCAGCCTTGTAGTGGATGATCACACAAGTCTTCTCTACAGAATCAATGAATTGAAATGATAAACTGAAAAGGGATGGCAGCTTAGAGTCCAGTAGCTTATGGACAACTCTTTTGTAATGTCACAATGCAATGTTGAGCATCTCAGTGTCAATAGATTTGATACAAATATCAATATTAACTGGAGAATCCTATGCATATTTGCTCAAAAGTTAAGTTTCATCATCTTTCAGAGGGGCTTCTTCCTAGGGGAGCCCATATAGCTCAAGAATATTTATATACAACTTTTCAATAAGTATGTTCACAAATCAGCTTGCAAATTCAAACTTGCAAAATAAAATGCTTTCTGATCCAAAAGATCAGAAAATCAAATACCATTTTATGGCTGACTGCTTCCCAATTTGGTTTTATATTTTAATATTGATATTTTAATTGTAATTTGTGTAATGCCCTTTGGAGAGAAAGGCGGAGTACAAATCTAATAAATAAATTTAAATAAACAAATAAAAGGGCTCATTGTGTAACTTAGGCTGCAATCCTAAAGACACTTTCCTGGGTGTAATAGCCATTGGACGCAATGGAGCTTACTTTTGAGTAGACATGGTTAGGATTGTGCTCAAAGAGCAGTTCACTGAAATCTTTAATCCTGACTTTTTCAGCATAGTAAAACTCAGTAAAAATCTGTAATCACCTCTGGACATTCCAGTGAAAATGAATATGATCAAGAAGTGACATGCAAAACATGGCAATAACTCACCTCTGTACATTCCAAAATAACCTTCTGAACGTAGTGTTTTAATTAGACAATCCATCCTAATTAAGACACAATAAATGAGTGGTCAGAATTCATCTACCTTCTACACATAGATTTTCTAATTGTTATAATATTATCTACCTCTTCTCTCTCCTATGCATTTATACTAAGACCCAATGCAAAAATTTCAGTGAGCAATGTGGAAATATAATGTTGTTTAAATCTTGGCCTGCATCATGAGAAAAAGCTACACAAAACCAAACACAAAAATAACAAATGCCAATTTTTTTTAAATCTATGAGCAGAAAGAACAGAACAAACTAATCCATCAATGAAGGTATATTTGTATTTACCCAAGACCTGCACAGGTAATGATCAATGGTGAAAAAGCTGTTATAATGATGACTTTAGTGGAAATAATTATTGTAAAATAAACTCAAAATCTAGTTTGAGAAACTGCAAAACTATGAAAACTCCTAGGTTGAATGAGTTACAGATTTACAGAAGACACAAAATGTGAAGAGTGAAAAAGAGTATGTGCCTTGGATGCAAACAAGTTCTATAAAGGATTTTTTGAAGAATAGCATGGCTGGTATAAGCTTTGTTCATTTAACTACTGGTATTTATTCTCTAAGATCACTTACATGTTTTTGTAGACTTGTTGCCCACTCCTTTGATTCTGTAGTCTGGTCTTAACCAGGTCAATAGGAAATATACAAGTAACTCCAATTATCCCAGCAGCTCCTCCATTGATGAGTTTAGCAGGCAAACTGAATGAGAGAAAATACCAAACTATGGTATATATGATAAGAGGGTAATATAGAAAACAATAGTATGTATAGTATGCGTTGATATTTCCCAAAATTTCTCCTGATTGCGTTGAAGCAATGTATAAATTTCTTTGGCCATTGGCTCTTTGCAGCTTTCTGCATTAGTACTGCCAAGCTTTGGTGTCACTTCCGATGTAATAATGCTAGCATGTACATATATCATACTAAAATTATTTGATTGCTGTTTTGGTGGTACATCATGAGACTCACACAATTTGCCGGCATCATATGCCAGTAATTTATTTTTCAATTTATGTGATATCTTTTGTTTGAAGGTGATGAACAATAAATTAAAAATAAAATTATGATTTAAAAAATCATATGTAACAATAATAGAAAGTAAACAACCAAAAGATAGTAAAACTACCATTAAATTAATATTAACAGTATTTAAATATCGTGAATTAAATATTCACAGAGGTCATTTTTCCAATAAAGTACTGAAAGTTGCATGGGATTTAGGAAGTTTTAAAAATATATACTTCTTTAGTATATATTTTATAGTACTTTATAGTCCTTCTTTAGCTCACATGTTATTACATCTCAGGCTCACCTAGGATAAGGGTGATCATATAGAATGGAGGACAGAGTGCCTCTATCTTTAACTAATGTATAGAAGAGGATATTTAGGCAGGTTTAGCTCAATATGAAAAGGTTTAAAAATAAGTACCTGCCAATATTCCCTCTTCCATTCAATGCTTAAAGGAAGAGGCACTCTGTTCTCCATTCTGTATGGTCACCCTACATAAGGCACAATCCAGATTAACTACGGGACCTCTTACGTTGACGTAGTTACAACACCACCTATGAGAAATGCACAGAGCAATCCAGAGAAAGAGCCTCTTACATCAACGTAAGAGGTCCTGAAGTTATTCTGGGTTGTGCTGCTAGGCTGCAATCCTAACTTCCAGTTAGGCTGGTCTAAGCACCTGCATGGGTCTTGTGCCGATCTGGGTTTGTTACAAAACTGCCAGAAGACATTTCTGCCCCACTCCTGGGGGTGGGGGGGGGGGTTTACATCGACCTCCCCACACCACCGTGGTAAGATATGCTGGCTGAATTAGGCCAGCCTAAATTGGTTAAGATTGCACCAGTAAAGAGCTACAACAAATACCCTCAAATAAATGCATTTTTGCACTTAAATTTGAAATACTTTCTAGAGCAAGAAAATAATAAAATTTCCCATCTAAGCCTAAAATGTCACTGCTTCCTCCCAACTCCTTCACATTTTCTATGCTTTGAACAGCTACCTAGTTAATTGTATTTTACATTTCTTCTTCAATTTTTTAAGCTTCAGAGTAACTTGATTTAGCTGCCACTGGTTAACATCACTATTGCATTATTACTTTTTCCCTTTATTTTAGTTATTTTTGCACTTTAGATGGGAACACTATTATTCTAAATGTTAATTAAAAAACAATATCAATACGTTTAATTTTTTAGATATTTCATTGTATTTATTAAACCCTAGTCAGTAAACATACCTAATTGGTTTCTCGGCCATCTTCTTTGGAATCACACAGAGAAAAAAAGTTCCACAGTCTTTTTGGTCAATAATCAGCACAAGCTGCCAGTGGTAATAAGTTGGTTCCTCAACGAGACAATTTTGTCTCAAATCTGCAGAGAGAATTGAAGCTTTAAAACCCATCAGTTGTTCTATATATAATCCAGAGTTTCTCATTGGTTGTTTGGGCATGTAAGCATTTCAAACGGCATCTCAAATTCAGTATGACAAATCAGAAAACTACGGTACTCACTCTAGATGCATCCACTGTCATCACTTACGTTGTCATTAATATCTAGATGAGTAATTTATACTATAAGATGCAAATGTAATGTATTATTTTTGATGTAGGAATGACTATCTAACTGTGAAATTGTAGGGAATATGACACCTTGGTGGTAAGGGTGAGAGCAAAGAAGGAATCACACGACAAAATTTTTAACCATAATTTAAATAGTAACCCTTAAATACATGTTTTAGGAAATAAATCAATTGAATTAAGGGGGGAGTTTTCAGTAAACATACTGAGGATTGTATGAGCACAGGTTTTTATGGCCAGAAACAGTCCAACTATTTAATATTATCTGGGTGATCACGTTGATTTACAATCCATGTTGTTAAAAAGTTTCATTCTGCAATTTTCTGGACTTTTATCAGAGAAAATGAGGCCAGGCAGGACATAATACTAGAGAAGGCCAGAAATGGCAGTTAAAAATAGCATCCTATCTATTGTTTAACTGTAGAATTCCATTTAGCTTTTCTCTTCTTAAAGCAGACTTACTTCCTTATAAAAAAGAACAGAAATAAAAGTTATTTTAGGATAGGAAGCCAGCTACTGCTAATATGTAGTTTCTGGTTTTTGGCTGCAAATCTATGCACACTTTCCTGGGAGTAAGCTCCATATAATTCAATGGGACTTACTTCTGAATAGACATGCAGAGGATTGGGCTTAATTTTTTTGATGTTTAAATATTTCTATTGCTTCTCTATACAGTCTTGGAAAATAAAATTTATTGGTAGACTGAATCTGTGTTGCTTTGAAAGGGATTTGATGACCAGTTTCTACAGCATGCTGAGCTACTGCTGATTGTTCCAGGTGCAATAAACAGCAGTGCTTCGCATGCTCAGAAAGTTTGGTAATACCTATGGCATGTATTACACAATTATGGTATACTCACAGGGTATCCTATACATGACAGGTGTATCCAGCTGTTGTCTCTTATCCTTAGGATTTATACCGAGGATTAGATGAAATGCTTAGTTTCCTACCTTCAATTTAAAAAATAAGTACCAGTACATAGATAGTAATATTAGGGTCAAGACAGATGTATATTTAAAACTTCTTGATGCAGACTGTAGATTACAAAAGCTTAAGGTGAAAAAAATAAATGTGTTTAGGCTCAAAGTTAGGTTCAGTGTACACTATAAGTATGATTATAGCACAGCAGTGGATTGAAAACTACTTGGCTACTTGCTGCTGTCACTATCTTCACCTCTTGGAGAATGAAGCACACTATGGTCTGGAGAAGGTTGCAGCTGTAAGTCACTTTCTTTTCTAGCAGTGCTAGACATCAGCTGCAAAGAACAGGTATACATCTCTGTGCATGTTCTTCATGAACATGCATGATCCACACTGTGGTGTGGAGAGGCTGGCACATATATGTGCACTGGCCTAAGCCCGCCCAAAAGTGGCACAGAAATGCCTTATGGCACTTTTGTGACATCCCCAGGCCAGGACAGGACTTCTGCTGGCACTTGTGCTGGCCTAACCGTGTGTTAGGATTGCGCTGTTAATCTGTCATTTGTTAGATAACTTGTCAAGAAAAGGTCATGCTCCAGCCATGTTGTATTCATCTCATTTTTAAACTGAAGTTTAAACAGCACCTTCTTTTTAGATGCATACAAAATCAAAAGTATTATCTTTGTATACTGGGAAATCAAAAGAAATGTGGGTTGTATCTGCAACAGCAGGCTAAAATGTGTCAGAGCAACGTCAGTGTCATATGGCTGCAGAGCTCAGTCACTTAGAATTCCCTGTGCCCACAATGCTCATGATGCTGAACGGGTTAGGTAAACGATATTCCATGTTAAATGAGTCAATAATCATGAAGTGGATCACCCCTGGGGATAGAGTTTCCATTGCGAGTGTCAGGGGAGGATGCATTGCACAAAGAATGAGATATTATTAGCCTGCAATCCGATGCCATAGGCAGAGCATTGCCAGTGTGGCCTACAGCAACATTTCAGCGGGAATCTCCATCCACGAAGAATCTCCTGTTGCAGAAAGGCTCCTTTAATTCATTCGCAATGAAGAATGACACATATAAGACTTATTCTGTGCTGGGTCTGCTTAAGGCATGCTGAAATGTATCACAGTCATGCCAGTGTCACATGAGAAATCACATAGTCACTGGGAATACCCCACCATACCCATAAAGAGATGGGTAAAATCCCCACTCTTAGTCTTGCCTGAGAAGATATTGAAAGTATCTAAATTTATTAGCCTTAAATTTCTTTGAAATTCTGCAGCTACCCTCAGAAAAATGAAAAGTAAGCACTAACCTTTTACTCATAACAAATTTAAAAGAACTTAAAACAGCCAAATGTGTTTGTTTTGCTTATATAAAAATCCAAAGCTTCAGACTGTTCTTTACTTAGTTTCTCAATACTATATTGTATATATATTTTTCTATTCATTTAGTTATGGAAACTTCCTTGTGAATTACGTTTTTTGAAAGGCAGAATAGACATAATCATAAGAACAAAAATAAATGGGCCATCAATGTAGTTAGTACAGGCATGAAGCAAGCTAAGAGTAATTTTTGGCGCCGCAACTGCCATTTGGGGAAGGGGAGGAGAACAAGAAAGGGGAAGAAAGACCCAAGAGGGTACATCTTCAAGTTACCAGAGAACATGTATGAGGAGATGTGATGAGCACACAGATGAGGAGAAACATAGCCAAGATGTAAAGCAGGGGTCTCCAAACCCTGGCTATAGGGCCAGATGCTGCCTATGACAGGCCTCTAGCTGACCTGAGATAAGCTTCCACGACAAGCCTCTGCAACAGGCTGCACCTAAAGGCTTCTGGCTTTCTGAGGGTTAGAGAGGCCTCCATATACCTCAGAACATGCTTTGGGTGTTTCCTCTTATGCGGTGGTTATGAGTTATTTACTTGTAGATTATTATACAAGTTATTTATATGTACATAAGATGTTTGTGGGGTAAGGGACTGGTTGTCCATTTGAGTGTGTGCTTTTTTCTATGGTATGTGGTGGAGCTTGGAAAAATCCTGAAACTTAGAGCCCATTCATTCATTCATTCATTCATTGTGGCTACAATCCAGAGTAACTACGGGACCTTTTACACCAACGTAGTTACGGTGCCACCTATGGGAAATGCATAGAGCAATCCAAAGTGCTTTTTACGTCTTCCTGTAGTTACTCTGGATTGTAGGGCTTGTCAGATTTCTGATGTGGCCCTCTGGTTGAAAAGTATGGAAACCCTTAGGATCTCTTTCCAGTTAAGGTGCTCTGTACTCACTGTGTTTATCATTACAGGTGCTGCTCTGCACTCCACTACCTTTGATCTGTTTGATTGGGAGGCATGATAGGGCATTGATAGACAACTGCAGAAAGTTCTTTTTCAGGACAGAGCTTTGTTTTTTAACATGGTTTAAATTCATTTAAAAATTCATCACAAGCCACACTAAGATCCTTTAGAAAACCAAAGGCCTGATGGAAATGTTTCAAAAAGATAAATACATGCACACATAGCTTAACATGGGAGAAACAGGAAAGAGACAGCAGTATGCTGGTTAATTTTGGAAGCAATCTATCATCAAACCTGGAGTATACTGATAAGGTTGCCAAATGTCATGAAAAACAGGGACAATCCTAATTTTGGGGATTGTGTTCACATACTGCCAAATGGAACAGAGGGCCTGTCCCAATTTTGTGGAAGGTAATTATGGCAAACCTATACACAGATGAGAAAGAGATATAAGCAGTGTAGGGATACAAAGAAAATTAACAACCGGTTCAATGCCCATCTGGCAGCCACTTTTAAATGGCTATTTTTAAACTTTGTATGTCCTATCTCTTGTTAACAACTGGTTCTATAGAGTAGGTGCAAACCTGCTGGAGCCCACCACTGGATATAAGCAGTGGTGGGATTCAAATAAATTAACAACAGGTTCTATATCCCATTAGTAACCGGTTCTCAGAACTAGGTGCTCATTAGCAAAGGGTTATGTGAGAACCCCCTGAAGCCCACCACCGACAAGGACCCATTTCAGCCATGTGCAAGACACACCAAGTGTGTTCTAACCTGGTTCTAAGAATGATTTTTGAGTCACTACCAACTCTATTCAAAGGAGAAAAAAATGCATCAAACATTTTCAAAGGTATTCACATTTCACTCTCTACTCACTGTGCTTAAGCACAGCAGGGACTGGTTGTTACCTCTCAAGGCACTCCCTGCAGCATTTCATCAGCCAGCCTCCTGCAGGGAGAGTAACAGAGAAGGGCATGCAGGCAATGGGGTTGGTGCCAGTTGCCATCAGCAATGCTATCTTATTCCAGCCTCTCCTCCTCCTGGTGCCATGATCAGTTTCATGAAGATGGGACTGCAAGAACAGGCTTCCACCAAGCTGCAAAACTCTCCTAGTAATACTGGCTTACATACTCCACCATTCCATGGCTACCACCTTTTTTTGGCAGGTCTCATTAACAGCTGCATGCCTGGCAAGAGATTACCGGTATGCATAGGACTACCCCATCGCTGCACTTTCCTGATAGAAAGCACTGCATATCTATCATGTAGCTGTCGCCACTGACACAAAAGCTCTGCTAGATTCTACGATGGTGACTAGAAGTGGTTAAACTGGAATAGACTCCACAAGTGTTGGCTGGTACTAGCTCAATTCTCTTGTGCCCTGACCTTCTCAACTGCTGCCTTCTGCATGGAGCAGAGAAAGGAGGCCAACGTGCACTGGCATAGCTAGACATTCTGGAGCTGGGGTAAGGTTAGAAAATGATCATTCCAGTTCCACTGCAATATCACATCTGCAGTTTTTTTCCCTTAATTTATTTCCTTAATTTAAAAATATAAAAATCCTCCGTTTCTGCCACCCCATTCCTAACTGAACTGTTGGACACTCTAACCACTCATTTCCTTTGCTCTGCCACTTCATCAGTCCCCAATGGCCTTCTGATTGCCCAGCAAACCCCCTAAAGCAGTGGTTCTCAATCTTCCTAATGCTGTGACCCCTTTATAAGTTCCTCATGTTGTGGGGACCCCAACCATAAAATTATTTTTGTTGCTACTTTGTATTTTTGCTACTGTTATGAATCGTAATGTAAATATCCGATATGCATGATGTATTTTCATTGTTACAAATGAAATGTGTGTTCTATGCACACATTGAACACAATGGGATTTATTTCAGAATAAATAGCTGCATACATAGGATTGGGCCCTGAGGCTGCAATCCTATCCACATTTACATGGGAGTAAAGGCCCCCCTGACTATAATGGGATTTATTTCAGAGTAGGCATGCATAGGATTGGGCCCTGAGGCTATCAGTCAGCCCCAGTGCACGCGCAGCTACAGCCAGAGGTCTGGCAAGCCTGACCTGGCCCCCTGCACCAGGGGTCTTTAGGCGACCCCCAGGAAAGCTCTAGGCGACCCCCAAAGGGGTCCCGACCCCCACTTTGAGAAACGCTGCCCTAGAGGCACTCTTTCAAGTGGGTGTTCCGCTTTTATTTAGCAGGGGGAGAGTAACTGGCCCTACACACTCCAGCAATGTCTGTTCAAGTGGCTTCTGCTGGTGTTCTTTTTTGCATTTTAGATTGTGAGCCCTTTTGGGATAGGCACCCATTAGCTTTTAATTAGCTATTATTATTTTTCCATTTTCTTTGTAAACCGCTTTGTGAACTTTTTAGTTGAAAAGCAGTATATAAATACGGTAGATAGGTAGATAGATAATTGCTTCCCAAAAGACTCCAGAGCAAGGGGAACAAGTGGGCAGAGACTGTGATCATTGCTAGCCCCCGTGCAAAAAGGTATATAAACTGTTGATTGATATGTTAATATGGTTAATATGGTTAGTTTATAGTTTACTTTATCACACCATTATGTTAGTTTGACTATTATATAATTTATTATGTAAATAAATAATTTACATAAAGTTTATTAATTATAAGTAGACAACATGTTACCTGCTTACAAGGAGGACAATGACAATTTTTCCCAGGCTAAAATAAGAGGATGTGTCCTAGAAAAAGAGGACACCTGGTCCCCCTGCCCTCCACATCCCCTTGACTCACCCCCTGGCAGCTCTTCCACTGGCTCTGGGAGCTGGATCAGAGCATCCCTCCAGCCTCTGCCAAAGGCGCGCTGTGATTGGCCAGGGGAGGACAGATCCAACAATGGCAGGCTGGGGCTGCATCTGTGGCTCTCCCTCCTTACCTCTCCCTGCTCATACTGGGACCAAAATGTCATTAAGCAGGGTGGTGATGCTGGGGTGGCATCAACTCAGTCAGAGCATCGTCTTCATCTTCATCCTCATCTTCATCAGGGCTGTTTGTGGTTGTATGTGGAGGATCACAGGGAGGAAGTGCCCCCTCTCTGCTTGTTCTTTGGTTGTACAGTATTGGTCTTTGAATATTTATAGTATTTATATTTATCAGTATTTATGATTAACCCAGGCTGACCATCTTTCCTCTTTTTCCAGCACTTGTCCTTTTTAAGCCCTTTGACCTGGAAAAAAAACCTATACAAAACACTTTATTGTCCCCTTCTTCCTTGTCAGCAGGCAGCATGTAATCTTTTTGTAACGAATACATTTTATATTACACTAGCAAAATGTATCTGCGTTGCAGGAGTAAAATACCCCCACGTACACAATCCCCCATTGCACAACACCCATATTTAACAACATGCCGCATTGCGCAACACCTTCCCATGCACATCAACCCCCATGTGCATCAACCCCCATGCACATCACCCTTCCATGTGCACAAAACCACCATGAGCACCAACCCCCACGTGTATCCCCCTTCATGCGCATCACTCTCCCATGCATATCAACCCCCATGTGCATTAACCCCCATGTGATAAATCCCCCATGAGCATCAACCCCACATACACACCAACCCCAAATGCACATCAACCCTCCTGTGCACACAATCTTCCTGTGTACACCACCCTCCCGTGTGCACCAACCCCCATGTGCATCAACCCCGTGCGCACCACCCTCCCATGCTCACTACCCTCCCATGTGCCCCAACCCCCATGCGCACCAACCCCCCATGCTCATCCACCAACATGCGCATCAACCCTCATGCGCAGCACCCCCCAGTGTGCACCTAAATAACTGTCCCAAATAACTCAGGGTTAGCACAGGACTTTTGCTGGCCTAACTGGAGATCAGGATTATTTATTTGTTTGTTTGCATATTAGATTTGTACTCCACCTTCCTGAAGAGGACCCAAGGTGCCTAACAATCAATAGGAAACATCATACAATTTAAAACAATAAAATACAGAATGTTTAAAACCATTAAATACAGCCATCGAGCTTTGCATCCCTGCTAGCTATACAACTGGTAGTGGTACTGTGTGTTTCCTTTTGTGTGTTGTTGACAGAGGCAGGATCTCCATTCGGAGAACATCTGAGCATCTGTGGGCTTGTGATGTACCGGTAGCTCTTGCTATCTTGCTTGACTATACCTTGTGGGCTGGAGAACAGCAAGCAAAAGGATTTGTGAATATGCCATGGTGGTGTTACATGTGAATTTAATTAATAGGGTGGAAATTTTTTCTTTGTAAACCACTTTGTGAACTTTTTAGTGTAAAGTAGTTTAAAAATATTGTAGACAGATATTTCTTAAATTTTGTTTTGGTCCAGATTATATCATGTAATATTGCTTTTTTAAAAAATAATTTGTTCAGTTAGTTCAAGCCATTCTTTTGGAGGGAAATGTGGGTAGAAAGACAGTAAATACTAGTAATTTTATTTATAGTTCTAAGATTCTATAGGCCTTGCTGTGAATCTTGGGGCCCTCAAAAATACGTTTCCAATTCAATGCTGCTTTGAATTCACACTTGGAGGTAATGCAAAATATAATAGACTGCAATCCTAAGAGCACTTTTCTGGGAGACCTCTCTCCTCCTCCCCACCTCCAGCTACTGTGGGGAAGTGACTGAATTGGGGGGGGGGAAGGCAGTGATCTCCCCTATGAGCATCCCAAATGCTCTCCCCACTCTGCCACTGCAGACAATGGCTGAAGGTGGGAGAGGAGGCAATCTCATTGATGGCTATTGTAATGTGCCATCAATTTTAATGTGCACCCCTATTTTGGAGGGTCAGTTTGGCTGAAAAGGGTGTGCATTACAATCAAGGAAGTATGGTAGATATCTTAATCAGGATCCAGGATTATTGAGTTTTATTGTTTTTATTATCATAGGGGGTATGTCTGGTTTTTAATGTTGTTTTATTTGTAAGCAACTTGAGGGCAATTAATGGGGAATGTCTGATCAGACCAGACCAGCCTCAGTTCAGAAATATTGGATATTTGACTTTGAACAAGGAATGAATGAGAATACAGGTCCAACCCTGTTATACAGTTTTTTTATACATGGATTTGACTCAACACAAATGGCCACTGCAAATCACTGTTTAAAAAACTGCTTTTCTGCTGTTGCAGATAGTTAGCCATGCAAGCAATAATTTTCAATCCCACAACCAAACCCCTGCTGATATTAAGGTACTACCGTATTCCATTAAGCACAGTAGGGGAGCAAGAAACCTGGAAGTGGGTCTTTAAACCTATTTTTCCATTTGTGCTGGTCTAAGACCATAATAAAGGTTTATTATTATTATTTTTCCATTGTTTTCTTTATACATGGATTAAAAAAAACACAGGAAGTTCAGCAACAGAACCCTAGTGGATAATGAGGAACACCAGTATTATAGTCTAATCTTCTGGGGGTTTCAAACCTGTCATCCTGATCTCTGTCCTATGGTGCTTCAAGTCTCTTGTGCCTTGGACAGTTGTATAAAAGGCAGAAATAAAAGAACAGTTCTTATAGAACCAAAAAGAAATATAATAATAATAATAATAATAATAATAATAATAATAATAATAATAATAATAATAATAATAATAATAATAATAAAATAAAATAAATAAAAGACAGAGAACAGGCAAAGATTTTAATCACCATATGTCAAAGTAAGGAAAGGTAAAATACATATTTTTTCCTGGATTAGTTCTCAATGCTCCTATTAGTCCTAATGCTCTAATTCTGATTGGGACAATCCCCAAAAGCCACTGCAAATACCGATGGAAGGCTATATAGCCAAATGGCTAAAGCCATTTGCTTGCAAATATTTCAGGTTCATTCTCCTACAGGCAACAGGGATACCTACTAGCTGTATTTCTGTCTTTTTAATGTGGCAGTGGCTCTGTCAGTAAGAAGGAAGAAGGGATAATATAACAGGGCTAGCAGGAGATTCCATGACATCTTTCCAGGAAGATCAGATTCATTTTCCAGTATTGTGTTTCAACAGTGCATAGCCATTGAGGAAAGAGTGGAACAGGTGTTGGGAAAAGAGCAAAGAGAAATGGAAGGGTTTCAATATAGAATCATAGATTTGGCTGGTGAAAGTAACATTAGAGTTTACCTACTCTTAGAGCAGGTGTCTCCAAACCCTTGCCTGGCAAGCCTCAATGTGGCCCCCAGGAAGACCACTCTATCCGGCCCTTGGGCAAGCCTTGTACAATACATTCTTATATGTAAATTTATGTAAATTTATTCAAATTTGAAATGTAAACTCGTTTTCTTGCCCTCAACACAGTGTCAGACTAATGATGTGGCACTCCTGCCAAAAAGTTTGGCGATCCCTGTCTTAGAGGTATTTAGGTCATCTAAACAGTTATTCCAGCATTCCCAACAGGTTGCCATCCAGTCTCAGCTTGAAAACCTCCAAGGATGGGTAACTGCTGTTCAGTCAGCTTTTACTGTTAGGGAATTTTTCCAAATGTCCATCCTAAATCAGTTTCCTTGTAGTTTCATCCCATGTTTTAGTCCAGTCCTCAGGAAACAAAAATACCATATCTCATGTTTTATTCTTTTCTGGGCTAAACATTTGTCACTTGTGTACACTTTTGATCACTTTTGTGCAGAAATGTCTTAAACATAATAATGGTATTTTGCATCTGTTTTCAAGACTCCTTCAATCCCATCTTTTTATACCTTGAAAAGCAGAGATCACTAAAATTGCAAGTGATTGGGAACAAGGAATGTATCAAGTGTATGGGAACAAGGTGTGCTGGTGTGCAAGTATGTGTAAGAAAAATTTCAAACACTACTGTTGTGGGTGGCCAGTAACACATCCTTTTTCTCTGTGTTGTAGGCAAAAAAAACTCAGATAACGGCTGTTAGATGAAAAGAAGCAAATGTCTTTACTGAATACATCAGATCAGATGAGGAATGTGTCCAACTGCCCACCAGGTGGACAGTTGAGAAATTCAAAGAGCCAAGCAAATTACATACAGCTTTTATAATCCAGCCAGTTCTGCACATTCCACATCCAGGTCGCAGCTACCTGTCCAAGCTCCTTCTCTGTCTGAGGCAACACTTTTCAATTGGTTTGAAACTGGTTTTATCTAAAAGCAAGTGGTCTGTCTGACCTATTCCTTTGTTACATTCGTGTGAGACATTCTTGCAATACTCTGGATTGCTCTATGAATTTCCCATAGGTTTTCACTAGGTGGCGCTGTAACTATGTCGACATAAGGGCTCCCGTAGTTACTCTGGATTGTGCCGTATGTTAAACAAGTTTGGTCACCTGAAATAGTCTATACTTAAACTAGATGGGTTAAACATAAAGCAGCTTTCTATGCTTATCTTATATCTGATCTTAGTTGGATTCATCCTAGCTAATGTGATTCAGTTTTGCATAGCTGAACCCCTTATTCAGATGAGTAGATGTGGGAGTCTTGTGAGCTTCTCTATTTCACTGCAGAATATAACACCAGGAGTACCTTGGAAAAAGAAGCTGATATGTGTGATACCAGTGAAGGATAGCAGAAAAGACATTGCACATAAGTTTTTAATTTCAGATTATTTTTATTAGACTTCTGCTTCAACTTCAATAGAGAAAGGATGAGTTTAAAAATGCATTCCTAGAGCAGGCCAAACTAGAACATGTCACAGTAACAGAACAACTGCAAACACATGTAGCAGCAAGGGGATGTGATCGGATGGTGAACATACTTGCTTTCCTGTGATAATGGCTTGATGCACTAATGCGCCAAGTGAGTGACAGACAATATTTATTTACATTCCTACTAACATATGAAGATCTAATAAAGTCTCCTGCACAAACTCTAAATTATAGGCATTTAAGGTGGAAATAACTGTTTTGCACATCCACTGTAGTAGAAATGGAACATTGCTTTTACATAAAATAATGTTCTCCGGTGGGGTATTTGCATAGACCATTACAGTGTGACTTTTGTGATCCTAATTCTGTTGGGTCCTGCTTGATCCCTGCAGATTGTAAGGGGTGATCAGGCAGGACCCTCCAACAGATGTGATAACATTTATCACCCACTGTGGTTCTGGGACCCAGAATAGTCATTCCCATAATTGTGTTAGAACAAAACATCGATTAGTGCATCATATACCTATGGCCTCACAAATGAGAAGCTTCTCCTTAATAAACAAATGTTAAAGGGTTCTCATTAATTTTTGCTCCCTCAAAGAGTAACAACAATGTATGTTGGCAGAGTGTTGAGGTAGACCACATATTCTGTGTTTGATAACCTGGGAAGCGTTGCTTGCAAGCAGTCATGTTCTAAAGACATTTGGGAGGATCTGATCAGCCACCTCCCTAATTTCTTTGGTGTTCTGTTTAATGCTCCTGCTGGGTCCATTTCTCATAGTGCTTCCTCTTAGGGAAGACACAACACTCCCTACATTAGGCTTTTGGTACAGAAGGAGCTGCACAACAAAAGGGTTGTTTCCCAGAGGAATCCAAGGCACCTGTTGGCTCCAGTAATGGCTAGCAGTAGGCACAGCTCTTACTAATGGTTGACATTCCTGCTTATTTAGTAAATTTGAAAAAGAACTAGTTCTCATCACTCTGGGCATGAAGTAAATCACTCTCACAGAGCTCTGGAGTGGTTAACCTCAGTGGGCTAACTTGCGCATAACAAGAATCTGGATTATGGAATGAATTTTAAAAAAATATATCCACATGTTGTGTGATCACATGCTCACTGGCTGTACATTACTGCAGTATTAGTGAGATGCAGTAGAAAAGAGCAGAGTAAGAAAGGACAGACAGAGCTAAATCATCATATGCCCACAGTTGCTATTATTAAAAGTAAAATGCCCTTCGCATGATTTTTCAGTATTAATGGACTCCCACCAACATGGTGCTGAAAATAATTTCTGACATGGTGAGGAGGGAAGGTTACAGCTGTTAAGTTTTTAAAGGCACCGAGAGATTTCTCTTAAACTTATGCTGCATTTCAGGATAAAAACAATCCAGAAAAAATATGTACCTCATTCAAATTACAATTCTGCTTTATTTCTGGAAAGCAGATGAATTCAATACAGGTACAGTTACATGAAACAAATGCAGTGTTACATGGTGAAATGAGAATTCACTTAGGAAGTCATTAGTTCAAGTTTGATTTTGATAAAATATTTACTTGTATAACTGGCACTCAGCCCTATTTCCAAAAAGGCACTTATAGGTACAGGAGCATACTATGCATGACATTTGGGAAGCAAGACTATATTGATGTCAATCAAGAACAAGTCAAAAGTCAACATGGTATAACTATTCTGATGCCAAATAACAATATCTATTAATTCAAAGCAATGGCATATGTGTGTATATGCCACACATGGCATATATATGTATATGCACCCTTTCTGCTCCACTTCTACTAACAGTGGGTATGCGCAATGCCCAATCTCTCTCTCTGTGGATACTACACCCAGCCCCTGGGATACAACCCACAGCTTGGTTATCAGAGGTGTTCAGCTGGCAGTGGTGAAGCCTACATAGGGCAGAGACATTTCATAGAAATGTCAGACACTAAAAAAGGGGATACATTTGATAAGACTTAATCTTCATTATTTTGCTTTGGAATTTACACTATCACATTAACAGGAGTGGGTGGGTATGTGAAGCTTCCCCTGTCAGTAAGAAATTTAACTCTTAATAGTGACTTCCCATAATTAAAGAAATTTAACTGTCAGAATGAAATAAAGGTGAACTCTTCTCTCAGTGGGATGTAGGGCAGCAGCATGCCTGTCTCACTTGCTTAAACCAGGCAAGGAGGTGAAAGCAACAGACAGGAGAAGGTAGAACTGCCAATCAAGACTGTGGGGTAATTGAAATGGTGCTTCCAATGTTCTTGGTTTGGCTCTGGAGCATAAAATGAAAAAAGGGAAGCTTCCTAAGGGACAACAGGTAAGATATCACATAGGAAGATGTAGAGATGGATGCATTCTTGTTGGGGTGGGGATGGAGACTGCGCACAACTTGGGGCTTCTCGCACTCCGACATACATGCACATATACACATACATACATTTGGGTGCATGCTACATTTAAAATGAAGGCCTTGATACAGCAGACTTTCCCTGAGGTCTCCAACATTTCTAATATGTTTTGATGGAAGAAAGGCTCACATAACATGAAATACCATCTATTAGAAAGTAATGGCACTCTAGCTGACATATTCTGTTAGATAGCCTGCTCTCACTCAAAGCAAACACAACAACTGAATTTTAAAAAAGACAAAATACAAAATAATTACTTGAAATACTAAGTTGCCAGAAATGAGCCAGATATATAAAAATTCTGAGGGTGCACCTCCCAATCAAGCCAATGGCAAGAGCCCAGTGATTTCAATGGATTAGGTTTATACTATAAACTATTTCTCATTGGCTAGATCACTACGTTTTAGTAGAAATAAATAAAAGTAATAAAATGCACAGATAAGCTGTAAACACACTCCTGAGGTATTTCAAGCATACATATCCTCAATATAAGGCCCTTAAGTATGCCTAGCACAGATTTTCAGGCAGAATTAGCAGAAATTTAAAATGAAATGCACTTTTTGCACCTCTAATTTTGACTGTGAGTCACAATTTGGGAAAGGTCTCTTGAATAATGGTCAGAAGATCCCCCTGCACTGACATCTGCAAGCATGGCTTCTTTGCATATGTAATCACATCTGAAGAACCAGCCTTTTTCAAGCATTGCGAGCTTGTTGCCTTTTTCAGTTAAAATCAGATGGGCATTTGTTTTAGAAATGAATAAGACTTTGAAGACTTGATTGGTGCATACATTTGTGTCACATTCTGGGAAGTGAGCCAAGAGTACACTGTCCCTGTGATCATCCAGATCATCTTACCCAACCTCTATAATTTTTTTGCACTTAACCCATTTTCTGTATATGCTACTACTAGGCAGCATACTGCAGATGTACAGCAGAGCCATGATCAACTTGTGCGGCACTGTCTAAATGCCTTCCCTGAAAGCTGGTAGCATGTTTACTGCATGGGTGCGTGTCACAGCAACTGCCATCATTATTGTCTGATATTGTTAGTGATAATCACTAATAATCACTAATAGCATCCAGCTTCTTCTGCTCCCTCCCCATGCTTGAATGCTTTCAACGTCCTTCGATACTGAAATGCCTTTGACCTGATCCAGTGGGGCTCTTCTTATGTTCTTATGTGCAGTTTTATTAATAGTGGTCCTGTGGCACTACTTTTTCTGCATTGGGCTCAGAGTAGCATTAAAATGAATATTTCACCCAGCACTGAATATAGCATTCTATTTTCCCCCCATGCCCTTCCCCTGATCAAATCCCTTCCATAATGAAGTTCACTCAGAAGTACGTCCTATTCATCAAAGATCCAATCCAACGTTAATTGAAAGCATGCTACTTGCTGCTCCTGCCCTTTTATTGATTCTTGCTGCTTCAGATTTAGTAATGCCTACAGCCTATTAATTGCATCTTGAATAGTTCTACTTAAGTGCCCCATACTGACAGTTATTGTTTCCATTGGGGTGGGATTTCATTTCATGAGGAAATAGCACTATTTTATGCATAAAAATAAAGAAAACAAATTGAAATTAAACCCGTAATTAAAATGTCACCCTATCCTGCAAGAGCTGGAAGTGGAATTAAGGGGGTATTCAGAGGGCAATTCAATGGGTAATAAACCAACTCTCCATCAATAAATCTGGCACTGCACTCAAGAGAAGCAATAAAAGAGAAATACCAACAGACAGGAAGCTATTAATAAAAGACACAGGAGTCCAAAGCCTCAAAAACATTTTGCCTGCTCACAATGGCTACATTTTCATTTTTTTAAAAAAAATAGCCACAATTCAGATCTGGAAGAAGAAAAGTTTTTTAAAAACTAGAAAAATAACACAGAAAATACTAAAAAGCAGTGTTTCGACTACAACATTGTCTCAATTCTATATAAAAAAGTGAGTAAATAAAGCAAGGCAATTCTAGTCCAAACTGCTAATGTGAAAGACACTCAGCAATTCAACAGGAGCAAACTTTGATTATAGTAAACCAACCAACCATGAAATGGATCTATTCTGAGAAAAACTAAAGGTGAAATCCAGAGTAACTACAGGGAGTGCTTGCTCCAGAGTAAGAACAAGTTACTCTGGATTGCAATATCAATTTCTCATAGGTTTTCACTAGGTGGTGCAGTAACTATGGGTGCTCGTAATGTCTCTTACATACTCCTGTAGTTACTCTGGATTGTGCCCTATACCACCATGGCACATTTGTCCTTTCAGTTCCTTTCTCCTGACAAACTGCATTTTGCACCTACTGATTTATTAACAGATCTAGCCGACTGGGTGCTACCTTCTTTCCCTCTGGGGTTTCCACTGATTAAGGTGCGTGGCCAATCAGTAGATCTGTTTGTTTCTGGTGAGTAAGATAGGTTTACAGCTTTACTGAATACACTATTCTTACTTCTGCGTAAGTTAAATAACACCATTTTCAAACACTCCTACCCAGATCTAGTCAGTTCCTTTTGTTTCCCATTCCAATATGATTGGATACATATAAATCTCTCTGAGCATTGCAGGTATTCAATATTTTCTTTCAACAGGCCTTTGCTCTTCAATAGATGATTAGCAAAGAGGAGTCCGCTTGCAAAGGGCTTTAGCAGGGCATGCACCCAAGTGTATATACTGAAGGAATATGCATGCAAATACAGACACCCACAAAACACACATACAATCATACGGAGTACCGTATATACAGATATCTGTGCAGTTGCACCACATGCATCTGTGTGCCAAAACAAACACACATGTACTTGAACATGGAAATACAGGCACTGTTTGCCAACATATATGTGCAAAGTCACACTGCAAATAAATCTTAGTTTTAAATGTGGCCATTACCTTTTTTTCAAGAAAAAGATGTTGGTAACCCCATCCTATTTGCTCACATCAGATTTCTTTGTCTTAAAATTTTAATGGCAAATAATGCAAATTCTCAGGTTCACCAAATGTGTCCTTTTCTCTGTCAGTTGGTTAACACCACAAATTAAAAATGGATTATAGTTGTTAAGCAGAGCGGGCAGGTGCTTCTTGCAGAATTCTGTCCAGAAGCTCTCCAGTCCCTGGTGCGAAAGTAATGCTATGCAGCAAGAGTCCTAAAGCATGTCTCTCGTGTTACGGATTGCACAGCATAGGACCATGCTGAAGACCATGCCAAAGATCTGAAAGATAAGGAAGATATTTTAGAGATCTCTAGAAAAAAATTGTCAGTTTTTATTGATACTTTTGATCTTTAATTATTGTTCTTACACGGGTGGGAATAATTGAGTCCAGTGCTTCGTTCTCCCACACCTTTGACCAAAAGACAATATGGTGGTACAATTAATGTGCACTCCCATGCATGCTTAGCCTCAGAATACACCCAATGGAACATTGTGGGACTTATTTCTGTTCAAACATGTAATGTCTTATGCTGTAAAGTTTGAACATGTAGCTTCTGATCTTCAGGTCTTGACCACTCAATCATCTGCTTACCTGGCCAATGTCAATTTTAATCTTCTGAATAAAACTGACATCTTTATGACATATTTTTATCTATTTCTAGTTTTACATACCCAGATTTCTACCAAGTGATATTGGGCATTACACAGACCTCCTTTAAGGTCTTGTTCAACTCGCATAGAAGTCTGTGGTGTCATCAGAAAGTTGCCTAATCCTTACTGTGAAGCCGGACATGAGTGGTACATGTCATGCAACTCTCACATATCCAGGCCTCTGCCAATAAGATCTATTAGAATCACCTGCTACTTTGAACTCCTTGATGACAGTGACACCTAGAGGCAGCATCATTCAGCTGCAGAAAAATATGAAGTTCCAGAGAATAAAAAACAATGCAGGGCTGTAGCCAGGGGTTGGAGGAAAACTAAGTTTTGCAGGGATCCTCCCTGCAGTGTGAAAATAAAAAAATTGCAAATAAAGTTTTGATGGGGAAGGGAGTTCGGCTCCTCTCACTGACACACTCTTTGTGTCAAAATAAGACTCCCAAAACCCGTTTATCTGGGAAAGGGGCTGAAACAGGAACAGCAAACATGACTGTCTCGTTCTGAGTGGTTTGGCTAGTGAATCTGGAGATGCTGAAAGGCTGTTTATAACTCTGAAACAAGATGCATAACTTTAAGTGTGTTCAACGTGTGCCATAATCAGAAATTCCTAGCTGGCTCTTTCTTTTTCCAGAGGTGTATCTCATTTCCTGAATTATACTTCATTCCTTTCTAGAAAAGCTGGGCTGAAAGTCCGGTGCAGATTATGCCAGAATAGATATAATTTGTCTAAACTCCATGGTCTTCAATGCCACTGCTGGAAAAAGAACAGGTTTCCTGGACTTAGCAACACCAGAGAATCATGTAGAATATAGGCCTATGTTTAATATACTGACCTTTGAAAACTCTGTTTTAAAGCTATTGAACTCTGATATCTTTCCTTAATCCGGATTTTGCTTTCTTACTGCAATCAGACTGTGCTGGGAAAATAGAAAACTACGCACGTTGTTTTCCACCACAGAGATCCACCACAGAGGTTCTTGCTGGATCTTCTGTGCTCCTTTTATATTTAGTAAATCTCATATTGTGTGTACCAGTCTCCAACACATTACCATATACTGAACCTGTTTGAGTCAAAGATGGTTCCTTTATAGGTGTTTGAAGCCCTCCTTCCCAATGCTGGGGGCACAATAGTGGGGGCATAGAGAGGTTTCCCATTAGCCTATGTTTATATTAGCAAGTGACAGCAGCCATATGGGTTTGTATTTGGGCTACGTGTGTTCCTTATTGCCTTTGATCTGGAATAGCCGAGGTTTTTCTCCAACCTTGGATAGCATCTGGCAAAGTATTTTACTAATGTACAGAAGAATGCACTAATGTAAAATGTACAAATTTATGCATAATTTTCTTTTTAATTAGAAAATTGTGTACTTTAGTTCCTAAAGATTGAGTTCCTAGAGAATGTTGCAATGGAATTGATGGACATCTCATATTCCTCTGAGCAGTGATTTTCTTTTTTTCCAACTCATGGCACACTGAGAGTACACTGAAATCGTCAAGGCACACTATCAATTTTTGGACAATTGATAAGGTACACCATGCTGTCAGTGGGGATTCAACGTCCCCCACTGGCCCTGCTAATGAATGACCTTCCCCCAAATTCCTATGATACACCTCTGGACCTCTCATGGCACACCAGTGTGTCATGGCATAGTGGTTGAAAATGGTTGTCTTTGAAGATCAAGCTACTACTTTCCTCAGTGCAGTGAGAGCAGAGCTAAAGGTGTTCCATGTTTGGTGGTGATTTTCCAGTTTTGGAAAGCCTGTGCAAACATCATGTAGTAGTTAATACTAAAACAACAACAGCATCAAAACAGACAACTACTCACTGTAATTCCAGCAATTCCAATCCCAACAATGCCAAGTAAATGAAGCTTTGTGTCTACGATGTTCTGGATTTCAACCAGGCAATTCTGTTAAAGACAAAAAGAAGACTCATATCACTTTCCCCAAAAAGCTTTCCTATCTCTGCTTAGGCCAATTTACCAAACCATCTCAGCCCATGGCAAGTAACTGAGAGAAGTATGCGGCCCAGCAGGCCACCACAGAGGTTCTTGCTGGATCTTCTGTGCTCCTTTTATATTTAGTAAATCTCATATTGTGTGTACCAGTCTCCAAACACATCTCACCACTCCTGTATGCCCAAGCATGTATAATTTTAAAGGGCTTTAATACCGACTGTTTAATGTAGATGGTGTCCTCACTATCTTTTGTCTTTGCAAACTGACAAGTACAAATAGTGACTGTCTGGCTGCTTTTTTGTGCTCTTTGATCAATGATGTGTGCTCTACAAGATGAAGTTTGGAGAAGGAGACTGTACAATCTCCAAATAACAATAAGGGATTTTTTGCACCTATGTGCACCAGATATTTTAGCAGTAGGCGTGAAGAGGGAATGTATTATTCTGCTGCAACATATTTATGGCATATATAGATCTTCATTCTACTCAAACTGGCATATTTAAGGACCTAAGATTTCTGAGGTAGGGTTAACAGATGTCAGAACCTGAGGACAACACAAAACTGTGGTCAGTGAGAGAGATGCTATCTGAAGATGCCTCTCAATTTCTAGCTCTTATTTCTGTTTCCTCAATTCTTCCATCTGAAGAGTGAGGTTCTCCTTCTCCTGCCAGGGTGGCTGAATGACCTAATGTAAGTCTTTCATCTGCAGTTTCTCCTGGATTTGAATTCTACCACTGATAGGTTAAATTAACATTTTCCTCCACTCTGGTACATTGCCAGCCTTTGAAAACTGGGAGTGATTATGGAATCTGGTACTGAGGTATGGTCCAGCAAAAACAGGGCACAGGTCCGTGGTAAAAAGGTAAAACCAAATGTTTGTGCAAAAATGACTGGGATTAACTTTGCCACTAGCCTCAGAACATGCTGGAGCAACACAATCATATTAGGTGAAGTGGCAACCTTATGTCTAGGGTCTGATGTGGATGGAGGGCCTACATATCTCAGGCAGCATATTGACTAGGAGGGCAAAGATAATGGAGATGCAATATGTGCTGCATAAATCTGTATAAATGTCCTGGACTCTCCCACACCAGCTAAGGCAGGTGCATGTCACAATTTGTCAATGGATAACTGTACAGGGAAGATGTATCAACTAGTTCAGTCATCCTAGAAAAATGCACACAAATATCAAGGACAAGGAAAGTAGTCAGGCTGTTAAAGAATGCCTGACTAGTGATGTACAGATTTCCAGAGCTGTCCCTCGCTGGGTGGCAGAAAGTTGCTTAAACATTAGTCCTACTGAGACACTCCTTGATGTAATCTCAAACAACTGATGCAAATAACTAAACTGTGTGGTGCCAAATGGTCCACTTCCAAACCATCTCCATTGGTTACACATACAAATACTCCCCCCAAGACTCTCTGACTTGCATGTCTCATCCCGTTCCAAAGCTTTTCTTCTTGCATTGTTAGAAAGACATGCCTTAGAGGTACTTACTTTGGGCTGCTCCAGGTCTTTTGGACAGGTAGCCCTCACTTGAACATCACTTTCTTTTCCACAACATTGAAGCTAGAGAGACAGATATAAGCCTTGTAAAACCCTCACCCAACGAGAGCATTTCTGAAAAAAATCTGCTTACTTTCACATTCAAATTGTGCTACACATGTAGCAACTACATATGTTCCAAATGTGTTACCCAAAGATTGTGCAAACTTTATGTTGAAACAAGATTATTCACATCAACAGCTGTGATATTACTATTTTCCTTCACACGCCTCAGTTCTGCACTAGCAAAATAGTATGCTTAGAACCAAGAAACAGGGAAATAGTCTTTCCTCGGGATAAGGGAAGTAAATATCCCCTACACTGGATGAGACCTCTGCTCCTGCCTTCCCCCCATGCCTCCTTCGCTCACAAGTATCTGCAAGAAGAATTTAATTAGTATGGAAACCTAATGGAATGATCCCCACAGGGCCCTTAATTAAAAAGCAAATCCCACTGAAATTAAGTGTCCTATGCATATGGAGTTGGGTGCCTTGAGTTCCTTTTTGGGAAGAAAGACAGGTTATAAATCAATGAAATAAATAAATAAATATCTACTCAGAAGTAAATACCATTATAATCAATGGGGCTTATATGGGTAGAATTGCAGCCAAAATGCAGTAACTTCTGTGTTATAGGATTGGGCAGTTGGGCATAACTCAGAACTAGATTTTTTTTATATTATAGCACTGCAAGAAGAGTGGTTAGATCCTGAAACTTGCTGAATTTGGCAGTTTAATTACATTTTAATAAAGTCAACTAAACTGAAGTGTCACAATGAAGATCTATGGTACTGGAGTCAGAATTCATGAACAATTCCATTGAGGTTAATGCGAAAGCCCTACACTCTTGGGTCTTTTTATCAAGCTCTCAGAACCGTCCCATAGCAAACCTTAAAGTACCAATATGAACTGGAGAGTCTAAGGGCCCATTTCTATCCAATCCTTTTGGGCTGATGCAGTTGTGCTAGTGGGGTATGCACTGCATCCTGTAATAGAGGGGCAGTCACATAAAGAAATCTCATAAAGAGAACTTTGATATGCAAAATGTATCTGAGTTAGGATCATAGAATCCTAGAGTTGGAAGGGACCTAGTAGGTCATCTAGTCCAACCCCCTGCCTGCAGCAGGAATTCCCCCTAGAGCATCTCCAACAGGTGCTCGTCGAGCCTCTGCTTGAAGATCCCCAGTGAGGGAGAGTCCACCACCTCCCTTGGCAATCTGTTCCACTGCTGAACCGCCCTCATTGTCAGGAATTTTTTCCGGATATCCAACCAGAATCTCCTTTCTTTCAGTTTGTGCCCATTGGTTCTAGTTCTGCTTTCAGAGGCAGCTAAGAACAAATGAGCCCCTTCCTCCCTATGACAGCCCTTCAGGTATCTGAAGAGGACAGTCATGTCTCCCCCTCAGCCTCCTCTTCTCCAGGCTGAACATCCCAAGTTCCCCCAACCTTTCCTCGTAGGGCTTGCCTTCCAACCCACTGATCATTCTTGTCGCTCTCCTCTGGACTTGCTCTAGTTTGGCTGCATCTTTTTTAAACTGAGGTGCCCAGAACTGAACACAGAACTCAAGGTGAGGTCTAACCAATGCAGAACAAAGAGGAACTATAACTTATTGCAACTTGGAAGCTATAGTCCTCTTAATGCAGCCTAAAATGGCATTTGCCTTCTTTGCAGACACATCACAATGCTGACTCATGTTCAGCTTGTGATCCACGGCGACTCCAAGAGTTCAATCAAGTAACTCACTGCATCATGAAACTGGATGAGAGTTTTGTTGCCTTTCCCACTGTCAGTCACATAATTATTATATGCGTCATTATAGATGTTCTGGACCTCTTCAACAGCCTGCAAAAACAAACAGATCATCTTAATGGAACAGTGAGTGGGAGAAAAAAATAAGTAAAGATTAGATTTATGCATAGCTTTTTGGCTTTTTCCCAGTGCCTGCATCTACTGGCAATGGAGGATACAGAAAAAGTTGCTGATGGACAGAGGTTGAGGTTGCGACTGTTGTAAGAAATATAATCTTAAACAGACAGAAACCCAATAGAAAATTTGATGTGTACAAAAATATATGTGGAACACCTTGCTGGCTTGTGGAGACAACAGGGCTGTAAGACAGGGTTTGGAGAGGATCTCTCTCCAAGTAAGAGAAAGAGGATCTCTCTTGGCCACCACCCAAAAATGTCCTGCATGAATTGATATGAGAATTTATCAATTGTATCCTGTTAATTTGAAAACAGTCTCTTATGTTATTGTTCTGATGGTTCAAACCAGAGATGGGATTCAAAGAAATTAACTGGTTCTATTCCCATCTGGTAGCCACTTTTAAATGGTTATTTTTAAACTTTATATGTCCTGTTTCTTGTTAACAACCAGTTCTATAGAGTAGGTGCGAACCTGCTGGAGCCCACCACTGGTTCAAACCCAACCCACCTAATGGAAGGACCATTTCACTCACCAATTTCTTGCCAATAAAAGCAAAGACTCCTGCTGTGACTTCAGCAGCAAAAATGACCAGCAAGCAGGTAAAAAACTAGAAAAAGAAGGAGACAAAGTGATAGGATAGAGCAAAAATGTTGTCTTGTGCGTAACATCTCAATCTTTTCGTCAGGGTTTGGTAATAAACATGGGATGTCAGAAAAGGGATCACAGAAAATTCTTGCTCAGAAGGTCAAAAGAGCAGGTGAAAGGAATCTATCTGGGTGCGAAAGTCTTTGACAGAAGATAATGGAGATGCTGTTGATTGATTGAAGTAATACAAGAAGCTCACATGATAAATCTCCCTCCTTTGCCTTTCTCCTCAGAGATTAAGACTGAAATCTTAATCTTTACTGAGCCTGGTCTAAGCCTTGGCATAAGTTCCATGCTGACCTGGAGGTGTCACAAATGTGCAGTAAGAAACTTCTGGGTGGATTAGGCCAATGTACAGGTATATGCTGACCTTCCCTCACCATCATGAGGTAGGCCAGGTGAGTTAGGCTGGCCCAAATGTCTTAGGATTGTGCCCTTAAAGAATAACAGGAAGCTTCATGGTATATCAGTTACTTACAGCTCCAAGTAGGCACTGAGATTCTCGGGCAGCTCCACAACAACCAAAAAATCCCACTGTCATCATCAGGACACCAGCTCCCACCAGAACATAGACTCCTAGAGGGAGAGGGAGAGTTAGCAGAAGATTTAGGGGGGGGTGGAGAGAGAGAGAGAGAGAGAGAGAGAGAGAGAGAGAGAGAGAGAGAGAGAGAGAGAGAGGACTTCTGAGGTTCTATGAAAATGTCCATGTGGCTAAAAGCCCACCAAAAAACTGCCTATAGAAAAAAACACCTTAACCCTTATTCTAATCCTTACTATAACCCAGTGAATACCCCATGTTAACTATAACCCCTGTGGGCGAAGTGCGTATGGGACTTTTTCCATGTGGGCTTTTTCCTGGTTACTCTTCTTCCACTCATTTCCTTCCTGTCAGTCAGGATGAATCTCAGCTGCTTCCTGTCCTGTCCCAAATGCAACTGTCCATACAATTGCCATTTACAACCAGATAAGATAAAATAAGAAGAAATTTATTTGTCATTACACTCACAATTAGGTGCAACGAAATGAGGTGCTCTTCCCCAAGGTAAAACTAAACAAACACACTAACCATACAACATCCCCATACAAATGTAAATACCCCATTGCTCCCAGCAATTAAATTTCACAAAAACTTACGACCCCGCATTTAAATTCAGTACTGCACTTGGGCAAAAACTATTCTTGAATCTGCTCATCCTTGCTCTCAATACCCTGAATCTTCTTCTCAATTGTAATAGTTCAAAGAGCTGATGTCCCGGATGAGAGGAATCTTTCAATATATTAGATGTCTTCCTCTTACATCTATTCCTATACAGTTCTTCCAAGGAGGGGAATGAGCAGCCAATGATATTTTGGGCCGTCTTAATCACCCTCTGAATCGCCTTTTTCTCTGCCACTGTGCAGCTCGTAAACCATACACAGAGACAGTAGGTTAATATGCTCTCAATTGAACTCCGATAGAAGGTAGTCAGTAAACTCTCAGCCAATTGTTGTTTTCTGAGAATCCTTAGAAAATACAACCGTTGTTGTGCCTTCCTGATTAAAGCAGCGGTGCTCGCACTCCAAGTCAGGTCATTTGTTATGATGGTCCCGAGAAACTTACATTCAACCACCTGTTCCACACAACCTCCATCTATATACAGAGGCTGGATATCTGCTCTTTTTTCCCCTAAAGTCCACTATAAACTCCTTAGTTTTTTGAATATTAAACAGGAGATTATTTTTTTTGCACCAATGGGATAGCTGTAATACCTCGTCCCGATACGCAGACTCATCATCCCCAGAAATAAGTCCTATTAGCATAGTGTCGTCTGCGAATTTAATAATCCTATTATTGGAATGGTTATTGGTGCAATCAGATGAATAAATAGAAAACAATAGTGGGCTGAGGACACAACCTTGTGGAGCGCCAATGCTGAATATCTTGACAGTGGAGATGTAATCATTTAGTTTCACCCTTTGTGGACAGCTTGTTAAAAAATCCAGTATCCATAGACAGATAGAACTAGGCAAGCCAATCATGAAGTAACCGCCTAGAATCAAGGTATTGCAAATAAACTATTAATTGGAATTGTCCCATGTGTGTGTGTGTGTGTGTGTGTGTGTGTGTGTGTGTGTGTGTATAGAGTTATCAGTGTCAATTTGTCAGATATTCACATAAATATGTGGTCAAAAAGTCTTAGAACTTTATGAATTACAAGAGGAGGCTCCAGAAATTTCTTGAGTAGTCATGTATAAGATTGTTCTTTTACATGGAAGCTGCAATCCAAATGTCTAGTTAGCCTGGCATAAGTCCTTTGCTGCCCTGTGCGTGTCATAAAAGTGCCATGAGGTACTTTTTCCTCACTCCTGGTGGGGAAATTAGGTGGGGGGGGGGGAGAATTAGGCCACTCACAGCCATATGCTGACCTCCCCACAGGAAGATATGCCTGGTGAGTTATGCCAGCCTACATTAGGATTGCACCCCCAGTTACTGAATGATTTTGCAAACTATGGCAAACTGCAGTTTCCAAATAAAAGCAAACATTTTCAGCTATTTGCTTAATAGTTTTGCAGAGGATTCAGTTCTGTGCTACCTCAGTTATGCTGCACTACATTATTTTAAAAGGCTCAAGGTTTAAATGTGGCTGATCACATTGTACAACTAGTGAAGGCACACAAGTGCTCACATGGACTCAAGTCCAGTAGCTGACCAAGTTCCTGCTGCATTGAAAGTGTTAAGATCTCCACTAGGGGGCAGAACACACCCTTCAGATACACATATGCTGTATAACAGATTTATATAACCATATGGCAAAATGCAGCAGCATCACATAACATTAGGGTTGCCATAATTCACTTCCACAAAACCAGGGCCGGACTCCCTGCCAAACTTTCCAGTATGTGAATGCAATCCTCCAAAACTGGAACAGTTATGGTTTTCCGGGACATAGGGAAACCCTACATGAGATTCATACATATAAAATAAAATATAAAATAATAATATAATATAATATAATAATAAATAAGAGATGATTTTCAAGTATTTTTTTCAATTTACTGATATGTGTTTTTCTTTTGTCCAGCAGAACTATTGGTAATGCATACCAACTTTTACTTTTCATCATGGAACGCAGAACTGCTTAATACCGAGTCTGTCCATTGATTCATCACTACACTGGCTTCCACAGGTCTCTTCAGGGGCTATTTCCCAAGCATGCCTCTGTGACCCAGGATTCACATAAATTGAACACTGAGCCGTCAGACCATGTGTTCTACCATGCTACCAGAAATTGTTTTGTTTGATACTCTTGATGATCTACAGCAGGGGTCTCCAAGCATTTTGGCAGGAGGGCCATAACATCTGTCTGACACTGTCAGGGACCGGAAAAATAATTACCGTAACATGTCAAATTTGAATAAATTTGAATAAATTTACATATAAGATTGTATTGGAGACATTACAAGCTTGCCCGCGGGCCAGATGGAGGGGTCTTGGTGAGGACCACATTGAGGCTTACCAAGGGCCACATTAGGACCCAGGTCCAGGGTTTGGAGACCCTAATGCACTGCTTTCACTGAAATTTAGCTGGTCAACAAATTTTTGTCCTCCTTCACTGCCAAGAAATCAAGCCGTATCTCTCCAAAGATGCTTTCACGGGTCTATAGTAGCACAACCCTGTATGCCCAAAATGCCATTCAGTGCCCAAATTGAATCTTCTGCACAGGGGCTTCACTAGAATTCACATCACCTGGTGCGGGAGGCCAGCATGTCACCCCCATGCAGTGGGCGGGGCAACAACCTGGATGGTGGGTGTGGTTATGTGCCATTGCTCTGCCTTTATGGCCACACGTTTTGACAGAATACATATATTTCAAAGTGGTTTGTTTCACTGCATTCTGCTGCAAATTATGCATCCAGCACTATATAACATGATGGGATTATTCCTAAAAACCATGATTTTTAGCCATTTTGTTCACTAGTGGTATCATCTCAAGCATCTTCAAGCAGAGGCTTGACAAGCACCTGTCGGGGATGATTTAGGAGGATTTCCTGCTGCAGGCAGGGGGTTGGACTAGATGACCTACTAGGTCCCTTTCAACTCTAGGATTCTATGATCTCCTCAAGGGTGCCACCTTTCTAACAACTTATTGCAGTGGTTCTCAAACCATCTAGCTTGGGACCCACTTTGTAGAGGGACAACCTGTCCAGGATCCAGTAAAAGATGTCATGGCTGGAAGTGACATCATCAAGCAAATTTAAAACAAATAAATAACTATAAAAACTTTTAAAGATAATCAAGTAAATAATCTCAACGCCCTCAAAAAAAATTAGTAAGATTTTCAACACCCAGTTCAATTTTTAAGTCCCTATATTTAAACAGGTTCAGTATGATTTGGGATTAAATAAGTTTAAAACCCAGAAAGTTTTAATTATTTTTTCTAGACTAGGGTGACCATTTGTCATAATCAGACAGATGAGAAGCTTCCTGCCAATGTAGGGCACCAAAGAAAAGCTTCCCTCCAATGTAGGAGACCAATGTAGAACATAAAATAAAAGCTTAAAGACTTGTGTATATTGATTTCATGTGCTTAAACTCTATATTACTGAATATTACATTTAAACTATTACATACTGTATACTTTAATGCAGGCATGTCAAACTGGCGGCCTGAGGGGTGCATGCAGCCCTTTGCAGGCATACCTGCAGCCCGTGAGCAATCTCCCCACGCCCAGTAGCAGCTCAGTAGTGGCAGCAGCACACTTGATTTTGAGCCAGAGAAAGAGCCCAGGAGGAAGGAGGGCTCATGCACAGCAGGCAAGGCAGGGGAAAGAGCCCAGGAGAAAGGAGGGCACTTCTGAGTAGACATGCAAAAAATTGGATTGCAGCCCTCAGAAGACACCATTAATATATATATTTCAAATGGTTAATTTAAACACTATGGCTGTAATCCTAAAGACACTGTCCTGGGAGTAAGACCACTGAGCACAGTGAGGAGTCACAGTTAGGATTGCACTGTTTATTGATTATTAAATATAATTATTGAATTTATATTTAATAATCTTAAATTATTAAATATAAATTATTACATATAATTGATGAATTACAAGCACACTACATGCTGTCTGCTCACGAAATGGAGGACAAAAGCAGTTTTTCCAGGACACAAGGCTAAAAAAGAGGACATCTGGTAAAAAATATTTGAAAAGTCAAAACTGCCTTAACCCCCTCACTCTGCCCCAAAAGGCATTAAAACCCCAGAAGGAAGAGGGCTGGAGATCCAGATGAGACTTGAGTCCCAAGAGAATAGAAGTTTGGACTTTACAAAGGCTTTACCAATAAATTTTTTTTAAAGTTCCCTTTACCTGCAGATCCACAATCAGTGTTAGGGAGGGGGTGACTTCTGGAGCCCTTTCAAGCACTAGGTGCCTGGGATTAGGACCATTCTGAAGCCTTGCACCCCCTGGCCTGCTCTGCGCCCCCTTGCACTTTCCACACCAGCCAAAGCACGTCTGGTTATTCACGAGTTCACCCACTCGTGGCATGTTCACCCACGCGCACGTAAGCCATGATATGCAAATTTGGGGGCTTTTTCGTTTTTTGGCCATAACTTTGGCTAGGAAGGTGCTATCTCAAAATGGTTTGTTGCAGTGTACTCTGCTCTTCAAGATAGATCCAACAAAACATGACTTGAGGGGGCAATGCACACCATTGTGAAGTGGCTTTTTTGGGGTCCCACAGCTCCCCTGTGCACTTCACTCCCCTAGGCATGTCACCTGGTGCAGGCTGCACTCCCCGCATCCCCCTGGTGATGCAACTGCATCTGCAGCAGACAGAATAAAAGAGATCAAATTCAGCCCAGTTGCTGCTGACTTTCCCCAAACACTTTTTTACAGTACCACTTGATGTTATATGTCTTAAGCACATTCCTAACTCCCGAAAAAGGTAAGAATCAATGCAAATCAATGAGGTTGCCATAAATTAAAGAAATAATGCCAGATTCTTTCACAAGTCTGTTATCAGTCTATGAATCTCATTGCTTCTGCGTAGTAAAGATTTGGCCAGATTGTTGTGACATGTGAGACTGCATGATAGCTGAAAAAGCAACATTCTTGTTCCCTGTCTTCTGGATGTCTCCTAAGTGGGATATATATCCAGAAAGGCCTTAAGTTGCACCTCCTTCTCACTTGGTATTTGAAATAGGGACTTGTTATTATCAACTTTCTTTTCTTTCCCACATGATTTGCACACATGATTTACAAGTACTTTTATCGAAATGAATGCTTCAGGAAGTTTCAACCTAGAAGACACACATTTCAAGATTCAGGCATGATTGAAAATCTTGTGCTTTTGTGCAAAATAGTTATGGTTTCACTTGAAAATATGTTGGTGATGTAAATAACTTTCATCAACAGGCGTTCACATCTACTTGCAACATTTAAATTCAAAACCAAACTGGCAAATGATCCAACAACTTAATTATTAGGGAAACAGCACGTATGTTTTATCTTAATTTGTGATTTTTTTCAGGTAAGTACATGGATTGTTAATGATTAGGGTGGTAGATATAGAAAGCTACTAACACTAGCCTATTGGGTTAATTCATGTGGAAAGGAAAGCCTTCCTAATATTTTTTCAGTGATGGTGCCAAGGGCAAGGCCAAGGGCATGGTAGCCCCATGCCACAGACTACTTCCCTTATTCAATGGTAGTGAGAAGCAGCACCCGGAAGTAGGTTGGCAGTGATGTGAGGATGCATACTATAGTTGTGCTACTGTCGAAGTTCTTCTTGGGACTGTAATTTGTGGCTGTTCGAAGCCTGGGGGAATAGTCCATTGGCCACCAAATGTGGTAAGGCCTCTGCTTGCTAGAGGCTTGGTTGGCATTCCCTTCATCCCCTCCAGGATCTGTTACCAGTGGTAGGCTTCAGGAGGTTCTCACATGTTCTATAGAACCCTTTGCTAATGGTTCTGAGAACTGGTTACTAATGGGACATAGAACCTGTTAATTTATTTGAATCCCACCACTACCTGTTACCATAGCAGACCTACCCTGACTCCTGCTTTCAGTGCTACTGTATCTTTTGTTTCAAGTCAAAATCCAAGAAATAACAACATGTTACACAGGAATACCTATGACTAAACCTTGATGCCAATAAATGAAAATAAACCTCACCTTCTGAGAGAGGGTAATTTTAGTATAGTAGCAAAGAGAGAAGGGCGTTGAGTTCATTCTTTTCTCCCAGGATAGCTTGAAGCTATTTTCCTTCTCACTCTTGTACTTTCTTCTCTCTTTATAAATTGATGTCAGGACTCAATCATATGCATGCTTGATCAGTGTATTGAAAGCTTCTGGGCATAAGGAAATATAAAGCCTTTGGGGCCACTACTATTCCACTAAGGGCATACTGTACTCCTAACCAACTTTCCAGCGGTGAGGTAAGGGATCAAATATTGCCTAACCTTGAGGGGGCCTCCGTCTTTGCACTCCCCAACTGCAAGATGCAGCACATGCTCCATTGGCACCGCTATGCCAGTGCTGGCAGGTTGGTTAGAATTGGAGCCTAAGCCACCTAATTCTTGTCTTGGCAATGAATTTCTCCTAATTCTCCATTTGCTGTCTTCATCTCAATAAGCAACAATGCTACAATGCCCAGCTCTGACCCCTTTAAAGAGCTTTAATTGGCAGGCTATTTGCCCTCACTTCAGTGGCTTTCAACATTTCCCTGATCTGACTCACTGAGCCGAACTGTCATCTTCAAGCAAAGCTTCCCTTTTAAGGCATGTTCAGAGGAAACACCTCTAACCTTTCTTATTCCCTGGTGGAGGAAAATGTGTTGCGTGCTCTGCAAAGACAACGCAAGACATGGACGAAAAATCTACCTTTCCACATTTCCCTTTAAGAGGGCCTGCCCTGCCTTGCCACGATTAAGCAGTGCCTGGTACACCCCCTCCCCCCCAGCACTGACTTCAGCTGGAAAATATGAAGGAGAGAGGTTTGAAAAGCTCTCATTGACACTCATATCCACCCAACATTACTCAATCAAGATAAGGTCATGTTGGTTCAGGACTGTTTACATAATTCACAGCATTTAGACCAGGGATGCTTTAACTTCTGCATTGGCAGAAGGCACACTGGTCTCTGGACAGAATGGTCCAGAAGCTAGCAGTGGTATAGGGCCTGCTCTGACCCTCCTACACACAGCGAGATTCCATAACAAAGTTATTGTCAGCCAGCAGAAGTGTCTTAGCAGTGACAACACGTGAGTGCTGGCAGAACCAGGGTGTTGCATCCAAAAGCAAAAGATAGGGACAGACTGTGTAATGTAGCATGTAAAATGTTGAAACCCGAAAACCTTTCACATTCATATTGTTATAAGCGAAATGTACTCACGTTGTGGGAATAAAATTTCAATACTTCAATAATTTCAAAAGTAAAATCAAGCATATTTGTAACCTAACCCCTGTGCAACACCCCACTGTGCAATACACACTTCTTGCAACACCCCTACCTTGTGCAGTGGTGGTCCCATATCCCCCACGCAACATCTGCCCATGTACAACATCCCTCCCTGTGCACCATTCCCCCCCCCCCCGCCGTGCAACATCCCCTTCTGTCTGGAATTTCCAAAAACCAATTCTTTATGGGGCCTCCATCAGGAAAGGAACACCCTTCCCAAATTTCATGCTTCCAGGTCTGGCGGTTTTGGGTGGGCATTGATGAGTCAGTGAGTGGGTGAGTGACTTTTCAGTTTTATATATATAGATGAATGAATAAAAATATGTGGAACCTTAAAAAACTCACATCTCACAAAGTGACACCTTGATTTACACGTGGTTGCATCCCCTAGTCTGCAGGGGTCTCCAAACTTTCAACTTTGGGGCTCCTTTAACAACTGTGTAGAGGAGGGAACTTCAGCAGGTGTAGTTTGTGATCCTTGACATGAAAAGATTCACCAGCTGAAATTTCCTCCTCTACACAACTGTTAAAGGTCCTGGTACCCTGAAGATGAAAGTTTGAAGACCCCTGCCTTAGTGCAATGATTCTTGAGTATTTCAGCCTATGACCGCCTTCTGAGAACGACAATCTGTCCTAAACCTGCCCCTGCAGTGATGTCATCAACATGGAAATGTAATGGCCAGAAGTGACACCAAAATGAAAGTGACATCACTGTGATGCCAGAGCTCCTCCATGTCTACTTAAAAGTACTTGACAGTACTACTACCACTTGGAAGTAAGTCCCATTGTGTTAAATGAGACTTATTCCCAGGAAAGTATGGATTGCAGCCTGAGTGCCCAATTCCAAGATGATGGCAACAAGTCCAAGATTCCAAGATGGCAGCACCCAGCTTTTTGTGACTCCCCACTTTGACAACCACTTTTCTAGAGCCAGAGATGCCTAGTGGTGGAAGAGGCAGGCAGCCACTTCACAACATGGCTCAGCACCTAGTAACAAGCAAAAGAATATTTTGTGCCAGGGCCGGAGATGAACAAGGTCTTTGTCTCAAGTGGTGAATGCAGAATTCTCCACACTGCTTGTGGAATGGCCTGAGAAGCAGCTCTGCAGCTGCAAAGCAGGGCACATTGTGTGGGTGTCAAGGACAGGAGCTGGCCCTCTTCCAGGAAGGCAAGCTATACATGACTCGTTCCTTCCCCACTTTGGAACCTCGACACTGAGGTGACAGGCAAAACTTCAGCCAGTGTTTCTGTACCTAATTGACCTCAGTGGAAGTTTACCTGTTTATGCAGCTGGTATGTTGTGTGTTAGAAACCCCAAAACACCAATTACACCCTGGCTAATGATGTAACTCCTCCGCAACAGTTAGTGACTGCTACCATTGTAAAGGAGCCTGTTGGGAACAGACAATGCTTTGCTAGACAGGGAGCTTATGGTATTTATGGTATTTATGGAACTTTTAAGGTCCAAATAGGGGTTCCCTGAAAGTGCTTGGAACCTAAAGTGGCAACAAGATGTCAGGTGACATCACATGACCACTTCTAGGTTCCCCCAAAATAGAAGATGCTAGTTATGCTCCCACATTCCTTTCTCTTTGGAGGCTCATGATGGAACCTTGATGCCAATAAATGAAAATAATAAATGAAAACAATCCTGATTTGAAGGGATTGTGTTCACAAGCTGGGAAATTGGATAGAGGGTCCTGTCCTGATTTTGAGGAAGAGAATTATGGAAACCCCACCTGCAAGATTAGCATTAGGGCCCACTGGTTTCTTGTGCCTCTAAGCACATCAGTGATACAGGAGGAGGGAGGGCCACCACTGACATCTCCTCCTGCTTCAGAGGTTTCAGATCTCACTGCCAGCAAGAAACTATGAATGTCTCAAACTTTCAATAAAACAAAGTCAGCCCATGAGTAAATGCAAGCACTTTTTCTGCAATGTGTGAAACAGTTCGAGCAAGGATTGAACCCAAGTTTCAAACCAAATGTCCAGCCACTCCAGGGCCATGAAACTGACATTTGCTGGGAACCAGGCAATGCAGAGTGAGTTGTATCATCAGTATCAGTATCGGGATCAATTAAAATATTTGCTGGAGCAATAATTACATTTCCCCCTTCTCAGCAGATAATTTTCCAAGTTTAATCACCCAGAATACTGGATAGGATCTTAGTTACATAAACAAGGCTCCCACTGACATCAACAGGCCCATGATTGCATGTTACTTAGCCAACATTAAAGGAAAATTAAGTTCCCTGCAGTCTGAATGACAATCCAAAAAGTAAATGGTTCAAGATAATTGGAAACACTGCAATGTAATTGTCTTTCTTTTCTTGCTCTCTCTCTCTCATAGCTATTTCACTCTCATAGCGAAATTGAATCTCTCTCTTACTCTCAACTTAAAAATATTTGGAAAGTTTTTACAGGTTCAAAGTACAATTGTGATTCAGTACACACACTCCGTAGAATACTGACTGCAAATTTATCCTAACAAATCAGAATCTTGAAAGCCGCTTCTCTGACATTGAAGTAGTCCTAGTAATGCAGCTAAGCCCAATGTTTGAAGTAGTCCTAGTAATGCAGTTAAGCCCAATGTTTTTTCTATATGGAAAATAAAGAGAATTAAAGTGGGAATTTGGTTCTACCTACTGTACAAAGTACTTGCTTTAAATTATATTTTTTCTCTATAAACGTCCCACCCTGAAATGGGTTTCTTTGTATCTACACCAGTGATTTTGTGAGTGTACCGGTAAGGTACCTAATGACACTTTTAAAAAGTTTGAAGTGTCAGGCCTGCAAAAGCTGTGGTAGAGTTGTGTACAGTGTGGATATCTTGGAAACGGCTCACTTGGTTTTTGGTTATATAAATGCAAGGAACTACTTTTTGTAAATGCTGCTAGAAAATGTGTTAATGTCAGTGAAAACTGTCTGGGCCAAGTAGTGGAAAATTGACTCAAGCACCTATTTCCAAGCAGTTAAGAAAAATCCCTGACTGAACACTGAAACGGAGAAATTGACTAAAACACACAGAGAGGAAAGAACTATATTTTGCAGGGAAATGTATATCTTAATTACTAGAATACACATTTTAAAATAAAACTTAACACTGAAACAACATTTTTAAGATGAAATTCTAACCAATTTAGACATATCTTCCTGTGGTGGTGTGGGAAGGTCAATATATGCTTATGCATTGGCCTAACCCTCACCCTTCCCCAAAGGAGTGAAGCAGAAGTGCCTTATGGCACTTTTGTGTCACTCCCAGGTCAGCAAAGGACTTATGCCAGCCTAATCTCTAGACTGCAGCCACAATCTTTTATTAATATGTATTCAAGATAAATAGATATGCAGTGCATATGCATGTTTTTTTAATTGTTCTTGAGAAGAAATTATTCCATAATATGAGTTAAAATAGTTATTGTGGTTCAAAGAGGCTTATTTCCCATCTGTTATGGGTACATGGATGTGCTAAAGACACTTGGTAGGATTCGGGTACAAGATTCATATACTTCATTAGTTTTAATAATATAAAAAGGATTTAACAGTGCTATCCTATTCATGTCTACTCAGAAGTTCCATTGAGTTTAAGTGCTCTTAGGATTGCAATCCAAGATTCAAAATCCTGACAATGAGCTGGGGAAATATTTCTCTCTCTCTCTCTCTCTCTCTCTCTCTCCTCTGTGTGTGTTTAATCTGATCACACAAGATCAGAATAAATCAAATTTGATTGTTAATGACCAACAACAGAGACCACAAACAAATCAAAACAAAACGTGACACATGGGATTGAAATTCCCCTTTAGAATTGAATAGCCATAACTGAAAAAACAGAACTGGCTTATGGTTTGGTAGCAGGTGAAAACAATCCTGGTTTTTAACACTGCCACAATTTCACCCACTGCAGTGTATACAAGGCCAGAGTGAAACTCAGGGCAGAGTGTGGAACTGAACTCAAGTCCTCAAGTCCTAATTGGCAGGTCTTAATTTTTCCCTATCCCTCCTTGCAGGATACTTGTGCCTTATAGGCAGATGTTTCTGATTATCTGATTATAGAGCCATACAATTCCCTAAAGAGAGCTAAAGCATCTGGCACTCAGATCAGAACAACAAGGTATTCCCCCAGTACCTCTGTTTGCCTGTAAATTCAGTGGGGGATCCCTGAAAGCAGGTACAAACAAGCCACAGCAATGGAAGCTTGGGTATGGAAGCAGACTGTACTCTGCTTTATGTATGTGCACCGTCCATTTCAGTCCTTCTTTGGCAGATCAAAATACATGCTTGCAAAGTTACTAACTGGAAAGGCATAAATCCCTTATGTATTTCCACAAAAACGTCTTTGCTCCAAATCTGTCTTAATACTGATCACTGTACATTAACGATGCTAAATAGAAGTATTCAGTGCTTTTCAGCTTCTTCATTGTCATTACAATCCTAGGATGAAAATCAAAATTAGTTATATTCGTCACCTAGAGAAACTATCAGCTGAATCCAGAGTAACTACGGGGAGTCCTTGCCCCAGTATAAGAACAATTTGCTCTGGATTGCAATATGAATTTCCCACAGGTTTTCACTAAGTGATGCAGTAACTATGGGTGCACGTAATGTCTCTTATGTGCTCCTGTAGTTACTCTGGATTGTAGGATATGGCCTATATCCTAAAGTGAAATTAAGCCCTTTGCTCCGGAGCAGTGAGGATGACTTTCCATAAGATAACACTAGAGGGTGACGTAACTGCGTGGACCCGTAACTGCTCTGGATTTTGTCCTAAGCAATTTTATAAACCCACCTATCCACTTATAAACCCACCTATCTTATAAACCCACCTATCCACTAGAAAGGTGGGTCTTATAAACCCACCTATCCACTAGAAAGACCATATTAGTTTTTTGCGTTCAGCAAATATTCTTCAGCAACCTGAGATGGAAATAACAGGCTTCTGTTAGAAATAATTATTGTTATTTTATTCATGGCACAGCTGATGGGAAACGGCATCTTGAGCATTGCCTATCATCTCAAAATACAGTATGGGGAACTACTTTATCGTCAGCTCTTGTGGGTTCCTCTGATGACTGCTTTCTGTATCTGACATCTTTTTAAAAGAGAACCAATTCCAAAATTGCTGGGATATTCTAAAGAGAGTGTTGTGGAAGCTTCCAAAACATTAAATTTAACTCCCAAGATATTTTAGTCTGTGGTCACCCACAGGTTTGTCACCCACAGGTTTGTGGTAGCTCCTCAGGTGTCCTCCCATTAAAGTTGTATTGATCACTGTGCTGAGGTTTCTCCCTCATAAGCCAGTGGTTAAGACACTTCTAGCTTTTCTTTCTGGTTTGGGTGTCACACTTTTTATTCAGCTTTCATTGCATGCCAGGACAATCAGGATTTAAGCAAGTGCTGAAGTGCAGAACAGAAGCCTCCAAATTTGGCCATCCTACAGCCTAACTGGACACCAGGGAACGAGCTGCAACTTGTTCTAACTGAGTTGGTTGCGTGGGCATCCACCTCAGTAAACACAATCTGCCAATCTCTTTGTAGGGCAGACATTACTTCATATCCTAGAGCACAAGATGTCTCACTGGGGCTTCCCTGCAGCCACTGAAAAAGGAAGGGCCTGGCCATGCACAGACCAAGCAAATTTTGCTTCCTGCAAACATAAGAATTTCTTAGGATCCAGAAAAGTTTCCAGTTTAAGAGAGTCAGGTGCTTAACAGAGCAATCCTATATACCAGGAGTCCTCAAACGTTTTGAACAGGGGGCCGGTTCACTGTCCCTCAGATACTGTCGGGGGCCGGACTATAGGTGGGGGTTTCTGGGGGGTGGTGGGTACTGGCAGGGCTAGTGGGGGTTTCTGGGGGTTGGGGGTTACTGGCAGGCCTAGTGGGGGGCTTATGGGGGGTGGGGGTTACTGACAGGGGTTCTGGGGGTGGTGGGTATTGGCAGGGTTAGTGGGAGGGTTTCTGGGGGGTGGGGTACTGGCAGGCTGGTGGGGATCTGGGGGAAAAAGGGAGGCACTTATCTGGGGAGCCCTATGGTCACCATCCAAGCCCCCTGGCCAGCCAGGGAAGCGGTGGATGGGGTGCTGCAGATTCTTTTCCCGGCGGCGGCCAGCAAGGCTTGGCGGGCCAGATTGAGTGCCCTGGCGGGCCGAATCCGCTCCACGGGCCATACTTTGAGGACCCCTGCTATATACTGTATGTCTAATCAGAAATAAACCCCATTAAATGTAAAATAGGACCCATCCTTGGATTGCAGTCCAAGAAATTCACTTCTATGATAAGAAGTAGAGAAATGGTAAGAAATATTAACCCAAGACACTGGGGAAGAATGGGGGGGGGGTTAGTTTCTTTTAGGTCCTTCCCTTCTCCAGTGGATCATCTATGAATTATGATATATAAAACTATGAAGGATAGTGGTATTCAGCCCCTGCCATGGCTATAGCCATGGATAGAGCCACATCAGGGAAAGTCCAGGGCATGCATACATCTGGGAAAGTCCAGGCACCCTCTGTAGCTGGTCTGGCTCAGACTGAGGAATGCAGGCAGATCTCCTTCTCCCCAGTGGGGAAGGCACAGATGCCAGAGGGACAAAGGCAGATCTCCACCTCCCCCACTGGGAATCCCAGTGAGGAAGGCACAAATCCACCTTGTGCCTTTCAGACTGAGGGTTATAGGCAGATCTCCACCTCCCCTGTTGGGAATCCCAGCAGAGAAGGGGCAGATCCCTCCCCCATACCTCTTAGGAGCCAAGAGAGGCTTGGCCTCCATGGAGCACGTGCATCATGATGTCATGGCATGGCATGCCATGGCCACAGATTGTGCTTGGAATACCTCTGATGAAGGTTTGCATAAGATGTAAATTCTAGTCTTTAGACATTATATGCAAACATTTCCTGAGATCCCAGGAAAGTTTTGATTCCCCTCCTTTGGCTCCTAGGCCCCCTTTTTAACCCCACACCAAGGTATGATGTTCCCTTGCACCTCTCTCATGTGCCCTTGTGAGATTGGAAAATGTAAGATTCCAGAAAATTTTTGCACCTCTCCTTTGACTCCTGGCACACTTTTTGACTCTAGGCCTGGGTAAAATTTACCCCCTGAACCCCACCCTCAAATGGAAAAGTAACTGACTGACTGACTGACTCATACACTCACTCACTCACCAATGCCCATGCAAAACCACCATACCTAGAAGCATGAAATTTGGGGAGGGTATTCCTTATGTGACATGAGCACCCACGAAGAACTATATTTAGAAATTTAACCCTTAAGGGAAGAAAATGGGTACAACTATTTTTCATCCTATATTTAACACTAACGAAAAGCATACCTGCATTGCGGGATTAAAATTCCCCCATACACCATCCAAGCACAGCACATCAATCCCTCATGCACATCTACCCCCCATGCACAATATCTCCCCATGTGCATCAGTCCCCCATGTGCATCAGTCCCCCATGCGCATCAAACCCCCATGCATAACAACCCCCATGCACATCACTGCCCCATGTGCATCAAACCTCCATGTGCAACAACCCCCATACGCATCATCCCCCATGTTCATCCCCCATGCGCAACGTCCCACCATGCACATCATGTGCATCATCTCCCCATGCGCATCAACCCCCCATACGCCTCAGTCCCCCATGCTCATCAGTCCCCCATGTGCATCATTTCCCCATGCATCTCCACCCCATGCACATCAACCCCATGTTCACCCCCATGCGCAACATCCCCCATGCGCATCAACCCCCATGCGCATCAAACCCTATGCACATCATTCCCCATGTTCATCCCCCCATGGATATCAACCTCCCATGCGCTGCGGAATGGTGTCCACTGGGGCCTGCAGATTCCTGCTGCTCAGTGGTGCCAGTGTCTGCTTGGAATGTCTGCTGGCCACTGCCCAGTGGCACTAATGTTGCCTGCTGCCCTCTGCCCAGTGGTGCACAGAGTGCATGCTGCCCAATGGTGCCCACCAGTGCTTGTTAGGGACGCCCAGTGTCCACCAGTGCCTGCTGCCTGCTGGTGCCTGATGTTGCATGCTGGCACCCACTGCCCAATGGTGACTGGTATGGATGTTCAATGCCTGGTGCCTTTGGTGCCTGGTGCTTATCAGTGCCCACTGCTTGCTGGTGCCTGCCACCTGGTGCCCACCAGTGCTTGCCAGTGCCCACAAATATTCTGGAAATTTGACTCCCGCATGGTGAGTTCACTTTGCTAGTTTTAAAATAATGCACAAGTTAAGACAAGCTGTCATGAGTTAAGGTATCTGCTTTGTTGCCCTCTGTGTTATGCTCAGAACTCCATGTCTCTTTGTGATATACTGTATATTTGTGCCATCCAAAAGCACCCAAAAGGCCATCCATAAGCCGGGGTCTTTTTCATATCAAGGCACATCATTTACCCCCCTCTAACTAAATATAAACCTCTCCACTTTCATACAGAAAATGAAAATGAGAAAGTGTCTAAGGACGGACTTGCTTTCTCCAAAGTGGCACTTTCAGACAGAGCTGTCAGATGTGAGGGGAAAGAAAGGGTCACTGTGCTTTACCAGCTATAAAGCAGGAAACAACTCAAAAGGTGCACTGCCTCTCAGGACTCAGGCACTGTGGGTGAGCACATACACAAATAGTCCCTTCTACATACTTTCAAAGGCATAGGAGTTCTGTCCTAAATTCTATCAGGCACAGCAGAAGTAGCCAGGATTAGAATAATCCCCCTGAAGACATCACCAACAAGCAGATTGCAATGGTCTCTCATGAAATACAGAAAAGTTAAATACTGTTAACTGGTACACAGATGCACCCATCCTGTGCTATCACTGGGAATATAGGTACAATAATAATGCCATGTGATAAAACAAAAATATGATAAAACAGTCCTTTAAAACAAATAAATGGCAGCAGCAAACATCTCAAACTTGCATGTTGCCTTTTTAATAAAAAACTATGAAGATTTAAAACTACATTATTCCAAGAGCACATTCCTAACCATGTCTACTCAAAAGTAAGCCCCATTGTGTTCAATGGGCCTTACTCCCAGGAAAGTGTCTTTAGGATTGCAGCCCAAGTTGGATTATTGGTCCATCGTCTACATAGTAACTATGACTTGGAGGTGGCAGCTTGCCAATGACTCCGGTAAGCCATAGTAACTGCCAGGAATTCAACTTCTACATGCAAAGCACATGCTCTACAACTAATAACCCAATTCTATTCTTCCCTTCAACCCACTGATGTTGAAATAGCCACCATTCCATCTTGTGATGGAGAGTTGTGGATGTCTTTCTGGATGAGGGAACAATAATTTCCTTACCCAGGGCACATGGACCAGGTCCAGAAAGGGTTCAGGTGCAGAATGGAGTTAGGATTCAGTAGCTAAACCCATTCCCTTTCTGTACCAGATCTGCACATTCACTGTCCCCACTCCATTCTGCCCCATTCCACTGCCCCCCCCCCCCCCCCGAAGAAACTGAAAAAGAGCACATGGGTGATCTGTGCTTGTTATCACTGTTTGAATGGGAATACATGTTTAGAGTTGAAGGTATTGCATCATGAATGGAAAGGGTGTGGAATTTCTAACTGCAGAACAAATAGCTGAGAATACAAGGAAGAAGAACGGAGCAAGAGATTTGCAAGAGGTTGGCAGAATCAGTGGCTACATTAGAAAGTTTAGAGTGCCAATGAGACAGGAAAATTATAATTCTGTTCATAGAGTGCAGTATCACAGTAACTAAAGCAATAGCTAGTAGAAACCTGGCTAGGTTCCAGGGAGGAGAAAAAGCATCTCCGGAGACAGATTAGATCCATTAAGGCAGCCACAGTGTCATTGGGGAACCAGCATGAGACTGACTGTGGAACACGATTTTTAAAAGTGCTTATGAGGCAGGAAATATTGCTGGATTTTTTCATGCAAAGCAGTGGAACAAAAATGTCAAACCAGAGAAGCTAGAAAACCAGGTACTTGAAAAATTAGTGATGGGCATTATCTTCTTCCAGAAAGATTTTTTGTCTTAGGTTCTTGATAGACCGGCAAAGTACTGTTCCTCCTTTGTTACAGTGCAAAGTACAACTAGACCCCATACATTTAGGATTAAAGCAGGCCTCCGTCAGTCTTGAAAGACTATGGTATCGTGCTCGGCGCTGCATATGCTGCATGCGAAGCATGAAAGCCCGGGTTGGATTGTTATGGAGGATATGCTGTTACCTAAGCAGCAAATCCCCCTTCTCCACGCCACTGAATTAGTCCAATGAAAAGGCAGAGCCAATACGATTGGATCCAGCTGGCATCGCAGAGCTGGGCTAAGGACAGGAGCTCACCCTGTCTTGTGGGGCCGACCCGGGTCTCAAACCCTGGCCTGCTGGTTAACAGGCACAGCATCTTAACCTCGTGCGCCACCCACAGCCCAACACATTAAGGGTAAGCATTTCAAATCACCTTGCTTCCAGGTGATTTCAAACCATATTATCTCTCTTCGTAGAAACAGCAGAACCCAAGACAGTATTTCCACACATTGAGGGAAGGGGAAAGAACAGGAGGATTCTGAGTGTGACACAGTGTTTGCTGCTACAGAAAGTCTGCAAACAAATCATATCTAAGAATGAATTAGGTTCTCCTCCTAATTAATTCAGCCACTTTTGAACAGGACAACCACTACATATCCAATGCTTCCCTTTGGGAAATTATGGACAGTCGAGCCAGAGTAGAGTTTTTTCTCAGCGTGCATGCTAATTGATGGGCAACAACTATCTGTATACACCCTCTTTTGATCAGACCAAACATGAAGACTAAGAAATAAAGCACTGGAAACTTTGTAGACAGGTGTGAGAATGCCAGGGCTTTGCTATATATAGCCTGTCTAACTCTAGGATGACAGCTCACCCTCTCCGCTGTTGTCTGTTTATATTCCCCGAGCTCTTGACTTACTCCCAGATGAAAGGTGGAAAGATTCTGCAGAGGTCAAACAGTTTGGTTTCTATGGTGTTAGATATGTATTTCCTGTCCGCCTGTTTCCTGCATGCTGGATACTTAATGCCAGCCCACCTGGCAGGGCTCTCTACACCTTGAACTGCAGCACACGCCTCAGCTGCTGGCATAGCTGCCTGCCTGTAGTTAATGGAACAGACGTGGTGGCTGGAAAAGATGAGCTGAGACTTGGCTTGAAGATGAGGGTCAGTGTGGGATCAGCCCAAGAGGGCAGAGAGGCCTGTGTGTGGGCAGAGATGGGACTCTCCATAGCGGCACAAGCCAGCTCAATGGAAACTACAGGACTGTAATTATCAATTATTGTATAGTCAAAAATACTGCAGATCCTGGAAAATTCCTCCATAAATAAGCAGGAGACAGAAAGCTGAAAGCCCAGACATTCAAACAGCCCTTCCAACCAGTCATATGAACACTGGCTAGGCCAACCTATGTTGCAGCAGTTAACTAAACATTATGAGACTTTTGAAACGTCTTCCTTTATTTGGCTGACATGTTTCTCTTCCTTTCTGCTCCTTATCTACAGCATTTACCCTAGATCCGACAACACCTGAAAAGAGGAAAAAAGGTTCATTGTCTTATACTAAATGAGTAGGGGTTTTATACCACAATAAGTATAAAGTATATAAGTATATCCCTCAACCATATCCCTCAACCATATCCCAAGGAGTCTGCTACAGTAATATAAACCAACTTCAAAATATGCCTCTCCTTGCAAGATTTTGTGAACTGTACATAACACATTTCACAACAGAAAGTCGCAAATGTTCAGAGGACATTTCAAATTTTGGCATGCACAGATTTTTGTGCTAGATAAAAGAGATCTGATGGGCAAGTAAGAGTTGATTGAAAATTCTGTACTTGCAAATCTCTACATTTATGACAAAGGTAGATAGAGGTGGAAAGTAACTTTGACTCAACTATGAGCCCTGGGTCCATAGGTTAACTGAGAGACATATAAAACTGTCCTATTCCCATGAATTTTATTACACTATACCATTTTTATGCCAATAAAGGTAATGAAATGAAAATGAAAACTGTCTTATATTGAGAATCCATTGGTCCATGTAGGTCCAATTGTCTACGCTGATGGCATGAACTCTCCAGGGTTTTAAAGAAAGGTCATTTTTATCTTCTCTGTAAAAGTGCCAGGAATTAACATGAGTTTTTTCTGCATGCAAAGCAGATGCTGTATTGCTGTGGCAGGATCCAATCTGTGATGCAATTTACAGACCTCAGTTAAAGTTCTTGGGATTGCAAACCTATATACTGGGGAACAGGTTCCATTGAACTCAGTAGAATTTACTTCCAAGAAGACATGCAAAGGATTGTAATGTACATGTATTAATGCAGTTAAGGTGTTTTCATGCTGGAATCTTTCCCTTTTTTGGATAAAAGGGACAGAAATGAAAGCCTCCTTGTGCTGTGCAGCATATCACACACCATGACACTTCAGTTGTTCTGGACCACAACGGAGTTCTCAATCAGAAACATTATGCTAAAAAAAATCACATCCAAATATCCGGCTATATTTGCAATGGAAATGGAAATGGTTTACATCTTGAAGTCAAGCCCTGAGCAGCTATCCACTGCCCACAGATGATGCCCAAAGAAGGCAATGTTGCACTGTGTTTAGTCTGATCTCAGTGGAGGCGCCTGGCTGCGCAAAGCTACAGAATATCTGTAAGGCTGGCTGCCAGTAGAAAGAGATAGGAAGGATATTTAATGTAAGTGAACAGTTTTACATCTCCCTGTCACATTGATTATCTGATTCTCTTCCTTTGACCCAGCTCCTGAGCAGCTGCCCCAGCAAAGAAAGTGAATACAAACCGCAAAAGGCTCTTCATAAATCAAATGTGCAACTGTCAGTTATAATGGGCCAGAGAACACAACCCAGAGCTCCCGTACTCTTCCAAAATCAATCTGGAAAAATATTAATGAGCCCACAATCAAGTGAATGGCTCCAAATGACACCATGCAAGCTGAAGAAGAGGATGGGAAGTAACTCTGGACTTCTGGATTCATCCAGCAAACGACTTTCAGGGTTTGGTCTTTCCTCTGTAATTTGCCCTCAATTACAGGTGTGTAATTCAGTCTTGACAAATGTGAACTGTTCAAACTCTAATTGGTTACATGAGCAGTCTCAGTGAAGGAGAACTACAACAAGGCTTTGATACAGCCTTCATGAGTTACAGATTTTCCTTTCTAATCTGCTACAACATGGTACAACTTGAAACTATAAACATACTAAAGCAGCAACTTATTCAATGCTTGTCGCATGCAATGGCGCCTTGTACAGAATTAGGCCACTGATCCATATAATTAAGTTCTCTCTATACCAGGGATTGGCAACCTTATCAGCAATGGGATTGGATGTTTGGCAATGACACCATTGCTGAAGCTCTGGGTTAGCAATCTCCCAGAAGTGGCTGCATGGAGATCAGTTTGAGAGGAGACTCCTGTCCAATTTGTTGCACACTATTATGCAGACTAGGGACTAGGGACTTCGTGAGCTGGACAGGTAGTTGCACCATTCCCTATCCAGCATGCAGCAAATCTGATACGAGGTGTTGCATCCCAAGGGAAGCTCCATGTGGACTGGATGACTTTGAGTGGAAGACCACATGAAAAGTTAGTTGCCTACAAAGACCTTTGGCCTACATTGATTGGAACTAGTTATCCAGGATTTCATCCATGGGTATTTTATCTGTCCTTCTTGGAGAAAGCAGGGGATTGGAGCCAAGACCTTCCTGCAATGTATATGATGTATGACAGCCTCAAAGTGAAAACACTTAACTGCCCACCTTGGAAACGTTAATTCAAGTTAACTTAAGACCCATAACTACTCATGCAGTGCCATACCAATGGCCCATAAACCGTATCAAATCAACAGCTGGGAAAATGTCAACCCTCAATCCCATAACTGAATAACATAAAAAACTCAAGAGTAAATTTATTACAAATAAATTTATTGTTTTTCTTATTATTGTTTTTGATAGGGTTATAAGATGCTGTATTCCAGTGGGGAAGATTCTGATGAATTTCTATGAGTTCTTATGCTATTTAACAGAATGGAAAATGGATTTTTTTTTCTATTCTTTTCCAGGAAATAATTAAATAGAAATCTCACCACAAGGTGATACTACAAGAAGGTGTCCCAGAAGGTGTTTTAACTTCCATGCACCTAACTGTACCTGAATGGTCATAGGGGAGACATTTCAAAAGTAAAAGATCCCATTGGAGAGATGATACTGCCTGTTTACCTATTAAGCCCTTTACACAGGCAGTCATTCCATAAATCAAAATAGTTTTTCTTCCAGTTTCTCTGCCATCTCTATTTTCATCCAAATGGATGACCATGGCTGCAATCCTTACCTGCAGTTAGACCAGCCTAAGCCCTGGCACAAGTCCTATACTGACCTGGGGTGGTCAAAAAAGTGCCATAAGACATTTCTGTGCCACTCCTAGGGGAGGGTTAGGCCAGTGCATAGACATGGTTTTCCTCCCTATATCACAACAGGAACTGGAAGACTGATGAGTTGTGCCAGCCTAAGTGAACAAAGGGGATGGAAATCCTGGGAAGATGTCTTCATCTGTGTCCTTCTCACTAAAATCCAAACTATATTTTTTGCTAAATCTATCAGTTAAGAAATGTGCTTTACAGCAGAATCCTAACCATGTCTACTCAAAAGTAAGCCCCATTGTGTTTAATGGGTTTTACTCCCAGGAAAGTGTCTTTATGATTGCAGCCTAAGTCTAGCGGAATTACTGGTACTTAAAAAAACACACACACCATTGACCATGAGAGAAGGGCAGTCTAGATCAGGACCATGGTGTATGGGAAGCGGGGATTAATTTTTTCCTAACGTGTAATTTTCCCTCTGGAAATCACTCTCCAAGCTGCAATTTACCCCCAAAGTGGCTGACACATTTAATATGTCATTTGGCTCTGAGAAACTGCATAAATGGGAAATTGGCAGCGTTTTTGCTCAGTTGTGGCATCTTGCCTTGGAAACCTTTTTCTCATTTCAGAATAGGGTGCCCACCAACCTCTCTGCTTTTAAAAGACAATGGAGATGTTGTTATCCTCCTGAGCTCTGAACGGAATTTTGATTTTATAGGCAACAATTTTGTCTTTGTGGATGAGTGAGTCTGTTTTATTATTTATGGCTTTTGCCCCATTTTAAATTTTTATCATTGCGTTTATGGTCTTGAAATGTTTTCAGCTGTCTCATAGTCTTTCATGAAGTGACAAGATGGAACTCATTCAATAACAATAAATATTATATGTGGCAAATGTGGGTAGTCAACTTGTCTGTGATCACTGTGTCTCAAAACAAGGGTGGTGTCAGGCCAAGCACTGGCTGAGAGCCCATGTCCTTCAGAGGGTGCACCTTCAGAGGGTGCACCTGGCTGGCTGACCTTTAACATTCAGGCTGCAATCCTAACCCCTGACTAGGCCGGCATAAGCTCTGGCATAAGTCTGATGCTGGCCTGAGTATTTCACAAAAGCGCCCCACTCTGATGGTAGGTAGATGGGTTAGGTCAGTGCACAGTCATGTGCCTGCCTCTCACACCACCATGAGAAGTTATGCCAGATGAGTTATGCTAGCCTAAACTGATCAGGATTGTGGCCTCAGTACAAGTGGCAGCTGTCACACTCACTGTGGCATCCAGGTATGGACAGCAGGTGTCATAGCATCCCCACTTTGCTTTTGCATGGGCTCAAAGATCACTCATTCTAATCCAAAAAGGTCATTCTCAATCCTAGAAATTTTTGCTCAGTTAATCTTTTTTTGCCCAGAAATCTTTTATTACTTTTGTCTGGGCTAGGCCTGGGTCTGAACTTATGGAAACCATGCCCATTACTTCCTGCTTCGTTGCTTTGTTGACAAAACATGTTCCTGGATAATGGAGTTTAGGGAAGCTTCCTTGCCCCATTTTCTTAGAGCTAGAAACAAGAACGAAACAGACACTAGTAATATAAGCATGTTTCCTGCGCTGTACTTATTAGATTCTGATCTTGTTTGTACAATTTACTGACAAAAGTGGCTCTTGGTGTGGGGGAGTAGAAGGCTTTTATCTAAATTATAAAATTTTGATTTGAATTATGATCATCCATTTAGAGGTTTGCCTTAGTGACACCCTTCAGGCCATCCACATGTCTCTGGTTTTGCATTTACAGCCAGAGGCACAGTTCAAGAGTGACTATGGCACTTGACGGTATCCCTGAAAGTGGTAGGTTGATTTATTTTAGTTTCTAATGGGGCTAGCAGAGAAATTTGGATGCAACTCCCATGTGTTCCAAGGTAAGAAGGAGCTGATGTGCTATAACTGGAACATCTCAATGATAGCATACAAGTAAGGAAAATATTCTGCTGTAAACCGAACTACCACCATGTGCCTTACCTGATACTTCTTTGAAATAGCTAAGGGCAATGCCCCAACATGGCTGCACAAGATCTCAGTCTGCAAAATGAACTGAACTATTCGGGTGTATTAAAGCTCCCATGAAATATAAGATCTGTCTGAGTAATTTACAGCCCAATTCTAATTAAATCCTCCCCCCCCCCCCCCCCGCCAAAGATTTTCAAGTCTATCCTCACAACAGTTCTGAGCAAATATATGGCTTTTTCTTTCCGTGTGCCAACTCATCATTAGGGCACAGGAACAGAATATCAAAAGAACTGCAAACTGAAACTCACATACAATGGATTTACTACAGAATAAACAGCATTTCTATAAGGAGTAAATCATTCATTTGTGTATGTTTCAGCTTGACATGTTGATTCCAGGATAAATATTTGCACAAGGAAGGAACTTCTAAACAATTCAGTTCTTATTTCCCACAATGAACCTAACACCGCTGAAAATTCTTCCCAAGAGAATACAGCAGAGGTGAAAATTGCTAAACGTTCTGTTTAATGTACTTGCCTAGCTCTGACAGCTGAGAAATGGGACCCCCCTAGGATGTCTTGCCCTTCTGTCTCTTTATCCTCAAAAGGCTCGGCTCTGGGCCAGCTCCTGACTCTAAAAGAGATACTTAAAGCCATCTGGATAGAAGTCAGCCCTTAGGAGGAATAACAGAGGCTCGGGGATACTGTGGGGCATCCTTCATCCTCAGCACAAAGTCAGCTATGTCCATATATCTCTCACTCTGTCAGCCTGTCTAGAGATCACAAGTTTGCTGATCTTAGCCAGGCCAACAAGGCTGATTTGGGCCTTCATCCTTTCTTCCGTGGATAATGAAAGTTATCCCTCCATGTTTGGCACTGAATAAGGATAAAACACACATGATGACACATTTTGGCAAAGAATCCCACATCATAGGAGGAGGCTTAAAATAAGCGGAATATAATTTCTCTTTTGCGCAGCATTCTGCATTGTCACACAGCTTTGGTCACAAAGGCAGATATCCATATGGTCTAGTCTCCCCACCTTATGCACGTGTATCAGTAAGACCTCTAATGCAGGACTGGAGGATTCATGAAGCAAGGTAAGATGTGTCTCCTGGGGAGATGGATGATGAAGGCAGTATGTCCACATTAAAACAAAACACAACAAAACCTTTTCAAAGTCCAGCATGGATGCTCATTTATTTCAACATTCTGTCAATACCTTATTTGTAAAGCTACAACCAACTTTTTAAATGTTAAAAATACCTTTACCAATTTTTTTCCCCTAAAAGCAGAAATAACAATAGAGAGGCACATAAGGCCTGGTTCTGCAGCTCAGAGTCTATCCTCTCTATAAAAAAGAGTTCAAAATGCTGTGGATACCTCAATAATCTGCATCACATACTCAGGATTTCAGCCATGTGCAGGGTGACCATATGACCATATTTCCTGGACATGTCCTCTTTTATAACCTTGCATCCTGGAAAAAAATCTTTGTTGTCCTCCTTTTCCTTGTGAGCAGTGAGCAGGTAGCCTTCTTGTAATTAATAAATTACGTATATGGAATAAATTATATATAATTGTTTTAAATGTAATAAGCAACAGTGTTAAAATTAACCACACAAAAGCAATATATACAAATGTTTTTAGCTTTATTTTGTCATGTCCTATGATTTTTTTTGATGTTTCTGTGACACCCTGATGTTTTGATGACACCCTGACCAAAAGTTTAATTTGCCTGAGTGACAGTCAGACTGTTGGCTCTCTAGCCCTACAATCCAGAGTAACTACAGGCGCACGTAAGAGACTTTACGTGCACCCGTAGTTACTGCACCACCTAGTGAAAACCTATGGGAAATTCATATTACAATCCAGAGCAAATGGTTCTTATACCGGAGCAAGGACTCCCCGTAGTTACTCAGGATTGCGCCCTAGGTGCCTGTGAGGGACTATTAGTACACAAGACTTGACTGTTTTCAGTAATCTCAATACTGTTTTTACTCCACAGTACTTGACACTGCACATATGTGCTTGCCTTAACTCTAGGAGGTCAATGCTCCAAATGCCCACTCTTTTGTGCTTGTGTATTATAACCAAGCAAACAAAGGTGAGGGAAGTACCCTAAGACTGTTGTGAAAGAAGACAATACTGTCCGCTTCAGGTGTTCAGATTTCTGATGGAAAAAGAAGTGGATGGTGAAGGTGGATCTTTACACAGTTGGGACTGACACAGAACTTACCCATATAAAAGTAATCTGGGGATTTTTCATCAGATGTTAAATCTCTCATCACCCCTCCAAATCGCAGCCACAGGCCAAATGCGACGACAGCAGATCCTGCCAACTGTAAAACAAAACCCCCAATAAGTTAGTAGTTAAAGGAAGGGCTGATGAGACCAACAAATCTGCAAATAAACAACTCCTCCTTCTTCCTGGAAACTCCCAGGGTAGATGATGCAGAATCCTCATCCACATGCAACAATAAACAAGCTGCACTGGGCATGCACACACTTTTGTCTGTGGGTTCAAAATGATGAATGCTGCTGTGCTAATAAGGATGTGTAACAGATGTGTGTAATTTGAGCAGGGGGCCTGTCACATTTGCTGTGTTTTATTTGCACATTTGCTGTGTTTTATTGAGAAGTACAGTCTTCTCCAGGAAAGCCAGTTATGTCCCTTCATCCCGTTGAAGCAATTTTTCAGGATTTTAAAAACTGATTCTGCCTTAAAAAAGACGATAAAAAAGAAGGGGCAGGCACATTACATTTAATTGAACAAGCCTAATGCAGTGCATTAAAAGTAAATAGACAGACAGCCTGCCTGAAGCTAGTGGGTGGGGAGACAGATTAGGGAATCAAGGTTCAATTTGTTACTCAGTATGCCTGTCACATGAGTTATGATGACAGAGGAAGGCAGGCTACAAGTTAGGGATGAAAAGCAAGACGTATGAGTTCTGATTTGCATGTGTGTTTTAAAACAGCCTGATGCTATTTGCACATGAAAAATATGCATTTATTGTAGTGATTTTGACACTCATCTAGCAAGGAGTTGCCTTTTCTCCTCATGCTGGAAGCTCAGTAAAGGATGTCAGATAAAAACAGTTTATGCAACAGAGGCCCGAATCCTAACCAACTTTCCAGTTCTGACATATCAATGTCAATGAGGCACATGTTACATCTTGCAGTCGGGAGGCAGTCATGGATACCTCCTTATGGTAAGGCAACACTTGTTTCCTTCCCCTGCACTGCCCTTTCTTCAGTGCTGGAAAGTTGGTTAGGATTACACCCTGATTTTCTTCAACACATGGTATTCCACACTCTCTGAATATTTCAATCACCCAGAACATCTCAATCTTGTGGCTCTCAGAAAGGACTCTTTTGTTCTAGGAGGCAAACCCCCAAGATTGCAGCTACTTTCTTTTGAACTAATGGAGCTTACCAAGCGCTTAAGTACAAGTGTGTCACCAGTATGACAGTGCCCGAAACAGTAACCCAAGCTGAAAATTCACTTCTGCAATTCCAATTTATTTCTCCTACTATGTGTGAAGGTGGGGAAGTGGTAGCCTTCAGTGTTTTCGGCTGTCATCTGGTAATTCTTCCCTCCTCCCCAGCCAGAGGCAAGTCTGCACAAGAAGCCCAAGATGGATCAGACTCAACTGGAGGTCCTAACAGTTTTTAACAGTGGCTAACCAGAAATCTCTGCAGCGCCTGAAGCAAGATTTGAACGTGGCTGTGGTTTCCCAATAACCTACGTATATCACGTGTCAATCTCAAATCCTGCAGGTCAAATGCAGCCCTCCTTGCCATTTTATCCGGCCCACAAGAGCTTCTCTGGTTATACCTTCCTGGGAGTAAGCCCCATTGACTGTAATGGGACTTTTGGATAGACACACAGAAGATTGGATTTTGGCTCTCTGGAGACACCATTAATGCTAACTTCAGCCCTCTGTATGAAATGAGATTGATACTCCTGACCTATATTGTCTCTGTGCCTAGGGGTTCTATGCAGCCATTATGACTATAATATAGAATTCACATCATCCCCATTTGTGACAAGGAGCCAATAATCCATCAAATTTCTCCTATATGAATCTGTCCAGCCTCTTTTCTAAGCCATTGAAGCAAATGACCACCAATACAACATGAGGCAGTACATATCCTAAATTGCTTCAAGGAACTGAAGAGTTCACTCTCCCTTTTAATAAGAAGGGAAACCCTCCGTGAAAGTCATATTCAGTTTGTTACTGTATGAACAGAGAGAGCGGTTCCTTTGCTAGGAAACACCCTCGCCTGTAACAATTGCGAAGGTTTTGGTGCAGATACCATCCCCAACTCCAGCCACGCTGTAGGGAGCAGAGGGGGGAAACTGAGGCTGTCTCATTGTGTGGCAGAATGACCGAACAAGAGACAATGGCCAATGCTTTTTGCAAGGCCACACAACACACAGCTTTGTGCTGCTGCTCTTGGGTTCCCAGCTGCAGCTGACTGACACCAGCAGCCTCACAACGCTGAGCTCTTCAGCGCCCTCTGAGAGGAGACTGTACCACCCTCAAGGGCCTCAACCTTATTCAACAGAAGGACGTACCATAACTCTTCAGTTGTAATAACAAACACAGCCTTGACTGGCAATTACTCTCATCTACCCAAAACTTTCACAAAGACACTGAAGGAATACTTATGCCTAACAGAATGTCGTTTTGTCTCAGCCACACATTTATGAATATGGACTTGTTTGCCCTGCCCAGGCAGAGTTTTAATTTGGAATATACATCTTTCCTGCTGCCTCGAGCAGAGTCTTCAACCATTCCCCAATGATAATACAGATTCCCAAAGCTCGCTTCCTGAACAACATCAACAACTTCACAGCGACCTTGACTGCAAACCCAACACATTCATTTGGTTTGTAGAGAGAGAATGCTTTGGTGGCTAAATGCCCAGGAGTTCTCAAAGGATGGCCAAATTATTTCCTTCCAGGAATCAGCCCTTCCTAATTAAGCAAAGATACACCATTTAAAGCAGTGGCTGTCTTATATTTAGACCCCGTTCAAGAGGGAAGCCCAAGCTGTTTCATCACCTAATGTGATGCATGGTGGCATACTAGCACCACCATTTCCTGCATCCAGTGAGCATACCAGGATCTGCCTGGGCCAACATGCGCCATCCACCTCCTCTATTACTGCTTCTTCTTGTTAAATTGTGCCCATCTATTCAATCCTGCATAGCATCTCTCCTGCAGTTGCTGCTAGCATTTCTCTTGTGATGCTTCTAAGATTGATATAAAGAATCATTTCTGCATTCTTTTCACTATGCAAGTGCTCTTTGTTAACTTTGTTGGAAAGCAACATAAAAGCAACATATAAATACTTTTAATAATAATGGTAATAATACTTGGCATAGGTCACTCTGGCCCTCTTGATCAGCTCTACACCAAGCTACTGCGAAAGAGACTCTTTGTAGCATTTTAAATGCATCTGTGGTTCGGCCTGGCCACAGCCCACTCAGTGGGAAGCCGCATTTGAGGGAATTTCTGGCCTAGAAAGCTGCAAATGGCAGGTTGCAGATGTGTTCTTTACAGAATTGGCCTTTGCCAAGTTCCTGAAAAAAATCTTCAGACTTGACTGGGGAATGAGTGTCTTATTCAGAGAGAGTGTTGCCCTTCACAACAACAAAGGCCTTCAGAGGAGTCAACCAAAGCAAACACAAATAGGCCCTTTAAGTGGGTTTCGCGGTCAAAAATGATCACCAAGATGCTGTTCCAACAGTCACAATCGATTCCTTCTCCCCTCTTCAGCATCACTCTTTCTTCACGGAAGCTCAAGCTGAAGGGAACAACTGCCTGGAGACTCAGGTTAATACAATTATACCAAGACCACTACAAAATAATTAGGTAAAGGTATGTTCATCTCCTTCACTGGAAGGACAGATACTGAAGCTCAAATTCTTTGGCCACATCATGAGAAGGGAGAATTCTTTAGGAAGATCCTAATGCTGGGAATAGGTGAAGGCAAAAGGAGAAGGGGACAGAAGAGAACGAGGTGGTTAGATAGTGAAGCAATGAACATTAGTTTAATCAAACTTCAGAAGTTACAGAGGATGGAGTGGCCTGGTGTCCTGAAGTTCATGGGGTCACAAAAAGTTGGACATGACTTAATGACTAAACAACAACATGTTCATCTCCTGTGAGTGGGTCTATGTATCAACTGTCGCAAGTCAGTGTCTATTTTCTAAATATTAATAGATATGTTGCACTTATTTCATAAGTATAGCTACAAGCATCATGAATTTAAAAATATTTATTGTTATTTTTAAATAAACAGAAAAAAGGAAGTAGTTATGGTTGGTTTTCTAACACATCCTGCCTCAGAATTGTGTGAACAGGTTTAGGCAAAGTAAATGTGTTAGAGAAGGAAGCTGTCTCTGTATGTGTGAGAAGAGGGAGGTGTATTTTCTTCTCAGCTAGTGGCCCTTGACACATACTGGTAGTGACCAGTTTTCATCTGTCAAATGGGTTTGTTAATGGGCCAACAAGCTGGAGGAATTTTCATCTAATCTGGAGGGCAGAGGGACCCAGCAGCATCACTAAGGTTTGAATCATCTGGTGCAGGAGCCTTGCATCCTATGATGAACCTTTTCCCGTGTAGTGGGGAGGGTGATAGGCATAGTGATGTATCATTGCCCCACCGCCACTGGTTTTTTAGCTACAGCCTTTGAAAGAATACAGATATTTCAGTGTGGTTTGCTTAATTGCATTCCCTTATGCAATTATGCATCAATTTATATGTAACAGATGGTAGTATTTGAAAATACCAAGATTTTAAAATTTTTGGCCTGTAGTGATGTCATCTTCCTGTGTGTCACCTGTTGTGGCCCATACCACCCATTAACACTGGTGTTTGTTACTCCATTAATGCTGATGGCACTATATAAATGCTTTTATTGCCTCTGGGATGGCAGATAGGAAAGCCAACTAATATTCCTTAAGTGGCTAGATTTGACTCTGGCATTTACTCTGCTGCTCTCTACTATATTGTGGTACAACTGATCACACACACAGGGCTACCTTTCTCCTTCCTTTCTTTTTTTTATCCCCAGAAAGGATTACTAGGGGAAGACTGGACATATTTCTGATATCTTCTATTACTTGCACTTTCATTACCTGCACCAGAGTCCACTCGCTTCATAACTAGGAGTACGTCTTTGCTGCCATCCCCTCTAGAAAGAGGAGGAAGGGGTGATAATTGACCCTGCTGCATAGCACACATTTATGACTTCTGTTCCTCCTCCTCAGCTAATTTGTACAATCCATCCAACATAACAAATACTGTAGTGTGTTTCCAGGAAACAACCTGCTTCAGAGCAGAGAGATATTACCAGTGGCAAATAAATCCCTTTACATCATCACAGATCCAAATGGAAACAAACATCCCCCTTGGCAGCTTCACCTAACCGTGCACTCCCAGTGAGCCCAAGTGCTTGGCAAGCAGCCAAGCTCCCTATACCGCTGCCAAGAGCAATTTCAGGGACCCTGCTGGGCGGCTCTGCAGTTTTACAATAGCACAAACCTGTGTGCACAGTGGTTGTGAGTGTGGGCAGCTGGGAACTGTCAAGCTTGAAATACAAAGTCACTCAGAAGGAAGAAAGACCCTTATTTAAAAAAAAACCATGCTGAAATGGTGGGAAGTGGGAACTCTCTTGTATTTCCAGGCAACAAAGCAGACAGCAAGGGAACTGCAGATGCCATGCCCTCCACAACGGGGGAACAGAAAAGCAAAATACTTCTAAAATAAAATCCTGATGCAAGCTCAGGCTAGTAAAAAATGAAGCAAGACAACAAAACAAAGAGGCACTCTAGGACACAGCATCAGCTACAGGGTTAGTAAATCAGGGCTACTAAATTAATTGGAACCTTAATTTTTTAAAAACAAACACAGTCCAAACCATCTTTGGACTCCAAGATTAGGGAACAGAATTCCCTTATCTCAAGGAGGCCTCTGTGACTGTCCCCAACCACGTGCCCCACTGGTACAGCTATGCCAGTGCTGGGAAATTGGTTGGGATTGCACCCTTAGTTGCTAAGCTCATCTCAAGGCTTTCTCACTCAAGAGCGAAAAGTCACATTTGATCAATGATAATCACAAGGATGCACAAAGAGGACAGAGACCTATCATATTCTTTAAATAACTACATTTAGCATTTGATGAGTCATTCTAAGCATGCATACCACTTTGCAGATATTGGTATTGCTTACAACAGTCCTGTAAGGTAGGCTAGATGGGCAACTGAGGCGAAGAGATGGTAAAACTATCCTAAAACTATCTAGTAAGGGCAGAATTGAGAAGGTGTGCTTTGAACTAGGGATTTCCCTCTAAGTTTTTACACTGTACTTGCTTAGGGATGTAGTTGGGTAAACTACTGTGTTAGTCACAAGAAGGCAGCTATAAATATAACAAATGACTATAGTATTTACATAGTAGATTGTTATGAGATAACAGTAGAGGCTAAGAAAGAACCTTATTCAGGTATTCCCCACGGGTTTTTTAGTAGCTACATGAATGTTATTGAACAAACCAACTGATCAGGATGAATTTATCAATAAATTATAAAAGGCTTCTCAAAAGCCCCACACTAGTGTCACTCCCATAAAACATACTTATTTTGAGAAAATAACCATGCAAACATATTGCAGTCATACCTCTTTATCCAAAGGGGTTCCATTTGCAGAACCCCAGTGGATGCTGAAATCTGCGGCTAATTAAATCTGAAGGTCAGGCACACCAGCCCCTCGAAACACAGGGTTGCCATAATTCCCTTCCAGAAAACTGGGATGGTACAAACCAGGACAAAACTGTCCAAACATGACTGTTGATCGCTGGTCATGTCCTCAATGTGTTCCAATGGCTTCTTAAACCATAAAAGCTGGAAGTTTTTAAGTAGGAAAAGAGGGGAGTGTCTGCATTTGACTGCCTACCAGCCCGCCTCAACTCTAAATGAGCAGTGGGGAGGTAAAGCAGGTTGTAACTGCCAACCATGACTGGCTGTAGGTTGTCCTGTTGCCCATACAGGCACCAGCCACAGCTGTTGGTGTGGTGCTCATCCCCGATTCAGCCAAGAGCCAGCCCTTTCTGAAGACACCTCCATGGTCACATGGCCAGCATGACTGCACAGAATGCCTGCTGGATGACAGGCACAGAGTCTTAACCAGCTGAGCCCCTGCAGTCGCCTAGTGGGGATGAGCGAGAAGAAAAATAAGAGAGTGAAACAGAACAGATAATGGGTAGAACTCTTTTTCTAGGCATGTCACTGCATTTTCCTTGCATCCATGAGCCTTACAGAGAAAAAACTCAATGTACTTTTGGTGGGCAAGGCTCTTCTTTTAATTTGGAACAGAGTGCTGTGTGATGTGCATACCACCCTCTGCTTTCTGTGCACTTCAGTGTTTAGTTCCTTATAACATTGACAGATGAGACCATCCTATGGAAACACATGGAACACGTAGGACGAACTCCAGGGACAACAATGGGGGTGTGTGTTCTGATTCTGAGACACAACAAAAAGGGTAGCATGTGCCAATAACAGGCCTTAAATGGTAACCTTTAAACATTGTTCATTCAACCAATAGAGTCCTTTGATCAAACAAATCAAATTATTTAAAAATTCAGTGCTAGGCCCATGAGAATTTCAGTGCACCGTACATGCAAACATGAAAAACCTGAGTCATTCAGGATATTGAGAATGGAGAGACATGCACCCAGACTGATGTGAAGCTTCCTGTTATCCACTTAAAGTGGCATACCACCGGAAAGCCACAGCAGCAGCTTTTGGCAGGCATGTCACTGAAAAGAGCTGTAGCTGAAAAAAGCAATTTCTTTGAACAATCTGCTTTCACTCTTTGTTCAGATGGAAAACTCCAAAGGTGAAGGCTGATGCTATCTCCAGAACAAGCAAGTATCTAAACCAGTCATTTTAAACTATTGTGCCATGGCACATTGGTGTGCCATGTGTTGATCATAGGTGTTCCACAGGAATTTGAGCTCCCCACTGACAGAAATATGATGGTGTGTTTCTGTCAAAAACATATCAAAAACAAAACTGTCAAAACATGACAATTTTTGTGCCCTGCTAACGTGCCATGTCATCTCAAAAGGCCGAAATCACTGATTTAAACAAGCCATACCAATGAGCTGGGATTCTTTGTACAGTGGCATCTAGTGGTAACCAATGCCTTCTCAGGTAACCAGTACCATCTACAGTGATAACCAATGCCTTCTCACTAGGAAAGCATAATTAAGGGCCCAATCTATTCAACTTTTGAGTAAAAAAGTAAGAATTATCCACCTGAATCAGGCACATCTAAACCAACTTCCTATATCTCACAATGGCCCACCAAGTGATTCTGGGAGCACATAGGACAACAAGAGACATGCATCCTGGTGCCTTCCCTTGCATCTGGCATTCTGAGGTCACCTACAGCTAAAATGTGAGGGTTATACATTCCCATCATGGACTGTAACCCAAGATGGACTTTTACTCCAGAAATTTGTCCAGTCTCTTTTAAAAAGGCCAGATACCATCACCACATTCTGTGGCAAGGAGTTCTTTGTTAGGGAAGTGGCCCAACTGGGTAATCATTTTTTTCTTCTGCACCTTTTCTATTTTCTATTCTTCTGTGCTATATCTTTTGAGATGTGACAAACAGAACTGGACACAATGCTCCAGATGTGGCTTTACTATTGATTTATAGAATATTTGGGCAATATTATAATATTAACCATTTTATTCTTAATACCTTTCCTAGTGGTGATGTCCCAATGGGATACACACTGCATCATGGATGGGTTCCTTAAGGTATGAGAACATTTGTTCCCTTAACTATGGGCTGCATTCTGGCTCCATTAGTGTTAGAAAATTGGATAGGATTGAGCCCTTCAGACATTACAAAGAAGCCATAGTAGGGATTCACTTCAACTGAAGCAGTGATTTTCAATCTTTTTCATCTCAAGGCACACTTGAAATTGTTAAGGCACACCATCAGTTGTTCTTACCATTGACAAGGCACACCAGGCTGCTCAAATCCCTTAATTTTCCAATTAATAAATGATTTTCCCCAAACTCCCACGGCACACCCGAGTACTATCTGCTACACACCATTGTGTTATGGCACACTGGTTGAAAATCACTGATCTGAAGCAACAACTATCTTATATGTCCCTATGATGTGTAGGACAAGGAAGAACCCATTTAAGAATGCTGAAAGTCCTTAATCTAGTTGTGGCTCATTAAATCAGTAGATCATCATACAGTCTACCACTGAATAGTGCTTCCTTTCCAAAATCCTTAACATTTTGCATAGTTTTGTTAGAACAAAACCCTTCTATGAGAGCATGAGCTCTCTCTCTCTCTCTCTCTCTCTCTCACTTTCCCCACACATGCAATTGAGTAATTACTTCTGAAGAACTCACAATTCTTGGTGTCACAATTCTTGGTGATTCAGTCATAATTAAAAAAAAAATGTGATCCTGCATTATGTGTGATGCAATTAATACAGCTTGCTGCTAGTGGAGTTTGTGATGAGGAGCCATTTGAAAACATGGGAAAACAATCTTGACTCTCACAGCCTACTCACAAATGAACTGCCAAGTGATCAGGCTAACAGTTTCTGGTTCAGACATGCTGCCTTTCTCAAATGCTTAGATCCCTGGCTAAATGACCTTTTGGGCACATACTCAGTTTAGGATAATTCTTACAGGCTTGATGCAGTATTAGATCTTACAAGACAAGCAAATACACAATTTAGCAGAGTAAAATCTCAATCTCCTCCCACTCACCAACATTCCATTCTAGGGATACTCCCTTCAATTTACATTATTATTATGAGGTCCCCACTTTCCAAACAATGAGGAGTCCAAGGACAGAGAGCTACAGGATGGTTTCGTTTGGATGAGAGAGAATCTTTATTCATAACGAGCCCTAGAGATACCCAAGGTTTGGGTCTTGTCCTGATTCATGTTTAGCAGATTGTTGTCTTAACAGTGTATCATAAAGTACAATCCTAACCATGTCTACCCAAAAGTAAGCCCTATTATATTCAGTAGGTCTTACTCCCAGGAAGGTGTCTTTAGGATTGCAGCCATAGTCCTTTTAAACAGCTGCCTCAGTTGCATCCTTTGTCCATAAAATTTCTCAGTACTGTGTTCCATAATGTTCCTCAGGAATCACTGGATATGATATAGCCGGCTTAGTATCTAAGGATCCCATAGGAGGGATCCTCTGATTGAATAAAGTGGATTCAGAATCAAAACCCAAAACCAGACATTCAGGAAGAGGAAAGTTTTAGTCTTTTATTTAGAATTTACATGTGGAGTAATATTAGTGTATAATAGTGTATAATATTAGAGTATAATGGTGGAGTAATATTACAAGAATATTTGTGGGCTCTGAGCATGGTTGGACTCTGGCAGGCATGGCTGGGCAATGGTTGGCACTGGGCACCAGCAAGAGAAGGTGGGCACTACTGGGCACTGGAAGGTATCAGAGGGAAGTAGAAGGCAGCAGTGGGCATGAGAAGGAGGCAGATAGTTATGAATACTTGTATAAAGGTTTTCAATTAAAAGTAGTTCACTAAGCATTGCAGTTTACATAGAGAAATAAATCTATAGACTCATATTCTAAAAATAAATTTAGACAATATATATCAACAACCATTGGAAAAAATACTATGCTGGAGAAAAGAGGGACAGTTTCTCTCCCCCTGCTAAATATAAGATGGCATCACATTTAAGGTGCCTCTTTGCTCAATCAGCAGGGTGTTGTGGCTTCCCTTTACCCAAGAGAGGAACAGAAAATTTTCAGACACACCCACATATCTGCTCAGGGAATGCACAGCAGTTGTACATTCCACTGCACAGTCAGGACTCATAGTCTAGACATGTGGAAGGAGTCCATACGGGTAACACCATCTATTCCATACTAGTACTGCAGCCATTTGCACAGCACAAAGAGGCCATTGCGGGACTCCACAGAATTTGCTCATCAGGTGTTTGGTTGTCAGTGTGGAGAAGTTGTATGAAGCAAAATAACGAGCTAACTTTTCTACCATTTCCTGGGTTGCTTTCTGCACTGTCAGGTTCAGCACACATGAATTGGAGCAAACATATGGAAGACCTGTAATGTGAATGCTGAGGTTAGCAATGCGATTCCTCACATGATGCTGGATCTGCAACTTTGGTGGAGTATGAATGGAGTATGCCACTGTAGTATGGACAGATGACACAAAGAAGGGGGTACACAGTTCTTTCTATACTTCTAAATGTTCATGACCCCATTGCTGCTGTCCTCACAATTTCAAAGATTGTCGCATATCTATAATGGTATCCTCCAGGCTTTACCTTGGACAACTGAACTGCACTATCAGATTTCATAGGCCAGATGCATAGCTTGGTATACACTATTCAGATTCCAAACACTTAAAATTGAACTGCTGCAAAGATAGCCTCTGCTCTGAATACAGTTCAACGACATATTGCTTTCGTTACAAATCTCAGCATTAAAAGTGTAAATTATTACTCTATTTACTCGAATCAAACACTCACCTTTTTCAGCCGAATTCAGTCTCCAAAATCAGGGTGTGCATCAGATTCGATGGTTAATTAGATTTGAGTAAATATGGTATTTTGATTATAAATATAGAGTGTGCATTAGATTTGATGGAGGGTTAAATTCGAGTAAATGTGGTAGACTTCTCAGCACAATCCACTGCATGACTTCTTGGCAGTACGCCCCACTGAGTTCAATGGTTCTTCCTAAACATTATAGGTTTTGTAGCCTTTTCCTTGCTTAGTCTAGCCATATATATATATAAAATCATATGCCACAAAGAATATGACCCACTGATTTAGGCCATTCTGGATACAATTCCAACCCAAGTCTTAGCAATACACCAATACGTCTGAGGATATTGTGAACTTATATGATATCCTCTCACCTCTTATCCTCTGTGTCATTCAAAGTGAAGAACAACAAAAACTTTAGAGAAGTGGTACTCAGGCACTTCAGTTTGGGACCCTCTTTCAATCTTAAAATTTAAAGAACCACCTGCCAAACCCAGCGGGATGTGATATTATTGTGATGCCAGAGGTCCTCTACCTCTACTTGGAAGTTGTTGCAGGGTTGTGGGTGGTCAAGTGGTTAAAACACTGTCCCTGATAACCACTATCCAGGGTTCAAGACCCGGGTTCCCACAAGACAGGGTGAGCTCCTGTCCTTAGCCCAGCTCTGCGACGCAGCTGGAACCAATTGTATCGGCTCTGTCGTTGGACTATTTCAGTGGCATGGAGAGGGAGGATTTGCTATTTGGATAACAGCCTATCCTCCATATCAATGTACCCCGGCCTTTGTGCTTCACATGCAGCGTGGAGCACAATACCATAGTCTTTCAAGACTGATGGATGCCAAGTAACTTGGAAGTAAGTCCCTTTGTGTTCAATGAGACTTACTCCCACGTAAGAACAGTGCCAGATTCAAAAATGGTACATCCCACTCTCTCGTGACCCCCTGACCTGTGGAGGTTCTATAAGTACCAGTGACCCCCTGACCAAGGAGGTTCTATAAGTACCAGTGGTTTAGAGCAGTGATTTTCAACCTTTTTCATCTCACGGCACAATAACAAGGCACTGAAAATTTCAAGTTGTTTTTCCCATTGAGAAGACCATCAGTTGTTTTTCCCATTGAGAAGACACACCAAGTTGTTCAAATCCCCCAATTTTCCTAATAATTAATATCACTCTCCAAATTACCATGGCACACCTGAGGACTAGCCATGGAACACCAGTTGAAAATCACTGCTTTAGAGCATGCAATATTTCTTCACTAGGTCAGTGTGACAGTTCTGCTCTGGATTCTGCTGTGGATTGTGATTTCCAAAATGCCAGTTTGATGTAACATGTAGAATGGCTGATCCTGGCTTATTCAAATTTGGTACTGATCACTGTTTACACTGAAACAGTGGTTTGAATAAGCTATTCAAAGTTTATTCAGCCAGCTGGAGCCAGTATAACAAACCAGGAATGAACTGAAGTTTGATATCCTGGTTTGTACTTAAACTGTAGTTATCTGGGGTTGTATGTAACATGAAAACAGAAGTTTCTTCTCCACACCTTTGTGGGGATGTGAGAAGTGAGCATGCAAGGCTGAGACTTCCTTAGGCTTGTTCACATTGTGCTAAGTGATTGCTGAGTGCAGGTGACCATATGTCAAAACCAAAAAAAAAGAGAACAAGGTCTTCCCAAAACGTAGGACACCCAAGAAAAAAGATGACAGGTCCTGGAAAAGCACATCATATGGTCAGTGTAGCTTAGAGTTATATCTGAATTAGACTGTGGTTTCCATTGGCTTATTGTCTCCTGATGCTGATAATACTATAACATAATGTTCCATAATGCTATAACTTCGGGTGCTGAAAAAGAGCATAACCCACAAGCTTTAATTTAAAAACAGATCTAAAATATGGTATGAATGGCTGAGAGAGAGCTGTATGTTGTCAGCTCTCCAACTTGCCAATAAGAGCCTCATATCATAAGACTCTACATCCTGCTTTTCTTGAGCCTCAGGCAAAGGAAGAAGGGCTTCACCATTAGCCATTTTAGAATCATCAGACAGTTCGGAATTGTCAAGTTCTAATAAAGAATTCTTTGTGCTTTCCATAATGATTATAAAGCTCCCATAATTGTGGGTTCCTGCCAGATTCTACATAGCAACAGTTCCAAAAATCATAATATTGACAAAAATGGCATAAAACAAAACAGAATCGAAGACATCATTTTGGAATGCATGATAGACACCAGCGACAGAAACTGTTGCATTAGAACATTTCGTAGATAATGACTGACTCAGCTTGGGCATAGGCTCTGCACATCACAGAAATACACAAGTCATATGCAATCAGAAGTTAACCTGCCACATACACTAAACATGTGGAGCAGGCAGTGTAGAAGCACGCTGGCCGGCTGAGCTCCCCCATGTTGAAATCCCCCTAAGATATGAAGCTTCCTAGGTAGACTTTGAACCAGTCACAGCACAATCCAAACCCCTGGTTAGGCTGGAACAAGTGTGTTAACGCATTTATGCATGACTCGTGGCGGGGGAGGGGTTAGGCCTGTGCACAGACATGCACTGGCATCCCCACACCACTGCAGGAATAAGGAAATGGGTGAGTTGTGCTGGCCTAAATTGGTTAAGACTGCACCCTAACGATCTCTCAACCTCACTTACCAATCCAGGACAGTCATGAGGGTTGGAAAGAAGGAAGTCATGAAAGAAGGAAAGAAATCCTGTATACCACCCTGAGCTCCTTGAAGGAAGGACAGTACAAAAATGTGAAAGTAAACGAACACAACAGAATCCTGGTTACCGGCACATTCTGTGCATGCCTGCAAAAGGAAGTTCTTCTGAGAAGTTCTGTGCAGTTCAAAATTTTTGGCCTACCAGGCAGTGGTGGGCTCCAGCAGGTTCTCACCTACTCTATAGAACCGGTTGTTAACGAGAGATAGGACATACAAAGTTTAAAAATAGCCATTTAAAAGTGGCTGCCAGATGGGCAGAGAACCGGTTGTTAATTTCTTTGAATCCCATCACTGCTACCAGGGTATGGCTAACTAGCACTCTCCTGGTCTTTGTCCCCATACATTGGCTACTTTCTATGTAGCCTATAGATATAAACATTTATGAGATGTACCCTGACACAGGGCACACAGCAGAGGACACCAGATGCTGAAGCCAAAATTCCCTGCCAATACTCCAAAATTCCTGTCCCCCCAGCCAAAATTCCTACCCAGTTAAAAAAATTGTAGGATACCCCCCAAAATGGAGGACAAATGTTGGACATGCTAACATAAAGTAAAAATACTCATATTGCTTTCCTGCACTAAATTTCAACACTTTTAAAATTGAAAACCTCTTTGTAAGAGCTGTTTTCACCACCAATGCACATGTGAAGTAGCTCAAAACAGACATGATCTTCTCCCAGAGACCCCAGTCCCGAAATACCTGCTCCCTCACACCCCCATGCATGCACGCACTCACTCACACATACACACTCCATGCATGCACACACATACACACTTTCACTCCATGCATGCACACACCCACACACATTCACACACATACACTTCCTCACACACACAGGCTGCATAGGTCTCACCTTGCAGGAGGCATGCTCTAGAGGCGGCATGGCCAGCCACAGGAGACCTGGGCAGGCCAGAGAAGTTGCCTAGAATAGCCACCAACAGAATAATTCAGTAGATGCATGATAGTTAGCAGTGACTAGTTTTGGGTGCTGTCTTTCATCCTGCCCCTAGTTGCCACTGCAACTTGCACTTTGCATTTGAAATAGAGCTTACCATACATATTTTCCACTTTAACATGACTGGAATTGCCACTTGGACTCTGGCAAGGCTCCTATGCCTGGAAAGCTAAATCGCAAACAAAACACAACAGGAAAAACTACTCCCATCACTTTGTACAGTATCTGGAAAAAGTTTCACCTTAAGATTTCTTCCTGTCATTCAAATGTTAAGGATATTGGAGCACTGGCATAAATAAGAAGGAGATAACCATTGTTTAAACACAATATAAGATAAACAGATATATATTCATTTGTGTTTTTTAAAAAATTAAGCAGAAGAAAGAAATGGCAAGAAAAGGGCCATAAAACAACCCACAGTAGGAGGTGCTACAAATAATGCAGAGTCAGCGATTGGAATTGGCAGATTTACTACAATAGTCTACACAGGCCTGTTAGCAGAAGAAATGGGTGAGGTGGAAAATGCTCTTTGACCTGTACAGTGTATTTATTTTTTGATAGTAGTTGCTGAGGTACAATGAACTGAACATAATAAAAAATGTTCCTTTCACAGGAGTTGCACTATTGTTAAGGGCAACACTAGACATCTTGTACCCCACAACTGCAAGGAAATAATATTAAATACAGAGGAAACTCCTGAGCTTATACGGTAGAAATGAGATTTAAATCACATAAAAGAGGAATTCAAATAAAAAGTTCCCACAGAGTTAATAGAACAACTTCATGGCCATGAGAGATGCTATTTCAAACAGTGTTTCTGACTAGAATTACACCCCTTAAAAGCTACACACTTGAAACCAGTTACTTTAATGTTCTGGCTTATATAACTGAGGGCACAAACCTAACCAATTTAAGTCTGCCTAACTCAGCCAGCATATCTTCCTATGGTGGTGTGGGAAGGTCAATGTATGCCTGTGCACAGGCCTAATTTCCCAGGAGTGGGGCAGAAGTGTCTCGCTTCTGTGACACCCTATGTCAGCAAATGACTTATGCCCTATGTCAGCAGAGGACGGAATTTCCTTACCGTAAATGTCCTTTTCTTGGAGTTGAGGGAAGGGTGCATTCCTAGACTATCTGGGCTATGCCCCGCCCACTTCTGAGACAGGGCCGGACATAAAAACCTGTCTCCTTCCTCAGCGGGGCGTGTCCTCCCCAGTCAGGTACCGGAGCCGAAGAGAAGACACAGCCACCGCAATCTCCAAGACAGAAAAGCTGCAGAAAAAGAACTGCATAGAACATAGGCAAAGCAGCCCTAGAATGAGGACTTATGAAAATGAACAGCACCAACTGCAACCCGGAGCCAAGCAACATTTGACCCCTTAAGTAACCGCAGAACCTAAACAACCCCACATCCAAGTGAGATGAGTCTGTGTCTCTACTGAGGTGGGCAGGAATGCACCCTTCCCTCAACTCCAAGGAAAGGACATTTACGGTAAGGAAATTCCGTCCTTCTCTGGAGTGAGGAAAGGGTGCATTCCTAGACTATCTGGGATTTGCCAGAGCCTCACACTCAGGGTGGGAGAGACGCAGACCACCTCACGGGACTACAACTTTCTGTAACACTCGTCGACCGAATGCAGCCTCAGCTGAGGCTGCCCGGTCCACCTTATAATGCTTAATAAATGTGTCGGGGGTAGCCCATGCCGCCGCCCGACAGATGGATTCCAGTGAAGCGACACCTTCAAAAACAGCTGAAGCTGCCGCTCCCCTGGTGGAATGTGCCTGAATGCCCTCCGGCGGAGGTTTGCCGGCTGCTTTGTAAGCTTCTTGAATAGCCCATTTTAGCCACCTGGCCAAGGCCGCCAAGGAGGCCTTCTTTCCCTTTGAAGGTCCCCCAAACAGCATGAAAAGGGCCTCTGAATGTCTGAAGTCCCTCGTTCTGTCCAGGTAAAAGCTGAGCCCCCTCTTAACATCTAGCGAATGCCAGGCCCTCTCTTTGGAAGACCTGGGGTGTGGACACAAAGTGGGAAGGCTAATCTCCTGGGTCCTGTGAAAAATTGTATTGACCTTTGGTATGAAAGACGGTTCTAGTCTTAAAAGAACCCTGTCCTCTTGGAATTGACAGAGGTCAGGTTGTGCGGAGAGGGCGCCTGTCTCCGAAACCCTTCTGGCAGAAGTGATGGCTACTAAAAAAATAGTTTTTAAGGTTAGAAATTTTATGGGCACCGTGGCCAGAGGCTCAAACGGAGGACCCATCAAGGCCTTTAACACCAAGTGCAAATCGCAGGTCGGAAAGCGATATATGACAGGGGGATTTAACAATTTGAGTCCCTGGATGAATCTCCTGCAATCTGGATGGGCAGCCAGTGGCCCTGATTTTGAGGGTCCGAGAATAGAGCTTATCGTAGATAATTGCCTTTTAATAGTATTAGTACTGAGGCCCTTGTCGACCCCTTCCTGAAGAAACTGTAAGACATGTTTGATTTTGGCTTTTCTGACTGGGACCCTGGCAGAATTGCACCAGAGCACGAACCTGCGCCAAGTCCGAGCGTAGATTTTGCTAGTCGAGGTCCGCCAGGACGCCAACAGGGTGGAAAGAACAGAGTCTGAATAACCCTTCCCTGCTAATTCCCCCCTCTCAAAAGCCAGGCTGTCAGTTTATACTTGCCCGGGGATGGATGGAGAATCGGGCCTTGTGCTAGTAGATCCGGTCTGACCGGTAGATGGAAGGGCTCCCCCTGAGCCATGTTGACAATGCTCAGATACCATGGATGCCTGGGCCAGTCTGGAGCCACCAGGATGAGGGTCGACTGGAACCTCTGCACTCTTTTCAAGACAGCCTGTATTAGGGGAAAAGGAGGAAAAGCATATAAGAGAGTCCTTGGCCAATGGAAGGACAGGGCGTCTGTGCCGAGTGCTGCTGATCCCGCATGCGGGACAAGAAGGCTGGGACCTGGGTGTTCTGCCTGTTCGCGAAGAGGTCCAACATCGGATGGCCGAACCTCGACGTGATCTCCCTGAATACCTCAGGATGTAGGCTCCATTCTCCTTCCTGCACCCTTTGGCAACTCAGCCAATCCGCCTCGAGATTGGACACGCCTGGCAGGTAATCAGCCTTGATCGAGGCAATGTTGTGTTCGGCCCAACAGAACAGCAGTGACGCCTCTCTCATGAGCCCCCGTGATCTGGTGTCTCCCTGACGGTTTATAAACGCCTTTGCCGACACGTTGTCCGTGTGGATCAATATGTGGGCCCTGCGAACCATCGAATGGAAATGCAAGAGAGCCAGACGCACTGCTCTCAGTTCTAGTCGATTGATGGAGAAGGAGGCCTCGCGCCCCGACCAGGTTCCTTGGGCCCACTGGGACGAGAGATGAGCTCCCCAACCCTGGATACTTGCATCGGTGGTTAAGGTCAGTCTCTCTGGCAGCAGCTCCAAACTGGTGCCCTGCTGTAGATGGTGTTCCTCCATCCACCAGGCGAGGGATTTCGTCAGCTCGGCCAGGATAGGGAGAGAGAGCTACCTTCCTTTCGATGAGTTTGGCATAGGGGCGCAGAAACGTTTGAAGGGTCCTCAGGTGGAAACGTGACCAGGGGATGACGTCCTGGCACGAGACCATAAGACCCAATAAGGAGGCTAGAGACTGAAGCGAGCTGGTTCTCGCCGTCCGTAGGAGCCGTAGAGCCCGAAGTAGGTTCTCTTGATGTTCCTGGGATAGAGAAATCTGGAAGAGCTGGGTGTCGATCTGTAGACCCAGATGAGTAATCTTCTGAGCGGGAATAAGAGTGCTCTTCGCCAGGTTGATGACGAAACCGTGCTGCCTGAGGTATGACATAGTGGTCTGAAGATCTGCTGAGACCTGCTTGCTGGAAGAACCTACAACAAGTATGTCGTCCAAGTAGGGGAACACCCTTATCCCTTTTTCCCGTAGATTTGCTATCAATGTTATCAGGATTTTGGTAAAAACTCTCGGCGCTGCTGCCAACCCGAACGGGAGAGCCCTGTACTGGTAGTGTCGGGTGCAATACGTGAACCGCAGGTACCTGCGATGGGCTGGAAGTATTGGGATATGGAGGTAGGCTTCCGCAAGGTCTATGGACGCCAGGAAGTCCCCCCTGTCCAGGGCTGCAACGATCGTGCGCCAGGTTTCCATCTTGAACTTCCTGGGCACGAGGAACTTGTTCAGCCAGCTGAGGTCCAGTATGGTGCGGGTGTCCCCATTCTTCTTCGGGACAAGGAAGAAGACCGAGTTCACCCCTTTGCCCCTCTGGCTGGTCGGAACCCGTTCTATGGCCCTGATGGACAGGAGGTGTTGAATCGCCCGAAGCTTTGCAAGATGTTTGTCTGGACTCTGGGATGTTGGAACCCTCCAGAATCTTTCGGGCGGACGATGCTGGAACTCTAAGGCTAGACCGCTGGAGACTGTACGAAGGACCCAGGCGTCTGAGGTAGACACGCGCCATGAAGGAGCAAAGCCAAGCAGCCGGGCCCCAACGACCGCTGGCCCTGCTGATGGCCCACCATCATGCTGCTCCCGAATCCTTGTTTCCGGATCTGCGGGTGTCTCGGCGTCTGTTGTAGGTTGGCCTGCCGCGAGGGATGACCCGGGCGTTGGTCCACCTGGACTTGAATTGTTGTCCTGGATTGTCCTAGTAGCGGGGACGAAAGGAAGGCTGTCTCCCTTTCCCGGACTCCTCCTTCCCGATGGAAGCGCCTTGTGCTTGTCTTTGGCCTCAACTAGAATTGGATCGAAGGCTTTGCCAAACAACTGTGTTCCCTCGAAGGGAAGATTTATTAACTTAGAGTGCGAGCTCCCCTCACCTGACCAGGAGCAGAGCCAAAGCGCCCGTCGTGTGAAGACTGTAGAGGCCATGGCCCGTGCCGAGAGGCGCATGGAGTCCAAGGAGGCGTCCGCTGTGAAAGCCGAGGCTAGGGCAATCTTTTTAAAGATGCTATTAATTGTCTTGGGTAACTTCTTGATCTTGGCAGCCTCCTGCGCCCAAATAAAGGCTGCCCTAGACATAACCGAGTTAGCCGCTGAGGCCCTGAAAGCAAAAGAATATTGTTCAAAAGCTCATTTGAGACTGCTATCCATCCTGCAATCTGTGGAGTCCTTAGGCCACACATCCCCATCGACCGGGACAGTGGAAGAGGCCAAGGCAACGACCGGGGCGTCCACTGTGGGGACCTTAAGAAGTGCCATTTGCTTCTCCGGAAGCGAATAATATTTATCAATCATGCTGGGCCCCAAGCTTCTAGGGTGAGAGCACCACTCCTGAGCAAAAACACTATTGAAAGCCTTAGGGAAGGGAAAAACAGTGCCCTTGGAGGACCTCTTGGGAAATGCCACTGACCCATCTTGGTCCGATTCCGAATCCAAGTTTCCGGGGTGGCGTAAGAAAAGACAGGCAGCAGATCTGTCCACCATGGTGGCCAGATAATCCGATGGAAAGAGCCTGTCCTTCTTGGCCTTTGGTTCCTCATGCTCCTCCCCCGAGAGTTCCCCCTCTTCCCTGTCAGAAGATGAAGAATGCGATGCAGAGCCTGAGGATGATGATTCTGTAAACTGCTTAGCCTTATGGGGCCTATGCCATTTGCTCCTTTTGGTGAGGGAGGAATGGTACTCAAGGTGCTTGGTTTTGCGTCTCCTCTTACAAGGGGAGGACTCAGGAGAATCCTCAGAAACTGATGACAGCGAGGATAGCGAGGTTGCCCTAACCCGGTGACGCTTGCGGGATGATTGTTTCTGGGTAGGAGCGGTGGCCGCTTGAACTGCTACCTTAACGAGGTTGGGCAGGCTGAGGGACACTGCAGAGTCAATAGCCCTCTGGAGGGCTGAGGTGGTCAGAAGGCTATCTGAAGTAATAGTAATAGATGGACAGGCCTGGGTAGCAGTAGGTATGGACAAGACGGGATCCTCCATCCCCTCCATGGTGCCCAAAGAGCTGTTTCCCTGAGCCATCACCCCTGCCAAAGGGACCACCCCAGAAGAAGCCAACAAGTTCTGGAGGCCTGTGCCCCTCCTACTCACGGAAACCCCACCGGGGAGATGTCTGCGTCCCCTTGGTCCTTGACTCAAAATGGCCGCCGGGCTGCAGCGCGGGAAAACTGGCCCAAAATGGCGCCTGTTGAGGCGCGCACGGGTCTTCTCCAACCCGCCTGGATGAACTGGCTGGTTGGGGTTGCAGCGGGCCGGGGCGAGCTCGCCAAGGTAGGCTGCGGACTGGCTACCGCGCCTCCACCAGCGGCCGCCAAAGCGCTGTGGCCGCGCGTTGCCTGGGGCTGCGGGCGCATCTCCGCTGATCTCGCCCGTCCAGTGCGCACGGAGCGGGCGCGTCAAGAGGGGTCATCCGGTGCTGAGCGTCCTGAGGCTGGAAGTGCGGCGTTGGGCTCAGCCAGGACGCCGAGTCCGCCTCGGCTCTTCGCGCCCCTGAGGTCGTTGCGGGCGCCGCCCGCCAAAGCCAGTCCCCGGAGGGGCTGGCTGGGGGGGAGGGCCGGCAGAAGGTGGTCAGATGCCCTGGTCCGCCGGGTGCCAAGACAGAGGTGGACAGGGCAAGAGAGAGGAGAGGGCAGGCAGATGAATGAAGAAGAAGAGAGGTAGAGAGGAAGGAGAAGCTGTGCCCTGCAGAGCACAGCAGAAACGTGGCCCTACTCTAAGGAGACAGAGCCGGACTGAGGAAGGAGACAGGTTTTTACGTCCGGCCCTGTCTCGGAAGTGGACGGGACGTAAAGTGGGCGTCCCACTTTAAAGTGGGCGTCCCACTCGGAAGTGGGCGGGGCATAGCCCAGATAGTATAGGAATGCACCCTTTCCTTACTCCAGAGAATGACTTATGCAAATGACTTATAGGGCTTATATTGGCCTAACTGGAGTTTAGGAGTGCAGCCTTAGGATACAATCCTAACCAATTTACTCATAGGCTGGCATAACATCTAGTGGTGATGTGGGGAGGCCAGTGCAAGCCTGAGCACTGGTATAACCAACCCCCCCCCCCCCCCCACACACACACACCCGGAGTGAGACAGAGCATATTCAGGCCTTCTCATACCACCACAGGAAATTATGCCAGGAGAGTTATGCCGGTCTAAATTTGTTAGGATTGGACCCTGAAAGTACAATCCTAACCAACTTTCTAGCACCAATGTGAGGGCAATTCTGAGGTAACTGAGGTAAGGGAACAAACATCACCTTGTCTTGAGGAGGCCTCCAAGACAGCCCCACAAAGGCAGGGTGCAACACATGTCTCCCGGCCAGGGTGAACAGATTATTCCTGAACCCCAGGGCCAAAATTCCTGACCCCCACGGCCAAAATTCCTAATCCCAGGCCAAAAATCCTACCTGCTTAAAAAAATTGCCAAAAAGTGTATTTTTTGTTTTTGTTTTTTGACCATAACTTTTTATAGGAAGGAGATATCTCCATTTTTGCATTGAATTCTGCTCTTCAATACGAATCCAATGACATATGGCATGATGGGGAACTGTGCACTATTGCGAAGTTTCAAAATGAAGCAAAAATGTAGGACAATGAAAATGTAGGACACCCGGACAGGAGGCTAAAAATCTGGATAAATCCGGGTTTTTATGGTCAGACGGTCACCCTGCCCCCGGCACAGTTATGCCGAGCTAAGAGGAAAGGCAGACTTTTTAAAAAATTGTTGGGACCACTTGAAAGCACTGTGAGTATTTACAATCCAATTTTTGGCAGAAACGAACTACATGTGATATTGATTGATTAGCACCTGTGATGACACCCAGAAATCTCCAATTCTCAACCCAGTTTTAATTTTCATTTCATAAAAAAAAAACATGTTAGGCTGCAAAGCTCAAAACAGATGTTTTCTAGTCTGGCAAAACAACTAGCATTGGCGAAAGTAGCCACATTGTGGGGTCTGTATCCTTTCTTGGGGGGAAGAGGGAAGGAGACCTCCATCAACTTCTATTCTGGTGTATGCTACATGCTGTGCCCTTGCCAGCCCCCATCATAATCCTTTACATGTTTATTCAGAAGTTGGTTCAATTTTGTTCCACAAAGCTTACTTTCTGGTAAGTGCATACAGTTCATAATTACTGTATCACAAAACCTATATACTGTACTTACTTATACTGTACTTACTTATTCTCTACTAATGAACAATAAAGGACATTTCAAAGCGATGGTTCTCTCATACTTAGCAAGGAGAGAACAACAGTCCTTATTCACTCTCTAGTACCATACAATTTCTCTAGTAGCTTCCCAGTAACATTTTTGTCAATTGTGTTTCTTTTTAATTATGACTTTTTTGTTTGAAAAAGCAATATAAAATATTAATGTCAATACTTAAAATAAGATATGTTTTGTATAATTTCTGTAATACAAGCAAATGTCTATCCCAAGAAGAGCTAAGGATGTTAAAATGGCCAAAGACTTCCATGGACAGAAAGTTTGTTTATCTGCTCCTGTTGATTTCTATATATTTGCATGAAGATTTGAGTAGCATAGGATTTGAGGCTACTTTCCCATCCACACTTTCCTGAGAGTAAGCCCACTGACTATAATGGGACTTACTTCTGAGGAGATTGGCAGAGGCTTGCTTGGATCACTCCCTCCAGCCTTGTTCCTCCAGCCCTGTCTACTTTCCTGAGAGTAAGCCCACTGTCTATAAGCCCACTGTCTAGACATGGTTAGGACTGGTCTCTGAGGCTGCAATCCTATCCACATTGTAGTCCTTTTGCCCCCCCAAGAGATCTCCCCACCTAATCCTGCCCCTCTGAGAAATCTCTCCACCTGAGATTATGGGGGGCACCTGAAGAAATAGTCTCAGTTCCCATCCTGCCCCCCAGGAGCCCAGTCCACTGCCTACTCTGAAGTAAATCCTATTAAAGTCAGTAGGTTTTACTCCCCTGTGAGGAGTGTAGCCTCAAAGCCCAATCATCTGTCTACTCAGAAGTTCCATTAAAATAGTGAAGCTTACTCCCTGGAAAGAAGCTGGTTTCTAGGAGCTTGTAATCCTATGCCTGACTACTCAAAAGTTAATCCCATTTCAATCTATAAAGCTTACTCCCAAGAAAGTGTGCAGAGGAGTGCAGCATTAGAGCCCAATCCTATTCTTGGCTACTCAGAAGTAGGTCCCATTGGAGTCTGTGGAGCTTGCTCTCAGGAAAGTGAATAGGATTGCAGCCAAAGGATGGTTACTAAGAGCTCAGTCCTTTGCTTGACTACTCAGAAATCCTATTATATTCAATGAAGCTTACTTACAGGAAAGTGTGGACAGGATTGTAGTCTTAAGAAGTGGCTTAGAGGCAAACCTCAAACTGCAGATGGACACCACAGACTCTGGTCCTAAACTGTAGATCAGTGTTTCTCAACCAGAGGTATGAGCACCACCTGAGGAACTTGTGGTATGTCTGCTGGTACTTAAGCACCTGGCGCAAGTGGCTAAGACACTGTGCCTGTTAACCTGCAGGCCAGGGTTCGAGACCCGGGTCGGCCCCACAAGACAGGGTGAGCTCCTGTCCTTAGCCCAGCTCTGCGACGCCAGCTGGATCCAAGCATGATACCATAGTCTTTCAAGACTGACGGAGGCCTGCTATCGCTATCAAGAGAAGGGATACATTGATCAACAGAAATTAGCATATGGAAATCTATCCCAATGCCTCTGCTGCATCTCATACTGTCTGGAAATAATAAGAGTGAAACCATTAGGAAAAATAATAACAAAAAAACCCTGATACTTTTAACCTCCATCAATCAAACATACCCAGCAAAGGTAACAGTGAAGTTACAGAAACCAGTGACCTCTTTGACTGAAACATGCTTCAGACTGTGTGGAAATAGTTAGCTCTTAACTTCTAGTGGTGAGAATAAAAACCGATGTTTATACAGAACATGTGGAAGAATCAGTCTTGTCATCTATACTAAATGATAGCAATTACAGCTCTGTCATCAGCACAGGGCAAGTGCATGCAGAGAAAGTGATGTTGCTAGGGAGTGTGCACAGCACCAAATGACGTGCACAGGTTTGGGTGACACCATTACTAGCCATTAGTGGCTAATTTTTTTAAAAAAATCTTGGTACTGTCAAGATGTACCACTATAAGTTATGGTTCATTCAACGTGTAATTTCAAGCAGAGTGCAGAATGAAATCGTGTTGAAATATCTCTATTCTATCAACAGCTACGCTGTCAGTTTACTATAATGTTGCCTTGTCTACGCAGTGTTGCCTTGCCTGCAGTAAGGTCAAGAGCGAGTTGCTTTTTAACCACCTGTTGCTTTTTAAATGACACCAATAAGTCTTGAATATTAATCCATGATCCCTGAAGAATGGATTGTAGCTGCACTTAAGAGTGGATAATTTCTGTGCAATAACGTCTGATGCGCCTTTACTTTTTTAAGCAAACTTTAAGCACACTGGACAGATTCTGATTGGAGGCCTGCACCACACTGTAACAACCACATCCTGAGGCACGACTTATCATTCCTCTGGTTTTAAGTCAACCACATCCTGAGACATAAGCCTCAGAATGCAGCAAGGACTAAATGGAAGGAGGACAGTGTCCTTATTATCAGCAAGAACTATAATCAGGTCTTGGGGAGAGCAGAGGATTATATGCAGTTGGCCTAAGTATTCCCCAATTCCCATATTCCCCAAGCAAGAGAACAGAAGGGAAGACTCAGTAGTTCATGCAGACCACATTCTTAAAACCTAAAAGCACCAGTCAGGCATATCAAAGCAGGGCTGGAAAGCCCTTTGGTCTGACTCACTGATAGCATTTTGAGCTTGCAAATGAAATAGATTGATATTGCCAGCTTCATATGCTTAGGACAGAACTTCTACTAAATAAACAGTACAGGAAGGTGAGAATTTAGCATAGTACACAACAAAGCATGTATGTGAATTGGTACTGAACACCAGCTGTATAGAAAAAATATCAGCTTGTTGTTTTTGTCTTAATGAACTGATATCCCTTATGGCTATGGAGACTATACAAGGTGACCAGATGTCATAACTGAAAAAGAGGACATGGACACCCAAAATGTAGGAAACCCAAGAAATTTGTAGAAATGTAGGAATAACAAAATTGTAGGAATGACAAAATAAAAGCTTAAAACAGTCATATATACTGTTTTCATGTGGTTCATTTAAACACTATACCATATTACTTATAAATTTAAAACTGTTACATATAATTTATTACATGTAATTTATTAATTACAAAAAAGCTGCATGCTGCCTGCTCACAAGGAAAAAGAACAATTAAGATTTTTTCCCCCAAGACACAAGGCCAAAAAAAGACACGTCCTGGAAAAGTCACCTTTGACTATAGGTTTCAAAGCATATAGGCAATTATTGGTGAGACATCAAAAGAAGGGAAGTGTTGTATAGGTGAGAAGGCAGCTATTTAGTGCCCTTACATTTCTACAGAAACTGAATATGCAAATGTTCTGAATATGCATTGCTAGCACAGCAAAATGTGGCCTTTGGTCTAACTTGGCCTTTGGTCTAATTTGGGATTGTTTGATTATAAATCTGTTTGCCTATTTGCAATACTCAAGGAAATTCAATTTGGTTACCCTTGCTCAGGATGCAATTCTGTAATTCAGCCACAAAAAACCAGCTCATCTCACCATTGCTTTCACAGTCTTTGAAAGCAAAGACAACAACCCAACTCCTACTGATATACTAGTGGAATAAACCCACCATTGCAGGAGTAAAATTTCAAGAAGATTTGGGGGCATTAGTGGACACTGGGAACTGGCAGTGGTATGCACTTGACACTGCAGGATAACAGGGCACCAGAGGGTATGAAGCGGCAGTAGCGGGCAGCAACAGACACTGGTCGGCATTCTTACCAGGCAGTGGGCATAATTGGATGGCATCAGGCACCACCAGGCAGGAGGCACAACTGGTTCCCAGTGGACGGCAGGTACCACTAGGTACTGGGACTCTCTACCAGGCACCACTGGGCACTCCTACTGGCCACCACTGCCAGGCACCGTCGGGCAAGAGGCATCAGAAACCAGGTGCCGGGCACCACTGGGCACTGCACATCCCTACTGGGCACCAGGCTCCATTGGGCATTAGCGGGTGGCAGTGGGCAGTTGACACTATCAGGCACCACCATGTGCCCCTACTGAGCACCAGGTGCTAAGCACCAGTGAGCATAACCAGGCAGCAGGCACTATCAGGCACTGGGCACCACTGCAACAAATCAGTTCGTTGTTGGTCCTTATATCACAGAAGAAATACGCTACCCATATTCATGCTTCTAGGTGCAGGGGTTGGAGCTGGGTGTTGATCAGTCAGTGTTCAATGTTAAGTATAGGACAAAAACACGTTGCATCCCTTAGGGGTAAAGTTCTAAAAGTTGGCTCTTATTTGCTTATGTTATGGAAGGAATATCCTCCCAAATTTCATGCTTCTATGTCTGGTGGTTGGGGCAGGGTGTTGATCAGTCCATGAATCTTCAATGTAAAGTATAGGGAGGAAAATGTGTTGCGCCCCTTTTCACCCCCTTCTGGATGGAATCTCCAAAAACTGGTTCTAAGGGGGTGCCTCCATCTCAGAAGGAACACCTTCCCCAAATTTCATATTTCTGAGGTCCAGTGGTTTTGGCTGCATGTTGATGAGCGAGTAACCTTTCAATTTTGAGGTCTGATTTGAGGATTGAGATATCAGAGTGAAGGAGACACCAGTTTAGGAGACAGAGTGAAGGAGACACCAATTCAAATCCAGATTTAACAACCAAATCTATATTTGTGGGTGCGGGAAAGATGCAAAATATAGTGCAATGAAAGCTCTATATTTGAGGCCTTCACTAGCCCACAATAACAGAATTCATATTTTCTTGGGGCAGATATCTGATCAGTTTTTAGCATGCATATACAAGGCCTAATTGGATCACTAACATCCTTGGAAGGTCCTCAGCAAGTCCCAAGCAGCATATGGAAAGATATGGAAAAACAGGGAAAATATTTAGCCACACACATCCTTTTGATGGAATCATGGATTTGTGCCCAAATTTAAGAGCCGCAAGCACTCCTTTAAGAAATCATTATTTTTTTGCTGCTATTTGAATTAATTGCATTGCCTAAGCAGATAGAGAATCAACATCACTGCCTAAGCACAGAAAGCTCTGGGAAACTGTTGATAGCAAAACAATAGCAAGGATAAACAAATGTACCCTATGGTAACTGTTTATTTCCTATACTATTTCTACGGATTCACTGAAGAGTTTTTATTTCTAAAAACAGGCTGATGCTGGTGCTCAGATCTGGGCGATATGTGTTAGCCAAAATATAAACTGGAACGCCAGAAGTTACAAGTGAGGTTTATTTTAAATTTTTTTGGAAATAAGTTTTATATATCCCTACAAAGAGAAAGATTCTAGCCCACGAGTGGCAACAAAATCTGTATTTCTTGTACCCTCCAGAGCAGAAGAAGCTCCATCTAAATGGTTCACAAGGCTGAATGCAAACTTGCATTCATTCTGTCGCCTCGAATGCACTCAGCCTCAGTGGCAGTTCCTCCGCCATGTGATCAGAGATGCTGAAATGAAGAGAATCTCATCTCCTTAGAAAGGCGATTGCAGTGCTGCAGGCGGGACAACAGAGCACTTGTGCTTATAAAAATAGTTACTGTGTTCAAAAGCAAAAATAGGAGCTTGAGTGCAGATCATAACCGAAGCTAACTTAACTTCAATTTCTAAACTTGCCAGATATAAATTAGTCCTTTCCTAATTAATATGGTGATGGTGAGGAAGCAAACTGTTCAGATCAAACTTTAATATTGGCAAACTCCAGCCATTTGGTATTGTACTGTTTGGGCTCCTCTGTTGCCTATATTTTCATTGCCAGAATCCTGCAACCACCTCTAAAAGAGCATGTCCAACATAAGCACAACTGCACAATGGCATTGCTGGAAGGGTGCAGCTTTCAACAGATGTCATGCATAAGGGGTTACATCACTACTGGCCAAAACTTTTTAAATCTTTGTATTTTCAAAAATATCACGTTGTATATCACTCAATGCATTATTTTACAAAGAATGCAATGAAACCACATTGGAATATATCCATTCTATCAAAAATTATAGCAAAACAACAACAAAAAACCCAGTAGAGGTGAGGTGAGAGGTCATCATGCCCACTGAAGGTAGTTAAATTCCTCTAGAAATGTGCATTTGTTATTCAACTAGAAGGGAGGATCAAGATGACGGATTCTATAAAGATGATGTAGAGGCTGAGTACTGTGAGCTTATAGGACTTTCATCGGAAAATCAAGCAGCCTTTTAAACAACCAACAAGAGGGATTAAAATCAACAAGGCTGTGACCCCTTCCTTTGTTGATCAATGCAGAAAGAGAATCTCAAACTGAAAACTGAAGCTTTCCCCACCGAAACATATCACAGCAGTGACCTTTTCGGTAACTTCAGAAACTATTTTCAGTTCCTTTTTGTTAAGTACTTTGTAAGTCCAGTCCTTCCTCCTTCCAGCATTGAAGTTCCTACAATGATAGCAAGCCAACCATTACCACCACCACAACAAAAAGGTGCAAATCAACAGAGTTAATTCTCTCTCTCTCATGCTGGAGATTTGAGACCCAGGAGATCACAGTCAAAAGTGGTGGTAACACATGTCAAAAGTTGTTATATCTTATTATACTACCTGTCTTCATTTCTGGCAGTTGCTTGTTCTGTAAAACACAATTCCTCAAACTGTGTTCTGGCTCACTAAGCGGGCTGGAAGCCAATTTTGGTGGATCCCTATCTATTCCAACATGTATTTTATTTTTAATATACAGACTTAATGATACCATGGTATGTGACCACATTTGGGGAAATGCTATAGATCTGTTCTCTAAACAGTTTTACCAAGTTTATGCCTCTAACAATGATAGTCTATGGGGTTTACTCCAGGTAAGCATGGAGTGTTTGCAGCCTTTGGGTAATTTTTTAAAAGTTGCCCTGTCAGGAACTGTTTGGGAGGGATCTTTTTCTTAAAATAAATTTTTAAATGTATACTACTTGTAAACTTTTAACTTACTTACATTTAATTTTGTCATATGAGTTACAACAACATTTTTGCTTGATGCCATAACTTCCAGGTTGATGACATCACTTCTGGTACAGTCAACAAGTTGTAATTTTAAAAATGGGTCCCAGTGCAGTCACATACCACAGTAACATCAAGTCACAGTAACAACATAAAAAGGTAAAATTGAAATGAATGGGGATTGTTTCACAACCCATCTGGTGAGTATCGGCCCACAACTTGAGAAACACAGATCTAATCAGTTCCAATTTATCATCAGTACTAGCAAAATTAACCCGTTGTTGCAGGATTAAAATTTCAAGAATATTTGTGGGACCTGGGCACAACTGGACACTGCTGGGCACCTGCCCTGAGTAGTGGGCACTAGGCACCAGATCTGTCTGTCCGTCCAATCTACATATCTGTCTACAGATACTGGAGGGGACCCGCAGTCACTGGTGGACAGCAGCAGGTACTGAGCATCCCTAGTGGGCACAATTGGGGACCACCGCAGTGGTCAGTGGGCACCACCAGTCACTGGGGATTCCTACCAGGCACCAGTAGGCAGCACCAGGCACCAGTGGTCAGCTGGCACTAGCAGGCATCACCAGGCAACGGACACCAACAGGAAGCATCGGGCACTGGGTATCCCTGCTGGGCAGCAGGCACCAGGTACCAGGCACCATTGGACACCAGGCATGTAGTGGGCACCACATGGTACCAGTGGGCAGCAGGCACCACTGAGCAGAAGGCACTACAGGACACCATTGGGCAGTGGGCACCAGGCATCCCTACCGAGTACTGGGCATCCCTGCCAGGAACCTGTGGACAACACCAGGCATCACATAGGTTCTTAGAGGATCATTACACCGCAGAAGGAATATGCTCCTTCACGAAGGAATACGTATGCTTCTAGGTCCAGAAGTTGGGGCTGGGTGTTGATCAGCCAGTCTTCAATGTTACTGTAAGCATAGGGATAAAAACACATTACATCCCTTTTCACCCTCTTAGAGTGAAAGGAACTGGGCAAATTTTTTTTCTGATTTTTAGAAAAATGAGTTCTTAGTGGGTGTTCACATCACGGAATGGATATGCTCCCCAAATTTCATGCTTCTAGGTTTGGGGGTTTTGGATGGGCGTTGATGCGTCAGTGAGGCAGTGAGTGAACCAGTCAGTCAGCAAGTCAGTCAGTGACTTCAATTAGACAGACAGATTTCAAATTGCTGGGTTTTTAAAAATTTATTTCCCAAGGCAGACATCACAGTAAAATGCACTAGGATCCTATGGGTCTTGGGGCAAAAAGCATTTGGGTGCTTTGTGGACATTCAACCTTTTTATTTTGCGTGAACTGATGCAACCCTGCTGTGCTTGGCACAGTGTGAGTGTGATTCTGTGCCCATATGTCCTGCTGAGACACAGCTGCGGCTATACATTTACTGATCACAGGCATTTTCATAAGAGCAATGGAGTGACAGACGCCTCTCCTAGCCTGATGACCTCACCAAGGAAAAGATAATGATACCATGGAGAAAGAGACACTAAACAAAGAAAGCTCATCCACCAACTATACATGAAGGCTGCACTCCAATCCTCATTTTTCTTGGTAGTAAGCCCCAGTGAGGATTATACATGCATAGCCTTGTGCTCCGAGCTGGCACAGGTGGGATTGATGCAATTTATTTGAAGGATCTTTATTTTATTCCATCGTATGCCAGGCAATCTATTACATGCTGCATACTTCAGATATACTTGTATTTACTCAGATCTAATGCACCACTGATTCAAATGTGCACTCTATACTTATAATCAAAATACAGCATTTATTCAAATCTATTTAACCATCAAATCTAATGTGCATCCTGATTTTGGAGATTGAATTTAGATGAAAAAGGTGAGCATTATATTCGAGTAAATAAAGTATTTAAACTTAGGATAAGTACAAGACATTTCTTCCTAGGATAAGACGCATGTCTGGGCCACCTAGAGGACCTAAGAGTCTGGGACAGGCTTGCCCTGCCACCATGGACTCATATTTATGTATACACAGATGAAAGACCACATGTAAGAATCATGCTCAAGCTTGTGATTTAGCAGCAAGGCAGCATTCCCGTGCCAAAAACGGCTAGGCAGAGTTGACCACAGAACCAGGTTGCTAATACAAAATGACATTAACATTTGCAGCTGAAGCGTAGATGTATTGCTGACATCCCAAAGTTACATTTTACAGCCGGCAGACATTATTCAGTTTACCTACTTTAAGATAGCCGATGACGCACATCAGTGTTTTAATTTTGTGTTTAAGTACCCATGCCTTGAAAATAAAGTCAGAGGAGAAATCTGATAACCTGAAATTTACAGTATATACCAGGGTATCCAAACTTTTTGGAAGGAGGGCCACTTAATCTCTCTGATACTATGCAGGGGGGCAGAAACATGATTTAAATTTCAAATTTGAATAAATTTACATATTCGATTGTATTAGAGACATTACAAGGCTTGCTCACATTCCAAGAGAGGGCTCTTGCCAAGTGTCACATTGAGGCTTGTAGAGGGCTGCTTTCAGCCCCAGGGCCGGAATTTGGACACCCCTGGTATTTACCATAAATACTTTTGTTTGTTTAATTTTAAACCATCACTTCAGACTCCAAGCAGTACCTATTCTGCATCACACACAATCATGCAAAATTATTATGTCCTCTGGTGGCAAATGGGTTACATTCTGCTGAGTCCCATTCCAATGGGTTTCATTCTACATGCTGGTCCCAGTGGCCTCCCATCTCTGCAGTTGTGACCCTATGATGACCATCCTCCACTGACAGCTTCCATGTGAGCAAACAGCCATTACTGATCAACCATGAAAGGGGGATCAAACAAGGCGCTTCCCCACCGAAGCCTCTCAGATATCCTCAACAGCCATTCAACCAGGCCCTGTGATCCTGCACAGAGAGAGGGTCAGGATGGTGTGCAGCACGCATCATCTTTTCCATGTCAATCTATGGGCAGCACAGCAGGGTGATATGATGTTATAACCAGAAGACAAGCCCACTCACCCCCCCCAATTTAGTATACCCAAGAAAAATGTAGGACATGACAAAATAAAAACTCACAATACCTGTATTTACTCAGATCTAATGCGCCATTGAATCTAATGCACACCCTATACTTATAATCAAAATACCATATTTATTTGAATCTAATGTGTACCCATATTTTGGAAACTAAATTCAGCTGGAAAAGGTGAGCATTAGATGTGAGTAAATTTGCAGTATATATTTTTGTTTTCATGTGGTTAATTTAAACACTATATTACTTATTATCAGTGCTTATTTTCCTGGGGAATAAAAGTGCTGATACTCACCACAGTGGTTTGGCTGCTTTGGAGGGCAGGTGGAAAACAGTGCGGGTACCGAGTACCAGTGAGCAGGCTTTTTAGAGCACAATTTCTACTCAATTTAATTTAGAGCACAATTTCTACTCAAAAGTAAGCACAATTTAGAGCACAATTTCTACTCAAAAGTAAGCCACACTGTGTTCAGTGGGTCTTACTCCCAGGAAAGTGTATTTAGGAATGCACCCTACAACACTATCACATATAGGGTGCAATTCTATGTTTACTCAAAAGTAAGCCCCATTATATTCAATGGGTCTTACTCCCAGGAAAGTATCTTTAGGACTGCAGCCATTATTTATTACATAAGTCTCCATACTGCCTGCTCACAAGAAAAAAGGAGGACAATGAAGATTGTTTTCCAGGACACAAGACTAAAAAAGAGGACGTGTTCTGGAAAGAAGAGGACATGTGTCACTCTGGAACTGCTGATGAAAGGGGAGTTGCAAAGATCTGAGTGGGTTTGACCTCCCCCTCCATGCAAGGGGTGTTGCTAGAGGGGGGCAAAGCAGTGGGTCTTGCAGGACTGGAGGAGGGTCTCCTGCTTGCCCCCCTCTAGCTACTCCCTGCCCATCCCAGGGGTCTCCCTTCCCAGACTGACCCAGAAGATGAAGTTGAAGATGAAGAGCAGGAACTTGATGCACCGCATCCCTCCTTGCACGCGCCCCATCGCAGCTCCTTCTGCTCCGCAGCACCGCAGCCAGCCAGGAATCCCAGGCAGGGAGGCAGGCAGGAGCTCTCCCGGCTGCGCTTCCCCGCCTGGCAGGGCGCGGGGTGGAGCCCTGTGGAGGAGGCAGGTGCGGGGAGGAGCCGAGGGGGAAGAAGCCGGACCCCGAGACAGCAGCCTGGAAAAGCACTCTGCACATGGTCAGGAGCACCCTCTCCTCTTTCTGTAAGGAGCATCACTGATGCTGCTCAGGAGTCAGCTCTGGGCTTAGAAACAAATGGTAGGGATGTTTGCAACAGGGGATAAGACTCCCTCCCCAAATGTAGGACACCCAAGAAAAATGAAGGACAAGACAAAAATAAAAGCTAAAAATAAAACAACACACAGAGAGAGAGAGAGAGAGAGAGAGAGAGAGAGAGAGAGAGAAAGAGCTGCTTATTACTAAATTTAAACACTATCACATATAGGGTGCAATCCTATGTCTGCTCAAACGTAAGCCCCATTATGTTCAATGGGTTTTATTATTCCCAGGAAAGTGTCTTTAGGATTGCATTACAAGAATTCTACCTGCTTCCTGCTTACAAGAAAAAGAACAATGAATTTTTTTCCAGGACACAAGAGTTTTTTAAAAGGACATGTCCTGGAAAGAGAGGACATATGGACACCCTAAATCACTGGTCAGGGGATACTTTAGCAACCCTTTCCTGAGAGCGAGAGTCCATCCTGTGCTTGTCTACTCAGAAGTAAGTCCCCTTAGAGTTAATGGAGCTTACTTCCAGGAAAGTGTGTGAGGATGGCAGTTTGAGGCTGCAATCCTACCAAATTTACCTGGGAGAAAGCGCCATTGGCTAAAACAGGACTTCCTTAGGAGCAGACCTGCATACCCTTGGGTGTCGTCTCCAACTCGATCCACACTTTCTTGGGAGCAAGCTCCATTGAATGTAATGGGGTTTACTTCTGAGTAGACATACATAGGATTGCACTGTTCGTCCCAGTGAGGCCAATGTGTTCTAAGCAATCCTGGGGAGCCTATTTATGGCCTTAGGAGCCCAATTCTATACAAGTCAACTCAGAAGGAAGTCCTACAATCAATGGGGCTTAATCTCCGCATGAATAGGATTCCCTGCTAACTGGCAAGAGCCATTCTTTCAAGTGGATCTTCCTCTTTTATTTAGCAGGGGGAAAGTAACTGGTCCTCCTCACCCCACCAATGTCTTTTATAGTGGTTTCTGCTGGTGTTCTTTTTCCATCTTTTAAGCTTGTGACCCCTAATTGTTATTAGCCAGTAACAGTGCAGTCCCAAGCAAGTCTACTCAGAAGTAAGTCCTATTATTTTCAATTACTCCCAGGAAAGTGCATTTAGGATTGCAGCCATATTTTATTACAGACAGTTTATGAATTACAAGAGTGCCACATACTGCCTGATCACAAGGAAAAGGAGGACAATGAAGAAGAAAAGAGGACGTGTCCCGGTAAAAAAGAGGACATAAGGTGGCTTATGTAATTTAGAATTTATTCCATATGATTTATTAAATCCAAGAAGACTCCCTGCTGCCTGCTCACAAGGAAAAGGAGGACAATGAAGAAGAAAAGAGGACATGTCCTGGGGAAAAGAGGACATAAAGTGGCTTAATGTAATTTAGAATTTAATCCATATGATTTATTAAATCCAAGAAGACTCCCTGCTGCCTGCTCACAAGGAAAAAGAGGACAATGAAGAAGAAAAGAGGACATGTCCTGGGGAAAAGAGGACATAAAGTGGCTTATGTAATTTAGAATTTAATCCATATGATTTATTAAATCCAAGAAGACTCCCTGCTGCCTGCTCACAAGGAAAAGGAGGCAATGAAGATATTTCTTCCAGAACTACAAAAGAGGACACCTCCTGGGAAAAGAGGACACCTGGTCACCCTGGTGCTGTTCTGCCAGGGACCAAGAAGGAACCTGCCAGGGAGATGCCAGCCCCACCCCCTCCCTGCCTAAGCCACGCCCCGGGGATGCCCTGGGAATCCTCAGTGCAGGGTGGGAGGCTGTGCTGGAGGCAGCCTGGCTTGCCTGCACTCGTCGCTGCTGCTGCTGCTGCTGCTGCTGCTGCCTCGGTCTGTGTTGTGCTGTGTTTTCCGGTGGTTGTCAGGGGAGCAGGGAATCTGGGGCAGCCTTCTGGTTCCCAGGCTGGAAAGTGGAGGGGGAGCCACAGGGGTGGATCCAGTGCAGATGGAGATCAGATGTCCTCTTTTTTCAGGACATGTCCTCTTTTTCAACCTCGGAAATTGTCCTTCTATTTCTTGTGAGCAGGCAGTATATAGAGTTCTTGTCATTCATAATTTATATGTTTTATAATGTAATGGCTTTAAGTAATAAAAGTGTTTTTTACCCATAGCCAAAGAGTGCCATTCCAGGGTGACTATATGTCCTCTTTTCCCAGGACACATTCTGAATTTTAGCCTTGTGACCTGGAAAAAACTTCCATCTCCTTTTTTGGGGTAGAATTATTGTAATTCATAAATTATATGTAATACTTATAAATTTAAATTTAGTAATGGCTGCAATCCTAAACACACTTTCCTGGGAGTAAGACCCATTGAACACCATGCGGCTTAGAGCACAATCCTAACCATGTTGTCTACTCAGAAGTAAGCCACATGGTGTTCAAAGGGACTTATTCCCAGGAAAGTGTGTTTAGGACTTTTGAGTAGACATAGTTAGGATTGTGCTCAATATGTAATATTCTCTTCTATGAGTCCTACTTCCAGGAAGGTGTCTTTAGGATTGCAGCCATAGTGTATAAATTAAGCACATGAAAGCAATATATATGTGTGTGTTTTAGCTCCAATATATATGAGTGTTTTGGCAATATATATGAGTGGTAAAGACACTGTGCCTGTTAACCAGCAGGCCAGAGTTCAAGACCCGGGTCAGTCCCCACAAGACAGGGTGAGCTCCTGTCCTTAGCCCAGCTCTGCGATGCAGCTGGCACCAATTGCATTGGCTCCACCTTTCCATTGGACTATTTCAGTGGCGTGGAGAGGGGGATTTGCTGCTTGGGTAACAGCCTATCCTCCATATCAATCTTCCCAGGCCTTCGTGCTTCGTATGCAGTGCTGAGCACAATACCATTGTTTCTCAAGACTGATTGATGCCTGCTTTGTTCAGTATGACTGTTTGGTTTTATATGAGAAACAATCTATATGAGTATTTTGTCATGTCCTACATTGGGGGGGAGGGCTGTCCTCTTTTGCAGTTTTTGACATATGGTCATCCTGGAGCCACAATACCAACTCAAGCAGGTGGAATAGCCCAGAGCAAGTGGATGAAGTTGGAGCTCAGTGGCTGAGGTTTGTTGGATGGGTGGACCTGCATGCCTACCTGGACTTGGAGCGTAGGTCGACTATCCCCATCCCCTCCCAGGATCTACACCCCATCAGTGGTGTAGCTAAGAGCTTTGCAGTTGTTGCAATTGCACTGGAATACAAGCTTCAGGGAGGCTACAAACTGAACTTGACACTAGTGACTAAAATGGTGAAAAGGGATATGTGTGAATGATAGTACCATCATGTTATACAGTGGTGCTTTCACGTAACTGTATAAGCGTAACATACTTTACGAGGTATGTATGTAAAGTACACGTAAAGTATGTTTCACATAACAAAAATTTATCTAGGATTCTGCTTCGTGTAACAAACTGCGCTTCATGTAACAAATACATATGTTGGCAGTTAGGTCAGACGCACTGATTGGCAGCCCTTTTAAAAAGCGTCAAAGCTGCCTAGTGTGCCTGCCCATAGCAAAAGCAACACTTCTGTGCTCCAGAAGGGAGCAGGGGAGAGGGGCTCAGGATGAAGAGAAAGAGAAAGTGGGGAGACACTTGGAAAGTGTCTTGGATTTGCAGCCTCCTAACCATGTCTATTCAGAAGTAAGCCCCACTGTGTTAAATGGGTCTTACTCCCAGGAAAGTGTCTTTAGGATTGCAGCCTAAGTAGACTTCATAGGATCATGCACATGGAATGCATGTTTTGAATTCAATTCCAGTGTTTTGTCATCATTTTTACATCCAGTTAATATTTTTATATGAATATTTTTGGGGTTGTGGAACCAATCGTCTGAGTTTCCATTATTTCCTATGGGAAAATCTGAAAATCAGTTTCACGTAAAGAATGTTTCACATAACAAACATGCCTCCGGAACGAATTAAATTAGTTATGTGAGGCGCCACTGTATTCCCTACTGGGCTATATGTTTATAAGCTACACCACTGGCTCTAAGTCTCTATCGTTCCCAGTCTGTGGGTCAGAACCACAAGTGGGTCATGGCCTGATTTTTCATGGTTACCAAACGATGAAGAAAAGACCTGATAACTAATTGCTTCAAGTCTTAAGGCTAATGAAAAATCAAGTATTATAGCTGCTAATTACCTAATTAATTATTGTAACTAATTATTGTAGTTGATAATTAATAAGAGTTCAGCTCCTGCAGTTTGCTGGTGGGTTGTGATAGAATGTCATTTAAAAAAGTGGTTCCTGGTGCAAAAAGTTTGGTAACCACTGTTATCAGGACAGATATTTGAATAAGACATAGCTTTAGCATAAAGTGTCCACCTCTGACTAGGCATATTTTAGATTCCACTAACGGGTATCAGAAAGAGAGTTAAATCAAACCTGTGGGGCCAATGATAAATCTTCAGGGAAGAGCTCTTGCACAAAATCTATTAGAAACAACAGCAGTTGGCAAAAAACAGCTCATAAATACCTGACACTGGCTGCAATCCTTACCACACTTTCCTGGAAGTAAGTACCTGTACAATTGAACACAATGGGACTTACTTCTGAGTGGACATGATTAGGATTGCACTGATTGAAATTAAGCAGGTGAAGATTTTCTTGGCATGAACAAGAAAAACGTCACTTCCTAAATTTTTTGTCTGTCAGGCACCAGAACCAGTGCTTTTCCCTTTTCTTGAAAGAAGTGGCAATTCTGGTTCAAAATCTTATTATACTAAGCTGCAAGGAACCCTATGCTCCAGCAATAAAATCCTGCTGAACACAGCAGAAACCTCTTTAGAGGAAACTTGCCTTGGAAATTCCTTTTCCTGATGTTTTACAAAAGTTAATGATGCTCCTATCCCAAGCCTTATCACAGCTTCAGTGGTAGGATGAGAACATCAGAAATTCACAGTTGTCATTTAAGTGCCAAAACAGTAGGTGCTTCAATTGCTACAAATTGAATCTGTCATTTGTTTGACTTTGGGAAGTTTTTGGTGGGTATAATGCAAAATGCACTTCATTACTGAAGCAAAAGATGGAATTCTCTGAAATGGAAAAATATAGTTGGAATCAGTAAACATCTTCAGCATTTTTCCACATGGTGATGGTATGCTGGGCTGTGGGTGGCGCAAGTGGTTAAGACACAATGCCTGTTAACCAGAAGGCCAGGTTTCAAGACCCGGGTCCCCACAAGACTGCGACGCAGCTGGAACCAATCATATTGGCTCTGCTTTTCCATTGTACTATTTCAGTGGCGTGGAGAGGGGATTTGCTGCTTGGGTAACAGCCTATCCTCCATATCAATCTACCCAGGCCTCCGTGCTTTGCATGTGGCGTTAAGCACAATACCATAGTCTTTTAAGACTGATGGATGCCAAGATGGTATGGTATTCTAGATTGGAGTTGTTTGATCCATATTTTGATGCAGTGTTGAAGAAACTGGCTGGCCTGTCCACTGGGTCATTTTCATCTTCCCGTGATTGTAATAAAGTTAGGTGAATACTGTTAGCATAAAACCTCAGGGTGTTGCCTATAAGTACTTTAGTTGTTAATTACATAGATCTGCTTCTATTCAATGTCCAAATGGGAGATCCCTCTGTGTCCCACTTTAAGTTTCATCAGGACTTCCATCAGGAATATTCCAACTAAATAAGATGAAGTTTTATAGGTGAAGTTTATAGATGAAGTTTATAGGTGAAACTTTATAGATGAAGTTTGAGTGGCTTTTTCAAAAACTCTGTGCCCGATAGAATGAAGCCACTGGAAATAATTGAATGTTTATCAGTGGTATCAAAATACAGTACAGTGGCCCCTCATGTAAAGAACGCCTCATGTAAAGTATGTTTCACGTAACAAACAAAAATTTATCTAGGATTCTGCTTCACGTAACAAACTGCTTCACATAAAGAACACATTTGTTGGCAATTGGGGCAGATGCGCTGGCTGTCAGCCTGTTTAAAAAGCGTCAGGGCTGCCTAGCGCACCTGCCCATAGTGAACTACGTCTACCCAGAAGTAAGCCCCTAACTATGTCTACCCAGAAGTAAGCCCCATTGTGTAAATGGGTCTTACTCCCAGGAAAGTGTCTTTAGGACTGCAGCCTAAGTAGACTTCATAAGATCATGCACACTGAATGCATGTTTTGAATTAAATTCCAGTGTTCTGTCATCATTTTTACATCCAGTTAATATTTTTATATGAATATTTTTGGGGGTGTGGAACCAATCGTCTGAGTTTCCACTGTTTCCTATGGGAAAATCCACTTCACGTAAATAATGTTTCACGCAAAGAACATGCCTCCAGAACGAATTAAATTTGTTACGTGAGGTGCCACTGTATATGGACAGGGCACATCAAAGGCAGTTGGAAGGATATGGAGTTTAGGGAAAGGTGCAAGATGGTTTGAAAGCAATGGTGATGCAGAAAGGGAATGAATTGAAGAAGAAATGAAAGCCCAAAGGCATGGAGGCAGGTGAAGGATACAATTATATGTTATCAACTTCACTTGCAAAATGGAATGAAAACACTTGCGCACATGGGGTGGGGAGGACGAGATGCGCACAATTTTTAAAGGTACGGAAGCTGTCAAACATATTTTATCAGTGTTGGATTCAACACTGTATCTGGGTGTAACAATTTAACACTGTAACATTGGAATCTGATACAGCATCACTTGTGTCAGATATTGTGGTAGACCTACTCAGCAAAATAGGCCCCAGAAAAAAGCTAGTAGTATGAAATTTTTTGTTATTAGTATTTACCGCTTCTCAACAAAAAGTTCACAAAGGCAGTTAAGGTTAAGGAGCAGTTTAGGTGACTTTCCATAAGATAACACTAGAGGGTGACATAACTACGTGGACCCGTAACTGCTCTGGATTTTGCCCGGAGTGGCTTACAGAGAAAATTTAAAAACTATTAGTTATTCACTGTAACAAAAGCTAATAAATTGTTGTGTTGCATAATGTGTTGTCTCAATTTTTTGTGTATTATGGGATGAAATTGTGGGCTGTGGGTGGCGCAAGTGGCTAAGACACTGTGCCTGTTAACCAGCAGGCCAGGGTTCGATTCCCCACAAGACAGGGTGAGCTCCTGTCCTTCACCCAGCTCTGCAACACCAGCTGGATTCGTATCGGCTCTGCCTTTCCATTGGACTAATTCAGTGGTGTTGAGAGGTGGAATTTGCTGCTTGGGTAACAGCCTATCCTCCGTAACAATCCAACCCAGGCTTTCGTGCTTCGCATGCAGCGTATGCAGCGCTGAGCATGATACCATAGTCTTTCAAGACTGACGGAGGCCTGCTTTTTAATGGGATGAAACTGATTTTTATTTTTTTTAAAGCACACCCCAAACATTGCCATATGCGGAAGCATCCTACACAGGGATGGAGTCTTTCAGCACCTCCAATTTTCACAGAATAGAATTCAACTGTGGTTGGGAACATTTTTGGGGAAAATATAGTGTCTCATCCTTAGGTCTGTGGTCACATGACATCAGCTTTTATGATGCCATGAAGATAAACTGTGGAATTCTTTCCACCTTAAAATCAGACTGATGTAGTGTCCTCCCTTCCTGATGGGGAGTATATATTTATTTAACTGTGTTTTTAGACATTAATTTTTTCATTTGTAAACTGCTTTGTGAACTTTTTAGTTGAAAAGTGGTTTAAAAATACTGTAGATAGATTTTCAAGTTTAGCTTTACACTCAAGCTTTGATATGTCACTGTATTAAAAAAATATCCAATTGCTGTTTTTTTTTTTTAAATGTAATTATTGTGCCCTGTGTCATGGCACACTGATGTGTTACAAATGGTCTTTAGGTTTGCTATGGGATTTTTGGGGAAGATCACTTATTTGTGAGCCTTTGGGGGATGGAAGCCCACTGCAGGTAGTGCATTGTGGTTGTCAGTTGTTACAGGGTATGAGTCAAGTCAGAGGGGTCAGAGGAAACTCAGGTGTGAACTCAAATCATGAGAAGGTGCCTCTGGCCTCTCCCTGGAAGAAGCCCTATGGCTACAATCCAGAGTAACTAGAGGACCATTTACCCCGATGTAGTTATGGTGCTACCTATGGGAAATGCATAGAGCAATCCAGAGTAAGTGTCTCTTATGTCTTCCCGTAGTTTCTCTGGATTGTAGGGTATGTCTGTCAATAGGAGTTTAATCCTAGCTCCCCAACTCTTGTCTTATAACCCCTGCCTATACTGCCTTGTTTTTCAGCAGATTGTGTTTTGCTGAAATATGCCACATGCAGATATGCCATGTACCTAACATGCACAAAAATCAGGTTCCTTTGAGGCATACAAGGCAATGTGCTGTGCTGTTAAACCTGTGTTCAAGGGGTGCATCAAACAGTGGTTTGATGCCTTATTAATGGTTTTAGCCTATTACCAATTGCAATTCAGACAAGGGTGATATTTCAGCTTCCCAATGGGGTGGGGGAGATACAGATAAGTTTTTTCAGCAGAGTTTAAAGGTTCACTAACATGGATTTAATACACAACACTGCAGGGAGGCAGTGTTGTTCATGTGCATTTAGAATAGGACAACAATAGTCTATAGGCTATGTTATAAAGGTTATAACTTTTACCATTTTGTAGACGGAAAGGCAGAGCCAGTACGATTGGATCCAGCTGCGTCGCAGAGCTGGGCTAAGGACAGGAGCTCACCCTGTCTTGTGGGGCCGAGCCGGGAATCGAACCCTGGCCTGCTGGTTAACAGGCACATTTGCTGCTTGGGTAACAGCTTATCCTCCATAACAATCCAACCCAGGCTTTCATGCTTCACATGCAATGTATGCAGCGCCAAGCATGATACCGGGATAGTCTCTCAAGACTGATGGAGGCCTGCTTTTTTTTGTAGATGGAAGAGATGCAGGCACAGTACAGGGACCCATTTTTCTTATTAACAAAAGACACTCATAGTTAGAACTGGTGATTCAGCCTGAATAAGAAATCACACAATTGGTTTGAAATGTGTGTGTGTGTGTGTGTGTGTGTGTGTGTGTGTGTGCGTGTGTGTGTGTCCATGGCACTCCTTAACCTCCCTCCTCCCCTAAAGTCAGATAAGGGCACAGTCATCTGTATCATTTTCAGAAAATTTTAGAAATAGCATTTTTGTAAGTTTTTGCAAGGGAGAGAAGGGTGCTCTGTCCGGCTTGACCCCTTGATCCAGAACTGGGAAACTAAGGACAGACTCTATTTGACCATCCAGAAAGCTGTGGGAACATGTCAAAGTTAATCGTGTAATAAACTGCTGTATGGCCTCGAGTTCTCAGTCAAGGAATACAAGACAGTCACTTATTTGACAGTTGCGACCATAGCTTTAAAGAGATAATACTAAGAGTGCCACATATTATTTTGGTATGCTCAGAGATGCATAAATGACAGCATTCAAATTTGCTTCAAGCTACCGGTAATTGGAAATGCTGCACGTTTGAGCTGAGCAGTTGAATGAAGTCAACAACCCTGAGCTTTGCCCAGTAAAGAGACTGCAAATTGTTTCCCCTAAAATAATATATAGTGGAACATAGTTGCGCTGAAAACTTTCCATGAACAGGCTTTCTTCCACTTGACCTTAATAAGCATTGAGTTTGATGGTGCTGGGGCAGCTGCCAGCTCATAAACAGAGCTCTCAGTGTAAGTGTGAGGCTCACAGCTCTTGGGACATGCAATGCCTGCAGGGGCTAATTTCCTATCTCACAGGAGCACAGCAGCTATCTCCATCAGAAGTCAGCAGGGCAGGTTAAAGAAACAGTAGGTGGATTTATAGTGATAGTAATAACTAGTCTTTGCAGAGAACAAAAGTGCTTCTCATATATTGTTCCAGGATTCCTTATAACAGCTTTGATGGAAAAGGCAATAGCTCAGTGAGAACATGCAGAATTCCCAGGGCCAAATCCTAACATCTCCAGATCGGGAAGAGAAAAACTCTTTCCTGAAACTAAGCTGAGCTCCTGTCAGCCAGTCCTAGATGGACCAGTAGTTTGAAGCAGTAAAAGGCAGCTTCCAATTGCCATCCCTACATGGCACATGGCAAGTTCATGCTGTAATTACTCGGTAATAGGCTGCTTTCTACTGGATCAAACCACCTGTCTATCTAGTCAGTAATACCAACACTCATTGCCATATACAATACTCTATACAGCGTATACTCTGTATACTCAATACAAGAGTTCAAATAATAGTGCTGATAAATGAAAATGAAAGCTGACTCATACTCATACCTTACTGGTATCCTGCCATGTCATAGTGCTTCACTGGCTCCCAGAACAATCAGTCCCATTGGCCAATTTTGAATTTTTAAAATCCACCTTTTATTACATATGGCAGTTGTGTTTTCCTTTTCTGTATTTCCTTTTCCTTTTCTGTATTTGGCCATATCATTTGATAAAGAGTTTAGATATTTTAATTTGTTTTCATTGCATTCCTCATTAAATTACCTATTTAATATATGTAGCATGATAGTATTATTTTAAAATGCATAGATTTCTCACAGTTTTGTCCAGTAATGGGGTCAAGCCCCCTGAGTGCCTCACCCTGGGCAGTCCACACTCTCTAGTGATATCACTGGTAGGAGGCTAGTGAGGGCGAGCAGGTGGATAGAAGTGGATGCCTGAGGGCCATCTGCTGGCTGAGTCAACCACATCAGTGGGCTTCAGGAGTAACCTGATTCTATGGTAGCTTCCTATTTTTCAGCTGTCCACCAGGCACATAGAAAGGGCTAAAGAGCTCACATTGGGTTCTTCTGAATAATAATAAAAAAAATGCTTAGTAGAAATAGAATTTCCATTTGTGCTGGCAGAGAGAGCCAGAAATGGCAGTACATATGTCCTGATTTATTTCATGATGCCTGTGCCAAGTAACAGTGCTCTGTTCTGTGCATGACGGAGGGTTTGGGCCATGTAATTGCTGGGCTGATGGGTATATTTCCACTGGCTCAGGGAGTAGCCTCATTTTGCACCACCAGTGGTGTACTGAATGGCCTGTGTCTGATGGAGGCTGAACTGTTCCTTTTCTCCAGGGCAGGGAAAGACGGTCATTTAATGAAGGAAAGGACCTTGGTGACAACCAGCTCAGTGTTTGTTTCCCTTGTGCAGTTGATTGCCAAAGCTTTTCCTGGGCTTGCTTCCCATATTCCAAGGGAGAGAACATCAGGCCAGTCCAACTCAAACACTGGACATGAGGAAGCAGCGAATCCTCCAAAGATCATAATGTTGTGGGAGCAAAAATTTGCGACGGAAAAAGGTTTCCCTCTGACTGTAGGCGACTGGTATTAGCAGCACGTTTCTTTAGTAAGTTCTTCTGCTATTTATAGATTGTATTTCACTGAAGCCTGACCTTCTACTCTAATTTTAAATCTAACCACCCTTCCAGTATCAGTCATGCTTTTGAATTCTAATTGGTAGCTCATTTTTTATTACTGTAATTAACAGCAGTATGCATCCTATGGGAGGGGGCAACCCATGTGCCAGCATTTTGGTGGCATACGTACAGGAAAGTTTACAAAAGAAGGGAGTTGTGAGATCTGCTGTGTGCCACTGATGTACGAATGCACATTCTGCCAGCAGAGATAGGTTTGGGCCATATGTCTTTGTCTTCAATTGCTTCTGTGTTAGTAATGACACCAGGCACTTTACCAGAAGCAAAGTTATAGCACATATTGTTAATACGTATTAGCATATTGCTACATATCGTAATTACAGATTACATATTGCTAAGGTTTAGGCTGATTTGATATGGAAAACTGTTTAAACTGTAACCTGTAATACTAAACTATTGCTAACCTAGACTTGACTTTTAGTTCATTTATCTTAGTATTCTTTCTTTTTCCTTAAGAAGCATGAGCAAGGGATTTATTGTGAACAGATAAAGGGTAGGCCCAAATCTGTTTTCCACTCATAGGCAGGGGATAGAGAGTGGGAGGCGAGGCTTGAATCTGGCATTATGAGCACAATACTAACCATGTCTACTCAAAAGTAAGCTCATTATGTTGAATGAGCCTTGCTTCCAGGAAAGTATCTTTAGGATTGCAGCCTATGCCAATCCCAGCCTCACTTCTCAAGCAGCCAGAGGCTGCAAGATGTGAGTTATTGACACAACTAGATGCCGGTTATGGTATCTGTGCAAGTTATGGGGGTAGTGTAGTAGCAGTTCCATAATTTGCACAGGTCCCATAACTTGTATTCCCATAACCTGCACAGGATACAGCTTGCCTATTCCAGCACAGGATACAGTATTCCAGCTTGCCTATTCCAGCACAAGTTAGGATTGGGCTGTGAATGACATACAAAGGTGATAATGTAGTTCTTGCGTTCCCTGATTGGAGAATGCCAGTCACTAGTGATGAGTGATCATCTTTCTGGTGATCAATCTGTACAATTTAAAAAAGTTAAAACAAAAGTCTTTAAAAGTTTAAAAATCCCAACACACTAATTTGGGAGCAGTAATTTAACAGTATCAGCAGGTTTAAAATCCCCAAATAATATTGTCCTGCCAAACCACAACATGTCACTCTACTGTTTGATGCACAGGAAATGAGAACAAAAGTAACCTGTGGTTGCATTTTTGTGAACAGCATCCTCTGAGCATGCTAATAGTGCATCCTTAGGCAGGCAATAAATTCTGTGTGCTCTTGTTGCCAGTGAATCCAATGGCTTTATATGCAGTCTCACCTGCCTACACTATTTCATCGCTCTTTAGTTGTTCACTCATGTGCTGTATACCTTTTTCAGACAGAGGTAGAGGGTACTGATCAAGAGTCATTACTCAAAGAACTAGAGAAATTGTGGAATGGACAAATTGGGAAAGAGAAACAGGCAAAATATCTCAGGTGTCCAAAGTTAAGGGGGGATAGAAAGTCTTGACTTTAATGCTTTGGGAAAATGGGGACACTAGGCAGATGGACAGTGTGAACTGTAATCCAATTTAAATTGGTATTTTTGCTTTTCAGACTGTTTACTATTTAACACTTCTCTGCTCGAAGAATATTCGGCAGGTCAACAGCGGTTTCTCTCCACAGCAGTGAAGGCAACCAGTGCATCAGTTCTGTCAGTGCAGTTTTGCCAGCACAGAATATGCAGCATTTTTTTCAGCTGTCAGTATTTTTAAACTGATAATCAGTATGCTCTGTGTCCTGTTCTAAACAAGCCTTTTAATGAAGCAAACACCATAAATTTTGTAACCCAAAGACTAGCATTTTCTTGCTCCTAATCTCCCTCTTCAATAGCTCCAGTCCAAATAATTTGATTCTTTCCTTCTTGTGTAAATGTAAAAATATCTAAAATATCTCAAGCTGCAAATGCGGCTGTTCTCCTGTGTGAGGGGTTGAAACTGCATCTGATGCATGCTTTTCAGCAACTAAGAACTACTGAACAAAGTGGGATTTACTTCTGAGTAAACATGCATAGAATTGCGGTATGGATGGGATATTTGGTTGATAGAGCCCAGTGGCTCTTTTTGCCATTGCCAGGATTAGTGAATGTCCATACAACGGAGGAGGAAAAGGTTTAGAGAACATTCACCCACTGTGAGATGATTTTGCCTTCCACTGCATGGGACAGCTGAAGGAAGTTGAATGTGAAGTTTTAAGGAAAGATGCCATCCTGAGACATGCAGAGCTTTGGCTGGGTTAAATGTTGCAAGCAGAGAATCCTTGATTCACTCTGGACATGTCATCATGGCCGCATCCTCACTACCTCGTTACCCTCAATCGGATTTGGAAAACTCAATGTAATGATTAAAGGAAATTAATGATGATTTCTCTATGCAATATTTGGTTTTGTGAAAAAAATCAGAAACCTGTTTTAGAGCACAATCCTAACCATGTCTACTCAAATGTTATGAAATGGGTTCAGTGGGTCTTACTCTCAAGAAAGTGTCTTTAGGATTGCAGCCTTAGTTCACCAGTTCCAATACCACTGTTGAGTTACAGTATTCCAAACTTGTCCATCTGGTCAGCTTAATATCAGCTCCTGGTAAATAGACAGAGATCCAGAAGGAAGTAGAGTCCAGGAAGGAACTAACACCAGCACTGGCAAGCAGGGTGAATGTATAAAATACATCCATGTTAAACCGATTTTCACTAAGCAACCAGATTTGTCTTGGTGAATGCTTGGCCTTTGGTGTTTTAATTGGCTTGCCCCCTTAGTACAGGATGCCAAATGCCAGAACTGGAAATGCAAGACATGTGGGGCTCCACAGAAATAAGTTTTGGGCACTTGGTGGCTGAGAGTTAATAAGGAGGGAGGCTGTGACTGTGGCCTAATGCATTTGCTACGTTTTTCTTGTATTAATTATTATAGAAATCATATTTTAGAGGTAGGTATGTGAAGATGAACTTGAGAAAAATACAGATAAAGCAAAGTGAAAGTGATGGAAGTAGAAAGGAAATGGAATTGACAAGGAAGGGGTAATGGTGGCAGATATGAATGAATAAAGGCAGAAATGGTGAGTAATGAAATAGGGAAGATCAATCCAAGGCAATGGGTAAAGTTGAAAGGGGAATGTGAACAAATAATGTAAAGGATGCAAATGGGTTCCATATTGTAGGCTGAAATGAAAGGTCATCCCCATGTTTGTGCAAATTGATGACCACAGCTACAATAGATACAGTCTTAATTTTCAGCTTCATCTCTCTGCCATATGTAAAAGCAAGTGTCTCTTGTTCATTTGTATTCCTATCACTTTCAGCAGCTCAAGTTAACAGCCTTGGACAAAAACAGCACTTTATCTTTTCTGTTTGGCTCTTAACACAGTATTAGTACGGTGTATGGGAGATAATCTGATGTGGATTTGACATAATCCTGTAACAATAATTTCTTTTCAGAGCCACCTCATAAAAGCCAGTTATTTGGCCATTTCTGCAAAAATTCTCTGTCTTAAGTGATATATACAGTAACACAGCAGGAAGTCGCTGAACAGCTCACAGGGACAAAGATTAACCCAGAAACTTCAACATCAAAAAGCTACTTTTGGCAATCTCACTTGCCTAAATCTCTTTCTAGCTCCATAGCACAGTATAATCTAGCTCTGAATTTCTCTGTGACAAATCCAGGCTTCTTGTTTGTTGGGCAAAATCGGAATATACAGGCTAAGCAGAATCTGTTAACTCCATTACCTTAATATAACTGAAATTCAGTTTTCACTGTAACTAAAGTCTTTCTATATTATGATTTTCTATAAAATAGAAAGTTTTTAATATTATGATTATGTTGTATTTAATACTGTTCGACAGCATGAAAAGATAATGTAGTTCTAAACATATTCACTTGGAAGTCTAGCCACTTCAGCGCAATACATATTGAGTAAATGATGATTGCAGATTAAGGGCCAAAGTAAATGCAGGGATGAAGATTTATGAAAGTATCCCTGCTAGTTTTACACTTGCAACCCAAGCAGCAGCTGTGATGCACCAGATCTTCACCAGATCTTCTAAGTCAATCTTCTACTGATCATTTCCATCTAGATCATGGCATAATGAAAGGTTTATTTTTTATTTTTCTCCTGCCAGTTTAATACATTTGCCAAGGTTGGAAAAAAATTAAAGTATTGCGTCAAACACCAACTTTGGTGGTAGATTTCAATAAAGGCTAATATAAGAGGAAAGTGCAGCCTTATTTATATTTTCCCATTAGATTAAAATTCTGGGAAACTGTGCTTAGGGATACTTAGGGCACAATCCAGAGTAACTACAGGAGCACGTACAAGACATTACGTGCACCCGTTGTTACTGCACCACCTACTGAAAACCTATGGGAAATTCATATTGCAATCCAGAGTAACTTGTTCTTACTCCGGAGCAAGGACTCCCTGTAGTTACTCTGGATTTCACCCTTAGTATCATGGTGAGATTTACTTCCTGTGACCACAGATGAAGGCTTATGGTCTATTCATGACCAGTTCAATGAGCGGGAACTGTAGGTCTAATTTGTGCTGATCCTCTAAGATTCTGTAATCTTTTCAGATTGCAGCCCACCCTACATACAAGGGTGTATGTATGTATAAATATAAAAAGTGCTCTGCTGAGTCAGAGCAAAGGCTCCTGTAATCCAACAGCCTACTTTACACAGTCAGTCAATTGCCTCTGGGATGCCCAGAAGCAGGACATCTACACAAATAAGTCTTCCTCTGCAGTTGCTTCTTAGCAAATAGTAGGCATGTTATTACTTCTAAATTTGGAAGCAGCATATGGCAATCATGGCTAGTCACATTTGGTAGACTTGTCCTCCGAGGATTTATCTAATCTGTTAAAGACATCTATAGCCCAATACTAACCAGTGCTGGAAAAGGCCTGTTTGGCTGGTGCAGAGTTGGAGAAGGCTGTGTTACTGCTGGTGGCACAACTCAGAAAAAGGGTATTCTGTCCTTACCCCAAGCCAGTTATTTTTAGTCTTTTTCATCTCATGGCACACCATCAGTTGTTTTTACCATTTAAAGGGAAACTGTGTTGTTCAAATCCCCTAGTTTTTCTATTAACAAATGTCCTTTCCCAAATGCCCACGGCACACCTGAGAACTATCTGCGGCATACCAGTGTGCCACAGCACACTGCTTGAAAATCACAGGCCCAAGCACTACCCACAAAGTGCCCCCTTCCTCCCCAAACCCCCTTGCTGGCAACCCACAGCCTTTGCCAAAGCAGGAGCAGGCTGGTGTGTGGTGGTGTTATGGCACATTCATGACACCCAGAAGCCAGTGCAAGCTTAAGCATAAATCTAGGATTGCGCTTCTAGGCTATAAGCCATTACTGCATCTTGTGGCAATGAATTCCACAACCTACTCATGCACATGTGGTAGAAGTACTTCCTTAAGTCAATCTTCTACTGATCATTTCCATTTGGAGGAGGGGGGGCCGGACTCCAAATTTAGTGCTATGGGAGAAGAATTAGTGAATGGTGTCAATGTGTCAGAGCAGAATTCAGAACACACTGGGGAATATTTGGCTTGAAATACACCAGGAGCAGCTGGAAGCCTGCATGGGCTAAGTTTTCTCTGCTGCCGCCACATGCCGAATTGGCTGCTGTGAGCCTAGGCTCTTGTCCTAATGTGTTGTTTCTGTCCATAGCTGGTACTGGGATACACTGCATTCTTTTTCCAGAAATTCTCCACTGTTGGCAGAGTTTTCCATCAGGAGTTTCAAGCGACATCTATAATTAGCACATGTAGATCTCTGATAATATGTTTTGGAGCAAAACAGGAAATTGGTTTAATATCTACAATGGCTAGCCAGTACAATGGCTTCAATTTCAAATGTGAGGGGAACCCAAAAAACGTAAATGGAAATTTGCCACAGTGTTACTGTTTCATGTCATAGCACAGACATATCTTGAAGTCATTTTAAAGAAAATGAAAAGAATAATTATATATTGATTTGTTTCATATGGCAATGCCTTTTACTCTTGGGTGCTTGGGCAGAATTGGTTCATTTTTAAGACTTTGATGAAGGAACAGTTTTCTCAGGCAGCAGATTGGTAGAGGATGTCCAACAGCTCCTTGTTTCCTCTACTGATTTCCATATCCTGGACCGGCAAAGGAAGAAAAGGAAGTGTGGAGGAGAGGGAAGTGGTGAGCCATAGCAATGATTTTTCAATCTTTTTTCATCTTGGAGCACAGACAAACCACTAAAATGGTCAAGGTACACCGTCTGTTTTTTGACTATTGGCAAGGCCTACCATGTTGCAGGATGGGGGTTCAAATTTCCCCAATTGCCCTACTTAATAAAAGCCTCACCCAAAGCACACCTGCAGACCATTTATGGTACACCACTGTGTCACAACACAGTGGCTGAAAACTGCTGAGCTGGAGTTTCCGACTCAGCTTGGTAAAGCACCAGGTAAGGTATTAGGGGGCACATTTGGCATGTTAAGTGGGCACCAGGACTTATTGTACCAGCTTTGCCTGGGAATTTTCAGGAAGTATGCCAGGAGGGCTATGGTGGCTCAGGATGCAATCTAGAGTTAGGGTAGTGAGGAGTGCCCTAGCTGGGCTGCTCCAACTATTCTGAATCCAGAGAAAAAAGTTATGCTGCATCCAGAGAATCAGCAGCTGCAACATGAGGTTGCAATACAGTTTACAGTGGATGTAGGAGTGGCCTGCTATATCCCCAGGTTAGTGTGCTGCTGTAGTTGTGCCATATCCTGAGGTTGAGAGGCAGGGGTTGCAGCTAGGCTGGCCAAGGACTCAGATTTTTTGTCAACACTGTCATTCTTACTTGGCTTTGTCATGGACCCCTATCGGTCTACTCATTTCTATACCTGCTCCTGAGATAGTATAACTATGAGGAGCTGGAAGAGGAATTTCTGCCTGGGAAACAGGCTCTGGATCTAGCATATCTGCTCTGTTCTAGGCAATGCTGAACATGCCCTCAACATGCCTCTCCTGAGCTGCCTAGGCTGGTACAGCTAGGCCAGCCCGGTTCCAGTTCCATCTGTCTTGGGGCAGCCTATGCTGCCTTAGGCTGCCCCAAGCCTTTCCTGGAATAACTGGGCTGTTCCATCTTGGAACTGGGCCACCCCAGTGATAGACAGGGCAGCACAAGTGCCCTTCTGGACTGCAGCCTCAGTCTTAGTGTTTAAGGACACTGTGCTTGTCAGCCTGAAACTTAATAGGATGAGACCTGAGTGCAGCATGGTGGAGTGAACTTGCTTGCCAAGAGAGTTGCCCACCAGCAGATCAATACTTGCCAAGCTCCTGCAAACCTAGCAAATAAAATATTTTGGGAAGGAAGGTATTTCGGTGGGAAGGTAATAGTGTTCCGTGCTGGCTACATTAACACAGAGATGTTGAACAACTCTGGCTCGTTGGCCTTGTAATAGGGATGAGCAATGCTTAGAGACAATCACAACTAGCAGGACAACCTTTTACTATCTTTAAGCAGGCAAATATCTATCTGCATGCATTTTAAGACGTGTTCCTATAAAAATGACCCTAGATGTGTCACTGACCTGAAATTCTCCTTTCCTGTGGAAGAGGTTTGTGAAGGCTGTTCAGCAGTGTGGAATCAGCTCCAAAGCTAGAAGAATTTCCTTTTCCACATTTCCAATATCTCTTTTGATTCCCCCTGCTGGTTGTATTCAAGATTATTGTATTTGATTTGCAAATAGGACTGCCATTTTGCTAAAAATGAACTTGTTTTTACAGTTTTCTGCCTTGAAAAAAAAATATGCAGATGGATGGCAAAGAAAGGTTAATCCCAGGCCACAGGGGACTGCCACCGGGTCTTGCCACAGTACCAAATATTTTCCTCATTTTTCAAGAGTTGGCTGTGTCTTATGACATCCCCAGGCCCCATCTCAAGAGATTGGATGCTTGTGATCAGGTAACATGTTCTGTAACTGAACCTGAGTAAAAAATATCTTGGAATGGGAATTTTCCCCCCAAGGAATTGGTGTTTACTGTATGTATCAGGAACAGTCACTTTTGTTTTGAACTGCGCTTGGAAGATGGTTAGATATAATGAAATGTTTTTATGGTCCTATTTTCATAGTTGTTTTATATGCTTTTCTTACTGTATTTTTGCTGTTCTTGTAATTGTTTCTATTGTTGATACAATGCAATTTATTATTTATATCTTTTTAAAAAAGTTGTATTTTGCTGTATTATTTGTAGGCCACCTTGGGTGCCCCCTTTGTGTGAATATAATATACATAGGAGGCAATCCATAAGCACTTTCCTGGATGCAAGACCCATTGAACACAATGGGGCTTACTTCTAGAGTAGAGCCCTTCTCTTGGTGTGCTTTGGCCACTGTACAGGCATACACTGACCTACCCACACCAGCATGGGAAGATATGCCAGGTGATATGCCAGCCTAAATTTATTAGGTTTGTGCCCATAGTCAATATAAATAACCATATTTCTGGATCACTAATCATTTCTAGCATTTGTTTGTGTGAGCCTTTTCAGTGTTTTATACCAATTCTCAGAGACAACCCATTCCTGGCACTTATAAAAGGATGGCCAGTCTGCGCTTGGGAAAAGTCATTCTCTGGCCTTTATAAAATCACATTCCTCCATTGCTAGAATGGAACGCAGCATGGAAACAGGAAATGAAACTGAACCAAATGGAGGATGTGTCCACAGTCTGGGACATGATTCATTTTTTTCTTCTGTGGTGATAGTGACACAAAGCCTATGATTTCCAAGGGAGTCTGTCACACAACCCAGGCCTTTTTACCCCATTGGCTTGAGTAGGATGTGGTGCTGTGTAGCAGGTATGCTGAAAATAAATTCAGAAGTCCAGGCTTTCCAACCAGACTCTGCATCTCATTCTGTGTGCTGCTGATGCCACCTGCTGTTCAAAGCCATCAAGTGATGTTCCTAAGCAAGGTCTCCTGAGCAGAATGAAATTCTATCAGAAGCTTTAAAAATAATCCTTTGCAAAAGAGCAAAAAGATAAAACATTGTCACCCAAGTCCTGTGCGCTGAGACGGATGTTTAGCTGTGAAGTTAAGATCATATTATTCAGCACTTTGTGCTTTGAGGTGCTTTTTTAGCAGCAGTATTCCTGGGGCTTGAGCCATGCCAGGACCCTGGTTTGCCCACTCCAACGCTGACCCAGAATCAGTGGTGTAGCTAATGATCATGTAGCCCAGTGCAAAGCTCAAAATTTTCCCCTGGAAGTGATGTCACAACTGGAAGTGATGTCATCCTGGGGTATTTTAAAAAGATCAATTTTTCCCCTGCAACAACAAAATCAAATTTAATTACGGAAAGAAATTGAAAATTGTGCCCCTTATTTGTAAGGGAAACTGTGCTGGGGCAAAGAGGAATGGTCAATTCTTTCCCTGCAAAATATAAGAAGAGCACTGGTTAGAAGTGTCTATATATCCAGTTAGCATGACTAACTATATTATGCTATATATATGGAAATGAGAGCTGATCTATGTTAACACCTTATTTTTTCCATACAGTATCAGAATTGCATCTCCTTGGCTCTCAGAGCAATCAATATCATGGGAATATTTGAGTTTTAATAAATCCACCTTTTGTTCCATAGGCTTTTGTGCTTTCATTTTCTAGTTAATTGGCCATAACCTTTGATAGAATATTGATATTCCAGTTCAGTTTATTTCATTGCATTCTGCATGAAATTACCTTTCCAGTGATGTACAACGTGATGGTATTATCATTCATACATATCCTGTTCTTCACAGTTTTATTCACTAGTGTCAAGCTCAGCTTGTTGGCTAAGCTGAGCTTGACTGCCCCCTCCCAGCTATGGCTACTGCCCAGAAAGCAGGTCCAACTTTGCTATACACAGATTTTTTATATGTGAATTTGACTCAACACAACTTTAAAAACTGCTTTTTCTGCTGTTATAGATAGGTAGTCATGCATGCAGTCATTCCATTTTTCCGTCTCAGAATCAACTCCCTGCAGATATTAAGGTACTACTTCATTCAATCAGATGCAACAGAGGAGCAAGAAACCCAGAAGTGGATTTTAAACCTTCCCCCCCCACTGTTTTTGCTTTATACACTGATTTTTTTTAATCTATGGGAGGTTCAAGAACAGAATCATAGTGGATAACAAGGGACACCTGCAATTGTGGCGTTATGATGATGTCACTGCAGTTATTTCCTGCATGCTCTCAGTGACTTGGGTCACCACTTTTCTTGTGCAAGTGCTTTTCAGATAGTTAAATCATAAACAATGATAGTGATTTAACATTTTGAGCTATATACAGTACATAGTACTAAAAGTATAAGGAGAAAGGGCAGGTTTTTGTTCAGTGGCACTTACAATTTATGTTTTCTTTGTGGGAACCAAGAAAGAAGTGAGAGCGCCCAAGGCACAAGGACTGAATGAATGTTCCCTCTCCAGAGTCAGATGACCCTTCATACACAGGGTGATCATACAGAATGGAGGACAGTGCATCTACCTTTAATTGAATAGAAGAGGGAATTGAGGTAGGTTTGCCTCTACATAGATGGGTTTAAAAAGCAGCACCTGCCTAAATTCCCTCTTCTATATAACTGTTAAAAGTACTCTACTAATGGTTAAAAGTACGGTTAAACGGCACTCTGTCCTCCATTCTGTATGGTCACCTGGTTCATTTTTCAGCTCCCTGTGCCTAATCCTTTCATCTAATTATACATTTACATTTTTTGTATCTGCTTTAAATATGTACTGTCAACAAGTTTTTGCAGAAAATTTTTTTGGGTGGGGGACTTATATCTTGCAACATGCAAACATGCATGTTGTTCCAAGCAAATTGTTCCAATCAACATGCAAATAACTGGTCCCTGTGGTAATATGATCTCACAGGCCTTTCAGAGTTACATTTCAGAAGAAAATATATTTACAGTATTTATCGGATTTATGCCTTGCTATTCTCATGCTGCCCAAGGCAGTTTTCAAATCACTCCTCTTGCTGTTTTCACAATACCCTTGTGAGGTAGGTGAAGCTGAATGTGAACAACTGGATCAAGGTCACCCAGGGAGATTCATGGCTAAACTTGAATCAGGGCTTTATAACTACTAGTCTATACCTAACAACTATACTTGGGGTGCCCAAACCCAGCCCAGAACCCAGATGCAGTCCACAGCAAGCCTCTATGCAGTCCATGGCAAGACCCCTCCATCTGGCCCATAAACAAGCCCAGTAATCCTCCAGAACTCTTCTTATATCTGTAGGGTATTTTGAAGGTTGGGGAAGCATGAAAACACCTCCTCTCTGTATGTATGAAAGTACTTATGAATTGGTTTGAATACCATTCCCCCTTTCTTCGTCAGAAAGTGTTTATGAACTGATTTGAATTCATTCACTCATAAATTCTGAGACTTTGAATTAAAATTCATTTATGTAAATTTATTCAGATTTGAAATGTAAATCAATTCTTTTTCCTCCAGCCTGCAACAGTGTTAGAGAGATAAAGACCACAATCCTAACCATGTCTACTCAGATGTAAGCCCCATTGTGTCCAATGGGTCTTACTCCCAGGAAAGTGTCTTTAGGATTGCAGCCGATGTGGTCCTCCTGCCAAAGGGTTTTGACAACCTTGCACTATACTGTCCTGACTATTCTCCTGGATACTCTCTCCAGCAGAATATCTCCAGTATCTGTATCTAATCCATCTTGTAGTTAAATGGTATATACGAGTAGATTAGGTTCCTAAGGAGTCTTGATTCATGGTGTTTTGATATCTGTTAAAAGGGAGTTGTAGCTTAATATAATCCTGTTTGCTAGTTTTTTCTCCAAATACATAAACATTTTTTAAAATACATCCACCCTACAAAAAGGAACAAGCAACTGAAATTGTCTCATAATATTCCCATGATGGGAACAACAAATGCCAAAGCATGTGCACTTCTATTTCTATGCAAAAAACCCATTTTTCCCCCAAAGAGAGGGTTGGAGGTCTTGTTTTGGAATAATTGAAGCTACAACAGTAAACTCAAAGCAAGCGGTGCTGTAACCTAGTATTTAGATGCTCATTCTCAGTGTATTTTTCACAATTTTTGCTCCACATGAAATTAGGATTAGGGCTAAATCCAGAGCAGTTACGGGTTCATGCAGTTATGTCACCCTCTAATGTTATCTGATGGAAAGTCATCTTAACTGCTCCAGAGCAAGGGGCTTAATTTCACTTTAGGATATGGGCCTTAGTTTCTCACATTCGGCAAGTTTTTCACCCATGGGCAAAGCATGCCATTCCAGGGTGACCGTATGTCCTCCTTTTCCAGCACATCTCCTGGATTTGAGTCTAATTGTGTCCTTGAAAAATCTTCAGTGTCCTTCTTTCTCTTGTAAGCAGGCAGCATGTATCCTTCTTATAATTAACAAACTGTATCCAAGAGTTTTAAATTTAAATTTAATAATACAAAATATAGTGTTCAAATTAAGCACATGAAAGAGCTCTCTCTCTCTCTCTCTCTCTCTCTCTCTCTCTCTCTCTGTGTGTGTGTGTGTGTGTTTGTGTGTGTGTGTGTGTGTGTGAGGGTTTTTACCTTTTATTTTGACATGTCCTAATGTTACACTCTGGTGGCTGAAGGAGTTTAGGATTGATCAAGGATGCTAGGAAGATGCTGTAAATCAGCAGTATTGTATCCCAAATTCCTGGGTGGCAGGGAGCAGAGTCAACATATTGTCACTATTTTTTTCTGAAACTTATTTAGTAACATCAGGATTTTTTTACATTTTCACACTGGAATGCAGGTCAAATGTATTCATTATTTTCCAACTTCCATTTTCTCTTAAAGCACTTTTCCTCAGCAATCAGTTTAGCTTTCTTTTGAATTTGATTTGTGTTTTGTACTGTCCTCCTTTGTGCCTGATCTTAACTTATGTGTGATCTATCCAGGGCGTTTTTTCTAGTTGTACCCTTTTTGCTCATCAGACTACTCCTGAGGTTACATGCCTAGGAGTCTTCATGGTGAGTACCAGCATCTTTGTAGAAAAATAACACTGGATCCATCTTATATTACATAAGTGTACAATTTTATATTCTTGCGCTTAATTTGCTTGAAGTCTTTTATAAACACTGCAATTTGGTGTGCACCTGATACCTTCCTTTGCACAAAATTTTGGTTCCTTCTTTGAATCGTGCTGCTTTGTACTTTCTATGCTCAAGTCTTTGCCAAGTCCGAAAGTTATGCAACTCTGCAGAGCAAATGCTAAAGAAGAAACAGCATCAAAGCCTGGATTCCCATCTCAAGTGAGCAATTTTCATGGAATTGCAATTTAATCTCAAATTCCAGTCAATCATGCAGAAGCCTTGGCTCTGTCTTTCTCTCTTCTGGAATCACCTAACTGGCATTCATTCATGTTTTTAAGCACTGGCTGGATCTCTCAGTCTGCAGTCTTCCAGACATTGATATGGATACTTTGCACACATGGAAGATCACCAGACACTGAGAGATTGGCATGGTATGAGTTCTTGCTGACTTTTAGTCTGAACTTTGTAACCAATTCTCAGTTCACAAAGTGATGAGGGTAATGGTTATTTGTACTCCCCACTTCTCTTCTAAAACTTCCCCCAGTTTAGAATCATAAGAATGCTAGAACTGGAAGAGACCTTAGAAGTCCCCTCGTTCAGCTTCTTGCTCTGTTTCATACAGTTGTGGACTCATGCAGTTGTGGACCTACCTCATCAGGTTGTTGTGAGGTCAAAAGATAGATAGGTAGACTGATAGATAGAAAAGGATAAACAAAGCTATATAAGCTGCCTTGGGCATTTGCTTTGGCATGAGAAAGGTGGGGTGTGAGTGTTGGACAGCACTTAACAGTTAGGAAATTCATCTTCTTGTCTAACCTAAATCTACTTCGTTGTAGTTTTGTCCCCTTGAGAACGTCAACTACAACAAAAAGTAGTTTACACAAAACACTTGTGCATTTTTTCAGAATCTGGTGTCAGATAGTTCAGTGCTGATAGCATATCTTTCTGTTTAAGTCTATCTAAGCTATCTTATTTTAAAGCCAAAAGTTGTAAAAGTGAGAAGAGCTGACCCTTGCCCATGACATACAGCAGGTGCGTTCACACTTTTTGGCAGGAGGGCTGCATCATTGATCTGACACTGCGTTGGGGGCCAGAAAAATGATTTGCATTTCAAATTTGAATAAATTTATATATAAGAGTGCATTCCATGGTCCAGATGGATCGCATTGAGACTTGCTGTGGGCCATATCTGGTCCCTGTGCTGGGGTTGGGACACCCCTGACATACAGCATCTCCTCTCACCTCTCCACAAACTTTCTCCCTGCAGAGCTCAGTTCTGGCATCATATCTCGTAAGTGATGATAAAATCACTGGGAGGAAACATTGTGGGAAATCAGTCATGGGAAAGAGGTTTTGTTCTAGTTTGTTTAACTATTTTGCCCTTCCTAAGTCCATCAACACATTGGGTGAGGAGCCATGGCTCTGTGATAGATAACATACCTTGCATGCAGAAAAGAAGACAATGTTGGACTAAATGGAAAAACGTGTGACTCATGATACTGCAACTTCCCATGTTCAAATGACTCAACTCAGAGACCTGCTGTTTGGAGTTAATGAAACTCAGAGAGCTGGAGCTCAAAAGTTGCTCTTACTCCGACAAAAGCTATTGGGAGAGTTGTCTACCTCTTTTAGGAACGGGCAAGTGGTAACTTTTGGCTAGCCAGGTACCGGGGGAATGTTTGGTCTTGAAAATTAATAATTCCAGCAGCTGCTTATTCTGGATTCTCAGTAATATAATATTTGATAGCCCAGAAAACAGTAAGTTATCAGACAGAAGAAGGTCTCATGAAATGTTTAAGTTTGATTTCATTTATTTATTTGGGATGAATGGAGCTCTGGAGATGTTTTGTTTCCAGGGAGGCCTTTGAGCCAGAGGCTATCAAGAGAACCTGGCAAATATTCAGAAAAAAAGATATCAAAGCCATTGTTTAGAAATACTTAATCCCGGGCCAATTTGAAGCAGCAGGAGGGAATAAGGATAACTTTTCTGTATAATGTTATGACAGGCCCAGGAACTTGGATGACCACGTTCATGTAACAGTACAAGTTCACTCCTGCAGTGAACCTCTAGGCACATAAAATTCTTTGTGGGATTATGGACAAGTACAGAGTTTGCTCTACTGCCATGACTTTCATCTTCATTCAATTTCTAGCCAAGCATTTTATCTTTGGAATATGTTCTGAAGGACCACAGCAATGGAATCAATGCAGCATGCACTAACCTCATGTGCATTTTCTTTTAGATCACACTTGCATGACGCATCTGGAGGTAGCCTAAGTTAGAGAAGACAAGAGCAGCCAGGATCTCCTGGCCCGGGAGGTTCGGTTCGGATCTTGCATAACTGCCAGAACTGAGCCCCACCTATTGATCCCAACCCTCTTGTCCCTAGACCTACCATGTGGCCACCCTTTCCCTCCTTTTCATGCTCCTTGAATGCACCTGAATGCTCCCTAGAATGCACCCTAGAATGCCTGAATGCACCCTAGAATGTCTGGAAAGGCCAATACAATTCATCCTCCATCTTGGTCCTGCAGAGGCGCAGGCCAGCAGAGGAATGTCGGTGCATGCCCACACACCAGCGTCACCTCCCTGATTGTGCCTTATGGCACATTTGCAACACCATTACATTGGTGCTTGGCATAAAAACAACCATAAGTGTTTTTAGCTTTTATTTGGTCCTACATTTTTCTTGAGTGTCCTACATTTTTTGGTGGGAGGAGGCCTTTTTGTGCTTATGACATTTGGTCACTTATGTATCTGACAGTATTTGCCACTAAAGATAGCCCAGGCTACTGTGTATTTCCTGCCTCATAGTAATGCAGTCTTCTACATTCCCTGTAAGTCTGCCTTTTCTCCCTTGTTAGTGGACTCATCTTTTATTTCCAGCCATACAAATAACTTCAGACATTGTGATTAGCCAAAACACTGAGCCATTCTGGGATTCTCCTTTGTGACGCTGATGACTCTTATTGCACTTTGTGGAAATACACAGTAGGCCGGGCTGTCCTTAGTGGCAAACCCAGACGATAGTTTAACCATAATGAAAGGGCATCTGAACAACAAAGGTGACATATTTGTCATCCTCATGCATTTTATGAGGTGATTCATCACTACTGTGTCATTAGGTAAACAAGGCATCTCAAAGCGGCTTGTGGGCCTTGAAGGAAAACAACTGGAGTGTTGGTGGTGTCTCTAGGCTGCGCATGCTTATCTTTGAAATGCTCCAAAGGTGGCTGCTGTTTGCCCAGATGTCTGGGGTTGCTCTGTGCTCTTGCCTTTCTGGAAGCCAGCAAACAGGTGTAACTTACGACCTAACATTAATTAGGGGATGGTTTATTAATAGAAAATTGGGACAAGGATGCTAACTGACACATTGTGCTCCCAGAGATGCTGATCACTTCAGCCTCTCACTCACCAGCAACACTGCCTAGTGCTGAGTAACTCTGAGGTATTTCCCAGAGTCCAAACAGGGTAATTCCTGCAGCCAGTTCCATTTCATTTCATCCTGTCAGCACAGAGGCCCCGGAGGAGCCCTGATCACGCTTGTCTCTCCTGGAATAGAACGTGTCAGAGCTGCTGTCTGCCTTTCACGGAACTGAAGGCGGTAGGGAATCTATTCCAAGGGGCATTGCGGGGAGAGAACGCGGCTAAATTCAGAGCGTACGCCTCAGTGTCAAGGAAGTTTACTAGACAGGTTTTAAAGTCCGCATTTCTGTGGTCCTTCAAAAATGCTCTGAGGCTGGAATGTGTAATGGGAGAGCTCAGTGGGGAAAGGGGATACTTTCCCGTGTCTCGTTTTATTTACATAACAGACTGTGGTGACGTGTGATGTGGTGAGAAAAAACAATTCCATTGGAGCTGTGCTCTCCTGGGCAAGGAACACAGCTTGTGCCACCCAACTCTGCCACCTCAAAGACCAAGCCTCAGATTGCATGGGCATGAAGCTTCACAAAATAAATGAGCAATGAATAGGTTTATCCTCTGAGAACTGTTTTCAGCATGAGAGTAAGGTGAAGGCAAGGTCTGAAAGGGCGTTGGGAATAAACATAGGAAAATAAACACAGGGCAATGGTCCTCCTTTGGTCCTCCCCCCACATCATTGTACCTCAGCAGCTATTATGCAGAGGCACAGTCTGGTACTGCGCAGCCATCATGATTAGTAGCTATTGAAAGACTTCTCCTCCATGAATTTGTGCAATTCCCTTTCAAAGCCACCCAAGTTTGTGGCCATCTCCACATCATCACGTTCCGCTAATGCAGGGGTTCTCAAACTTCCTAATGCCGTGACCCCTTAATACTGTTCCTCATATTGTGGGGACCCCTAACCATAAAATTATTTTTGTTGCTACTTCATAACTGTAATTTTGCAACTGTTATGAACAGTAATGCAAATATCTGATATGCAGGGTGTATTTTCATTGTTACAAATTGAACATAATTAAAGCATAGCAATTAATCATAAAAACAATATGTAAAGATAGATAGATAGATAGATAGATAGATAGATAGATGTGGCATAGCTAAGAGGGGGTGGCTGAGGAAGGAAGGAAGGAAGGAAGGAGGAAGGAAGGAAGGAATGGAAAGGTAAATACCTGGGTGAGAGGAGATCTCCATAGGATTGGGATCTCAGCAGCAGAGCCAGCCACTGTTTCCTGGAAGTAAGTCCCATTCACTATCATGGGACTGACTTCTGAGTAGACATACATAGAACTGGGCTCTAAGGCTGCAATCCTCCCCACCCCCAAGGGTCCACATAGTCTCACAGCTGCTCAGAGGCTCTTTCTGAGCTGCTTCTCAGCGGCTTCTTCCAGCCCCAGCGGCTCCAGCGTTTCTGCCAGATCTTCCCATGTGGCCCCCTGCTCCAGGAGTCTTTAGACGACCCCCAGGAAAGCTCCAGGCAACCCCCAAAGGGGTCCCGACCCCCACTTTGAGAAACACTGTGCTAATGCATTGTGTGCTGCATGAAGAACTGCCTCCCTTTGCTTTGCATCACTCTGCCTCCAGTTTAAATGAATGTCTTTTATGTCTTATGTATTATATGTGGAGAAAAACAGCTCTCTCCACACTGTGCATAATTTTTGTCAGTCTCAATCATGTTATTTCTTGCTAAAAAGACCCAAACATTAGTAAAATCTGTACTCCAGATCTTTGATAGTTTTGGTTGCCTTCTTTTGCCAGTTTTACAATAACTTTCCTGAACTGGAGTGGTGAGAACTGTGCAAAGTAATTCATATGTACTATAGTCTGTGGCCTAACAGGTTTTGGGGAGGCACTGGGCACCTGCTATGCCATCCCTCTCCATATGTGCCCATGCTCATCCTCTTCAAAAACTGTTTGGCAGGTGGAAGAATCAATCAATATTTATATACCACTTTTCAACAAGAAGTTCACAAAGCAGTTTACAGAGAAAATAAAATATTGAATAGCTAATGGATCCCTGTCCCAAAAGGGCACACAATCTAAAAATGACACTTCCACAAATTCCTGCAGTATACCTGCAGACCATTTGTAGCACATCAGTGTGGTGTAAACACTTAGGGTCAGATTTAGGTTTGATGAATCCCTAAGCTATTGAAGGTAATGGGCCCTTTATATGTTCAGCCGGCCTTTGTCTACAACAAATTGTTGCTTTTTATGTTGAATATATGCCATATGGTAATTTATGGACCTAATAGGTATCTAAAGTCATTTGCACATAACAAAATATGTATTTTATCAAAGTAATTGTTGAACTGAAATAAAATTTAAATTTGGGGGGCCCCCAAGAGAGTGGGGCCCTAAGCGATAGTGGGGCACTGTAGACACTGGTTGAAAATTGCCTTGAAAATTGAGAATTACCTCAACAACAGCTGCACCAGTATACAGAAAACAAGGCAAAGATTAAATCAACATAATAAAGATTATGTTCAGCCACAGAACAAAAATTTTAAATTTTTAAAATAAAAACATTCTTATTTGTGCTAAAGTCCCAAATAGGGACCAATAGGCCAAAGAAGTTGTTATGGTTGTCTGGTCTCTTGATTAGTGTCCAACCTAGGGTTGCCATAATTCTCTTCCACAAAATTGGCCAGGACCCTCTGTCCCACTTGGCAGTATGTGAACACAATTTCCCCAAAATTGGCATTGTCCCTGTTTTTCGGGTCGTATGGCAACTGTGGCCCAACCTGATGTCGGTCTTGTATCCTAAGATAGCTTATTCAGGACTATTCTAGTGCTTAGGAGATCTACTTTGAATTCCATCTAACTTAAATCTGAATGTAAAATTACGTTCAATTTGGGATGTGTTATAAAGACAAAAATCTATTTGAGCATTTTGTATTTTTCCCTCTGAGTGCTGCTTTCTTTGGTAAACACCTGTTTTTTACATTCAATACTGGCTGCTTCCTTTTCAACTGAGGCATCAGATGACTTTTGAGACATTATTTTGACATTGTAAAATGAAGACACATTTTTATCAGAAGGGAATGTTCTACACTTGATAGTCAAAATTTGGCAGGCAGATACATTGGCAAAAAGGTAATCCCTCCTATGACATGAACACAAATACTGTATCTTGGTGTGATGGTTAAACATGTCAATCTGTGCAAATATTGATTTGCCTCAATTCACATTTCCTGGATCATCTGTAGATTTTGCTCCAGATTTTCTGCCAGAAGCCTGATCTGTTTAGGTAAAGTATAGATTCTTTGGCAAAATGCAAATCTGTGTTTAAGGGCCAAGCTGTAGGTTGGGTGTAGGTCTATTATTTATTTAGTGTATGGCAAATACATGAACTTATAGTAAATCAGATGTTAATTCTCAGTCCACCCAGCCATTCATGGACAGAATGGTCTATATTGAAAAACCAGACACTTGGCTGGTGTAAGCTCTTGATTGATACTTGAGCACAGTGTGATGTATATTTTGTTGAAGAGCACCACAGTCACACTGAGGGGTAGATAAAACACCCTGCTTAAACAGTGAGTCCTGGTAGATACCGTGGTGGGTATGGATCTTGTTCAGAGCTGACCAATGCTGTTGAGGTAGGTCAAAACCTGGCACCTTTTGTGTAGGTTCATCTATGTAAATGCTTGTATCTGGGTGTTCAGCAGCCCATTTAGCTATCCATTGCATGTTTATTGTTAGCTGTTGTGCAGGTGTCAGAAAAGGCTTCATGGATTTAAGCCTGCCAATTGATAGGTGAGGAAGATCACTTGCACAGGAAGGAGTGGCTTTCTCATTATTTTGTTGTATTCTGTCACTATCTTGCCTTCATATTGCTGGTGGTGCTGTGTGGCTCAAAACAGGGAGACAGAAAGTAGGAGTGGATTTTATACAATCCCTTATGATCCTCATGGTTTCATTTAGTCTGACATTAATCTTACCAGTGTGGCAGCTATTAAGCCATATGGGGCACAGTATTCTGCTGTAGGATAGACCAACCCTAGGCTAATATTCTGAGAGTAAAGGATCCCCATCTTGATCCTCTTAGTTTCTGGAGTATGTTATTTCTGATATTAATTTTGCAGACATGATCTCTGTGTTTTTTATAGGAGTGAGTCTGATCCAAAGTTACTCTGAGATTTTTGAGTGAGGGTTATAAGAGAGTAAGCTGTTATTCAGGTAGACCTCTGGAGCTGCATTAGCAAGTTTGTTGTTAAGATGGAAACAAGTAGTCACCATATTGCTGACACTATGTGTGAATCTCCAGTTAGCAAAGAATTTTCCCAAGGTCTTAAGGCCTGCAGTGAATAGGCAGTCCAAAACCTCCATGTTTTGCTTGTTGAGGTACAACATAACAATATTTATTAGTAAAAAGCCACCGTCTTTTCCAGCATCTCAACTGCCCTTTGCCTCTTCTCTCCCCAATAGTTCAACTGCTGCCCACCCCCATACCTGGTCTCAGCCTGGCCTGTTATTTGTCCCAGAGACAGTTACAAATGACAATTGAAATGCAAATGGAATATTGACTGTTTTTCTCAGCCTTCTCTGCTGCAGAAGCACATGAGCATAGAACCCTCAACCTACTAGATTGTCACAGAACATGGGGAAACTCACACAGGTCAGGCTTTTATGTACATTAGATAAAAAGTGGTACATTCCAATGTACTCAAGACTGTCTACGTCTGGATTTTTAAAAATGAGGGAAAATAAGACAACGTGCAGTGCAATATTAAGCCAGTCTACTCAAAAGTAAGTCCTATAGTATTCAATGAGACCTACTACCAGGAAAGTGTCTTTAGGATTGCAGCCTAAGTCTGAATGTACATGGCTACACTTCCTGCTCCAGTCACAACCTGCTATCATTTCAGTACTGTGGTTTTCATTAGCTATGGTATTTTCATGTTCTGGACAATCTGTGATTTGAAGCAAGATCTGAATGACCAACACTTTTGGGTAGAGGGTTAGTTTTTAATTTTGGTTTGTGTGTAAGTGAGGAAAGCCAGGATTTTTTTGGTGCAGCCTGGTTTCATGAGCTTACAGTAAGTCACTTTTTTTCTTTTTCGTTTTCTGGGAAACTTCTTGTTCTGTTCTGGTAAGTCAAGTGGTGTCATCTTGGATCATGACAAACTGCTCCACTGTGGAGAGTCTGACTCAGTGGCACTGAACACTTTCATTACTAAGGCCTATCCCTAGATAAACATAGTAGAATTACTAAGAAGACTTGATAGTAGGGAATGTGCAAGCTATATAGCTATAGGTAAGTTATGGATGGAACTGAACCATTGAACTCATGAGCCATTAGACATTAATTTTTTCATTTTTCTTTGTAAACTGCTTTGTGAACTTTTTAGTTGAAAAGTGGTCTATAAATACTGTAGGCAGACAGATTTTTTCAGATATTGGGCAAAGGAGCTGTTGCATTTTTTTCATAATGCCTTTGCCTTTATAGTATACACACATCAATTGTTTTTGAAAGGAAGGTGGGTCAGGGGTCCTATGAAATGTTTCCAAAAAACTAAGATTGATATTCGTGGCAGTGGTGCAGATATCCTATGCCTCCAACCTGGGTTTGACATACTCTCTTTGGGTGCAATCCAGAGTAACTATGGGGAGTCCTTGCTCCAGTGTAAGAACAATTTACTCTGGATTGCAGTATAAATTTCCCATAAGTTTTCACTAGGTGATGCTGTAACTATGTCGACGTAAATGTCTCTTATGTGCTCTCATAGTTATTCTGGATTGTAGGGTTAGACCTACTCAAATGCTACTGGAAGCTCTGGTCCAGCCCAGGATGAGATTAGGCTATTGTGTTCAATCATAGCTGAAGGGGTGCTCATTTTTCCTATCAAGAGATAGTATATTCCTTCCCATTCCCAGCTATGATGGTCTCTGTCGCATATTTCTTGTTAAATTGCAGGAAGGTTGAGATACTGGTAATAAATGAAGAAGAGCAGAGAAAACAGATGTATTCCCATCCCGTATGTATTTGGTCTCCAGCTTGAGGCTAATTATGAACATTCAAGAGGTCCTGTGAGAGGAAAAAATAACATACAACACAAAAGTATTTTTGGCAATTTGTGAAGCCATTAAACTGTTAAAGTCTTTTTAGATGAAAGTCAAGTGAGGGTGATTGAGAAGCTAACAAGTTTATTTTGCAAGTTTGTCTATTTCTGTATGAGAACTTGCTGAAATGATGTTCATTTTGGCAGGGGTTATGTTATGGCCAATGTGCTTTAATAACTTTGCTGCCTGTTTATATGGACTCCAGGTACATAATGGCTGTCTGGAAAATATCAAACACACAATTTGGTAGGAGTGCACACTTGTTTTAGAGCTGTTAAAAAACCCAGAATAAATTGGATTCATTTGGTTTAATTTTCATAAATTCTGAAATGAATACCTGTGGGAGCTGAATGATTCAAAGAGTTTAGGAATTTTTTCATTAATTTATTACTCTGTTTCCATAACAGATTTTTATTTACCTTGTAGCACTGCAGAGTGATGAGCATTTTCCTTTCCTTTTTTGAAAGGAACAATATAATTTGTCCTCATGGTGCAATTTTTTTAGAGCCTCTGATGTTATACTGGTGTAGATCAGGGGTCTCCAAACTTTTTGGCCAAAAGACCATAATATTTTGCACAGTTTTGAGGATCAGAAAAAATATAAATTTAAATATGTATATTAGAGATGGATGAATTAAAGGGCACAAATTTCCAGGATTTCTCCAAGCTATATGTACATGAAATAGAATGTGTTATGCAGGCATATTCTGCATTGAATGTGTATATATATCTGATGCTATGTAAAATTGAAATTTAAGAGAGGAACAGGAAAGTATGAGAATTCCTCCCTCTATGACAGCTTTTTGATATAATTCCTGAAATATTTAAAGGGTGATATTTTGCCTCACAAAATAACTTGCACTAAAATTTTCCAGGGATGCGGATGCAAATGTTTTAAAAGCAAAACATATGTGTTACAGACAGCCTGTGTTCTCTATGAAATGCTTTGTGTCATAAGGAGGGTTCTGGAGAAATCAAAGTGAAGAGAGGAGGGGTTTTTTTATTACTGCACTCCATGCACTAAATATCACTGCACGTCATGCTCTAAAGCAGACATGGAACATTGTGTCAGCTAATGTTTCCCTGAGAACTGCAGTTGACTTAACGGAATATTTTAAAAGATTTTTAAAAGGCAGTTCAGATGATAGCATCCTGTGGACTTTAGTAGACGAGGATGGAGCACCACCTTTCTATAGGGCATTCCCAGGCAGAGTTCCCTTAAAACTATCTCCAGACAGGGGAGCCATAATGTAGGCAACCTCAGAATTCCAGATGTTGGGGATGCTCCCTAAGGCATCTGGTAGGCCACTGTGAGATACAGGAAGCTGGACTAGATGTGCCTTTGGCCTGATCCAGAGATAGTCTACTTACGTTTTTATGTATCATGAATGCACACAATAAATAAAAAAAAGCAGGCCTCCGTCAGTCTTGAAAGACTATGGTATCGTGCTCTGCGCTGCATACGCTCCATGCGAAGCACGAAAGCCTGGGTTGGATTGTTATGGAGGATAGGCTGTTACCCAAGCAGCAAATCCCCCCTCTCCACGCCACTGAATTAGTCCAATGGAAAGGCAGAGCCAATACGATTGGATCCAGCTGGCGTCGCAGAGCTGGGCTAAGCACAGGAGCTCACCCTGTCTTGTAGGGCCAACCCGGGTCTCGAACCCTGGCCTGCTGGTTAACAGGCACAGCGTCTTAACCTCTTGCACCACCACAGCCCCACAAAAGCACATACAATAAATACTGTATATTGGAACACTGTTACCAGGAACTCTGTTACTATTATTAGCATGTACGTATTTACCCAACTTCTAGCCGTCTTTAACTGCGCTGCATCTAGGCATAGGCATCTGCACCGCTGCCTGAAATATCAACCTAAGTTTTTTTGAAACATTTCATAGGACCCCTGACCCACCTTCCTCTCAACAACACTTGATGAGTGTACACTACAAAGGCAAAGGCATTATGAAAAAAATGCAACAGCACCTTTGCCATCTATCTATCTGTCTGTCTGTCTGTCTTTATATACTGCTTTTCCACTAAAAAAATTCACAAAGCAGTTTACAAGAAAATGAAAAAATTAATGGCTATTAGCTAATTCATCTTCACAATTGTATTTGGTAAATGTTGAGGAATACTTATATGCTGATTTTCTTTATCAAATCACCATTACTTATAGCTTCTATTTATATAATAAATAGGTGTTGTAGTACACATGTAGCAAATGCAAGAGAAGGAATGTAACACACATGTTTTGCATCCAGATCCCAGGTTCAGTCCCCATTATTCACCAATAGGACTGGTGTTGCTCTCCTCCCCCCCAACTTTTCCACCTCTTTCTGTCAAGAATCAACAGCCATTTAGTACAGCTTGCTTGAATCAGTGTGTTAGTCTGAGCCCTGCTTGCATCTTTGGAGTGGATTTACATGATAAATATTATCATGGTCTTGTGTTTTACATGGCTTTAATGTAAGGTATAGTGAAGCAAGCTGGTTTAGGCAAACAAAACTCAACACTGCTTTGTACTTGTAAATCAGTGTACATATCCAATCTGCCAGTATAAAGTTAAGGGAGAAAATGCTTCCAGAGTAAATAAGTCCTTTCAAATGTAGTATAGACTTTTTCATAGACTATGAAAGAGTTGGTATGTCCAAGATTGCAAGGATCTTGGAGCAGAAACTGAGGCTGCAATCCTAAAGACACTTTCCTGGGAGTAGGACCCATTGAATACAATGAGGCTTCATTTTGAGTAGACATGGTAAGAATTGTGCTGTAAATGTTTCAGGTAAAAATTTGTCGTTCAGATTTCAAGGATTTTTCACCCTAGTACATTCAAAGGGGGTCTTTCAAGAAAGGGCTTAGGCACATTAACTCCATCTATCCCATTTTCCCGAAATGCACAAACTCATTCCACATGCCTCTCCAAAGGCTGAAGGATTCTTCTCTAAGAGCACAAGCCTAACCATGTCTACTCAAAAGTAAGCCCCATTGTGTTCAATGGGTCTTACTCCCAGAAAAGTGTCTTTATGATTGCACCTTAAGAAGTAGGTTTTACACAAAGACCCACTAGAGGGTGCTTGAGCTGTATTCCAGAAGAGAATTCATTGTCTGCTCTGTGAAATTGAATGTGAATATTCTCCAGATGTTCTCTGAAAATTCAAATATTTGTACCATACCTAGATATTTGAAATCTGTCTTTGACATTCCATGATAATCACATCAAAGAATACAACAAAGAATTTCATAGCCAACAGCATTTGATAATTGATGTTCAGTAAAATGTTATTTATTGACTAATAATATTTGATAGCTGACTCATAAGGATATAATATTTGACTGCTGTTGTCAAATTCATGTTAGCATCTGAATGTACTTGATGGTTGGCAAACAACAGTATACAGCTTTAAAATTCGTATTTCATAGTATTTGATAGTTGGCAACTTATCAGAGTTCATATCAGATGCCTTCCAAAGTCACCTCAAGTTATTCTAAACTGAAGCTCTAATATTTCATGGAAAACGTTCATACCTGAGGTCTAATTTTTAATTAACATGGCTATGGGATTTAGGTAAAAAGCAGACACAACATTTAAAAAAATTGAATAAGATACCCCTCAATAGCGGATTGGGTTAAACCTGGTAACTATTAACAGACTAGAATGATCAGAAAAGAGCAGGAGATACAACCAAAAAGCAGAAGCAGCAAACAGCTGAACTTCGAGCAAAAAGCAGGGCAAATAAAAGAATACCGTGTGGCATCAGAGGTTGATCAGGTTGGGTGTTGAAGAAGACCTTGTGCCCATCAGAGTAACACTCTGAGCAAACCCATCACAGCAACCCCATATGTACCCTACTATGGCAGTGATCATTGCCAAGAAATCATCAGGGGGCGTGGAAGGCTAGAATTCTCTGAAATTTCCAAAATTATCAGATTTTGATAATTGCTGTGTTGAAAAATCCCTTAAGATTCCTCCATTTCCTATTAATGTTTCTGAGTAGCTGGAGCTCTGAGTAAGTCTGATGTAAATGTCTTTCTGCTGGAATAAAAGAACTGTGTCTAATAACCACCATCCACCATATTTTTCTGTGTTTGGATCATTGAGGCCAGATGGTATTCCAGGTTGCAGAGCTTAACATGTAGCAATTTGTGAAGACACATGAAACAAGCAGAAATACTTCCTGTTTAGGTTAGAAATCCATGGAGCAGAGAAAAAGGTGATGAAAAGCTACAAGGTCATGATGGTAGATAGGGCTACTAAGAAGCAACAATATTTTACTCCTGCTGGGCTGGATAGTTCAGGTGTGAGTTGCATCTGACAAAAGTATGACAACTAAAAACTTGCCAAGCTTCATTTGGTTTTCTTCCCTCCAGCCTCCTCAAAACTTCTCAGATATTCTCCCCAAGGCATTCATCAAAGCAATGTGTTGTACACATTCTTAACAAGTTATGAATTGTTAGTTGTCTGGATAGGTAAACCCCAGTCAAAGAGTGAAAAGGCAAAACAAATTTCACTGATTGAGAAACACTAGGTAATGCTTTGACTATATGAACACACATGCACACACACACAATGTTTGCGTGTATTTTCTGTGCATGACAGGTCTGATTTATTGGTTTCCATTAATATGCAGGCATATTTATAGGCATGGTCTCTGTCTTATTCAGATGCCAAGATGTAGAAGATGAAAGTATGCTCTTGTTTAGGCAGTGTCTTGGGCTTTCCTTCAGGTGAACTGTTCTTTTCTTGGAGCAGAATCAGGTATTGCAGAGTCTCAGCTTGCAAGTTGTATGGATGCATATCTCAGTTTTCCAGGACATGCCCTGGATTTTAACCTTGTGCTAAAAAAAATTAACTGTCCTCCTTTTCCTTGTAAGAGGACAGCATGTAACCTTCCTGTAATTCATAAATTATATGCAATAAATTCAATGTAATAGTTTTAAATTTAATAATTAGTAATATAATGTTTAAATTAACTACCTGAAAGCAACGTTTGTGAGTTTTTTTAGCTTTTATATTGTAATGTCCAACATTCTTCTTGGATGTTCTACATTTTGGGGGGTGTTGTCCTCTTTTTGTTGTTACAACATATGGGCACCCTGTATGGTTGGACCTTCATCGTCTCCTTCACCTTCTCTGGTCTGGGCTTTCCCTTTCCACAGTGTACTGCAGCATCATTCTTGCTGTCTGACACTAGTGGCCTTTTCAGGGTGACCATATAGAATGGAGTACAGAGTGCCTCTACCTTTAAGCCTTGCTTAGCCAAGGGAATTGAGGCAGGTGCTGCTTTTTAAACCCTTCTATTAAGCTAAAGTTGCTTAAATTCCCTCTTCTAAGCAAGGCTTAAAGGTAGAGGCACTCTGTCCTCCATTCTATATGGTCACCCTGCTAAGGCTCAGCAGATGTTTGGCGCTAGGACCTTCTGTCCTTCAGGGCCCAAAATCTTGGAAAGGAGTTCAGCTGTAGAGTGGCTGCTTGGCATTCCTGCCCTGCTGTTTTTGAGAATGTGCTGTTAGAGGGTGGCTGAGGCCAGATGGTGGCCATGCAGCACAATTCAAAATTCATTTCAAACAGATGATGTTAATGCACTGGTAAAACAAACTTTGCAGGAGAATGGACGCTAGTTGGAGGCAGCCAACATGAAACTGGCTTTGTTTCAGATGAAACACTCCTTCCCTGTGATGGCTGTTGTGCTCTGCAACTGTTTCTAATTCATTGCCTTTTCTGTTTTCCAGTTGGATAATGGGACATGAGGTTTTCACAGTCCCGTTTCAAGCACCTTGGACACTTGCATGAGAAAAAAACATTCACTCTGTTTTATAGGGTGCCTCGCAAGATACAGGCTAGACTCAGAATGATGAAGTGATCATTCTGCTGATGACTGCTTCATATGTGACGTTATGTAGGAAAACTGCAAATAACAGCCATGTGTGAAGAATTGACCCAGATCTTTTCCTGCCCTTCCTGGAGATGCTTCGGATCTGAATAACTGTTTGTAACCAAAGCATCTTCTCTGTCACCAAGTATAGCTTTATCCCTTGAATTTATGAAATGCCTAGCACTATACTCTTGGAAGATGATGGCGAAGCCTGGCAAAGCCTGAGCAAACTTAACAAGAAGTTTGCTGGTTGGCAGAGCATCTTTGTCATACTTTGTGATATTTTTTACCAGTTTGTACTGTCAGATTCTGCGCCTTAAATAGGCAAAATAGGAATGCTGTTTCAAGTGAACTCTCTGCCTTTTTGAAGACTTTGTACTCAGAGATCAAACTCCGAACGTACTCATTTGAGGCTGTCTGTGCAGCTGCCAGGAACAAGTGGAGCTGGCTCATCTCCAGTTGTTACTGTGAAGTTTGATACATTTATTTCTGAAGTTATACAAATACTAATGTCTTTCAGGAAGAAGTGGTCCATATAAACTTATAAATGATCAACACTTGACCAACCCTTGACTCTATTTCATAACTCTTTGTTCTTGGAAGTATCCTATCTCTATCTCATCAGGAAATAGCACTCTCAACAAATGTGAATCACGGAATTTGATATGGCTACTTAAAATTTGGATGATTAATAAAAACATGTTGATATAGGATATGAAAGAACAGCCACACTGCCCTGAGAACAGGGTTTCAGTTGTATGAAATCTCTAGTTTTCCAGTGTCAAGAACTTGTTAACATGTTCTATTACTAGCTTTATGCTGACCAGCTTCATATTGGATTGGCAATCTTGACTCTCTTAAAATACACGTTATAACTTAGCTATATTATTCAGGGTGCAATCCTAATCAATTTAGGCCGGCACAACTCACCCATTCCCACAGTGGCATGGGGAGTCTGGTGCATGAGTGTGCACTGTCCACTGGCCTAACCTTACCAGGATGGCACTTCTGAGATGCCCCCAGTCATGCCCCCATGGGACTTGTATTGCAACTTTTGCCAATTTATAAACTGTGTATTTATGTCTGTCTGTCTGTCTGTCTGTCTGTCTCTCTCTCTCTCTCTCTCTCTCTCTCTCTCACACACACACACACACACACACAATAGCCTGTTTAGCACTTTACCATTTCCCTAAATGCAGTCACAGACCATGATAGCATCAAGCCTAATATATTAAAAATAAAATAGAGTGATGAATGAAGACATATTGAATAGTGAGATCAATGAGGACCCACCTAGTGGGCCCCAACCACAGTTTGAGAAACATTGGAAGAGTCTCCATAACTGATTTGACCAAATACTTTGTGTTTAGTTGCCATCAAGTAATGGCAGCAATTCAGGGTGTTTAAATACAAAATTGCACCATTCAATAAAAAGAGGTAGAAACAAGAAGGAAATTTTACAGCTGTGGGAAGTGAACTACATATAGGAAGAAGAGATGAGTACTCCACTCCCATACACCCTATTTGCTTGTAAAATTGGATGGTTGAAGCCATTCAGTGTTTAAACACACCAAACTTCTAGTACTGCATCTAGACTAGTCCTGAATGGCTCATCTAAAGACTATTGTTAGTGAAAAGATGGGACTGAAAGGATTTTTTAAATAAAAATAGTGAAGTTTGATACATGACACATTCACAACATTGTGAAAACAACCTACTAAGTCCAATTCCTAGCCTCTGCAAACAAGTAACCTCCCCAAAAGCAAACACTGATGATTTATTTTCATGATGTAAATGTGGAAACAGCAGGGGAAATCCCTGTCGGCCACAGAAGTTGTTCAGCTCCCTGGGTCATGCAAGTTCTTGATGTGAAAGTCATTATCGTGCCAAAAGAATGTAAGAATGGAGTCCTAGCCCTTACCCAAGAAGCCACAGCTGGGCTGAGCAGCAGGGTATAGTCGGGCCAAGCATTGAGCTGGCACTGGCCACACAAGGGAAATGATAAGGGGAGGAAGACTCATTGCAGGCAGCCTTTTGACACAGCCAAGGTGAAAGTGCAAGAATCATCAGGAAGGTGGATGACAGAGAAAACATGAGTCTCCTGAAGTCTGTTACAAATGGAGATTAGCACCATGAGTAGGCTTTCCTGTCTGAGGGGTGGGGGAGGTAATAGATTTAGATGTTCTTTCTAAAATGGCATAATCCAGCAAAGCAAAGAGGGAAAGTGAAACCACACTTGTAACCTGCAACCTTTTTCTGACAGACGTTCCAGGATTGATGTGTGTCTGCTTGTTTGACGCTTTCTCTGCCACTGAAAGATGATCAAATTGATTTGCAACAAATGACACAATTAAGCAGCTCCATATAAAGTCAACAACAGGATATATTCATTCGATTCATGTTTTCCATTAAGCAAGCAAGGTGCCTTAAAAATATTTATAATAAGAAAAACACAACATTAATGTAGAATAGCAATTTTCAGAGCGTGTACTATGGCTCTCTGGTGTGCCACAAATGGTCTTCAAGTGTGCTGCAGGAGTTTGGGAAAGTGACAAATTAGTAGAGCCATTGAGTGATATGATCCTTTGATCTCAGTTAGGTGTGCCTTGTCAGTTGTTAATAAACTAATGGTTTATAATCTATCTATATATATAAAAGAGAAAAGTCACTGACTGACTGACTCACTCACTGACTGACTCACTCACTCATCAACTCCCTGCCAAAACCGCCGGCCCTAGAAGTGTGAAATTTGGGGTGGGTGTTCCTTCCATGAGGGAGGGGTGCACTAAGAACTGGTTTTTGGAAATTCCAACCGGAAGGGGGTGAAAAGGGGTGCAACACGTTTTCCTCCCTATACTTTGCATTGAGAATTGCTGACTCCTCAACATTCCGCCCCAACTGCTGGGCCTGAAGCATGGAATTCTGGGAGTTCCTTCTGTCACCTGAACTCCCACCAAGAACCATCTGGAGAAATTTAACCCTTCAGGGGCTGAAAAGGGTCAACGTGTTTTTGTCCTATACTTAACATGGGAGACTGACCAGCATCCAGCCAATTTGCTGCTCAGTGCCTGGTGCACTGGGGGGGGGGGATGTTGTTAGGAGGAAGAGGTTGCGCTGGGGAGGATGCTGTGCATGGGGGGTTGCACATGGGAAGATGCACATTGGGGATGATGCACATGGGAACTGATGCGAATGGGCAATGTTGGGGAAAGTTGCGCATGGGGGAAGTTGTGCATGGGGGATGTTGCTCATGGGGGTGTTGCGCATGGGGTGTTGCGAATGGGGGGAAGTTGCGCATGGGGGACTGATGTGCATGGGGACTGATGCGCATGGGGGTTGATGCGCATGGGGGTTGATGCGCATGGGGGATGTCCATGGAGGACTGATCTATCTATCTACAGTATTTATATGCCGCTTTTCAACTAACAACTTCACAAAGCAGTTTACAAAGAAAATGGAAAAATAATAATAGCTAATTAAAAGCTAATGGGTCCCTGTCCCAAAAGGGCTCACAATCTAAAATGCAAAAAAGAACACCAGTAGAAGCCACTTGGAACAGACACTGCTGGGGTATGTAGGGCCAGTTACACTCCCCCGGCTAAATAAAAGAGGAACACCCACTTGAAAGAGTGCCTCTTGCTCGGTTAGCAGGGGTGGTGCAACTGATGTGCATGGGGAAAGTTGCGCATGGGGGACTGATGTGCATGGGGGATGTTGCGCATTGAGGATGTTGCGCATGGGGGAAGTTGCGCATGGGGAACTGATGCGCACGGGGGATGTTGTGCATGGGGACTGATGTGCATGGGGGACTGATGTGCATGGGGGAAGTTGTGCATGGGGGACTGATGCGTATGGCGGACTGATACGCATGGGGGAAGATGCGCATGGGTGACTGATGCACATGGGGGATCGATGTGCATGGGGGACTGATGTGCATGGGGGACTGATGTGCATGGGGGACTGATGCGCATGGGGATGTTGCGCATGGGGGTTGATGCGCATGGGGGTTGATGTGCATGGGGAAAGTTGCGCATGGGGGATATTGATCATGGGGGGATGTTGCGTATGGGCGATGTTACACATGGTGGTTGAGGTACATGGGGGAAGTTGCACATGGGGAACTGATGTGTACAGGGGAAGTTGTGCGTGGGGGAAATTGCGCATAGAGGACTGATGCACATGGGGGGTTGATGCACATGGGGGATGTTGTGCATGGGGGGTTGATGCACATGGGGGAAGTTGCGCATGGGGGACTGATGCGCATGGGGGGGTTGATGCGCATGGGGGACTGATGTGCATGGGGGACTGATGCGCATGGGTGGATGTTGTGCATGGGGAACTGATGCACATAGGGGACTGATGCGCATTGGGGGATGATGCACATAGGGGGAAGTTGTGCATGGGGGAAGTTGAGCATGGGGGGTCGATGCACATGGGGGTTGATACGCATGGGGCACTGATGCACGTGGGGGGATGTTGCGCATGGGGGTTGATGCACAAGGGGGGAAGTTGCGCATGGGGGACTGATGCACATGGTGGGTTGATGCGCATGGGCGGATGTTGTGCATGGGGAGTTGATGCACATGGGGGAAGTTGCGCATGGGGGACTGATGCGCATGGGGGGATGTTGCGCATGGGGGGTTGATGCGCATGGAGGGAAGTTGCACATGGGGGACTGATGCACATGGAGGGAAATTGTGCCTTGGGGGAAGTTGCGCATGGGGGACTTATGCACATGGGGGACTGATGCACATGGGGAAGTTGCGCATGGGGGAAGTTGTGCATAGGGGGACTGATGCACATGGGGGACTGATTTGCCATGAGGGGATGGTGTATGCGGGAATTTTACTCCCACAATGCAGGTACATTTTTCCATAGTGGTTAATAAACTAATAGTTGTTAATAAAATAATCGTGTGCCTTGACAATTTTAGTGCCTTCTCAGTGTGCCTTGAGATGAAAAAGATTGAAAATCACAGTATTGGGCATGTGTGCTGAATCCTTGTGCTTGGGACTGACTTGGGATGCTTGGATTTGCACTGCCTATTAAGGTTGCACAGATCTGAGTAGCCCAATGAGACTGCAATAAATCTCCCCAGGGTAAGGGAAAAGGTTCCCCTTGCCTTGGGGTGAGCCACTGTCTACCCAAAACGTGTGCTGAATACATAGTGCAGGCATGTTGGCCTGCATGTTCCAGCACAAATTAGAGGGACTGAGCTCCAAAATTACTGATCTTTCTGATGCTGAGCCAGATGTGTCATGTAGTTCCATCAAACAGTTGAAGACTTGAAACCAAGCTCTCTGTTGAAATATGAGGCAAGTACTGTGCTCAACAGCAGGCTGGTAAAGACAATATTTGACCTGTTTTGATTAATCAAGACCAGCACATAGGTTATGAAATGAGGGACTAAATAGAACCATATCCTGGGGCCCCAAACGTTTCCGAACCACAAGCTGAGTTATTCCCACACAATAATAGAATTACACACATGCATTGCCAAATCACTTCCTACCCTTTTCATCTTCTGGCTTTGTAACTTTGTTAGGAAACCAATAATCCAAGTTTGGCTGTTGCAGGTGAAAAAGATTCAGATGCCCTGCCCTGTGATGAGGCATCTCTCTCATTTTTTAAAGTGCAGCGTTTTTTTAAAGGAAGTTTGCACAAATAGTGAGTTGGGCCCTAGTTTTTTGGCCTTGTTCTATAGCTTACTTCTCATAATTGTTAATCTTTTAGCCCTAGGAGTCATTGAGTAGACTTGAAAGCAGAAGAGAAAGTGAAGCATGTGAGGTACATGACTAAGCCTCTTTATGTAAATGAGTGGTATCTGATGCTCCAAGACATAAAACAGCCTATCTGAGTCAGGATGGGCTTTGGAAAAAAGATGTAGACAAATAGTTCCCAGAAAACAAGACAAACAAAGAAGCTGGAAATGTTACAGATGCATGGAACAGAGAAAACAGGTGCCGTTCCTTGTTGGTGCCGTCTGGGTCGCTGCCTATACTGATCTGGCAAAAGAAGCCAGAAGAAGTGAGGTCAGACTTTTGGCAAGGAAAAAAAATGTCTCTTGCTTTATCCTAATTACTTGTAAGGTCATTCAGACGGTCACTTCCAACATGGTTTTAGAAGGGTAGGATGAGAGATGGAATATTCTAGACATCATGTATCTGAAATACTAAAGCAGACCAAGAAACATGGTCCACGTGGGCAACGTTTACATCTACTGAAAAAAATGGTCCCTAGTCCCAATAAACAGCCTAAGATATTGAATGGGAAAGTTAGGTTTTATTCTGTCTGCTGAGAAGCAAGAGAAAGGCTGACTGAATACATAATCCTAACTATGTCTATTCAAAAGTAAGCCCCATTGTGTTCAATGGGTCTTACTCCCAAGAAAGTGTCTTTAGGATTGCAGCATGAGCCTGCAATCCTAAACCCCAGAGAGGTTGGCATTGTCCCAGCATAAGTCCTGTACTGGCCTCAGTGTTACAAAAGTAACACAAGGCATTTCTGCCCCACTCATGGGGGGTAAAGGAAGTGCACAGGCATGAGTCAGATTCCCCACACCACCACTGGAAATTATGCCAGGTGAGTTATGCTGGCCTAAATTGGTTAGGATTGCGACCCCAGTGGGTAAATGATTTTGGCATACTATTGCATAGTGATCTTTGGCTTAGAGGTAATGACAGGAACCTTTTTTTTGGTATCCTGAATTCCTTGGAGGAAGGGCAATAAAATAAAGGTGCAGGTCCTGATTAGGAACTGGGTGTTGGGACCCCATTCATTTAATTTTAATTTTGATTTATTAGACTTGATGCTACCATTGAATGTGACTGCATTTGGAAAAAATGTTACAGATATGCACTTTTAATGGGCTACCATGTACGGTATATGTTTTTAACAAAGTTAGTAATTGGGATTTATTCCTGGCTATGTGTGGGCAGGATGCAGCCTAGGTTTGCTAAAATTTTTCCTGCTTGATGATGTCACTTCTGGTCATGACATCACTTCTAGTGGGTCCTGACAGATTCTCATTCTAAAATGAAGGTGCTAAAAACTGGAGAACTGCTGGTGTAGTTGATTTTTGAAATGTAAATAAATCCCTGCATGGCTCTGATGCATTCTAGAGGAGGAGGATGGTGACCTATTCTCTTCCCCGTGGCCTCTGTTTGGATTGCTGCTGCTGTTCTGAATAGGGAGAAAAAGCTGTCATTTAGTGCCAATGAAATTTTTTTCTCTTAGAATAGGATTGCTTTAATTCTCTTCCACAAAATTGGGACAGGACCCTCAGTCCCATTTGCCAGTATGTAACACAACCCCCCAAAATCAGGATTGCCCTGTTTTTAGAGATAAATGGCAACCTTATCTTAGGGTAAATACTGTAATAGCCATGACAAGTTCCAGCAGGTGACAGGACAAGATGCAAAAGGATAAAGTCTACTCTCTCCTTGCCAAAGGTCTGATGTGGATTCAATGTTTGCATGTTTACAATTCAAAAATTAAGCATACTGGCCTCAGTCTCACAGTATATATATTATCTAATTTGTCCCTAACAACTGTTTTGCATTGCAGAGAACAAGAGCAGGTTCTGATTAAATCATGCCAATGATGCTGAAGCCTCATTTGAAGACAACTTAAGAAAGACAGGACAGGAAGGAAATCCAAGAACAAACTCCTGATGACAGAAAAGCAAAATATGGAAATGTATTGGACTTTTTGGCCACACAAATGTGAATCCTCCTGAAATCTTCAATAGTAAACCCTTGATTAAATTTCTGGGAAAGATGCTAGATCCACCTCCTATGAATTTTCATCCAAAAAGATCTGCAAAAAACAAAGTGTTTCCCCTCAAGGACCATCACTCACTCCTCTAAAATCTGATAAAAAGATGGGATATACAGCTTTCTGGATCAGAAAGAAATTTTGCAGTACTGATTGTCCCAAGAGGACTTGAGACATTATGCAGGGAACAAAGGCTGTGGATTGTTAATTTGAAGAGTCTGGGATTTCATCCCCTCTGAAGGCATCTTCACACAAGCATAGAGCTTTTAAAAGCTCACTAATGATGTTGGAAATGAGCTCGGCTGATAGTCAGTAATCTTTTGTGCTAGAAAGGACAGAAAAAGGCAGAAGCAAAAAGGGGATCCAAATCAAAAGAAAACACAACAGCTAATTTAGTCAGTTGCAACATGTTGGGCTGTATAATTTTTTTGCACCATGTTAAGTTTTAGAATGTTTAACTCTTATTCAAAGGGAGACAGTTTGACCCCTTTTAAACACAAGTTCCTGTGACTCCTACATGGATTCCCAGATGTTTTCAGTACAGATGGCACAGGTCAGCCATTCGCTAAATCACCCTCAGTTTAGCACTGACCCATAGCAAACTCATAATGTAGACAAGCCTCTTGTGTCAGTGTTTGGCAAGCGTGTCACCATAGGTTTCCTCAAAGCAGATGGTATTCAACTGGTATATGGAACTGTGCATTAATGCCAGACTTGACAGAAAGGATTTTAACACCTAGAGCAATTTTAACCTCCCTGAAAGTCAAGGCTAATTTAGACTGAACTTGTTATGCACCCGGGATAAGTGCGTTTCTGTTTCACACCTGCGACATTTAAACTTGTGCTGCCCATCAAAGGCCAAACTGCAAGAGATGCTGGGAGGCCCAGATTTATTTCTTCCCCATGGTGCAAACAAAAGGCTGGCGAAGGGAGGCAATTTTGATTAAGAAAATAGCAGCAGGACACACTACCTCTTCCAGTGCTGTGAGTTACTTGGCAGGAAACTATGACTCTATTACAATTTTGGGGGAGGGGTGGGAAATTGCAAGATAACAAGTCATAGATCTCCTGCTATCGGTGATGATGAACCAGCATGGGTAGTAGTGGAGTATCTTCCAAGGCAGTAAAGGGTACCAAAGTGAATCTGCGTGGTCAGCCAAGTAGTCTGTGATATTTCCTGTTCAGGCTGTGACTTCACATGAACTGGTTCTGGCTCTCAGAAAATGGATGCATTGCAGCACCCGGTGGAGCCACCAGCTTTAGGACTGGGCTGCAGTCCTATGTATATCCATCTGTAGTATTAGTCCCATTAAACAATGGGTCTTCCTTCTTAATAAACATGCATAGGATTATGTGTAACAAAATTAACATGCTGGAAAAAAGGATTAAATCATTGTTCGTTGAGTGAGAAATTTTTGAATGAAGGTTTTGTTTGAAAAAATTGTTTTTTAAATTAGAATTCATTAGTTTCAGATGATTTATGTCCTTAGAGACACACTATCTGCTGTCGTGCTGAATCACGCAATCTAGAGTCTTAACCTTCTGATTTTTTAGTGGCTGATGCTGGTTTTCATTTTGGGGATTCAGACACTTTTATATTATTTTGCAACTACCATGAGGCAACCCCCCACAGGGACTTTTTAAACAGAAGGGCAGCATAGAAACACATTAAAGGAATAAATATGAAGAATAACAACAATTAACAAAAAAAACATGTTTACGCTTGGGAAAGAGATTAGTTGTGACACATTTGTTTTCAGTGATGTCATGGGTTAAAACTGTGTAGAAGACTGTGATGGTTGTACTGTGGAAGGCACAGGGGGATGGAATTCACATTGTGTGTATATGCTGGTGGTTTTAATCTCTTTTCTGCCTTTGAAAATGCCATCAAATAAAGAAGGCAAAACATCAGACTTTAAAAATCAGGTTTTTTTAATGGCCAGAAAACCCAGGAATCAGTATATTGCCATTTAAATTTTGAAAAAACCCAGAATCTTCAGTAATCAAAACACTAACTTTCTTTGTGGAACATGTGCTGGTTTGTGTCGTTGTCCCCCAAAAGAACTTCAGAAAAGTTACCTTAGGGCAAAATCCAAAGTTACTACGGGGAGTCCTTGCTCTGGTGTAAGAACATCTTACTCTGGACTCCAATATGAATTTTCCATAGGTTTTCACTAGGTGGTGCAGTAACTATGGGTGCACAGAAAGTCTTTTATGTGCTCTTGTAGTTACTCTGGATTTGGGGGTTAATCATTCACAACAAAATAAAAATATCTTCTTTGACTGCCTGTGCGCACATACCCTTTCTGTTTTGAAAGACACTGCATTTTTAGGAAGTACCCAATTGCCCAAGATTTGCTCTTAACAACTTTAGTTTAAATGCGAGTGCAGAAAACAGATTTGGAACTGGATCAAACCAGCTTTCAACTTTGCCATACTTCGCTCAAAATTATAAACATGAGATTATCAGAGCACATTTCCTGCATGTGTCTTACATGTGTCTCCGATCTTTGTGTTGTGAACGCTGCAAGTAAACACAGCTTTAAATGAGCAACATTAAAAGACAGTGTAGCTCAGATGAAATAGTTAGTGACAATAATGTGCCTTCAGGGAAAGCAAGAAGTCTCTAGGGGTTCCATTAGGAAACTAATCTCTATGAGCCTGCTATTACTGGAAAGAGAATGCTGGACCAGGTGGACTTCAGACTGATACAATGGGGCAATTCATATGCTCTTACATTCACTGCAGTTGGAAGTGTGCTAAAGCAATAGGAAGCCTGTTGTATTTTGCTTATTCTGGTTGCTGATGTGGTTGTTTCCAACATGAGTAATTTCCAAGGCACTTGAAACAAACTACTCATTACGAGCTGTTAGCCTTGATTATCACATGAGGGAGGATCTGGAGATGCTTTTCTTTTTAATGTGCAAAAGAAAATGCTCCATGAAAACCAAGCTATGGGAGCCTATTTTACATAGCCAATGGTGCACCAACTTTATGCAATATGTTCTACATACATCCATATAGAATAGAGTGAAATTTTCTTCCTTCTGCGTGTAGGTTAATGAATTACAGTTTTTTAAAGCTCTTTGGTATGACTGCTCTCTATAATCCTGCTAAAAGGATTTTAATGGTTTGGAACCTTTTGGCAATGTTTTAAAATCTACAGCCGTGCTAAGTTGCATTTCGGCTATAACAAGCATACCACCCATTCAGAATGAAAAAGTTGGGTTTTAAAAGTGGAAGGATTTTCATGGAGGAAATGCTGCGGATGTAAGAGTTGAACAACTCTTGTCTCAGTGCTATGGCATGTGTTCAAATGTATGGTTTAAAGCCACTAAGCACCTTCCATAGTTCCCTCAAATTCCACTTTAAAAAATATATATATACACACACGCACACATGAATGTAGCTGCTGCTGGTAGCTATGAGGTAAACTTGTTTAAGTAGCTCTGCGGTGTGTGTTTTCTTGCATGGTGGGTTCTTTGTTTTGTACTAACATTTTCCTTCTCTCAGTCTCACAAAGGATTCTTCAATTTTGCTGGATTTAAAAGAAAAACAACAACACATCTTCGGTCACACATAACCTGCCTGAATATTTTGAGGACTCTTGGAGAAAACTGCTGAAGGGGTTAAAAGGGCTTTAGGATCCACAGTCTCAAAGTGCTAAAGTTGAATTCAAGTTTCTAATCAAAAGTTGAAACCAGATGGAAGAGAAATGCCAAGATTAATACAAAAAGTATGTTGCAGAAAGATCAAATGAAAGAAAAGACTGAAAATGTTTTCAATTGAGTAGAGGGATTCTTGAGCAACAGATTTATGTAAAACCAATCCCTTCTGTGCTTCACACACAGGTGACAGAAAATTCAGCTCTGTTGGGTTGGACATTACATACTGCATGAGCAGTACGGTTACAGTTTTAATCATTCTTATGATCCCCTGGACACTGTATGTTCCTTGCATACAGAACAGGAATGATCCCCTGGACACTGTATATTCCTTGTATACAGAACAGGAATGTTTGGATGTTAATGTCCTTAAACTGAGATTAAGACTATGCTGGTAAATATGGCATCATTCTTTTGCATTAAAACAGGAGCTCCTAATATAGACTTGAACTGCAGTGCGGGTGGAGGAAAAAGTGCTTACTGGCTTATGGTTGTTCTTGCTGCTCATCTTTGCAAGGTTGCAATCCTAATCCACAGTTAGACTGGCTTGAGCTCTGGCACACATACCTGGGAGTGTCACAATAGTACCATAAGACACTTTTGTGCCACTCCTGGAAGAGGGTTAGGCCTGTGCACAGACATGCCTCTCTATATCATCACAGGAATAGGAAGACTGATGAGTTGAGCTGGCCTAGGTTAGGATTACCCCCAAGTCTATCTGGCTACCAAACAGGTGCTAGAGTGCTACTACTTGCCTCTGTTGTGGGATACAGATACTCTCCATCTGTCCCAGTCACATCAGCGACCGCCAGCTGGATGACTCCTTACTACCACACAAAACAATGGCTGCTGCTGAAGATGCTGGCCATTATTCTTGGTGGTCTTTAAGCATGAAAATGTTTCTTGGTACACATGTAGAATGCTTTCTCAATTATTTCAAATCCTTCTCAAATCTCACCTTTTCCATGAAGCCTTTCACATTTCACTGTAGTCCCTGTTCCCTACCATAGCATATCTTAAATACGTGAAATGAGAAGAAATCACGTCTGCTTCCCCATTGTCTCCTACCTCCATCTCTTTCATCCCCATTTTGTACTTTATTTCAACTTCTGGAGTGTGAGAACACCTTGGGACTGGGGCCCTAATGGAGCATGATGGCACTCTGTGAATAAAATCATTTCAAACATTGCTCTTGTGGAACTGAGCCACAAATATATGCAGACCCTGCTTCTTTTTTTCTGTTCTCCTGTCTTCCTTACACATGTGTGTACATGTAGAAACAAAACAAAATGTGAATAGGAAACTTGTAACAGGGTGGGAAAATTGGCTTTCCTCTCGCCTCTCTGGCAACTGGTGCAACAGACCCTGAAAAACCTGGCAGGCATCTTTCTTTCCGATTTGCTGGCGACTCTAACCGCCAACTGGCTGGAATTCTTGGCCAGTAAGACAAGGTTTGTCATATTTTCAAGACGTATGTGGATTGTTTGCTGGCAGTGACCCAGAAAGGACTCATTCAGTTTTGTGGTATCACTGAACTTGTATTGCATACCCATCAGCAACCTGGTATTGGTTCATTATCTTCTGGTGAGTTCTTTAAAAAAATGAGCCAATGAGTGTAACCATCTGGCTCTTTATAGCCTTCCAAGGTGACACTTGGACCAGAATGCATTATCAGCCTTGCCAATAGCAAGAGCTGATTCCCATTGATGGGCAAACCCCCCCCCCCATATAGGAGAGAAGCCTTCTTCTATCATCTGCTTTAGAGACCAGATATCTGAGCCAAACTAGCTCCAAGGGCAGCACAGGGTGACCATACAGAATGAAGGACAAAGTACTTCTACCTTTAACAGTTGCATAGAAGAGGGAATTTGGGCAGGTGCTACTTTTTAAACCCTTCTTTGATGAGCTAAACTTGTCTCAGTTCCCTCTTCTATGCAATGGTAAAGGTGGAGGCATTCTGTCCTCTAATCTGTATGGTCAGGATGGGGAAGAATGAAGGAACCCACTGCCCGACTCTGATTCTTGTATCCAAGAATGATCAGGTCCTTGTCAACATACAGAAGGCTTTGTTTTTGGTGTTTTCTGCAATGAAACACATGTTTATAACATAATCTCCTGTCAGAATTGGCAGCATCAGGTTCAGGAATCTATGACTGATTCCTCATTTAGTTTTTAGTTGACAAGCAGTATATAAATACTGTAGATAGATAGATAAATACAAAATTATGTATGGGACAGATAGATTACAATGGGATGTAATGGTATCATTACAGTATCAGATGCAGTACATAGAGTGCAAGAATGCTAGAATCCTTCTTGCACTCTATGTACTGCATCTAAAATGCCAGATGCAGCAGAGGGCACCAGGATGCAGGTCTCTTGTTGTCTCGTGTGATACTGGAAGCATCAGCGGGCCAATATAAGATACAGGTAGCAGGACTGGATGGGATGTTGGCCTGACCCAGCAGTACTCTTGTTTTTAAGAAATATATCCTGCCAAGTCATTTCGTCCACCTTATGCTGAGGCTGACTGAGATGCTCTCCTTGGGTTGCAGGTTGGGTTAAAGGTCCCACTCCATTCACTTCCACTCTTCCTCCTTCTCCCCCTGGTTGCTGAACTGGAAACAGAAGAGGGGATGAAATGTGAAGGAGATGAAAATAGTGGCTTACTCCTCAATTCTGCGCATATCTACGCAGAAGGAAATTCCATTGCGATCAGTGGAACTTACTCCCAGAAAAATGTGGATATGGTTACAGTCTTAGAGTGGTACTTCTACCCTGCCTCCCTCTTCCTTTCTCAGTCCAGAAAATGGGATTATCAGAGTCTGGCACAGAACTAGGCAGGGATGCAGCATTTTGGATGCAGCCTCAGATACCAGGGTTGAGGGAGGCATAGGATGGCAAGCACTGCATTGGAAGAGGACAAGCAACCGGGGTAACCAAAGTAATGGGCTGGTTTCCGAGTCCAGGAGCAGAGGGGTGTCTCCAGATACAGCTTATGAAGTAGATGTGATCATGCAATATAATCAGAGGGCTGCTTGGGAGGTGTCAAGTGTCATTACTATGACTAATAAAATAATACAGTCCTGGGTTTGTCTGAAACACCTTTTTGACCACACATGTTACAAACCTTAATTAATGGTGCCTCACCCTATGATGACTCAGATCGAAACAATGGCATCCATGATAAAAGTGGTAGAGTGAAGACCAAGTAATACCCCAATAAAATGCATACCTGAGAATAAGAATTGGGCATCTGAAAATCAAATTCCAATGTCTCATAGCTCAGCCAATGAAGACTAAACAGCAGGTTACAGAAAATGTGATTTTCTTTTGAAAACTTTTAATTAGAAATAGCATGCAAAACAGCAGAAAACCTTATAGTGTAGTACCCAAGATCATTCCCCCCACATGTGCAAGGTCATCAAGCACATCAGTGTCAGTGCAGGGCTTGCTAACCCATTTCTGTTTATGTAGCAATCATAGTGTTCAGTGTCCACAGTTACACAGAATTTGAACAAAACTTGAATTGGTTGGTGTGGAGGTCCCCGCCAGACGGAGGAAGAGGAGCTGGCGGAGGACCTCATGTGGCTGGAATTGTCACGCCAAGAAGAAGAGGGAGAACCCCTATGTCTGTGCCAGCCCCATAGAGTTCCACGAGTAATGACTCCCCCGGAGGAGAGGGAAAAGAGAGAGGAAGAGTTGGAGGCCTTACAGCCAGGAGATTGGAGTGGAATCGAGGTGGAGTCAGAGGAAGAAGCCAAGCCGGAGGAACAGAGAAGGGACACTGGACCTAGGAGGGGGAAGTACAAGCCCCCTAGATGGACCTGGTCCGAGAGAGAGATTCTCCCCCAAGGGAGTATCTGGAGACCGGATTTGATGGACGGGCCTGCTTGGTGGTGGAACCTACCTCCCCCACCCAAACCTGATTGGTGGGAACCTGGGATGGGGCGGGGTATTTGGAGAGATAAAAGGGAGGAAGGAGGCAGGAAAGTTCAGGCGGGAGAGAGGAACGGAAAGAAGGAGAAGAGAGGAGAGTGATGAAGGAAAAGTTATGTTAATGCTTGGTGACTCGCACTTACCTTTACTTACCTGTTGAACTGTTGTGAGTATTGGCCCGTTGGCCTCTGTTGAATGTTGTTGGCAACCAAGGATACTTACCTCCAAGCAGAAATGGAAGCAAATAAAGAAACTGTGATAAACATCCCTCCGGTCTCCCCTTGGCCTATGTTTCCTGCCGACCTCTCTCTAGGCGTTTTCCCACCAGTCACCCAGTCCTCCCCCTCAACCCACATCACCCAGGATAGCCCGCATCACAGTTGGTGTTATGTGGTAAAATGCTATAATGAATGGAAGCCGACACTTCAGATGATGGGCTTCCCCCAAAGTAGGGCCTACTCCCTGATAACCAAATACTGAAAAGTCTTTCTGAAACCTTTCTCCAAGTGCCATTGGCTTTGGAAGTAAGGTGGGCACAAAAGGGTGTAGGGCCTTCTCAGTCATGGTACTCTGCTTCTAGATCTGGAATGTTAGACACAATTAGTTAGACACTATGTCCTGTTTTAGGTGCTAGGCAATGACCTAGTCCATACTTTAAAATACGAGTATAGCATTAGTGGTACTAAGTTTTTTTATACAGTGATATTTATTTTCAGGAATTACTTAGTCATTTAAACTTATTTTTATGGTTGATGTGTAAGCCATCTTAGCAGTTTGACCCTATAGATTTTCTCCTCAAAAGTAATCTTATTGAATTCAGTGGTATGTATTCTGTGCATAAATGTGCATAGGATTGCTGCCTGAGCATTTTACAAACTGAAGGATAGATATTGTATCTTTGTCAAAAAAATCCAATTGAAGAACGCGGTTGTTAAAAGCCTGTAGCCGCAAGATATGGCTTTGTTAATGGTAATCTGTATTCATCTCCGCTGTGTAATGCAACTGTCCTATAAAAAAATTCTTTCTGTAGGCTTGGTTTTTGGCATCATGTACACTTTCTGGCAGTCTGTTTGGGGCATATAAAAAGAGGATTTCCACTTTGGGAACCCAGAGCCCATGAGGTTTCCTGCAATTTTTTTTAAGGTTGCTTCATTCCCTTCAGTTACTCACCATGTGTAAGGCAGATGATTAATATCTGGCAGTCCAGACGCTTGACTCATTGCCTACCTTACTGCTCATGTAATAACAGGCTAATGCTCTTGACTTGTATTTGATGCCAGCAACCAAACTGCTGTGCCAGCCACATAAAGGAAGCCCTGCACTTTAAAATAAAGCCTAGAGCCATGTGTCAGAAAGCATTGCCGAAGTTAATTGGCATACAGTTGGCTTCAGCTCTGTACTGTCACCAAGTCCTAACATTTGCGGTATCTTTTTCCTCTGTTGTCTCTCCTTCTCCCTTGGGTTTTTTTTGACACAATATTTGTAGAAGATTAAAGTTAGTTAAATGCTGGAATTCTCTCAGACAGGCCTTCGCCTCCCCCATCTTTCTACCCAGCGTAGAGGGGGCACTTAAGAAGATAGACATTGATAGACATTTTGTCCGCTCTGGGTAATTGTTTAACTGTAAGTGATTATATTTGTCGCTTAAAAAGTCCCATATTTATGAATCCCCTCCATATGATTGGCACACCCTCATTTCATGGTACTTCCTATTTATATATGGTGGGGCCCTTCTGTGTAGCCACCATAAGGTTAAGATGGAAGGTTAGAAGCTGACCCCCCACAGGCTCTGTGGGATAAAGGCTTCTACACATGTGTGAAATGCAAACATTTGGTAAGTTTTGATTATTAAGATGTTTAGTTTAAAAGACCACAAACTTTCCCTTCAGAAGCGTCTTGCTTGATGGGGTGTAGCTTGCCCTTTCTACAGATGTTCTGGAGGCAACGCTATGTGCTGCTTCAAGGAAAATGCAAAACATGAACATGAGAATGAACTCAGTGGTGTAAGGATGTCTGACTATGGTTATCATTCCATTAGTGGCTTTCCTTGGGCAAGCCGTCCAGATCCATTTGCAGGATTCAAGGATTCATTCATTAATCCATTCAAGGATTAAAATTGCTACTTGAAGGCACTACATAAAATATTTGAAAAGTCAGCTATATGACTGTGATCTCTAAGATTTTATTGTCTCTTGATGAGTCCAGAGAAAGAGTGTGTGCAGCACACATCAGCGCAATTCAGTTATTAACTCAGTGGCCAATATGGACCCCCCATTGTGCAGTATGATTTAAAGCAGGGGCCTCCAAACGCTGGCCCAAGAACCAGATGCAGCCCTCAGTGAGCCTCAATGTGGCCCCTGGCAAGACCAGTGGTGGGCAGCAGCAGGTTCGCACCTACACTATAGAACCGGTTCTTAACAAGAGATAGTACATATAAAGTTTAAAAATAGCCATTTAAAAGTGGCTGCCAGATGGACAGAGAACCGGTTCTTAATTTCTTTGAAGCCCATCACTGGGCAAGACCCCTCTATCTGGCCCTTGGGCAAGCCTTGTAATCCACTCCAATACATTCCTATATGTAAATTTATGTAAATGTATTGAAATTTGAAATGTAAGTTAGTTTTCCAGCCCTTGACAGTGTCACAAAGATGATATGATCCTCCTGCCCAAAACTTTGGAGGCCCCTGATTTAGAGGACAATCCAAAGGACTTTCTGGACCAGTGCAAGTCCCTTATGCCAGCCCAAGAATGTTGCAAATGTGCTATAAAACATGTTTGTTGCTCCTTGGGTGTCATCTGGCTGGTGCAAGGATGGGTGCCAACCTTCTGAGGCTTCATCCAGCCTCTGCAGTGATGTATCCACATCTGTTTGTGTGTGCCAACTTTGAATGATGTGTAGGTTTGGAGTGGGGGCTGAGGGGAGGAGGCATTTCAGGATGGGAAAGAGTGGGTGGATCTGTAGACAGGAGGCAAGAGAGTAGCAGATTGCTTCAGGATCCAGCATCCATGCCAGAGCTGGGCTGCTTTGGTATGCACCACCTCTTTGCACATCAGAGTTCTCCCATTGGAGCTTCTGCAGCAATCCCAGGGATAAGAAAAGACAGTTCCCCTTGTCCCAGGCTGAACTACTTTCAGTTCCAACTGGATACAGTGCTGGTCAGTTGGCCTTCCCATTCCAGTGCAAGTTAGAATTGTCTTGTTAGCCTGACCATGAGGCATGACTCATTTTCTAGAGACATCTTTATATCTCTTGAATTTAAACAATTGGTTTAGCAATCATCTTTGTAACTAGTGTTCTCCATAATCCTCATCTGCAAAACAGGGAATTATTTTCCAGCATGATTTTGTCATGCTTGGTTCCTTGTGGTTATGGGTGATTTGACAGTCGCATGTTGCTTTTCTCACTTTTTTCAAGTTTATGCCTTGAATAAACCTTATGTTCTGCTCTTTCATTTTAGCACAACTACTTCCACAGGAACGCAACATCATACAAGTGTGTTGTGTTGTTTCCAGTGGTGGGCCCGGCCTGGCCCAACAACTGGATTGTTGGAAGTGGGCGGGCCTGGGTCAGGGGGTGGGGTCAGGGGCCAGGAGGGTCAGGGGCGGGGCCAGGGAGGGCTAAGGTTGGCGCACGCGCAGTGCTCTAAGGCTATAGTCCTAAAGACAGTTTCCTGGGAGTAAGACCCATTGAACACAATAGGGCTTACTTATGAATAGACATGATTAGGATTGTTGTCACCAGGCTAAAAAAAGAGGACATATCCTGGAAAAAAGGCAGCAATCCTAAAGAGAGTTTCCTGGGAGTAAGACCCATTGAGCACAATAGCGCTTACTTTTGAGGTAGACATGGTTAGGATTGTAGTCACTAGGCTAAAAAAAGAGAACCTATCCTGGGAAAAAGGCAGCAATCCAAAAGACAGTTTCCTGGGAGTAAAACCCATTGAGCACAATAGGGCTTACTTTTGGGTAGACATGGTTAGGATTATAGACACCAGGCTAAAAAAGAGGATCTATCCTGGAAAAGAGACAGCAATCCTAAAGACAGTTTCTTGGGAATAAGACCCACTGACTGTAATGGGATCTACTTCTGAGTAGACCTACCTAGCCTTGCTCCCTGATGCTGCAGCCTTGTCCACACTTTCCTGGGAGTAAGACCCACTGACTGACAAAGAAAAAGAGGCCGGGGAGGCTGTGTGCTCCTCCGGCCGGCTGCCACTCCAGCGGCCAGAGGAGAGACGCTCCGGTGCTGGGGCTTGTGGGGCACCTCAAAAGTGCCCGGCTGCCCTCTTTAGTTGCTGTTCTGAACTGGTATGCCCAGTTATCTGCTCCCCTCTTGCTACCGGATCGGTAGCGGGGGGAGGGAACTAACAACTGGTACGGGCAATCCAGCCTGAACCAGTCACTGCCCACAACTGGTTGTTTCATAGATTTCAGCATCCAGCAAGGAGTATTGTAGAAATGGTTTACCTTACCATAGGTAACAAACTTGAGCCATCTCTTCTGCTGGTGCCACTCAGCCTATGTTGAAACACACTGCCCAATTGCATGTTGGTTTTGTCTTGGATCGAGTTGTCCTTCTATTAAATGGAGGGCGGCAGCATTTGAAACCTGACAGGAAGCACATTCTTCCCTTTGCACTGTTGTTTTCTTCAAAGTTCACCTCGGCTATCGCTGAAGACTGTTGTTTGTAGTGTGTGTTAACACTATTCATCACTTTGAAACAGCAGAGCTTTTAGTTTACGCCACTTCACTGTGAAAATAAATACAGGGAATTTCAGAATGACCTTTGACTCAGAAATGAAGTGAATTTAAACACTGGAGAATAAACAACAAAGAGGCCATGGCTATTTGAACAACTGACACCTTAATTGGCGCATGGGGAACTCTTTGTTCTTTTTCTGTGGCAAGCTATAAAGGTAAGATGGCTTCATTTGATGACATAGGTGCAATCCTAACCAATTTACACCAGTGAAACTCACCAGTCTCTCCATTCCCATGGTGGTGTGGGGAGGCTGGTGCATGTCTTTCACCAGCCTTATGCCCCAGGAATGGCACAGAAGTGCTTTGTGGCACTTTTCCAACACCCCAGGCCAGTCCAACATGGAACTTGTGCCGGCCTAACTGGAAGTTGGGATTGTGATCTTCTCATGGTAGGTCAGGACCTCTGTGACTGCAAAGGTCCTGCCTTCTGAAAGTTGGTATTATGACGGTCATGTTCCATTCAGTTTTGGAACAAAATATGTTTTTAAACTTTCTTGACAATTGTATTACACTTTTTATTTGCACTTGCTGGTTTAAAATTTGTGGAATATAGATAGGTTTTAATCACAAATTGACAGTTTCCCCTTAAATATGAAATATTGAATAGACTGAAACAATGTAGCCGGGGCTATTTCTAAGTCTATTTCTAAGTGGAGTCAAAGAGTGCCCACCATTGGTTGATGCACCAGCTGTGTCTTCACCTGAATTGTTCAGACCTGATCCCACTGGTCACCAGGCACTGGTGACATTGAGGCTGGATTTCCGCAACATGCTTTATTTGGAGTTGTCTTTGAAGATTGTTTTGAAATTATTATGAAACTGAACAAATTAGTGCAAAATGTGGCAGCAGTTTAGTGAGAGGGTGAAGCAGCCTGTTGGACTATTTTTCCTTTGTCTCTACTGGCTGATGATTGTTTTTTGGAATAATCCAAGCTGTTGGTTTTGACATCTTTTACAGCTTAGGGATGTGGTATCTCAAGAACTACATTCTTCAGTATGAGATAGTCTGCTCCATGAGATCATCTGTTGTCTGGGCTGAGAGAGATACCAGTCTAATGGGGGAGACCATGTGGTCGCCACTGGGAAAGGAGCTCTACTGCCAGTGCTCCATCCAAGAGTGCAACAAAATGTTGTTCTGGCTTGAGGTTCGGCAGTCAAGACGCAGCTGCTACTTGGCTGAGAGACAGAAGTCTTGCCTTCCTTCTCCCCATCAGTCCATGCGCACCCCAAAAAAAGATCCTCAGGTGACTCAGCCAAGCTGTGATTTCATTCAGACTTCCATTTGTTAGGATTTGTTCAGAATAGACAAAAGTGAACCAATTGTTTTGTTTCATTTATTCCAAAATGCTTGTTCCAAAATTTATTCCAAAATGTTAATTTATTCCATATCTTCCAAAATGTATGCATTTTCCTTATGCTCAGTTACATGTTGGGAAAGTGACTCTCTGACTAACCATGTTGTTTCAGCAATGAAGGATAGTTCCATTCTGTTAACCTGGACATTTTAAAACATCTGCACAACCATAAAAGGGACCATGGAATGTCTTACATGTTATGAGTTGGCCACATTACTAGCAAAAAAACCTTCAGTAGAAATTATTCAATATTGTACGTCTTTCAATAAAAAGGCAATCATTTACTTTTAAACAATTTGAAATAGTAACAACAACATAGTGTGTGGTTTGATGTATAAATGCAAACAAGCAGCCAGTGTATATTATGTGCTGAATTCAATGACAATAAAATAAATTCTATATTTATTTTTTTTAGAAAAAGAATCCATGAGACAAACAGGCTACATTCTGGTGTACTTCTGCATGTTTCTAACATATGTTCACTCAGTTTGTTCTTTCTATTGACTTAAATAAATATTAACCCATAACACTGACCTGATGTGCAAAACAATGCTGAATTTTATTTCTTATTTTAGCCTTATCTTATTTCATATATATATCTATTTCTTATTTCTGATTATTTCTGTTTATGCTCTAGCGACATTTGTGTCCATTGTCCTTTGGGTCCTATCCTTGCAATAAATCCCATCACTTGTTCCTAGGGAGAGCTGCATAAAGGCTTTGAACGCAATCCTAACTGTGTCTACTCAAAAGTAAGCCCCATTGTATTCAATAGGTCTTACTCTCAGGAAAGTGTCTTTCGGATTGCAGCCTTTGATGCATTTCTTTACCCATGTCTCTGAAATGGTGGTACATTCTTTAATTTCCCAAATTATGTCCATCCCTGAATCTAAAGTACTCCATTCTACAAGTCTTTGTCTCGTATTTTTCTATTATGCTACTGAAGCACACCCAGTTCATGATTGTTTCTTGTTATGAGAACCAAATGGAACACTCTGGGGATATCTAAACCTGCCTTCTAGGTTGTTGAATAGTCTTTGCATTCAGCACCAGTCTTATGTCATTGAGGACACAGGGCCATTTCCTCCTTTTTTAAAAGACTAGAAATAAAATTCAACTCCTCCAGAGTTCTTTCAGTCTGAATGCTATGGCGCAGACCACAAAATTGCTATCCTGAGCATCTTCTCCTTTGAACCTTATTGGGGAAAAGCCAGAACAACAATTAGATCCTACAATAAGCCCAAGAATAAAAGCTTTTGGTTCTCTCCTGTGATTTTGTAAAACAAAATGAAGAGCAGAAATATTTGTGAACAGATGTGCTGATGCATGTGGATGTATCTAATTTTAGGCATATTTGTGCCCACTTGAGAGTGCCGTGAGTGTAACCAACACTGAAGTCAGCCACAGCATGGACCATCAAATGGATGTGGGCCTTTGGTCAGATCCTGGTGTGGCCAATTCCTGAGGATAGCAATCCTCAAAGCTGTAAACAAAAATGTGCATTTCTGTACAGTATTGTCTCTGTGTCTGTCTGTCTGTCTGGTTGGTTGGTTGGTTGGCTTATTAATTACGTACAAAATAATTTGTATTTTTTCACACATACTGAAAATATACAGAAAACACCTGTGAATAGCTGTTAGACACTGTTGTGAGGTGAAAAGGGACAGAAGCTCTTCCCCTGATAGATATGAGTGCCACTGGAAAAAGTGCCTCTTTGCCCAGTAGAGTAACTGCTAAAGGTTAGCAGATGAAAGGGATTTTTTTCTATGCAAATGAATTCAAATACTGGAGCCAGATTGCATAAGAATAAGGACTAAAGGGAAGCTTAGTCCAATTCTTGATAAGTTGATCTGCAATCACTCTTGCTCATCACTTATGGAAGGAGAAAACTTTCACAAGTTCAATCCATTCATTCATGAATCACCCAGTGAGCCATGGCTTGGTGTGAAAGGTGTGCATTGTGGTGCAACTGTCAATGAATATGGCAAACCTGGATGCCCTTTAACCATTCTGAGAAAGAAGGCAGGCAGGGTTCCTAATGATACAAATAAATAAGGCTGGTTGATAGTACCACTAAATGTGGCAGAGGCAAGTGTGGGTTGCCCTGATTGAGAAACATTCCTTATTGGAAGCAAGTGCTAGTGAGCCAAGATACTCCAAGAACACCAAACAGTTCTTTGTAGGAGTATAAACAAACAAGGGAGAGTAAGCAAAATCAGGGATACTGTGTCAGCTCTGCCAATAGCTATGATCCACCCTGTTTTAATTCTTAGAGGCACCTGAAATAATAAAGAAATGCAGATCAGACTCTTGTGATGCAGGGAGGTGGCAGTCTCTTGAATGTCTTGTTCGCTGCTGTTTTCCATTAAAGGCCTCACAGCAGGATACATGTTTCTTCAAAGTATCCAGGGGGAATACACACATTGGATTACCAAATTCAGCAGCAGACACTATAAGTCTGAGTGGGTAGAGGACAGCCCTGCAGAAGCCAGGCCAAATGTTTAGAAATCTTGAGCGTGCATTACTAAAGCACCTTGTTAGGACAGGCTGGCAGGGAAACTTCACATGGGGAATCCTACTCTTGCCACAGAAGAGAAAAATGATGCTGCACTTGCATTGTCTCTCTGAATCGTATGCCATAATAATAAATCAATTTTCTTATGACGCATAGAAAAGCACGACCAGCTTAATCACAAGACAGAGTGATATAGTGTATGTTGCCTACTTATGGGCTCATTTAATTGCCCCCCTCCCCTACATTGTGACAAATTATCTAGGAAGAAAATTAGGGTGACACCCTGGTACTCAGTCTGCTACCTGAGTAATTTTGAATTCCTTTGATCTGTACATTTCATCACATTGTAGCAATGCAGTAGCCAAGCCCAAGCCCAGCACAACAGGCAAAATGGCATTGTCCGACCTGTTGGGGTCTGTGCAAGTCTTAGCAGAATACACCCATAAAGTGTTCAAGTCATTTAGTTTGGTCCGCCTTAGAGTAATTTTTAAAAACACTGGTTTCTTTTCCTTTGTTCCACAAAAGGAACATCTAAGACAACCCTTCAGGACTACATATGGAAGAAGGAACACATTTGTTCCCAACAGGCTGTGAAAGGAGAGCTAGGTCAAAAGGGTACAAACTGCAAGAGAGGAGATTCTGGTTAGGCACATCAGGAAGATATTCTTGTTGGTAAAGGCAGTTCAGCAGTGGCACAGATTAGCAAGGGTTTGTAGATGGTGTTGATTTGGATAGGGGTGAACAATCTGAAATCCAACCAATGTGGAAGTTCTGTTGACCGGGGATCTGATGAGTGTGCACAACCTGTTTTGAATGGAATTGCACACACTTCTGTTTTGCAACTTGGAGATACTCCTCAAGTAATTGCTCTTCCTAGATGCCCAGGGGAAATCTTATGTAGAGGTTCCTTTTATGAACTTCATATGGTGCATCAGTTGTGTCCTTCCCTGGAGATGTTGGACCATGTCCCAGACTGTTGAAGTCACCCCTGGGATGAAATATTGTAATGCATTTTACATAGGCCTGCTGTGGATGATAGTACAGAAACTTCAATTTGTCAGAATGTGGCTGCCTGAGTTGTGTGTGGGATCAAGAATTCAGACCATGGCCTTTACTAGCTTCATTGACCACCTGTTTGTTTCTGGGCTTGGTATAAGGCACTGGCTTTGACCCTTTGAAACTGAAAGCAATTGTAGGTGAGATTATTTCAAGAAACTCTCTTCCCCCTTTCAAGACTATCTGAACACTCTACTATGAGTACCTTCTCATCCTCTTTTGCATTTGGAATCCAGGGTTTGGACAACAAATAGAATAATGTAATTTCTGTTGAATAATGTAGAATAATGTAGAATAATGAATAATGTAGAATAATGTAACAGCTATGTGTTTTCCAAGTTGACAAGTGGCTTCTCCAAGAAGCTTGCCTAGTCTATGCATCCCATTTCTGTATCCCTTTACAAGTGTGATGAAGACAGTTTGGCAAGTCTTTCAGGACTTGACAGTCATCCCCAGTGTTGATGGTTTTAAATTGCAGTTTAAGTGCAGTTGATTTTAATTTTTCTAGATATTCACCCTACAATCCAGAGTAGGTTGTAGGTATTTACCCTACAATCCAGAGTAACTACAGGACCACGTAAGAGATATTACGTGTACCCGTAGTTACTGCAGCACCAAGTGTAAACCTATGGGAAATTCATATTGCAATCCAGAGCAAATTGTTCTTACACCAGAGCACCGGACTCCCCGTAGTTACTCTGGATTGCGCCGCTAGTCACACATGGCTCCATGAGTGTGTTTCCCCATCCAAAGATTCTACCCTTTCCCCCAACAAGCAAATAACTAGTAGGTAGCATGAGTGTTTTCTGAAAGAGATTCTTGCTTGCTGTGACAATTTGATTATTTCTTGCAGAATACGAAGTCTGATTTGGTGTCTGATCTGAAGTCTAATTTGAAGTCTGATTTGGTGTCACCAGACCAGGCATGACTTTGCCCCAACAGAATTGAGAAAGAGGGGTAACTATCCTTGAAAAGCTGTGTTCTTTACTTGTTATGATAGAAGTGAAGGGTATAGGCCTGGGAGCCCCTGGTTGGTCTGAGATAAAGGAGGCAAAAATGGGAGGATATCCATTGGGAGGACTTGGGTGCTTGTGAAACTTCTCCTTATGCTGCAAAGTTAACAGCACATTGGTTGAAATGTGGACTCATTTTAAAGAAAAAGTTGTGGCCTTGTCCCTTGTGACAGGGTGTGCAATGAGCAACAACAGAACCATTAATTAAATAGTGCAAGAAAATTGTGAAACAATTTCAAAGAAAGGCAAATTCCAGCCTTTGGCAAACCAAGTTTTGTTAGGGTTTGATCTGCTTCAGGATGACGCAGAGCAGAATGGATAATAAATAAGGACTCAAAATAACACCAGATAGTAAGACCGCAAACTTTGTGACCTTGACACTGAATCATGTATTTGAATCTAGACACAAGGCTTGAAGGCAGAGGAGCTGAATTCCTTTGGGAAAACCAGGCTGGGCTAAAAGATTGTTCTGTAACCCCAGTGAACTTTGTTTCAAGAAAGGGATATTTCAAAATAGAAAATCTCTGTGGATTTATGGCTTGAGTAGAGAGAAAAGGCAACCTGGCAATGTTGGGGTTTGTTCCCAGGCCTCTAATTGACTTGGTGCTAGAAACCACAGTTGGTGTACTCTGAGCAGAAGAGCAGAGTGTGCCTGGCTTTATTGCACATACGTTCATCATCCAGATACCTAGGATCCAAAATTAGTATTGGTATTTGTAAAGCCAGGATGTGTGTTGTACGTTTACAGGGTAGAGGATGAAATGGAAAGATCACCAGAGAGGAGTACAGGCAGGTAGCCCGGTCATGTAGGGAGGGGGTCAGGGATGCTAAAGCTCAGTATGAGCTGAGGCTGGCCAGCGGAGTCAAAGATAACAAAAAGAGCTTCTTTAGATATGCCCAGAGGAACAGGAGGAGAGACGAGGGGGTGGGGCTGCTCTTGGACAAGGATGGACAACAGGTGTCTGGAAACCAGCAGAAGGCGGAGCTGCTCAACTCCTACTTTGCATCCGTCTATTCACAGAAGGAGGGCTGTGCAAATGGGGGTGCGGGATCATTGACTGATTCGGGGATGTGTTTACATCCCCAAAGAGGTAATGAAAACATGGATGGTGCAGAACAGCAGATTAAGATTGACAGAGAACTGGTTCGAAACCACTTAACTGGCCTAAATGAATTCAAGTCATTTGGACCGGATGAGCTGCATCCTTGAGTTCTTAAGGAACTTGCAGATGTCCTTGCAGAGCCTTTGTCGATCATCTTTGAGAAATCCTTGAGGAGTGGAGAAGTGCCACTGGACTGGAAGAGGGCAAATGTAGTCCCAATTTTTAAGAAGGGGAAAAAAGAAGACCCGGGAAATTATAGACCAGTCAGTTTGACTTTAATCCCGGGCAAGATATTAGAGCAAATCATAAAACACACAATTTGTGCACATCTAGACAAGTACTCGGTGATCAAAACAACCCAGCATGGATTTACCAAGAATAAATCTTGCCAGACAAATCTGATCTCCTTTTTTGATCGGGTTACGAGCTTACTGGACAGTGGCAATGCTGTGGATGTCATTTATCTTGACTTCAGCAAAGCATTTGACAAAGTCCCACATGACATTTTAATTAGGAAGTTGGAAAATATGGGCTAGACAGGGCAATTGTTAGGTGGATCTGCAACTGGCTCGATGGCCGCACTCAAAGGGTTTTAGTAAATGGTTCTGTGTCCACCTGGAGGTCCGTTTCTAGTGGGGTACCCCAAGGCTCTGTCTTGGGACCGGTTCTCTTTAACATTTTCATCAATGACTTGGAGGAAGGGATACGGGGGAGCCTGATCAAATTTGCAGATGACACCAAACTGGGAGGAGTAGCAAACACATCAGAAGATAGGAGAAACCTCCAGGAGGATCTGGATAAACTGGAATCCTGGGCTGTAACAAACAGAATGAATTTCAACAGGGAGAAGTGCAAGGTTCTGCACTTGGGCAATAAAAACCAAAAACATAGGTATAAAATGGGGGATACTTGGCTTGGCAGCACAACATGTGAGCGGGATCTTGGAGTCGCCGTGGATAACAAGCTGAACATGAGTCAGCAGTGTGATGTGTCTGCAAAGAAGGCCAATTCCATTTTAGGTTACATTAAGAGGACTGTAGCTTCCAAGTCACGAGAAGTTATGGTTCCTCTTTATTCTGCATTGGTGAGACCTCACCTTGAGTACTGTGTTCAGTTCTGGGCACCTCACTTTAAGAAGGATGCAGCCAAACTGGAGCAAGTCCAGAGGAGAGCGACAAGAATGATCAGTGGGATGGAAGGGAAGCCCTACGAGGAAAGGTTGGGGGAACTTGGGATGTTCAGCCTGGAGAAGAGGAGGCTGAGGGGAGACATGATTGCCCTCTTCAGATACCTGAAGGGCTGTCATAGGGAGGAAGGGGCCAATTTGTTCATAGCTGCTTCTGAAAGCAGAACTAGAACCAATGGGTACAAACTGCAAGAGAGGAGATTCCGGCTGGAAATCCGGAAAAAATTCCTGACTGTGAGGGCGGTTCGGCAGTGGAACAGATTGCCAAGGGAGGTGGTGGACTCTCCCTCACTGGGGATCTTCAAGCAGAGGCTCGATGAGCACCTGTTGGAGATGCTCTAGGGGGAATTCCTGCTGCAGGCAGGGGGTTGGACTAGATGACCTACTAGGTCCCTTCCAACTCTATGATTCTATGATTCTATGATTCTAAATAACTCATCGCTTTTCCACTGCATTCAGGCAAATCACCCTGGAGAAAGTGCAAAGGACGGGCAAGGACTTTTCCCTTCAGCAAAGTGATATCTTGAGTCATCAAGCCCTTTGTCTAGTGTTGTGCAAGTGATGCCATCTCTGAAATTGCGCAGCAAAAATATGCAACTAAATTTCATACTGTTCCTATTTCTCTGTGTGTCTCTGCTGACTCGCTAGGGCTTCCCTTCCTCTGAGCAATAGTTATGACATGGGCAGCACAATCCTAACTTGTGATGGAGCAGGCATGCAGGCGTGCCCGTGCTGCATTAAATTTGGGGCTGATGCTGTGTCAGCTCAAGGCAAAGGGAAATGTTTCCTTTTACCCTGGGTAACAACTCAGCAGCCCCAATGGATTTACTTGGATTTGTGCCACCAAAATCAGTGGTGCTAATCTGAGTAGTCCAGGCTGCCAAGAAACGGGGCTGTGATCCCAACCCTGCCTCCTGCTCCCCACTTACCCCCCCCCCCGGAAAGTCCTGCCCAAAGTTCAACCACCACTCCCACCCTGCAATGCCTCCTTGAAACTTCCATCTGGCTGATGTCTAGTGTGGAATTTGTTCACAGGCTCATGGACCTTATATTTTCACCACACATGGACCTTATATTTTCCCAAACCCAATATTTCTTTAGTTGGTAGGGACTCCCAATTTAGATCCTATGAGTGCATGTTAAAACTGCTTACGGAGAGCCTTTCTGTTGATTTGTTACAAGAAAATCAGCCAAGAGGATTGTGGCATCTTAAAAATGATTTGTTTTTAAGGTGCCACAAGACTCATTTTTAATATGAAATTAGGAAGGATTGTTTTGTCTAATGTCCATTACCTTGGTATCTAAGGTATCGATACCTTGGTATCTAAGGTATCGGACTATGGTATCGTGCTCGGCGCTGCATATGCTGCATGCGAAGCACGAAAGCCTGGGTTAGATTGTTATGGAGGAAAGGCTGTTACCCAAGCAGCAAATTCCCCCTCTCCACGCCAATGAATTAGTCCAATGGAAAGGCAGAGCTGATAAGATTGGATCCAGCTGGCGTTGCAGAGCTGGGCTAAGGACAGGACCTCACCCTGTCTTGTGGGGCCAACCCAGGTCTTGAACCCTGGCCTGTTGGTTAACAGGCACAGTGTCTTAATCGCTTGTGCCACCCACAACCCTGTATTACACTGTATTACATTTTATTACATGTATTACACTGTAATACGTTACACTGTATTATACTGTATTACATTTTAGCATATTTTATTTTGTTCATCCGGTTTGGAGAGATCCTTGTGGAACTCTTTATAGACCACTTAAGATTTTGCCATCCTAAATAATTGGGTGGTGTTATACCAACTGATTGTCCTTGCATTGCAACGTGAACCTCTTGACATGAATGGCACAAGGACCTTTGTGTTGCAGTCTCCTCACTATATTGCTGCTTAATGACATGCGTATGGTGCCATTCAGTATATGTAGCTGTGCTCTGTAGTCTTGTGTGATGCTGGAAACATTTCATCTGCATCTTCCCTCCTTTCTCCAAAGCAAAAGTGGAGCAGAGGGAGCTGGAGATCTCAACAAAGAATGAACTGGATATAATTTTGAGAATCCATGCTATTGTTTTCATTGTATTTATTTTTTCCATAAGACTCTTTGTTTTTTCCCCCTCTACAAAGCATTTCCCATAAAGGCTGTGGTGGGTCAATTAATGTGTTCTTAATTTGGCTCAAGTCAATGTAAAGCCACATTCTGAACAGTTTTCCTGGTGATATAAAATAACAGTAAATCAAAGATTGCATTTTCTCCCGAGTAGTTGTGTTCAATGAGGTTATTTCTGGGAAAGTGTGTTGCAGTCTGAAACCATCAGCAAATGGTTGGGAAAAAAATTAAAATGGGCTTAATTGGTAGATTAATCAACTAAATTGGGAACCAGTTTTAAAAGGGCCGAGAAAAAAGATTGCATACTTATTTTTTGAAATTGACTCTAATAAATGTTTCTGATGATCCAGTCCTACCTAGCTGTTAGATGGGCAGAATGCAAATTTTACTGGCATAACATGATTTATGGTAGTGACAAATGTGACAGTGCAAGCAGATGTGGAGTGGTCACTGGATGCAGGTATCTTGTGTCCTCCCTGAGATGTCTGGTGGGCAGCTGTGTCATACAGGAAGCTGGACTAGATGGGCCTTTGGCCTGATCCAGTGGAAGCTCTTCTGATTTTCTTATGCAAGTAGCAAACGGCTGGGCCCATTCCATGACAAATTGGGGACATCTGTTGGAGCAGGAAAGACCACACAAGGGTGGAATAGGTCCATGGAAGGATGGGAATGAGCTGGAAAACATTGGAGATAGTTGCAAGAAGGAAGGCAGATTTGACTTGGCAGAGCTTAGGATTGGCTGCATTGGCACCCACTGAATCCTAACTCCCTCCCAAGCCTGATATGCCTTCATGATTAAACTCAGATTTGCACTATCTGTAGAGTGGATACAGGTCAGAGTTCACTCATAGCAGCTACAGGGACTTACTCCAGGGCAAGGTTACAAAGCTAAGGAGGACAACACTTTCAGCTAAAGATTTCATTGGTTTGTTGTTTCTGATGGAGGGAAAGACACACTGATGAATATTTGAGTTCAGATTCATACTCTTGAGAAGCATGGGTTCTAATGGGTTAAAATTTCTAATGTTGTTTTGTATTAAAGAATATGACAGTGTGGTGAATTTACATGGGAGGACTACCAGAAACACAATCTGGAACCTTTGGGGACTTATATGGGAGAGAGTCTGTATGTGAGTCAATGCCCTAGATACCCCCCCCCCCGCCCCTGATATGGACCTCTTCCCCAACTCGGTGGAGGTCTGGTCTATGAAGGATGTGGTGGAACTGCAACATAGAGGACAGGGGAACTTTGGACGCAGGAGGGGGATAATTGTGGTTTCATCCCCTCGGTGGTATGCCAGGGGAGGAGTGCGCATTCTCCCGCGAAGTACGCCTGGATATTGGGGGAGGGCGGACCAGGCAGGAAATTTGAGTGAGGAAGAAGAGCAGGAAGAGCAGTTGGAGGAGTTGCCCTGGAGAGGGAAGCAGCAGGACTCTGAGGCTACAGAGGAGGAGGTGGTGGAAGCCAAAGTATCCGAGCCAGAGGATGCTGAGCCATGTGTGAATCCTGGAGAGACTTGAAAGAGAATAGAAGGACATTAGAGACTCATTTGCACTTACTTTGAGAAGTATAAAGGTGTTGATTTACCTGTTTGCTTTACCTGTTCGAAGAGCCTGTGTGCTCAGTTGCACTGTTTTATACATGTGACCAAGAGAGAGACCTGTAAGAAACCAATACGCTTATGAACCTCCTCTGGAAGTAAAGCAAGCTTCTGTTCTGTTACTTACCTGTGTGTGTTTCCTCCTTTGATGACTTCCAAGATGCAAGAGGTAGACAGTGACGCAGATACAGAAGTCTCCTTCCCTCACAGACCCCTTGCCATGGAAAGGGGATCAGGACAGGTGGGAGGGAATGGAGCACCTCACAGACAGTATTATCAAATCAAAGTAGTATAAACTTTCATATGGTTTCACCATTTCACCTGAAATGGTTACCTAGTGTGATCACAGATAGTGATGCACAGTAGTGATGCAGAAGATAAGGTTGGGCTTGCGTTTAGAATCTCTTATGCCAAATGACAGCTCAACTTGTGATTGAGCTGTTGGCTTGGGGAGGTCACTTTCAGCTTCATTTGTCCTAAAAAGAATGATTTATTACTATTATTTTAAAGCATGAAACACAGTATGCTAAGATGTTGTTGGAGAGAAGTGATCTGTGACAATGACGCACAGCCAATGTATTCAGCTCACGAGCTTTGTGCTTGCAGTGTTTGCAAACTAAAGCAAGATTTTGGGTCAATTGAATTGTCTAAATTTGATGGACACTTCCTTGACTGTATTTAGCCCAGATGTACTTCAGCTGATACAAACATTTTCATCCACACTTATTGGCACCTGTACACTTATAGACATGTGGCAGATTTTATTTACAAAGGTGGAAGTGAATCTACTCGTGATTTATTCCAAGTTTTCGTTCTGTGTACTGATGCAGGGAGACATCAAAGTACAGTTGACTGCTCCGTGGCTACCTTGAAAGAAATAGAGTAATCCCTCTGGGCTTTGCTGAGCTTGGCTCCAGCTCTTTTGCTTTGAGTGAACTGGGGTAAACATCAGTCTTCATCAACTGAAGGAATGAAGGCTTAGTGCCACAATGCCAATAAACATCTCAGTCCAGAAGAAAGTATTTCCATGATATCTGATGTCTTCTCCACATACTAATGGTTCAACACTATTTTATAATACTTTTTTCCTAAATAAAAGTGTTCTTTCTACCTTTACCCCCCTTTGTAGATTTTTGGCTTCTTTCCATCAGTTTGATTCAAAGACAAGATAGGCTAGGGATATCAGGACAGGGATTCCAGTGAAGACATTTTCCTAGATTTTTAAAATATAATTTTGAACATTCACTTCCAATTATCTTTTAGGCTAAAATATCTCCTGGCTACGTCGTTCTGGCTGAAAGTTGTTGCAGGAAAACTGTGCAAAAAATATCTAGCACATGCAAGATTGATTATCTCTAGCTAGAATTGATCCCATTCTAGCAGGAAACCAGGGTCTTTATCGCACATTCGGAGGGACAGAGTGTAAGGACAATATCTGATTTGTTTACCTTTACACATTTATGGGGACATTATAGGGTCAGACAAATAGAAGAAAACAAGAATTGTCTCATATTTTTATGAAACACAATTCCAATTCCAATGCCACTGCACAGTAGATGAGGTGTGCATGAGTTGGGTGATCATTACAGTTGTATGGACTCACTGGTTCCTTCACTTTCAGAAAACAGAAAGATTCATATGTTATCCTTGTAGGTAGTAATAAACTAACCTGCAATGTTTCGAAGGCCAAAGAGCTGGGGAAAGTCTCCCAAGAGTCTTTCTTAGGACCTAATACTATCCTCCATTAGTGAGATTTGAGTAACCCCATTTCAGGAAAGAGTTGAACATTCCTTTTTGCCAAGAAAACATCTCATAGCTTACATTGGGCTTCAGGATTCACCATTTCGGTGCCATGAATCCAGTGGATTGGACTGGTTTATTGCTCTTACAAAGGGGTAACATTTGGCCATTAGTTATGGGCATGTATAGTTTGTTGTAAGCCATGATGGGGATAATTTAGCTAGAAAGGCAGTATATGATAATATCTAATAATATAGTAGTGATAATAAGTGTTCTGAGACTTGCAAGATAGTACTGCAGAAGTTTGTAGTGTTGTATTGTTTTCGGTATAGGTCCTTTAAATTTGGCTGAGCATGTGAATACATTCCTCTAAAATAATAGTCTGGTCAAGATCAGAGCCAATAATGAATATCTTCATATTTATTGGTTTGTGGATCTAAGGATTTAAGTTTGGGGAACTGGGTACATTCCTTCCTTTCTTCAGCTGCTTAAATCATCTCAACAGACGTTGAAATATCCCAGTTGCTTGTTCTGGCTACATGAGTGGTTGCTTCATTTTTCTTCATTTATGTGGTTAGGGCAAACACCAGTCCCAATGTTTACAAAGTTTGTGGCCTGTTGAAAAGTTGCTGGCCTTATCTCACAGACACCACTGCTGTGTTGTGTTAAGTAAAAAGAGAATTCATACTAAGGCATCAAGCTGTTAAGAGTTAATGATATTATCTCAGTAGGCATGGATGACTAGAAGCAGGCCTCCGTCAGTCTTAAAAAACTATGGTATCATGCTCGGCGCTGCATGCGAAGCACGAAAGCCTGGTTTGGATTGTTATGGAGGATAGGCTGTTACCCAAGCAGCAAATCCCCCCTCTCCACGCCACTGAATTAGTCCAATGGAAAGGCAGAGCCGATACGATTGGATCCAGCTGTGTCACAGAGCTGGGCTAAGGACAGGAGCTCACCCTGTCTTGTGGGGCTGACCCGGGTCTTGAACCTTGGCCTGCTGGTTAACAGGCACAGCATCTTAACCATTTGCGCCACCCACAGCCACTAGAAGACACTTCTCTAAAAAAGCATTAATGGCCTTGTTGGCTGGTGGTGAAAGTTGTAAGGAATATCCCATATGTTGGGAATTTGGGCTATAGGAACTGCACAGCCAATGTGAACGTCTAATGTCTGACTATTGCATTTGGGAGACTTGACACTGTCTTGGGTGGGGTATTTGCAAATGGTGGTGTTTTTAGAGCAGTGGTCCCCAAACATTAGATTCTCAGTAGGCACAGATGGCGACAATTTTGTGACAGGTAAAAATTGAAATAGTTGTGTATCACATGCAACTGACCACTTCTCTGCACACAAAAATTCAATTAACTGGAGTAATTAATGGGCAAGACTCTGGAAGTGCCCAAGCAACTGTGAATGGTCCATTCTCCACCTTCTCTGGTGGTCTTTGGGCTTGCTTGGTGAGGTGCTGAAACCTATCAAAGGTGATCTTTTTTCCTGAAACCTCATGGATCTTGAGCTCAGCATCTCCCTGTCCACAGATGGTCTATGGACCAATGGCTGAGAACCACTGTTTTAGAGAAATGTTCCATCTATCACTGTGTTTGGATATCTGTTTTCTCCCCAAATTATATACTGTAATTGTGAAGACATTTGGTCTATCTACCTCAGTATTAATGTCTACATTTCCTAGCAGCTGTTCTCCAGGATTCTAGACAGGGGTCTTTCTTAGCCCTTGCTGGAGATTCCAGGGATATAGAACACAATCCTAACCATGTCTACTCAAAAGTAGCCCCATTGTGTTCAATGGGTCTTACTCCTAGGAAAGTGTGTTTAGGATTGGAGCCATAGTCTGAGACATTCTGTGCTCTGTCACTGAGTCACAATTCTTGCCAGTCATCTCCAAGGCTTATTGCGTCTAAAGATCCAGACTCTCTAATGGCTAACTCTTGCATTTCTGTCATGACTTCCATTACACAATTATACTAATCATAATTTGCAGAACATTCCTACAACTTAGTAAGACTTGCCAGTTCAAAAACAAGTTGATGCTTAGTATACCTGCTTGAGTCTTCAGGGAGCAAGATGCTAGCATGACACATACACACATACACTCCCATTTCCCAAATAGGGTCAGACATTAAAGCCCTAATCCTATCCTTTTCCTCACCCTCCTGGATGCTTTGATGATGCATGCACAATCACCAGCCATTCATGCTGAGAGGCCCATTGTGCACATCAATCGCTGCATCTGCAATACCAGCAGAGGGGGTCTGACAGAACACTAGTTCTGTTTAGCAGAAGGCGCCCATAGGAACTCTTGAAGTTCCTAAAGCACTTTGAAAATTAATACTGAAAAATAGTTGGACCAGCCATGCTTGAATGCCCCTTGATGTGGAACTCCTAGGCAGATTGTTCCCAATATTCCCTTTAGCTCCCGGGAGGTCTGGATGTAACTATAGTCCATGCAGAATGGGCTGGGGAATTGAACAGGGATAAAAAATGTGAATCTGAAATGTGAATTTCTTCTTTAGTCATCCTTCTTTAGCGCCTTGTTTTAGCAAGGGGAAAAAACAGCCAAGTTGTCCATGGCTGTCTACACAACAAAAGGAATCTTGACCCTCCAGTAAATGAGGATCAGTAGCTAGGAGCTTAGCGTGAGCAAGGATTCTCAGATGAGAACAAGTAGTGATTGTCTGTGTGGAGTGAAAGGCGATCTGTAATCCCATTGAAGTGGCCTCATGGTCATCTAATTGTATTTACAAGCTACACAGAACAGGCAGGCTTGTGGGATGGAGAGAGGAATTTTAACGAAGTATCAGCTTATAGCTCTCTGCAGGGGCACCTTGATCTCTGTTCTGCGCTTTGGTCAAATTTCATGTTAATTAGAATGGCAGGTGATTGAGTGTGGCCTACAATGGAGAAACCAAAGATTTGGTATTCCTGGAGCCTAGAAAACTGGTACATTGCCCCATAGTCCCTCTGCTATTTTCTTACAAAGAATGGCACTGGGTTTTGAGAAAGATTCATCCTGGCAGTTAACTAATAAGAGCAGCCAGAAATTCTCCCTTTGGGAACACCGGGTACATGAAAGGCACTGGAGTGCTTGTATAGAAACTGATTCTATACTTAAGACAATATGTTAGAATATGTGCGGGAATTCAAAATAGGAAGTGAGGCATTTTGTTTGCCTCCACAAGGCTGTAATTGCTATACTGGTATTAATAGCTAATTTTAAGAATTCCTAGGCTGGCATGGTAGAAGCTGAGGGAAGAGAGGAGGCCCCTGGGGAAAAGGAGGCTCATTTTGACCCAAGGAAGAGAATCCTTGACCATGCCTGGCGTGGACAATACAGGCACAATATGGGCACAATCCGAGCACTAGTAGTGTCATCCCCCAGGTGTCAACATACGAACACATTATTGGTTCCATGCTGTGCCATAATAGCATCTGATTAGCTTTTTAAACTCTCAGTCTCATTAATCCATTTTCAATTAAAGAAATGTACTTTCTGTTACAAAAGAGTGGCATTTTTTGTTTTCTGGGTTTTTTTGGACATAACATTTGATAGACTAGAGTTATTTGACCCAGGTTTTTAAATTGTAGTCTGCTGGAAAATACGCATCAAATAGTGTATAACATGTTGGAATTATTCCTACAAATTGTATTGTTAGCAATTTTAATCACTTGTGGTGTCACACTCACCCCCTTGTGTGTATCACCCAGTGTGAGCAACACAGAGAGTTGCCTCTGCCTGGCCCAAAATGAATAAAGTTAAGATGCACCAGATATATGGTGAAGTGATGACCTCAATGGTGACAAGATAAGCAAACTGTGAATGTATGTGATCCTGTGAAAATGGAACACTTGTTACAAGTATATATTCCCTTCTATTTCTGCTGCTGCTGCTGCCAGTGTTCATGAGGCCAGAAGAATTAGCCAGAATCTGGAAGGAATGTTTTCCAAGAGGTAAAAACACAGCTGTTCTGGAAATTTAAACAGGCTGTCAAAAGCAACATGTGGGAAGCAAAAAGCACTTTGCATTTCAAGCAACAACAACACAACTTCTTCCAGTGTTTTTTTCCCAAAAATTTATTTGTAGAAAGTTCATCGTTCCAATTCTCGCATGAGGCTTTCATTCTACAGCTCTTGACATGGGGTATGTGTGATATCTGCACAGCATTACTACCATTCAATAATGTCCGTGTTCTTTTTTTTGGTAACTATTCGTGACAGTGTCCATGTGAACTATGTTTAAAAAGAAGACAAAAACAACCCACACAATACCCTCCATGTGTATAACCCTCCAAAGCGGCATAGACTTGCCAAAATATATAGACACTTCTGCGCCCTTCTGAAATTGCATGCTGGGAAAAGAAGTACTGTTTGCTGGTAAGCATTAACAATCATTATTCTGCTGGATGCAGAGATAATGAAATGGGGTAAATGGTTAGATGGGGTAAAGGTTTTACCAGGTATCCAGGCCTAGATGTCAAAGGACAGGGTCCAGAAATGTCCTGGTATCTTACATTTTCCAGTTTCATCTATCCCTCAGTGTGACTGTGATGCTCCTCAATAAAATATTCATCACATTGTATCCAAGTATCCATTAAGAGCTTATACTGGCCCAGTGTCTGATTTTTTTCCAAAACAGACCACTCTGTCTTTGAATGGCTAGGTGGACTGGACGTTAATATCTGATTTACCATTAAGATATGATTTACCATAAATTCATATATTTGTCATATGTTAAATTTAAAAATAATCTCATCTGGACTTGCTATCTGCTAGGGATGCTGGGAAGTGCTACTGTGGGTAGCACTGGGAAGTGCTACTGTGGGTGGCAGTGATGAACACTGTCACAAGCCATATGCGCAAGGCCAAAGTAATGCATACACAACCCTCCTTAACACAATGTCAAATCAAGTAGAAAACTGGACTGCTACAGTATCTCTTTGGCTTGCTTACCATGAAGGAGTGTTTAGGAGCTCTGGGACATAACTACAGAAGTAAGTTGTGATACACTAAGAATGTTTTCCATTATAGACTAAATGCGATGATGCTCATTTTCTAAACAGAAATATCACTGACTGACTGACTGACTGACTGACTGACTGACTCACTCACTCACTCACTCACTCATCAAAGCCCAGCCAAAACTGCTGGACTTGGAAGCATGAAATTTGGGGAGGGTGTTCCTTCCATGGTGGAGGCACCCACTAAGAACTTGTTTTTGGAAATTCCATCCAGAAGGGGGTGAAAAGGGGCTCAAAACGTTTTCCTCCCTATACTTTAGATTGAAGAATCCATGTCCAGTAGGGTTGCCCATGGTTGAGGAAGGATGGTGCAAGGAGGAAGGATGTTGCATGCAGGGAGATAGTGCATGGGATGGGGGTTTATATGGAAGATGTTGCAAGGGGAGATGCATGCAGGGGTGTTGCACGGGGGTGTTTACACTGGGGCGTACTGCACAGGGGTGTTGCACGGGGGATGGGTGTTACAGGGAGTGAGTGTTCCATGGAGGAAGTTGCACAGAAGGGGTGTTGCATGGGGGGTATTGCACAGGGGGGCGGGTTAAGGATGTGCCTAGGCACACAAATATTCTTGAAATTTTACTCCTGCAACAGCGGGTTAATTTCACTAAAGATTTATATATTTAATAGTTTTAAAGAGAAACTTAAAAAGTGTGTGTGTTTTCTGTATTACTGTATCTAGGTGTTAACACCAAGTGGGTGGAAATATCCAGTTGACTTGTGTCCTAGAGACATTACAGGGTGTCACCACCTTGGATCACTGCGTTTTGCTCTACTCCCATTGCCACTCTCCCCTTGCTCCTTTTTTTTTTTTTTTTTTTTTTTTTTGCTCTTCACACTTTGGGGAGGAGCCCAAAAGAAATGTTTGTACCCACTGAGAAAATTTATCTTAAATTTCCTGTCTGTATCATAAATATGAGAAAGAGCTGGATGGCCATGGAGTGAACGGGACATTTGTGATGGGCTTTTAAGGTCTACAGAAGCCATTTTCAGCCACTGTTCTATAGTACACCTATGTGCTGTGACTGGTCTATAGATGTATTGTGAGAGCTTGGGGGATGATCATTTTTAGTAGGACCACTGGGGATGTGAGCCCCTCATCAACAGCCTGGCATGCCTTGTCAAATTGATGATGTGCCACCAGATAAAAAAGACTGGAAATCACTGTTCAACAGTTATAATGAACCATTGTCATTTATAGCGAAGATGTTCTGTTTCTGCCAAAGCTGTGAAGAACATTCAGAACATTCAGAATTAACAAAATGTATGTAAATGAGGGAAGAAAATGGACAGAATTTTTTTTTTTTTAAATTTGGGATGGTTCTGGCATGCCTTTTCCTTCTGGGGAAATGTGAAGAAGCTTGCAGTAGCATCAAATAATTATTGGGCCAGTTCAGGCAATATTTATCCCATCTGATGGGGCCCAAGTGTTTAATGATACTATATGTTCACTTATGGTGTGCGTGCATCCTGACCCCACCTCACTTCTCCAAATCTCCCTAATTGAATGTGGATGGTTGTTTGTCCAAACCTCCTCCTTTTACATGCTGTTCAACATACTTTAAAAGTAAGTTGAACACCACAAGGAGAGTGTGTTAATTCAAATCTTTGCCACAAATGAAATGTATTAGGAGAATGGGAATGAGAGGAGAGAGAGATGTGCATATGCCATTAGCATGAATGTCACTGAATACATGAAGCTGGTTGCATGGGCATGTAGCACCCAAACTGGGAAATTTTTTTCAGGGTCCTCTTGACAGCAAAGAAAGGAAAGCCTTTTTTCAATACCCTCAGAGTTTTGCATGCTCTTAACATGCTTTTCAAAAGAAATAATTTAATCTGCAATCCTAACCCCCTGTTCCTTAAAGCACTTCTGCACCACTCCTAGAGGCGTTACACCACTGTAGAGACATGTGCCAGCCTCCCCACACCACCACACGAACAGGAAAAGGGTGAGTTTTGCTGGCCAAACAGGGTCAGGATTGCATCCTGAGTGTGTTATTTATCACATTAAATAATCCTGGAAATTTTCTGTTACAACTTTAGCTACTGTTAACAGCTGCATACAGTTTTCTTTGGCAAGTTAAAATTTCAGATAATTTTCTTTTTCACACTGTTTTTAGACATTGAGTCTAATAATAATATTCCATCTAGCTTTGAACATATAACTTAACATCATGTTCCTTGGCTAGTTGAAAAATACTTGTCTTGCTTCCCAAATACTATACTAAGATGAACATAAACCAGATTATCTTTGCTAGATAAACCTGAAAACTTATCTTCGAAGAGGGAGACCTCAGTGAATCTCAGGGTCTGTACCCAACATGGTGTCAGCCAGGACGCACTGTTTAAATGGGGTCAAATATCTATCCCTCAGTGTAATTGTGGCGCTCCTTGACAAACTATACATCACGATGTGTCTGACTGTAAATCAAGGACCTATTCCAGCCCAGAGTCTGATTTTTTTTTTTCAGTGAAGGACAATCTGTCCTTGAATGGCTGGATGGACTGGGCATTAACATCTGATTTACCAAAAGTCCATGTATTGTATGCCATAGTGCTAAATAATGCTGCAATCCTAACCCCTGGTTACGCCAGCCTACGCCCCAGCACCAGTCCTGTGCTGGTCTGAGGGTATCACAAGCACTTCAGCACTACTCCTAGGGGAGGGTTAGGGCAGTGCACAGGTATGTGCTTACCTCCCTATAACACCATGGGAATGGGAAGACCCATGAGTTATGCTAGCTGAGTTTAGGATTGCACCCTAAATAAATAACTCTTCTGCAGGGCAGACTTCCATTGTCACTGCCAATTCCCCCCCCCCACATGTTTGCCCACCTACTTCCATGTTCTGCTGCCCTAGAAGATTCTGCTCCAGGATTTCCTGGAAGATGGGGCAGGGCACAGCAAACAGGCATGGGGGAGAGATTGGCGAAACAGTAGAAAGCTTTCTGGTGGAAATGACAGTTCTGGTTGTGGCAGGGATGCTATTTGAGGTGTAAAGCAATCACCAGTTTGGAAGATTTCATAATAAATTGAATCGAAGCAAGTGTTTAAACTGTTCGTGTGTTCTTCAGAAATTATCTCCCTAACGTCTGTTTGGGATGTTCCAGCCAAATAACATTTTAGCAGATTATTTTTGTTCTAACTCTGCAGGTGTTTGGCCTGAAGAACCTCCAGGATACTTGGTACAGTATTCCTAGCAGCATATCTTGTACTGAACATTGGGCACAATCCAGAGTAACTACAGGGAGTCCTTGCTCTGGAGTAAGAACAAGTTACTCTGGATTGCAATATGAATTTCCCATAGGTCTTCACTAGGTGGTGCAGTAACTAACAGCCCAATCCAGAGCAACTAATCTGTCCACATAAGAGCCCTTAGGTTGCCCTATCTAACACTAGGTTGGAGCAACTGCAAGATGCTCCAGCCCAGTTACTCTGAAGGAGGCTTAGGACAGAGCAAAGCAAGATAGGGTGCCCTAAGAGAGGTGGACCTGCTCTGCCCTAACTGGGGCAGCCTAAGCAGCTCAGGAGAGGCAAGTTGAGGGCATGTTTAGCATTGCCTAGGGCAGAGCAGTTACTCTGTATCCAAAGCCTGCTTCAAGGCAGAAATGCCCTCTTCCAGCCCTCAGAGTTATACCACCTCAGGAGCAGATATAGTAATGAGTAGACCCATAGGGGTCCATGATAAGGCCCGAGTAAGAATGGCAGTGCTGACCAAAAATCTGAGTTCTTGGCCAGCCTAGCTGCAACCCCTTCCTCTCAACCTCAGGACATGGAACAAACTACGGCTGCCCACAAACCTCAGGATACAGCAGGCCACTCCAAGAAGCCCCTTGTATTCACTGTAGGATGTACTGGCATCTCATCAGGGACTCCTTATAAGGCAGGCACCCAGTGGCGTCACCAGACTGGTGTGGCTGGTGTGGGCTGCATTGGGGATGCGCTCCGTATGGGGTGATGTGCCGGAGGAGTTTGACTGTCCTTTGGCAGGCCCCGGGCGTCAGCACCCCCATTCAGGCCTGCTCCAAGGCGGAGAATCTGACACTTGTCTGAGGAGCTGGCCTGAACGGCCATCTGAGATGCACTGCACAGAAACACACTGAGCATGCCGAACAGCTTCAGAGGAGACTTCCTTAGAGCAGAGAAAGTCCGCGCCTCTGCACAGCCATTCGGCCTCACTCAGGAGGCGGCGCGGCAGCCGAATGGCTTCAGAAAGAGTACTGCACAGGCACCAACTCTGACGCCTGCACAGTCTCCCCCGAAGCCAAAAGCCTTCAGAAAAGTACTGCACAGGTGTCAGAGATGGTGCTTGTGCATTACTCTTTCTGAAGCCAGTTGGCTTCAGAAACAACTGCGCAGGCCCCAACTTTGGTGACTGTGCAGTCCAGGGGGGGGGGGCGCATCCCAGGGATGACGCACAGACTTCCGCACCAGGTGATGTGCAGAGTCATGTCACCACTGTAGGCACCACAGCTGTTCCTTGTTCAGTGTGATCTGAGGGGTGTCTCCTCAGGAGCAAGTCTTCCCCTTGTGTCAATTACTTAGCATGCTCTGGAGCAGTTAGGGCAGCCCAGGCTTCCTGACTCTCTGGATTCAGCATAACTTTCTGCTCTGGATACAGAATAGTTAGGAGAGTGCAGTTAGGTCAGAGCAGGCTGAATTTGCTCTGGATTGCAGCCTACAGGTGCATGTAATGTCTCTTACATGCTCCTGCAGTTACTCTGTATTGTAGCCATTGTCTTCATGCTTTTACCATTCCAAAAATCAGCGGTTTGATGTTTATTTATTTAAAAAGTTTTGTGTCACTCTTCTTTCATAAAAGAGCCTGTGCTGGTATCAGTATAGTTAAAAAAGTTCAAAAAAGTCAGATAGAACAATAAAACGTTAAAAGAGTTAAAGTTAGTATAACGTAACAAGACGAAAGAAGGCTTCGTGAAACAAATGAGTCTTTGTATTAAAGATAGAAAAGAAGGGATCACGGTGAAATTACACTAAAACTTCTACAAGGAGGTCATCACCAAGAAGGCCATACAGTGTATCCCCTCTTGCTGCATCAGCAGTAGTTGAGGGGTGCACAAGAGGTGTGCACCACACATTCCAGCACACATTCAAAATGCCTATTTCAGTGAATAAGTGGCCTGTAGCGATCTTACATCACTGAGATACCAAGGAGGTTGAAACTGAAAACTGTTTTAAAACTGGTTCAAACCTTGTACACATTTGTGGCTTTGAAAAATCTACTTATTCCAGTTTTTCTTAGTGAAATGCTATCTCAGTTTTACCCATAGTGAAAACAAAGTTTTACCTTTGTAAACAAACCTTGGCCAGAATTTTTGGTTTTATTTGTTTTTAAGGGGAAATAAAGGCAGCAACTTCAGCTGAAGTTCCAGGAAACCATTATAAAAGTTACACAATCTGTATGGCGCAGTTAATTCTATCTAAGCAAAAGAGCAGCTGGGGCAGGGTGTTTCCTTTTCATTTAGTCATCAAGTTGGGTGGGTGATTGCTGGGGAAAATGCACCATTATTTGAGACTCGTGCATTATAATGCAAACCCATAACAACACTAAACATTAATAGATTGCAAGAAAAATTAAAATGCTGGTCTGGTCTAGGTGATTTGCATCTTTTGCTGAAGGGCTGGAAAAGTTGGAAAGAGCTTTCTGAGGATTTAGTCAGCAATGTAATTATCACCCGCCCATTAGAACTTCACCATCTATATTGCAAATGTTCAAAAAATTCAACATAACTAGAAAAGGTGAATTCCCATGTTGATGATTTGTGTTGATAATAGCTCTGTTTACTTCCTCCTAAAAAGTAGTGGTTTGCATTCAGCAGTGGCAACGATGCTCTTTTCGCCCAGCTGTTGTCCAATAGATATTTAAGTGTTTCATTTTTTACACTGAAGCTGCTTTACTTAGTCATACCATTAGTCCAATTGCATCAGGATTGTCCACTTACCTGGCTAATAGTGGCTCTCAACAATATCAACTGGGAGGCTCTGAGCCCTACTTGGAAATTCCAGGGATTGAACATGTATATTTGTGCTCCTATTTGCTTTCCTAAATAGAAATTATCCAGATTTGTAGCCCAAGGAATTGTGGCGGGGGATGGAAAGTTGGAGGATTTAATCCTACATGTCAGATCAAATAGACCTGATCTGGGTCAGTCCTTTTATGTCCATTTTGATGATCGTCAAGGGGAGCAAACAGCTTTTTCAAACACCAAAGGGAGCTTTTACCCCATTTGTCAAACAGCACCTGCAAACTCCTGAACATTATGCCTGAGAATAGTGTTCAAATCTCCTCTCTTGCCATGGTCCTACTGAATCTGCAGAAGTACCCAGGACTTCATCACACTTTGGTGTACTTTGAGTAGAGATTGACCCTACAATCCAGAGTAACTATGGGAGCACGTAAGAGACATTACGTTTACCTGTAATTACTGCATCACCTAGTGAAAACCTATGGGAAATTCATATTGCAATCCAGAGCAAATTGTTCATACACCGGGCAAGGACTCCCCATAGTTACCCTTGGATTGCATCCTGACTTTTTCAAGAACTGACAAGCCAGCCTCAGAACTCTCTCCTAATACTGAGGTCTTAAAAATGTTCTCCAGCTGCCAGAGGTATAAACCATTGTATGTATGATGTGTGATTACTGTATGTTCTGCTGGTAGTTTAACTAAGATTGTTCTCATCCACTTATATTTTTATTCAAAATCTTGCCATAAGCCACTTTGATTATATTTTACAGAAAAGTTGGCTAAAAGTTTCAGAAATAGATATATACAATAAATCATATGTTGTTAGTTACAGAGCATATGGAGAGCGAAAAAGGTGCTGCTCAGGATTTGGAGGACTCCAGTTCGCCAGTCAATGATGCTTCAATTGAAAGCTGATGGCTGGTTCCTTTGTGGATAGAAAACCAGCTCATCCCTCATTCTGTACCTCAAGGAAAGTTGTGCACAATTAAAGAAGAGCAGGCCGGTGTTTTTTTGCATTTCTGCTGTTGAAAGCCGCCCACAAGAAGGAATGATTTATATATAAACTGATGTTGTTGATTGGTGGGAATGGCAGCTGAGTTTAGAAAGGAAGAACTTGTTAAACATTATATAGCACTTTATGCCTTTGAGCTATACCAATAACAACAGAGTTTTAAAAAATTCAGTGCTCAGCTGAGGAAATCAGTTCACTAATTAAATTGTTTTGAAATAGAAAAAAAGCAAGTGGTTTCCATTGGAAACTGATTTTTTTCATCTCTGCTTCCTTAATCAAAAACAACACTTGTTACAGTAGAGGCAGCTAACCCAGTGATCCAGGCAAACTGGAGGAGATTGAGTCTGTTTTCCTTCTTAATACTAGCCTTTTCCATTATTTGTTCCTGGAAATAAAAATATAAAAAAGATACCCAGGCAACAGCCTTTTAAATGTCTCTTATTTCTACCTAACGATAGCCTTGATATACCAAAATCATAGCTGAAATCCTTCAGATGTATGGTTTGAGCTGCATAGCACTTACAGTGCACTTTGAATGAGCCACTTACAGTGCACTTTGAATACATCCTACCCCAGAATTTTTTTGAGCAATCATTCTAAGCTCATTCAAATCTCAGAAGATCAAAATACCAGGCACTACAACCCTAACTTGTACTGAACAGATAAGCCAGTATGCCTGTGCTGTATCCAGCACAAGTTTGTGGCTACGTAGTGCTACCATGGGGGTCAAGGAGAACCTTTTTTCAATTACCCTGGGCAATGTAGCAGCAGCCTCATAGAACTACTTGGATCTTCTCCAGCAGAATTGTGTTTCAAACTCAAGAAGAACAGAGCAGTCTGAAGCTACCCTGCCCTGCCTGTGGATCAGTGATGGGATTCAAAGAAATTTAACTACCGGTTCTCTGCCCATCTGGCAGCCACTTTCAAATGGCTATTTTTAAACTTTATATGTCCTATCTCTCATTAACAACTGGTTCTATGAAGTAGGTGTGAACCTACTGGAGCCGACCACTGCTGTGGATGAGGCTTCTCCCCAGTGATAGGCCCAGCCTGGCCCAACAACTGGTTCCCTGGAAGTGGGCGGAGCCAGGGAAAATTAATTTTAAAAAATTAAAAAATTAAAAAAATTAAAAAAAATAAAATTGACTATCATGGGACTTACTTCTGAGTAGTCAGGTTGGGCTCTCAGGCTGCAGTGCCAGCCACTTTCCTGGGAGTACGTCCCATTGACTATCATGGGACTTCTGAGTAGTCAGGTTGGGCTCTCAGGCTGCAGTTCCAGCAGTGGCAGCAAGAGCAGCCTCCAGCTGCCGGCCTCCAGCCGGGCATTTTAAAATTTGCCCCTCCCAGCGGTGAGGCGCCCCACAAGTCCCAGTGGCTGGGGAAAGGACACTCCGACCCTGGGACTTGTGGGGCGCCTCGCCACTAGGAGCGGCAAATTTAAAAATGCCCAGCCGGAGGCCAGCTGCTGGAGGCTGCTGGCTGCTGCTGGAGGCTCCTGCTGGATGTTCCAGCAGCAGCCAGCTGAACCGGTCCACCTGGTTTTGCCTCCCCCTCACCGCTACCGGATCGCCAGCAGCGGGGGGATGGCAACAACAGGTTCCCAGGATCAGGAGCGAACCTGCCTGGGCCCACCTGTGCTTCTCCCCCTCCTTCCTCCCTGGCCTCTGCCCTGGCCAAGCTCAGCCAGGACAACCTACAATCTCCAAGGTCCATGACTGGGGGGGGGGGTAGCCGGCACAACTCGGCCTCCCCTCCTCACTCAGTGTGCACTGTTGCAGCCATGCTTTGTGGCACATTTGTCACAGCCCTGGGTCAGTGCAAGGGACTTGTGTCAGCCCAAATTAGTGCTCTGGTTTGTGCACTCAAAGTGACTGATAGTGCAGAGAGGTACACCTGGGGTCACAACTAGTAGTTACCCTGATAAGATTGCATAAATCATTATCATCATGTGCATTTCTAGTAGCTTTGGAGTAATATAATTTGATTTTTTTAAAATTGAAATTCTCAGTCTCTAAGCAAAAAATCAATCACTTGGCTCATCTAGCAGAATTCAGTATCATAGCTCTTCTGCATCTCTTGAAGGTCTGCAAGAGGTTTGCTCTCTCTGTTTTGTCCCTCCAGCATGTAGTCTGTGGAATGACCTCCATTTGTCAGATGCTGTAGTTGAGATCTGGAACAAGTCCTCTTGCACTTATAAGGGGGCTCAGCCAGTGGTGGGCTTCAGGGGGTTCTCACAGGTTCTATAGAACTGTTTGCTAATGAGCGCCTGGTTCTGAGAACTTGTTACTAATGGGACATAGAACCTGTTGTTCTATGGACATAGAACCCATTGTTAATTTAGATTATTAGGACATAGAAACTGTTAATTTATTTGAATCCCAACACTGGGCTCAGCATATCAGTTGCCTTCCAAATGGACACAAATTTGGAAAAAGAGCTCACCTGTAGCCCCATGATGGGGAAAATGGTAGATGTCAAAATGGCAGTGATCACTTGTAACTCATAGCCAGAATTTATATCCATGCCCAAGGAGAAGAGCCAGTGCAAACTCAAAGCTTCTGCACTTTTGTAAACACAAACCACATGTTTGTGGAACATGGAATGATAGGATAGCAAAGACCAATGCATATAACCAACGTATGGTGGCATGGTCTTTAAACACTTATGATCTAAGCACAGGAGTGGCTTCTTCTGGAAGTACCCTGTGAATGTTCAGCCCCTCCTTCCTTGTTTCTTCTGGCTCTTGGAGTCTTGCCTCATAAGCAAACATCTTCTCCTCCAGGTATTTTAATGTCTAGCAGAAGTTTGAGCATTTGTCTTTGGCAGGAGTGACTCAGGAGATGACTTTTGCCTTTAAACTGTTGCTGTTCAATAAAAATAGAAGGAAGAAAGACTGAAAATTTTATTTGCCAACAACAGCATCAGTAGACATAAATGGACCATTAAAGCAAACTCAGCTTGTGTTTGTAAGAAGGAAAGAAAATTATCCCAGACCAAGAGAAGACATTTCCATTTTGGGCCATTGATGCAATAGTAGCATATAACTATGCTAGTATTTAGGTTTTGTGGCTTCATAGGAACAATGAGGTTTGGTGGCTGTGGGTGGTGCAAGTGGTTAAGACACTGTGCCTGTTAACCAGAACGCTAGGGTTCAAGACCCGGGTCCCCACAAAACTAGGGTGAGCTCCTGTCCTTAGTCCAGCTCTGCGTCGGAGCTGAAACCAATTGTATTGGCTCTGCTGTTCCATTGGACTATTTCAGTGGCAGGGAGAGCGGGGATTTACTGCTCGGGTAACATCCTATCCTCCATATTAATCTATCCAGGCCTTTGTGCTTCATGTGTCGAGCATGATATCATAGTCTTTCGAGACTGGATGCCAATACAGTAGGAGCCTTAAAAAGTTGCATTCTAGACTTAGAAGTTTCACAAAACTGCTAACTGGGCTACATGCACTATTTCAAGTGTTCCTCTTTTATTTAGCTGGGGGAGAATAACTGGCCCTTCACACCTTCACCAATGTCTGTTCTAATGCTTCTGCTGGTGTTCTTTTGCATTTTAGATTCTGAGCCCTTTTGGGACAGGGACTCATTAGCTATTAATTAGCTATTAATTTTTTTCATTTTCTTTGTAAACCGCTTTGTGAACTTTTTAGTTCAAAAGCAGTATGTAAGTACTGTAGATAGATAGATTCTAGACGGCTCAAATTTTTAATTTTAGTACATCTTAGTAAGGTTTCCAGCACTATGACTTGGTATTAATATTTCCACCTTCTTAGCCAATTAATCCCTACACTGTATTATTTTATTACTAATGTGCAGAAGATAAATATAATTATATACATGTAAACTCCCTTCCTGGGGCAAAGGATGGTGCCAAAATTTCCAGTGCCAGGCCTTAAAACGGCCCTTTTTCCCCTAGCACAGCCTTGCAAGCCCTGTATTCAAATCCTCCCACCATCATAGTCACAGTGTGCCTTTGCTGGACCTTGGCTCATCATTGCTGCCCAACAACCCCAAGCATGCTGCATCTCTCGCTGCTCCTCCAGGACACAAATATTCCAAACATACTGCTGAATCCAAGTCCAACCGTCTCTCAAAGAATATTGAAAGTTATTGTTTTCCAAAAGGTGTCCAACCTATACTTTAACTACACCCAAACAGGATATATTTGCTCTGCTCTATCTGCCAAAGAGGGAAGTGCTGAAGGAAAAAGCTGCAAGGCAAACCCCAAAGCACCTGATTCAGGTACCGGCAGGGGTTTTGGTGGAGCAGCTTTTGCGCATCCATCCTGCATGAATCTGTTTTTCACTGTCAGTTTGTTTGAAGTGCAATTGTCTCCTGTATCCAGAAGAGAATAAATGCCAATAAAGGTTCTGAATACTACTACTGAATACTACTACTACTACATGTAAACAGAAGTGGCAGACACTTTTGTTGGATTAGGTAATCTTAAACAGGAAAGCAAAGAAAGCTACTGAAATATTATTGCACATTTTCTACAGAACTATCATGGACAAAAAAATGGATGAAAGTACAATTATGATGTTTTTAAATGAGAAATGTTCCCCATTGATGAATATTGGGTTACAACATATTAATTTGCATTAAGCAAAATCATAGTTTTTTTGTTCTGATTCCTTGATGATTGACAAATTTTTTTGCTTTGATTTTTTGATGATTGACTAATACAATCCAGAGTAACTACGGGAAGACGTAAGAGGCACTTACTGTGGATTGGTCTATGCATTTCCCATAGGTTTCCTATAGGTGGCACTGTAACTACGTTGGTGCAAAAGGTCCCACAGTTACTTGGGATTGTAGCCTGTAACTTTTTAGTGAAATTCCCAACATAAGGTCACAAACACAAGGAGGAGCCACTTTGAGGTGGCTCCCTTAACTGCCGCCCTGCTGCAGGATGCAATGCATGCCACTGTGGCTTCGCTGTGTCAGTGCTGAAAAGTTAGGATTGTGCCCTGACTGGTTCCACCAAATAACAACACCCATAAGAAGTGTCAGCAAGTGCAGACACAGCAGTTGATGGGGCTGTGATCTTTGTGTTCAGAACAAAAGTTCAGCTTCTGAGCATTTCCTTTTATTGTAAGGGATTGGAAGATGCAAAGTCAAGGGCTAAGGTCATGGCACCTCATAAGTTGCAGCAAGTCAAAGGTCACATCACTCCATTGAACAATGAAAGGGAATGTCTGGAGATCAAAATGGTGATGTATTCTGGGAAACACCGGGGGAAGGACTTGGCATCTGGAAAAGGCAAATGAATTTTCATAGGTTGCAACAACCCTTAAGGAGAGTTCGTTGGATTTTAAACTTGCCATGTTATTAAGACTTTATCACAATTGTGTCACAATAACACAAGTCACTTTTTTAGAACAAGTAATTATGTAAATAATTATGAAATAAGTACAGGCATAGTAAATGAAGATTAGCATCTGCTATGAATGAAGTATTATAGAACTGTTGGCGACTGCAGAGAAAATGAGTCTGAGTTCTATTTTTGTATTAATTTGGGGGGAGGTTAAGTGCATCCCCCCTTTTCAATGCACAGACTGAAGTCACAGTTCACTCAACATTTTAGAAGCCAGATTTAATCCACCAATTTTTCAGCTATTATAATTGTGCCGTCTCCCAATCCATTAATTGTTTGCTTATGGGCTAGAAGCCCAGTTGAAATGTGACCCAATGTTCTCTGTTTTGTATGTATTCATACCTGCCATCCAAATCTGAGGTCTGAACACATCAAACAAATACTTTTCTAATACAATTCATGTGCACTTGGAGAAAAGCTTAAATTAGACCAAATATGGTTATATCAGCTTGTGTGTTAGGTATTTTTTTTTCTCTCCCAACTCTTACTAATGCCACATAGAGGTCACCATTGATCTTTGCCGAGTAAGCCATGCTCAGCTGCCACATTTTACTCAGGGAACCTTACAAGGGTGGAATTATATGGTACAAGGAGATTACAAGGCTCACAACATGGTTTCCATCACAAATTTAATGCAGAATCAGTGAGGGGCATTTATGGGAGTGAATTAGTGGTCTAGGAGTAGTGTTAAGCTAGCCTAATTCAGGTGTTTCAAGTATCTTTTCCTGTGCAGCTAGGAGAAGACATTCTGTTTTTTTGCAAGAGTCCATTCTGAAATCATTTCCAGGAACTTATCAAAGTTGCTGTTGATGTCTTTTAAATATTATCCATGATTTCCCTTCCAGTTTTCTAGGAATGTTTATATCCTGGTCACTACTGTGATTAGTATTATTTCCATTCTCATAGAAAAACAGCACTACTCTTTTTGTGAGAAAGGAAAAAAAATTGCAAGGAAAACCAGTACTTAAAACCTTGTCTTAAAATCCTAGGAGAAACAGAAGCTGGCTACTGCTTCCTATATAGTAATTCTTGGTCCCGAGTGCAATTTTTACAGTACTATAAAATAAGAAAAATATTAAAAGCCACAAAAACTTTCAAAGGTTTGGTGCAGACAAACTGCAGCTGTCTGTGTTGTGCTTTCAGCCAATGGAGGCTGCATATTGTGACTAGTACCGTGCCAAAGAGACCAGTGTATGTTGGCTTTCATGGGGCCATTTGCTTCCCACCAGGAAATACTATGAGAGAGGAAACAATAGGCAAATTAATATATCCTGGCACCTAGGGCCTATGTGCTTTCAACATGGGTTTCAACACCCATCTCTGGCTCATCCTCAGGAAAAATAATGTAGTTCCCTCCCATTATCTTCCATGATAGGGTTGCCATATGTCCTGGAAAACTAGGACAGTCCAAGTTTTCAGGGAGTATGTTCACATACTGGCAAATTTAAAAGGGGGTCCTGTCCCAGTTTTATGGAAGAAAATTATGACAACCCTATCCATGACTGCTATGTAGGTGTGACAGTGCAGTGGTCAATTTTATATAGCATCCTCCAACTAAATGATATTGTGTAGACATCTACATTGGAAACATGTATTTTTCCATATATGTATATGCATGAATATATCAGTATAGGAATTCCACTGGCTTCTTATAACCAGTGGTGTCACTATATTTTGAGTCACACAGGAAGAAATCCTAACCAATTCAAGCTAGCACAACTTATCTGTCTCCCCATTCTCATGCTGGTGTGGGGAGGCTGGAAAATGCCTAACCCTCGTCTAACCCTCCCCCCCCCCCCCAGGAATGGCACAGTAATGCCTTACAACACTTTTGTAACACCTCAAACAGGACTTTAGCCACGACTTGTGCTGGCCTAACTGAGCGTTAGGATTCTGAGAGTGTCACACCATGATGAACCTCCTTTCCTGGCAACACACCAGACCATGTGCATGATGCTGCACCATTGCTCTGCTCCCCCCCCCCCAGTTTTTAGGTTATAACTTCTTATTGAATATATTCAAACACTGATTTGTTTGAAATCAAATTATGCATGAAATTACACATAAAATGATATATAACATGATATTATTCAAAAATACCAAGATCTTAAATTTTTTATGAATTACACCAGTTTTGGTGTAATTTCCTCCTAGAGGATCAATACCCATCTAGTGACAACGCTCCTTTGTTTCTCACAAAACTCTCTTCCAGGAACATATCCACAGTGTTATAAGAGGTACTGCATTAGCATACCTTCATTCAGATGCACCGAACAGGAAGCATTATAATGGACAGAACCTGAAAACAGGACCTTTTCCATTAGCATAGAAAAGAACTTTGCTGAACTTAATTGTGAGTTGACAAAATAGGAACGGCATTGCTGGATAGTAATAGTATTATACTAAGCAGTTTTTGGGCTTTCTGTTTCAATTCCACTTTTAGCTAACTGCTGAAAATCAATCAATCAATCAGTCAATCAATCAATCAGTCTGTCTGTCTGTTTGTCTGTCTATCACTTTTCAACTAAAATCTCTCAAAGCAGTTTACAAAAAAATGAAAAAAATTGATAGCTAATTAATAGCTAATGGGTCCCTGTCCCAAAAGGGCTCACAACCTAAAATGCGAAAAAGAACACCAGCAGAAGCCACTTGAAAAGACATTGCTGGGGTGTGTAAGGCCAGTTATGGCGCAATCCAGAGTAACTATGGGAAGTCCTTGCTCCGGTGTAAGAACAATTTGCTCTGGATTGCAATATGAATTTCCCATAGGTTTTCACTGGGTGGTGCAGTAACTACGGGTACACGTAATGTCTCTTACGTGCTCCCGTAGTTGTTCTGGATTGTAGGGTTAGTCTCCCCCTGCTAAATAAAGGAGGAACGCCCACTTGAAATAGTGCCTCTTGCCCAGTCAGCAGCACTGAGTTAGCCTCAGTAAATCTGATGTGGAAAATGTAGTGTGGAACTGTCTTGGGTGGCCTTGAATGTCATCATTCATTAGTCTTACTGTAATGAATTATTAGGAGGCTAAAACACCATTCAGAGGGCAGGCTACAACCTAATAAAGAGCATATTTTCCATAGTGAGTACCCACAGTGAGTACTGGATTTTCTTAAGCAATCATCAACTGAATTCTTATTAACAGGCATTCAGAAACATAATTTTTGGGGAGAGTAACCTTGATTAAAATTTTCAACTCCAATTTTTTCCCCATAGTCTAGTTATGGATATGAGGACTTGCTGGTTCTGCTACAAACAGACTATGCAGTTGACTAAGGATGCAATCCTAACTTAAGCTGGCATAACCCATTCCCATAGTGATGTAGGGAGGCAAGCACATGCCTGTGCACTGGCCTAACACTCCCCCAGAAGTGACACGGAAGTGTCTTACAGCATTTTTGTGACACACCCAGGTCAGCACTGGATTTATGTCGGGGCTTAGGCCAGCCTAAATGGAGCTTAGGATTACAGCCTTAATCCATTTTTAAGAGGTGTGCTTAAAATAGAAGAATCTTTAGAGGTTGTCCTGGTTATTGAGGTTCAGTCTGGATCACACAGAAGGGACAACCCTTATTGGTGAGCCATATTTCACCTGAATGTGGCTATTTGTATTACAGAGCCATTTTGGGAGCAAATAGCAAATTTGGTGAGACATTGTGCCTGATATCCAGGAGGAATAAGAGTTACTTCTCCCACCTTTCACCAGTGAACCAGTAAGAATTTGGGCCCCTGTGACTGTTTCCAACGAAGGAAGAAACCTGCTTGGTTTTATTTATGTTAAAATGCATTTAGAATTAGATGAACACATAATTTGGTTTGCAGAGGAAAATGTGAGAGAGCACCCTCAGGCATGCACACTCTACTCTACTCTAGACCTGCAAGGCCTAGTTGTTTCCGAAATAAACACATCATTTTTTGTGCATCCTCAGCTCTGATCTATGCGCTGATTCTATGATTCTTCCATGCGCTGATGGAAGAATTCCAGTCATTTTTTGCAGCTGGTGTGTGACTACACCATTCCTAATCTCAGGAAGCTTTGCAGATGACACATTATGAGTCTTCTGTAATTCTCATTTTGGGTTTTCCCACTTTCCCCTCTGGAACAGACAGAAGCTTTTACACATGAAGACCAGGACTCCTATTCAGGATCCCTACATACTTTCCTATGCTTAAAAATACCACAGGAGTCATTTGTGGTTATACTGTGTAACTTAAATACAGTACCTAAATCTGCCCACCAGAGTGTACAAAAGACAGCAACCAAAAAGAAAAGTATAATCTCAGTTAGCACATAACATCCACTTATGTTTTGTACACTGCATTTTGGCTTTGAAAAATAGATTGTGTGTATTGGATCAATTATGTCAATTAATAAATAATCTTGAAAAACTTGTATATTTGAATAATTCCAAATGTGGGTTTTGTATGCCAAATGTTTGAAAGTTTAGTTAAGAATCACCTTTGATTCTTTTTCCTAGCCAACTAGTTCATTTGTGACTTTACAATTTATGTACTAGTATTAGACATGATCATTAATATATCTCTGTCCAAGTTCAGAAATAAGTTTTGAAGGAGCTAAATTCTCTCCCAAAGGAGAGGCAAACTTCCCAAGCTCAGTTTCTGAACTCCTACTCAATCCTACTTCCATGAACCCTCTCCAACAGCTATTACTAACAGGCTCCAACTAGCCTTTACCAATGCCAGGAACAGTGGGAGCTTTCTTTCTTCTCCCCTCATCAGTAGAGACTGTATAGCAATTTTAATCTATGAGACATGGGTCTTTCTCTCTCTTCCCTGTTTTCTCAGTAAGAAAAACAGATAAGTGGAATTTATGGGGGTAACAGCTTCTTTGCTGCTAATGATAGTAAGTAAAAGGAGTGTTCAAGTTTGTGGAAGGCTGGTTAGGGGGATGCTTGAGAGATGGAAGATCCAAAACATTTACAGCTTCTCAAAAATAGTAAATGACCTAATTTTTTTTGAAAAAAAGATTTTTAAGTTCAAGATGAACCTCAACCTATAGTTAGTACCAACACATAGTCTGAAACAAAAAAAGAAAATCGTGACATGCTTTAATATGAAGAGCATGGGGTTGAATGGAGAGCTTAGCTTCCAGGCTTATCACAGTTAGCTCTGGGAGTGTATAACCTGGTTATCACAGTGCGGGGATGGGGGAATCCTTCTTTTCTACTCCTCATCTTTTCGGTGCTATCATGGTTACTGCCTACTCTACATTAAAGCAGGCCTCTGTCTTGAAAGACTATGGTATCATGCTCGGCGCTGCATAGGCTGCATGCGAAGCATGAAAGCCAGGTCTAGAATGTTATGGAGGATAGGCTGTTACCCAAGCAGCAAATCCCCCCTCTCCACGCCACTGAATTAGTCCAATGGAAAGGCAGAGCCAATACGATTGGATCCAGCTGGCGTTGCAGAGCTGGGCTAAGGACAGGAGCTGTCTTGTGGGGCCGATCTGGGTCTCGAACCCTGGCCTGCTGGTTAACAGGCACAGTGACTTAACCACTTGCGCCACCCACAGCCCACCTACTCTACATTACTGCATAATTTATTCTTCATTTTCATTCTAGCCAAATGCATTCTCTGTAACACAAGTATTACCTCAATGGGAAAAAAAATTACCGCATATACCGTACAGTAAATTACTATGCTATTTTCTCTCTCTAATTAGGAGAATATTATTATATAGTTTGTTCGAACTGGTGTTTGTGTGGGGGAGATGTGGAATTCCATAACTGAATGCAAATATATCAATAAGATGAAGCTGAGACTTTCTTCTGAATTTTGGATATGATTTAATGCAGAGGTAATTTAGAAAGTACTATTATACTCATTCACACATACAGATCCATCAGCACAAACATTTTCAGCTTTCAAAATATAACAGCAATTCCTAAGCTTAGAGACACCTACCTGACATTCCATAGGAGGATTTGATTCTGTCCTTTACATTGATGGCATTAGAAATTGCTTATGCATAAAAATGCAGAGCATTGTGTTATTAATGTTGGAAATCAAAGGTCAAGTGGGAAAGAAAGGGCAGCCAGCACACGCTTGTAGGGTGCCTGCAAATGAATTTGATTGGCAGTTATCTCCCTCTCTGGCAAGAATCTGACGTGTAGGTGTAAGTGGAAGCAGTCTAAATATGCTGGATGCACTACACATGCCAGTTCCCCAGTTTGCTTTAGCAATCTGGAGAGTGAGCCTGTGTTAGTTTCCAAGCTCTTTGAAGAAACGCCAGGACTTACACATGTTTCACATTAATACAATCTGGAGACAGCATTGGAGAAGCAGTTCTGTTATGTCAGTGGTAACATAATGGTTGGGGCTTGATTAAACGTTAGAAAGCTCCAGTCATGCCAGGGCTACAAATCCCCACTCAACTGTAATGTAGTCTAACCTTAGAATCTGGACAGGTTAGATAAACTGATCTGCAGGACCAGCTCACTCAATCACTTGGGTGAACACATTTAGTGTTCCTGAATATCTGAAATCCATCTTAGGACAGAGTGCTATTTTTATCTGCCACTGACTTCTCCTTCATCTCCACCTAAAATCTATAAATACTTCACATTTATGTTCTATTTTCCATTGATTTGTAGCAGAGAATTGCCCTGCAACCATACCTTCCCTTCACTTGGAACTTGTAAGCTTTGTACTTTCCACCTGGAAAGTACAGTGTTAGATGCCATAAACAGTAGCTATCAACTATTGCAAAGTGTAATTATGTGCGCATTGGTTAAAATGTATGCATTTTTCTAGGCTGTCTGTACATTCTGCTCCAACTTACCCTCAACCTGTGGTCCTTGGACTGCACCATTCTCCACTAGAGGGAGCTGAAAAGCAACAGAAACTGGTATCTTAGAGGGTCACAATAAATGTTACAACCCCTCTCCTAAGAGAACACTGCTTAACAGCCCATCTATAAGATCGCGCCATTGCAGCAAACACAACATTAGAAAACATCACGTTAATAAATATGTGTTAGTCAAATCATATACTGTTCCTCTTTATTAGTGCTGTGATTCTGGCTGCAGCAGACACTCCGGATGTTGAAAACCTTGACTGCATCTCCCTGGGATATGTCCAAGCCAATATCACATTAGAATTTAAAGCCTGACATGGCCAGTTCAGGCACTTACTAGCGAACAAACTCACTGTTTATTAAGCATCCAATCCCCACAATTCCAGTTTGGAAGCTGAAAACCTACCTGTGAGTAAGCACCTCATTTCAGCTTACCAAATTTTCTTTTTATCTTTTCTTTTAAAACCATAAGATTTAAAAAAGTTATATTCTTACCGAGACCTGCTTGAGATATTGTTCCAACCTGTTATGTTAAATAGTAAGCCAGAGTGCCTAGTTAAGAGAGTGACTGTAAATAAGTGTTGGTAAATGTTTGAACCTTAAGTGACAGTAAGTGTTTGAACATGCTGCTTAACAAGCCAAGCTACCATATTTACAAATTTATCTCTGCATCTGTGGGCAAGCAAATGCTCAAAAGGCAGCACAAGATTTGAAATAAGGAGGCAGAGGTTGTTCCTCCTTATTTGAGAAATAATTATGAGAGACGGATTGCATGCAAAACCTAGCCTGGCATGAGCTTGAATAACAAGCCCAGGCAGTGGTACAAAGGTTGGTATCAATGCATGTTACACCAGGAAGACTAAAATTCAAATCTTCACTCATCCACAAAGCTTATGTGGTATACTTGGGCCAGTCACCATCTTTCATCCTCATATGATGTGAGCATAAAAGACAAGCATATAAAATCCTTTGGGAATTGTCAAGACAAAAATGTAATAGCAAATATAGGGAAAAAGTGTTCTGCACAGTCTTTAAATAAGAGGAAAATTGCTGCACAGATTTCCTGGCCCAAAGAAACAGACCATCTCCCATTTTGTGCACTTGCAGAGAGGCCTCTAGCTGTCCTTGGGCTAAATCCCTTTGTAAGTTGTTGCTCATTGAAAGACAGATGTGAAAGAATGGCAAGGAAACTGCAGTGGTCCGAATGGATTGTATTAGAGCGTTAGCCCTATTTCCACATAAAGGTTTAACCTTAGCAGACGCCCAATTCTGAGTTTCTTAGTTCTCACTATACAGCAGCACCAAAAGCAGTGACCTGCTTTCTATGGGTAATGGGAATAAAATGTCACACTGATCTTTAAAAAAGGAAGAAGGGATCCAGAAAACTATAGGCCTATAGTTTATAGGATCTGGGAAGCTACTGGTTCCAGGTAAGATAGTGGAATGCAAAATCTAAGATATAATCCTACTAACTGGGCAAGAGACACTCTTTCAAGTGGGTGTTCCTCTTTTATTCTGCAGGGGGAGAGTAACTGGCCCTACACACTCCGGCAATGTCTGCTGAACGGCTACTTCTGGTGTTGCATTTTTTTTGCATTTTAGATTGTGAGCCCTTTTGGGACAGGGAACTATTAGCCAGGGCCATTGCTGGGGGGGGGGGAGGAGGGGTTCCCCCCCAAAAAGCAATCAGCTGGCCTCAGGATTTTTCCCTGAGCTGCCCTTGCTTTTTCAGCCTTTCTAATCATTATTTAGTGGGTGTGCTTAAGGTTCCTTTTGTTCACCTCTCCATGCAGACAGTGGAGGGGGACAGGGAGATGGGGAAGGGGTCCAATTCAGAATTTGAATCTCAAGCTGCAGTACATCCATCACCTCAGCATGCACTACTTCTAATCTCTAAATAGAGAATATTTTTTCTATTCTGGATCATACAAATTACTACAAAACTATTGTGTTGGGGGAGAGATGCTTCTCTTTTGATAAATCACAGATGGGTTTATGTTTTACATATTTTTTTATTTATTGCATGCTTAGTTGGGCAGGGAAATCCTACCTGTTGCGGGACCAGATGGGAAATGGGTCCCTGCCTTGGCTTTTAGAATTAAATGTAGGATTTCCTCAGTGCCCTCCTTTTTGCTTGTGAGCCTTAATTAAATTGCATGTAATAAATCACAGTTTTTAAATTAACTGCATGAGAGCAAAATACCTGAGAGTTTTTGGCTTTCTTTTGTCATGTCCTACATTTTCCTGGGGCGCCCTACATTTTTTTTGGGGGGGGGGCTTTTTGCTTGTGAGCCTTCTTATAATCAATAAATTGCATGTAATAAATTATATGTAGCAGTTTTAAATTTAATAGTAATATAGTGTTTAACCAAATGAAAATAAAATACCTGAGTGTTTTTGGCTTTTATTTTGTCATATCCTAAATTTTCCTGGGGTGTCCTACATTGGGGGGTTTGACCAATGCTAACCCCTGCTAACTGAGCAGGAGGCTCTCTTTCAAGTGGGTGTTCCTCTTTTATTTAGCAGGGGGAGAGTAACTGGCCCTGCACACCACAGCAATGTCTGTTCTGGTGGCTTCTGCTGGTGTTGTTTTTTGCATTTTAGATTGTGAGCCCTTTTGGGACAGGGACCCATTAGCTTTTAATTAGCTATTATTATTTTTCCATTTTCTTTGTAAACCGCTTTGTGAACTTGTTAGTCGAGAAGCGGTATATAAATACTATAGATAGATAGATAGATAGATAGATAGATAGATAGATAGATAGATAGATAGATAGATAGACAGACAGACAGACAGACAGACCACTTTTGAGGTTATAAGATATGGGTTGCAATCCTGAAGTGCAGTTAGGCTAGCCCATCTTTACTAGGCTAGCCCAATTCCAAGATTGGCCATCCCAGCTGCACCAGAGAAGGCTTGGGCCGGTGTTAGTCAACTTAGGGTACAATCCTGACTTCAGGCCAGAAAAATGGCACAGCTAAGCTGACTTAAGTAGTCTATATCCTGAGCTGACAGGCCGTATCCACAGGTCTTGCTTAACTACTGCTGAAGAGGCAGCAGCACAAGGGCTGCATGTTCTTGGCCAGCCTAGGTTAACTTACACCAGTCCAAGCCTTGTCTGGTGTAGGTGGGCTGGCTTATCATCAGTTGGGCTAGCCCAGTGATAGACAGGCTAGCCTAACTGCACTTCAGGATTGCAGCCTTAGGCTGGGCCTAGACAGATGGACCTGGGCCAGCCTAGCAGTACGGTCCTAGTTAGCTCAGCAGTGGTATGTTGAGGACATGTTGAGCATGGCTTAGAACAGTGTAGTTAGGCCTTATCCAGAGCCTGTTTACAGGGCAGAAATGCCTTCTCGCAGCTCCTCAAAGTTAGGTCACCTCAGGAGCAGGTGTAAATATATGTAGACCCATAGGGGACCTTGATAAGCCAGAGTAAATCTTTAATAATAAATAACTACCCAAAAATATTTATCTTCATGAAATTGGGTTGAATTACAGGTCTTTGATTCCCCATAGCTACCCTTTCATTTTGTACACCAGTATAGATAGTTGGCATAATTGCCCACCGCCCCTGAAATTTTTTTGCCTCCCTACTCCCTACTCCCTGGCTACAGCCCTACTGGCTACAGCCTCCCTACTCCCTACAGCCTCCCTGGCTACAGCCTCCCTACTCCCTGGCTATAGCCCTGCAATTAGCTATTAATTAGCTATTAATTTTTTCATTTTTTGTAAACCACTTTGTGAAATTTTTTAAATTGAAAAGCAGTATATAAATACTATATATATCTAGTAAACCATAAAACACATAAACTGGAAAATTGGTTAGCTGCCTCAGGTCAGCAGCAAATCTTTAACACCATATGCACAGAAAGATGTTGAAACAGTGGCTGAGCTCTAAGCTATTATAATATTAGACATCTTATTATGTCTTCAGAAATGGATGGATGATTTGCAAACTTAATTTACCTGGCTTTAATTTGGGCTGGTGGGGTTTCCGGATCAAGGAGATTTTTTTTTTTACTATCTTTGGGATTTCTCCAAGTGCCAAAGATAGTACTTTGCCAAAGTTGATTACATTTGCTTTTTAGCAACTTCAGAACATTCTGTGATTGAACATAAAAACCAGGATGTGTAAGTGAAATGAAAACTATTACACTTTTCAGTAAGTTTTTGGGATGACCAAAAGGTCAAGGTGCAGGACACATCTGTTAAAGGACAGATAAGCCATTAAATTAAAAGACATAACACACAAGCTGTTTCCAGAAGAGTTTAATAAATAATGAGGAATCATATATTTACTGTATAAATATGGGGTCCTCATAATTTAAAATAATTTACAGGAGGCCAGGAGGAGAAGGGTGGTGGTGGGGTTGGTCTGTTTCAGAGGTTCTCTGTTTTCCTACTGATTACACACACACAGGCAGTGTCAATCCGAATGAAGCGCCAGGTTGCCTGCTTGCCTCTCATGGTCAGCGCCCTGACAAAAGTGTGTGTAGTGGTACAGTAGGAATCCCAATGCCTGTTATCAATGCCCCTGCACCCATTGGAGTTTCGTGTAGATTCTCTGCACTTGGTCTCAAAAAAGTACTGCTTGAAAGTGCTGTTGTTCAAGTTCACATCCACCAACACAGATACCTCTCTGCCTTTGATGTCTGTCGCTGTGGTTTTGTTGGCAACCCACACACTAATACTGTCACATACAGAGTACTCTCCCTGATTGTGTATAGGATGAGTTGACCTCTTGGCTCGGATATTCCTGTTGTGAGAGTTTATGCCACCTAGGAACTCTATACTCTGCCCATCTCTTAGCAAAGGAGGCGGCTGAGTGCTGAATAAAACCCGTGGGGATTGGAATCGCCTCTTCTGAAAAAGCTTTGGATCCACTATGATGTTTGCAGATTGTCCAGTTTCTCTGTTCTCTACTTTCCCAATAGCAAGCTGGTTGCGTTCTCTGTGTTGGGCAGTTTTCATCACACGATGGGCTTTAGTCCGGCTTCTTTCAGGAATGTTGGATGTTGCAGGAGATGCCAGTGGTGCATTATCTTTAGATTTTGGTGCTGCCCATATGCCAATCAGAAACGCTATAATCAGACTGTAGCACAGCATGGACATTACGCTATGCACCTAGGAGAGAACAGACCCAGAAAATTTATGTGAGCAAAGAAGACATACAAAAATTCCCATTCTATCCCAAGTGGGTACTGCAGAACATGACATGTCCTTTATAAGACTTACGCATGTGGATACCAGATGTGGAATTATTTTTTTCCCATTTCAGAAAGTCTCATTCAAATACCAGCAATGTGCTTAACAGAGTGGAAACACTAGGAAAATTAATAACTGGATCGTTAATTTCTCTGGTATTTGTTGTTTATGCAGCACTTGTCTGGGGATATTAATGTAGCGAGCAGATGCTACTAATGAGGATCTTCATTCAATATCATCTTCAACAAGAGCTACTATGAAAGGAAAAGCAAAATAAACTATCTTTTTTTTCTAAAATGTCATGGGCCACAAGCCTGGTCAAAGGGCAGTAGAAAGGCCAGCACTGTATAGATCACACTAGATCCACAAGTATTTGATTATTAGATGCACAGGAATTTGTATTGGGTGTCCAAACATTTTGGCAGGAGCACCCCATCAACTATCTGACACTGTGTCAGGGGCCAGAAAAATGATTTACATTTTAAATGTGAATAAATTTACATAAATTTACATGAAAGGTGTATTCGAGACAGAAAAAGAGGATTAAAAGGCTTGCTCTAAGGCTGTTTAGAGGTGTCTTTTTGTGGGCCACATTGAGGATTGTCATGGGCCACATCTGGCTCCCCTGGCTGGGTTTTGGACACTCCTGAATAAATGGGCATTTGATGGGTGCAGAATACAGATGAAATCAAAAATCTCTCCAAATAATTAGAAAACTTGATAGGAAGCTGGCATTCTGAAACAAAACATCTCTACAGGCCCCAACACAAAATCATCAGATAGAGCACAATCCTAACCATGTCTACTCAAAAGTAAGTCCCATTGTGATCAATGGGTCTTACTCCCAGGAAAGTGACTTTAGGATTGCAAGATTAATAACCCAAGAACTGTCCATTTCACCGGTTGTAGAAATTTCCAGAGTAGCACTGAGACTACATTCTGCTATGGAAATCAAACATTTCTTCCCACCCCAAGATCACGTCAAAAACACATACTGAACCAAGCCAGGTGGGACCCATTATACATGCCACCCAGGATGTAGGACTGAGGGTCATATTTCCATCCTTTCACTAGACCCAGGATGGGGGCCTGTCTTCAAATCAAAAGCTATCATGGCAACTCATGTTAACAATCCTGAATTCCCTGAGAATAGAGAAGATAGGGACGTATCTTACTCCACCTTCCTGCTTCTCTTTACCGCTCTCGTCTGTGTTTCCCTATACAACTATACACATGCGTGTGCACAAGTCGTCTTTGGACAGTGTGCAAGGCTGAGCAAGGTAACAGGGATGTGAGGCCAACTGCTCTCAATGGAACTCAATGCTGGGGGAGAATGGGAGTCCCAAAATCAAGCCACAACTACACTCAAAGAGAGAGGAACGGGACCATACTTATGTGGAAGCAAAGAAGCAACTGCTTCTGTTTATTTAAGGGCAGAGAGCAGCACAACTGCTACAGGCAATGGTAATCTGTCCGTCCCCATCCCCCCAATTCCTTGACAATTCAGATTAAAGTCAGATGTCTCAGGACAGCTAAAATGAGTTTTCTGATGTCTGCAGAGATGTTAATGCCAAAGGTTTGCACAACAAAATCCAGACACCATTATACACCCATAGTACCTTCCCCAGTTGTTTATGTACATCCCCTTTGTTTATAATTCCCTTCTGGACAGGAGAAAAGGAGGTTAGAGTGGGATGCTAATAAAATGCTTTTTTGGGTTGTGCTCAAGAAGGAATTTACTGCTTTGAAATCTAGCAATGTTCAAAGATTTATCTTCCTTTCTTGGGGTCTTTTTATTGCATAGTTAACTAAGATCAGGGTACTGTTGGCTTCCAGCTTCTAAATTGGATCTTTCTGTCAATGATTAGATGAGCAGGAAATGAAAAAGGAATACAAAAATAGCAAGGAGTAACAAAAGCCCAATCCTATGCATGTTGACTCAGAAAGAAATCCCATCATAATCATTAGTGCTTACTCACAGGTAAGTGAGAATAGGGTTGCAGCCTCAGCGGGTACTGCTATTTCCACAAGCAGATTCAAAATCAGATTCTGTGCAATACCCGAGTGAAGCATGATCAGGTACGAAGACCTAACCACAGGCCAATATTTATGTTATTTCATGAGAAACGTTATTCATGGAGCATGCTACGTGCAACCTTGATGTCCAAGAAGTAATTGTGCCAAGATCAGGGACACATCTTTCTTGCTAGCTTAGCTAAAAAGGATTTTCACAGTGAATCTCAGCATCAAATTGCCATGCTGCTGTAACTAATCACCATTTGCGAACTATCTTCATATTTATGCACTACATTCAGAACTGTCCCCATAAAATTTCACTCTCTGAGATAGAACAATGTAGATCCCGTCTATGCCTCCCAGAACCAAAGGTGCTTTCCCAGAACTAGTATCTTTTTCGAAGCATGTCAATCACCAGTTCCTTCTTCTGTCATTTTCCCTGAAAATCAGAGGCAATACACAATTTTTTAAAAGAGCATTTTGAAGGATAACTGGTTTTAACTGTTTCTACAGTAGTAGCACACATCAAATCCTGGACCCTTTCCAAGGCCTGTTCCACCTACATGGATCAATGCAGTTTCAGGCCTCCGTCTGTCTTGAAAGACTATGGTATCGTGCTCGGCACTGCATACGCTGCATGCGAAGCACGAAAGCCTGGGTTAGATTGTTATGGACTATGGTATTGTGCTTAATGCCACATGCAAAGCACAGAGGCCTGGGTAGATTGATATGGAGGATAGGCTGTTACCCAAGCAGCAAATCCCCCCTCTCCATGCCACTGAATTAGTCCAATCGAAAGGCAGAGCCTATACGATTAGATCCAGCTGGCATCGCAGAGCTGAGTTAAGGGCAGGAGCTCACCCTGTCTTGTGGGGCCGACCCGGGTCTCGAGCCCTGGCCTGCTGGTTAACAGGCACAGTGTCTTAGCCACTTGCGCCAATGCAGTTGTTTGCCAATGATATATATAGTGTAGATCTAAGCTGACCCACTGTTGCTGCCCTTTGCAGCATTCCAAGTCCCATCACAGTCGATCCACACTTCATGGTTTGCCTGTCCAGGATTCCAGGTGGGTCTGTAATGAGGTGGCAACAGAAGGTCCCATTCAGTGACAACAGGAGGTGATGGTGGCAATGGAGACATTGGCAAACCAAGCTTGTTTTTAAAATTTATTTAATTCATAAATACCCTGCTTCATTTCCCCAAGGGGCATTCAGCTTGGAGTCATCTCACTTGTATGCATAAGACTTAAGATTAAAGAGAGAAATAAGGGCTTATGGCGACTTTAAATTCTCTGCACAGCAGCCATTTCCTGGCTGCTTTTCCTGTCCAGTAGGGTTGACAACCCAAGACCTTTCACTCTCTGCAATCTGCTGCCTGAAGTGGCCTACTTTACAGCCTAGCTGGCTCCAGCTGTGATATCTAAAACAAAAAGAAGTAATAATTCAATGTAAAGGCAATTAATGGCAAACAGGCCCATCATCTATGAGGCTTATATATAATCTGTGGAGCCAACTGCACAGCAGGAAATTCTTGAAGCAAGTAGCTGAAAGAAAATTTTAATAGCAACCTACTTAGTTGCCTCCTTCATAATGAAAACAGCCAATGGTTGCATGGCAGGGGACTGTCAAATCAATTTCTGGAATGATGAATTAAACACACACTACAAAAAGAACAAAACAAATTGAAGAGGAAATACAGTCACCAAAACAGGAATAAGCTGTCGCTTTAGCCTCCCGAAGAAGAAACTGATCAAGCCCAAGTTTTAATAGTCCATCTGTGCACATCCTTGTGCACTATCACATTCTCCTTTACTTACTAGCAGGGACCTGGTGTAGCACTGTAGATAAGATACTGAGCTGCAAATCAGGACTTTCCTGGTTCAAATATCACTGCTGCTATGAAGTAGCCTTAGGCAAACCATTCAGATCTAGCTGCAACCGGATCGCTAGCAGTGGGCCAAAATTAACAACCGGTCCTGTAGAACCGGTGCGAACCGGCCTGGGCTCACCTGTGGTTACAATGTATGTGATTATCACATAAATCAATGTAGTTACATATATGTGAAATATCTTGCATGATCAGAGGACAGCATACAGTACAAATATTATTATCAGCGTGTGGGTAGTCTCCTTATAACCTAAAGGCTAAACCACCAGTAAGGTTTTTACTACAGCAAAAAGAGACTTGTGTTATATGTTGGTAAAATAAAAGTATCCATTCAACAATAATTAAGTAAGAACGTAAGAGCTCCACTGGATCAGGACAAAAGCCCATTTAGAGCACAACCCTAACCATGTCTACTCATAAGTTAAGTCCCACTGTATTCATTGAATCTTACTCCCAAAAAAGTGTTTTTAGGATTGCAGCTTTTGTCCACCTTTCTGTATCTCATAGTGGCCCTCCAGATGCATTCAAAAATGAAAATTACCAAGGAACCTTGCCCAATTTTTAAAAGATGAACCAGGAGATCATAAAGAATGGAGGACCTGTACCTTTAACCACTGCATAAAAGAGGGAATTTAGACAGATTGACATAGAAGGGTTTAAAAAGCAGCACCTGCCTAAATTTCCTCTTTATGCAATGCTTAAAGGTAGCAGCACTCTGTCCTCTATATGGTCACCCTGGCCATGGCCTGGTTGTTATGTCTATGCTGAACTCCCACCAAAATGTCCATTATCTTTGTTGCTGAAGTTTAAAACCATGGCAGTATCAAATACTACAGTGGTTGAAGAGTTACTGAGAAAAGTATTTTTAAAACTATCTTGTATAAAGATTTCATTCAAACACACTTAAGTTTTGATTTGAGTACTACTACCTATATATGTAGCCCATGTTCTGTAGTTCACAGTCTTTTGTGAATGGGACTGATTCAGAATAAGGTTGATTTCTCTTACAAAGACATGTCAAAATTCAAGTATTGGATTCTTCCCACAAAATATAAGACAATTACATCACAAATGCACAGAATTAGTTTTATAGGGCTATCCTATTAAAAAACAAGGTGACCTTAAAATCCATCACTTTAAGCAATGTTAATCACCCAGCTGCTACTACAGGCTTATGCCAGAAATAATTCAACAGCATTTCCAAGCACTGCCACCCTAAGAAAACAGTCTGTACCTCAATTGGCAGCTTGTTTTAACCACAAACTAAACTTCCAATTTCAGCAGATTTTTCAATATCCCTTTCCTCTATATTTTCTGGATTCACCATCCAGTTTAAATCCGGTAAATGAAGCAGTGTCATGCAAAATGGTGCTAAGGACAGCATCTGTCAGTGTTTCCACTCTGTGCCCAATTCTCAGGAATTAACATCATACACCAAAATGAAACTCTCTTCACAAGTTGTCAATCCAGATGTTCTTTTCTTCCCGCTATTTAAAATACATTTCGTTTAACAGCAGTTACATTTTACGTTTTTCAAAGTCTTCTCTGCTTGTGCAGAGAACACTACAGATTCTCAGACAAGGGTCAAGATTAAAGAGATAGCTACAAATTGAAGCACAATTAAATTATTTTAAAAAATCTAATTTCCTCTATGAAATAAAAGTGCTTGACAATGTATTATACAAGTCATTCATATATGGGTCTTCTCCAAGATGGATCCCAGTTACATATTTATGTCAATTATTTTCTGTTAATGCTTTGAAAAATAAGCACAAATCTACACTTCTAAAAGGTTGTGATACCATTGCTGATTTTTTTTTCCTCAAGCAGTTAAAATGCAGTGCTTTTCCAAGCAGTAGCTTATTGGAAGGTAGCTGCCATAAATGCTCTGGAGGAGGTTTTCAAATGAGCTGTAGCCTGTGTTTGGTCACGTGTTATGAGACTTTCTCTTCCACTGCTTGAATCATATTTTCAATTGATTCATTAAAAGGTAAAGACTCCCTAGCAAATTGACCTGCCAGCTGTGATTGACAGCTGTGGGTCAGCGCTCATCCCCGATACAAACCCGAAGAGCCAGCACTTTCCAAAGACATTTCCGAGGTCATGTGGCCAGCATGACTAGAGGCCCACAGAATGCTGTTTATCTTCCCGAGGTCACACCTATTTATCTACTTGCATTTACATGCTTTCAAACTGCTAGGTTGGCAGGATCTGAGCAAAGGACAGGAGTTCACCCCATCTTGCAGCACTCGACTCTTGAACTGCTGAGTGGCATTCTGGTCAAGCCGTGTTCTAACTCCAGCGTTCTAACCACTGAGTCACTGCAGCCCCACCAATGGTTTCATTGCCTGTAGCTTTCCATAAAATTGGGAAAACCAAGGATTTTAAGCAATTGTAGAAGATGCTTCAGAGGGATTATGTAACTTGCCCAAGCTATTTCTCCATTCCAAAGTTAATCAGGTCCACAGTCATGGCGATAGGAAAATCCTCCAGACCTATGTGGCTTTGTAGGAAGAATGCAAAGCCTTCAGGTGGAATCCTATCCATGTCTACTCAGAAGTAAGCCACATTATGCCCAATGGATCTTACTCCCAGGAAAGTATATTTAGGATTGCAGCTTTCACCTTCCAAAAATTCTACAAACATTAAGTGGGAGGCCTGGTCCCAGAGTGCTGCTATTACACAGAGCACTTCTTTCCAATGATTACTTTTCATACGATTTTTTAAATTTTCTTTTTAATTTTCCCGGCACAACTTTATGGTTCTATTTGGTAGAAGCTACCTTAAAGCTTCAAGGAGCAGAATACAAATGTTTAAAATAGCTAACTAAATGTTATATATCCCTGCTGCTATTTGAAAAAAAAAATGTCATCAACATGGTTGGTTCTAATAAAGATTAGCTATCAAGAGTATTTTGAAGGGTAAAGTATATCTGTGTAGCCTTTCATTAACTCAGTAGCAAAGGTCAGGGGGAGATGAAAACCTGCAATCCCAAATTTCTTTGATACACATATAATTACATCTCAAAAACAAAAAAAGGGCTCACAATCTTCTAGTGTTTCGTATTTCTGGTTCCATTTGACCATGACATCATGAACAAAGAACAACTCTCCAGTTAGGGAATTGGCTCCAGGGTTAACAAGAGCTCCATAGAACTCATCTGCCTCAAGAGACTTGGTTTATTTGCGTAAGAGAATCCTTGAGATCAAGAGCAGATTTCTTTTTTCCCACACCTATAGAATGAAGGAAACCAGGCGCTCTCTCCCTCACCAGTAACTCCATGCAATTTAGATATTTAAGGCTCAAAGAACATGAATTCAAACATTTTCTAGCAGAAATTGCCTTCTCTCTCTCTCTCTTTCTCTCTCTCTGCACTGTCTTGTTTCAATTATATCAAATGCCCACAGCTTAGTCAATTACAGGAAAGAAAAAATCAGGTTATTAAATTCTTAATAAAAAGTGACACCCCAAAATCATCCCTACTGTGCAGAATTCTGATGCAGAAATGCATAGATTTTGGACTTAATAATGAATTAATGCAACCCCAATTTATGTCTCTTCCTAAGAGTTATCAGGATTTTTTTAAACCTTGATTCCAAATTCTTCTTTCTAAATTTCTAAATTCTTATTTCTAATTTGCCTCTTGTGCTGGATTTTTTAAAAATCAGACCCAAATGAGATGGCAAATGTTGGGATCACATAAAAAATACAAAAAAGAATTCAAGGAGGAAATGTGCTACTTTCCTAAGCACCTGGGATGACGCACTCTGTTTTGCCACAGATAATGAAACTGACATAGTACAGTTTTGCAAAGAAGATTATCTGCCCAGGTTGGCAACTGAATGCACATCTATATGCACTGGTTATTTTTTTCCTCCAAAAGGATGTGTGTTTATGAATGAACATTCCAGTATGCACCGAATGCACATTCCAGTTAGCATTCTGGCATGACTAGAGCTGGATAATGGCTTCAGAGCATGAAGGCAATGCAATTTAATTACACACACTGGTGTCACTACATACCCAAAATGAAGTAATTACATTACTATTATTAATTATTTGCTAGTTTATACCCCATATTATCTCCCTAATGGGCATTCAAAGTGGCTTATAAAAATAATAAAATATAAAATATTAACATTTCCCAAAATCCAGTAAGCAATTGTAAAATCTCATTAAAAATCTCGTTATGCGGTTCCTTGTTAGTTGGGCCTATATAAATAAAAAGAAGAGGCTTTACTAATATTTTTAAAATATTGTTCTCAAGCATGTTTAGCACGTCTGGGTACAAGCTGTTGTTCAGTTGGCTTTCGGTAGAGCTGATTATGTGATACAAATGCTGATAAAGTACTAATTCCTGTGCAAACATGAGTCCTAAAATGTTTCCACTAACAACATGATACAGCCAAAGCATGTTCTATTAACAGCTCATAATTCTCACCATGTCTGGCTGGAATGTGTTTGCACTACCTACATTTTCCTCGTGGGATGCAATGCTCCATTTTCCCTTTGAGGTCTTTCTCCTCTGGTTCTGCAGCTCTGTAAAGAAGGTGATTTCATTGCTTTGTCATTCCTCATAATCCAGGACATGAAAGACCAGGAAAATATATTAAAACCCATCTTGCACAATCGGTAATTAAAGCCATACAGCTTTGTGTAGCTTTCAGTGCAAAACGAAAACCAAGATCTTGAGTTTATGTAAGGACACTCCTGAAACTTGTGTGTAATTGATGGCATTGTCCTCTGCAGGCATAAGCAGCATCCATGAGGATCTGGCAAGTCTTTATTGGAAACAAATGAGTTTCTTCCAAAGGCATCTGTACCCCGTTTTTCCTGCACTGGCAATTCTCTCCTGCTTCTAGTTCACAGAGATGGCAGTTCTTGATACATGGCTTGATGACAGCAGGTGCATTAATATGATTTCCTCAGTTGAAAGGGAATCTTTCTTTTTCATCTTTCTTTTATGTAGCAAGGCACCACTGTTTTCTTTCCCCCTCGTCCATGCTATTTATGTTCTTGAATATGGATGGTTGCACCAATTCACATTTCTAGAACTGATGGCAGAGGAGACCCAGGTCTCTCACTTAAAAGAATCACAGGCACCGGCATCCTCCACTTTCTGACTCTTTGTTTTCTGACAATCCACTCTTTCAAAACCTTTCAATTATATCCAGAACTCATTCATTCAATGCATGTTCTGCTCTTTTACTCTCTCTCTCTCTCTCTCTCTCTCTCTCTCTCTCTCTCTCTCTCTCTACTGATCAAAAGGCCAAAATTGCCTTCCCACATGTTGTAGCTCCTGGTCTAATCCCATTTCCAAAGGAGTTAATGAGAATCCATTTGCAGACAGCAGCAGGAATTGTCAAGATAAAAGTATTTGTAATTTGCCAGCTAAAAATGTTGGAAGCTACATTTATAAACTTTAAAAAGATTGGGCTCCACTCTTCAATGGTTTTCAATTTTGGACAGTGTTCTGGTCCCTAACCTGTCCAATAAGTGGGGAATGGTTGTATTCAACTCTGATTTTGTATTCACTCTTCCGGAATTTCCATAACTGACTCTGGGGCAAAGCATTCTTATTGGAGAAATCCCTCTTTATTTATTCACATTTGTGGGGTTATTTTTTCCATGGGTAGTTTTAAGACATACAACTAACCTAAAAATGATACATCCCAGGAGAAATAAAATACAACAACATAATTTTGCCTATGACCAACCCTGTCCCTATTATTATAATACTGCAATACAGGCTAAGATGGATTGGTAATGTTCTACAATTTTAATGAATCTAATGTATATTCTGGAAATCACAGAGACACCACCATAGAGTTCTTGCTGTTTCCAGTAATATTGTTTTCTGGAGCTTAGCTAGCGTAATTTGACTGTTGTTACCACTTCATCACAACCTTTGCTGGGCTGATGACAGTAGGCTGTTTGGGATCTAGCGAAGATCTTGGGAGTCACAGAAATATTTGTAGGATTCCTTCTGTTGAGGAGGAATCCTACTGAGCTGAAATTATACCTATTCTGGGATAATTTGTTCTATTATTATTATTATTTAACAACTTCTGTTATATCTCAGTCTTCCACCACCACCACCACCACCATTCTCAAAGCAGCCTACATATCAAAGAATTAAAATGGGTTGTCCAAAAAGACTATCAAGTAAAATTATAAGGACATTGAGAGCACAATCCTAACCAGATCTACTCAAAAGTGAAAGTGTCTTTAGGATTGCAGCCATAGGGTGCAATCCAGAGTAACTACAGGGAGTCATTGCTCTGACGTAAGAACAAATTACTCTCGACTGCAATATGAATTTCCCATAGGTTTTCATTAGGTGGTGCTGTAACTACATCGACGTAAATGTCTCTTACGTGCTCCTGTAGCTACTCTGGATTGTAGGGTTAAAGTCTTAAGTTATTGTTAATACAAATGGAAGAATTTTTTTTTGCACTTATATGCATAAGGGTACCCTTATGTACTCTCTTCATCACTTTGTGTTCTAGAAAAATGTATAGAAATTTTTTAATTGAATAGATTATGCCTTACTGCATTATGGCTTACAATACACAGACTAGTTAGGAATGTTTTTGGCTTTTTGAGTCCCACAAAGAGAGTGTGCAGTTGTAAGAAACTGAGCTGCAAACCAGGACATCCCAATCTTGTCTTTTCCACAAAGTCACCACCAACACCCAATCTTAGACCTGCTATATGCAATATAGAGATAAAAAAAACTGATATTATATAGGGATAAAAATACCAATAAGTTCTTTTGACAGAATTTCTAAAAAAAGTATGTGAAATGTTTTCAAATTGTAAGTATAAATTTATTCCTACTAACTTCTGCACAGCAAATCAAACATCTGTTTCTCCAAGTTCCTTCCATCCCATTAACACTTCAGGCAAAAAAAAATAAAATTAAAAAAATCAAATCTGTAGTTTGTAGCATATAAAGGATAAATACATATTCCATATTGAAATTAGAAGGATCAGAAGTACTAAAGCTGGAATATGAAACTGAAAATTACTGGAATATTCCTCAAAAGTGAGAAGCATCTGATTTTATCCTGAGACTCAGAAGTCTAGCATTTTAGTCCAGTTACGACACAGATTCATGAGCTTTGGCAAATAATTCACTTTGTGCATCATTTCTATATGTCAAATGGGATCAACAACAGCTTTGTTATTGTGGCGGCTGTGCAGATTAAGGAGATTATGGTTTAACAGTGCCATGCACAACAAAACGTTTAATATGAATGGTGATAATAAAGCAGAATCAAGATAATCTTACAGTGACTCATGGGGAAGCTTCCCATCCATGCTGCTATTCATCAAACACTTGTGCAACAAACACACCATGACTCCAAGTCATGCTGAGTAATCTTTCATCACATAAAATGAACCCTTACAACTAATGAGAATAATTATACCTATGAGAATAATTATCTTCCAATTGATTTGAAGATAAAGATTGCAGAGAGGATCTATATAAAAGAGGCTTAGGGCCAAATACATATATTTGAATTACATCTAGAATAGAGCTTGCAAAAAAAATCTGATTTAGAAATACACATGCCTTTACTGCGAGAGTAGTCAAAAGCACAGGAAAATATGAATAACCTGCTACAATTCATTTTGTAAAGGGCACTTGAGGAGTTTGTAAGATGTTAAAGGCTGGGCAGCCTCATAGGGAGACAGGTGGTCCTTCAGGCACTGTACTCAGAGTTCAGGTCATCTAGGGCTTTCAAGAACAAAACCCACTCTTTGATTAGAACCCAGAAATTAAATCTGATGCATCTTTATTAACAAGAGCAGGATACATTCCATAACTTAGAGAGGTCAATAGCCTTCCCTCTACATGTTGAACCAATTGAAGTACAGTGGTGCCTTGTAAGAACATAATTCATTCCAGAAGCATGTTTGTCTTACAAAGCATTCTTTATACAAAGCAGATTTTCCCATAGGAAATAATGGAAACTCAGATGATTGGTTCCACAACCCAAAAATAGTCATATAAAAATATTAACTGTATGTAAAAATGATGACAAAATAATGTAATCAAATTCAAAACAAAACACAATTACTGTAATATTAATAAAAACACTGTAATAGAATATAGGGTAAAAGAAAAGAAAAACCTTTATGGCCAAGGATGACTAATTTTCACTAAGAGTCACTAGTGTCTTTCTGTGCAACTTTAACAAGGAACCTTTCTAATGACACTAACTTTTGTCTCCTTTTGAGCATTTCATGGAAATGTGAATTGGCTTTGTCATTAAACAGTTCATCACTTGCACTGCTACAGCCTTATTTGGGTGCTGCTTTTCTACAAAATTTTGCCCAATTTCCCAATGTTTACAAATGTCTTTAATCTCATTTGATGTGAGGAATTCCTCCTCCTTATTCTCCTCCTCCTCTGCAAATGAGATCTCCTCCATAACCTTTGCTGTTGCTCATGATGCCGATCCATCAATTTGTTCTTTTACAATGAATTTTCATTGTAAAACTGTTTGTCTTACAACGCAGAATTCCTTGGATTTTTAGTTTGTCTTACAAAGCGTTTGTCTTACAAGGAACCACTGTATATGAAAAGTCTTCAGAGTTAGCTCTATGCAGAATACACATAAGAAAACTGATCTGGATACTATCAAAACATGCAAAACTATGTCCAGGTCCTGTTTCTTCAAGAAGGTAATAGGTGGTATACCAGCCAAAAGTGATAAAATGTGATATGAGCCATGGCAGACATATGGACATGGAAAGAACAGGAGTCCCCCAGCAAAGAACCAGACAGAAATGGATAGGAATGAATGGTGTCCCTAATTCCCACCCAAAATACTGAACTAGTCCAAACTAGTCAGGGGAGTCCAAAGTTTTTGGGAGAAGGTCCACATCATCTCTCTGACACTGTGTTGGGGGCTGGGGAAAAAACATAAATTTACATAAATGAATTTATTAGAGATGGAACTTATGAACAAATGAATTGAAATCAGTTGATAAATACTTTCTAACACACAGAGAGGGAGTGATCTTCAAACCAGTTCATAACCACTCTCATACACAGAGTATCAGTGCATGCAACCCCTACAGTCCTAAAAATACCCTCTGGGAATGTGGAGAGCGGAGCTCACCTTTGGAGGATTACAGGCTTGCCTCTGAAACAGAGGGAGGGGTCTTGCTCAGGGTCACATGGAGGCTTGCCAAGGGGTTTGGACACCCTTGCCTTAGTTGATGGTACTTAGGTGATGGTACTGAAAGCCTTTGTGAACTCCAGGAGGAGTGAAAGGTATGATGTTGATTTGTAAGAATCAGTTCCAATAAAAATTCTGTGAATGTGAGAGTTTGTTCTGTTTTTCAAGGGCTGTTTGTCACAATCAATAGGTGTGTACAGGATCACAAGCTAAGTTAACATTTTGTGATTGACTTTTGTAGGCTTATTTGTAAACCCGAATTACAATTTGACTACTTACACTGAAAGAAGCAGAGTTATGGAGAGCTTTGTGAAATGCCCACATGATATCACTGAACGATATTGCCTTAAAGGAAAAAAAGGAAAACCTCTCTTCCAGTTGCTTGCAGACGATTCAATAGGTGGCCAGATGAGTGGTTGTTTACAGGCCTGGTGTAATCTCTTGCAAGTGTGAATCTCCTAAGAAAGATCAGAATGGGCCTCTGATCAGAATCATAGAATCATAGAATCATAGAATCCTAGAGTTGGAAGGGACCCCATAGGTCATCTAGTCCAACCCCCTGCCTGTAGCAGGAAATCCTCCTAGAGCATCTCTGACAGGTGCTCATCAAGCCTCTGCTTGAAGATCCCTAGTGGGGGAGAGTCCACCACCTCCCTCGGCAAGCTGTTCCACTGCCAAACCGCCCTCACCATCAGGAATTTTTTCAGTATCCTTTCTTGCAGTTTATACCCATTGATTCTAGTTCTGCTTTCAGAGGTAACTATGAACAAATGAGCTCCTTCTTCCATATGACAGCCCTTCAGGTATCTGAAGAGGGCGATCAGGTCTTCTCTCAGCTTTCTCTTCTCCAGACTGAAGTTCCCCCAACCTTTCCTGGTAGGACTTCCCTTCCATCCCACTGACCGCTCTCCTCTGGACTTGCTCCAGTTTGGCTGCATCTTTCTTAAACTGAGGTGCCCAGAAGTGAACACAGTACTCCAGGTGAGGTCTAATCAATGCAGAATAAAGAGGAACTAGAACTTCTCATGACTTGGAAGTTACAGTCCTCTGAAAGCAGTCTAAAGTGGCATTTGCCGTCTTTGGAGACACATCACACTGCTGACTCATGTTCAGCTTGTAATCCACAGTGACTCCAAGATCCCGCTCACATGTTGTGCTGCCAAGCCAAGTATCTCCCATTTTATACCCGTGTTTTTGGTTTTTATTGCCCAAGTGCAGAACCTTGCACTTCTCCCTGTTGGAATTCATTCTATTTGTTACAGCCCAGTGTTCCAGTTTGTCCAGATCCTTCTAAATGTTTTTCCTATCATCTTTTGTGTTTGCTACTCCTCCCAGTTTGGTGTCATCTGCAAATGTGATCAGCCCCCCCCCCCCGTATCCCTTCATCCAAATTGTTGATGAAGATATTAAAGAGAACCGGGTCCAAGACAAAGCCCTGGGGCACCCCACTGGAAACCAACCTCTATGTTGACGCAGAACCACTTACTAAAACCTTTTGAGTGTAGCTGTCGAGCCAATTGCAGATCCACCTACAATTGCCTCGTCTAGCCCATATTTTTGTCCTACTTCCCAATTAAGATGTCAAGTGGGACCTTGTCAAATGCTTTGCTGAAGTCAAGATGACATCCTCAGCATTGCCACTGTCCAGTAAGCTTGTAACCTGATCAAAAAAGGAAATCAGATTTGCCTGGCAAATCAATGCTGAGATCTTTTGATCACCGAATACTTGTCTAAATGTGCACAAATTGTGTGTTTTATTATTTGTTCTAATATCTTGCCCAGGATTGAAGTCAAACTGACTGGTCTATAATTTCCCGGGTCTTCTTTTTTCCCCTTCTTAAAGACTGGGACTACATTTGCCCTCTTCCAGTCCAGGCACTTCTCCACTCCTCAAGGATTTCTCAAAGATGATCGACAGAGGATCTGCAAGGACATCTGCGAGTTCCTTAAGAACTCTAGGATGCAGTTCATCTGGTCCAAATGACTTGAATTCATTCAGACCAGTTAAGTGGTTTCAGACCAGTTCTCTGTCAATTCTAATCTACTGTTCTGCACCATCCATGTTTCCATTACCTCTTTGGGGATGCAAGCACATCCCCGCATCAGCCAATGATCCTGCTCCCACATTTGCACAGCCCTCCTTCTGAGAGTAGATGGACACAAAGTAGAAGTTGAGCAGTTCCACCTTCTCTTGATTTCCAGACACCTGTTGTCCATCTTTGACCAGGAGCAGCCCCACCCAGAACATGTCCATTAAAATCAATACCAGGAACAACATACTCCAGAAACTAAGGATCAAGATGGGGAGCCTCAGCCTCTACTCTCAGAATATCAGCACTAGTGTTGGTCTATCTTGCAGCAGAATACTGTGTCCCTGTATGGCTTAATAGCTGCCACACTAGTAAGATTGATGCCAGACTAAATGAAACAATGAGGATTATAAGCAGGTTTATAATATCTATTCCGACTTGCTGGTGCCTCATTTTGAGCCTCATAGCACCATCAGCTCTGCAAAGGCAAGAGGACTTAGTGAAAGAATAAAATTACGAGCAACCTATGTCTAGCTATGCATGCTGATCTTCCTTATCTATACATTGGCAAGCTTAAATCTAGAAAGCTCTCTCTGGCACTCACACAACAGCTGTTTAACAACTTTGATATCAACATCCAATGGAAAGCTAAATGGGTTGCTGAATGTGTAGGTACAGGCAGATATACAGATGACTCCACAAAAAAGGTTCCAGATTTTGACCTACCTTGCCAGCATTGGTCAACTCTGAACAGGATCTGTACTCAACAGGGTGTCTTACAGGAGTCACTGTTTAAAAGGGTTCTTGTATCTACCCCTCAGGGTGACTGTGGTGCTCCTTGATAAACTATCCATCACATTGTGCTAAAATGTATATCAAGAGCTTAGGCTGGCCCAGTGATTTTTTTTAGCATAAACCATTCTGTCCTTGAATGGCTTGGTGGACTGGACATTTACATTTGATTTAACATAAGTCACTGGGGTAGTGGTGGAGGATTCAGACAGGTAATGCTAGCATATATTATCCTTTACTTGAGGATGAGCAAGTAAATGAGCTCCAATGGTAGGTAATGTTACTTTTGTCTGACAGAATATAGGGGCAGAGTCAGCATTTGGGCATAGGGTGTGTTGGCTCTTACCAGCTATTTCAGATGAGGGGGGGGGTGCTGTTGTAAACAAGGGCAGATTTACTATCCAAGACAGATTTACTATCCAAGTCCTTGTCCATGATGGGCCATAGGCAATTATTGCATCAGAGTAATTTTAGTTGAGAGTTGTACATGACAACCAGTAATGTCCTATCATTTTCTTTTTGGATCCTGCAAAGGGTTGCCATAATTTTTGCCCACAAAATCAGGACAAGATCCTCTGTACCATTTGCCAGTATGTGAACACAATCTCCCAAAATTGGGATTGTCCCTGTTTTTTGGGATACATGGCAACCCTGATCTTGCAGCAGGTTAATCCTAAGCAGTCAGTAGAGTCCTTCGCATGACAGTTCCTTTAGCTTCTTCTATCAACAAGCGCAGCGGTGAAATAAAGAAACACCAAAAAGATAGAAGCTGTTTTGAATTGGTTCTGTATTAAACATGAGTAAAAGCAGAACAAGAAGTTCAGGTTTACTAAACAAGGTAAAGTAGTCTTTACATGGAATACAGGGCATATCCAAGGCTGTAGTTCTTGTAGTTTTACAACTTCGGCTTTGCAGACGGTTGGCAATGCAATACATGCATCTTTATCACAGTAGAGAATTACTTCTACCAAGGCTCAGGCATTCTCTGGAACGTCCAGGGCTTCACCAGGCTTCAAGTCCTCACCAGGCTCACCAGTGAGCCACACACAACAGACTGAGCTGACTGCTCACAGAACCTGCACTGAACAGACAAAAAATTTCCTAGCCCTTTTATTTTGTTCCTCACATGTTCCTCACAGCCAATCATTGCAGAAACCTGAGTTGCACAGAATTATGTTGCATGCATTTAGTTCATGCTGCAAAATTTCCAAGTGCCAGTTTCCATAATGCCTGACACCCCTCCATTTTTTCAACATGAATGACAATCACATGTCTGCATGCCCAATAACTTTATCTCTCCATTGGGAGTTTAAGCACCTCAACATAACTTTGGGGTTCACAATATATAGAACAACACACATCCCTTGGACAATACCTTTGAGGAGGAATTCCCTTTGTGGCTCTGGTAGACATACGAGGTGTCCTTTCTACCTGCCTTTCTACTTATCCTCTTAAATCTCAGGGATTGATTCACTAATAGTACTTTCAGGTTCAACTTTTATCTACCCCTCCTGAAGGCATACTATCTGCTTGCAAGGGATTGGAATGCTGATCAGCCGGGACAGAAAGAAATTGCTCTGAGAGTCTACCCCAACCTTGATGCTCTAAGAAAGTAGCACTCCTACTAATATAAACACGTTTTGACCCATCTGGGACTCAAAAACGTCATCCCTTTGTGCCACTCTGATAACCCAGAAAGACAAGCCGTCTGGCTTTGTCTTCATTTTTGGATCTTTGGGCCTTTGGGATGTGTACTCATGCCTCTGAACCAAAAACTCTAAAATGGTCCAGCACTGGAGGTTTTCCATACAACAACCAATAAGGAATGTCATCAACAGCCGACTTGTATATCAGGTTTTGAATGTAACAGGCGGTCAAAATTGCTTCTCCCCAATAACCAGGACTTAGAGCACAATCCTAACCATGTCTACTCAAAAATAAGCCTCATTGTGTTTAGTGGGTCTTACTCCCGGGAAAGTTTCTTTAGGATTGCAGCCTAAATCTGGCATCTTTCATCATGGCATTAGCAATGGTTTGCAAAATTGCTCCCCTCCTTTCAATTGCTCCATTCTCCTGAGAAAGGTAGGGGTTTGTCATTCTATGTTTTATTCCTGACCTCTAGAAATTCACTGAATCTTTTGTTTGCAAACTCAGTCCCATTATCAGTTTGAATTTGAACCACCTTGATACCTCCGTTCAACAAATACAACCCATTGAACAAACTCGTCAAATGCCTGATCCTTTGACTTAAGCAAAAATACAAAGGAAAAACAAGAATAATCATCCATTATATTTAGGATGTAACTTTTCCCCCCAATAGTGAGTGCTCTTGGGCCAATCAGATCCAAATGTACCAACTGAAAAGGAGCAGTTGTCTGTCTTAGACTTTTCTTATTCACAGACACTGTTCAGATTTAGTGGCTTGACAAGCACCACACTCAAGAAAATTCTTACACTCTTGTAACTTAACTCTTGACACTGACAGAGCTGTCTTTTTTTTAACAAGCATGACCCAACCTCCTGTGAAAGAGATGCACACAATTATTATGTGGAGGCTTGTTATCAAAGATATTCTGAGCAGTTTTAACCTTGGCCCCAGTTTCCAACTCATTCAAACTGTTTTTCATTAAACCACGAGCACATAAGTTATTCCCCTTTAAAATCTCACATTTCCCCTCCTCAAACAGAACATGAAACCTTTGCTTTGTTAGAGAGGAGGCACTCAACAAACTAAATTGAATAACAGGTACATATAACATGTGAGTCAAAGGAAAATTCAAACACAGTAATTGTATAGTTCCTTCACCAGTGACTGGAATGCACTGGCCATTCACCAAGTTCACATGTTTCTTGGCAGTAGATCGCAAGGAAGAAAACAGAGAAGAATCATTCGAAATGGTCCAACTCACTCCACTATCAATTAGCCATAAGGATTGTGTCTCCTCAGATGGTTTAACAAGAACAACTTAAGCACAGCTGGATTTTTCCTGTTGAAATCAAGTGTTGACTTGATCCACACCGAAAACACTAGCGAGCCACATGGACTTTGGGCACTGCCTCCTTCTCTGCCTCCACAGTTGCAGATTCTTTGGGCTTTTGCACAAGGCTGGAACTTGGACCACGAAGCAGAAGATTATTTTTCCTTTTCTGGTCTTCCTCCAGAAGACGTCCAACCACATAGGAGAAAGTAAGATCCTCCTTCCTTACAGATTCCAAAGTTGTGGTGAACACATCAAAGCATTCACCAAGTGAACTTAAAAGGATAAACACTTGTAACTCCAGAAAGATAATGTCTTTCTGCTGCAATTCAAACAAAGTCATATTCAATATGCCCAACCAGGTTGCCCCCTGGCAAATACTTGGCTCTAAAGAGTTTTCTTGTCAAGTTTATCAGGGCACCAATTGAGTCATGAACATGGATTTTCTTCAGCTCTTGCCAACAAACACTTGCTGATGATATGCCTCTCACATGAACAGGCTGGCTATCATCCAAGCAGAGCACCAAAGTAGCCAGGGCTATTCCATTTTGCCTCTGCTCTGCTTCTCCCAGACCTTGGTGTCCTAGGAGCATTTCCATCTTCTGACTCCACGACCAAAAAATTTCTGAGTTGAGTTTACAGACTGCAAATCCAGACATTGTAGAAGTGGACTCCATAATGAATACTCAGTCAAGAAGTAAACAAAAAACTTACTGCAAAAACAGAACACAATATCACGGGACGTTAAGGCTCCCAGATAGCTTTATATGTGACACTGCTGCCTGGGCTCATAACCTGTGGAGTCCTTCGCATGACAGTCCCTTTAGCTACTTCTATTGACAAGTGCCAGTTTCTTTAATACCTGACGCAGTCGGTCAACCTTTCTTTTCGCTTTATTGGGCAGGCATTGCAATTTTAGGAATTTTAGGAATATTATACAATAATATACTGTAATATAGTGACTCTGGACTGGATCCAGGACAGTGCAGAAAAGATAAACAAGAACAACAAAAATGATAAATAATAAACACAAAACAAACACCAGCAATTAACCAGTAGCAGCCACAAAATGTAACCAAGAGAATTACATATCAAATGTTTTCGTGAAAGTCATATCTAGTCACTTGAAGTCCCACATAGTGTCTGCCAGTTTTGCTAATGTAGGTCATTTGCTGATGTGGTGCCACTATTTATAAGATCAGAAACATGGAGGAGCAAGGGCGGCTGCACTTTTCTGGGTGTGGCTAATTAAGATATTAAGCTACCTGCCTCTTCATTTTTAACATCCAGCCCAGAATACAACAACAATAGTAGGTGATTTGACTGGCAGATTGTGCAGTCTATCAGTCCCTGGGAATCAGGTCAAAAATCATTCTAGAGGCACAGCAGGCACTTTGATGGCATTTGGGAACCAAGTTCATTTGGTGAGAAAATGCTGGTAAACAGGTAAACGCCCTTGCAGAGAAAGCACAGATGGTTACATACAAAACTGGATGCCTTGCAGAAAGTGAGCAGTAAAATCATGTTGATCCTGACAGCCTCAACACTATGAAACAGCACGGGAAACAAGTTTGCAGTTCCCACAACTATGGACTTGGAAACTGTTAGCCCCTCTCACCAAGACAAAAAGAGTATGCACATGTCTAATGATCAGCAGCCATGTGTGTGTAAGGCAACCTATCACATTCAGGACACTTCTGTTAACAGCTTGCCACGAGACCAAACTGTTGCTCTGAAAATCCTAAGTGCTAACCTGCTGACACAGGCACTGCTGAGTTACTTTGACAGAAAAGATAACATAATCTAAATTAGATACCCAAGACAAAAATGACCTTGCAAACAAACAGTTCTAAAATTAGCACCGTTCAGTCCCAATGCAGTATGCCAAAGGGCCTGTCAAAGTAACAAAGGAGTATGAATTAATGACCATGCTCCAGACCTGCAAAAAAGCCTACTTAAAGCAACTACAGAGGTCTTGAAATCGGATGCTTCATGGAAGAATGGATGCATGTGTACTATAGTGAAGGGGCACAGACAGCCAAGGGGGCAAGGTAGCCCCTCCTGAACCAGCCAGTATTTGGCTAGCCCAGAGATTTTCATTCTATTTCATCTCATGGCACACTGACAAGATGCTAAATTTGTCAATCAGGGTTTTTTTTTTTTTTTTTTTACATTTGATACACACCATGATGCTGGTAGGGGCTCAAATCCCCCAATTTTCCAAAAATGTATGACCTTCCCCAAAGTCCCATGGCATACCTGCAGACAATCCATGGCATACCAGTGTGCTACAGCACGATGAGTTGAAAATCTGGCTAGCCAAACATACAGCAGTGAATGAAACCACAATGCAAATAAGTCTAAAACAACTCTTCCACTCCAGAATCCAGACAGCATGATTGCTTAATAAAGTTTCACATCTACAATACTAAGACACTAGCACACAAGCAAGGGCTGAAAGGTATGAAAAGAAACCACAGAGTGCACACACACTATTGTGGTTATAGAATTTCAAGTGGATTAGAGCATTTTACCGTTGTTCAGAGTTCAAGTATACGTATGGTCCCTTTTAAAAAAAGATGTCAAAAAGACACAGATCAGCTGTGTCTCAGGATATCCCAAACAAGACACAGATAGCTTAAGTCAGTGAAAACCTTGCTTCCTTGGAGGCTTATTTGTGACAACGGTAAAAATGTTTATGTCTGCCTGTGCAAATACTCCTCTTCAAGTATTGCAAAGCACATTACACCTGCTGCAAAAGCATGGGGTTCGCGGTGCTTTGAGTACATGCTTGAACTGTGAGATTTACCAGGCATCCTGCTTTTCAGTGTAATAGTACCAGCAGGGAACACGCAACTAGGTCAGGAGCCATGTGGATTAATCTGGAAGTAAGGGTCACCGAGATGTGAGGAATGAGCTGTGACGATAAATGGAGGTCACATAAGGTCAAGTTGAGTGCATGGAAGCTAGGGTGTTATCATCCCAAAGGAGCCATGGGTCAACAACAATTGGAACTAGGTTAGCTAGCACAAACATGGACAGAACAAAAAGATCAGATGTAACAAAATATTACAGAAAGAGGTTTCAAGCTGGGGGATCTGAGAGGATCAGGATTAGAAAACCTCTAATTCTTTACACATCAGCATTAAATTGTTATTCACTATTCTTATTCTTGAAATTGTTATTTCACTATTCAGCAGGAGTGAAAAAAATCCAATTACATCTCATTTGTATGTGCATGGATAACTAGCTGTCGATTATTTTTCTGGGTCTGGTAATCCACAAGTGCTCTTTGTACCACAGTGTTTGATATGTTTGCTATCACTAACAAAGTAATATGATTGACTATTTCCACAGGGGAGGCCATCAATTTGCTAGTATTTTAATGTGCAATAGGATCTATAGGCTATAGATTTTCTTAGGTTTTTACATAAAAACAAATTATTGTAATCGAGAAAAGAATTAGAAAAAGTTCTTAAGGCGATCAAAGAACTGAAAAAGTTAATTAAGCTGGTAAACAAGTGTCTGGACTATACTCTTTCAGGCTATAAGTACTACAGTGTCTACAGCTTTAATACATTTTCATTAACAGATTTTTTTTTGAGATTATGAGCATTTTTATGACATTAGATATTTGATTTTCCCTGTGATAAAATAAGGCTCATTCAATCATGTTAGCCTTCATGTTAGTGAGAACTAGGTCTACCACCTGTCCCTCAAATTTCTTTAAATAATTATCCCTTCCAATGTGTCACAGATTTTGGAGGAAACATCCCTAGTTTGCCAGTCTGTGACTCGGATGACAGTTCTTTATATTAGTGTTAAAACCAGCAGCAGTGACTTTCCTAACTGCAAAATATTGTGGTTATATACAATTATATAGTCTTTTTATTTTTGGTTTTTACAATGTGTTTATATAGGTTTTATTGGATTTTATCACTTTGTATTTTTAAATTTATTTTTTGCTGCCTTGAGTGCTCTTCAGGGAGAAAGGCAGAGTACAAATTGAATGAATATGTGAATAACTGAATGAAAGAATGAACACAGTGCTTTTAGTGATCAGCCCTCCTCCATCCTCCTCTCCTCCCTGCACTATCATTTATTTTATTTAAAAATTTTTTTTACCCTGACTTCCCTTGCCAAGGGATAGCCGAAGGCATCTATCATTGATTGATATTGTCTCTACCTTAGACTACAATGGAAAATGTCAGACCTCATGTCATGGATTTCTTTAACATGGAGCACATGTAATCCCAGTTTATTACAGTATGTAAATTAGCCAGAATAACTGTAATAAATTAGGATTACATGTGCCTAACTGCTCCATATTAAAGAAAGTCATGACATGAGGTCTAATATTTCCCATTGTAGTCAAATGTAGAGTCAATATCAAACAATGACGGATGCCTTGGTCTATCCCTTGGCAAGGGACGTCAGGGCAAAAAATTTTTTAAATAAATAAATTGGTCAGTGACTTCTGTCACCTCCATACATCTATTTTACAAATGTGGCTATTATTTTCTAATCAGATTTCTTCAATGTAATTATAAAAAAATTCTCAATAATGAAGTTAAAAAATCACCATACCCTAGCTTACGGCAATATTTTCTCTGTGGGCTCCTGAGGCTAATTTATATTGTCCACTAGCCACTGTTAATGTTCTCCCCAAAAGATAGCTTTCATTTAGAAAAAGCATATTTTTTTCTTTATGAAACTGTTAAGAAATTGTGGACATTAATGTGACTTGGAAACAATCTCTTAAATTAAAAAATGCAAAACCCAATGAAATAAATCATTTTCAGAATTTCAGGGGTAAACAGATGTCCTCCAAGAACTGAATGCAACAACATTCTTCAAATGTGCAGAACATCCAGGAATATCGCTCATATATTGAACTTATAACTGATCTATTCCTCTGAGTTCAGTATTGCCTGCTCTTGGGCTTTTTAATTTGGGGATCTCTTTTTTTTTTGCATGCACCACCTCTACCACCATTGACAGTAGGAATCGTTGCTTTCCCCATAATTGTCCCTGAAGCACAGATGAGACTTTTTGGGTTGCTAATGCTTTTTCATCTCTCGTTTGTTCTGCATGTTCCCTTCCCAAACTGTGCAGCTGCAAGGATTTGTCTTGCTCACTGGTGAATCTTCTTTGTCCACCTGCCATACTGGCTGTATCACCAATGGCATAAGATCTCCAGGCAAGGATATTTCCCAGTGCAGGGTTGCCCATATGTCCTAGAAAACTGAGACCATCCACATACTGGCAGGTTGGACAAGGGGTCCTAACCTGGTCTTGTGGAAAAGAATTACCAGTGCTACCCAGTGATGCCAGGGATTTTCTCTGACACCTAGTCTACTTCTAAAAAGATAAAAAACAGAGGAGGAACTTAAAAATGGAATCAGTATAGGAGAAACATACGTCAAGAATTCCATACCATCATCAAATAATACACCATAAATTATGGCACCTGAAGCTGTGACCCTGGAATCTGTTCTCTGCTATTGTGTGAACAGGCCAATTGGTGTGCGATAAGCACCTAAGTTTGCTCTGATAATTTTGTAGTCACATGGATTCATCTGAAGAAAACCTCAACTGTGTTTGTCAAAGATCGTTTTGGGAGCATTGATGCAAGAGGAAGAAGTGCGCCGTTTCTGTTGCCAATTTCCACCACACTTGCCAGACCAGATTAGGCAGCAGCAGAGGTGGGAGATGAGGGGATGAAACTGGGTGGGTAGAGAGAGGTGGGGATGCAGAGAAGGTGGATGTGGCAACATTGGCACATGTTAGATCCTATGCTCTCTCTCAGCTGAACGTCCCCACACCTTCTTCTTGTGTCAGTTATGGAGCTGACACGGATCCCCAAAGACCTACTGCAGGGCAAGAGGAAATAATTCCCCCTTTCCCTCTGATGCTTACCAGCTCTCCCTCTCCCCGATATACCCTCATTTTTGGTGCAGCTGCTTTGGTAGGGGAGGAGGTTATGATTGATCTCCCAGGGGCCACCAGAGTTTTTGGCAGGAGGGCCACATCATCTCTCTGACACTGTGTCAGGGGCCAGAAAACTAATTTACATTTCAAATTTGAATACGTTGACATAAATTTACATATAAGAATGTATTGGAGTGGATTACAAGGTTTGCCGAAAGGCTGGGGGCCATGTTGAGGCTTGCGCAGGGCCACATCTGGCCCCTGGGCTGGGGTCTGGAGACCCTGTCATAAACAATGACTCAGGATATCCAGGATACCCCCCCCCATTCAGCCTTGTAACAAACAGCATCTTGCCTTCATATTAAATGCAAATCTCTTTTCTTTGGCTACTTCAAGGAGATTCTTTCCTATTTCTAAATGAGAGAAGCCTGTTCCCCATATGAAACCTTGGGGGCTCAGTTCATGAACCACATGAATTCTCTCTTTGTTGCCTCATGTTACAACTCTGAACATATACTTGTTATGTTGAGAAAAAGGTAAAGGAAAAAGTCTAACAAAAGCTTGAGTTACACGTTGCTTTACGTTTAGTTCAATCTGCACAGCCAGCAGCTGAAAGGATCTAAATAAATCTCAGTCGCTTTTGTCCTGTTTGTGCACTGAAGTCCCCTTACCCTTTTAAACTGTCTTGGTCACCTTATTAAACAGATGTACCAGCTTTTGTGAAGGGCATTTTTAGGGTGCAATCCTAATCAATTTAGGATGGCACAAGTCACGGGCTCACTGCTCCATGTTGATGCACTGGCCTAACTAATGCAGAAGTGGTTTGAGGCACTTTTGTGACACCCCCAGGGCCAGCATGGGACTTGTGCTGGGACTAATGCCAGCCTAACTGGGAGTCAGGATAGCAGCATCTAGCAAACAAAACATAACCTCAAGGAACCCTCTAATTTGTTGGCACAGCCGACGTTTATTCAAAATGAAGCTGCTAATGTTTGAAATTAAATTAAAGTCATCTGATAAAATCAATTTGAAATCTGGAATTAATTCCTGCATTAACACCGTAAAACCATTATTTGGGGACTTAGACTGAAAAAAGCAGATTTTTAGTATTTTCTTTTAGGAATATTTGCGTTTCCCCCATGATAATCCATTATTTCTGAGCTTGATAGTTTGTATGAGCTTTCTATAATTCTTCTGCTCTATTTAAGTACTTCAGGTACTTGAGGTCCAGAAAAAAGGTCCTGAACAATAACTCCAGCAATGAAGTTTAGGCTGGTTATCTTATAAGTAAATGTTTGTGTACTTGAGGATATTATAGAGTTCTTTCTTTTTTTTGGGGGGGGGGGGGCTGATCTCCATATATCTTGGCCAGTGCAAGTCCCCAGCCTCCAGGGCCTGTGTTGGTGCGGCCAGTGTAAGTCTCCGTATTGCCCTCCTCTCCTCACTGGGTGTCACATATATACTTCATGGCATGTTTGCAACACCCTGGGCCACCCATGCAAGTGATGTGTGTCAGCTTAAGTGGCCAGTTAGGGCTGTGCAGAGAGCCCAGGAAGGGAGCTTGGGTTCAACAGGCACCTCTGCCAACAAACCCCCTTCCCCGCACCTCCACTTTCCTGTCCCACCTCTGTCAAGACCCCCTTCCAAACACCCTCTGCCGTCCTCCTCGCTTGCAGTTCTGACCTAGGGTGGTGGTGTCCAGAGCTTGCTGCCATAAGAAGGCAGACACCGACCACTTGTGGCAGTGGCCAGCCTATTCTTCAGCATGGCAAAATCATTGGAATGTACCTAGTGCTACTAAACTGCTGATGGGACTAACCACTTTAGGTTTAATCATATCACAATCGTCAGCACTGTTATGTACAAACCTATTACCTTATTTGTGGCTATGCTTGGAAAGCATCAAGTTCATCCATCCCTCTTTCCCACTTTTACTACAAAAGATCCAATCACAAAGGCGTACCCTTTCCATTCAATTCATCCTTATGCTACCCATGGGAGAACAGAGGGAGGGGCAGTATATAAATAAGGTGGCATTACAATACATATAACTACTCTGTTGTGAGGTGATAACATAACCCATGAGAACTCCTTTGTTTCAACACCACAATTAATCCATTCACAACGGCTTCCAGCTGTGTTGGTGGAGGTCTAATCAGAAACCAAAGGGGACCCAATCAAGCCAAAAATACCTTTAATTTTACACTGGAATCCATGTAAAGGTGTCAAGACCCACACAGGCCACCCGCTGCTTCCTGGTTCATGGTTCCCAAAGAGGGGGAGAGGAAGGAAAGTTGGAACTGAATCCATGTCTTCGTGTGACCTCCTCAGTTCCTGGGCGTGAAACTGGGGAGAAGACTTGAGTGGGTGTTTTTATTTTCTGTTCACCAATGCTGGAGGGAAGGCAGCTGTTAAAGGCCTCACAAAACAGGACATTTTCTTGCCCACAGAATACATTAATGAGGCCTGGAAAAGGGAACTGATGAGAACAAGAAAGAGAGTGGAAGTCAGAGGTCTGCGGGACCAGACTCTTCTGAATGGCCAACTACGTCGCCATTCAGAGTGGATATTCTCCACATTCCCACCCAAGGAGAACCTTTTTCGTTTCAGCTCTTCACAAGGTCTATGACATGCACACAGGCTTTTCAAATTTGTTATTTTGTAGAGAAAGTTCCCATTTTCACCCAAGAGGAATGGTCATGCAACAGTTGCCACCACAGGATAAAATTACTTTGGCGTAATGATGGATGCCAAAATAATTAAGAACCTTTGCTTTGAAACAGGATGCTTCTGCCTAAACTGTGAATACCGAGAGTAAATGCAGTTAGTTCTCTGGGGACTAAAGCAAATATTAAAAGCATATTTCATAATTCACGAGTGCCAGCCTGTCCTAAAATTTTGTACTTATAGTATCAACAGTGTTCCTTGCTCTGCCCTTTGTGATTTCATAAAGAGAAAGGATAGAGCAAGGAAAGAAACCTGACACTCACACCATAGTTTTGAAGTGATTCTGGATGTGCATCTGACTATAGAATAGAGTCAGCAATGGTGTAATTTTTCCACCACCTTTACTCCAGCCAGAGTGCTGATGGAGTGGTCTGAGTTTCTTCGAATTGCATTGAATTATGTGCATTTGCATAGAGGTGCACAAATAAATAAGCAGCAGTGATGATGTCTGACAAATCAAGAGGCAGTTCTGTGCCCCATCTACAGAGGAGAAACAGGAGTGATGGCCTCACTGTGAGCCTCATGCTGCAGAATTATACAGGCAAATAGAGCATAAGCCTCCATGCACCACAACACAAAGTACACAAGGTACATATGAACCTACTTGTGCCTTGTGATACTCTGAAAAGATCATCTTGCATGTCTGTAGATCTGCTAGAAGTGCAGTGAGAGGACATGTGTTGAAAGGATTTCTTGGTGGCAGCTCCCTCTGGAACCTCTTCTTCCAGAAGGCTTTCTATGCTTTCTCCTTTAGGAAGCAGTTAGAATCTTATTCCATCAGGCTTTCTCCAATTTTGTTATGCTAATTTTAAGAACTTTTAAACAACCAATCACTTTATTGTCTTCATTTTGCTTTTTTTAATTATGCTGACAGCTGCCTCATGAACTGTTTTTAATTTTTTCCCCTTTGCTGCTGAAACTCCTGCTGGAGGTGGGGGAATCTTCCCATGATTAAAAATGTTGCATGTGACTGTTATTCATTCCTAGCGGTTTGCAGCCATTGTTCCTTTACCACTGGCATCACATATTTTCCTCGCTCCCCAGTCTGTTCACCCTGATAGAACTTCACTGGCCACTAGCACTGAACATGTATGGATGATGTGATTGGTTCACTGGATTTCACACTGATGCACAGATGTTCCATCAGCATTGTGCTGATGGGACACCAAAGTTCAGATGCTGCTTTATGAATGAAGAACACTGCCTGGAGAGGTGTATAATACAGCAGCCATGGTTGGTGCTGTATTCTGCAGCATGAGGCTCACAGTAAGGCCATCACTCCTGTTTCTCCTCTGTAGAAGGGCACAGAACTGCCTCTTGATTTGTCAGACATCATCACTGCTGCTTATTTATTTGTGCACCTCTAGTGTAGTGTCCATATAGGATGGGCCATTAGTTTAATCCACTGACAACCATGGATGACGTAATTGCCTTTATTAAAAAAAGGAAGGACTCAAGTAGTTCCAAGATTAGAACTGGGGTCTGGCCAGAAGTCAGCAAAAGAAGATTCTACAGGGAAACCTGGATCTTTTCCCACTAAGGTAAAGTTCAGCATGACCGGCAGGAGATACGGCAGGCTTTGGTATTATATTAATTGAATCTGTCAAATAGAGGGCTTAATATAACTAGTTGTATGTTGTTTTGTGCTGTTGGGTCAAAAACAAAGCACATGCATGTTCCAGGTTGACTCCAGAGAAGCAACGTAAACCTTGCAATTCAAGGCTTCTGAGCAATTGCATAAATAATACTGGAAACTATTACATACTGATATTGGAACAATAGCACTTTAGAGAGAAATGTTACTAATGTGCAGTTGTGAGTTTCTAAGAACAGTAAAATCTGAAGCTGCTTGGACACCATTGTTTTTTTGAAAGGGATTCCCTAAAGAAAGTGAAGTCCCATCCAAACAAATGCACACCTATCATGAACAAGAAAACCTTCTTCTCTTGTTTTCTTGCTTCTAGAAATGCACAGAATTGTGTTGTAACTGAAGGCTATGCAGTCCTATGTCACATAAGCTCAGAGCAGTCTCTTTGACAACTCTATCAAGTCATAATAGCTCTACTTTCTAAAAAAAACATTGCTATTATTCTTTGTCAATTAGAAAAATACTTTATAAATCCCTAAGAGCGGGTAAAAAGTATGAGTAATCAAAAACACAGTTTTGCAACTTGGACTCAAGTCATCTGACTCGAGTTCCGATTCCTGCTGGCTCTGTTCACAATCATGAGTACATTCCTACCAATAACACCACAATAAAAACAGTCCTGGACAGTTTTGAAACGATTGAAAATACTGGTTTCAATAAAAGGGATGAGCTCCAAATATTACTCTGTCTTGTAGCTAACACTTTCTGATGAGTGGAGGAAACTTTTATTTTTGCTCATCATGAGGCAATATGCCTTCAGCAAAACAAACAACATGTTCAAAAGACATTTTCATATTATTTGCTGTAAGAATTTATGAGGATGGAGCTATACCACAAGCCCAGCTGTAACTGAATAAGAACTTGGAGCATGCCCTTGTATAGTCATATAGGTTTACACTCATTCATTCTTGGATGCAAGGCAAGTGGTTTATTATTTAGAAGTATGTAGGGAATGCCTCACATGTTCATATGACAGCTAATGCAAGAATGATCATTAATTATTGCCACTTTTTAACCACCAAATACACAAAGATAAGAATTGCAACACATCCATCAAATCTTCCCCTATTTGAAAATCTAGTGTTTTACTAACTGATTGTACAGCAATTACTCCATTCTGTTATTATAAAGCACAGAATCAAATAACAAGAAGACATGAGCAGTCAGTCTCATTATTTAATGGCACTCAGAAGTTAACCTACAATCCAGAGTAATTACAGGAAGATGTAAGAGGACTTATTTTAGATTATTCTATGCATTTCCCATAGGTGGCACCGTAACTACATCGGTGTAAAAGGTCCTGTAGTTACAATGGATTGTAGCCTTAGAGTAGTTACAATGGAGCATAATTTTTCCTTTGCTGCACAATGTCAGTGTCACATATTGTCAATAGAGGATCCTGGACTGAAAAATCCACATGTCCAAAGGCTGTAAAAGGATGCATAAAATTTCAGATAAAACAGATGATAAAAGATAGCAGAAACCTACCAAAACAACCAATGAGCAATGCCATTTACTGTATTTAAAAATTGTCTAAACCCCAAAGGACTCTGAAATAGAATTGTCTTGACAGTGCCTGAAGGTCAGTGAGGAGGAAATAAGGCAAACCTCAGCTGGAAAAAAGTTCCTATTTGTTTATTTAGTCAGATATTTTTACCTGCATCCAACACCGGACACAGAAACATGCAGCAGAACTCCAAAGATTACTAGAGTTAACAAGTAGACTTGCATGGAAATAGGAACAAGACCTAGGGCACAATCCAGAGTAACTACGGGAGCACATAAGAGACGTTACGTTCACCCATAGTTACGGTACCACCTAGTGAAAACCTATGGGAAATTCATATTGCAATCCAGAGTAACTTTTACTTACTCCGGAGCAAGGACTCACCGTAGTTACTCTGGATTTCACCCCTAGATTATTCGGGATTTGAATGGTCCAAATCAGTACATAACATGAGTTGATCTTGGAAATTAAGTGGGAGTACACTGTTAAAACATTGGAGCTATATGTACTGAAGGGTCAGTTTCACATAAACTGCAATTCTAACCTGCATTTAGGCTGCCCTAAGCCCTAGCCTGTGGTGTCACATAAGAGCAATAAGGCCTTTCTATATCATTCCTGGGGATCAAGCCAGTGCACCTCCCCGTACAACCATGGGAAGAGGTGCCAAATGAGTGACGCCAGCCTAAATTGGTTAGGATTATGCCCTTAATTACTTGGTGGCTCAATTCTAGGTTAGCCTCCATTTCTGAGCATTTTTCAGAGGCAGTCTCAGTTGGGTCACAGTATGGTATGTTTCTGCAATGGTGTTCATAAAGGGCGCATTAGGTGTCTGAACTGGTAGTCAGTGTTGCCAGGCTTGTCAGTCAGTGCCTGCCACATGCCCCAGGCAATTATCTTTTTTTCTCACTAGTTAAGAACTGTTGTTCAAAAATTGTGGTTTCAGGGCATATTGATGGAGCTTTGCAGATGGCTGGATAACGGGTAGCTGTTTCCCTCCCTCATTACCTGCTGAGTGATCACTTTGAAAATGACTGGTGACACAACCATTATTTTTTTGATGTAGCAAAATGCCTTCACGATGCTATTTTATATAATAAGGGGGAATATCTTAGACTACGAGTGACATCAAACTTACCTAGTACCCCTAAGAAAGCCCAGTTTTGTACTGGAGCATGTAATATCTAAGAATCCAATGTGATAGGAAGAGAGAAGGTAAATGCCACTGCAGATTGCTTTTACAGGAATATAATGAACTAACAAACTCATTGATATTATAAGGGTGCTATCCTAAGCCTGTCTACTCAGAAGTAAGTCCCATTATATTCAGTGGCTTACTCCTAGGAAAGTGTGTTTAGGATTGCAGCCAATGGGCGCAATCCAGAGTAACTACGGGGAGTCCTTGTTCCGGTGTAAGAACAATTTGCTCTGGATTGCAATATGAATTTCCCATAGGTTTTCATTAGGTGGTGCAGTAACTACGGGTGCACGTAAAGTCTCTTACGTGCTCCCGTAGTTACTCTGGATTGTAGGGTAAGTCTAATTAGATGAAGTGTAAAAAGCTAATTAGACTTATCATTCAAAAAATCAAACGTTTCAATTTTGAGATATATTATTAAGAACGAGTTTGTGATGAGTAATAACAAGGAAAGGAGGAAGTACTCGATATAGCTGAATTTTAAAGGTCAACACATCAAATTAGATCAAGTTAGTTGACCCGCGAACATGTTATTTGCAGCTGAATTTTATTGGATTCAGTGGGTTAGTTCTCCAGAAGATCAACTGACACAGTTATTGAGGATCATAATTGTAGCCCAACCCATAATCTGCATCCTCCTTTTAACTCTATGGTTCAATTGTGGAGCCATTACATCGTCATCCTTGTTTGTTTTAAAACCATGATCTTGAGGCTAAAGCAAAGCTAGGACATCCGGTTTAACAGTGGTTTACAAGCCAGGATGTTAAATCAACTTTAAACTCTGGTATATCATCTTGGTTTGTAAACAAAGGTTAAATCAGAGTTCCTGGCTTTATTTAGTCACAAAGCTATTGTTTAATAATTGGTTTAACAAACCAATATTCCCCAGCATATACACAGACAAACAAGCATGAGAGTTCATTAGGCTTTGGGTCATTTTCACAATGTAAATTATGGTTAGCTGATAAGTTGAATAGGTCCAGTGCTGCTGTAATAATCATGATCAGAGGGTAAATGTGGTGGGAAACCATGTTAGCAATTCATATTAGAATAGCTAATGATACTGCAAAGCGAGTTTAAATTGGGTACTTCCTCTTTATGAGCCTAAACAGGAAGGAGGTTTTCATACCTGTGCCAAGATGATAATAACTTTTAAATGTTTAATAACGATCATAATCTATCATCCCTGAGGGAAATTGTGGAGAAGGATGGGAATAAACAGCTTTCTGATGAAATAAATATTTGAATATACTAGATGAGTACATTCATAGTGCAAACTGATACCATTTACTTAGATCAGGGGTTGTTATGCACCCGTATGAAGTACAGGCATACAGTGCCGATAAAACTACATACGGAGTACTGGCACCTCTGTGGGTGAGTACCGGCACACACCCATACACACAGGTGTACACCTGTGAGTACCGGCAGGTGAGTACTGGAACCTATTTTTCCAGAAAAGTAGCACAAAAAAGTAGATGATAAATTTTTCTAAATGTATGCACATTTTAAATATCAGTCAGCACTGTTTTTATTTATTTTTTCACTGACTATTTGTAAAATGGGAAGTGTTTTTAGACTTTTTTCAACTGTTTACAGCAGTCACAGTTCTTTTACCATACAACTTCTAATATTAACCCAAATAATGGTGATTATCTAGAGAGGTTCAAGACTTGGATCATGTGCATCAATGGCTACCATTACAAACAGGTCATAAGCAAAAACAAATGTCAAGACTGTGAACATTTCTACAGCTACAGAGCAGCAAAGTCTGATGGAAAATCTATATTCCAATCTACCACAAGTCAGTATTAATTAGGTAACAAAACAGCTAGTCTACAGCTCATCATCATTATATTGCAATCACTGTTCACTGGAAAGGTTCATAATGATTTTTTCCTTTGGTCATTTTATGAACTCTTTAAGGAGTGTTTAAACTAGTATTAGTGAAGAATTAAACTCCCATCACTAATCCAGCATGCTTTGTTCAAGATATACAGCTGACTTGGGCCATGATTTCATGCCTTGAAGAGATCTGTATACTATGTATGGACCTGTCATAATTTATGCATACTAAACTGATTCACACTACGTGAACATTAAAGAAAGGGTGACACTCCCACCTGAATACTTTGCCAGAACTATAGTGTTGTTCTTCAACACAACATTCAAATATTTCCAATCTAAGCTCCAACCACAATGTTGATCACATCTGTAAGACACTTTTAGAGGAAGGAGCCAAGAACAGCATACATACATGAAGTTATTCCACTTTGGCTGCAATCCTAACCACACGTTCCTGAAAGTATTAATGAACACAATGGGATCTACGTCTGAGTAGACATGCTTAGGATTGCACTTATCCCATAATGATTAAGAACATAAGAATATAAGAAGAGCCTCCAATGGATCAGACCAAAGGCCCATGTAGACCAGCTATCACATAGCGGCCCACCTGATGCTTCAGGGAGCTCACAAGACATCTACATCCAGGTGCCATGCCCTACATCTGGCATTTTGAGGTTGCCCATAACTATATTTATCTATGCACACCCCTCCTGGCTTGTAACCTGTGATAGTCCTTTCTTCTAGAATTTTGTCCAATCCCTTTACCGTATAGTAAGTAGAGATTGGAAATCAGGAACCATAAATCAAATAGCCTTACAGTAATTTTAGCTTCTGAAAAACTTAGATGGTAAACTTATTTCATTTGTGAACTATGCCCTTCTAAATTTTAAGAGGAAAATTTTATTCTTACAACATTCTTGTACTAGTTTAATAAAATACGATAAGGATGTGATAAGTTGTGTAACAACAGGAACTTTAGCAACCTTAACAGAAACATGAAATCATCTACCAGGAGGGCAGGAGGAACTACAGTAGCTTACATGTAAATGAATTTAATAGGGTTTTAAAGGAACAGTTAAGAATGTGCTGATTTTGAGACACAAAGATGATTGTGAATTGCAAACTTAACTCACTAACTGCTTGCTGTTACACTCCTATATGGAATGGAAGGAGATATAAGAGAACAACATTTAACATAGCACAGAAATACAAGTGCAATTGCTTCAGGTTGTCTCTACCACAAACTATTTTTGGAAGGCATCAAGATTCTACAGACAAACCTTTCAGTGCCAATAAAACCATGCTAATATGGCAAACACTGTATCCCGAGGTAGAAGGCAGTCATGGAGGCCTCCTCAAGGGCAGCAAATGTTTATTCCCCTACTTTGGGACTGCTTTGGTTTTGGCTAGGGTTGGGCTGCTATTGAGATGAAACTCTGATAAGAAGTTGGATCAGCAGCTTATACCTAGATTTTTAATTACGTCGCTACTTTTGTGGTTCAAATTCATATGTTTTGCTTGTGGCTTTCCTTTTTTTATTCCCTCTTTGGTACAATGATTCTTGTGCAGCCTACTTAATAGTATATATGCCTGAGAGGAAAATGGAATAATTGGCAAGAACAGCCAGCATGGAGTAACTTGCATTTTGGCAGCACCAAAAAGCTGCAAAGTATTTATAGAACAGATCTGATATGAGATATATGAGTTAGGGAACTGATAGCAAGGGGATAATGAAGATATCACCTCATTTCTGCCTACTGTTACTGAAAACATGAAGAAGGAGGAAGAAGAAAAATACAATCAACTATGCACTGCAATGGAAACCCAGAAGATCCCTCAAGGAGATAGTGTGCGGTGTCAATAATGGCAGGCTTTGACAGTCTTGGGAAGCATAGGGTTAACACCAGGGCCTCAGAGTGCAGTGTAGGTGCTCCATAGCTGCAGCCACCGGAAGACAACAGGACAGGCTTAAAAGCAGCTTGATGGAGGGAAGGGAGAATTTAGGGAAGAAGAGTTCTTCTGGAAAAGGGCGAATTTAGGGAAGGCGCTTGAAGAGATTGACAGCTCAATTCTAACTTGCACTGGATCAGTTAGGTTGGCACAGACTGCGCTGAATCCAGTGCAAGTTTTAGGATTGCTGCTGTGCTACTGCAGAGAAGAGAAAGCTTCTCTCCTTCCCAGGAGGTAGGTCTGTAGAAACCCAATGAGGTCTACTCATCCTAAATCCAAGCAGATGGGAGCAGCCTCAAGCTGTTCTGTGCTATCTGGAAATGGAGGCTTGGATATGGAATAACTGCTAATCCAAACCTTGCCTTCTGTCCCCCATCCTGCAACACCCCTCCTGCCTCCTCCCCTCTCCCTGCGCTGATTGACCTAGGCCAGGACATCTTACTTGTTACCACATTCAGATGAGGCTTAGACTGTTGGAATGGAGTGATCTCCAAACACTTCTTGTACCAACACTTCTTGTTCTGTTCCAACTCTAAGCCTCGTCTGCAGATTATAATCCTTCATTTAAAGATTCCATACCTGGCCTCCTGGAGCGTCTCCAAGAGAAAGTAAAGAAAAATCCCTTTCTCCCCCTTGGCAAAGCAATCCTGGAGATGGTGTTGCTGCCCTCACCACTTCCCCAGCCTCTTAAAGGGTCTAGAGGACCTTTACCCAAACTTGGGGTTTGCAATTCCCCAGTTTGCATACCACTGGTCTACACCAAGTTTGAAAAGGAAAGTAGGCAAAACATACACCAACCTTTCTCCATAAAGAAGTGCACAGACCTACTCGATATGCATACCAGGGATGTCACTAGGGGGAATGCAGGAGATGCAGCCCACACCACATTATGTGCCGGGGGGGGGGGTGAAGTGCACTGGGGACCTGTGGCATCCCAAAGTTGGAACTTCATGATGGTGTGGAGTACCCCATCATGTTAGATGTTGTTGGATGTGTTCTGAAGATCAGAATCCAATGCAAAAATCCTATAAAAAGTTATGGCCAAAAAACTAAAAATCAAAAATATGCATAGAGTTCTATGGGAAAGTGAAAGTGCCCCATATCATGGCTTCACTTGTGAGCTGACAAACGTGCCATAGACTGCTGGAAAGGGCAAGCTGAGAGGAATCCAAGCACACCTGAATGGTCCTGATCCAAGGAACACAGCCACTAAGAAATCACCACAAAGGAAGTCCCTGATAACTGCATTGATCTCTATGGGAAGTGAAACAGAACCCTATGGCACCTTTAGTCGTGAGTAGACAAATTTGCCTTAGGTCACTGGAAAGGGCAGGTCCTGATCCAATGAATGCAACCTTCACCAGTCACACCAGAAGGAGGTCCCTCCTCCAAAGTTCCACATGCATTAAATCCTATTGAAAGTGAAACTGCACATCTGCATTTACTTGCAAGTAAGCATGTATGCCTCGGCTAGTGTGGAAGGTCAGTCCAAGGGAGTGAAAGACTTCCAGAATTGTCCTCATACTATGTACTTGGAGCTCAGCATATGTTCCACAATGTAATGGATATATAATTTACAACAGAATGCAATGAAAGAAAACACTCTGAAGTATCTTTATTCTATCAAAATACCAACAGAGGCAGGGCAATGGCACATAGCCATGCCTGCCATGGCTATGGCACATAGCCAGTACCTCACTGCATGGGGTGAGGTACTGGCCTCCCATACTAGGTGATGCGAACCCTAGTGAGAACACTGATGCACACCAAGAAGCAAAATCTTTGGCTTAAAAAAGAAGGGGAGAGAAAGGAAATATAAGCTCCCTATAAGAAAATACAATTGTTGAAAACTGGCTCAAGAACTGCTCTTCAGGTACTTGTTGCCCCATTCAGCTGTTGTTCTAAAACTTAATCTTATATAGTAGCACTGGATGATTTTCATCCTCTTCATCACAATAATATGAAATATTCTCCTTGAGAAGTAGATGAGACTGGGATACAGTTCAGGGTGTTCATACTGACTTAAACTTCAAGACCATTTCCTTATATGGCAACATTCTAGACAAGCTATGAAACCTGCGAAGGAATGAATAAGTTTCTCCAAACTGGACATGTGTACCTTTCATGAGTGTAACCCAAGCTGACCTGGTGACCCAAATGATTCTCAAATTTTGCTACTCTGTTTTTTGGCATGTGTGCCCTCACATTCTACCACTGCCCTGTCTCTGCATCCTCACATCTCCTCTACCTGTTCAATCAATCAATCGTCAGTCAGTCTCTCTGTCTATCTACAGTACTTCTATACCGCTTTTCAACTAAAAAGTTCACAAATCGATTTAAATTGTCAACACTGGCTGGGTGGAGAGGATGTTAAGATTTTGGCTCCCAAGATCCTGACCAGAAAATGAAGATATGAAGGAGAAAGAGGAAAGTCTCTTATTGATTGCCAGAATGATTACAGTACTTACTCACACTTTCTCCTCCAGTTCCACCATTGTGTTCTTTGGCAGGAGTGCTGAAGGAGAATACAGATCCAACCTTGCTATACGCAGATTTTTTTATCCATGGATTTGATTCAACATGAATGGCCACTGCAAATCACAGTTTTTTTTTAAAAAAACTGCTTTTCTACTATTGAAGAGAGGTAGTCATGCAAATAATCATTCAATTTTTCAATCCCAGAATCAAACTCCTGCAGATATTGCAGCACTATGCCCAACATGCCCCTGGAAAGTCCCTGCTGTGCTGCCTAGGCAAGTACAGCTAGGCTGGCACAGGTCTGTCTGACTTGCACCAGCCCAAGTGGACTTGTGCCAGCCTAGGCTCTTTTCTGGTGTGGCATTAGACCAGCCCAGTGCCAATAGGCTGGCCCAAGTGCACTTTAGTATTGCACCTCTAACCATATACATTCGACAATAGGGCTTGGCTAACTTTTGTTGGTAAAAATCCTTAAGCAAATGGTGCTAACAGTGCTTGTTTCTTAATAGTGTAATCAGGCACACAGTTACGTCTCAAAATAGAAAAAAAATTCTCCTTGAACTGCCCTTGGACATTTACTTTGGCTAATGCCTGCTTATATTTTCTGTACTTGAATCTTAATACTCAAATACAAAGCACACACACACACACACGCACACACACAGAGTGTAGACTATATGGACAAAACTTGAAACTATTCACTTCCAGATATTCAGAGATGAAGACTTGATGCTTTCCTGATTGGCACTTGTAAATTCTTTAAAAAGGAAAACTATGTTAGCCCAGTAAATGATGCAATATATATCTATTTGCAATATGCATATCCCTTGTAATCTGTAGTATGAATACACAAATCTCTCATCAGCCACTATTATTTTCCTGTGTCTATCAGTTATCTTTGATTAGCAAGAGATAAAAGATGAAATACACTGAGAATAAACATAGTAACAAACTGCACCAGGTAAAGGAATCTGGGAAGTCCAATCCATCTTAGTTTCAAAGATGTACAGATATAGGGACAAAGCTCTAGCATCTCTTTGATTTTTTTGTGTTCAGTGGAACCCAGAATAAGACTTTTGGAACAAACAGCTTGAGATAGGGTGGTGCAAGGGCAGATTTTAAAAAAAGTTGCTGCAGAATAGAATGGAAAATTGGTAGAAAAAAAAGCTAATTAAGACAAAAAGCAATGTGGAAAAAAATATCTCCGTTTTGGCCCAGTTTAGTGATACAATCCCATTAGGTGTCCACAACTGGAAAATGTTACTACTTGACATCGGTAATGGTACACAAGCCCTTCTCCCCATGTTGGCTGACAAAATACACAGAGGAGAAATAAAAAAATTATGAGTTCTGGATCAGGCCTCAAGAAAGTGACTGCATGTCTGGGCTGCGGTGCTGTTGATAAATATAGACCTAAAGTGAGTAGTTGCAATTGTATGAGGAGATTGAGGAGTATTTACCTTAAAAAAAGAAGAATCACTTAAATATATGCTCTCAGCAGCATGTTGCATTTTACAGATTGACTAGTGGTGGAAGCCTTAGAGGTTATCTCTGCAGTAAAGAGATGTGGACAACAGCATTTGTGAAGTACGCTTTCCCCTCAGATCTAGGGTATAATTTACCAAACAGTTATTCCAGACGATCAGTAAGCCTAGATAGAATAAGGCTCACTCAGGGCTAAGCAAGAAAGGTCAAAACTACGCCACAGGATTCAGCAGAACCCACACCAATGCTATTGCATCACCACACAGGGAGTTGCAGAGGATTGGGTGGCCTGTGTTTTTATCAGTTGTTATTTTAGGATTTAATCTCATTTAATATTATCCACCATTTTTATCTTAATATATTTTGTATTATTTTTGTGTTTTGTGATTTGTGGTTTTGGTGGAGTACAAGTAATATTTTTTTAGAAAAAAATACTCTTGTATTCCAAGCTATTTCTACACAACTATGTGAGAGCTTTTACATTTTTTTTCCCGAGGACATAGTTATGTGGCTAACTATTTATGAGAGAACACACTATTCTGAACATTCATGTCAAGAATTGTGGGAAAATACTTTGTGTTTTTTTCTTACCACAGCTTAAGAACTGTTGCTATAATGGAGGAACAAGAGATTGGAATCATGCATTTTTCTGTTCTGTTAACCAGAATTCGACCTTAGTAGTGAGAAACTGATCATTTAGTCAAAAACCGCTGTCTGTCTGGTAGTACTGTACAGTGGTACCTCGCTTAACATGCACCTTGCTTAACAAGCGTTTCACGTAACAAGCAAAATTTCCAAGAAATCTTGCTTCACATAACAAGTTCCACGTCACTTAAAGAGCACTTATACAGCCCTGACACTTCACGTGGAGGCTCTTTAAAAGGGCTGCCGGCCAGCGTTGCTGCCTCTAACTGCCCCAATTGCAGTTGCTTGGGGGTGCCAGAGGCAGCTGCCCCTAACTGCCCCCAAGAGCCCCCACTGGCCACCTTGAACCTCCAGCAGCAGCCCAGATAAGCCTCCCAGGAAAGTGTCTTTGATTGCAGCCTCCTAACTATGTCTACTCAGAAGTAAGCCCCATTGTGTTAAATGGGGCTTAATCCCAGGAAAGTGTCTTTAGGACTGCAGCCTAAGTAGACTTCATAGGATCATGCACATTGAATGCATGTTTTGTATTCAATTACAGTGTTTTGTCATCATTTTTACATAATATTTTTATATGAATATTTTTTGGGTTGTGGAACCAATCGTCTGAGTTTACATTATTTCCTATGGGAGAATCTGCTTCACATAAAGAGCATTTCACTCAAAGAGCATGCCTCTAGAACGAATTAAGCTCTTTATATGAGGCACCACTGTATCTGTTTTCTTGTTTGGACTGCTAGTGAACAGCAATATGCAAAGGAATTCATAAATCAGTTATCACTCTCATAAATAACTGTCCCCAATGACATACTGCCAAAGGACAGGAAAGTAAACAAAAATTCAAGAAAAGTTATTTAAAGCTAACTATCAGTAGTAAAGTTGAAGGTGTCTCCCACAGGTTTCTCGGCTAGATGTGATTGACTCTAAAGGGCAGTACTCATCCTTTATGGCAAGGAAAACTGCTATTGAGGTAGCCCAGTTTTGGGCAAATGACAACTGCTTAAATTTCTTTTAGTGTTCTTCGTAAAATGTTTGCCTGCATATGTGCTTCGGACACAAAGAAAGAATCCCTTTTACAAGGCCAAAGAAGACATCTCTGCTGCCCTGTGGCCGGCATGACTGAACACTAAAGGTGCATGGAACCCACCAAAGTGGTATCTATCAATATTACCATATTGAAAATTAGGGCAGAGAAATGAGCTCCTTTCTGTTTTAGCTGCTGCTTGTAAAATATATATATACTTGGGATTTTGCTAAAATTAAGAGAGCAACAATCTTGCAACAATCTTACAAGAAGTGTACAAAGCGAGGAAACAGTGTTGGTTAGTAAGTTGGTTAGGACTGGATTATTACACTCATAGGGCCTATGCTGCCTTATATTGATGCTAGGCAAACAGCTTTAGCATACATCCAGCTATAGACACAATCCTAAAGACACATTCCTGGGAGTAAGACTCACTGAACACAATGGGGCTTACTTTTGAGAAGACATGGTTAGGATTGTGCTCTATATCAAATACTGCAAATTAGATGAGATGGTGTGGACTAATGGCCCAATCCTAAGTGTCATTCACCGCAGTGAACCTTTGATCTGATTCATAAATTATCCTGTGACAACACAAACATTGCACAGATGATCCAAGTAAGGCAGCGTTTCTCAAAGTGGGGGTCAGGACCCCTGTGGGGGCCGCCTAGTGCTTTCCTGGGGGTCGCCTAAAGACCCTTGGTGCAGGGGGCCAGGTCAGGCTTGCCAGACCTCTGGCTGTAGCTGTGCACGCACTGAGGCTGACTGACAGCCTCAGGGCCCAATCCTATGCATGCCTACTCTGAAATAAATCCCTTTATAGTCAGGGGGGCCATTACTCCCATGTAAACGTGGATAGGATTTCAGCCTCAGGGCCTAATCCCATGCATGCCTACTCTGAAATAAATCCCATTGTGTTCAATGTGTGCATAGAACACACATTTCATTTGTAACAATGAAAATACATCCTGCATATCAGATATTTACATTACAGTTCATAACAGTAGCAAAATTACAGTTATAAAGTAGCAACAAAAATAATTTTATGGTTGGGGGTCCCCACAACATGAGGAACTTATAAAGGGATCACGGTGTTAGGAAGATTGAGAATCATTGAAGTAAGGTGTTACAGGGGTTGGTTTATGGGTGGCTCAAATCTGAAAGGTAGCAATGAATAGATCTGGGCAGCAAAAGGGCACGTCAGACCCTATCCCAGATTTTCCAAGCCTTCCTCTCCTTGGACTTATGCCAGCAAAGTTGCTGGCATGAGTCCAAAGAGACCTATAGGCAATCTGTAAGCATACCAGGAGAGAAGTATACTGTTTGATCCCGCCATAGCATGTACTCTGCTGATGGTGATTGCATACTATGGAGTGGTGAGGGATAGAATTGGGCTGTCATCACTAAAGTTTCTACTTTTTTCACTACTTCACTACTTTTAACAGCACCCTGACATGCAGGGATTTAGCAAATGAAGCTTTTCTCACCAATTATCTCTATGTCAGCTTTGTCTCCTAATATTTGTGTCTCGTGCTGCTATAAAAGGAATGAAGTAAGGTGGCAAGAAGAGGAATTAAAAAAAACTATTTAGAAGAAATGGTTCAAAAGAAATAAATTTCAGGAAAAAATTTATTCAGACATATCCAATATTATTCAGACATATCCAATTTTTGTCCCCTGTGGCACACTCTTGCATTCTACAGAAAGGCAAGTCCTGCTGTGACTGTTTAAGTTCATAGATTTCTGTCATTAACCCTGATCAGCTTCTTCCTTCTTTCTTTGCACTGATCAAATAGCTTCTCCCTGTTATTCAGTAATTTAGTTTTTAATAAAAATCCCGTTTAATAAAATATTTTTTCTACCTCCTAAACTGGATAGCATCCAGAAATATTGTAAATCAGCCACATGTTTTAACTCAGAGTGCCTTTTGTCTGTTAATATGCATGATATTGTTGATTTCCTGACATGCTAGCTTTGAACTTGACAGAGCAAAAGCTGATATGAAGCAAACGGGACTATCTCCCACTGCCATAAGTAGAAAGATAGTCTTGTTACTAAAAAGGGATAAACAAGTTTTCTTCCAAGAGTCTATAAGAGAACTTGCATTAACACAATCTCATTCAATCAACAGAACAATTTCTAACATCCATGAAATGTGTGCTGAAGGCAGTGCAGCACTTTTTGCCATACTCTGCACAAGTGTTAACGTAAGTCAGGGTAAACATTATGGGGAGGACATTATGGAAAGGAAGAATATTATTATTCTTATAATATTTAATCCTGAATTCCAAAATGATAAATTAGGATTGCAAGAATGACAGGAATGAATATTGGTGACAACACAGAACAGCAATCAAAGGAGAGGTAAATAAGACTTTTAGATGGAACAGGCAGCAAGAATTCAAGTCAATATGATTTGCTTATCTCCTGACTAGCATGTTTAAATATAATTTGTGTAATGTGCTCTGCTGAACCATGAACAATCATGTCTAGCCAAGCAATATATTTGGACATCACTATCAAGTAATTATACGTGTGGCTTAACATTTTAATCATCTAGACACATATGTATCAATTCTTTCTCTCACTAATTCAATCAACTTATTCACTCACTCAATTGGACTATTTTATGGTTTCTAAATTGATCCATCCTTACCTTGTCCATATTTTTATTTGCTTTTATTATGCATTTCTAAGCCACATTGAGACTGGCTGCTATCCTATGCAGGTCCTATGACTACTATGAATTCAATAAGAGCCAGGAAAATATTCTAAACACTTGCAGCCTTTAACTATCCTGCTTGCAAACTCGGCAGCACCAGTTCACTAATTAATTAATGCAGGAGTGTGTAAGGCAGTTAAGGATGGAGGCAGGGGAATGCGGTGGGGGTAGGTTGAACATGGTGGAGATGGGATGGGAGAATTCAGTCATTCTGCACCATATTTTAAGGTAGAGGTATTCAGAAATGGATTACAAGACTACACATTTGTGTACGAAAAGAAACTTGTTTTAGGGTGAAATCCAGAATAACTATGGGGAGTCCTTGTTCCGGAGTAAGAACAAGTTACTCTGGATTGCAATATGAATTTCCCATAGGATTTTACTAGATGGTGCAGTAACAACGGGTGCACGTAATGTCTGTTACGTGCTCACGTAGTTACTCTGGATTGTGCCCTATATCATGAACTTTAAAAATTCTTCTATAAATTAAGAACATGTAACTTGGGAACTGAAATTCCTGGGCCAGTAAACCATGCTTTACACAGTTCTGTTTCAATGTGTTTGATCAATGCTTAGATCCAGCAGAAGAGCAGAAGTTTCCCGAGTAACTGAAAAATATTTTCCATCTTGGTCTCATGTGTGAAGCTTCCTTAAATTGTTTCTGATTGTTGTAACTTTCATAGCCCAAATATGTGCCGAATTATCTCGTTTTGAATCAGAAATCTCTCTCCATGGATCTTGTTGCACACATGCTATCCAGCCTCACTGCTCTAAAGCAATAAATTTTACCTTCTGAACACTATGAACAATCTTTAAATCTAACATGCTGAATCAAGATCTTGCAACTAAGATTACAGGGTCTTTTAACAGGGTAAGCTACAGGCTGTTGAGCTAGTCATGCCAGTTCTAGTAGTCTGACCCATATTATAAGGAAGTCAATTCTCCTGAAATAAGGACAGATCTGAGTAATGCAATTAAGATTGGGGCACCCAAAATAAAAATGGAACATAAATGCTTACAGATTATTTCTACGTGCACAGTTAGCAGAATAAATATGTACAGAATGCAGCCTATGTACATTAGTTATAGCTGTGTATACATACTATATACAAATGCATACTATGTAAAAAATCTCTTTCTGTGTCTTAAAGCCAAGTCTATTGTCTTTGCTGAGTTTGCTTTTTTAATCAAATAATCCATTATGGAAAATTAGCATGCCTCTGTGTTCTACTTATTTTTGCATATGTCAATGTTTTTAATTAGTATATGCTTCTAAAAAACCCCACCTGTATATCTGCTTTCAAATCCCTGTAAAACAACTGAATGAAGGAGGTTGAAAATATTCTTTATAGCAAAGTACTATTTCACTGGAAACTTGGAAACAGTGGCTAACCAAGCCGACCCACTGCCCAAAATGGTAGTGGGTCTTATTCAACATTTCCAAATTTCATTATCCTTGCTCCTGCCAATGTGTATATACTTGGACTCCCTTACATTAACCAGCCAGAAATTAGCTACATTAGCCATTCATGTATATGTGCTAGTACTCACCATTCTTCTCCTGCTCAGCTTCTCCTAAGTGGTGGTCCAGGAGGATCCTATTCCTCCTTGCTTGACAGTTTTACAAGAAGCCGCAGGAGAAAGAAAGGCAGCAGCCCTTTTCCCAAGAACTTGAGAGAATCCATGTGGAAAAGACCACAGCAGTGGAAATGGGGAAAAAACGTCCCCCTTTCATGTTCTCTGACTGCATAATGACTAGGATGAGGCAGATAGATAGAGCACCAAGGCAGAAGTGATGCTGAAGGAATGGTGGGCAAGCAAAAGAGCAGGACAGATCCCAATAGTTTGCCACCCTCTCCATAATAAACCCCTGTTTGTTGGCTCCAGTTCAGTGATATTGAAGAGTCCCAGAAAAGAATTCTGTTAGTTAAGAGATCATCCAAAGTGTCCATTTGGCGATAAACAACAGCTAGGAAATTTAAACATGACAAGTGAGCTGTGTTTGCTTGAGGAGTCATGGAACATTTTGTGAAAAATATTTTTTAGAAACATGTTTTAGATATTCTTGCTTAGTCAATTATGCAACTACTGACATGATTTATTGCAACCACCCAATTAAAGAGCACATGACCTGAGCTTGTTTTCTATGTAATAGTTCCTATTACAAAGACAGTAAATGGAAGAAACCCAAATGAAGAATAAATAAACATACATGCGTGTAGAACAGACAGTGTGTGTGAATGTAAAAATACAGTGTCTATTTTGTGGATGGGGTGCAACAAAAGAAAACTGTAGAATGGTAGTAATGGCCTTGACAGTGAACCAGTTGCAAATGCACCACATGGCATGTTTGCACCTCTTTGTGAGTAAGGCCAGCATATGGATGAAGACTGGGGGGATGGTGTGCACGGGGGTGGGGGGGGGGCGATGCGCATTGGGATGGCTTACAGGGGGAATTTTACTCCCGTAACACGGGTACGTTTTTGCTAGTTACAACAATAATATCCTTAGACAATCGAGAAGATAAAGGAGAGGCCAGTGCTAAAATCTAGAATTCTCTAGTTCTGCATCAGAGCTTCCTATAAATACAATGCACTTGGAAATGGCAACATCACATTTTCCCCACCACACCTGCTTATGCCGCAGCAGAACTCTTATGGTAGAGGCTGACCTCTGTCTGATGCTGTCTCATCACGGTGTCCCACTCAAGGATGCCAGGAAGTGTTGGCTGCTGATTGTCCTGCAACAATCACTTCCTAAAGGTCAATCAACTCCAAAGAACCCATGGATCCCACTGCTATTTAAAATTCATTTAACTGGAGATGCCCCACAGCAAACTTGGGACCTTCTTGGAGCAAACCATGCATTTGTCATCTATGACTCTTCCACGAGTAAGAGATCAATAGTAGGAAAAGAATGATTTTCAATCATCCTACCTCTCATTTGAGGTCTTGTCTGGAAGATTAAGCAAGGATCTGGCCTTTCAATTGTGATATAATATTTACTTTTCCGCCTACACAGTAAAGTTCTTGCAATCTGCCATTGAGCAAAGTGCAGAAAAGGCAGGCCTCACTTGGTTACAAGCAGTATGGGTAATAATGTGGCACAAAACCTTGTTCTATATTTGCCCATATACCATTCAATTCTACAGGGAACAAACCACAGCAGATAAATTAGTAGGGCTAAAGGTCATTCTAAAAAAACCCTCTTAATTTCCAGCCATAATTTCACACTCAGAGGGAAAAGTGTGAAATTAATGAGAGCAGTAAAAACAAAACATCTCCCTGCCCAGCACTGACAGCCACAGTTATGTTTAGAATACCAACATCACATGCAAAAAACGGGGGGATATATTTCACGTACGTAATACAAAACTGGCAAAGCAGTAATCTGCTGCCTCCCATTGGAATATGAATTTTGCTAATTTCCTCTGTGTGATTCAAGGCTGTCAAAAAGAGCCTAATCTTGTATTCCTTTCCCAGCCAGGCACCACTTTGCAGGGAAGCTAAATCAGCCTTAAGCGGAGTCGCTTTAAATGTGCAGCCTGTCTTACAATTTTAAAAAAAACACAATAAATGACCAACTGCCAGGCTGTGAATTTTACAGTCAGCTTTATAGCACTTCAGTGTTAGAGGTAAGACCTGCGATTATATTTTGACAACACTTGTCACATTTAACCGTGACAGAGGAAAATCCCCCAAAGCGCAGCCAAATAAATCACTTACCTGCTGTTGGGTGAATTCCAATCTTTGTGCCTGAACCTGTTCAGCTGAAAATCTTTGCAACTTAAATATGTATCAACAAAATAATAGTTAGGCTGGAACAGCAGAGAGGAATTCACTGATATTTTATTCTGCTGGCTCCAATGAAAACTATTCCTCATGAAAATAGTATAGTGGTAATTTTGAAGCTCAGAACTCAGGCTGATACTCCCCATAACCATACTCTGCAACAAAAAAAGTACTTTAATTTTTTTCCTTAGAAGAGTATTTTCTTTTCCTGCTTGTTATTTTTAATTTGAAACTAGATATAGATAGAGATATAGATATAGATATAGATATAGATATAGATACAGATAGATAGAGAGATAAAGATAGCCATTTCATCTCAATCTCTCGGAAGGTGTTGTATAAGTTGAAACAAATTTATAAATGGATAAAATAATGTATACAAATTGGAAAAGGTTTTTAAGAGTATCCTAATGAAATGTACATAAAAAGGTAGGGCACAATCCTAACCATGTCTACTCAAAAGTAAGCCACATTGTGTTCAATGGGTCTTACCCCCAGGAAAATGTCTTTAGGATTGCAGCCTAGCCAAACTGTGTTTATTCAGATTAGTGGAGGAAGTAATAGCACTATGTTCCAGAGAATGTACTCTGAAATAAGGCCCCAATCCAAGATAGATAAAAAATATTTTGCATTCCCCTGTTGATAGCCCGCTTGACCTCCAATGGGTTTTTTGGACATATGCCACCTATAATGGTGGTGAATGTCTTAGGAGAGGAAACAGGTTGGAAGATTTTCACAAGAGTGGATAAATTTTGGTATATGCCATTGCATGGAGGAGATCCACACAGCTATGATGTTAACTCTGCTTTTGATAATGAGGACTAGCAGCAGCCCCAATGGGCTGTGTTATAAGTGTCGACTATACATGCTCACTATTCTGATTCAGAGCTGCAACCCTTACGCAAACCCTCTCAGATGAAAATGCTTTGCAACGCAAGCATCAACATTTCTTGGCAACTCCATCTATTCTACTACCATATGCTATAATGAAAAAAATACTGTATGCTTTTGTCTGCTTTAAATCTGTGTCTGTTAAAAAGAAATTCATATGTAGATTAACAGATCATATGTAGATTAACAGACATAATCTACAATTCATATGTAGATTAACAGACATTCTGTAGCAGGGAAGAGATGTAACACATCTTATTTATTTTCTTCTTCTCACCACTTCCAAATATGAGCATAGGCACAAAGTTATGGTCTGAATCGGCATGCATATTTAATCTACTGCTTTATTACAAAACAAAACAACAATGTCATGACATGTGGCTTTCGACATATTATCCAGTCAATATATCAAGCACATTCAAGAAACTGAGTGTTCTGCTCATGGCAAATTTACTTATATTTTCATTATGCATTGATGAAAAAATTAAAACTGAATAATTTTCAGTTTCAGTAATTCTTCAAACATTATTAACAAAAGGGAAAAGAAAGGCCATTCTGGAAGACATTATGGCTGCAATCCCAAAGACATTCTCCTGGGAGGAAGACCCATTGAACGCAAGGGGGCTGACTTTTGAGTACACATAGTTAGGATTGTGCTATATCTTTATTTAGAACTTCCTAAAAACCCATTCAAATGTTTGAATGTTTATATTTAAGAGCTTGCTCCAGTAAATGCCTTTTTAAGAAACTCCATTATTATCAACTAATTTTAAAAGTGTAAACATTTAAGGGACTGATTTTTGTCTCATGAACTGATATGGTTCAGATAGGATTTCAGTGGTGCTGGTTGGTAATACTGCAGCTACACAAAGTGGTTGAAGTTTGGTTCATGAAGTAATTAAATGACAACATATTTTTCAGTTAACTTTTTATCTACTGCCAGTCATGCCAAAAGTAGATTTTCCTTAGGTAAGCTGGAGCATATAATTGTACTTTACAACTGTACCGGTAATAGAAAATTTGATCTATCTTGCAGTTTGATATGGCCACTTGCCAATGGATCTTCCTCTTCTATAAAGGCTGCATTAACAGTAACTCAAAATCTTTGGAAAGAGAAAAAAAGGATGCTTCCTGGGAAGCAAATATTTATCTCCTTTTAAAGACTCCAAGGTGTTTCTAAAAATGAACATTAATACAGCTGTAGGTATGGAAGGAGATCATTACAAACTGAGGTTCATTTTACATTTTCAGAAACTTTGCTCTCTTAACTGCCCCCAGTTTCTCAAACAAGACAGTCACATATTTCTGGTATTAGATCCATTATCTACTTATTTTCTGGTGGGTTTTTAGCCAAGCAGAATGCCAGTTTGAATGGGATATGAGTACCCTTTAGAGACAAACAGAAGCTACAGCTCTCTTACTGACTTGCACGTTTTAGATAAAATGTCCCATAAAAGTTAGGAATGGAAATTTTTTGATTTGCCCCATTATTGTATTTTAAAAGCTGTCATACAGATAGATGTTAAACAAGATTGGGCTCAATTTGATCCCCCAACATTATGTGGCATGCTTCACAGTTGACAAAAGGTGCCAACGCATGCTGGGGGTTGGTAAATAGAGAGCCCCGGAGAAGTAAGTAAAAATATTTGTTACTTACGGTACTTCCCCCTAGAACACCTGGCTATTTAGCTAGAATGCGTCCAAGGAGGTATGGATGGGGTTGCGTTGGGGATATCAGATCTTGGCATATGCAGCTATTGCTGAGACTATGAAAGGGATAGGATCCAGCAAAAGGGGGGTAGTGCTGGGATTAGAAGGAGCGATAGGATTTGATGACAGTTCTTTTTGCCTTTCTTGCCCTGCTCCCAAGCCTGATCTGGCCCCCACCAAGGAAAACTCCCCCTGCTCATCACCCATCTGGCTCCCAAGTAAGTACAAATGTACCCAATGGCATGTTTACAACACTCAGAGCTGGTGCAGGGATACCTGCGCCAGCTCAGGACACAGGGTTGTACTGCAAAAGCAACCAAATTTAAAATCCTTCCAAGAATGATATAGTTTGACTGATGCCAGTGGAATTCAATCCAATTTTTGAAAGGACAGAAGTCACGAACTGCAATGCACATGTGGAATACAGCTCTCCTTCACATTTTAAGTAGCTCATAGGAATTGCAAACGTCTGCATCAGCCAACAAGCTGTCCGTAAGTCATCAGCTGTCCAATGCAGACTTGGAGCCTATTGTAGCTTTAACTACACATAAACTCCCTACCATCTTACTATGAAACCTAAACCAAAGCTGACAATGCCAAGAGAGAAAAAAAATCTTATAACGACTGCAGTGGCATCTTGCCTTTTAATTACACCTGTAATTTATCATCAAGATTGAATAACTGTGAAGACTTCTAGGCCACAGGTTCTCTTTAGCATTGCACCCACATGTATTGTGGGTATGTAGTGTAATGATAGGTACGATTTGGATAATATCATAACAAGGCTGTAATCATGAACATATTTATCAGGAAGTAAGTCCCCTTGTACTCAATGATACTTCTAAGTAAACATGTTGGCAATTTGGCTGCAAATCCTGGAAGCAACGACAACAGACACCAGCCACCGGCTGCTAGAGGTAGAATCATGCAGGAGGCAGGAGAGTGAGGAGATGATGAGGCAGAAAGGAGCATGGATTGGGTCCATGAAGAGGGCAAGTTTGACAGCAATTGTGTCCACTGAATCCTTACCCCCTATCAAAGCTGGATCCATCTTCACAGATCCTTGTGAACTTGTACCAACAATATTGCTGGTGCAGATCCAAAGAGACCCATCATGCCAAGAGGGGACTTCCCAAGGGTGTAGCAACTAATGTTTTGGGGTTTTTTCCCACTGACATCAACAGAGGTTGTAGCTTTTCCAGTTCTGCTGTGGGTTCCACAGTGGTGCTATTGCATTACACACAGAGAATTAGACAGGATCGGGTTGTCTAACACCTCTTCGTTTTATCCAATGTACAGGGTGATTGAAAAGTAACTCCCAACTTTAAAATACTTATAAATTACAATACAGGGAGTTACTTTTCAATCACCCTGTAGAGTAACAGCATTCCAGATTTCCAGAGCTTTTTCTCATTCAAAGCCACCAAAAACTGTAACTCCATCTCTATAGAAATTATATCTACTTATAGTCACTCTGTCTTGTGCCTTCACTATACCTTCCAGCAAAAAGAAAATTAATCTTCTCTGGGGTAATCCTGACACATAAAAACAGGCTGTGTATTTTTATCATCAGGGGATTAGTAATCTAGAAGTGAATGCTTGTAAAAATGATTTAAATAAGTTTTTATAGTCCGTTATAGAACTACTAAAAATTTTGGAACTAATAAAATTAATGCTATTTCCAAGACTCAGAGAGGTATAGTAAAATAAAGATTTTCCTGATCAGTGGATGGATGACGTTTCATCAATGTTTGATTAACAGCAATCCTGACTTTAGGCTAGAGAGAATGGCTCAGCTAAGCTGACGTAAGGAGGCCATATCCTGAGCAAAACGGTAAGGCAAAATCCAGAGTTAGGAGGTCTCTAGGATAACAGGTCAAATCCACAGGCTAGGAGGGTTCTAGGCTGGCCTCACAGCTGCTGAAGAGGCAGTAGCACAAGGGCAGCATGCTCACTGGACTGGTATAGCTGTGTCATATCCTGAGGTGGGTTGTTGTGCTGTATCCTGAAATTGAGAGGTAGTGGTTGCACTTAGATTGGCCTAGGACTCAAATTTTTTGCCATCACTTCTAACTTTACTCTAGCTTATCATGAACCCCTATGGGTTTACTCAAATTTATTCCTGCTCCTTAGGTGGTCTAACTCTGAGGAGGTGTGAGGGGACATGTCTACCATGGAAACAGACTCTGGATATAACCTAACTACATTGTTCTAGACCCTGCTCAACATGCCCTCAAAATACGTCTGCTGAGCTACCTAGGCCAGCACTGCTAGGCTGGCCCAGTTCCATCTGTCTTGATCCAGCCTAAGTGGAGTTACACCAGCCCAAGCCTTTTCTGGTATAGCTAGGCTGGCCTATCTTGGAATTGGGCCAACCCAGTGCTAGATAGGCTAGCCTAATTGCACTTCAGGATTGCAGCCTAAGTATCTTTTATTCTCTTAAAAGTACTTATAAGAAAACTGTTATCTGTTTAATTATGTATTTTTGAAAACAAAAATCCATCTTTAATAAAGGGCAAATACATGGAAATTGTTTTTTTTTTACAGACTATAAGGACTATTTACATCGCTGATGATGCAGGTACATTACAGACAGTCTCAGAATGGTAACTGTTTTTTTGATACACCAGAAACAACAAAAGAATTCTGCAGGACCTTAAAGATTAATCCATTTCATTCATGGACTGCAGACTGATGAAGTGGTAACAAATTGCATCTAAGGGTGCAATGCAATCCTAAGGAATTTAGGCCAGCCTAACTAATCTGGTTTATCTTTCTGCAGTGGTGTGGGGAGGTCGGCGTATGCCTGTGCACTGGACTAAATCCCTCAGGAATGGGGCAAAGTTCTTCATGGCACTTTTGTGCCATCCCCAGGTCAGCCTAGGACTTATGCTGGGTTTTAGGTCAGCCTTTAGAAAATTAATGGAAGTTAATGGTTGCAGCTTAAATCAGGGAAGCCAACCTTTGAATTCTAGGGCTCCTGGACCTTTAACAATTGTTTAGAGGAGGCGATTCCAGCAGGCACAGCTTGTCAGCTTATCATTCAGATAAATTCATTCAAATAAATTCACTTTATAAGCATCATTAGAACAGAAAGTAGCCAATGGAAAAAATCATTAGTGGGAGCTGTTAACTTCCTCCATAGCATTATCAAGGTGGGACGGGAATGATCATTCTTATCAGGAAATGCTGAAAGGTAACAGAAGAAGCAACTATAGGATTTCAGTTTTAGCAGTCACAATCCCTGATGCCTTACAGAAACACACAAAAAAGTAAAGCTCCTGAAAGAGGGATATGTCTGACACTTGGTGGAAATTGATTGAATAGAAGACAGGCAAAAGACCCTGGGGGGAGCCTCAGCCTGGCCTGCTTTACTAGTACTTTTGCTTAGCACAGAGATAAAAGATAATTAATGGGCTATTTAAGGTGCAGGAGTTGATTGTAAAGTTGGCAACCTTACACAGTTTTGTTTGTTTTCTTTTAGTAACCAAGGAAAGCTTTCTGAGTAGTCTTTACTCATCTTCACAACTGAATGCATTAATATTACTGAGAAATAACCAAAAATAAGTCATTTGAGTCATAATATTGACTTTTTTGTGACACAGCAGACCATCTGATGAATGTGGTTGCAACATGGTGCAAAATTCACAAGGGCCACATGAAAGGGTCGCTAAGCTGTTGAACAAATTAGGCACACAATAGATTGATGCTGGAGGCTGAGTAAAAAAGGAGTCAGTGGTGGAGTCAGTGTGTGAGACAGACAAATAAATGGCATACCAAACAAAGATAAAATTATGTTGTTGAGTCCCTTGAGTAATATTCCAGGAGCAACAGACTGAAAGCTCTCATTTATTTGGCAAAAAAAGAAAGCTAGAAGTACTCCAAAATAACATGAAAATATTTCGTTACTGTCCTGCTCATTCTGTTACTTCTACATTTCTACACTTTACAGCCCACACTCTTTTCTCTAAAATACCTTGAAGGAGTATTATTGGCGCTTAGAAGTAGTAATTCTCTCTAGCTGCAGCCCCAACAGAAAGCCATGATTTTAGATAAACTTTACAAAATACAAATCCAACCTTGTAATACACTCATTTTTTATATATGGATTTATTTGATGCTAAATCACAATTTTGAAAACTTTTTTTAAACTGTAGAGAGGCAGTTATGTAAGCAATCATCCCATTCTTCAGCTGAGCCAGAGAAAGGAGGTGGGGGTCCCTTGCATTTCTTTTTGCTGACTACTTCTCAACAACAGTAAGAAAAGCGGTTTTTAAAATTACTGTAAACGTACACATTTTTTAAATTGCTTTAACGCATTTTTTGGTATAAACAGGAAGTCCCAAAATCAAACTCCTGAAGATAATGAGGCAAGCCTGTATTCTAGTAGGAACAATGGAGGAGCAAGAAAACTGGATGTGGGTCTTTAAATATATTTTCCACTGTTTTTATCCACCATTTTTTTTTATCCATGAGAGGTTCTGGAACAGAACCTTAACGGATAATGAGGGACACCTGTGAAAGCTAGATCAAAGCTGACTTGGGGTAGTATCCAGAAGATCTCTTCCCTTGTTATATCCCTTTCCCTGGAATGGAAGGAGGTCACCTGCTGGTATTAGGGGGTTCCCCAAATGGTTATAGGTGGTGCAAGCGGTTAAGACGCTGTGCCTATTAACCAGCGGGCCAGGGTTCGAGACCTGGGTTGGCCCCACAAGACAGGGTGAGCTCCTGTCCTTAGCCCAGCTCTGCAACGCCAGCTGGATCCAACTGTATTGGCTCTGCCTTTCCATTGGACTAATTCAGTGGCATGGAGAGGGGGATTTGCTGCTTGGGTAACAGCCTATCCTCCATAACAATCTAACCCAGGTTTTTGTGCTTTGCATGCAGCATACGCAGTGCCGAGCATGATACCATAGTCTCTCAAGACTGACGGAGGCCTCTTTTTTAATAACTTTGATGTGTTGATGCCATGATGTGTTGATGGCATCCAGGGGAGGAGAATAAGAGTAGAATCTGCAAGTGTTTCCCCTTTTTTGTGAAACGGGTGGAAGAACAACTGTAATGGAAGTCTCTGAGGTAAACTTCACCCCAATTTGGTCCTATAGTTATTGCTGAAAAAAGAGGAACCATTTCTAAAAGTGGCAGCAAAGATTTCTTAGGCAGTCAAAGGCTTCTACACCTACAAACTGTATGCTGAATCTTAGGCTGATTCTTGCTAGCCCCTATGAAAGGGGACAATTAAGGCATTTAACAGCACAATTTTACTCAGGCTACAATCCAGAGTAATTACGGGATCCTTTTACACTGACATAGTTACAGTGCCACCTATGGAAAACGTATGGGATATGCATAGAGCAATCCAGAATAAGTGCCTCTTACATCTTCCCATAATTACTATGGATTGTAGGGTTAAAGACTATTACATAGGATATCTGCACTTGACTTATTGGGTCGTCCTTCCTTGAGTAATCTTAAATTCCTTTACATTTTTAACCTATGAATTCCACTTTAATGTTTTGGTATTGGGAAGACACTGAACATGTACTTAAGAGTACTTTTCATTGCAACTTATTTTTCATAGCGAAAGCATCTGACAGTTTTCTGTTATCCAGACACTGGTGCTCCAAGCATAGTACAGTAGCTTTTATCAACTCCAGATCCCACATTGTGGTGGTAAAATCTTGGCTTGATAGACAAAATTTTGTATGTAAAATTTTGATGTATAGTGTCTTTCCTTTATAGGTCTCTTCAATGCTCTGTAGTTCATTGTGAGGGATAAATTTCTTATTTCTGTCCATCAATCATTTCCATTACTGTTTTCAATCCTACGGGTGGTCTCCACTGAAGTTGCAAGTGCTCCACAAGCCAGAGCCACGACAGGGTTACAGTAAACAGGGTAAGCATCACTGACTTCAAAGCAGCTGCATGCATCTCCGGAGTAGATTCTCTCCTTTTATCTACCTGCTGCTCAAGGTATATCTCTTTTGTTTTACAAAGGCCAAGGGGGGAAAAGCACACAAAAGCCAAACTTTTCCCCCTCCTTCTATAAGTGAATTAATCCCAGACCATGAATCATTTAAAGTTTAACCTATAACAAAGTCAACTATTTCCATCTGAAATGCCAGATCTTCATGTGGAACAATTTTTCCCCTGAAATTTTGTTTTATTATTAAAATTACTCTTCCACCTCAGATCGGAGAAAGAATCACAAGGGTTTCTGGCAAGCAATGTACTGCAGTGTCTTCTGTTTCTCAAAAATAAGCTTTGTGTGTAATCTGGCTCACACAATATAAAACACAATATAAAAGCAGAAAACATATGGACTCCACTTCACATGTGGAGAGGTGATAAGGAGCTGTTTGTTTGTTTTTTTTCCAGCCTGATCCTTTATATGTTTAGTGACATTGAAGGTTCAATAGATATCAGAAGGACTTTACTTCTGAGGAAGCTGGTATGGACTCCATACTTCTATTTGTTAACCTCCCTTATAGCACAATCCTATATGTTTACTTAGTTCAATGGGACTTACATCCAGGTACACATGTATGGGACTACAGCTATAATAGAGGTTATTAAATAAAAATCAGGAATTATTATGTTTATCAGATGACTGAATTCAGCTTATACTTGTAAGATGGGAACTACCAGCAGAGGTCACCATTGCTTTAAACGGGATGGTAAAATGGTTTTTTTCTTAGAACTTTCCGGGATTGTCCTGCAGTGATGAATTTCAAAAGATTGGACTGGCCTAATGTGACAAAAGCTGATCTTGAATTACTTCTGTGTGTGATATATTTGACGATGACATTTAAGCCAATAACTATAACAGTATTACTGTTATATAATCAGAATTGTGATTTAATGAATCTCTATGATTTAAGAAATTGTGAATAACCCTACAATCCAAAGTAACTATGGGAGCATGTAAGAGACATTGCATGCACCCATAGTTACTGCACCACCTAGTGAAAACCTATGGGAAATTCATATTGGAATCCAGAGTAAATTGTTCTTACACCGGAGCAAGGACTCCCCATAGTTACTCTGGATTGTGCCCTAAGTGATTTTTGTATTGTAATTTAATAAATTGGGAATAAATACACTTTTTCTTTCAAGCTGAGACTAACCAAACTGAATGAAGAGCTAGTTATGTAATTCTTGAAAGAGACCATATTATGTTTGAAATCCATGCAACTAGAGTCACAATTCTAATTTGTATGAATTTGTATTATCTGCAGCATCAACAAGACGGTTCTAACATACTAAAAGTTCAGATCTCACAAATATATTTGTCTACAGATCTTTATTGACATTTCTCAGTTAGAAAAATGTCAGAGTTTTCTGAACCTAAATTCCTGCTGACAGCTTAAAGTGAGAAGTAATTATTCTTTTAAATAACCACTGGCAGTCATATACCAAATGTGACACTCAGTGAACAATCTTTACACATCTCTTCAATGCAACTGAAAATGACTCCCATTAAAGAAACAGCAAGCTCTGAAATTTATGCTTACCTAAACCTTGGACAAAATAACAAGCACAACAGTCATTATTACTTCCCCTTATATCATTTTACGAAAGACGTTCTGTCCCTTTAGGGTGAGTTCCCTGCATTTCTCAAGTTGCTGAATAATCATCCCAATTCCACACACTCCAGTTTGAAAGTGACTGTATTGCTGAACAATGTCTCCAGATGTTTCTGAGATTGTTAAGCAATGATTCAAAACCTGACTTGTGGAAGGTCCTGATGTCGTCTAAGCCTCCTCATGTGACCCATCCATGACTTGGCTGTCGATTTTTATGGCCCTTTCAACACAGGGGAGGGTGATAAGGATGCCCAAAGAACACCGTGGACTCCATGGACTGGAATAACATCTTACAACCATGCAGTACAACTTCAGACACCACCACAAAACTGTCAATCACACCTGCAGAATGACATAGGGTGGAATTCTAACCACTATTCCAGATCCAGGAAAAGTCAACGCAACTCCGAGATAAGGGAACAAACATTGCCTTAGTGACTGCCCCACAACTTCAGGGTGCAGCATATGCCCCACTGGTACCTCTATGCCAATGCTAGAAAGTTGGTCAGAATGGCACCCTTAGTTGAGATTTTGATGGACACACCATCTGATCTAAGTAAGCATCAGGGAAACTGATGGTACTACAGATGATCATAAGTAAGCATCAGGGAAACTGATGGTACCACAGATGATACAGGATCTTGCAATTCAGTTACATCCCTAATGCATCATCAGCTACGAAACCCACACTTCACTGTACCTCACACCCTAATAGCAATAACATTATGACAATGCGCCACTTGCCAACACCTACAAATCCCTATCAAATATATTAATGCTCATTCCACAGGGTGACCATATGTCAAAGAGCTCCCCCCCCCCACAAATGTAGGACTCCCAAGAAAAATGTACAACATGACAAAAATAAAAGCACATCACTATATAAAAGCTAAAACACTTTAATGTGGTTAATTTAACACTATATTACTTTTATTAAATTTAAAACATTTACATAATGGCTACAATCCTAACCACATTTTCCTGGGAGTAAATACTACTGAACACAATGGGACTTACTTCTGAGTAGACTGGTTTAGGATTGCATCCTAATCCCAAGAATTCTACATGCTGCCAAACTAAAAGGAGGACAACGAAGATTTTTTTTTTCCAGGACACAGGAGTAAAAAAGAGGATGTATCCTGTAAAAAAAGGACATATGGTCACCCTTTCCTTCCAAGCTGTTCTAATTCAGGGGAAAAAAAACCCTAGTAAGCAAGGGGAGACTCAAAGTTCAGCAGATGAGACAAGTCCATAAACTTCATAGAACTTCCTAAAGGGAACCCCATAAGTGCCCTTCGCACCCCATTGGATGTCTGTAACCTGCCCAGGTGTCTTTCTGGCACTTCCCTATGAAAAATGCAGCTTAAATCACTGCACATCAGTCAATGAAATTCTCTGCTGTCTGACTTGGAGCTTGGGGGGGACGCAGGACTGACTGCAGAAATGCAACACAACTAGTCCCTGGAAAGAAGAGGGTTGATGGAGAGCCACAGACAGCCAGGACCCTCCCCTGATCTGCACCTTCAAAGGCTCTCTCTCTCTCTCTCTCTCTCCCCCCACAGGTTAAGTAGGGAAGCGATTCCACGCACACTTTCCTGGGAGTAAGCCCCACTGAACTCAGATGGATTTACTCCCGAGTAGAGAGGCCCAGGATTGAGTTGTGGGTCTGCACCCTCTCAAGGACTGGAGGTAACCCAGCGATGCGCCCTCAAGAGTTGGATGCCCCTCCAAGAACTGGAGCGATGCGCCCCCTCCATGCAGCCCCTCGCAGGATTCCAGGCACCCCAAAGTGTGGGCGTGTGTTTGTGAAGATGTCCAAGTGTGTGTAAGAGTTTTTCCAAGCGTGTGCATGTGTGTTCACGTGTGCATGTCTGCCCGTGTGTGTTTGTGTGTCCGTGCGTGTATGCGTATGTGTATGTCTCTGTGTGTGTGTCCGTGTGTGTGACAGCGTATCCAAGTGTGTGTATCCAAATGTGCGCGTGAGTGTATCCAAGTGTGTGTGTGTGTCCGTGTTTTTGTGTATGTGACATCAAGTTTGTGTGCGTGTGAGTGTATTCAAAAGTGTGTGTGTCCAAGTGTGTGTCTGTGTTTTTGTGTATGTGACAGTGTATCTAAAAGTGTGAGTGTGTCAGTGTGTCCAAGTGTTTGTGAGTTCATATGAGTGTATCCAAAAGTGTGTGTGAGTGTGTCTGTGTGTGTGAGTGAGTGTGTCCAAGTGTGAGTGTCTGTGTGTGAGTGTGCCTGTGTGTGTGAGTGTGAGTGTGTCCGAGTGTGTCCGTGAGTGTGTCCAGTGCCAGCCCAAGGAGTTTCCCTGGAGCTTTCCTCCCTGCGTGCGGCTGTCCTGCGAGGCGTCCAGGAGGGCATCCCTTGCAGCGGCGCAGCACCCCTTCCTTGCTTCCTTCCCTGCCCGGGGCTGGGCTGACTCACCTGGGCGCCTTGTGCAGGTGTAGAGAGAGGGACGGAGAGGGACTGACGGGGGCCTTAGCAGGAGGTGCGGGGCGTCCGCCGGCGCTTCCTTGCCCGAGCCATCCACTTCACCCGCGCACAGCCTCCCGCATCTGGTCCTGGCAGGAGCTCCAGTGGGGCAGGAGACGCTCCGCCTGGTCCTCCCCGGTTCCCACAGGGGGGTCGCGGGCTCTGCACAGGGGAACCACTGGAGGCACGTGCCGGCAGGCTCCTGCGGGACGCCTCCGCTCCAGCGCTGCGCTCCGCTCTCTCTGCCGCTTCCTCCCCTCTGCCTCCGCTGGGAGGAGGGTGGGCGGTGCGCACCGGGGACGAGCGCCTCCCCCCGCAGCCCCCTGCAGAGACACCCGCGGCCCCCAGCAAGCCCCCGACCCACCCCTCCCTCCACTCCCCTCTCCAGCCGCCTCCCTCTCAGCAGCCGCAGGGTGACCGCATGCCCCGAAAAGAGCACCGGGCAAAAGGTGGGACCCTCAAGAAAAATGCTGGACCTGAAAATAAAGAAAGCCTAAAAACACCCATATCACACACACAGACCACAATCCGAACGTGGTCTACTCAAAAGTAAGACACATTGTGTTCATGGGTCTTACTCCCAGGAAAGGGTCTTTAGGATTGCAGCATGACTGAGACAGGGCTGACTGACTAAACAAAAATATAGCACATGTTTAAAATATTAGTATTAATAAATATAAATAAACAATATAGTTTAAACTAAGCACATGAAAGATCTATCTATCTATCTATCTATCTATCTATCTATCTATCTATCTATCTATCTATCTATCTATCTATCTATCTAAATCATTGTTTAAATTGTTTACTATAAATATCTTTCATGTGCTAAACTTAATCTCTGCATTGTTGCAGCATATAATTTATGAACTTCAAGAAGGCTATATGCTGCCTGCTCAGGATGAGCAGATCATATGCCCTCTTTTTCCAGGTCATGTCCTCTTTTTTAGCCTTGTGTCCTGGAAAAAACCCCATCATTGTGAGCAGATAGCAGGTAGAAATACTGTAATTAATAACTTAGATTTAGTAAATAACTAACATAACTAAAGCCTAAAATTTAATAAGAGTAATAATTATTAATTATCTTTATACAACTGAACTCACTGACTCACTGACTCATCAACACCCAGCCAGGCCTAGAAGTGTGAAATTTGGGAAGGGTGTTCCTTCTGTGATATCAACACCCACCAAAAATCAGTGTTGAGAAATTTAACCCTTGAGGGGCTGAAAAGGGGTGCAGTGTGTTTTTGTCCTATACAGAGGTACCTCACTTAACAAGCGCCTCAGTTAACAAGTGATCCACATAACAAGCAGAGGTAGGATTCTGCCTCACATAACAAGTGTTGCTTCACTTAACAAGCACACTTGTTGGCAGTTGGGGCAGACACATGTCATGGCTGCCTAGGACGCCTGCCCATATCTGCACTGTTCCTCCTGTGGCCAGGCATATGCTGGGCAGAGAGACAGAGAGAACAGCAGTGGAGAAGAGGGAAGCAGCTAAGGGCTAACCAGAAGGGAGCAGGGGAGAGAAAGGCTCAGGATGAAGAGAAGGAGAAAGTAGGGAGATACTTTGAAAGTGTCTTTGATTGCAGCCTCCTAACCATGTCTACCCAGAAGTAAGCCTCATTGTGTTCAATGTGGCTTACTCCCAGGAAAAAGTCTTTGATTGCAGCCTCCTAACTATGTCTACTCAGAAGTAAGCCCCATTGTGTTAAATGGGGCTTACTCTCAGGAAACTGTCTTTAGTATTGCAGCCTAAGTAGACTTCATAGGATCATGCACATTGAATGCATGTTTTGAATTCAATTCCAGTGTTTTGTCATCATTTTTACATGCAGTTAATATTTTCATATGAATATTTTTTGGGTTCTGGAACCAGTCGTCTGAGTTTCCATTATTTCCTATGGAAAAATCGGCTTCACATAAAGAGCGTTCCACATAACAAGCATGCTTCTGGAACGAATTAAACTTATGTGAGGCACCACTGTACTTAAACATTGAAGACTGACCAACATCCAGCTAATTCAGTGCCCAGTGCCTCATGCACTGGGGGGAATGGTGCACATGGGTGGAGTAATGAGTATGGAGGGTTGACGCCAGTGGTGGGCTCCAGCAGGTTTGCACCTCATCTATAGAACTGGTTGTTAATGAGAGATATGACATATAAAGTTTAAAAATAACAATTGCACATGGGGGTTGATGTGCGTGGGGGATGATGTGCATGGGGGTGTTGTGCAATGGGGGGTGTTCCGCAAAGGGGGCAATGGGACACAGGGTGACAGGACTTGGGGGCATTTTACTCCCGCAACGCGGGCACATTTTGCTAGTTATTAATAATTTAATTATTAATTTAATAGTGTTAAATTAACCACATATAAACTATATATATGACTATTTTTAGCTTTTATTTTGTCATGTCCTACGTTTTTCTTGGGTGTCCTACATTTTGGGGGGGGCGGTTTTCTCTTTTTTCAGTTATGACATATGGTCACCCTGCCCCTTTCTTAGAGAGAGCCAGCCAGCCCTGTGCTTGCTGTTGAACAAGGGCAGCCATCAAAATGCCCTAAAAGTGCCAAGTTTTCCTGACCCATAGGGTCCCATTGTGGGTTGCTCAGGTACTCAGCACAAACATAGGATGTGCAGGGTCTTTGAATGTTTGCACTACCAAGTTATGTTCAAGATTAGATTAGGAAAGACATACACACTTGAATCCAAAGAGAATATTATCCTCCAAAAATTCATCTCCGCCATATCAGTTCATTAACTGAGGGGCACCTGAGGGCACACATGATTGGGGCATAAATTTTTTTGCAGTACATGGATAGAGCCTGAGGGATGCTCTTTCCTTCTCACGCAACACCAGAAGTAGAGAACATCCACTGAAATTGAGTGTTGGGAAAATTAGGACAGAAAAAAAAAATTTCCTTACCCAGCGGTTAGTCTGTGGAATTTGTTGCCACAGGATGTAATGATGGCATCTGCCCTAGATGCTTTTAAAAGAGAATTCTTCTTTTTCTTTAGCATTTATCCTGCATAGTGACTAAGGATTAAAAGATGATTGATGGAGGAAAGGTTCATCATGGGTTACATGTGTATGTGCAACCTCTGGATTTTAAAAGTAGGCTACCTTAGAATGTCAGATGCAAAGGAGAACACCAGGATGCAAATCTCATTTAGTCTTGTGTGGTCCCTGAAGCATTTGGTGGGCCACTATGAGATAGAAGAAGTGGGACTAGATTGACTAGAAAGCCTGATCCAGCAGGGTTCTTCTTATGTTCTTGTGTAATTCATTTTATTACTGCCCACTGCATTTAGTAATAGCCCTACTGACACACGGGACAAATAATTCACCTATCTGAGCCATAGTAAATATGTTACATTATCTGAATTTGTAGAAAGACCACATTGCAAAGTACTTCACAGTTTTAAGAGACTCCAACCCTAAAGGGCAATGTTGGCATTTACTATTAAAATGTGCCAAAGCAATGGTTTACAAATAGCTAAGAGGCAACCAAAAGATTTACAATTAATCTCCAAGTTATTCAAGGGAAGAATTGTTCATTCATAAATGCTAAAGAATGAAAGAGACATAATGTAAAATCTGGATTCAGAAAAGAGAAAGGCCAAATTGGATACATTTATCCATGTTTTAAATTTTGAAATGCAAGAATTCCATGTTAGGTAACTGACAGCCAACTGACAGCAACAGCAACAAGTTTGCCAAAAGAAAATTGGGATATTTATATGTATAAGCAGATAGCAAACTAATGACTTGTAAACTGGTAATAACCATAAGCTGGCAAGAACAACATCAACTGCAAATCTGTACAGTTTGCAGTGAGGTTGCAATACTATGCAGGCTTAAGGGGGAGTAAGTCCCATCAAACTTAATAGAGTTCACTTTTGAGTAGACATGACTTGGATTGCATTCTATGGACCAAATCCATAGCAGTTACAGGTCCACGCAGTTAGGTCATCCTCTAGTGTTATCTTATGGGAAGTCATTTCAACTGCTCCGGAGCAAGGGCTTAATTTCACTTTAGGATATAGGCCTATGGCTACAATCCAGAGTAACTACGGGAGCACGTAAGAGACATTACGTGCACCTGAAGTTACTGCAACACCTAGTGAAAACCTATGGGAAATTCATATTGAAATCCAGAGTAACTTGTTCTTTCTCCGGAGCAAGGACTCCCTGTAGTTACTCTGGATTGTGCCCTATGTCTTTGAAGACAAAATTAACGCCAGGCTTTGGTTCTGGAAGAGCAGAACTTGGTTTGCATCCTCCCCCACCCTTTTCTGCCATAGCTCCCTTGCCCCATAATGCTCCCACCATCTTGACTTACCTTTCCACAACCTGGCACTTTGCATGGAGTGCCAGGCAATGGCCGGTTGGCTTCCAATCAACACCAGCCCTGTGTGGGCTTGTGCTGAGCCTACTCTAGTGCCAGGCTGGTGTTAACTGCTACAAGTGTAACTTATGACATATTGTTTGCAACAGTGTACACAGGTGGGGAGCCAGCACACATTCTTCCAGATTGGACCCTAAGTGGAGTACTAAGTGTAAAAGCTCATGTCACAATCACTTGTAAATCCCTAGAGTGCCAAAAGTGCAATTTGGCACTTTCAAATATATATATGTCTACCCGATACCAATTCACATAATGATAATTCATCAACACAAAGCAATCAATTACTCCACCTCTGGACGCAAATATTCATCTTGGATCTGTGAGGACTTGATTCAAAAACTTATATTTGGTTCTTCTCTCTGCTTCTCTACCTAAGTAAGATCTTACCTTACTGAAGATAAGAATGAAGGCGTAAAAAAATAGCTGGTGATGCTGCTTTGAGAGTCTTGCAAAGAGATTATCTGCTTCACACTTCTATGAGATTTAATGGAGGTCTTTAGATCTGGAAGGCTGCAGGGGTATGGTTGCCACTGAAAATCAGTTTCATGTCTATATTCAGGTTAGATTCTCATGTATAAGTACCTTTGCCAAACCTGCTAGCTATCTAGGAGGTTCCATATGTGTAAATGTGCTTCCCATACAATCTAATGTGAGAAGTCAGTTCCAGATATTATCACAGCTGCTTCCTCCAACCCACGGCAAACTTCTACTGTAGATGTAACACAGCATATTCAGTACTATCTTTCAACTAACACTTCTTACTTTGGCCATATTTTCTTTTATAAAATTCTATTTTTATAACCATAGACAGAATCAAATAATGCCAATGTGCTTCCAAAAATATTACTAAGTGTTTAACCTGGAAAAAGTAAACTCTGAATAAATCTTGAAATTGGTCCCTCTTAATTTAGAAAATAGAGACCTTGATGCCATTCAAGTGGATAAGACATGATTTAACATTTCTGATTCCATCCAGCAGAGGGAAGTCTTATGAGATATTTATTATGTATTTTAACTCTGGTAAGACTGAAAAAATGTAATTTAAGTTTATAGCCAGAATACAGAACTTTGTTTCAGATTTGTAGGGTGACATTCTTTCAGAATTTGATGTGGATAAGGATGATAATGTGCAATATAGCATGTTTCCTTGTCTTCTTAGAGCACAATCCTAACCATGTCTACTCAAAAGATCCATTAAGTTCAATGGGTTTTACTCCCAGGAAAGAGTCATTAGGATTGCAGCTTAAATTACCTAATGGAATAATGGGATGAGTTTGAATCTCACTTCTAATTGCTGTGGATTTCCACCACAGATTTCCCTTTTGCTCTCAACCAAAGACAATCCATCACAGGTTAATTAATGATATATATTGATATATTCTAGGGTGGCAGTGATGAAAAGGCAGCATCAATAGAGTGCCCCCTTTTTTTCCTTGGTGCATTTAATAATTCCCAGAGATTGTACAAGGCAACAGAATACCTGGGAATGTAAAGTGACACTGGAACAAAGAAGATGGTATGAAGTTCACTACTAGCTTCCCCACAGTTGCCTGGCTTGCAAGGTGGTGATGATGAATCGAGGGCCTTTACTGCCTCGTGGACATGTACTCTGCCCTTGCCCACCTGTTGAGCCATCTCCAATAATTTTTCCACACCTACTGGTACTTTTTTGAATAACCATAATCCTCTTTGTTTACTAAGGCTGCAATTTTAATCTTCAGTTAGGCTGGCCTAAGTCCTATGCTGACCTGGGAGTGTTGTTGCCTGGATGCTGTGTCACCAAAGTGCCTTGAGACACTTCTACACCACTCCTGGGGAATGGTTAGGCTGGACCAAAGACATGCACTTGCCTCCCTACATCACCATGGGAATGGGAAGACCAGTGAGTTGTTCGTAGGTTAGGACTGCACCCTAAGTGAGGCTAATCCAATTAGATTTCAATAGCAGCTCCTGATAATCGTCTTAAAACTGTTTTAAACTACCCTCTTGGATAGGTCTCATCATGCTCGGCTTATTCGTCCCCCACTGCCCCTTTTGCCTAATACCTGGCCAGCTTCTAGAGAATTTGAAAACTTACTCATAACCTCTTTTGCCTGTCCTAACTCTCCCAACACTTAATTTTTGTGAATGTCTCCTGGTTCTGGTGTTGTGTGAGCGTGAAAAGATCATCCCTCTATCCATCTCCTGCATAATTTTGTATGTCTCAGTCATGTTCCCCTCAGGTGCCTTTTTATGAACTGAAGAGCCCCAAACAGGTTAGCCTTTCCTCATACAGAAGGTGACTGAGAGCACAATCCTAACCATGTCTACTCAAAAGTAAGCCCCATTGTGTTCAATTAGTCTTACTCCCAGGAAAGTGTCTTTGGGATTGCAGCCTGAGTCTGGTGGCTGGAACAAGTTTGCCTGTCAAGTTGTGTAATAGAGTTGGCATCACCTAGAGTTGAGAGCTTTCTAGGTATTCTTTATTTAACATGTTTATATTCTCTCTTCTGTTCCCCAAGCAACCTCCAATGCAGCTAACAACAGCAAATTAAAATATGTAATAGAACGAGAACAAAATAAATACAATCAAAAGTATTAAAACCAAAACACAAGGGAAGGATGCCCAAGAAAATACTGACGTGAAAACAACCAAGACCAAAAAGCATCAGTGGGAAAAGACGTGTTGAATATTATCTGAAACCAGTGAATTTTTATTGCCTGATTGAGATCAGGCAGTGATGTACCATATGGGACTCACTGGGGTGGATATTCCACAGCCTTTCTCATGTACCATAGAATCATAGAATCCTAGAGTTGGAAGGGACCTAGTAGGTCATCTAGTCCAACCCCCTGCCTGCAGCAGGAAATCCTCCTAGACCATCTCTGACAGGTGCTCATCGAGCCTCTGCTTGAAGATCCCCAGTGAGGGAGAGTCCACCACCTCCCCTAGCAATCTGTTCCACTGCCGAACCGCACTCACCATCAGGAATTTTTCCCTCATATTCAACCAGAATCTCCTTTCTTGCAGTTTGTACCCATTGGTTCTAGTTTGCTGCAGAGGCAGCAAAGAACAAATGAGCCCCTTCCTCCCTATGACAGCCCTTCAGGTATCTGAAGAGGGCAATCATGTCTCCTCTCAGCCTTCTCTTCTCCAGGCTGAACATCCCAAGTTCCCCCAACCTTTCCTCATAGGGCTTCCCTTCCATCCCACTGATCATTCTTGTCACTCTCCACTGGACTTGCTCCAGTCTGGCTGCATCTTTTTTAAACTGAGGTGCCCAGAACTGAACACAGAACTCAAGGTGAGGTCTAACCAATGCAGAATAAAGAGGAACTATAACTTATTGCAACTTGGAAGCTACAGTCCTCTTAATGCAGCCTAAAATGGCATTTGCCTTCTTTGCAGACACATCACACTGCTGACTCATGTTCAGCTTGTGATCCACGGCAACTCCAAGATCCCGCTCACATGTTGTGCTGCCAAGCCAAGTATACCCCATTTTATACCTGTGTTTTTGGTTTTTATTTTCTAAGTGCAGAACCTTGCACTTCCCCCTGTTGAAGTTCATTCTGTTTGTTATAGCCCAATATTCCAGTTTATCCAGATTCTCCTGGAGGTTTCTCCTGTCTTCTGTTGCATTTGCTACTACCTATGTGTTGTCTTTCTATAACTGATAGGTAGGGACCTGTCAGGACATATAACCTCCCCTTTTGCAGGTCTCTAGTGATGGGATATGGAGCACATCCTTCAACAATGAATGACATGCATTGGCAGATTCATGCAGAAGAAAATGGTCCTTCAGATATTCAGGATCCAAGATGAATAGAACTTAAAGGTAATTAGAAATTGAGTGGGGTCCAGGAAGTGTACAATGTAGTTAGACCTGAAGACCCCAATGATAAACTAGTAATTGCATTCTGAACCTGGTGAAGTTTCTGGGTCTTTGTCAAGGTAGAGCAGAGTACAGCTGTGATGGAAATAGAGTCTGCAAAATTGTGGCCAAATCTGCTTTCTTCCAGAAAAGACACAGCTGATGGAATAATTATAGCTGAGTGAGAACCCAGGCCTGAACTCTTTGGCACTCACAATTAAAGCATACCACTGGCGTTGGGTGTTGCAGATGTGTCATTCACTCATTCTCAGCCTCACCTACATCACAGGATTGTTGTGAGGATAAAAGCTTTGTTAAGCCACCTTGGCCATTTGGTGTGGCATGGAAAAGTGGGATATAAATTCCTCCAATTCACATAGGAAAGACATGGGATGCCAGCAGAAGGTCACTTCAGTGGTAAGGAAGGGTACCTTTTACTACTGAGCACAAAGTCTCCATATGGCCTGGCCAAATTCTGATCCCAAAATTTGGAAGGTTTTGGAAATATACCCTACAATCCAGAGTAACTTTGGAAGCACATAAGAGACATTATGTGCACCCATAGTTACTGCACCACCTAGTGAAAACCTATGGGAAATTCATATTGCAATCCAGAATAAATTGTTCTTACACCGGAGCAAGGACTCCCCGTAGTTACTCTGGCTTGTGCCCATAGCCACTGTCTGTCAACTTTGCTCCAAATGAGCAAATGTCCAAGGACCAGAGAAGAACAAATACTATCCCTGTCTTTTAAAAGCTGGGGAAGAAGGAGAATCAGGGAAACAACAGATCGGTCAACCTGAAGTATGTGCCTCAAAAGATTCTGGAACAGATTATGAAGCAGAATGTCTGCAAACGTTTAGAAAATAAAGGGCTGATTCTGACAAGAAAAAGTTGTGCCAAACTCATCTCATCTCCTTTCATGATAGAGCGACTAGTCTAGAGGATTGTGGGAACAGAATGGTTAAATTGTAACCTATAGACTAGATGTTACTACTATATTAGGTAGGTCAAAAGCAATAATCAACAAGTGTTAATAAATGGTGCACATCAATCTAGAAGTGTCATGTTGGTTGCTATAGGGCTCTAATTGGGGCCCTGCGTTGTTCCACATTTTTATAATTGACCTGAATGAAGGTATAGCAGAAATGCTTATGAACGTGTCTCTGATCTTTCTTCCAATCTTCCTCCACCTTTTCCAATAATATTTGAAGGGTCAAATGTCTGCATTGGCAGATACTCCTGCTGGTGTATTGCCATACTAGGCACCTCGGATGGAAGAGAAAGTTTGGTAAAGTTGGTAAAGAATAGTAGGTGGAATGATAAGGTGGAATGAAGGATACTTGAAGGAAGCAGAGTTTTTCAGGATGTTTTGTCAGAGTCATGGCATAAGATGATACAGAAATGGGAAACATATCTGAGCAGAGAAGGAAATATTTCCAAATAATGAAATTTTGCTTTTGTAAAATTTGGTCAAAAACCAGGTCAGCACCAAAACAATGGTTCTTATAACTCACAGAATAGCTGAACTATTTATTATCCAACTTTTGCAGGGTATCAAGGGCTTTGTTTCAAAATAAAATTGCCTTAGGAATTTTGTTGAGTAGAATTTATTTAATCATATGAATTGTCCACTCCTATGTTTGAAGATAGTGCATTTTTATGTTTAATTTTTTTTTTAAAAAAGGTCAATTCCTGCATTTAAGGTAATCAGCCCTGGATATAGCTAGATACTGCTGGGCATTGCTACACATCAAGCATCAGGCAGTGGGCACTTGGGAGCAGTGGGAAACTGCTAGGTACTTACAGGAACTGGGAATTGGAGGGTATCGGGGCAGTGGCAGGCTGAAGTGAGTAATGGGTGGGCATTCTTACCTGGCAGTGTTGCGCAGCAGGAATAACTGTGCACCACCATGCTGTGGTGGTTCTCTAACTCTGCCATGCACTATCCTCCCTGTGCCCATTCCACCCATGCACCACTTACCCGCATGCACCATCCCCTCCCTGTGCACCATCCCACCATGCACCAAATCTGTTCTTAGTGGGTCCTTACATCACAGAAAGAATACACTCCCCAAACTTCATGCATCTAGGCCAGGGGATGGGGCAGGATATTGATCAATCAGTATAGGATGAAAGCACATTGCACCCCTTTTTACCCCTTTAGGGTTTAAATATCTAAAAATTGGTTCTTGGTGGGTCCTTACATCATGGAAGGTATACCCTCCCCAAATGTCATGCTTCTAGGTTCAGGGATTGTGGCAGGGCGTTAATTAGTTGGGGATTCTTCCATGTATAGGGACGAAAATGCATGGCACTCCTTTTCATTTCTTCCAGTTTGAATTTCTCAAAAACAGTTCTTAGTGGGTACCTACATCATGGAAGGAACACCCTCCACAAATTTCATGCTTCTAGATCCAGTGGTTTTGGCTGGGTGCTGATGAGTGAGTGAGTAAGTCAGTCAGTCAGTCAAATTTCAATTTTATCTATCTGTCTGTATATGTATATATATGTGTGTGTGTGTGTGTGTGTGTGTGTGTGTGTGTGTGTGTGTGTGTGTGTGTGTATATATATATATATATATATATGCATGCAGATACAGTGGTGGGCTTCAGGGGGTTCTCACAGGTTCTATAGAACCCTTTGCTAATGAGCACCTGGTTCTGAGAACGGGTTACTAATGGAACATAGAACCTGTTGTTAATTTAGGTTATTAGGACATAGAACTTGTTGTTAATTTATTTGAATCCCACCGCTGTATGTGTATATATATAAACAGCTAAATACAGTAAAGGAATGGATTGTTTTGTCCTTTCACTTGATGATGAATCATCCTAATTCAAATTATTGACACAATAAATGAACACAAAATTATTGAGCGCAAAATTGAAGCTGAAGTCTTTACCTATCACAATCCCATCTTGTGCTGGAACAGGCAGGCCAGGGTGCCTGTGCTGTATGCAGGCAAATTTAGGACTGCTATTGTGCTACTCTTGGTTAAAGGAACCTTTACCCTGGGTAGCACTGCAGCAGCCTCAATGAGTCTACTTGGATCTATGCCACCATTTTGCAGGCTTCCTGGAATGGGGCTTCTCAAAAACCTCCTTCCTGCCTCCTCCTCATGCTTTCTCTGGCCAAAATTGGCCAGCAAAACATACTGGCTTTGTTGGGCCCATGGTGGCACAAGAAAGCTGGCATAACTCCCTATGCCACCCTCCCCTCCCATCCAGGTGTTGCAGACATACTTTATAGCATGTTGGTGACACACTGGGCCAACACAGGGGACTTGTGTCAGCCCAAGAGGGCATTCTGGATTGGGCACACAGGTGTGTGTCTGTGGCAATAATATTTTATTAGGAACACAATCCTATGGGTTTTAATATCAATTGTATCTTATATTTATAATAAATTAGAAAACAATTTAAATAATTATATAAAATTACTGGCAAAGCATTGACAGCACATGCATAAGTCTGAAGTCTTATATTCTATGCAGTTTTAATAGGAGTTTTAGCACATGGCTGCATACCAAGAAGTAAGGACAGATTGGTGGTAGTCTGGTCCCAGTCACAGAATCTGAAAGGAACATGTTTATAACTAGAAGCTGGTTAGTATTCAGATCCATCTGTGGAGCACAGGTGACAGTTTCCCCTGTTGGGTTACCAAATTCTATCCTATATTTCTGAGTGAAGATTGACAATACCTGAAGCATTAACCTGAAGCATTGTTGTGAGATCAGCATTGCAGGGTTTGAGCAGAATTCCAAGTGGGGTGATGATGTTTGGAGCTGACCATAAATCATGTGGGAAAAGCATTATTCCAGGGCAAAGGAATTGATGAGGAGCTCCCAACATGATGAATCTTCCCTGCAGGATACAGCAAATGCCCTGTTTGCACCACTGCATCACAACACAGGAAGTTACACAGGATTGGGCTCCTTGCTGTAATCCTAACAAACAGCCTAAGCCCCAGCCTAAGTCCTGTGCTGAACTGGGGGTGTCACAAAAGTGCTGTAAGACACTTCTGCACCACTCCTGGGGAAGGGTTAGACCAGTGCACAGACATGCGCTTGCCTCCCTACAGCACCACAGGAACGGGAAGACTGATGAGTTGTGCCAGCCTAGGTTAGGATTGTACCCTAAATTTGCTAAAGTAATGGTCCATTTCCTTCCTCTCCAGTTTTCGCTCCATTAGCTGCTGTTTCTCAATAGTGGCAGCCTCTTCTGCTGCTGTAAATTACTGTACACAACAGCCTCATCCAGAATAGGATTAAGTTGTCTGAGGCACATAGATACTATATGCTGAATTAAAGGGCTAAGCACACAGATTATACTTAAATGTTGTCGTGTTATACTTTCAGCCCAGACCTAACCAACTTTTCCGTGCTGATGCAGATGTGAAAACAGAGTATATGCTGCATTCTGCACTGTGGGGAGGGGGAAGCTATCACAGAGGACTTCTCAAGGTAAGGGAATGTTTGTTCCCTGATCTTAGGACTGCACTGCGGTTAAATCAGTGCTGGAAAGTTCATTAGGACTGTGCTGTTTCTTTTGGAAAATTCAAAATTGGGAATTCAAGAAGGAGAAGATTAGTACTCTATGGCTTGATATTTTTAGATGGTTCTCTATAGTAAATATAAACAGCACACAAAGGAATAAGAAATATTCTTTGTTTGCCTCTATTTTTAGAATCAGATTCCTGATTCTTGAAAGCACAGCTGAGACAGTCCTTTATTCTATGTTGATTTCCTGTTTGCCTAATTTTGATTTTTAGATGGTCCTGATTGAGAAAGTAATTATAGGATGCTTTTGCCTGCTCTTGATAAATCATTCAAGTTTATATTATTCTCACTTTGGGGAAATTCTTTATTCAGCAGTCTATCTGGAACTGAATACAAATGTAACTTCTTTGTACCTTTTGCTGCATGTTGGATATTATAACCTTTTCCATATTTTTAATTACTACAATGGTTAATTATTGTTCCTGGACAATTATTATGTGCTGACAAGGAATCGCCTAGACCAGTGGTTCCCAAAATGTGGGTCAGGACCTACTGTTGAGTTGGGACCTGATTTGTGGTGGGTTGCCAAATGATGGAAAGAGGCTATTTAAAAAAAAATCAGATACTGTAGCAGCTAATTATCTTGCAAAGACTTCAGCTCCAGCAGTTTGCCAGTTATATACCTGGCAGAAACCTACGAAACCTGGTGTAAATGACTGGAGGGGTTAAAATACACTGGGGAAGGCCTCTGCTGATCCTTCTCTCCCTCCTGACCAGCAGTGGCGGGTAAATTTCACTAGTAGTAGATAAAAGGAATAACGGTATCTTGTGCTAAAGACAAAGAATACATTTATGCTGCACTTATGATACAAAGACAGTTTCCTATGCAACTATTATTTGCATTATTTGAGATCAACATGCAGATTTGAGTCTAAACCATTAGAGCTGCCTGACATTAAGTCCTGCATCCCCTTAAAATAGCAATTTGAAGGAAGAGGTGGTAATCATAGATTGTTTTCTCTATCTATACACTTGTCAGTTTTCCTTTGAGGGGCTACATGTAATCCTAACCTTGTCAGTGCCTCATCATTTCCTGCCTGTATTTCAGATTTTGCAGCAAATGGCATCCCCATGGGTGAGTGATTTGAAGCAGGAAAAGGGTGCGGGGTTATAGGATTAAAGTCCTATTCTCAATCATGTCACATTCTAAATCCAGATCAAGTGACTGGTTTCTAAATACTGCAGTTTTTAATAAGTAAACAATCCATACACAAAATTTATAATTTTAGGCTGCAATCTTAAAGACACTGTCCTGGGAGTAAAACCCATTGAACACAATGGAGCTTACTTTTGAATAGACATGGTTATGATTGTGCTAATGTCTTACCTTGCCTGGAATGTCTTTATCAAAGAGAGATATGTACATCTACTGCTTAGTATGGGCACAATCCAGAGTAAGGGCAGTAGGAGTGCCCTAGCTGGGCTGCCCCAACTATTCTATATCCAGAGCAGAAATTTATGCTGCATCCAGAGAGTCAGGAAGCCTGGGCTGCCCTAACTGCTCCAGAGCATGCTAAGTTAGTGACAGCTGGGGAGGGCTTGCTCCTGAGGAGACCCCCCTCAGATCACACTAAACAAGGAACAGCTGTGGTGCCTGCCTCTAAGAAAGCCCAGCAGTTCCTGACAACCAGTTACAGCTGCAGTTCCTCCAGTGGAAGGTAGATGTTTGGAGTGGCCTGCTGTAGCTGCAGGTTATGGGCTGCTGTAGTTGTGCAATATCCTGATGTTGAGAGGCAGGGGTTGTAGGTAGGCTGGCCGAGAACTCAGATTTTTGGTCAACACTGCCATTCTTACTCAGGCATTATCATGGACCCTTATGGGTCTACTTGTTACTATATCTGCTCCTGAGGTGGTATAACTCTGAAGAGCTGGAACAGTCCTGGAAGCAGTTCGTGACTGTGCCACAACCACATTCTGGTAACTCCATTGGACTATTTCAGCGGTGTGGAGAGGGGGGATTTGCTGCTTGGGTAACAGTCTATTCTCCATATCAAACTACCGAGGCCATTGTGTTCTAGAGAGGACACTCAGAGCACGATACCATAATCTTTTGAGACTGAAGGATGCCAATGAAATACTGTATTTACTCAAATATAATGCTCACCTTTTCCAGCCAAATTCAGTCTCCAAAATCAGGATTAAATTCAATTTTTTTATTATAAGTATGAAGTGCGCATTAGGTTCAATGGCACATTGTGGGGTGCACATTAGATTCGATGGTGCATTATATTCTATTTAATACTGTATTAAAAACTGAAAAGTCACTGACTGACTCACTCATTCACTCACTCATTCACTCACTGACTCACTGTCTCATCAATGCCCCACAAAATCCACCAGGCCTAAAAGTGGAAAATTTGTGGAGGATGTTCCTTCCTTGATGGTTTTGGGAAATTTGGGAAAAAGGGGCGCCACATATTTTCCTCCCTATACTTTGCATTGAAGAATCCCTGAAGACTGAATAACATTGAAGACTGATCAACACCTAGTCCCAAATATTGTACTTGCTCAGTAGGGGTGCCCACAGTTGTTGGGGGATGTTGCACAGTGGTGGGGAATGTTGTGCATGGAGGGGTGATGTGCATGGGGATTGTTGCGCATGAAGGTTGATGCAGATGTGGGGGATGATGTGAATGGGGGGATGTTGTGCATGGGAGATGTGGTGCATGGGGGATGTTGCAAATTGGAAGCTGGTGCACATGGATGGTGTTGCGCAATGTGGGATGGCATATACAAGGTATTTTACTCCTGTAATGCAAGTATATTTCTCTATTTACAGATAAATGGGTCATATAAATTCACTGATTAGTAAATTGCTGTAGAACTTCCAATCATTTCTTCAGCTGCTTTAACATATGAATCCCTACTAAAATCAATAAGCACAGCTGAACTGGGGCATAATTAGAAAATCGATTCTGTACTTGATTTTCTGTGTTATGTTTTGCAAACCAGACAAGGCTGTGCTAGGAAATACCCTGAATGAATAAACCAGAGACATCCATTTGGTTTACAGTATAGGTCAAATGCAAGATATCAATTTGAGGCAAAACAATACCTTTTCCATACTATAGGTAAATAGAACATAGTGTGAGAAAATAGTGTGTCTTTTGTATCTGTACTGGCGTCATAAAAGGAAACAAACAATCTCGATGGCATTCAAGATGAACTATCTGCAGTGAGGTTTACTCTTCTTAACTGGAATGGTCTCAATATAATTAACAAGTACTCACTGACCCATCTGATCGTAATTGCACTTCCAAATCATACAAAAAGCCTGAAGCTATGTAGGACCTTGTTAACCAGATAGTTTAATCACTCAACTGCTGCCTATGAACTAGTGATGGCAGCCTGCAGTCGAGCACTTTATCGATTTAGAACATGTACTGTGTTGTGAAACTGGAAACAAAACAGCAGAACCTGGCAAAGTTAGGCAGATGACCTGATACTTTAATTGGGTGGTTATAGTCCATGGTGTATAGTCCATATTAAATATAGTCCATATTAAAGTAGAATAAAGAAGTACATGTAGAATAAAGGTGTTTTTCTATAAAGTAACCACTGAATGCAGGATATGTGGAGCACAAAACTGTCGATTTTAAATGTTTAAGGGAAGAAAGAATAATCATGTTTCCTATGGCAGAGTAAGAGCACAATCCTAACCATGTCTACTCAAACGTAAGCCCCACTGTGTGGAGTCTTACTCCCAGGGTCAATGGGTCTTACTCCCAGGAAAGTGTCTTTAGGCCTTTCAGCTTCAAGGGAGTATTTCAGCTTCAAGGGAGTACAGGCCTTTCAGCTTCAAGGGAGTATCGCAGCCACAAACAGTCGAGAGTAACTTTTCCAAGTCCCTTAAGAAAGATGCTCCCTTTGATATTCACTAAGAGTTTCATTCATCTCATTAGCATTCTATTATGCAAGTCTCTGGCAGGCTAATCATGACAGCTGTTGTTCTGGTGTTTATTCTCTCTGCAGAGCAATTTCGTTATCAAAATGTTATTTTAATTAAAGTCTGATATCCCCAAGAAGGACGCGTGTAGGGACTATTCTTCAAAGATGAACAGCCAGGCAGGTGGGCTCGTTCTGAAAGAACGAAATAGGAGGAAGTGGGTTCACTTTTCACTTTGCATCAAGGATTTTAATTATTAATAATAAGATGGTACTTGATTGTGATTGTATATAAAATGTGCCATCAGAACTTTTATGGTGTGTCAGTAAAAGAAAAAAAAAGGCCCATGTTCAAATCGGCATGCTGGTTATATCGTATATCCTGTAGCCATGTGAATGCTACTCTATCATCCACATAGTCACCACATTTGCAAAAAAACAAAAAGCTATTTACATTTGTAAACTGGGCCTTGGACTATTTTCACAAAATCTGCATAAATCTATTTAATGTTATACCAGTGGGCTCAACATCTCTCTACATTCTTTTCTTGACACTGCTAGAACCAGATGCTAGAATTAGATACTTCTATCTTTACACATAGCTTCTCAATGGTTAATAACTGCTTCTGCATTCATTGTAGACTGAATAGGATGATACACCAGCCCATTGTGTGACGAACAGAAGCAAGTGTGCACATCATATTTTTCTTGGTGCATAACATTCTCCACCCTTTAGAAATTAAAAGTCACATGATGATGAATGCCAATATTTCCTGGCCTTTCAAACCACCTCCAGTCTAATATTCCATTTCCATTGCAGCAAGTTGGCTCTGTTACCCTTGATTAGGCAATAACTGCCTGTTTACCTTCCTGCTGTGGTTGAGGTGCCTGTGATTGTTCCCTGATGTTAATCTGGCCTCCAAATTAAACATTAGCAATATTTTTTTCTATTTCATGTGTCTGCTTCCCTCCCTTTAGATTTCTTCTAGATTTTCAAGAGTTTCAAAGATTTATGCAATGTAGAAAAGTCTGCCCTTTCTTATACAATTATCAGAATAGTTCATGGTGTTCAGGATGAGCTGAACAATTGATTAATAGTAATCAATTGCCTTACCGTATAGAATACATAAGTAACTTTCTCATGACTTTACTTATTATCTATGTTTAAAACATTGTTGATTTTTGATAACTAAAATACTATTTGTGGGCTGTGGTGGCACAAGTGGTTAAGACGCTGTACCCCCAGCAGGCCAGGGTTCGAGACCTGGGTCCTACATGAGGTGAGCTCCCATCCTTAGCCCAGCTCCTGTCAACCAAGCAGTTCAAAAGCAAGCAAATGCAAGTACATAAATAGGTACCACTTATTGGTAAGTGGGAAGGTAACAAGGTTCTTGTTCACACGAGCCACATGTCAGACAATGCTATCTCTCTGGCTTTGGAAACGGGGATGAGTTCCGCAGCCTACAGTTGGTCACAACTAGCAGTATAACCTGCTGGGGACACCTTTACCTTTTAAAATACTATTTAGGTCTCAAAAACAGCAACCTTTACCTCCAAGCAAACCATGTGGTTTGAGTCTGATGATTTAACACAATCAGAAAACAGCTATTAGAACAGGGGCCCCCAAGGTTTTTGGCAGGAGGACTACATAATCTCTCTGACATTGTGTCAGGGGCTGAAAAACTAATTTCCATTTCAAATTTGAATATATTTACATAAATTTACATATTAGAATGTATCGGAGTGGATAGTAAGGCTTGCCTCAGGGCCGGATAGAGAGGTCTTGCCAGGGACCACATTGAGGCTCATTGAGGGCCACATCTGGCCACTAGGCTGTGGTTTGGAGATCCCTGTACTAGAACAACATATTGCAAGACATAATTTACCTTGCATATCAGCAATGGAAAGTTGGATAGGATTGGGTCCTAAAATGGCAGAATTTTGGACTTTTCCATTTCAGACTGTATTCAGGACATGTCCTCTTTTTTAGCCTTGTGTCCTGGGAAAAAAAATCTTCTTTACCCTCCTTTTCCTTTTCAGCAGACAGCATGTAGCCTACTCATAATGAATAAATTATGTAATAAACTATTACACTATTACAAAAGTTTGTGTAATAAACTATAGCTGCAATCTTGAAGTGCACTTGGGCTAGCCTATCTGTCATTGGGCTTGCCCAATTTCAAGATGGCTCAGCCTAGTTACACAAGAAAGGCTTGGGCCGGTGTAAGTCAACATAGGCTGGTCCAAGGTAGATGGACCTGGGCCAGCCTAGCTGTGCCAGCCTAGGCAGTTCAGAAAGAGGGTTGAACAGCTGAGGCAACATACAGGCTGTGGTAAGTGTCTGATCAAATTCATACAGTTCAAATTGTTCAGAGGCAATAAACTTCACTAGGAAAGAGTTGGGGGAAAGTTCCAAGTGTGACAAATTGAGCTTGCATGAAGCAAGGAAGAGCTGAGTGAGGTGAGGCAGGATGAGATGAGGTTGGATGGGACAGGATCAAAGCAAGTGTGTGCTATTGCTTTTGAAAAGTGAGGTATAAACCACTTTAATAAATACGTAAACTCCCTTAGGAGCAAGTTGCTCAGATTGAGGTACAAGTACTCTAAGGGTAGTTTACAGATGTATTAAAGTGATTTATACCTCACTTTTCCCAAGCCAAATCAATTGCCAAAGTGGATTACAAAGCTTAGGTTCCTCCTCTCTTGCTGTCTTCACGTCAACCCAGTGTGGTAGAAGATGCAGAAAGTGAGTGACTGGCCCAAGGTCACTCCGGAAGCTTCATGGTTGAGGAGGGATTTGAAACTGGATCCCTAACAACTCCCTAATAACTTCATCCTGCTCTTGCTCAGAGATAAGGGAGGGATTTAGGAAGGATTATAGTATGCATTAGTACTTAATGGAGGATTATTTATCTTGTATAGCTGAGGACTATTGATGAAAGGTACCTAAATAGCTTCCTAATAAACAAAAAGCCAGACTTTTATTCATTCATCAGCTCATCTTGGCTGAAGAGCTGCAATAAAAATTCAAGTCATTTGGGTGGCACTTCCAGAGTCCTAAGAGTTCTGAGTGTGAGATCCCCCTGCATCTTTTAATCTCATTATACTACTCTTAACACTATAAAAAATTTGCTGCTTTATGAGGTCTCTTCCAAACATCCACCTGGCCATGCAGAAACTGTTGTTCAATGTGACAGTGACTGATGACTGAAACATTCAAAGTTGTTATTAAATTTTGGAGTACAGTGGTGGTACCTTGGTTTATGGGTGACTTGGATTAAGAATGTTTTGAATTAAGAGCAAAATTGGTTTAAGAGCACTGTCTTGGAATACGAGCACTTCTGAGGAAGTTTGGAACAGGCTTCCATGGCCAGGGAACTCATGGAGGGGTTCTGGGGGGAGCAGCCTGAGCCAAGCGGTGTGGGTGAGATCTGTGTGTGGCAGTGTGGAAGGTGTGCCTTATCAAAGTTTCAATGCAGCTCCCCATCAGTAGCATGGAAATGCTAAAGCTGCACAAAAAGACAAAGACTGCATTGAACCAATGGACAACAGTGACTTCATTAGCGATAGTGAAATCACCTTCCTCTCTCTCTTGTCTCCCTCACACCAGCCATAAAGGTTTTCAAAGGTACAGTACAGTTCAGAACTGTACAGTATGTTACAGTGTTTTGTAATAATTTTATATACAGTAAATATTTTTATATAAATATTTTTGGGTTAATGGAACCAATTGTCTGTTTCCATTATTACCTGTGGGAAAATCTGCTTTGGATAACAAGCATTTTGGATTATAAGCATGCTTATTATTGGATTATTGGATTATAAGCATGCTGATTATAAGCATGCTTATAATAATGAATTATGCTTGTAAACCATGGCACCACTGTATTTTTGTTTGTGCAAGCATAGATAATGGACCATGAGAGAATGTGCTCACAAGGACATGAATAAAGGAAGGTGTATAAGCATGGCATTCCCATGATATTGGCATTCCTATTAGAATGGACCTGATATTTTGTATATTAGCTAGTGTTACAACCTTCTTGGTCAACTTGTCCTAGGTTGTGAGAGCAATGGATTAAAATATCCTTGGTATTTTTAGCCTTGTTTGCCAAGATATACACTGGTGTTACTGCAAACCTCAAATTCAAATATTAATACCAACTGTTCTTTTGGCAGATATGACATGTTGATTTTGACTCACCATGGAGTCCAGTCTACGAAATTGGCCTCTTACACTTCAGAGTTGATCACACTGAAGGCATTCTATTCTTGTACAGTATTGTTATGCTTGGTGACATACCTGAACATACCAATTAGAACCATGAAGTTCACAAACAGACCAATCCTATGTGTGCCTTCCAGTGGCAGAGTGATAGCACAATCCTAACCCCTGATTAGGCCGGCACAAGTCCTGGCATAAATCTTGTGCTGGCCTGGGAGTGTTGCAAAAGTATCAAAAGGCACTCCTTTTTGTGTGCCACTCCTGGGGAATGGGGGTTAAATCAGTGCACAGACATGCACCTGCCCCCACATGCCGCTGTGAAAACAGAGAGACAGGTGAGTTGTGTTGGTCTAAATTGGTTAGGATTGCCTCTGAATCTTCAGTCAGTGGAATACCAATTTGGTGGCACTGCAGCTGTGCACAGCATTGCATTGTTACAATCCAGCTGTTACAGCTGTATACATGAACCCCTGGAGAACTCAGCAACCAATGAAGGAGGTGAGCTGGGAGCTGAAGGTGGGCTATGGGGGAGAGAGGATGAGGGTAGAGATTCGGACAAACAGTGGGCAGGTTGGGAGAAGGCAGAGGGCAGATATTAGCAGCGATGGCAGCACCAATATATTATGATCCCTGACCAACCCAGACACTCTCCTTCAGGTCCACATGAATTTGTGCCAGGAAAAGATCTGGTGCTGATATGAGTAGAAGCATTGGGGATTATGATGTAGCACAATAGGTAAGAATTTATTCTACTTACCTCCTTATATGCCATGGTCTCCAGCTAGTCCACAGGTTGCAGCGGAGGTTGTGTCAGTGCCATTGTGCCCCTAATGAATGCTAATTAATGGCCAGGGAGAGGTTTGTCCATTAATTAACTTGATTTGGCTAGAGCAAAATATCTGGTTACACTTCTCCATTCCTGATATGGTAGCCTCTGTGGCCATCTTTGACAAAGCTCCATTAAAAACAATGGAGTGGTTCAGTTGGTGAAGAAACAAGCAGGGATTCTAGTAAGGCGCTGATCTGAGTAGATTTAGTAAGGAGAGTGATCAGAGTGATCTAATAAGGAGAACCAGGAATTGCTACTGAATTGAGGAGCAGAAGAAAAGAAATAGACATGAGATATAGATGTAGCCTTGGAAAAAGAAATATAGTGTATTTTAAAATATTACTCTGGGGCAGCTTAAGGAATATGCCGTCAAAACCACAGCAAGAATGGCGGGAGATACCAAAAGCAAAAGGGGAAATCAAACTTAAAAGAAACTTGCAAGTAACAACCTGCTTGACTGCTAAATTAGCTTCCTCTGCTTCCAGACCCTTTCCGTAACATTCTTTTTATTTATGTATCATAGTATATGCAGTAATACCTCACACTTCACAGTTTCAAAGGGAATTCCAGGGCAGATCACCAAAAGTTAAAACAACGGAAAAACTCTAAAACAGTTTTGAAAAGAAATGCATCATCACTGACAAAATCCAGCAGCATTAAAAAAAAGAACCACAGTAATAGCAACTTTGGGCATTTGCGTTAGCATTGGAAAGGCATAAAGGTATAAACCCCTATAAATAAAATAAAATAAAATAAATCCACAAACAAGTCCAGTGGCAGATACATATCAACCTTCCTTCAAAATCTTCCAGAACATCTATGCTTTCATTACAGTAAGTGAGCCAGGTTGGCCTTTCCTCAGAAGGATATTCCGTACCTGTGGTGCTATGAGGGAGTAGGCCCTGTCTCCTGTGCCACTCACTTTGCTTCTGAAGGAGGTAAACACAGAGCAGAGCCTGAGATGGTTTTTCAGACATCTGGGTAAAGCGGTAAAGACCACTGGGTAAAGTGGTAAAGTGGTTCAGGCACTGGACCCCCATTAAAAGTCTGGGTGCAGCTGTTTCAGTCGGCTGAAGTTGCCAACCATTCATCAGAGACAGCTCCATACAGAGAGCCCTGCACTAGCATATCCTGCTTATTACTGTCTGCATCTGCTGCAGCTGTGCCAGGGCTTGGAGGTACTGTTTGAAGAATATGGTGAGGTGGCTCACTTTTGCACTCTTAAGAGCATCATGGAGGTGCATCAGCTGATACAAGGTGGGTGACAAATGCATCTTTTTTTTCCAGGACATCTCCTCTTTTTCTTGTGAGCAGGAAGCATGTAGCCTTCTTATAATTCATAAATTTTATGTAATAAATTATATGTAATACCTTTAAATTTAACAGCAGTTTGAAAACATGCAAATGCAGTTAGATAAATAGGTACCACTTTGGTGGGGAAGTAACAGCATTCCATGCACTTTGGCGTATAGTCATGCCGGCCACATGACCATATTGGCATCTTTGAACAACAATGGCTCTTCAGCTTAGAAATGGGATGAGCACCACACTCTAGAGTCAGTCACAACCAGCAGGGCTTCCTGCAGAGGATAACCTTACCTTTAATATACTGTTTAAATTAAGCACATGAAAGCAATAGTTATGAGTGATTTTAGCTTTTACAGGCTTTCCCCACTTATTGGACAGATTAGGAATCAGAGCACCACCCAAAAGTGAAAATAATTGAAAAGTGGAATCCAATCTTTTTAGTTTTTAAATATTGCTTCCAATGCGTTTTTATATAGCAAAATACAAATGTCCCCTTCCTCTGCCGCATAGAGATTTCTGCAAATGGATTATCATTAAATTCCTTTAGGAATGGGATTAGACCATTCTAATGGTCTCCCCTCCTTAGGGGAGGGCAATTTTGGTCTTTAGAACTGCAGAGAGAGGTTGAAAGAGCAGAACATGTGTTGAATGCATTAGTTCTAGGTATAATTGAAAGGAGTTGAAAGAGTGGATAGTCAGAAAACAAACTGACAGAAAGTGGGGGATACCTGCATTTTGTCATGTACAACATTTGTTTTGCGTTTCCTACATTTTGAGGGTAGCTTGTTTTCTGATTTTGACCTCTAGTCATGCTATGCCAGCCACCACACAGATAATGGGAGTTGGGGGAGAACTTGTGCAGGAGAGTTCAAAGGCCAGGGCAGGCTGTCCATAAAGAGGGAAAAACCCAGACAAGAAATGGCACCGCCTGTAAGGGAAGGGGAAAAGTACGCTGCCTGTCCGGATTTCCCTTCATCTGCAATTAAAGGGCTTGGCTCTTTAAATTTTAAAGGCCAGCCCTTTAAATCAGCCCCCCTTTGGCCATGGAGGCAGGAGGCGGTGCGGAGGAGCAGGAGAGCGGCAGGGGCGTGCCATTCAGGAAGAGTTCCTAGACAGCACACGCTAAGTACTTCCTGGATGGCGTACACCTGCCCCCGCCACTCACCTGCTCCTCTGCTTTGCCTCCTTCTCCACCTCCTGCCTCTGCAGCCGAAGGGGGGGGCAGGTTTAAAGGGCCGGCCTTTCCAGGAACTCTTCCTGGACAGTGCGCATCTGCCCCTGCCACTTGTCTGCACCACCTCCTCCTGCCTCTCCTTGCCTGCAAGTGAGCATGTCTCTCTCTCTCTCTCTCTCTCTCTCTGTGTGTGTGTGTGTGTGTCTGTCTGTCTGTCTGTGTCTCTCTATGTCTGTGTCTCTGTATGTGTATCTATCTGTGTCTCTGTGTGTCTCATACATGTTGAAGTCACTGGCATGTGTTGTGTGGCATTGCTTTCAGGGTATCTTACATGTATGTGTCAAGATCATGCATGTTAAAAGGTTTTTAGTTTTTAAAAGTGTTGAAATTAAGTAGAGACATTAAGGAGAGACATTAAGGAGAAACACAGAAAACAGCTGTCAGAAAGAAGTAGCACAAAGGAAGAAGTCTGGGGCAGGAACTGGGGGTGAAAGCATAAGCAACATAAATGGGAAGAAGGAAAGTGGTGGTAGTCACAGTGTAATCGGAAGATGGGAAGCACAAGACAGGTGAATTTGTAAGCGCCTCCCCAAATAAAACTGGAATCAGATTAAAACTGATGGAAGGTGCATCTGGCTCTTCTTCACTTGAAAACCAATAAGGTGAAAAAGTGCACCCCACCTACATGACATGGACTTACCCCCTTGGATGAGGCTGTGGCGGTAGAGCATGTGACACCATGTCATATACAGCAGGCTAAGGGCTGAATCCTATCCAACTTTCCAGCATCAATCTGTTGCCTCAAGGTAAGGGAACAAATATTCCTTTGTCTTGATGTGGCCTCCATGTCTGTCATGCCACCACAGGATACCATTCTTGCCTCATTGGCACAGCTACATTGGCCCTGGAAAGATACAAAGGATTGGTCCAAAGTCTGCTGGGTTCTTTAATGCTGTCCAAACATGGAAAGAATAGGGAAAAGTGGGGTGAATTGGCAGAAAGACCAGAAAACATCTCCAAAGTCCAGGAAAATGAATTCTGGTATACCATGGCATTTCCTCTGGGTACATAACCATAACTAGTAAAAATAATTTTTTATGTTTGGAGTTGCTTTCCCAGTGTTTTTAAAATGATTGTAATAATCCAATTACGTGTGAGTTCAACCAGCTGACTACTTTGCCGAAACCCACAGTTGTACTTTTCTTTCTCAAATACTGAAAAGAATCTTCAGAAAGTCAGGTTCAATTTCTCCTCTTTTAATCAAAGACAAACAAGAACTAAAAAATGCATCTCCATCTTGAGGTTTTGGACCCTCCACTGTGAAATGTTTTTCCTTTATTTCCTTACAGCTATTGCCAAAAATCAGCTGGAAACAGAAGCCTTGTAAATTCACACTAACTGTCAGCAAGAAGATATAATGTGGTTTAAAAGTGTGAAGGAGTCAACTGGAGAACTTTAGATGAAATTTCTGCTGATAGAAAAGAATAAGGAATTAAGAGCTGGAGTCTTTAAGCAACCTGTTGATGGCTGTTTTCTCCACTTTCCCACAAGACCATCAACAGAATAGATGTCATCCAGAATGTCAATTAGATATCATCCAAGGAATTCTATCATTTAGTTAGGGTCATGACTTTCTGAGGCTACAGCAAATTTTGCAGGAATATGAGATGCAACAGATCCTGAATATGATCCTACAGCACAATCCTGGTTAGACTGGCACAAGTCCAAGCATAAGACCCATGCTGTCCTAAGGATATAGCAAAAGTGTCATAAAGCACTTTCTGCACCACTCCTGTGGGGTTTGGCCAGTGTACAGATATGTGCCAGCCTCTCCATTTTCCCATAAGAATGGGGAGATGGGTGTGCTGGCTAGGATTGTGCTCTCAATTACCAATTAATTCTGATTTTCTTTTTACACCATCAGCTATCAGAGAATTTGTTTCCAGAGCAAAGTATGATGGTCAGAATCTAGATACTAAAAGAAATTACCGTATACAATAAGAACATGGAATTCCATGTTCTTCCATGAAAAGTTAGGGATCTAGTACATGAAGGCTTTGTTACAGATTGTTGAATTGAATTAAACTTGTTTTTGTCACAAAACAATTTTGGTAATTAACATTGTTGTGGGTTGCAGCTGTAGTTGACTGTGGCCTTCCGTGGGCCTACTAGGACTGATATGGACTTCCTTCTTACTGCTTCATCATCATTGGCATCCTTCAGTCTCGAAAGACTATGGTTTTGTGCTCTGATTGGAGGTCCTGAAACAACATCTAGTGTGGCTAAAAAGGCCAATTCAAGAGTGGCAGCCCCTTCCACACTGAAGACAAATAAATTCCGTCCCCTGCCCAGGTCCCAGGTTTCGCTGCTTTCGGGTCTGTCTCTTCAGCCTGCCGAACAAGTGTCTCTTCCATTTGGAGAAGGCCATGCTGGGTCTTTTGCCTCCGTGCTGAACAATCGGAGGTCAAGGTTTCCCAGCTGTTGATGTCCATGGCATATGCCATGGTGTATATTATCCATGGATGTCAGTACAATGACTGCCCTGCTGGCATGGCTGCTGGCCACTGGTATATAAGTCCTGGATACTGGCAAAATAACCTGGCGGTATAACCCAGGGACCCATCCTAACACCTACAGCACTGGGGTTGGATGCTGCAAACATGCAGGAGGTGGAAGAGTCACCAGTTCCATGTTTATGAACAGATGGTTGGTGTGCTCTTGACACAGGCCAATGGTAGGTCTTTTCATGATGGGGGTGGGAGAACAGGACAGAATAGGTCATGAAGAGGGTAGAAGGAAGGGAGGAAAGGGTCCAGGAGGGGATGGAGTTGGTGGCATGATCTGCTGCAGTATGCTGTTGATTTGCTTCCTCTAGCTCAAGCCTCCTCAGATCTGCACCCACCTTTGAGACCAATTGGCACCACGATCCAAGGAAACCCATTGGCATGATGACTGAATTACTTGGGCTAAGGGAGCAAATGTTCTCTTACTATGAGGAGCCTCCTGGTGCTTACCCAGTGCCCAGAGAATTCAGTGCCCACAGAATTCTGTGGGCAGCTCTGGGCTTGGGCTTAGGCTTGTTCCCAGCAGGGAGGCCAAAATAAGAAGAGTCAGCAGAATGTGGGGAAAATATGGGTGGGATGAGGATGATTGACATGTATCAAATCAAATGAGGTGTGTGTGCGCGTGCGTGTGCATAGACAGAGGTAGATGTGGATAAATTCAAAATGCCTAATGCAGGGGAGGGCACCTGAATATAGGTCTTGTGTGCTCCCTGAGGCATCTGTTGGGCCACTGTCTGATTCAGGAAGCTGGACTACATGTTACTTTTGCCTGATCCGGTGGATACTCTTCTTATGTTCTTAGAAGATGGGCCATGACCCAAATTCCAGGAAAATGCTATGCTAATGTCGCAGATGGTGTAAAAAGGGAAAAACCATAAAGAATAATAAGGAAGAGAAAAAGCAACACCTGAAACCTCATGTCCCACCACACCCCCATTCCACCCAGTTTCCTGTGATGGAACATTGGATATAGACAACGCATTGCAGCCAGTCATAGCATAATAGCTCCCGTACTTAAGCTCCTGCTAGCAAGAATATCCTCAGATGAAGAAGTGCATCATGCAACTGTACTTCTGTGGCTTCTAGTTGGCTGCACTTACATCTCAAACATGGGAAGTTTGTTGATGGGAACCCTGGAGAAAGACAGCTTGCTGCACAAAGGGTGCACTTTGCACAAACAACTGGATTTTGCTCATAATGACAAGATAATGTGTTAATGGTTGCCTTCTCATCACTTTTATTGCAGGGATTCTGGTCCTGGAGAACTCCACACATGATATTCTGGGAGATTCTTTCTGTGCCAGGAATTTCCACCTCAGCTCCCCAACAGGAGAAGCAAACAATGAACCCTTTGCAGGTAAGCAAAGTGGGGATGGAATCCAGTGCTCCAGTGTTGTGATGCTGCATAGCCGCCTTTTCTCTTCCAACCCTGAGCTGGATACTGACGCTTTTGTATTGTCAGATGTGTCTGTGCTACGAGTATAAATTGTGTTGCCTAACTATCCTTTCCGATTGCGACAGCTAATAGCAGTCAGTGTCTGCTCTCCCGTGGTGAATGCCAGGTACTTCAGCAGTCATCGGAATTCTTTTTGTTGATTAGATCTCCACCATGGCAAATGGGCAGAACAGATATTTCTCATAGACTTCCAGTGGAATTCACCCCAGCCCCAGGAAAGGGAAAGGTGATGATCTTTGGAAAGATCACCAAGGTCTTACTTCCAAAATGGCACCACCATTCAAATATCATCATCATCATCATCATCATCATCATCATCATCATCATCATCATCATCAATATTTATATACCACTTTTCAACTAAAAAGTTCACAAAGCGGTTTACAAGAAAATGAAAAAATTAATAGCTAATATTCATTTCAGTCTAGAAAATATGAGCACAATCCTAACCATGTCTACTCAAAGGTACACCCCCCTTGTGTTCAGTGGGTCTTACTCCCAGGAAAGTGTCTTTAGGATTGCAGCCTTTGTGTTCCTGGTGCTGTTGGCTATTCCTTCTAACTCTTTGTGTCTCCCTGCACGCAGCATCCATAGGTAAAGGGACCTTTCAGGCCCTAAGAGAAGCTTTCACCTACTTCTCTACAGTGACAAATGCAGTGACAAGCTACTGCTCAACGAGATTGCTGACCTACTCATTACCCCAGAGAGGCGCAAATAAAGAGCCGGACAAAAGTGCTGGATTATGGGGCACTTTTATTAACTATTTAACATTAAAATAAACCAACTGAGCTTCCCTGGGCAGAACAAGCCAGGTAACAGTCGGGCTTCAAACCGCCCCCCCGGCCCTTCAGCAGCCAATGGCTGCAATGCATTTTGCCCAGGCTCTGCTGCAGTCTGCAGAATGGTAAAGTGAGCCGGTGCTGCAATATGCACCATCTCCATTCCAAATAGGCCCCTGTGGCTTAGCAAACGTAATATCCTATAGTGATACAGCCAGCACTGCCATACTTCACTGACTATTACTACTACTACTTTACTGACATATGTACTAACTACTGCAACTTAGTTGTCACAACAACTTGGCACAATGACCCTGCTGGGAGAAGACTGTTGACAACCCTGCTTTATGTTTCTCCTTGAGATTCTGGTCTATCAGACATAACAATTCAATAAAACTGTAACTTAGGCCACAATGCTAAAGACACTTTCCTGGGAGTAAGACCCATTGAACACAATGGGGCTTACTTTTGAGTAGACATGATTTGGATTGTGCTCTAAGGCCTATATCATAAAGTGAAATTAATCCCTTTGCTCCAGAGCAGTTAAGATAACTTTCCATAAGATTACACTAGGGTGATGTAACTGCGTGGAACCGTAACTGCTATGGATTTTGCCCTATGTTTTGCATTTCTCTTTGTGTTACCAACTAGGAATCCCTTCTTGCCATTCTCATTGTTTCTTACTTCAGCCAGCATCAGAGTGGGACCCTGGAGAGGATTATTTTCCAACCAACAGGGCTCATGATATATATAAAAATATGCAAAAGGGACACCAGAAAGCAGGCAACTAGAAAAGAGCTATACTGGAAGCTATACTCTATAGCTCTATACTGGAAGCTATACTGTCTCTATGCTAAGTCCAAGAGAACCAGTACTGACAAAAGTGCATCAGCTTGTTCAAAGATGAATTAAATACATAGGCAGACACACAGACACACAAATATGAAAATAAACTTTTTTATAGCAACATGTTGAAAATGTCAAAGCAATAAAAATATTGCAATGAACAAGTCGTACTTCCTGCTTATCATTTTTTGGGAATATAGTAATCACGTAAACCATTTTTGAATTATTATGGATGTTGTATAAGCATAACCTTTGAAAAAAACCTAAAAGGAATCTAAACTATTGCTATGAAGGAAACATAGCAATGATTTCTAGTGACATTATGAAATAATTATAGCACTGTTTGTTGCCTTCATTTTGGTGTCATCATTTTGGTGACATCATTACACAATGACAACTTGTTGGCTGAGTAAGAATCAAGAGGATTCTGCAAGATCTGCTTTGGCTGTAGCTCATCTGCTTCATGATAGAGCATTTGGCCATCTTCTCAATGGTCTGCATTTCTGACAGGTTTACGTAGGAGGCCACGGCCCACTTCTTGCCTTACTGCACATGCATTGCAGTTGCTTCCCTGTGTTCCAACCCTACACTTTCTTGTTTGATAATGATTATATGATGGAATCATTTGAGATGCTGGTCTATCAGAGGTAACAGTTCAGCCTGTGACAATTGTGCGAGGGTAAAACTCTCCCATATATGTCCATCAAAAAATTCCTCCATTTAGTTATTACAAAATGTGGGACACCATCAAAATAAGATATCATCAGACTTCTTAGTCTGAGTCTTGTTGACTGAATATGGCCAAGCAGACCCAGCTGAATGATAATACTCATCATGATCACCTACAGAGCTGTTTCTCTGTTCTTCCATATATGCTTGGGATTTTGGTCTTGTAAAGCTGTTCTGTTTGATTTTTTACAAGCTCTATCTCTTGTTAGCACTTTCATTTTGTGGATTGTATTGTGCCAATATGTTTAAGGCAAACATCCAGTTGATTCTGATAGGAAATTCTGTTTAATTTAAGAGGGATACAGACCATCCCTCTCGTCCTTGTAATCTGTTTTGCCTTGGCTCTAACATTCCTTACTTGTTCCAAGTCAGTATTGCCTGTAAACTTAAATCAACAAATTGGATTTTTTTTCTTTTTCCAGAAATGTATGCAGCCAAAAAAACGACTGACAGTCCAGTCCTTTCCTGCCTACTCCTCCAATGTAGCCATGCCAAAAAGGCTTGCACTGTATCCTGTATGTGCATTTGTGTTGGGGGAGCGATCAAGAGGCTTGAGAGAAGTAAGGGGAAAATATTTTCTGCAAGACTCTTCAAGACTCTCAACTGGCAGTGGGTCTCATCAGTCTTGCACCAGCTCATTAGTGGTGCAAGTCTGAGAAAATACAGGGGGCATCCTGCCTGCTATCAGTTAGCCTCTGGTGCCACCTTTTCTCATTTCTGTAGTGCCCTCCTGCCCAACCTGTTCTGCCTCTCCTACTGACCAACCTAGATTCTCTGAGGCTACAATCCTAAGCTTCAGTTAGGTTGGCATAAATCCCAGCACAAGTCTTTTTCTGGTCTGGGGATATCAAAAAAGTGCCATATGCAGTTTGCACAACTCCTGGGTGTGTAAGGCCATTGCACAGAAGTGCTGGCCTCCTCACACCACCTTGAGAATGGGGAGACAGGTGAGGTATACCGGCGTAAATTGGTTAGGATTGAGCCCTGCCATCCACCTCCTGCCACCACACACTCCACTCCTGGCTGCTGTACTCCAGGACTGTGTAGCATGGTGTATTGTTTTCAGTGGTCAGAAAGCATGCCCCACCACCAGGGAAATAGTTCTAACAGTGAGGAAAACAGAGAGAATTGGACCATTAGTTTTTCTTCTTGGTATGGCAGGTATACCTCCTGGTATGACAATATGTTTGCCAGATTCAGATGCTTAGATGCCAGCCATGGCAATGTCCTTACTCACAACATCTTGCAAAGCCGATCAGGAGAATTTTGGAGAGAGGGTCAGGTCACACAAGTAACATAATTTTCATGAAGGTACATTATGCAAACTCTGTGCAACCGAGTTCCTCCTATTTATGGTACTATTTCCCAATGTTACTGTTTAGCAATGAATTGGCTTCCATGTGGGCAGAGCCTTAGATGGAGCTCGCTTAGATCAGAAACTGAGCTAGACAGTTTGTTTAAATTGGCAACAAGATATCTGGGAAATTAATCCAAGCAGAATACTTGTTTTATACTGTGACCTCGTTGATGGCATTTGCTGCCAGGAGACCAGAGCAAGCCTCAGGGGGAAAATATGAGAAAAAGAAATGAATGTGTGAACATTTGTGTCATTCATTGATAAGAGGGAATCAAAACAGCAAGGGTCCAGACTGATTTATCCAAGTCTGCCGTTTGGCAGGATGTGTATAGTGACAATATGGCTGGAATCCTAAAGACTCTTTCCTGGAAGTAAGATCCTTTGAACACAATGGGGCTTACTTTTGAGTAGACATGGTTAGGATTGTGCTCTAAGTCTCAAGCATTATGTATACGGTAATGTGATCCACAGGGGTGGGCAGGGCCTGGCCCAAGAACCGGTTCTCCGGAAGTGGGCGGGGCCAGGGGCGGGGGCGGGGAGGTTTTTAATTTAAAAATTTTAAAAAATTAAATTACTTACTTCTGAGTAGACCTGCATAGGATGGGGCTCTGAGGCTGCAATCCTCTCCACACTGGCCTGGGAGTAAGTCCCATTGACTATACTGGGACTTACTTCTGAGTAGACCTGCATAGGATGGGGCTCTGAAGCTGCAGTCCTCTCCACACTTTCCTGCGAGTAAGTCCCATTGACTATATTGGGACTTATTTCTGAGTAGACCTGCATAGGATGGGGCTCTGAGGCTGCAATCCTCTCCACACTGGCTTGGGAGTAAGACCCATTCAGCACAATAGGGCTAACTTTTTAGTAGACATGGTTATGATTGTAATCACCAGGCTGAGAAAAGAAGATCTATCCTACTCTACTTCAGTCATGCATAGGATTGGCTTGGGGGTTCAGGCTGCAGTCCCAGCCACACTTGCCTGGGAGTAAGCCCCATTGACTATCATGGGACTTACTTTTGAGTAGTCGTGCATAGGATTGGGCTCTCAGGCTGCAGTCCCAGCCAGACTTTCCTGGGAGTCAGCAGTTAAAGGGTGCAGCTGGGAGCACTTTGCTCCAAGCATAGAAAAGAAAGGACTCCGGGGCTTGTGGGGTGCTTGCTGCGCTGCCTCTTGGAGGCATGTAAAAGTAAAATGTAAAAGTGCTCCCAGCTGCACCCTTTAACTGCCTCTCCAGCAGCTGAAGGAACCGGTTCGTTGGTTATCCCCCTCCCCACAGCTACCGGATCGCCATCGTCAGGAAATTTTAACAACAGGTTCTATAGAGTAGGTGCGAACCTGCTGGTGCCCACCTGTGGTGATCCAGTACATTTTCTAGCCAAATTCAGTTTGAATACTGTCAGTCATGAGCAGTGTGAATCAACCAAAATTCCTACTTGCTTCTTGGGCATAACAGTGTGGACGATCATTGCAGGACCTCTGATCTGTAACTAATATATTGCTTTGGCTTATAAAGGAAAGTTCACTCAATTACCAAGATAATAAATTAAATTATATAATGTATATACAGATAAATTAACATTTGTTGTTAGAATGCCACTGTTTGAAGAAGCAGAATAGTCAACACTTTGATTGTTCTCAGAAAGCAATGCAAAAATACATGGTGCTGGGATTATGACACAAACCTTCCCCACATCATAACTACATCAGTACTCCCTCCCATTCTAACCTGATTCACATATGCACCCAAGCTTGGAACAATACAGTCAAGTGGTGCAGTGTGCATTTGTCTTGCAATGAATAGGAAGTGGAAGTCAAGCAGACCCATTAGGCCCAATTTTCATTCATCAGAAAGAGCCCCAAGAAAGAACAGAGGATCGTGCCCATGCAGTTTGCTCCCTTCCCTTCCTGCAATGCTGTGCTGATCTAGGTGCCTGATTCCCATGGCAGGGAAAGTTTGGATGGCAGGCGGGCAAGCAGGAGTACGGAACTGCCCTTTCTACTCCTCCAATGCTTCTTCTACTGGTCTGCGTCCTTCTCCCGCCCTCCCTCCCTCCCACCTCTCCCAGCTGCACCTCCAGCTCTTCCAGTGTATAATAATTTAATATAACATATAATTTAATGTATTATAATATAATATATAATATGATATTATATGTTGGATTTTAATATATTAATAATTAAATTATATGTAATAGTTTTACATTTAATAGTAAGTCATATAGTGTTTAATGAACCACATGAAAGCAATATTTGTGTTTTTAGCTTTTTTTGTCATGTCTTACGTTTTTCTTGTCTTACATTTTCTTGTGTCCTACACTGAGGGGGGCTTTCTCTCTTTTTTGGTTATGGCTTATGTTTACCCTACTGGAGACCCTTAGGCAAATCTTTCCTACTGTATCTGTCAAGGCACATATTCCCATATCTGATGACATCCAGGGCAACATCACTGTTATAGAGGGGATTCAGGGCCTTCAACCAGTGCTCCACTTGGCTGATTCTTAATGCCAGCCCCATCCAGCATTTTTAATCAGTGTTTTAATATAGATGTTTTATATCTATTGTTTTTAAGATGCCTGTTTTAAATGTTTTAATGAATTGGATTTTTATTGTTGATGTTTTTATGGATTTTTTTGTAAGCCTCCTTGGGTCCCTCTGGGACAAAGGCAGAGTGTACATAAAGTTTATTATTATTTTATTATTATTATTATCATCCAGGTCTTTGTGGGTTTTTTTTGTAAGCCTCCTTGGGCCCCTCTGGGACAAAGGCAAACAAATAAAGTTTATCATCATCACCATCCTCCTCCTCCTCCCCTCTTCCTCCTCCTCCTCCAGGTCTTTATGCACTTTTGTTTCCATCACAGGCTAACATTCAGTATGCAGCAAAGATATGTGAGTTGTAACCACTTTCATTTGTTCAAGCAATGTCATCTTTATTTGTTTTTTTCCTCCAGATAGCCTAGACATAAATTTTTTAAGGATTTTTTTCATTGCATTTGTGGTTCTATAATTTGAGTCTGGAATCTCCCCTGAAGCTGCCAGTTTAGTCGTCACCCTGCCTGGAAATTAATCTGTGAATTACAATAGTTGATATAAAAAGTTCAGACATCAATGGCAGGTCCTGTAAACAGGCTTCCATTTTCCCTATAAAGGTAACATTAGATGCTGTAAATGTGGTTAACTGTTGCTTTGTGTTTTTTAACTTTTTTAAACAATTACATCAGCTATGCATTTTTGCTTTCGGAAAGCCGAACTAGTGTTGAAGTTTAATTGTACGTGGATTTCTGAGAAATTTTCCATTTATCTATTTTAATAGATAACATATTGAAGCTGCAATCCTAATCCCCAGTTAGGCCGGCACAAGTTTTGGCACAAATCTTATGCTAGCCTGGGGGTGTCGCAAAAGTGCAAGAAGGCACTCCTTCTTACACCATCAGGGAATAGGGAGATGATTGAGTTTTGCTAGCCTGAATTAGTTAGGATTGCACCCTGAATCTTCCAATGTACAAATGTGTACAGTACACACTGGACAAATTCTTAGAGGAAAGGACCATTACAAGTTACAGGCCATGAGGGGTATATGTAGAGGTGACAACCTCAAAATGCCAGATGTGCGTGGGGGGCACCTGGATGCAGGTGTCTCATGTTCTCCCTGAGGAATTTGGTGGGTCACTGTGATATACAGGAAGCTGGACTAGATGGGCCTTGGCCTGATTCAGCAGAGGCTCTTCTTACGTTCTTATGATGTTATCACAATCATAATCTCATGGAGTGTGTGTGGGATGGGGTGTGGTTGAGGCAAATGCCTCCAGTACTAAAAAGCTGTCTGTGCACCATGTAAATGCTAGACCCTTGATCAGATCTACAAGGTGCATCTGGCATGTCAACCACACACATAGCTGTGAGAATTTGTGCAATGAAAATGGTTTATACAAGCCTGGAAGATGTTGCCAGTTGCTGTCAGAAGTAAAACATTTATAGGGCACAATAAAATTCGCAATCGAGGCAATGTTTTGTACCATTCCAAAAGTCTTCTTTCAAAGAAAAGAACAGTGTGTGCACATCACTTAAATATGTTCTGGAATTTCAGAAACCCATAAGATTATTCTATTGAAGTAAATGTCCAAAATGGAAAATGTTGACAGAAGACATAAGATGTGGTTTCTTACAGTGAGACCATCAGTCAATCTAGCTCATTATTGGCTATACTGACTGCCAGTGACCCTCCAGAATTTCAGGAAGGGGCTTTTCAAGCCATGCTGGCATTGCCAAGCATGTGTTCTTCCACATCATTCTCTGGCATTTATACATACCCCCAAATCCAGAGTAACTATGGGAGCACATAAGAGACATTACATGCACCCATAGTTACTGCACCACCTAGTGATGTGGGTGGCGCAAGTGGCTAAGACGCAGCAAGCCAGGGTTCGAGACCTGGGTCGGCCCCACAAGAGAGGGTGAGCTCCTGTCCTTAGCCCAGCTCTGCAACGCCAGCTGGATCCAATCGTATTGGCTCTGCCTTTCCACTGGACTAATTCTGTGGCTTGGAGAAGGGGGATGCTGCTTGGGTAACAGCATATCCTCCATAGCAATCCAACCCAGGCTTTCGTGCTTCGCATGCAGCGTATGCAGCGCCGAGCACGATACCATAGTCTTCCAAGACTGATGGAGGCCTGCTAGTGAAAACCTATGGGAAATTCATATTAGAATCCAGAGTAAGTTGTTCTTACACCGGAGCAAGGACTCCCTGTAGTTACTCTGGATTTTGCCCTTAGGCTGATAATTCAAAACAAAGGTTGTGAATATCTGAAAACACAAAGCTGTAACAGTGAATATTGGCAGTTATCTTAATGGGATTATCAGAATTTCTTGTATATGGTCAAGCAATGGGTGGATCTCAGGTTCTGCCACTATATATCTGAGGCTGATAACACATATCATAGGGCATCCCAATTCTATGTTTCCCAGTGCTTGGGGCTGAAGTCATACTGAAATGGTGACGGTTGCATCAGAACATAAGAGCTCTGCTGGATGAGGCTCAGACCCGTCCAGCTTTCTGTATCTCACAGTGACCCTCCAGATGCTTCTAGGGTCACATAAAACCACAAGATATTTGCATCTTGCTTCTACACTCCTGCATCTGGCATTCGATTTACCCTCACGCACATTCTCCCATGAAGGAAGAAGGGAAGGAACATGGGGTCTTTTCAGGGTAGGGAAGCTTATGCCCACTGTTGAGGAGGCGCAGATTTGAGAAGACATGCATTGTGTCTGCCAGGCTGGCAGAGGGGCTAGGATATGTCTGGGAAGGAGTTATTCAGGTAGATAAAAGAGAAACACCAGGTGGCTAGCCAAAAAGGATGTGATGTTTGAATAGTGATGGTGTTTTCATCCCATTCTGGACCAGGTTCAGCAATGCTGGGAATGTTTTAACACTACCACAGAATTCACAATTGAAAGATAGTTCCATATGCTTAGATAACCATTTTGCCATGTCTGTTTTCAATCCTGGTGATAGAAAAGAGTTACCACATAAGGAAAAAGAGTTGATCCTTTTATTATTTTACTAGTAAAATCCCCACACACACAAATGTTAAGACTTTTATATTGATAGATGTCCAAGTGATTCTCAATCAAAATTCCCAGTCTTTAGCCCATTGACAAAGAAATTATCTATCTATATTCTGGACTGTAGGGTAAATCATCTATTATGGACTGTTTTCAGAGATAGGATACTGGAACATCTCAGAGTCTTGTTTATTGGTACAGAAGTACTGAACTCTGGGATTAATCAAATGATTGAAAAAAGAAATCTCTGATAAGGTTAATGGCAAATGGACCCAGTTTGCCATGGTCTTACTGGGTTCTGAGAAGGATAAGCTGCTGTATGTTTCAATACCAACCACCCGACTTCGTATTAGACCTTAACCTCAAGGCTGGGAACAAGAAAACCCTCTCTTTCCCAGTAGTTGCTCTTCCCTATCCCCCTTCCTACCAAGAGAACTTTACTGAAGACATGAAAAAACAAGTCCTTCATTCCAGTGGCAAATTTGCAGTGAGAATCCTTCTGTCTATTTTTGTCCAGTTCCAGCTGGACACCACTCAAGAATCTATTTCCCACTACTTTTTTTACTTTATTCTTTAGCTGACTCTTTAACAGCACAGATTTTGAAACCAAGGCAGAACCACTAATTCAGTACAAGCCAGAGAAAAAGAGTAGATGTTTTTGTTGTTGGTGGTGAATGGGTTATTTTCTATCAGGATTCTGTTTCCTATGTCTATTTCATACCATCAAGCTTCATTTTGTTGGGTTAGGTAGATGCTAATGATGAGAGTCACTCACACTTCAACCTGAGACAGATGAAACTGTGTAAGCCATTTAGCTTGTCAGTGTTCTGCAAATATATGACATTTACTTCCCATAATAGACTGGTAGTTTTGAAAATTTCAATATGTTTCAGAGCATTTTTCTGTGCTCTGAAAAATTTCTGAGCTCTTCTGGTGTCATTGAGATTTTTTCCCCTCCCATGGGCAAAATCCTTCTCCAATGTAGACTTAGAAGTAAAATAAATTCAGCAAAGGTATTGTCTAAGATTAATTAAAACTTTCTAGTTTTTCTGTTGTATTGTTTTCATGATAATCATGGCTGAAGGATTAATGATGAATAGTCTTTTAATTGCTTTCTTGCTTAGTTTCTCTAAGGGCAAAATCCAGAGTAACTATTGGGAGTCCTTGCTCTGGTGTAAGAACAACTTACTCTGGATTCCAATATGAATTTCCATAGGTTTTCACTAGGTGGTGCAGTAACTACGGGTGCACGTAAAGTCTCTTATGTGCTCCTGTAGTTACTCTGGATTTGGGGGAGAGGCTGCAATCCTAAACACACTTTCCTGGGAGTAAGACCCATTGAACACAATGGAGTTTACTTTTGAGTAGACATGGTTAGGATTGTGCTCTAGATTCTCCAAATATGGCCAGTGGGAAAAGTTTTAATTATCAGTTTCCTTACATTATTAATATTGCCGTCTTTTACAGATAAGCACTGATATTTTATCATAAAAATGAAAAACAAAAATAAGAAGATATCAGTAATTAAAGAAACAGAAATGGACATTTGGGCATTGAAAAAATTAATTGTCCAGAACAAGAAAGAATTGTTCTGACAGAAAGAGCAGACCTGCAAAGGAAACTTTCCCCAAAAGCTTCACTACAGTTGATGCATTTTATTATGAAACATCCATATGCATGTTGAAAAGACTGACAGCTTAATTCTGAACTGTCCATTGCCTAGGGAAGCAGTGGCGCCAAAATGCCTGCTGTATTTAATGGATGCTGGACTGCCAATGGATGCTGGACTGCAGCTCCTCAGGGGAAGGGGACATTCATCCCCTTCCTTGGAGTAAGATAGCAGACCCCGTATGGCAGTACTTGACTCTGCATCAGCTATTTAGCTGGTGGAAAGTAAAGTGGTCCCATGTCAGGCCAGGAGGATTTGTGGTGAGTGTCATAGCTTTGCTTTACAGCAGGAGTCTCCAAACTTTTTGGCAGGAGGGTCACATCATCTCTCTGATATTTCTGGGGCTGGAAAACTAATTTACATTTCAAATTTGAATAAATTTACATATAAGAATGTATTGGAGTGGATTACAAGGCCTGTCCAAGGGCCAGATAGAGGGGTCTTGCCAGGGGCCACATTGAGGCTTGCCGTGGCCCGCATCTGGCCTCCGGGCCAGGGTTTGCAGACTCCTGCTTATCAGCATAGGACCTATGCTGACCACATAGGATCAGGTCTCCAGAAAGGGAATAAGGGGATGTATTTGTTTCCAGTGAATAAAAGAGGTTACAGTCTATGTTTTACTGAACACTGTAAAGTAATACCGTTATTTAATGGTGCAAAACAATGCAATTTTCAAGCACCTCTAGCAAAACTTCTCCTAGAACCAAGAATCAAGTTGGAAAGCTTGACTGTGCTCTTGCAGTAGTCCTCGTATTGTGGTGAAGCAAATGCAGTTGGATGAATATTTGAGCTAGGAGGCATCATAAAGGTCTGACAATTCAAGTTGTCTTTTTTGGAGATGCCTTAGGATAAATACTCTTCTTCTCCATGGCTGTCATCCAGTGTTGCTCATAAACATATCTTCCTTGCTGTGTGTCTAGGGATAAGTTTATTTTTGTAGGGGAAGAAGGGAATGCAGAAAATCCTCCAAGCTGTCGCCACAGAAGCAGGTCCATCGCTGCATGGGCAGAAGGCCAATGGGTCACATGGACACAAGTGCAGGCAGCCAAGAGGACAGATGTATCAAGTCAGGTTTATGAGGGCAGCGTTCCCAGCCAATGAAATCCAGACTGCTGTCTGTGCTGTCATAACCTCAGCATAGTAAATGAATATGAACACAGATAATCCACCCTTTGGCAGGAGCAATACAGATAAACCCCCAAACATAACTTCTAGGCCACATCAGATAAATTTTCCAATTCAGCAAAAAAGTTTTCGTTTATGGAGAGCTATAGAGGTCACTTTATTTATATGCTAGCTGAATGTGTATAAAGGATCACTCAATCTCAGAAACGGGAACTACGTTTTTGAGCATAGCGGTTTGCAATTCACAGCATGAGCTTACAGCCAAACTTAAACACAGGGAACTTAGAATCCAGTCCTAAAGGTGGTGGTGATGTCAGGTGTTGTTGTGCCAAAGCAGCTACTTCTGCATTTTATGGCTCTGCAAGATCTGCTGGAGGTCTCCTTGGTGGTAAGGGACTTTAAGTTTGTGCTATCTAGTTTGCCAGTGTAAACTTCAGAGACGCCATGGTGGGCCTTCTGGTTCAGCACAGAGTTCAGGATCTGGTGGAGCACAGGTCTCCCCTCCTGCCTCTGTTCCTCCCTCCAACCTGCCCTCCTACACCCCAGAACAGTTCCCCTTCCACCTGAAGCCCTCACAACCACTGGGAGTTCTTACCTAGCTTTGGGTGGCATTTGACCAGTTATGGGCTCAGCACCAGCACTGGCACTGACTGGTGCTGCGCCTGCACTAATGCTGACTTTGCACAGGGTGTCATGGGCTTACATTGTAGCATTTGCAACACCTCGCACCAGTAGTACTTTTGAACTGCTGGTTTTTAAGAGCTCAGGATCAGGCTTATAGAAATTGGGCCCCAGTTATATTACTTCTGAATAAATTTGTCAAGATTGTTGCTATTTTCCCCAGAGTGTTTAGAATGCTAACAACATCACAGATAGAATCATAGAGTTGGAAGGGACCCAGTGGATCATCTAGTCCAACCCCCTGCCAGTAACAGGAAATCCTTATCTTGTGGGGACCCAGGTCTCAAACCCTGGCCTGCTGGTTAACATGCACAGTGTCTTAACCACTTGCACCACCAAAATGCTTCTTCTCAATAAATCATGAAATGAATTTATTTTCTGTATTAAAACTTTGCAGCCTCCTTTCCATAATTCAAGATACAATTCAGATGGATAAAATATGATAACAACCATATTGTTGTTATCATTGGGCTTGATGGAAAAAAATATAATGCCCACAATCTTTACCCCAAATGTCCCAGCTAGTTTTCTACGGATTTCTGTGAGTAGACAGATCAAAGAAATGTCATATAGAGAGGACTCTGGGATACCAGCTTTTCATTTCCTGCCTTTTGTTACTTTGTATAACATTAAAGCTTCCTGTGCAACACCTCATCCTTCACTCAACACCCTTTCAATTTGTTACTACCCATTTTCCAAAGGGACAGATGTGAATTGTCTAAGGGGCTAATGTGGGTACTGAGAGCAATATTTTTGTTATATGATACCATTTGTATAGGAGACACCTTGCAGCCATTTCCCCCAGAATTTAAGCTGGAATTTATAGGACTGCCGCCTCTGAATATTTAGTTTCAGCTTGTCAAACCCCCTCCACCTCTTGTTGTGAGTCCAGCACCTTCGGAATGGCAGGAAAAGAGGGAGCATCCCACTTTTTCTGCATCAGAGTTTCACATCTAGGTGGCCCCCATGGAGAAGAACCTACCCTGCATATAAGCCAACCAGTGGTTCATTCAGTGATGGCATATATAACTACACCTCTCTGGGAGAGTGGACACATGGTTTCAGGAAGCTGAAGATAGTCTTTAATAAATGAGGATTTTTTTTGAATCAGATTTCAAATATTGTCTCTTTGTACATCCTAATGAATGTCACTTAACACTTTAAGAGTGTTACAATTGAGTTAATTAGGTGCTTATGACAGTTTTCTGTTCTAAAAGGTGCACTTCGACTAAAAGGGGCGTAACAGAGCTTCGACTGATGGAGGGTCAAGCATCCAGAATGTAAAAGAACTTTAAAAATAAGAATCTTCCACATATGAAGTACCCATATATACACGGGAAAGAGGAGTAACTCCTGCAGTATGGGAATAACATACTCCACTGATGATATACTTCCCTATCATATGGTCTTCCCTCTCACTTCCCCTGATGATGTACTTTCTTATTCATAATAACTTCCCTCTCACTGGAGTGTTGCTGTACTGTATATGGTTTCAGAAAATATGCCCAATTTTTCTGTTACAACTTAAGTAGGCTTTGGAATGTGTGGTAACAAAATAAACCTTTAACTGTTTGATAGACGTCTGTCAGAGATCACAGGAGATGAATGCTTCCTTCTTTCACTGACAAGCATCCATATGTATGCCTGGCTTGAACAGAGAAGCAGAACCCCACCTTCCCCTTTCTTAGTTATTTAGGTGATTTGAAAACCTCAGGAATACCCAACACAATGCTAGGCTGCAGGTGTTCTGACATTTCTGAAAAGTAATTTTATCACCAGGGTTTAAAAATACTTCATTAAGTCTTGTGGTAACAAGCCAAACTATGTGAAGCTTGTTCAGAGCCGCTGGTGCTGTCATTGAAACAAGAGGCTTTTCACTAGCCTCTTTTGATGATACAAAACAACTGAAATTTCTAATGTTTTCGATTGCAGAAAGTCTCACAGACCCGTTCTGTAATGCCATTAGTTACCTGACTTTTTCTTCTGTAAACTGTTTTGTGAACTTTTTTATTGAAAAACAGTATTTAAATATTGTTTATACAATGTAGAACTTGCAACTTTTAACGTTCTACTCACTTTGAAAATCAGAAATTCCATCGCCAATCCTACATTTCAAAACAAAAATAATACATTCATGTACATTCAAAGTGTTCATTCATCAGAATTAAAGATTAATTCCAGCTGGGCTTTTAATTGGAGTTCCCTCAATTGAAACAAGGGAGATAGGATTGTTGCCTATTTGCACATTATTGTAGCTCTTCTTCCTAGCAGTGTATTTAAGAAATTTATAACTGGTGCTGGTGTTATTTGACAAGGCAGATGGTTGTCTTCATCACAGACTGTCAAAATATCTCCCGAGGTGCGATACTCTAGTATTTATTTAATTAGTTAATTATACAGTTGGTTAAAAGAAGACAGGGTGTATCTGAATTTCACCTTTAGTACTGTTTACATAATATAGTTATCAGGGTTGTGCCCTCATTTCCCAATCGGAATAGTAATTGCTTCTCAGTAATTGCTTTTCTGCGGAAATTTAGTTGCTAGCATATTATACTTCACTGTGATTTGTTAGTTTTTTTCTCATCCTGAGAGTGGTGGCACTCAAGAGTATTTTTCCATCCTGTCTGTCCTCATTTGAGCAAAGCATTGTGGGAGAATCAGGATTCACTGAAGACCTGCAAGAACATGTCACTTTCCCAAGTACACTTCCTTGTTTACTGCTGCTTCCATAAGTCAAAAGAGACTGTGATTGGGTGCCCTTAAGGCAGAGTCTGAGCAACATATGCATTACAGATGTGCGGTGTGGGGGTGGCGAGTGAGGCAGAACTGCCCCATGGTAGTACATGGAGAAGCACTGCAGCTGCCCCACCTGCTTACACCTGAGGAGGCTCTCCTTAAACCCAAGGCATAAGTCTGTATAAGCAGTGATGGGATTCAAAGAAATTAACAACCAGTTCTATGACCATCTGGCAGCGACTTTTAAATGGCTATTTTAAAACTTTATATGTCTTATCTCTTGTTAACAACTGGTTTTACAGAGTAGGTGCAAATCTGCTGGAGCCCACCACTGGGTATAAGGTGAGCCTCCTCAAGTGTAAGCAGAGAGAGCTGCTGTGGTGCTTTTCCATGGACTACAGTGGGGCAGTTCTGCCTCACCTGCCATTCCCGATATACACTGATGGTGCTTTCTAAATAATAATAAAATAATCTGACCAATGAAGCAAAGGGATCCCATTCCACAAACAAGTAGTATCAGCCAGAAACTCACCATCTGAAAAGCCTGACGTATTGGGGGGGGGGGGGGTTGATTCATGTTTTCCCATGAATTTGAGATTAGGGCTGCAATCCTTAAGACACTTTCCTGGAAATAAGACCCACTGAACACAATGGGGCATACTTTTGAGTAGACAAGTTTAGGAATCTGCTCCATGGCTCACTGGTGTCAGTGAAATTTGCTTCAAAGTTAGTCTAGGTACGATTGGATCACAAGTGGATCACTAGAGTAGCAAATAATTTGTGTTGCAGCTGAATAATTATACAGATGAGATTTTGATGCTGTTTGTTTTGGTAGTTGAGTGTTTGAAGCAAGCCACACACAGAGAGACAGCAAGCTCAAAAGTAGTTCTCAGTGCCTAGCTGGTTCATTCCACAATACGCAAGAGATGAATGAGATGGAGAATGCTGCTTTCAGCACAGGGCATGTTAAATTGGAGCATGCAGTCTGTCATGCTGCCTTTACATGTACTCAGAATACATGTGTGCCCTCGAGGTCTCCAGGCACAGAAGATTTTCCTATTCTGTAATCCTAGGTAATAACTCACCTGGTGCTTGAGCCCACAGGATGAAACTGAAGGATGAAGATAAGGATCAGGAAATACAAGGGCTTATCCACCTATATGGAACTTGATACCTGCCTTTGGAAGGCACAAACTAATAGTTTTTTGAGTGTGAAAACCTATCTCAGCTTTACAGATCTGTAAAGGAGGAGGAAAGGATATGATCCTGCAGTGTGTAGAAAGCTGTTCTTCACCCCTCAAAAATCTGAATATGACAGGTTATCTTACAGAGCTTCAGCTGTCTCTAATGAGAATATCAATTGTGCTTGCATGCCTCACCTACATTAGGACCTCACATGCCCTAATAAATTTGTCTGCAACTGCCAAGGTGCCCAGATGACCGGAAATGCCAATGTCTCCAGAAAAAGGTGGGGTTTATAGTGAGAGTGGAAAAACCCCAACGCTGTTGGGTTCAGGGCATTGCCCTGGTCATCTTTTTGCATTTCCCAAAGCAGGAAACCCCAGAGCAGGAACCTGAGGGGCAGAACCAGCAGGAGATCCCTCCCCTGCCTGGCATGGGCCGCCCTGCCCACCAGCTGTTGTTTCCTCTCTTACCTCATGGCTTCCCCCTCCTCCCGCCACCCCTCCCAGCTTCTTCCCAAGCAGTGCAGCTCCTCTGCCCACTGCACAGCTTCCTGCTCCTCCTGCCACTCCTACCAACTTCTTTCCAAGCCACACAGCTCCTCCGCCTGCCATGCGGCTTCCCACTCCACCTGCTGCCCCCACCAGCTACTCCCCAAGCTGTGTGGTGGACCTGCCACCCTCTGCCACTTCTCTCTTCTCCCGCCACCCCTGCTGCTTCCCTGCTCCCCCCACCTAGCTGGAGCATCTGGGGGCCATTGCAATCACCACCTATGCTGCTACAAAGGTAAGTACCCCCCACCTAACTTCCCCACATACCTTTCCCTTCTCTTCTTACCTTCCCTACTTAACTTTCCCTTACCTTTCCCTTCCCTACTTAGCTTTCCCTTCCCTCCTTACCTATCCCACCTCTCTTCTTATTGCATGGGTTGTGTTGCTGCAAATTGCATTGAAGGTATCTTACGTGTCTGGGTCAGAATCATGTCTATTGACGTCACTTGCATATGGCTTGAGTTGCTGCAAACTGCTTTGAGGGCGTCTTACGTGTTGGGTCATGTTAAAAATGTTTTCAATTTTAAAAAGTGTTGAAATTAATTACTGGAAACCAATATGAGTATTTTTGCTTTATTTTTAACATGTCCTACATTTGCCCTACATTTTTTGGATTGTCCTACACTTTTTTAACTGGATAGGAGTTTTGGCTTGGGGACAGGAATTTGGGGGACTTGGGGGGAATTTGGAGTTTGGCATCTGGTCACCTTGGAAACTACCGTTAAACCAAATGTTTTGCAATACATTTGAATCAGTAGCATTTTGGCTGCAATCCTAAGAGCACTTTCCTGGGAGTAAGCCCCTTTGAACTCAACAAAACTTACTTCCAATAGACGTGAATAGGATTGCACTGTTTGCTGTTTATTTTCATTAATTTATACCTTGCCTTTTCTCCTAATAAAAGATTGCCCAAACAGATTGTCAAAAATTTAAAACATCAATAATTACAATCAAAATATATTAAGATCAAAATAGCAGGACAAAATTAATAAACTAATAACATATATAGGAGGCCAGGAAAAATGAGACCATAAAATCTCCCCAGGAGGGTGTTCATTAGCCTTGATTCATAGATAAGATCTTGGTGCCATCCTTCTACACCTCTGATGGTAAGGGAACATCTACTCCTAGTTGTATAAATGTGCTGTTGCAAAACTGGAACTGCATGGAAGAGGAGCAGTAAATAGCAATTCAACTATGTGCAATATTTAATGGTATTTTGTCTGTCATGACACCAGTGACATTGGTGTAGTAGTCCCAGTGACACTGTCATAGGCCCACACATTTTATGTTTGACTAGCGAAAAGCATACCCATGTTGTGGAAGTAAAATTCCCCCATATGCCATTCCCCCATGGTACATCAACTCCCCACGTGTGACATCTCCCCATGCGCAACATGCCCTGTGTGCAACATGCCCTGTGTGCAACATGCCCCATGCACATCATGTCCTCCATGAGGATCATGTCCCCCACTGTGCATCAATCCTCCACTGCCCATCATCTCCCCATGCCTATCATCCCCCCATGCGCAACCCCCCATGCACAGCATCCTTCACAGTGCAACCCCTCCCTCCAAACAACATCCCCCCACTGCACCGGGCACCGAGCACCAAATTGGCTGGAGGTTGATCAGTCTTTCATGTTAAGTATAGGATAAAAACACATTGCACCCCTTTTCAGCCCCTTAAGAATTAAATTTCTCCACATTGGTTCTTGGTGGGTGTTCATGTGACAGAAGGAACATCTTCCCCAAATTTCATGCTTCTAGATCCAGGGGTTGGGGCAGAGCATCCCTCAGTCACCGATTCTTTAATGTAAAGTATAGGGAGAAAAATGTGCCCCTTTTCAACCCCTTCCGGTTGGAATTTCCATAACTGGTTCTTGGTGCATACCTCCATCAGGGAAGGAACACCCACCCCAAATTTCACACTTCTAGGCCCACCGGTTTTGGTAGGGCGTTGATGAGTCTGTCAGTGTGTGTCAGAGACTATTCTCTTTTATATAGAGGAGAAGAGAAGAAGATGATTATATCCCTTCAAAATAGTGCAACCAACAACCAGTGCAACAGGACAGACTTGTCACCCTGGCTTTGAGTAGGAAGCTGGAATATTATCATTGGTACAAGCACAGTGATGGATCTGTATGATCAAGGAGCTATTTGGAAAAACAGCCAGTGTTTAGGTCATCTGTCCAAGCAGACATAGCATTCGAAGATAACCATTATAAGTTTGGAGAAATGTTAAATTCTTCTCCAATTTTGATGCTCATGTACATTTAAAATGAACTAGATAAAATTTCTCCACTAAGAACAGATGTGGAGAAATTTAACTCTTAAGGTGCTGAAAAGGGGTGCAATGTGTTTTTGTCCTATACTTAACATGGAAGACTGACCAACCTCCAGCCGATTTGGTACTCAGTGCCTGGTGCAGAAGGAGGGATGTTGTTCGGAGGAAGCGGTTGCACTGTGGAGGATGATGCGCCTGAGGAAATGATGTGCATGAGGAGATGGTGCGCATGGGGGGTTGGTGCGCATGGGGGGTTGGTGTGCATGGGGGATAGATGCACTTGGGGGGTTGATGAACAGTGAGGGAATGGCATACAGGGAAATTTTACTCCCATAACATGGGTACGTTTTCACTAGTAGTAGTGATAAAAGAGACAACGTGGATTACACATAAATAAATTATGCTTTAAAACAAAGCCCAATTTCAATGGAATTATGCAGACAGACATAATATAACATGAGCAACTATCAATGATAAAATGATCTGTTTTACTGAAGATGCTCAGGACATGGTATATAAAACTAGTTATGAACAGAATTCCATCAGCATGGCAGGACTTGTGTCAAATAATTGCCATAAGAAGACCACTAGCAACAAGGAATAAGGTAACTTTAGGAGATATAGTGTGCAGTTCTTCTAGGCACTGTTAAACTGTGGATTTGAATTTCTTTGGCTGCAATCCTAAACCCACTTTCCTGGGAGTAGGACCAAATGAACACAATGGGGCTTACTTTTGAGTAGACATGGTTAGGACTGTGGTCTTTGTCTAGCAAATCTTTCTTTATTCAATGCATGTATCCTGTGGGAAAATGCAAATTAAAATATGTATATACAAAGAGCTTTGAGAAGATACTGAGACAGATAGTAAAAATAGCCTGCTGTTGGGAATACATGAACCAACATTAGCCAAAAAGGCTGGCTGGTTGGCAGGCAATGTTCACTGCCAGCTGCATCAACATGCACAACTGTGGTGGGAACCATTCATGAAGAAGAGAGATCTCTGAAGTGGAGACATGCGCTCCAAACATTTTCACTTTGGAACTGTTTGTTTTTAGGGATCTTGATGATTTTTGTTTTGGGTCTATTTGGATCCTCCCTGTTCTTTTCAGGATTTATTCAGACAGTCTCCATCTGTTTCAATAATTAAATTATAAAAAACATCATGCTATTTTCCCCACAGGTATTGAATAAAGAATGGTTTGAACACAACAAGCGACAAATTCTGTGCTTAAAAGTGCCCATAGTAATGGTGTCACTTTATTGTAGTGGTTCCCAAACTATAGGTTGGTACCCAGTAGCGGGTCACGACCTGATTTTTGGTGGTTGCCAAAAAAGGGGATGGAAAAATTAGATAACCAATTGCCTCAAGCCCTGAGGCTAATCAAATATCAGATACTTTGGCTGTTAAAAGGTCAACTCCTGCGGTTTGTAAACATATGTAAGAATAGATTGTTATTGCTTATAAAAAAAATATTTCTTTCTAAAACTCCTTTTCTGAAGTCTGATACTGTAGACCTATGTGGGTCCTGTGAGAGGGCTAAAAAAGGGTTTTAATGCTAAAACGTTTGGGAATCACTGCTTTAGTGACTTTCGTTTTCACTGCTGCTGTGACACACTGAGATGAGTTTCAACACAGGAGGTACTCCTGCCTTCAGAAGGGCATCATATTGCATATCCACAAAGCCCCAGCTGTATCAAATGTGGGTATGGCTGATGCCATGAAAAGTGGCAGCTAAGTACCAGTCCTATAGCTTTAAAAAGTGGAAATGCAAAGATATATGTAATGTTACATACTGCTTGCTTGTTCAGAAGATGTCTTGCTTGATCTGAGATTCTGATCTGAGTATATCACTACTTTTAGTGATATACTACACTACTGTATTTTATACACTGACAGCTCAATCATATGGATTTCGCACAGGTGTGCTGAAGCCGGTTCTCACCAGTTGTTAATTTGGGGCTGATGTTAGCGAACCTGGTTGTTAATTGGGGGCCATCATCCTTGAATTGCATGCAAGTGTGTTTGAATTTCTCTTAAAGGACCTCTGTCTTCCCAGAGGAGGATCTCAACTCCCTCCTCCCCTTCTAGCCTCCCTCCCCTTCTGAGGGGGGCTCTCTCTCTCCTCTCCTTCCCCTCCCTAATGGTATTTTTTATTTTAAAATACAGTCTGTTCCCTTTACCATCATTCAGACAAGGCATTGCAGTCATTCCACAGACACTCAGACACTGAACTACTGAGATGGGAGGGTATTTGAATCACTATAAACTCAATTCTTTAAAGTCAGGGTGAGCAGCTTCTTAATGCCCCAAACCTTTAAATGATGCTATTCAGGAAGTCTCTCTATGCTAAACATCTTATTTTGATTAAAAACCTTATTTCTAGCAAGTTTTCAGTTGTTCTCTAGCAATATTTTCAGAAGTTATTTCCTTGTGCAGTTTGCAAAGCATGATGGGTTTCTCATATGCAAATGAGGCAGCCTCTCTGGGGATGGAGAGCTTTACAAAGGGCTCCTTAGATGGGAACAGAGATGCTCCTTCAGCAGCTGGAGGCAGTTAAAGAGTTAAAGAGGCTGGTCAGGCACTTTTAAATTTGCTCTAATTGCAGCCTGGCAAGCCCCAGCAGCCAGGGAAAGGACGTGGCTGCTTCTACAAACTTATCCACACTTTCCTGGGGGTAAGCCCCACTGGCTATAATAGGGCTTACTTCTGAGTAGACCTGCACAGGTCTGGGCTCTGAGGATGCTGAAACCCTCCCACACTTTCCTTGGAGTAAGCCCCATTGGCTATAATAGGGCTTATTTCTGAGTAGACCTGCATAGGTCTGGGCTCTGAGGATGCTGAACCCTATCCACACTTGGAGTTAGCCCCATTGGCTATAACAGGGTTTATTTCTGAGTAGACCTGCACAGGTCTGGGCTCTGAGGATGCTGAAACCCATGATAGTCAATGGGACTTACTCCCAAGAAAGAGGCTGGAACTGCAGCCTGAGAGCCCAACCTGACTACTCAGAAGTAAGTCCCATGATAGTCAATGGGGCTTACTTCCAGGGTGGAGTGGAAAGGACAGCAGCCTCAGAGCACATCCTATGCAGGTCTACTCAGAAGTAAGCCCCATTCCAGTCAATGGGGCTTACTCCCAGGGCAGAGTGGAAAGGACAGCAGCCTCAGAACACCATCCAATGCAGGTCTACTCAGAGGTAAGCCACATACTTAAATTTTTTTGAATTTTTTAATTTAAAAAAATTCTCCCTGGCCCCGCCCCCTGACCTTGGCCCTGCCCCCTGACCTTGCCTGGCACTGCCCACTTCCAGAGAACCAGTTGTTACAGCAGGCTGGGCCCATCACTGGACTTCAGTGAGCAGAGGAGTGCATGTTCCACTGCCAGTCACGGCTGAAAAAGTGAAAGCACTTTCTGGGAGCATGATCAGTAGCACACTCCCTGGATTTTCTACCAGTGTTGCTGGAGCTCCAGCCACCCATAGGAGCTGGTAAGGCTCCACAAGTGGTGGGGTAGGTGGAACAGGGTGGGGATGTGGTGAAACTGTGGAGAGTGTAACGGGAGCAGTGAGGCTATGGGAGAGATGAATCTGGCAGTGATGATGGAACACCAGTTTGGAGAATATGGAGAATATGCTTGGGTTAAGAATGTAAGAACATAAGATACTTAAGATGGCATCAGGATGCTGGTCTCTTGTAAACTCCCCGAAGCATTTAATGGGCCACTGTGAGATATAGGAAAGCTGGACTAGATGAGCCTTTCTTTAACCTGATCCAGCAGGGCTCTACTTATGACTGGATTTTGAGACTGGAAATAACTTTACTCCCTATTAGTGAGGCTGGCCGATTAGGTCTGTGTATGGAAGTGTGAACTTCTTCAAAAAATGATCCTAGGAAGGAGCAAGAATACTTTCCAAAAGGTTTAATGCCTCAAACATTGCTAATAATGGAATGTGGTTGCAAAGCCAATTTGTCAGTGGTATACAACAAATGTTATTTTTTAAATCACAAAACGGAAACTCATCCCTGCATGAAATTCTGCTATTTCAAGTACAGTGACTGCTCTTGATACTACTGTCTTCACTACATCTGCTCAAAGTGTATTATCACACTTACAAACGTTTCAGGTAGATCTGATCCTTTGACTACCAATGACAGTAGCAGACCTGCCTATCAATGCTCCACCTGCCTGGGCTGTCCACCTGCACCATGCTGTCCTCATACTTACCCAGTGCAGTGGAGGCTTGGATTGCTTTAGGGCTGTCTTGGGAAACCTTTTGTAGCTTTCTCCTTCTGTGGCTTATACAGTACTTCAAGGAAACCAGAAATATTACTTAAGACCATGTCAGAAGCTTCCAGTCTTTCTGAGCTGTGAGGAGAGCCATGCAGACCTCGTGCGTGGGGCATTTGCACACCCCCCCAACTCCCTCCACACCTGCCACTGACCTGCCACTGACCTATGAGCCTGGGCTCCTTAAGAAACAACTCCTTTCTGCCTTTCTGGTCTCTGCGATAGAAAATATCTGACAATATGAGACACAGAAAGAATTTTTTTAGGATGATGCAATTATTTTAACTTCCCTAGGCTGGGCCCTTAAAAACCAGGAAATTAGAGACAAGCGTATATTCTTGTCCTTGCTGTCCTTACATTACACACTACAAAAGATTCTTTCATACCACAAATCAGGACAGTACACTATCACAGTAGGCACCAATTACACGTCCGCTTCTGCAGGAAAGATGTATGCTGACACCTCACATACACAGGAGGGCAGAGTTAATCTCATTCTGGGAGGCTCAGTATTTTCTGGCTTGTGTGCAGTCTGTCTTTGGGATTTCATTTGTGTTTACAAATTCTGAAACAAAACAAAAGTGAAGCTTTTATTCATGGCATCTCTAGCCTCCCGCCAGCTGCAAAAAAGATCTTCCTCCAGAGGACAATGGAGTTTATTATAAATATTGCTCTATTAAAATACTCCAAATTTTACAACATGTTTTCAGCAGGCTGAGTATCTCAGAATGTACAGGAATGCTGTAATGGAGAGCATTGCAGCCTTCTCTTTGCAATCTTTCCACTTCCAGATTTCTCCTTCTGACCTTGGTTTGCTCCGCGGTCTGAAATTTCTTTGGACTGTGTGCTGTTTGTTGTGTGATTTTGCTCAACAGTTGTGATATGTTTATGTTGGACTCTGCAGATCTCACTGGCTCGCACAATGCGCTGATAGAAATGTTACTTCTGACCAAGGAAGGAAGGGCTGGGTCCAGTGATTGCATCCCCATGGAACCTCTGAATTGATGCAATGTTTCAGCAGTTTCTCTGGACATCTTGGCTGTTATGATACTGTGAAAACATGTCAAGAAAAGGGAAGCTGCTTTAAGAACCAAAGGTGTTGTTCTGCCTCAAGGGGCACTCAAAGGATTTGGTATAGGATTTGGTATAGGCTGAGACATTGGGAATGAGGATCAGGCACATGAGGCAGTGTGCAAAATGTCACCACTACCACTTCCCGGACAGAGCACTGGCTACTGCTGCCATTGCTCCACTTCCTTCTCACGTTCACTGAACTGGAAAAGCAGGAGAGGAATGAAGCAGCCATATGAAGGGGAAGAGAATAGTGGGCTAGAAGCTTCTCAAGACATTCTAGCCATTCTTCTCTTTTATGCTTCCTCTTTTGTTCCATTCCCTTCTTCAAATCCATGGAGTGGGAGGAGTAGTGGAAGCATAAATATGGAAGTTGATGTTCTTGACAAAGCCCAATCCTAGCTCTGCACACCATCAGAAACATGTCATAAGGCATATGCAGGACTAATGGAATGCTGATGGTCTGCTGCTCAATGGTCTCCTGGACCACTGGACAGTGGAGAGGTGAGTGGGAGCATGCGAGAAGGTAGGGAGGTGGTGTTTTGAAATAGGGGAGGGCAGGAAGAGGGTGAGGAGAGGTTTGGAGGTCGAGGGAGCCAGATCACGTGGTGGAGGGACCACTGGAGATCATTCCACATTTCCTGAGCTCTGTTCAGATCTGTGCCAGTTCAAAGGATGCTGCAGAATCAAGTAGCCTCATTGTGCAGCTCCTTGGGGAAGGGAACAAAAGACCCCCTTCTCCTGAGGTGACAGTGGTTGGCCATTGGCGGTTGTGGCAGCCATTTTGTTGCTGTAGCAGCTTTGTGCTCCTTTCAGGCAGTTCAGGATTGGGCTGTAGAACTCATTGGAAGTGCCTTCCTTGGTCAGTCTTACTCATGGGCTGGCTCTGGGATAGTAAGAGTCAGAGAAAACAAATCTGAACTGAAGCTTTTTCATATAGCTCAGCCACAAAAAAGCAAACTGGCAAACCAAGCCTAATAGTTAAATTTACAGCACAATCATAACCATGTCTACTCAGAAGTAAGCCTCATTGTGTTCAGTGGGTCTTACTCCCAGGAAAGTGTCTTTAGGTTCGTAGACATAGTATTTGTTGCCAAAAATGGCTCCCTTCATCCTCCGTAATGTCCAGTTTAAGTTACTCTATGTCCCGACACAATTATGAAGTGAATTTTCCTACCCCCATGAGCAGCCGCCAATTATGATATCAGGGAGCCAGAAAACATACATCATCATGATGGATCATAGGACAAGGGGTGATCTGAACTGGATGTTACAGAGGGGAAGAGGAGAACTTGTTCAAGGCTGTCTTTTATTGTGGCACGTGTTGTCTCCTTCCTAGCATGTTGTCATTCTCCAATTAGAAGTTTGTTCTCAGCATTTCCAGTGAAACAGGAAACAATACTGAATGATATGGAACTGCAGGTGTTGTCGTGAGAATCAGTATACAAACTGAAAAAGAGGGATCATGGGGTGGACTTGCTGCTTATTGCTCTTTTTTAATGGGTCCTTTGGTATATTGGCGGAGTAGGCCATAGCTACTGAAATAACATTATGCAATTGACAGTTTTCAATCACGTGTATGTAATGTCATACTCAATAAAGGGGCATCCTGCCAACATAGCAGTGCAAAAGCATGTGTAAATGCAAGAAGGTTTGTAAAAGCAAGAAACATGTAAATGCAAGAAGACCTCAGTGGAAAGGTAACAGCATTCCACTGGCATATACTCATGCCGGCCACAAGACCAAGGAAGCGTGTCTGGACTGACTCTTTGGATTAGAAATAGGGATGAGCTCTGCACCCTGCAGTTGGTCATGACTAGCAATACAACCTGCGGGAGTCACCTCCACTATAAAGGTATAGGATGGTACCAAGCTTCAACAGGAAAATTACCTGCTGCATGGTAACATGGTGAGTCCATCAGAGGACTGGTTCAGAACAAAAGCTTTCATAAACAGTTATGATGTTACTGATGTGGCCAGGAGCCATGCCCTTCCCTGGCTTTTATAAGCAAGAAGGTGCAAAGATGTGGTTTGTAAGCTGGAAAAAATTGAGTATCCTGTTGTCTTGTGCCTGAAGGGGCTGGCAATGCTCTTAATAGCCTGACTGTGCAAGGTCTGCTAGCTTTACAATAGACTGACTCCATCAGGGAGATGAAATACAAGGTTCCGTGTCTGTGGCTAATGGTGCATTTCATTTCTTGTGTCACAGAAGCCTCATGAATACTTCTGCATGAATACAGTTTGCAGGGGTTTGGACCTCTGGCAGGCTCATTTGCCCTTTTTATCCTCAGCCTTCGATGAGCTCGGCCAATCTTCTGCAAAAGCTATACCCTGGAAGAGAAGGAATCACAATATAATTCGGTTGTTTCTAGTGAGCTGATCCCCTGATCACACAGCTGATGTTACACATGGAAAGCCATCTGGGCTTGGCCGGTCTGCCAAATCCACTCTTGCGCTAGTCTCCTTGGCTGCCACAGCACTTGCTGTCGATGAAAATAGCATGTGTTTGGGATGTTATTGAACAGAATTAGAGTGATGAAGAATGAAAATCAGGAAAGCGAACTGAAGAAAAAGCTTGGAAGTTGGGTCTGGATTGGACTTACTGGGTATGTTCAGTGCCCCATGAACATTCTTCTCTCATGTGCATATAGGTACAAAGTTAATATACTCATTTCATAACCTAAATCTTAAGCATATAGTTAGGATCATTTCAAAGGTCTGATCTTTCCTGTCTCTCTCAACAAATGGGATGCAGCTTTTAATGCGACTGGCGAAAATGACCCAAGATAATATGATGAGGCGAGAACACCGAGATGTGGGGGTTCCACAAAGTCTTCCCAGAGAAATCACCCAGATGTGTTTATATCTAAAAACCAAACACCAAAATAATGTTTTAATCTGCATTAAATGCTGTGTCGGTAACTGATACTAGTTAAACTGATCTTTGTTTCTCTGGAGTTTTAATCAGCCTTTATTAGAAAACGAGTAATAGACCACAGCTGTTGCTTGCGGAGGTACAACCCTAACTGCCCCTTTGCCACCTCTCTCCTAAATGGCTCTCCTCAGTTGTCCCCCTCAACTGCCCTTTTGTCTCCTGTCTCCTAAATGGTTTTCTTCAACTACCCCTCTCTAGCCTGTCCTCAGCCTGGCCTGTTATTTGTCCCAGAGACAGTTACAAATGACAGTTGAGATGCAAATTGAATGTTGACAGTTCTTTTCCTCAGCCTTCTCTGCCCCAGAAACACATGTGAATAGAACCCTCGGTCTGCTTGATTGACACAGAATGTGCACACACACTAGTTAAGGCTTTTATGTAGATACATGAAATATGTCACACACGAACAGCATGAAACTCTTGGTTAAACAGAATATTCAGCCCTGAATTGTAAAGACAAGCAGACACTTCCCATATAGAGAGGATAGCATTAGTACATAGAGGGTACAATTCTAACCATGTCTACTCAAAAGTAAGCCCCAATGTGTTCTATGGGTCTGACTTCCAGGAAAATGTCTTTGGGATTGCAGCCAAAATCTGGAAAGGAATATTGAGAGGGAATGGCAATGGCATCTATTTGGATTCTCCTGTCTGAGGCTGATGTGGTTGAGATGTTCCTAATGCTACTAATGCTCCCCACTTTGGGGTAGAGGAGTCCAATTGATCAGTTCCTCTTCTTCCATTCCTCCAGAGACCAGTTTTGATACTCCCAGCAACACCTTACCACTGATAGCTTGTGTGGGAGGTAAGGTGGGAGCTGGAAGAATTAACTTCTTCAATGCCCATTTCATTTCATCACCACTTTTGCCACTATAAGAACATAAGAAGAGCCAGCTCTGGATCAGGCCAAAGGCCCATCTAGTCCAGCTTCCTGTATCACACAGTGACTACCAAGCCATGGAGTGTGCCTGTCTACCTTACCTAACAAGTGAGCAATGGAAAAACAAGCCAAGGAAGGGGAGAAACCAAGAGGGTAGAAGAGGAAAGCTGGAAGAAAGCACTTGCACCAAAGTTTCCCACACTTGCTGTGGCCCTTGGAGCCAGTAGACCTTGATACCAGCTCTCTCTCTCTCTCTCTCTCTCTCTCTCTCTCTCTCTCTCTCTCTCTCTCTCTCTCTCACACACACACACACACACACACACACACAAAACACAGTGTCAGGAAGCAGGAGCAACAGAGAAGTTTACAACCATTCTGTCAACCACTCTTGGTTGTGTTCCCAAAACAAGTAATCAATTACAACAGACATAAATGTCGTTTATTTATAAGTGACAGATGCGTTATCTTGTTCCTAAAATGTTCTGTGACATTTGAATATGAACAGTTCTCAGTGATAGAAAAGATAAATACTTTCCACCACAAACAAATGATAAAATCTACTGGCACAGTAGTACACATGTTGATGCTGTGATGATTTAGATAAAAGAACCCACCACACAACCTGTATTTACCTATCAAGTTAGTGTGATCACTGGTGGAGCCAACTAAAATGTGGGTAACCATTAGCTTCCATAAACTGGTTTTTTATACATTGCCTGTAGACATAAGTTTACTGAATCTCTCCTCTTTACTTTAAATAAAAAGTTCAATCAGTTGGAAGCCATTTTGTCATACCATAATTCATGGTATGCTCCACAGTAGGCATAGAAGAGTGAACAAGGAACCTTGTCCCCAGAGGTTTGGATCAAGGCAGGTGAGATACCAAGTAGATGGAATGTGTCGAGGCTGTGGTTGTGTGTTCAACAAAGAAAAGTGAAAGGCTGGAGTTAGAAGAAAGCACTGTAAAAACACAAGTTTTTATTTCCAATACCACCTAGAGCCATCTCTTACTAGGGATAAAAAAACTCTGGCTTAGGGATGCTGAGCTGAACAACATCCTTCTCTTAGATGCAGGTATGGTCACCCATACCCTGACCTAGTCATAGCAGTTGTCCTTCCATAGCAGGTGGCACATCCACTTGTGCCAATTACAGCTGGCAAGCAGATTAGATCACATATTCACCATGATCTGAAGTGATTACTTTGGGATGCCCACGTCAACCCAGCCAGTTCATCCACTGAACAGGATATGCTTTGTATGAACACTAGTTCCATGGATTAGCTGCTGCTTCTGAGGCACAATTTCAGTGACTGAAAAACATACTGCTCTTATAATAGGAAATGCTGGCTGTATATCTGAAAAATCCTGGCTCAAGCCAAAAGCTTAAGAAACATCACATGGAAACAAAACTGACCCTTACTTACCAATTACTAACTGACTGTATTTGATTAGCAAATGGTTGACCTGCTAAGGCCTTCAAATGTTATTTAGTATGCCATTCTTCCATTGTTATTTTGGCTGCAAAGTCATGTGATTGTTACAATAACTCTACCGAAACACCCCAGTTTTTCACTACGTCTTTGTGAGATTTGACAGTTTAAGTAGTTTTCTACATCAAAACAAGTTGCCATGGAAAAATGAAATCTTGTAATTAAAATTACAGCAAGGTCACAAGTTTCCCAGAACCATTCAGACTCCGATTCTGAAGCGGAAAGAATCACAAACAGAAACAGCTCCGCTACGTCATTGTATAGTTTTCCAGGTCTGAATAAAGTATCCTGGGGAAAATGTGTAGCCAAAATCTTTGATCCAGCTCTCCTACAATTCTTACTGGGTGAATCATGCTGGCATGTACAGACTCTGGACATCATGTAGCAGTATGCTGATGCCAAAATAGCAGCAACATTGGAGCTGCACTACCACAGACTGTGGATCAAGTCAGGACTGGTAAGTAGGTGCAGGGGCTATTTTATAAGTGAAGACTGTTCTAGCTTCAAGGCTTGTTCAAACCCTAGCCATGTGGAGGAGATCTACTGTACTTCCAGAGACCAATTCATAAGTTTGCAAAAAAAGGGAAGGGATCGTATATATTTATCCAATCAGATTTTTACATCAAGTACAATCCATAATAACTACGGGAGCACGTAAGAGACATTACGTGCACCCGTAGTTACTGCACCACCTAGTAACCTATGGGAAATTCATAGTGCAATACAGAGCAAATTGTTCTTACACCAGAGAAAGGACTCCCTGTAGCTACTCTGGATTGCTCCCTTAATGTCACTACACATATAATACACAATAAGCATGTATCAGTTTCAGTTCTGCTTTAGTAGTCAGCAACTGATGGCCCAAAAGGGAACGCACAAAACTAGGTGCCTCAGAAGATGCATCCAGTCAATTCAGTGAGGCTTGGATGAGCAATAATGTGAATGAGGGTGAGATTACATAGCCAGACAGTTATTCTGTATTAATATTGGCTGTGCATATGGAAGTTTGATTCCAGGTTCTGAACCATCTTGCTTGATTGGGACAGTTGACAAGTATTTGGTTCCTACAAAATTGATGTAAGTACATCTTCTGACTCACAAGTATTCCTTCACTGCCATCAGCCACTGTTTTAGCTTTTCTAGGATTTTGACCAAGTGTACCTTGGCCAAACCACCCTTCTCCCCACTCAGGAGTGAAGGAATGTGTGCTGGACATCACTGGATGTGAAGAAAACCAAGTTGATCCTTGGTTAGCAAAGCTCTTCAGTGAACAAGCACATCTCTGTATGAATAAAATACGCTTTCCCAGACCCAAAGCTCAACACAGGAAATTTGCCACTCAGAGATGTTGGCTCTGTAATATATGTCCATTGAAAGCACCTCATCAACTGGCCATGCCAAGACTTCCACTGCTACTGGGAAGTTGGGAAAGTGGGAGAAGAAAGCATTCAACTGTTGGGTCTGGAAAGAAACTCTGTTCTACCTACCACACAGTATCTCCCAATGTTGCTGCTACTGGAGAAAAGATCCAAGCAACTTCTGCAGTCCAGAAGAGGAGACTCTACCCCTTGAGCATCCAAACATCCTGCTTCAAGGGTTTTAAGGCACTTGTAGCCACTTCCAGTGGAAGGAGGATATACTCTCTCTCTCTCTCTCTCTCTCTCTCTCTCTCTCTCTCTCTCTCTCTCTCTCTCTCTCTGTCACAGGTGGTGAACCACTTACCTATGGGGATGACCCTGATCATGGAATCATAGAATCATAGAGTTGGAAGGGACCTAGTAGGTCATCTAGTCCAACCCCCTGCCTGCAGCAGGAAATCCCCCTAGAGCATCCCCGACAGGTGTTCGTCGAGCCTCTGCTTGAAGATCCCCAGTGAGGGAGAGTCCACCACCTCCCTTGGAAATCTGTTCCACTGCCGAACCTCCCCTCACTGTCAGGAATTTTTTCCGGATATCCAACTAGAATCTTCTCTCTTGCAGTTTGTACACATTGGTTCTAGTTCTGCTTTCAGTAACAGCTATGAACAAATGAGCCCCTTCCTCCCTATGACAGCCCTTCAGGTATCTGAAGAGGGCAATCATGTCTCCTCTCAGCCTCCTCTTCTCCAGGCTGAACATCCCAAGTTCCCCAAAATGTTCCTTGTAGAGCATCCCTTTCATCCCACTGATCATTCTTGTTGCTCTTCTTAAAGTTGCATCTTTCTTCAAGTGAGGTGCCCAGAACTGAACACAGGACTCAAGGTGAGGTCTGACCAATGCTGAATAAAGAGGAACTAGAACTTCTCGTGACTTGGAAGCTACAGTCCTCTTAATGCAGCCTAAAATGGCATTTGCCTTCTTTGTAGACACATCACACTGCTGACTCATGTTCAGCTTGTGATCCATGGCTACTCCAAGGTCCCGCTCACATGTTGTGCTGCCAAGCCAAGTATCCCCCATTTTATACCTGTATTTTTGGTTTTTATTTCCTAAGTGCAGAACCTTGCACTTCTCCCTGTTGAAATTCATTCTGTTATAGCCCAGTATTCTAGTTTATCCAGGTCCTCCTGGAGGTTTCTCCTGTCTTCTGTTGTGTTTGCTACTCCTCCCAGCTTGGTGTCATCCGCAAATTTGATCAGGCTCCCCCATATCCCTTCCTCCAAGTCATTGATGAAAACGTTAAAGAGAACCGGGGCACAGAACCATTTACTAAAACCTTTTGTGTGCGGTCGTTGAGCCAGTTGCAGATCCACCTAACAATTGTCTAGACTAGCCCATATTTTTCCAACTTCCCAGTTAAAATGATGGTTATTGCCCAAAGGTGGTCACTCTTTGCCGACATTGGGAGTTCAATAGGTACTGTCTTGTACAGCTTCTGCAGAAGAGGTGACAGGTTCAAAGGATAATAAAATATGATTTTATCTCAAACTTTTACTGCTAGAGTTAAATTGCCTGCCTCACTGCATTGAGTCATGAGGCTTGATGGTTGGAAGTGATTCAGGCAATTGCCTGCCATAGCACAGACACAGCTGTGTGGCTTTCAGTAGGGGATGGCAGTCTAGGTAGTGGCAGAACTGTGTCATACTTACATAGGCATCCCAATCCTTAACTTCTTCTGAGGCAAAGCAGGAGTACCAATCCTGTGTCCACTGTATCGCATGGGGAAGTTTTTGTATGTTGTGGACTCATTTCTTTCCTGGTACCAGGGTAAACACAAGAAACCTATGTTGATCAATTAGACCTGCAATAACTCTAACCCTGGCTCACATTCATGATGACCTATGTAGGTGCCCAGCCTGGGGTTAGGATTCATTGGGAGACACTGTTGCTGACCCCACAACATTTTAGGCCTGATCCATACACCTCCCTACCCCATCTCCTCCCTCTTCTGCCTCCCTTACCCAATCCACTCCTCCTATCTCTCTCCAACTTCTGTCTCCAACCATTACTGGCTCCAGCAAGTATCCATCACCTGTCTTTATGCTGATTCAGCTGCTCACACTAGGATTGTCGTCAGTATAAGAAGCCAACGCCAATAAAGTTGTTACTCAAGTTTTGTCCATTGTAGTTGTCTCAAGTCTTGTTTCTGTGTGTAGAAGTTAGAATAGTGCAGATCTGGGACCACGGTATAGGGTGAAGAGAATTTCAGCCCCTTCACAATATTAAAAATGTTTCCAATGGCATTACCTTTACATTCAATCCCAAACAAGGTGTTGTGATGAAGCCTAGTAGGAAGCTAAAAAACTGAAATTAACTGAGCTACATTTGGAACAGTTTCTCTTAAATTTAGATGTATTTATGAGACACAGGCAGCTGCAATAAATGCCAATAGAGGGCCAGTAGTGTAAAAATTCTCAATAGATTCCTGTTTATCCTGCTTGATTTAAAGTGCCATGGCTAATTAGCTGTGTCTGACTGAAATCTCTCAAAATGCTGACCTTTGTAGCTATGTATGGAGAAAATTCCATTCATCCTTACATAATTCCTGTTTTTTTGATGTCTAAATACTTAACTTGCTGTCATAAAGAAAAAGCTAGCCTTCAGACATCTACCCTGATTATTTGCTTACATCACTTTCCTTTTTGAAAAGTCAAAAGATGTTTCAAAGCAATTAGAAATGGTCCCAGAGTTAAGCTCCGGGGCTCTGAATATGTCATGTTCCTTTTGTGGAATATAGAAAAAGCTCAGTCTGGAATCTGCTTATTTGTGGTTTCCAACACCCGTCTCTGCAATAAGGTGCTCAGAGCTGGACTGCCCACATCCCAACCCATTAATGTATATCTCCATGGATGGGAGTTGGTTCCAACTCTCTCATTTATAAATCCTTAGCTGCACAATCCTAACCAACTTTCCAGCACAAACATAAGGGAAATGCAAGTCTGAGGTAAGAGAATAAACATTCCTTGAGGTATGTGACATACCTCTGTGACAGGCCATAACAACATATTAAAGTTGTTAATATTGCATCCTAAATCTTTCATGGTCTATAAATAAATCCATCATGGACTCTAGTGGTGTTTGTTGATCTTTATACCTCATTCAGCTATCTCTTTTCTTCAAGGTTTAAAAATAATCTTGGAATTCACTTGGAAAACCCTTCCTAGAAGGCATAGTTGTGCCAGTGAGGCATGTGCTACATCAAGCATTGGGGAGGGGGGCAGTCAGGAAGGCCTCCTTAAAGTTTGTTCCCTTACCTTGGAGTTGCATTGTCCTTACTTTGTGGAGAATATGTGGCATCTTGCAGTCATGGAGGCTTCCTCAAGTTATGGCAATGTTTGTTCCTTTTCCTTGAAGTTACATCGTCCTGACTCCAGAGCTGGTAAGTTGATTAGGATCGTGCAATTCTTTGTGAAATAACATCAGTACTGAAAACGATAGTTTAAAATGTTCATCTTGACAAATAAAGATATGAAACTTTAAGCTCAATATAGATGAGGAGACTGGAACTCTTATGTGTACTTAAACTGAGGCAAGTATGATATAAATCATTACATTGCCTGTATGCAAGGAAATCTTCTGTCTGAAAGCAGACAGGTCCCTGGGGTTTTCCTCCACAAATGGAAAAGAAGACAAGTCACCTGTGATGGACCCCCAACAGGACCAACATGCTCCCTGAGATGTATCCATTCATGATCAGCCTGCTCACAATGTCTGTGCACATGATCATATTCATGTCTAATATTCACCTTGACATTGCATGACTGTGAATGGTGATGTGGTGGGGGTTTGTCCTCAGGAACTTAGTGATTTGATTTCCTTGATTTGGGCTGGCTGGCCATGCAGAAACTGCCTCATTAATTGTGTAATTATTCTGTGTTATTAATAACTGTGTTAATAATCACCACGCTATCATATTTATCGTCTCCAGTGCAGGTGCAGTTTGCTGGGCTTCAAATGCATTTTCCACCTGATTGTCTTAAGAAAATAATTAAGCATGAATAATGCTCACTTGAATAATGCTCACTTTCACAGTGAGCCATTCATTGTGCAGTACATCCTTTGGGGTGAATGCATTCCTTGTCATACTAAATGAAGTGAGAAGGAGCAAAATAGTGTCTCCCTTTCTCTTAACAGCTATTTCTTTTTGATTGCTTGACTTATGTCATCTCATAAACTGATGACATAATGATGATCCCCCCCAAAGCCCCATTCCTACTAGCATTAGCCAGAGATGAATGATTTCTCCTATAATGTAAGATGGATTTGAATATATGTTTCTTTGCTTGCAACAGCTGCAGTCTTTTCCAAACGCTTGAAGGCAACTTGCATCATTTGCTGCAACTCACAGAACTGGGTGTCTGGTTGTGTAACCAGCAACAACAAAATCAAAGACTGCTTTACATACACAACAGAATGAAGTGATAACATGTGAAGGTGTTAATGCAGTTAATGCAAAAACAAACCAAATGAGTTCCTTGATAGAAGATATTCATGAAATGGCTACCTATTGCACTGAAGGAGATTTGAACGGGTATGACGAATGAGATATTAGTAATGTGTCTGTAAATGAACACCAGTGTCCATGACAAACAGGTCTCTGGCTCAAGTTTCCACTCCTTCCCAAGTGCCTCCCCCTCAGTCCCAGCTATGCCACAGTGTGTGTGTCTTCTCCTCCTGTTCGAAGCCATTCCAGGTCATGAGAGTAAAATGGAGGCCTGCCTCCACTGTGAATCTGGTCCTGAGTCCTGTAACCCACTTGTGACCAGATGTCTAGGAACTTCAAGATCCCGCGTAGTCCTTGTTAACCCAAGCGGACAACTTGGTCCGCTATATGATCCTTTTTTGTTTTTCTCCCCATACTAAAGATGGGCTGGGGGACTCATTCAGCCTGACACCTCAACACAGCCTTCTGCGGCCTCTCTGGCGCTGCCAGTTTAGCCCCTGCCTCACTGCAGCACCCGAGGCTCACCACCACTGCAAGATAGTCTTCCATTGGTAGTAGAATAAGTATAAAAATACACCGCTTTTTCTATGACAAAGTTCACAAAGTGGTTTACAGAGACAATGAAATAATTAGTGACTGAAAAAGTGATATAATTAGTGAATAATTATAGTCAATTATGAAAAAATGAAATAATTAGTGAATAATTAGTGACTCCCTGTCCCAAGAGAGCTCACCATCTAAAAAAGGTGCAAAAGAACACCAGTAGACAGCCATTAAAAATGACACTGCTGGTGTGAGGAGGGCCAGTTACTATGCTCCGGCTAAATAAAAGAGAAGAACTACCTGAAAAACTGCCTTTAACCAGGGGTTGATAAAGTTTGGTCTCAGAAACTAGGTTTTATACCATTGCATGAGAACATAGCATTGTTCTAAACTAAATAAACTAAGGGCACAATCCAGAGTTAGGGCAGTGAGGAGTGCCCTAGATGGGCTGCCCCAACTATTCTGAATCCAGAGCAGGAGGTTCTGCTGCATCCAGAGAGTCAGAAAACCTGGGCTGCCGTGGCTGTTCTGGAGCATGCTAAGTCAGTGACCCCTGGGGAGGGCTTGCTCCTGATGAGACCCCTCCTCAGATCACACTGAACAAGGAACAGCTGTGGTGCCTGTCTCATAAGAAGTCCTTGACAACCAGTAACAGCTCCAGCAGGAGAATACAAAACAGCAGTACCTCTAGTGGAGGGTGGATGCTTGGAGGGGCCTGCTGTATCCACAGGTTAGTGGGCTGCCATAGTTGTGCCATATCCTGAGGTTGAGAGGCAGGGGTTGCAGATAGGTTGACCAAGAACTCAGAATATTTTTTGTCAACACTGACATTCTTACTCTGCCTTATCATGGACCCCTACGGGTCCTGTTCTTGAGGTGCTGAGGAGCTGAAAGAGGAAATTTCTGACCTGAAACAGGCTCTGGATACAGAGTGACTGCTCTGCCCTAGGCAATGCTAAACATGTCCTCAACATGCCTCTCCTGAGCTGCCTAGGCTGGCCCAGTTAGGGAAGCCCAGGTCCATCTGACTTGGGACAGTCTATGTTGACTTATGTTGCCCCAAGCCTTCTCTAGCACAACTGGGCTGCCCCATCTTGGATGTGGGTCACCCCATGATAGATAGGGCAGCTCCACGTGCACTTCTGCATTGCAGCCTAAATATGTTTACAAATCACTAAATGTTCAGCTGAACTGTTTTGAGTAGAACTGTGTGAACTGTTGAGTAGAACTGTGTGATCCACGCTTAATATTAACATGTAGTACTTCATATTTATTCCTTTTAATAATGGTTGGGAGTTCATCAAAAGATGAAAGTAAATCCTAAACATGTGCCTGGGTGCAGCTGTGCACTCCTGTTAACTTTGTTGCTCTACAGTACTTGGATGGTTCAAAAACCATGGAATATCTTTTTATTGTACCACTTAAAAGTTTGTTGTTGAATACTTGTTGCCTTGCTTCAGCTTGGTTTTCTGGAGCAGGGCCCTGGTTTGTTTGTTTGTTTGTTTGCAACAGCTGGGACTCTGTGTGTGATACCCTGTCAGATGCTTTTCGGTTGTGCCAATTAGCTGTTCTATTGAGAAGAAGGATGGTAGGGAGAAGGAAATAAAGCCCCCCCTTTCCTCTCCCAAACAGATTATTGTGATTGCTGACGGCTATGCATATTGGTCCAGCAGCTTAATACGGCAGAGGAATCGTGGACAGAGTACTGTACCTAAATGTCGCATACCTTATTCACTCTCAGCTAGTTGTGTAGGAGTTGTGGAGACTTAGGATCCAGTGAAAACATGGGTCAGCACAGGCACCAAGCTCCAGCACTAGGTGTTGTTCACAAGCATGTTCACAACACCCTAAGCATAAAAAATACTGGCCAGCATGGCCCAATGTTAGGCTCAGCACTACCCAGAACATGGTAAGAGCGCTAGGTGGTGTGAGATCCTTGAGGGTGGAAGGATTATGAGGTGGAGAAAGATGGAACGTGGTAGGACATGTGAAGTCCTGCTTCACTGTATCCTATCCTCCATTTCATTCTGCAAAGGCCAACATGGTGATTCTCAAAACTGCACCAGCAAAATAGCTAGCGCAGACTTGAGAAGCCTCATTGTGGGGCTTTCCTCAAGGGAAGGGGATGAAAGTTACCTTCGAGACCTTTGGTGGCCTCAATGGTGCCACTGGATGCTTCAGTAGCCCTTTTGGTGCTGCTGCTGCACTTCATTGCACCAGGGAAATTGGGCTGTTAATAAACTTGGATTTTTTTTAAAAAAAAACAATCCTTCAGTTTAAAAATGAAATTAATGTCCCAATCCTATTCAGGACACAGCTGCATGGCACAGGGCCACTGAAATAGCAGCTGCTGCATTTGGCAGACAGCGGAAATCCTACACATGGTTGTTACCAGAGAGAACTTGCTGATCTCAGCAGGACTTACTTCTGAGTAATTCTAATAAAATTGCACTTTGTGAGACTGGTCCTCCTGATATTTGTACCAGTGTTTCATTGTGTGTCATTCAGCATTTTTCATATCTGCTTCACTCAGTTTCTGCCATATGACTCATTAAAACAATTTAAAAAACAATTAAAAACATTCTTTCCATGTCTCAGCCAGCCAAGAGATGGATGGGATACTGCATAAGGAACACCTTGATCGTTCCTTCAGGCAACACTGATCTTCTTTTAGCCTCCTTACGATTTGGCAAGACTAGTTTTTTCTCCAGAAAAACAGTTAACAATATAAGAAACAATAATAGATTCCATATTTCAAAAGTAGGGGAAGATAGAAAAACAGATTTTAATGTTGAGTCTTCTGTTGCAAGTGTGTGGATGTGGAAAGTGATTGGGAAAATGGCAATGGGAAAAAAGGTTAAGTGTCCCATATCTGACTGCTCAGATAAATTTAGAGGCCCCTCATACAGCTGTATTATAGAACAACAACAATACCAAAAAATATAAGGACAATCTCCATGTTTTAGATCTATTTTGTTCCTGACTGCTGCACAATGGGAATATCTGTCAATGTTCAAAATCTAGCTGTTAAATATCTATTGCCTTTTAAAATATAAACCATTTTGATTTTTTAAGAAGTGGTATGCAGGCAGCAAATACACATAAGGGTTTTTGAAAACTGAACTGCCAAAAATATTACCTTATATCTATAACCTTTGACTTGTGCCATTATATTATGGCACTAATACTTTACATTTTCGTGTTGGTATGTTTCACGTTGTGTATGTCAGTGTGCATTTAGTATGCATTTTTAGTTGGGTTCAGTCCTCTAACAAGACTGGAATCCAAGAAAAATGTTGCAGTATGATCATCTTCCTTGAAGTACCATTTCCCTGGCTTCAGCATACTTCACAGAGGCAGTGTGGAGGCCCCCTCCAAATTACAAGTAACAGAGCCTAGAACTGCAATCTATATATATAAAAGAGAAAAATCACTGACTGACTCACTGACTGACTGACTGACACATCAACGCCCTGCCAAAACCGCTGGCCCTGGAAGCGTGAAATTTGGGAAGGGTGTTTCTTCCATGACAGAGGGGTGTACTAAGAACCAGTTTTCGGAAATTCCAACCAGAAGGGGGTGAAAAGGGGCGCAACGCGTTTTCTTCCCTATACTTTGCATTGAGAATTGCTGACTCCTCAACATTCCGCCCCAACTGCTGGGCCTGAAGCATGGAATTCTGGGAGTTCCTTCTGTCACCTGAACTCCCACCAAGAACCATCTGGAGACATTTAACCCTTCAGGGGCTGAAAAGGGGGCAATGTGTTTCTGCCCTATAATTAACATGGGAGACTGAACAACATCCAGCCAGTTTGGTGCTTGGTGCCTGGTGCACTGGGGGAATGTTGTTTGGAGGAAGAGGTTGCACTGGGGAGGATGCTGCGCATGGGGGAAGTTGTGCATGGGGGATGATGCGCATGGGGGAAAGTTGCACATGGGGGAAAGTTGCACATGGGGAAGATGCGCATGGGGGTGATGCACATGGGGGATGATGCGCATGGGGAAAAGTTGTGCATGGGGGTTGATGCACATGGGGAAAGTTGCGCATGTGGGGATGATGTGCATGGGGGATGTTGCGCATGGGGATGTTGCGCATGGGGGGAAGTTGCACATGGGATGTTGATGCACACGGGGTGTTGATGCGCATAGGGTGTTGATGAGCCGTGGGGGGGATGGCATATGGGGAAATGTTACTCCCGCAAAGCGGGTACGCTTTTTGCTAGTCAGAAATAAAACTGTGATGGCATAAAGCTACTTCCATATTCCAATACTGAACAAGTTTCAGCACATTCCATGCTTCCTCTTAAATTTGCTTTATAAAGCTAACACCCCCAAAATTTGGCCAAGTTGCACTAGTTGCATCAAAGCATACATTGAACAGGCAGGGGTCCCTTTCTCCCACTTTATTCTGTTTTTCTCAGATTCAAATATATATATATTTGTGTGCGTTTCCAAACTATAATTTGTAGTTCTTTTCCATAAGCTGAAAATTCTTCCCCTTCTGGCCACCTCCTACTACTACGAGCAGTGATAGCCATCTAGGAATCTATTATTTATTTTCTCTCATCTTTAGATTCCCTAGGAACTAACAGTGCAAGCCTATGTGTGTCTACAAAGAAGCAAATCTTAATTTGATTTATTTCCAAAGGATGTCTAGCATTGCAGCCAAAATCATTTCCTGCTTCCATGCCAATTTAAAAAAAATTTTTTTTAAGCTATAAGCTTCTGCAAACTGGAATTTCGTGAGTACCCAAAAACCTACATCATTTTTTGAATGGTCCTGTTTTGGCTGCAATCCTGTTGATATGGAGTGGAGTTATAGAAACAGATGTTGTAGACAGGCTAGAATGCTGGTTCCCAAAATTTTTTGAGTGGCAGCTCCCTTGACGTACTGAGCCATTTGCTGCAAACTGACTGGGACTTAAACTGGCTGGGACTTTTTTTGCTTCTATTGCAAGACACCACTTGTATTGCAAGTCAAAATGATTAGAAATGTTTGCTTATCTTGCAAAATTCTCTCAATCCAATACACTCTCCGTCCAAAGAAATCGTATTTTTGCAAGAGAAAACCGTATTTTTGCAAGGATTCTGCTGCTCCCCTGCCTAGTTTCTATGGCTTCCCAGACAGCCACAGCTCAGTTTGGGAAACTCTGGCTTGAGATGTTTTCAGGTTATTGAAGTTTGTGCCAGGTTTAAATCAGATATGCACAACATTTAACTTACCAAGCCAAGTACAGTCCATCAAAACCACAGTTCCAGTACAGGGGAAGATTATTAAACAGGAAGATTATCAAGGCCCTCACAGGTTGCAACACAGAGCTTTTGGGCCATGCTCAGCTTGGTCAAAGTTGGAGCAGGTTGATTATGAAGAGTAGAGCTTACTGAACATTCTTGCTGTTAGTCTGGATCTTTCAGTACTATGGAGAATGGTTGATTATAAGAGACTGCTTTGGTAGGCTAACAATTTTCTAGGGTGAGTGGAGCTGTAGGGTCTCTGAATCATGTTTACAAAGAGGAATGTCAGCAATAATTAGTGCCATATATCATTCTTGGGTAAGATAGTGTGGCATTCCTTGACTGTTGCTCAATGTATACTTGAAGTGGGTATGCTGATATATGATATATGCTGATATATGATATAATAGAGGTCTCTTGTCGCTGTCCTTTGAAATACTGTCTTGGGTGGCTCACCTGTATGACATCAGCAGTGGGTTGCATGCCAACCGTCTCACGCCCAGAAACCAGAGGTAATGTTCCTGCATGTTGAGAGTCAATCAGAACGAGAATCTGAATATTGGGTATGGATCTCATATCTTCCAAATAATCTCAGGTTATTGGGTATAATTCAGTGGTTGTATAATTTTTCAGTTGTGTAATCAGATCAGTGGTGGGCACCAGCAGGTTCGCACCTACTCTATAGAACCGGTTCTTAACAAGACATAGTACATATAAAGTTTAAAAATAGCCATTTCAAAGTGGCTGCCAGATGGACAGAGAACCGGTTCTTAATTTCTTTGAAGCCCATCACTGAATCAGATGTATAATGGTTTTCAGTTTTACAATTAATAGAGGACTCAGCAGACATTATCAGACTCAGGAGACATTATCAGACATTATCCTCACCCTGGCAATATCTATTACAGTGGCTTCTGCTGGTGTTCTTCTGTATCTTTTTAGATTGTGAGCCCTTTTGGGGCAGGGACCCATTAGTCGTTAATTTTTTTTATTTTCTTTGTAAACTACTTTGTGAACCTTTTAGTTGAAAGCAGCTCAATTGATTGATCAGTCAATAAATAGATAGATGGATGCTGGTCCTACATTTTTTTTCAATTGGCCATCAGTAGAGCAATGGATAGTTGACTGAATAGTGAGTTTGGAAGAACCTCATCTATGCAGGGCTTGGTCTTACTTTGAGTGAAATCTTTTTGGGGGGTTTATGCTGTTTTTACACACTGTAATGCCTGGGGATCCTTTCCACTGCATCTTTAAAAATTCAGGTGATTGTTGTGTGGTGGATCCCATCACCTTTGAAACATTGCAACTTTTAGGATCAACTGTGTCCGGCCTTCTTTCCATAAAGTATGTTTTGAAATTGATCTGTTTATTTCTTATTTTAATTTAGTACTGAAAGCACTGATTGCACTTTATTTTGTTTTGCATTTCTTACAGTACCCTGAATACAAGTTGGTGAGACAGTCTAATGGATGTAAGTTGTTCACAGTATACAAATGAAAACCAAGGAAGCTTCAACATGAGCTTTATAGATTAAAACTAATTTTTGTGATTGCATCTTTAATGAGAGCTTCATCATGCATTCTTTGAGAAATAAATTTACCTATTACTTGATAATAATAGGTGGTAGTTGATTGATTGGCTGATTGACCAACTATAAGAAAATAGAACTAGCTTCTCTTTTGTCAATGAATTCAGTTTTATTTGCTGTCATATTTTGAGCTGAAAAATCTCTTGTATAACCCCTGGTTCAGCTCTCGCAGGTACCGAGCCAGGGATTTGCCTCAAGGGGAATTCTATCTGATAAGTTTGTTATCACACTACCATCACCATTTGTAAATTCATCTCCAGAAGAAAGCCATTTAACCTACATGGGTATGACAACTTTGCATTACTTATGCATGAACAGGGTTAATAATAATACTGGAGTCATTGCATACACCATAAGTGGCAATACACATTTATTAATTTTCACCTATATCCTGCCTATGATTTCAGTTGATCCCTAAGGGACTAACAAAAACATGACTTAAAATGTTGAAACAACTTCATAAAATCATACAAGTGTTCAAGCCAGTTGTAAAGGAGGAAATGGCCTTGTAAAGCTAATCCCAAAAACACTAATTTGCTGGCACACTCACTCATAAGGTCAAGTTGTAAACTGAGTTTGCAAAAATACTGTAAATTCAAGAAAAAATGCTGCAAATTACAGGGTTAGTGAAAAGCCAGGAGCTTGTAATTGAAACAAGTCACTAAAACAAGTTTGGGCATTTCTTATTTTATTACCAATGATTACATCAAGCCTAGCGATTAAAAAAGTATATTGGTAAGAGTTCTTTGATGAACGTCCCGACAGCCGAATATTTAATACTATTGGAAGCTAGAGGGGGAAACTGAAGATTGGCATCTGTACACAGTTGAAATGTTTTGGGACACTTCAAATCTGTCCAAAATGGGAGCTGCTGTTTAATGTCTCCTGTCTCTTGTGGGTTTTTTCTAGAACTGAAACTTTTCCAATAACACTTCACCATATCTCAGTATTTTTAAACTGGACTTTCACTTCTGAAAAATGTGATGTTTATACATTATCAAAAGACCTAATATACACTAAAAATAATGTCTGAAAAAAGTCATAAATCAACCAAGGACTTGAGGCTTGTTCTTTTTAAAGAAACCCTGAAGACAGAACACAGCTGTTTAGGGTTAAGATTTCCTCTGAGTTCACATTCATATCCAGGCAGATTCATCCTCTGATTTTCAAACTAGTCTCTATGATTCTGTGCATGCAGGACTCTTTAATTAATATTTCACTCTTCTTCCAATGGCTGTGGACAGTGTGTATGGATTTCCTTCTTTCCCTAGTTTATATTCAGCAATAAAAACTGTTCCCAGGTCATTAGAACCCAGTCTTGAGCTTTCATACTAGCTCTTGTACTTGCTCAGCACCGGTCTGCACTAAGTGCAGCCAGAAATCCATACACCATCTAGAGCAGTGGTTTTCAACTTTTTCCATCTCATGGCACACGTTAACAAGGCACTGAAATTGTCAAGGCACACCATCAGTTGTTTTACCATTTGACTGTTTTACCAGTCAAGGCACACCAGACTGTTCAAATCCCCTAATTTTCATATTAATGAATGTCAATCTCCAAATTCCTGCGGCACACCTGAAAACTATCCACGGCATACCAGTATGCTACGGCACACTGGTTGAAAATCACTGATCTAGAGCAAAGGATGAGCTCTGGGCAGTGGAGAGGTCTGTCATGACAGGGGTAAAGGTGTTCTTGAACAGAGGAAAGGGTATGTGGGAGAAGAGGAGCCTGTGGGATAGGATCATCAGATCCAGATCTAGAACCCTGCATCAGTCCTCTTGGCCTGACACAGTGTCTCTCAATACTGCACCAGCTTTGTGCAGTCTTGAGTAGCCCCTTGTACAACCTGCACCCTTACCCTGGGGAAGGGAAGAATGTCCTCTTCAACCAAAAATTCTGACAGCTGCCCAGCATCCATGGAATGTTGTGGTAGCCATTTTGGCACTGTTTTTCTAAGGCTTTTTAGGATTGGGCTACCTCTAAGCATCATGTTTGACTGGGGCTTCTCACCTATGTCTCCTGATTCCCAATCTGATCCTCTAACCAGCACCCCACTAATACAACAAGCTCACACAGTGAAGCTCCCATGAAGACATCTGAAATACTGCTAGGGAATAGCTCAAGGGAATAGACACTGATGTCACCATCCTAAACATTCTATGTCTTTTCAAGTGTCTGGCAAGCCTATTTCTATGCCACGTTCTACTGAATTCTGCTTTTGACTTACTTCTCAGTCTTTCTTTATTAATGTCAGAAGCACATACGTGGGTAAAACTTTTACACAGAACATTAAAAAGTGTCATTGTATGTAGCAGGCCTCCATCAGTCTTGAAAGACTATGGTATAATGCTCGGTGCTGCATACGCTGCATGCGAAGCACAAAAGCCTGGGTTGGATTGTTATGGAGGATAGGCTGTTACCCAAGCAGCAAATCCCCCCTCTCCATGCCACTGAATTAGTCCAATGGAAAGGCAGAGCCAATACAATTGGATTCAGCTGGCATCGCAGAGCTGGGCTAAGGACAGGAGCTCACCCTGTCTTGTGGGGCTGACCCGGGTCTCAAACCCTGGCCTTCTGGTTTACAGGCAGTGTCTTAGCCACTTGCGCCACTCACAGCCCGCCATTGTATGTAATTTGCCCAAATTAGATGTCTTTTGCCCCAAACTGGTCTACCTAACAGCATTTTCCTTGGCCATCATGAGATCTTACTCCATGCATATAGAAGCGACATGAAAGGAAGCTCCCAAAAGATTTGCAAGTTCAGAGTCAGGCATCCCCTGGCCAATGATATTGTCACCAGCAAATCCTTTCAACCCAGAAGCACAACTTTCCCTTTGAAGATACTTGTGAGTAAAGGTGCATCATGCAGTTGGTCATCTTCTAGGATCTTGTAGCTAGCGTCTTTTAGGATCTTGTTGCATTAAAGCTCTCCCTTTGTGCTTCATTATTATTATTCATTTAAAAGGTCTGCATCCCACCTTTCCTCTGTTCAAAACAGATGCCCAAGATTCCTTTAGCCTTACAATCATAAATAAAACAATATTTAGAACATAGAATAAATCAAAAGATAAAACACTTTGGAGGAGGGGAAAAAAGTTTCTCCCTGTTTGCATTATTTCCATGTTTGACAAAAGCAAAACAAATCCTCAACCCTGGGAGAATTCAAGAGTTCATTTGGACTTTGCCAATGGCATATTGGAAAATTGCCATGGGACGCGCTCTAAAGCGCGCAAGTAATCATTTCCCGTGTTTCTTCCCTTGAGAATTTTTGTGCTGATATTTCTCAAAATAAAACTTTTATCAATTTTTAAAGAAATAAATGACACTTTAAAAGTTTTACAAACTACTCCATTAACCAACTTTCCATTCCATTATCAGAATGTAAGAGCAGGGTTGGGTCTGGACCTGTGCCCGTCCCTAGAGACTTCTCTCAACAAATTCTCATGGCATATTAGAAATAACTTCTTAATAGTAAAATTCCCTTCTTTCATAAACATCATGAAAAACGGAAGGGTCAAGTATTTGTTTTTATGAAATTGTCTGTGATCTGAGAATCTACAACCCCCTCCTACTTCTGATTTCCCAGGACATGTGGTTGTGTTGTCTTCCTGGAATTACAAATCAGTTTTGAGGAAAATGTTTTTTATTGTTTAGTAAGGCTGTGGTGGCTCAGTGGTTAATGACTTGTCAACCAATGCTTGTCAACCTAAAGGTTGACAGGTTGGTGGGTATGAGATCCAAGTATTGTATGATGGAGTGAGCTCCCATTACTTGCCCAGCTCCTGACAACCTAGCAGTTTCTAAGTATATAAATGCAAGTAGATAAATAGCTATCACTTTGGTGCGAAGGTAACAGCATTCTGGGTGCCTTGCACAGAGATATCTTCTGATATGTCTTCTGATATGTCTTCTGACCACAAAGACATCTTCTGACAACACTGGCTCTTTAGTCTTATAATGGGGATGAGCACTGCCCTTAAAAGAGTACAGTGGTACCTCGCTTAACAAGTGCCTCACTTAACAAGTGATTCACATAGCAAGCAAAAATTTCTCTAAGATTCTGCCTCACAAACCAAGTATTGCTTCACTTAACAAGCACACTCATTGACAGTTGGGGCAGACGTGTTGGCCAGTAGCCCTTTGAAAAAGCATCGGGGCTGCCTAGCGGTCCTCCTGTGGCTGGTTCTTCATTGGACAGAGGGAGAGAAGAGCAGTGGAGAAGAGGGATTCAGCTCAGGGCTAGCCAGAAGGGAGCAGGGGAGAGAGAGGCTCAGGATGAAGAGAAGGAGATAGTGGGAAGACACTTTGAAGATGTCTTGGACTGCAGCCTCCTAACCATGTCTACATCCAGAAGTAAACCTCATTGTGTTAAATGGGTCTTACTCCCAGGAAAGTGTCTTGGATTGCAGCCTAAGTAGACTTCATAGGATCATGCACATTGAATGCATGTTCTGAATTCAATTCCAGTGTTTTGTCATCATTTTTACATATAGTTAATATTTTTATATGAATATTTTTGGGGGTTCTGGAACCAATTGTCTGAGTTTCCATTATTTCCTATGGGAAAATCCACTTCACATAAAGAACATTTCACATAAGAAGCATGCTTCTGGAATGAATTAAACTTGTTATGTGGCACCACCGTATAAGGATGCAGGCTATTATGATTCTTTATTGTCCAGTGGTGAGAACTTTTCACTATTGGTTGCAAAGGGGCTGGCTGGCTGAGAATGGACGAGGACGCAATCTTGGGGACACCTCAGTCCAGTTTTGAGAGGTAACCCATTGTCACTGTCCCAAGTGCCAGAAGCTACCCATCACTATTGCCAGAATGGCAACATCTTTCTTCCCCTCACCCTACCCTGCTGCACCCTACCCTGAAAACTTCTGCAGTAGAGGAGGTGTGTGGCTTGGATGCAACTAGGTGGGGGAACAGCACCCAAGGGTCCTCATTCTCTGCAGTGATCTCCTCAGCAGCTCTCCCAGGACCAGCTAAGAAGTAGTAGGCCTGGAGGCACCGAGGCCAGGCAGGTGGGCGATGCCAGCAGGGTGCTGTGGAGGCTGGAGGGACAGCACAGGGTCTTCCCTGCTGCCCCAGCAGCTGGAGCCCTGTGTCCAACCAGTGAAGGAGCACCTCACTGTTCTGCCCCATTCAAGCTTGCCCTTTCCTGCCTCTCTCTACTCAGAAGTAAGCCACTTTGTAAGAGGCATGCCAAGAATAGGATTCGCTGTTCTACACATCTCCAGCTCCCACAGCAGTGCAGGGATGGAGAAGTCCCTTGGTGGGGAACAGAGGAAGCCACATGCTGGCTGAAGGACAGAAAAGACCCAGGGGTGGTGTCTGTATGTGCATATATAATTTGAGAATCATGTTGGCACAAGGAATAACAATGTAACATTAGTTCAGCACAACACTGCAGAAAGTTTGCTGACCCCTGGTTTAGAATAATGAATGTAAAAGGAATGTGCCTAGAATGAACCTATTGGAACTTAAGAGTCAAAGGATATCCTGTACTTGGATGTTGTATTTCTGTTAACCATTAGCCTTCAAAACAGAACATAACAATTTATTGCCTTTAACTGCAGCTGTTCTTCAAATACTGTATTATAGTATTACTGAACATTTAAATGACAGGTGATTTGCACTAAAGGCATTATCAAAATGTAGCCATTATGTTCTTTGCATAAAGGTGATTTGGGAATTCCAGAAAATGCAGAGGTTGGCTTCAGTAAATCTTACCCACCCTCTACAGGTCTGCAATAATGCTGGCATATTAACTATTACTACTTTTCCCAGTGGGCTCTTTTCCTCTTGGATAATTTATTACAGAATAAAGCTTGGAGTCTGTTAGGCTTGCTCTCCTCTGATTCCAAGGTGTTGACAGATACTGTGACTGAAGCTGTTCTTGGTTTGGCAAACCACTGACTGTGTTTCTCTGCAGAATATTTCTCTGGATCTTTGGAGCCTGTAGAACAGAGAACATGAGACTGATTTTGTTATATCCCAGATACACAAGAGTTTTTTAAACACCTCTGTAGTGATAACCCTCTTAATGTGGAAATGAGCATAATGTTCCCTTTCCTTTTTTCCACCCAGATCCTTCCAGCCTGCCATCAAACTCAATATATCTCAAGGGAAGTCATTCAGAAAAGCATTCTCAGTGAGGTCTGCAGTTCTATGGTTGGTAGCTTGGGGGTACTAAAAACTTCTTTAGAGTCAGTATTGGGAATTAACAGCCCAATCCTAACTTGCATTGGAACAGGCAGGCAGGCTGATCGGCTCTGCCTCCTGTGCAGGGTTAGGGATAGCTATGGTTCAGCCTGGGGCAAGGGAAATTAATTCTCTTAATTTCTGGCAGCAGCCCTGTGCAGTTACTAGGACCCAAATCAATGCACAGATCCAAGTAGTCAGGTGCTGTGCCAACTCTCCCAGCAGTGGGGTTAGAAGCTGAAGTGGAGTTAGAAACTACAACGTGTAGAAACATAAGTAGATGCAATACTGTACAAAGGTGAGCCCAACTTGGGTTTCCAAATCTATGCAAGGATTGTTCTTATTATTATGCATTATACAGGCTTTGAGAGATTTTACTTTGCCTGGCCTTCTTTCAAAGGGCAAAACAAATTCCACTTAAAACAAGGTCAAAAAACCCTCATCTGTGCACACTTTTTCCTTTAAAATCAAAAATGAAATCCCATCTCTCTTGGAGCCCTGTAATTTCTGTGACGTTAAACAACAAATCTTCAGTGTGGCACCATCAATCTTCAGATAAGAACAATCTCTTTTGTCATTATTATTAAGATATGTTGGCCAACTATTTGGAAATCTGTATTTAATAACCCAAGATATGAGTGCAAACCTGAAAAGACCTTTAACTTTTCCAACTTGCGCAATGCTAAATCTCATATTTATTATCAGCAGAGTAACCGCACCTACATTTTTCAAAAGAATATCTATAAAAACATCATGTGCTTACTTAGACAACACATCTATTGTTATGATTCTTTTTGCCCAATCCTATGCAGGACCTATGGCAGTGCATCTCATGATGTCCTGTCCTGTAAAGTTATGTCTTGTTATGCTGGTGTGAAAGAAATGCAGTCATGCATTACACAGTTGCCAGTGCAAATAGCCAGAGGCTCTGGGTATATGGTGGTAGATCTCACAATCTCATGATCTATGGCCATAAGTCCAGTAATGGCAGTGCTAGGATTGCACCACCATTCTGCACTCCAGAGCCACTAGTACAAGCAGTCAGAGGCTCCACATACCTGCCAGTGGATCATAGACACCAACAAGAGCAGAATGGAGGCAATAGGGGCAGGCAGGCATGGTTCAGAAGTGTGAGGGGGATCATGGCAGCAGCATCACATGCCACAGTCCTGTGCACCCAGCCCAGCAAGAACTTTCCCCATAACTTGCCTTGGACTTATGGCAGCAGAAAAGGTGGCATAGGAGAAGCATTGATGGCCGGGTGGCCTACAGAGAGGTGAGTAAAAATATTTTTATGTATATTTTCTGGTTACTGCCCACTGACTGACTGTAGGGTGCAGTGCTCATCCCTGTTTCTAAGCCTTTAGAACCAGCATTGTCCAAAGACATTTCCTTGGTCATGGGGAAGGCATGACTGCCAAAGGTGCATGTTTTTACCTTCCCACCGAGGTGGTTCCTAGAATCATAGAATCGTAGAATCATAGAACCATAGAGTTGGAAGGGACCTAGTAGGTCATCTAGTCCAACCCCCTGCCTGCAGCAGGAATTCCCCCTAGAGCATCTCTAACAGGTGCTCATCGAGCCTCTGCTTGAAGATCCCCAGTGAGGGAGAGTCCACCACCTCCCTTGGAAATCTGTTCCACTGCCGAACTGCCCTCACTGTCAGGAATTTTTTCCGGATATCCAACTAGAATCTCCTCTCTTGCAGTTTGTACACATTGGTTCTAGTTCTGCTTTCAGTAGCAGCTATGAACAAATGAGCCCCTTCCTCCCTATGACAGCCCTTCAGGTATCTGAAGAGGGCAATCACGTCTCCTCTCAGCCTCCTCTTCTCCAGGCTGAACATCCCAAGTTCCCCAAAACGTTCCTTGTAGGGCATCCCTTTCATCCCACTGATCATTCTTGTTGCTCTTCTTAAAGTTGCATCTTTCTTAAAGTGAGGTGCCCAGAACTGAGCACAGTACTCAAGGTGAGGTCTGACCAATGCTGAATAAAGAGGAACTAGAACTTCTCGCGACTTGGAAGTTACAGTCCTCTTAATGCAGCCTAAAATGGCATTTGCCTTCTTTGTAGACACATCACACTGCTGACTCATGTTCAGCTTGTAATCCATGACTACTCCAAGGTCCCACTCACATGTTGTGCTGCCAAGCCAAGTATCCCCCATTTTATACCTGCTAGGTTGGCAGGAGCTGGGATAAGGAAAGGAGTCTTTTAGGACCATCTTGTAGGATGGATCTTGTAGGATGGATCTTGAACCCTGGTCTGCCGGTTAACAGGATACAAGAACACTACACTTGCACTGTTGCATTATACAAACTGGTGGGGATAGCATTATACCATTAATGGCACAATTGTCTTATACATGGGGCACAACAACAATACAATATTTGTATTGAATATATATAAATGCAGGCTACAATGGACCAAGCTTCTGCTAGCAATGTGTTATTAACTTGAAATCTGCACATTACTTTAAATGCCCCAGGGGACTTTTGCCACACTTTGGCAAGACATCAAAGAACTGCTATTAAGGCTTACACAAACACAAAGCAGGGTTTCCCCTATATTTATGTGACTGTGCAGAGTTCCAGATTTATGGTTTTTGAACTAAGTTGATTCACAGAACAACATGTGCTGTTATTCACAATTTCAATTATATCCCATTTAATAAACTCAGGAGTTTCCTGCTCCAATAAATATTCAACTATCTTCCGTTATTTGCTTCTACATGCTAAAGGAGGATGCCAGAAAATCGTTCTTCATTTATACAGAAAGCAGTATATACAGATCCAGAATTTAAGAGACTTGAGGCTGCAATCTTAATCCCCAGTTAGGCTAGCATAAGTGCTGGCACAAGTCCTATACTGGCAGGGGGGTATCATAAAAGTGCCATAAAGCATCACTACTAAGGGGGTTTAACCCAATGCACAGATATGTGCTGGCCTCCCCACACCACCATAGGCACAGGGAAACAGGTGGGTTGGATCATCCTAAATTCGTTAGAATTGCACTGGATTTTTCCAAATGGTCCACATTGCGGATGTGCAGAAATGTACAACCTGATAACTTATTTATTTAAAAGATTTACACCCTGCCATTCCTCAGCCAAAGAAGATGTTCAGTGTGGCCCACAATTTTCGATTTTTAAACAAAAACACACCACAGTATAAATGAAAATGAAACAATAAATAAAAACAAAATAAGGGCATAAAGAGACTGAAGAGGCAGAAAGACAACACGTAGCACTGCCACATGACTAAACAAATGCTTTGAGCTCTCACCAAAGAACCATGAGTCTTTTAAATGTACAAACAAAAAAAACTGCTGGGCAATGCCAAATGTGTTTTAGTAACGGGCAGGAATCTTCTTAAAAACCAACAAACTGTAATTCAATTTTATTCAAATACCCCATTTACTAGGATAATACTTTCACAATGTACCCAGATCTAGTTGGGTTGAATCCAAGTAGAAATGCGGGAAGAACTGAACTGTGATGTGAAAGGAATCTAAAGGGACAGAAGGAGGGCAGAAAGGGGGAAGAAAGGGCCCAAGGTGGGCTAAGATCAGCACACCAAAATTTTATTTTCCCTTCTTGTTCTGAAAGCCCCACGTGGAGTTTCTCAGACTTGCCCCAGTGGTTTCACTGAGATCCACCATTGAATAGGCTAGGCTTGATAAGGGGTCAAGGAAAAAATGTTCCCTTACCCCAAGCAGATTTCCAGCCACCTGAGTTCCTGCACGGGATATAGCATAGTCTGAGCAGCCCCAATGAGCAGCCCCACATGCTGGATAGAATTTGGGACACATCTAGATGTCTGTTGATCAAGGGCTGCTCAGACACATAGACAAAGAAGAGCTGGGGAGCAAGAAGAGCTTGATTTCACTTAGTAGGTCAGTTCTATAAAGTTAACGCAAGATTATTTCAGCAGCTGGTGTTTTGAGTGCCAACAGAGATATTGCTGTAATAATTATATTTTTGTGACTATTATAGACATATATAAATTTTAAAATGTTACTGTTCCCTTGAGTGTATTCATTCATCATTGTAAAAAGCTGGCACCTTTACTGATCAGGAAAATTATTTTTTATTTATTGGATTGAAATTTGATTGAGTTTTACAGGAATCTAGGAATGAAAACATGCTACATCTAAACCTGCCAGATCTCCTCTACTCGCAAATGCATAGATGCTGAGATTCTGGCTGTAATAAAAACATATTCAACATCCTGTTCCCTCTGCAAGCTATGCCCTTGTTTCCTACTGCCTTTTATTTGATCCCAGGATGTTGTACCTCTCCCCCTAGTGCACAAGGGGTCTCAAAACGTACCTGAATTTTTGAGCTGGCTTTACAGGATCAGCCAGTTCTTCCTAAAGGGTTGGACCGTAAAACATGACACATGACGTTTGAATTGGGGATTATTATGCAGCAACAGAGCATGGGAGTCTGCCCCAGATGTGTCAAAGGTTCAAATTTTACTTAATTAAGCGTGAGTGGAATGTGTTGGGGGAAAAGATCTGCTAAGGGTTGATCCTTTTTGTTGGAACAAGAACCAGTTCTTTGTGCTTCACAGTTCACCATCATATATGACAAATTGAGTTGCCAGATGTTGCTACTGATTATTTATGTTAACCTATGTTCATGAAAATTCTTTGCATGTGAATAGTTAAAATTCTTTGGCAGAGAGTTAATGACATATGCCAATAATATCAGCAATTTAGGATTGTACACTCATTATTTACTGCACAGCTACCTTTCCAGAAAAGACTTTTTTCAACCCAGGATACTTCTTAGGCCACTTTATATGTGTGGTTAAGTCAACTTATACCCATTTTTTAAAAAGACTTTTAAAGCATTTTTAAATGCTTTCTTAAAATTGTAGCTATATGAGCTGTTGTTACACTTTCACAGAATAAGGGAACTTTATTCCAGTTGGTTCTTAGGAATTAAAAAGAAAATAGAGTACTTCGGTTGTATACTGATTGTGCAGTCCTATGCATGTCTACTTAGAAGTGCCAGACAAGTGTGTAAAGTATAGGACTGCAGCATGGCAGTGTATGTATGTATACATTCGTGTGTGTGTGTGTGTGTGTGTGTGTGTGTGTGTGTGCAGGCACAAGCCAATACACTTGCTTTAAATGTAATTCAAATTCTTGACTAAGCCTGAAACAATAATTTGGTAATGGGATAATTGAGTCACTCCAAATTATCTGGTTTGGGATAAAAGTCACTCCAAATTATCTGGTTTGCCTGAGTTAGCTAGTGTGGGGTGCTAAATGTTTGCACTGGCTCTTCTTACAAGTACTCGTATAAGAAAATCAAAGGCAATGTTGATGAGTTGTAAAACTATCTGTAGTTTTGGAATGCTCAATTATTCTGAATGTCAAAGTTGAAATGCTTTCTGGAATAAGTCCTCTCCAGCCTAACTGATCCTTTTCCAGCAGAACTATTTGAGCATATCTACACTAACATCATAAACAAGTTTAACAGTCTCTTGAATTAGTCTCAGAGAAACATAAGAATAATTAACATTTGGAGATGGAGTCTCTCAGTACCAATTCCAGGTACAAAATCCTGTAGTGACACTTCGAGAAGCTGGCTAGTAAGACAGCAGGAGGTGATAGTTTCACCCACACTTCCCATTGGCATAACTTTGCCAACTTTAAATGCTTCCTCGCATATGCTATGCTTGTGGTATGAGAGCTGCAGCAGCTCTGCTGTTCAGATCATATGAGAAGCCAGGACCACATGGTATCTCTAGACTATAGCAATTCCATGCTGCCAACATAAAAGACAGAACTATTGCAATATTACCAAACTGCAATTCCCAGATATTTTGGGGAGGAACTAGAGAACATATCAATGGAAGAAGAGGAGAGATCCAGCTGCAGTCTTGCATGCTGGATCTTGTCCCTGTAACCCTGCCCTGGAATGCCCCAGCTCTCCTTGGAGTAATGCCACCTCTATGGCCAAAATGCCTACATTTTATTTATTTGTTTATCAGATATATACCCCACCTTTATCCTGCACAAGTGAACTCAAGGTGGCTACTTACATGGAGATACAGGCATTCCCCACTTATTGGATGGGTTAGGAGCAGCCTCCTAAACCATTGAAAAGTGGAATTCAGTCTTTTTCAGCCTGCAAATGTTTAACACGTAGCCTAAATTCATAGCAAATTATAGTAAAATGAACAAAGGCATATGTGGGCAATGAATATCTTATGAATTTAAATGATGGTTATTTATTTTATTAGAAGTTATTTATTAGATTGTTATTAATTAGAAGAATGTCCTAAGGAAATGCCAAAAACAGTTCGATCACCATGTCAACATTAGGAAAGACAATTTTAGCCTTTAGACTAGCAGAGAGAAGTTGAAAGGGTGGAGCATGTGTTGAATGAATGAGTTCTGGGTATAATAGGTGCTGAAAGAGTGGAACCATCAGAAAACAAACCATCAGAAAGTGGGGAGGGTGGGGTGCCTGTAAGTTAAAAAATTCTTTTTTACCAGTGTGCCTTCCAGTTGTCCCCAACGCCACCATCACCACCACCACACAGCATGCAGCACAGATTCCTTAGGCACACCTACATCCTATGGCACAATGGAGAATAGGTTTGGGCTGTGAAAGTGGTATAGCATCAGTTTAAGGTGATACATGGTTTAGCACTGACATATGTCTGTGGTGTAAATTTGCTCTTTAAAGCATCCAACTATGCTTAATAACAGATTTTTTTTATTAAAAAAACCACTATTTAGTTACAAGCTGTGGTTCATGCAATAACATCGAAAGCAGTGTCAGTGTTCGTGAAGAAAATACATCATGCACATCCCATGATTTCTTCATTACAAAGATGGAAAGAGCCAGAGCTAACATGACAAATTTATTTGTGGGCTCCATTAAAAGAACCGCTAAATTTTTGTGAAATACGTTATGTGTATCTCTCTCCAAGTCTCTAATTACAGAGAGAACACATTTTGTTCATTGCATGACATACAATGAACACTTGATTTAATAAAATGCTACATAGCAGACCAGAAATAATATAACTGTCTGCTTCCTGATATTAGCAGAGGTTCATTAAATAACCATCTTACAGAGTTGGGGTATTATGGATATCAGGGAAAGGTGTTTAAAGTCTGGATTTAGGTGATTTTCAGCATTAATGGAAATCCCCCACCCTGTTTGTCTGTGAAACTGAGAGTTCATTGCAATTGGAAAAAGAATAGTGAAGAAATACTGGCCCATATCACTTTGAGAAAATGTCACAAATTAAAAAGTACAGTATATAGCAGGGGTGTCCAACCTTTTAGCTTCCCTGGGCCGCATTGGAAGAAGACGAGTTGGTTTGGGCCGAACATAAACACTAACTTTTTTTAAATGTAGGACAAAATGTAGGGTGTCCTATATTTTGTCCTACATTTTAAAAACCTTGGAGTAAGTCTCATTTATTTTAATGGGGCTTACTTCTGAGTAGGCATGATGCATCGGATGGGCAGTGATCCTCTCCAAGCTAAACTTCGGAGTAAGTCTCATTGATTATCATGGGGTTTTCTGCTGACTAGCCATGCATAGGATTGGGCTCTCAGACTGCAACTTGGGAGTAAGCCTCATTGACTTTAGTGGAGCTTACTTCTGAGGAGGCATGGTGCATAGGTTGGGCTGTGATCCTCTCCAAGCTTAACCTTGGAGATATGCTGCAATCCTGAACACACTTTCCTGGAAGTAAGACCCACTGAGTACAATGGGCCTTACTTCTGAGTAGAAATGGTTAGGGTTGCAGCATATCTCCAAGGTTAAACTTGGAGAGGATCACAGTCCATCCTATGCATCATTGGACTCTCAGACTGCAACTTGGGAATAAGCCTCATTGACTTTAATGGGGCTTACTTCTAAGTAGGTCTCAAGGGCAGCAGACAGCAGCTGGGATAGAGGCTGAGGCTGCTTTTTGGGGATGCAGGTGGGTGAGTGTTGCAAGGTCTGCAGGGGCCTGAAGCACTCTGAGTGCCAGGAGGCAGGTAGGGGGGGAGCCAGGCAGCCCAGACCAGGTTTGTGGTGGCCGCCCAGGGCAGTGTGCAGAGAAGCACATGAAATTTGAAAATGGCTGCTGCCACAAAGCTGGTTTTTTCAGTGGTGGTGGCCAGCTTTGCAGGAGGGCCACATTCACCCTTGTCCTGGGCCGCATGCGGCCCCCGGGCCTCGTGTTGGACACCCCTGGTATATAGCATTGTTATTTGTCTTAAACAGACGAGTCAAACTCATTTCATACTGTGGGTAAGTAGTATTCAGGATACTTGCTGACGGCCAGAAGTTTTATCATTAAACAGGAGACATTGTCATTAAGTGGATCATGACCAGAAATAAGCACTTCTTTCTCACTCATGAAACATTAGCTTTAAATGGTGGAAGAGATAATAATATTTTCAAGATATGGGAGAGCCTAATAATCATGTGGGCAGCCCTTTCAGCTGTGAAACTTCAGCACAGCTCAGCAACCAAGAGAGGCTATGAAGATGCTGAAAAAGCCCAAAGGATCTTCCATGGACCACATCCAGCCCATAACTGTTATGTTTGACACTCCAGGACTAGAAATTAATATGGCCAGGACTTCTTGTGCCTTTATCAGTGTTCTCCTCTCCACAAAGCACTAGCTGAAGTTTTTTTTATCACAACATGAAATGTTATCACTTGGTAACATCTTAAATCAAGTAACTGAAATTCCAATTGAAGCACTGGGCAACTTTATCAGTACACACTGGGAGAAGTTTATTCACATATCTGTAAACCTCTTGTGATTTGTCTATCCTCTCCCACTAATGATTTCTAAAATGTAGATTTGCCAAAGTCTTGTACTGTTCCTCAGAATTTGGGTTACATTAACCAAACAGTCCTTCCAATGTTCCCGTTTCTGTACGTTAAATCTGTACATTTGTTTCTTCATTATCCGTTGGCTGCTTACTCTTAAACATTTCACACAAATTCACATTTCAGTCATAAAAACTTTCAGCAAATTTCAGCAATAGAAGCAGAAGGATATACCTGAAATCCCATTTACTTGGAAAATCACACCTATTTGTAGATTTACTACTTGTTGAATAGTATTTGTTTACTATTATGGCCCTATTAAAAAGGCTGTACAGAGTGTAAATTAGGGGCACAATCCTAACCAACTTTCTAGGGTATGTGCTGTATTTTGCAATTAGGACTGTACCCTAAATTGTTTATTTCATAGCTGTGGTACAACACGGTGCTGCTGGCTGCTGTGAAAACGAAACCACACAAGAAAGGAATTCATAATCCAGTTTGCTTTGAGTCAGTGCTTGACACAATGTTTAGAACTGGGGGACTGGTAATTTGTCACATTTTCTCTGATTTTTTTTTCTTGCAAATTAGAAAATATATTAGAACATGGAACACGAGAGACCTGGTGACAATTGAAATGACATGATTTATTCAACATTCTTTGGATCTGAAATCTGGGACGGTCTTCTTTCTGACTCGGAAAATTCTATGGATTATGAGGTATTTCTAGAGATGTTCTGAGTGTTCTGTTGATGCGCTTGAAGCATTTGACCACTCTGCTCAAATGTTCATGAGAAAAAAATCAAGTCTAGCTTTGATGTACCCATCAACGTTTGAACATTTGTGAGCAAACAGACCATTCGTAATAGTTCATTAATGTTCAAAACTTACTCAGTTGTCAGTGCTTACAAAAATGCAACCGTTGGTGGGCCTATTCAAGACCTTGTGAGCAACTTAGAGCACAGTCCCGAACATCCATTTGACTGTTGCACGTAAAGTGCTTTTATGCCACTCTGCAGGGTGATCAGCTGATGCATGATGGGCCCCAGTATGGGGTGAGGTTGTGCCAGCAGAGCTCTGCCAGCATTGGGCCTGGGGAGGAGGCAGAAGGGTGGCATTCTGGGGTAGGTGAGGGCAGCTGCCAAGCATTCCTGAGGACAAGCAGGGAGCAGTTATGCCAGGTCCTAGGGACCTGGGAAGTCTGAGCCAGACCAGAGCTGCTTGGATTTGCACCATTGCTTGAGATGGCACAGATCCAAGTAGCCCCTTGGGGTTGGGACTGCTTTACTTGTACAAGCAGCCCAAAACTTGTGCTGGATAATGCGCACTAACTTGTGCTGGATAATGCGCACTAACTTGTGCTGGATAATGTGCACTAACACACTAACCTGCCTGCTCCAGCACAAGCTAGAATTGCGTGGTAAAATGATGATCACAAGGGCTTGAGCTTTTGGTGGCTGAACACTGAAATTGACCATTCATCCCTGTCTGGTTCTGTGAGCCCCTTTTAGAGTGGGAAGCATTGAGGCTTCTTTCAGTTGCTTTATACACAGTCTAATCAAAGACAGACTGAACTTAAAAAAAAAATAAATCACTAACAGAGTTAGGAGACTGTCTTATTGAGGAGACTCCAAAAGAGAGGAAAAAAACTCCATAAAATGTACAATCTTGAATTTTTAAAAGAATACCCAACCCTTTTGCATTCAGTTGATTGTAAACATGATGGAAGAGTGTAAACATTTCTTCAAACTAAATGCTTTGAACATAGTCTTAGAGAACATTTATAATGGAAAATCTTGATCACTGAGATTGCCTCTCCCCATAATTAATTTACAAATCTACTAAGTCTACAAATGAAAATTCTCCTATTTATGTCTTCCTACCTTTTTTTGGAAGGAAAGAAGAAAGATTGTAACCCTCTGATGTTACATTTACCATATGGTTCTGGCAACTTCTAGAGTGGATATGAGTGGATTTACTACCATTCTATATCAGAGCACATACATACATAACTTAAATAAAGAGAATGTGTCTATGTACTGCAGTGATGTTCGACTCCATGTGTCTGCTATTCTTTCCCCACCTTTTGCATTTCCAAGTCCTAGAAGTCTATGGAGTCTTCCAACCTCTCTTTGGAGACACCAGTGCTTTATTCAGTGCATTCTGGAATAGCTGGTGGACATTTATTGGGCCATAAGTATGAATAGTGGGGGGGGGGGAAGCAGGAAGGCATATGTTTAAACAGAAGTGTAGAAGAAATATTTTCAACAAAAACTGGAAGTATTATTCAAGAGTGCTCCAGAGACCTCAGAAGTTTTTCAGAGAGCCCAGTGACACAGGTTGGTGCTTCACCTACCCACAGATTGGCTCCAGAGGGCAGGCAGAGACAGTAGCACTGGTGCAAAGCACTGTCACCCCCATAGGGCCCACAAGCATAGTGCCCCATCCCCCCACTTCCCCAGGTCCCCATTGCCTCCCATGGTTTTTTCCATACAATATTCTCATGTTGATTGTTGCCCCTTTCCCTGGTTTGAAATAGGAAGGCTGATGCCAAAAAAATTCATTTTTTGAAAAAAAAACTGTAGCTCTGTTCTTGATCTACAGAATTAATTGAAATCTTACACAGATTTTTTGAGAGAGAAGCTTTACTGAGCTCAAATGGGTTTACTCTCAAGTGAGCACATTGCAAATCTGTGATTGCTTCCCTGGGAGGAAGCAGTACGAAAACACTCTGCAAGATACATCTAAGCAAACATGTCTGCACAGTGGAATGTGTTGCTTCTTCCTTGTCTCTGGCAATGTTCCCACCCCCTGCAGGTTCCATCGTGGGGGGTGGGAAAATTTCATCTTCTTCCTGTTGAAACAACGAGATATAACTTTTGCTGGGGAAATGTTCAAAGTGGCGCATGCATCTCATTCATTCAAAAATGGATACTCCCTCTACAGTATGAGGAGCTGGACCTCTGCTTGTTTAAAACTGCATTTCAGGAAAATGGGGAAAGTAGGTTTTTTTAATGAGCAAATGAGGTTCAGGTATGGAAACTGCTTCTTCTTGTTAATCTCTCTGCAGATTTGGATCAAATGTAGTGAGGGGGTGGTCATTGGCCTCTAGTTTATCTATTCCAAATTTCCAGAAGCTTGGACAAGTGGTACTGACAGTGGCTTAGTTAGAGGTGGGTTGAGAAGTCAGGCTTGGAGGGAGCATATGGCTTCATTTTTTTCTCCCTGCCAAGCTCTAAAGGGTTTGTACACTCCCTCCAAGACTGACTGCTCGGCCCCCTCTAGCTATCCTATTGGGTGTTGTTTTAATTGAAGAATATCACATTTACTTGGCTGTGGGTGGCGCAAGCGGCTAAGATTCTGTGCCTATTAACCAGCAGGCCAGGGGTCGGCCCCACAAGACAGGGTGAGCTCCTGTCCTTAGCCCAGCTCTGCGACGCCAGCTGGATCCAAATGTATTGGCTCTGCCTTTCCATTGGACTAATTCAGTGGCGTGGAGAGGGGGGATTTGCTGCTTGGGAACAGCCTATCCTCCAGAACAATCCAACCCAGGCTTTCGTGCTTCACATGCAGCGTATGCAGCGCCAAGCACGATACCATAGTCTTTCAAGACTGACGGAGGCCTGCTTTATTCGAATATAATGCATCATCAAATCTAATGTGCATTCTATACTTACAATCAAAATACTGTATTTACTCATCTAATTAAACATCAATTGTAATGCTCACCCTGATTTTGGAGACTAAATTCGACTGAAGAAGATTCGGCGTTAGATTCAAGTAAATACAGTAATTTTAAACTGATTTCTAATCTGCTCTCTCCTTGGCTGTTTCAGGGACATAACTTCAAAGGGACTTGAGTTGATGGGAAAAAATTTAGTCCTGATGATTCAGGTAGGATCAACTGCTGTAGCTCCATCAGTAGATTTCCACTGCAATCGGAGGGTTCATAGAGATTTTGACCTTGTAAATTCCAGGAAGATTGAATGGAAGAGTCTGGATTTGAGGCTACTACAATGCTTAGGGCTTCTAATGGCAGAATGCTGTGTGGCCACCTGACCTTAATAACAGAGGCACTGTACAATTGTAATGGAAAATTTATATGGTATTCCCGCCAGAGTGAAAGAATGTTGAGCAGCTCCCATAACCGAATGGGAAAGTTGAATGTTGGATTGCCATGAACTGAAAGTTGCTTCCTCTGTGGCTTAACTCTGATATCTCTGTTTTTGTATGCAGGCCGTGGAGCCTTTAAGTACTTTGTGCTGTTGATTGGATTTACATACACTGAACAAGTAGTACAGTAATGGAAAAGAAAGAGAGCAATTTACTAATTCAAAGAGCATGCTCAAATGACAAACTCAAGTAAATCATCTGCTCTATATTCTCTTGGGAAATGCTGTCAACTTTTCCTTAAATTTCTGGCTGGATAGTACCATCTAGAGGCAAGGAAAGCTTTAGCAATTCAACTGTATTAATGTATGGTATATTGTTATTCCAGAGACAGACAGACAGACAATGTTCATATTGAATAGGTTTTTGGAGATGATGACAACTAACTTAAAGGTGGAAGATTCCCATGTAGAATCAGGTTTCATATATCCTGTTTACTCATGTCCTTCAGCCTGTATACTTCACACACATTCAGCCATTAACATATAGTTCTTAATATGTAAGCAGGCTCATGATGGAAACATAGCGTCAACATCTTTTCACTTGCTTACTGACCTGCAGTTTGTTTAGCTATGTAGGAGGTTAAAGTATAAGGGAGGCTCTAAAATTGTATGTAACATGTTTGTTTTTGCAAAGTTTGAATATCTCATTAGCAGGAAGCCTTGGCTTATCACCCCATATAGATGGCAACTGCTGATTGTAGCAGCATAATTTATTATTATCCTATTAGAACACAACAGCAACTCATGATGCATTAATGCACTAATGATCTTCAAATAATTAGTTCTGTGATAACAATCGCTCCTATAGAATTCATAATAAATGCCCAGCTTCCCAACAACCATAATATTGCCAGCACTAAGCTCTGTGAACAAAACTCACCATGTGCTCTGTCACAATTGCATGGGAATGGCCTGGGATTGGATTCCAGAATGGCCTGGGAATTGATCCTATATTCTTTCTGACTACGACATGGCTATCAAAGGCTGCAGAGAAAGGCTGTACAGGATTTATGGTCTTTGTGGTCCATTCAGTCCATTAGGATGAACAATAAATAAGTTCAAATTCTGATCCTGGCAGATTGATTTCCTTTCAACTCTAACAAGTATCCATATTCATCTCTTTTTATACAATTAACAACTGCAATAATGAATAATGTATATTGGATATTAAACAGTATTGAAATAACTGTTTTGCAGAGGAAGGATCTGGAGGCAACAGGGCCGAAAGACATGATTGTGACTGAAGAAAGACCACATGATTAAGGTCAAAGACATTGGGAAGTGCTCTTGATTTCTTTGTGTTAGCTCCAAGCCTGGCTGCAGCTGATATCTTTTATACAAATCAAAATCTATATTTATGCCATGCTTACATAGAAAAGTGTAGATAAAGCAGAAGCAACTGATGGTTCAATAGGCAACTACTGGTAGACTAAAATTCAGGTCTTGCAGCTGCTATGCTCTTAGATACAAAGTGATAAGAAACCCAAATATAGATTTCTTTCACTTGTATTTGGCACAGTCAATATGTGCTATCATTTACAAAACTGAAATGCTGAAGGGAACCATCCTTACCTTTCATTTAAGCAAGCTTAGGCATGCTTGGAATGTAATATTTAAATGTTGATTGGGGGCTGATACGGAAACCCATAGGTGTTTTCAACTCCCTGGAACATGAAAGATAGTTTGATTTCTTGAGAAATATCAGAGTTAGAGAACTTATCTAACTCTGATAAGAAATAAGAAATATCAGAGTTATAAGAAATCATAGTTAGAGATCTGTTGCTCCATGTTTCATTCCGCTACCTTGCTCCTCTTAAATGGAGCATAGCAAATCAGTTTTAAGGAGTGGAAGAAGAGAGAGAGACTGTGTTGTGTTGCTGCAAACTGCTTTGAGGGCGTCTTACGTATCGGTCAGAATCATGGATGTTAAAAGGTTCTCAATTTTAAAAGTACTGAAATTAAGTAAAGGAAACCAATACGAGTATTTTTCCTTTATTTTAAATGTCCTACATTTGTCCTACATTTTTGGGGTGTTCTACATTTTTAACCAGTTAGGAAGTTTGGCTTGGGGGACAGGAATTTTGGGACACCTGGGGGGTGGTGAATAAGAGTTCTGGACAGTGGTGAAGGCTTCAGGGTGAGGAGAGGGTGAAGCAGGATGGAACGAAGGCAGGAGGGAGCAGGAGCAATGGATTCTACCCTGTCAGATTCTGAACTCTCTGTCAGACCTTCTGGCATGACGTGCTGGCAAATTACCTGGTGCAGCCCCATTGCGGGGTTTGGGCCTTTCCCCAGAGGAAGGGTATGCTATGGTGTCATAAAATGCAATGGTAGCAGCTTTGGCACTGCTTTAGCCAGCAAGCCCGGTGCCTTGAGAATGGGGCTGTGAACCTTCTGAGCTTCAAATCACAGTTTGCACTGTTTGGTTTTAATCTGAAAGCAAATTAGAATTACAGGTTTAATCATGTTTTATGACCAGACCAGGAGGAAAAATAATGCTTTTCATTATTTATTTCATATTACATTGTTATTAAGTGAATGATGGGAAATGCTATGGCTGATATTGTAAACCATAAAACAGCAGGGGCTGTGTTTCTTTGTGACCTTTCCTGGGCATGTTAGTGCTTAAATTTTTATGCATTTCATATTGTTATACCACTGGTCACTGGCTGGATAGTTCTCTTGACAGAGAAAATCTGCAGCTTAAGTGGTTGTTTTTATCTAAAACCTGCCTAATCTTCATTACCCAGAGGCATATTATGGCGTTTTTCATGACTGTCATTTATCAAACTTGAGTGACACTGCTGATGTCTGTTAAGAATTACTAAAAGCGAATAAATACCAGTACTGGACTTTCTAAAATCTTCCTTCAACATTTAGTTGAGATATTTAATGAGTTCATTAAAGTAAAAAAGGAAACAATATATTTTGTCCGTCACTTTCTGCTAATCTCCAAGCAGCCAATGCTAAACGCTGCAGTGTGCCTACACATGAAATTGTCACTTCATAAATTCCCTGTAGCTGCTATTGGAAACTATCACCAACATTTTTTTTGTTTCTTTCCCTTTTTCAATATGTAATTGCCTGGGGTGTAAACAAAATGGTGTTTTAAGAGAATTAGCTTCAACATAAATTATGTCTGTTATGTTGAAACATGTCTTGGGCTAAGTCCCCAATGCAACAAAAGAATTCTCAGCTGATAAAATACTTGTGATTGATGAACTCTGGTTTCCAACTGACTAATGTTCATTAAGGGTACAATCCAGAGTAACTACGGGGAGTCCTTGCTCCGATGTAAGAAAAATTTACTCTGGATTGAGATAAGAATTTCCCATAGGTTTTCACTAGGTTGTGCCATAACTATGTCGACGTAAATGTCTCTTACGTGCTCCCATAGTTACTGTGGATTGTAGGGTAAGAATAAATATTTTATAGCTACCAAATCAAGCTTTTCCCTCATTGTCAGCACAATCAGTTAATATGAGACAAATTTTAATGTACAATGAAAAATACAGTTGATTAATCCTAACAGAAGGGTCAAACGTATCCCAAATGGTTATAGAATGCAAGAACAAAGCATCTGTCTTCAATATCCAAAGGATGAAGTTGATACTTGAGTCACTTGAAGTTTCTAGCATATACTGGCCTCATCAGTGACAAATCCCACATGCAAAAACTGTTCAGGTGCATGATTCTGCACCCCATAGAGGTATTTCTTCATGGGTTCCTGCATGACCGAAACCTTTCTTTTTGTTAAGTGCCATGTATCAGAACTCCCATTTATTGTGTTATGGTAAATATTTGGATTGGAACAAATAAAAACCCACTTTGGTTTGGTTTTTCATTTATTCTGAAATGCAATGTCCCTACTGATTTCAGGCCCCACTGAGCAAATTACAGCCCATTCATAATAACATGACCAGTCTTTCACTCCCACTGAAGACACACCAGCCATTTGTCCCTGACTATTATCTGCAAGCCATGGTCACTCTGCAATCATAATAATAGTTACTGAAGAGAAAAGCATATCACTTTATGCTAGTGAAATGCATAATCACATATGTAAATTCAAAATAATTGCCTTGTACTGTATAGACTTCATTAAAGAAATATGTTCACTAAACATATGCTTGATTTAAGAAAAAAATTAGTAAATAATTTTTACTTCTAATATCCTTTAGTAAAAATAATCCTTTTGGATAGATACAAAGACTTGAAGTGTATGGATCTATGGGATATTATTTCATTCTTACAAAAATTTTCTGCTTGTTAAAATTCTGAAGGATGAGATTAATGAAAATCTAAAATGTCAGATTAACCTTAGAATTAGCCAAGTTTTTTTATTTGCAAAATGAGGAAAGCCAAGTGTCTTGGACACAACTTTCATGGATACTGTTTGAACCCATCCAAGCCAAAATATCAGTGTCTGCTTCGGCCATATTTTAAATGTGGCTTAATATAAATATTTTCTTGTTGGATTAAGTCCATCCTGCTTGCAATAAGCTGCGCCCAAAACTATTTGTGAATGTCCACAGCTTCACCAAAGGACAACGGATCTCATAAACTGAAAATATCTCTAGCATTTATATACGTATCCATCATATTCAACGTCACTGTTAGACTTGAACAATTGGAGCTTTCTGGTTCAAAGTGAAATCTGACAAGCTCATAATTTCCAGAGTATTTTAAATGGAGTGAAATGCCTATCAAAACTGTAAAGTGTAAGAATAAAATATGATTCAACAAATGCAAGGTCTGCATTCAGCGAAGCAGGTGCCCAATTGACTTTGCCCAGGAATATTCAGAAGCTCTTCAGTGATAACTGCTTACTCTTCATGAAAACCATCTGTTGAAGTGAACTGTGTGACCGGGTCACACAATCAGGTAATTTCTTTATCGCTGCTAGTTTAGCTATCTTTATAAATCAAGGGTGGGCAAATGCTGACCCAGAGGCCATTTGCAGTGCATAGGGACACCCAATTTGACCCACCAGGAGCGCCCAGTCTTTAATGAATTTCTGGCCTTTGGAGACTGTTGGAGCCCACTCTGGATCATGAGACCCCCATTCCCTCTGAACAGCTTATGTCTCCATGTGTTTCTGGCTTGTCTGTATTTTTTCACTGTGCAAGTTTTGGGCAGCAGACAGTTCATAGTTCTTCTGTCATTCTATGTGCCTATATGATAGTTCTCATGTGTATTATAAAGAAGCTCAGTGAATTTCATTCATTCATTCATATAAGTTCCGTCTCTAGTGTATTCATTTATGGAAATATATTCAGATCTGAAAATGTAAATTAAACCTTTTTTCATTTCAATCTCAACACAGTGTCAGTGATATGGCTTTCCTGCCAAAATGTTTTCCAACCCCTTTTTATAAAGGTTTAGACTAAGAAATCATGGTAGATAAATCTTATGTGATATGAAAACTGAAGCCCCCATATCCAGAGACAGTAAACCTATGGGCAAAACTGGGGCCAAATAATTGTAGGAAGTCCAGATCAGGAGGATACCAGGGGCAACTGTCTGGCTAAATGAAATGGGCTTTGTTCATATCATGCAAGAATGTCTTTTAGGTTCTTATATTTAGCAAGAACTGTGTTATTTCATATATATGACACTGTAAATCGTATTCATTCCCAATAACTGGTAGTTCTCCATTTTCAAAAAATTTCTGGTCACTGTGAATCATAGAACTTGGACATAATGCCCACCACAATGTCTGTTGATGCCACAAGATGCCTGAAACATTTTTGGGAATTTAGATAAATCTTGAATAGATTTAGGCTGAAATCTAAACCACTCGGATTCCTATGCTTGGTGGTAAGTTCTCATCATTAAGTTCATCTTTGTGAACCTCAGTGAGTCTGTGGTCTTGGGCTTGACTCCTAAGCAAACTTACCTAGGAGTAATGTCCATTGAACATAGTAAAACTTCTGAGTAAATATGTCTCGGCCGGTTATGTATGTCTATCTTCTGTTCCATATAAACCATACTAAGAAGTTGACAATATCTCTGTCTGATTTCAAATTAACTTCGGAATTCAAATTGTTTTGAAATTTGTGTTACTTTCTGGAACTAACTGTGCATATTTGGGGTTTTTTTTAAGTCAAAGTAAAATTTAGTCAGTTGTTTAAATTACAAGTGAAATGTTTTTCTTCTTGTAACTTAAGTTGCTGTCTGGATCTGGAGCAATACCTCTTTAAATATAGACCAGATGCTCTTTAGTGGGAGTTCAGTTTCTAAGAGAGGAACTCAGGAGCTTAACTGATAGATGCTAAATAGACAAACTGGCACAAGGAGAAGATGGTGATGATATGGTAGCTTCCAGGAAGAGTGATCCTAGGTAACCACTAGTTGGCTTTACTAGAAAAATAATTTGTTTCAAGCACAAAGGTTTACACTAGCATTCCATTCTATAATTCTTTCCCAGAATTGGGATTAAATACTCTTTTTATACCCTGTTCTAAATTTTGTTTGGAAAGTAATAGGCTTACCACCAGTAGCATTTTTTGGTAATATTTTGTATCCATTAAATATTTATGTTTCATCATTCTTCAAATACTTTTGTTTTTTAACTTCAGAAAGGAGGAATACATCCCATCTCTCATCCTTTTGGTATTTGTTAATTAATGCAGTCAGAGCGATAAAATGTAGCAGGACTTTGTTTATTAAAATGAAAATGAAGGAAGTTTGCTTAAGCCAAGCAAATGTCCTTGCTTTCTCTTGTTAGTACCTGTTTAACAACTGTGATTATAATTTCATACAGTTGGTTAGGGTCTTTCTTTTCCTTTATTTTCCTGGTTCAAACTACCATTGCACAATGTATTTGGGTCAGTGAGATTTAAATTTGACTGGATTTATGATAATCCTGCAAGGAAAACTATGACTTTTTGAAACAACTTGAATGTACTACATTCTCCCACTTTGGTTTGCTTAAAAGACTATGAGCACAATTGTATCCATGTCTACTCAAAAGTAAGCCCCATGGTGTTCAGTGGGTCTTACTCCCAGGAAAGTGTCTTTAGGATTGCAGCCTATGTGTACTGGAAATCTACTGTGATTTTCTTGCATTGACATATCCAGTAGCAATTAAGATCTGCAAGATTAGCTTGGATAGAGATAATTTGTTAGCACAAATTAAAATTCTTATACACATTTCTGTGCTATCAGTTTTACTGTGTCCTTTTTTTCTTGGCAGTTTTCGTGCATATATTAAATTCCAGTACTGTAATACTATTTTTTTAATTAAAGCAATTTTCTGTTAGTCATGAACTGTTGACAGTCCTCTTCAAAGTTCAGAAAGAAAAATCTTAAAAATGCATGTGCTATATCCACTAGCATCAGGAAGACTCTATACAGTGTTTACCTCTTAATCATTGACTTTGGGCCCAATCCTAAATATGTATACCCAGAAATAACTCCCATTATAGTGAATAAGACATTCTTCCAGGTGTGCATAGAATTGTAGCCTCACTTGGCTACATGGATATGTAGTCTTCAATGAAAGTTGACTTTCCCACCTCTCCGTGGTGGAATTTCCACGGAAATCTAGTTGAATTTATGCATCATCATATATTTGGATCCATGTGTTAAAAACTTGTCACTCCTGAGTCCTGAATGAATGTTATTAGAAAACTTTTAATGTGATTTTTAATGACAAATGGTTGATTGTTTCAAAATAACTCAGCAGGAAAGAATACTTGCACCTATAGCGAACACAGAGAAGGGAAGATGATTTGTGGGGAAATTGTGAAAGCATTTCTGTTTGGGGGTTGATTTCAAACAAATTCTTCAGCCAGCTATTAAATGAGAGTTGCATGCTTGTTAAAGGTCACAAAATCTTCCTGCCCCTTTCCTTCATGAATGGAAACCTCTCTCTCACTTTCACATCAATGTACGCATTGTTGGGACTTGATAGCTCAGCTTGAAAAACCTTTTTCATGGGAGAGGGACATGGGTATGTTTAAGATACTGAAAATGTCCATCTGCCCAGCAACATCTGAGAATTTCTTTACGAGCAGCTCTGCTGTAGAGAAACAAACCGAAAGGGACATGGATACAGGACAATCCTAAGGATTTGTGGGGCTCAGTGCAAAACATTTTTGTTTTGCAAAATGAGCACCCTCAGAGCACCTTCCTCACCTCAGAGCACTTCAGAGCATCTGACTCTGAGATGAGGGACCTCTGTGCATGTGCTGGGCTGGTGCACACAAGAGGTAGTCACTCTCCTCAGAGCCAGTGTGATGCTCTGCACATGCTTTGGATCAATGTGCTCAGGAGGCATTCCCTCTCCTTAGCACCAGCTGATGCTGAGGTGAGGGACCTCTGCACATGCGCTGGACTGGCGTGGGTCGGAGGTGGTCCCTCTCCACAGTGCGAGCCTGACGCTGAGGTAAGGGACCTGACACTGAAGTGAGCGCTGGGCCAAAGGAAGTGGTCACCAGCCTGATGCTGAGGTGAGGGACCAACTCCTGCACATGCACCAGCCTAGCACAAGCACAAGTGACATCTGTGTACGCACAGGAGGCAATCCCTCTCCTTAGCGTTGGGCAGAGAGGACCAGGCAGGATGAGGGGAGGGGAATCTGTGACTTTGTCCTGTCCTTTGTCTTGTCTTGCCCAGTCCAGCAGAAGGGATTTATGACTACCCAGCCCAGTGTCTAATTTTTTTTCCAAAGTAGGCCACTCTGTCCATGAATGGCTAAATGGAGTGGACATTAAGGCTGCAATCCTAACCTTCACTTAGGCTGGCCTAAGCCCCAGCAGAAGTCCCATGCTGGCCTAGGGTTGTCACAAAAGTGCTGTGAGGCACTTCTGTGCCACTCCTGAGTGAGGTTTAATCCAGTGCATAGGCATAAATTTCCTGTGAAACATGCACTTTCCATAGGGAAGACCTATGTGTTGTGCTGGCCAGATTAGGATTGCACCCTAACATCTGATTTTCCATATATTGTATGCCATACCCTAAATAAATCTATCAGTGATGTTGTAGCAGATGCCTCACTGTATAGGGTTAGACTAGAAAACCTCACAATAGCTTCTAGTTTGAACACTCCATAATTTCAAGATTTCCTTTGCAGAAATAATCACATTTCTGAAAATCTTGACAGGTGAATCATTTCCAAAAGGACAAGAAATATAACGCTCAAAACACTTCAGATATGAAATAGAAAGCTTAAGGAATGACTCACAGACTGAAAGATATGAAAATGTGGATGAAGCCTGTTATATGATTCCAGGAGGCAGATCTGGATAACATCAACACAGCATAAAAGCCAGCCCAATGTCTTCTTGTCCGTAACAGCATTGACAACTCTCTCTCTCTCTCTCTCTCTCTCTCTCTCTCTCTCTCTCTCTGATGCCATAAAGAGGATAATGCCCCCAAAATTGTAGGACACACAAGAAAAATGTAGAACATGATGAAATAAAAGCTAAAAACACCCATATACTGTATTTACTAAAACCTGTTGTTAATTTAGATTATTAGGACACAGAACCTGATGTTAATTTATTTGAATCCCACCACTACTGTAATATAAAGCAAGATAACAAAGAAAATACAAAATATAAATAAAAATAAAACAAATTAACCTATACCTAATACCTAGTCTCTCAGGCATCTCAGGCTGCAATCTGTCCCTTTACGCAGGAGTGAGACCAGGCATGGGCCCAAGCCAGTTCGGGCCGGATCACCCGAACTGGTTGTTCCCATGACCTCGCCGCTACCAAACCGGTACTGTGGGGTCGCCTGAAAACCCGGCGTACCAGTTCAGATGCCAGGCAGAGGAGACACACTGCGCGTGTGCTGACCTCAGCGCACGCGCAGTGCGTCTCCTCCTGGTAGGGAAGATGCACAGCGCATGCGCCGGGGTCGGAGCATGCGCTGTGCATCTCCTCCAGCAGGAGGAGACACACTGCGCAGGCGCCGACATCGGCTCGTGCGCAGTGCGTCTCTTCCCACGGGAGGAGATGCTCTGCACACGCATCGATCTCGGCGCGCACGCAGAACATCTCCTCCACCTGGCAGAGGAGACGCACTGTGCATGTGCCAACCGCGGCATTTGCGCAGTGCGTCTCCTGGAGGAGACGCACTGTGCATGCGTCCGAGGTTGGCGCATGTGCAGTGCGCCGGGGTTGGGGCCCGCCCTTGCCCTGCCCCCGGCTCTGCCCATGACCCCACCCCCGCCACTGACCTGCCCCCCAACTTTCGGCGAACCGGTTGTTGGGGTGGCCCGGGCCCAACCCTGAGTGAGACCCACTGATTATAATAGGGGTTGCTTGAGAGTAGACATGTAAGACTGGGGCGAAATCCAGTGTAACTATGGGGAATCCTTGCTCCGGTGTAAGAACCATTTGCTCTGGATTGCAGTATGAATTTCCCATAGGTTTTGACTAGGTGGTGCAGTAACTATGGGTGCACATAAAGTCTCTTATGTGCTCACGAAGTTACTCTGGATTTGACTGTAGGTTTCTCAGTCTTCTTTCCATTGCCCCCCTTACATAGGAATGAGCCTGACTGACTGTAATAGGCTTACTTCAGAGTAGCTATTCAAAGGCTGGACTCTCTGAAGTGGCTGAGCAGTTGCTGGTGGAGTGACAAAACCAGACAGAACTATTTTTTCACTTGTGTATCTTGTATATGTCACCCTCTTCTTGGCCTAGATCTACCTTAACATCTCAGTCTGTTCCCTATTTCTCTTGTCCATACCACCTAACCTTGGCCTCCAGACCATCCTGCTTATTGTTATTACTGGTACTTGGATTTGTTAGTAGGCTTCTGGCACACAGACTTGGCTGCTCACAGCTTGTAGCAGTAACCAAACCACATTGTATGGCATGTTATGATTTAGCCTGTGACACTGCTGGATGCAAGTTCCAGAAGTACAGCGGCTCATTAAGGACAGGGCCATAAATCTGTTGCAGTGGAGTTTTCATGATAAAATTACATGATGTTTGTAAAATGTGATTCTGCCAGTGCTTTCTTACAAACAGTTCAAGCCAAACCAGATGCCATTATGTCCCTAGCCTCTTATATGAGGATATGGCCTACAAATGAAATCCAGATGGTAAAAGATTTCATCACCTATTTATCTTATCCTATGGGGATAAGATATCCCCAATTTATTTTTGAATTTATTTTTGAATCTTGCCACTGATAACAGAATTATTGCTTATTCCTTTATTCTGCCTATAATCCTGGTGGAGTAACATCTCAATCCTCAAGCCTCAAGGTATACCAGTGTATCTGCAAGAATGTTGGTCCAATGACAGCCCTGTCTGCACATACGCTTGAATAGTGCAAAATAGAGTGAAACTATTTCTTCTCCGTCTTCTCCTAATGTCCCTCCCCTATTGGTTAAGGTGTTACATCTCATCTCAGGGAGACCTCCAACAGACAAAACTTCTCCTATAGGATCCAGGACAAGCCATGCTGACACTGATATATAGGAGCAGGTGATCCTAGATAGGGTTAGATTGCCTGCCATTTACACCAAGGATAAAATTGACAACAGTGTCCCTGCACCCAGACTCTGTTGCTAAACTTTTTTCCCCATGGTTGTATAAACCATAAGCAAATCTTTGTTCTATTTGGATGAACTGTGCTATACGGAAACTCTGGCTTACAATTTCTTTCACTAAATAGAATATGAACACTCATTAAAATAACAGAGCTGTGTTTCTCTAAGACAAGTTCAATTTTGCAAAAAGTTTGCAGACAACCAGAGTTATTTTTGATTGAGCTGGCACCAGAGCATTGTGCTCTTGCATAAATGCATACTCGCAAAGAATCAGGCCAAGCTATATGATGTATCCTGTTTCTCCCACACACACGCACAACTTGCTACTATTCTCTGCATGTAAACAGTATATTCATCTGTCTACTAAAATAGGATTATAGCATTCACAGTTTTTTGCCCAAGATCAAGTTTATTGGAAGCAAGTTCCATTGTTAATTCAGAAGTCTGGCCTACTGGCTTAACTCCCAACCAGAATCCAGTATAGAATAGAGCTGCAGTAACTTCTCTGGGCTTGGCTCATCTAGCCACTCACAACATGCTACCCAAAATAACAACCATCTCTCATTTGTCTTTCATTTTCATCCTAATTTACACAAATTCCTTGTAAGTGTGTTGTGCATGTGTGTTAATGCACACTTGTTTGGGGCACATATAGTGTGGAAGTGGATGAGAGACCTGTAATCCCACACTAAGCCATTGGTCATGACTTACCAGGAAATGCCTTTGTTGGGAGAGGAAATGTATGGGAGAAGAAATGTATGGGAGAGGAAATGTATGGCTGTTGGGAGAGGAAAAAATGTTGCAGCCGTTTTTTGAATGTTTGTTTTTTCGTCACCTAGTTGAGGTATCTCCTGCAAGCATCACACACTGGCACAGCCTTCTGAACCAGAAGATGGGTGGAGAGACAGGCAAAATGCCAGCTGGATCAGGCTGCAGAGTGCGATGCAAAGTGACACCAGCAGGACAGGATGCAAGTAGTAAGAAAAGGAGACAACCAGCTCTCTCTCTCCCTCCACTAAGTGCAACATGTGGGCAAAATCGGCAGCTTACATACAATTCTGCACATACAACTCTGCACTTATTTCAAACAACCAAAAATCCTTATATGTAAAGAGATACACTCCACACTATGAAGTCTCACTTGGATCACATTAAAATAATGAATGCAATTGAGGGAAGTTGGATGATCGAGGCCCCATTTTGCAATCTTCAAAACATGTTGGACTGTAGTCTTTCGGCTCAGTCCTACTCAGGCCAGGCAGCCACAGAATGTGTGTTCAGAATGGTCTGTCTGCCACAAAGCAATCAGTGCCAGACTTAAAAGATGCTCAGGGTTTGACTCTGTTGCAGGGTGAGATTTGCAGAGGAGGCCTACACTGTATCATAACCTCTTCCCAGTCCTCAAACCCCTTCAAGGGGCTTTTTTTTGGACTTGCACCAGCAATTTTGCTGGCACAGATCCATGTAGCCCCATTGGGCAGGCTGAATTGGCATATCATGGATCAAGGAGAAAAAAATATCCCGTTGTGCTCCATCTGCCACCTAATTTACCCTGGATACAGTACAAGTGACTTAGCCTTCCTGTTCTGGTGCAAATTATGATTATGGTAAGCTAGGTGGCCTCACCGCACCGTCACTATGATAGGATTGTGTTATTACCTGTGTTGAACCCTATATGTGCTTTGCTCTGCAAATAACTCACCAGTATCTGTTCATACGCCAAAACTAGTTTGATTCCACATGCCTGCAAGTTATTACAAATGTAGCTGTTTTGTGTTTCTGGTGCTGGAAGCCTACAACAAAGAGGCCCAGGACAGGAACTAGTAATAAAACACTTTTTTTAGATTGGCTGCATAATGAGAATGTCTTGGAATCCCCTAAGCTTGTCATCCACGCAAATCCTTAATTAATTCTACTGTGTCCACAAGACTTCCTTCTTTTGAAAAGAATACCGTTAGTTCCAGATCTGCAATGTTTAGAATCTGGAATTATATTCATTTCATGCAAATCCTTAATTAATTCTACCGTGTCCACAAGTCTTCCTTCTTTTGAAAGAATACAGTTAGTTTCAGATCTGCAGTGTTTAGAATCTAGAATTAAATTCATTTCCTTATTTAAAATCCCTCCTTTTTCTAAGCCTCTTATTTACAACTTTCTGTACTCACTAAATGTGAAAATTGTTTTGCCTTGAATAAAGTCTGAAGAAATTTGGCTGCGATGCTTTGCCGATCCATTACATATATGATTTCATTTTACCATATTAGGTCAAAGATAAAAGAATGATAACGACAGGATTGCATGGCCTAGTTTATTTTCCCTCCTCATAGGTCATGCATTGTGTAGAATATTCCCTGCAGGGACAAGTGTTCTTGCTTCAATTTAAGGGATTGTGATCATGCTTTTCAAAGTATATTTTCATTCAGCTGAGTCAGTTCAGCTATCAAGCACAGCTTCTCAACAAGAGGGTGCTGAATAGTAGACATAAACTTTCACTTCCTATTTGGGACGTGGTTACTATGTGGAGAAATGGATTTGAAACTTGTGATTCTGAATCTCTACCTGAAATGTAGCATTAAAATGTTCAAACTGTACAGACTTTTAACTCGTTTGGGGGGGGGGGGCAGGAGAACGTATCTGGCAGCTAAAATTAACGGCAAGCTTTCCTTGTAACAAAATGAATGAACCATTTCAAAAAGTGGACACTCCGACAGTTTTCTAGAGACAAAACAGAGCAGCTATATCTACTTTTCACATAACCAATGTGAAACATGAGGACACATTCATGTCATATTGGGGGGGGGGATTATTTTGTGGCTGTTGCTCATTTCTGAGCTATGGTCCTTTGGACAGAAATAGAAACAACAAATAAATCTCATTTTTTATTTTCCATTTTATTTCTATAGCGCTTAGATAATGTCTCTTTTGCTTTGAGCCAGAAATGCATTAACATCCCTGTTCATGGATCTGCTTAGGCAGGGGCTAGACTTGAAGTCACCCATGCCTTGATAAAATAAGCAAGATCAACACCTAATGTCTAGGGAAAGGAAGAAGAAAAAAAAATCCTGTGATTGAGGAACTGCAAACTGCAAACTTTCAAGATAGTTCAATATTCTCCTATGACTTGAAAATGGTGCTGAGGGAACCTGGGATGGGTGTTCCCTTTCATAACTGTTTGCTTCCCTATCCTGGACCAGCTCCCTCATTTCAGCCATATTTATATTGCTTGGTAAAAAGTTGCAAAACTGTTCACAAGTGGGTAGAAGAAAGAAGGATCATGTTCCTGCCGCCAAATCAACCAAGCTGTCATATCCTTGTCATACAAGAATATGTTCTAAATGGGCCTCCATTGAAGCAGTGCAGAAAAGGGAAAACCCTCCTGTTGTTTCCATCACAGCTGCTGGAGATGGACCTTGTTAGCAAGCACACTTTTCAGATATAGGACAGAATTTGGGGATAGCCAGTGCTAGTCTGTGTCCAGTAAGACATTCCTCTGTCAGCATACCTTTCAGAGTTTGGAGTTCATACAGTCTGGGAAAAGAACTAGTAATTCCAAACCTGGGAATTGTGACCCCCCCTCCCCCCAAGGAGACCCGAACCATGGCATTTCCCCTTACTGGGAACGGCTACAGCGGTGATAGTGGTGATGGCAGCGATGGCACCTCAGCAGTCACACCACTGCAGGTCCATGCATTCTTTCTCTTCTGGGGAAGAGCTCCTGCAACCAGCAATTAATAAACATCACTCAAGCTGTAGTAATTAAATTAGCTACCAAGATCAGATGAGGTAGGTTCACATAAGAGTGTAACAAATATAAGTAGGAGGTAGATAATGATAAAGTGACAGCAGATTATCTCAATCACATTTGTAAATCCTTGCCCAAACCGGTTCATTTCTTTTACAATACTGTATGTTTAAACATAGCACACATACGATAACATCTTGTACAGATAATATTGTGCTGTGGAATTTTTCTAAGCATTGTTGAAGTATAATGTAGTCTACAATGTATTTTATTGCAATTTTCCCTTCAACTTAACTCGCATAACATAATGTCTAATGTCAAGATACACCTTTTTCTATTGCTCAGAGCAAATTTCATTTTGAAGATCCTGACACTGTATAAGTCATATCATCCATCTTCAAATTTTTATAAGCTTATTCTTGATAATTGGTCTTTATGCAATGCTTGCTTAAAAACCATAATATCAAAACTAGAGAGCGATGGCATCCCTAGAATTTGCATCATTTAGTGTATCACTTTGTGTGTTTCGTATCCCCTGAGCGTCTCAGTGACACCACTGCTAAAGTGAAGGTGAACAATTATAATCCTAATCATCTCTACAAAAATGGACTAATGGTGCAAATAAAATAAACCCTTCCCCAGAAACAAAAAGATTGTGGTCTTGTGATCGAAAATAAAACAGTATCCAGGACTGAAACTAGTGATGAGACTTCTGGTGCTATTTGTTTCCTATGTTTGGTGCAGACTCTAGTTACACCACTCCAGCTAGGTTGTATTTGCCCAGCCTCCATTCTTATAGTTCAACAATTCCAAACAAATTTTTTCTTATTTTTTTATGTCCACACTGCATTCATTAATATTGAAGAGCTAATATATCAGTTGTGGGCTTTTTAAACCTTGTCTGCAGGGGGGAAAAAAATCTTAATTGTCATTCTCGTGAGCACACAGCATGTATTCTTGTAATTAAGAAATTATGGCCTCCACTCAGACCGGCATAAGCCCTGGCATAAGGCCTGTGCTGATCTGAGGATGTCACAAAAGTGCAGTAAGACAATTCTACCCACTCCTGGGGTGGTTAGGCCAGTGCATTGGCATACACCAACCTCACCACATCATCACAGAAAGAGGCCAGGTGAGTTAGGCTGGTCTAAATTTCTTAGGATTGCAACACATATATAAAAAGTATATATATGGTGTTGTTTAAAATTTAATAAATATTATTGAGTTCAAATTAACCCAATGGAAGCAATATATATGAATGTTTTTAACTTTTATTTTGTCTTGTCCTCCATTTTTTATGGGGGGCTTTGTCCTCTTTTGTGGTTCTGATATCTGGTCACCTTTGTCAGCCATTATTTAGGGATATGTTCTTTAAAACAATAGGTGTCCAGAAATTCATGTATCACACATTAATATGAGTCACAGATTCAGGATTGGTTGTACATCCCTCTCAAGTGTCACGACATAGAAAATCTGAAAGGCTACAAGGGGCTACAATTCCAGACTGGCTTTATTCTGCTGCATTTTGCTGTCCGGCTAGAAACCACCAGATGACCTCATTCTGCCCATTGTCTTCTAATTGTTGGAACTAATTGCTTCATATTAAATCGCATTGCATGGATCAAACAGTAAGCATTACTTTCCTAACACTGCAAGCTTTATCAGAAGTCATAAAAGAAAAAAATCCCAAAGAGTCCAGAAGGCAAAAAAAAAGCTTGTTGAGTCTTGCTATTGAGAACTGATGTCAGGGCTGGATGAAAAATGAAGTAATTGTGTTTTGGGGGTAAAGTCCTTCAGAAAATTACTGGTTCTTTCTCTATTCTTTGTCTTTCATTAGATACATTACCCAGTTGTAATTGGGCTTTTATTTTCAATTCTGTTACAGAGTCTTTTTGTGCTGTTATTAAAGCCTGAGATAGAAAAATATAGACTAAAGATTTCCATATAAAATTTTTATTGCTTAAAGATACTTCAAAAATCCAGGATTTTGTTGAAGTCACACCATTTACTAGTGCGTACATTATTGCATGATGCCTTGGATAAGTACATCTCTTACATTCACATTCTTAGTAACACATTAATTTAGAATGACCAGAACAAACTAATTCTGAAACTGAATTGGTCCCACGATCTAATATCCACTTTCCAGTCAAAATATCCCGTTCTTCTTTTCAGGAAGCCACATACCTCAGTGTTCTTTGACATCCAGTTTGTTTAATCTGAAGAACAGGATACAGGCCAATCCCTCCATAGGCAACAGTGTGTGAACATTTCTTTGTGGAGGGAGGAACCAGTGTTTTCTCTCCCCTGAGACTTGTGATGAAGCAAAGGGGTGAAGATGGTGCAGTTGCACTGGGCAATAAGCTGAGCTTGACACTAGTGGATAAATTTGTGGCTAAATATGTGAAAAACAGATAATACCATTAGCTTATATATCCTTGGAAAAGTAAGTTAATGAAGAATGCAGTGAAACAAACTGCGTTGGAATATCTATATACTATCAAAAGTTATGTCCAATTAACCAGAAAATGAAAGCACAAAAGCCCATGGAATATACCGTGGGGTTTTTTTTAACTCAAAATGTTCCCATGATACTGATTGCTCTGAGACCCAATGGGATGTAATTCTGATAATATATGTAACAAATAAGGTGTTCATATGAATCAGCTCTCATTTCCATATACTGTACATGTATCTTAATACAGTTATCCATGTTAAATGGGTATAAAGGCACTTCTAAGTGGCACTCTTAAGCTCCTCTTATATTTAGCATGGAAAGAATAATCATTCCTCTTTGACACACCATGGTTTCCCTAACCAAGGGTCATAATTTTCATTATTTTAATTAATTAAATTTGATTTTGTTATTGCTGGGAGTAGGGGGTTGGGCAATAAAATCTTCTTTGACTCCAGATAGCAAATTGGTGCTTTAGCTATGCCACTAGCAAAGTAAATGGATGGTTAACTGTGGAAAAGGAGGCGGCAGGTTTCCCCCCCAATTTCTTTTCAAAAATACCTGGGGATAACATCACTTCGGGTTGTGATCACTTCAAGGGCAACATTTTGAGCTTAGCACCAGGCTACATGATCAGTAGCTACTCCATTTCCTTGGAATGTTTTTATGCTCAGTGGTGTTGATACTGCTCCTTTGGCTGACTTTAGCTTCTGGTTTGTTGGTGTACTCAAGAACTGGAAAAGAGACTATAGAGAATTGATAGAAGACCATGTCACCACCAACAAACTCAGACTTCCTTCATCTCATCCTTCTCCTCATATAACAATGAAAAATAATCCCAGGTGGTATTTGCCAATATGCAGTGAGCTGAGTATCACACTGCCTTTAAACCCCAATAGCACTTCACAGCTCATGCAAGTCTGTGATATCATCATGCTACACATACTACAGGTCCAAATTTGTTATACGCTGATTATTTATTTATCTATTTATTTATTAGATTTGTACTCTGCCTTTCTCCCTAAAGTGCACCCTGGATGATTCCGAACGGCACCCAAGGCCCTTATAGCCAGATCTGACTTAACACAAATGGCCACTGCCACTGGCGTAGCTAATGATCACGCAGCCTGACGCAAAGCTCAAAATATAGCCCCAGAAGTGATGTCACAACTGGAAGTGATGTCATCCCCGGGTATTTTAAAAAAGGAAATAGGGAAAAAACCATGCCTCCTCCTCCTCCTCAGCAGTTCACCACCATTTGCTCTCTAGTGGCATAGCTAAAGTACCATAGCTATTTACTATCTGTTGAAGAAGATTTTATTGTCCCCCTCACCCACCCTGCAACAACAAAATCAAATTTAAGTTTTAAAAAATGAAAATTGTGCCCCTTATTGGATAGGGAAACTGTGCTGGGGCAAAGAGGGATGGTTATTCTTTCCCTGATAAATGCAAGAGGAGCACCACTTTAGAAGTGCCAGTATTCCCAGTTAGCATGGGTAACTGTATTATATGTATTGTATTTGATATATGTACTGAGAACAGATTCCTATTAACACCTTATTAGTTCCATACAGTATCAGAATTACATCGCATTGGATCTCAGAAACATCAGTAAGATAGGAAAGTTTGAGTTAAGAAAATACACTTTTGTTCCAAAGGATTTTGTGTTTTCATTTTCTGGTTAACTGGCCGTCTCTTTTTGATAGAATATATATATTCTAATGCAGTTTGTTTCATTGCATTCTGCATAAAATTTCCTTTCCAACAATATATAACATGATAGTATTATCATTCATATTATATAACATGAAGTATTATCAATTGTTTTTCACAGTTTTAGTCACTAGTGTCAAGCTCAGCTTGTAGCCCCCTAAAGCTTGTAACCCATGCGACTGTACCCCCTGCACTCCTTAGCTGCACCACTGGCCACTGCAAACCACAGTTTTAAAAACTGCTTTTGTACTGTTGTAGAGGGGTAGTCATGCAAGCAATCTTTCCATTTTTCAGTTCCAGATTCAAACTCCTGCAGACACTGAGGCACTACCTCATACAATAAGGCACAGCAGAGGAGCATGTATCCTGGAAGGGGTCTGTAAATTGTTTTCTTTATACACTGTTTTGTTTTCTTATACAGTTTTCTTTATACACTGATTTTTTATCAACAGGAGATTCCGAAACAGAACTCTAGTGGTTAATGATGGTTACCCCTGTAGTGAAATTGTCTGATATTGTCTGACAAATCATATGCAGCTGAAGCTAATGGGATTAAATATCAGGGAAGGTACCTGAGGTCAAGGGGAAAATGGGGGAAGAAAACAGTGCTGAATAAAAGGTCATACAAGCAAAGTGTCTGCCACAGATTGTGAAAATCTCTGAAAATGGAGAGCGTGTTTTGATAGTTCTGAAAATGAACACAACATGAGATAATCAATTTTAGGTCAGTCCTAATTCAACATGATGGTGTCTGGTTTTCAGATCCTACCCTAAAGGATCACAAGTGCTGAGTTTGCAGAGGTGGATGAAGTTCATAATTCCTTTGAGATGTTTGATGGTGTAGGCGTGATTCTATAAAGCCAGAAAGACGTTGTGGCTGGAACATCTCAGAATTCTTCACTGTTAAGGGAGGGTTATTGTCTTGGGATAATACATTTCTATCAACAAGGCTTTGCTCAGTATGATGTGATTGTATGTTTTCTGAACCCCTTTCTTTGTATACACCGTCATTCCCAATAGACATATTTTTTCACATTTTCAGAAATGTGTGTTGACTTACATAAATGTTCCCTTATCTTTTCATATGACGGTGATTAAGAATATTTATACATATATCGCTTTTCAATAACCCTTCTCCTTTTGCCTTCAGTTTTCCCCAGCATTAAGATCTTTTCTGAGTCCTCCCTTCTCATGATGTGGCCAAAATATTTGAGCTTCAGTTTCAGTATCTGTCCTTCCAGTGATTTACTGCAGGACTGAACTGATTTCCATTTTATATTTCAAAGTTAAATTTTGAATTTTGAATTCAGAATAAAATTTTGAATATTTAATCAAAATTAAATTTTATTTAATAGGTGATTGCTAAAGAAATAAATCTATCTTGCTTTTATTGCTGTTTAGGTGCTTGCTGTTAATGCATATTCTGAGTGTAGATCTCAGTTTTTAATAGATTTTTTCTATCATCCCCCATGTGTACCATACCCTCACACACACCATCCCCCCAAACACACCATTACCCCACATGCACCATCCTCCCATGCGCATCAACACCCCATGTGCATCAACACCCCATGCGCATCAACCCCCCATGGTGCCACCATGCGCACCACCCCTCATGCACACCAACCCCCCATGCGCAAGCTCCCATGCACACCCCCATGTGCACTATCATTCTCTGTGCACCTTCCCTCCCACTGCATCAGCTGGATGTTGATCATTCAGTCTTCCATGTTAAGTATAGGCCGAAAATGAATTGCACCCCCTTTCAGACCTTTAGGGGTTAAATTTCTAGAAATCAGTTCAAGGTGGGTGTTCCCAACACAGAAGGAATACAGTCCCCAAATTTCATGCTTTTAGGTCCAGGGGTTGGGGCAGAGCATCCCTCAGTCAGGGATTCTTCAATGGAAAGTATAGGGAGGAAAACGCGTTGTGCTGCTTTTCACCCCCTTCCGGTTCTGATCTAATGTTATAGGTTTTAGAAGTTGTTCACTACAGCATGCAAGTTGGTAGTACATTATCTTGAGTATGTAGCAATCCACCCACTGCTCACAGGCTCTCACTGAATGCATTCAATCACATCCTCAAATTCCTTAGATTCCATGAAGGTCAAATAAATTTATTTGGCATAGTCAGGATAATACAGTCTGAAGAAGACAGAGAACAGCACAGACCAAAATCAGGTCTAATATGCAGTAGCAAGCAGATTCACATTCATTTTTCTTTTTTAAATAGAAATTCTTATTGTTAACTTTTTAATCACTGTAAACTCTTTCCTTTGCGGAAGGTCCTAGAAACATTATCCTCCTTCAACAGCAAAGAGTTCGCCGTTCACTTAAAAGTTGTATTTGTTGAAATCCTGTATTTGTAAAAGTTGTATTTGTTGATACCATGTCACATAAAAAATCTATCAAAATAAATTCATTATCTTATGAAACAACAGCAAAAAATCTATTTGCCGGCATTGGAAAATCAAACCCAAACTTTTTGGAAATTTTGAAGCATGCTCTTTCTTATGAGGTTGGGTTGAAAGCATTTATAGAAAGTACTTTTTGCAAAATCAGATTGAAAATACCCTATTTTGGGGCTATTTTATTTTATTAATAGATTATTTTAAATACCCTTTTTAGCATAGTTCCTTTCCAATATTTTTGTAGATTGTTTTAAGAGGTGATTTACCCCTCAATCCAGAGTAGCTACGACAGTTCTTGCGTTGATGCAAGAGATATTTATGTAGACCGAGTTACGGCGCCACCTAGTGGAAACCAATGGAAAATTCATAGAGCAATCCAGAGTAAATTTTTCTTACGTCGATGCAAGAACTGCTGTAGTTACTGTGCATTGAGCCCTAAGTTGTCTCAGGTAGCAGATTTATGGGTGCCAACCCTATACACAATTACCTGGAAGTAAATCCCATTGACTATAATGGTGCATAGTTCTGAGGATTGGGTTCTCTTAGTCCATTTATCTGCCAAGCTTCTCCTCCTTCCACGGAACAGAGAAGAAGAGGAAATGTTGAGGGGAAGAGATAATGTAATGTTCTTTTCTGGTGGCTGCTGCTGGTGTCTCTTTTTTCGATTGCTAACCCTTTAAGGACAGGGAACCATTTTTTGACTATGGATGCAATCATACCAACATTTTCCTGAGAGTAACACCCATTAAATACAATGGGGCTTACTTTTGAGTAGACGTGGTTAGGATTGTGCTCTTAGTTTGTTTTGTAAACTATTTCGTGAACTGCTTTTTATTGAAAAGCAATATATTGATGATGATGAAGAAGAATCTAAGGACCACTAGAAGAACTATACTTGCTTGGTGAAGCACAAAGGAACAGTAATGATTATGATTTTATGATCCTAATGGCATGCAAGCATTCTCCACCAATACAAAAACATAACTTGATTAACAGGATTACACCAAAATCAAAACTTATTCCATGTGTATTCAAAACTTATGTGTATTCATGTGTATACCTATCCCTACTGTAGTAGATTAATATCCCTTTCATTATCAGAAATTAATAGTTTTTTTAAAAAAAACTTACTCCATGTTTCCCTGTAGAGTTATGTAAGAAAGAAAACGATATGAGGACGAAAAACAAGCTGGAAAGTCATCCAAAACAGAACAAATGTTATAAGTGTAAAGGGCAATGGCTGCAATCCAGCTTGTAGTTGTGTCTCTTTAATTTCAAATTTTATGGTGCCCTCATGCATAATTGTGGTCTGGAATGCAGCCACCAGCTTCCACTTTGTGCATATAAACATGTTTACTTGTGAGACAATGTAGTATCTTTATATTTCTGTGGGTCTCCAATCAAAGGTCTCCAATCCTAACCCTGGGTCATTTCTGCCCCTTTGGAATATTTTTTTCTAGCCAGTGAGGTTCCCTGGTGTCTCTGAGCTAAAAATAGCTCACAAGACAAAATGTTCCTGGTTTCCCAGCATAGGTGTATACCCAGGGCAACCATATGTCCCGCTTCTCCTGGACATGTCCTGGATTTTAGCCTTGTGTCCTGGAAAAAATATTTCAATATTTCAATACTTCACCTTTTCTTTATGATCAGTCAGTATGCAGTCTTCTTGTAATTCATAAATTATATGTAGTAAATTATATGTAACATTTTAAAATTTTATAAGTAATATTGTGTTGAAATTAAGCACATGAAAGCAATATATGAGTGGTTTTAGTTTTGATTTTGTCATGTTCTACATTTTTCTTGGATGTTCTATATTTTCAGGTGCCTTGTCCTCTTTTTTGGTTATGACATATGGTCTCTCTGTATTTACTGCATTCAGCCATAAAGACACTGAAAGTTTTGAAATGCAAAGAAGTTTATCAATTACATTGTATTTAGCACCTTTAGTGGCTAAATGATGTATACAGGTACAGTATACTCCTCATTATAGCCACCAGAGCAGGAGTGGGCAAACATTTTGGCAGGAGGGCCTCATTGTCTCTCTGTCGGAAAAAAAGAATTAATTTACATTTTCAAATTTGCATAAATTTACAGAAATAAATACATTAGAGATGGAACAATTTCTTCAAGTGCCGTGTCCTCCAAGAATGTTGGCAATCAAAAACATGAGTTGTTCTTTATCCATAGTCATGCTAACACATTAATGCAAACTTAAGTCCAAATCACTATCGAAGGATCTTCAGCCATGATATTCTCGGTGGTCAGGGCCACATCTGCCATTGATCTTGCCATGAATTATTAAAGACGGAGGTATTTGCTACTTCTTAGAATGTATCCAAAGTACCTGAGCTTTCTTCTTTTGATGGTGTGAAGAATTTCTGTGTTCATATTCATTTGGCACAGGACATCTATGTTTGAGACTCTGCCAGTCCATGGAATTTTTAATATACTGCGATATGCCCACATCTCAAAGGCTTCAAGAATGAATTTTACAGAGCTTATTTATTATACACATGAGAACCATAATATAGACATGTGGAACCACAGGAGAACTATGACCACACTCTTGCACAGTGAAAGCATACCAACAAAGCCAGAAACACATGGAGGCATACCGTAAATTGTTAAGAGGTTGTTCACACGGAGACATGTGAACACTCACCACCTCTAGTGGCTGAATGAGATATATACCGATGCAGGAAACTAGGAATATAAATTAAATATAAAGATTATGTCTACATTAAACAGAGCAGAAATGAAGATAAAAAGAAGTTTGTGATTTGTAGCATAGGTTGCTTGTTACCTATTCAAAATTCATTTCACCTTTTTTCCTGCACACGTCAATTTTGCCCTTTGCAATCCTTCATCTTCCACACCCCATGTACTGTATCCAATCTCAGCACATTGGTTCTCAGTGTATTCATTATTTATTTTGTGGCCCTCAACATTGTGTTCGATATATGATGTGGCTCTCATGCTGAAAGGTTTGGAGACCCATTAGACTGTCTGCATACAGTATATTCCTGTTCATGCACTCCAAAAACACCAAACAAAAACCAAAATGCATGAATAGATATCTGATTGTGTTAAACTTTAGCTATCTTAACATGCTAAGTCAGTGACAGCTGAGGAGGGCTTGCTCTTGAGGAGACCCCCCCCCCCTCAGATCATACTGAACAAGGAACAGCTGTGGTGCCTTCTTTATAAGAAAGCCCACAAGTTCCTGTCAACCAGTTACAGCTGCAGCATGAGTCTCCAATACAGCCTATATATACTGGAGGGTGAATGCAAGAGGACTGCTTGGAGGGGCCTGCTGTATCCCCAGGTTACTGGGCTGCTGTAGTTGTGCCATATCCTGAGGTTAAGAGGCCGGGGTTGCAGCTAGGCTGGCCAAGAACTCAGAATTTTGGTAACTGCCATTTTTACTCAGGCCTTATCATGGACTCCTATGGGTCTACTCATTACTATACCTGCTCCTGAGGTGGTATAACTCTGAGGAGCTGGAAGAGGGCATTTCTATCTTGGAAACAGACTCTGGATACAGAGTAACAGTTCTGCCCTCGGCAATGCTAAAGATGCCCTCAACATGCCTCTCCAAAGCTGCCTAGGCTTGGGGCAGAGCAGGTCCACCTCTCTTGGGGCACCCTATGTTGCCTTGCTCTGCCCCAAGCCTTTTCCAGAGTAAGAGGAACTATCACTCCACCCTAGTGGGTTAGGGGCAACCCAAGTGCTACTTTAGATTGGGCTGTTAATTTCTGTTGTATAGGGACAAAGGTCAACCTTCCCCACTTTTCACTATGGTTCTCCCACTGTCCATATCTGCTAATTGAAAAAGACTGGAGATAAAGTCAGATACTTCTGTTTTCTTATTTTGTTTGGCACCTCACCCCAACATTCATTAAAAAGTATCAGAAAGCCAGAACCTAATGATAGGTTTCCTCAAAATCTGTCATTCCAACATTGAGCTCTATACTATTTATTACTGCCAGTTTATTTGAAATGTCTATTTAAATTTTTAACAGGCTCATTTAAATGGAAGAGAGAGAAAATGATAAATTATCCACCCCATTTCAGGAAATAGTACTGCTCTGGGAACCCCCTCTCCCTGGGGCAGGAACTTTTCACAGTGGCAGTAATAAATGCACAATTTCCTTACACAGTACATTTAAAAAGTAAACTTTCCCTTCTCAGTCATGTCCAACTCTAGGGAATGGTGCTCACCTCCATTTCATAGTCAAAGAACCAGCATTGTCCAAAGATGCCTCTGTGGTCATGTGCCCAGCATGACTAAGGCTGGCCACTTAGGCTGGCCTAAGCCCCAGCATAAGTCGTCTGCTAACCTGGGGGAGGCACAAAAGTGCCACAAGGCACTTCTGCTCCACTACTGGGGGTGGGTGGGTTAGGCCAATGCTCAGACATACACCGATCTCCTCACACTGTCACAGAAAAATAGGACAGGTTAAGTTAGGCCAGCCTAAATTTCTCAGGAATGTGTCCTAAATGACAAAGCACATGGAAAGCTTTCCATTGAAGTGGTACCTGTTTACCTGCTTGCATTTGCAGGCCTTTGAACTGTTAGGTTGGCAGGAGCTAGGCAAGTAACGGGAACTCACTTCGAGCACAATCCTAACCATGTCTACTCAAAAGTAAGCCCCATTATGTTGAATGGGTCTTACTCCTAGGAAAGTGTCTTTAGGATTGCAGCCTTCATCTTGTGGTACTTGTGTCTTGAACAACTGATCTGCTAGACTTCAGATCAAGAAGCACAGTGCCTTAACTGCTGCACCAATATGGATTCAAAACATCTCAGTGTGGACCTGGCTTGCCTTTGGTCCCTGCTGACTTCTTGAAAAAACTTTCCCAAATACTCAAAATGGATCAACAAGTGTAGGTAGTTAGAGGAATGTGGACAACATCGACATGGAGGGCTGTCATTTGACACTGTTGCATATTTTTCTCTTTTCCATGTCATATTTTTCCTCTTTTCCAGTGATATGGTAGGTGGCTGGTGAATGTTACACAAGGTCACCCAGAACCCAGGGTTACCATATGACATAACCAAAAAAGAGGACAAGACTTCTCCAAAATGTAGGACACCTAAGAAAAATGTAGGACATGACAAAAAGCTAAAAACACTCATGTATGTTACTTTCACATGCTTAATTTAAACACTATATTACTTATTATTAAAGTCAAAACTATCACGTATAATTTATAGCATATAATTTATTAATTGCTGAACATGCTGCCCGTTCAGAAGGAAAAGGAGGACAGTGAAGTTTGTTTTTTCCAGCTAAAATCACGAGCTAAAATCCAGGTCATGTCCTCAAAAAGAAGACATATGTTCACCCTGCCCAGAGATCATCTTTTCTCTTTACCCAGTGTAAAGAGATCTGTGGAACTCCTAGCCACAGGATGTATTGATTGCGTCTAATCTCAATGCCTTTAAGAAGGAATTGGACAAATTCCTGTAGGAAAGGATCATCACAGGTTACAAGCCATGACAAGTGTATGTTTGTGCATAGATAGATTTAGATGTGGATGACCTCAAAATGCCCGATGCAGGGGATGGCGCCTGGATGCAGGTGTCTTACGTGCTTCCTGAGGCATCTGATGGGCTGCTGTGAGATATAGGAAGCTGGACTAGATGGACCTTAGGCCTGATCCATCAGAGGTTCTTCTTATGTTCTCAGTTGTACACAGGGAAGAAAGGCATGCATAAAGGAGTTCAGTCTCTGATGTTATTTTTATTTGCTACATTTAGCCTCATGTAAACATAAGTGGGCATGAGGTTTAAACAGATTGGGGTGTGTGTGTCTGTTGGGTAGGAAAGACCTAGCCATTTGTCCATTCCACGCACTACAGGGATATAATTCCCATGAGTGCATGGTGGGGGGAATGACACATAATGAAATGATCTTAATGCTGATGTAACTGTTATTGAAATATACTGAACATACAGCTGGTCTCCATATGCAAGTTTTTGGTGGAATATTAAAAATATCCTTATGCCAAGTTTGTCTTAAACTCATGTAATGATTTTTTTAAATTCTTTGTATATTGCTTTATTATAGTAGCAGAAAAACCTTACCTGGGCTGTATAACACCAGATATAATCCAGCTCTGCCTCAAAAATAAACTTTTGAAGTCTGCTCCAAGACATACATGAGCAATATTTGAAACTTTTCTGAGGTAGAACTTTATTCTTTTGCAATTACTTTCATGGGTTATTGTGAAAAGTGAGAAAGTAGAGATAAAGTACTGGTTGACCCTCTTTATCTGATGGTTTGGAACCCTTAGATTTGAATTACTAGATTTGAATCCAGGGGTGTGTGTGGGTCTCACTGAACCTCCCAGATGTGACCAGAATTGCCAAGCCATACAGAGTTGTATTTCCTTTGTTGTTCTCAAGGCAACACTTACCAGTCCTTCCTATTAAGAAGAACAGGTGAAAAACCAGTTGTTAAAAGTGATTTTGCAAAAAATTCAAAATCTGTCATAAATTCAGAAATTAACCTTTTTTATTCTCCAATTTGACACTTTGTAAACTTGAACTATACTGTTGAAAGTTAAGGTTAAATAGAAACTTGACAGATTTACAGTATCCCTCAATTCTATTCCCCACCAGTTTACACAAAGCAGCTGTGCTGCTGGATTATATGATGGTGATGGTGGGACTAGATGGCCTGGAAGAGGTCAGTAAAAATACTGCCTGTAATCAGGCAGTCAGTAGGCTGCCTGATTACAAATTGCCCTCCTTAGACCTAAAGGTAAAAAGAGTCCCAGGCCTGCCAACCGTGACTGGTTGCAGATTGCCCTGCCAGCAATAAGTACCTGCTATGGCTATAGGGTGCGGCGTGCATCTCTGTTTCTATGGCCGAAGAGCAAGCACTGTCTGAAGACACCTCTGTGGTCATATGGCACCAAAGTGCATAGAATGTTGTTTCCTTCCTATTTATATATTTGGTACCTATTTATCTACTTGCATTTCCATGCTTTTGAACTACAGTGGCACCTCACTTAACAAGCGTTTCATATAACAAGCAAAAATTTCCAAGAAATCTTGCTTCACATAACAAGTTCTGCTTCACTTAACAAGCAAGCGCACTATGGGCACACGTGCTATGCACCCCACGCTCTGCATGGAGGCTCTTTAAAAGGGCTGCTGGCCAACGCTGCTGCCTCTAACTGCCTGCAACTTGAGGGCAGTTGCCAATTGCCCTCACCGACCACCCTGAACCTCCAGCAGCAGTCCCAGGCAGGCCTCCCAGGAAAGTATCTTTGATTGCAGTCTCCTAACTATGTCTACTCAGAAGTAAGCCCCAGTGTGTTAAATGGGGCTTACTCCCAGGAAAGTGTCTTTAGGATTGTAGCCTAAGTAGACTTCATAGGATCATGCATATTGAATGCATGTTTTGAATTCAATTCCAGTGTTTTGTCATCATTTTTACATCCAGTTAATATTTTTATATGAATATTTTTGGGGTTGTGGAACCAATCGTCTGAGTTTCCATTATTTCCTATGGAAAAATCTGCTTCACTTAAAGAGCATTTCACTTAAAGAGCATGCCTCTGGAATGAATTAAGCTTTTTATATGAGGCACCACTGTACTAGGTTTGCTAGAGTTGGACGAGGGAGCTCATTCCTTCTTGCAGTACTCATGTCTTGAACTGTTGACCCTCAGCACCTTCAGGTTGGCATGCATGGTGCCACCAGTTATTTAGAAATCAGGACCCTAAGAATGGTGTATTAAGTCAGGAAAAGGGGCATAGGATCTTGGAACTTGCCACTGCAATCATCTGCCTCGGCCTCCCTTTCCTGATCTTATGCAAATTACTACCATCACTTGCTATGGCAAGGCTTTTATCAGCCTCACTGTGCACACAGTGTCTCTGGCTGCATGTGCAGATAGTTCTTGCAGTGAGCAATAGTGGCTTACCAAGACTACAGCTACAAGGCAGTGAATGGTGCAAGAATCCCCACTCTTTGAATCTACGTTTGCAAGAATCCCCACCCTTTGTGCCCTCAGACTAGCAACCAGCTTCAGAACTGGCACAACTCCAGGAGTGCCATGATTGAGTGCAAAGTGTATGGAAATAATTGGGGTATTATAAATAAAATAATATGTATTATAAAATAAAATAAATAAAATAATATGGGAAATAATCCCCTTTCCCTCCAAAGCCTCATGATCTGTCCTCTCCCCCTTGATACAGGATCTTTTATGGCATGGCTGCAGTGAGGGGAGGGGTCCCCAATGCAGTTTTATGCATGTTTGCTTGGGAGCAAATCCCATTGAATCGGTCAATTATGGGCTCCTTTCGAGCTCATTTAAGGTCAATAGCAATTACAACTATTTGTGCTTGCATGTAATGCTTGTCTTTATGGTGCCACCTTACTCCACTCTCTGATCAAAATCAAAAGTAGTTTTAAGTGAACATGCATTGAAATAAGTTAAAAAATAGTATGTACATGGTTTGACTAAATGATGTTATTTCAAATCAGTAAATTAAAATAGTGCAATATTTAGAAAAATTAAATCTATGCAGTCTAAAATATGTTTTAATTTGAATGTTTCCCTGTGACATGCAAATTCTCCAATAAAGGTCTTAAAATGGTGTAATTAGGTAATCAATCAATGGAAACTTAGAAAATACAACTTTGATTTGCCTGAGCAAAAATTGGTTATGCCAATTATTTACAGAGATTCCAACATAATCCACATGAGGGGGATATTGAGACAATCTGGTGTATTTCAGCTGCCAAAAAGGAACAGGATATCCTATACATTTAGCAGACACCTTCTGTAGTTTTGTTAACTATGTGTTTTCCTATAGATGTCAAGGCACCAAGAATTTCCAATCTACCTGAATGGCAAAATCCACTCTTTCCTACTATTTGTCCACGTAGGAGTTAGAAATGGCTTTTTTTGAGTGTAGTGTCAAATGTAGAAACCTGCATGACTGTACCTATACAGTAAATTCATATCCAGGTATCTTTGCTGTGTATGTATACCCATTTTCCAAATGGTGAGTGACTTTTGCACAAGTCCTTCCCAACAAGAAGCACCCACATCATTGATGACACCCAGAGTTTACACATGGTTTCTTTATTCAATGAAAAGACACTGCATAGTAACAAGTCTGGCCCACTCTGCCAGAGATTCCTCAAGGGAAACAGAAACTGATCATGTTGTACATGAAAATGGCTCATGCAGCAGGAATATAGGCTCAGGAATTCAGATCTTTAGATATCTCTTGTACTGTTGACATTTTCTTTTATAATACAGTTATATAGTTATAATCCAGTGCCCTAGGGCAACTATTTCCCCATCACCAGTGGTACAATATTGGTTCGACCAGTGGTTCTCAAGCACATCAGCCTGAAACCCCCATCTGAGAATGACAATCTGTCTGGAATGTCAGAGCTCTTCCATGCCTATCCAGAAGTAAGTCCTATTGTGTTCAATAAGACATACTCTCAGGAAAGTATGGATTGCAACATGAGTGTCCCATTCCCAGACTGTAGCACTGAGTGCCAGATTTCAAGATGGTGGTACACAGCTCCTCCTGAAATGCAACCCCTCCTGAAATGAAGTTGTGATGCCTCCTAACCCCCACTTTGAGAACCACTAGGCAGGACAAACTTGATGTAGGACCCATAGGAATACAAATCACTTACATTTCTGATTTCATACATCATGAAGCAGCCTTATACAGCAATGCCAAGTGTGGGCAAACTGTTCCAAGCTTTAAAAAATGGTTAAATATTCCATGTGAGCTGCCCGGTGGCCCACCTGAGGGCAAAAGAGTGGAATAAAACCATCTTAAAATAAATCGAACTGGCTACTGCAAAATGGGTCACTTGGAATTTCACTGTGAGTGCCAAGTTGAATGGCATGCTGTGAAAAAAATTTCAGTCAGTTTGCACCATATGCAAGGATTAATGTCTGAGGTAGCAGGGTAAAGCCGAAATGGCACGTAATCTAAACTCTTGTAAAGTCAGCAAATTTGACACTGTTTTTTCAAGAACAAAACTCATAGTACAGTAAATCCTCACTTATCTGCGACTTTAAGCAAAGCAACTTATAATGAAACATCTTTTATCATAGGCTATTTGATATAGTAAATAAGAGTTAAGATCCTATAGCATATTTCTGGTCACAAAAGATCACCAAATGTCTAAATAAGAACCCAAAATACTTCTAATACATTAAAAACTGAAATAGAAATCAGGCTGGAGAAAGCCCCCCACAGACATGGGGAAAATGTGCAAATGACACAGACAGTGGTACCAGCCAGAAATCAATTATTTTTTCTCATCAACTAAATAACAAAACAATTCCAAATAAAATGGATAAGTGAGGTCTTGCTATCAGTGGACAGTGTTCCCTGCACATTTAACATTTAAACTTATGCTTTCCTCTTAATTTGGGAGAAGGCCAAGTGCATAAACTGAGTGGGGTGGATTCGCAAATCCCATATCAACAATTTCACTTATCCACATATCAGCTCTGCTCTCTTAACCTGATCTTCTAAGTCCACATCCACCTGTGGCCTCTGGTGTGCTCAGACTAAGTCTTGAGAGCAGAACAACTTGTGACTAGTTTTTCAAAGAAAAACAAATGTTGCTGGTTTTTTTGCTCTCAGAATGAGCTTGGCAGAGGCCATGGGCAGATGTGGATGGCTCCCCTTGCTTCCAGAGGGTGGGAGCGTAGTGTTCCCTGGTATCCATAGTTTCACTTAACAGCATTGGAACCTCTGCAGATACCAGCACATACTTTTATTTTGTGCAAGTTAATCATTCATAAGATGTAGGACAACTTCATTCTTTGAAATCCATTTTTTTAAAGAATAGTGACACTAATATTTGCATTTTTCCCCTTGATGAACTGCAGCCATGGAGTGTGTGATCTTGAACCACTGTGATTAGGGATTAGACCCCCTACCATTTCTACCACAGACCTGATTTACAGCAGAAGGCCTGAACCCGCTGTTGACTATAAAAAAAACAAGCATGGAAACGGTGAGCCTCCACTTCCTGCAATGCATGGTTTCCCCTTGAACTGGGACACAAATCTGCTTCTGCAAACCAAAAGGTCTTCCCTCCACATGCAAATTGCTCATGCAAACAGCTTCCATACACAAAACTCCAGCTGTAACCCACAATCCCCTTTTGCACACAGATGTGCTATGCTTTATCAAGGTGATCTGTACAGTTAAGCAACTGCACATGTGGAACACATTTTGCACTTGCAGGGAGAACTCTGTGAACAACATTTTACTCCCCGTTGCAATTTTCTGGAACGCCTTTAACCTTATCTAACAAAAAAATTTACTACAGTTGTATGCTAAGCAAGTTTATAACGACTTCTCAACTATGTAATCAGCTGTTTTAAATGTGCATGTGGGTGATACACATGCAAACCTGTTAGTCTAGAGATTTTGTGTAACTTCAGAGATACTTTGATAGCAAATTATGGTGTGGCTATGTACCTACAGTCCCCACCCTTTTGACATAGTATACTGATCTGTCTTTTCTCTCCAAGATTCTCATCTTCCACGTGACTTGGAATACAGATATCAAGGACCGAAATTTTCTAGGTGTGTTGAGGAAGAAAAAGAATTTTAAAAGTACAGTTTCTGAGTTTCAGCCCATTAGTAAAAACATGTCAGGACCTGTTGGCTCAGACAATAGCTCAGACAAATGGCTCAGAGAATAAGAGTAGACACACACAAGCAACAGTACAATGAAAATAAAAAATTTCTCATTTTCTGATTTTTGACTCTTACATAGAAAAGAAAATGTTGGGACTGGTATTTGTGCTTCAGAAGATGAATAGCTGGTTTTGAATTTTTTTTGTAAGAGGTGATTACACAGATTGGGGATGGCTTTAGGGACCTTTGTTCACCTTGAGAATGCCTTTTGATGGCTTTGCTAAACTCATGTCTGCCAGTGCAATCCTAACTCTTGGTTAGGCAAGCACAAGTCTCAAGCTAGCCTAGAGCATCACAAAAGTGTCGTAAGGCACTTCCATGCCACTCCTTGGGGAGGAGGGTTAGACCAGTAGACAGACGTGAGCCGGTCTCCCCACACCACTGTGGGAACAGAGAGATGGGTGAGTTTGCTGGCCTGAACTGGTTAGGATTGCAACTTATGTCTGTACAAAGTGAGTGACCTAAAAGATACCCTGAGGAACTGCCTGTGAGGTCCCCTAACAGAAGTGCAACAGCTCTATTTGGTAGTCACAGCCTGCTCACCCCAAGGGAAAGGCAGCTAAATGCATTTTTTAAAAAAATCTCAAGCCTGTCAGGGAGAATAGTGCTTTATATGCCACATGTAGTTTAGGCCCCATGCCTTCTATAAACAGACCTCTTCCCTCACAGTCTGTCTCCTTTTTTATTTAACTTTATTGCTGGATTGGGACCCAGTAGCTCTGGACCACTACAAGGCATGGTGGGCTATTTTCAGGGATCTAGTTAGTCAATGGGTGGGAGGTCCAGATGCTCTAAATTATAGCACAAGTAAGCCTGCCATGACTAAAAATGTTTTAAACTATTCATACAGTTTGATCCCCAGAAAATTGCTGGCACTGTTCTAGACCTTCACCACCATCTCTGGAACTATATTATTCTTCCTTTCCTTCAGGGCACACAAGGGGAGCCCCTGCCATAAACTTTGGATGAGACTTTTGGCAGCCTGAACAGCTCTGGCTTTTTATAAAATTCATTTGTAACATTTATGTTTTTGTTTGACTATTTTAAGTTGTAAACCACCTTGGCATGAAGGCAGTGTATAAACATATACAAACATAAGTTTTCTTTTCTTATAGTTTTTAGCAATTAGTTCCAAGCCAAACATCTCTGCTTCAGACTCATATTAGCTCAAAGGCAAGGGAAGGAAGAAAGGGAGAGGGTGCAGTCACCTCAATGCATTCAATATCGCATCTGTTTCTACCTGAAAATAAGAAAAATGAATTTAAACATTACGCAACAAAATAAATATTTCCTCAGCATTAAACTAGGTGTGTCCCTTACAGCTTACAGGATCCAGTGTAGTTTTCTGACGCATACAGATTTTTAAATCACACTGATACACTGCAACTAGAAATTATACTTTTGCATTTTCATAGATCACTAATAAATCAAGAGGCAACATGCACTGCTTGATCAATTACAGGGAGTTATAGCCAATAAGGGAGATATATAGGACACTCCTGCCTTAAAGGTTAAAAGAGTTTAGGGGTGCACAACCAGGAGCTCTTACTTTAAGCTTGTTCTCTGGGAGGAAAACAAACAAACCAGAAAAGAGAAATGCACTATGTTCAAGTTACAGACCGTGGGGTGTATATTGCCTAACTCACATTATCTGCCCAGCTAACCAGCAGCTGTTGCTCACTCCAGGACTGTAAGCTCTTGGTGAGTTCTAGCTCAGCATCTTGTGTCGATCAAAGACGGTCTTCCTCTGCTCTTGCACCTGACGCTTCCATCGCTGCTGAGCTCCCTCCACTCTCTCCAGCACTGTGTTTGGCCTGGAGCTGGTAGAAGGTCGTATGGCAGCCAATGAATGGGCATCCTGAAAGCACCAACAAAAGGAAAGGACAGTCTTAAATGTCCAGGTTGGTAAAAAAGGCATGTCAGCTGCAAGCCAATACTACATCATGCTGTAACTCAGTGTTGCATGTGAGGGCACACACCCAAATCCAAGCCCAATTCAGAGGGCTGGTTCCTATCTTGAAAACCCTTAACAGTCTGGAACTTAGATTCCAGATGTCCCTGATGTCCCTGCCCCATCTTAGATTTCAGATGTCCCTGAAGGAACATCTCCTAACAAGCCTTGCCCATATGCGACAGTTATCACAGAAAACCCTTGTCAGAACTGCTCTGAGTTTTGGAGGGCAGAGATGGAGGATAAGGCATCTTGATCAGTGACATGGAGATTGTGAAGATCTCTTCCCTAGAACTTCCAGCTGATTGCCTAAATGGGAGCATCTGGAGGGCAGATCAAACTGACCTTCCAAAAGCATGAAATCTAAAATGCTATTGCTTAATCTCAATTACATCTTTTTTTAAAAGAACTTGGATATGAACTAAATTTAGTTTAGTTTTGCTCTTGGTGGATAGTTTTATTATTAGATATTGTGCATAACTCTTCCTGGAGGAACTCATCAGAGTAGAAGGTATGGTTTTATAAATAAATATCATGTGTAAAATTTGTGATTGCTGACAACAGGGAAACATCACCACATATCAATAATCCGCTCTCATTTTCACCCACCTCATTCTCTTCTTCATTGTGGAGAGGTTGGGTGTAGGCATCAGGTTTGCGGATCAGGGGGTCAACAAGCATCAGGAAGGCCATGTAAAGTAGTAGTGCTCCAATCAGGGAAAGGTAAAGGATAATAATGAACTGTGAGGAGACAGCAGCAAAATATCACATAGGATTCTCATGGGTGACTTCATAAGCCTTTATTTCCAGCAAGACCCCAAAATCTCAGACAAGAAGGGAAAGCAGCTCTAACTATTAGCAGGAGTATCAGATACAAGATCCATCTATGGATCGTAGATCAGGGATCTGTAACCCAGGAAATGGGTGTAAACAATTAAAATCATTGTTAGATAATTACCGGTAACTCTCACCATTATCAATACAGATTGAGACATTTTGTTCCTAGCTATGCATACAATAAGCAAAACCAGTCTATTGACATCTTTTGAAGTCATACTGGTATCAAAGGCTGCAACCCTAACCATACTTTCCTGGGTGTAAATACTATTGAATAGTATGGGACATACTTCTGAGTAGACATGCTCAGGATTGCACTGAAAGAGGATTAGTGATGTATTTTAACAGGCTAGCAAAAAGAGTAACCCTATAATCCAGAGTAACTACGGGAAGATGTAAGAGGCACTTACTTTGGACTGCTCTATACATTTCCCATAGGTTTCTCATAGGTGGCACCATCACTACATCCGTGTAGAAGGTCCTGTAGTTTCTCTGGATTATAGCCTATGTGGACATATTTGGCAATCCATTGGGGTTCTGTAATCGTGAAAAGGTTCAGAACCCTATTGCTCTATGAACCAGGATGGTTACCAGCTCAGAGTCAAGCATTTCAAAAACCATCTTCCATAAGAACTAACTAAAAAAAGTTTGCTCAGTTGACTCTGTCTCCTTGGAGCTATTGGTACTTGTCCCCACCAATTCTAGAAGTCTCCAGATCAAGCCTGATCTGCTGCTCCCTCAACTAGCATGCAAGAGAAAATCAAATGGGAGTAGGGGGAAAAGAGAACAAACCTGTGGTATCAAAATCATGTCTGGATTCATGCCCCCTATTGTGGACTAGAAGTGCATTAAAAAATAATTGAGAAACTAAGGCTATGGTTGTGTGCCATTGCCCCACCTCTACTGGTTTTTTTTAGCCATGCATTTTAACAGAATAAAGATATTTCAAAGTGGTTTGTTTCACTGCATTCTGCTGTAAATTACACATTCAAAGGTGTATAACATGATGGGACTATTTCTACAAACCATGATTTTAGCCATTTACGTCACAAGGGCTGCCATCCCCTTCAAGGGTGGCCTAGAAATATCCCTGTTAGGGACCATTTTGGAAGTCTTGTACTTTTCTGGACTGATCTTTCACTCCGGCCAAGGCATGCTTACTTATTCACCAGTAAACACGCTATGCAGTTCACATCCATGTTCAATGAATTTCAATGCAATCATTAGGGACCTTCTTTGGGGTAATTTGTGGGGGCTGTGTTCATTGGATCAGGACAATTCTGGTGTCCTTAGATTCCTTTCAGCCTGCCCTTGCCAATGAACTATGGCACATTTGCCTACTCACAAGCTGAGCCATGATATGAGTCACTTTTACTTTCAATAGACTTCAATGCATATTTTAGTTTGTTTTTTGGCCGTAACGTTTGATAGGAATATGCTATTTTAAAATGGACTTTTGCATTGGATTCTGCTCTTCAATACAAATACAACAGTATATGACATGATGAGGTTTGATGCACCATCACGAAGTCACAATTTTTAGGTACTCCAGTGCGCATTTTCCCCCCTTGGGCGGGCCACCCGGTGTGGAATGCACCACCCTCCCAGGTGACGCCACCACTCCCAGGAAAGTGTCTTTAGGATTGTAGCCAAAGCCTCCTAACAAGCCAACCTGCTTTTTGCCACTTAATTACAGCAGGAGGGCTGTACTCTATCTTAAAAAGTCACCAAACAAACCAGCAAAGGAAACCAATCAAATAGTAAGCGTCACCCAATAACAGCAGGACAGACAACAGCAGGACAGATGTAGTTCGGAAAAACCATTATCCTGTAAATAAAGCTCAACAGCTTTAAAAAAACAAAAACTTTAAAACATCTCCCATCCAAGTACTGGCCAGAGGTAACCCTGCTTAGCAAATTTTAGTAGCAAACAAGCCTATCTACAAAATTAATCCCTCTTCCTATTGAAAAGAGCTGCCAATGCTAGACCCTATTTTAAAAAAAATTAGATTCCTTCTAAACAGTCAAGCAGCAAACATGTTACTCAAGCAGCTAGAAACTAAACACCACTCCCTTTTTCTCCTTTAAAAACCTTTTGCAGGTTTTTAAATTCCATCTGTGATACTCCCAGCCCAAAATGTAAAAAGAGGAGGGAAAAAGCAATTCCATCCCAATCATGGGAACTTAAACAGTCCCCAGTAAACATTACTCCCCTTTTGTCCTTTAAAAACCTTTAAAAACCTTTTGCAGGTTTTTTAATCCCATTTGTGATACTCCCAGCCCAAAATGTAAACAGAGGAGGGAAAAAACAAATTCATCCCAGTCATGGGAACTGAAACAGTCCCCAGTAAATTAGCAAACATTGAATATATTCTGAATGATCATCTGTACCCTCTATAGAAAATGTCCCTCACTACTCGCAGCCTCTTCTCCAGAACAGCCATTGCAGCATCCAAGCTTACAATCTCTTGAGCACCAGTTAAAGTTTTTCCATCAATCCCAGGTCTCATCTAGAGAGGATGGGACCAGCAAAAGGGACTACTGACTCTGGATGATAGGCATAACTGCATAACTGTAGTGTTTAGCTACAGCCTAAAAGCCAGAGGCATACCAAGGACGCTTCATGCACACTCTGCATATGCACCACAGATTGCATGATCTGCACGGGGGAGGGTGCTGAGGGGGCTCTGTGATCACCTAGTCCTAGGAGGAAATTCATCCCCAGCCTCTACTCACAGGACAGGCTGTCCAGTGGGGGAAGATGCTGATGGGGCTATGTTTTTTCCCTGATCCCATGCAGCAATGCACCCCCCCCCCCAGCACTTCTTACCACTGGGAAGGTTGCACACACCTATGGCCTCCCCAGTGATGGAGTCGCAGAGGCTCTGTGGAGCCCAACTGGTTCTGGAGATGAGGGTGTGTGGGCATAAAATGGAGAGGGGTATGAGTTTCCATTTTGTGCCATGGGTGCATCTCCTTCTGTACACCTCTGCAAAAACCTATCCAATCTTTGTGGGAAATATAAGTATATAAAACTTTCATGGGCTGCATGCTTGACACCATTGATCTAGGTGTCTTTTCATCTAATGTTCCTCTACTGCTTCCTTGCTGTATGATATGTGATTCTGTTATGTTCCTGTTTGCAGCCACAATCCATTTCTGGTTAGCTGTACTTACATTCACCATTAAACGACTTGTACACCAATGACCTTGGCCTTCAGAAACATAGATACTGGAATGTTTCCAAACTAGATGGCTGAAAAATATTTCTTATCACCTGAACCCCTCACCTGAACCTCTTCCAGTTACTCACATAGGGATTGAATTTAGTCCCTTTGGGTTCTTCATGAATATGTCCTTGTCCCTTTTCACATCTGTCTTTTCCCATCTGTCTTTGCAATTCTCTATTGACTACAAGATGGAAGGAAAGAAGACAGAAAGAGGTTTGCACACAATGCCCTTGTCTTGTTTGTACCTTGATGATGGTGGTGCTTCGCTCCTCATACTTGCATTCACACAGCAAGCAATATGCTTCAACATCATTCCCTGGTACTGGCATGGGTGACACCACATGCAGGCAATTACTGCAATGGTAAGAAAGAAGCATCAACTATGGTTGTCACAGATCTCCTTTTCTGTGGAGCAGAAGGTACCTGCTCTTGGAGATAAAATACAGTATTTGAATGGGAGAATATATTACTAAAAGACAGAGCTGTAAATAAGAACTGATTCAATGATATAATCAATTCAAAACTGCTATCAACTCAACTAGTAGTCTTAGCCAAGTCGTCATTCCCTCTTTGCCTCAACTCCCCAACTGCAATATAAGGACAACTATACTCATTTTTCAGTCTTCTTCTAAGGGAAACGTCAAGATAAAACACGCAAGACACACTTTGAACACCAGAGCGTATGATCAAAATACTATCAAGGATTAAAAGTTACAGGCAATGAGTTTGAAGCAGCAATGGCTGCACATGGATCAGTTCTAACAGACCTATAAAAAAAATGTTACATCTTTAGTTATTTCCCATCAAAGGCAAGGCAGCCTTTTTATTATGGTCCCTTTTGTGGGATTGCTGGGGGTCACTACCTCAAACTGCTAGAAGGCACAAGTTATTTGGCTCATCAAAAGAAAAACATAAAATTAAAACTACTCCCTCCTGCAGTCATCAGTAATACAATCTCCTACCAAGGAAATTCTGAAGAGGGCTTTCCCTGATGAACTTAAGAGGAGAGGGACTGAAGAAAACAGAGGAACACTTGAAGGGAGCAAGGGGGACAAATGCCCCAGGTGCAGGATAGTGGTGGATGTGCCATGCAATCATCTACCGCCTCCCCCCCCCCCCAGTTCCATCCAGGGCCTTTCACCCAAAGGCATTATGGAAGCCATTCCTGAACCTCCAAAAGTCTTGTAAAGTTAGTTAAGATGCAGCAGATCCCAGGGTCAGTAAAATCATAATTTCTGCCATTATTTCCCAACAGCATTCTGAAGACATATATATGGAAGAGGCCAGCAAAGGGCTGTGGGAATATACAATATTTTGTAACTCAGAGGAGCCAATTCTTGGTTGCTACAACTCAAGACATGAATGAGCAAGGAAATGTAGCACCACAAGAGGGCCAATTCTCAGACTATGGCCTTAATCATTTCAAGATTATTAACTGGGTCATTAATACTAAAACAAGCCAAAAAAATGAAAACAAAAACATATTATACAAAGCTTGGCATATTTCATATGCGCAAAATGCAACAACCAGGCATTATGCGTTTTAGTATTTTCCCAACATCCCAAGAGCAAGAACTCAGACCAAATCTTAACATTACCTACTAAAATTCAGTTTCTTTCCTTCTGCTGTGATGTTTGGCACTGATGTATCAGACATGCAATCATTTTAAAAAATATTTATTTCAGCTCCAGAATCAAAAACAAATGACATATGACAGAACAATTACCTACCTGCATACACACACATATGAAGGTGTATGGGGAAAGGAGCAAAACCTGCCCTTCTTCCTTGGCTTGCTGTGCTTTACTTTTTAGAGCAGTTTCCCCCAAAAACAACTTTCAATAACGGATGGACCAGTCTAGGAAAAATTATTAAATCAATGGAGCACTTTAAAGTAAGGTGAGTGTGGAAGCAGATTTCACTAAATCCGCCTGTTCACACTTGGAATGTAAACAACAGCCTCAACCTATTTCTCTTTATATATGTAACCCTATCCCATATAGGCAGCCATGCTGCAGTTCATGGTGTCACAAAGAGTCGGACACAACTTAACAACTAAACAACAATCACATATAATTTGGTCCACAAGACAGATCCTGGCCATTCACATAGGTGAGGTTCCCAATTTGGTTTCAAACCGGAGAGCTGCCTGGAATGATCAGGGAGGATTTATAGCTTGCAAAAGATTGATTCCAAGAAGTTTGGATGTTGTAAAACTGCTGTTGTGGTAGGTTGACTCACCAGTCCTTCTGCGACACATTGGTCTTGTAAATCTTTCCAGTGATATTCCTGTATGGAGGGCAGATGCACTTGCAGCGGATATCCTCAGAGTTCTACAGAAGCAAAACAAGATCAGTGGATTATTCCTTATTAATGGAATAAGGCTTTATTAATGGAATAAGGATTGAGCTCTTGACAAAATATTTTGTTCTGAGGCATTTCCAGCAGGACGCTGAAAGCTTACTTCCAAATTAGTATGCTTGGGTCTTCAGCCCTACATATACTTTCAACACAACATAACTAACCTTATTGGAATTTTTCTTTTTTAAAAGGCAAGATAAGGCAATGACCCAAAAAGATATGATCCCAAAACCACCGTTTGTTGGATTGTGAACAAGCCATAGGTCTTTCTCATCATTTCTCTTTTCTCCATACTTTTTCTTTTATGTTACTGAATTAAAAGATTCCTGGTTTATTAAACCAGTTTTTCATGACATTTGAAGTGAAAAACTGTGATTTACATTCTGCCTACAAATCAGGATTGCAAATTCTGGCCTGCAGGAAGCACTTGAACCAGTTTCCTGGTCAAGAAATCAAAGGTAACTATAGTTTATTGAACCAGGAAGCATTTCTACTAAGGGCAGAGAACATACAGGTACATTACTGGACCACAACTAGCAGAATTATTGGCATCAATCAGTCTTGAAAGACTATGATATTGTGCTCGACGTTGTATGTGAAGCATGAAGGCCTGGATAGATTGATATGGAGGATAGGCTGTTAACCCAAGCAGAAAATCCCCCCTCTCCATGCCACTGAAATAGTCCAATGGAACAGCAGAGCCGACACGATTGGTTCCAGCTGTGTCGCAGAGCTGGGCTAAGAACAGGAGCTCACCCTGTCTTGTGAGGACCCAGGTCTCAAACCCTGGCCTTCTGGTTAACAGGCACAGTGTCTTAACTTGTGCCACCCACAGCCCCAACTAGCAGACATGGTTTGTTGAACTGTCAGAACAAATATTATTAGCAGCTTACAGTAATTTGCATAGATGCAAAAGAATGGAAGGTAACACAAACAGCATCATAGGCATAAAATAAGAAGAATATATGCTTTTCCAACTCTTATAAAAGTGAAGAAGGCATATTCTAGTAAGAGGTAAGAATATTTCTGTCCCACCTACTTCAATGGGAGAGATAAACACATACATAAGTCCATCGTACAGAAAGATTATAAAGTGTTTGACTCTGTCTGAAATGTACGCATTCACTTCTCCATGCATTATTTTAATGCATTCATCCTTCTGCCAAATCTCTTGCTTTCTCACCTTACTGTCTTCAGATGCTTGTGCAAGTAGGACCCACAAGGCTACACCTGCAAGAGGTAAGAATTTCATAGCTTCTCAGATGTGCTGCATGAGCTTCACAGGAATCTGGAGCAAAGAGAAGGGGAAATCAAGAAATTCTCCTGTGTAGAACTCCACACATCACTCCTACACATTACAATTACTCTACATTTTAGGAACAAATAAAAACTAATTGAATCCATTCAGACAAATCAAACTGTAACCCTGGAAAGAAAGGTGGATTTGATCATGTTCACTTGAAAAGTTAAAATTAGTCTTGTAGATGAACTACTGTTTCCTTATGAACAATTTACAAATGACCCGTATATATTGAATTTTAAAAGAGCTTACCGCTGAGATCTGTGTTGCACTGACAACATCTAGCAAAGAGGAAGTACAGGTTTTTCTTAGTTCCACTTACAAAAACACCATGGAAATGCAATATTTGCCCAACATCCTTATGGCATAGTTTAAATCTTTCAGGCTCATAGATACCTAATGATCCAAATCTTAGTAAAGAAGGAACACAACCATCTAAAAAAACAAGGAAGGACCATGAACAGCAATGAATTGATCATGGCCATAAGCTGGTTCCATGGGTTGGAGTGTACTTTGCATGAAACAATCACCTATAAGCATCCCTATTTTCATGGGCCTGAAATATATAAACACATGCACTGGATGTATAGAAAAAGTATGTATATTTCTATCTATAGATATAGATGATATATAGATATAGATATGAAGTGAGACAATACACAACCTATTACCTTACCACTGATAAGTAAATTATTGGAATGTAAATGAATAGAAGAACCCAATCAAACATATATGATCCAATCTGTGCAGGGCTGACATTCAAAGCACTGAGAACCTCTGCAAGTGGAATTGTAACATCCACCCCCAAAAGAAAAATTCAACCACCTTCAAATAAGGACACAAGACTGTCAATCATTAATCCTGATCCTTATCGGCTTCTGTAATCCTGTACAGCATCCAGACAAAATATGGGAAGAGACAAGCAACAGTACTGAGTTATGGTCAACCAGACCTCAAACTTTTGATACTCTGCACAGTGGTAACATTAAATTGCCTTTTAAAGAAGGCATATATTGGAAGATCAGTAAGGGCCAGATCAGATACTCAGAGCCCAATCCTATGCATGTCTATTGTCTACTCAGAAGTACATCACCTCATAGTCAAAGGTGGATAGGATTGCAGCCTCAGAGTGCTACTCATTTGGCAGCCCAACTAAAGATGCTTCAGAGCAAGTCCAGAAATCTCACTCATTTCCTCACTGGATGCAGAACATGCTACTTCCTGCCGGCCCAGTTTCTCTTCCCACACTCCTGGCTGATTGTCCCCCATGTACAAAAAGCCAAGTATGGCTGACAATCTATGCAAACTGGATTAGAAGGAAGGAAAAAAGAAGGAGAATTCCCCCAGGAATGTAGATCAAGGGGCTCTGAATTGAATGGCATTACAGGTGAACCAACCTAACGGTATACAATTCACTACCACCAAAGGCTTCAAAAATGGATGTTGTTAATTCATGGGGGTCACAGTTCTGCACTGTCTGCCCCCAGGACAGGTCTAGAGAGGTAAGCAGGGTGACCATATGTCATAAATACAAAAAGAGTAGAACAGACCACTCAGAATGTAGAACTGTCAAGAAAAATGAAGGATATGACTAAATAAAAGCTAAATCCATTATTGCTCTCACGTGATTAATATAAATATATTGTTTATGTTATAAGTTACCGTAATAATTTATAGATTATTACTTATAATAAACTATTATTATAATAGATTTAAACATTGTTAATTATTATAAACACTATTAATAATTAACCTTACTAATAGATACAAACACTATGACATATAATTTATTAAATATGATTTGTTAATTCCAAGAATCCTCCAGGATATATTGCTTATTTTAAAATTTAAAGCCATATATATAATTTATCATGTTAACAGTGCAATCCTAAGCATGTCTATTCAAAAGTCCCATTGTGTTCAATAGTACTTACTCCAAGAAAGTGTGGTTAGGGTTGCAGCTGTAGATTATGAATTACAAGAAAACTACGTGTTGCCTGCACACAAGGAAAAGGAGGATTTTTTCCAGGACAGGAGGCTAAAAAAGAGGACATGTCCTGGAAAATGTTGTCACCCTGGGAGGTAAGGCACCTCTAATGTGGAGGTCAAGCAGATGGATGAAAATTGAACACAGAAGTTAACATATGCCATAACCATAAGGACGACAAAGCCCTCCAAATGTAGGACATCCAAGCAAATGTAGGACATGACAAAATAAAAGCTGAAAACATCCTTCAAGTGGCTAATTAAACACAATATTACTTATTACTAAATTTAAAACTATTACATACAATGAGTTTACTTGAATCTAACATTTAGAGCACAATCCTAACCAGGTCTACTCAAAAGTAAGCCCCATTGTGTTAAATGGGTCTTACTCCCAGGAAACTGTCTTTAGTTTTGGAGTACTAGTCTCCAAAACCAGGGTGTGCATTAGATTCAATGGTTAATTAGATTCATGTAATGTGGCATTTCGATTATAAGTATAGAGTGCGTATTAGTTTTGATTAAATACAGTTATTTATAAATTATGTGAAGGCTTTATGCTGCCTGCTTACAAGAAAAAGGAGGACAAGGAAGATTTTATTTTTTCTGGTCACAAAGCTAAAGGAAGAGGACATGTCCTGAAAAAGGAGGACATCTGGTCACCCTGGCAAGAATAGGATTTTTGAATAGGATTTTTAAGAATAGGATTTTTGCATTTTGAGGAGAGCCATTGCTTTGCAGAGCCTAATACTCTGCAGCTGCTCCTAATCCCTGCCCACCCATTGATTCATCTGAGCAGAAACTGCCCACTTGGCAGAAGTAAATGGGTGCCACTGCCCCCCATGCAGGGATCCAACAATGCAGAGCCAGAGCAGAGGCTCTGCTGCAGATGGGAGCAAAAGAACCAGCCCTCCCCCCAATTGGGATCCATGATGGGCAATGCAATGCAATGCTATGCAATGCAATACCTACCCCTGCAGCAGCAGCACCTCCAGCCTCGTCCAGCCGGGATCTCTGCTTGCATCATCAGAACAGACTCAGCATCACTGCTTGCAGAGCTTCTCAGGGATCCTCCAGCATTTCCTATCTTCGGCTCACACGAAGAATAAAAGGCTTCTTGCCAGCTACATTGTATCCAGGGTTATCTTCTATTTTCCCAGCATGTGCCCTGGATTTTTACTTTTGTGTCCTGGAAAATACACTTCAATGTCCTCCTTTTCCTTGTAAATGGCAGCATATCTCCTTTCTGTAATTAATAAATTATATATACTAGTTTTAAATTTAAATGATGATTAGTCTAAGAACCACCAGAAGAATCATATTGGCTTGGAGAAGACTGTACAAAGGAACAATTATCCAGGGTGCAGATGTCCTCTTTTCCAGGACTTGTCCTCTTTTTAAAGTCTTGTGTCCTGGGGAAAAAAATCTTCATTGTCCTCTTTTTCCTTGTGAGCAGGCTGCATCCTTGTATTTAATAAATAATATGGAATAAATTTTAAAGCTGCAATCCTAAAGACACTTTCTTGGGAGTAAGACCCACTGAACATAATGGGTCTGACTTTTGAGAAGACATGGTTAGGATTGTCCTCTTAATTACATAAGTGACCTTATGTCCTCTTTTTCTGGGACATGTCCCCTTTTGTTCTTCATTGTCCTCCTTTTCCTTGTGAGCAAGCAGCATGTAGCTTTCTTGTAATTAATAAAATACCTGTAAGAAATTATATGTCATGGCTTTAAACTTAAAAATAAGAAATACTACATTGTTTAAATTAATCACATGGTTGTGAGTTGGCTTTTATTAACTTTCCTTATATATGAATATAATAGACTTTCAGTGCAATTCTAAGCATGTCTTATCAGAAGTAATTCCCATTGTCTTTAATAGTATTTACTCCCAGGAAAGTGTGGTTAGGATTGCAGCCTTTGACCACAATCCTACACAAAAGTAAGCCCCGTTGTGTTCAATGGGTCTTACTCCCAGGAAAGTGACTTTAGGATTGCAACCTTTATCTGTTTCCTTAGCCTTGTCCTGCCTTTTTCTTGAGTGTCCTACATTTTTGGGGTGCTGGTCCTAATTGGTGGGGTGGGGTGGGGGGGGCTGTCATTGCAAGAAATGGGTGCGGGTGCTGGAGTTTCAGCCCGCAAAGCGTTAAAGGAAGTGATCTCAGCCCTGCAGCCGGGGAAAGTGTTGTGGGTTCTGGCTGGGTGCTGGCTAACCGGCCATGGCGGGCTGCGACTGCCTGCTGAAGCTGGGGGGCAGCGCCCTGACCCAGAAGAGGCAGCTGGAGACGCTGCGGGAGGACGCCTTGCCCAAGGCGGCTGCCATCCTGCAGGGGCTTTGCATGGCCGGAGCCACCCGCTGCATCGTCGTCCATGGGGCAGGGTAGGAGCACAGCAGCCTCTTCCCTACTGGGGTTGGGCTGGGCTGGGCTGAGGATCCCCGTCAGGCTCACTGCAGAGGGACCACATGCCCACCTTTCCTAGAACATCCTCCATCTGTCCTGCAAGAAAATCTTTATTGTCCTCCTTGTTCCATGGATCCTTCTTGCAATTCATAAATCATATGGAATAAATTGTATCCAATGAGGCCCTATTTCCTCTTTTTTCCCAGGACATGTCCTCTTTTTACATCTTATGTCCTGGGGGAAAAAAAATCTTCATTGTCCTCTTTTTCCTTGTGAGCAGGCAGTACAGAGCCTTCTTGGAATTCATAAATCATATGTTATTGTTTTAAACTTAATAATAAGTAATATAGAGCACAATCCTAACCATGTCTACTCAAAAGTAAGACCCATTGTGTTCAGTGGGTCTTACTCAGAGGAAAGTGTCTTCTGGATTGCAGCCATAGTGTTTAACCACATGAAAGCAATATATGAGTGGTTTTAGTGTTTATGTTGTCATGTCCTACATCTTGGTTATCCTACATTTTGGGGAGCCTTGTCCTCTTTTGTAGTTGTGCCATCTGGTCACCTTGCCACCTCACTTGTTTCTTCTGCTTACAGAGAAGTGGCTGTCTTGTCCCTCCTCCTCCTCTCTCCACAGTCCACTGCTTACAGTTGATGTGTTCAGTGGCATAGCTAGAGGGGGGTAAAAGTGCTAGGTTTTGCTGGGAGCCTCATCGCAGTGTGCAAGCGGTCTTTCCCCCTCCACTTTGGCATTCAGCTCCATTTTGCTCCCCCTTTCTCAGAATAGCTCCAAAGCGGAGGGGAAAAGGCCACTTGCACACTGACATGAGGTTCCCCACAAAACAAACTGGTTCACCCCCCTCTAGCTACTCCACCAATGTGTGTGAAATGGGGAGGAGGGGAATCTTGGAAAAAGAACTTATCCCTTCAAGTGTTGCACTCCCTTAGGCTCAATATAGTGTGCCTGTCAACTGGCAGGCCAAGATTTAAGACCCGGGTGCTACAAAATGGTGAGCTCCCATCCCTTGCCCAGCTCCTGCCAACCTAGCAGTGGAAATACAAGTACAGTTGTACCTTAGTTTATGAAGGTAATGCATGCTTGTAGTCCCAAACACTTGTATATCAAAGCAGGTTTTCCCATAATAATAGAAACTTAGACGATTTGTTCCACAATCCAAAAATATTCATAGAAAAATTATTAGAATTCTGAAATATAATACAAAATAATAAAGAAAATACAAAATATAAAGGAAAGTAAAACAAAGTACGGTACGTAACCTGCACGTTGGCTGCAATCCTGAAGTGCACTTGGGATAGCCTATCTATTGCTAGGCTGGCCCAGTTCTAAGATAGGCCAGCCCAGTTACACCAGAAAGGCTTGAGCTGATGCACGTCAACATTGGGTGGCCCAAGACAGATGGACGTGAGCTGGCTAGCTATATCAGCCTAGAACAGTGGCAGTTAGGCTGTAACTAGAGCCTGTTTCCAGGGCAGTAATGCCCCCTCATATCTCCTCAGTGGTAGAACACCTCAGGAGCAGGAATAAATCTGAGTAGACCCATAGGGGTCCCTGATAAGCCTGAGTAAAATTTGAAGTAATGGCAAAAAGTCTGAGTCTAGGCCTACCTCTGCTTCTCAACCTCAGGATACACCACAACTACACCAGCCCACCTCAGGATATGGCGCAACAACACTAGGCTGTGTATGCTGCCCTTGTGCTGCTGCAGTTAGGCCAGCCAGAGGCCTTCTAGCGCTGTGGATTTGACCTAACTTGACAGCTCAGGATATGGCCTACTGAGGCCAGCTTAGCTGGGCCATTTTTCTGGCTTAAAGTCAGGATGCATTGTTGGTCTCTCAGCTGCAATCTGCTCCCCTTACACAGGAATGAACCCCACTGATTATAATAGGGTTTATCTTAGAGTAGACTTGCAAAGCCAGGTCTCTCAGATTCCTTTCCATTGTTCCCCTTATTTATACAGGAGTGAGCCCCACTATTGTAGGGCTTCCTTTAGAGTAGACATGAAAGTTTAGGTCTCAGGCTCCTTTCCATTGCCCCCCTTACACAGAAGTGAGCCCCATCCACTGATTATAATAGGGCTTACTTTAGATTAGACATGCATAGATTGTTCTCTCAGGAGAAGCTAAGCAGGTACTGGTGGAGCACCTAAACCAGTCTTATCCTTGCCGGGATTTTTTTTTTTTTTGCTTGTATTGCAAGACAAAATTTATTTGGTCTACAAATTTCCCTTTGACAATCACAACCAGGGGATCAAACGAAAACTCCTGGCTTGAGGTTTGCATAAAAGGAATTCAGGCCACTTCTTATGACCCTGAATAGTAATCTGCTAAAGAAAGTAGGCCATGAGTTAGCCTGCAAGAACAAGCTGCAAGAACAAACAATACTTTGCAAACAAAAAAACAGCAGTCAAAATTTACACATCATTATGATGATGTGCAGAGGTATTTCTACAGCTGGGAGATTTCAGTTCTATTCACTGACTAATAATATCCCCTAGCCATTCTTGCTTTTAATTTTTGGGTAGAAGCCCTAAAAATATTACATGTGGCCACCTTTTAATATGATAATATGGCTAGAGTGTTGTAAACACTATAGTTCTGAAAAGGTCCATGTTTTAAGTTGTTAACAGTAAAATCTCAACTACGTATCCTTGTATTCCTCTATGGTTCCAAAGAACACCATGTGGCCTAAATGGGATTTTATAGGTTTTATGTCTCATTTCCAGTGGGTGGCAGTAGAGCTTGACTTCTACATTATAGTGCTTTCGTTTGTTTATTGTTGTTGTTTGTTGATTTGAATCTGTCTAATGATTCCAGGCGTGCTTTCTGTTCAACAAAATAGGTACATGTGGCTATGGATTACAACTCAAGAGACAGATCTAAAGCTTTCACCTTCAGCTGTGGTATAAAAATAAAACATACATGAGTTGACTCTGTTAAGTGGGGTGTTGAGTTTTGAGAAGAGGGAGAGAATCCACAGTTTGTTAAATTATTGGTTTAGATTTTCTGTTTACTTCCTGTTGTGAAATTATCAAAGTTCATTATTATATTATACTAGCGAAATGTACTCTCGTTGCAGGAGTAAAATACCCCCCACATGCCACACCCCCTTGTGCATCAATCCCCCCACACGCATCAATCCCCCCACGCACAACATCCCCTATGTGCAATATTGCTCATGCGCATCAACACTCCACATGCGCATCAACCCTGCATGCACAACATCACCCATTCACACCAACCCCCCATGCGCATCAACCCCCCATGTGCATCCACCCCCATGTGCAACATCCCACTATCTTTATCAATCCCCCATGCGCATCAACGCACTATACGCAACAAGCTCCTGCCAGTGCAACATCCCTCACCACGTGTATCATCCCCCTACAACCATGGGCACCTTTACCAAGCAGGTTCAGAATTGGGAGCTGGGTATTGATCTGTATTCAGTATTAAGTATAGGTGAAAATGCATTGTACCCTCTTTCAGCCCCTTAAGGGTTAAATTTCTAAACATTGGTTCTTGGTAGGTGTTGATGTCACATAAGGAACACCCTCCCCTGAATTTCACACTTCTAGGTCAAGGGGTTGGGGCAGAGTGTCCGTCAGTTAGGAATTCTTCAATGGAAAATATAGGGAGGAAAATGTGTTGCACCCCTTTTCACCCCATTCCAATTGGAATTTCCAAAAACCAGTTCTTAGTGGATGCCTCCAACATGGAAGGAACACCATCCCCAAATTTCACACTTCTAGCAGTTTTGGCTGGCCATTGATGAGTCAGTCAATGACTTTTCATATATGTATTACTCAACTCAGTATGTACATATTGTCCTGTAAATGTGAAAGAGCAACAAACCTGGAAATGGGTCTTTAAATCTGTTTTTTTCACTGTTTTTTTAGTCCATGGGAATTTGTGGATCCCTTGTGGATAATGAAGGTAACCTGTATTTTTTTAGCATTTTTAGGGATCTACATTTTCTGTCTTTAGGCTCCCAAATCTCATTTCCTGACTCTTATTCATGATATTTGTTAACATAGGAAAACACAAGAATTGTTAATTAACAAGGCACCTACCAAACTGTATCTTTCCCAGACGGTATTCTTCTCTCTTTTCCCTTCCTCTCATGCATATCTTATTTTACACTCTTGCTTTGGCTTGCCATCCTTGCCTGCCACTTCTTGCTGCTAATTACGGATTAGTTCTAGAAAGAGCCAAGACAGTCTTGAAGATTTGCAATGACTGGCATGCTGTTGGTATGGGGATCAGAAGGGACTTACCTTCTCTGGCTTTTCCTAGAGGTTAGTATGCAGAGGGTGGATCTGCATAGGAATTGAAGCATCTGTGGCACTAGAGGATCTGTAATATGGAATGCCCGTGAGAAATGTGCTTTGATGCACAAGAGCTTAGCCCGACTCTCTAAACATGTCTTGGGAACAGGTGTGAAGATCTTTCAATTACCAGCTGCCTGGTAAAAATTTTCAAGTTTTAGGATGGAGATTCAAATGACTGTTGGGCATGGTGTGCAGCTGGCACAACTCAGATGAGATGTCCAGGTGGCCATCCATTGATCTTATGGAGCTGCCACACAATGCAGTCCTAAGCATGTCTCTTCAGAAGTAAGTCCCATTGTGTTCAAGGACTTTCTCCAAGGAAAGTGTGGTGATTAGGATTGCAGCCTCCTCATTATGTATATAGAGTCAGACCGTTAGGTAGGACTGAGCAAAACAGACTATGTTGATTGGAGACTTTCCAGATTCTGGAAAGGGTTTCATACAAAATCTGTTCCAGCACTACCTGCAGAAACCAGGGATGGAGATACAGACCTCTCGAGATTTCATCATAACCAAAGCTAGATGCATTTGGCCAGACATTTCAATAAAAAGAAAGATTATTTCAGATTTTTTTAAAAGAGATATTTAGACAGGATACACTTTCTCGCCGCCCTTTGAGTTTACATCAAGGAAATGTCTAAAAATACCATACGCAAAAAAGGTAGTGAAAGGGGGGATTAACAACTGACTAAACTTGTTTTATATGTCTATCAAAAGTATGAGTGACTAGGGAATTGGGCCAATGTGTTGTCATTGCTTGCTCTCAATGACATTTCATCAGGGTTTCTTGAAAGGATCCAATATATGGTGGTGACTAGAAGAACAGGATCTTGTACCATTTCTGTGGCGGAAAAATGAATTTGGGAATATCTAAAATAATGCTGTTTCATGTACACTGAGATAGAGGGTAAAAGTCACCAGTGATTGTTAACATTAAGCAGAACCATCCTGTTAGGAAGCAGATATGGAATCATGGCAATGAATCCTGTTAATTCTCAGGTGGGTGGATTCAACCCGCATTTTTAATTTATGCAAATTAGGCTATTTTGGGATGGGAATCTAAGGGAATCCCTTAGATTTATATCTAAAATAGCCTAATTTGCATAAATTAAAAATATGGGTCGAATCCATCCACCTGAGAATCTAAGGGTTACGTACTACTATTAAAAATAAAGGGGATTCCTAGTGAGCCACGTATCTGGAGCCACTAATTTCTAAGCTGTTCTTCATTCAACTTTGCATGTTAATAATAATGCCTAGTAGGATTATTATTATTATTTTCAACAAAAGTGGTTCACAAAGCAGTTCAATAAATGATTACAAGGACTGTGTTAACAAGTTGGGGTCAATCACATCTAGAGATGTCATGCTGTAGAAGAGTCTTCTTTGCTCTGGAACAAATAGCCCCAAATGAGTAGCTGTCAATTCTCCAATAATGTGGTCTGAAATTCCCAGTTCGTTGCAGATTGACCTTGGCCTCTTATGTACCATGTCTTGTTTCTTGAAAGTTTCATTAAAGGCTTCCTTGGGGATTCTGAGGAAGAGTTGGAAGGCTGATAGATTCACCTTTTGTTTTTGCTAGTCCAGCTCATGAGTCACTGGGGGGATCCATTCACTACGTTGCTTAGTCCTTATGGTAGGGCTTCCACTTTATGGTTCACAGAAATTTTGCTGAGTGCATCAGTTTTCCATCTCTGACATAGAGCATCATCACCCCATTTCTAAAGACAAGTGTGCACCCACAGTACATGGTTGTGGCTTTCGGAACTCCCAAGATAGAATCAACCACTGAGATCTAATCCAATATGTGTCTATTCAGAAGTAAGTCCATGATAGTCAATGAGGCTTACTCCCAGGAAAGTGTGGATAGAATTGCAGACTGAGCCATAAAAAAGAGATATATATATTGATGTATTGCATAGAGACTCTTTTTCAGTAACTTAAATTCAACATATAGAATCATAGGGTAAATCCAGAGTAACTACGGGGGCACATAAGAGACATTATGTGCACACATAGTTACTGCACCAGCTAATGAAAACCTATGGGAAATTCATATTGCAATCCAGAGTAACTTGTTCTTACTCTGGAGCAAGGACTCCCCATAGTTACTCTGGATTTCACCCATAGTGTTGGACCCAGTGGATCATCTAGTCCAACCCCCTGCCTGTAGCAGGAAATCCTCGTCTAGTGGGGACCCGGGTCTCAAATGCTGGCCTGCTGGTTAACAGGCACAGTGTCTTAACTACTTGCGCCACCAAAGTTTATTCAGGATTCCAGGCTGTCTCTTATACAGACTTCAGCAAGATTTGTGCATCATGTCCCTTCACTGTGGCACACTGATGCCACTCAATTGCCAGCCTCTTCCTTTAAAGGCCTCCACTACTGAGCATTTAAGAAGCCATTTAAATATTGTGCTATTTAACTAGCCAAACCACTTAAATTATTTTTGGCTCTTCTTGCCGGAAAGCCATTTTCAGAAAACTTATTTAATAATGGTTTGTTAATGCATTTTGCCTTTTACTGAACAAGGCCCTGGAGATATCCAAAGTGCTTCATTTCATTATAGGCTGCACAGAATCTCATAGTGCATAATTGCTATTAATCAAGACTGGGAGCAGGTGGTTTGCCCATGAAGTGGGAGGGAAAAGTGGATTTCCCAGTATGCAGAATTGAGAGCAGATATAGTATCGATGACAGGCCTTTGGTTACATGCAGGCAGACGGTGATATGAAGAGCCCCATGTCAGGAGACGGCTCCTATTGGATCAGCCCCAGACTGCAAACAGCCATTAACGTAACTACCATGACCGAATAAATCTAAATACTAAAACTGCACATTGGCTTTCAGGGACTGCTGCTGTGAAGCTTGCCTGTTCTTGAAAGCCTCCAAGTCTTTTGGAGAGCAGAGGGATGGAGAGATGATTCCATTCCTGATGTTTTTCGGGACCAGTGGCATCACCAGGGGGATATAAGAGATTTTGGCCACACCAGAACCTCATGAGGTGACACCACTACTGGCCAAAATTTTTAAAATCTTGATATTTTCAAATATCACCATCTTACATATATCATTTGATTGTAATTTTATGCAGATTGCAATGAAACAAATCACATTTAAATATCTTTATTCTGTCAAAATATTATAGCCAAAAATCCAGTGGGGCAGAGCGATTGTGTCTGGAGCAGTCCAATAACATGCACTGGATACAGTGAAGGTATTCCAGCCTGCCTGTTCCAGCCCAATTTATGATTGTGCTGCCCTTATAAATGTCAGATGAGTAGCACCCTGGAAGGATTTGCAGGTTTATTCTAAACAACAAAGTATATTTTACAAAACAGAATGAAGTATGAGAATTTTGAAGGTGGTTGAATAGACTGAACTACATCAGGAAGCAGTTTCCTCTTACCAGGTTCTCCCAGCAAGTAAAGATCTAGCTTCATGTGTGTCAAACTCATTTCCCACAGTGAACCTAATAGCATTTGTGGTGCCTGTTGAGGGTAAGAAGTCAAAAAGCAGATGATGGCCAAGAATAAGCAAATTACAGAAGAGAAAATAGATAAATCCTATTCATACTATCAAGATAGGGGAAGGCTCCATTCTCAGCCTTTTCAGCCAAGCCATTTTGGATGAGACTTTACTTCTCAGTGAAGTCTGCAGAGATTCACCACAGTTATGGCAATTCTGAACAGGGATGGTAGCAAGAATAATGGTGAGAATCATGATCATGATAGAAGTCATTTTCCCTTCTTTTTTTGAAATTCGATATTTATTATTTTTAATAAAATCTATTAAATAGATTTTAATAAAGGAAATTATTTGCATTTTTGGTGATCCTAGATGGTGCTCTCTTGCATACATGTTTTAACAGTTTGTTTGTAACCATGTGCACTGACATAGCACTTGCTCCCTTTCGAAACCTCTAAGATTGTGCCCATAATCCCATGTACAGGAAATTCAAAATGTGCATTAGCATTTCTTGTGAAAGCAGCTTAGAATGGAGGCATTTTCAGTTAGTCTGACTTGGAGATGTGTATCCACTAGCTGCTCTTTAAAAATAAAAAATAACCTTACCACATATTTTGCAGTCCGTGCTGACTCCAACCATGAAATTGAGGAATCCATCAATCATTTTTCCAGGAGCCACTTATTCCAAATAATTTGGCAACTGGTAGCATCTCCCATTGGGAAACCATCTCTGCATGGTTTCTGCATAGGCGGGAGAATACATGAATTTGTTCGCAGTCTTCCACCATTCCTAATTATTGTAGCTTATATACTGTTGGTTTGTTTTTTTTCTTAAGCCTGCTGTTTAACTACTGGAAGTATTTTCCATAAGACATAGTGGCGTTCTGCAGAATTTACTTCAGAGCTCCACTGAAACAAGGCAGCTGCTTTAAAATACATGGCAGTTCTATATGAACAGGACAGAAGGAAAGCCAGCAGAATCCCACAACTAGAGTCGAAGGGAGGAATGTCAGGGATGACATGAAAATTCCCAAAATAATTTGGCCAGATTAGATTAGATTAGATGGAAAGATGGATCACAACGATAAACTTGCAACACAAGATCAGGTCTTTCTACATTTGTTACCCTTAAGAGGAACAGAAAATGAGAACCAAACTTAAAGAAAGAACAGTGAGCTGCAAATCTATAAGAGCCCTTCAGTTGTCTTTCTAGTAATGATCAATATATGGAACCTTCAATATGGCGCTTGGCTTGTTCACTATGAAGCAGCAAAACAGGCCATGTGCTTCTGATTCCTTGCAAGCTCATGAATGTTCGAAGTGAGCCTCATAAATCTCACATCTAGTAAGCCTGCTGACTTTGTTGCCTGTGAAATATTCACAGACTTCATTCAAACATGAACTGAGAGCCCCGGCCAGAGCTCATACTGCTGGTCCTCTGCCAGCATTGTTCCAAGTATCACAACTGTCACAAGTGTGGATTGCAGGTTCTAGTGCCAGAGCTAGCTCAGTGCCAGCCAGTATTGGACTAACACTGGTGGGACGCTTGTGCCCCACTTCTCAGCGGTCACTTGGATCACTGTGAGGAGGAAAGATCAGGTGTGAGGGTCAGGAGGAGGCATTATGGGGTGGGGGAAGGTGGGAAGGAGGCATGCTAGTAGGAGTGAATGGGGCAGGAGAAAGGCAAGACCCTTGGAGGCCCAAAGGTTTGGTCAGAATCAAGTAGTCCCATTGTGGGGCTTCTTTCACCCAGAGGAAGGGGACAAACCGCTCCTACACCCGAGAAGCTGCCAACTGTTGCCCCATAATACTCAGGATATTGTGGCAGCCATTTTGGCGCCATGGCAGTTCTGACACTTTGGGTGCCTTAGGGTTGGGCTATTAAGCTTCTATAATAATAAGCTTTCACTCCTCTGCACACAGTGTAACCGAAATAATGTACAAACTGGTATAATTGGGTTGGAGTCTTGCCTTACCCAAGCAAGTAGAGGACTTGATCTATGATGAAAGGTTAAAAATGGTAAATATTTGGATCTTTCTCCAGTGTTGAGATGGGAAGATATGAGAACAGTTTAGGAATACTTGGAAGGAATGTGTATTTTTGCTTGTCTGGTATGTTTAAGATAATATTAATAGGAAGCATTAGATATTATTGTCAGTGTTCTGTATGATGATGAGGCGTTTCGTTCTAACAGGAACTTTCCCCCTCAGTGAGAGGAATAAGAGGACATTGGAGATTCTGATATACCCTGTGCTGGATCAGGCCAAAGACTTATCTAATCCAGCTTCCTGCATCTCAAAGTGGCCCACCAGGTACTTCAGGGAGGCTGCCACCAAACTCTTCCAAAGCCTCAGAGCCCTACACAGATCTCAGTTCTGCACTCACAGGTCTTAGTTCAGCTAAATAGCAGGCACAGCTCCGAGTAGACCCATCAGGACTGCTGGGGGCCTACTGGGAGTAAGGGAACTAATGTTTTGTTACTCTGAGGCAAGTTTCTTTACTCTGGCAAGTTTTCTGGACCTCATGATACAGTGCTGGCTGGCTGTTATGGTGCCGCTGTACTGTGCCATGCCAGCAGAACATAGGATCGGGCCCTTCTTTAGCTATTTTAAACTAGTTCACACTATACTGTATTTACTCTAATTGAATGCTCACATTTTTCAGCCAAATTAAGGCTGCAATTCTAAAGATACTTTCCTGGGAGTAAATCCCATTGAACACAGTGGGCTTATTTTTGAGTAGACGTGGTTAGGATTGTGCTCTAAGACTCCAAAATCAGGGTGCGCATTAGATTTGATGGTTAATTAGATTTGCGTAAACGTGGTATTTTGATTATAAGTATAGGGAGAGCATTAGAATTGATGGCACATTAGATTCAAGTAAATGTATCAACTTTCAGTTTGAAAATAATCTAATTTTGATTTTATCAAAACAAACAATTTTTTCTTTATTTCTCGGTACTGTTATCGTATTTTAATTTATTGTACTGGTACAAATATATTGTGAACATGTTTTCCTCTGTGCCAGCTGCTAGCATCCCAAGAAGCAAGTGTCCTATCGCTTTATCACTTAGAAATAGCACCCATGGAGACTCCTGGTCTATCAAAGCAGATACTGATTTGTATTCATCTTCCTGATCCATAGAAATATGAACCTGTTCTTTAGCAAATCCCTCTGAATGTATGAGCCTATCCATTGGCTTGCAACCCTTCAGAGCTGCCTTTCTGAAATGCTTCTCAGCATGATGTCCAACTGTGAAGCATCCTTCTGTGACCAGCACCTGCACTCGGATGCCTGCTGGGGATTCCAGAGAGGGTTTGTGAGGCTGAAAACACATCGGTCTCTGTCACTGCCTCAGATGTGCCCTCTCTGCTCTGTTTGCTTGTGTATTTGGTTGCTGCTATGGATGCCGCATGGATTATCCCTTGTGCTTTGATTTTCCCCCAAAGTATCATGCCACCCAGTGATGCTGGCATATAGCGATACGGCGGAGCTCAAGGAAGCCTAAGTAGGCTGTCAAATGGCTGCTTGTAGGATTACAGACATCATGGCTTACAAGTCCAAAACATTCTTGTTCTGAATTACTGCAGTCTGACACCCTGGTGCTGGCTTTAGCATTTGGCCAGCAGAGATGATAGGTCATATGGCTTATACAAGTTGAATGTGGGCAGAACCTCCCAGGAGAGAAAAATGGGCAAGGGGTGCCTTTACTTAAAAACAGGGACATGCAAACATTTTGGCAAGACAGCCACATCATCTCTCTAACATTGTGTTGGGGGTAAAAAAAAACTGAACTCATATTTCAAATTCAAATAACTTTACATAAATGAATACATTGGAGACAGACAGAATGAATGAATGAAATCTAGTTTGTAAACATTGCTTAGTGTTTGTCCCATATAGTGGCAGAGTCCGCTATTCTGCTTTCTATCACAGAGAAAGTGGGTGATCTTCAAATCAGTTCATAAGCACTTTCACACACACAGAGGAGATGCATGCAACCTTCCTGGCCCTCAGAACACCCTCAGGAGGTGAGAGAAGCTCACCCACAGGCCTACCACAGATTACTAGAGGCTCACCACAGGCCATATCTTTCCATTAGGTCAGGGTTTGAGCAGATCTATAAGAAGGGGTTGGTCTTATGATTTGACTCTGACAAGCTCAGGATCAAGAGCTCCACAGTTTCTCCAATAATAACAGATCATTTCATGATGCACTTAAAAAATACAGATTGTTATATTTGACAGATGGAATATTTAACCCCCGACCAAAAGTGGTCCACTGATCCACTGATTGACCATATTTGCCCACATGTCTATGTTGCAATACAACTCTAGTTGGTTAGTATGAAATTTCCTGACAGTTATCTGCTGCTGACTTGCTGAGTGACATGAGAGTTTTTCCATTCCAGTGCCTTTTTTGCCTTACCATACTGTAAGTGAGCTGAATATGCTTCTTAGTCTTGACTGCATGGAATGCGCTCTGCAAAATGATACAGAATGCTAGTTATAAATGCAATGGGTTCTCTGCAGACAGGATTGCAATGTGGTCATGGAACATGCCTGTATACGGTTGTGCTGGCCCTTGGAGCCAGCTACAAATATCCCCTCCTCTTGGTTTCATCTCTTTGTGCCTTTTCCTTGCTAACCTTTCAGTAGAGAAAAGTGACAGCTGCCCTGCTGGCCCTTTTGGGGTGTGTGGTGTGTGGTGATCTCATTCGGTGTCTATGTTACATTGAAATAGTTTGAAGCAAGAATCCTTTCCCTTTAAAGAACAAACCCCAAATCATAGGTGTGAAATCACAAACATTTATCCTTGTCTTATCCTTCCTCATCCCAGTCTTTCCGTCCATTGCTTTAGGATTCCTCTTCCTCTATCATCCACTTTTTGTGTGGCCTCTGGCATAACTGGCATATATGAGGGAAGCTGTTCTTGTTTAAACTGTCAAAATATTCGTTTAATTCCAGTTAGTCTTTCCTGGAACAATACTTTTGAGCACACACTTTTTTGTTATCCCTGAAACTATAGAAGATTATAGATTATATGCAGTGGTGTCACTAGGATTTGAGTCACCTTGGGTAGGAGGCCAGCATGTCACCCGTATGATGGACTTCTTCCCATGCAATGGGTGGAGGAGCATCCCAGACACTGGACTTGTTGATATACCTTCTCACCACCCATTTTTTGCAATAATTTTTGATGGAATGGAGATATTTCAATTATTTTTTTCATTGCATTCTGCATGAAATTCTGTATTGATTGATGTATAACACAATGGCATTTTTTTGAAAATGTCAAGTTTTTAGACAGTGGGAATAGAAATGTGCTAAAGCACTCATCATTCCCAAAACTCCAGGGCGTTGTGTGAACTGCTGCCAGTATCCAGCTGTGATTAAAGGTTTTGCATTACTCTTGGCAAAACAACAAATCTAGTAAATCTCTCTTTTCAGAGACACAGGCATCATTTATTATCAGCAAGTTATTTTCCTATTCAGTAATTTGAAATCTTCCATTTCATTGCTTCATTGAGCCTAGCTGGTTTCAAGTATTTCCTCCCAAATACTGTATGTTAAAAAAGACTGAATATTGGCATATACAGGAAACTGTTGCAATTGAGACCATATCTGAGCTGATGAAAACTTGTCAGCAACGGCATTAAGGCTTCCTTTCACACATGTGCATGTCAATTGTGATAGCGGTCATAATCCCCTCTTTCTTAGGACTATGAATGTGCTACAAATTTCATACATTGGCATTTGTGTGCAAATAGGCTGATAAGGTTTTCAAATTTATTTTCATGGCTGTTTAAGTCATGGGTCAAGTATTTTCTCTGTAAATCCAAATCTTGAGCCATTATATCCTTGCATGTGCTTGGTATATCCATCTTTGGGTGTAGTTTATGGTAAAAACCAAGGTGGTGAACCAGAAATGGGAGAACTGGCTTCAAGATCCAACTTGATCAAAATAAAAGTGATCTTATTTCTGGATAAGATGGTGGACAAAATTGGGAGTCTTCAATATGGGACTTATAGTCAGATATAGGCTGTGGGTGGCGCAAGCGGGAAAGACGCTGTGCCTATTAACCAGCAGGCCAGGGTTCAAGATCCGGGTCAGCCCCACAAGAAAGGGTGAGCTCCTGTCCTTAGCCCAGCTCTGCGACGCCAGCTGGATCCAATTGTATTGGCTCTGCCTTTCCATTGGACGAATTCAGTGGCGTGGAGAGGGGGGATTTGCTGCTTGGGAACAGCCTGTCCTCCATAACAATCCAACCCAGGCTTTCGTGCTTCGCATGCAGCGTATGCAGCGCCGAGCACGATACCATAGTCTTCCAAGACTGATGGAGGCCTGCTAGTCAGAGAACAAATTGAATTTCATTAGTGAAATTTTCATGAACCCTCTGAATTTTCCTGCTGAATTGGTAAAGGTCCAGGATCCCTAAATGGGCCCAATCTGCCCAACCCTGATCTATGTAGCTGGACACATGGGCCAAACAACCTGCAATTAGTTTTCTTTTCTTAACCTGTTTTTTTAAGTAAAAACAGTTGTATCAGGCAAATTCTTTTCATATTTAAAGTAAATTATTTAGGATTTTTCAGTCTATAGACCTAGAGCCAACACCACATTTCAGAGGGAATCACTCATCTGTGATGTTGTAAGGCACTGTGAGAGGAGGCAGGCTGGTGCAGAGATGTCTGGAGCCCCTTGGAGGCCTAATTTGGCATCAAGTGCAGCAGCACCAGACTTGTTTGTGCCAGACTTCCTCAACCAGTGCAGGGCTCTTGGGAGGGTTTGGGGAGCACAGTCAATTCCCCAGTCAATGAATACAGGATTGGACTGAAAGCTGCATATAAAGCACATGTATGTCTCAGGGCTGCTGTTCTTTATGGTGCACTTGTGCCCTGCCAATTTGTAAGACCTCTGGTGTCCACAAGACATTGTGCTCTAACCCACTATCATCATTGGCATCCTTCAGTCTCGAAAGACTATGGTATCGTGCTCAGAAGTAGAGGTCCTAAAACAGCGTCTTTTATGACTAAACAGGCCAATTCGAGAGTGGCAATCTCTTCCACACTGAGGGCAGATACAGTCAGTCCCCTGCCCAGCTATATAACCCACTATATAATCCGCTATAGGCTATCTCTAAATCCCAGAGATAGCCTAATCATGCAAGAGAGGAGCCACAGGATGCAGATCTCTTGTGTGCTCCCTTGTGGATCACTGAAATATAGGAAGCTGGATTAGATAGGTTGATCAAGCAAGACATTTTTCATATTAACCTCAGGGTTGTTTCTGGTTCATTATAAGGATGCTCTTGTTTCTGATACACTAGGAAAAAAGCTGTTTTTCCATTTTAAAAAAAAATTGCCTTTGAAAATGCCATTGGAAACGGATGGGTAAACATTCGGTTTGAATGATCATGTTTGTCAATGGCTAGAAAGCTCAGAAACAAGCATGCAGCAAATGATTATAGATGGCTGGAAGAATCTTAGATCCTACATCCTCATTGTTGAGTACCTGGAGTCCTTTCAACTTAGCATGGAGTAGTAGCAGAGCTACATATCAATCAATCAACTATATTGAGTTGATAGAGTTTATAGTACTCAACTACTGTATATTGAGAACTATATTGAGTTGATCAGAACCTCCTTCATTTGAAAGTTGACCTCAGTCCTCCAAATGCAATAAGATAGCATCAACCCTGGCCTACATTGTAGAGGTGTTGTAGGGATTGCAAGGTAATGTACGTAAAGTTCTCCAACACTATTTTTTGTGAGTTTGGCAACACTGTCTTCATTAACTATCTCTCCTGCCCTGCTGTGACACTGTCCTTTTGTGATAAGAACCTTCAGCCTTGCAAATAAATTATTTTTACATTATTTTTGCAGCATGCGATCTCCTGATAAAGCAAGAATTCTTTTTTTTTTTTTAAAGACAGCCATATGGGAGCTGGGGTATTCCAGGCTTCCTCCCTCACCCTCCTCACTTAAGTGGAATCAGGATATGCCATTCCTGGCACTGGTTCATTGCAGTTAGCACTAAGGTGAAAAGTCCATTTATTTGATTGCTTGGGAATGCCAAATAGGTCAGGGGGGAGAATGGGAAACGTGCACCTTTTCATCAACCTCCTCTCTTCGCCAAGGTGTTTATCCCATTGACGAGCAGTCGGGCAAGTCCCTGTGGTCCTTTTGTAATTGCTGCATTAGCAGAGGATCAAGTGGCACTTAATGGGCACCAGCTGACTTAAAACATACTTGGAAAGGTCGGGGCCTATGTGAAGGGAGAATATTTGAGGCACTCTGACATAAGCCTTGGCCGCTCTCTTGCAACAGGTGCAGGTCAGTAGCCCCTCTTCTCCTTGCTTCACATGGGCCAACTTATATGACTCTTGGTCTCTGGAGCTCTTGCAAAAAAATTTGCAAGTAGCCAAGAAGGATGGATGAGGGGTGGTGAAGGACAGATTCTGAATACAAAAATGAACCAAGGCAGGAAGTCTCTTCAAATGAAATCAGTTTGTAATACCCATTAACTCTACATTCAGTTGATCCAGATCACGGAATAAGGCGATAGACACATAGGGACTGCTCATATACTGTACTTTATATAGGTGAATTCCATGTTATAAATTGTTTCAAACATTGGAGGGAGAAGTAATCTTAAATATTTCAATCAAACAAGATTCAAGGTACGTCCATGCACACATATGTGCATACAGTTCAACACATGCTCCCAACTTCTTCATGAGTGCCTTGCCTTTTCCTTTGACATCAGGATCTTGTCTGGGGTCTGTGCCATCTTTTTTCCTTCCCATGACTTAACAGACAGGTTTAAGACCCCAATGAAAATGGAATCCTCCCTTAGGAGTTGTGGCTGAAAAGCTGCCAATGCTGATGCAGCTGATTTAGCTTTTCCTTGCATTGTCAGTGTGGGATGTCTTGTGGGGCATAAATCACTGCCTCGGCTGAACCTTCAGATTATTGAATATGTGTGGTCCCTGAAAAAAATGCTTGTTTGAATAGCTTCACTGTGTTGGTGATTGGATTGTGCTTTTTAAAATGCTAAAAAAATGGCTTAAAAATGGCAACATGGGCATTTATACCTAATCAATCAAGACTGTAGGCTGTTTGCATAAGTGGGAAGTCTTCTTTGAGAAGGTTCTCAAGGGATAGAGCCAGCAAGATTGGGTTGACTGCAGTGTGGCAGCAGGTTCCAGAGGCTTTCATAGCCACTAATGGATTAAATTCTGCTGGGTGCAAAAGAGGCTTCAGGGCTGCTAATATGAGGACTCTATCTACGATTTATAAAAGATTTATATACGATTTATCTCGTATATAAAAGATTTATATCCTGCTTTTTTTTTGGGGGGGGGGGAGAGTTCAAACTCACCTGCCCTTAGTGATGGAATGAGAAGCTTGTTAATGGATCTAACATCTGAGTAGCATATATATTCATCTGTCTGACAGCACAATCCTATGCATGTGGATTAAATCCTATTATGTACATTATTAAAGTGTGCTTACGATTGTGTCTTAGAATCATAGAGTTGGAAGGGACCTAGTAGGTCATCTAGTCCAACCCCCTGCCTGCAGAAGGAAATCCTCCTAGAGCATCCCCGACAGATGCTCATCGAGCCTCTGCTTGAAGATCTCCAGTGAGGGAGAATCCACCACCACCCTTGGCAATCAGTTCCACTGCCGAACCGCCCTCACCGTCAGGAATTTTTTCCGGATATCCAACCCGAATCTCCTTTCTTGCAGTTTGGAAAGTTTGTAAACTTTCTTGCAGTTTACTTCTTTTAATTTAACACCCAGGGTAATTTGGGAATATTTAGAAAAGTTTTAAATTGAATGACTCAAAAACATTTTTAAAAAATCAAGTAACCTTGATCAGCGGAAATTAGGGGTTTTCTTCAGTTGAATTTAGTAGCTTTTTGAAGTCTGCTAGGAACTGCAAAACTGCAGTGCTTTCCCTCTAAAGAAGAAGAGAAAGCATTGTTAATAGATTATGAATTACTTTTTACAGATGTTAACACCTTTTAGAGGAAGTATATGCTAATACTACATATGTGCCAAGCTGTATAAAACCAGAAGCTGGAGGGATACTTTTATAAATAACTATATAAAGAGGTGATAAACTCTACTGGGGTAATTTACACCAGCCAGTCAGTTAACCTTTTAAAATGCAAATATGCAGAAACTAGCACATCAGACACTGGTAATGTCAAGCATGCAAACCTTTGGCTTGTCTACCTCTGTTTATGTGGAAGGGGGGTGTTGTGGGCTAAACTCTGATAGGTTCTCTGTAAAGTCCATGCAAGTTCCCAAGGCCAGTGGCAGAATTTTTTTACTAGGGCTGGCAGTGAGGAAAGAGTATTGGTGTTGATGATAAACAAATAGTACTGCCTGTGGCTCAAAAGGGCAGCCTCCCTGATGCTGGGATTACTCCCTCGGAAATTATAGTTTGTATTATATTTACCCTGCAGGGTTTACATTTTGAATTCCTGATGACGTCCTTCATTGCCTTCTCTTTCATATCCTTTTATCTCTTCACCAATTTTATAGAGTTGCATTCCTAAGTTTTGATAACACAATTTTATGCCACTTGTTTTCATAAAAGTTTTGGGATGTTCAGAAACTGGCTAATAAGAGTGCCTTCAATGAATCTCAGCGCAATCCTGAGCAGTTGTTCGGCCGACACAAGTCCCTTTTTGGATCCCTTTTAGATCTCAACCTCTTTGTAAAACTGTGGTCTGGTACTGCTGTTCTTCAACCAGGACCTTTGTCTGGGCAAAATTGATCTGATGCTCTGTATTGAGGAGATGCTCAGCTACAGCTGATTGTCACAGTGAGGCAGCTTTACAGTGTCTTATGGCAGACCTAGAGATCTGCTATGGTGTTAGCTTTGGGGGCATAGCAGAATTTTTTTGATTTTTTAATTTTTGTGTGTGTATATGTCTCTGATACACACTCACTCTCTCTCTCTCTCTCTCTCTCTCTCTCTCTCTCTCTCTCTCTCTCTCTGCCATTGGTATTACTGCTTTTTCAAACTACTCTTAAAGTGATTATCCTTGTAGCTTGAGATGGGGGACTATTCTTACAAACATAAGCCTAAAGCCCTTTGCAAGTACAGCACTAGTTGCATATTGGATCCTATCGATAGCAATGGAAAATGTTTGATTTTTTCTAATGATACCATTTCTGCTGTTGCTATAATGCTGAATTTCTTCTCTGTCTGTGGCTTGTGATATTATACAAGTAATGTAGTTTCTCAGAGAGCAGAGAGTTCATAAAAAGTTACCTCAACCTTTACTCCAGACTTTTCTAACCCCCAACGACTGAAGGGCACCATCAGATATCTTTCTGAAATCATTGGATACTGGATAGGGCTTCATGGAGCATAAATATACTGCCAGCTTAGGTTTTGCTGCCAGTGTTGCACTAGGTATCCCTCCGAGGTACCTTCTTGCCGGTCAAACCAAGACTAGCCCATTTGGGACAAATTGGATGTGTTCCCCTCAGAATAGAAAACAGTTGCTGGATGAAAAGAGAGAAGTTCAAGGATGCAGCGTGTAAAATGAGAGATGCCTGAAAAATTTGCTGAATGATTCTAGAAACCATGTGACTCCCTGAAGGCAATGATTATCCATTCACTGTCATGAAGATAAACATGTCACAGTTGGCCTCCTGGCCTATCTGGAGATACTTGATCCACCAGTAAAAGAGACTGACAGGAGCCTGCTGGTCTTCATTAATATCCAAGGTGGGAAAACTGTTTACTTGCCATTATCTTCACTTCAATGACTTTCATATAGACTAATTGGAATTGAACGAAAAGGGGACCTCTTAATTAATCACTTACTGGATGAAAAAGACTGAGGCGACAATCCTAAGCTCACTTTCCTAGAAGTAAGCTCTATAGAACACAGTTCTATACTGTGTTATACCAGCCTATAATTTAACCTGGTAGTTGAAGCATCCCAACATCTCTTTTCACTAAATCCAACTTTTTTCTCCCATTCCAGCTCCTTTGGGCACTTCCAAGCGAAGGAACATGGTGTTTCTTCAGGAACGTCAGCAGGATCAGCTGCAAGTGACAGTCTGAGAAGAGGGCTGTGCTTGACAAGGCTTTCTGTCACCAAGGTACTCCATGATCACTGTCAAATACCTTCATTCACCACCCTTGTAAATGTTCTCAGATTGCTTTTCTGACATGGTGCTGCTCTGCAGATCCTGAGGGGGCTATTCACAGGAGATACATAAGAGTTTGGCATTGAGGGGGTTGGGAGCACGTGGTAGGCAAATGTTCTATGAGATGACGCCACAAAACTAGTAATATCAATTGCTGCAAAATGTGCTTCAGGCTGGGTGACCAAAGGATATCTTGATCCTGTGCACTCATGGTGAACTCTAGTTAATTAAATAGAATAGATTTTTTTGTTCCAGGCTTTAACTTCCCTGATGCCTTGGAAGAAATTCTGCTGTGGAAGCTGAGTACCTCCTAGCACTCTACTGTGTGCGGTACAGAGCATAGCAGAGTTTGTGGGTGAGACGTATTGTGACTTTCAAGGCACTAGATCACATGGTGAAAATCAGAATCACATTCAGAAATCATGTGGGGTCTTCGGGAAGCCTTGAAGACACAGGGGAAGTGTTTATAGAGACCAATTGTTAAGGAATATGGTTGTTTTTCCCCCATGAGAAATAAGGGAGCAATCCCAAGAGCTCCCTGTGACAGTGCAAGCCATTAAGCACTTCTGTGCCACCAGGAAACAAAGGCTAGCACACCCACGTATTTCAACATAACTCGGCTGGCAGAGCTGGCAGAAGAAAAGCTTGCGCTGGCAAATGGATTAGATTGTGCTGCGCATTAATCTTACCCCTAAGAATTAATGCTTACCCAATATTAATTACTTGGCTAGAGCAATCAATAGCTTTAACCGAGAGACACAATAACGCTACTGAGCCTTTTCCTTGTTACAGCATTTATCCAATATCTTTGTACTGGGGTACTCTAATAGAAGTATTACCCTTCTAATAGAGTATTACCCTTTGTACTCTAATAGAATATTGTTTCCTTGTCTTTTATAAAGCCCTTGCTAACATTGTTGCCTTGAGTCTGGCATCTTTCCACTGCAGTTCATTAACATGAAGGTGGAGCATTAACCTATGTGAACAGGGTAGTCTTGTAAAAGTGATGATGGTTCTGAAGTTGTCGTAGGTACACAACTGTCCAAAACAATTGACAAGTTGTTGTTTCTTATCTCTGGACATAATCTTCAAGACCTAACTATTTATGGACCACAGGCCTTGAAATATGTGTTGCTTATCAGCAGAGGTGAAGTATAGATGTTCAGTACTTTCTTGGATAAACTTTGGAAGCTAATGAAGAATAGGATGGCCTTGTGTGTTGCAGTCAATGGTCACAAATTGTCGAACACAACTTAATGAATAACAATGATAAACAACTACTTTGCTGGATCATGGTCAACTGGTTTGTTGCTAATAAGACTTGTTTGTTAAATTTTTCCTCTGGATCACTGGTCTGGAAAGCCATTCTTGAACTTTTGACAGTCACACTTGCTTCTTTCCCCCTTCTTGGTAAGTTTCATTATGCCATAGCAACTTGAAGTATCAGGTGGGGTCTCTTATAGTTTCAGACTCATCCATTTTCTTGCTTACTGGGCATCCCTTCTGGGTAGCAGGCAGTAGGCACCAATGGGCAAGACAGGGCAAAAGGAAGCAGGCACTGAGCTCCACCAAGCACCAAATCAGTTTTTAGTCTGTCCTTACATCACAGAAGGAATATGCTCCCCAAATTTCATGTCTTTAGGTCCAGTGGCTGGGACTGGGTGTTGATCAGTCAGTCTTCAATGTTAACTATAGTTAAAAAAAACAACCTTGCCCTCCTTTAAGTTTAATTTCTAGAAATTGGTTCTTAGTGGGTATCTATATCATGGAAGGAGTAACCTCCCCAAAAAGTCAGTGACTTTTCAGTTTTATATATATAGATTAGCAACACAAGTATAATCCTTGAAGAGCAGTGTATCAGTCATACACAATATATGGAACATATATCTTTAACATATACATATATCCTTATCTGTAAATCAATAGGGCTGTGGGTGGTGCAAGTGGCTAAGACACTGTGCCTGTTAACCAGCAGGCCAGGGTTCGAGACCCGGGTCGGCCCCACAAGGCAGGGTGAGCTCCTGTCCTTATCCCAGCTCTGCGACGCCAGCTGGATCCAATCGTATTGGCTCTGCCTTTCCATTGGACTAATTCAGTGGTGTGGAGAGGGAGGATTTGGTGCGTGGGTAACAGCCTATCCTCCATAACAATCCAACCCAGGCTTTCATGCTTCGCATACAGTGTATGCAGCGCCGAGCACGATACCATAGTCTTTCAAGACTGATGGAGGCCTGCTTTTTTTAATCTGTAAATCTGAAATCCCAACTGTTTCAAAATCCAGTCATTTTTGTCTAAGACTTCCTTTATGTAGTGTTGTGAACTCAAGATCTTCTGTTCATTCCCACATACAATGAAGGTATAGCCTGTACAGGGTGACCATATGACCGTATTTTTCTGGATTTGTCCTATTTTTTAGCCTTCTTTCTGAGTGTCCTCCAAAAGGACTTCATTATCTTCCATTTTGGCTTCATTTTGGAACGTTGCAGTGGTGTGCAGTACCCCATCATGTCACGTGTCATCGGATTTGTATTGAGGAGCATAATCCAATGCAAAGATCGGTTTTGAAATATCTCCTTCCTATAAAAAGTTATGGTCAAAAAACTAAAACTAAAAATATATGCATTGAGCTCTATGGGAAAGTGAATGTGCCCAATATCGTGGCTTTATTCACGTGATGACAAATATGCCATTTTTTGCCATAAGGCCAGGCTGAGAGGAATCCAACACCTTGCCCTTGAGGTTCAGGCATCTGGTCATTCTGAGACTGTATGTTCTACTCTCTGCTCTGAGGTACATCTACAGACATTGCTGAAAAAATGTCAAAAGAATACAGTGAAAACGAGGAAGCATTTCCCATTTTATTAATACAAATATTCTATTCCCTCCCAAGCAATCATAATAAAAGATACTCGACCTGTATGGGGGAAATCTTTTGAGAGATCGAGAGATTTTCTCTCTGTTCTGAATGGAAATCCTTTTTGTTCTCAGAAGATGCACTGAATATAAGCCATGGAGATATGAAAGATTCATGAAGCCCAGTTCTGTGCAGAGCCCCAGTGTTTGGTCTGCAAAATAAAACAATGAACCAAATGGGATGTCAATGGTGGTGCTGACTAACAGCTCCACTTGGAACTGTTGCATCATATCGTATATCCAACAGCAGTAATGCTACCTTGACAAGAGGCCAAAATGCTTCCAGCCTGCAGCAATAGCTCACTGTCCAGCCTCAGACAAGCACGTGGTATCTCCCAAGGGAATCTAATGCCTGTACCTGGCATGGCTTCTCTCATGTGATAAATGATTACAAACATCAAAACTGGCATTTAATAGCATGGTGAAAACCTCAGCTCTCCCTGCCTGAAATTGGCTTGGCACCTATGCAGGGTGTTTGAGATCAGCAGGCCGTCTTGAGATCTGTTTGCAAGCACCAGCGAACAAGTAGTTTTCCTGGGAATTATCCACACTACTTTTGTGTTTCATTACCAAAGTTTTGGAAAGCCTCAATCTCGGTAATGTAATGAAAGGCTGTTTTCATTGTGATGGATTGAATTTACAGTTTGGCCAAGTTCATATTTAATGTTAAATCAGACATGCTAATACAAGCTTCGTGTACTATGAAACTACTAACTGCAAGAAAGGCGATTCCGACTAGATATCAAGAAAAATTCCTGATGGTGAGGACAGTTTGGCAGTGGAATAGATTGCCAACGGAGCCAACTATCCCTCACTGGGGTTTTTCAAGCGGGGCTTGAAAAGCACTTGTTGGAAATGCTCTTGAATAATTCTTACTACAGGGAGGGGGTTGGACTAGATGACCTAGAGGTCCCTTCCAACTCTTTGATTCTATGTTTGGAGCTCTCTTTTGTTCATAAGACAGGAAGTACACATTTTCATTTGTAGTATAAAAAATAGCAGTTTGTTGTTTTACCCAAATCTGAAAACTCCCAGTTTGTTCCAATCAGTTTGTGTCTTGTTTCCTAGTTGAATAAGTGGGGATTTGCAAAGTAGGAGCACAATTACAAATTGTGTTTTGTTTCCAACCACAAATAGAATCAGCATATTTCCTCCTCATAAAGAAGAATAGGAAGCACACAAGCCAAAAGCTTGTATTAGTAACGTTAAACTATGGGTTAATCATGATTTTCCAGCATGTATTATATTTGCTGGTAACTCAAGACATGCACACAAGTTTTGAACTTTAAATCTTGGCATTCTGTTGAGCAACAATGCTGTGCGGGAGCTAATAAGTACAGTGGCGCCTTACTTAAAGAGCTTAATTCGTTCCGGAGGCATGCTCTTTAAGTGAAAAGAAGGAAATAGGAAATAATGGAAACTCAGATTATTGGTTCCACAATCCCAAAAATATTCATATAAAAATATTAACTGTTTATAAAAATGATTACAAAAGCACTGCAATATAACACCGTACAAAGCACTGTACAATATAACACCATACAGTAACACACAACACTGCAATAAAGAAAATACTGTACAGTACTGAACTGTACTGTACCTTTGAAAACCTTCATGGCTGGTGTGAGGGTTACAGAGAGGGGATGACTTTGGCTGCAATCCTAAAGACACTTTCCTGGGAGTAAGACCCATTGGACACAATGGGGCTTACATCGGAGTAGACATGATTAGGATTTCAATCCCTAATGGAGTCACTGCTATCCATTGGCTGAATGGAATCCATGGTCTTTTTGTGCAACTTTAACATTCCCAGGCTGCTGATGGGGAGCAGCACTAGAACATTGATAAGGCACACCTTCCACGCTGCCACACAGAGATCCCACATACAGACCTGACTCAGGCTGCTCCCCCCGGACGTCCCATGAGTTCCCTGGCAATGGAAGCCTATTCCAAACTTTGCCCGGGGCCCCACTATAGCTCAAGCTAGTCTCCTCGTCCTGCCTGTGAGTTCCCTTGCCATGGAAGCCTGTTCCAAACTTCCTCAGAAGTGCTCTTTATTCAAGACAGTGCTCTTTAAGCAAGTCAAAATTTCTGAGAAAATTTTGCTCTTTTTACAAAACGCTCTTTATTCAAGACACTCTTTATTCAAGGTACCATTGTACAATACAATAGATTCAAAATTACTTAAGTAAAATTGTGATTTATTTTTCCAGCCTTTTCATCTTTCAGCACACAAACAAGGCACTAAAATTGTCATGGTGCACAGGACAGGCCCCAGAAGTGGTGGGACCCAGTGTAACGCATTTTTCCAGGGATGTGGTAGCTGGTTCAGAATGACAGTGAAGCATGGCACCTGAATGTGGCGCTGGTGTCATCACATCACCAGCTGCTTTGGAGAGACTTGATTTGGAGCTGTTCGGATGTGTTGCCAACTTTATGGGCATCTTCTTGTGGCCATCTGAGGCGGGGTGGTTCCACAGGGTGGCCCACACAGAGATGCTCGAGGCATAATATTATTGAACTAATACTGCAAGTTGAGTTTGGAAAGGGAAGATTTGAAGGCTGTTGGGCTTTCTCATTACAGCTGAATCACATGGTGACAGAGCAGTTGGTGAGCTGTGGTGTTCCAGCTGTTGGCATTTCGGTAAGGATTCCCGTTTCAGTCCTCCTTTCTTGAATTTACACCATCTTTCTAGGGAAGGAACTACTGTGGCAAGTGTGTTTGGTTGGTGGAGAACAACTGAGGACTTCATAGAAATAGGATAGTCTGAGAGCACAATCTGTGACTTGTATGTTGTAATAGTCATGAATGCATCTCAGATCTCAGTATCTAATGAAACACATTGTCTTTGTATTGTCACAATACAGTATTTAACCAATTAAAGATCATTCAGTTATTAACCATTTAGTTAATTTACTCTCAGTGCAATCTTACGCAAGTCTATTTAAAAGCAAATCCCATTATACAAAACGGGGCTTATTCCTAGGATCGGATTGTTGATCGGATTGCAGCCTTTAATAATAAAATTTAAATATATTTGCACTTCAGTAAATATTCAACTGAGAGTTACCTGATACAATTAGAGACTATCACTGGATACAGAGTGTTACAATGTAAATTATTTTAGCACACAAATGCTACTACTCATTGTTAGGTCATTTTTAATAAGTACTTGACCATTTTCTATTATAGATGTATTAATCTGAAGGTCCAATTATTAATAAATCCCTCTTTCTCATTAATGAAACTTCTACCTATGAAAATTTAATGAAAGATTTAACTAAGTCTAGCTTAAAGCTAGACTTTTGATAGACTTACACCAGCTAAATACTGGCATTTGAGGAGAGTCACGGGTACAGTAGGCATGCAGAAAAATGGATGATATGATCTGGCAAGTGCATTTGTCACCAGATCTCCCTCCTCCCCTATCATGCCTCCAGTTCCTCTCCTGTAATCAAATTACTCCCATTCCCTATCCCCTACCTATCCCCACCATTAGTGTATTTCCAGCAGTGGCTAGCTGGTCCTGTGGCTTGTGTGTGTGGTGTCCAGTCATTCATATTCATAACTCCCAACTAGTGGTTGAGTTGCTTTCATCAATCCTGTGACTAAGGGCTCAATCCAGAGTAACTACAGGGAGTCCTTGCTCTGGTGTAAGAACAATTTGCTCTGGATTTTAATATGAATTTCCCATAGATTTTCACTAGGTGTTTCAGTAACTATGTGTGCACATAATGTCTCTTACGTGCTCTCGTAGTTACTCTGGATTGTAGGGTATAATGCTGAGGGATAGGTCTTTCCACTGACATAACACAGTGCAATCAACAGAACCTGTCCATAAGATTGGGGCCGTATAGTGTAATCAAACTTTTATTCTTTATTATTAGATTTATAGTGTTGGATGTCATTTTATTTTTATTTGTTCCAGCACATGTTGCCTGGCAACTCAGATTCTGGGTTGCAGCATGAAAGGTTATGAGACACTGGTGGGTAGTTTGTTTGATGACTAGCAATGATGTTTGGGGAGCCCTACTATCCAAGTTCCATTTCTGGATTTAGAACTGGATCTATGTTTGGCATGTTTTGATTGATAGCACTACTGACTTAGATGTTCAATCTAACTGAGGTTGTCCTTGATTTACAGCCTTTTGGAACATGGAAAACATCTTGCAAGGATATTAGTGAGGATGGGGTTCGTGCAGTGAAGGATGTTTTGGACTCTGGATATGTCCCGGTTCTACATGGTGACTGTGCTTTGGACTTGGAACAGCATTGCTGCATTTTATCTGGAGATACAATCGTCGAGGTGAGAGGTTGCCACGAGACAATTCAAGTCTAAGCAGAAGAATAATAGAACTGGATAATTTTAGTGGATCATTCAAACCTTTGGTTTTATAGTTTTTAAAACCCATTTTGTCAAATGGGTTTTTTAAGTGGTTTTCTACAAGATAAACTGATAGAACCCTCCATTTGTCCAGATGTTTCCCTTCCTAGTGCAGTTGTCATTCTTACCGCACAGTTCTTGCTTTCAAAGCTTCAACATCCTGCTGCAAATCAAGTTTCATTGGGGTTATCATGATGCTATCTATTTCTTCCCAGCTTTTCTGTCTATATTAAAGAGTTCCAATGGGTAGAGTTACTCCAGTACTGAAAATCATTTGCTCTCTAGGGAGATACTCAAGTCCCTCAAACCCTCATAGCTTACCAGATGAAGTGGGAGTTTCTTGTTCTACCCCAGCAGCTCAGACAATTAAAATTTTTGGCAGAAGGGCCACATCATCTATCTTAAGCTTTGTAAGGAGGTGGGCAAAAAGAATTGATTTACTTTTCAAATTTGAATACATTTACATAAATTTAAATAAATATATTAAGAGAACTATGAATGATGGAATGATTGAACATAAATCAGTTAATAAACACTAACATAGTGCGCAATCCAGAGTAACTATGAGAAGTCCTTGCTCTGGTGTAAGAACAATTTGCTCTGGATTGCAATATGAATTTCCCATAGGTTTTCACTAGGTGGTGCAGTAACTATGGGTACACATAATGTCTCTTACGTGCTCCCGTAGTTACTCTGGATTGTAGGGATAGAGAGATAGGGTAATCTATTCTGACTCATTATAATGCAGCTTCATATATTTCTATTCATGCTTTCTCCTATAGGTTCTGGCTAAGAAATTATCTCCTAAACGAGTTGTTTTTCTCACAGATGTGGATGGAATTTACAGCTGTCCACCTGATAACCCAGGTACAAAATAACTGGGAAGAGTACATTTCCTCACTACTGGAGCATACGATATGATATGCTCACGTGATAGCAAAACTAGCCAGTCTAACTGCCAAACTAAATGTGCCATTAATGGCCCGAAAGATGGGAAAGTCAAAGAAAATGAAAATATGAAAAAATGAGGATTTTCATTGTAAGATCATAGTGTATGGGAGGTATGTAAGATCATAGTGCGTAAGGGAGGCTTTTAATCTTTTATAGTCCTGCTGCAATCCCAACAAAAATTGTACTCTAACAAGTGGTGTTTCTCAGAGGGCTGCATCCACTGATACTAACAGCAGTATTTCTGCCAAGGGAAATAGCTACACTACAAGATGTGTTTATGACTCATTTCTGTTATGCGGAGGTAAAGGGATAAAGACAAATCTCCTCCACTGCAGTTCCAATCTTGGTTAACCTCCCTCCTCACCCCCCCCCCCCCCCACAGATTTGCTTGATACCCTGAAACTAAATCCTTAATCCTGTTTTCCCTCTGTTGCTCGGTAGTGTCATTTCCCCCATAGTATCCCTCCTTGATCCCAGCCAGTTCAGAATTAGATTCAGGACAATGTGCTGACATGGCTAAATCCACTAAAATCCATTTATGTTGTTGTATAATATAGTGCTGTTAGTAGTATAGTATGGTGTTAAAGTATTGTGCTGTTATTCCTATACAAGTAATGGGAGTTATCCTAACTTATTGAAGTTCACTCGAGCAACTTCTGAGAAATCATGGAGGAGGAAGTCCTTGTTTGACATTAACAGAGTTAATGGTGTTCAACACATCCTATTTCTTTAAGCCCTTCAAATTGGCAAATAGTGTAATCCTTTGCATGTCCACTCAGAAGTCCCATTTAATTTAATGGAACACTCTTGGATAGATGTGTTTAGGACTGTAGTCCAAATTGTTCAAAATTGCCTCTGCAACTGTAATGCCAGAAATATGTAATACTTTTCAAGATAACTCATTAATGGTGAAATCTCAGATGCAGTTAAAGAACTTGGCCTGCAATCCTAAACACACTTTCCTTGGAGTAGGCCCCATTGAATACAGTAGGATTTACTTTTGAGTGGACATGTTTAGGATTGCACTGTTACATAATCTGTGCTGAAGCTCTTACACCATATTTATTCATGTTTTCTGACTTTGGAGTGTACACTTGTGTGTTTAAAGAGTAATGGCAGAAAGAGCCATGGATAGGGTACAAAATAATGAGAAAGAAAGTACAGGTGGGGGTGAATGATGCGCCGTGGAAAGAAGCGCCGTGGAAAGTGAGGAAGGTAGATAAACATCTAGACCCCCTGAGATAGGAACCAGAGGCCTTGTTTAAGACCACGCAAGTAGTCACGCCCACCGTGGGTTCCTGACGCTAGTAACGGCGGACACTTTATTCAATACGATTGTTGGTTTCATGGAGGTTGAGCAGATATAATCTAAGATTGGTATTGCAAGAGAGCAGCATTGGATAGATATCGGGATAGGTTGAAGATTGAGACGGGTATTATGTAAGATTAATAGTTATATGTCTTTTATGATATGCATGTGGTAAGTAGATGAATGTCTGATTATACATAGTATGTATTATGTAATATTAAGAAGAAGAATGTCTTATATGATATGCATGTGGAAAGTAGATTAATGTCCAATTATACATAGTATGTATTATGTAATATTAAGAGGAAGAATGTCTTATATGATATGCAAGTGGAAAGTAGATGAATGTCCGATTATACATAGTATGCATTATTGATTGAATTTAATTTTTTCATGATATGCATGTTGTATGTAGGGGAATGTCCATTTTCTATTTATGTGTTATGTTTAATTATGAGGTAAATGCCTTCTATGATATGCATATGGAAAGTAAGTGAATGTCCGATTATACATAATATGTACTATGTAATGGTCCATTGCATTAAGGACTGTGACATCTGGATGATAATACACACTAGTAGACTTCACAGATTAATGTAGTTTTTCCCATACTGCAAAATTACGTTGTTTAGGATCAGCACTTGCATGTTGCATTCTGAGATGTGTTTCATTGTAAAGTCAATTCTGAATCCTGTGTTTATTCTGGAACAGGTGCTAGGCTTTTGGATTCCATCATTGTTGGTCCTGATGGAAATATGGAGCCACCTGTTCTCACATCTGCACTGCCACATGATACTACTGGAGGTGTGTTACTTAAGTTACAAACTGCTGTAAATATAGTTTCCCAGAGCCGTGGTGCCATTCCAGTTCTGATCTGCAAACTGGACAGTGAAGCTGCTGAAAGGGTTTGTTTGACTGGAGAGCTGAATAAAGGTGAAGGCACAAAGTTTTGCTACTTTGAAGCATGAACATTTTTCTACAAGATTGGGAAATTTGGCAGAAGAAGGGAAAGATTGGGAAAGATGGCAGAAGAAATTTGCCATCTGTTGTGTGACCTACATCTAACTGCTGTAGTAAATTTCATACTAGCTCTAGAGTCTGCTATTAATGTTTTGCCATTGAACTGAAGGCAGTTAATTCACTGCCGATGCTCCATCTTCTTAGAGTGGTATGAAAGTCTAAATGGTTTGTATGTCTACTCTTAGGTTACTTGATGCTCAAATGGTTTACTGCTGAACAAAGATTGAACTCTGTCCTCAGTGGATTGAGAAATGTTAATTTCTTATACCCAAATAAATTGTGCTTTTTTGTACGTTCCATTGTGTACATTTCATGTGCTTGCAAAGAGCTACTGCGGCAATTATGGATTCTTAAGAGACTACAAGCCCAATCCTAAGGGCTCCGCATGGGGCTGCGTTTGTGGCCAGGTTTTGCAAACATGCCATAATGCATATCTGTTAGCCCACTCTGGGCCACCAGCAGAGCCAGCACAGGACTGGGAGGCACTGCACTAATGCTGGCAAAGGCAGCAGGCATGGTCTGGTGGTTAAGTGCAGGGCTGCTAAAGAAAGCTCAGAAGGGAAAGGTCTAGACTACTCCTGAATGGGAGACTGCAAGCTATCATGTGACATCAGACCCAGAAGATGTTGCTGTTTGCAGCTTGGCTGACCTGAAAGCTCCTGCTGAAAACCTGAAGGCATTCCCTGATACCATATGTGATGGTGACCACGCTGTGAAGATTTCTACCTGGAAAGAGAAGAGTTCTATGAGCTAGAACAATATAGCCAGCCTGCATCCCAGGCGTAAACAGTCTACACTTACTGGCTGCTGGACCTCACAAAGGATCTTGTAATTGTCATGGAAGGGAGGAAGGGAATGAATGAATGAATGAATGAATGCTGGCAAAGCACCCATTCTCTGCCACTAAATAATCTGTGAAGAGCCAAGGGCAGGTGGAGAGGATGCAGGGAGAGGACAGAGAGGTGGGAGGCATTTTGAGGGAGAAGGGGACACAGGACCAAAACAGCTCCACTCCTCTGCATCCAGAACTTCTGTGAAGGGCATTTCACCCTTACACAGATGCTTATTTTTTGCACCACTTCAAGAACTGGTACAGAAAAGAGTAGTCCCACTGTGGGGCTGCTAGCCTACGTGTGGGAGGGAGGTAACAGCCTACTCACCTGCAGGATATTGTGTATCTCTGTGTTAATGAGATTGTAGTGTCAGAAGAGGGAGTTGGTTCTGTTATTGTTGCAACGATTTGGAGCAAAGCAAATGAGCACCAAAGAGTAGGAAAAGTCCTATGTCTGTTGTGATCTCCTTTGGAGGTTACTAGCATGTTACAGGTGTTTGTTCAATGGGAGTGTTGTGAAATGCATTCACAGTCTTTCCCTATACCTACAATTCAAGCTACAGAAAAGCACCTGTAGGTGCTTGAATTACCCAAACAATTTCTCCTTTCTCAGTAACCCTGATCCTTCTCTCTCTCCTAAACTTCTCTTTCCTCTGGCCCTTAAGTTCCTCTGGGAAGCCCAGCTAATCTCCTTATATTCCTTCTACCCATCACATTTTCTTTTCTCTGCCCCTTGTTGTAAAGAGTTTCCTCTCTCTTCCCCTCTCTATTTTTCTCCTTTTAACTGCTTTTGTGGGACTTGCATTGTTGTTGAGATTGTTAGCTTTAAAATAGTGGTCTTCAAAGTGGGGGTTGGGTCCCCCTGATTTTACGACATACACTGCTTCGTGAAGTAGTCTAATTGAAAAGTGATATATAAGTATTCTTAATGATACTAATTTCTATTGTATGCAGGCATCCCCCCTTTTTGAATGAGTTAGGGACTGGAGTACTGTCCAAAAGTGAAAACTGTTGAAAAATGAAACCCAGTCTTTTTTCAAATACAAAATGGCCACCAAAAAAGACATATGGTAATTATCACTTGCAAAAGCCTAAATAACACATATTAACACATAGCCAGAATACACAACAAATTATTGCATAATGAACAAAGGAATGTGTGAGCAATTAATATCTGATGTATTTGAATGATGGTTATTTACTGAGAAAATTCATAAGAAAATGCCAAAAATGGCTCGCACCATGTCATCATGATCACCATGTCAGATGCATATCAATATCAGGCAAGACAATTTTAGCTTTCAGAGCAGCAGAGAGAGCTTGAAAGAGTGAAGCATGTGTCCATTCATTCTTTCATTCATTCATTCAACATATACTGGTAATTTTTGGGTGTAATTCAAAGGGGTATAATTGAGTGTTGGGTATAGTTGAAAGGTGTTGAAAGATTGGAACCTCAGAAAACAAACTGTCAGAAAGTGAGGGACACTTGTAGTTTCCTCTTGTAATTCCTCTTGTATAGTGTGAACATAGTGTAATTGAATCCTAATTTTTTTCTGATCACTTTAGTAAATTTTGTGCAGATTCACCCACCTCTCTGTTTTCCTTTCACTGACAAATTATGCAGTCTGACCATTGCGAGCCCTTTCCCCAAATGATATAGGAAAGGTGATACACTCAGGAAAGATCAGCTAAAGTTCTCGGAAAAGAAACTGTTAGAGGTGAGTAAGGAAAGTATGATTGACGGTCTAATCTGCAAACCTGCTCTTGTTGCAGAGTTCTTGTCACATGTCATTTAGATTTTATGTGTCCTGGTCTACAATGTTTACTATTTTACTTATATGAATTCATCTGGAAATACAGGTCAGAAATTTGTTTTAATAAAATAAATTTATAGAGATCCAAGTTCAAATCTCTGCTTGGCCATGAAGCTTCCTGAGTGTCCTTGGGCCAGTGACTTTTTTGCTTAGCCTCCCACTTCACAGTGTTGTTATGAGAACAAAATGAGGGAACAAAATATGTACACCACTATGAGCTTCTTAGAGTTAATAAATTAAAAAGAAAAAAATGTTGACTTCACCATGGAAATATTAACACAGAAAAGAAAAGCTCTAAGAATGAAAGAGGAAAAAAGCAAGGTTGGAAAAACATGCATAAAGAACACAAGTTGTTGGAAGGTTTGATGACTTGTTTGGAAAATTATATTTTTTTTGATGGAGCACAAGTGGTTTTTCTAGGTGAAAGGTAGGACAAATGGCAATAGGTCAAATAAAATGGTGTGTATATCGTACATATAATACAAATTTCTGGACTGGCCTGGACCGTGAAAAACCACTTGTATGTATGAACCATAAAAGTGCATACAAGATCTGGATTTTGGCTATGTGTAAATTGTGTCCCTTGGCTGGTCAGCACTCTGAGAGTGCAGGAGTATGAAAAAGTGATCTCATAGAGTCTCAACTATTTATAGCCAAGAGTAGAAGGTGCAGAAGTAAATGAGAAGTAAATGAGTTTTTCATCTAAAGATCACTTTGGTGTGAGGAGTTATTTGTGAGCAAATTTTACTTTCTGGTGCATAAGGTTTTATTTGGCTGAATATGCTTCCAGCTATCTAGCACTGGGCAAGAAATTGATCTGTTATACTTGACTCTTGCTTTGTACTGTACCTATAAGGCAAAATGACATTGTAAAGGTCCAGAACCAGGCAGGCCTGTGGGGAGGGAAATCCCCAGTCTGGGCCATCACATACAGTACAAAACAAATTTGAAAAGAGGAGGCCAATCAGGTATTTTGACTTAAGCCCGGTAGCAGCTTTCAGAATCACTTGATCCCCAGTGGATCTGTACCACCAGTTTTGGATACACAATACTTAGATCTGTGCCACCAATTTTGGCAGCTCAAATCTGAGCAGCTCCAGACCACTGCAGACCCCCAGGACTCTGGTGATGGCTGCAGGTACATAAGTCAGCAACAACCTCTCCATCTCCTTAAGGAGAACACATAAGGCTTCTGAGGTTGGGATGTAATAGTGCCCCAGTTTGAATATCTTTCCTTTAATCCTAAAGATTCAGAGCAGATTATTATGATACATAAAAGAACTGGAAGAAAGAAATTTAGGATCCCTTCCCCCGAAATGCAGACAGATTTGCCATGCATGATGACTGCTCCAGTCAGATCCATGAAGGCAATCCAGGCGGCATATGTGTTTTTGTAACTATCTTGTCTCTCCAATGGAGTGAATGGAAAACTCATAGAAGAGCCATTTCTATATTGGCTAATCTACACTTGGGCAGCATAATCCAGCACGACACAGCCAGTAGCATTGCATCTGTGCCAATTTGACACATTTGGCCTCCCTCAGGAGAGTTTCGAGGTGTGATGCTTCCTCGAGGTGAGGGAACATTTGTTGCCTTGTCTTGAGTATGCCTTCATTTCCCATTGGATCTACTCAGACCTGTACCAGTGATATTGCTGGCACAAGTCCAAGCAAACCTGGGTCACTGAATCAAGGCTGAGAAGGGGACAGTATATTCCTGAAGCTAAATACTGCAAAATCCCCTTCCTTGGTCTCTGTCACTCTTCCCCATCTCTTCCCTTTTCTATCTACCCCTTGCATTGACTTAGTACTGATGGAGCTTCTCTGATAATCACTGGATGTGGTTGCTTGCTGCATGTAGAAATGGCCTGTCCAGTGGTGCAATAGAAGTTTGTCCTAGAGCATGGAATAGAAGGATCCAATCAAAACGTATGGTATGAAGGAAGGAAATTTAAAATATACCTGCAAAACATATATGGTAACTTCTATCCAATGATATCCAAACTTTAAGCACAACCATGTTTCCCTTTCCTAAGTCAAATCCCTTTGCAGTCTGTACCATGAAATTGACCAGATTTTTAAAATCTTGAAATTCTGAAAACAGAATTTTAAAATCTTTAAAAATACATAATAAATAAGAGAAATAAGTATTGTAGTCACTCATTTACAAGCAATTACAACCACACTTAAGGTGTTCAGGTCTTGTACTTTCGGAAAGCGACAAGTTGTTGTTGTAGGAAGAATTGTCAGTGTTCAGTTCCTCTGAAAACCAATTGACATAGGAAGCTTTCCTCTGTACAAACTATGCTGTGGCATGCGTGGGAATATTTAAAGTTTTATGAGAGGAAAGTTATGACAGCTTTGACGGCTACTGGTCAAACGGGAAATCAGATCTGCAGAAAATTAGCACTTCAAAATGATTTATGAAATGTCAAAGAATTAAGTTAATCTCAAATTTGTGCAGCGCCGTCTCTGGCATGTACTGGAATAATAAGTGACTGAGAGGCAGATGCCATCAGTTTCCAATAAAAAAAAATCATTTGGATTTATTGCAGGCTAACAGCTCTGTGACAAACGTTCACTTAGGAGAGGGAGAGGGCGAGAGGGAGAAAGTGAGACGGATCAAGAGAGGGGAGCAGAAGGCTCACTCTGACCTAGTTCTAAGTTTGCTCTTTAGGAGCAGAGTATTGACTACATCAGAGACCCTTGTGAGAAGCAGCAACAGGGAAGAAACAACAAGGTAGGAGTTTCAGCACAGACAGGTGAGTGTCCCCAATGCTTGAAACCGGTAAGCAACTTGGGGATAATTTGCTTTTATATAACTATGGTGTCTTTTAGCTAGACTCTTCTCTGTACTTTTCATTTGACAGCTGGTTAACCAGAAAGCAGTGATTCTTCTTGAAGCACTAAAAAACTGTTTGCAGGGATTCCAGATTAGCTTCTTTAAAGCTTCTGAACTCACAGGAGGGCTCTAAAGTGGTCTGGCGTGGGAGGTGAGGGAGGTCCTTTCTGGTTGGTTACTTAGCATTATTTTGAAGGTATTTCTGAGAAGGATTTGGGAGAGCTCTGGTGCCATGTAAGAGTCTTTCTTTCTTGAGGTGCTTATTAAAAGGGGGGTATTTTGGAGAAAACAAACTGCCAAAGAAACACCATGTGTGTGCATCCCACTGGGCTGGATTTCCCTGACACGTCTTTGTCCTTACGTTGCGGTTGTAAAATCAGCCAAGGCAGCTGCATGGAAAAGATTGAAGATAGAATTTAGCCAAAAGCAGAAGGTTTTTCCCTAACACGTATTTGATCCTGAATATTATTTCTAATGAGTTATGGATGAGAAGTAGTAAGAAGTAGTAAAAGAATAGTCTTTTGCAGATGTCTGTATGATTTGTGGCTCTATTCCTAAACACTGTGTATGTTTCCATTAAATTCAGTATAACAGCAAAACATGACCGAATGTTCAAACTACTGTAGAGAGACAACAGTATCTCTAAGACGTCTCCCGCCACTACTGAAATTTCAGAGAATGTGGAAAGCACTGTTTTAAAACCAGAATTTTGTTGTTTTCATTTAATTTTTCAAAGTTTAATTGTCTTGTTAGCTTTATGCACCCCAGACAGCATCAGGCACAAAAACGTTTAGAACATCGACTGTTAATTTTAGCTGGAATGGGAAGCCATGATGAGGCGCAGTGACCATATAAGGCTATACGGAGTAGTGTCGCAGAACATGCTTTCTTTGCTTCATAAGGTTCTGGGTGTGCTGAAATACATTGTCACTATTTTTCTAGAAAAGGGAACAAAGATGCTATAACTAGCACATCTCACTGCCTGCGTAGATGATGGGAAGAAGTTGCATTTCTGTCTCCATTCTTTGGTACTGGGAAGGAGTATTGGACTTGGTGCCTGATGGCAGAGGGTACCTTATGTAGGAGCAAACATAGCATGGAAGTCCTAAGAGCAAAGAATTTAGGAAAGAGGTGTGAGTGTCAGATTTAAAAGCAAATCATGCCTCATCGAAATCACACACCAAGTTGACAAATAGCATGGATGCAGTCATTTAAATCAATTTTAATAGGGGGAATAGCAGAGATTCTATGCATCACAGGGAAAGAAGGAGCTAATTTATAGCTTGGAAAGTGTTTGTTGCTACACTGTGTATTTATGAGGTAAAGGCTGCAATCCTAAAAAACACTTTCTTTGGAATAAGACCCACTGAACACAATGGTGCTTACTTTTGAGTAGACATAGGATTCTACACTAATATTTTAATCCCTGCTCCCTGATGATCAGCAGAGAGACACGCACAGTTACTACTTACTCCATGCGTGGATGCCACCAGAATGACAACTATTGCTGGGGGAAGGACCTGGGACAAGAGGCATGCTAAAATTTTATAACTCTTTAAACATGCAACTGACATAAAGTTCAAGCTGCCCACCTGTTCTTAGAAGGACCTTGGGACTCCAATATATTCTATTAGAGTAGAAAAATCCCATCACTGTAATTTAGAAACTAAATTGGAATGATTAATTATTGTGAGCATATATATTTTTCAGCTGTTCTATCAGCAAAATTCTTTTTTTGGAGTATAAACAACATATAGATCAAATGTCAGTTCCTATTGACAGCTTGTTTTAACTAATGGGTTTGGGATAAACTCCAGGCCTAAGGGAGTTTTTCCCTACAATCCAGAGTAACTACAGAAAGACATAAGAGGCACTTACTAGTACTCTGGATTGCTCTATGCATTTCCCATAGATTTCCCATAAGTGTCACTGTAACTATGTTGGTGTAAAAGGTCCTATAGTTACTCTGGATTGTAACTGTATGGGCAAAATCCAGAGTAACTACAGGGAGTCCTTGCTCTGGTATAAGAACAATTTACTCTAGATTACAATATGAATTTCCCATAGGTTTTCACTAGGTGATGCAGTAACTATGGGTGCCTGTAAAGTCTCATAGTTGCTCCCGTAGTAACTCTGGATTTGGGGGATAGTATCAAGAAACCATTTTAACTGGTTTTTTGAGGTGGACAAAGGTTGATTATTTCCATGAGTATTAAATTGGAACTGGGACAGAAACCAATAAGATAATAGTTTTATATCATGCAAGGTCTGGCTAGATATGTTAAGGCAGTGCTTCCCAAACTTTTTAATACCAGAATCTATTTTTAAAAATTACAGTCTATTGTGACACACATAGCTTCATTTGATCCAAAAAGTAATCTAGAAAAAAATGTTATTAGTATTAATTAGTAAATATTTAATAAGCAGGGTTCTGTGCTCTCAAGTTTGCTAGAGAGCTTAAATATAGTATGTATATGTAGAAATGTGCTAAAACTCGCCCTAGAAATGCAGTTCAAGGATTCTTCCCCAAAACTTTTCATTCATTCAAGGATGAAATGGATGGAGATCAAGGTGTACAGAGAGAATTCCAGGCAAGACAAAAGGTTGAAACTGGGTTAACACATGATCTATGTCTAGAGAAAATAAGAAAATGTGATATTTTAATTCAGGGGTATGAAGATTATTTCATACCACAGGTTAGCATTACAGCCATGAGAGTGGTGTCTCCGTCTGAACTCCCTGCTGTTGCAATTTTCTTACTAAATACAGTGGCGCCTCACGTAACAAATTTAATTCGTTCCGAAGGCATGTTCTTTACGTGAAACATTCTTTACGTGAAGCGGATTTTCCCATAGGAAATAATGGAAACTTAGACGAATGGTTCCACAACCCCAAAAATATTCATAGAAAAATATTAACTGGATGTAAAAAGGGTGACAGAGCACTGGGATTGAATTCAAAACATGCATTCGATGTGCATGATCTTATGAAGTCTACTTAGGATGCAGTCCTAAAGACACTTTCCTGGGAGTAAGACCCATTTATCACAATGGGGCTTACTTCTGGGTAGACATGGAATCCATGCTGCAATCCAAGACACCTTCAAAGTGTCTACCCACTTTATTCTCCTCTCCATCCTGAGCCTTTCTCTCCCCTGCTCCCTTCTGGCTACCCTGAGCTGCTTCCCTCTTCTCCACTGCTCTTCTCTCCCTCTGCCCTGTGGACATCCGGCCACAGGAGGAACAGCATGGAAGTGTTGCTTTCACTATGGGCAGGTGTGCTAGGCAGCCCTGACGCATTTTAAACAGGCTGCTGGCCAGCACATCTGCCCCAACTGCCAACGAATGTGTTCTTTACGTGAAGCATTTTCTTTACGTGAAGCAGAATCCTAGATAAATTTTTGTTTGTTACGTGAAACTTACTTTACTTGAGGCCCCACTGTAATGCTGCTTACAAAGTGTTGTTTAATATTTCAGTAACTTTTTGCAACCCACCAAAACTTGGCTCACAACCCAGTGTGGTCCTGATCCACAGTTTGGGAAATAGTGTGTTAAGGCTTTTAGTTATGTCAGTTTTTTGTCTTTTTGCTGGCATCTTAGGAAAGGTTTACATCTGCATTTCTGAAAAGCTAATATTCATAATATTCATCACCTAATTTACTATCATGAAAGAACAACAATGTACAAACTGAAAACATATCATATTAGGCAAAATAATATCTATAGCCATACAAACAGTCCCTCAGGTGAACATGAAGGAATATGCTTTATCTATCAGAAGTGAATGTTTCAGAAGGAAATATGCAAATAACACCTTTTAAAAAGATATTTTTATTATCTTCAATTTGATAGAAACACATCATAGGCTGTTCTTGCATCATACTGTTCTTGCATCTCCATACTTCTTAAAATAAGGAAAAGTTCTTGAGAGAGTAAGGGCACAACCCAGAGTAACTATGGGAGCATGTAAGAGACTTTATGTGCACCCGTAGTTACTGCACCACCTAGTGAAAACCTATGGGAAATTCATATTGCAATCCAGAGTAACTTGTTCTTACTCTGGAGCAAGGACTCCCCGTAGTTACTCTGGATTTCACCCTAACTGTCATTTAAAAACAACTTGAAAAGGGGCCCTCAATCCTACACCTGATCACCACCAGTAACTTAAAGCATTTTCCCTCTTCGTCTCTGTGGGTGATTCTTCTGAAAACTATCAAGAATGCACCTGATTTTTATACTCCTTGATACCAAAGCAGTACATGGTGATTATACCCAAGCCAATAGCTCATGCAGAGTTTGGAGTGCATTGGTGTTCATTAAGAATCAGTATAGTGCCAAGAGCTGTCATGTTAAAAGTCAAAACTGTATGTGAAGAATTTGGATTTTCTTGTCAGCTTATTTACTCTCCACTCATATAGCTAATGGCTAGAAGTGAGAGTGACCAGTGGCTGCCATCCATAAATAAATAAACTGCATAAATAAATAAATAAACATGCATAAATAAACTGCCTATTCCAGTGGAATAGGTGTGATCGTGAGAGTAGGCCTTAAGCAACAGCAAGAATGTAAAAAAAATCCAAGAAAATGATTATTCATCCATCCTCCCATAAAGTTTTATGGGAAAAAACCTCCCTGGAAAAATACTGATTATTTCAATCAAGCCAGCTGTGCATGGTGTTTATGGTGTGCTAATCACCATAATTAAATGGAAGGTATAGATTTTTCAGGAACGCTTTGCAAAACTGATTGTGGGATTAAAAATCTTCCATCCCTTTAATGACCTCTCATAAATGTTTTTAAAGATCCATTTCAGATTCTGTATTGTTTGTACACCAAACTTATTTCCCAGAAGTACTTTACCAAGCATGGATCATGGCAATAACTATCACTGCTGCCAAAGCACATGCCAATAAAGTAGCTGAATCAAGAGGTGGAAGATTAAAGTCTGTCCAAGCCATAATCCTGACTTCATACTCCCTTGAGAGAGCAGAAAATATCCTTAGAAGAGTAGCGGTAGCCTGAACAAATGATCGTCATGGGTCATGATGATTGCCCAACTGATTAAGAAATTGGGACATGATTATTTCATTCCAACCAGATGTCTTGAGCATTAATCCTTGACGTCTGGGAAAGAGAAAATGGAGGATGCATAAAATGTTATTTCTACCTTCAGAGCACCATCAAATTTAATCCTAAAATGATGGAAGATATGAGACACACTTGGCAGCAGGCATCTGGCGATCCTTTTTCACTGACTGTGGTAGAAGGGATATTTGGTCACATATAAGAAACGCACTGAAATCCATCACCGTTACTAAATGCACATGGCATCATTCTGATATTTTGGCTACAATCCAGAGTAACCACAGGACCTTTTACACCGGTGTAGTTACGGTGCCACCTATGGGAAACCTATGGGAAATGCATAGAGCAATCCAAAGTAAGTGCCTCTTATGTCTTCCCGTAGTTACTCTGGATTGCAAGGTTTGTTGCTTTTCAGCATCGCACAAGAATAAATGGCGCCTGATAGGGAGGGGCAAGACGAGTGGTGAAATGGAAGAAGGTCAGAGTCTTGGAGACCTTGGCTTTGTCACAAAAGGTTTTAAGTTAGCAAACCATCTATAAAAGGTGTGGTTTCATATTGAGACTGTAGGCTGAAACTGGATAAGGAAGTAGAAGAATCTTGTTTTCTGGTACATTATGTGAACTATTATTGAAAGGAAAAAAATTTAAAGACTTTTCCAGATGGTTATTCTTTCATGAATGCAGTGATACTGGAGCCATCTGAAGTAATATCCCCATCACCACATAATAAAAAGAGGAGGGAAACATGGCCTTGGGTGGGAAAGATTTTTAAAACAATTCTAGGAAGCAATATATTCCATCACTACAGAGGGTGAGCACATCTCCTCCAACCAAAGGAAATCAGAAAAAGCAAGCAACAAAAGAAAAAATGTAGCAAGCTCACTAGGAGAATGAGAAATTCAGAACGATATGGGTGTTTGTAAGGCCAAATTGTCCGTTCCATGATACGGTGTGATATAATAGGGGCCAGGCTAGTGTTGCTTTGACTAAGTTCTACAGGGATGTTCAACAGGGAATATACCTCTTTCGTGTCACATGTAATTGACTCTTGGACAAGAGGTATGGATGGGTTATCACTTGTATAAATTAGAGCCAAACTACTTATGACATAAAAATGTAATTGTGCTTCCATTTAAAAAGATAACATGGGGATCTGTTTCCGATTAGAAAGGGGGAAATCTACAGTAATTCAGAAGAAAACCCTCCCTTTAGTTGCCAAGTTGCTATTGCGGGTTAGGCTGGCAGAAGTTCTGGCGCAAGTCCCATGCTAGCCTGAGAGTGTTACAAAAGTGTCATAAGGCACTTCAGCGCCACTTCTGAGGAGTTAGACCAGTCCACAGGTATGCATTAGCCTCCCCTCACCACTGCGGGAACAAGGAGAAGGGTGAGTTGTGCTGGCCTAAATTAGTTAGGAGTAAAATATCCCATTATTTGACTAAAATGTGTATGATTAATTTAATGAGATCCTAGTCTTTGATTTAAGCAAGGCTTTCCAAATCTTCGAGCCTTCTTCAAATTGCCTATTGGTTTGGTCAGCAAATATACTGAGTATTTTTACTTTCAATATAAATTCTTTTCAAGCACACAAGCACAGGTAGAGGGATAATGTCACGGTAAATAGAGCATGCTCCACCATGCTCTGTGTAAGCAACCCTTTCTCCTATGCATCACAGCCATTCAGGGCGGAGAATGTATGTTGCCACTGCTGCTCTGAATATCTCAGACACTGAGGGGAGGGGGCTGTTTACATGGTGCATTGTGTAGTATGCCATACTTACTGCAACACCTCTAGATCACCTTTTGTATAATTTTTGTAGTGAGGGTTGACAAACAATAAAATAAGAATATAAGAAGAGTCTCTGCCAGATTTGGCCAAAGGCCCATTTAATCCAGTATCTCACAGTGGACTGCCAGATGCCTCAAGGACCACACAAGACATCAAGACACCTGCATCCAAGTGTCCTCCCCTGCATCTGGCATTTTGAGGTTGTCTACACCTATCCATAGATACATAGCCATCGGTGATGGGATTCAAAGAAATTAACAACCGGTTCTCTGCCCATCTGGCAGCCACTTTTAAATGGCTATTTTAAAACTTTATATGTCCTATCTCTTGTTAACAACCAGTTCTATAGAGTAGGTGCGAACCTGCTGGAGCCCACCACTGATACCCATGATAGTCCTTTCATCTAGAAATTGGTCCAGTCCCTCCTTAAAGGCATTGAGGCTTGATGCTATCACCTCATCCTGTGGCAAGGAGTTCAAAGACCAAATACATGCTGAATAAAAAAACAACGTATTTTATTTTGTCTGCCCTGACTCTCCAAACATTCTATTTTAGTGGATGTCCTCTAGTTCTGATGTTGTGTGTGTGTGTGTGTGTGTGTGTGTGTGTGTGTGTGAGAGAGAGAGAGAGAGAGAGAGAGAGAGAGAGAGAGAGATCTGTCCACTGTCCCCATACCTTGCATAATTTTGTATATTTCAATCATGTATCTTTTCTAGACTGAAGAGACCTAAACACTGCAGCCCGTCCTCATACAGGAAATGTCCCAGACCATTAACATTTTTTGAGATGTGGCAACCAGAATACAAAACTGATTTATACAACGGCATTATAACTTTAGCTGTTTTATTCTCAGTACATTTTCTAATGACCCAAAGCATGGAAGTAGCCTTTATCTCAAAGACATAGCAACAGCTTTCATATCAATAGCCTGTCATATGAATGACATTGAGGACAAACTATATCAATTACATCAGAAGTTTGCACAGATGTCTTGCACCATGTAGCCCAACTAGTGTAGGATTGTGCACTATGAGGATTTTTTTTCTGATAGAACAAACAAACCATGTTCTGACAGTGGACTGTCTCACAAGTACCACCTACTGGATTCATTGCCTAACTGCAGCAACATTTCCTGGAGTATACCTAGGTCTCAGCAGTGACCCAACGGTGCTAACTCATAATGCTGGGGTCTGGCAGTTATTATAGTAAAGAGATTTGAATAACTGGCCATGATAAACATTTAATGTGGATTTTCACTAAAGAATTTAACATGCAGCACATGGAGAGTTGATTTGATAAAAAGCCCAATCCTAACAGGGCACCGCATCATTGGTACTCATGTTCTGGTGGCCACAGTGCTTTTTCAGTGTTGCAAAATGTGACATGCTGTCAATGGCAGCCAAGCCATTTGCAGGCAGAATAATCTGGCACTGGTGTGACAGGTGGAGAAGGGGGCACAGTAGAAGGGGGCTGGAAGGGAGAAAAATGGGGTGGGGATCAGGGCATAGAGAGAGTATGGAGGGAGGGTGGAAAAGGGGGCTTATTGGTGGCAGAGACTCTGCTAATATCTTATCCCTTTTCTGGCCTTGATGCACCTTCCCAAGTACATTTGGAGTTGCTCCATCCAAAGAGTAAGCCCAGATCCAAGTAGATCTGTCTTCCAAGTGTTAATTATTTCATGTCATTGAATTTGGCACATTTGTGAAACCTACAGCAACACACACAGGACATTTTAAAATCACTGCGTTCCAAATTCTAATAATCAATATTTTCTAAATTGATATTAACAGAACACAATCCTTTATTTGCAGGAAGATTCATCTGATTGTCCTGCTGAAAATTCAAGTTTTTGACAGACGACAATGGCGAGCCGGAGGGGGGGTAAGAGATTTAACAAATAGCAGAGTGGAGTCTCGGCTAGATCCTTCTAGAAAGGAGCTACTATTTGTTGTTTTTACATGGCGTTATCTTTTCTTTAAGTTGGGAAGGTTCTGTTGCTAGTTTTCGAAAGGGAGAAATTATGTAGTGTTCTTTTTACCAGTATTCAGTGTTCAATAAATACTGTATTTACTAATGCTCACATTTTTCAGCTGAATTGCGTTTCCAAAATCATGGTACGCATTAGATTAGATGGTTAATTATATTTGAGTTAATGCAATGTTTTGTTTATAAATCTAGGGTGCGCATTAGATTTGATGGCACAATAGATTTGAATAAATATGGGTACTTCCTGATAAAGAGGGAGATTTTAAAAATCCAAAGAAGGGCTGGTCATTGTGTAAAAAAAAAACCTATCCTCTTGCCTGTTGTGGACCTTTTGTTATGCCGTTGTAGTTCATTAACATTTCAGAATGGTGCCCAGAACCTGTTAACAAATAGCACAACCACTGAGAAAGGTAGAAAGCTTGTTTCGTTTAACATCACATAGATATTAGGAGCTGTATGGTGATACAGGAAATTGAAAAAATAGTAGGAATATAAATGGCTTAGAAGCACATTGACCACATTCAAAGAAAGCTGGATTTGAATGTCACATGTTGATTCAAATTAACCAATTAACTAAATCTGTCTACAAGACGGATTTAGACAGATGTTACTTTCAACACTAGAGACTTACAACCATGATGTGATCCATTAACTTCTTTGCCACTACTGTAGAGATCTGCTTCTTTCCAAACCCCTCCAGCTTGACCCACTCCCCATTGAACCACCTTTGATCTTCCAGTGTTCTGTCCCCATTGGCTTGCATGTAACAGCACGAGATGCTGTTGGCCTCTATTGTCCACTCATGACCTCCACTTCTTTGCTGTGGCAGGACTACTGAACAACAGAACAGTTTTCATGTTGTCAATCCAGGTCATGTTGACACATTGACAGATGCATCTTTGTAAGCCCTGAATAGTGGTGGGGTATCAGAAACTGGAAGCCTTGAGGAAATTAACATAGTGGGATTTGAACTTAAAATTGAGGTAATGTTTTTTTTTCTCATTCATGGTCAATTTGTATTTCCTTCCAGCAAAAACTGTAAAGAAATCTGCAATCCCTGGGGTGACCATCACACAGTTTGTGGAGGACATACCTAAAGGATGCAGCACTCCTGATTTTGAGCGGAAACCAATTACATTAACATTACAGGAAGGTAAGGCTTCCCTGAAGAAAGAGTTTGCTGCTTCTTTGGGATCTCCAAGCAGCAAAGAGAATAGCATTTACGTTCCCCTGTTTTGTTTTAAAAACAAAAACAAAAAACCCACCAACACTCTGTCAACTTTCAAGTGCTATCTAGTGCACCATGGTAGTGTTGATCTTCTCACCCTTATAATGTTCTTGCCCTTACTGCATATCTCTCATTAGCTGTCGTAGGGAAATTATAGAGACCCCCCAACCAGGCAGTAATGAAAGCAGAATCTTGTCCAGTAATTGGTATTGTTTTTACCCTAAGGCTCTACTGAAAGTTTTAATTGTTTTTCGTAGTTAGATATGAATTTAAGAACACAAGGCAAATATTTCAAAGAGGAACACTATGGTTTCTTTTAAAAATTATTCTGGCTTCCTACAAAAAGCAAGCAATTCATTTCTTGGTTGTTGTTTTTTCTGCAAGGCAAAAATGCCATTTTCCGAGCTGTGGTTAAGGGTGAACCTAAACCAGAGGTATTCTGGAAATGCAATAATAGAGATCTGGATGATCCCCAAAAATACCAAATATCCTTCACTCCTGGCACAAATGAGTTCATCTTACAGGTAAGGCTTTAACTATTATTTGTGTATGGATATTAACTATTTAGTGTTTAGTACAAAAAAATACAGCGGTACTTCGCTTAACAAGCATTTCACATAACAAGCAAAAATTTCCAAGAAATCTTGTTTCACATAACAAGTTCCGCTTCACTTAACAAACAAGCATGCAATGGGCACGCACGCTATGCAGCCCTGATGCTCCGCATGGAGGCTCTTTAAAAGGGCTGCCAGCGAGCACTGCTGCCTCTAACTGTCCCCAACTTGGGGCAGTTGCCTGGAGGTGCCAGAGGCAGCTGCCCCTAAGTGCCCCCAAGTGTCCCCACCAACCACCTTGAACCTCCAGCAGCAGCCCAGGTCAGCCTCCCAGGAAAATGTCTTTGACTGCATTCTATGTCTACTCAGAAGTAAGTCCCATTGTGTTAAATGGGGCTTACTCCCAGGAAAGTGTCTTTAGGATTGTAGCCTAAGTAGACTTCATAGGATCATGCACTTTGAATGCATGTTTTGAATTCAATTCCAGTGTTTTGTCATCATTTTCACATCCAGTTAATATTTTTATATGAATATTTTTGGGGTTGTGGAACCAATCGTCTGAGTTTCCATTATTTCCTATGGGAAAATCCGCTTCACTTAAAGAGCGTTTCACTTAAAGAGCTTGCCTCCGGAATGAATTAAGCTCTTTATGTGAGGCACCACTGTATTGGGAATTGATAAATCTTCTGTCACGAACAAAAAGGAACAGCTTTTAATCTCTATTCAGTATTAATCTCTATCTCAGTGTTTCTCAAACTGTGCATGCAGCAATTAATGGCCATTTAACAGAGAACATTCAAACAAATTATTTGTAGCCAGTGGGTTCAATGCTTTTATTTTGCATCTGTTTTCACAATAAACCAAGCAGTAAGAACCAGTGCTCTACCCTGTTTTTCCTTTGCTTTTTAAAGGTCAATAAAATCACTTCAGATGATGCTGATTTGTACCGTTGCACTGCTGTGAATGAGTATGGGGAAGCTACATGCACTGCCGGCCTCAAGATCATACAAGGTGGGCGACTATCGAGTGTACTGTGATGAACCTCAGCATATGTTCAGCCTGGTTGTGAAAATCCAGCCAGATTGTCGTCTGACTGACTTTCCTTTTAAAAATGTGACCTTTATTTTGCAAGACAGGAAAGCTGGTCAAGCCATTTCTACCCAAAGTTGCATATACACAACAAAGTTCAAATGTGTACACATATGGGCTGGGCAAAAATGGTCTTCTATGGCTACAATCCAGAGTAACTACAGGTACTATTACACTGACATAGTTACAGGGCCACTTATGGAAAATGCACAGAGCAATCCAGAGTAAGTGCCTCTTAAGTCTTCCTGTAGTTACTCTGGATTGTAGAGTTTGACAGCTCTGTAAAAATGTTGGTATTCCATTGTTAGTTAAGCTTTGACAAGATCAGTCAGTGTTTTCCTTTCTTTGGCACCAACAATAGCTTCTCTTCTAAGACAAATAACAGCTGGGAGGGATTTTCATCGGGACTGTGATACTGAGAAAAGTGTTAACACCATCTCCCAATCCATGCATTCCAATCCTACTGATCAGAGCAACTCAGAACTGCTATTTCTTTTTTTGTCAAATCAAAGAAGAATAACAATGATGGCACTCTTAGCCCATCACATTTATTTTGGCCCTTAAGTAGAGCGTGGGGGATAAAAGTCCCACTGAACATAGAATTAGGCTGTAGATATTTTTCCTCTTAGTTGGAAGAGAGTGAGTTAATGTTTTGGTTTCACTATAAGAATAATAACTAATATTTATTATTTGGCGAACAAAAAGGGAAGTCCCTGTGACTTCCATTTTGTATTATAGATGTGCAATGTTGCGTTTTAAATATTTTCTGCAATATAGATGATACAGTTTTTAGGACACTTTTCAAGTAGGCTTAATACAAAGTGAATTGTGTTTTGTTCCAGTGAAGTCAGCATAAGCATGATCTGTACACTTAATCCCCTTGAATTTTGTAGGGCTTGAGTATGCTTAACTTTTAGGTTGTAACAACTGTCAATTCTCAGAGAAGGCAGTTGTACAGCTATGTTGCTAATTAACAATTTCTTTGTTCCTCTTTCTCCCACCCCTTCTCTTTCCTCACCTCTGCCATCTTTCCCTCGTTTTATCTCTGATAATTGATCAGTTGGCTTCAAGAAGAAAGGAAAAGAGCTTGCTTCTAAACCACAGGGTGGTAAGTTTTCCATCAACATATTTGAAAAATAGATCTACAGCTACATTAGTTCGGAGGCCCAGAAATAGGCTTTGTGGGGTTCAGTTGCCATTTGTCCTAAATGTCTTGTTGGGCCCTGTTAGTTAACACCCCATTTTCATAGTGCTCCAATGGTTCAAATGTCTTACAGACCTGAAGAAGGAAATTCAGGACTTCAGAAAAACCCTTAAAAAAAGGTGAGTGTTTCAGATAAGACATAATGTTTTTTTTCAAAATGCCAGCAAGAAGCATAGCTGTGACAGGTAAAAGTTCCAATTTCTACTCACAGAGGCTGGTGGACAGATGTTTCACAGAGAATTTAAGTGCATATCAACAAAAATAAAATGCTTTCTGGCTGCTGGTAATAATGGAAATCAGACTTGTATAGAATTTCCTTTTCTTAGTGTTATCTTGCAAAACTCTTCTGGCTTCACCAGTCACTGAGCCATTGACAACTGATGCAATCAAGTGGCAGTCTGACATAATGCACAATTCAGAATAACTACGGAAGCCCTTATGTCAGCGTAAGAAAAATTTATTCTGGATTGCTCTATGAATTTCCCATAGGTTTCCACTAGGTGGCACTGTAATTACATCGATGTAAATATCACTTAAGAGCTCCCGTAGTTACTCTGGATTGTGCACATAGTATGTGATCTACCTTAAAGCAGTTGGCCTGCTATCATGTACTAAGCAATAATCCCTACATTCATTATTGTTATTAAAATGTCGACCCACTAAACTCAACCCAGCCATTGACTGGTAGATTATCAGCCTCATTTTGATGTGTATCCTATTTCTCAAAGTGGGTTCTCTGGGCAACTATATAATTATGTGATTCCATTTTTAATATAGTTTAAAGATGATCCTTCTAGTACGCAGCTGGTAGACTTATGGTGGATGGAGTGAAAAGCAGAAACATCCATGTCCCATGCAATTTCAGTCAGAAAGATGACTCCTAATACCCATTCACATATAACCTGGGTTTCTTTCCCTGTGGCTAATCCACAGAGCACCAACCGCTCAAAAAAAGGAAATTGATATGGAACAGGTCTGGCAGCTATTGATTAATGCAGATAAAAAGGACTATGAGAGAATCTGCATGAAATACGGCATCGTTGATTTCCGTGGGATGCTAAGGAGGCTTCAGGAGATGAAAAAGGAAAGAGAGGACAAGCAGGCACTGGTAAGTCCATTCCTGAGACACAGGTGAGGTATGCTAAGACATCTCTTTCCCATAAAATCTAGACAGACATAGAAACATATTTTCTTAAGATCTCTATTAGTAAAACAAACCACTCACAGATCTTCTGTTGGAATCTGAAACTTCATTATCTAGATTTAGTCTAAAATAAGCATTGAACTTGACACAGACGTACTGAACTTATTGGCCCAGCGTGTACTATTTTATCTAGCAGATGGAAAAACACAGTTTTCCTTATACCTCTGGTATTTAGTAATGCCAGCCAAATGACCACTGATACATCTTCAGACAATGCTGGCTCTTTGGCCTTATAATGGGGATGAGCACAGTCCTTAGTTGGTCATGACCACGAGGGCAACCTGCAGGGGGACACCGTTATCTAAAAATTCAGCACAAAGTGGTGTTGTAGTTTTATTGCTGTGACCTAGTACAGGTTTTACAGTCCGAACAATTTTTCCTATACTGACAGTTACATTCGGCAAGTATGCATTTTGTGTGTAAAGTTGTGTATAAAGTTTTAAAGTTAATAGAGGAAGACTGGCAGGCAGTTGCATGACTGATTATTCAAACTCTGCCTGTGTACTACTAAAGCTTATTTCAGCATGTGTTTGAGATTTTGTGAATCAGTTCTACAAGATTTATTTTGAGCATAGATCTCAAGCCATAACAAAATCCCACTACTTTGGACTACTAACCTGTGTACATTAATCTCATAGTTTTATTTAAGGCAATTATATTCAACACAAAGTGAAACAACGTGCTTATACTCAGTGCTGGGTGCACATTGCTAAAGTTCCCAGGGCAAAGCCATGCACTGGCACACACCTAGCACCCTGCTTGTTTCTGGCTGGTACTGATGATTCAGGGGTCAGGCCTGGCCAGGTAGGTGTTCCTATAGTTCATCAGACTACAGGACCAACATCTGATGTCACCTCCACTTATATGACAAGAGCAATATATTGCAAACTCACCAATTTTCAAACATACTTTTTTCTTCATGGTGACCAACTTAGATATTTTTTTTTTCAAAGTCATTGCCATCCAGAGGAAGTAAGTTATAGAAAATAAAGGTATCAGCTTGTCTGAAAAACATCAGAAACAATAACCCATCTTGTTTTGCTACAGCGATTTTGCTACAGCGATTTGGTTGTCCTCAGAACAACTTATGCTTCATTTCAGCAGTATAATGATGCTTCTGCCAAGGAAAATCCCATAGTATATCCATGCCTTTGTATCTTCTCCTTTGCAGTATATTAACAGTCTTGCAAACCTGAGACATGTCAGAATCAATCAAGAGGAAAAAAATGCATCATTTGCTTTAGAAATGGACTTGAAAAATCCAGAGAGCAGAATTTATCTCTACAAGGTAAAGAAGGTGCAAGTTACTAAACTGTAGGCTGTGTGAGGATTCACTGCTAAGGAGAAAAACAGGGAAATGTGCAGCGGAACCATTTGTTTCGAAAGTAGCAACATAGGAGAAAAATTGACAGTGCAATCCTGTTGAATGCCGTTCCTGCTATGGCATTATAATTAGCACAGATATTAGGAGAGGGTGTTTAAAAGGGAAACCTTTGAGCCTTCCTACTTGATTAGGGACATAATATTCAGAAGTTAAAGAATCATCTCTGATGCAAACTCTTAAAGTTCTCACAATCTGATATTTACATTGTAGTAATCCACTAGGATACCTAATTAACTATTTGGGGCTGTGATCCTAAGCTGCAGTTAGGTCGGCCTAAGCCCAGTGTATGTCCTGTGCTGACCTGGTGGTGTCACAAAAGTGCCGTAAGATGCTTCTACGCCACTTCTGGAGGAGGGTTAGGCTAGTGCACAGACATGCGCTTGCCTTCCTACATCACCAAGGAACGGGAAGACTGATTAGTTGTGCTGGCCTAGGTTAGGATTAAACGCTTAGACAAATCTGTCTAAAACAGGGGTTTCCAAACCCCAGCCTATGGGCCATATCTGGCCGTCTGCATCATTTTATCAGGGCTGTGCAGTTCCCCAACCTCTTGAGGCTCAGAATAGCTCAACAGATGCAATTCTGGTGTCCTGGCATGGATATATACCACATTCAGCTACCACAGCTGCTGAATATAATGGAATGGAATATTATTCCATTGCATTATATCAGCACTTCTGGTGGCTGAATGAGGTACGATCAGTTCTGGTTATTCACTACAACGGTTAGGTTCCTGGAACCCTTAGTGTTGTGTTTCTTAAATTGTGGGTCAACACCCAGTTAGGTGGGTGGCAAGCCAATTTCAGGAGTGCTCCCAATCATTTCAATGTGTATTTTAATTTTAATATTGTATTAAAATACCAATATTATATTTGATTAAAATACAATATTACAAAACAAAATTCAATACAATATAATTTTTAATATTGTATTTAAAATATTAAAAGTCACATGATATGCATTTGGGGAAACGTTATCTGTACTCTTAACAGCCTGCAATGTATATAATTTTAACAGTGATAGACAGTGGTGAGTTGATCCGTACAAGTGGATCATATCCAGGAAGGATATTTGAATTTGGGGAGTGCCACAGCTGAATTCACTTCTTCCTGGGCTCAATCCTCTCACTACACTTAATTTCCTTCCTGATCTTCCATCCCTCTGCCTGTTCAATCCCACCTTTCCCATTTTACCCTCTACATAGCACTTACCTGCTCCTACAGTCCTCTGTTTAATCCATCGGTAAACATGGGAAAGCACTGGTCTTCTGGTCTTGCTGGCTCTGTGAACTGCCACAGATAGCATTTCTGCTGATTCAGTCCTTGAGTAGATTAGGCCATACATTATACACTTTAACGGTGGATGATTTCATGATGAACACATGCAAGGATTATTTTGACTTTACATTGTTTGAAACTGTTTGAACTTTCAGATCTCTTCATAACATTTTTCACATAAAGAAAATTGATGTTACCTTTTTTGCAATGATATTGTTTTTCCTCTGAATTCCTTCTCTCCTACCATCAGGATGGCCAAATGATCAATTTTGGATTGAACAGTGACAGTATAAAGCACTGCCTCAGACAGGTTGGCAAAAAATACAATTTTATCATCAATGATGTGCAACCAGAAGATGCTGGAGTGTACCAGCTCAAAGTAGAAGATGTAGATGTTTTTTCAACTGAGTTGGAAGCAGAATGTAAGATTTTATTATCATGGCACAGAACTTTGACCACTCAAACTTGCTAGTTTTAAAATGAAAATCAGTTTTCAAATAAAAAATTTAGAATACTTCACGTATTACCTGTTAAATATGTCTGTGTAAAACATTGTGCAGGTCCACCTAAAATTTGCAATGTGTGGATACAACAAGCAGATACTTCCAGTTATATGTAGCCAGTAGGCATACATTCTGGGAAGCTGAAATTGGTTGCGTGAAAATGCATTTTCAAATGCTTAATAATATATGAAAAGGACCTTATCCGCACAACTGAGATAAGTATTAATAGAAAGATGATACACTGAGTATATGTTTAGTAGACTAAGAAATAGAGACATTTTGTGCAACCACTCCCAAACTGGTGACCCACTGACAGTGACCCATCACTGGCACACTTGGGTGAAATGGTCCTTCTCTAGAAGGTGTTGTGTCCATGGCTTACTAACCAGCTCTGTTTTGATATCCTGGTTGGTTGTCTGATAGACAAAACATATCCAAGAAAACAGTTTTCTGTGGTTTGTTAGAAACTGTAACCAGAAGTCTAAATTTCCTCTTTGGGGAAGTCTAAATTTCCTCTTTGCCATGAAAGCAAAATGGGTGGGAGAAGAATGTCTGCCCAAGTCTTATCATAATCTTCTAACAAATACCACGATTTACCATTATTCTTGCATGCAGCCTATTTTCTTGGATCATGGAAAGTTTTCTTTACAAAATCTGTTGCCTGACAATTTACCACCAATTTGTTGTTTCAGACATTCCAGTTAGTTTTCGCTATCCTCTTGGTGAGGTGAGATGCCATGAGCAAGGCAATGCTGTCTTTCAATGCGTCCTCAATGATCCCTGCTTCAATGCTGTATGGTTGCATAAAGAACATCCTCTTGAACCAAATGACAAGTATGATATCTCTGTGTCAAATGATGGCCTGACTCACTGTCTAGTCATCAAAAATACCCATCCTTCTGACAAAGGGACTTACACCATTGATATTGGCACCCGTTCTTCAAGTGCCTGGCTGGAGGTTGAAGGTAAATTATGATCTAGTCTTGGTCCACTGTGGGCTGTGGGTGGCACAAGTGGCTAAGACACTGTGCTTGTTAACCAGCAGGCCAGGGTTCGAGACCTGGGTCGGCCCCACAAGACAGGTTGAGCTTCTGTCCTTAGCCCACCTCTGCGACGCCAGCTGGATCCAATCATATTGGCTCTGCCTTTCCATTGGACTAATTCAGTGGCATGGAGAGGGGGGATTTGCTGCTTGGGTCACAGCCTATCCTCCATAACAATCTAACCCAGGCTTTTGTGCTTCGCATGCAGCATATGCAGTGCTAAGCACGATACCATAGTCTTCCAAGACTGATGGAGGCCTGCTTGGTCCACTGCAAAATGATTGACTCCCTTTCCCATGATCAGTCCCACAATATAATCCACTGCAAAAAGTTATAACCGTCCCTTACCCATTACAGCACCATATACAAGAATTCACTGCTGGTTGTGGAATAATGAAATGTATGTTGGTTTAAATGTTAGATATGAGATGTCTCGTATAATGGAGAAACCCTTCATTTTGGGTGAGATCCAGAGTAACTATGGGGAGTCCTTGCTCCAGAGTAAGAACAAGTTACTCTGTATTGCAATATGAATTTCCCATAGGTTTTCACTAGGTGGTGAAGTAACTACGGGTGCATGTAATGTCTCTTATGTTCTCCCGTAGTTACTCTGGACTGTTCCCTTTGTGACACTTTAATTTTACTTTGTTGTCTAACATATTTAACATTCATTACAAGAGAATTTTTATTTTAATGAACAGGAGCAATTCTTTACAATCTCTTTTTTATGTAAAAACAAAAAAACTTCTATCAAATCAAGATGTCATCTAATCTACAATAATGTCTCCAACAACAATAATGTTTGTTCCTTGGGCTTGCTAATTGCAGATATACTACTCTGAATATGGAAGCTCAAATTTTAGCTGTTATGGATATTGGCCATTAACAGGTCCATCTTCATCAATTTGGCCATTCCACTGGAAAAGCCATTTAGTCCTGTGGCCATCATTCCTTTTTATTTGTGAGCCCCTTAGTACAATGACGGAAACTTTAAAAGTTCCTATTAGTATCAGATACTTTACTCAGATAATGATTACACTTTCCTTTCCATTAAAAATTCAATCCCTGCATTATGTTGGTCAAAATACAGAATGAAATGCCTCATCCAATATCTTTATATAAACGAAGATGGTATAATATTAATTTCATTAATATAGTTCAAATTACAGCATAATTGCCTTACCTTCCACTAAATTATATGACAGTATTCCCCCCATTATGCTTCATGTAAAAAGCCTTGCTATTTTTAATTTCCACCAATTTGTTTATAATGCAGCTGCTAAAGGAAAAAGAAAACAGGCTGAAGGAGATCATGAAGAAAAGGCTGGCTGGCATGGTCTTTCAGATAAAGACCATGCTAAGAAACTTCGACAGGGAGCAGGGCATGGAGATCAAGATCACCTTGCAGATAACCAGTACAGGAATGGCCAAGATAGCAGTGGAGAAATTTATGGTTCCCTGAAAAAAGATGGCTCATTGGGAAGAGAGATGCTCACAGGAGCCAACAGAGATAAGAAGATGGGACAGTCTGCTATGGGTGATGGTACTACGCTAATTGGAGGAAACACTGGTGAACCTGCAGGGGTTGGTGGACTTTATGGCAAAGATGGTTTGCCAGTTGGTGGATCCAAAGGTTTTGGTGGACTCTATGACAAAGATGGTATGCCAATAGGAGCAGGGACTGGTGGACCAACTGGTGTTGGTGGATTATATGGCAAGGATGGTATGCCAATAGGAGCAGGGACTGGTGGTCCTGGTGGTGTTGGGGGACTCTATGGCAAGGATGGTATGTCAATAGGAGCAGGTGTTGGTGTACTCTATGGCAAGGATGGTATGCCAGTAGGAGCAGGCTTTGGTGGACCTGGTGGTGTTGATGGACTGTATGACAAGGATGGTATGCCAATAGGAGCAGGCACTGGTGGACCTGGTGGTGTTGGTGGAGTCTATGGCAAGGATGGTATGCCAGTGGGAGCAGGCTTTGGTGGACCTGGTGGTGTTGACAGACTGTATGGCAAGGATGGTATGCCAATAGGAGTAGGTGCTGGTGGAGTTGGTGGTGTACTCTATGACAAAGATGGTATCCCAATTGGTGGACCAGGTGGTGTTGGTGGATTATATGGCAAAGATGGTATGCCAATAGGAGTAGGTGCTGGTGGAGTTGGTGGTGTACTCTATGACAAAGATGGTATCCCAATTGGTGGACCAGGTGGTGTTGGTGGATTTGGTGGTGTACTCTATGACAAAGATGGTATGCCAATAAGAACAAGGACAAGTGGACCTGGTAGTGTTGATGGGCTGTATGACAAGGATGGTATGCCAATTGGTGGAGTTGGTGGAGTATATGGCAAAGATGGTATGCCAATAGGAGCACACACTGGTGGATTGGGTGGTGTTAATGGAATGTATGGCAAGGATGGTAAGCCAATAGGAGTAGGCACTGGCAGAGGTGGTGGGGACGGTGGACAATATGGAAAAGATGGCATGCCAATTGGTGGACCTGGTGGAGTATACGGCAAAGATGGTATGCCATTTGGAGGTGGAACTGGTGGATTTGGTGGGGTTGGTGGACTGTATGGCAAGGATGGTATGCCAAGAGGAGCAGGCACTGGTGGTCCTGGTGGTATTGGCGGATTATATGACAAAGATGGCATGCCAATAGGAGCAGGCTCTGGTGGTACTGGTGGTATTGGCGGATTATATGACAAAGATGGTATGCCAATAGGAGTAGGCACTGGTGGTATTGGCAGACTCTGTGGGAAAGATGGTATGCCAATAGAAGCAGGTGCTGGTGGTCCTGGTGGTGTTGATGGAATGTTTGGCATTAGAGGTCCTGATGGCAGATTATATGGCAAGGATGGTATGCCAATTGGAGCAGGTATGAGTGGAGCTGGAGTTGTTTATGGCAAGGATGGCATGCCGATAGGAACAGGCACTGGTGGTCCTAGTGGTATTGATGTAATGTATGGCATTGGTGGTCCTGGTGGTGCGGGTGGATTATATGGCAAGGATGGTACAGCAATAGGAGCAGGAACCGGTGGAGCTGGTGCTGTTTATGACAAGAATGGTATGGCAATAGGAACAGGCACTGGTGGTCCCGGTGGTGTTGATGGACTGTATGGCATTGGCGGTCATGGTGGTGCTGGTGGATTATATGACAAAGATGGTATGCCAATAGGAACAGGCACTGGTGGACCTGGTGGTGCTATTTATGGGAAGGATGGTTTGCTAATAGGAGCAAGTACTGGTGGTCTTGATGGTGTTAATGGACTGTATGGCAAGGATGGCATGCTAGTTGGTGGACCCGGTGGTGTTGGTGGAATATATGGCAAAGATGGTATGCCAATAGAAACAGGCACTGGTGGACCTGGTGGTATTGGTGGACTATATGGCAGGGATGGTAAGGCAATAGGAGGAGGCACTGGTGGACCTGTTGGTGTTGGTGGATCATATGGCAAGGATGGTATGCTGACAGGAGCAGGCATTGGTGGACTCAGTGGTGCTGGTGTATTATATGGCAAGGATGGTATGCCAATAGGAGCTGGTGGTGTACTCTGTGGCAAAGATGGTATGCCAGTTTGTGGACCAGGTGGTGTTGGTGGATTATATGGCAAAGATGGTATGCCAATAGGAGCAGGAACTGGTGGACAAGGTGGTTCTGATGGATTATATGGAAAGGATGGTAAGCCATTAGGAGGAAGCTCTGGTGGTTTTGTTGGCGAACTATATGGTAAAGATAGTATGCCTACTGGAACAGATATTGATGGTCTGGGTGGCACTGGTAGAATAAGTGGCCTCTATGGCAAAGATGGTATGCCAATGGGAGGTGGAACTGGTAGACTTGGTGGTTCTGGAGTCATAGGAAAGGATGGTATGGTAGATGGGACTGGTACTGGATTAAGTGATGGAAGTGGCCTTTCTGGTAAGGATGAAAGTAATGTGTTATTAGGAAGTCAGAGAGGAATCCATGGAAAAAATAGTATGATTTCTGGAACGCCTGCTACTGGAGCTGGATTTCGTAGTTCAGGAAGCACAGATATTAGCATTGGAAGGGATGGCATGCTAGATAGTTCAAGGACTGGAGTAGCAGGTGAAGGAGGTCTTCATGGTAAGGATGATATGCTAGGTGGTAGATCTAGATTAGGAGAAACAGAAGGTTTAAGTGGGAGGAGCAGCATCCTGCAAGGTGCAGGTGGCATGAATGGCCATTATGGTCAGAATGGCATACTGGATGGAATGTCTGCTGGATTAGGTGATGGAGGTGCTGGTTTAGTTGGTATGTTAGGCAAAGATGGTCTGTCTCAACAGTATAGTAATCTAACTGGCGTCCATGCTATTGCTGGACAAAGGGGAAGAGAGGGTCTGGGAGCTCACCCTGGTTCAGGAAGTAGTAAAGATGGCACTTGGGGGGGAAGTGATACAGCAAATTCTGGGTTAGGGGGAGCAGGTGGTAGAGGTGGTCTTTATGACCAGGATGGTATACATGGTAGAGCTGGTTTAAGAGATGGAGATATTGCAGGAGGGATTTCTGGAAAGGATGCTATGCTGCAAAGCAATGCTAGGTCTGGGCTTGGTGGAGCAGGGAGCACACATGGCGTCGTTGGCAAAGATGGAATGTTAGATGAAATTGGCCTTTCTGCTGCTGGAGGCATGAGAGGCCAATATGGCAAGGATGGCATGCTCCCAGGAGCTGATGGTACTAGAGTAATGGAAGCAAGGGGCACAGATAACCTTTACAGCCGGGCCGGTACTGGTGCAGATGCTCATGGTGGCATACCAGGACTTTACAATAAAGATGGGATGCGAGATGGAACTGGTATTGGATTAGGAGGTGCAGGGGGTACTCAAGGTCTCCATAGTCAGGACAGCATGATTGGTGGAGCAGGTGCTGGTACCAGATTTGGTGCTAGTTATGATAAAGATGGTGTACTAAGTGGAGCTTATGGTGATGGCCTTGGTGGTGAAGGAGGGATAGATGGCTTCTATGATAAGGATGGCAGGCTAATTGGAATTGGGGCTGGACTTGGCAGTGGAGGAATGGGTGATCTCTATGGTAGGGATGGAAGACTTGGCGGAACTGGGATTGGTGCAGGAATTGAAGGTATTGGTGGATTTATGGATGGTACTGGAGTCCGTGCTGGGGACAGGAGACATCTATCTGAATTTGATGCCAGTGAACTTGCTGCAGCTGATCTTTCAAGAAAGAGGGACAGGAAAGGAAGAGGAGGAGCTTTGCTAGAAGACGATATGAGAGGTATGTACTATACATAGTTATATTGCTTTATTGCTTTTCTATTTCATGTTGCAAGATTATGGTGCATGATATGTATAAAGAAGACAAAATTGGTTCTTCTGTCACAACAGGACCACACTGCCGTTTCAGTCAAGGTTTATTTGATATCCATGCCCAGAAAGGAAAGCCAGCTATGTTATCTTGCAGCATTAACAATGCTAACCTCGAGGGAACTTGGTTTAAAGATGGCTTTAAGGTATGTACGTATATAGTGGCTCTTTTTTTGGTGCTGCCAGGATATGTTTTCACTTAACAGTGTCAAATATCACAAAAATGTCTTCTGAATTGCACACATACTCATGCACCAGGAAACAATCTACAGTAGAAAGTTAAAGAAACGTATGTGAGCATCAGTTGGTATTGTTGCCCCACTGTATTGAAAAATAAAGAAACAATAAAAGTTATAGATCTGTGTTAGAACACAATCCTAACCATGTCTACTCAAAATTTAGCCCAATTGTGTTCAATGGGTCTTACTCCCAGGACAGTGTCTTCAGGATTGCAGCCAAAGTTTCTGAAACATTTTAAAAAGAAATGTGTTTTCCCCTGCAAGCGTTAATGCTGAATGACTTGCTATTCCACCAATATTAAAATATGCTTTCTGAGTTAATGCATCTAACATATCTAACTAGATGACCTATTCCCTAGGATAAGCGTAGCTGCAAAAATTTTTTCATGAGATTTTGTTTTTGCTCCCTCTCTGCACCATGATGGCCAAGAGGCCTGCCACTTCCTAGTTCTAGGTGCTGTTTGAAACCCCCTAGTCATTTTTCCAGCTTCTTTTGTGGGGAGCAGTAGTGACCCCCCCGGCCAATTTGGCCACCTTTGCCCCTCCTTGATTCTTTTGCGAACTATACTTATACAAACTATATAAACTAACTTATATAACTATAAACTAACTTATACAACTATAAACTAACTAATAACTAACAACTTTAACTTAAACTAACTATAGGTTTGTATAGGTTGCCTTTTTAGACAGCTTCGCTCCCCCTTGTTAAATTTCAGTATTTATTTATTTCAGTATTTATTGTTTATTTAATAAATGCAGTTTTTGAATCAGATTTCAAATATTTCAAATATTCTCTTTGTACACCCTAATGAGCACCACTTATCATTTTAAGAGCATTAGAATAGGTGCTAACAACAGTTTTATAACAGTGGCCATTTATGCACACCTTCGAGCTTATGGGAACTCAGGGAGCTTCACCTGATGTAGGGGTGAAATCCCTTCCAACTCTATGATTCTATGACATGCTTTACTGGTAGCTATATCTTCATAATTTGCTGGCATATGGAGATACTACTTACATTCACATAGCAAAATCAGCACCCCTGGAGTGCTTATTTTGCGTGACATGTGGCTTGATCGTTGGACAAAAAGGATATCTTATTTCGGGTGCAATCCTAACTTAAGCCAGCACAATTTAGAGGTCTTTCCATTCCTGTGGTAATGTGGGGAGGCAAGCACATGTCAAGCACTGGCCTAACCCGTCCACCAGAAGTTGCACAAAAGTGACTTACAGCCCTTTTGTGACATCCCCCAGGCCAGGACAGTACTTGTGCTGGGACTTAGGTCAGCCTAACTGGGGTTAGGATTGCAGCTTTAGACTTAGATCCTCCCATGCCATTCAGCTGAGCGCAGTAAGCGCTCCCCATCCTTGTTGGTCAGTTGCAACAGCCATGACAGGCTGATAGTCGTGAGATCTTCAACAAACATCTTTTTCCGTGTAATCTTTGGGCATCCTGGTTTCTGCTTCCTCTGAACTACACCCCTTTGCAGTACTATGCACTTCTAAAGCTAATAACTTGAACTTTTGGGAGCCTTATAGGAATAAGTGAGCCACATAATACAGTTCTTCCCCCCACCCCATTCATTTTCAGTCACCAACTAAAGGATGTTTTAGTAGTATTTGAATCACTGGAGCAGGGATGATATGAGGGAATTTGTGTGGCAAAGCATAAGAAAACTTGATTCACCTCAAGGATTGGGCTATCATTGGTAGCAAGTTTTATGTTGTCTGTTCTTTCATTTCCCTTTTCCTTTCTCCTCTTTCCAACAAGATTACAGGTTTGGATGGAGTCTCAGTTGAGAAGGATGGGTTTGTCCACAAATTGATAATAGATGAAGTACAAGATAGTCATGCTGGAAAATACAAATTTGAAGCTGAAGGCATCAGAACAGAGGCATCTATTTTTGTTGAAGGCAAGTCTGATTTGTGGTTAAAAATGACACTAAATTCAATTTTTAGATCATGCCATTAGATAAACCTGAGTAATATCATATGTGCTTATAGGCTGAACCTCATTCCTTTCCAAAGTTAATCCACTTAAAGTGGTTGTCACTTTCAGCAAAAAAAAAAAAAGCAAGGGTCCGCTGGGAGAAATTCACTATTGGTTATTAATTGCTGTTGATATGTTATAATGGATGTAACCAGAGTTGTAGTTTAGGGAAAGTGGAGTATTGGAACTTCTTCAACAGGACCTCTTCAGCTAATGTCTTGCCTTTGATATTGTTTTCAAATGAGCTGGCTGAGAAGAAGCAATAGGCTCAGCAGAACATAAATTTGCTAAGGACCATAAATTAATGTCTAGAGTAGACCATAGTCTTTTCCAAGGGCTATCTATAGAGACAGTTTGGAAACTATGTTACATCCACCAGTCTTATCCATCTTTCCAGCACTGATGCAGACAGTTTATAGGGCATCAGCTGTAACCTGCAATGGGTGTCAGTCACAGACGCCTCATCAAGGTAAGAGAACATGTAATCCCTTAACTTGGGCCTGCATTGTGGCTGCATTGTTACTGGAAAGATGAATAGGACGCGCAATCCAGAGTAACTACATGGAGTCCTTGCTCCGGTGTAAGAACAATTTGCTCTGGATTGCAATATGAATTTCCCATAGGTTTTCATTAGGTGGTGCAGTAACTACGGGTGCATGTAATGTCTCTTACGTGCTCCCGTAGTTACTCTGGATTGTAGGGTAAATCTAAAGATGACAATTGTAGGCAAATTTACCTGGGAATATATCATTTTGAACACTGTGGGGCTCAGAGCTTGTCTAGCTATGTGGTGAGTTGAAAAGTTTGCCTAAGCCAGAAGTCGGTGGGGATGTTCCTGAAAGCTAGATGACCTGGTGGTGAGTATATCCACCCAGAACCTCTCTCGCTATGACCTTCTGGGCAGCCAAACCCATCCACTTCTTGCATTAAGATATTAAGGTATCCCCTGCTTTCTGACATCTCATTTTCTGAGGATCCACCCTTTTAACACCATTCAATTATTCCCAGAACTCATTCATTCAACTCTTGTTCCATTCTTTCAACCTCTCTCTGCTGTTCTAAAGGCCAAAATTGCCCTCTCCTATGTTGTAGCGATGTTGTAGCTGGTCTAATTTCATTCCCCAACGAGTTAATGAGAATCCATTTGCAGAAATCTTTGTGTAGTAGGAATTTTCAAGATAAAAGGGGGATTTGCAATTTGCTAGCTAAAAAAGCATTGGAAGCAATATTTATAAATTAAAAAAGATTGGGTTCCACTTTTGAACAGTTTTCACTTTTGGATGTGCTCTGGTCCCTAACCCATCTAAAATGTGGGGGATACCTGTGCCTTTTATAGGTATTTGGGCCGTCTTATTTGTTTCTCTTCCAGCTTTGATCATATCATCCTTCCTTCTGACTTCCCACTGTGGATCTTTATAATGCTTTGTATCTAACTCTTCCTCTTGAAGCTCACTCCTTACATACATGATCTTTGCCACAAGTTTGCGTCAAACCCAAGGCAGAAAAAAGCCTGAATGTGGAAGCAGGTCTGCCACATTCTGTGGGACCAGGCAATAGGCATTTACGTCTAAGGACTTGGATAGACCTTCCTCTACAGTTGCCATGATCTGTGAGCAGCTTACCTCTGGCCTGTCCCCTCCCAGCTGTGCACTTGAAAAACAAGGACAGCTGGATTAAATCCCTCTTTCATAGTCACACACAGTAAGCAGCCCTGCCCTTTCCTGTGATTTTGGCAGTGGCTGCTTGTTCCTTGCTGGCTTTATAAAGAGCCGCAAAGGCTGGCAGCTCTGCCATGAATGGCATGTTGTTGGGTGAATGAGGGATGTCTATGATCTCCACCCTGAGCAACTGGGGAGCAGGTGAGTTGGCTGCTGGTTGGATCAGTTATCCCCACCCGCTTTTCAAAGGGGCTGCTTGCAGGCATGGGGTGGGGCAGTAATCATTTGCTTCTACAATACCTTTCCCATCTACAATACCTTTCCCATCATTGCCTTTGACACCCACACTTGCATCATCTGTTGCACCTAAGCTGATTTTTTTCTTGATCTTCTGCTTTCTTTCCCATTCCTGTTTTTTCCTGTATTGTTGATCTCAAGGCTTAGAGAAGCCTATCTCTTTTTAAAGGCAGCTTCACCCCTGTATTTCAGATTTCAGAGACTCTAGCAAAACCTTTCTTTCCCTAATTATTTTATTTTATTCTGTGCATTTGCCTGCTTTTCTCCTTCCCAGTCTGTTCACCGAATACAACTTTGCTGCACTGTGTTCCTCTTCTGTTGAGAACCATGCGGCATCTTGTAGCTCCACAGACTCTAATGCAAGCCATGTGCAGTAAATCAGTGCTGCAAATCAGTAGCTGAAGTAGCAGCAAAGCAATTTTGTCCTGGTTTCAGTTTGAAGGAGACTCACTGTAAAAAGTTTAGTAACTGCTTCCAGGATTCTTTGATGTCCTGTGGTGTCCTCTTGTTCTGCCTGAATCCCCATGAAATGTCACCTCTGCGCATGAACCTCTCTCACAAATGAAGAGTGTAGACAGGATAGTGAATGAACAGCTGTACCCCATTTTTTTCTATTTATGAAGAGCATGGCATGCAGACCTTCCTGCTTTCCGCTGCTTCTATGTGAAATGAATGGGAATAGCATATGCTGGGAACATAACATGAAGAAAGGCAGATTCTAACTGCTTCTTCCTGCCTATTTGGTACTTGTATGAAGTAGGTGGGCAGAAGTGATTTGAACATACAGCACCTTGTTTTTTCATCTTCCCCATCTCCCTCCAGAAATGGAGGGAGAAAGGGCTGCCATTGCAGCAATCCTCTTCCAATTTGCTTCCAGCAAGTCAGAGTTTCAGAGTGCCCAGTGGAATAGCAGCTGAAAAAGGCCGTGGACTGATGAGCTGGGCGTCTTATATATTTACCGTTGCAGCAAGGGTGTCACTCCATATGACATTTACAGGTTGCTAGATGGTAAGACTGACCATTTGTGATCACATCTAAAGTTGCACCACGGGGGGAGAAAACAGAGTAAGCCTTATGATTCTGACCTTATCTCTACCCTTGGGTAACATCTAAGATAAAGGTAAAGATAAAGGACCTGCAGTTGCCCTGACTGACTCTAAGGGCGGGGGGGGGGGGGGCGGTGCTTATCCCTTTTACAAGGCCAAAGGGCCAGCACTGCTCAAAGATGTCTCTTTGCTAGCCATTCGGCTAGCATGACTAAATTACCAAAATTACAAATTCACCAAATTACAACATACGTGTAAAGACCAACACTGTAAGTAGCACTGGTTTATTACAGTTGATGAAGAGAAGGGACAACTGTTCACATTTTAAAGGAAGAGGCAGGTTGCTTGGCTGAAAAAGGAATAAAATAAGTGGGAATCAACAAAAAAGAAAAGGAGATAGAAAAAAATTTAAATTATATACTTTAGATCAGAGGCAATTTCAAAACATAAACTGGTTTCTAAGTTTTAAGGTTGAGCAGCATCCGTCTTGACTGGACGGTTCTGGCATTGCTACTCACTTGCCTGGCAACTACCTTTCCCTGACCAGTTACCTTATATATCTTTTTGTATAGGTGGTGTGTAGGTGGTGTACGCCACCAGGAGGTAGGTGGTGTATTTAAGCTTAATGGACCTCCAAATTTCCCATTTTCAAGTAACTTGGCAGAATGCTGAGATGTGAACCTATGGGATTTCAGCCAAGGAGTTATGTTTGCCTAGCCAGTACCAGCCAGCTTAGTACAGACAATATGCATTGTAGGCAAAGCCCACCTGCTGTACATGATGCAGAGCTGTTGACAGAAAGGGACAAGCTGAGGGATAAGCTGATTCCTAAGTCAGCTTTAGTGTACTCAGAAAGATGGTCATGTGTAAGGGATGAGTGCCTGTTCACTACACGTACATTGAATATCAAGCTTTACTATGTCATGTTGTATGTAATTCTGGGATGATTAAAATTATCAACTCAACAGTAATAAGTACTTAACACTTTTGAATTAATTCACTGCATCCTTTGTTTCTGTGTTCAGATCCTCCAAATGTTGACGCTGATGTACTGGAAAAACTGTGTAAGGAGCCTATAGTGGTAAAGGCAGGAAAGAATGCAATTGTCAAGATCCCGTTTGAAGGCCGGAAACCAATCAGAGCAATGTGGCTAAAAGATGAAGGAGAACTTCTGGATGATTCCAGAGTTAGTACTGAACAGTCAGGCAATTTTACTCGGCTCTCCATATCCAGCACCAACCGGAAGGATTGTGGTGATTATAAAGTGAAATTGAAGAATGAGAGTGGAACTGCTGAAGCTGCTTTCAAGCTGATAGTGCTAGGTGAGCAACTCTGAGGATTCATTCAGTGATTTTGATTAGGCATACAGTAACAACTTTGTAGGTGGTGATAGCTAGAGATGATGTTGTAAAACACTTTCATTGTATGAAAACTGGATCAACACCCCCATGCGCATCAACACCCTCCCAGTGTACCATCCCTTCCCCAGTGCACCCTTCCTCCCAGTGCATTAGGCACCGGGCACCAAATTGGCTAGATGTCAATCAGTCTTCCATGTTAAGTATAGGATAAAAACATGTTGCACTCCTTTTCAGCCCCTCAGGAATTAAATTTCTCAAAATCAGTTCTCGATGGGTGTTCATGTGACAAAAGGAACACCCTCCCCGAATTTCATGCTTCTAGGCCCAGGGATTGGGGCAGAGCATCCATCAGTCACGAATTCTTTCCAGCAGACTAAGGCGCTTTTGCCTACTCACGCGTCAGCCGATATGCAAATTTTGGGGCTTTTTGACAGTGCAGTCAAAATCTGTGAACTCTACAGTGAATTTATTTTTTTCAGTCTAAGGCTGCAATCCTAAACACACTCTTCTGGGAGTAAGTCCCACTGAACACGATGGGGTTTACTTTTGAGTAGACATGGTTAGGATTGTGCTGTATGTCTTCGGTCCATACATGATGAACTTGAACCTTGCAATGATCTTGCTAAGTATACTCAAAAAGGTTGAAAATAATTCCAATGCCAAACACTGTTTGCATGTTCTCTCTTTTCTATTCAGATAAGCCACAGCCACCTGTTGGACCCGTAGAAGTTGTGGACACCTCCACAACTGGCATAACCATCAAGTGGAAGCCCCCAAAGGATGATGGGGGTAAGCCAGTGCAGAGTTATACCATTGAGAAGCAACAAGTTGGCAGGAAAACCTGGGTGACTTTGGGAGAAACCCGTGAAGGCTGCACAATTTTCACCACCAACAAAGTGGAACATGACAAGAGCTATTATTTCAGGGTGAAAGCAGTGAATTCGGAGGGTGTCAGCGAGGCACTTGAGTCTGATGAGGTGATGGCTGCTACCAAAGGTAAGGGGGACCTCTCTGAATGCATGCTTGTCAAATGTTCACAACAATATATAATGTTTCACCAAATGGAAATTTAGGCCAGGTTTGACTTGACTCAAGTGGAATGAGAGAACACTCAAGTGTTCTCATTCCATCTCATAATAAATAAAATAAATAATTTGAATCAAGGAGAAACAACAGGAAAATATCAGAAATAAATAAAAATCTTTGGGGGGAAAAATAATCCACCACACCTTCTGACATTGTTACACTAGCATATCCTAAAGTCAAATTAAGCCCTTTGCAATGGAGCAGTTAAGGTGACTTTCCATAAGATAACACTAGAGGATGACGTAACTGCGTGGACCCGTATCTGCTCTGGATTTTGCTCTAGGTAAAATCCCCAAGGCCCTCAAGAAATATCTTGCCAATATAGGTAAAACAAGATATTGATCAACTACAGTGAATACTACAAAGAACATCCAACACCATACAGGAATATATTACCAAGTCTTACATTCTTGAATAGAGTTCAACCAGGTATAATTCTAAAAACCCAGCCCAAACTTCTGGAGAGCTGTGTCAGCACTGATGATATTATTATATACTGTATGTATTATATATGTGTGATATTATTATGTTCTGCTTTTTGAGCACTGTAAACATTACCTACACTGTATTTCCATGGTTCTAAGAAAAATCTTCTAAAGTAGATCACTGATACTATTTCATATGGAGGGCAGAATCTGTGGGCAGGTTTAGAATCATAGAATCATAGAATCCTAGAGTTGAAAGGGACCTAGTAGGTCATCTAGTCCAACCCCCTGCCTGAAGCAGGAGGATACTCCTAGATCATCCCCGACAGGTACTTGTCAAGCCTCTGCTTGAAGAGCCCCAGTGAGGGAGCATCCACCACCTCCCTTGGCAATCTGTTCCACTGCCAAACCGCCCTCACCGTCAGGAATTTTTTCCGGATTTCCAGCCGGAATCTCCTTTCTTGCAGTTTGTACCCATTGGTTCTAGTTCTGCTTTCAGAAGCAGCTATGAACAAATGAGCCCCTTCCTCCCTATGACAGCCCTTCAAGTATCTGAAGAGGGCAATCATGTCTCCCCTGAGCCTCCTCTTCTCCAGGCTGAACATCCCAAGTTCTCCCAACCTTTCCTCATAAGACTTCCCTTCCATCCCACTGATCATTCTTGTCGCTCTCCTCTGGACTTGCTCCACTTTGGCTGCATCTTTCTTAAAGTGAGGTGCCCAGAACTGAACACAGTACTCAAGGTGAGGTCTAACAAATGCAGAAGAAAGAGGAACTAGAACTTCTCGTGACTTGGAAGCTACAGTCCTCTTAATGCAGCCTAAAATGGCATTTACCTTCTTTGCAGACACATCACACTGCTGACTCATGTTCAGCTTATGATCCATGGCTACTCCGAGGTCCCACTCACATGTTGTGCTGCCAAGCCAGCACATTTTATACCTGTGTTTTTGGGTTTTATTGCCCAAGTACAGAACCTTGGATTTCTCCCTGTTGAAGTTCATTCTATTTGTTACAGCCCAGTATTCCAGTTTATCTAGATCCTCCTGGAGGTTTCTCCCGTCTTCTGTTGTGTTTGCTACTCCTCCCACCTATTGGTGTCATCCGCAAATTTGATCAGGCTCCCCCGTATCCCTTCCTCCAAGTCACTGATGAAAATGTTAAAGAGGACTGGGCCCAAGACAGAGCCCTGGGGCACCCCACTTGAAACCGATCTCCAGGTTGACGCAGAACCATTTACTAAAACCCTTTGAGTGCGGCCATCGAGCCAGTTGTGGATCCATCTAACAATTGCCTCATCTAGCCCATATTTTTCCAACTTTCCACTTAAGATCTCATGTGGGACCTTGTCAAATGCTTTGCTGAAGTCAAGATAAATGACATTACGAGAAAGTGCCTTCTTTGGTAAGGTGCAATTTAAACAAGTGACTTTTTGCTCAAAAAGTTCTCCAACTTTAGTGCTTGCCTCCAGAGTAAAGCATCTCTTGAGATGCAGTGAGTGTCCTGTTGGTGCAGCTGCATTGGTACATCGCAGTTAGGAAGGTTTGGGCTGCTATTGTCTTAGATAATATACTTGTCTTTTGAGACAGCAGAGAAGTCTTAATAATGATGGGCTGTTTTTTCATAGTTTTTCCTGGCCCTCCTGCTCCTCCAAAGATTGTCAGTGCCAGCAAAGGTGCCGTCACACTCTCGTGGGCAGCACCACACAAAACAGGCAACTCCCGAATCTTGGGCTACACAGTTGAAAAATGCAAGAAGGGCAGCAACACCTGGACACCTGTCACTGATTTACCCATAACAGGTAAGATGCTCAAACAGAGCTCCTGTGGAGTACTCAGGCTTAAGGATTGAAACTGCCGTACTGAGCTCTTTAGTGATGATTGGGTATTGCTTTTCTGACAGTGGAACCACACAGCAGTGGTGCTATGCTCTTCCCCATAACCAAGATTCTTCTGTAATGTTTGCTCACAAATTAGTTCTGTTCAGCAACTGTCCTTTTTAACATGGATTATCATTTTTTTAAAAAGACTTTACTTTTTGCTGCTTCTGATGGATGGTAACTACAGAATACATCCATAAATACTCCAATGTTGTTTTCTGTTTCCAGGCCATTAATTAACATTTTCCTTATGTTATTATTTATTTTCATTGTTTGGGAGGAACAAAGGCTGCAATCCTAAAGACACTTTCCTGGGAGTCAGACCCTACATAAACAATAGGGCTTACTTTTAAATAATCATGGTTAGGATAGTGCTCAAAAACTGACACTTCCACTACATTATAGAGAACTAATTTTCCTGGTTTTATCTGTCATAGCTGTTGACTATAGAACCCAAAGAAAATTCATAAATTTAATTAAGAAAAAATAAATATAATGAGGAATGCTAATGTTTGATAATCTGCTTCCACAGATAGGAAGTACACAGTGACTGATCTAAAGGAGGGACTACAATATGAATTCCGTGTGGCTGCTATCAATACTGCAGGGGCTGGTGAGGCCAGTGCACCTTCAGAAGCTGTTTTTGCCCGAGATTCCATGAGTAAGCTATCTGTTTCCAAATATTCATAACTCGTATGATCACTTGAACATTTCCCTGTATCTGCTATCATGGATCAATGTTTAAAGACGACATGTTGGATATGTCACCCTATTACCTGTTGCAGTACTGTTGAGCTAGCAGCTTTGATCAAGGAAAATTCAAGTGATAAAAACAGTCCAGGGCCAGCTGCCTACTTAAGGCAATATCCATGAGTCTATCAATGTGATATTTATGCATGTTACTTTATAAACACTTTATTGATGTCCTGTATATGTCCAGTATAATAGAAGGATTATCCTGACCTTGACAGGGAGTCTGAATTATGTCAAGAAAACTGTATTTCATACAGTAAGCCATATGTTAGGGGATGGTCACGAGAGTTAAAGAATGATGGGATTTCCCCCTTAAATGTGGTTATTTTTAATACACTGTAAAGAGAAATAATTATAAACAATTGGAGACAGCATCTTGGTAAAAATTGCACTGGATTAATGTAAATCAACCTTCCTCTTTATAGAACCTCCAGGTCCAGTAAGGGACCTTAAAGTGACCAGTACAGACTATACAAGCATCTCCTTGTCATGGATGAAACCTGAGTTAGAAGAAGAAAGTTCTGCCAAAGGATACTATGTAGAGATGCGGCACACTGATATTTTGAAATGGACCCAGTGTAATGCCCTCCCCATTGCAACAACTACATATACCGTTAGAGGACTAAAACCCAGGGAGATGTATTTCTTTCGTGTGAAAGCACTCAACGATGGTGGTTGTGGTGAGCCTGTTGAACTAGATACTTGTATCCAAGCTGTGCCTCCCAGTGGTGAGTCAACATGTACCACATTTGACTTGTGAAGTATAGGCCTATCAAGATAATCAATTTAGAAATAACATTTCTGTGAAATTTCTTACTGCTGCTAAGATGTAGTACAGAATTGTACAGTGGCAGAGTGTACTATACCTTGTATAATGCCAACCTAATATTAAATGTTGCATACAACCTAGAAGTGACATGATCACTGCTTGGGATGGGTGATGGGGAGAGGTAAGAGATTTGAAAGTATTGAATTTTTAAAATAAGGGTTTTCAGGAGCCGGTGAGATATTTCTAGTATAAGGGCAGGCTAAGGTAGGGTAGGCTAGGGTAGGTTGATGAGGAAAAGATATGTTGAAGATTTTAGAGGACTTTGAAAGGGGGGCAGCTTTTGTGAATGCAGAGCAGGAAGCTGTTTTGGGCATAGGAAGTAATGCAACATAAAGCAGGAATGGAAAGGGCGAGCAGATTGACTGCAGATGAATTGAGAAGGCAAGAAGGTATATGCACTCTCTCCTCCATTCTATATGCTCACCTTGGGTATCTGTGATATGAGATGAAACCTGTAATTTGCTAATTCATTCTTTTCCAGTTCATCCCAAGCTCTTAGTAAATGACACTCTCAAAAGCTTCATGATTATAAAAGCAGGAAATACCATTCGTGTACGCATTCCTTTTGAAGTAAGTATAACCCGTCAGAAAAGAGTAATTTAAGAAAACCATCTCCACATTTACTTACATTAGATCCCCTACTGCATATGTTGCAAGTTAAGACACTTTCATGGGAGTCAGACACATTGAACACAATGGGGCTTACACCTGAGTAGACATGGTTAGGATTGTGCTCTTTATCTCTTGGCTTCTCATTTTACACTCACTACAAGGACCATTGAAAATATCAGTATTACTCCAGGTATAAAACTGCTTCCACACATTCAAAGCATTCAATTTCAGTTCAGTTTAACACAATGAAACGTAAGTCAAACTCAACAAGATTAGAACTAGATTGTTAGTGAAGAGATATCCAAGAGATATGTTATTTGATATAACGTAAATAACATCATTGTCTTTTCCATGGTTTCTTTTATTGGAAAATAAAATATGGGGACCTGATCAAGATCCTCGCAACTGTGAGGGAGGGGCACTATCCCAATAGTGACCATGGTCCTGATCTAGACTAACCCTACAATCCAGAGTAACTACGGGAGCACGTAAGAGACATTACGTGTACCCGTAGTTACTGCACCATCTAATGAAAACCTATGGGAAATTCATACTGCAATCCACAGCAAATTGTTCTTACACCGGAGCAAGGACTCCCCGTAGTTACTCTGGATTGTGCCCTTAGTCCCCATTGACATATATTATTACATATACAAGAAAGCAGGTGCCCCAACTGAAATGACCTGATTAATATTGCCTAGGTTGGCCATTAAGTCCAAAGTCTCTTTTCTGAAGGAATCGTTTGTCATATGCATTAGTGGTTTTCACCGTGTGTAAATCAGAGCGCAATCCTATCAAATTTAGGCCAGCCTAGTTCACCTGACATATCTTCCCATGATGGTGTGGGGAGGTTGATGTATGCCTGTGCGGTGGCCTAACCCCTCCATCCCCACGAGTGCTCAGAAGTGCCTTATGGAACTTTTGTGACACTCACAGGTCAGCACAGGACTTAAGCTTACAAGTCCAGTCAGTTAAGAAGTCCAGTCCAGTCTTTTAAGAAGTCAGTAATGAAATTAGTGATGTTAGGAATGGTCAGTGTAACAAGATGAAGGGGCTGGATACCATCAAAGCAGATACCAATTGAAAGAAGCTGTGCTTGAAGCTGTGCATGGAGAGCTCTCACCTATAAAGTTGCCAAGAATCAGACATGAATGAATGGATAAAACAATAATTTGAACTAGATTTTCCCTCATTGTCTCTCTATCTACTACTACTAATTTCTCCTACAATCCAATCCTATCCGTGCCGTAGCATGGATAAAAGCATCACTGTATTTTATTGGGGGGGGGGCAGGGTGACCAGATGCCACACCTCAAAATGTAAGACAAGGGTCCCCAAAAGTCCGGATTTTCAGTTTAAAATCCGGAGTTTTGGAGGGCCCTTGTCCTACATTTAAAAAAAATTTTTTAATTTTTTTAAATGTTCATTTTTTAAAATGTAGGACAAAATGTAGGATGTCCTACATTTTGTCCTACATTTTTATAAAACATTACTCCCGGGGGGGCTTACCTTGTCCGGGTATGGGGTGTATGTGCTGCTTTGCGACCACAAAACTAGGTGCTTGGACCGGCGCACGCCTGGCTCTACTGCTGCTTGCTGCAAGCGGTCTGCGGTGGGATGCTTCACCGCCGCAGACTACGCGCGGTCTGAGAAGAGACCAGGTGGTCTCGGAGAGGCACAGGCTGTGCGCATGCGCACAGCCTTTGCTTGATGAAAAAAACAGTGCGGGCAGGGATAGAGACACTGTGCGCATGCGCACAGCGTCTCTCTCCCAACATGGGTGCTCGGACGGCCGCGGTAGGTGCGCACCGGTCCGAGCACCTAGTTTTGTGGTCACAAAGCAGCACATACACCCCATCCCCGGACAAGCCCCCCTCCTGCCCGGACAGGCCAGACCTGTCCTCCAATTCCGGACCTGTCCAGGCAATTCCGGGTGTCTGGACGCCCTGGGGGTGGATGACTGGGATGCTTGGAAGATATAAGGGAAAATATTTTATCTTACCTCTCCATAAACTCCTTGATTGCAAACTCCTTGAATCTGCGCCAGCAATGTAGCCTATCAACTTACCCAAAATTGGCAGGGTCTCTCCTGGCCACCAGCTTGTGCAGGATCTCCTCAACAGCCACACCATGCTTCTGTATGGTGTTTACCATGCTGTAAAGCACACTCTGCCACTAGAATGCTAGTACTGAATAATATGAGAAGAATAGGATTGACCCGTTATTTTTGAAAGGTAGGGAAACAATTTTAAAATAGGGAGACATTTGATTTATAAAGCAGACAAACAAAAACTGATCAAAATAGATTGCAGATTTTCATTTGATAATATCTGTTTTTAGACAGGATTTTTCTTCATTTCAGAGAGGATTTTTAAATTAAAAGATGGGAAATATTAAATAAAACTGTAGTAATCTATTAAGTAAATAAAGTGTTTTCCCATTTTCAGTCATAAGAAGAAATGTTTTCAAGTTGTATCTGTATTTTACAACTCTTCTTACAACTCTCCTTTTGCTGGTGCATATAAAATGTATGCAATGGTATACATTCAGTGTTTTGAGTGCATGATCTCTATAACTGTGAAACCCTATTGTCAAAGAGTAGCAACTTCATTATGAAGCATGTTGGTTTTGAGAGGATTGAGTTGTGTGGCAAAATCAAACCAGCAAATTGCTAAAGGGAGCAGCAGCTAGAAAGACAAAAGTTAGCCACCTTTGGCCAAGGACAGGGAACAGTATATTTAATGCCCCTTTCCAATAGGCTTCTCCGACTCCTGAGGTTATTTGGCAAAAGGATGGGCTTGCTCTGCCTGCAAAAGCCACAACTGCCACCAGAGAAGGCCTGAGCCAACTCATCATACCAGGAGCTGAATTTTCTGACAGCGGACATTACACCATCATTCTCCGAACTGACCGTGGGAAAAAAGAGTCTTTCAGCTTCCTTGTGCAAGTCATAGGTAAGTCAGCCTACCACTCACTGCAATCCCATTTGCTGTTCTAAGAAAAAAAAAATCCCGATTCCTGCTTAAATAATGTCATCTGCGCTTGGCTGCTGTCTGACCCACTGTCTGTGACAGGATACAACATGTGGGATATTTAGAGGTCATAAATCAGCATATTTAGCACTGCCAAAAAAGGATCTTAGACTACATACCATTGCAGACCTTTATGGACATCTGTCAGCAAGGGAATAAGACAGCATTTGCAAGTATAACAGACTGCTGCCCCGTCGTTTACAGTTTACAAAAACAGTTGTACAACCTGTCAACAAGCATATCTGTCTGGAGACAAAGAAGGTGAGAACTGGCTGCTATGAGTCCATGAGCTCTAATCCAATGTTGCTCACCCTTCATTCTATTTATTACAACTGAAATGTCCCCTCAGCTCTGGAGAGGTGACGATCTAAAAATAACAGCCAGTTTATGACTATTTCAAATCAGACTTTTAACAAAATACTAATTTGCCCAATAAAATCACAATTAATTTGTAGCCAATGGTCAAGCAAAACACATTGTGTTATGAAAGCATCTCATTTTTCCCCTACAAGTTGCATCTATGGGACCAAGCAATGGTCTGGATGAGGATGGTTTGGATGAAGATGGTTCCATTCCATGCTGTACCCCACCATAATGGCTGCTATTTTCTTCAAGACCAATGTTGAAGCATTGTACCATGACAACTTATCTCTTGGAGCAATTGGCTACTAAAATCAGTGATCTGAATTAGATTGTGTTGGGGGCAGAGTTAAAGACCGTTCTTCTCTCATCCTTCTGTCCTGATCTGAATCACCCTTTTCTCATCCCAATTTATTTTTGGGAAGATAACCCATGACTCATAAGCAAATGCTAGTTGTAACATAATTTGATCCAGAGAAAACAAGTGAAATTAACAAGTCGTGTAGGATAGCATAGGAAATTTACATGTTTTGAAGAGATCTGAACAGGAGAGTTTGAATCACAGTATACTTCTGACTTTGCAGTACTTCTGACTTTATATATAGTAAATGAAGAGTCACTGACTCAGGGCACAATCCAGAGTAACTACGGGGAGTCCTTGCTGCAGTGTAAGAACAATTTACTCTGGATTGCAATATGAATTTCCCACAGGTTTTCACTAGGTGGTGCAGTAACTACGGGTGCACATAATGTCTCTTACATGCTTCCGTTGTTACTCTGGATTGTAGGGTCACTCTCTGACTGACTCATCAACACCCAACCAAAACTGCTGGACCTAGAAGCATGAAATTTAGGGAGGGTGTTACTTCTGTGATGTAGGGACCCACTAAGAACTGGTTTTTGGAAATTAAAACCAGAAGGGGGTGTAAAGGGGCACAATGTATTTTCCTCCCCATATTTTATACTGAAGAATCACTGACTGATCAATGCCCTGCCCCAACCTCTGGACCTAGAATCATGACATTTGGGGAGGGCATTCCTTCCACAATGTGATCACCCAGTAAAACAAATTTTCAAAAATATAACCTGTAAGGGGGTGAAAAGGGGTGCAACATATTTTCATCTAATGCTGATAAACATCCAGCCACTTTGATGCCCTGTGCACTGGGGGGGATGGTGGTGCATGGTGAAGAATGTTGCACAGGGAGGAATGTTGCATGGGGAGATAGTTCACAGGGCAGGATGGTGCATGGGATTGTGTGTTGCAAGGAGAGGGATGTTGCAAGGAGGGGGATGTTGGATGGGGTATGTGTTTGGTTGCATGGTGGGTGTTGAATGGAGGGGGGGTTATGTTACAAATATTCTAGAAATCTTATTCCTGCAACATGGGTACATTTTGCTAGTCTTATTATATTTTCCCCCTCTTTCATTCCGACTACACTTCCTGTTTGGTGTTGTTTTTCTACTTTGCAGATATACCAGAATCCCCTGGTCCTATTCAGATGGTTGAGAAAGTTCCTGATACAGTGACTCTAATTTGGGAGCCTTCACCAACAGAGAAGAGAGAGGGTAGCCTCAACTATATGGTCATGATACGTGACTCAAGCAAGGGATCATGGCAAATGGTTGCTGACCTAATTTATACCAACAAATGCACTGTTGCAAATCTTCTCCCAGGCCGGGAATATTTCTTCCGGGTTCTGGCAAAAAATTATATGGGAATCAGTGAACCTTCTGAAACAGTACAACCTTGGTGTATTCACAAGATAAAAGGTAAATAGTTTTTTAAAACATCTCGTTGACAGCATATTTACTATATTCTTACATTAGCTCTTTTAATTGAAGTAAAGAGTTGGAAGGGATCTACAAAGCTCTTTCCCTAGCCATGTAACCCACTTCAGTAGTCCACGCATCTCCAGTAAAGCCACTTATTGCAATCACTTATTGCAAACACTCCCACTCAGGAAGATCCCCAGTGAAGGAGAGTCCACCACCTCCCTCGGCAATCTGTTCCACTGCCAAACCGCCCTCACTGTCAGGAATTTTTTCCTGATATCAGTTTGTAACCATTGGTTCTCAGGAATCAGCAAAAAATACCAGCAGGAGAAAGCATACATATCAATACCAAGGCAGACCAAACCCCAACTCTACCCTCCTCGTCAACTTTCACATAAAATTCCTGTTTGTAGTTCAGGTTGCATGTTTCATAGACCTAGCTGCTTTCTAGAAACAGGGGTCTTGAAGCATTTTGGCAGGGGGGCCACATTATCTTTCTGACACTGTTGGGGCCAGAAAAATTATTTATTTTCCAAATTTGAATAAATTTACATAAATTTACATATATGATTGTATTAGAGACATTACAAGGCTTGTCCATAGGCTGGATGAAAGGGTCTTGCTGAGGGTCACATTGAGGCTTGCTGAAGGCCATGTCTGGCCCCAGGGATGGGGTTTGGAGATCCCTCCAATCCCCTTCAAAATGAACCCTCCAAAGTGTTCCATGCATCCATCTTGTATCTTCTAAACTGACAACATATGGAAATTTGGTGTGGTGCAATGGAGGAAGTTATGAAACTTCCTCCAGTTCTGAAAGCTGAACTAGAACCAATGGGTATAAACTGCAAGAAAGGAGACTCTGGTTGGATATCAGGAAAAAATTCATGACAGTGAGGGTGGTTCGGCAGTGGAACAGATTGCCAAGGGAAGTGGTGGACTCTCCCTCACTGGGGATCTTTAAGCAGAGGCTCAACGAGCACCTGTTGGAGATGCTCTAGGAGAATTTCCTGCTACAAGCAGGGGGTTGGACTAGATGACCTATTGGGTCCCTTCCAACTCTAGGATTCTATGATAATTCTATGGCCAAATTTGTTAGTTCAAGATAGATATCACCCCTAGAGCCAAAAGATCCTTGATGGGAAATCCTATGAATTATATATCCTATAAATATTTCTATAAATCTACCCCGTTTTAATTTTTCAATTCTCCAGCATTACTTTTAACCCAAGGAGATGGCTTTAATGTGTTTTTCCTTTTTCCCCATCCGGGTACACATAAATACTTTTTATAATGGCAAAATGGTGGGCTACAAGTGCATATTTCTTATTAGAGGGTTTTCAAACTAGGCAATATAATCTGTAAAGCTGGAGTTGTCAAAGATGGTCTCTGCATCCCACCATCAAATCACTGAGTCAAACATGTGCCTAATGGAAGCATGCAGACTTTTGGAGAAGGCATCATTCAGTTGTAAGCCATATGTTTTAGGCATAGTTGAGCTCAATTTCAATATTGAACATCTTCAGTTCAAAATGAAGTAGATAACAAGTGACAGGCAAAACCCTTAACAAAGAGCTGCTATGTCAAATGGAGTAGTGATCTGATTAGTATATATATAAATGTTAGTATAGTATATATTACTATATGTATTCTAGCATAGTATAGTATAATGTTAGTAATTATTTAATCTTTTTATAAATGATCTTGCCCCCGTTCTTGCCCTGGTCAATGGACATAGTCCAAACTTATGTTCGAAAGCTGTACCTCTTCTGCTATATGCAGATGATGCTGCTGTTATGTCCCGCACAAAAGGAGGCCTTAAACGTCTACTTGCTAGATGTTTAGAGTATCTGAAGGCAAACGATCTGCAGTTAAATTTTGAGAAAACTAAAATTATGGTTTTTTGTAGGAGATGGAACCCCACTAAATGGCTACTAGATGGTCACTGGATAGAACAAGTGAAAGCCTTTAAATATTTGGGAGTTCATTTCAGTTACAATAGCTCATGGGTTCTACATCACCAAACAGCCATTAAGGGTGCAAATGTATCGGTTCAGGCGATTTCTAGTTTCTTCTATTCTAAAGGGAACCAATACATCCCCGCAGCATTAAAGATCTTCAATGCCAAAGTGTATCCGCAATTATTATACGCCATACCGTTCCGGATGGCGAACATAAATAATATTTTAGAACGTCCGCAGAATTTATTTCTGTGTAAGATATTGGCTCTCCCCCGATGTGTCCCTTATGCTGCCCTGTGCTTGGAAACTGGTCAAGGACAAATTGAAGCTAAAGCATGGCAGATTATTCCCATAGGATAGGATTTTTTCATGCCATATGAACAGAGTGGAGTCTGTTTCACACATTTGTCTATACTGTCCATTCTATGCTGCTCCTCACACTCAAATTCTGGACCCTCTAATAGTGAATATAAGGGGTCTACCTGAAAAGGATATAATCTGCTTCCTTTTTAGCTCGAATAGTCCTGACATAGTCAGGGAGATAATACATTTTTTAAAAAGGGTAATTTCTCTTAGGGGCGAAACAATGGGCCTTAGTTGACCATTATTGGTCTGGTAGGAATGCTTTTTGGCTAGTGTGGCATTCTAGGCCTTTTGGACAATCTTGGCTTTTATTGAACCTATGTATGTAATTTGTTTTGAATAGTTTTAAAGCCCTAATTATTATTGCAATTGCTGAGTGTTAACATCTATTTGTTTAATGTACTGTAATGTTTTTATGGTTGTTATGCCAATAAAGGTGACTGTACTGTATAATGTTAGTATATATATATATATATATATATATATATATATATATATATATATATATATATAAAAATATATATATATATATATATATATATATATATATAAATATATATAAATGTGTATGTATATATAAATATAAATATAAAAAATGTAGTTTATATATATATATATATATATATATATATATATATATATATATATATATATATATATATATATATATATAAAAATGTAGTTATGGCCAAAGTATAGCAGCTTTTTGTATTGACATTACTACAAGTGTCTCTGATCAGTGTTTTCCATACCCAGTTCAGAAAGAGACAACATTGTTGCCTTCACTATCTATTGATAATTGAATCTTTTTTTTTTTCTTTTTACTTTGGTTTCTTACCTCTTGCAGGTAAATATGAAGTCAGACTTCCAAAGTATAGGAATATCAATCAAAACCAGCCTCCAAGATTCCTTGTCCCATTGAAACCTCACCTAGTGATTGTAGGATTTGATTGCCACATGAGTTGTGCAGTGACCGGATATCCAGTACCTCAGATCACCTGGTACAAGGATGGCAAGAACCTCTCCCAGGATCCTACCTTCTTCAGCAAAAATGACTTTGGGGTCTGTTCACTTATGATCCCAGGAGTCACCCCTTCAGACGAAGGCCAATACAAGGTGGTCGCCAGCAATGAACTCGGCCAGGCAGTCAGCTCAGCCTTCATCACCATAAAAGGTAAAGATGAAAGAGTACCTGAAGTCTGGAATGCTTAACCCTCATATTTGGTATGCCTGCATGAAACAAATAAGTGCTAGGTGTTCCTTGATGGGACATTTTGCCACTGAATTATATGGCTAAGGGTGCAATCCAAACCTTGGTCAGCACAACTCAATGGTCTTCATGTTCCTGTGGTGATGTAGGGAGGCAAGCGCATGTCTGTGCAAGGGATTTAGGATTGCAGTCATGCAATAAGTAATAAAAATGCCAAATACATATAGTAGATAAATGCTGACTTTCTCTGTCCCCCTCTGCTGGATCAACAGCAGCGAAAGGGTAGGCAGGGTCCTTTGGTGGGAACCCATGACTTTTCCTTAACATGATGCTTTGAGAAGATCATACACAGTCTGTAAAATTGTCAGTAAGCCAGTGTAGAAAATGGCTTATAAAGTTCGTAACTTATTTTTTTATTTACTAGCAAAAACATACCCGCGTTGTGGGAGTAAAATTCCCCCACTGTGCCTCAATCCCCCACTGAGCCTGAATCTCCCACTGCACATCCACCCCATTTGCAACACCCCCCATACGCAACATCCCCCATGCACAGCATCCTCCTCAGAGCAACCCCTCCCTCTGAACAACCCCCTCCAGTGCACCAGGCACCAAGTACCAAATTGACTGGATGTTGGTCAGTTTTCCATGTTAAGTGTAGGACAAAAACACATTGCACCCCTTTTCAGCCCCTTGAGGGTTAAATTTCTCAACATCAGTTATTGGTGGGTGTTCATGTGACAGAAGGAACACCCTCCCCAAATTTCATGATTCTAGGCCCAACAGTTTTTGCTGGGCATTGATGAGTCAGTGAGTGAGTTACTTTTCATTTTATATATATTGAACGCCACAACCAAGTAGCCGGCATCGTGTATAGGAACATCTGCTCAGCTTATGGACTAACCCCTCCTAAGACCAGATGGGAGCCCCCTCTGAAGGTTGTGGAGAATGACAGGGCTAAGGGGAATGACAGGGCCTGTGGGACTTCCATATCCAGACAGACAAGAAGGTACTGGCTAACCAGCCAGACATTGTGGTGGTGGAAAAGGCCCAGAAGACAGCCGTGGTGATAGGTGTAGCAATACCAAATGAGAGCAACATCAAGAAAAAAGAGCATGAAAAGGTGGAAAAGTATCAGGGTTTGAAGGAGGAATTAGAAAGGATGTGGCAAGTGAAGGTGCATGTGATCCCAATAGTGATTGGAGCACTAGGGGCTGTGACATCCAAGCTGGAAGAATGGCTCCAACAGATTCCAGGAGGGACAGCAGAACACTCGATCCAGAAAAGCGCACTGCTAGGAACAGCTAAGATACTGCACAGAACCCTCAAACTCCCAGGCCTCTGGTAGAGGACCCAAGATTGAGGATAACATACATATACCACCCACGGAGGGTGAGAAAACAACTTTTATATATATATATATATATATATATATATATATATATATATATATATATATATATGCGCAGACAGAGTGTGAGCAGAGTGTGGGAGGAAGGGGAGCAGGGGCTACATTATGTCATATCTTGACCCTATTTGAAGGGCAGGCGGAAGTGGCTTATTACCGCTTAGAGGTGGCCTAATTTTGAGTAGACCTATAGAGATTATTCCAGCTTTACACTGGGGTGGAAGAGAATCCTCCTCTTCCCAGGGTTGCACAGCAGCAGCCTCTATAACTTGCACTGCATACAGCACAGTCATGCTAGCCAGACTGTTTCCAGCACAATTTAGTGCTGCCCAAGACTTAAAATCCCATCAGATTTCCCATCAGAAATCCCATCAGATTTCTAGAGCAGTTGTTCTTAACCTGGGTTTGATCAAACCCCCAGAATTTGGTGAGTCGGTCTCAGGGGTTCGGCGGAGGTGTGTGTCCATTCTGTTCGCCGCAGTTGCCAGGTGCATTAATATACTTTTGTTACGACGGACAAAACATTTTATTTTTCCAACAATGAAGGATTCAGTGAATGCACGTATGAAACTTGTGGGGGTTCAGTACCTCCATCAACGTTAAGAATGACTGCTCTAGAGTGAATTCTAAAGTTCATACAGAAGTTTCCAATGCAGTCTGAACACAGACAAAATTAATTTAATAAAGGCTCAGAAGTCCTTAGAATAATGCTCAAGCTAGAGCTAGTGGTTTCCGGATTTCAGCCCTCAATCAAAACATGTAGCTTGCCTATTACCAAGTATCATGTTTGTCCCCCACACTGCCTTTAATCTTTTTTTTACCTTGGAGGTCTTAACTCAGGGGTTTTCCAACTCCCTCAGTCACTCCCTTGAGTCATGAGATAATTCTTTGTGTTGCCAGGGTTCAGGATTGCAGGGTCCAGGATTGTTGGGAGGGTCCAGGATTGCAGGGAGACAGATGGAGCAAGGAGGTCATTGAGGTCCCTGCAGCTTGTAAACTAAAAAAAAGTGTGCAGTCCATTTCTAGGATTGTGTCACTGCCTTCCCCTACCCCTTAAGTGGCCAGTGGCTGGGTTCCTCCAGGTGGGGCATGACAAATCCCCAGTTTAAGACCCTCAGTCCTAACTCCTTAAATCAGAGTCTTCCAGCACAATCCTATGAGTTTCTACTCAGTAGTAAGTTCCACCATGTTCAATGAGACTTAGAGCACAATCCTAACCATGTCTACTCAAAAGTAAGCTCCAGTGTGTTCAATGGATCTTACTCCCAGGAAAGTGTCTTTAGGATTGCAGCCATACTTTCAGAAAAGTGAGTATTGTAGCCTTTATTACACTAGTCAACTTGTGGACTATTTTCTAATCTTTTCTTAATCAATAGGATTTGCGTGTGCGTTTTCTAAATTCTAATTTCTGTGCGTTTTCTGTTATTTATACCAAGCTAATTTTTTTCTCTGTCTCTTTCTTTCTCTCTCTCTCCACCCCATAGAGTCTAAATTTTAGATTTGCCTCACTGTTCCAGCTTTATACAGCCTGCGGTGTGATGATGCTTTCTTGTAGGACTGATGTCCTTAACAAACATGAATATTTACTATAATTCATATAAGTTCAGTCTGAATGCTCTACCTAGTGCTGTGGGTGTGATCAAAACAAATACATCGAAGCGTACAATTTTTCAAAACAGGAAAGCCATTTGAAAAGGTGAATGCAATTCCGCCCAATAGCTCTTTGAAGACAGGAATGCTACTATGTTCAATATAGACTTTATGGGAAGAGAAAACGACTGCAGGAAAATCATTTTCATGGTCATAGTGAGGAAAGATGGTTGTATAAATTATATCCTACATATCTACAGGGATGCAACTGAGACACTTGTTTTGTATGAGAAGATACATGGGGACAGCCTGATGGGATTTGGATTTCAAATATTATCATGCACACTATGGTTCAATGGCTGTGCTTGAGGGTTAAATGTTTTGATATTTCTAACTCAAAGAATACCAAAACATGATACGATATATGTCTTGCAGCGTCACTTTGGGTACTCTACAATGTCAGAAAGGTTACAAGGGAAGAGAAGTGGAAAAAACCACCTCTATAATAGCGGCAGGTCTGGAGGCAGATTGTTAATCAAATTCTGCCCAAAATATGGTGATCTGCTGACCCATGAGCTGCATTCCTGGGTGCTACTCAAATGCCTTGTTAAAATGAAATCCAATGTCCAGAGTCCACTTGCCCCAGGCATTTTCCATCCAAGCTATGAAAATAAACAGGCTTTGTCTAGAAAAGGAGTTTAGTTAATGCTCTCTTATCCAGAATAGCAAAAGTTGCTGCAAGGGAAGTATGCAATGTCAAATGCCAAGTCCAGAATCAGATATGAATATACAGCAAAAAATAAAAAACTTAAAGAACATGTCATGAGATTTATCTAGGCAATATTTTCATGATGTTTATCAAAACTCATAATTACTTGGGAGTGTAGCAGATACTAAATTCCAGCCAATCTCCAAGGCATAATTGTGATTAAATATCAGAACGTACAAGTGCTTAGTGAAACTGCTCTAAACAAATAACTTATAAATTGCAAATGAGGTGATGCATACCGGCTTAGGTTTAGATGTTGAATGTATTGTTGGACAACAGTAGCAGATCATGAAGAGATGATGGATGCCACTAAGTTTCAGATTATTACTTGCTTTGTGAGAGCCAGATATTATGAAAAGGTTTCTGTTTCAGCATTTTTCTTACCGGTGTAACATACTGTATTTTGATTTATGGGCTGAAGAAAAGTCAACATTTTACTATTGAAGCTGAGTAAGCAAGATCCCATATCCCAAATAAAATACCAGCCGGATGTTCTGGAATACATGAAGCTGAGACACACCACTGGTCCAATGATTCTGCTCCCAGGGCAAGATCTGAGAGCACATAATACAGCTCACTTGCTGAAGCTAAGAAGGCCTGGCCAGGACCCAGACCAATGACTATGTTGCCCCAAGTTTAATGAAGGAGAAAAAGCAGCATGTAAATGTAATAAACCTTCAGGTCCAATATTTTCAATGGCATCACTAGGGAGTACGGGGACTGTGGACCATGCTGAGTGGCACCTTGGGGGGGCGGGTAATACCACTAGTGGACAAAATTTTGGAAACCTTTTGAAAAATTTGTATTTATGAATATGATATTATATATGAATCATTGGAAAGGTAATTTCATGAAGAATGTAATAAAACAAACTCTGTTGAATTATCTGTATTTTATCAAACACTATGGCCAATTAATCAGAAAATACAACTGTCTTAGCATAAAGCAGATTGTTTAAAAAAAAAAACCAAGGACACTGTTCTGAGTGCCAATGTGGAATTGTTATAAGACAGCAAGGAACCAATTAAATAGTATCAGTAAATGCTAATTTTTCATAAGGTGTGCTGGGGAGTTTGGGAGTAAATAGAATGACAGATGAAGGGGAGTATAAGCAAGATGCATTATGTGGCCTCCCTTAGGCATTTGATGTGATGCTATGAGCACAAAAATCTGTACTAGATGGTCTCTGGGCCTGATCCAGCAGGGCTTTTCTTATGTTCCATGCATCAGAGCTAATACTAGAACTCTTATTCAATTGTGTGTCATCAGGTTGGTCATTGGATTTTGGTTGCTTACTGATTTGTTGGGAGACCTGTACTGTTATATACTGAAAATAAAGTTAATGGTTACACCAAAAGTTACACCGACTCTAATGATGCTATTGTATTTAGGCTATGCATATGAAATTGTCATCTCTGTTGTTTAGCATGAGAGGAGGTCTATCATGGAGGCGACACAATGAATACTTGCACCAGCTGACACAATCCTTAGTGACACATCTGAGTATTTCATATCCTGACAGGAAGCCCTTCTCAAGCAGGGAAGATTATTTCTCAGGACTGCTACATGAAACTCACTGTAAATGCAAAGCAAGCTACTGAGCTACAGGGTCCCTTTCAAATAGCAGTTCCCTTATAGAAAAAATTAGTGAGTATCAATTCATCACTGCCAGCCATATTGCTCTATGTGTGCAGGTTTTCATAGGCTGATGTATCTGAGGTTCCCTGGCAGAATGATGAAATGGACTCCACCACATTTCTATTTAGCAAAATTAAACGCAGAGGAAATCAGGAAGAAAATTTCTCCAGTTTGTCCACGAGGGGGACTCTCTAGTAGCTATTTTCCAAGGCTAGAAACTGGCATTATGATGAAGACATGTAAAAGTTTTATAGTCCCACCTTTGTTTCTCTCCTGGAAAGAATTGATGAAGCAGGAAAATAAGTTTGCAATTGTGATTCATTGTTTTTCATAGAAAGGGGAAGCCTCTTCAGGTCAACAAACAAATGAAAATACAAAATTAAACATGAGTTGTACTCTGGAAGAAAAAAAAAAGTAGGACTTGTGATGGTCATGTAACATTTTTATAAGCCTGGTATCAACATTTGGAATGTCAAAACTGGTTTCAGAAAATGTGTGGAAAAGGAAATTTGTGTTTAAAAATTACTATTACCACGTCAGATGAAATAATGAGTGTTTTGTGCTCAGAGGGCATACTGAAATTAAAGAGGTTTAGCAAATGGGCACGAATATAAGGGAAACAAAAGCAGTGGTAGATGTGTGAATTTTCATATATTCAGTTGCATGAAAGTCTATGTTTTTTAAAATATATATATATTCCATCCCCCTATCACTGTAGAAATAATTTCCAGCTATTTGAATTGAAGTTTTGAATTGAATTGAAGTTTTGAATTTGAATTGAATTGAAGTTTTGAATTTGAATTGAATTTGAATTGAAGTTTTGAACCACTAATATGGTTTTGAAATTTGTGCACACCTGATTGCTTTTCTGTGAAATTGTGTGTACATGTTATCAGAAATTACTTTAATATAAAAGTCACACACTCATGCGTCTACCAAGCATGTGGAAAACTATCCGATGTAGTAGAAATGAACTGGCAACACTATAGGGAGTGCTAACCTTGAGATACATTGAAGTACATCTCAGTTTATGCTGAAAAAACAAGTCTTAAGCCCAAATCCTAACTAACTTTCCTGCACTGACATGGGATCCTGCAGTTGGGTGGCAGTCACAGAGACTTCCGCAAGGTAAGGGAATCTTTGATCCCTTATCTTAGATCTGCATTGACCTTACCTCAGTGCTGGAAGGTTGGTTGGGATAGTGTCCTTAGTCACAGTGGCATTGCTAGAGAGGTGCAAAGCACTATGTTTTGCAGAAAACCTCAAAGCAACATGCAAGCGGCCTCTTCCCTTTCAGAGCCATTCTGAGAGATGTGAAAAAACAGGCATATGCCTCTGTTTTGCTCCTACCACCTGGAATGGCTCCAAAGAGAAGGGAGAAGGAGCTGCTTGACATCACAGTGAAGCTCCCTGCAGAACTTAGTGCTTTGCACCCACTCTAGCTATGCCACTGGTTAGTCAGACTGTTGCCATTCCTGGAGGCAAAAACAAATCCTTAGCTATTAAGCTATTGCGTGCTTATTTAATTCATTGTATGTCTTTTGCATTCTAATTCATTTAATTAAATTGCAATTCAGCAGTTTTGCCTTTTTTAGCAATGAGAAAGAGAAACCAAAACCCCAAACCAACCAATCAAATGAAAACCAACTGTGGGAGAAAACTCTGGTTGTGCTTGTTTTACTTACTTGCTTCAAGTTTGGGGCCCCAAAGATAGCAGAACTGATATGCCCTTCTGCTTTCATCTCCCTGCTTTCATCCAGTTTGGATCTGGTTTGGGCTTCTGTGCAAAGAAATAATGGATTGAACACTTCCTGTGGTCAGTTCCATTTCTTTTTTGCCACTCTATCCATGGTCTGCCTCTGTACAGATGCAATGTATTCTCTCTGTCATGAAGACAGTTTATTTCTTTTACTATCCCTTGTTCTTAAAATATTGAGGTAGTGGAAATGGAACAAATGGAAATCTTTCTCATCTTGCAAATGCCTAAACTAGATTATCCACAACATGCTAACTGCCATTTGACTGAGGGCCCAATCCGATACCACATTCCAGTGCTAACACAACTGTACCAATAGTGTGTGCACACTGCATCATGCAGAAAGGGGGCAGTCTCAAGGTAAGGGAATGATTGATACATTGCATCTCCCAGAATTAGTTCCTGGAAAGATAAGTATAGTAATTGCAGACTTATTTTTCCAGCTGCTGAAGAGCCCAATCCTATACATGTCTACTGAGAATTAAGTCCTAATGTAGTCAACGATGGTTTCTCCCAGGTAAGCTTGGATAGACTTGTGGATTTAAGTTCCCATCATCCTGATAGCAAAAACCATAATAAATGATCCTAAAGGAAGAGAGCAGCTGCTGTCCACAGGAATCAAGTCAGTGACAGGTCAAAAGAAGCATCTATCTATATTTCTATCACAAGAAATGAAAAAATAATAATTTAACAGTAGCACTGCACTATTTTTTGCCTTATCCTTCAGATTGTTCCATGATTATTACAGAGTACAATGTGGGAGTTCAGTTCTACCAATGCAACCAATTTAAGAGGGGCAGCTATGAACAACATTCAAGACTATGTAAAGATATAAAAATATGGTGATGGAAGGGCTTGTTGTATTTTGGAGAGATCCCCAGTTTTTAAGTCAGACCTAACATTTCTGCTTCCTGTTGAATGCATATGTTATTTGTTCAGGGACATCTATCTACAGTATTTATATACCACTTTTCAACTAAAAAGTTCACAAAGTGGTTAAAAGAAAATGAAAAAAATAAATCGCTAATTAATCCCTGTCCCAAAAGGGCTCAGAATCTAAAATGCAAAAAGAACACCAGCAGAAGCCACTTGAACAGACATTGCTGGGGTGTGTAGGGCCAGTTACTCTCCCCCGGCTGCATAATAGAGGAACACCCACTTGAAAGAGTGTTGCTTGGCCTGTCATGGCATCAGAATGTGACAGAAGCAACATTTTTCAGAGACTGAAAATATGGGAGACTAAAAGTGAGAAACACTGAGATCTGCAGCTCACATGGCAGTGAAGCAACTGTAGTGCAGAGAATGGAACATCAAGTGGCACCAGAAATGCATCTGGCCACAATTCAGACGTGCACCTAATTCAGGTGGTGCAATTTAGGTGCTTTGCCCTTATTCAGGTGGTGCAATTTAGCCTTCTCAACCTGCAAGGGGTCAGGTCAGTGGGACCACATGTGGCCATCTAGTGCTTCTGAGCCTTTGAGGCAGCTCCCATAATCCTGGCCATGGACTACTCATCCAGGTCCCCATGCCGCTGGGCCTCTGAGGGCCAGAAATGGGTTCAGTCCTGCCTTTGCTGCTCCCCAAGGTGCACACCAATGGCCATATTTTTGCTTTCCAGCCTGCACTACTTGCAACATAAAGTGACCAAGATTAGTTGATATTGAGAGAGCCTGTCCCCAGCACCCAACAGTCTGGAGAAGGTAAAAAAAATATCCACTCCTGGCTAATCTTTTTCACATGGGAAGTATTTTCCAAACATTAGAGGTAGGACTAGGTAGCTGCTAGTTGGTGCTCCAACACAGCCACCCCATCACTTTGTTTAATTTGTCAATTCTTTCCTAATTAATCTCCCATCTGACTCTGGATGCTTCTGTTGCTTCTATCCTTGTAGTGTTGCCAAAGCCTACTTCTGACTCTGCTCTTCTTCCCATCTTTGATCTTGTAGACCAAAACACTTTGCTTGATGAGTATGCGCTACCTTTTCAGTTGGCCATTCCCAAAACACTTCACAAACAGCTCATTAAGCCTCATGTCAATCCGATGAAATAAGGACAAGATTGCATCATAAAACTCCCCATTGGCAGCCACGTGAGTTCTTTCATCCTAAATCACAACACATTCAACCAGGCAATAGGATGCTTCCCTATAAGATCTGGGTTTGGATTGGGGAAAAAATGCCCTCAGCAGAGTTCCCACAGCACTTGTCTGGGATTTTATGGTGTTAGGAATCCTAGGAATCCATGAAATTTTATGGCTGTTAGGAATCATAGGCCTGTTCCAGAAACAAAATGAACACTTCCTGGGAGTTTTTTCCAGGTTGTGTCACACAGCACAGCCCTACATTGTGTTAGTCCTGTAGGGAAAAAAGTTATTGCTTCTTCTCTTGGCATTCATGCCAGCATTCCAGACCAGAAGCTGGGCGTTGGTTCTCATTATTGCAAATCCAGCCTTGTTCCTCTGCCCCTCCCTGCACCTTACAGTCTGCCACTAGTTTGGCTGGGAAGATTTAGATATTCCCTAATAGGTTCAGGAATCTAGGCTCAGAAAAAAACCAGGAATGAAATAAAATCTTGCAAACAGTCATTACATTCATGGTTCTAAGCATCAGGTGAATTTTGACTAGTAGCTCTCTGGCTGTTCAGTGATATGGGGAAATCAAAATACAAATTTTATGCTATTTAATTTTAATAATAATTGTTACAACAGACTAAGAACTCATTCCAAGACATGCATGCACAGAAGTCCAATCCATACCAAAAGCACCGGCTGTAAAATGCAGGAGAGGGAGCCAACATCCTGATGAGAAGGCCAGTGGAGTGAGCAGGTGATCCTTCTTTCAGGTGTCAGACTGCCAAGCCAGGTAAGGGCGGAACCCATAAAACAGTCCTAACATTAACAAGCATTGCAGCACAACTTCCTTTGGAAATATTTTACCCTTTAAAACAATGAACTAATCTGGGGAGGCAGCCTCTCATTCCAATCCTAACTCACCTGCATCTGCACAACATTCAGCCCTGATGGCTTATACAGCACTCTTGTTTTGTCTGTTTCTTTAGACTGATGTCTTGCCCCTTATTCTAGTATCATATGGATTGACCAGGAGAGCTCCTCTGGTAAACTGAGGGAAAGTTGCTAGGGGAAAGCCCCCAGGGAAGAATTTAAAAGGACCACAAAGAAGCATTAAGATTTGTTTTAGTTTGTCCTTCCTTATCCCAAAGCAGGGAGCTCTGAGTGGCCTCTTTGACGGTCTGGCTTAGTGGGGATTCAGGCTCGGTCTTTCCCAGGAATGCAGCTATTTGTTAAAAAACAAAACAAAAACTGGCTAATACAGTATTTCTGGTCATTAATATTACAAGGTCATTATAATATTACAAGTCACTTAAATATGGTTAGGTTCCTAGGATCTGCCTTTAAAATGTACCTACCTGAAACATCTGGTTCTTGTTTGTGCAGCACTATTGTGCATGTACAAAAGGACCACCAAAGGATATACTGCACCTGTGTGAAAGCAGCAAGAAAGCCATTCTTAAGTCAGCCATCTGGATCTTGGCGTGTCAGAGTGTAGAATTTGTTCTTTCCATGGTTGCCAAATGTTAAAGAACAGCTACTGCCATGGTGCAATTACTGAATTGATCCAGAATATCATTCATTCATTCATTCATTCCCTTCATAAAGGAGGACAAACTAAAACAAACGAATGAATGAAGGAATGAATGAATGAATTAAATTCTAAAAATCCAAGAAGTGCACAACAAACACATAAAAATAAAACATAAAATCAGTTATGAAAATAAAACCATAAGAGCCATCAAAGCAATTTAAAAGATAACAACAGGCCTCCGTCAGTCTTGAAAGACTATGGTATCATGCTCAGCCCTGCATACGCTGCATGCAAAGCACGAAAGCCTGGGTTGGATTGTTATGGAGGATAGGTTGTTACCCAAGCAACAAACCCCCCTCTCCACGCCACTGAATTAGGGCGAAATCCAGAGTAACTATGGAGAGTCCTTGCTCCGGTGTAAGAACTATTCTGGATTGCAATATGAATTTCCCATAGGTTTTCACTAGGTGGTGCAGTAACTACGGGTGCACGTAATGTCTCTTATGTGCTCACATAGTTACTCTGGATTTGGCTGTAAGTCCAATGGAAAGGCAGAGCCAATACGATTGGATCCAGCTGGCGTCGCAGAGCTGGGCTAAGGACAGGAGCTCACCCTGTCTTGTGGGGCCGACCCGGGAATCGAACCCTGGCCTGCTGGTTAACAGGCACAGTGTCTTAGCCACTTGCACCACCCACAGCCCTTTGACAACAACAAGAAAGCAGCTTAAAATGTGCACAGCATAAAAGTGTACAAGGGGTGCCTAAGGAATGCCTCTCTCCCCAGAAGCCAAGTCAAAGAGATGGGCTTTCAAACCCTGCCCAAAACTGCATATGAATAGTCTGCCCTCAGATATTCTGGTAGCTAATTCCAGAGAGGGGATGTTACATCGAAGAAAGCTCTACACTTCACTGCCATCCCAGAAGCTTCAGATGGTGGAAGTAACCTAAGAAGGGCTGTCTCTGATGACTGCAGAGGATGTGCTGACATGTATGGGGAAGAAGGTCCTTGTGGTAGTCTGGACTTTTGCTGTTTATGCTTTAAAGGTAATCATGAACACCTTGAATTGGGCCCAGAAATGAACAGGCAGCCAGTGTAGCTGCTGAAGCATTGATATCGCAGTTTCCACTTACTGAACCCCAGTAACCTGCATTCTGCACTAGCTGTCCAAACCATTTTCAGGGATAGCCCCACATAGAGAGCATTACAGTAGTCTAAACAAGATGACAGTAAAGCATGACTGGATCACTGTCACCGGATCTGACTGACACAGTTACAGCTGTAGCCAGCACATCAGCCAAAGCTGGGTAAAATCCTCCTTGACCACAGATCCTTCTGACCTCTCCAAACCCCCATATTACCTCCCCAGTAGAAGTTAGATCTTAACATGTAGATGTTAAACAACATGAGACAGCAAACAACACCTGCTGTGGCTGGGAGGATATTGACTCCTTTCTCCTTCCAGGTAGTTGGACTTCTGGCTGAGGAGAGGGGAGTGTGCAGAGAAGGCAACAGCCCCCAGTGGAGGCAGTTGGGAGAAGTAACACCTGCTGAGACTGGGAGAACTTGTTTTTGCTCTTCTGAGAAAGTTTTTTATGAAATTGTTTTTCTTCCTCCGATAGTATGGTTCTGACAGTTTGTAAAAATGGTGGCATTTATTAGCAATGAAAACTTTTTATACCAGTGGTGGCTAACCTATGGCACCTGTGCCAGGGAGGGCACACTGAGTCCTCCCAACCAGCATGTGGCCATAGGCTGCCTCATTCCTCCTGCCACAAGCCCCCAGGTCAGTTCAGTTCAGTGCTGAAGAGGAGCAGCTGCTGAGCTGGAGTGTGCCAGTGTGCACCGCACATGTCCAGAACTCTGGGCATGTACAGTGGGTGCAGGGAGCTCCTGGCACAATGCATATGCCCAGAATTCTGCACGCAGAACCAGCACCAGCATGCATACTGGCACTGCTGCCATCAGTCGGCATGCGGTGCCAACAATGTTCACCACTGCTTTGTACCAATGGTCCTCAAGCTTTGTCAGACCACAAACCGGAAAATTTATTTACATGGACCGGAAAAATTTATTTACATGAACCAGAAAAATTTATTTACATGGACCGGCACATGTCCAGTCTGTTCCAGGCCAGGGATTAACTGTGCATGTGTATTCCAGCAACGAGGGTGTGCATGTTCTGTTCACTCCAGGCCAGAAAAAATCTGGGCATGCATAATCCAGCGACTATGGTGCAAGTGTCCTGTTCACTCCATGCTAGGAATGAACTGGGCTTGCGTAACCCAACAACTAGGGTGCACATGTTCTGTTCACTCCAGGCCAGGAATGAACTGGGCATGCGTATTCCAGCAACTAGGTGCACATGTTCTGTTCACTCTGGGCAGGAATAAACTGGGCATGAACATCCCAGCAACGAGGGTACATGTGCCCAGTTCACTCTGTGCCAGCAAGACTTGCTTCCAGTCCCGCCTCCATTAATGGACCAGCCACTAATGCTCTGTAGACTGCCGCTGGGCTGAGGACTGGGGGTTGAGGAGCCCTGTTTCCTACCATCAGTTCTACCTAAATCCAACTCTTTATTCTGATTCTGTTATTTTTTGTCCCAGTTATTTGGGATTTTTCATTGCTTGAATACTTTGAAAAATAATATTAAGTACACCACAATGGATACTTTCTCTTCTTAAGCTAACCAGTTATTCATGAGCAATCATGAGAATGATTTTGTTTTGTGTCTCCCTGACGGCTTTATAGAATATGACTATGATTTAGGAAAATCTCTACTATAAAGTTGTGAGGCATTTTTTTAAAGGAACATTTATGGAGAGCTAGGTGAGATGGTATGTTGCTTTTGCTTATAATTTGAATTTATATTGCATTCTGGGAAGGCAGCCACACTATAAAAAGTAGGTGGCAAGCAAGTGGGCATGTTGCTCATTCTTTTTTTCTCCACCATAAATTCTCCTGCCAAAGTTGCTCTCCGTGGTCCATACTTTAATGTATGGGCATTATTGTACTTCAGTTGCACCCCACCCTGTTTCAGTACTGGTTTTTTGCCATTCCTCAGGATACTGCCTTTTGCCCATCTATTTCCTTTATCCTGACCATTCCTTTCATAATTTTCCACTTTGTGATCCAACAGGCCAGAGGTGTCGAGCCATTTGGATACTCAAGTAAAGCATCACTTTCCCTACAATATCATTAACAAGCATTGCACATGCTAATAAACAGGTGTAATAATAAAAAGTCACTGGTTTAGAACAGTAGCCCCATAGCTGCAGACTTGATCTCTACAGTTTCAGTTATCAAATTTCACCTTCAGACTCATGATTCAACTGTTTTCTTTTAATTCGTTTGCCCTCCTGCTGCTGTCTTCTATGCTGTCTGCTTCCCACATCAGCCACATCAGTCACTGCTGCTGGGAGGGATAGCATTTGCATCCCACCAATCTGCTTCCCCTCTGCCCTTGATTGTAACAAGCAGGGGTAAAAAAGGTTTGGAGGGCAAATGTTAACAAGCTTGTAAAGAGAAAGCAGTTGAGGGGGCTCATGCAGAGCGACATAAAGTATTGTATAGGGTTATTGTACAGGATCACTGATATCCAATGTTTCAAGTATCTATGATACCAGAAGGAACATATCCTGCATGGGAATAGAGGTACAACTGTAATAATTTTAAGCTAAGCGCTTTCTCTCTCTCTCTCTCTCTCTCTCTCTCTCTCTCTCTCTCTCACACACACACACACACACACACACACACACACACACACACACGGGTTTATGAGAACACACACACAGAGTTCATATTTGATCACATTACTGTTTTTTCACACACCCCCACCTCTAATTGTAATTAATTCCATAATCAGTAACACTGGTCTTTGAATCATTTCTGACTCCCACTTTCTTCTTAAATAACTTTAGTGCAAAACTTTCTTTAGTTTGTGCAACAAATGTGCATGTTTTGGAAAACATATGCATGCATATCCGTATGCCATTGGGAAAGTGTGAGGTGCTTTGCATACAGAAGGTCCCAGGTGTCATCCCTGGCATCTCCTGCAGATCTGGGGAAAACCCCCATTTAAAATTCTGAAAAGCCACTGCCAGTAAGTGAAGAGACAATGCTGAATGAAATCAATTGACTCAATACATGACACCTTTATTTGTTCATATATCTCTAGTGCCACCTCTTTGTGAGTGCCAGGCCAGCCGTTATCAGAGGCCACACTATCAACCAAGGAAACGAAGCTGACACTATCCCTTTTTCTTAAAACTTATACACATATCAGAAGCTCTTCTTCAATGACTCTGGCTTTGACACAGAGAAACAAAAGCTGTTCTTAATTACAGGTTGACAGAAAGTCAACCCCCCCCCCCCGACTATTCTCATATTGTTTTGTTTGTCATCTTCATCAAAGGAATGTGTGGTCCACATAAGAGGCTACATTTCAGGAATGAATGTTGCAATGCACTTGCAAAGGATGTATCTTGCAGCACCTACTTAGAGAGGAATGTGCACCTCAATAATCAGGATAGGGAGGTAACCGAAGTCGAGAGTGAGATTCATCCCAGCTGCTAATGATTTCCTAAGACTGTCTTGAGATGCTTAGAAGAACTATGTTTTTCACCTGCTATTAAATGAAGTTCATTGGGACCCCCATATTTGTGGGGATTGGTTCTTGAACACCTCACAGATATCCAAGTCTGGATGCTTGAGTCTCTCATATAAAGTGGAATGCCTGCCATTCCCTCACTATTCTTGGGAGTTCGGACAACAGCTGCACCTCCCAGCATCTTTTCTGAGCTGAACTAAAGGAGGAGGAGACAGATGGAGTGGCCTTGGAGATGCCAACAGCTCTTCATTCAATATATGGAAAGGTAGTTGCAGGGACCTTCCTTTCTTCTCTCAGCATTTATCTCTGCATTCAGGATTGGTGCAGGAAAAATGTTTTTTGAAAAATGGTGGTCTAGAACCTGACCGGACATGCAAGGAAAAGGAGCATGAGGAATAAACAGTGCCACCAGTGCTATCAAGCCATGAGTAACCCTGGCTGGCTGCAGCAAGGAGGAAAAAGCAGGTAAAAACAAAACCCATCAGCAGAGGCTTGATGGGACCTGAATGAGAAGACATACATAGGAAGAGGGGGGAAATGTTCCTGAATATTTTTATCTATAGTTGACTGAATCTGCAGCTCTAGGACCCATGGATAAGGAGCACTAATATATTTATGTAAATATCTCATTTGTCCAAGTGCAAGTCAATTTTTTTTTGAACAATCAATGAATGATCCTTCAATTCCCTCGTTTAGGAGGCCAAATGGCAAAAAATCTGTGCCAACATTTGAAAAATACTGTCCATTAAATCCATACACTAAATATCTCTGAATTTGTTGAATACCTGTTGTCCTCTGAGAGTTGGGAGAAAGGGACAAGCCTTCTCCCATGGCTTCTTCTGAGAACTCACATAAATTAATAAAGAAATTTTGTAACTGAAACTTCAGAGCTGGTCGTTTGAGACAACTGATAGCTAGTGGTTTGAGAGAACCATGTTCAAATTGTATAAATTCCAAATCAAAGCCTTATCAGGATAAGAAATATTGGAAATCCCTCTTCTCTTTTAAGTACTGTTTTCACTTCACAGGAGCTACAGTTCAGGGGTTCTATAATTTCCTTTCCTCCTCTTCCTTACTTCTGTTGTATCAATACAATTTTTTATTATGAAGCAACTAACGGTGTAATCCTATCCTTAACACACAGTAGCATGAAGTTGTGTCAATAGAGTTAAACACTCCATGCAATGTTGGGCAGGGGAGAGAGAGAGAGATCAGAAGGCCACTCAGAGGTAAGTAGAAATATTTTACAAGCATTCTGCTGGTATAATTTTTTCATAGGATTGGGCAGAAAGAAGCTCAACAAAGTCCAGTTGCACAGGGTCAAAATTGAGGTCACTCTTGTGAATTTCATGCCATATCTGTTTTCCATTGTATAAATTGTGTTACTGTAATCCCGCCCATATTGTAACCAATCAGAAAATGTTAAGTCCAGCCTTGCAGCCCAGTCTTTTGGATCTTTGATGATAGCATATCTCCTGATTGTGCCACTTTTGTTTGGTACAAGTTCCAGTACAGAAATGTACTGTAGGTACAGTTACTGGAATCATATTGGCTCTGCCATTCCCTTGGACTATGTCAATGGTGTGTAGAGGGGGGATTTGCTGCTTGGCAAATCAGTCTACCCAGGCCTTCGTGCTTCGCATGCAGCGTCAAGCACAATACCATAGTCTTTCAAGACTGATGGATGCCAAGCCTGTGTCTTATGTTTGTCAAACTGGCAACACATGTCAGGATCTTGGAAAGTATTGCTCTGTCATAATATGATGTTTCTCTATTGTTTAAAAAACCAGTTTCCTTCCACAATTGTCCATATCTCCATGTTTCCCTTCCACCATTTCCTAACCCTGAAGTCCTACCAAACTCAAGGAAAGTTTTGTGTGAGTGAATTACCTGATGATGTCTGACGACATGAATTGCCTTGGTGATGTCTGATGATGATCATGATGTAGCCACTCTGAGGCTGACTAATGATACTTTATTATGTGTCCAGGTAGGGAAACTTGTACTGGTTAGTAAAAAATACTTTGTCATGTTCATGGTACTGCTGCTGCTAACTGCATAGCAAAGGAAGCAAAACCATCATTCAAGCCAAATTTATGAGCAGTGTAGCTCAGAACAGGGATAGGGCAGAATATGACATGCCAGCACAAATGTGGCAATGCCCAGGGATCTGCTTTCATAAGTCTTATCTAATGATACCCGAAAGCAAACAGAGATTTCCCAGCAAGGGAGAATTGCTCAATCATAGTAGTGGAAGACAGAGCTGCCTTTAACGTAAAAACAAAATGTTGAGAGCAAGAAAGTGAGGAGATTCCTAATAAATCTACATAAACTGAGCAAATGACAGAGTTGAATGCCTTGGTTCCAATCTAATAAAGGCTGCAGAAACCAAGATCCTGGATTCCCAGGGAATGTGTGAGGCATTACCAGTGCAGGAACGCCAACATGGAACATGTCACATGACTACACTGATGCTCATAATGCTGCTGGATTAAGTAACTGCACAAGACACGATCAGGCATGCACACAATTGCACAGTCTCAGGAAAACTCATTTTTTTGCTAAGCACAGGGAAAAAAGCAGTAACAAAAGGCAGCCCAACACATAATGCATATTACAGCATTTGGGTATCTGAAGAAGTGGGTCAAACATTTCTAGAATATGACCTGGGTCAGCCCAACCTATTTTTCTTGCCTGAGGAAGAAAATCCAAATTGCAATTTCCCTCAATTGTACCCACTCCCAAACCCCTCCAAAGATGGGAGGTGGGCAGAGGTGAAGAGGAAGCAAGGATCCAGTACTTACGTTGGATCCTGAATCTGCCTCCTTGGCAGCCTGGAGCAGCTTATCACTCCATAAGCCATAAGAGGTGGCCTGAGTAGACCCATAGAGGCTGCTATTGCTTTACCACAGTGAAAGGGGCAGGCATTCCCTTCCCAGTGGTAGTGTAGTAGCAGTCTCTAAACTTGCACTGGATTCAGTGCAGGCATGCCAGTCTGCCTGTTCAGCAACAGTTAGGATTGCACTGTGAGTCCTTATCTAGACACCGCGTGTATTCTTGTGTTCAACTGGGCAGTGTAATCAGACTCCCAGGAAATGCCTGCTCATGTGACCTAACCAACTGGTAGCAATCAAAGCACCACAGGTAGCCTGGATATCCAGGCTGCCCTCAGCACAATCAACAACCATCAATTCAGCAGTGTGAGCAGGCAAGTTTCATGCTGCCCAGCTGATTGGGATGCTCAAAGCATTGCAGGCAGCCTGGGAACATTAGTGTGAGGTTGACAACTCCCTCCTCCCACCCCCACACACTTACCCCATCATGCTTTTTTCTGTGAAATTTGCTTTACCTACTCAAGACTTGAAACTCAAAAGACACTAAACTCTAGTCAGGTCTAGACTAGATCATTTGGTCCAGGATTTGAGGCTTGACTTGAGACTTGAAAGTCAAGACTTGAGACTTGGGCTTAAGGACTTGAGCACATTCCTGGTGATTTGTAGGCATAAAAATTAGAACCATTTGATCTATGGCAGTGATTTTCAACCACTGTGAGACAGATGGTTTGCAGATGTGCTGCGAGTCATTTACTGGTAGGGCAATTGGGAGATATGAGCCCCCTTCCTGCAACATGGTGTGCCTTCAGTGGTCAAAGAATTCATGGTGTGCCTTAACAATTGCAGCACCTTATCAGTGTGCTGGAAAATGGAAAAAAATCTCTGGTTTAGGAGTTTGGATCTAGAGGTGATGTGGATAGAGGCCACCTTGGGTGCCTTTCAGGGAGAAAGGTGGAGTACAAATCTAATAAATAAATAAATAAATAAATTTTGAAGGGCAATAATTATGGCAGCAGGTGACTGCTTTTTAAAATGTACCACTACACTGACATCCTTATGTCAGACGAGGAGCAAAATAATTACATTTTTCTTATTAAACATAATACTTTAAATGCTGCATTTATATTAAGGAAGTTTCCTATTAAGGTTCTCTTCCCATTAAGAAGCATCCAAGAGTCACCATAGTATCCTCATCACTGAACTTCTTGTGTTGCTAGCAATTTAAATTTCCACTAAAAATGAATTGACCGGATAAATTAGCCAGTTAGCATTTAACAATTTAATCATAACCACACATCCATAATAATAATCTGAAGTTGAAAAAGTATAGGGGATGATGGTGATGAAACAGTTCCACATTCATGAAGTGCACTGGACAGTGGATCACTTTGTGGTCAGTGTTTCAGGGCAGGGACTATACCCTAATAATATGCTGTAGCTTTCTCAGCCTTGAAAATTACAGTGGGGTACACTTACCCTAGGGTGCAAAGTAGGGAGTTGGTTTGTTCTCAGGGGACAGGACAATTACAGTGGGGTAAACTAGCAATAAAAACAGTGCTTTTTTTCTTATGTACTTTGAGATGTTATTTTGGTTGGCAGAAAGCAAATCCTTGTTGAAATGGCTTTATTAGTTTCTCTTCATGTTCAAACAAGAAAAAACAAAGGCAGTTCAGAAAACACAATTCTTTTGGTAGCAGATGCAGTGGATGGAAAAGCTAAACAGGGTTTTGGGATTCAGAAAAATGAAACAGAAAGCACAATCCGTACCATGTCTACTCAAAAGTAAGTCCAATTGTGATCCATTCAATGGATCTTACTCCCAGGAAAGATCCATTCAATGGATCTTACTCCCAGGAAAGTGTCTAGGATTGCTGCCTGAGAAAATAAACAAGGATGGACAAATGGAATACCATTTATTGATGTCCTGTGACTGAACTCCAGAATAGGTTCTATTATTATCTCCTGGCCCTGTATCGTCCTGTGTTTACATTTTATACTATGACTGGTATATTTGCTCATGTTTTTGTTTGTTTTATGAAAATTCTACCAAAAAAACTTTTTTATTAATATTTAATATCAAAATATGAATGAAATAGAACTTAAGCAAAATGATGAAAAAAATCCAATGAAATTTCAAATTACTTTGTCTTCTTATGAAAGTACCACTGATGATAATTAGCATCCTAGATTTCACTTAGTATTCTCCTCCACACACCACATGATCATGTCCTGCAGTATGGCCACCAAAAAAATATCAGTGCATCCAGATTGCAGGGGGCATCAGGCTTATCTTCTACAAGGTCACAGCAGTCCACCCTTGCCTCTTCACCAGAAGGGCTGTAGACCATCCTTGTTCTTGACCAGAAGGACTGTATACCAGTCAAATCAAAATGGGGAACAGGCCATTAGGTTTTGGCCTCAAGCTCAAATTTATAAAGTTTAGACATTGAAAGGGGATAGATAAATATTTGTTAAATTTTTAAAAATTCAAATTGTTTGAATTTGTTTTTTCTTTTAGCTGATTTTTGTTTCCAGAACCTGTGGCTAGGGCGTTTAGGGGGTGCAGTTGCACTGGGCAACAAGCTTTAGGGGGGCAACAAGCTGAGCTTGTCACTAGTGGCTAAGGCTGCAATCCTAAAGACACTTTCCTGGGAGTAAGACCCACTGAACACAATGGGGCTTATGTCTGAGGAGACATGGTTAGGATTGCACTGTAAAATTGTGAAAAACAGGATATGTATGAATGATAATACCATCATGTTATACTGTATATAGTTGAAATGCAGAATGCAATGAAACAAACTGCACTGGAATATCTATATTCTATCAAACGTTATGGACAATTAACCAGAAAATGGGAACACAAAAGGAAAAAGGGGATTTACTTAACTGAAAACTTCCCCATGATATGGATTGCTCTGAGAACCAGTGAGATATAATTCTGACACTGTATGGAACAAATAATGTGTTAATATGAATCAGTTCTCATTTCCATGTACATATATCATAATACAGTTACCCATGCTAACTGGGTATACAGACACTTCTAAGTGGTACTCCTGTTTAGCAGAGAAAGAATAATTATTCCTCTTTCACCAGCACAGTTTCCCTACCCAATAAGGGACACAATTTTCACCTTTTTAAACTTAATTAGATTTGATTTTGTTATTGAGGATTAGGGAATAAAATGTTCTTTGACTCCAGATAGCAAATAGGTGCTTTAGCTACGCCACTAGCAGAACAAATGGGTGGTGAACTGCTAAGGACGAGGAGGCAGGTTTTTCCCACAATTTTCTTTATAAAATTGACATCACTTCTGCTGCAATATATTGAGCTGCACCCAAGCTACAAGATCATTAGCTATGCCACTGTCCAGAATCATCATTTTTATTGTTATCATGGCTAGATGTCTCAAAAAAATGGCCTCCAAACATAATGGCCTAAGATGGCATGGATGAGGAGACAAGCAAATCTTCTATTTGCTGCCAGTGTTGAAGGAGCAAACCTGATGAAACTGGCCCTATAGAAAATGGTTACAAGATAAAGGGAGGTGAGGCATCTTCTCCACTAAATCACAGATCTAAAAGCAGTATATGGCAATGCTAAGTTATAAATTCTGTTAACTAAGCTTCATTATAAATTCTAATTCAGCTTTTTTCCCCATCTAATCTCCCTTTGAAGTTTTTTAGTTGGAGGAATGCCACTTTAAAATCGGCAGTAGCATGATTATGGAAATAGAAATGTTCCCCCACTGGTTTCTTGATGTTGCCAAAAACCATTTATGTGCCGTTTATGACTGTTTGTTCTTTTGCATAGAGAAGTTAACATGTTTTATCCTATGCAGACCGCAAAAGAGCACAGTTGGAAGATAATAAAATTAGAAAGAATGGCTAGTCAAGGTCAAACAGAAAGCTAAACATCTGAGTAGTGTTGAACCTGGATTGGGTTTTTTCAGAACCATTACACCACCTGGCTCTTAAAAGATACAATAAACCTTTTATTATTTGTTTTTCTATCGATAATCAACAACATATGTTCAGAATTTTCACATTAATACAAAGAGAAAAAGTAGCAAAAAGAGAGAGAAGAGAAATGGCCACATTTGATTATTATTATCTAGGGGAGATACAATTCATATTCCAAAACTTCAGCTCAATGCAGATATATGAGTAGCATTCAGATCTGGGTTAAAACATGAGTCAAGAAATTAGTATAAATTTGGAGCATGAAATATAAGTTCTGGAGTTCCAGTCCAACCCAGTCAGTCCAATGGAATGACAGAATCAATCATTGAACACCTATCATCTATCTACCTAGACCTATTCTCATTATTTATCGCAAGCGGCTAAGACGCTGTGCCTGATAACCAGCAGGCCAGGGTTCGAGACCCAGGTCAGCCCCACAAGACAGGGTGAGCTCCTGTCCTTAGCCCAGCTCTGCGACGCCAGCTGGATCCAATCGTATCGGCTCTGCCTTTCCATTGGACTAATTCAGTGGCGTGGAGAGGGGGGATTTGCTGCTTGGGTAACAGCCTATCCTCCATAACAATCCAACCCAGGCTTTCGTGCTTCGCATGCAGCGTATGCAACGCCAAGCACGATACCATAGTCTTCCAAGATTGATGGAGGCCTGCTTTATATCTCATTATGGGGGCAGAAAGGCACAGGCCAGTCATGTACCACTAGATCTGCATCCAGTCAAGTATTGCACTGTACAAGAATAGAAAAGGATTTTAAGGCTCCAGGGTGAAGTTTTAAATAAATACTTTGGCTCCTTCTGTCTCACTCTGGGAAAGGAATATAAAACTAAGGGGGGAAAATGTGGTGCCTGTCCTTTTTCCTCATCAGGACTAATAATTCCTTTGGGAGGAGGGATAATTCCTTTCAGACAAAAGCCTGCCTGGAGAGAGGGAAGAGTATCCCAAAACATTTTGTCCATTCCTATTAAAGGATTAACTTTTAATAATGCTTATATCTTTTTAATGAGTGTTCCACAGTTGGGTTTCTTTTACGTGACCACTTAAATGACAATAATTAATTAATTAATTTAATTGGGAATTGATGATGTGGAAGAATAGATACAAAAGGGAGGTAAGAGAGAATTCATAGAACATTTGTGAGCTTGGATGTTACATCAGTGGGGAAGTAATGGTTCACCAGTAATGGTGAAGTAATGGTGAAGTACTGTACATGATGGTTCCAAGTATCCCAGGAGACCCAGAACCTAAAGAAAATGTTGTTAAATAGAAAGAAACCTGAAAAATCAGGTTTCCTACCTTGGGGCAGCAGAAGTGTGTCGTTTCCAGCCTTTCAGTGATAAAATAACTCTAAAGACATACTTCAGGGTCTCTTGGCATATACTACATTCAGCCACTAGAGGTTCTGAACATAATGCAGTGTAATGGAATGAAATTATTTCACTAGACTGCATTATGTTCAGCACCTCTATTGAGATGCTTTCATGAGTGTTTCAGAGTGTTTTCAGAGTGATTTTAAACATTGAGAATCTTGGAAATGGAGCAATTTTGCCACACTCCTCTTGAAAATCTGCTTTATCGTGTGCTTTATTTCTATTTCAATACATTTGAGGTACTGTAGAACTCTAGCATCTGCAGAGTGTCAAGTCAGTGGATACTGGATCCTCACATACCAGGGTCAGATTGTATTTCCATTGAATTATGTGAATGACTGCCTGCCCCACCGGAAGAACTAGTGGCAGCATTGGCTGAAACAACAGCCATAAGCAATCTCTGGCACCAGCTGTAGCAATGGGGGCAAAAGATAGGTGGGGATGGGGAACAAAGGGCTGAAGATCCTTTACTCTTCTTTTTGTTTTCCTCCTAAGAAAGGGGATCCAACCAGTCTAGCTGCAGAACAGCCTGGAGCAATGGAGATGCAGTATATTATACAAATTGGGATATTCAGTATACTGCCATAGGTTACTCTAGGAAGAGGGCATTAGCCTGACATTAGACAAAGCAACATTAAAAATCATAACAGATATGAAATAATGGAATTAACCACTCTGTCGGTGTGGTGCTGATGTAAGACAGCTACAGTCTAATGCACTCCCAATTATAGCAAAGGAGGAAGCAAAACTGTGCCAAGAGGAATAGGAGATAAGATAGCAACACTGTCAGAGACTCCCACTGCATCTCTGACAACTCTGCCCCCACCTACCAATCATAGTGTTGTACACAGATAACATCCCTGCATTACTTATGCACAGACAGCACTACTCAATGTCTGGAGACAGTGGAATGACCCCATGATATCACCCTAACACACGGTAAAAACAGCCTACATACACATATGCATGAGCACGCGCACTCCAGGCAGCTCAGAAGAGATGTGCCTCATTCTGCATGAGCCCAAACTGCAGTGATGTTGATGCCAACAACAGACATTACCAGCCTTTTGGTCCAGGTCTCCCCTCAACCTGCAAACAAACACCTTTTTGCCAGGCAAACAGCTGGAGCTAGATAGTGAAGAAAGGCATGGCATTCCCATTAGAAAAGGCCAGTGGGTAAGAAGTCTATAGGGAGATACATCTTGCATGCCTGGCACCTAATGGAAGAACACCCGGGGATTATGCAAAATGAAGTACTAATAGATTGCCCATCCTATTTTGATTGTAGGAAGTGGGAAGTAGTAGCCCCCTTTGTGCAAAGTTCATTACCATCACAGGCAGCACAATCCAGAGCAACTAATCTGTCCACATAAGAGCCCTTGGGTTGCCCTATTTATCACTAGGGTGGAGCAACTGCAAGATGCTCCACCCCAGTTACTCTGGAAAAGGCTTAGGGCAGAGCAAGGCAACATAGGGTGCCATAAGAGAGGTGGACCTGCTCTGCCCTAACTGCTCTGCCCTAGGCAGTTCAGGAGAGGCATGTTGAGGGCATGTTTAGCATTGCATAGGGTATCCAAAGCCTGTTTCCAAGGCAGAAATGCCCTCTTCCAGCTCCTCAAAGATTTACCACCTCAGGAGCAGGTATAGTAATGAGTAGACCCATAGGGGTCCATGATAAGGCCCGAGTGAGAATGGCAATGTTGACCAAAAATTTGAGTTCTTGGCCAGCCTAGCTGCAACCCCTTCCTCTCAGCCTCAGGATATGGAACAAACTACGGCTGCCCACAAACCTCAGGATACAGCAGGCCACTCAAGAAGCCCCTTGTATTCACTGTAGAATGTACTGGCATCTCATCAGGGACTCCTTATAAGGCAGGCACCCAGTGGCGTCACCAGGCTGGTGCGGCTGGTGTGGGTTGCATTGGGTGATGCACTCCATATGGGGTGATGCACCAGAGGAGTTTTACTGTCCTTTGGCAGGCCCCAGGCATCAGCATGCCCATTCAGGCCTGCTCCAAGGTGGAGCAGCAGCCAGAAGCTGCCACTCGTCCTTAGAGCTAGCCCGAATGGCCAGCTGTGGTGCACTGTGCAGAGACACACTGAGCATGCCGAACAGCTTCAGAGGAGACTTCCTTAGAGTGGAGGAAGTCTGCGCCTCTGCACGGCCATTCGGCCTCACTCAGGAGGCAGAGCGGCAGCCGAATAGCTTCAGAAGAGTACTGCATAGGCACCAACTCTGACGCCTGCACAGTCTCCTCTGAAGATGAAAGACTTCAGAAAAGTACCTCACAGGCATCAGAGATGGTGCCTGCGCAGTACTCTTTCTGAAGCCAGTTGGCTTCAGAAACAACTGCGCAGGCGCCAACTTTGGCAACTGCGCAGTCCAGGTGGGGGGGTTGCGCGCATCCCAGGGGTGACGCACAGACTTCCACACCGGGTGATGCGCAGAGTTGTGTCACCACTGTAGGCACAACAGCTGTTCCTTGTTCAGTGTGATCTGAGTGGTGTCTCCTCAGGAGCAAGTCCTCCCCATGTGTCAATTACTTAGCATGCTATGGAGCAGTTAGGGCAGCCCAGGCTTCCTGACTCTCTGGATGCAGCATAACTTTCTGCTCTGGATACAGAATAGTTAGGCGAGAGCAGTTAGGGCAGAACAGGCTGAACTTACTCTGGATTGTGCCCTAAAGCTACCACCTGTGTATGCTTTTAAGTTCTTTGGGCACAAGGACAGAATAAGGTAGCCCATGTCGTACAAGTTCATATATGTGATGTGTGTATACTGGCTGGAACTTAGATATTGTTAGCGCAATCCTAACCCCTGGTTAGGAATCTCATGCAGATCTGGGGGGTTGCAAAAATGCCATTAGGCACATCTGCACCACTCCAAAGGGAGCGGGAGTTAGGCCAGTGCACAGACGTGTTTGCCTCCCCACATCATAGAGTGAATGCAGAGATGGGTAAGTTGTGCTGGCCTAAATTGGTTAGGATTGTGACCTGAGAAGTACATGCTGACAAGTCTTTCCCTACTATGCCAACACCTTTCTAAGGAAATATATAGAGTCATGCATCTTTGATGTCCCCTTTACTAGAGCTTGTTTGAAGGGAGCAAAGCTGAACCTGGGGACACTGCCTCCACATTATCCCAAAAATTGGATGTTCCATTATTCTAAAATGCATAAAGGAAGTGTTTTGGTGATGCTGTCCTGCTCAGACACTGAAGGTACCATACGGTGGGCACAGAGCTCATTGGCCACTCATATTCCCCTTTACCAGGCAGGGCACAGCATACCGAAGATGGGAATTCAAGTCAGTGTATTGGACTCAAATCATGAAAATGTGCATTAATTTGTTAATTTGTTTTATTTTTCTTTATATTTTATATTTTCTTTATTATTTTGTATTATATTACAGTACTGTAATCATTTTTCTATGAATATTTTTGGGTTGTGGAATAAATCCTCTGTGTTTCTGTTATTTCTTATGGGAAAATTTGCTTTGATATACATGCCTTTCACATTACGAGTATGCTTCTGGAACGAATTATGCTCATAACCTAAGGTATCACCATGTATCCATATTCCAAAGTGGAAAAGATGGCCATCAGAGGTGGTGGATTCTCCCTTAATGAAGATCTTCAAGAAGATTCAATAGACATTTGCTGGATAAGATGTAGGAGGATCTGCTACTGGCAATGGATGATTTGATGACTTTGTGGATCCCTTCCATCCCTATTTCTATGATTTATTATAGCTATGGGGACAGAGCAACTTGAGATAGGACGAAAACCATTGTTTGGGATTTTCTGCAGGTTTCAGCAAGGGTGTTCCAACAAATTCCAACTTCTTTTGCAGTCACCAAAGACTGAGGCATAAAATACACTAGCACTGTATTATATGCAAGCATAGAATTCCAACTAGGCTGCAATCCTAAAGACACTTTCCTGGGAGTAAAACCCACTGAATACAAATGGGGCTTACTTTTGAGTAGACATTGTTAGGATTGTGCCCTATGGCACATTTCTCCCTTGCCACACTAACTTTTATATCAGCAAAGTACCACCAGTGGCACATTTTCATTAATCTGGCATATTGGTGAGCTCTATCAGCACAAGGGAACATAATCATGATATTCAGCGGGTGTAACTCACTGAAAGGATTTTGCTACAAATGAGTCAAGACAGACATTTGATTTCATTACATAAGGTATTGCTTCAAGACAGTTTTCATGATTCATAGCAGCTATGATGTCTCAAGTGTTCATGTGTTAACATGTTGCTGAAGATTACAATTAAATTCTCATGTGCATATTAAAAGGAAACCTGCTAAAATGTTTGAACCAAATATATTTAATTTGGCTCTGTATGTCTTAAATCCTTGAATACTGAGTTCATTTCTTTTTTTGCAGTAGGCTTCAGAGTACTGTAGGTGCAGAGTACCAAGCAGTGCAATACCCACTTGTGCTAGAAACAGATAAGCTGCCTTGTCTGTGCTGTATCCAGCACATGTTTCAGTGGCTGCTAATGCAAAAGGTTTCTCCCTTTCCCAAGGTAAGGTTCTATGGGTCTACTCAGACTTGTGTCACCTCTGGCAGTCAATGCAAACTACAACTGTATATGAAATGCACTTGATAAGGAAAAAGAAACCCCTGTCAATTGTTCACAACTATTAAAAAACAGTGGCGCCCATCATTTCATCCCAGGTCTAGGACCCCCTTTCAAACTTAAAAATATGTCTGGACCCCTGTCAAACTTACATAATTATGATGTCAGAGCTCCTCCATGTCTACTCGGAAGTTCCATTGTGTTTAATGAGCACAATCCTAACCATGTCTACTCAAAAGCAAGCCCCATTGTGTCCAATAGGTCTTACTCCCAGGAAAGTGCCTTTAGGATTGCAGCCTAACTCCAGATTCAGCCCAGCCCAGTGCCCACTGCCAGATTCCAAGATGTTGGATTCCTCCCTCTTGCAACTCCCCTGACTTGAGATTGCGACTCCCCAAGAGGGTCCTAATCCCCACTTTGAGCACCTCTGGACTAAGAAATACTAAGAGTGCAAAAAGATACTCTGAAAAGCAATGAGAATTAATATGCAACATTAAGAACTGAGAATACAATCCTACACTCCGTGTCCTGGGAGAAATCTGCATTCAACACATTTGGGACCTACTAATGTGTAGATATGCACAGGGTTGTGTTAAGAGTTTTGTAACCACTGCCTGAAAGAACATGCTTCTTGAGAGTTTTCCATATTCCCGGTTCTGGAAACTGAAGTGACCCAGGAGAATAAACAGAGAACTCAAAGAAGATGGCTGATTTGGTAGTAAAGAAGTCTCCTTTTTCTTGAAATGATCACAGTGAGATCCTGCATGCCATCCTCACCCGATGCACTGACACCCATTAGCAGTAAAAAAGATTAGGGGCACAATCCAGATAAGAGACATTACGTGCACCCGTAGTTACTGCACCACCTAGTGAAAACCTATGGGAAATTCATATTGCAATCCAGAGTTCTTACTGTTCTTACTGCAGAGCAAGGACTCCCCGTAGTTACTCTGGATTTCACCCTAGGTCGGGCGCAAAGCACAAAGAGCAAAACTCTGCATTATGCCACAGTGTATTTAATACAGATGCCACCATTTCTACTAATACTGCTATGTCCTTAGAAGCTACTTTTATTTGTGTATAAGATGTCTCCCCAAAATTAGAGGTAGATTTTGTGACAAATTATACATTTACTTTCTCAGATCATGTATGAAAACATGAGGACCTGCAAAAGATAGGGTTATTTTTAAATAGGGACCTGCAAAATAGGTTAAAATAGGTTAAATAGGTTTAAACAGGGACCTGCAAAAGATAGGGTTATTTTTCCTGCTCTGTTTAAGCACCTTTAATCAGGCAAAATAACCTTACATTTTGCCGGACCCTATCTATGCAACACTGTATATTCATCAGTACACCAGACCATCATCATAACCCCCTCCTGACACGCTATCTACTCCAAATGACTAGTTTTCAGGATTTCAGTGACTGGTTGATTTCCCATTTATTATTTCAATAGACTTGTATTATATTAATGTGAATAACTATTTTCTTGTTTTAATGTTTATATTTAGAGGAAAAAGACTGCAATAAGAAACAGTCCTCACTTTGAAACCTATGGAGGAGGCCTCTTTTAGTACCTGTACCTGCTGCTAGATACAGGAGGCCAGGGAAGCAAACTGAGAAGGCTAGATTATATTGCCTGTTTATGCAGATTGCTTTGCCACCAAGCTTTATGTTTCAGATCAGGAAAGATATAAGACTATGAGTAATTGTAGGCTGCAACCCTTAACACACTTTCCTGGGAGTAAGACACATTGAACACAATAGAGCTTACTTTTGAGTAAACATGGTTAGGATTGTGCTCACAGATAGCCACTTAGCTGGTGGTCATTTATTGTCATGAATATACATATAACCACGTACCGAGCTAATCTTCTGTAGCACCAATTCAGTTTTAATTATATCCCATGTTTTCAATTTCCATTTGGAAAGCACTTAGTACTGCTAACAATATTCATTTAAAAACATAACTGTTATTCAGAGAATTTTGCCACACATCTACAGTACACGGAGAAAGAGACTAGTAAAATTATCCTTGCATATTTTTAAAACGTCTATGCTAACTTTCAATTTAAAGCTGTGTCAGGCGCCACTAGGGATCTTCCCAGTTCAGGCGCAGTGGCCTGACAGGTCCTTATTAGAAAACTGTCATTAGCACCAAATTTACTCAATTCTAATGCTCTTAAAGTGATCAGTGACCTTCAGTAGGACATACAAAAAGAGAATATTTGAAATAATTTATTAACCTTAAACGAGTAATTTGAAATTTGTCAGGCGCAGTCATCGGCCTGAAAGTCCCTATACAAACCTATGAAGTTCCGCAAATATTGAGTTCAGGCGCAACAGGCCTGAGAGGCCAAGAGGGTCACTACTGCACTCCACACAAGCAGCGGGAAAACTGACTAGGGGTTTTTTGAACAGAACCTATAGATAGGAAGGTACTAGGAGGGACAGGCCTCTTGGCCACCTTGGCGTGGAGAGGGAGCGAGAACAAAATTTCAGCTGGCTTAACACAGAGTTAAAAAGAAAACATGGTCAAAGAAGCTTATGGAAATTTCAAGTTACCCATATTGCTTAAGACTTCCAAGTTATCTGAGGGAAAAATTCATTTTCTCAATGACTCTGCATGGTCGTTGGAGTACTGGGAAGACCTCTTTATGAAAGATGTCTGAAACCCATTCATGGTTGTACTCAAAGGAGAAGACTTGATACTAATCAGAGAAATACACCAAGTATCTTCTCTATGTAGGAGAGAGCTGGTTAGTAAATAGAACCACAATTGATTACATCTGGTGCAGTGTACTGGGGTACCGCCTGCCACCTACATTCTTATTTGGAACTCTTGCTTACATATCTAGATTGTAAGATTCACCACAAGCTGCACATACCAGCACAGCACCCAATGTGCTATTTCACAATCCTCTCACATCTCCTGTAGAACCAAGTTGTGTCGTACAGAATATATTTCTATACAACTATTTATTATCTTGTCCTGAGATCTCAACCTCACTGCTGGGAGGGAGGTTTCATAAAGCTCAATCAAATCGTTGTGTATACTGGAACAACCACATCAGTTCCAAAGAAATTGCATGTGTTTACTAAATGCTTCAGGATCTATTTTTCATCACCACAAAATGGAACATTTTCCTTTCCATATGGAACTTCTCTCAAATGATCCAAACTCAGTTGTATATATATATACACATGAATAGATACAATGGCATGGCAAAGAAGAATGTAGCACTGGTTCTGGCTATTAGCCTTTCAAGGACCAATTTCCACTTGGACAATGTTCTTGGGAGATTAGGACACAGTTTATTGGCAGTTTACCAAGGAAAACTGGAAGACCGAAAGATTGAAAGACCCTGGCAATCCTACAACTGGGTGGGACCAGTGGGGTAGCTAAGGATCATGTAGCCCAGTGCCAAACTCAATATGTTGCCCCGGAAGTAATGTCACAACCAGATGTCATTCCAAAGTATTTTTTTAAAAGAAAATTGGGGGAAAACAAATTTAATTAAGTAAAATAATGAAATTTTGTCCTTTATTAGTTAGGGAAACTGTACTGTGGCAAAGAGGACTGACTATTCTTTCCCCACTAAAGTAAGAGGAGCACCACTTAGAAGTGGTACTGGATACCTGGTTAGCATGGGTAACTGTTTGATGATATATGTACTGTATATGATATGATCTATCATATGTATCATATCATAACATATATATATCATATCATGTCGGTGGTGGGCCCAGGCCAGTTCCCAAAACCCCGCTGCTACCAAACCGGTAGCAGCAGGGGGGCCAGAAAACCCAGCGTGCCTGTTCGCACACTGGGATGAGACACACTGCGCGCGCACCAACCTCGGCGAGCGCAGTGCATCTCCTCCAGCTGGAGGAAACACACTGCGTCTCCTCCAGCTGGAGGACATGCAGTGTGCAAGCGCAGAGGTTGGCGCATGCGCACTACATCTTCTCCAGCTGGAGGAGTAGCACTGCACGTGCGCAGGGGGTTGGCGCATGTGCAGTGTGCCGCGGTTGGGGCCCGGCCCTTGCCCTGCCCCCTGCCCCCCGCCCCCTGACCCTGTCCTCGACCTCGCCCACACTTCCGCCGAACCGGTTGTTGGGCGAGGTTCAGCCCAACTCTGCATGTATCATATCATGTATCATATCATATACATATCATATGTATATGATATGGCTCTGCGACGCCAGCTGGATCCAATCATATCGGCTCTGCCTTTCCATTGGACTAATTCAGTGGTGTGGAGAGGGGGGATTTGCTGCTTGGGTAACAGCCTATCCTCCATAATAATCCAACCCAGGCTTTCGTGCTTCGCATGCAGCATATGCAGCGAAGAGCACGATACCAGAGTCTTTCAAGACTGATGGAGGCCTGCTAAATATATGTACTGAGAGCTGATTCATATTAACTCCTTATTAGTTCCCTACATGATCAGAATTACATCTCATAGACTCTCAGAGCAATCAGTAACATGGAAAAGTTTGAGTTAAGAAATTCCACTTTTTGTTCCATTGTGTTCAATTGTGTGTGCTTTTGTGTTTTCATTTTCTGGTTAATTGGCCATAACATTTGATGGAATATAGACATTCCAATGCAGTTTGATTCATTGCATTCTGCATAAAATTACCTTTTCAAAGATTTGGGATTTCCAATCTGGGATGTTTGAATTTTAAGTCATGTAACATAACAACCCAAGTGTGCTGTGTAATGAAACCTTTGCCTGATTGTGATTTAGGGTGCACTACAGAGTAACTACAGGGAGTCCTTGCTCTGGTGTAAGAACAATTTACTCTGGATTGCAATTTGAATTTCCCATAGGTTTTCACTAAATGGTGCAGTAACTTCGGGTGCACATAATGTCTCTTACGTGCTCCCATAGTTACTCTGGATTGTAGGGTAAGATTTAAAACCTGATTTGATGATGTCATTTCAAGCTAATTCATCACTTCCACATGAATGACATCACTTCCAATGGGTTCCAACTGTCATTCTAAAATATAGTTCTCAGGGCTTAAAAGCTTGAAAACTACTGTCCTAATATAGTTGAAAGGGTGCCCTCCTCTATGTCTATTATTGATATACTGTACCAGTATTACTGAACTTATTCAGGAACTGCTGAAGGCCCAACTACTGTGGAAGTTTAGATGTGGACTGTTAGTATTTTAAAGGAAGAAAGGCCAGAAGCCTGGGTTACTATATATCCTCTTTTCCCAGAAGATTTGTAGAAGTCCTAAAAAATCTCAGTTGTCCTCCATCTCCTTGTGAGCAGGCATAATACATTATATGTAATAGTTTTAAATATAATAAGCAAAGGTCTTTTTTCTGGGGGTACTCATAGGTACACAGTATCGGTACCCTTTTCCATTTGACCTCCCCCCTCCGCAGCAGCCATGGTCACCCTAAGTTTTATTCTATCATGTCCTGTGTTTCTTGGGTGTCCCACATTTTGGTCAGGCGTAATCATCTTAGATCAGGCCAAATCCTCTTTTTTGATTATAAAACATGGTCACCCTGCAGTGGGAGACAGCAAAGAATGGAGTTTTCCAGTGGGCTGTGGAAATTCTCTCAAAGGAAGCATAACTGAGGACTCAAAAAACAAAGGAGCCCATGCTTGGATCACAAATGAGTCCAATAAGCAGAAAGACAACAGAAACAATTCAGTCCTATCTAATTCTCTATCACTGCTCTCTGAATGCTGTGAAAGAACTTTGGCTGCTGGAAGTATCCTTGAGGAAAGGGGTTGTTTGTCACCTTGCTGAGGGATAAGTCTCAGAAGCCACAACTGTTCAACTCATACTTGTCGCACCTGATAGGAACATAAGAACATCTCCCAGTAGATCAGGGCAAAGGCCCTTCTAGATCTGTGTCATGGTACCTTCCCCTGCATTCTGAGGTAGCCAACTTCTAAAATCAGGAGGTTGCACATAGCCATCATGGCTTGTAACATATAGGGTTGCCATGTCCTGAAAAACCAGGACTGTCCTGGTTTTCTGAGACTGTGTTTACATACTGGCAAGTTTGACAGGGGGTCCTGTCCCAGTTTTGTGGAACAGAATTATGGCAACCCTACTAACATATGGACTTAAAAGCATCTGGGTCAGATACCATTATCATATCTTGCACCAGGGAGTTCCACAATTTCATGCTGTATGAATAAATATTGTCTTTTCTCAATCACTGACATACATCTGTGTTGATCTGTAAAGGCAGATTAGGCCTGGGAAGAAGGTCAGGATTTCATGTGAACCACTGCTACTGCTCCCACCCAATCCTGGATCTGATCCACCCTCCTACTTGCCCCCTCCTCACCCCACCCCATTCAACCCCCTTCACTCCTCCATCCAAACACCTGCACTGGCTCACTTGTTTTGGTGGATATTAGCTATCACTTGGTGTTTAGCGCTGGTTTCTCACCACTTGCAAAGTTGGCCAGCCTGCATGTACTGGCCTGGGTAGCAATCCTAAGCTGCAGTTAGGGATGCATAAGCCCCATACTGCCAGGTTAGGGATGCATAAGTCCCATACTGGCCTGGGGGTGTCACAAAAGTGCCATTAGGCACTTCTACCCCACCCCTGGGGGGTGGTTAGGCAAGTGCACAGTCATGTGCTGGCCTCCCCACACCACCACAGGAAAATAACCCAGATAAGTTTGGATGACCTAAATAGGTTAGGATTGCACCCTTAGTCAATTTGTAGTAGCTGTAGAGAAAGTGCTTCAAAAGGATTCGTGCTTCATAATCCTTCAGTGGGATTGGGTCAAAAACCTTCTAACCCTAGAAAGCTCTTTGTGAATCCCCCAACCTGGAAGTAGTAAGAAAATGGGAAAAGTATGGGACAGAAAAAAAACCACAACCAAAACAAACAAAATTATCTTTCAAACAACCAAGGAGTTTTCCCTCTCAGATTCTGAGCATAGTCCAAGGCTCCCTTTGATGTTTAACTTATATTATTTGCTTTTTTATACCCCCTTTTTCGATAAAAGACTTGTGAGGGGGTTGCCCAACCACTAGACAAGTTTACATCCAAAACGGTGGTCAAGCATGATGTCTGAAAGGAAGTGTTAGAGGAGGTGTTGCCTTCAAGGGAATATTGGCCAGAGCAATATTGGCAGATTATGCTGCAGGTTGGTCCATACCTGGCCAGGAAGAGCCCTGACCTATGGACTCAGTTCCAGCTACTTTACACAGTGCAGGCGGACCTTTGATCTTCATTGGAAAAGGAGAGGGGAGAGAGAATAAAAGGGGACAAAAGGCGGGAAGCCGGCAGTGATGCACAAGGGAGCAGGAGGATGTGGTCCTTGAAGAAAGTGTAGGACACCTTGTCATTCCCTAAGCCTGGGATCCTATAAAGAGAAAAAAAGCACAGTTAAGAGTTTGAAACTTATTGGATACTTACCTGTTAGTGGTTAAAATGCCAGGAGTCTTGATTGTGAGTGAGGCTTGTCATGGTGAGACAAGCAAAACCTGTCAAGCAAAACAGACTCATCAATGTAAAGAAACCAAAGACCACTGTTGAAAGATAAATCAATACAATTCTAACTTTTGTTAAACTTGCCTGTGTTTGAATTGGTTCTTGCGCTAATCCTGGTTCAGAATGTCTGACGGGGAAAGTGAGGAGGAAGATCCTATAGAACAGGGCTGGGAGGACAGGCCTCAGATGGCAAGACTGAAGGCAGCTTTTTTGGATTTTGACTATAATCCAAGAGATTTGAGACCTTTCCAGATAACTAAAAATTAGACTCCATCTGCAGAACTTCAATTTTGCTTGTCTGGATCCAGCACCATTGCAATAAGAGGAAGAGCTTTGCAGGTTGGCAGTAATAGGGCTGTATGCAGCTTGGTTTTGATCCAGGATGTGTGCAGCAGCTAACTTTGCACAATAGTAAGCACACTTTAAGCAGGTTATATATCTATAGTTTCCTGAAACAACAGGACCAATATAGCTGGGAGGCAGAAGCTTTGATTGCTTTGGGGGTAATGAAGTTCAGGAGTTGCATGGAACATAGGATGGACTGCATAGCCATGGAAGGTGCACAAACAATTTTACAGAGTTAACAAAATGGCATTATCTTTTACAGACGGGCTTGAATCAGTCATTGCTAATGATGTCACATCAGAAGGTGTCATGACTCTTGGTAGGTGGCCATATTCAATACTGTGCTGGAATAACAGAGGATACTCGTATGTCCAGTCATTGGGGAGAGTCATCCTTTCCTGCAAACAAAAATGTTGGTTATGGACTTCCAAGGTGCAGAATAAATTAGCTGCATTATATACCAGCAGCTGTACCAACAAGAAGGTGTTTGTGAAAGGTAATTAGCAATTATTAAACAAGAGTTGCCTATTACTAAACTGCAGAAGCTGATAAGTGAGCCTGGAAATGAGGTCAGAAAACATAGCCTAATTCCTCTCATGTGGAGTCCTTGGGGGAGTGGAAAAGAAAGCGCTCATTGCAGGGTGAACAGATGTCATAACCAAAAAAAGAGGACAGGTCCACCCCAAAATGTAGGACACCCAAGAAAAATATAGGACATGACACATATAAAAGCTAAATATACACCTATGTATTTCTTTTATACATATATTACTATATATTACTTATTATAACACTATATATTACTATTTAACACTATATATTACTTATTATAACACTATATATTACTATTTAACACTATATATTACTTATTATAACATTTATAACTGTTACATATAATTTATTATATATAGGACACAATCCTAATCAATTTAGGCCAGCATATCTCACCTGGCTTATTTTATCATGGTGTTGTTGGGAGGTCAGTGTATGGCTGTGCATTGGCCTACCTCCCCAATAGTGGGGCAGAAGTGACGTGTGGAACTTTTGTGACAGCCCCAGGTCAGCACGGTACTTATGCAAGGCTTATGCCAGCCTAATTGGAGGTTAGGATTGCAGCCAAAATTACAAGAAAGCTACATGCTGCTCGCTCACAAGGCAAAGGAAGACAATTAAGAATTTTTTTCAGGACTCAAGGCTAAAACGGAGGACATGTCTAGGAAAAGGGGACACATGGTCACTGACTAGCCTCTTTGTTTTCCTCCTAAAGTAATTGTCCAACAACAGTAGTATGCCTCATAGGCTCAGCAGCCTCCCCCAAATATGCTCTTTTCCCTAACAGTAGTGACTGGTTCCCTAGAAAATACTGCAAACAAGGATTTATAAATTCCACCAATCGGAGAGGTTTTGACAAGTTCCAACCAAAGATCTCTCAAGCATTTTGGCAGCCAAATAGGACCAGCAAAACCTTTGATTGCAATCAATGCCTTGGCAGGGGCCCCAAAAGCACAGAACAAAAATGCTTTGAACAGGCCTGGTGCGCAGGGTGTGTCTCTCGTTTGCAGGGTGTGCAGTGTGACTCACAGCATTATCATGTTGTGCTAAGTGCAGAACACGCGGCATGTGTGAGAGAAAACACCTGAGCTGTGGCTTCTTCCCACTTTTAGCTACTGACTTCCCATTTTTAGCTACTGACTTCCACTATCTACATTTTTATTCCACTTGATCATTTCAACATCTTCTGTGGAAGTGCTGAGAACTCGACTTGAATAGCGCTGGCTTGTTGCAAAAATCTGTGTTTTTTACTGACTTGCAAGTCACACTCGAGTCACACTAGAGCTGAGGCTCCACTTTTGCTGCCTATTCAAGGGCCCCATAATTCAAGTCACCAAGTCTTCCTGAGTGTGGGAGATGCTTGTTTACTGTTTTTGGGGCATGAAAACCTTGTGGGGCTGTCACTCAGACCAGGTGAGCAGCAGGGAGTTCTAGCCATGAGGCAGGGAAGAGGGTGTCCTTTACCCACTGATGGAGGTTAGAAAAAGCTCTTTAGCCACATTCAAATAGGAAGGCAGCAAAGGATGTTGCCAGCACAACTCATCGGTCTTCCCATTCCCATTGGTCTCATTAGTCATATAGGGAGACAAGCACATACCTGTGCATTGGCCCAATGCTCTTCCCAGTAAGTGTCTTACAGCACTTTTGTGACACCCCCAGGTCAGCACAGGACTTATGCTGAGGCTTAGGCCAACCTAATTGGAGGTGAGGATTGCAACCTAAATCTGACAAGCTTGGGTTGCCCTAGTATGTATTCTGTAGAGCTATTAAATACTCGGTTGAATGGCCAAAACAAACCTGCAAGCTGAATAAGGCTATGTATGCTTTTACATTCATCTTGTTTTTTAACCTTTCATCCATGTTCTGGTCTCTAATCATTTAAAAGTATGCAGCAGCCTATATTGAATTCAGACAGAGTATTCCTTCAGTACCAGCATTTCTTTCTGCAAACATGCTTGTGATTTTTTATAACTCAATAAAGAAAATACACAATCCCTAAACTGGTGGCCTAATTTACAGCAGAGAAAAGTTCATTTAGAGCAGGGGTTCTTAACCAGGGGTATCCATAACCCTAGTGGGGTATGAGAACCAAATGCTGGGGGTATGGGACTTGATCTCTTTAATGTATTAATTTATATTTGGGTAGTAAGAATATTAGAGAACATTCAGCATTTGCTGCAAATGCTTGTATTTAATTATACACATATGTATTTACCACAACTTTAATATTAAATTTAAGTGCAATATGTTTTAATTTCAATATTTAAATTTAATATGTGTATATTTACTGAAAATAAGCACATATTTATTTGTATGTATCTCAAAATTTCTAAAACGTGTTTTGCATTGTATATAAAGGCGGCGACTATGCACCATCATTCATTCTGTATTTGTGAAGTGGGTAAGGGACCATATTGGACAATCAATCAAAAGGTTAAGAACCCCTAATTTAGAGAGTACTGGCCGGTTGCAATGGGGAAGGTTGAGCAAGAGGGCCAAAAGGCTATACAGGCCATTAATGGATAGCAATGGTAGGGCATAATTTTCTCTCCTTTCAATTCTTTATATCCCACCTCATCCAAAGGTCTTTGCTGCTTCCTCCCTTGCTGTACATAACTTGACATTTCAAAGACCAGTCACCTCGAGAGTCAAGAACAAGTCTCACAGCCACCAGGCGAGCAACTGGGTGAGTGTGATGTGCTAACTTGGAATCTGCAACTGGAATACAGGAGTGGGTGTGTGCAGACATAGACAGCAGGCTTGTATATCCAGTCTAGCAGAGGGTGTGCCTGCTCACACACTGAAGAGCAGAGTGTGAAGAAAGAGGAGCACTTAGCAGAGGGACGTATGGCAAGGAGGGCTCCCTGACATTCCACGCAGACTAACAACTTTTGCTGCTGCTGCTGTCGTCTTTTTTTAGTTTAAAAGGAAAAACAGGTGAAATCCCTTCTCACCATCATCCCAACCTGCAATCATGCTTCACTCTCCCTCTCCACTGAAAACGGCGTTGGCATATGAATGCTTCCCGGATCAGGCCAATTCCACTCTGGCTTTGCCCTCGGATCACAAGCTGAAAACTAGGGGTACAGGAAAACAAAGAGTCCAAGAGCAAGTGATGATGACAGTGAAACGCCAGAAGCAAAAGTCCTCCCTTGCATCATCAACTGCAGGCCATTCCAACCGAGGTAAATGCATCTCTCTACTCCAGATAACAAGTGGTATCCCTCTTGATAGGATGTATCTGAGTTAGGAGTTGCTGTTGTGAAGAATATATGGAGTTCTTTAGACCTTGCCTTGAGGAGACACCTTAAGTAGTGTGGTTGGTTCTGTCTGCAGGATTCTGTGTCATGATACCAATGATGACTTGTAGCTTCTGGTAGAGTGAGCTTTTGAGTAAAGTTTTTAGATTGCAGTCTTGATACTTCTGCATTTATAATGTTGTTGAAAAGTTCATAGCTGTTCAAGATAGCCCCAAAGTTAAGTCAAAGGATGTTGATTCTATAGGATTTTTGGTGAATGGAGGTGAATGTGCTAAGTGCTGATGCTTTTGTTGGACACCAGAAGTTGGGGCATTGCAGCCTCATAAATGAATTGTGATTTAATCCCACTGAAGCCATTTGGTGTGGGGAAAAAACAGGCATATTAATATTCCATTGATTTCAATGGGAGAATGAAGCATTCCTTCTTAAAGCGTCTCCCATTAAAATCAACAAGATTTAAGATGTTCTGTTTAACTTACATTTAAGGGTTTGGAATGCTCTGGATTCTGGTTTGAATTTTATTTATTCTGAGATGAAAGTGGTATGCAGCTCAGCAAAATGGCTGGACGTTTGGGTTCATGCATGTCAGTGGGTGTGTTGCAACTGTCAAAATAAGAGCGTTAATAGCTATTTGTACAAGAGATCTAAATAATCTGTGATTTTCTAGCCAGGGATTCTAATTTTATAATGCTTACACATCAACTCTTCTACAGCTTAATTTGTAAACCGTCTTAGAAAAACATGTATTGCACTGATGCAGAAATAATTAAAGTCTGTAACTTTTGTAGTTTTTCTAAGCCTGTTGACCAAACTTATTCTAGCCTCATCCTTTCAAGTTCATGACACTGTTGTATTATTGTGATATTAATAATTTAATTCAGGAACATTTATATGGCCTCATGTTGTTTGAGGGTATGAAGTTACATATTTTCCAGTTACAGATTTTGCTAAAAGCAGATTATAAATGTCATATTTTCCCACCTCTCACAGCTTCACTCACAAAACATTGCACATTCCCAGTGAAATAGTGGGAAGCAATAATATGAATTAAGAATGATAATGTGAACTGCACACAATATTCTTGAAAATTTTTTGGACAAGAAAAAACAAAACGTGCTGCTTTTCTGTTAAGCCAACTGTTGGTTGAAAAAAGCTGAGCATTTGTAAAATCAGACCAAAGCTAATCTGAATGGGGCTCTTCTGTAGCCATGGCTCTGTAACTTACAGATCACATTGAAAAATTAGAAAAAGATACTGCTTTTAAACATTGCATGGGTGAATATCAGCTATTCTCTGTACTATTCATTTTCATCTGTTACTTAGAATCCAGGATTCACATGGACAAAACTCAGGTTTCTTGAAAGTTAATGTCTTGAAAAGTTCATCTCTATTTTTCTGTTTTGCAAATGGAGAAATCCTGAAAGGTTCTGTTAGGATCTCCCATCACGTCCTTGCAGAACTGCAGAACTGAATACAGAGATGATTTATGTTCTGGACATGCTCCCTCCCAAAAAGCTATTCTTCCTAGATAGACCATTTCCCCAATTTTTCTGAATTCATTATTACTTTTGATTAAATTATTAGTTCCGAGCACGTCAATTGAAATCTTCTGCAGCAAAGCACTACTCTTAATTTAATTTAACATTTTTGCATCTTTCTTCTCAGAGAGCATCCACTTCAGTTTACAGTTCATTAAAACAAAGATACTGTACTTTTTTAAAAAAAACAGCCTCAATATTATAGCAGACAGAAGACTTTTTAAAAATCATATCTTAAAACTGGGTCTACATTTTTCTAGCTGGACAGGTTTTCTGAGATTCTGAATAAACTTATTGTTAGAACACTGGAAATTCATTCAACATAAATTATTATTCAACAGCAATAGAGATGAATAACAGCGGTTTTGTGGTTTTCTTTTCTTTTCTCAGACAATGATTAAGTCCAGCATGTGTTTAGTTTTGTTTATTCAACAATGAATAGTAAGATACATTTTGGAAGATGGGAAGTTGGTACTATGTATTTAGTGTATCGATAATTCTCTTGTTTCTCTTCTCAAAACCAGTGCAAATATTAGTTTCTCATGTTAGAAACATTATCTTCTATTAGTTCACAATTTATGGCCTGACTGAGGACCTACTAGTTCCAACGACTTTCCAACATATTTCCTATGAGTGAAGAAGAACTTCACATCCCAATTCACATGCAAAATCCATCTTCCAACTAATATCTCACTGCCAGTTTGGAGGAAAGTTACACAGGAACTGTGTCTTAGAACTCTGACAGAACCCAGCCTTCTTTGTCTATGGCAGCCAGGATTGATGGCTGCAGAAATGGTTTTGCTGATAGTGTCATTTTCATGCTATAGAGATCCTTGGACTCTGTTATGTAAAATTTGTCCATAAACTGTGGCATTCTTTTTTGGTTATATCTACTTTTGCATTACCTTTACAATGATGTTCAAATCACACCCTCTTTCTTGATGATTTAGTATGACACCTATAGAATGTTCTTATTGTTTGTTGTGCTTTAATTTGTTTGTGTGACATTCCTTACTCTTCACTTCCTCTTTTTTTCTTATAATTTTTGAATTTTTTTTTTGCATATGTTAATCTGATTAAAACTTTCAAAAAAAAAGTTTAAGAGAAGTCAAGAAGTTGCCAACACTGGTTTCACTTGACAGGGAAACTTCTGAAATACGAGCTTTTGACTTAGGCCACAATCCAGAGTAACTACGGGACCTTTTGCACTGATGTATTATGGTGCCACCTATGGGAAACCTATGGGAAATGCGTAGAGCAATCCAAAATAAGTAAGTAATCTTACATCTTCCCATAGTTACTCTGGATTATAGGGTAAATATGATTCCTTAACTAGAAGTAAATGTTACCTAAAAACACTTTCCTGGGAGTAAGTGATCCTTACACTCTAAAAGTAAGGGAGTAATGTGATCATAAAAACACTTTCCTGGAAAACACTTTCCCACTGAAACAATGGGGCATACTTTTGAGTAGACATGGTTAGGATTGTGCTCCATGTCCCTCTTTCACAACTTTTTTAAATGAAGGAATGGAAAGGAAGGCAGAGATTGGAAGGGCAGAATTAGGCTGCTTAAACCTTTCCTTGTATGGCATGTGCCCACTGCAAATTATCCTCCAAGTTATTTTTGAATCCAGAAGGAAAAGAAATGGAGGATACAATATACTAAAAATTGTGCCTCAATTTTTTCTGTACTTTTTTTCTGAAGAAGAAAAGTGAGAAGTGTTCTTACTTTTCTTACTTAGGAAATAAACTTAGGAGAAATTTTAGTAGACAAATGACAAGGAAGAAAATTGTTCATCCAGCCTTGCAAGACTTGTTTCTAGTCAAAGCTGAAGCACTGGAAAAGAGACATATTAATTCCACAACACAGAGAAGAGTGTAATTAGAGGAATCTTTCATGGTATTAATACAGCAACCTGTGGCTTCTTTGATTATGCTTTGTCAGCTGGGGCTGCTTTTCTTGAATAAAGTTACAATCTCATGCATGTGTGCCAAAGAGAAGGTCATATAAAACATAGGAAAGGTGCAATTTCTGGCAATGTAGGAAGGACTGGTTAGGTAAGAAAAAAATACCTGTCATGGAATAGTGTTTGAATCCTACAGTGGGGCCAATATAGGTCTCAGTAGTAGAATAAGCAACTTTGAATTCAAATCCAGTGGGAGTTACTTCCAAGTAGATTTGCATAGATTGTGGTTGCAATCCTACTGACAGCTTCCTGAGAGTAAGCCCCATTGTTCACAATAGGACATTTCTGAACACAATAGGACAATTCATAGGTTTGCTACCATAAATGTCACATAGGAGTGACATTTCCTACCAGTCTGTACACACAGTGGAATAAATTTCTGGGTAGGCATGCATCTACTTGAGGTGAAAGTCCCACTGAACTTAGGGAGTTTTACTTATGAATAGATAGGACTGCATTGTTTGAAGAATAAAGGCTTACCTGGCTGCAAATTCCTGGGAGTAAGCCCCACTGAGCACAGTGGAATTTACTTGTTCCTAAAATTTTCAAGGCTGGCAGTACCTGCCACAGATACCTGTAACGTCCCATCAAACTACTAAATGCATCATTCTCAGATTTCAGAAAGTGTTTTGTCAATATTTTCACACAGTAGTTTCAACAATAATTTATCAGGTACACAAAAATAATTCATGTGTACACATGTATAGAGTAGGATTACTGTCCAGTTCACCCATAAATTCTTTTCAAATTAATGGTACATTACAAATGTGTGCTTTATGACAGAGTAGCATTCCTCAGTACTCTGGATAAACTTCATAAAACTGTTTCGTAACTAAAAGAACTTTCAAGCACAGACATTTCACAGTGTGAGTTGTTCAAATCAGGTGGTGCTCTTGTCAGATATCTGATGGAACAGTGGAAGCTCTCAGAGACTGCAATCCTAATGACACTTTCCTGGGAGTAATTCCCATTAAACACAATAGGGCTTACTTTTGAGTAGACATGGTTAGGATTCTGCTGAAAAAAAATCTATGTAAATTATTTGCACAAAAGCAAGTCCTACTGAATTCAGGGAACATCTTTCCTAAGAAGTGGGTTTAGGATTGTCTTCATTAGAAGCAAGACAATAAAGCAGGAATAAAAGAACGCCCAAAGATGTGCAGCAATATCGGTCTTGTTTAATATGTTTTGAAGACAGGAGTGGTTGGAAAAATTAGCACATGAGACCAAGCTATTCATTAGCCAAGCAGAGCCCCAATTACAATACTTTTAATGAGGGACTCACAAATTGCTAGCTGGTTTGGCCATACAATAGCAAGGAGAGCTAATGCAATGTCAGGGGTATGTTTTATGATATGAAGGGCATGGTCTAAAAAGAGAACATGATCAAACTACCTTGCTGAAGCTACACAAGAGTAGATCTAGTCAGTGTCTGGAAAAGGGAATCCCTGGAGGCTGATTACCCATGGACACGGACTACCTTAAATTCCACCATGGAGGAAAGGAAGAAAATTTAAATAATATACAGAAGCATAAGAAATAGTTTTCTGCCCTCATTACCTCATTACACAAACTACCTGATGTATTACAAAGTCAGAGGAATGAGATGATAATGAGTGAATGTGCCTAACTTTGTTACTAAATAATGTACTGGTATGTGGTGTTCCAAATTATGGATCAAGATTCATTTTTTAGAACCACAGTAATAGGTATACATCATATAATACAGTGATAGGATTGATGGTATGTATATTTTTCTTAGTCAAGGACAGGTCTGTCATCATATATGAAAGATTTATTTAATGTCAGGAAAAGAAGCAGAACTGTATTGTATTTTACTTCTATTTCCAGAATGTGTTACCTGCTTCTTTGCCAAATTGCTTTCATCACAGCTCACAATGGGATAAACCAGTTAAATGATGATTAGAAAATAATAACTGACACAAAATTGTAGCATAAAGCAATAAAGGAGCAAATAAAACTGTCAGTTCAGCAATAGGTAAAATTAGATTGAATAAAGTCTCGCAGGACAACAGTTAAAATAGCAGGTGTAGAATAAAAACAAATCCACAGTTCATGTGACAGCTTGGGAAAATCAAAAGCTCTTCACCTGGCTGGCATTTAACCATGTGGGTACCAGATAGACTTCTCTGGGGAGGCCATTTCAAAAATGGGTGCCTACCTCCATCAACATAAGTTTGAGCTGGTTGCCACCCACTTCGAGTTCAGGAGGAGGACCACAGATTAATATTTAATTTCTGGGTAAATTCATATGGGAGTTGGAAGTCCTTCAGACAGACGTCCTTTATATTTACCAATAAGTTATTTACTGTGGGTGGGGCAAGTGGTTAAGACACTGCGCCTGTTAACCAGCAGGCCAGGGTTCAAGACCCGGGTCAGCCCCACAAGACAGGGTGAGCTCCTGTCCTTAGCCCAGCTCTGCGACGCAGCTGAATCCAATCGTATTGGCTCTGCCTTTCCATTGGACTAATTCAGTGGCGTGGAGAGGGGGAGTTGCTGCTTGGGTAACAGTCTATCCTCGATAACAATCCAACCCAGGCTTTTGTGCTTCGCATTCATCGTATGCATTGCCAAGCACAATACCGTAGTCTTTCAAGACTGATGGAGGCCTGCTATTTACTGGTAAGTGGGCCTATGTGCACATTTGTCAAAGCAAATACAAGTGTAATGATGTCCCCACTTTGGATTTGACATACCCCACATGGATTTGACATACATATAACATGCATATATTCCTGCACTATTTAGTAAAATCTAGTTGTAGGCTGCCCATAAAGACTGTCCTGAACCTCCAAATGGTCCAGAAAGCATTAGCTAGTTAAGCGTGCTTTCCTGCACTCAGTTGTTAGAACACATTACACCCTGAGCTGCACTGGCTTCCAATACAAATTTCCAAGCAACAAAGTGCTGGTTATTTCTTGTTAAGCCCCACATGATTTGGGCCCTGGGGACCAGAAGGACTGCATTCTCCCACATGCTCTTGCCTGCAGAAGACATTTGTCATCTGAGGCTCTGTCCACACCCCAGTATCTTCTGAGGTGTGGCTCACAGACTTGCAGGATAGCCCCATTTTAGTGATATTGCCTCAGCTATGGAATTCCCTCTTCCATGAGACCTGCTTTAAAGTGGACACTAATAATGACTTTAGGTTGTTGGCTTTCCTTTGATTACCCTACTGTGCTTCTGCTTTATTTGCTTCATGCAATCTGATAGTTTCTTTTGTTTCTTTTATTTGGCTCATTTTTACTGCCTGTTACACTGTTTTATGTGGTTGTTAAATTATTTTCATTGACATTTGAAGCAGCCTTGGTGGCTTCATAGGACAGGAATAATTAAAAAAAAACACTTATAAACACAAATATAAATGTTTGTGTTTCGTATTTTTTGAAATATAGGCATATCTCATTTGTTTAAAAGTTATTTCTCATATTTTAAAATCATAAATATTTTCTACCATTCAGGCTGCAGTCTTATTACACTTACCTGAGAGTAAGCAGCACCGAATGCAGTGGAATTAAATTCTGAGTAAACATGTATAGGATTTCAATGTCAGTAACTTCCAACAATAAGTTAGGGTTCAGTCCTATCCAACTTTTCAGCACTAACACTACAGTATCCACTAGCCCTACAACACAGTGTAAATATGGGAAGACATAAGAGGCTCTTATTCTGGATTGCTTTATGCATTTTCCATAGGTTTCCCATTGGTGGCACCATAACTACATCGGTGTAAAAGGTCCCATAGTTACTCTGGATTGTAGCCTAGGTTTTCCAGGAACCTAATCCTGTACCTAGAGATAACAAGAAATGATCATAGTAGAAAGTTCCAGGAAGTGGAAATGGGCAAACTTACACACTTAGCCCAACCTCAGAGATTCACAGAGGCTCCTGATACCTCATTGCCGTGCCCAGTGTAGCATGTACCTTGAAGTGTCCTTAAAAAACTATGCAGTGACTCTAGTTTTCTCAACTATATGGCCCTCTTGATAGGGAGGGAGCAGGAAGAGTCTGGGTGAATAATTCCTTCTCCTTTCCCCCCACCCCTTGAGGCTTTTTGCAGACTGAGAAAGAGTCCATCTGAACAATTTATCTTCCTTCCCCCAGTGGTAAATGTTGTTGGGATGCTCCTGATGATAGTGTACCAGCAAAGGTACGCCAGTGTGGGAAGGGGGTAAAGAAGAAAAATAAACTGCCTACCTTGCTACTGTCATCACTTTCCAAATCACTGCCAAACCTAACTGCCTGTCAACCTACTGCAGTAAAAGGTGAGCAGGGAAAATGGTAAGACAGATGGTCAAGGAGGGATGCGCTTGTGCTTTGCATTTGAGCACTTGCTGGCAGTCAGGGCCCAATTGCCCAGGAAGCCCTTGTTAGTATTTTCGGTCAGTACAACATATTGGCACATGTTGGATGAACCATCACAAGCTATACTTATAGAAATTTCCTCTTCTTCACAATGTTAAAGGTTCAGGAGCCCTAAAGTTAAATGTTTGGGCATCTATACAAAATGATATCAATCACTTCCATGCCTACTTTAGAAAGGACCACATTTCCACGTGATAGTACCGATTAAAATTTACATTCGCAGTGCATGAACATGACTTATTTCACTTGTGCCTTCAATTATGCCACATTGTGCGCTCTATGAAGGTTCACATAGTGAAATTATTAAGCAAAGATTGCTCTGTCAACTTTTTGGTTTGGTTCCAAGGCGCATGCAGGAGTGGAGCCTTGTGGGCCATGTTTTTTGTTTGTTTTTTGTTTTGTTTGTATGTTTTTGTTTATTTTGGGGGTTTTTTGGAGGGTGGTGGTGGTAGAGTTATACCTAACCTAGACCTGAAACATAAAGGGTCAGTTGTTGATGTGCCGCATGACTTCCTGCCAAGTCAAAGTGCATGGAGTTGCTTACAAGGTAATTGTGGGAAAGCAGCAGCATGAACTGTCATATATTTACCTCTGTGTCATTTTAAAATTCCTGGATCTCTTATCACTTGCATTGGGACTGGGGCATCCAGAAATTATTCGACAGCAGTAAAGAATGTCTGAAAAATTAGGGATGTATAAGATCTCAGCAATCCTAGGCTCTCCAGTCATTTTAATAGCAGGGCGGTTCTTCTGTATGTTAATCTCTTTGGTGCCTCTCCCACTGAAGTGAATGAAAAACCTTTTGGGCATCTGATCTTCTTAGAACTCCTGCTTTTATAAGGGATGACAATATCTGGATGAGTGAACTTTGAACTAGATGCTTCAGAAGTGAAGTAAAAGATTAATTTCAATTCTGTTGACAAGTTTACACAGACATTTAATGCACTGGCAAGATTATTATTGATAAATCAGCAAAATTGTGATAGGTAATGTCTGAGAAGGGAAAAGGTCTCTCTTGTTCACTATGGATTTAGGACATAATCCTTAACAATTTAGGCCAGCACAGATCTCCCGTCTCCCATGGTGATGTGGGGAATGCAGCACATGTCTGTACTGGTCTAAGCCTCCCTGGAATGGTGCAGAAGTGTCATATGGTTCTTTAGTGACACCCCCAGACCAGCATGGGATTTATACCGAGACTTGTGCCAGCCTAACAAGAGATTAAGATTGCAGCCTTACAGCTAAATCCTCACCATGTCTACTCAAAAGTAAGCCCCATTGTGTTCAGTGGGTCTTACTCCCAGGAAAGTAGGATTGCAGCCTTATTCTCACAATAATTGAAAGGTCAGTAACTCAGTCACTCACTCATCAATGCCCAACCAAAACCGCTGGACCTAGAAACATGAAATTTGGGGAGGATGCTTCATCTGTATGGAGGCACCCACTAAGAACAAATTTTTGGAAATTCAAACTGTAAAGGGTGGAAAGGGGAAAACATGTTTTCATTCCTATACAGTACTTCAAATTGAAGAATTACTTACTGAACTCACCCTGCCCCAACCCATGGGCCTAGAAGCATGAAATTTGGGGAGCATGTTCCTTCTGTGATGTATGGACCCACTAAAAACCAATTTGGTGCCCAGTGGAGCACAGGTGCAGGGGGCGGTGCATGAGTGGGGGATGGTGCGCTTGGGGTGGTGCACAGTGGTTCCTGCTGGATAGAGGCATACCATTTATATGCCATGAGGTGTCTCATGCCATGGGCACATACACCCAGTTTGGTATTATTGACTTGTAACATTAGCCACAAGATGGGTTTCAGATGCTTTGATGGGGGCAAAACTTCAGTCCTTGCAATGGATGCCATTCTGCCTAGGTACGCCTCTGCTGCTGGGCAACAATGCCTAGTAGGAATGCCCCCTGCCACTACCCCTGATACTCTCATGCAACCCAAGAAAGGGCACAATCCTAACCATATCAACTCAAAAGTAAACTCCATTGTGTTCAATGGGTTTTACTCCTAGGAAAGTGTCTTTAGGATTGTAGTTTATCAAACAACATCAGAAAGCAAGCATAGATTTTAAAAACCTGACCATCAAGCAACTTGAACCATCTATTAACTGAAACAGCATAAAATCAAACCCAAAGTCTTAGGATAAAGCCAAATGTTGACTTGGCTATGTGTTCAGTGCCCTGTGGGAAACATTCCACAAACTGGTGCCACTGCTGAAAAAAAGTCCTGCTCCTGTGGGAACATCCGGCCAATCTTGTTCTGTGGAGTCACCTGGACTCTGATGTTAAACAAAAAGCACAAGTTGGTACATGGTACTTAAGGGTGGTCCTTAAGATACTTCACTCCCAAGCCAAAGCTTTATAGATTGGAACGAGAACCTTAATTGAGCCTAAGGATAAATTGGCAACTTGTGTACATCTAATAAAACCAGTAAAATATGCTCTGAATGACTGGTTCCAGTAGCATCATTCTCTGCTAATTAATAATTCCTGGCATTTTTTCCAAATAAATCTTCCCTGTCCTTGAGCTGCAATTTGTCATGACTTCTTGGCATTTGTCCACTATATATTTAGAGGCACATATCTTTTCTCATTTGACATAGAGCACAATCCGAACCCTTACTCAAAAGTAAGCCTTATTGTGTTCAATGTGTCTTACTCCCAGGAAAGTGTCTTTAGGATTGCAGCTACTGTTGTTATTGCAGCCATCCACTGCCTGCAGCTCATGCCCTTTCTCCAAGAAAAATAGTGAGGGACAATTGGAAGAGGCAGGCTCCAGACCCAAGAAGAGGTCTGGAGGATCTCCAGGTCCATCATCCTTGGCAGAAGAAGACCCTGACATCCCAAACCTATTCAGTACTGGTCCAACAGACTAATATTTGGTGTTCTGGTGGTGTTCTTGGGGTAAGGGAACCTCACTAGGGTTTCTTGAGCATTGGAACAGAATGCTTAAACCAATATTTGTGGGTTTGGGGGATTTCACTTTCAATACACAAAAAAGTTTCAATCACAGTAAGATAGGAGATACAATAAATCTTTTTTATCACTTTACTGTGCACGCCCATGCTACCCACCTATCCTGTGTTCCTTTTGGGATAAGCAGTAACCTGCTTACTACTCCATCTTGAAACATTCCAAAAGGTTGCCCCAGTTCTCATATACATATGTGTATGAGATACTTGCAAAAAAGCATGGAAAAAAATTATCGGAGGCTGGTGAAACTTGCTAAACCTGTCATATAATGAAATGCAGCCTAGCCTTTTCTCTGTCGGGCTACTCTTTCTTTGGCTAGGAGGGTGCTCTCAGGAAGAAAACAATAATACAGAATGAAAGGAGGGACTTGCTGGGGAGTCGTGTGCCTGCTTTAAATTCCTGAGAATTAAAGGAACCAGAATGACCAATAAACAAAAACAAAACACTCTTGTCAACAATCCAAGCTTCTTTCCCAAAGGCTGTAAGGGGAGATTATGGATAAAACATAGAGGCGGCTCTCTCAGAAGGATTTGTAGCCTACGACAGCAGTCTCTATGTACAAGTATAGGTATAAACTAATTATACAGCGATTTTTCACCTGCAGTTTTGTCTCAGCATAATCAGAAGGGCTATTTAAATTAAAGGAAAAAAGTTGTTTAACATTAGCCATATTGGTCATTGGTCATATGTTCAGGGTGACCAGATGCCCAAACCTCAAAAGGAAGACAAGGTCTTGGATTCCTCTCAGCCTGGCCTTTCCGACAGTTAATGGCACATTTGCCTACTCACGAGAAAGCCGTGATATTGGGCACTTTCACTTTTTCATAGAGCTCAATGCATATTTTTTATTTTTAGTTTTTTGGCCATAACTTTTGATAGGAAGGAGGGATAGCTTCCTCAGAGTGATTGATTGACTGATTGATTGACTGTTTGCCTGTCACTACTGCTAAATAAGGCTATTTTCAAATTGCTGAACCAAAGGGACTTTTTAAAAAATGGATTACCTTTAACAATTTTTGGCATCCATATCAGTCGGAGAACAGAAACGTCATGGTGCCAAGATTCATCTTGTATAAACAGCTCTCCAAATATATTGTTTCAAACAACACAGCATCAAACTTTTACACTAAACCTATTAGATTCTTGATTTAAAAATTTAATAAAAACAAAACCAAACAATTGGTTTGAGATATTTTTAAGGAATATAGGCTGAACCTCAAATTTAAATTTGAACTTCATGATCCATGACATTTGCTTCCAGGAACCTGTATGGTTACCCATTTTCATGTTATACAAAAACAATTGTTTACCATGGTAATAAGGCAGGGAATGAATCAATATGAATTAATTTCCTTTTCCCCAGGCTTAAAACAGTTTAGTTTCCGCTCAGAGGCAGCTGATTCCCCTTTCAGACACAAGTCAGAAGTGATCATCACTTTATCTTAATGTGATAATCATATGGGAAAAGGGAGGAGTCTGCCTCCAGATGAAACCAGAAACCAACGCTGAACCTTTTCTGAACTTTTCTAACAGTGCAATTATATTTGTGTCTACTTAGTTCCATTGAGTTCAATGGGGTTTACTCCTATGAAAGTCCTTTTAGGATTTTAGCCTAAGGCAAGTTTAATTGCCTGCCACATTGCTATAGTAAGCAGGCTGCTTTTAAGCCATTAACTGCCACTTAGGGGAGGTTTATCTTTTAATTTAAAGACCCATCCTTTTTGTGTTGAGACAAAATTGCTGATAAATTGTTTCTATTCTAATTTTAGGGTCTTATCTTATTTTGATCTTTTTAACTGTTTCTAGCTGTTAATGTATGTGATATGTTTTTAATGTACAGTGAATGTGACATGTCAACATATTATATTGATGTATTGTGAGCTACCTGGTCCTGCTTGAGGGAGAAAGGCAGGGCAGAAATTTGATAAATAAATAAAAGCAGATAATTAGTTTATACCTGTATACTAAATCTGCCCTTTAATTGATGAATGTCTAGCTTCTCTCATACTGGTATGGTACATTTGGTACAGTTATCCACAAGAGAAGGTTTCAGAATGCATATTTGTCCAAATGTTATACATTGCATGTGTGCTATTACTTGCAGTTGGCTTAATTGTGAATCACGTTCTCCATTTGAAAACATAAACATAACGCATAGATATTGTGTTCTAAATTATTCAGAAATCATCTAAACAAAGTTCTAAATTATTGATATGCATCTCATGCATACTAAGAGTGAAATCCTTGGCACATGTCTCTTGCACTGGCTTCTAGGTGGCATGGATTTACTGTAAATTCACATTCATCCTACCACACACATCTTTGTGGTGACCTCCTTGCACTGGACAGAAGTAACTTCATGCCATCAGCAGGCTATTGGTATGGGGAGGGAATTTTGAGGCCTTCTGGAACGGGTGTAGGATTTTGGGGAGGGCATGGAGAGGGAATTTCCAAAATAGGGGAATGCAGGGCAGGCCAATGGATGGGCTGGTCCCAGGCTGGGCCTTAGGATTTATTGTAACCACCTCCTGAGCAGCCCTCCAAACACCAGGTTGCTCAGATGGCAGATAGGTATCCCCCCGCCCCGGATTGGAACACCCCAGACTGGAACACCCCAGATCACCTTTCCCTCACCTTCCCATATCTCTTTACCAGCCGAGGCAGACTGGCACAAACCCACCTAACACTATTATTTTGGCCCAAATTCAGCCTCTATAGGCCAGTGCACATTCATGCACTGCCCTGCCTCATCCCACAGTGGCACAGAAGTGCCCTACAGCAGCAGTGACACCTTACCTTTGTCCATGTCCAGTAAACACACTAGACAAAGATTACATTAAACCAGCGGTTCTCAAACTTACAACAGTCACCAAAGCACCATTGCTCTCCATAGCACCATTGCACATGATCAGGTGATTGACAAATATGGCAACCGAGTGCCAAAGATGATTGTTAAGTCTTGTGTTTGATACTTCTTGTTGAGAAGTTGCAATTGCAGTGGTACCCCGCTTAACAAGTGAGCCACATAACAAGCAAAAATTTCTCTAGGATTCTGCCTCACATAACAAGCGTTGCTTCACTTAACAAGCACATTCACTGGCCGTTGGGGCAGACGCGCTGGCCAGCAGCCCTTTTAAAAAGCATCAGGGCTGCCTAGCGCGCCTGCCCATAGTGAAAGCAGCACTTGTGCACTGTTCCTTCTGTGGCTGGGCGTCCGCTGGGAGGAGAAGTGGAAGAAGAGGGAAGCAGCTCAGGGCTAGCCAAAAGGGAGCAGGGAGAGAGAGGCTCGGGATGAAGAAAAGGAGAAAGTGGGGAGACACTTTGAAAGTGTCTTTGATTACAGAAGAAAGTGTCTTTGATTGCAGCCTCCTAACCATGTCCACCCCAAAGTAAGCCCCATTTTGTTAAACGGGTCTTACTCCCAGGAACGTGTCTTTAGGATTGCAGCCTAAGTAGACTTGATAGGATCATGCACATTGAATGCATGTTTTGAATTCAAGTCCAGTGTTTTGTCATCATTTTTACATCCAGTTAATATTTTTATATGAATATTTTTTTTGGGTTCTGGAACCAATCATCTGAATTTCCATTATTTTCTATGGGAAAATCTGCTTCACATAAAGAGTGTTTCACATAACAAGCATGCTTCTGGAACGAATTAAACTTATGTGAGGCACGACTACATTACCTATAACTCTGGGCAAATCTCTCCTAATATGAAGTGCCTTTTACATTGTGGCATGCTCAGTATTTAGATAAGAGATTAGCCCTTTTTGATCTTTGTTGATGAAGAAAATAAGTAAATTCTTGGTCAATTCTTACATACAATTCTTACATTTAAAGAAAGGAAAGCAATAATTTTCTTCTGGATTATTGTAACTGAAAGCAGATGGAAGCAAAGTTTCCAGATGTGTAGATGTGCAGTATTTGATTATAGCTTTCCCTTTGAGAATGGAGTATACCAGTGTACACAAACTCAGGGCTTCATTCTCTTCTCCTTGCTCATAAATCTTTGCTCACAGAGATTGCAAAGCATCTACTTTGCAAACAGAAGTTCAAGTCATTGGTATCTACATGTAGGGCAAAGAAAATTTCATGTATGAATGCTGTCTTTTGACAGTTCCAGAGCTAGATAGACTAATGTTCTGAAGTCTGGGTTTCCATATAGGATGGAGGACAGTCTCTACCTTTAAGCATTGCATAGAAGAGGGAATTGAGGCAGGTGCTGCTTTTTAAACCCTTCTATGATGAGCTAAATTTGCCTCGTTCCCTCTTCTATGCAATAGTTAAAGGTGCAGGAACTCTAGCCTTCATTCTATATGGTCACCATGTCTGAATTAGGAATAAACATGGGTAGTTGAAGTTTTAGGTCTTTAAAGATATGAGGTGGAGAAAGGTGAATATGGGTGATTCCCATGTCAAGCAGAGAGTAGGTGGAAGAGGCACTCTTTCAAGTGGGTGTTCCTCTTTTATTTAGCAGGGAGAGAGTAATTGGCCCTACTCATCCCAGCAATGTCTGTTAAAGTGGCTTCTGCTGGTGTTCTTTTTTTGCATTTTAGATTGTGAGCCCTTTTGGGACAGGGACCCATTAGCTTTTAATTAGCTATTATTATTCCATTTTCTTTGTAAACCGCTTTGTGAACTTTTTTAGTTGAAAAGCTGTATATAAATACTGTAGATAGATAGATCCCAGCCTGTTTCCCTCTGACTGCTTGCATCTGCTCAGTACTATGCTACCTTTGGAGTAACCAGCTCTCCCTTTGTTTGGGTCTGCTGCAGCCCTACCCAGGATAAGAGAAAAACATTCCCTTTGCCTTGCAATAGTGTGGCAGCAGCCCCAACCAAACCCTGGATGCAGAGCATGCATGTCAGCCTGCCTGATCCAGAGTTGGTTAGGATTGTGCTGTAATCCTCTTTCCTTCCTTCTCTTTTAGCCAGTTCAACTGCCTGCATTCAATAGTTTTGAAGTTTTGCTTTCAAGTAACATAAGTCATGTCTACTTTCTCACATATTGTAATAGTTGCTTAGGCACACTGTAGGTAGTGGAATAATATATTTCTTGGATAATTTGCCACCAGAAACTTGCCTTGATTTCAACAATTAATTTCTGAAAAATTTAGAATTCAGCAGTATTTGTTTACTTTGTCATGGAGATGTGTTTTAAAGAACCCCATGATCATCACTTCTCTACTTCACATCTAATATATTTGCTCTACTTGCAGGTTCCATGTATGATTCTGTAGCTGATGGTTATAACTATGGAACAGCCCGTGGTAGCTACTATGCCAAAGCTCACACAGGAAACAACTGGGGCCATTCGGTAAGGTTTTTTAAATAACTCTGGCATGCTGTTGGAATGAAATAGTAGTGAAGATCTTCTGTTATACAAGAATTTAAGAGAATTTTTCTCTTCCAATAAGAATCAGAAGATGCTCTTATATGCTGCTCAAAAGATTGTTATAGATGCCTATAGATTGTTATAGATTCTTTTTATGCCCCATTCCTAATGGGCATCCCAATCCTGAGCTGCCTCGTCCACTAAAATGGCTGCCACAATGGCTTTTTAGGAGAAGTGGACATTAATTTCCTTCTTCCCCCAAGAAATGGAAATAGTCCTGCAATGGGCTACTCAGTTCTGTGGCAGTCCTGGAGCTGGCATAGAATCAATAGGATTTGAGCTTTAATTTTTAAACCAGGGTGTCCTAACTTTCAGCTCCTGGACCTTTAACACTTTCCTTGAAGAGGGAATTACAGCAGAGACAGCTTGTGATTGAAGAGATGAGAAGCTGCACCCACTGAAATTCCCACTTCTCCCCAACTGTTAAAAGTCCAAGACCCCTAGTATTAAAAGTTTGGATACCCCTGCAAATAAACTGCATTAATTAGTTTATAAACATAAACTAATCCTAAACTGAAGTTGCGCTATTCATGCTCGTAAACAGTCGCACAGACAATCAGCATTTGGTCTCTTTGTTTCATTATAAAGTTTTTGTTTTATTATTAGTCATGGAAAGGATTATTGCAGAAGCATGTTAAATCTTTTGTAAGTGGGGGAATTTACAGGCTGTGTTGAAGGCTACTAATTTGAAAGAACACACCTAGTAATGTACTATATAAATTCAAAGCACAAGGTGATGCTGTAGTCAGATGGATCCAGGTAAAAATGAAAGAACAAAGAATAGTCTCTTTTGGGTGTTGGTTAAATCCATTTCTGAATTAAGTTTCCCATGACCTAGGTCATAATGCTTCTGTTTGATTTAGCTCTACAGAACATGATACATTTACTTTTTAAAAATAAACCTTAATATCTTGGATTGTATCAAACTAAAACTATAAAGCCAACTACTGTACATTTATTTGTAGCAGAATATTCAATAATAAAAACAACCCAGGGTCAACCAACATCAACCTCCAAAAGGCTTTCTGAAATGTTGGTCTTGCAATGCTTTTGGAAATGTTATATTTTAAATCTGCATTGTTAATCCCTCAGCATGAGTTCATATTACTACCTTTTGAGGAGTGAGTAGGTAAAGAGAAGAAGAAACATGGCTCAGACCCCTCAGTCTGTGGTGCTGAGCAGGTCCCTCAAATATTAATATCAACAAGATTCATAAAATTTGGACTATCTGGACTAGTCTATCCAAAGTTACCTCATCAGGAAGCAACTGTTTTCCCCAGTTACATTTCAATAATATTTATGGCTGGTGTAGACAGATATCCAACATTTCCAGTGTGTGAGTATCCAGTTATGGATGGCCACGCTGGTGCTTTTCCACAGGTGCTCCCTATGCATTGTGGTGCTTTTGTCCAAAGGTGTTGGACTAGAAAAAGACATCGGTTTGGACATATGTATGTTCCAACTTCAGACAAACTTCTGGAATAGAACCAGTATCTATCTATCTAAAGGTACCTATCAGTACGTATCTTAAGGTACAATCCTATCCTAAACCGGCACAACTCATCGGTATTCCTGTTCGTATGGTGATTTAGGGAAACAAGCACATGTCTGAGCACTGGTCTCGCCCTCCACTAGAAGTGGCAAAGTTTCTTCCAGCACTTTTGTGATACCCCAGCTCACCCATTACTTATGCTAGGGTTTAGGCCACCTTATCTGGAGGTTAGGGTTGCCATCACAGAGACAATGGCACAATCATATCCAATTCTGCTATTATAAAATGGTTTTAGGAGTACTGTAGCAAATAGTAGTAGGACAGGAATATCGCTGCAGGACCCAGCAGGTTAAGTCTGATTGTAGCAAGGGAGGAGATTAAACTGAATGAGGAAGAGATGGAGGACAGGATGGATGAAAGCTGGTAAGGGGTTGACTGTGGTGTTGCAAATATCCTATCCCTTTCTCAACCATTGTCGATCCACTTGGACATGTACCAGCAAACATGCATTTGCGTAGATCCAGTGGCATAGTAGTGTTTACACTGGGCAAGAGAACAAATGCTCCTTTACCTGAAGGAGTAACAGAGATTTCATTACTTCCTAGGTCTTAAAATTCTCCATAGGATGCACTGTGCCCTACTGGGACATGGAGAGTTACATAGGATTGGACTATTAAATGCAGTTAATATTTTCTCACAAGAAACTGATGTTTGTCAGTACCTGCTATCACTCTGCTATCACTCCTTGCACAGTACTTGGTGACATACTGCTCTCGACATCAGTACATTAATCTAATTGTATTTTAACTACATTTTAATGTGTTTTTATCTCTATTTATTACCATATCTAATTTTAGTGGTGTTTTATTGTTTTTTAATTGTTTGGCCGCCTTGAGTTCCCCCTTGTGGGGGAAGAAAGGCAGGATACAAATTGCTTAAATAAATAAAATAAAATAAAATAAATACATCAGGTTTGCTTGAAAGAAGGATTTCCTTGTCCTTCTTGGGGTGATTTATGGGGGCTGCATTCAGTAACATTCGGGTGGCATTGGATTCCTTTCAGCCCGCCCTTTCCAGAAGGTGTAGGGCAGGGGTACCCAACCTTTTAGCTTTCATGGGCCACATTGGAAGAAGATGAGTTGGTTTGGGCCAACACTAAAAACTTTTTTAAAATCTAGGACAAAATGTAGGATGTCCTATATTTTGTTCTACGTTTTTTTATACCTTGGACTAAGTCTCACTGACTTTAACAGGGCTTACTTCTGAGTAGACATGATGCATAGGATGGGCTGTGATCCTCTCCAAGCTTAATCTTGGAGATATGCTGCAATCCTGAACACACTTTCCTGTAAGTAAGACCCATTGGGTACAATGGGCCTTACCTCTGAGTAGTCATGATTAGGGTTGCAGCATATCTCCAAGGTTATGCTTGGAGAGGATCACAGCTTGGAGAGGATCCTATACATCATTGGGCTCTCAGACTACAACTTGGGAGTAAGCCTCATTGACTTTAATGGGGCTTACTTCTGAGTAGGTCTCAAGGGCAGCAGGCAGCAGCTGGGATAGAGGCTGAGGCTGCTTTTGGGGGATGTGGGTGGGTGAGTGCTGCAAGGTCTGTAAGGGCCTGAAGCACTCTGAGTGCCAGGAGGCAGGTAGGGGGAGGAGCCAGGCAGCCCAGACCAGCTTTGTGGTGGCCGCCCAGGGCAGTGTGCAGAGAACCACATGAAATTTGAAAATGGCTGCTGCCACAAAGCTGGTTTTTCCAATGGTGGTGACCAGCTTTGCAGGAGGGCCGCATCCACCCTTGTCCTGGGCCACATGCGGCCCGCGGGCCGTGTGTTGGACAGACATGGGTTAGGGCATGCTTGTCTATTCACAAGTAAAGGTGTGATATGGCTAAGTTTCACTTTTCATAGGGCTCTATGCATTTTTTTGTTTTCCAGTTTTTGGCCATAAACTTTGATAGGAAGCAGATATTTCAAAACAGATTTTTGTATGGAAAATATGTCTCCAATGGTATATACTATAATAAGGTTATTGCAAACCCCCATTATGTTAATCACAACTTTACGATTTTGGTCACTCTCTCTCACTGGGTCACCCCCCCCCCCTCCACACCCAGGAGGAACCTGGAGCAGACCACTCCCCTCCACTCTCTGCAAGCTACTCCACTGGCTGTTAGTGCATTTTTTGTTCCACTGCAAGGATGACTGGAAAAAAACTAAATTAGGAGTTGTAAGAAGAAATGTTGTCCAAATCCAGCTTCAGGTTATGATTTGACTACAGCAAAATTGGATCATCTTTGCCTTTGGGAATAAAAGAAATGGAAAAGTATCAAAGAAAAATACGAAATTGAGAAGGGAAAAATATTTCAAAGGTGGTGGAATAATTGTTCTGCTGGCTTTGCAAATTTCCTTCTTTCTAGTTGTCAGTATAGTAGATTGGAGTGAATTTATTTTGCAAGCAGGATAAAGGGTGTGCATGACACATCATTCAGGGTGGTATGCCATCATATATCATCATATATCATTGCTTGGTTTTCCCCTCCGGCCTGGGAGACACTCCTTCTTAACATGTTTGTGCAATTTTTTTTCACTTCTACACCAGCTGCTGCTCTAGCAACAAATGCACCACTAGTTCATAAAAATAACAATAACAATAATACTGTAATCGGATCTTTTTCATAAAGATACTGCTTTGCTTCCCCTGGAAAAACCTACCTAATAGTCTGGTGGTCCCTGAGCTTTTGGTTCCTGTTTCTCCTCTTGACTTGCTTGCTGCAATCCTAACCACATTTTCCTCAGAGTAAGCCCTATTGAATACAATAGGACTTACTTCAGAATTGACATGGTTAGATTGCTTAGTTACTAAAATATTTCAGTGTTTCACTTTCCTCAGCTAAATAATCTGCACAGTGATAGTGATACATTTCTCTAGAAAATTGTATAGAAAATTGGATAGAAAATTGTAGCTCTTTTCTATCCTAAAACAGAGATGAGAGATTTGATTAGTTTTGCAAAAACAGGAGGTGGGCTATAGTCAACTTAGGGTACAATCCTAATAAATTTAGGCTGGCCTAACTCACGTGGCATATCTTTCCATAGTGGTGTGGGGAGGTCAGTAATACCCCAGGTGGTGGTGTGATGATGTATCTTTGCCCTGCCTCTGCTGATTTTTGGGGTTACAACTTTTGAAAGAACAGAGATATTTCAATGCAGTTTGTTTAATGGCATTTTGCATGAAATTACACATCAGTCAATATATAACCTGGTGGTATTACTGTATTCAAAAAATACAAAGATTTTAAAAATTTTGGCAAATCACGCTGTTACATCCCCTCTGTGCATATCACCTGTACTACCTAGGAATGCTGCTGCTAAAAGTATACAAGATGGTACAAGATTATGATGATGGCATAAATCTTTGCTTCATATATATCAGCTAAAGGCCAATTGTATCCTGAATAAGCTCTACCAACCTTAACAGAACCATAGCAGAACCATTGGATTGCTCTGTCCAGCTTTTCCACTTTGGCAATTTATAATCATTTAGGGTGCAATCCTAACATAGGCCAGTACACTCATCAGTCTTCCTGCTCTCATGGTGATGTCAGGAGGCAAGGGCATATTTGTGCACTACCGCATCCTCCCCCGGAAGTGGTGCAGAAATATTTTGTGGCACTTTTGTGACATCCCCAGGTCAGCATAGGACTGATGCCGGAGCTTAGGGGACATTTAACAAACTTGATGCCATATTGAAATGTGAATTAATTCTTTAGTTAGTTAATTCATTCATTCATAATGTTCATCTCTTTTCTATTGCACTCAAAGCAGTGTAAATTAAAGAAAAATAAAACAACAATAATGAATTAAAATCCTCAAACAATATACACGTAAAAAGACACAAACCAGCAGAACACAAATCTATAGGACAAAGCAGAGAAACCACAGCAGGTCAAGTAACCAGTTTGTTAGAGATTTTACGCTAAGTCAAATGCTCTTTTTATACTGGAAATTGTTGTATCTACTAGGTAAAGATGATCTGAGAGGCTCTTGCCAGCATCATTGTCAATTTGTGGGAACTCAGCAAGGAAACTGGAAGCCAGGCCTCATCCTTAGGCTGCAATCCTAATCTCCATTTAGGCTGGCCTAAGCCCTGAAACAAGTCCTGTACTGACTTGGGGGTGTCACAAAAGTGCTGTAAGACAATTGTGCACCATTCCTGGGGGAGGGTTAGGCCAGCGCACAAACATTGTGCTTGCTTTCCTATCTCACCACAGGAATGGGAAGAGTGATGAGTTGTGCTAGCCTAAGAGTACAATCCTAACCATGTCTACTCTGAAGTAAGCTCCATTGCATTCAATGGCTCTTACTCCCAGGAAAGTGTGTTTAGGATTGCAGCCTTAAGTCAAGATTGCATTCTAAATCTATCTAAACTGCCTTTCACCCAAAAACCTAAAGAACTCTGCGAAACCAGAATAACTTGAGGCCACTATGTAGTGTCGATATACCCAACTATTTGTTTCATTTCTAGCTTCAAGAAGGCCCATGTTTGGAATACTTAAATGTGACATTTTGAGGGATGGTAGCTATAGAGATCAAGGCTTAGGTTCTGACACGCAAATATGTTTCAAATTATAACCTGGAGAACTATCAGGAGCAGCCATCTGTACAATGATGTTTCCACCAATGATACAGAATGTAATTTTAAAAAAAGTTTTACTTCCTACACTTCCACATAAGTAAATACTTAAGAACCTAGCAGGCAGATAGCTACATTGAAGATTGTGGTTCCGAGTTATTATTGACTGTGTTCAAGCTCATGTTTTACCTAGTCCTGTTCAACTTTCCATCACTGAGGCAGCCACAGTGCAATCCCAAGATAAGAGAACAAATGTTCCCTTACTTTGAGGAGACCTCTGTGGCTGCCCCCATCACCACAGGATGAAGCCAGGATGATCATATATCCTGTTTTTCTAGTCATGACCCATGTTTTAGCCTCATGTCCTGAAAAAATATTTGTTGCCCTCCTTTTCCTTGTGAGCATGGATATGTTGCCTTTTTGTAATTAATAAATTTTACATGCAGAGAAAGCATGCAATGAAGATCTTTTCCAGGGAAAGGTTTAAAAAGAGGATATTACCTGGAAAAAAGAGGACATATGGTCAGCCTAGGATTGGTATCTGTTGTCCAGGCTGCCTGGTTTGGAGAGAGTGATGGAGGTTTAAAAAAAGTGAAATGCCTGGCCGTAGTTTATCTTATTTAAGCTTTTGTTTATAAGTTGACTTGTTATTTCCTCAAAAGGGAATAGTAGTGATAGTGACCCAACAGACCTGTAGGGTTCCTCGGGCGCTTGCTGTAAAGTATAAACAAATGTTATCTATTATGTCTCCATTAAAGACTTAAGTTACTCTTTATGTACGGCTTCTATTTTCTCTGCATTAATTCGTGTCAAGCGTCTGGAAAGAGAACAAACCAAAAGATATTGAAGCACAAATGTGCATACGGCTTGTTTTGATGTTTTGACAAGAAGGAATTATCAAGGGTTTTTTTGTGCTGATTTGTTTCATTTTTCTGTCTTACATTTTGGAATGACAGATCCCATTTCATTGCTGTTGAGCTGTTAATGTGCCTCACCTTCCAAAGAGAGTTAGAAACCGTGAACACCAAGTTATTAGCTTTGGGAAGACACCTTTCTGTTAGTCAAGGAGCAAGTCTGTGCAAGTGTGTCTTGGGTGGGGCAGGAGACACAAGATGTCTTCTGCCGAGCAGGCCTATGTGGAAAAAGTGTCCTTTGTGTGAAGAAGGCTCATCAAAGCCAGTGCTTGCTAAAATCTGTTTCCTTCATATCACAGAATTCCCAATGTTCAGTCTCCCTTTCTTCCTACTTTTCAGGTTTCTTTTTTAAAGGATAAACATTGCAATTTTTTTATCATATCCTAAAATCTCTGAACTGCTGTACAGGTTAAACATATATTTATATCTCATTTTGTCACCTTTGTCAAATCTTGTCAACCCTTTTTTGCATATGCAGCTGTGCCCTTGGTGAAACAAGATGGAAACCATACTAACTCACAGACGTAATAAAGATAAGGATAATAGGAATAAGAAAGTTTAGACTGCTTTTATCTGTAAAATGCCTCCGGGGGTTGCAAGTGCAAAGGAGATATTTTCATTGAAAAAAAAAATATTCCCAGTCTCTTACACACATACATGGGAATAAATCCTATTAAACATGATGTGACTTCTGAATAAATGGGGATATGGTCAGGATTTGGTTATACACATTCTTGTTAAAATAAAGGAGTTCAGTTAGTAAACTTTGGAATAATATTCTAAGGGCAAAATCCAGAGTAACTACAGGGAGTCCTTGCTCTGGTGTAAGAACAACTTACTCTGGATTGCAATATGAATTTCCCATAGGTTTTCACTAGGTGGTGCAGTAACTACGGGTGCACGTAAAGTCTCTTGTGTGCTCCCGTAGTTACTTTGAATTTGGGGGTAAGGCTGCAATCCAGTTAGGCTGGCTTAAGTTCCAACATAAGTTCTGAAGGGCATACTCTCAGGAAACTATATACAGTACTAAAGGATTATAGCTTCATTCTTTTTTCTCATAGTACATAATAAATGTTTACAATCTTATCATGGACAGTAATCACAGATACTCCTGTTTTTAAATTGGCTGTCATATTTAGATTGCAAATTTAAATGTTATCAGCTATCCATAATCATCCCATCACAACATTTTTCCCATCGCTGTTTGTTACCGTTTCTTCTGTATGTATCTTCTTAGATTGGGAGTCTTTCCGATACAGAGAAACGTATCTTTTGTATTTTAACTGCCTTGAGAAAAGTGGTAAAGAAATACACATATCAATACTAACAGTACTAATAAAAAGTGGTATAGGAATACACATATCAATACTAATATTAATGGGCTAAAGCTTACTGTTGGAAATCTTCAAAATTCACATGGATATCCACCATTGCCATGCTGTTGATGACGACGAAGAGACAATAGAAAAAAGTTACTAGAAAGTTCTTAGAATATTGCCCTGAGCTGAGTAAATACCTGATGGAGAAATAACAACTTGGAAGGCAAGGATTGAGCTTTGGTCTGATACTAAGTACGAGCTTTAGTTTCATGTGGTGGGAAAAAGTTCACACACTCCACAAATATTGACACAAAAGACATAAGCTTGACAGAAGTGAAAATTTGTGTAATACGTAATTGATAATAGCATTTATTATTAACTAGTGAAAACGTACCCACATTGCAGAGGTAAAATTCCCCCAACTGTGCATCCTCCCCCCATGGGCCCCCAATCCCCATGCACACTGTATGCAACACCTCCATGTGCAAAGTCCAACCATGTTCAATGTCCCCCATGTGCACCCTCCCCCTATGCAACCACAGCATATGCAACACCCCATGCACGTCATCTCCCATGTACAACACCTCATGCGCACCATTCCCCCCATGCACACCGTCCCCGCATGCGCACCATCCCTGTACAACATCCCCCATGCTCATCATCCCCCCTATGCACCATCACCCCCTGTGCATCCTCCCTCCCAGTGCATCAGCTGAATGTTGATGAGTCAGTCTTCAATGTTAAGTATAGGACAAAAATATGTTGCTCTCCATTTCAGCCCCTTAAGGGTTAAATTTCTCAACATTGGTTCTTGGTGGGTGATGATGTCACAGAAGGAATACCCTCCCCAAATTTCATGCTTCTAAGTCTGGGGCAGAGCATCCCTCAGTGAGGGACTCTTCAGTGTAAAATATAGGGAGAAAAACTTGTTGCATGCCTTTTCCCCCCCTTCTGGTTGGAATTTCTGAAAACCAGTTTGTAGTGGGTGCCTCCATCATGGAAGGAACATCCTCCCCAAATTTCACGCTTCTAGACCCAGCATTTTGGCTGGGTATTGATGAGTGAGTGAGTCAGTCAGTGACCTTTCAGTTTTTATATATAGAGATATTATTAATAAATGAATTGATAATAGCATTTAATTCTGTTCGCCTGCTCCCCTCTGTCATAGACAAACACTACAGTTATGTTATGTACATTTTTGTAAGGAGGCAAATCCTCAAGGTGTTGAGTGGTCATAGTGTCTCCTGTATTAATTGAAGTCCAGAGCATTTACTGCTTCTTTCAAAGGAATTGCACTGAACATTTGGACCCAGTATCTGATATAGTAAAATGTGGACCAGAGTCAAAGTGAATACGCCCTACCTTTCAGGATCTAACCCTGTCTTTTGTAAACGGGGTGGGAATACTGTTCAAAACATTGCTGATGTTTTCTTCCCCTCCTCCCTTTCTTCCATTTTCATTAGATGTACAATGGGACCCTCAAAAGAGATGAGAACAAACGTTACAGCTCATACAGTCAAATGGAAAGCTGGGGCAACAGGAACTACAACAAGGTTTGCAGTCCTGGCAGTGATTATTGCTTAATGCCAACTATGAAGAGTAGCCGGAGTGAGCCAGACCTCTACTGTGATGTTCCACGGGGCACACTAAGGAGAAATCAGAGTGGAAGCCGTGTGTGTCATAAAACCAGTGTGAATCGTCACAGCTTCTACAACAACTGCAACAGTCAGGGAATTACAACCGCAAGCAGGCCATCCAAGATCATCCCAACTCGGAGCCCTTCCTGCACCTCTGCTAACAAGCAAGATATGTATTATGCCCAGCCTGTAGGCAACCACAAACAGGATGCATTCTACACACACAGTAGTCACACCAACTCAAAGTAAGTTTCCGTGCACATCTTGTTTCTGATTAGCCTATGATTTCTTCTTCTTTTGGAAACTAGAATGTGGTAAACTGAGAAGAGAAGCCAGCCCAGCATCTTTGGGTCTGCAGAACCCACCAGAAAAGCCGAACCCACCAGAAAAGCCTTTCTGCCTACTGTGAATTCCACCTATATTATGTCAAAGATTTCTTGGACAGTCTTTCCAAGATTTAGATGAGGCTTGTCAACTGCATCTTGGAAAAGAACATTTATCCAACGATTGAGTTAACCATGTACCTCCTGCCCTTCTTATAGTCCACCATTCTGTCCTAATTCCATATAGTAGTACTGTACCTCCACCAATACTTCTTTTTAAGTACTGGTTCTTTATAATGGGTTAACTGTAAAGATCTGGGTTAATTGGCAAGATCGGCAACCAACAGAACAGTGTAGTCCCAAGAAGAAGCAGAGAAGTCAGACCAGCAGAGAAGTCAGACCAACACAGAACTTGTTCTGTGACTGGTGCTGGCTGAACTAGGGATTCGGATTACAATGCCAGTTAGCTTATCAGTGTAACGTTTTGAGACAAGTTGATTTGAGATCAAGGAAATTGTCTAGGGCTACAGTCCTAATCCCCAGTTAGGCCGGCATAAGACCCAGAACAAGACACCTCAGAAATGGGAAGACAGATGAGTTGTGCCAGCCTATGTTAGGATTGGATCCTATACAGTGATGGGGTTCAAATAAATTAAGAACCGGTTCTCTGCCCATCTGGCAGCCACTTTTAAATGGCTATTTTTAAACTTTATATGTCCTATCTCTCGTTAACAACCGGTTCTATAGAGTAGGTGCGAACCTGCTGGAGCCCACCACTGATCCTACATCTGTGAAGCATTAGCTTAAAGCTGACCAAACTTGCCCCCTTAAGAAAGACCTAGTTGTCACAGAAAAAAAAAGCTTCTTAAGGCATCAGGCCATTATAAAGCAATCTTGTAATTAAAGAACAGCTTGGATTGGTCAGAAGATTCACCTCCCCAAACAATAGTTGTGTGGGAAATGCTCTTCTCTGCCAAATGAATCTCAGGAGTGGTCTCCTTTGTAGCACTCTTCCTGAGAGGGTGTGGCTCATCTTGCCAAACTGGTTCACATGTGGGGAGTTGTCTGTCTTGAAGCACTGGGCCCAGTTCATTAATCACCTTCCCTTTGGTAGAACTGGTTTTGGCTGGGGAGTTTTCTCATTTCTCGAAGTAAGTCTAATTGCATGGTTCTCTACCAGTGTGGAACTGGAATTTCACCCATTATTTTGAAAAGTGGATCTACTCTGCATGTAGATTTGATCTATGAATTTGGTCAACTTGGATGATTGGTGGGAATATTTTTTAATTGTTCCTTTTCATAGAAAAAAAGAAAAACGCTTGGAAATATGTGTCTACCTTATATATTGGACTTTAATGGAGATTATAAACTGAGAGAGCCAAAACCAGCTGGATCATATTTCTCTTTCCATTACTTATCAGTTTATTTTAATATGGTTTAGTCTTTGATGGGTTAGTTTTCACAGAGATGTCTAAGAGCACAATACTAACCACGTCTACTTAAATGTAAGTGCCACTGTGTTCAATGGGTGTTACTCCCAGGAAAGTGTCTTTAGGATTGCAGCCTATGTCACAGAACTACTTCTTTGAGGGGGCGGGAATTAGAGTTGACATCAAATTCCACCTAAAATAGGATTTCACTGACTTTCTGATTTGTGACTTAGGTGAAAGCATAGTTGGAATGGAGTATCAGACTGCATAGACTTATGTCACAGTCAGAGAAGTCCCCCCCCCCAGCTTTTCATTACTTCTTAGTCTCTAGATCAGTGTCTTCCTGCAATTTCAAGCACAATCCTAACCATGTCTACTCAAAAGAAAGCCCCATTGTGTTCAATGGATCTTACTCCCACGAAGGTGTCTTTAGGATTGCAGCCTTCACCAACTAACTGTTCCAAGGAATCATTAAAGGACAGCCTGTGCATGGGTCAGTCTCTCGTAGGTGCCATGCAAATGCAGAAGCTTTCACGTACTTGATGTTTTTGTTTATCAGTTCTTCTCCTCTTATTTTCAACAACTGCTTCTTATGGGAAATTAAATTCATACTGCTCAGGCAACAGCCTTCTAGAGATGTTTAGGAATTCTAGCCAGGCCTAATTTGATTGGGAGCCCTCTGGAGCCAATATGGTTAAACCTAAGTCTTCCCTGCTTGAAAATCCAATGGAAAAACTGAGAAAATGTATAGAAATCTGGACAATGTATTGAATTCAAATGGTTGGATATTTCCATAGACCTTGTCCTAAAGACACTTTCCTGGGAGAGTAAGACCCATTGCACACAATGGGGCTTACTTTTGAATAGACATGATTAGGATTGTGCTCTATGTGGAGACAGGGCAAAGAATTTCTTAGATTATGGGCGCAATCCAGAGTTGTCCGGTGTAAGAACAACTTACTCTGGATTGCAATATGAATTTCCCATAGGTTTTCACTAGGTGGTGCAGTAACTACGGGTGCACGTAAAGCCTCTTATGTGCTCCCATCATTAGTCTGGATTGTAGGGTTTGTGTCTCACTGGAGAGTTGATCTTTTCTCCTGTTGTCAATCATTTGTTGATCTAATTATTTTTAGGGAGTTGCTGCTGTTGTAGGTTTAGGCTTGATTAACAGGACCACAGAGGATGTATATAAAGCAGTGGGAAACCAACTTTGCTTCTGTTCCTTTTCTGGAAAATGCACTTGATCATCCTGAAACTTCTTCTCCCTGCTAGCTCTTCAAACAGTTGGAAAAGAGATGCAGAAATAATTAGGTGATATTAACAGCTATGATAACAGTGGTGGGCCCGGCCTGGCCCAACAACCAGCTCACCGGAAGCGGGCGGAGGCGGGGTTAGGGGGCGGGGAGGGCAAGGGGCAGGGGTGGGGAAGGCAAGGGACGGGGCTGGGGAGGGCCAGGGGCGAAGTGAGGGGCGGGCCCCAACCCCGGCGCTCTGCACCTGCGCCAACCTTGGCACAGGCGCAGTGCGTCTCCTCCAGACCAGCTGGAGAAGACACACTGTGCCTGCGCCAACCTTGGAGGAGACGCACTGCGCGTCCGCCAAGGTTATTGGACGCGCAGTTCCGCTTTGAATATATAGAGCCTTGCAAAATGCCATCAATTTTTGCATACAAACAATACAGGCTCAACCTTGTTATATACATATTTTTTATAAACAGATTTGACTCAACACCTCAAATCAATTTTTAAAAATGTATTTCTACTTGTAGAAATACAAGTAGAGAGGCAATCATGCAAGCAATCATTCCATTCTTCAGCTGAACCTCGCAAAGGCAGGGGGTCCTTTGCATTTATAAATAGCTGATTGCCTTTCTACAACAGTAAGAAAAACTGTTTTAAAATAATTATAAAGGGATACACTTTTAAAACTGCTTTTTATTTAATGCATTTTTGGGTATCAGCATGGAGTCCCAGAATCAAAACTTAACAGATATTGAAGCATGACCATAATCCATTAGGATTAATGGAGGAGTAAGAATCCTGGAAGTGGGTCTTTAAATCTATTTTTCCACTGTGTTTTTACCCACTGATTTTTTTTTATCCATGGGAGGTTCCAAAATGGAATCATAGTGGATGTTGAGGGACACCTGTACATAATTTTCTCTTTTGGAGAGACAGATGAAGATATGAATTTGCCCACACTGCAGACATTGGGGCATTTTATTTTCTTGTAGAACCAAACTACTATTGTGACAAAGGCAGAACTGTGGAGTCAAAATCAGAAGCAATTTTGGAGTCAGAGGTTTTGTGAGTCTTTCGGGGTATCGACTAGTCAGCAAAGAAAGGTCACTTGTTAACTATAAATTTCAGTGCTGTGGTGTCAGTGGCAGTTTACAAAACCTCCAACACCAGTTCTGCCTCTGACTCCACCACAAGACTGAACTCTGAAACTATAACACTGGACAAAGGATTAAAAAAGGACAAGAAGCCAGTTGAAGGGGCTCTCTACAATGGGCCAGGGGTCAATTCGGAGGAGGTAGGAGTTGGCATTCTGGAGTGGGGAGGTGGTGTCCTAAGTTCAAGTACACCCACAGAGGCTGCTGCAGCCTTACATTGGGGTAGGGGAGAAGCCTCCCCTCCCAAGAGTAGCACAGCAGCAGTTTCTATAAATTGCACTGAATACAACATAAATATACCTGTCTGTCTGTTCCAGCATAAGTCTGGATTGTGCTGTCAGATCTTTATATCTTAATTCTTTCTGTCAATTCTGAAATTGAACAGATGGCTGATGTGTAAAAGAGAAACGTTATTCATGTATGCATAAACTTTTTAGTTGAAAAGCAATATATAAATATTATAGATAGATTTCAAAAAATAATATCCTTGTTCCAATTGGCTAGAGTTGAAAGGTGCTCATTACTTTTCATCATTCACACATAAAGTTGTCATCAATTGTAATCAAAACATGCTAAACAATACATGTAATCAATACATATACATCAACCATGTGCTAGTGGTTTACTTTAAAAACATGTTGATGAGCTGATGGATGCTTCCTGGATTGAAAGTAGGGCATACATACCTTACAGTAAAAAATTACGTAATGAAGCCACACAAATACATTTTGGTCACAGCCCACTTTTCCACCATGTAGAACTAGAACCATAAAACTGAGGATAAAGCATTTGAAATATCTTCACTGTAAGCAAAGCCAGCAATGTGATAGTCCTGAACAACATGAATAGTGAAAGTTGGCTCCATATCCCAATTATGGAAAGCCACATGGAGTTTGAGTACTTATTTACACCAATGGATCCAGCTACTTCTCTATTCCTGCTGGCCAGAGCCATCACCTTTAAAAAGTCCAAGAGAAAACTTCTTAGTGCTTAGTTTTGACAGGAGGAATTTAAGTATTTGGAAGAAACCTGACCGTTTTCATAGCTTCTTGCCTGAGTAAAGGGTTATGTCAAAGTTTTGAGGACTTTGGCCACCACAATGTCTGCAGAAGTATTCCAATGAAACAGCTTAATATTTTGCCTAGAGACAGACAGAATAAGGACAGACTGCAGGATTCCAGAAATGTTCCACTTGTTTCCCATTCCCAAGAGCAAGCTGTGTTCGTTTGTTTATTTGATACTAGCAAAAAGCTTACCTGGGTTGAGGGACTAAAATTCCCCTGTACGCCATCTCCCCATGCGCATCAAGCCCCCATGTGCATAATCTCCCCTATGCGCATCAGCCCCCATGTGCATTAAGTCCCCTTTGCGCAACAACACAGCATGCGCAACAACCCCCGTGAGCAACAACCCCCATGCACATTATCTCCTCCATGCATATCATCTCCCCATGCACAACACTCCCCATGCACAGCTTCATCCCCAGTGCAACCCCCTCACTTCGAACAATCCCCCCCCCCCCGCTGCACTGGGCACTGGGCATCAAATCAGCTGGAGGTTGGTCAGTCTTCCATGTTAAGTATAGGACAAAAACACGTTGCACCCCATTTCAGCCCCTTAAGGGTTAAATTTCTCCACAACAGTTCTTGGTGGGTGTTCATGTGACAGAAGGAATACCCTCCCCAAATTTCATGCTTCTAGGTCTAGGGGTTGGGGCAGAACATCCCTTAGTCACCAATTCTTCAATGCAAAGTGAGTCAGTGAGTGAGTGACTTTTTCTTCTTCTATATACTCATATATAAACTAGTGAAAAGAGTACCCGCGTTGTGGGTGTAACATTTTCCCCTATGCCATCCCCCAACGGCGCAGAAACACTCCATGTGCCACTTTCCCCCAGGCGCATCATCCCCCCCATGCGCAACTTTTCCCCATGCACGGGGATGTTGCGCACGGGGGGTTGATGTGCATGGGAGATTGATGCGCATGGGGGAAGTTGCGCATGGGGGGAAAGTTGCACATGGGGGGGAAGTTGCGCATGGGGGAAGTTGCGCATGGGGGTTGATGCGCACGGGGAAAGTTGCGCATGGGGGAAGTTGAGCATGGTTGTTGATGCGCACGGGGAAAGTTGCGCACAGGGGAAGTTGCACACAGGGGTTGATGCGCTTGGGGGATGATGCGCATGGGGGGAAGTTGCGCATGAGGGAAAGTTGCGCATGGGGGTTGATGCACATGGGGGATTTGTGCATTTGGGACTGATGTGCATGCGGGGAAGTGGCGCATGGGGGGAAGTTGCACATGGGGGAAGTTGTGCACTGGATGTTGATGCGCCGTGGGGGGGTGGCATATGGGGAAATGTTACTCCCGCAACACGGGTACGCTTTTTGCTAGTCTATATATATGTGAGTGAGTGAGTGAGTGAGTCAGTCAGTCAGTCAGTCAGTGACTTTTCTCTTATATATATAAGAGAAAAGTCACTGACTGACTGACTGACTGACTGACTGACTCACTGACTCACTCACTCACTCACTCACTCACTCACTCATCACCGCCCTGCCAAAACCGCTGGGCCGAGAAGCGTGAAATTTGGGGTGGGTGTTCCTTCCGTGAGGGAGGGGTGCAATAAGAACCGGTTTTCAGAAATTCCAACCGGAAGGGGGTGAAAAGGGGTGCAACATGTTTTCCTCCCTATACTTTGCATTGAGAATTGCTGACTCATCAATATTCTGCCCCAACTGGGCCTAGAAGCATGGAATTCTGGGAGTTCCTTCTGTCACCTGAACACCCACCAAGAACACATGTGGAGAAATTTAACCCTTCAGGGGCTGAAAAGGGGGCAACGTGTTTCTGTCCTATACTTAACATGGGAGACTGAACAACATCCAGCCAATTTGGTGCTTGGTGGCAGGTGCACTGGGGGATGTTGTTTGAAGGAAGAGGTTGCACTGTGGAGGATGCTGCGCATGGGGGGAAGTTGCGCATGAGGGGAATTTGTGCATGGAGGGAAGTCGCGCATGGAGGATGATGCGCATGGAGGAAAGTTGTGCATGGGGGGATGTTGCGCATTGGGGGAAGTTGCGCATGGGGGAAAGTTGCGCATGGGGGATGATGTGCATGGGGAGGTTGCGCATGGGGGGATGATGATGCACATGGGGGATGATGTGCATGGGGGAAGTTGCGAATGGGGAGATGATGCACATGGGGATGCTACGCATGGGGGACTGATGCAGATGGGTGATGTTGCATATGAGAAGTTGAGGCACATGGGGGATGATGCGCATGGGGGACTGATGTGCATGGGGTTTGATGCGCATGGGAGGAAGTTGTGCATGAGGAGAAATTGCATGGGGGGAGTTGCGTGTGGGGGGAAGTTGCACATGGGGAAGTTGCGCATGGGGGGAAGTTGCGCAGGGGGTGTTGATGTGCATGGGGTGTTGATGTGCATGGGGTGTTGATGTGCATGGGGTGTTGATGCGCCGTGGGGGGATATTGTATAGGGAAATCTTACTCCCGCAACGCGGGTTCGCTTTTTGCTAGTATATATATAAAAGAGAAAAGTCACTCACTCACTCACTGACTCATCAATGCCCAGCCTAAACCGCTGGGCCTACAAGCGGTGGGTGTTCCATCCATGACTGAGGGGTGCACTAAGAACCAGTTTTCGGAAATTCCAACAGGAAGGTGGTGAAATGGGGAGCAACACGTTTTCCTCCCTATACTTTGCATTGAAGAATCGGTGACTGAGGGATGATGTGCCCCAATCCCTGGACCTAGATGCATGAAATTCAGGGAGGATGTTCCTTCTGTCACCTGAACACCCACCAAGAACCCATGTGGAGAAATTTAACCCTTAAGGGACTGAAAAGGGGTGCAACATGATTTTGTCCTATACTTAACATGGAAGACTGACCAACCTCCAGCCAATTTGATGCTTGGTGCCTGGTGCAGCGGGGATGATGTTGTTTGGAGGTAGGGATTGCACTGGGGAGGAAGCTGTGCATGGGGGTTTGTGCATGGGGGTTGATGCACATTGCAGGGTTGATGCGCATGGGGGAGATGATGCGCATTAGGGGCTGATGCGCATGGGGGGCTGATGCACTGATGCACATGGGGGGATGTTGCACATGGAGGGTTGATGTGCCATGGAGGGGTGGGATATGGGAGAATTTTACTCCCACTACACGGATAAGCTTTTTGCTAGTTTATATATATAGATGATGAGAATGATGCACTGAACAGACAGCTCTTGCAAGTTTTGAGTGGTGACTTGAGTGCTGGATGAACATGTGTTACTGTGCAGAGGAATTTTAAGGATCTCAAATGCAGCTTGTGAAAATGCATCCTTCTTGAAGTTATTTTTCGCATGTTGTGCATCTAGGTTTCTTTTGTTTGGACAGGTGAGGCTTTGTAAAATCTGTTCAGAATTCAGAGCTATTCTGCTAGTAGAACATTAATGTGATACTTCCACAGCTGCTAAAGAACATCTGGTTTCTCCCAGCAGAACAGGTTCTGGTTCACTCTGAGCAATGTGAAAGGTTACAGATAACATGAATGCTTTATGCTTTATCCTCAATTTCATGGTTCTAGTTCCATTGCATGCTGAAACCTGCTTCTTCCTGCTATGCGATAGTCACATAGCTATAAATGGGCTCCTCTTGGAAGCTCAATCTACATACTCACATAATACCTACCTCGAGAAAGAGGCAGTTCCAATTCCTCACGGTCTGGAATAGCGTTGGCATATAGTCATTTGAGTGCAGACACAGTGGGAAGATCCATTGCCTGCTTGGGACGTGTGTAATAGCCTCCGCCGTATACCATCGGGTTTTTTTTATCCAGCTCCAACTTTACACATGTGTATCTTTGAAACTATAATTAGTGACCTGACCTTTCATGTATTCCTCCATTAGATCCTTCTAACAATGTGACTCAGTGCATTATTGTTTTTGTTCTTTTGTTTATTTTTTATTAATTTTTTTACAGTGTTGACAGACTTCAGTTTGGTACCCGATGGTACCTGTCATGTATTATATTCTGCTTTTCATTCCCCTGGCTGATTTGTGGGTTTCTAATACTCGTATATGGCAATACAAGCTACCTGAAGATGCTTTTCATCCCCGTAACTGATTGGGGGCTGTCATGCCCTCATATGGCAATAGAACCTACATGAAAATGCTTCTCCGGCCTAGTAAGATGAACTTGCTGCATGAGAAAGCACTTGGGTAAAATTCCTGAAGATGAGAGAAGTAAGACTTTAAATTATTGCAGTCATATGGTCATATAAGACTTTCAATTTTCACAAGAATGCTCACATTTAGTATTTTTATAGTTTATCTAACAGTGAATTGTGAAGAAAGTAATGTACTCTTAGGGTGCAATTCTGACTTTACATCAGAAAAATGGCACAGCTCAGTTGGCCTAAATAGGCCATATCCTGAACTGACAAACCAGGCCATATCCATAGGACTAGAAGGCCTCTTGCTGACCCAACTGCTGCTCAAGAGGCAGCAGTACAAGGGCAGCATGCTCAGTGGGCTGGTGCAGTTGTCAGGGTGACCAGATGCCAAACCCAAAATTCCTGAACCCCAAGCCAAAATTCCTACCCACTTAAAAATGTATTTTTTTGTTTTTATATTTTTTTTGCCATAACTTTTGATAGGAAGGAGATAAAAAACTGATTTTTGCATTGGATTCTGCTCTTCAATATGAATCCAACGACACATGACACGATGAGGTAATGAGCACTGTTGTGAAGTTAAAAAATGAAGCCAAAATATAGGACAATGAAGCCATAATGTAGGACACCCACACAGGAGGCTAAAAATCCGGACAAATCCACGGTTTTCCAGTCATATGGTCACCCTGTTGTGCCATATCCTGAGGTTGAGAGGCAGGGGTTGCAGTTAGGCTGGCCAAGGACTCAATTTTTTGCCAATACTGCCATTCTTACTCTGGCTTATCTTGGACCCCTATGGGTCTTCTCAGATATTCCGGCTCCTGAGATGGTGTAACTCTGAGGAGCTGGAAGAGGACATTTCTGCCCTGGAAACAGGGTCTGGAAACAGCCTAACTGCACTGTTCTAGGCCATTCTGAACATGCCCTCAACATGCCTTTCCTGAACCCCCTAGGCTGGCACAGCTAGGCCAGTCCAGGTCCATCTGTTTGGGGCCAACCTATATCGACTTATGTTGGCCCAAGCCTTTCTGGTGATAGATAGGCTAGCCCAAGTGTACTTCAGGATTTCAGCCTTAGGGCACAATCCAGAGTAACTACAGGAGCACGTAAGAGACATTAAGTACACCTGTAGTTGCTGCACCACCTAGTGAAAACCTATGGGAAATTCATATTGGATTCCAGAGTAACTTGTTCTTACTCTGCAGCAAGGACTCCCCATAGTTACTCTGGATTTCACCCTAAGTGTAGAATAAACTTTACTAATAAACTTCATTTCGGCTGCAATCCTCACTTTCAGTTAGGCTGGCCTAAGCCTCAGCACAAGTCCTGTGCTGACCAGAGGATGTCAGAAATGTGACATAAGACACTTGTGTACCACTTCTGTGGGAGGGTTAGTTCAGTGCACAGACATGCACTTGCCTCCCAACATCACCATGGGATGGGAAGTGTTGTGCCAGCCTACATTAGCATAGCATCCTTTAAGTGTAGGTATAGTCCATGTCAGTGTCAGGCAGGCAAAAAATAAATCTTACCTTCATAGTCTCAGAAATTTTTGAATTAAACATATGTTAAAATTCAGGAAAAAGTAAGATACCTGTATATTTTTGTTTTGCCCAAAAAAATTCCTGGCCCGAGATACAGGCCGCCAAAGATGGCTCCCCAGGCACCATTTCTCACTTGCAATTTTCAACAAAAATTTTAAAGTGCTCTGTCTCTGGAACGGTGCAAGATATTTTGTTGTGGTTTTTTTATTTGAGAGATAATATTTTTCTGTTTAAAACGATACACTCCATTTAAAAATATGTGTTCAACTTTTCTTGCTGCAGCCTTCTGAATTTTTTTTAAAAAATAAAAATAATTTTTTTTCTCAAAAATGCCAATCCCAAAAATTTTGATTTTTTTTTTTTTACTGTTGATCCAGTAAATGGATCAACATTTACTGTTGATCCAGTAAATGGTACTCAAGGCAGTACCATTGAGTACTACATTCCCTGAAAAGGAGAACTTCCACTTTTGGGTTTAACAGATAAAAAGGGGTGCAATGCGTTTTCTCCCTATACTTTACATTGAAGAATGGATGACTCATCAACATTCCGCCCCAGTCCCTGGACCTAGAAGTGTGAAATGTTGATGAGGCGGAATGTTGATGAATTGATATGGATTGCACCTGTAGAATTAATTTCACTAATCCAGTAAATTGTTGCATTATAGTGTTTGTGGAAGGCCTGGAAAAAATATGTTTCCAGTAGAAGAAAAGGCTTAGTGTTTTGCTTTTTCACATGAATGCGTATATAGCAAATGCTCCAAGAAGTATCCTATTGATCTAGTCAAATACCCTATTGACCTTTTGTCAATATCTTATTGACCTAATGTTATGCCATATGATAAACCCAGTAAGGTATTTTCAGCAATGCATGTGGTGGTGAAATAATGAAACAGTAAACTGAATGACTAGTTTCTCCTAAAATATGTTTCTTCTTCCCAGACAAGCTGATTCATATCTGCATGTCATTGGGCTGTATTGCCATACAAGGCAATACAGATTTCAGATTTTAGAAAAGTGTGCATCCAGGTTCATTACCTTGTGGTTGGAGCTTGGAAGATAGGGCAATCTATGTGGTTGACTCTCCATAACACTGAGAGCACCATCAAAGCCTGCAAATAATTAGAAGGGTGGATCAAAGTAAAGAAAGATGATACTTTGCAAATCCTAAACCCTGGTAAATAGATAAGAAAAAACTGTTGCCAGAGAAGACATTAAGTAATAGGCATTTACTTTAGAAGACATGTTGGGCCTTTAGCATAGTGCTTCTCTACAGTAAAAAAGAAGCAAAAATAACCATCACTAAAACATTATAAATGACAAAAGATGTGACATACATTTAAAAACAATTAAAAACCAGCAAATCCATAAAACATGAACTAAAATCAGCTGCTCTGTATAATGTACAGCTTGAGGGTGTTTCTTTTATTTAATCCTATGAATTAAACCATAATTTATAAAAAAAAATGACTGAGATTATTGGTGCCACATTGTTTTCTGAACTGAACTGAGCACACAAATAAGTTTGCCTGGATGTGGAGGAAACACAGGCTATAGCTTTGAAATATTTTATTATAAATAGATAAACACACACATACATATACACACCACACTAAGAATTGAAAAATTGTCCAAAGCCACTTCATGTGCATTTGCACCAAGTTTATGGCCCATATCCTAAAGTCAAATTAAGCCCTTTGCTCTGGAGTAGTTAAGGTGACTTTCCATAAGATAACACTAGAGGGTGACATAACTGCATGATCTCATAACTGCTCTGGATTTTACCCCATTTAAATGATTTTCCTAGGTGCTGTGTGAGATATAAAGTGCTGGATTTTTCCTGTCGTTTGAACACCTACTTATAGGTGGGGTAGTAATTCTAATCCGCTCTAATGGTTATTAAAAATAAATCATATTCCAGAAATCTTGCAAATGCCTTCATAGGGCATATGTACTTGTGGGGCTGCATGTGGGAGTTGTCCACCAATTGTGTGCCAGAAAACAATCCACCTGTAACACAATATTGCAGCTAAGTGTTGCAGCCAAAGCGTCATCAGAGACCTTAGCAATATGGTATAACCATAAAACATTTACATGATTGACTCTAGAGTATACAGCGTGACATAGCTCCTGAGTTTTAAAGTATGAAAGATCATTGTAATCCCTCTTCCTGCTTTCTGCAGTTTGAAAACGGACAGCAATGGAATTTCACTTGTTCCCACATTCAGTAACCATTTCTACTACTACTTCTGCTTTCTACTGAAAGGAACTATGTTCCCTAGCCATGATATATGAGAGAATGGGTGAGATTTTTCTTTACCAGGAATGTAGTTGCAAACTTATTCATGTAATTTGTGTGATTTTCATCTTAAATGTTTCATATGTTATTCATTTAGAGTTTATTTTTGATTGGTTTGCTATCCCCAATGAGTCAGTGAAATCAGAACCAAATAATAAAAATTAGGAAGTGTTAAAAGACTTATAGCCACAAATTAAGCCACAAAATACAGAGCACCCAGTGTCACAAATGGAGTCAGCAGTTCGATCAATCCAATCAATCAATCAGTCAATCAATCCAATCAATCAATTAACTTTTGCTTTTCAACAAAAAGTTCACAGAGTAATTTGCAGAGTAAATAAATAATGGCTAACAACTCATATGATGCATTATTTGCAGGCACAAGCATAATATGACATCTCATTAACTTGAGAAATTTAGGCTGCAATCCTAAAGCCACTTTCCTGGGAGTAAAACCAATTGAACACAGTGGAGCTTATTTTTGAGTTGACATGGTTAGGCTTGTGCTCTAAATGTTTTAGTTCATGATTCAATTTCTGGGCTGTACAAGTTGTAATGTTATGTTTAAACCATATTAGTCTGAATGTTCAGAGATTAGGGAAATGTTTTGCCAGAATACGTAAATTACAGTAAAACCTTGGATTGAGTGAAACTTGGATTGAGAGTGTTTTGCAAACATTTCTAATAAATTTTAATTTGATGTACAAGCAATGTCTTGTATATCAGGCAAACAGGCAAAAAATAGTCCTGGCTGGGTTTCGGCATTCTGCCAGCACCTCCTCACCCTCTCCTGAAAAACATGCCTGTGCAAGTCTACTCTGAAGTAAACCTATTACAGTCAACGGGACTCACCCCTACATACTGTAAGGGGGACAATGAAAAGGTACCTAAGAGACCTATGCTACAATTCAGAGTAACTATGGGACCTTTTACAGCAAGGTAGTTACGGTGCCACCTATGGGAAACCTATGGGAAATGCATAGAGCAATCCAGAGTAAGTGCCTCTTACGTCTTCCCGTAGTTACTCTGGGTTTGTAGGGCTAGCCTTGCATGTCTAACCCTAAGTAAGCCCTATTATTATTAGTGGGGCTCACTCTTGTGAAAGGGGGGCAGATTGCAGTGAGAGACCTGAGAGACTAAGGATGCAATCATGACTTAGTTCAGAGAGAATGGCCCAGCTAAGCTGGCCTAAGGTAGGCCACATCCTGTGCTGACAGACCACATTAACTAGGGTAGGAGGCCTCTATGCTGACAGTGACCTACAGGGCTCGGAGGCTTCTAAGAAGGCCTAACTGCTGCTGAAGAGGCAGCAGCACAAGGGCAGCATGCTCACTGAGTTGTGGGAGTTGTGCCATATCCTGAGGTGGACTGAGGTAGACTGGTATACTTGTGCCATATCCTGAGGTTGAGAGGCAGGAGTGGTGCTTAGGCTGGCCTAAGACTTAGAACTTTTAATTTTGCTTCCATTTTTACTCTAGGGGTCTACTCAGATTTAAGCCTGCTCCTGCAATGGCCTAAGTTATAGGAGCTGTGAGGGGGCATGTCTGCCCTAGAAACAGGCTCTGGATATGGCCTAACTGCACTATTCTATGCCATGCTCAACAAGCCCGCAACACACCCCTGCTGAGCTGCCTAGGCTGGCACTGCTAGGCTGGTGCAGGTCCATCTGTCTGGACCAGCTTTAGTTGACTTAGCCAGCTCAGGTCTTTTCTGGTGCAGCTAGGCTGGCCTATCTGGCATTAGGCCAGCCCAAGTGCCAGACAGCCTAGTCTAAGTGCATTTCAGGATTGCAGCCTAAGTGCAAGTTAATTTATTTTTTCTTTATAATTTGTATTTTCTTTATTATTTTGTATTATATTACAGTATTGTAATAATTTTTATATGAATTGGGTTCTAAAACAAATTGAGTTTCTATTATTTCTTATGGGAAAATTTGCGTTGATATACAACCATTTTGGATTACAAGCATGTTTCTGGAACAAATTATGTTCATGTTATGTGTATAGAGTTTATCAACTGGGATCTACCTATTCATTGTGCACAAATTATTTTCCCCTTTTCAAGGGACAATTCTTTCTTGCAACAAAACAAACATAGGCATTTCAATACTGCCTTACAGGTCATCAAATTTCTCCTCTGTCTTTATTTCAAGGTGGTTTACATGAGCAGGCTTTCTAGCTCTTGAGAGGGTTTTACAATTTACAGAGAGTCTCACTTTTAAGAACTTTCTACTTTCTGAGCTGGTTCCATTAATGTCTGATCTCTGGCCTGTGTTTTTCCTTGAGGGAGACTCAGATCACAATCCTAACCAGTGTCACAAATGTGTCATTCTCACTTTTAAGAACTTACTACTTTCTGAGCTGGTTCCATTAATGCAGGGTTTCTCAAAGTGGGGGTCGGGACCCCTTTGGGGGTTGCCTAGAGCTTTCCTGGGGGTCACCTAAAGACCCCTGGTGCAGGGGGCTAGGTCAGGCTTGCCAGACCTCCGGCTGTAGCTGCGCGCGCACTGGGGCTGACTGACAGCCTCAGGGCCCAATCCTATGCATGCCTACTCTGAAATAAATCCCATTATAGTCAGGGGGGGCCTTTCCTCCCATGTAAATGTGGATAGGATTGCAGCCTCAGGGCCCAATCCAATGCATGCCTACTCTGAAATAAATCCCATTGTGTGCAGTGTGTGCATAGAACATACATTTCATTTGTAACAATAAAAATACATCCTGCATATCGGATATTTACATTACAATTCATAACAGTAGCAAAATTACAGTTATAAAGTAGCAACGAAAATAATTTTATGGTTGGGGGTCCCCACAACATGAGGAACTTATAAAGGGGTCACAGTGTTAGGAAGATTGAGAACCACTGCATTAATGTCTAATCTCTGGCCTGTGTTTTTCCTTGAGGGAGACTTAGATCACAATCCTAACCATGTCTACTCAAATGTAAGCCCCATTGTGTTCAATGGATCTTACTCCCAGGAAAGTGTCTTTAGGATTGCAACCTCAGTTGCAGCTGGCTTTTCTTATCTTCCCACATATTCCACAGCCAGCCTCAAGGTCTCTCCTCGCACAGCTTCCAGTGTTTTGAATCTGGCAAGCTTTGGATCTTATCTTTGGGCAATTAACAATGGCTCAAGCCTTATGCCCTTCAACTACTAGACGTGTCTACGATGTATCTACTGCAGCCACCCATTCAGATGTTTAGTGGTGGGGGTTAATGAGTAAAAAGGAACTCTGGTCACATGCCTACCAGCTACTGGAACTGAAATGTGTGAACCTGAAATATGTGTACCATGTTTTAAAATGTTATGGGAACTTGCTAATAAACCTCCAAGCCTGCACTTTGACATTAATGCCACAAATATCCTTTTTCGTTTTGTTCTTTTTAGAATACTCACTGATGAACTGGATCATGGGTCAATGACCATTCAGAAAGCAATCCAGCTCCTGTGTTCCTCCAGTGAAAAGAACCAGGCCATGGGTGCTTACTACCTCCAGCACACCTGTTTTCAGGATGAATCTGCCAAGCAGGAGGTAAAGTTTTTCCTAGATACAAATTTACATGCAGTATTATGTCAAGGCTCAGGTTTTTCAGAAGCTCCAACAGAAGAACAAGGAACCAGAATAAGAAGAATTGTATTGAGGACTGACGAGGGCAACAGATACATAGGATATTAGGAGTGTCTGATGGAATAGAAGGGAAATGCTCAGAAGAAAATTGACCTGCTTGAGCCACTAACTGCTTATCAATTTCTGGAACAGCAGTTAGGGCTGGGTAGGGACATTTAAGGAAGAAGGAGAAGGACAAGTGATTCATTTTCCCTTTGTCACTCTCTGGAATCCTCCATCAACTTTGTAACAATGGAAAACTTAAGAGCCGGTCTACGATAGCACTATAGGCTTTTTTCAGAAAGATTCAGTGGTGGGCTCTTACCAGTTCGGGCCAGATCTCCCGAACCGGATGTTCCTATTTCCCCGCCGCTGCCGGATCGCCAGCGGCGGGGAAAGGTGATAACTGGCGGACCGGTTCGGGCCGGCCGCCATCTTTTTTTGTGCGCGCACTGCGCAAGCGCCAATGTTGGCACTTGCACAGTGCCTGCCCTAAAGCTGGCCAGCCAGCTTCAGGGCAGGCACTGCAGAAGCGCAGCGTTGACTTCAGGGCAGGCACTGCGCAGGCGCCAATGTTGGCGCCTGCGCAGTGCCTGTATTGAAGCTGTTCGGCCAGCTTCAGGGCAGGCACTGCGCAAGCACCAATGTTGGCACCTGTGCAGTGCCTGTACTGAAGCTGTTCTGACCCGGCCTGGCCCCGCCCACTTCCAGGGAGCTGGTTGTTGGGCTGGGCCAGGCCCACCACTGGAAAGATTGTAAGTAAAACCAAAAAAGTATGATTTTTTTCTTCTTTCCCTAAGCCTAAAAAACAGTACAAGAATGAAAAGTATCTTGGATCCAACAGTACAAAACTTTTCAGAGCTCTTTCATCCATAGAAAGAGGTGGGGAATTAAATATGCACCCTCTAATCATAATCCTCTCCCCCAGTCCCAGTTGCTACAAGCTTTTAAGTGTTTTTAACTCCTTCGAAAATAAGCAGAGGAGTGGAATTGATCAATGAAAAAATGCTTCATCCAACCCCAGTTACCCTTTGAAGGACTCTTTCTGTCAGAAAGAAGGCAGAGCTATAAGTAGTTTAAGAATCCTAGAGTAGGAAATGTCAGGTTAGGGTCAAGGATGTACAATGTACAGTAGATGCAATGTTTTCTCCTGCTTCCTAATCACTGCAGTCAAAATTCAGCAATCTCACATTCCACTGCTACAGTGGTAGGGTGGTAGGGATATAATTCATTTTCTTTCTCAGGTGTAGCTAGGGATCAGTACAATTAAATAGGCTTTGTGAAAGAAAGCATTTTAGTTACCATCTTGAGGTAGGGAAAGACTGTAGGTCTATTCAGACAGTCAAGAAACCATAAATACTGTTTTCAATAGCATGGCAGTCATGCACACAAACATAAAACCACCCCCCCCCCAATGTAATGTACAGTATTTTCTGGGACAAACACATGTCTCATAGTAGTTCAGTATTGTTTACAGATGCTGGGGATAATCTCTCATGCTACATGTTAACTTTTAGGGCACAATCCTAAGAAACTTAGGCCAGCCTAACTCACCTGGCCTAATTTTCTGTGATGGTGTGGGGAGGTTGGCACATGCCCAGGTTTAGCTTATCATAGAAGTGTTAAAAAGCAGCACTTGCCTAAATTCCCTCTTCTATGCAATGGTTAAAGGTAGAGGCTCTTTCTTCCATTCTATATGGTCACCCTGCACATGACTGTCGATTAACCTACTCTCCCCCCCAGGAATGGGGCAAAAGTATCTTACTGTGCTTTTGTGATTTCTCCAGGTCAGCACAGGACTTATGCCAGAGATTAGAACTGCAGCCATAGGGCACAATCCAGAGTAACTATGGGAGCACGTAAGAGACATTATGTGCACCTTTAGTTTCTGCATCACCTAGTGAAAACCTATAGGAAATTCATATTGCAATCCAGAGTAACTTGTTCTTACTCCAGAGCAAGGACTCCTCATAGTTACTCTGGATTTCACCCTTAGTTAACTTTTCGTTTGCTGAAAAGAACAACATAGGTTTAAAAGCAGTTTTGATGAGTGGATCTTTTTGTTCCTTCTGTCTCAGGTCTATCGACTGGGTGGCATTGTTAAGCTTGTTGAACTCCTTCATAGCCCTGATGAGAATGTGCAGCAAGCTGCAGCAGGGGCCCTTCGAAACTTAGTCTTCAGAAATCCAACTAACAAGTTAGAAACCCGGCGGCAGAATGGAATTCGAGAGTGTGTGAACCTCCTGAGAAGGACCAGGAACACAGAAATACAGAAGCAGCTGACAGGTAGGTTGCAATTACAAGGATGTTAGGATCAGAGCCTGGTCTTGAACTCTTAGCACCAATCTGCTGCCAGAGTGTCACAATTTCACAACCATGCCAAAAGACACATTTGCAAACATTAGCAACCTCTCAGAACCAGAGCTGGTCCAGCACCAGCCATCACTGAGCTAGCAGCTGTGGGAAGATGGTGCTCTACTGCTTGATGGTCTCCTGTACCACTGGGCAGTGACAAGGTGAGTGGGGGGCAAGGATTTGAGAGTTGTGGTGAGGAAGCATTCTGGGAACAGAGGGAATTGGGAGGCAAGCAAGAATTGGATAGGGAAGTTATGGCAGGGAAGGGAGCTGGATAAGAGGGGGCAGGATAAGCAGACCTCAAATCTACTGGATCCAGAGCCCCATGTCTGGATCTATAGCTGCCATAGAATCAAGTAGTCCCATTGTGGGCTACTTACCTTATCAAGGAGAAAGGGACAAATGTCCCTTTCTCCTGGGGAGCTGCCAGTGGCTACTTGGTGAGTTTTGGATACCATGGCAGTCATTGTTTGAAACCTCTACGCCAGCATGAGACTTGTTCCAGGACTTATTCTGGGCGTTAGGATTATAGCCACAAACTAATTATTCCAGTTATCAAAATATTAAAGGATTTTTAGTTGATGAACAGTGTGCTTTTTAGCATATTAGTCAACTAATTAGTTATATTCAGATGTATATTTGCAAGCTTCAGGGTAGGTGCATTTTGATTACTGAAGTATGGGAGACAATACAGCTTTTCATAAAAGTATAATAGGCAAGGCCATCTTTCATATTTTCCTCTTGAGTAATACAGTAGAGTTCTTAACTGGTGGTACACTGGGTGGTGCTGAGTAATGTGTGCAGTACGCACAGCCTGGCAGTGAGACTGCAACAGGAGCTTCCAATAGTGTTAGGAACCTTGAGCCAGATGGTAGAGCTCTAGTGCACACTTTTTGAGTGCAAGAAAAATTTGCATGCCCACCTGCCCTGAGCCTCTTACTGACCTTGGAAGTTCTTGTTGGGGTTTGATGTCATGGGGTACCTCTGAGGACAGCATGGCAGCAAGTAGAACTTTGGGGGAGCAGCGTTGAGAAACTCTGCACTAGATTTAAAACAGAATAATAGATTTGGAGTCTTTATCAGGCCCAGTAAGAGAACATGAATTCCCAGCATCATACTTGAGGTAAAACATTATTCAACTGTGCTTCAAAAATGGACAGTTTTTGAGTGCCCTGAGTTTAGACACAGACTTTTCTCATAGTTTTACTGTTTTCTGGATCATCCAGAACACACCAGGTCCAGTGAATCTGGCACAAGAGCCATTTGCAGTATATCTGTTGCATTTGTTTTTTAGGGTTGCTCTGGAACCTCTCATCCACTGATGAACTGAAAGAAGATTTGATACATGATGCTCTCCCTGTTCTGACCGATTGTGTTATTATTCCCTTTTCTGGCTGGTCTGATGGCACTAGCAATAGATCCAGAGAAATTGTTGACCCAGAGGTATTCTTCAATGCTACTGGCTGTTTGAGGTAGGTTATGTGTACATTTTGTATATAAAATTTACAATATATATTGTATGCTTTTGTACACATAATATACAATATACTTTTGTATACATTTGGTCTGTAAAATACTCAGGATGCTTTTTAGCTTTATATTTGCATACATTTTTAAAAAGGATTGAAGATGAAGAGAGCCAGGTGCACCCTGACACTTTAACAAAATGATGGGCTTTCCATCTCTATGAAAAACACACCTTTTGTTCTTTCATGAATATGACAGCCTTAGCTCCAGAATGTTTTTTGAATGTCCTTTTGCACTGAACCCTTGCATCAGATTACCTAATCCTCAACAACCATTCTGGTTTGAGTTGCCAATATATAGCAGTTTAAAAAGCCAGTGTATGTGGTTACATGATTGTTTTATTCAGTCTTGGAAATGCTGCCAAACTTCTTAGCATGCAGGTGTTAGACTTAACTTGCCATTTCCCCTGCCAGTCTCCAGCAATACCCGGCTGCCAGCAGTTGGGAACTGCTGGACAAACAGATGAAACAGCTATATAATTAGAAAGTTTAATGAAACAAAGCTCTGCCTTAGGGGATGGAGCAACAGGAGCAGCAGCAACAGCAGCAGCATTATTTTAAATGTACCCATTAGCTACTGGGTATTGTTCAGTGCACTGAAACAGATGAACTACCACCAGTGACTGTAGCTTTGCCAGACTTGTATCAGAAGTAACTTGGAAAAACATGCTGAAAACCATAGCTATTATGACAATTCTTGCCTCGGTGGTAGCAGTAGGCAGCACCCTTTTTAAATGATTCAGTGCAGCAGGTGAGCAAGCAGTACTGTCACAGCCTCCTTCTCTACTTGGAATCTGCAGGAGTTTCAGTGTGGGAAAACATAAGAACAACCTCATTGGTGGTCCTAAAATAACCTAGAATCAGTTTATGTCTCAAAAATTGTGATTTTAAAAATGGTCTGCTGCCTGTTATAATATTCTAATGCTAAAAATGATCAGCCTGGTGAGCAGAGTCCTACCCAACTTTCCAGCACTGGTTTTTAAGGGCAATGTAACTTTTCCTTACATTGGGAACAAACTTTTCTTTACATTGAGGAGGACTTTGTGACTGCCTCTGAACTGCATCACGCAACACATGCAAGTTGGATAGGATTGTGCGTAGTTTCTGCATGGATTTTACATTCCATGTACTACTAGTTTACAGCACTGCACCGAGACAACAGAGTTTCGGATTGGGCCATAAATTATGTAAATTGGATTTTAAATTACTTACAGTGCAATCCTAAGCATGTCTACTCAGAAGTAATTCTTATTGTATTCAATGGGGCATATTCCCAGGAAAGTGTGTTTAGGATTGCAGCCATAGGTTAATATTAAAGCATTTATGTTTTAAAAAACAAAACAAAAAACACCAATATTAATATTTCTCACAGTAGCAGCAGCAAAGTACTTAAAATGGCATCTTTTTTACAAGTGCTTATTCTACCAGGTCCGTGTGACAAATTATACTGCCTTGTCCCAAATGCTGAATATACATATTTCAGTTCCCATCAAAATATAACATGCCATGATACAGCATTGACATCGAATATAAGAGGGTGACTGATGGGATCAAACTTGTCAATCAACTGAGCACACTGAGATACACTGTACCTTCTTCTGTATAGTAGAATTTCACCCTTACAGAACCAAAATGAACTATACAATATACAGAACACACCTTATGAAATGTTTCTCTTGCTTAGAAATCTGAGCTCTGCAGATGCTGGACGCCAAACCATGCGAAACTACCCTGGACTGATTGACTCTGTGATGACTTATTCTCAGAACTGTGTGGCAGCGAACCGGCCAGATGACAAGGTACCAGACCTACAATGATCTTTGTACATATCCTCCATTCATCACTAGATTCAATAGTATCAGGATAATCCAGTTGCATTTAGTTTATTTTAAAGTTTTTAACAGTTGTGAAAAGTACACAACAATGGATACCTAAGAATGGAAAAAGCATCTTCTTATATGCAGTGTAAGAATGTATTATGCTTAGGCTGCAATCCTAAAGATGCTTTCATGGGAATAATACCCATTGAATATATTGGGGCTTACTTTTGAGTAGACATGGTTAGGATTGTTCTCTTAGGCTCATTGTTAGCATTTATTCTGAGAAATATCTTCATATAAAATCAAAGAGTCACTGACTCAGTCACTGATTGACTCACTATTTCATCGTGGCCCAGCCAAAACTGCCAGACCTAAAAAAAATGAAATTTGGTGATGGTATTCCTTCTGTGATGTAGGCACCCAATAAGAACCAATTTTTAGAAACTCAAACCAGAAGGAAGTGAAAATGGTTACAAAGTGTTTTTGTCCCTATATTTAATATTGAAGACTGACTGATCAATACCCAGCTCCAACCCCTGGACCTAGTAGCATGAAATTTGGGAAGTATATTCCTTTTGTGATTTAAGGATCCTCTAAGAACCAGTTTTGTGTCCAGTGGTGCGTGGTGCCCACTGGTGCCCAGTGGAGCTCAGTGCCTGGTACCTGACAGAGATGCCTGGTGCCCAAGGTGTCCTGTGCTGGCTACCCAGTGGTGTTCAGTGGTCTCAGGTGCCTGGTAGGGATGCTTGGTGTTGCCCTCTGCCCATTGGTCCCCAGTGCTGTCAGCTGCCCACTGATGCCTGGTAGGAATGCCCAGTACCTGGTGGTGCCCAATGCCCAGTGGAGCCCACTGGTTGGTGCCTGGTTCTGCCTGCTGGTGCACAGTAAGGGTGCAGTGGTGCCGGAGGTGCCTGGTAAGGATGCTCAGTAAGGTTGCCTGGTACCCACTGCCCACTGGTTCCTGTTGCTTGCTGGTGCTTGGTCGAGATGCCTGGTGCCCAGTGGTGCTCATTGGTTCCTGGTGGGGCCTAGTGGCATCTGATGGTACCAGGTGGTGCTTGCTTCCCGCTGATGTCCACTGCACAGTTGCAGTTGCAGTGCTCAGTGCTTGATGATGCCCAATGCCTGGTGCCCACTGCACAGTGGTGCTCACTGTTGCCTGCTGCCAACTGTGCAGTGTGCTCAGTGGTTCCAGCTGCCTGATGGTGCCTGGTAGGGGTGCTTGGTGCCCAATAGGAATGCCTGGTGCCTGCCAGTGCCCACTGCTGCCCATCACTGGGCATATATATGTATATCCTGATGTGATATATTGTGGGTGGGATTTTATATAACTCTTTCCCACCCCAACCCTCACACACCCTGGGTTACTCAAAAAGAAAGCATTCTGGTATTTAGCAAATTCCAGTGCTAAAATAAAAGAGAAGGAATGTCTCTTAGGACCCATTTCTATATATTCAGATCAGTATCTTCTACTGTGGTCAAACTATGCTTGTCCCTGAAAACTCTGCCTTTAGCAGTGAGCTCATCTTAACATTTTTCTTTAATAAAATACTTTAATGTAAGCAAGTTTAGTACCCATTGAAGTCAGGCAGTGTTGGAACTAGCATTGGAACAGCAGAACAAAGACTTTGTTGACCAATTTACCTCCTATTTGTGACAACTAAGTACTACCTGGCTTTAGACTGTGATACTATTTCAGACACCTTGGTTTATGTAGAATATACAAATGGGTTAATATATTATGAATATATATATATTATATATATTATATTACTAGCAAAAAACGTACCCGCGTTGCAGGAGTAACATTTCCCCATATGTCATCCCCCCACGGCGCATCAACACCCCATGCGCAACTTCCCCCCATGTGCATCACCCCCCCATGCACATCACCCCCCATGCACATCAGTCCCCCATGTGCCTGAACTCTTCACATGCAACATCACCCATTGTATCAGTCCCCCATGCGCAACTCCCCCATGCTCATCATCACTCATGCACATCATCACCCATGTGCAACTTCCCCCATGCGCATCATCCCCCCATGCGCATCATCCCCCCATATGCAACATTTCCCATGCGCAACTTTTCCAATGCGCATCATCCCTCATGCGCAACTTCCCCCCATGCGTATCATCCCCCATGCGCATCATCCCCCCATGCGCATCATCCCTCCATGCCCAACTTTTCCCATGCCCAACTTTTCCCATGTGCATCATCCCCCCATGCGCAACTTCCCCATGCGCATCATCCCCCCATGTGCAACTTCCCCCCATGTGCAACTATTTATTTATTTATTTTAATTAATTAATTTATACCCCTCCTTTCCTCACCTGCAAGAGGGAGCTCAAGGTGGCTCTCATCACATAAAAAATAAAACACCATTAAAATAGAATTATAGATATAGATTAAAACACAATTAAAATACAATTAAAATACAATTAAAATACAATTAGATTAAAACTGAACAATTAAAACAGGCTAAAAACATTTAGTAAAAACAGTAAAAAAGCAATGAAACTGCCCCCCAACCTCTGCCCCATTTAAAATGCTTTTTTAAAATAAAAGGTTTTTTATCCTCCGCCTGAAGCTCTGTATTGAGGGAGCTTTCCTCAATTCTAAGGGGAGGGAGTTCCAAAGCCAGGGTGCCACCACCGAGAAGGCCCTATCTCTGGCTGCCACAACTACACCCCATGCGCAACTTTCCTCCATGTGCATCATCCCCCTCATGCACAACTTCCCCCCATGGGCAACTTCCCCCCATGCGCATCAGTCCCCCATGCACAAATTCCCCTATGCGCAGCAACCTCGCCAGTGCAACCTCTTCTTCCAAACAACATTCCCAGTGCACCAGGCACCGAGCACCAAATTGGCTGGATGTTGGTCAGTCTCCTATGTTAAGTATAGGGAAAAAAAAGGTTGACCCCTTTTCAGCCCCTGAAGGGTTAAATTTCTCCAGATGGTTCTTGGTGGGTGTTCAGGTGACAGAAGGAACTCCCAGAATTCCCTGCTTCTAGGCCCAGCAGTTGGGGCGGAATGTTGATGAGTCATCAATTCTCCAATGCAAAGTATAGGGAGGAAAACGCGTTGCGCCCCTTTTCACCCCCTTCCAGTTGGAATTTCCGAAAACCAGTTCTTAGTGCACCCCTCAGTCACGGAAGGAACACCCACCCCAAAGTTCACGCTTCTAGGCCCAGCGGTTTTGGCAGGGCAGTGATGAGTCAGTGAGTGAGTCAGTGACTTTTCTCTTATATATAGATATAGATATAGATAATATATTGTGTAGAATATACAAATGGGGTCACTTAAGCTAAAGTTTGCATGTGTGCAGATGTAAATGAGATTTTATCTGTGATTTTTTTCTTAGTCTGTGGAGAACTGTATCTGTATCCTGCACAATCTGTCCTACCGCCTGGATGCTGAGGTGCCTAATAAATACACACAGATTAACCACATGGCCAGGAGTAATTACACTGATAAAACCTTGACCGGTTGCTTCAACAACAGAGGTGGAAAACTGGAGGTAAGATGTGGGGAAGATGCTATGCGTACAGAATCAGGCATGTTGTATTTCATCAAGAGCTTTTTCCATGCTTCTTTACCTAGTCTTAACTCATTTCTGTTCAGCCCACAGGGGACATTTGGTCGCTGTTGCATACTGTATATGCAATGTTGGGCAGAAATGTCTCATTAAATAAAGCAAGGCGTTAGATATTTGCAATTAAATACAGTAGAAAATAAAAGAACAAACTATCACTATGTCCCTCTGTGTGTGAGGCCCATGCTGTGCCTCCCATGTTATCTGGTCTTGCATCTTATGTTCAATCAAGAAATAATAATGAAAGGTGTTTCTTTTATAAAATGTTGTACCCTTGAATTTTTCCTCTTCTTTCTCCATAGTATGATGAGTTTGATTTACCCCTTCCGGAAGAGGACTATAAACCTAAAGGATCCACTTGGCTCTACCATTCAGATGCCATCCGCACATACCTGTCTCTAATGGACCACAGCAAGAAAGATGCCACCCTTGAGGCTTGTGCTGGAGCCCTGCAAAACCTGACTGCAAGCAGAGGACTGGTAAATGCAACATTTTTTTCCCTCCACACTTAGGGCAAAATCCAGAGTAGCTATGGGGAGTCCTTGCTCCAGTGTAAGAACAACTTACTCTGGATTCCAATATGAATTTTCCATAAGTTTTCACTAGGTGGTATAGTACGGGTGCATGTAAAGTCTCTTACGTGCTCCCGTAGTTACTCTGGATTTGGGGGTTAGTTATGCATTTGGAAAAAAAAAAAGCCTAATCCTATCCACGTTCCCTCCATATGCATGCAGTGGTGCCAGCTTCTGCTGCATCCTTTTGTGGCATTTTGCATGCTGGAGGTCTCCTCGAAGTAAGGGAACAGCAGCCATAATTGGGCAACTTGGACCTGAACCTGCTAAATTGCTGGTGCATGTTTGCGTTTCCTCATGTCAGCAAATCAAGCCTGGAAGGGGGATAGGATAAGGCAGCTGTTTCTTTTCCTTCCCAAGCTCCATTTGCCCACCCCAGCCCCATAGTTGCTTTCCACCCGCACTGTCACAAATCCTCTCCACCCTTTTCCTCCCTCTCTGCTGTCCTATGTGGAACATATTCTGTCTGATGGCGCATGCCGCAGCTTGCATGGCTGCCAGCAGGATGACTCAACCCTACTTGCCTATGTCACTAATTTCTGTGCTGTCATAACATGCTTTACAGTACATTTGTGACAGTCCACACCAGCTGGGACCAGGATCACCTGGAATCCAAGGTGCCGATGGCTGTCATTTACTGTGTTTCCTTTGCTATAGCCAAAGCAAACACCTTTTCATATTTTATATTTTCATATCCTTTTCATATTTTGCTTTCAAAGCAAAAGGTTATAAACTTAGTTATACCTGTAAAGTTTGAACATTGAAGATGAAGATCTATATATATGAAAGAGAAAAGTCACTCACTGACTCACTGACTGACTCATCACCGCCCTGCCAAAACCGCTGGGCCTAGAAGTGTGAAATTTGGGGTGGGTGTTCCTTCCATGAGGGAGGGGTGCACTAAGAACTGGTTTTCGGAAATTCCAACCGGAAGGGGGTGAAAAGGGGCGCAACGCGTTTTCCTCCCTATACTTTGCATTGAGAATTGCTGACTCAGCAACATTCTGCCCCAACTGCTGGGCCTGAAGCATGGAATTCTGGGAGTTCCTTCTGTCACCTGAACACCCCCCAAGAACCATCTGGAGAAATTAACCCTTCAGGGGCTGAAAAGGGGGCAACGTGTTTCTGTCCTATACTTTACATGGGAGACTGAATAACATCCAGCCAATTGGGGCTCAGTGCCTAGTGCACTGGGGGGATGTTGTTAGGAGGAAGAGGTTGCACTGGCGAGGATGCTGCACGTGGGGGGAAGTTGCGCATGAGGGGAAGTTGCACATGGGGGACATTGCACATGGAGGGAATTTGCACATGGGGGAAGTTGCGCATGGGGGTTGATGCACATGGGGATGATGTGCATGGGGGTGATGCGCATGGGGGAGGTGGCGCATGGGGGAAAGTTGCGCATGACGGGAAGTAGCACATTGGGGGATGATGCGCATACGGGGAAGTTGCGCATACGGGGAAAGTTGCGCATGGGGGTTGATGCACATGGGGGAAGTTGCGCATAGGGGAAGTTGCGCATGGGGGTTGATGCGCATTGGGGTTTGATGCTCCGGGGGATGGTGCGCATGAGGGGAAGTTGCGCATGGGGGAAATTTGCGCATGGCGGGAAGTTGCATATGGGGGGGTTGATGAGCATGGGGGAAGTTGCGCATGGGGGATTGATGCTCATGGGGGAAGTTGCGCATGGGGATGATGCGCATGGGGGATGATGCGAATGTGGGGAAGTTGCACATGGGGGTTAATGCGCATTGGGGAAGTTGCACATGGGGGAAGTTGCGCATGGGGGGTTGATGCGCATGGGGATGATGAATATGGGGGATGATGCACATGGGGAAAGTTGCACATGGGGAAAGTTGCGCATGACGGGAAGTTGCACATTGGGTGATGATGCGCATATGGCGAAATTGCGCATACGGGGAAGTTGCGCATGGGGGAAGTTGCGCATGGGGGAAGTTGCACATGGGGGTTGATGCGCATGGGGGTTGATGCGCATGGGGGTTGATGCGCATGGGAGAAGTTGCGCATGGGGGAAGTTGCGCATGGGGGAAGTTGCGCATGAGGGAAAGTTGCGCATGGGGGAAAGTTGCGCATGGGGGAAAGTTGCATATGGGGGGTTGATGAGCATGGGGGGTTGATGCTCATGGGGGAAGTTGCGCGCGGGGGATGATGCGCATGGGGGATGATGCGAATGTGGGGAAGTTGCACATGGGGGATGATGCGCATGGGGAGAAGTTGCACATGGGGGAAATTGCGCATGGGAGGTTGATGTGCATGGGGTATGATATGCATGTGGGAAGTTGCGCATATGGGGAGGTTGCGCGCATGTGGGAAGTTGCGCATATGGGGAGGTTGCGCGCATGGGGAAAGTTGCGCATGGGGGTTGATCTGCATGGGGGAAGTTGCGCATGGGGGGAAGTTGCGCATGGGGGGAAGTTGCGCATGGGGGGTTGATGCACATGGGGATGACGCGCATGGGGGATGACGCACATGAGCGGAAGTTGCGCATGTGGGAAAGTAGTGTATGGGGGAAAGTTGCGCATGGGGAAAGTTGTGCATGGGGGATTGATGCTCATGGGGGAATGATGCGCATGGGGGATGATGCGAATGTGGGGAAGTTGCACATGGGGTTGATGCGCATGGGGGTGATGTGCATGGGGAAAGTTGCGCATGGGGGTTGATGCATATGGGAGAAGTTGCACATGGGGTTTGATGCACATGGGGGAAGTTTCGCATGGGGGTTGAGGCACATGGGGAATGATGCGCATGGGGGATGATGCACATGGGAGGATGATGCTCATGGGGGATGATGCGCATGGGGGTTGATGCATATGGGGGAAGTTGCGCATGGGGGGTTGATGCCCATGGGGGAAAGTTGCACATGGGGGGTTGATGCCCATGGGGGAAAGTTGCACATGGGGGGGTTGATGCACATGGGGTAAGTTGCACATGGGGGGTTGATGCCCATGGGTGAGGTTGTGCATGGGGGGTTGATGTGCATGGGGGAAGTTGCGCATGGGGGATTGATGTGCATGGTGGATTGATGCGCATGGGGGAAAGTTGTGCATGGGGGTTTGATGCATATGGGGGGATGGTATACAGGGGAATTTTACTCTTGCAACGCAGGTACGCCTTTCGCTAGTACTAAATAAAAGCAGGTGCTTGCCTAACTCAGCAAAACCCTTTCTTATGATGTAAAATCTGAGATTTTTCTGGCCACCTATAATCCACTGCTGTGCAATTTGTTTCCAAGTTTTCTGCCATTTGAAAAGTTGATTTTGGAACCCTAATGTTTGGTCATTCATATTTGACAGCATTTTCAGATGCAAAATGGTAAAAAAGGAATAACAACAGCCAAACAGTAACCCAAGCCTTCCTTATGGCTTGTTTTGTGGAATAGAGGCTTCAGAACTTAGTCTTTGCTTGTGATGTTTGGTGGACTCGTAGTAAAAAGGGACACACTCAGCCCTTGTGCATTACCCAGGAATGTGGTGGTACCTTTTGAAAGCAGAAGCTCATTATGACATTCCTCCCCATAAAAACAACATTTTCCAGTAGTAGCAAGACAGCATAGCCTATCTCATCTGATTAGGGAAGTGAGGTGGTTGGACAAACAGATGCAGGGCACAGTGCCTAGCTGTATCCATTTCCAGATCATCTTGTCCTGAAATGTGGTTTAAACTGGATAGTAGTTCCTATTGCTGTCGCTCAAGGCCCAGGGAAACAGATGGAGAGTGGTGCCTTGGGTAGAACCTCCATACTTTGCATGTTCTTCATTAACTGATAGGAGATGGAACTGATGGGGAGATGATCCCCACTGCAAATTAAGTGCTTGGCCAAGTTCAACCATGAAGAAAGCACAGAAAATGGAGAGATGAAGCTGGTATGAAATTCACAAGCTTCAGCTCTCTAACTTTCCAGTAGGGTGGAGAGTATTCCCTCCCTTTTCATGCCTCAGTTGCTCCAACTGTTGGTTCATTGGAGGCCAGCTATTTTAATTTGACCATCTCTGTGCTGAAATTAAACAGTATTGTTTCAACGCAGTGGAACTCAAAGTGGGGGTCAGGACCCCCTTGGACGGATCATAACCTTGGATCAGGGGAGTCATGAGATGATGGGATCTGCCATCTTGGAATCTGGCATTGGGCTTTCCTGGGAGTAATTCTTATTGAATACAATGGGACTTTCGGATCACAGTTATATCACCTCCCGATAAGTTTGACAGGGGGTCCCAGACAGATTTTTAAGTTTGAAAGGGTGTCCTGGGCTGAAATGCCTGAGTACCACTGCTCTACAGTACTAGGGCTTCAGTGTAAAATGTAATAGAACTACAGTAAAGCAAAAATGAACACATTATATTTCAGACAAATATGGACTTTGGGAACTTAGTAATTTTGCTAAGGTGTTCCTTAAAATCCAGTGAGGAACATTCCCAGCAGTCTCCTTTGTCATCGGTAGAGTAACTTGATCTCCTGCATTAAGGGTCTTTCCCTACTGTGCTGATCATATAGGTTTTTCTGGGCAACATGCAGACATCTGTAAGCAAGAGTTAATGCCTCCTCATCTTTTTTAGAATTTTCCTTTTTAAAATGTCCAAAAGGTTGGTCCCTTCAGAAGGGTGGGATACCTCAGAAGGGTGGGATACATCAATTCTAAGAAGACTTGGACCTTCCTTTGGGGTTTGAAGCGGGAAAATTAGAGGCTTGAGTGATCTTAGGCAAATAGCAATTGCTGCAGTCCCATTTTGTTGTCCTGAGAGTTGGCATCCACAAAATATTTGATCCTGATTCCCTAAGTTCTTCTAAACATCTGTAATAGGGAGTAGGGGATGGAGGCGAGGTGTTTAACTCTACAGTTCTACCAGAATTTCTGCATCACCTCCAAAATAAAGAGGATACCAGTGAGAAGCTTTGATGGAAGATGTTCCAGTAGCCAGTCCATTCTAGCCCTTAAAATACTGGGATTTTTTTTCATGCCTAAGACCGCATGGGGGAATTTTGACCCATACAACCCTGTACTATAGTTAGGTACATATAATGTACATATAATGAATAAATGTTGTGTCAAGTTTTAGTATAATTATTTTTATCGTGAAATAATGATTTTTCGTACAATTTTTATCATCTAAGACTGCATGGGTCAATTTTGACCCGTGCTGCCCTGTACTATAGTTAGGTACATACAATGTTCATATAATGTACATATAATGAATAAATGTTGTATAATTATGATTATAATTAGTATAATGATTTTTGTACAATTTTAGCTAGCAAAATATTGAGTAAACAGTAAAAGACAACATGGGTTCAATAGGACCCTGTACTATAGTTAGGTACATATAATGTACTATGTACCTATAATATGCATATAATGAATAAACGTTGTGTCAAGTTTTAGTATAATTATTTTTATTGTGAAATAATGATTTTTAGTACAATTTTTATCACCTAAGACTGCACGGGTCAATTTTGACCCGTGGCGACCCTGTACAATAGTTAGGTACATACAGTGTTCATATAATGTACATATAATGTACAAATAATTAATAATAATTATGATTATAATTAGTATAATGATTTTTAGTTCAATTTTAGCTAGCAAAATATTGAATAACCAATAAAAGGCAACATGGGTCCAATATGACCTGACTTGGTATAATATGTATAAATTGGATTTTACAGAAAAACTGTAAATTCAAAATCATCATGCTTTTGGTATTGTGACTGTTTAATTAGCAGGAAAAAAAGTCAGAAAGTCTTGTCAGGTAATAATAATAAATTCCAGTAAAAACACAACACAAACTTCCAGGCAGGTGATGATTGACCCGGTTGGTATTTAAGGGGCTAGTCTATAAGGGCCTGATGCACAAATGTGGAGTCTATGCAGTGAGTGGCTATAAATTTTGGCCACATTGTGGCATAATCTATCATTATAAGGCCACATTCTTTCCACATTCAAGGAAGCTAGCCAACCACCATATTCTGAAACACTAGGCCTACAATCCTATCCATACTTTCCTGGGAGTAAGCTCCATTGACTCTAGTGGGACTTACTTCTGAGTGGACAGGCATAGGATTGGGCTCTAAATCAAGGATGAAAGAGGGTCAGAAGGGGATCTTGGCTTGGTTGTTCTGCTTTTCCCACTGCCTTACTCAGGACACATAATTTTATATAGTTTTTGAATTCCCCCCTCAGCAAACTATCTAGTTTGACTTACTGTCCCCAGTATCCTCCAAGAGTTACCACATTGTTTTATTCCCTAGATGTCAAATGGAATGAGCCAGCTGATTGCACTAAAGGAGAAAGGTTTGCCAAAAATAGCTCGGCTCCTGCAGTCCACTAATGCTGAAGTTGTCCGATCTGGAACATCCTTACTCAGCAACATGTCTCGACACTCAGTTCTCCACAAAACCATGGGTAGGTTTTTGTTTTTTTGATAATGTGTGTGTTTTGTGTCCCAGAGTCTAATTTCCCCCTTAATGTTTGCACTGTTTTCTTCATAAAATCGCATTAAGTGGCAGGTGGGTAATTTTTCACAAGTGAAAAAGCCTCACTGTATTTAGACATGATCAAAACATTAAGATCCAAGGATGCCTTCTTTCAGGAGCATTTTATAAAAGAAAAACAGATCATCAGTGAGATGCTGATGAGATGTACTGAACATTGTCCTGTTTATCTCCTTCATTTTTGCATAGGAAAAAAATCTATATAACCAAGTAACTTGCTTACTGTTGACTTATTTAGTGTGCATGCTGCTTTTCAGAAGGACAGGTCCCTTCAGAAAGACAGGCTTACTATCCAGACAGTGAGAAAGAGGAAGCTACCAAGGGAAAAAAGTGGGGTGCAGGCAAAGGGAACCAGGGAAGCATGCAGTTATTTCAGTTACAAATACTTAAATTTACTTACAGTAGGCATGAATATGAAGCCATTTGAGTTGTCTTTCCCTACAGAGTTTGTTCCAAACTGGTGGTGGTAAATATTCTCATGAATGGTTCTGCTCTGTCTCTCTGTCCAGATGTGGAACATGCCTCACAACAGACTTGGCTTGATATTTAGTGGCAGATCTATATGTCTGCCTGAGACTGATCTGCTAAGCTACTTTCCACCAGCTAACCATGCGTTCTCTTTTTCCAAGACATGTCCTCTTTTTTTTAGCCTTGTGCCCTGGAAAAAGTCATCATTGTCTTCTTTTTCCTTGTGAGCAGGGCAGCTTGCAATTAACACATTATTTAACAGTTTTAAATTTAATAATAAATAATACAATGTTTAAATTAACCACATGAAAGCAATATGCATGAGCATTTTTAGCTTTTATTTTGTCATGTCCTAGATTTTTTTGGGTGTCCTCCATTAGGGAGCCTTGTATAACCTTTTGCAGTTATGACATCTGGTCACCCTGTTTTCCACACACTCACTTTGGGTACAGCAAAAATGGCTCCTGTTGTAATAACTGTGGGGGATGACTAGTACAGTTCTTCCCCTGATGCTAGACCTTATTAATTTAGCCCATCTCTGCCCAGCCCACAGCTGTACACATTTAATCCCTGTTGCATATATGCAATGTTGGGCAGAAAAGTCTTAAGCAATCTATGTCTACATATTCTTAGAGTGAAAGACATTATTGGGCTTTAGGCATCTCACATTCTGTTTCTCCATCGTAGCTCATCAGGTACTTCCAGATGTGACTCGTCTCCTAGCCCTCCAAGCTCCGGGATCCAGCAATTACGGAGACATTATGACATCTGCTTGCTACACCTTGAGGAACCTCATCATGTCCAACCCACAGATGGCCAAGCCTTACTTGACAGGCAGTTTGATAAATAATGTAGTAGGCCTGTGCCGAAATGGGTGAGTAACCATGAAGAATGGATGTCTGAGAAGCATGGAAACATTTCTAGAGTATATTTGATCTCTCTCTCTCTCTCTCTCTCTCTCTCTCTCTCTCTGATATTCTCAACCTGAGCTTTGCATTTCAAATATACTGTAGAACACTGATACTGTCCATTATATAGTGATCATTATTGTTCCCTCTGAGTTACACAGTCAATTGTGCTCACGCTTCTTTGCTGAACTCCATGGAGCTGCATTGATGTCTGCTATAGATTTTTTTGTGTATGTATTGATCATTTCCTTCCTTTCCTATTTATATTTACAGCTCCTATCCAAAAGCAGCTGAAGCTGCTCGTATGTTACTGTCAGACCTGTGGTCAAATAGGGAGCTCCAATCTATACTGAAACAGGTAAGAGACCCAAGCTCTGCCTTTTTCATATACAGTAACTCATTAAACCACTAAATTTTGGAGTTGCTGCTGCACCAGTTCAGGGCAGTGGGCCAACTCTGCTCTGCACCACCAAAATCCAGGGCCTGCAGCAGCACAAGGAGGCTAGTGCAACTCCCTGTACTGACTTCCCCTCCTCAGTGCCTTTCACAGATGTGCTTTACAGCATGTTTGTGACACCTCTGGGCTGGCACAAGGGACTTCTGCTGATTTAAGTGGGTGCTTAGGATTGCACCAACAGTAGGATATAGAGTGAATTTTGAATCAGTAGGTCTATGGTGTTTAAGAGAAGTTGTGCCATGAAGTTGATTATTAAAGTGGATATATGTATACACACCTATACACACATGTACTCGTGCACACAAACAATAGTGTGTGAGTGCTTCCAGAAGCATTTAACTTCTATTCATAATATCCAATGTTTTTTATTTGATTTCTTTTTACCTGATCTACTTTCTTCATCTTCCTGGCTCATTCTTCAGCAAGGATATGATAAGAATATGATGGGATCTTTAACAGGAAGCACTTTCAGGACCCTTTCATCGAGGTTCTAAGAAGAGATCTTCATTGCATTTTTGGATTGCAGGTAAATAATTGAATCAGTTTTTCAAAGCTGGAGCAAAATTTTGAATAGAAACAAAATGATGCAGGATTCCCAGTAGCAAATATCTTTTGTTCATCAACATCTGATTATCTGCCAAAACCAGAGTAACTACACGAGCACATAAGAGACATTACATGCACCCGTAGTTACTGCACCACCTAGTGAAAACCTATGGGAAATTTATATTGCAATCCAGAAAAAAATTATTCTAACACTGGAGCAAGGACTCCCCATAGTTACTCTGGATTGTGCCCCAAGTCCTGTTTTGATATCCTCTCACAAACACAGCCAATCAGTGGCATAGCTAGGGGCGTGCAGGGGGTGCAGTTGCACCAGGCTACAAGCTTTAGGGGCTACAAGGTGAGCTTCATGCTAGTGACTAAAATTGTGAAAAATGGAGTATGTATGAGTGATAATATCATCATGTTGTATATTACTGGAAAGGTAATTTTTTGCAGAATGCAACAAAACAAACCACATTGGAATATCTATATTCTATCAAAAGTTATGGCCAATTGACCAGAAAATGAAAACACAAAAGCCTATGGAACAAAAAGTGGATTTTTTTAAACTCAAACTTTCCCATGTTACTGATGGTTCTGAGAGCCAATATAAAGTAATTCTGTTACTGTATGGAACTAATAAGGTGTTAATATGAATTGGCTCTTATTTCCATATACAAATATCACAATACAGTTACCCATGCTAAATGTGTATACAGGCACTAAATGTGTATACAGGCACTATAAGTGGTGCTCCTCTTAAATATAGATCAGGGAAAGGGAACATTCTTCTTTGTCCCAGCAGAGTTTCCCTAACCAATAAGGGACACAATTTTCATTCTTTTACTTAATTAAGTTTGATTTTGTTGTTTCAGGGTGGGAAGGGAGGCAACAAAATCTTCTTCAACTCCAGATAGCAAAAGCTAAGCCACTAGCAGAGCAAATGATGGTGAACTGCTGAGGAGGAAGAGGCAGGTTTTCCCCCAATTTTCTTTTGAAAAATCCTTGGGAATGATGCCACTTCCAGTTGTGACATCACTTCCAGGGCAACATTTTCAGCTTTGTTCATTAGCAACGAAGGAGAAGATAGCATTTTTGGAAGAATAAACAATAGATGCTTTAGGAATGACTGATTTTGCAGAGATTTTCCTTTTCTTTCAGAATTTGTAACTGATTCCTATCTAAGAGACCTCCATCTGCAAGGAATCAGTTGAGACATTAAAGGCACACGCAGTGTTTTCAAGTTCAGCTCAGTTGTCAAATTAGGTATGAAATTTGCATTGCCTGATTATAGGAATCTTAATACGTTCTGATATTTTTTGTCTGGGGGTGGGTTGGGAAGTTGTGGGTTAATGTTGCTTCATGTTAATCATTATTTCTGCTAGAAAGAATAAGGATGTACCATTTTGAAACCATTTTGAAAACAATAATGAGTACGTTGGCACTAAACTCCTAAGCAATGTCAGGTTGTTCTGTTGAGAAAGATTATATGAGGCATTGCCTAATTGCCATTTAAAACCTCACAAATCAGCATTTCCTTACATATGTGTGTGTATATTTAGTCAGCATATGTATAAAAAAGCAGACTTTTACATAATCCCATGTCCACTTGCTCAGATGACAATTCCACTGTGTAAAATGGGACTTATTCTGAGGAAAGAGTGCATGGGATTGCAGCCTCAAAAGGTGCCATAAATATATTTGGGTACCATAAATGCAATCTGATTTATTCTTACTCAGAAGTAAATCCCCAATATGTGCAATGCATCTTACTTCCAAGTAAGTTAAGGATTGCAGTTTAACTTTATTCATCAAATTATAAGTGCTAACATACGTGTTTATTTTGTTGTCAGTTGTTCTTATACATAGATATTTAGCATAGTCTTTATTTTTATTGCTGGTCTCCCCCACCTTTTTCTTATATTTATCAGGGAAAGGGAACATTCTTCTTTGTCCCAGCAGTTATCATGGGTTATCTGGTCTACTTTCATATTTCTCATTATTGCTAGGCATTATTTTTTAAATTGTAATACATTTTGTTTTTAAATCCCAAGAAGCAAATTCATGACAGAAAATATCTGCTGAATAGGTTCTTGATAAGTTTTGTTAAACTTTATTTTTGTACTATATATGAGTTAGTAACACACTGTGTGGAAAACAAATTCCTGGGGTAATGCTTTGCCAAGGTTATCAGCTACCACAAGCTTCTTTCTGTGGCTCTCATATTGGCTACTCTTGCTTTTTAAATAATAAAACTTATCAGCTGAACAAATCTGCCAAGCTGATCCATTCAGAAACATAATGGCATATCACTTAATTTTTAATGTAGAAACTGAATATACTTACCGTAGATTATTTTGCCAACAATTTGTCAGTGGAAATGTGACAAAATAGTATTAACAAAATGCCAAATGTTGTGCGTTGTTGAGCCATTAACAGCATAACCCATGCAAGTTGTACTCAGGAGTAAGTCCCATTTTGTTGAGTGCACTTTACTCCCAGGCAAATGTATATAGGATTTCAGCCTAAATTTTTGCTGTGTTTTCCAATTGCCTAAACCAGCTTTCAGTTCTTGCAGCGACATCCATCAAATGATTTTTATAGAATCAAGCAAATGTTTTTTCTTCTTTTTGAAAGTTTTGAGTAAATAATTTAAAAAAAGATCAGGACCAGATTTGGAATATATCAAATTCCATTGACTTTATTCAAACTGCTTTGTTGTATAACCATGTACAAAGTTTGCATTAGATCTGGTATATGTCTTTTTTTCTTTCCAACTGGAAAAGGCAACTTGTTGACCATATTGGGCTAAACAGGGAGTGTTTGGGTTGGTGAATTGATGCTAATTTATATATTCACTAATCCATAAGATTTGGAGAATTACGTATGTAAGATTGGGTCATAGGAACACAGAAATATAATTGTACTGAAGATTTCCAAGTGCACAGCTAGGGATATTTGCTAATCCTGAGGACATTCTCATCCAGTAAGTCCTAGGAAATTGTTCACACACAGTTTCTTCAGCATGATGCCATATTATTTCTAATGCCAGCAGCATACAGTCACATTGTAGATCAAGTCATGTTCAAAATGAAGCACGAAAATACAGAAGCACCATGAGATGATATGTAAAGGTATAAATGCCTACATGCTTAGATAAATGTATTTATCCATTTACCAGTATTTAACTGAAAACATTTTCTGAGACATAGGGTGTAATCCTATGCCTGTCTACTCAGAAGTAGTCCCATTATATTTAATGGGGCTTACTCCAATGAAAGTGTGTTTAGGATTGCAGCCATAATTAATATTTTGCATGGAGAAGCAAAAACTTCATAATATCATGGTCCTAAGCATTCTTACCATGAAATACTATAGAAACCAGGATTTAAATAAGTTTAGGATCATAGAATTCAGTATTTGGATTTGTTGTCAAGAATTGCCATTCATCCTCCAAAAAGATGACTGGCATAGATCTAACACTCCTCTGATTTTTTTTCCCTGCAAGCTATATGGCAATTCACTAATATGAGTTATTGCTGTGGTCATGCCATATTGTACATAATGGAGCTTCTGGCAGTGATTGGTTTAACTACCTGTTTGTACAAAGGGTCTGGGCAGTCAGAAGAGAGTTTGTCTGCAGCTAGAGACAATTTGGAAGTGAACAGAGACAGATCAAGTAGGAAATTTGGAAAGATGTAGTCTTGAACCTGAGGAAGTAGAAATCAAGATTTAGAAGAAGGATCTAGGGGAAAAAGAATTGGACCAGGTGTGGTACAAAATAATGAGGATATTTTGAGAGGGAGGAGATTGAGAGGGGAAGGAAAGAAAATGGACAAAGGGGACCCTATATATTTAAAAGTTATTTAAATTTAAGTTATATTTAGAAGTTAAAAATTCTGAATCTTACATATTAATTTAAAATAACTAGCCAAATATTTTGACAGTTTATATGTAAGATATATAGTAATGTTCTATTTTGCTCCTACTGTAATAAATTATTTTCATGAGGTGTTTCATAAGACAAATTAATAAAAACCAAATAATCCTATTAGTACTTTTGAGCATCAACATCAACCACAGCAGATTATCATGTGGACGGAATTATTGAAGGTAACAATAATGTAGTAGAAGTTTCCAATTCATTGGGATAACAACAGGCCTTGTTGCAACAAGTCATTGATCAGATAATCAAGAACTGTTAATCACTAGCTTCTCTATCCGCTGTGTAAACCATTACCATAAAAATACACAAATAAAGGCATCACTCCCTACATTAAAGCACTACATTTTAGGAAACCACTTACTTTGAAGACACATAAGTGAATAGTGAATGTTGAAAGCCCTGCAAGCTTCCTATGCCCCAATCATATCATTGAGCTACTCCTTCTCCTAACTTATTCGAAAAACTTCCGTTAAGACAAAGATCTCGTGTGTATAGCAGTGGCCAGTGTGTATTTGAATAGAGTGGGTCTGAAAAATTGTCTAGGAAGAAGGACTGAACATTTTTTGGCCTGCCACACACTAAGCAAGTTGCAACAGCTGATGTTGCATAGGATGTGAGTCATGTAAATAAATGTCACTTCTAGTTATGACCTCAACATAGCTAAAGCATGAGGTGCTTTTCTTATCAGCTCTTACTTTTTTTTAATGCCTTGTAAAATGCTAGCCAAAGACTATCTTGGGTGTCCAGAGCATCATTTCAGAAGACTTGTGAGCACAACTAGAAATGAACTTTTGCTAGCTTTATTCTTGTGTTTCTCTACTGACCACATTGTATCACCATTCAGTACCATTTATACATCAACACAAGAGCCGTACCATGTATTCTGTAAGATATGTGCAAGAATCCTGTGTCAACATTGTGTTTCCTATACTGTATGTATTTGCTTCATTGGAACATCTGAAATCAATAAAGTACTGGAAGACCTTTTCAATTTAACTGTTTGGTTTCTTTTTTTCTGTCTGCCACCAAATAAATTATTCAGCTCATTTGAATAAGTTGTCCTTCTCTCCTCTCTCCCACCCCAGTCTTTATTGGCCGGTTTTTTCTCTGAAGATCTCAGGTCAGATTTTTTGTTATATGTCTTCTGCTTTGTGTTGTTCTAATGCTGTTTTTACCTTAGAGAGAGATGAGAACATCCCTTATCACAGGTATTGACATTGGCATAGTTACTGGGAGCTGCTTCTTGTTCTACTTCATCCGCATCTGATTAACAGCTAAATCCAGAGTAACTACGTGAGCACGTAAGAGACATTATGTGCACCCATAGTTACTGCACCACCTGGTGAAAACCTATGGGAAATTCATATTGCAATCCAGAGTAGATTGTTCTTACACCGGAGCAAGGACTCCCCATAGTTACTCTGGATTTCACCCTAAGAGCATCTTGCCTTCTGCTGCAACAATCCACATGGTCCACCTGTTTGAAATACCACTGGAAGTAACTGATGATAACATCATCACCAGTTGCTTCCTGGTTGGGAGGCCAGATGTGACACAAGAAACACCATTAAACAGGTTAGGGTGGATGGGAGGGCTTTTTAAACTGTGAAAAGCATGCTTTGGAGCTCTGCCTGCCAAACTTAAACTCCTAGCGTTATTTAATGTGCGGCATTCCTGGTCTTGCTTCTAGGAGACATATATAGGAGTCCTGCAAGTACCACCAGGCACCACCACCAATACCATTGATGGTATGTGTACCACTGGTTGAGAAACACTAGAATCTTTATCCAAATCAGATGGTAGGGTTTGCATATAAAATGAGCAAGTGAAGGGATAATTCTGCTTAATACGGAAATTTCCACAAATTTCCCTTAATTGAGAATCACAATATTCCCAATTGTAATTATTGACTGATTCATACATGAGTCTTTAAATGAGACTTCACATGAGCTAAGGGGTTAACTAGTGATGTCAGTAAGAACAAGGAAGTGAAATAGTCCAATGATGTAATTTTCCTCCATCTTCTGAAGCTTACAAGAAAGTGAGATGGTGGCGGCAGTTTTCCCCTTTCCTAAATCACAATGCATAATTTGAAAAGGGGGATGAGATGCAAAAAAAAAAAAAAAATAAAGTCCTTTGTATGTCACATTTATGCCTTGTGGACAGATTAGACCTAAGACAAGAATGCTCAAATTGCCCATATGCACAAAACAAGGAAGATGGCTACATTTGTTTTACATTAAGGTCTCCAAGGAAAGGGTCCCATGACTTTTTATTTTTAAATTTATTGTAAGAGAGAGGTATTCCTTGTTTTTTTGCCTTGTTAAGAAGCTCACAAAATGATTATTTTCTGAAAGGCAGAGGATTGCTTCTCAACCAATTAAAATTAAATACAGTATAAGCAACTGAGATAGGAGCATCTTCTGTCATCTCCATTTTCTTCCCTCTCCTTTGTTGTTTCTTTTGGATCTATTTAGATTGTAAGTTTTCCAGGACAGGGTACTATCATTTGCTTCCATGTAAAGTGCTATGTACATTGACAAAAGTAAAGTTTGTACTGCTAGTTGTGACCAGTTATATAGGGTGAGATGCTCAACCCTGTTTCAAAGCCAACGAGCCGGCATTGACCAAGACAATTCCATTGTCATGTGGCCAGCATGACTATATACAAGCTATTATCTTCCCATTAAGGTGGTACTTATTTACTTGCATTCATATTCTTTCTGCTAGGTTCATATGCAACTGCTAGGTTGGCAGGAGCGGGGCAAGGGGACAGGTTCTCATTCCATCTTGTAGCGCCCAGGTGATTGACAGGCATGGCATCTCAACCACTGAGCCACTACAGCCCTAAAATGTACATTGATAGGACCTCCTTCTGAAACCCTGGGGAACGAATGTCTACCAGTATAGACAATAATGAGTTATATCCAAGGCAAGCCCAGGTGTGGTGGCCTCCATTTCAGCCCACAGAGTGTCCCCGGTCACCAATTAGCCTCTTCCCTGTCATAATTCATGCTGGCCAGCAGGCATTATTTTAACACCTCAATTGCAGCAGAAGAACTTATGCCTCTATATATTTCTGGCGTGTTCTGTATCAATGTGCAAGAGGTATGTGAGAAAGAGTTCATAGTTCTCGTGTGTTTGTACATGCCTGTATTAAAATTCTCATACGTATTATAAATATGCTCAGTAAAATTCATACTGTCATATAAGTTCTGTATTTGTTTATATAAATTTATTCAAATACTAGCAAAAAGCGTACCTGCGTTGCGGGAGTAACATTTCCCCATATGACTTCCTCCCACAGCGCATTAACACCCCAGGCGCATCAATACCCCATGCGCAACTTCCCCATGCACAACTTCCCCATGCGCAACTTTCCCCATGTTCAACATCCCCATGTGTAACTTCCCCATGCACAATTTCTCTCTGTGCGCATGAAACCCAATGTGCATCATCTGCCATGCGCATCAGTCCCCATGCACAACTTCCCCCATGTGCATCATCCCCCATGTGCCTGAACTCCTCATATGCAACATTACCCATCTGCATCAGTCCCCCATGCACAACTTCCCCCATGCGCATCATCCCCATACGCAACTTCCCCCATGTGCATCATCCCCCCATATGCATCATCCCCCCATGTGCAACTTCCCCCCATGCGCAACATCCCCCGTGCGCATCATCCCCCATACGCAACTTCCCCCATGTGCAACTTTCCCCATGTACAACTTTTCCCATGTGCATCATCCCCCATGCGCATCATCCGCCCATGCGCATCATCCCCCATGCACAACTTTCCTGCAAGCACAACTTCCCCATGCGCAACTTCCCCCATGCGCAACTTCCCCATATGCAACTTTCCCCATGCGCATAATCCCCCATGTGCAACTTCCCCCATATGCTTCAGTCCCCCATGCGCAACTTGCCCCCATGCGCAGCATCCTCGCCAGTGCAACCTCTTCCTCCGAACAACATCCCCCAGTGCACCAGAGAGAGAGCACCTAATTGGCTGGATGTTGGTCAGTTTCCCATGTTAAGTAAAGGACAAAAACACGTTGGCCCCTTTTCAGCCCCTGAAGGGTTAAATTTCTCCAGATGGTTCTTGGTGGGAGTTCAGGTGACAGAAGGAACTCCCAGAATTCCATGCTTCAGGCCCAGCAGTTGGGGAGGAATGTTGATGAATCAGCAATTCTCCAATGCAAAGTATAGGGAGGAAAATGCGTTGCGTCCCTTTTCACCACCTTCTGGTTGGAATTTCCAAAAACCAGTTCTTAGTGCACCTAAGTGCACCTATTATATATATAACTTTTATATATTTTATATATTTATATAAATATAAATGTGCATCATTATTATATATATAATGTGTGTGTGTGTGTGTGTGTGTGTATATATATATATATATATATATATATATATATATATATATATATATATATATAATTGAAAAGTCACTGACTGATTCAGTGACTCATTCAACAACGCCCAGCCAATACCGCTGGGCCTGGAAATGTGAAATTTGGGAGGGTGTTCCTTCCGTGATGACACCATAAGAACAGGTTTTTGGAAATTCCAATCGGAAGGGGGTGAAAAGGGACACAATGCATTTTCCTCCCTATACATTGAAAAATCCCTGACTGATCAAGGCCCTGTCCCAACCCCTGGACCACGAAGCATGAAATTTGGGGAGGTTGATACACATGTGGGGGTTGGTGCTTGTGGGGGGGGTCATGTGCATGGGAAGGTGTTGTGGAATGGGGGACAGTATATGTGGGGGTATTTTACTCCCGCAACGTAGGTACATTTCGCTAATATAATAATAGAATTCTATAGACTGCCTATGTATACGGAAGAGAAGGAAAATGAATATTTTCCAGGACAGGAAGACATGTCCTGGAAAAACAGGACATATGATCACTCTGCATGGGGCTGTCACACTGCAACCTGAAGAAAATAACCTGATCCAGTGAAAGATGATGAGATAAAAATGGTTGCTTATGCCCATTCCTTCTTCTGATTGTCTTGTCTGCCCTGCACCTTTGCATGAAATAGTGGGTGTCTGCTCCATTGTAGGTAGGGAAAGAGGGTGGAGAAAGGGATTAAGGCAGGACTGGGCAGACACGACATAAAAAAATTCATGACTAGTGTATTTAAAAGAATGATAACTTTCTAGGTTGCAACTTGATTGTTTTTAACAAGACAAAGCAATGACTGGGTGAGATATGCCAGCTACTTTGTGTGCGTCCTCTCCAGCTGAACCTTATCTTGATTGACTGCAGAGATATGGTGCTGGGTTCTTCCATATGAAGCTACCTTATACTAGGTGAGACCTATCCATCTAGCTCAGGGGTAGGCAAATATTTTGGCAAGAGAGGCACATTTTCTCATTGATACTGTGTTGGGACTGAAAATTAATTTGTATTTCATCTTCTATATATATAAAAGAGAAAAGTCACTGACTGACTGACTGACTCACTCACTCACTCACTCACTCATCACCGCCCTGCCAAAACCACTGGGCCTAGAAGTGTGAAATTTGGGGTGGGTGTTCCTTCCGTGACCTATAGCTATAGCTATAGATTAAATGTCATAAAATATATGTAAGTTTCAAATTTAATAAGTAATATAGGATCCAGTCCTAACCTAGATCAGTACAACTCATTGGTCTTTGCATTCTGATGGTCATGTAAAGTGGCAAGCGCATGTCTGTGCGCTTGACATGAGCCTAACCCTCCACCAGGAGTGGCACAGAAGTGCCTTATATAGGGTTGCCATATGTCCCAGAAAACTGGGACCGTCCCAGTTTTCAGGGATTGCATTCACATCCTGGCTAGTTTGACAGGGGGTCCTATCCCAGTTTTGTGGAAGATAATTATGGCAACCCATCCTTAAAGCACTTTCATGCCACCTCCAGATCAGCACAGGATTTCTGCCGGGGCTTAGGCTGGCCTAAGTGGAGATTAGAAATGCAGTTTTAGTCTTTCTATTAACCACATGAAAGCAATACATATGAGAGTTGTTATTTTGGCCTGTCCTACATTTTTCTTGGGTGTCCTACATTTTTGGGGGGGGGCAGGGTCCTTATCCTCTTCCTGTGATTATGACATCTGGTCACCCTGAACCCCAGGCAGCCTCATGTTTCATGAACCCAAGCCCTGTGATATGTTGCAACCAACAACGAGGCTAATAATTTCCCCCGGATTAGCCACTTAAACACAGGTTTGCATACCCTGCTGATGTAAGCAGAAATATTTTCTTTGAAGCTGCTCAGAAAAAAGCTGCCTTATCCTGAGTCAGAACATTGGCCCATCTAGTACAAGCAGCTCTTTAAAGTTTTACACATGCATCTTTCTCTGACTTTGCTGGACATGCCAAAAATTGAATCTGGGATACAAAAGAGATGATCTTTCCCTGAGCCTGGGCCGCTCCCTTGAGTAAATGTGAACCGTGTACATTCAGCGGAGCAGGGTGTGGTGGAAGGAATGAGATACCCAGAGATAAGAAACTGTAGCATTGGCAGCTTTGGGAGAAGGTTCTTCCCCTTACCAAACTGGCTTCCAGACACTCGACTGCTTGTGGAGACATGAGCAGATAAAACAAATGCTTATGAAAACGCAAATTAATGTCAGAAATGAAGAGTTTTCCATTCCTTTGACCGCCCTGCCTTTGCTCCAGATTGCATCTGGTTTCACTCCAAGGACAGCAGGCAGTAATTGGGCTGACGCTCCAGCAAGGCTTGGGAAGCGGCAATTGCATGCTTGTCCTGGCATGACAGATGCCATGAGGATGTCAACATTTCAGGTGGGTGTGTATGTGAGAGGGAAGCAGAGAAGGAGGAGATGGTTGTCAGGAATTCTTTTTCAAAAGGAAGCCAGTGGAGTCAAATGAAAGAAGTGCTGAACTATCCTGGGAATTACCTTGGTTTGTCTCCGATTAGCTGTGGCTTCTGTGCCCAGTTTATTCATAAAAATAATCAGACGAGTAGTTACCTTTTTATTGTGTGTGGCTTCTTGAAGCATCTCCTTGCTGAAGAAAAAAAGGGGAACTATCTTTGCAATTTGGTGATCCACAAAGATTCCTCCTTCTCCTCCTCCAGCTAACAGGTCTACACATTAGGTCCCTATTGTGTATGTGCAATAATGGGCAGAAACAGCTTTAACTTGGAATTGACATACCCCCCCCCCCCCCCCGCAAATGGTTGTAATCATTTGATTTTCATTTCATTACAAATGATTAAAATCATTTGATTTACTTATTGTTTAATCAGCACATTGGTTCATTCACAGTGCAATCCTGACTTGCAGTCAAGGCAGCCAGTTGATCTGAGCTGCATCCAGCCGAAGTTCAGGGCTGCTGCTATGCTACCACAGTGCAAGGGGAAGCTTTTCCCCTTACTCCATGGTAGCAGCCGAATGGTTCTTCACGAATCTGCATTACCTCTGGAGATGGCATATAGCCAAGCAGTTCTGAGCAACCTAAGGATGCTCCATGCTGCTCAGGGATCAGGATTGGGATCCGGCATATCTGCATCAGCTGAACTGAGCTGACACTGATTCATGCCGAAACAAATGATTCATGCCGAAACAAATACACGTGGCCTCTTTGTATTCTTGGTCAGCGTGCTGCTCATATCTTAAGGATATGAAGCATTTTCCTCAGAGACACAAATAATATATAGTACTTGTGTTATACACTTATGGACACCCATGCACAGTAGCCATACAGAGAATGCATGCTCTAACATAGATGCTGCAGGTACATTTGCAATTACATTCATTTTATATGGAATGCAGTGTAGTATAGGCATTTCTATGGAAGGGTTTTGTGCTATTAATCACACCTGTGATATTGCATTTTTCAAATGTCATGATGATGTTTGACAATTTAGTTGTCAGTGTGCTGTTCATATCGTCATGATGGCCGTCCATGCTCTTGTTGTGGACTCAATCCACTGCTAAGAAATTGAGAAATGTATAGAAAGAGAGCAAAGTATTCCCAGATGGACATTTGGCAAGTAGTAACAACTGAGATCTCTCGCCTCCTGTTTTGGAACTCAACAGGAACTCAACAAGGATCACTCACATCCTGAAACACTTCCTCAGGTTAGTTGTGAGTTCTCTTTAGGACCTCCAACAAAATGTCAAGCTTTGTTTTGCTTTGTCTCAGAGAGCTCAGTTCCCTACATCCTGGTGTAACCGGGAAGTTTGGCTGTTGCCACCCCTCATAATGATTATCTGGGTTGACTGCAAAGGCAGGACCGTGATGTAAGTGCTGTATGTCTAATATCAATACCATCATCTTTCACATAGCAGAATGACTCAAGATGCTTTGAAATATAGTAACTTCTAACACAATGAGGAACTAGCAACTTAAAAAAGGGGTTAACCCAGGGAAAAGCCCTGAGTGGAACTGATCCTTGCAATTAACACACCTTAAAGCCATAACGTCACAAGGCGGGGTGTTTCAGAACAAAAGATACACCCAAGTTGGTTTTATGTCCTTGAAACCAGCCCATAAAGAACTCTTGGAAGCTACTTTTTTGTTCTTCTTGTGGTTGACTGGCATGGGAAAATGAGGGAGAAAAGAGAGCTCAGCTCAGGACTTGGCTGAGATCCCGAGTGAATCACAGCTATATTTTAATCAAAGAGAATGTGGGAAAGAAAGGTACAGAGACAGACCAAGAAGTCAGCACTGGTGAAATCAGCACGTGCTCCTTTCACTAAGATGTGTTTGTTTTGGATTATGCTTAAACATCTCTGAAATGTGGGATCAGATTCAATGTCTGGGATCCAGTGTCAATGTGTCTAATTGGCATGACCTTTGTTGGTATTGTCAGGTTCTGTTCTTCACGTTGAACAGAAACTCTGGGATCCTGCTTACCTAAATATGTGTATTGCCATCAATAGATGGAAAGCATCAGTGATTCTAGTACAAGTACTCCATCATCTCTTTGCACACAAACATGCACCATCAGGATTGAAAAACAAAGAATTTCCTGAAGCCTCCTTTCTTCATCAACCAGTCTACAGGCTTAACTAGATCAGTTGAAAACTGTGACACTGAAAATACCTGACCTCAAAACTCAGCTTCATCCTGTTCATAAAACGGATATGCTTCAGACATCCCTGCAGGCTGCTGCCGTCTTGGTGAGGCTGCAGAGTTATAGGAGGTCACTACTCAAGTAGTCAGCTGAGATTTTTCACTGTGAGCAACTCCCTCACGGGTTGGTATAAGGTACTGATAGGTGACTATTTGTGCAGGAAGGCTATGATGCCTATAAAGGACTACAAAAGCCAGATATAATCAAAATGCTATTTTGATTCAGGTGTATGTATTTCAGCACCAGGGGCCAAAGATTATAAAAATGGACATTCCTTCTAATGACATATTTCCATTTACTGAATCAGACCATTTTCATCCATTATTGAAACGGCAGATATTCATAACCTCTGGTTAGGCCACCACAAGTCCTATGTTGACCTGAGGGTGTTGCATATGTGCTGTAAGGCACTTCTGGAGCACTCTGGGTGGGTTAGGTCAGTGGACAAACATGTGCCAACCTCCCCACACCACTGTGGGCACGGAGTTGTGCTGGCCTAAATTGATTAGGATTGCATCCTCAATGGCCTTAATCAGTTGACACTATATTTTAAATCATGATCATATCTAATGTTAATCTTATGATGAGAAAAATTATCAAGCAAATATTTCACAGTGCTGGCTATAGTATTCTCTTAGTCAGCACTTAATAGGTCAACTATCTGTATAACTTAAAATATACAAATGCCTTTTTATCTATCTATCTATCTATCTATCTGTCTGTCTGTCTGTCTGTCTGTCTGTCTGTCTGTCATCTGAAGATAGAAAGATAATTGAATGAATATACAGTGGTACGTCACTTAACAAGCGTTTCACATAACAAGCAAAAATTTTCAAGAAATGTTGCTTCACGTAAGTTCCGCTTCACTTAACAAGCAAGCGCACTATGGGCACGTGTGCTATGCAGCCCAGACGCTCCGCATGGAGGCTCTTTTAAAAGGCTGCCGGCCAGCGCTGCTGCCTCTAACTGCCCCCACGTGTCCCCACCGGCCATCCTGAACCTCCAGTAGCTGCCCAGGTAAGCCTCCCAGGAAAGTGTCTTTGATTGCAGTCTCCTAACTATGTCTACTCAGAAGTAAGCCCCATTGTGTTAAATGGGGCTTACTCCCAGGAACGTGTCTTTGATTTCAGCCTCTTAACAATGTCTACCCAGAAGTAAGCCCCATTGTGTTAAATGGGGCTTACTCCCAGGAAAGTGTCTTTAGGATTGCAGCCTAAGTAGACTTCATAGGATCATGCACATTGAATGCATGTTTTGAATTCAATTCCAGTGTTTTTACATCCAGTTAATATTTTTATATGAATATTTTGGGGATTGTGGAACCAATTGTCTGAGTTTCCATTATTTCCTATGAAAAAATCTGATTCACTTAAAGAGTGTTTCACTTTAAGAGCATGCCTCCAGGACGAGTAAAGCTCTTTATGTGAGGCACCACTGTATGTTCCTTTGGATATATAGATATATCAATGTAGAGTTGGACACAACGATTAAGCATCAACAACAATGTAGATATGAATATATTCATATATAATTTATGAATGAATATACACATTGAATTGCTACAGTATCAGTTGGCAGCAATTGTTGTACTGGAATAGTGGTTTGATTTGCAAGTGAACAAATTACCTCCAGAGAGCCCTGTGGCAAAGCAAAACTATACTGTCATTGCATTACATCAGGTCTGGAAGAAAATGTTACTTTCCCATGAATTCCACTTTTCAGTGGAAGAACTGGCTTTCTCTAGGGCTACCTACTCACTGCCAGAACACTGCTTTGCTCAGCAGCAGTGTAAATGCAGCCAATTATTTTGGGCTCTGTAGCTTCTTTGAAGCAAAAAAGAAAAAAGAAAAAGCAAAGCCTTGTTGAGAGCAACCCACCAGTCCAAGCAGTGACCAGGCCTTTCCCTGCAAAGCTGGTTTTAACAGGATCATCAAAGGACTGTTGTAGGGAGACTGAGTTGTGTGCCACTTTGCTGAGCGCTTAGTCATTGGTTTCTGCTGTGGCTACATTAATGGGTTTGTGTTTTCAAAGAGCTTTGAAGATGAAAAGTGCTAGATGAGTGGGAAGGATGATTGCCTCATAAGCATATCTATAATCTCTGGCACATATGCCTTTAAACAAAGCAAAATTAAATTAAACCTCATGATCCTAGAAAAGATTTCCTTTGCATGAGCACCAGGTGTTTCTGTTCCATCCAGCAACTCCATGACCAGAATCTGTATAAATAGCAGATCATTGGCATCCTTAATCTATAGACTATGGGTAACCATCACCATTCAAAGCTAATACTGATGCATGCATTACCAGATGGCAAGAATAGCAGAAAGCCACAGAGATTGCAAGTGCAATGAGAACTCTGTTGCAAATATTCCCACCACAAGCTGTAAGAGTCGGCTTTCCCAAACAGATAGCTGTAAGAGTGCCAAAAATGTGCACACGGTAAACTAATCTGCAAAGTAAGCAAGGGAAATTGACAATCATGCGTGGGCTGAAAGTCAAGTCCAATTTGTGGTTGTGTGAATCAACCCAAAGCACACTGTTGAGGGTGACATTGAAGCTACTGGTTAATAAATGGAAATAAACAATTTTTGAAAGCACTTCTTATGTACTGTAATCTATTCTGGATTATATGCTGCTCCATTTGCCTGCCCTTATGAACTGCGTTATAAAAGTATCAAGAATGAGCAATGGTATGGCGTTTGATTTTTTTACTTTGGGTGTACCTTCATTTCCTACAATGTTAATCCTATTGGTAAACTATTCAGCCCTGATTCAGGAATACACAGTCATTATTTTGAAATTAAGGCCCAATCCTAATAAATTTTCCAGCTCTACCATAGTTGTATCAAGAGCTGCATCCTGAAGTTAGGTAGCAGACCTGGAGGCTTCCTGAAGGTAAGGGCATGCTTGTTTCCTTACCTCGGAGCTGCAGTACCCTTACTCAGTTGGCCCTAAGATTGTGCCCTATGCAGGGAAGTCACTTGCTCAGCCCTGTATTATAAGAACTGACGTTCAGTTTGACGAGAGATCTTTCCTGGCAACAAAAGAAAGCCACAATTCTATCCCAAAATTCCCTGTTACAAAGACGGAGATGATGGATCCCTGCTCCGAGGGGCTTCCAGCCAATGTGTCAGTAGAAAAATTGTCAGCAATGCTGAGACTACTGCCACCATAGCATTCAAAGGGAAAATGTTACAATCACCCTTTAAAACTGTCATGCTCTGCGACTGCTGTAACTTGGTACTACATGAACAAAACTCTCCCATGATTAACTTTTACTGAAATTTTGCTTTAAGATGTGGCTGAGGTGCATTTCCTAGAGAAGGCATGTCAAACTCAATTGGTCTAGGAGGGTCCACATCCCCACCCAGCTCAGGAACTACAGCCATGACACTTTTCTGCTGAAAAACGTCATCCTAGGCCTTGGCCGCTAATTCCCAGCATTCTCCTTAAGTCTGTGCCTGGAGTTTGTGCCGCACCCTCCACTGCAACAAAAGACTAATGCAGACTAATCTCCAAATATATCTGTCGTCTAGAGTTGGTGGGAAGGTAGGCATGACTCAGACAAAGCCTACAGAAATGAGCCGCACTCTCAGGGCTCTGCTTGTGAAGGAGACATTTTATTTGCTCTGAGCTGTTTGGAAGCAGACACCACAACCCTTGGGATTTCATCACACATCTTATACCCTTTGATTTATACCTTGCTTGTGCCACTTGTGCATCAGAATCATGACGGAGCTGGGCTAACCTGCTGAAAGTAATAATATGTCATCAGAGCATACGGCCACATTTATTTAGTGGATCCCTGGAAGTGGATATTCACTTATCCAATTGTTTTCCCAAACATCCGGTGGTGTATTTGAGTCTTTTACTGCAAGTGTCAAGTCAAATCTCAAATCTCTACTTTAAATCTCAGCTTGAGCCTCAAGTAACAGTCACTGAGAAAAGTATTGTTTTCAGATGATTAGCAAAAGTTGGGGTCTCCTTCCTATGTGACCATAAAGAGAACCAACACTTAAAATATACGTCCTTGCCCAGTGATAAGGCTCAGGGTTGAATACCTCCCAAAGAAAGGAGTGTGATCTAATGTATCATCTAGTTATCAGTTGTGTTTATACAAACTCTGGTCTTATGGAAGGAAAGAATGTATTTTTATGTAGGCAACCTCAGAATGCCAGATTCGGGTAGAGCTCTGGGATGCAGAATTCTTGTTGTCTAGTGTACTGCCTGAAGCATCTGGGGGGCCACCTTGACATACAGGAAGCTGGACTAGATGGACCTTGGACCTGATCTAGCAGGGTTGTTGTCCGTCTTCTTCTCTAGTCCTTAGCTGGCAGTTGAGGAGAGGGTCAATCTCTCAACCAATTTGCTGCTGTAGATGCACCTATGTTCTTCACCAATCGTTCTCTGCCAGTACTGATCTGAGAGTGCACTGTAGCAAATTGTAATTCTTCTGGTTTACTTCTCAACAAAACTATAATCCGCACTAATCCTTTACCTCCAATAGGGCACTACTGGTATATTGAATTAATATATATGGAGTTTATGCATCTTGAGGTGACAACATCATCAAGGAAGTTTCTATGTTTCTAATTGATAAAACAAAGAATTTGGCCCAGGAAGTCTTCGTATTTTCATATTTGGCCCATGACAAACCCCACTGCTGGGAATCATCACGTAAAAGCAGAGTCGTCGCCTCTCCACAAGAATCTTTTGCTGAACTTTCAGTTTTTCATACCTGTCCATGGGATTGGTGCCAGTCAAAACTCACACACCCAGTCTCTTCAAGTTCAGGCCTGATCCAGAAAGGTTGCAAAGACTTAGAAACAGTCATGGATTCTAAAAGAAGGCATAAATCCTTGACAGCTATCAAGAGATACCAAAACTATACCCCACATGTGGCTGCATCTCCAAAAGGATATAAAGGACCTGGAAAAGGTATACACGAGAGTGACCAAGGGCAAAATCCAGAGTAACTACGGGGAGTCCTTGCTCTAATGTAAGAACATCTTACTCTGGATTCCAATGTGAATTTCCCATAGGTTTCCACTAGGTGGTGTAGTAACTATGGGTGCACGTAAAGTCTCCTGTAGTTATTCTGGATTTGGGGGCAAAATGACTAGAGGTCTGGAGCTCCTCCAGAAGAAAGGCTACAGCATATAAGAAATTTCTTGTGTTCTTAAACAGGTTACATACTGTATTTACTCAGATCTAATTCTCACCTTTTCCAGCTGAATTTAGTCGCCAAAATCAGGTTGCACATTAGATTTGATGGTTAATTAGATACAGTAAATGTGGTATTTTGGTTATATGTATATGGTACACATTAGATTCGATTGCGCTTTAGATTCAAGTAAATGCAGTATGTGTCAAAGTGCCTGTGAACTTCTCTCCCATGACAGACGTGAGGAAGATAAAAGTGCCATTTTAATTGCGCCTGTATCCAAATCAGGATACAGGTAATGGTACTGTCAGGGTATTTTGTGGAATTGACAAGCCTTCCTCTTACCCTGGCATCAATTTCACGACAGAGTACCCAACTTATGATCCTTGAACATAGGTGGTCTGCAAAGTGCACTCCTCATGAGGTGCTGTAAGTGTTAGAAGAAGGTAGGAGGAATTACTTGACCTTTTTTCCCTGAGAAGTAGTCTGCAAAGTCTCAGGGAAAAAAGATCAAGCAATTCCTCCTACATTCTTCTGTCACTTACAGCACCTTATGAGGACTGCACGGTCAGGAGATACTTCCTCACAGGCCATCAGAGAGGGTTAAAAACACTTTCCATCACCTCAGCTGGCACTTCCAGTGTCACATTGTGTATTCCCCCACGGACTATCAAATTTACTTGTATTTTTAATTTGCAGAGGATGAGTGGGGTTCTGCAGGATCCATAACAATTGAAATTTTTGCCTAAATGTTCAATGAGCTCCAACAAATTGGGAACCACTTCTCTAGCAGCTGGAGAAGTTGTGGAGACATCTAAAGTGGGAAAGCTTAACTTATAAATGATGGATTAAAAAATGGGATCAGCAGCAACACACTTCATTGCTTCAGAAAATAAAAGGTGTATGCGAATATTCTACATATGCAGATACAGAATGGTACAGTGCTATAATTGCAGATTCTAGGTTATGTGGGGTTTTCTTTAGATGGCTCGTAATTCCTGATACCTTGATTGCTTCTTCCTCAGTGAATCTTGGGCTAGTTACAAAAAAGTGCTCTTCTTGCATTTTTATACAAAACACTGGCAAGAGACAACATGCGCAGCGTATGACTCAAGACCTCTGTTTTGTTGAGCTCCTCATAAATGTTTGCATCACAGTGGCATCCAGTAAAGCCCTTCAAAAAGTGTTCAAAAAGACACATTAACCCTGCCCTGCCTGGTGGCTGGAACTCCCTGCTACTTGGTCAGTCTGAATAATGGCCCTACAAGGTTTTTTATGCCACAAAAACCAAGCACCCCCAAGACATAGGCAGACTTGGTGACTTGAATATGAGACTCAAATCAGGGGCCCTGACTCAAGTTTTTTTTTCAGTCTTCCCACACATGTGACTTGGGAGTCAGTGAGACATCAAAAAATGCAAAATGTCACCACTTGAGTCCAAGTTATTTGAGTCAATTTCCCAACACTGGTGCGTACACAGAGGCTTTGCAGATCTACTCCTGCTCAGTGTAACAAGACTTTTAGATGACATGAGGAATCCCCTGTAATGCAGTTTTTCCCGTTCTTAACTGCTGAGATGTGGAAAAACAGAGAATGTTTTTCCGTTCAGACTTTTGGCACAGATAAAGCTGGTCTGAACTACTGAGCAACCTTCCCATTTATTCATTTGCCTCCATTTTGCTACCACTGCCCAGAATGGCTCCAAAGGGTGTGAAAAGGGCTGCCGATACGCTGTGGTAAGGTTCACTGCAAGATGTAGGGTGCAATCCTAACCTAGGCCAGCACAACTTATCAATCTTCTTCTTCCTGTGGTGATGTAGGAAGCAGGAGCATGTCTGTGTACTGGCCTAACCCTACCCCAGGAGTGGAGCAGAAGTGTCTTATGGCACTTTTGTGATATCCCCAGATCAAACTTTTCCTTGCACAATCCGATATGCTGTACTTGTTTTGAATGGATTCCCTCATTATATTTTTGCAGATTTTCTTCCAGAAGGCCAGAAACTGCAGTTGATCCTGTCAAGTTTGCTTAATTGCCTTGGAGTATATTGGGCACTGTCAGCAGAAAGTGTTATTAACCCATGTGTTCAGATAAACCCGTAGGCACAAAAGAGAAGAACATGGAACAACATATCTGCAACCCCCCCCCCCCAATCTTTTAAGGTTTTTCTGCATTCTATCAATGATCTCCAAATTCTTTTTTTAAAAAACATGGAGTTGGAACTAAATGACCTGGATGTGTTTTCGGATGATTTCCCATCTGCAGTGCATGGAAAAGCATGACAACTGTGGCAGATCAGTCAGCCATGGACCAACCCATAGGCAATCCACACCTTCTGCTTGTGCAGGTATTTCCACCATCAATCCTGTTTGGAAAGAATCCTCGAAGACAACTCTGAGGTAGTTGGTAGGCTCTGCACTGTACTGGTTTTGAGGCTTTTGGTGAACTCAGCTTACCCACCTATTGATTCAGATCCCTGATCAGCTACACCAGTTGGCTTCAAGGTTGAACGAAACCTCACAGGTGTGGCTGATGGGAACCATCCTGCAAGCTTGGTGTGGCTACTAAAATCTGCCATGGAATGAAGGGTGTGATCTTGGTAAAGCAAAGATGCCAGGGTGCCACCTGGTGACAAACAGAGTGATTTTCAGGGCAGTGGACTATTCAATCTGTGAGAGTGAATGAAACTGTCTTGTACTGAATCAGATCATGGGTCCACCTTGCTCAGTATTGTCATCACTAAGTGTCATATTATTTCCCAGCCCAGCTAGAAATGCCACAGATTGAACCTGGTACCTTCTGCATGCCAGGGAGATAATCTGTGCCCTCTTCCCTTTTCTCTCCATGTGTGAGTTTCTGATTTAGTTAAGAGAGCAACAGCAGACAATAATCTGTGCATCTCTTTGCTAATCTTTCCTTGCTTCCTATAGAGCAGAGGTGTCAAAACCATTTCATAAAGAGGTCCAATGTTAGCATTTATGGCACCTACTGAGAAATGGAAGTGTCATAGAGTGCTATCCTAACCTAGGCCAGCACAACTCATTGTTCTTCCCATGGTGATGTATGAAGGCAAGCGCATGTCTGTGCACTGGCCTAACCCTCCCCAAGGAGTGGTGCAAGTGTGTCTATGGCATTTTTGTGACTCCCCCAGGTCAAAACAGGACTTATTTCAGGGCTTAGGCCAACCTACTGCAGCCATAATTAAGCAGGGAGTGACATCATTAGGGAGGTGATGGGCAGGCTGAATATAGGCACACTGAAAGTTATTGGCTGCAAACGACAGAAGAGAAAAGTGCAGATCCTATTCATATTTGTCAAGATAGAAGAATGCTCCATTAAAATGTTGGGAGAGCCCAATTATAATGTGGCAAGAAAAATAGTTCCTGGGGTAGTGGGTCTCTCTCTCTCTCTCTCTCTCTCTCTCTCTCTCTCTCTCTCTCTCTCTCAACTTTTCCAACCTAGGTCCATTTACAAAATGGGGACAGGAGGAGATGTTCAGTGCATCTTGCATTAATTATATCTGCTTATGATTATAAATGAACTCATTAGGATCCATAGCAAATAATCAAAGAGTGTTGGTGCTGCAACAGATTTGGTTTATTTACAGACAGAGTAACCTTAAACTTGGTGCAACAAACATTTCTGCACAGCAGTGTGCTTGCTCCATGCAGCAATAGTGCTATGCACACAGCTACAGTCATTCTACAGAGGGAGGCCCTTAGAAGGTGGTTTCGTCTGGATAAGCTATAGATACAGTCGGTGCATTCCTTTGGGCCACACGGGTTGGGGTCTGGAATCAAAGGCAGGCCAAAACTGAAACATGCCACTCTGCCATCTCCACAGGCTTGGTACAAATGACATCTCACTTCCATCGGCCACCAACCACAGGCTTTCCACGGGTAGCCTTTGAGCTGTGGAGGAATCAGAGAAGTAAATGAGAAATTTCAAACCATAGTGAGGGCAAAGCAAAAGGCAGGTTCTACCATTGCTTGGGAAAAAAACTACAGGGGAGTTTCTTTGGGATCTCAGATGTGCTTTCATTCACTCAAGGGCATCAGCCCACACAGTGCTCAATCATCATCCAAACTTAGTGCTTAGTGTGGCAAATGTGGATTCTGCATAAAATGTGCAAAAAAAAAAAAAAAAGCAGGCCTCCATCAGTCTTGAAAGACTATGGTATCGTGCTCGACGCGGCATACACTGCATGCGAAGCACAAAAGCCTGGGTTAGATTGTTATGGAGGATAGGCTGTTACCCAAGCAGCAAATCCCCCCCTCTCCACGTCATTGAATTAATCCAATGGAAAGGCAGAGCCAATACGATTGGATCCAGCTGGCGTTACAGAGCTAGGCTAAGGACAGGAGCTCACCCTGTCTTGTGGGGCCGACCCGGGTCTCAAACCTTGGCCTGCTGGTTAACAGGCACAGTGTCTTAACCACTTGCGTCACCCACAGCCATCCACATGAGAAAAGAACAGCATTTTTTGTGTAGCAAAATGCTAGTATTTCTACATGCTAGTATTTTTACACTTGATTTAGTGCACATTCCTAACCATGTCTGCTCAAATGTAAGCCCTATTGTATTCAATAGGTCTTATACGTCTCAGGTAAGTGTCTTTAGGATTGCAGCATTATACTACTTGCTAATATTTCCTCATTTGATCTATCAGCTGTAAAGTGAAAACCTGAAGAGATCTAATTTGGTGTCTTCATAAGCAAATGTTGAATTGATTTAATGGTGAGTCCTTCTCTGTATGGCAGAACTGTCACTCCATGAGAAGGGCATTCTCTAACAGGGAATTCTTAGCATTGTTGTCCTTGAACCCCCAAAGGCAGTGTGACGTTCATTCCCTGGTGTGTCTGGTCCTCCAGTTGACCAAGCAAAGGAAGGTATAGCAGAAAATGGCATGTTTATTGCCAATACCAAAGCTCCGAAGCCAGGAGGCCAAGTGACTCAGATCATGCGCAAAGTTTAGCTGGACCCAGTCAATGTTTTATACTCATCTCAAACCCAAGCAACGCAGGCAAAGCATTCTGGCAAGGTAAATTTCCATCTCTGCCTCACCTAAGCCCCCCCATCACCTCTCCTTCTGGACTCATTTTGCTGCTCTTGATAGATAACAGATAACACAGTTCTACTTCACCTGGTCTTCATGGATTATGGAACTGGGTGCTGAGTGATGGCATGAACCCTTTACTTAACTTACAACCTTCTGTACACTTTTAGTTTTACTTCCAGGTATGGAATCACTGTTAATAAATAAAGCATACAGCCCCCCACATCCCACTCCACACTTAGAACATTTCATGTCCTGATCTGGACTGACAGGGGAACTTATGGCATCAGTATATTCTCCAAACTACAATATCCAGAATTTGACATGGGAGGGAAGACATAAGAGTTAAATTGGTATGTTTATAATACACAGCAGACCATTATCACTAACCAGTGGGGAAATGTGGGGAGGGCAAAAGGACAAAAGCTCTGGCTTGGGCTGGGCTCCATTAGTTTTAACAAATAGTATTACTTGCTTAGGGCAAGCTTTCACTCAAGCAAAGCCTCAGGGGGCCTCACCACAGCATGCTAGGTAAAACAAGTGTGATGTTACGTTGGTAGTTGGCCATGTTTTAGCCAGAGGGAACGCATTTTAAAGAGCAAGAAAGTGATATTCTTGCTAATGATGTCACTCAGATTTATATTAGCTCAAGCTCTTGGGTCAGCTGAAGTCATGGATGATGACCCAAGCAATTTATAAATATTTGCCTAATTTCTAGCTGCCTGTGTTCAACCAATGCACCTGGCTTATTTCTCAGAAAAGAAAAGCATTGCCTCTAAATCTGGAACCCTTGGATTAATTTCAACCCAAGTCTCCCTTCGTCAGCAAGAATTTTGTATGGCTTGATTTCTCCACTGACAACCTGGGAGACAGAAAAATATCTTTACTATTATTACTGTTTATAACCTTTACTATTACTGTTTATAAATTTGTGTACATGAAATAAAGGCAAAGAACTATGAAGTGTAATTGAAGCCGTAAGATGTATGAGGCTGTTTCAAATGACAAAGCAACAAATCTCTGTCTGCCACTACATAGATACTGCATAAGCAACTGCAACAAATTTGAGTTATCTGATGCACATATATTCAGATTTCTTATCTGAACACCTCACAGTTTAGGCCTCATTGAAATGCCAGATTCCTAGTGTTTCAAACTTGAGGACTGGGAATGATCCATTAAGATCAAGTTCATTCCTCTTCCATATGAAGGCCCATATCCTAAAGTCAAAATAAGCCCTTTGCGTTGGAGCAGTTAAGGTGACTTTCCATAAAATAACACTAGAGGGTGCTGTAACTGCTCTACATTTGCCCTAAGTCCAGGGTTAACATATGACTGGAAATTTCTGGATTTGTCCTCTTTTTTAGCCTCCTGACTGGGTATCCTTGAAAAAGACCTCATTGTTCTCCATTTTGGCTTCATTTTGGAACTTTGCAATAGTGTGCATTTCATATGTCATTGAATTCAAATTGAAGAGCAGAATCCAATTCAAAAATTGGTTTTGAGATATCTCCTTCCTTTTAAAAGTTATGGCCAAAAAACTAAAAAAATATGCATTGAGCTCTAAGTGAAAGTGCCCAGTATCATGGTTTTACTCATGAGTAGACAAACATGCCATTGTCCGCCAGAAAGGCCAGGCTGAGAGAAATCCAAGACCTTGTCTTCCTTTTGAGGTTTGGGCATCTGGTCACCCTGACGAACAGCACAATCCTAACCATGTCTACTCAAAAGTAAGCCCCATTGTGTTCAGTGGGTCTTACTCCCAGGACAGAGGCTATAAGATTGCAGCCACAGTCCCATGAGTTACTTCTAAGTATGCTTAAACCATTGTTTGTCATTACACAGTAACAGCAAACTGTGGCTTGATCAAAGTGTAAATGTTCAACTCAGCCAACTGCAGACTGAGGAGTGAATATCTGAATTCATTTACATAAATTAATGTAACATTTGAAAGCTGCCTGAATCCTGAGTACGGTGGCGCCTCAGGTAACAAATTTAATTTGTTCTGGAGGCATGCTTGTTATGTGAAACGTTCTTTACGTGAAGTGGACTTTCCCATAGGAAATAATGGAAACTCAGACGATTGGTTCCACAAATCCCAAAATATTCATATAAAAATATTAACTGGATGTAAAAATGATGACAAAACACTGGAATTGAATTCAAAATATGCATTCAATGTTCATGAGCCTATGAAGTCTACTTAGGCTGCAATCCTAAAGACACTTTCCTGGGAGTAAGCCCCATTTAACACAATGGGGCTTACTTCTGGGTAGACATGGTTAGGACGCTGCAATCCAAGACACTTTCCAAGTGTCTCCCCACTTTCTCCTTCTCTCCATCCTGAGCCTCCCTCTCCCCTGCTCCCTTCTGGCTAGCCCTGAGCTGCTTCACTCTTCTCCACTGTTGTTCTCTGCCCAGTGGATGTCCAGACACAGGAGGAACATTATGGAAGAGTTGCTTTCGCTATGGGCAGGTGCACTAGGCAGCCCTGATGCTTTTTAACCCTCTGTCAGGCACAGTGGCTCAAACTGGCACAGCAAAGCTGTTCTTGCTCCCTTCTCCACGCCAAGATGGCACAGAGGCCTGTCCCTCCTAGTACCTTCCTATCTCTAGGTGCTGTTCGAAACCCCCCTACTCAGTTTTCCCGCAATCTCAGTGGGGTGCAGTAGTGGCCCTCTGATCTCTCAGGCTCACTGTGCCTGAACTCTGTTTACCCATTTGGAAACATGCAGGTTGGGCACAAGCCGCCTTGATTTCACGATTTCACTGTTTTTGTGAAATGTTTGTGGTAATGTTTTTCTTGGTTTAAGGTTAAGAAATGAGGGTTTTTTGAATCATATTTCGAATATTCACTCTTTGTACATCCTAATAAAGGTCACTGATCACTTCATTGGTTCATTTGGTACGAATGACAGTTTTCTAAAAGGGGCAAGTTTGGCACACTGTGCCCAACAAGGGAAAATCTAAGGTGCACCTAACGAAAAAGGGCTGCTAGCCAGCGCGTCTGCCCCAATTGCCAACGAGCGTGTTCGTTACATGAAGCAGAATCCTAGAGAAATTTTCATTTGTTACGTGGAACATACTTTATGTGAGGTGCTTGTTATATGAGGTACCACTGTATTTACATGTAGGAAACAGAACATGTGGAGAGGTCTTTAATCCAAGAGTGGAATTTTTAAAATCTTATGAGAATAAAAAAATAAACATCATTCAAGAAATTTACTAATTAGTGCTCTACAATTAATCCTTTTTCTTGTATGTATCCAATTTTAGTCAACTTAAAGCAAACAATACATATCAACTTAAGCCAGTGGTATTTGGGCATTTCATCCTGGACAAACTTTCAAGCTTAAAAATTTGCCCAGGACCCGTCAAACGTACCTGGTATCAGGATGCAACATAACTGTGATGCCAAAGTTGTTCGATGTCTACCTGAAAGAGTGTCCCATTGTGTTCAATGTGACTTACTCCAAGGAAAGCTCAGTGCCAGATTCTAAGATGGTGGATTCCATCCTCTTGTGACCCCCCTGTCCCAAGATGGAGAGTTCCGAAGGGGGTCCAACTCCCACTTTGCATACCACTGCTTTAAGCCATTCTTCATATAAAACTTTGTACTTGGTTGATAGGTAAATGTTTTCCCCACATTCCATGCACTGAAAACCATCACAGCACACCACCATATACCAAAAGGCACAACATGCTACTCACCCTTTCCTGAAGCAAGGAAGTAGGGAAAGGGGACAAAGAAAAAAACCAATATAAATAGAATATCACTCTCCTGACTTGCTTACAGGGTTGGTTTTTTTATACCTAAAAGACCTCTAGGGAAAGAGGCGTTCTGAATGCAGGCCAACATGTGCTTTGGAATGATGTATTAAAAAGTCCCGTCTTGGGCCAATTTCAGATGCATGGCCATTTTGGGAGATGACTGAGCATAACTTGCTCAAGTCAATAGGCAACAGAACAGTCCATGTTGTCATCAGAACAATTGCTGAAAGTTCAGATGATGATCCATTTGCCCATCTATCAAAAAACACCTACATAATTCCCAGCAAGTTTGTTTGTGTTTCTGGGCTTTTGTTATCCATCTGTGGAGATCATGGAAAGAAATAGGGAGGAAACAGGATGAGCATGATGAAAAACCCATCAGTGACTCTCATCTACTCCAACTATTGTCTGGTGACTTGTCAAATTTGGGGATAGATTCTGAAATACAAGAGGCTGGATGGCCTGAATCTCAGTATGCAGATTACAAGATTCATGGTAAGAAATAGCTTCCACTTGAAAGCCCTATTGTTACCTCCTGGACATTTCAGCTACTGCAACAAAATTCTACTACATCAAGTCGCTTGCAAAACAATGTTCATGGACAAGTTTGTAATAAGGGAAGTGCTGTTAAGGCATGAGTAGTCCAAAGGCAGAGAGGAGGGGATAGAGTTTAGGGATAAGAAGAAAACAGCTATATGGAATGTAAACGGTACGCAAAGAAAGGAAGAAAGGAAGCATAATAGCTTAGAAAGAATCGTTGTGAGAGAATAGGATATAAAACTTATATCCTGAAAGGTGGGCTAAAAAGCCAGCAGAAATCATAGCTCTCAATTCTATGGAAAACCAGAAATGCATGAGCCATGTTCCTTGAACATCAATGAACAGGATACAATACTATCACAGCCAGTGATTATCATTTATTTGCTAGGGTCTGTTAGAACAGAAAAGAAAGCAAAGAGGCAGTGGCAGGTAATAATGAAGTAGAAGATAAAGAAAATGAAAGGTGGAGCAGGAAACAAGGTGGAGCTGTTAAAACAAGCAGGAAAGCAAAATGCAGGCAGAACCTTTAAAACCTCCACAATGGACAGACATAGTCCAAGGCAACAAACTGCTGCGCATGTTCAGGAGCAAACTAGACAAGATGATGGAGAAGCATGAACAGATCTCCAGTTTCTTTAAACCCATTTCTGCCTGGCCCACAAGTGTACACATTTGGTCCCTCTTGCACAAAAGCAACATTGGGCAGAAATGGCTTAAACATTTGGGGAAAACATTTTCCCCATTACATTTTTGCAGAAAAAAAATCAACCACCACTACCACCACCCATTATCACATCATTTACCCTGTCAGGAAGAACATGCTTGGGGATGGGAGCAGAGGTATGGTGAAGGAAGCAATGCGGGGGGGGGGGGAGTGAAGTTCTGGAACTGCTCCTGTTAAACAGAATTGATAAGGAGACACTAATGCATAAGTGGAACTATAAGAACAAATAAATTAGAGAGGAACAGATAGGAAAAAGAGGGTGCATGTAATAAAGAGCATGGGTGTATTTGTGAATGATCTACTGGGAGAGCTTGGAGCCATGAATAGGATGGGAAGCTGTACTGCCCAAGTACTTACACCTTTTGATGATCACTAATGCGGTTCCGTAGAACATTAATCTGCAAGAGAAACAGACAGGCAGTGAAGCTTTGTGGTAATGCTTCACAGTGGGGGGAGCAGGAGCACTGAGTCAGGACACTATGAAACACAGTAGAAGATGGTTGAGCTTGGTCATGAGATAGACCCTGCAAAGTTGTCTGTAGGAGTGTTGGGAGCAACCTCAGATATAGAGGCTCCATCTGAGTTGCTGGAATCTTCAGAGTCTGGAGGGCCTTAAGTTCTGTCTAAATGAGATCTAATCCTTTCCCTATTTGCTACAATTATCTGGCATGAGATAAAGTTGCTGCTTCATACAAAGGAGTTATAATCCAACTGTCAGAAACAGAATGGGTTCTGGTTGGGGCAGGACTGAGGCAGAACTTGCTCAGCCACAACCTGGAAGTTAGTTTCTGTTTGTCAGGATGGCTCCATAGAAATCTTGACTGGAGACAAAGTCTTCTGGAAATGTCTTCCTCAGTACAAATATAGGTCCTTGGAAGCCCATCTGTGCCATTTTTGACAGGATCTGTAGTTCTTGGACCCAAGACTTCTTCCAAATTTATTTCCCCTTGAGCCTTGTGGGCTGTTGGGTTCTCTGCAAATAGCTACCCAGCTAGTGAAGTTTGTTCACAGAAGAAATATGGACATGAACACAAGAAGGATCAGGATGAGCAAGTATAAAGCCAGAGAAAACCATATGGATCATGTCTGATAAGTGTGTTTTTGTCTGGTTAAACTGACAGTTCATATTTGCTGAATCCAAAGGAGAGTAGAAACGTTACCAATTAAGAAGCCCATGAATTTACCCTTGTCAAAGGATCTAGCTGAAAGCACAGGTAGGTGTCTGAACTCAGTGAATGATATCTCCATTCTAGGATTCATTGCAAGCCAGGCAACACAGGCATGCAGGACCACAAATCACTTTCAGAACAAACTGACAGCACCCAAGCTTTATCAAGCCACTGGAAGGCCTTTTGCCCATCAGGCTTTGCACACTTCACAACTCATCCCTTTCCTTTATATCATTCTTTCACACTGCAGTTCACTGTTCGCAGGGACCAGGCTGTACTTACTACTTGCTTAACTCATCACAGCGTGCAGTGAGTATGGAAATCTGGTTGGGTTAGAGAAAAAAAGACCATTATAGAGCTAGAAGCTCTCAGAAAGGAACCATTAACAGAAAGAATGCAGTGATCCTGAGAAAGCAGATGACAATTGCCTTGTGGAATAGAAGTCAATCCGCATTAGGAGAAGCGCATGCCACTTACACACTCTGTAGCTGCATTAAGGCCATAGACAGTGGCGGAATTCAAATAAATTAACAACAGGTTCTATGTCCCATTAGTAACTGGTTCTCAGAACTAGGCTCTCATTAGCAAAGGGTTCTATAGAACCTTTGAGAACCCCCTGAAGCCCAACACTGGCCATGGATTAGAAGCCTTATAGGTATGTTTGAAGGCAAAGCACACTTGCTGGTCATTATCATTTGAGTTTTCTAATGACAGCATGAAATTGCTGTCATTGGGGAAGCATGTAACTAGCTTCAAAATTTCTTAAACTGTGGGTTAGTGTCCACCAGGTGGTCATGAGCCAATTTCAGGTGGGCCCCCATTCATTTCAATATTTTATTTTAAATATATTAGATGTGATTCTACCATAGTATGTGATTTCATTGGGGATAAAGGTTACTTGCAGATATGTATATTCTTTTAACAATGATAAATAGATATGTATATTCTTTTAACAATGATAGATGGGATTTTGGTTAAAAGTGGGTAGGATTGCAGCCTAGGGTTGTTAAAAATTTTCCTGCTTGATGATGTCACTTCCAGACATGGTATCATTTCTGGTGAATCCCGACAGATTCTTATTCTAAAACATGGACCCAAGTGCTAAACGTTTGAGAACCACTGCAGTACAGAGTCCATAGAGGTAAACTAGGATCCAAAGCAGATTGGGGTGGGCAAGACACAGAAAAACTGCTTGTGTCGCTAGCAAATTGTAGAGCGGAGACTGTGGCAAAAATAGAATGGTTGCAAGTTCTAAGGGGAAAGGGTGAAGTATGTATCTCTTCTTTTCACATGAAGAACATTATCCCTGCTTAAATAATCTTTTTATACTGCCCACTCCTATCTGTTGCATGGAGAGATCTCATGATCCATCAGTGCCAGGCCCAGACAGCTGATGCAGCAACCACTGCCTTAATCACTGGGACTGCCAGTGTAAACTGGTGGAGGACCTGTGTGTGCACCAGTAACTTACCAAGCTGCCTTTAAAGAAGGTAACTTAGTGGTGGTAGTGGTTTGGGGGAGGTGGTGTTGGGGATTGGGCCAGATCCGTGGTCTTTTGAGTGCAGGCTATGGGCAGTTTTCAGCAGCACTATGGCATTGAGATCTTATGTCCCCAACTTGGTTCCAAACCTTGGATATAAGATACACCAACAAAAAAATTGGTGTATATCTCAGCAGGATAAGGGAGCTGCAGAGTAGGAATCATATTTATTTTTCTCTCTGATACCTGCAGCAGAAATGAAGCAGGAGCCGCATCAGCACCACTGCATGCTGTGGTCTCATACTGAATAGGATTGGGCCGTAAGGTGCTATTGAACCTCATCTATTGTGCTAGTCAACGCAAAATATGACTTGATGGTGGGATGATGATATATTGCAAGCCATTTCCAATGCAGATCAGCGAAAGTGCAGCAGCAACAGTATTTAGTTAGATCCAGCAATGGGTCGACAACAGGTCATTCACAAAGGTGATATTTAGGTATAGAAATATTTGCTGTCCCAAGTGAACTAGGTTGGATCAGCTTCAGCAGAGCAGGTTGTAGACTCCTATGATGTTTGGCTAGATGGGAACAGGCTACACATTCAGCATTCACAGACTGATGCAATGTCTTGTATTTCATGAAGCTGCATCCTTCTGCAGGCAAGAGGTCCACCCTTCTGAAAGCTTTTCACCTCAAATTTATCAAGCTATCTGTAGTTGGTTCCAAGTAGAGATGAGATTAGGTTCTGGCTGAAGACAGACTACATGATAGCATCCATGACTGCAAAGGAAACACCTGAGCATGGAAATCATGCTTCCTGTATCAGTGATAGAGGACTAATCCTATATAATCAGGGACCACATTATAAAACACATAGGAATATGTGCCAGGGTGACCAACTGTGCCAAGGTGACCAACTTTTTGCTTCTAGATGTCCTCTTTTTTAGCCTTGTAAAAGAACTTCAGTGTCCTCCTTTCCCCTGTGAGCAGGCAGCACATAGTCTTTTGTAATTCACAAAATATATGCAATAACTTATATGTAATAGTTTTAAATTTAATAATAACAATATAGTGATTAAATTAAACACATGATTCATGATTTTTGTAGATCATGTAGAAAAAACATATTCATGATTTTTGTAGCTTTTCTTTTGTCATCATAGCCTACATTTTTCTTGTGTGTCCCATATTTTGGGGGTTTTATCGTCTTTTGCGACATCTGGTCACCCTGCTGAAGGCAAAAGAAGCAGCCTTCAGGAAGCATTGCTCTCACTTTCAAAACATATCCATCTTTTCCTAGTGTCTGTAAAATCACTGAAAGTTCAATTGCTCTTTTTGATGTTGCTCCAAAAGTTTATTTTAAAAGTGAACTCCCTTTTCAGCTCAGCCCTCAAAGCAACATTCAACTATCCTGCATAGCACCAGACATACACACAGTGCAATCCTAATATCTAATCAGAATTCCCATTGTGTTCAGTTACACTTACTCCCAGGAAAGTGGGTTTAGGATTGCAACATAGTTTTTTTTTTAAAGTAGGTATTTCAGCACACATTCAGAGTCACCTCATATTTCTGTCGCTTGAACTTCTCCTGCAGGTCAAATTTCTCAGCTTCCAGATCACGGATGCTCTGCCACAGTTCCTTGGCCTTTTCCCTTTTATTAAGAAAATGTGAGTTCAGTCAAGGTGATAGCCAATGCATACATAGTATATACCTTTTAAAAAATTTTAAAATTTACCTACTGCCTTTTGTATCCTATTCTCATTTCAGGAGTTCTGATACTGGGCTCTTTGCAAGGCCTGAGGTATTCTGGCAAGTGTAGACTCAGCAAAACAAAACAGAGGCAAAGGACATACCAGCCTCAAGTCTACCTGGACTTGGTCTGTTTATGTACTCATGGCACCCTCTAGTGGTTTGAGATTAAGTTCTCTCAGGTCGTAATCCTAAACAATTTAGGCCAGCACAACTCATCTGCCTATCTATCTGCCTATCTATCTGCCTATCTATCTATCTATCTATCTATCTATCTATCTATCTATCTATCTATCTATCTATCTATCTATCTATCGTATTTATATGCCGCTTTTCAACTGAAGAGTTCACAAAGCGGTTTACAAGAAAATTAAAAAATTAATAGCTAATTAATAGCTAATGTGTCCCTGTCCCAAAAGGGCTCACAATCTAAAGTGCAAGAAGAACACCAGCAGAAGCCACTTGAACAGACATTGCTGGCGTGCGTAGGGCCAGTTACTCTCCCCCTGCTAAATAAAAGAGGAAGACCCACTTGAAAGAGTGCCTCTTGCCCAGTAAGCAGGGATAATCATTCCTGAATGATTATTCCTGAATCAACACATGTCTGTGGATTAGGCTAACCCCTGGGAGTGGCGCAGAAGTGGCTGATGGCACTTTTGTTACCCCCTCCACTCTGACCAGCACAAGACTTATGATGGGACTTGTGCTGCCCTAATTGGGGATTAGGATTGCAGCCTCACTCTCCTTACGGTCTTTCTTCCTGAACCAACTATTAGACATATGAGCAACTGCTTTCGTGATGATAGGGTATATGAGCAACTGTCTTACATCAGTATAGACTACATGTTAAGACATACAGTGGTGCCTTACATAAAAAGCTTAATTCGTTCCGGAGGCATGCTCTTTAAGTGAAACACTCTTTAAGTGAAACAGATTTTTCCATAGGAAATAATGGAAACTCAGAAGATTGGTTCCACAACCCCCAAAATATTCATATAAAAATATAACTGGATGTAAAAATGATGACAAAACACTGGAACTGAATTCAAAACATGCATTCAATGTGCATGATCCTATGAAGTCTACTTAGGCTGCAATCCTAAAAACACTTTTTTGGGAGTAAGGCACATTTAACACAATGGGGCTCACTTCTGGGTAGACATAGTTAGGAGACTGCAATCAAAGACACTTTCCTGGGAGGCTTACCTGGGCTGCTGCTGGAGGTCCAAGGTGGCCGGTGGGGGCACTTGCCCCTGGCTCCAGTTAGGGGCAGTTGCCCCTGGCTCCAGGCAACTGCCCCCAAGTTGGAGGCAGCTAGAGGTAGTTAGAGGGGGCAGCGCTGTCCGGCAACCCTTTTAAAGAGCCTCCATGTAGAGCATCAGGGCTGCATAGCACGCGTGCCCATGCTGCGCTTGTTTGTTAAGTGAAGCAGAAGCAGTTTGTTGTGTGAAGCAAGATTTCTTGGAAATTTTTGCTTGTTATATAAATGCTTGTTAAGCGAGGCACTTGTTAAGCGAGGTACCACTGTATAGGTTTATAGGGTTAGGATAAATTGGGTGGATATGGTTAACTTTTCTCCTTTTGCCATTTTCCCATTGAAAATCAACCTCAAAGGCTTGCCATAAGTCCCATATGGGGATCTATGTTTTCTGACTACATTCTGTTTGTTAAAAAAATTCAATAAACAGGGGGACATGATCTAGTCATGATTTTCCAGTGTGTTGTCAGTTTGACCACAGCCTGGTGCAGTTAGATGAATCAGAAATGGGATCTAAGCTCGTGGATATAGAGGGTGGCCAGAGGAAAAATAATACCTAATTTTTTTCTTTATCATTTCTTCTATAAACTCTCCTAGAATCATAGAGATAAAAGTTAGAAGGTACCTAATAAGTCATCTAGTCAATCTAGTCAAACCAACTGCCTGTACCCTCCTAGACTCGACTCTCACAGTTGCTTGTCAAGCCTCTGCTTTAAGATCCCCAGTGAGGTAGACCATCACTTCCTTTGGCCATTTATTCCTCTGACAAACTAGCTTGACCTCGAGTAGGAGTTCCCTACTGGAATTTGAGCATCCACCAACTGATAGGACCCCAGTTGCCCTCCTCACCTCAGTTTGTCTTCATTCAAGTGATCGATATTCAGAGGTTTCCGGCGCTCACTGAGAATTTTTTTCTTCTTTTCTCTCTCTGTCTGTTTTTTGCCACTTTTCTTTTCTGTCTAAAGAAAGCAGTTCACATAAGAAGCATCCATACCTCTGAGCTGAACCAGGTTTTCATATTTCAAATTGACAGGATATGTTGTGACACTTTACAGATTCTAAAGTCTGTTGAGCTAGAATATTCTAGTTAACTGGGCAAGAGGCACTCTTTCAAGTGGGTGTTCGCTTTTATTTAGCAGGGGGAGAGTAACTGGCCCTACATGCCAGCAATGTCTGTTCTAGTAGCTTCCGCTGGCATTGTTTTGCATTTTAGATTGTGAGCCCTTTGGGGACAGGGACCCATTAGCTATTAATTAGCTATTAATTTTTTCATTTTCTTTGTAAACTGCTTTGTGAACTTTTTAGTTGCAAAGCAGTATATAAATATTGTAGGTAGGTATTCACTAAACAATGCATGGTGCAATCCAACGCCCCCTTTCAGCCAGTGCAAAAGTCCCTTGCGTTGGCCCAAGAATGTTGTGAAAGTGCCATAAGGTACTTTCATGCACTCTGAGGAGAGATAAGCTGGTGAATATGTGCAGGCTTCCCTGCACCACCACAGGTCCTGAGAAATAGTAGGTTTACATAGGTCAAGGTATACTTCCCTGCACCACCACAGTTCCTGGGAAATGACAGCAGATGTTTCCAGAGACGGGAGGAGGCTACCCCCATTCACAGCCAGCCTAGGACAGTCCCAGACTGCTTCAATTTGTGCCACCTCTTAAGGTAGTGCAGATCCAAGTAGCCCCATTGGAACTATAGTGGCCCTCCCTGGAATAAGAGGAAGCAAGTCCCCTTACCCTTGGTTGTGCCATTAACCACCTGGACCTTTCACTTGATACAGTGCAGACCCACTGCCTGCCTGTTCCAGTGCAAGTTAGGATTGAACTGCCTGAAAAACAAATAGGCAGGAGTTAAAGGGGGACTCCATACTCTATGTGTGTGTATCATAATGTGCAATATATTCTTGGACAGGTTAATAGAGGGAGTTTAATATACCTTATACCACAGCATGTACATTCATAGAGAAGCAGGCGGATCCACAATGTACATAGTTTATACTATTCAAATGACATTCTCAAACAATTGCACTAGACAGATACCTTCTGGAGATAGCCTCCAAAATGGAGCATGTTGGAGAAAGCCTTCTTCTTCTTGGCATCTTCTTCAGCCCTCTTTCTAGCTTCTTCCTCCTCCTTCCTAGCTCTCTCTTCCTATCAAGGGCAGAATCCCAGTGAGGTTCAGAATAGCAAAGAGAAGGTGTGTTAGTTACTTATTTCCCCCTCCATAGTGTGTCTGTATACTTACAGCCAAGCGGGCTTGGCGTTCCTTATCTCGTTCACTCCGGATCCTCTGTTGTTCAGCTCGTTCTGCTCGCCTCTGCTCCTGCAGGATGAAAGGCCAGTTTCTGCTCAGAGGTTTCTCTGAGCACAGTGTGACTTTGGATAGCCAGAGTTGACATAAAAATCCTGGTACCCTCAACAAAGCCAAACTTACAATGCATTACTATGTTTGATTAGTGGAAATCCCTGAGCTGATGGAGCAGCCTGTGCCTGTCTGCCAGTGCTGCAACCAAACTTCTGGATGCTGCAAGAAGTGAGTTTTGTGACTAGTGGTACAATGGTTAGGGGAGTATGCAGCAGGCCTCCGTCAGTCTTGGAAGACTAAGGTATTGTGCTTGGCGTTGCATATGCTGCATGCGAAGCAGGAATGGTGGGAGGGTATTTTGAGGAAGGGTGAGAGGAGGGCAGTTAGATCAAGGAGTGAGTGAGATAGATGGATGCTTCCCCTGCCATATCTTAACACCTTCCTTGCCCAGCCAGCATTCTATTGGGCTGCTTGGACTTCTGCCAGCTATATAGCTAAGATCTGAGTAGCACAATAGGAAATTGGGGTGTTACTTGTGGTAAGATGAAAAATATCCCTATACACCAAGAAGACCTCCAGCTGCATCAAAAAATTCACTGGATACATGTCAAGTCATATGGCCTGAGTGCAGCAGCACGGGTTAGGATTGGGCTGCCCATCAGTGGTAAGAAGTTATTTGACATACAATTCTGTCTTTGAGGGATATCAGCTCTTCCTCCTCCTTCTTTCTGTTCTCAAAATGGGCTTCAATCAAGGTCTGCAACTCATTCAGATCCTTCTCCATTCGCTTGCGATGAATGTCCTGGAAGACAGATAAGACATGACCCAGTTCTGATATTTTTCCATCAAAAATAAAGATGCTAAGTAGGAAAGAAATTGTTTCCTAGACTGTGATTGGTCAGTACTCACATCAAAATCCACTCTTTCTCCATCAGGGATCTTTGGTGGCACCAAATTTGGCATAAAGAGCCTAGAATTGGGGAGAAAAATAAACATTAATTCTCAGTTAATTGTTAAAAATAATTATGTGTATTACAGGACATGACTTATGTTTCAGCACATCTCTTTTTAAAGCCTATGACTTATTTACAAAATTTTGACAGCATTCTCATTTATCAATGAAGCAAAAGGCCCAGTTTGGATCAAGACATTATCCGAAAGCAAAAATCTTTTTTTATTTCTTGTCTTTTTATACAAGAAAGCATTGTATAAATACAGTCTATCTGTGTGTCCTGTGGCTAGTAACAAAACAGTCTGTCTATATAAAAGCTTTAATCTGTTAGTGTGTCTGATGCTATACCACAATCAGCCACTAGATGGGATGAATAATGGAATGGTATCTCAACTGTGAAGAAAGCCAGGCTGAGCAGAGGCAGGGAGGGGGGGAGCTGAAGAGAGTCACTGAGAAGAGAGGTAGCAAAAAGGCAGTTGAGAAAAGGGGGTGGTTATTTTTTACTGATGATTTTTATTATATTGTACCTCTACAAGTGACAGCTGCAGGCAATTACAAGTTCTATCATAATGTCACTTTCTTATTTTTTTTCTTAATTTACGAACTGCATAGCTTCTGTGAGTCAAATTCTCTTGTACAATATGAAGGACCCAATTTGTTGTTTAGTTGTTAAGTTGTGCCTGACTCTTCTATGGATTGCAGCACACCAGGCCACCTTATCCTCTAATAGCTTCCAAAGTCTGTCCAAATTAATGTTCATTCTGTCAACAACATTATCTAACTAATTTATCCTCTGCCGTCCCCTTCTCCTTTTGCCTCCAGTTTTTTCTAGCATCAGGTCTTTTCTAAGGAGTCCTCCCCTCTCATGATGTGGCCAAAATATTTGAGCTTCAGTATTTATTTTTCCAGTGAATAGTCCAGGTTGATTTCCTGGAGGATGGACTGATTTGATCTCCTTGCAGTCCAAGGGACTATCAAGAGTCTTCTCCAGCACCATAATTCAAAGGCATTTATTCTTTGGTGGTCAGCCTTCCTTATGCTCCAGCTCTCATAGCCATACATTACTAAAATGAAAACGATAGCTTTAACTAATCAGATCTTTGTTGGCAAGATATGTCTCTATTTTTGATTAAGTTGTCTAGACCCAGTATGAAACACCAGATTAATGAAATGCTCAGATTCATAACACTGAACCTAAGTTTGCTCTTGCTGTCCTATAAACTTACTGTGTACATGTTCTCTAAACTAGATGTCAATGTGAATGTAGTTTCAATCCAAGGGAACAATTTATAGCTTGTTTGAGGGCGCCAGAAGGAATGCCATAGTGGTGGCCAGGCATTTTACAAGGACCACACCTGTCACTGTGGCCTTATTTTCTTTCGTTCAACTTATGTGAGCCACTGAACAGCTGTAATAACTTCATAGCAGTGCAGCCTGGAGTAGGGATGTTATCCTTGGGATTACATCAGCATATTTGTTTGCTAGCTTCCATTGCCTGCAGTGCTTCTCTGAATTTGTTAACATAAAAGAAAGGCTAAACATTTTTCTTCTGGGTTCAGGAGGCGTCACTAGGGTTTGCTTCACCCAGTACAGGCAGGTTGACCAGATGCCCAAACCTCAAAAGCAGGACAAGGTCTTGGATTCCTCTCAGCCTGACCTTTCCAGCAGACAATGGGACATTTGCCTACTGAAGAATAAAGCCATAATATTGGGACACTTTCACTTTCTCATAGAGCTCAATACATATTTTTAGTTTAAGTTTTTTGGCCATAACTATTGATAAGAAGGAGATATGTCAAAACTGATTTTAGCATTGGATTCTGCACTTCAATACAAATCATTCCCTACAATCCAGAGTAACTACGGGAGCACGTAAGAGACATTACGTGTACCCGTAGTTACTGCATCACCTAGTGAAAACCTATGGGAAATTCATATTGCAATCCAGAGCAAATTGTTCTTACACCGGAGCAAGGACTCCCCGTAGTTACTCTGGATTGCGCCCATAGAATCATAGAATCCTAGAGCTGGAAGGGACCCAGTGGGTCATCTAGTCCAACCCCCTGCCTGTAGCAGGAAATCCTCCTAGAGCATCTCCGACAGGTGCACGTCTAGCCTCTGCTTGAAGATCCCCAGTGAGGGAGAGTCCACCACCTCCCTCGGCAATCTGTTCCACTACCAAACCGCCCTCACTGTCAGGATTTTTTCCGGATATCCAACCGGAATCTCCTTTCTTGCAGTTTGTACCCATTGGTTCTAGTTCTGCTTTCAGTAGCAGCTATGAACAAATGAGCCCCTTCCTCCCTATGACAGCCCTTCAGGTATCTGAAGAGTGTGAACATGTCTCCCCCTCAGCCTTCTCTTCTCCAGGTTGAACAGACCCAATTCCCCCAACCTTTCCTTGTAGGGCTTCCTTTCCATCCCACGGATCATTCTTGTCGCTCTCCTCTGACTTGCTCCAGTTTGGCCACATCTTTCTTAAACTGAAGTGCCCAGAACTGAACACAGTACTCAAGGTGATGTCTAACCAATGCAGAATAACAGTCCTCTTAATGCAGCCTTTTTTGCAGACACATCACACTGCTGACTTATGTTCAGGGTGACCAGATGGCTAACGCAAAATCCCTGAATCCCAAGGCCAGTTTTCCTAACCCCCAAGCCAAAATTCCTACCTGCTTAAAAAAATAGTAGGAAACATCCAAAAATGTAGGACACATGTAGGACATGTTAAAATAAAGCAAAAAATATTCATATTGCTTTCCTGTACTTAATTTCAACACTTTAAAATTGAAAACCTTGTAAAATGCACAATTCAGACCCAGACATTAAAGAGACCATTTGTAGTAGCATAACACAAGCCAGTGACTCCAACGTGTTCAGACCCAGACAAACACAAGCACACACCCATATACACACACAGACACAAGCACACGCACACACACAAGAAAGGTATCAAGCAGGGAGGGGGACAGAAAGGGGATAGAAAGGAGGACATCTCTGCATCTTGTGTTGTATTTGCTACTCCTCCCAGTAGTGTCATCTGCAAATTTGATTAGGCTCCCCCGTCCTTTCCTCCAAGTCATTGATGAAAATATTAAAGAGAACCGGGCCCAAGACAGAGCTCTGGCGCACCCCACTCGAAACCAACTTCCAGGTTGATGCAGAACCATTAACTAAAACCCTTTGAGTGCAGCCATTGAGCCAGTTGCAGATCCACCTAATGATGCCTTGTCTAGCCCATATTTTTCCAACTTCCCTATTAAGATGTCATGTGGGACCTTGTCAAATGCTTTGCTGAAGTCAAGGTAAATAACACCCACAGCATTGTCCAGTAAGCTTGATCAAAAAAGGACAAGATGGAGTACTGCACACCATTGCAAAGTTCCTAAATGAAGCAAAAATGTAGGACAATTAAGCCCTTTTGGAGGACACCCAGATAGAAGGTTTAAAAAGAGGAAAAATCCAGTCATATGGTCACCCTGAGTACAGGAGGGAGGAGGCCAGCACATTATCCACAAGATAGACCTCCACCCATGCAGTGGGTGTTGCAACACTCCAGTCAGTGGGCATGGTAGTCACCTTGCCCCACTGCATTTTTTGGCTATGATTTTTTATAACAGAGGTATTTCAGCATGATTTGTCTCATGAAATTACACACTGAATTATATATAACATGATCATATTCTTCCTAAAAATCATGATTTTACAAATTTGGGCCTGGTAATAGTTTCACATACACACATTCATACATGCCCCATTTTTCACAATTTTAGCCGGATATCCAACAGCTAGTGTCAAGCTGAGCTTGTTTCCCCCTGAAAGCTTGTTGCCCGAAGGAACTGCACACTCACCTCACTCCTACCTAAGCCACTGAGCTATGCTACAGTCTCCAACAGATATGCCCAATCTTGCCTGCTCTTCTTTCCTTTCCTTACAACAGCTCCTGTGCCAACATGTGCATAAAATGTCCTGTATATCTCTACTGTAACATAAAACCCAAGAAGATATATACTTACTTCGGTTTGGGTTTTGATTCTCCTGTAAGAAAACAAATAAAGACTTGAGAAGATAATAAAGCACCAATATATTTACCTGCTCCCTTTGAAGATAAATGGTTGAAATAGCACTTTCCAGATTTCCTCTGACTTCCTTGAGGCCTACACTGGTGTTTTTATGGCTAGAGACTGTTCCACCTGCCAACTTACAGAGCAATTTTAAAATCTCTTTGTAGATCTGGTCGGTTTTGCTTCTTTCCCGTGTTCCACCCTCACCTATCCCAGAAGATACTTTTTTCCCCAGAACTAAGTAAGGACCCAGTCCTAACCAACATTTCAATACTAACACAGCAGTGCACCCCAATGTAAGCAAACAAATGTTCCCCTACCTGTATGAGCCTCTGTGATTGCACAACCACTTCAGAATACAGCGAATGCCTCACTGACATGGCTTAATTTATGGTGGAAAACTGGATAGGATTTAGCCCTAAAACGCCTCCTAACCCTTTGATTACAATGAAATGCAAATAACTTACTCTAATTCAGTTTCAGCAGCTCAAGTTACTGTAGCTCAAGTTATGCTTTTCAAGTTACTGGTTAAATCAGATTTTCCCATCGTTAACACAATCTGGAGTGTATAAGGTTACCATATATACCTACTGGCTAATGCCCGTGTCATCACCAGTCACGAAAGATACAGGTGATTATGCTTATCTGCAGCAGAACCAGTGAACTCATATAGGAATTGGACTAGTCACTCATAGGTTAGTCTATTGTTGGAAACTTCAGCACCTAGATTGGTTTGTTTAAAGAACTTATTCCCTATCTTTTCAGTTAAAAACTTCACAAGACAGCTGACAAAAACTCAAACCTTTTTAAAATTAAAAATTATATAATTCTGAGCATTTAAGTACACCCCTGTTACCTACTACATTACAAAAGTTTATATGCACCTCTTGATAGAAATCACTGCCCATCTCTACTTCTATATATACTTTCAGTTTCATATTTTGCCACAGTTTTTATATGGTTGGAAACAGATTTCCTTCCCGTCTCTGATTCTTGTCTTCTTTCTTCTCCTGCAGGAAATAATAGCTAATTCTCCAACTGTATCCCTGTCATGCTTTCCACTGTTTCCTTTTGAGGACGCCAACACCATAACCATTCCACAATTGCTTGTGAAAGATTTATCTAAGCCAATACCATGATCATTATCCGTCCTAGGATAGGAAGGAAACGTGTTTCTACATTGGCCATAATAATCATGGATTCTCCTTTTCCATTACCTTCATCCGGTTCTTTGGCTTGCTCCTCTTGTTCTATTTTAAAAGAGGAGAGAGAATTTTGATGAGAGCTGAACGACAGGCAAAGTTGTCTCTAAAATGATTGATACATTTTATTTCCTCTAAGCTGTGCCCTGCAGAATTCCTGGCATGCTTCACAGTTCATTCATTCATTGCTGGGAGGGTTTACATTGGTGGCATTCTGGGATTTGGTGATCAGAGACAGCAGCAACCTTCCTTTAAAATTTTTGCAACATCGAATTTCCCAAGCAGACTCTGATGTTATGTACACAAGAGCACTCGGCTGCATCAAAAAACATAGCTTTCATGAAAAAGATACTAGGAAATGACAGCCTCTAAAAGCATTACCTTAGAATGCTAAAGAACTTTGTATATTTCCTCTGTGAACATTACAGTCTTTGTTCCACTTACAGTCAAATATGTGAAAGCTAACAACTATCCGTAAAGGTGAGATTGTTCATTTCTCTCCCCCGCCCTGCATTTTTTTACAATAATAATAATGTTTTCCATATTTTTTTCTTTTTAAAACTAGATGGTTTTTAATTTTTTTAAGAAAGAATGTTCTCAAGAATAGAGAACATTTAAAAACGGTTGTGCTAAATTTTCTCTGGACCTACAGTGCAATTTTAACCACCATTTGTACCGGCACAAGTCCCATGCTGGTGTGGGAGTATCTCAAAAGTGCTGTACTGACATGCACCAGCCTACCACACTACAACGGGAACAGGAAGATGGCCAAGTTACACTGAACTAAACTGGTGATGATTGTGCCCTATATAGGCTGCTGGGCTTGCTTCTCTGAACTGCAAATGAGACACACTCTCAGCATGGCTAGAAAACATCAATGAATACCTTCTTCTATGATTTCCTCTGCATCTTCCTTGACCTCCTCTTCTGCTTGTTCTAGAGAATGACAAAAAATGAAAGATTAAACATCTGATGACATCTATTGCTAAAAAAAAATTGTAACTGCTTCGGTGAGCCCAAGTCATTGGGTTGTTGATTAAAGAAGTTCGGCTACGTAGCAGAAGCCTAGGACACAAAAAGCAACAGAAAACAGTGTTTAGGGCTATCATTTTTAACATTCTGAAATAGTTATTGATGCTGAATGATGTTCCTGGCCTGGGGCGTCAAACATGCCCTTCATGCTCCTCAACATACTATACATAGGAAAATAGGAAGTTGCCTTATAGTGAGTCAGATCATTGGTCTGCAGAACACACTGTCTATAGTATATTGACCAGTTTCTAGTGTTTCAGGCTGGTATTTCTCAACCTTATCTGGAGGTATTGGATCTTTGATCTTCCATACACAAAGCAAGTGCTCTATCTTTGAACTAAGCCAAGGCCTTTCCTTAGAATACAGAGGAAGGGTTGAACTTAAGGGAAGCTTTCTTCATTCTTTGTCCAGCTCAATAGATCTAACTTATAAAAGTAGATGAACAGAGCAAAACAAGGAAACCAAAATGATTACGGGATTGAAGCACTATTGGTACAGGAAAGTCAAATATGCCTAGTTTTTTTAATTACACTAGATTGGATAAATTATGGAAGGACAGCTCTTATCAATCACCGGTAGCCATTGTAAATGGGGACACACGCCCACATTCAATTGCTGGGAGACAGAAGAGGAGGTCTGCCTTTGTGTCCTACTAGTAGAATTCCTCGACACATATGACTGTACACCCTGAGAAATAGGTTGCTGGACTACATGGATCTCTGGTCTGATCTATCAAGACTCTTCGTAAAACTTCATGTATGCCATGTATCATCTATAATGCTCCATAAAGTACAGATTGAACAGATAAGAAAAGTATAGATCAAACTTATATGAGAAGAATTTATTTTAAAAACTTATTATCAGTTTTATACTCTGATAACTGTCTGGGCTTTCCTTGAAAGAATCCTGGAAACTGTACTGAGGTAAAATATTGGGGACTTTCTATTAGACTGAATTCTCTGTTCTCTGAATCCAAAGGTTCTACTGCTTCCTAGGAAGAAGGAATAATTTCAAACTGGTTTCAGTTTGAATAAGCCCTATAACTGTCTATACATTCTGTACCTAGAAAATCAATTTGCCTGAGAATTAGAGGTATTAAAGATAAGCAGTGGGAAAAAAATGAAAAGAAATGTTCTACTACCGTCTTCCACCTCTATCCATTCTTCTTCTTCTTAACCAGGACAAACAGGTGGTGAGTGAAAGGGAATAAGTAAGAAGGTTAGCAAGGGAATCACAAAACGGTGGAATCAAGCAAAGACATCTACAAGCATCTATAGACAAGACTGAATGGCTTTCTCATTCAGTTCTGATCTTTGCTTTACACTGATCTTTGAGTGCACAGAGATTATTTGTGCTAGGCATTTATTAAGCCAGGCTTAATAAAACTATTAAGCAAAGTCACGGGATATTAAAATTTGGAAATTTCAGACATAAGCATAAGTACGTAATTATGTGTTCAGACACATAGCTGAGCAAGCATTATGCAGACAGATTGATCAGTGAAGGAGTATTGGAAAGCTCATTTCAGACTGATTTTCCATGTATCAGTAATAGTTTGGTTTACATTGAAATGACCCATTCAGAGTGCAATCCTAATCACTTGAGGCCAAAGTGTTGCAAATGCCATAAGGCACTTCTGAACCTCCCTTGGGGGAGGTTAGGCCAGTGCACAGAGGTGTGCTTGTCTCCCTACATCACAGTGGGAATAGGTACACTGATGAGTTGTGCCAGCCAGGCCCTACAATCCAGAGTAACTACGGGAGCACGTAAGAGACATTACGTGTACCCATAGTTACTGCACTACCTAGTAAAAACCTATGGGAAATTCATATTGCAATCCAGAGCAAATTGTTCTTACACCGGAGCAAAGACTCCACATAGTTACTCTGGATTGCGTCCTAAGTTAGGATTGCACCCTCATTTTCCTAGAATAATATATTGAAAATTAAGCAGAATCCACAGGTATTCAAACTTCAGTTTTGTAAGTTCTTTGTTAGACCAGAATTGCATCCTCAGCATATATATATACAGTGGCGCCTCACATAAAGTAAGTTTCATGTAACAAACAAAAATTTCTCTAAGATTCTGCTTCACGTAACAAACTAATTGGCAGTTGGGGCAGACGCACTGGCTGGCAGCCTTTTAAAATGCATCAGGGCTGCGTAGTGCACCTGCCCATAGCAAAAGCAACACTTCCACGCTGTTCCTCCTTTGGCCAGGCATCCTTTGGGCAGAGGGGAGAACAGCAGTGGAATAGAGGTAAGCAGCTCACGGCTAGCCAGAAGGGAGCAGAGGAGAGAGATGCTCAGGAGGAAGAGAAGGAGAAAGTGGGGAGACACTTGGAAAGTGTCTTTGATTGCAGCCTCCTAACCAGGTCAACCCAGAAGTAAGCCCCATTGTGTTAAATGGATCTTACTCCCAGGAAAGTGTCTTTAGGACTGCAGCCTAAGTAGACTTCATAGGATCATGCACAATGAATGCATGTTTTGAATTCAATTCCAGTGTTTTGTCACCATTTTTACATCCAGTTAATATTTTTATATGAATATTTTGGGGGTTGTGAAACCAATCGTCTGAGTTTCCATTATTTCCTATGGGAAAATACGCTTCATGTAAAGAACGTTTCACATAACAAACATGCCTCTGGAATGAATTAAATTTGTTACGTGAGGCACCACTGTATTGCCAGCAGCCCTGGATGAATGAGGTTTGCATTCTCCTTGCCTGGGTTTACCCAGTAACTTCATCAATACATGTAGTTACAAACATGGGGGCAATTTTTTAAAGGACATTGTATTAAACCCCAATAAGAAACATCACCATGCTTGATCCATTAACAACAATGGAAGCCTACCTTCTTCAACACAGTCTTCTGCAGCACATCGGAAGAGAGGAAAAGAGAGAGAGTTGTTACTTCTGTTGCAATTATTTGGAAACCTTCTTTAATGTGATAGGCCTGTTCCCCTTACCTTCTTGTTCCCTGTAAAATAGAAGAGAAAAACAATTCAGGTTAGAACAATGCCTGCGACTTACATTATGTTCTTTTGAATGATCTGCCTATTTCATGAAAGTTGACAGCTGGACAGTAGAAGTGGACTCTTTCTGCCATTACTTTATCAAAAAAAAATATGTATATACTGTGACACTGGAAGTGTCCCCCTGCACTGTTATTTAATACAGTACTTCTCAATCTCCTGAAATTTTATAAAGTAGCTCAAAGGAGAAGAACACAAAGGGCTAGGAACACCAGAGAGAAGGCTGCAAACTTCCAACAGGTGCAACTGGGCACAAGGAGGCCTCTAGACAATGTAAGTCCAGTGCAGGGGCATGGGAAAGTAGGAAAGGGATGGATCAGGGCAGAGAGAAATTTGCAACAGGTTCAGGAGTGGACATATCAGACCCAGGCAGGATGACCATATACCATAACCAAAAAAGAGGACAAGGCCCCCAAAGTGTAGAACATACAAAAAAATGTAGGACATGACAAAATAAAAGCTAAAAACACTAATATATTGCTTTCATGTGCTTAATTTAAAAACTTTATTACTTAATAAATTAAAAGACTATTAGATATAATTACCTATAATTTATTAATTACAAGAAGGCTACATGCTGCACACACAAGAAAAAGGAAAGCACTGATATTTTTTCCCAGGACACAAGGCTAAAATCGAGGACATGTTCTGGGAAACAACGGCACATGGTGCAGGACCAGGAATGGTGCGGGATTGCTGGCACCGTCAATGCCATATCCCATCTCCTTTCCTGGGCACGATCCACCAGTTGGGGCAAAGAGGGGGCATGAGGAGAGAAAGCGTTCAGTTATCAGTGACACAATTTCCACAAATAACATATCTTCCTTCCCAGACTCAATCTACAACCTGTGTCTTGGAGTTGAGCTAGCAAAAAAAAGCAGACTTAGGGCACAATCCAGAGTAACTACCGGGAGTCCTTGCTCCGACATAAGAACAATTTACTCTGGATTGCAATATGATTTTCCCATAGGTTTTCACTAGGTGGTACCATAACTACATCAACGTAAATGTCTCTTATGTGCTCCCGTAGTTACTCTGGATTGTAGGATCATTGGGGAAGTAGTAACCTCTTGAGTAAAGGAACCATGGGGTTTCAGAACTAAGAGAACTTTAAAGTTGCCTTCCAGACTCCCCCTTCCCAGGGTGACGTAGAGGAATTGAGGGAATTGCATAGAAGAGGGAATTGAGGTAGGTGCTGCTTTTGAAACCCTTCTATGATGAGCTAAATCTGCCTCAATTCCCTCTTCTATGCAATGGTTAAAGGTACAAGCATTCTGTCCTCTATTTGATATGGTCACCCTCGGGGTCCTCCATGCAGAACACAGAGCACACTGTGAATGCTGCTGCATTGGTAAGGTCCAGAAGCAGCCCCAAGTAGCCTGAGATGAATCCTTTCTGACCATCTGCCTGAGGAAAAAAAAATGAAATGCTAGAGAAGTAGGATCATTAGAGGGTAAAACTAAAATCACCTGCTTATATGTTCAACAGGGTGTTCATCCCTAGGTATCTCCACCCAACCACATTTATTAATTTCGAGAGCATCTGACTTGTCTCTGCTGATGACAGTGTGCTGACCTTTGGTCTGATCCAACAATCAGGCAATCCTTATGCACCTGCCACACATTTTTGCCTTCAAAGGGCAAGGCAGTGCTCACAGAACATGTCCCACTAAGAGACCCTCCCTAAGCAGGGTGATTAGGTGGGGCTCTTAGTCGGACAGGTGCTGTGAGTATTGCCTTGTCCAGATCTCAGGGAATTTGTGATGACTGAATACTCAGGTCATTCAGAGTGGTTTCATTTTCTGACTCCTTGCATCAGTAGACCATGATTCATAAATATATGAATGGCATATCTGAGGAGCCCAGAAGTGTGAGTCACCAAAAAAGCATCAGTTACCAGCTAGCACACTTTGGAGAGAGAAATGAAAAACAGTCATGCACCCAACACTTACTCTTCATATTCCTCGATGACTTCTTCAATATCTGACATTTTTGTTACCTGCCATTGAATAAAGCAGAGACGGTGATAAACAATTATAGAAATCCCAATAAAATAAGAGTTGCTTCATTGGGCCTCACTCAGGCTCCTACAAAGTGGGTAAATGACACCCTTGGAAAACCAGTTCAGTGCACTTTCTCAAGCAAAGATGCAGAACATGTCAAACTGTATGACTTTGAACCATATCCTAACCAACCTTCCTTCACTGATACAGCTGTGTCAGTAGGACATGTGCTGCATCCTACATTTGGGAAACAGTCATGGAAGCCTCCCTCAAGGTAAATAATGTTTGTTCTGTTATCTCGAAGCTGCATTCCCCTTACCCTGGTGCTGGAAAGTTAGGGTTGCGCCTTTGCCACCTAAGCCTAAGGAATGTTTTCTCCATGACCCAGTCCATAACAGAATGCACTTCAATGAGCAGAGCAGACTTCATCCAGATTTAGGATCAGAAGGAGAACTTCAGCATAGTAATATATGCTGCCCACACCATTTTCCAGACAAAAATAGTCTCACACATTTTGCATTGAGAGAATAATGTAGCTCATCGTAGCCATGTAGCAAGCATATCTATGTTACCAATACCTATAGGTTTATTTGCAGGCGTTTATTGAGAAATTCTAGAAGTCACCTTCATTATTCACCTTACTTCCAGAAAACATACTTTGATATCTAATATGTGTATTTTCAGTATAATGGAGGCTGCTTCACATGGTGGAAATTATCTCTCTGTTCATATTCTCATCACACTCACCATCACATGGATATTGCAATGTGTGACTAGCCTGTCCATGAATACATAGACAGTGGTCAGGCAGTGATTTATGCAGTCTCAAGGAGTCGAAAAAGAGCCACCCAGGGCCATAAGAATTGGTCATGTGCTAATTCTCTCATGTAATTTGGTCCCAGAGCATGTTTGGGATATATGATGTAAAGATTATTTTGACCTCTGAAACTGCCTAACTCCACAACCTTCACTGGGTTGGTTCAGATTATTCTTTCCAATCAGTCTTATTACTGGTAAAGGACATGAAGGTTATTATGAATGCATAAATTACTTGTAGTGCCCTAATACATAATCACTTTTGGGTGAGGTAGTTTGTGCAGATTTCCCCCAGCCACATCTAATATAGATACTTTTTTTGAAGGAATGTTCAAATCAGATGGTTTGAAAGGATCCACATCTGCTTAGATAAACCCTCCATTCCCACCCCCACCACCACCATTTTTAGCTAATGGTGTAACACAGTGATTTTCAACTAGTGTGCCATGAAATTTTTGGCAAATTTAGTTTTTTATTAAATAAATATCATTTATTAATAGGGCCATTAAGGGATGTGGACCACCCACCAACAGCATGGTGTGTTTTGCCAATTTTCAAAAGACTGATGTTGTGCCCTTACAATTTTAAGTGCCTTTTTAATGTGCCATGAAAAGAAAAAGATTGAAAATCACTGGTGTAACAGAACCAGGTATGTGTGTTTCCATCTGGCTCTGATGATACTGATTTGCAACACCACCAAACTTTCAGGCAAGACTATCTTTATCTGTCCTATCAGGAGATGCTGAATTTGAACCCAGAGCTTTCTACACAGAAACTACATGTTCCACAAATGAAGCATGTACCTATAATCCTAAGAGCATTTTCCTGGGAGTAAGCCCCACTGAACTCAATGGAACATACAGTACCTCTGAATAGACATGGTTAGGATTGTGTTCATAGTTAACTTGTCCATGTTTAGATTGGACGTATACATATAGTCCATTATATACAGTCATTAAGCTGTTTGATAGATTACCCAATCTGATTTGGTCACCAAGTCATTGGCACACAGTGTGATGTCTGATCCTGGTGAAGCCACACCAGCAGCATCCCCTCACTGACATAATGAGGGTCAGCACAACAAGGGTCAAATGCCAAGCCCGTCTTGACAAAGCAACAATGGGATAGACTTTTCCAGAAACATCTCCAGCATGCTTAGAAACACTGGCATAGACACTGGAGCAGCATCCTAATGGCAGTGCATAGTCAGTGTGACATAGCCATGTCACTACCATAAGATCTCTATCTGCTAACAATGAGACAAGGGTTATTTAGCCAAAGGTCTACAGTTTTATTGAACTGTATCATTTTTAAAAGATGGCCTGAAATACATAATTTCAAGATCTATGCTTGTCAAGTATCCTTCACTGAGCAACACCTGTGGTGGTTATAGAAAGAATCCACAAGACAGAAAAGTATGGTTGCCATCTGTGAAACAATTATATCAACCACAGAAAGGAAGAAAGGAAAAACAAATGGAAAAATGAAATTATTCATTATTAGGATGAAGGCTGAAAAAGTTTCTTCACCCAAACATTCATATGATTGGTTGACAGAAGTTTTGTCACCCATTTCTGAATTAAACTGAAGAACCACATCTTTTCTTAAGCAAGAAACAGGCTAATCCTTACTAAATCCTTGCTTGGCGATGCAGCAGTACCGGTGTGGGTGACAATGTATCCTGCAGTAAATTTTCAGCTATTGGAGGTCTCCTTGGGATGAGGGGCATCTTGGCTGCAATCCTAAACACACTTTCCTGGGAGGTCCCACTGAATACAATAGGACTTACTTCTGAGTAGACCTGCTTGGAATTGCACTGTTCGCCTCCTTCCCCATGGAGAAACTTTAATATATGGGTCAACCTGGACCTGTGCCAGCATTATCACTGACATAAGTCTGAGTTGATTCCTGCAGGTGGATCAGTCCCAAGGAGAGGATTTTGATTTGGTGCATTCTGCTGCCATGGCCAAGCTTTCTGTCTCTAACTCCTACCCCATTCCACATCCTCCCCATCCTTCCCCTATCCCGTACAAGGCTGGTGAGCATCCTGATGGCTGCTGGCACAGATGGGAAAGGTCTGGTCTTTCCACTGGTGTGCTGGCTCCCTGTGCTGTTCTACAATTAAAAACTTTTTGGTCCATGAAGAGGCAGGAGTGGGTTATTCTTTTCAACAACAAAAGCATCATCTATGCTTTGTAGCTGTTGCTCTTAGCTTGCATTCAAAACCATTGACTTGCTATCTAGTGGAATCAGAACCTACTTTTTCTTGTTGTTGCTCAGCATTATCCCAAAATAGGTGGCTGGAGAGTAACAACAGGGTCATCCAGCAGCACTCATAACAGAGATAAGCAGTGCTGTCCAGCATGAGGAAAGATGGTACACAAAGATACAAGTGATGCCAAGCTCCGAGGAAGATAAGATCCATGTTGAAAATCACACAGGCACAAGGAAATTAATTCTAATATGGGGAAAATCAATTCTGAACCTCCTGTTTTTTCCAATAATGGAAGATACACCATAAGTTATTTGCTCTTCTCTTTCTACAACTTGGAAAAGCAGCTAATCTCATAATAACAACTGTTTAGTTGTGTTCAGAATGTTTTTTTACATGCCTAGGACTGTGCTGAGTAGACATGCTTCGGGTGCTGCTACTCCTCACCATCAAATGAGCATACATCTCTGCTGAGATTTGCATGTGGGGATTTTCATCTCATTGCTCATGCTTATAACCATCACAGTGTACTTCCTTTGCTGGCAATGTGGACAAAGAGGTCCAGAAACCTGAGTGGTGGGCACAGGAGTACAGGTCTATAGAGCAAGGTTCTTAAAGTGGGGGTTAGGATCTCTTGGGGCCCTCATGACTTCATTTCATGGTTGTTGTGAAAAGTTGGGTGCCGCCATCTTGGAATGGGGCACTAAGGCTATGTTCCATACTTTCCTGGGAATAAGTTCTCATTGAACACAATGGGACTTACTTCTGAGTCAAAGTGGGGGAGCTCCCATGACGTCACTTCCTTTTGATGTCACTTCTGGCCATGACATCACTTCTAAGTGTTGTTGACCACTTCGAGAGGGTGTCCCAGACATATTGTTATTCTCAGGAGAGGTCCCAGGCTGAAATGCTCGAGAACCACTGCTGTAGGGCTTCTGTTCCCTTCCAAGAAATTTGCTAAACTAGGATTCCAAGCTTTGTCTCCAACTTTCTGAAATAGGAGTGAGGCCTAAATAACCATTAGTAACTCCCCCAATCACATTCATTTGGAGTTTCATATTTAAAGGCAGCTTCCTCCTCGACCTTCAAAATGCACCTGACCCTAGACATCAGCATGTGCCTTGCCCAGACTTTGAGCAGCTCGCCTGGACTGCTTGGATAACATTCCACAACTTCAGCCACAGCTTTCTGCAAATCCAGCACACCCATTTCAAGTTTGAAGCAGATCCCCAAACTCAGTGAAACTGGCAGGGAGATTTCCCTTAGCTCTACAAATAACTCCCATGTGTCCAGCCATCTGTCGCTCTGCCACAACGCCCTGTTCCCCTTTTACTTGGGAACACAGTATCAAAGCATTTAGTATTGTTATCATTATCATTATTCAAGTCATGTGGAGCAGCTGTATGATAACGGTTACAGAATCAAGAATGTAGTGACCTCAATTCATGTCATAAGACTATGAGAGCTGAGGTGGGGGCACTAACAATGACATCCCAGCACACAACTAGACACAAATGTCTGGAATTCAGTCTTCAAGGCACCCAAGTACATTCTTGGGAGATTCACAGCCCAATCCTATGAATGTCTTTTTAGAAGTAATAGCACTGTGTTCAATGGGACATACTCTGAGATAAGTTATGTATAGGATTACAGTTTAAATACTTCAGAACCTAACATTGAAATCTTATACCTGCCTACTCAGGTAGGTATTTAAGTGTGTTTTACTGCCTTATTACACCCTACACTAAAGATAACTGTTGCAGTATAGTACGGAGACAGACCTTTGAAATGATAGTTTGTCAATAAAGGTAAAAATGTCTCCCAACTGCAAACTTTATAGCAACTTCAATACTGTAACATTCGGAACCATGATATATGTTCATTTCTCTGTCTGAATTCAAAAGAACAAACCGGCAAAATTATGGCAAGCATTCAAAATTCTTGTTTTGGTTTCTTGATTCCTGATTATGGCAAAAATTCAAAAGAACTACATAAGCAAGTCCGTGGCACAGGATGGCACCAAAATGGGATCCTAAGGGCACAGCATAGTGCCTGGTATAGCACTAATGCTCAGTTCTGGCACATACAAGGCATAACAAAGGTGGTGCTTCATAACAGGTGCAGAATGCTTTTTCTTCCACCAGTGATAGAATCATACTGAGGTCAAACAGATCTGAGAAAACTGCAGGCCAAAAAGAGTGGTGTATAGGCTTTGTATGGACAAAATGCAAGCACATCTACTTTGCATGCACAATGTTTCTATTCAGTGCTTGACATCTCCAAACAATCAACTGAAAAGAGATGTCAGAGTGGGAAAAAATCCCAATTTTAAAATCTTGGAGAGTGACTGCTATTCAGTGTTGACAGTGTTGAACTAGATGGACCTGTGGCTGATTCAATATAAAGCACTTTCCTGTGTTCTTAAGCATGATTCTGATTGACTTTCACCCTAGCACATCTCATTTTTGAAATGAGGCACTTAGAGCCCAATCACCATCAGGATTACTCAGGAGTAAGTCCCATTTTAGTCAGTGGATAGGAAACTGTGGATAGGACTGTAGTCTGAAAAATCTCCTGGTGCTTATCCTGTTGAATGAGAACAAAAAGTCCATCTTGAGTTTGTATTACTATTACAAGTTTTATTAGTAGCTATTTGCGTAGATCTTTCTGTTTATTTTCTATGTGCTTAACTACCTCAGCTCTGCTAATCCTAGGTGGCTTCAATGATTTCTTCATTAGTATGAATTTATTCCTTCTAAGATCCCTTTCAAATGCCTATAAATATTTGCCGTCTTTCCCCCCACCCCTTCTGGTATTTCAGTCTTCCAGATATTTATATGCGTTTTATCATTTCACCACTAATGTACTAGGAAATGAATCCAGTGTGTATGATAAGCCTCTCCCACAAGTTAAAGTCCTCATCAAGACTGATGCTTACAAAAAAGATTTTCATAAAGTTTCAGGTCTCTCTGTGGGAACCCAGATAGTTTTATAAAGAAAACAATGGTAAAAGTTGCATTTCCATTTTTTAAAAATGTTTTTCTGGACCAGAAGGCCAATCTAAAGCATAAAAATATATAGAAGTGATGAAGGTATGAGAACTATTTTCCAGGAAGGAACACAGTAGGTCCTTTTTTTGAGAGAAGTCACTGAAGTATTTACAAGCAAGCATGTGAAATGGTTCCCCTGAAATAACCAAGCTTTCAGCTATGAAGAAGAAATTAAATTGGAAATATGTATTTTGGAACAACAAGCAGTAACATTAACAAGTAAAAAACCAGAGTAATGTCTAGGACCATCTGATTGACACGGTACAAGTATTACTGTAATTCAGATGTAATCAAAAAACCATTTAATCTAGTGACTTGTGCAAAGGTTAAAAAAGCATTCATAGGATCGTTTTGTACTCAGTACCTTAAAGAAACCTTCCTTTATGATGCAGGTTGAAACCTTCCTTTAAGAAGATGATGCAGGCTATAAGTGTAGTTCTGTGACTGCCACTGTCAGTTCCTCCTGTTCAAATTACGCATTGAATCACACAAGTGTATCACAGATTTTTCAGTGTGTCTGGTCTGCAAAAACTGATCTCATCATTGTCTAGCTGCTTCATCACCACCCTGATTTATTACAATTATTACTGGCCATCCATGTGCTTTTCATCTATTTTTTGGTGTGTGATGAAGTGATTCTTTCACATTTCATAGAATTCCTTTTTCACCACCTTAAATTTTGCATGCAAGTTTTTTCAAAAAAATTAATCCTGACACAATAGGCTGTACCTATTCCAGTTCCCTATTCCAGTACCCTCTCATTCTTCAGACAATTGATTTCCAAGTATTATACAGAAGATGCCCTAGACAGCTTAAGAATGAGGAACGTTATCTGATGTTGGATCCTTACCTCTTGCGCAGAGAACAGGTGGAGGTCCTCCTTCCAGTGGAAACAAGTGTAGTGTCTGAGAAATGCAACTTGAAAGAGGGAGGCTTTAACGAGGGCACCCCACCCCGTCCTTCCGCCCCCAAGCCAGATGCCTGGTTGGAGGAATGCCAGTAGGGAACAGCTTGGAATGCTCCGCTTTGCTACTATTTTGGCAGTGTCAGCCGAAGCCTCTTGTGCAACCCTTTTCTTCCCCTCTCCTGAGCCCATATAAGCCCTTGCTATTGTACGGCCTCAGAGAAGTGCTATTTTAAACCCGAGATACCCAAGTGCCCAAGAGTCTGACACAAGCCAGCCAGCTGTCACTCTCGAGTGGCCTGGAACTCCGATATGGAATGTTTTTGCCCCTAAGAGGGCTCCAGGTTGAAATCTAGAAGGCAACCAAATGAATCTCAACACATGGTTTTGTAATCTCTGTCCTGTCCCTTTAAACTGGCTCCCCACTGTCACCTCCCCACTGATTTTACAGCTGGGACAAGGCTGCAGAGCTAATGACATAAGGGATTTTTCAAAGCCCAGTTTGGGGAGCTTAAACCAACCCAGTGGGTACTGGAAACCAGAGAACTGTTTCTCTCCAAAGAGATTTGTGGCACTTAAACGCTTTCATCTGGCTCTCTTAGATCCATAGGTTATAACTAGTGGTCTTTAAATGCATCATCAAATTCTAGTTAAAAGGGGTTGAGATAAAAATATTTGGTTTTCTGAATTTGATTATCTTTTGAACAAAAGCCAAATGTTTGCAGGTATCACAGCTTCTCCCCCAATTGGCATTCTGATCCAGAATTTGCCTCTGGCCCATGTTTTTGTGATTTACTAGCTGAATTTGTCGTTCATTGTGATATTTGTGAGCACCAGGCATGGTTGGGTATGAATTGCTGGGCTCCAGGTTTAGCAGCAATCAGGGTGGGGTGGGGGAGAGCTCTTCAGAGTAAGCGGAAATAATACAGTGGTACCTTGGTTTATGAGCATAATTTGTTCTGGAAGCATGTTTTAATCATGCTTTTGTATGATTAGGCAAATTATACATTTGTATATCAAAGCAAATTTTCCCATAAGAAATAATGGAAACACAAAACTCAAAACCCAAAAATATTCATATAAAAATGATTACAATACTGTAATATAATACAAAATAATAAGAAAACACAAAATATAAAGAAAAATAAAATAAATTAATCTGCACTTAGGGTGCAACCCTAAACATGTCTACTCAGAAGTAAGTCCCATTGTGTTCTATAGGATTTACTCTCAGGAAATTGTACAGTTTGCATAATTGGCTTTTCAGGTATCTCAGGCTGCAATCTACACCCTTAAAACAGAAGTGAGCCCAATTGATTATAATAGGGCTTACTTTAGAGCAGACAGGCAAGGCTGGATCTCTCTGGCTCCTGTTGCATAGGAGTGAGCCCAATTGACTGTAAAAGGCTTACTTTCAGAGTAGACATGCATAGGCTGGTCTCTCAGGAGAGGCTGAGCCAGGATGTCCAGAAGTCCGGAAATGCCCGGACGCCTCCGAAAATGGCAGGGGGGTCCGGCACAATAGGGAAACCCCCTGCCGTGTCCAGAAAGCGGCGCCCATGGGTGCCGCCATTTTAACTTGTGTGTGCACCTTAGTGCGCACACTCCTCTGCGCTTCACAGTGCAGGAAACTGGAGGCAGGCCAGGAGGTGGCCAGCCAGGGGGTTGTACTGGTGGCAGAGCAGCTGCAGGGAGCCTTCCCTGGCCGGCCAGGGGTGCTCTAAGGCCCCAGCGCAACTCTTCCGCGCCTTCTCCTGCCTTCCCTGGCCGGCCGGGGGTCTCAAAGGCCCCAGCGCGGCTCCACCGCACCTTCTCCTGCCATTCCTGGCTGGCTGAGGGAGCTCAAAGGCCCCAGCGTGGCTCCTCCTTACAAGGTAAGCCCTCCAGGGATTGTTAATTGTAGGGCAAAATGTAGGACAAGGTCCTCCAAAAGCAAAACTTTGGAGGACCCTTGTCCTACATTTGGAGGTCTACCATATGGTCACCCTGGGCTGAGCAGGTGTTGGCAGAGCACCGAAACTGGCTGTATCCTGGCCAGGACTATCTTTTTCACTTGTTTATCAAGACATCACTTGTATATCAAGTTAAAATTTATTAGAAATGTTTGCTTGTCTTAAGTTATTCCCAGTCCAAGGTTTTACTGAACTAGGGTAGGGTCCCATTACTGAACAGGTAATGGGAGCTGGAGCCAACAGCCAATCCTCTTACCTTCAACTCCAGAATCACTGCCTTGCTCTTCTTTAATGTGGTCCACTTCAAGTGAATAGAAAGAACAGAGTGTGCTGAGAGTTAGGTGGCATTGGACTGGAAGATAAGGGGGCTGAGACTGGCCTCGCTTCCCCTGCCTACCCTCTACTGGTATGTTAAGCAACTGGATACACAAGGAGACAGTGGTGCCGAAGTTTAGTGCCACCATCTTGGAGGGGAGCTTGGCTTGCCCTCCAACGTACTGGCTATGCCATAACCCAACTGAGGTGATGTGCAATGTGGGGATATGGAAGTGGTGGCAGTGGCTGGCTGAGATTTGTTGAACTCCCCCTTTCCCAAAGCTAGAAGGAGACCAGCAGATGCCCAGAATGTGCCAAGTAACCCAGGGTTCCCTGATGCCCAAACCTCAAAAGGAGGACAAGGTCTTGAATTCCTCTCAGCCTGGCCTTTCCGGCATACAATGACACATTTGCTACTCACAAGTAAAGCTGTGATATTGGACACTTTCGCTTTCCCATAGAGCTCAATGCATATTTTGTATTTTTAGTTTTTTGGCCATAACTTTTGATAGGAATGAGATATTTCAAAAGTGATTTTTCCATTGGATTCTGCTTTTCAGTACAAATCTAACAAAGACATATGACACAATGGGGTACTGCACACCATTGCAGTGTTCCAAAATGAAGCCCTTTTGGATAACACCCGGACAGGAGACAAAAAAGAGGACAAATCTGGAAATTCCTGGTCATATGGTCACCCTGCAAGTAACTACACCTCTGTGTGACCAGCCAGCAGCAAGCAGCCCAGTTCTCCTATTTGCAGTGGCCTGGCTGGAGAGGAGGCAGTAACTCTGTCCTGGGCCTGCTGCTTCAACCTCCTGAGAAGTGGAGCAGTGATAGCAATGGGGGTGGGAGAAGGTTTGGGGGTGGGAGAAATGAGGTGTAAGAGAAGGCCTGGGGGCTTGGGGGTAGCAGCAATAGGGTGGGAGGTTTGGGGGTTTGGGGTAGCAGCAAAGGAGAAGGGAGCCTGGGGGGTTGAAGGTAGCAGCAGGGGGGCGATAAGAAAGGGCCTGAGGGGTTGGGGTAGCAGCAATGGAGAAGTAAGAGAGGGCCTTGGGAATTGGGGGTAGCAGCAATGAGAAGGTGAGAGAGTCCTTAGAGAGAGGGAGGGTTAGAGGGTGTCTCACAGGAGATTCCTTCCTGGGAGTAAGTCACATTGAAGGCATGCAAAGAATGTGGCACTAATGCTGCATCCCATACTTTCCTGGGCTTAAGTATCAGTGAACACAATGGGACTTAGGTTCACGTAGACATGGGAGGGCATCACAGTGATGTCACTTCCAGTCACAACATCATTATCAGGTTGATGACATCACATTCCTATCCTGGTAAGTTTGACAGACAGATTTTGAAGTTTGAAAGGGGGTTCTGGACAAAAATGTCCAGAAATGTCCGAGTACCACTACTCTAATGTGTCCGTACAAAGTATTTTTTCATTTTTTTTGATGTGAGGGGGCATAGTGGGGCAGCAGACCTATCCTCATTCAGGCAACAGATCTTCATGATAATCCTCCTTACCAAAACTGCATTTCTGCCAGACTACTTTGCAAATATCTTTATAACTATCTGTCATCTTTTCCACAGTAGCCTATCAGATGTAGTGACAGCCTCTGCTGCTCTGGCCGACTGGTACTGTGCCATACAATTTTTTGGTGCATTGCTATCAAAATTCCCTCATATTTTCCTTCATGTTCACTTCTGTCACTGTTGAGATGGTAGCTAAATGTATGGTAGAAGGAAACCAATGTATGGTGAGAGACCACAAGCTGGACTTAACACAAGCTGATCTTTCCATGTGGCCACCAAATAGGGAATATACATGTGAATCCATCATAAAAGCTCCCTTACAAGCAGTGTGTTTGGGCTGTGTTTGAGAAAATAAAACATTAGAAAAGACTTTCTGGATCCTTCTCTTCCTTTTTCAAGAAAGGGGGGAGGAAAAAACGGGCAAAGAGGATGCCACCTGCCAATTTGTTGTTCAAGGTGACCTCAGTTGGCATCATGAATGTATGGGCTAAATGAACCTTTCAAAAAACTTTCTTTTGTTCTTAATACCCAAAAAGAATCAATCAGAGAAAGAAGTACTTGAACCAAAGTGATATTTATTATGAAATACAATGAAAGCCAAATTCACCCCCCCTCCCCAACCACTGAATCTAAAGTTAGGTGAATGTATCCAAATAAGATAAATATACTCTGCGTTGAGGTCAATGAATATTGCAGTCCTATGGGCAGGATTCATACAACCACCTATGGCCACAGTGCAGCTAAACTTAATGTCATGGCAAATGAGACTTAAGTGGGTCACAAATAATGTGCTCCATTGGTTTCAGTGGATCTTAGTGCAACATGGTCTGAGCCAAAACAGAGGGCATTTTTGTGACCATGTGCAAAAATGCCCCTCTTCCTTTCTGCAGTTTTTCAGGGGTCATTGGGGCAATTTTTTCCATTGGGTGCTGCAGAAAAAGACCTCTCCCAAAACACAGTCACACAGCCTGCACCCCCTACACACCTTCAAGCAGCTTATCTCCCCTATCACCTGACACTGAGGGGTACAGTGTTTCATTTTCAGCCTATGATGCCCTAACCAATTGCAGACTCGTTGCCTTTCCTTCCTTCAGACTGGCCTTCTTCATCAACATGTGACAATGGAGACATCATCATTTTCAGTTGATATGACTTGGCCCTGTAATGACATCCTTGAGGCTTAAATATGGGTTTAAGCTGCATGCACTTACACGGTGGTTCATATTGTAGGATCCATCATGATAGAGGCATAATTGACAAATGATCCAGTAAATGAATGGTAGGTGTTTCATACCTTCAGGGTGGCTGGTAGAAATTAAGGTTTTGATATCTGGAAGCTAGAAGTTGCAGAAGTGGGAAGGCACAGGAGTGGATTGTGGATAATATAGTTCCTATGCCATATGCGTCAAAATTCCCTTACACCAATCAGAAGCAGATTTTTTTTAATTCACCAAGAAACCCATCCATGAAAAGGCACTGGAAGCAGGTCTGACTGATAGATACTCTTTGCCAGGCAAATTGCCATGTGGAAGTGAACAATCTGAAACCAAGGGATGCAGGATAATTTCAAGTGGTCCAGGCCTTTGATTTCAACGGAGATAAATTGTCCCCAGAGCAGCTTACAGTGTTAACATCTGAAAGATATAAGAAAATATGAAGACTAGTAGAGAGATTGATAAGAAACTGGATTTTAAATCTTAATTGACAGTCTAGTTCAATTTTAGCTTTAGCTTGTATCTATCATAATATGTATGCTTTTCAGTAAATATCCCAATGGAAAAATATGCATTTTCCATTTTTTCCAGGAGTAGGTACGCATGTTTGATCCTATTATTGTTTGCTTATACTATGCTTTGCTCAGATAATCTCGCTGACATTACCATCAAAACAGTGTACTGCCTTCTTTTATCCTTACCCTGCTTTTCCTTCAGGAATCACCAGACTGTTTTTCTCCACTAATTCTGCTGTACAATGTTCTCAGTTCTCTGAACGTCCTGCAAGAAGATAAAACAAACCCTCTTTTAAAAAAGGACAAACCTAACAGACTCATTGCTAGCTAGTGATCTGGAATTAAAGGTATGGGTTGGTTTTGGAGTGAGAGAAAAGTGCCAAATACATCCATAGGTGCAGTGACCATATAGAATGTAGGACAGAGTGTCTCTACCTTTAAGCATTGTACAGAAGAGGGGATTTTGGCAGGTGCTGCTTTTTAAACCTTTCTATGTTGAATTAAACCTGACTAAATTTCCTCTTCCATGGAATAGTTAAAGATAGAGGCACTCTGTCCTACATTCTATATGGTCACCCAATCCATAGTGCTCCAGTGAGATTTAGATGAACTGTGAAGATCTTTTGATATTGGAATGAACATTTTGTATAATTGCAAATAACTCTAATTCCAGGAGTAGACCCATGGAAGTTGTGCTGATTCCAGAAAGACATGCTCCTTTGGAAAATGTCCCACTGGTAATGGGCAATGATGAAAGGCGGGCTATAATAGGGAGGGATTTATTTAGATAGGAAAGGACAAACTGAGCATAAAAGAGTAGTAACTACCAACATTTGACTAATCCATTCCTAAAGCAGAAATCCATGACAAACCTGAAAAAGAGAAATATGGACTTTTTCGTGCATTACTGAACCAAATAAGCGCAGTCACAAAGACAAATGCTCCCACTATCATTTGGTAACTCATACTGATCAGAATGCAATAGCAATAGCTGGCAATTGTGATATGCAATCATTTTGGCCCCACTAAACAAGTACTGAAGTGATGGATCACCACTTTTCATACTTTGGCTCCTTCATCCTTGTTGGGTTCCTGAGTTCGACTGATCCACAGATTGATACGAGATGTTACTGCTCCTGGAATCTTCAAACTCTCCTAAACCACAAGGGAATAGAAAACATTAATGTATAGAATTAAAAGTCCAAATCAACCTACTATTACTTTTATGTGGACATGTCAGTGCTGGAATAGTTGCACTTTACTGTGCCAGATTGCTCGTGGCAAACCTGAATTCAGGAACAACCGATATGAAAAAGTAATGCACTGCAAAAAAAGTCATAGTTAGTAATTCCCACCCAGTGCACACCTTGAAGCTTATCTTGGAGCACTAATTTCAGCAATTTTGAAGTTCAGTGATGACCAAATGTCCAGATGCTGCACGGCAATACAGCCACAATGGCCTGGCTCTATGGAAGAGGTCCTCACACTGGTGCAGATTCCCAGGGAACACTGGTTAGCAGCACCATAGTCTGACATGTAAAGCACATGCCTCTTGCCAAATATACTCTAGTAAATGAGTTAGGAAAATTTCAAGTCAAATATTAGGAGGAAACCAGTCAATTGGTTCTTTCTAGTTTCACACTTTCAGGTGGTAAGCCTAGCCCCAGTTAGGCTTGCACAAGTCCTGTGTTGGCCTGGAAGTGTCCTGCACGGGGTTGGTTGTAGGCCAGTGCACAGGCTGTATCTAGAGTATTTATATACTGCTTCTACACTAATAAAAGGCTAATTCTGTTTGTCCTTCAGGTCCCCCTCTAGCTCCGCCCACACCTGCTCAACATAGACATAATATACAGAGGCGCCTCACGTAACAAGTTTAATTTGTTCTGGAGGCATTCTTGTTACGTGAAATGCTCTTTACGTGAAGCAGATTTTCCCATAGGAAATAATGGAAACTCAGACAATTGGTTCCACAACCCAAAAAATATTCATATAAAAATATTAACTGTTTATAAAAATGATGACAAAACACTGTAACATAACACAGTACAAAACACTGAAATATACAGTAACACACAACACTGCAATAAAGAAAATACTGTACAATACTGGACTGGACTGTACCTTTGAAAACCTTCATGGCTGGTGTGAGGGTTACAGAGAGGGGGATGAAAACATTATCACTAATGGAGTCACTGCTATCCATTGGCTCAACTGAATCTTTGTCTTTATGTGTAACTAACATTTCCGAGCTGCTGATGGGGAGCAGCACTAGAACATTGATAAGGCACACCTTCCACGCTGCCACACACAGATCCCACATACATACCCAGCTCAGGCTGCTCCCCCCAGACCCCTATGAGTTCGCTGGCCATGGAAGCCTATTCCAAACTTTGCCCAGGGCCCCACTGTAGCTCATGCTAGTCCTCTCGTCCTGCCTGTGAGTTCCCTTGCCATGGAAGCCTGTTCCAAACTTCCTCAGAAGTGCTCTTTACTCAAGACAGTGCTCCTTATGCAAGTCAAAATTTCTGAGAAAATTTTGCTCTTTACCCAAGGTACCACTGTACCTTTTTGGAATCAGAATGATCTTGGGATTATCCCCCACACACATCCGAACCTCATACCCCATACCCACAGTTCCACACAATTCCACACACATCCTAAACCCCTCTAGCTCCACCCACACCTGCTTTACATAGACATATTATACCTTTTTGGAATCGGGATGATCCCAGGATTAACCCCCATACATAATCCAACCCCACACTGCCACACATAAACCAACTCCATGCTATACACACACACACACACACACACACACACACACACACACACACACACACACACACACCAAAACTCTAGCTCCACCCCCACTTGTTCTACATAGACATTTTAACATCCAGCATTGGGATATGTGACCAGATGAGGAGGGATCAGTTAATAATTCAAATTTGAAAATAACGGACAAAACCTACAACGAGGTTTTGAAGTTCCATTGAGTGAATTGAGGAATTCAAAGTTATTTCTTCAAAATTGCTGTTTTCTAAGCTGGACCAGAGGTCTCTTTAGTTTTAGGCTGAAGACCCAAAACACCTTCCACAGGAGCTGGCTTAAAAGTGCTGCATGGAGTGCGACTTTTAAGCTAGTTTCATCTAAAAAGTTCACAAAATGGTTTACAATGAAAAAGGAAAAAAGAAAAAAATTAATTTTCATTGAAAAATGATGCATAAACACTTTAACAACACAATACAGCTTGGAAGTACCACTCACCCAAACCAATCACACCATCCACCTTTGTTAGCATCTAAATGTTATTCTAATTGTTGTAGTTCCATTGACTCTCAGACCTTACCTTCCTGATGGGGGTGGTAGGCTCAGCCCGAACCTGGGCCTCGAAGATGCTTCTTTTGCTGGCCACACCTTCTAAGGGTGGTTGGAAATTTCTCCGAGCAGATGGAGGAAGCTTAATTGAGCCTGCTCTCTAGGAGAGAGAAACAGTCAGGCATAAAAACATAAAAAGAGCCTCCACTGGATTAGACCAAAGCCAATGGTGGGCTCCAGCAGGTTCGAACCTACTCTATAGAACCGGTTGTTAATGAGAGATAGGACATATAAAGTTTAAAAATAGACATTTAAAAGTGGCTGCCAGATGGGCAGAGAACCGGTTGTTAAGTTCTTTGAATCCCATCACTGCCAAAGGCCCATCTAGACCAGCTTTCTATATCACACAGCAGCCAACCAGATGGCAACATGAGATATTCAAATTTAAGTGTAAGAGGGAAAGGGCTGCAAATCCTGCAGTGGCCCACAAGAAGTGCAAACGGTTGTGAAGGGATGTGCACGGGATGGGGTTGTTGCACATGGGGGGATGGTGCACAGGAGAGGTTGACGCATATGGAGGGTTGATGCACCTGGGGGGTTAATGCGCATGAGGGGTTGTTGCGCATGTGAGGTTGTTGCACATGGGAGGTCGATGTGCATGGGGGTTGATGCACCTGGGGGGATGGTGCACCTGGGGGATGGTTCCTAATGGGGGATGGTTCCCAATGGGGGTTGGTGCGCATGGGGGGTTGGTGCGCATAGAGGGTTGGTGCGCATGGGGGATGGTGTGCAATGGGAGTTTGCATAAAGGGGGGTGTTGCACAATAGGGGATAGCATAAGGGGGTATTTTACTCCCACAATGCAGGTACATTTTGTTAGTAATCAGATAAAAATAAAACTGAAAAATAAAGCAAGTTTGTACAAACAATAGCAAATTAAAACCAAAATATTAAAACCAAAAACCTGATTAAAACTAAAATATTTTAGAAAAACCATCGGAATAAAACCATCTTCACTGCTGATTGGAAAGTTAGGAACAATGGGGCTAGAAATATGCTTCATGAGATGTTATTCTTGATTTTGGAGCCACAACCAAAAGGCCAACTGCCCGATCTTATCCAGTTACCCAGAGCTGGTGCAGTTGTGTCAGTTGGTTGGGCACTGCATGTGATGGGGCAGTCATCAGGGACTTCTCAAGGAACAGGAACATGTACTCCATTATCATGGGGTTGAATAGGACTAGGACATCAGTCTCTTATCACAGGGTTGGATAGGTTTGGCCCACCAGTCTCTAATATTTGTCACAACTATACTCTACAATGTTGAGTCTAGTTGACATTTCCACTGCATTTCTTGGTCCTATGATTATGAATTCTGTCCTTGTGTGCAGTCCTCAGATGTGGACAAGATCCCTTTGAGCAAATTTACCTGCACAGCAGATGTGTATCTCTCCAGCTTTTCCTCAAGTTTACCAGAACTTGTTGGAAGCCTCATGCTTGCACTAGTGAAGCAAAAACAGAAAATGAGAATGAAATCTGCCAATATTCTATACAGCGCCATGAGATTATCAAATTTGCAGAATGAAAGCGAAACTCAACCGCTATGGTGGAATCATGCCCACTTTCATAAACTGATCAAACAATTTCGTTTGGAATAAATTTCCCCACGTACAGTGGTGCCTTGAAAGACGAACGTTAATGTTTGTCTTATAAGGCACTGTTTGTCTTACAAGGCAGAATTACTTAGAAATTTTAGTTCATCTTACAAAACATTCTTCTTACAAGTTATTTCTCTTATTTGGTACCACTGTATTTCTATACCCAGAACCCCATTGGGAATGGATTCCAAAACACTCTCTCTGTAAATGATGGATCATTTACAACCTGTTTGCACTGAAAGAATATGTACAAAAATGATTTTCCTTATAGAAAAAACAACCATTTGTTCTTCCCTGGCAGTTTTTGCTGATCCGGCTAGAGAAAGAGTCTTAATGTAAAAAGAAATTTTGCACTATGAACTGTAGACACGATCTATAAATAATTTGTATTGTTCCATCGGCTTACATTTTATGTTCTGTTGTTCTGCAGAGATAGTAAGAGCACCTGGTATTCAATTTATAGCAGATTCTGCCTCTAGTGGACAATGTGTGAATTGCAGCAACTCACCACCCACACACACCCCTCCCACATTAAAAAATTAAACAGAATTGTATATTTTGCTCCTATAGAAAACTAAAATAAGGCTTGCATAAGTTAAAAAAGAACAACACAAACATGTTGCAAATTCTGTTCACATTACAGCTGGCCTCTGAGCCAAAGTGGTCAGTTAATGAATTGCCTTGTTATGTGATTATATTAATCGTTCAACCCAAGAACAAGAGCAATCATTACGCAAGTCTACTCAAAAGTAGGTCCCATTGTGTTCAATAGTACTTACTTCCAGTAAAGTGTGGTTAGGATTGCAGTCCTGCTTGTGTTCACAGGTAGCAAAGGGTACAATCCTAAGTATGTCTTCTCATAAATAAGTCCCATTGTGTTCTATGGGACTTACTCTCAGGAAAGTGTGTATTGGATTGCTGCCTAACTAAATAATCTAGGGAACTAACTGAAGCCACAGAGCTATTTCTGAATGCATCAAAATGGCTCACAATTCATATAGACTGTTGTGCAGCTAAAATTCAAATGTGGGACTTATCTGTAGTCTAGAATTCTCCTGATAATTCCACAAACCCAGGGCCAGAATAAGTATTCATCCCATAAAAAATACAGGATATAAGTTTTATTTCTATTGCCTGAGAGAAGTTTGCAGTTTAGATGCTGGCATTCTCCATGAGAAAGTCCATTAGCAAATGCACATCTATTAAAGGATTTTGGCAGATCTAGAAGGTACAGTAACTGAAACCTACTTACCTTCTGCTTAATGTATCTTCTTGTTGGTCTTTCTTGGGGACCACCTGGAAACATAGGAAATTGAGATGAGAAATGGGGCTCTTGCTCCAAAGAAAGCCAGAAACAGCTGATGAATTATGGGGCTGAGCAGCCTTCAAAGTGTCTGAGCAATTAGCAACCTACAAAGTGTCTGGCTGAAGATGTGAGCAGACATGCTTCCACAGGAGTTGTTAGGCTGGAAAGGTAATTCTTTCCACATGCCTCCTTCTTCTCAGGGGACAACTTGCACTGGAGTAAATGAAAAATATTTGCAACCAGCTGGCCCAAGCATGACACAGAGAAGTTTAATTTAACCTTCCATCCTTAGCTTCTTCATCTGGACTTGCTACAGACAGCAGATGAGCAGGGTAAGGGAGGGTTTTCTAGCTGAATCAGAAGCCTCTCTGAGGTGAAGGAATGTTAGAGACATCTAAACTGAAATCCTGTATCCAAAATGAACTCCTCACTAGCTAGCCCTTAGCCTACCACCTGGGTCATTCTGACGTACTCAGCACTTTGTGTTGTGTTTTTTTAATGGAATTTATTATTTGACAAAAACTTGTGACTTTTTTACTGCTAATTAGACAGTTATAAATCCAAAAGCATGAATGTTTTCAATTTACAATTTTTCTGTAAATTCAAATTAAAAAAGCAGGCCTCCGTCAGTCTTGAAAGACTATGGTATCGTGCTTGGCGCTGCATATGCTGCATGTGAAGCACGAATGCCTGGGTTAGATTGTTATGGAGGATACCAGTTGTTAGTCTTATTCCCCCTCCCACTTAATTATAGACTCTGTCAATCCTTTATTTTATTGTTTGTTACTAATTTATACTTATTTATCTATGCCAATAAAGGTTATGTTATGTTGTTATCAGGGTGACCAGATGCCAAACCCAAAATTCCTGAACCCCAAGACCAAAATTCCTAATCCCAGGCCAAAATTCCTACCCGCTGAAAAAAAATTGCCAAAAAATTTATTTTTTTGTTTTTGTTCTTTGGTTTTTTGACTATAACTTTTGATAGGAAGGAGATATCTCAAAACTGATTGTTACATTGGATTCTGTTCTTCAATACGAATCCAACTACATATGGCATGATGGGATACTGTGCACTATCACAAAGTTTCAAAATGAAGCCAAAATGTAGGACAATTATGCCAAAATGTAGGACACCTGGACAGGAGGCTAAAAATCCGGACAAATCCGGGTTTTCCGGTCATCTGGTCACCCTGGTTGTTATGGAGGATAGGCTGTTACCCAAGCAGCAAATCCCCCCTCTCCACGCCACTGAATTAGTCCAATGGAAAGGCAGAGCCAATATGATTGGATCCAGCTGGTGTTGCAGAGCTGGGCAAAGGACAGGAGCTCACCCTGTCTTGTGGGGCCGACCCGGGTCTCGAACCCTGGCCTGCTGGTTAACAGACACTGCGTCTTAACCACTTGCGCCACCCACAGCCCAAATTCAATGCCATAAATTCAAATTATAGCATCGAATACTGGCAGGGTCATTCTGCCCCATGTTGCTCTTTACTGGTTATTCAATATTTTGCTAGCTAAAATTATAATCAAAATTCATAATTTCACAATTAAAATTAGTATAAAATAATTATACTAAAACTTGATGCAACATTTATTCATTATATGTACCAAACTATGGTACAGGGTCAATTTGACCCTGGCGGTTTTCGGTGATACAAAATTCATGCTTTTGGATTTATAACTGTCTAATTAGCAGTAAAGAAGTCATAAGTTCTTATCAAATGACAATAAATTTCATTTTAAAAAAACCACAACACTAACTTCCTACAGGGTCCCATACTAAAATTCGATGCAACATTTATTCATTATATATCTAAAACTATAGTACAGGGTTGATTTGACCCTGAAGTACTGGGTAATACAAAAAAAGTTGGTAATGTAAGGGCTAGAGAGAAACTTTGAAAGGGCTGAACTAATCACAGAAGCAATGAAGAGTCAAGAGAACCTGTATTTTTCCAGCTAGAAAGGTTGTCTCTTTCTCAAATGAACAATGACGGAAAAATTCAGAAGAGCCTGACTTGAGTTGAGTCTAATCACCACCCCATGGGACTCAACTTAAAATGAGTCATGGGGGACACTTTCCAAATCACTGAGTCTGGTGATTTGACAGGACTTGAATCAAGAAGCCCACCACTTTTAAAAAGCCCATCATGGCTCCACAAAAAATGGACATGATTGCTACAAACTCCCCCCTCCCTTGACCTCCTTCCTTTCTCCTGGGCATCTGCAACCAGTCAAAAGGAAATAATGTTTTGCATAGTGTCTTTTTTATTGTGATCTGCTAGGGGCAGAGATCTGCCATGTCTTTAATTGTAATTGTGTCCATTGATAGTGCCAGAAAAAGAGTCTCACCCGGAATGAGATTGTCCTTGGAGTGATCCGTTTGAATGAACTGCTATAGGTAATCACAGGACTAGCGACTATTGAGGATGTCTTGGACTCAGAAGGAGAGCTTTCAACTTCATCAATTCTGGAAATACTTTCTATGACCTGGAAAATAAATATGAATTAAGAACAAATAGTGAAGCTTTGGGGAATAGTCTGGGACTGCTCTGGGAATGTTAGTTGGACTTTATTCATATGGGTTTAAGCCCTAACAGAGCAGGGATCTTGATTATCCCAGTCTGAGAGATCCAGCTTTATTATACCCTGCTGACCTTCTGGAGAAAAAGCAACTGAGGAAGAACCTGAGAGTCTGCCCTAAAGAAGCAACAGATCAAAGCAAAGTTAATAAATACCATATCCAGTCCAATTTTTATTATGTTCCACATATTGTAACACCTCTGGGTGAAATTACAGAGGCAGGAGCAAGACAAAGCAAGTTTCTCTGTGCTAAAATGTAGGGTTTCCTACATTAGCTAATGCAGATTAGTATCTGCTGATGCTGGCCTGGATTCAGTACTCCCCCGGTGTCTCTTTAGTACGTGAGAAACGCTCTACTGGATCAGTCCTAAGGTCCACCTACTCCAGTATTCTGTTTCCCACAGTATCCCACCAGTTGCCTCTGGGAAGTTCACAGGAGTACTACTATATCTTTGCATCATCTGTTGTCATTTGGCATCCTGCTGTGATGACATTGCCAATTCACTTTTGGAAACCTATTAATTTTGGAACTAGTTCATGATAACTCCACTTCTGTTGACAGCACTTCTAATTCTCTCTTCCTTCCGCCCCCCAATCTTTGGCTTTCATTTTCTTACTCTACAGTACCAAGAACTGTGACTTACTCGTGAGCCAGAGGCAGGTGTAGCTGGAGCAGCTTCAGGACTGTTTCTTACTCTGGAGTTAATCTTCACCTCAAGTCGACTGACACTCCGACGCTCCCAAGAAGCTCTCTGAGGCAGTTTTGCAGGGCCCTCATTCTGGAGTTTTGCTGGTGCTGGAGATTCTTGTACACTGAAGACCTTCTGCTTCTGTTTAAAGACTTCATCCTCTCCCACTCTGTGGTCCTTCTCTTCTTGATCCAAGTTTTCACATTTGCCCTTTCTTAGCTCTCTTTTTTCTTGCCCCCGATTGTTGTGCTTCTCTTCTGTGGGAACCTTTTGTGGGCTCTGGGAACCTTTTGAGGGCTCTTCTGTGGGAACCTTTTGTGGGTTCTGGGCTCTGAACAACCTTTCTGTTGTTGGGTCTTTCTGCTTTGGAGCTGATTCCGTGAGAGATTTAGTGTTCTTTCCATCAGCCTCCTTTTCAAATTTCCTGACATTCATTCTCACCTTTTGCTCCTGTTTCACATTATTTAAGGTCTCCACCCTCCTCCTCACCCACTTGTCTTCCACCTTATCTACAGTCTCTACTGGTTTCTTCTCATTCTGTTGCTTTGAGCTCTCCGGTTTGGATGGTTTTATCTCTGAAGAATTCTGAAATCTATAGTAAAAGAGAAGCTCTCAGAATTATAAATGTAACATTGGGGGAAGCTACAGGTTAATTTGGATGCAGAAGGTGACACATCACCGACAAAATAAGCCAAGAGGATTTAAATTTAATTAAGGATGTTCCAAACCAGATTAGGAAAAAGTTTATATATTGTATTACTATTATTAAAAGAGCTGTGGTGGTGCAAGTTGTTAAGACACTGTGCCTGTTAACCAGCAGGCCAGGGTCCGAGACCCAGATCTTACAAGACAGGGTGAGCCCGTCCTTAGCCCAGCTCCTGCCAACCTAGGAGCATGTTCAAAAGCATCTAAACACAAGTAGATAAATAGGTACACTTCAGTGGGAAGTTAAAACAGTGTTAAGTGCGCCTTCGGCAGTCATGCCAGTCCCATGACCACGGAAGTGTCTTTGGACAACACTGGCTCTTAAGGCTTAGAAACAGGGATAAGTAACTCACCATGCAGTCGATCATGACTAGCAGTATAATCTTCAAGGGACAACTTTACCTTTATTAATTTATTTAATTATTTAATTATATATCTATTTAGATAATATATACGACAACTTTGCCCACAACTTGTCCTGTCTTTCAAAAGTTCAGTGAAAGACTTTGTCCAAAAAAGGTCCTGGCTTATTTTAAAAATTGCTTTCACATATCTTTGTACTGTATTACAATGAAAGCCAGATTAAAGTTCACGTTTGGTCTTCATACTGAAAACATTTTTGACAAGAAACATAAAGCCCAGTCTATGTCCTGCATATAGTATAAAACCTTGAATTGAGAGTAACTTGGATTGAGAGCTTTTTGCAAGACAAGCAAACTTTTCTAATAAATTTTGACTTGATATAGATGCGACGTTTTGATAAACAAGGAAAAATAGTACTGGCTGGGATACAGCTGGATTTGGTGCTCCTCCAGTACTTGCTCAGCCTCTTTTGAGAGACCAGCCTATGCATATCTACTCTGAAGTAAGCCTATTACAGTCAATGGGATTCACTCCTGTGTAATGGGGCAGTGGAAAGAGGCCAGAGAGACCTACCCTTGCATGTCTAATCTAAAGTAAGCCCTATTATAATTGGAGGGGCTCATTCCTGTGTAAGGGGGTAGATTGCATAGGCTGTCATAGGTCCCAGCACAAGTCCCATGCTGGCCTGAGGGTGCCACAGCCGTGCTGTGAGGCACTTATGCTCCAATCCTGAGTGAGGGGTAAGGCCATTACACAGGCATGCGCTTCCCACAATGAAGTTATGCCAATTGAGTTATGCTGGCCTAAATTGGTTAGCAATGCACACGATCCAACAAAGTGTAGGTTAATTTGTTTTATTTTTTCATTTTTATTTTTGTATTTTCTTTATTATTTTGTATTACATTACAGTATTGTAATCATTTTTATATGAATATTTTTGGGCTGTGGAACAAATCTTTTGAGTTTCTATTTTTCTTATGGGAAAATTTGCTTTGATATACAAGCACTTTGGATTACATGCATGCTTATGGAGCAAATTGTGCTCGTAAACCAGAGTAATACTGTATGTCATAACTCAACATCCAATGCAACATCCTTTACTTGTGTGAAAAAACAGAATATACATAGCTCTGGTAATAGTCTTTTGTTCTGTCGCTCCTACATTGTAGACAGAAAAAAATTCATAATCACACACACATTCTCTCTCTCTCTCTCTCTCAATACCTCTCAGCCTGCCCTTTCCAATGATCTAAGACAAGATCGCCTACTCATGAGTAAAGGCATGATATGGATATGTTTCAGTTCCCAAAGAGATCAATGCAATTATCAGGGCTTTCATTCATGGCTTTCATGTGGGGTGGCATTCATTGTATCAGGACGATTAAGGTGTCCTTGAATTCCTCTCAACCTGCCCTTTCCAAAGCACCATGACATGTTCACCTACTCACAAGTAAAGCCACAATACAGGGCACTTTAACTTTCTGTATTTATGGAAACTTTCAATATTTATGAAAAGCTCTATGCGTATATATTCTAACACATGTGCATATACGCATATATATTCAGAGCTCTATGCATATATATATGCAGAGCACAATCCTACCCATGTCTATTCAAAAGTAAGCCCAATTGTATTCAATGAGTTTTACTCCCAGGAAAATGTCTTTAGGATTACAGCCTTAGTTCTTTCACCATAACTTTTGATAGGAGGGAAATATTTCAGAATTGATTTTTTACTTTGGATTCAGCTTTTCAATATGTATCCAACAATATACGACATGATGGGGTAGTATGCACTGTTGCAAAATTGCATTTTGGAGTGCCACAGCCCCCCAGTGTGCTTCACCTTCCTGGGCGCATCACCTGGTGCACCTGGTGCAGGTGAAATGCCTGAACCTACCTTGTTCCAGGGCAAGTGGAAGTGGGGTGTGCCAGGTGAAGGGAGTGAGGTGGGAGAAGGACAGGCTTGGTGGAGGTCAGCTCTGGCAGATCCAGTGCCTCCATGTCAGGCCTCACAGCCTGACAAGGAGGCTCTTGATTTGACAGCAGCCCAACGACTGCTGCAAAATCAAGTAGCTCCATCTTGGAGCTACTTCCCTTACATGGGGAAGGGGACAAAAGTTCCATTTAACCAGGGGTGGGCACCAACTCCCCCATGAACCGGCTCGCCGGAAGTCGGGGCGGAGCCGGGGTCAGGGGGCGGGGCTGGGGTGGGGCTAGGGGCGGACCCCAACCCTTGTGCATGCACAGTGTGTCTCCTCCAGCTGGAGGAGATGCACTACGCAAGTGCCGACCCTGGGGGTCAGCGCTTGCGCAGTACATCTCCTCCAGCTAGAGGAGATGTACTATGCATGCGCCAAGATTCGCCAGCGTCAGGGAAAAGGGAAGATCCGGTTCGGGCGAGTAAGCCCAAACCAGCATTTGCCCACCTCTGCATTTAACTGAGGAGTCTCTGGCAGCTGTCCAGTTGCACTTACCTGGGAGTATGTCCTATTAAAGTCAGCAAAGCTTACTTTTGAGTAAACATGCATAGGCTTGTGCTTTCACCTCCCAAAAACATGAGCTAAAATTCACTGAAGAAACAGTCTTCAGGCCACTTCAAAATCAATAGCATTTGTGTTAAGAACACCATGACAATTAAAAAAAATTCAACCTGCACAGCCATTGGTTATCTCTGGTACTGAAAACAAACACCAAGAAAGTGAGACCCCCTTCCTCCATCCCACAGGTTTACACATACCTGTTTGGTGCTTTGCTGACAGCATTCTTCACAGGCTCAGGTTTGTCCTCCTTCACTTCAGAGTTGGAACTTAGCTGTCGGTGTCTTCGCCGACGTTCCCTCTCCAGTTCTTCCTCATCTTCAGCACTCCACTGTTGGGCTAGGCTAGTGGGATATTCGGGGAGAACAAAACATACAGTGTTCAGAACCTGGCTCGGCAATTAAAAATAAAATGCTTTCATCACAGAGGTCCACTTATGGTCCAGAGATGTTCTGTTCCTGAAGATAATGTCCTGATATGTTAAAAATGGCTGAATGTCACAAAGTAATAAAGGCTAATGTGTCCCCCACAGGTTGCCTTGCTGGCCGTGAACAATTCTAGGGAATAATGCTCATCTTCCGTTACAAGGCTGAAGGCCTAGTGTTGTCCAAAGACACTGCTGTGGTCATGTGATGGAGCACTGCTATCTTTCCACCATAATACCTATTTATCTACTTGCATATTCATGCTTTTGAGGTATTAGATTGGCAAGAGCTGGGCAAGAGACGAGCACTCACTCCATCTTGCAGTACTCAAAAGAAAAGGGAAAGAAACTCCCCTGAAAACAATATGAAAAAAAACGGAAAAATGGAGGGTGAGGTTAACGAACATCCCCAATTGTGTAGCTAAAGGGGATATAAAGCACTAAGGCTGCAATCCTAACCTCAATTTAGGTGGGCATAAGTCCTGGTACAAGTCCTATACTTGCCTGGGAGTGTCACATAAGTGCCATATGCACTACTGCGCAACTCCGGGGGGGATTAGGCACAGGCATGCTCCTGCGTCTCCACAACACCACAGGAACATGGAGATGGATGAGTTATGCCAGTCTAAATTGGTTAATATTGTTTCATAATTTTTGTAGGGAGCCTCACTGCAGTGTGCAAGCTGTATCTCCTTCTCCCGTATGGAGCCATTCTGGTCAGGGAAAACAAAATGGAGTGCATAGCCCATTTGGTGGTCGCCCCTTTGGATGTCAAAACAACAACAAGGACACCTCCCTGTTTATTTCTGAAGGGAGATGATGAATGAAGGGTTACAAGCTGAGATATACCATGGTGAGAACAAGGAAAACCAGGCTGATTCTGGGTGTGAGGCAGAATCACCAACAAGGTGTGGATTGTTTTTTGGAAACTCCCTTCTGGAAATAGTTCCTGTTTACAATGTTTGCTTCTTCTTTCATTCTCCCTCTATACCTCTTACTTGTTCATTTCTGAAGAGATTAAGCTGATGGTTTTATCATTGGTTCATCTGCTGTTGCTAGTTTCATGGTATATAGCACAGGTTTACTCAGAAGCAAGTCCCACAGTTTTCAGTGAGGCTTGTTCCTCATTATGTAGGACTACAGCCTTAATTGTGTATTTAGCTCAGTGTATTTACTTTTCAATACATTATCTCAAAAGCTCTTCACTTTGCTTTGTAGTCTTTTTGATGTGTTTACAGAATTAAATGAGATAATTTTACTGCTGTTATATAGAATTGTCTCTTTATACAGAATTATAGAATTCTCTTATATAGAATTGTCTCGTTTTTATGGATTTATTGTGTTAACTTTTATTCATTTCATCTGGATTTGATCCATTTTGTATTTTGATATGTTATTTTTATATTAATTTTGGTGTTTTTTCTCCTTTTGCTCTTGTATGCTGTTAAAGGCTTTTTCAGGAAAGACACGTGAGCTGTTAGCAATAAATTAAATTATATATTTGAAAATTCCAGATTTATGAACAGATCAGATAAACATCAGAAGAGAACCATGGCAAAATGTATAGGGTCCTCCATATCCAAATTACTTTTAGTAACAAGTAGACAATGGCAGGAAAATGCAGTTTCAGACACTCCTTCCCAAACTTTTTCAGTGGTGGTTCCCTTGACCTATTGGGCATTTGCCATAGCTTCTCATTAGGGCTACAATCCTATACATTATACTGTATAGAGTGGTGGGTTTTTCACAAGGATTCCATGATTCCGCTGGCTGGTTTCCACAGCTCCCCCTGCAGCCATCGCTCATAGTTTGGGAACCAGTGGGTTTAGAGTAAAAGAATCACTGTCCAGTTTCCAACTGGATATAAAATTTTTACAAATTTGGAACACAAATTTTGAAAGCCAATGGAATTTTTTAAAAAAAACTTTAGGTAGACTACTCCAACAGGCTCAGAACTGCAATGGGTCCAAGGTTTAGAGTCGCTGAATGTTTCATATTTCATAGCCATCACTATGTCCACTTAGAAGTTAAAAAAAGAAAAAAAGCATAAAGCACAGATTTGTCTTTTATAATGTTACCAGCGAAAGCGTACCCACGCTGTGGGAGTAAAATTCCCCATATGGCATCCCCCCTGCGCATCATTCCCCTATGCACATCATCCCCCCATGCACATCATCCCCCCATCTACAGCATCCTCCCCAGTGCAACCTGTCCCTCCAAACAACATCCCCCCAGTGCACTAGGCACTGAGCACCAAATTGGCTGGATGTTGGTCAGTCTTCCATGTTAGGTATAGGACAAAAACACATTGCACCCCTCTGCAGTCCCTTAAGGGTTAAATTTCTCCACATTGGTTCTTGGTGGGAGTTCATGTGACAGAAGGAAGACCCTCCCCAAATTTCATGCTTCTAGGTTCAGGGATTGGGGCAGAGCATCCCTCAGTCACCGATTCTTTAATGCAAAGTATAGGGAGGAAAACGCATTGCGCCCCATTTCACCCCCTTCCGTTTGGAATTTCCAAAAACCGGTTCTTAGTGCAACCCTCGGTCATGGAAGGAACACCCACCCCAAATTTCACATTTCTAGGCCCAGCAGTTTTGGCAGGGTGTTGATGAGTCAGTGAGTTAGTCAGTGACTTTTCATTTTTATATACAGTGGCACCTCACTTAAAGAATGCCTCACGTAAAGTATGTTTCACGTAACAAACAAAAATTTCTCTAGGATTCTACTTCACATAAAGAACATGCTTCACGTAAAGAATACATTCGTTGGCAGTTGAGGCAGATATGCCGGCCGGCAGTCTGTTTAAAAAGCGTCAGGACTGCCTAGCGCACCTGCCCATAGTGAAAGCATCACTTCCATGCTGTTCCTCCTGTGGCCGGAGGGAGAGAAGAGCAGTGGAGAAGAGGGAAGCAGCTCAGGGCTGGCCAGAAGGGAGCAGGGGAGAGAGAGGCTCAGGATGGAGAGAAGGAGAAAGTGGGGAGACACTTTGAAGGTGTCTTGGATTGCAGCCTCCTAATCAAGTCAACCCAGAAGTAAGCCCCATTGTGTTAAATGGGGCTTACTCCCAGGAAAGTATCTTTAGGACTGCAGCCTAAGTAGACTTCATAAGATCATGCACATTGAATGCATGTTTTGAATTCAATCCCAGTGTTCTGTCATCATTTTTACATCCAGTTAATATTTTTATATGAATATTTTGGTGGTTGTGGAACCAATCGTCTGAGTTTCCATTATTTTCTATGGAAAAATCTGCTTCACATAAAGAATGTTTCATGTAAAGAACATGCCTCCAGAACGAATTAAATTTGTTACGTGAGGCGCCACTGTATATAGATTTGGATACTTTGATAGTTTTAAAAGAAATCTAGAAAATTCACAGTGAAAAGATAAATTTCTTAGGATGGATATATAGTGACTATACACTATGATGCCTTAACAAGGTGACCATATAGAAAGAAGGACAGAGAGCCTCTACCTTTAAACATTGCATACAAGAGGGAATTTAGGCAGGTGCTGCTTTTTAAGCTCTTCTATAATGAGCTAAACCTGTCTCAATTCTCTTTTCTATGCAATGCTTAAAGGTACAGGCACCTTTATTCTATATGGTTACCCTAGCCCGTCTTAATGGTATTTTCAAGTTCTATTTTGAAGGTGGGAACATGAATACTGAACACCATTTCCCAGTAAATACCAGCTGTAAAGGAACAATTGGTATCCAAATCCTGTTAACTTGCCTTCCAAACCTGTCCATGACTTTTCATGTCTTTTAACATAGTACTAGAGCAACATTTCTCAACATTCATTCATTCATTCCTAGACAGCCAAATCCATGTCTACACAGATGTAAGTCCCATTATAGTCAATGGAGCTTACTCTCATGTAAGTACAGATAGAATTGCAACCTCATTCATTCATCCAATTTGTAGTCTGTCTTTCTTCCCAAAGGGCACCCAAGATGGGTAACAACAATAGTTTATAACAGGAGTCAGCAACCTCTGGCACAGGTGCCGAGGACCGCACCAGCCTGATTTTCAGCCCACTCCAGCCCTGGAGAGTGGAGGAGGTGCTTAAAAGAAGCAGCTTCTTCTCTGCCCCCCTCCATTCTCCTGAGCTGGAGTGCTCCACAGAGGCTTCCAGGCTGCCCACCCTGATCCTGGAATGAGCAGGACAGGGGGCAAGTCAGTGCCACTAGTGCTCAGTGCCTGCCAATGTTCGGTGCCAGTGCCTGCGAGTGCCCAGCTGTGCCCAGTGCCTAAAAGCATTCTTTACATTTTACTCCCACAACAATGGGTCAGTTCAGCTTGTGTCTATGTATATCACATTGGCACATGGCATGTCAGCACATAGAATCATGTTGGCATATTGAAAAACACTGAAATATAGATTTGGCACAACACCACTGAAACACCCTGTTTATAATATACAAAAAAACATAATTTACAAAAAACATTTGCTCCCTGCTGTGCTACATCATATGGTCATCCTATTGGAAATACCACTAGAAGTAACTAGCAAAGATCTCAACACCAGTTAAGTTTACTTAGGAGGCCAGACAAACACAGCTAAGAGGCTCTGAGAGGACATGATGGCTTTTGAAGAGTGCATGAAGAGTTACTCCTATTGCTATTTATCATGATGCATTTCTGGTCTCACATTTAGGGACGTGAGTCTGTAGGTTTGCTTAACATTGGCCACCATTTCAAGTACGTTCAGTGGTACTGGCCACCATCGCACATACCATCTGTGCTACGAGTACTACTGGCTGAGAATTACTGAACTAGGGTATTAGTATCCTGGATTTTTATGTCCTGGTCAAACGCACCCTGACCTAGGCATTGGAGATTCTTGACATTTGCATCTGTGTTTTTTGTTTGTTTGTTTTGCATCCCATTATACTTGCACACAAACCATGTTATATGGCATATCTTAAGTCTCATATTCCAGCCCTAACCCTAATTTTGTGTTTTAAAAATTAAAAAGTACATCTATTATAAATATAGTTATATTCAGACACAAATTTCTGGGACTTAAAATGTACAGATGCCAGGATGCAATTAACCAGAACACAGTTGTCCAGGATGCAATAATCCTGTCACTATTTTAACACATATAAATGAGACACAACATGGAGGTCATGCATGGTAGCTAAACCACTGCAGGTTCATCTTGAATTGTTTATAACACATCTCTAAACAACTACAGAGGTGCATTGGTTTATGGGCATAATTTGTTTCAGAAATGTGCTTACAAGTGCAAACACTTGTATATCAAGGTGAATTTTCCCATAAGAAATAATGGAAACTCAGATTTTTCATTCCACAACCCAAAAAGATTCATATGAAAATGATTACAATATTGTAATATAATATAAAATAATAAAGAAAATACAAAATATAAAACAAACTAACCTACACTTAGTTCCCATAGGCTGCAATCTGCCCTCCTTACACAGGAGTGAGCCCTACTGATTAGTAGGACAAACTAGAGTAGACATGCTCAGGCTTCTTTCCATTACTCCCCTTACACAGTAGTGAGCCCCACTGATTATAATAGGGCTTACTTTAGAGTAGACATGCAAGGCTAATTCTCTCAGGCTCCTTTCCATTGCCCGCCTTATACAGGAGTGAGCCCCATTGATTGTAATAGGCTTACTTCAGAGTAGACATGCATAGGCTGGTCTCTCAGGAGAGGCTGAGCAAGTGCTGGCAGAGCTCAGAAACCGGCCATATCCTGGCTGGGATTATTTTTCACTTGTATTGCAAGACAAGCTTTTTTAGAAATGTTTGCTTGTCTTCCAAAATGCTCTCAATCCAAAATGTTCTCAGTCCAAGATTATACTGTATATTTTAATCCAATCTTAGCTTTGCCAAATCTACAGAAGCTATTCCTCACGATTTCTCTCCCAACCACATGACACAAATAAAAACAAGGAAGAGATCCATTTGTGATGTAAATATTTGGGAAGAGATGAAGATTGATCAGGGATTGATTCTCATGCTGAAAATGGGACTGTTTCAGGCAGTGCTTTTTTCTGGGAAGAAAAGGTGCCGATACTCACAACAGGTCATCCCCATATAATTAATTATTAATTAACTGTTGGTGGGGAAGTAGGTGGAAAAGGTGCTGATACTGAGTACTGGTGAGCGCCCCCAGAAAAATGCTCTGGTTACAAGCAAACAAACATGTCCTATTTTCCCCTGCAGAAAGTTGGAGGATATGAGAGTAAAGCATTATATTGCCATTATATTGCCATTATATACTGCCATTATATTGGCAGCTCTTGGATCTGACACTGCTTTGGTATAACAATGCCACTGGCCATTCACACATAAAATTGTCACTATCTTTCATATGCATTCTGAAATGCACTGTGCGACCACCTGCAATTTTGAATCAACTTTAAAGCTACATTTGGGCTCTGAGATCTTGCAAAAGCAGTACAATTCCCAGAATTCCTTTCTCGTTGGCTACAGTCCCTGCTAAGACTACCTGACCGTATTACGTGCTTATCATAGGGAGTCAACCCAGATCCTGGATCTAGTCTCAGATGTGCCCAGGCACATCAGACAGATTTCTGAACGCAGATGTGTTACTATCCCTTACACTACAGGTATGACTTGAGATGCATTCCCTGTTTTCCTGTTATGTGTATTAGATACAAACATCCATGTGGAAAAGCATCCCCAGAATGTTGTGATGTGATGTGGAATAGGATTTTCTGCCTCACCACTGTACTTAATTTTCTCCCACAGCCTTCTCTCTTCTACTGACAAGTGTTTCCCATACTGTGGGTTGGGACCCACTGATGGGTCATAACTGAAACTAACAGGCTGTTTGCTAACAAGGAAAATGTTTTGAGCCCAATGGAACATGAAACTGAACAGTAAAATTCTGGATGAAAAAATCTCAAGATGACAATGAATTTTGAGGGCTACATTAACTTAGGGCAAAATCCAGAGCAGTTATAGGTCCACACAGTTTTGTCACCCTCTAGTGTTATCTTATGGAAAGACATCTTAACTGCACCAGAGCAAAGGGCTTAATTTGACTTTAGGATATGGGCCTATGTTGAAGCTCATATTGACTCATGAAATGTCTGGGGTCCTCTTTTTCTAGGACATGTCCTCTTTTTTAGCCCTGTGTCCTTGAAAAAAAACTTCCTTGTCCTCCTCTTCCTTGTAAACAGGCAGTATGAAGTCTTCTTATAATTATATGTAATAAATTATTATATGTAATTTAAGTTTAATAATAAGCAATATACTGTTTAAATTAACCACATGAAAGCAATCTATATGAGTGGTTTTTAGCTTTTACTTTGTCATGTCCCACATTTTTCTTGGGTATCCTACATGTTTGGGGTCCCTTGTCCTCCTTTTTAGTTATGACATATGGTCACCCTGTGAAATGCCAGCTATTGATGAAAGTATGGAAGGTGCCTGTTCTCCCAACACTCCTGCAAGTTGCTACTCTCATTGGGTGCTGGTTAATCATTGCCTTCTCAGGGATTCCAGTGTATTTCACATTCAATGAAAGCTAAGCCACAATGTTTCATACCTTGTGTAAATGAGGAATAAATGGGAAAATCAAGATAAAAGAGGAGTAGTAGTAGTCACAGTAGTAACATAGTAGTAGTTGTAGTAGTGGTCGCAGTATTAAGATACCTTTGGTACTAAACTTTCAAATCATTCTGAAAGAGCAAGCTACCTTCCCACAGTTGGTGAACTGAGAAACAGCACCATCAAGCTATCTGAAACACACAGAAGCATCTGTGGCATACGTGACTCATAGACCCTTCCCTATTTTTGTGTTCATATCTCAACAAGACTGCCCCACCCTATTCTACAATGACCTGATTTTTCTCAAAGAAATACAGTGTTTACTGCAGCACCTGTGGTAACCACAGGAGTCAGAGCCTCCAAGCGCACCTACCAGCAGGATCTGCAGAAAATATTACCCTTGTTTGTTCCACTCCTACCTTCACTGTTGCCACATCGATTGTCAATCACCCTTGTCAGCAATGACACCCTATGTCAGTGGCATAGCTATGGGGTGTAGGGGGAAGCAAGTTGCACTGGGCAACCAGCTTTAGGGGGGGCAACTTGCTAAGCTTGACTCCAGTGGCCAAAATTGTGAAAAATTGGTATGTGTGAATAATAGTACCATAATCTTATATATACTGTAATTGGAATGGTAATTTAATGCAGAATGCAAAGAAACAAATTGCATTGGAATATCTGTACTCTATCAAATGTGATGGCCAATTAACCAGAGAAATGAAAACACAAAAGACTATGGAATAAAAAGTGGATTTTTTTTAATTCACTGATTGCTCTGAGAGCCAATGAGATGTAATTATGATAGAAGTATGGAAGTAATAATGTGTTAATAGGAGTCAACTCCCATTCTATGTATCATAATAATTGATAATTATTAATTGGGTAATTGGGTAAAGAGTCACTTCCAAGTGGTGCTCCTCTTATGTTTAACAGGGAAAGAATAACCATAGAATCATAGAATCATAGAGTTGGAAGGGACCTAGTAGGTCATCTAGTCCAACCCCCTGCCTGCAGCAGGAAATCCCCCTAGAGCATCCCCAACAGGTGCTCATCGAGCCTCTGCTTGAAGACCCCCAGTGAGGGAGAGTCCACCACCTCCCTTGGCAATCTGTTCCACTGCCGAACTGCCCTCACCGTCAGGAATTTTTTCCGGATATCCAACCGGAATCTCCTTTCTTGCAGTTTGTACCCATTGGTTCTAGTTCTGCTTTCAGAAGCAGCTATGAACAAATGAGCCCCTTCCTCCCTATGACAGCCCTTCAAGTATCTGAAGAGGGCAATCATGTCTCCTCTCAGCCTCCTCTTCTCCAGGCTGAACATCCCAAGTTCCCCCAAACGTTCCTTGTAGGGCATCCCTTTCATCCCACTGATCATTCTTGTCGCTCTCCTCTGGACTTGCTCCAGCTTGGCTGCATCTTTCTTAAAGTGAGGTGCCCAGAACTGAACACAGGACTCAAGGTGAGGTCTGACCAATGCTGAATAAAGAGGAACTAGAACTTCTCGCGACTTGGAAGCTACAGACCTCTTAATGCAGCCTAAAATGGCATTTGCCTTCTTTGCAGACACATCACACTGCTGACTCATGTTCAGCTTGTGATCCACGGCGACTCCAAGATCCCGCTCACATGTTGTGCTGCCAAGCCAAGTATCCCCCATTTTATACCTGTGTTTTTGGTTTTTATTGCCCAAGTGCAGAACTTTGCACTTCTCCCTGTTGAAATTCATTCTGTTTCTTACAGCCCAGTATTCTAGTTTATCCAGATCCTCCTGGAGGTTTCTCCTGTCTTCTGTTGTGTTTGCTACTCCTCCCAGCTTGGTGTCATCCACAAATTTGATCAGGCTCCCCTGTATCCCTTCCTCTAAGGGCACAATCCAGAGCAACTACGGGGAGTCCTTGCTCCGGTGTAAGAACAATTTGCTCTGGATTGCAATATGAATTTCCCATAGGTTTTCATTAGGTGGTACAGTAACTATGGGCACACATAATGTCTCTTACGTGCACCCGTAGTTGCTCTGGATTGTAGGGTAAGTCATTAATGAAAATGTTAAAGAGAACCGGTCCCAAAACAGAGCCTTGGGGTACCCCACTTGAAACCTACCTCCAGGTTGACACAGAACCATTTACTAAATCTCTTTGAGTGCGGCCATCGAGCCAGTTGCAGATCCACCTAACAATTGCCTTGTCTAGCCCATATTTTTCCAACTTCCCAATTAAAATGTCATGTGGGACTTTGTCAAATGCTTTGCTGAAGTCAAGATAAATGACATCCACAGCATTGCCACTGTCCAGTAAGTGGCAATGCTCGTAACCTGATCAAAAAAGGAGATCAGATTTGTCTGGCAAGATTTATTCTTGGTAAATCCATGCTGGGTTCTCTGCCACAGTGAATAAACCATCCCTCTCTGCCACAGGACAGTGTCTCTAACTAATACAGGCCACATATTTTATTTATTTACTTAATTAAATTTGATTTTGTTGTGGGGTGCTGCAAAATCTTCTTTGACCCCAGAGAGAGGATGCCTGGCAGCAGATAGATGCCTCTCACTAGCTGGGTGGAAGGCAACAGAACAAATGGATGGCGAGCTGGTAAAGGGAGGAGGAAGGTTTTCTCCCAATTTACATTTTTTTTCAAATAATGGGCATGATATCACTTTTGGGGCAACATTCTGAGCTTTGCACCAAGCTACATTATCATTAGATACAGGGACACCCCCCCCCCCTCCATTATGAACTGGGCTAGATAGCCCAATAGTGCATATGGGGTCTCATCCAAGGCACAAATTTTTTTGAAATAAATCTATTTTCAAGTTCCATTGCATTCAGAATACAACAGATTGTCCTCTTTCGTATCAACCAGCCTCCTGAACCTTTCCTTCCTCTCTTCCATGGACAAGGAAAAATGTTGTTGTAGGCCTATTTTTAAGGGATCTGCAGGAGCCCTGAATATAATTCTGATCTAGGATATAACTGAAGCATTTAAGACCCAATCAGCAAGTTGGCAGAAAAATCCCATTAAAAATGAGGTTGCTACAATGTGCCTCCACCTCCAAAATAACAGCTGATGGGGGGGAGAGGAGACATCAATAGCCATAATAGATCTAATCATCACCTTCTCTATCAACTATGGTTTAAAAATAGTCTGTGCTCCTTCTCCCTTCCTATAGATATACGACATACCTTTTGAGGACAAAGTGAAAAACATTTAGAAAAATATGATTTGTTCCAATCCCAATGTTCTGTAGCAAATCTGCAGCAACTATGCTACGTAGGTGATATATATATATTTGCTATTTTATTTTTATAAAAAACTTTTATTTTAGTAATAATTAAATAGCAATAATTCTTGCTATTATTGAGATGGCTCCTGCGGCAAGATAAAAATTCCCCAAATAATGGCTTTTTAATCTTCTCCCAAGAATGACAAATTGGAAAAGATGTCCTTCTTTAGCATTGAAAACAAGTTAATGTAACTGCAAGCCAAAAAACACTTTCCTGGGAGTAAGACTCATGGAACACAATGTAGTAGATATGGTTTTCAGTAGACAATTTTAGGATTGCACTCTTAAATGTATTTATGAGAAATAAAATTGCAAAGTCCCCTGCAGGATGCCGTGCGAGACATAACTATAGGGTGGAGTGCTCGTCTCCAATACTAGGTAGAAGAGTCGGTATTCTCTGAAGATGCTTCTGTGGTCATGTGGCCAAGGTGCATGGAATACTATTATTTTCCCACCAAGGTGGTACCTATTTATCTGCTTGCATTTACATGCTTTCAAACTGCTAGGTTGGCAAGTGCTGGGAGAGGGATGGAGCTCACACCATCTTTTAAAATTCAGGTCTTGAACTCAGGTCTTGAACTCCTGACCTGCCGGAATTCCAGGCAAGCACAGTCTTCTACCCTCAGCATTCTAACCACTGAATCATTACAGCCCCCATTAATTAGAAAATGAGCATGAAATTATATTCCATTTATTGTGAAAATAAAAAGCCAAAGAGATGAAATAATCCAACAAGATGTTCCTCCTTTCCATTTATATTATTATCGTATGATTTTGTGGTGCAATCCTAATTCATGGCAGCACAATTCATCAGTCTTCCCATTCCTGTGGTGATGTAGGGAAACTAAGACGTCTGTGAACCGGCCTAACCATTATCCAGGAGTAGCGCAGTACTGTCTTACAGCAGTTTTGTCAGCACAGGATGTGCCAGGGCTTAAAGAGGTTAAAGAGCTTAAAGAGGTTGCAGAATCATTTCAAGTTTTGGGTTTTTTGGTAACAAATTAATTCTAAAATTTTCATGTACATCTTATTTTATATTCAGTAGTGCCTTGGTTTACGACCATAGTTCGTTCTGGAAACATGCTTGTAATCCAAAGTGGATTTTCCCATAGGAAATAATAGAAACTCAGATGATCGGTTTTACAATGCAAAAATATTTACAGTGGTGCCTTGTAAGACAAACGTAATTCATTCTGGAAGCATGTTTGTCTTACAAAGCGCCTTTATACAAAGCGAATTTCCCCCAGGAAATAATGGAAACTCAGACAATTGGTTCCACAACTCAGAATATTCATATAAAAATGTATGCATGTAAAAATGATGACAACACATTGTAATTGAATTCAAAACACTGTAATATAATACAGAACACAATTACTGTGATAGTAATTTTTAAAAAACCCTGTAATATACTGTACAGTAAAACAGAAAAGAAAAACCTTTATGGCCAAGGGTGACTAATATTCACTGACAGAGTCAGTGGTGTCTTTCTGAGCAACTTTAACAAGAAACCTTCTAATGACACATGTTTTTGTCTCTTTTTGAGGATTTCACAAAAATGTGACATTGCATTGTCATTAAACAGATACATCACTCACACTCCATCAGTCTTGAAAGACTATGGTATAGTGCTCAGCGCTGCATACGCTGCATGCGAAGCACAAAAGCCTGGGTTAGATTGTTATGGAGGACAGGCTGTTACCCAAGCAGCAAATCCCCCCTCTCAACGACACTGAATTAGTCCAATGGAAAGGCAGTGCTGATACGATTGGATCCAGCTAGCGTTGCAAAGCTGGGCTAAGGACAGGAGTTCACCCTGTCTTGTGGGGCCAACCCGGGTCTCGAATCCTGGCCTACTGATTAACAGGCACAGTGTCTTAACTGCATAAGCCACCCACAGCCCATATCACACTCACACTGCTACAGCCTTATTTGGGTGGTGCTTTTCTACAAAATTTTGCACCTTTTCCAAATGTTTACAAATGTTTACAAACATCCTTAATCTCATTTGATGTGAGGAATTCCTCCTCCTTATTTTCATCCTCCCCTGCAGATGACATCTCCTCCAGAACCTCTTGCTGTAGCTCACGATGCAGATCCATCACTTTGTTTGTTTTACAACAAATTTTCGTTTTAAAACTCTCTTACAAGGCACTGTTTGTCTTCCAGGGCAGTATTCCTTAGAAATTTTAGTTTGTCTTACAAAGCATTTGTCTTACAAGTTATTTGTCTTACAAGGTACCACTGTATATATAAATATTTACTACATATAAAAATGATTACAGAACACTGTAATATAATACAAAACAGTGTAATAAAGAAAATAATGTACAGTACTGAACTTTACTGTACCTTTGAAAACCTTTATGGCTGGGGTGAGAGAGACTCTGGACAACTTTCACTACCACTAACGGAGTCACTGCTATCCATTGGCTCAATGGAATCTTTGTCTTTTCATGCAACTTTAACATTCCCATGCTGCTGATGGGGAGCAACACTGTAACACTGATAGGGCACACCTTTCACACACCACACGCAGATCCCACACACCTGCTTCAGGCTGCTCCCTCCAGAACCCCCCCCCCCCATGAGTTTCCTGGCCATGGAAGCCCCTTTCAAACTTCCCCAGAAGTGCTCTTCTTCCAAGACAGTGCTCTTAAACAAAGTCAAAATTCCTGAAAATTCTTTGCTCTTTATTCTAAATGCTGTTAATCTAAGACATTTGTAAACCAGGATACCAGTGTATACTGTGATTTCAGACATACGCAAGTCTGTACAGATTCAGGGCATCAAGCACATCTGCATAAAGCCAACTTGAAATTCATTTTAAAGCACTTTGTGGGGAAATTCCTGGTGGTTTATGCACTAGGGCCATAATGTGATGTGCTAAAAATGATTATTAGCTCTCAATCTTTTACTGCAATTTTTATTACATTTTGAAAATGGGGAGAAAGGTTGAAAATTGCAGATTTCCTTATTGCTGAAAGTACAACAGAAATCTCTAATGTCAGAAGCAAAGTTACACAAGGAACTAAGGAGTAATAAACCTGTGTGGTCTAAAGATCAAAGCCCTAATAAGCTGTGGACTCATTGGTTGCCTTGAGCGTAGTATCAATTCTCACCATCAGTTCATCACCTCTAGGTGTGGTCAAGTCACAGCCTCTCAGCCTAACCAACTCCACCAGAGCTTTTGCACACAGATAATAAGTGCATGGTTATATCTGTGACCTGTTCTTATTGTAATTACAGTACTAGTTCTATTTTGAATCCATTAAAGAAATTAGAATGATGTAAACACTGAAAAAGCTATAAAAATGAAATACCAATAAGACATATATCTATCTAATCTATCTATCTATCTACAGTATTTATACAACCATCCCCCACTTTCTGATGGTTCACTTTCCGATGGTTCTGCTCTTTCAACACCTTTCAATACATGGGGGTATATGGAAGGAGCCTCCCCGAAGACTACTACAAAAATGATAGTCAGGCGTACCATGGGCAATGCTGGAAACTCCACCAGTGGCAAATTCTTCCATCACCAGAGCATCACCAAACGGCTTTTTTTTCAAAATCACCTATTAAGATAATCTTGATCAACAACTGTGATCAACAACTGTGATCAACAACTGTTGATCAACTTGATCAACAACTGTGGGCTGTGGGTGGCGCAAGTGGTTAAGACACTATGCCTGTTAACCAGTAGGCCAGGATTCGAGACCTGGGTCACCTCAAGAGCTCCTGTCCTTAGCCAGGGTGAGCTCCTGTCCTTAGCCCAGCTCTGCGACACCAGCTGGATCCAATCGTATTGGCTCTGCCTTTCCATTGGACTAATTCAGTGGCGTGGAGAGGGGGGATTTGCTGCTTGGGTAACAGCCTATCCTCCATAACAATGCAACCCAGGCTTTCATGCTTCGCATGCAGCGTATGCAGTGCCAAGCATGATACCATAGTCTCTCAAGACTTACGGAGGCCTGCTGATCAACACTGAAGGACTATCTCCAGAGAAAGAGACTTTACTATCAAATCTCAGTATGGAAAAGGAATGTGTAACACCTCTCAATTATACCCAAGACTCATTCATTCAATACATACTTCACTCTTTCAACATCACTCTGCAGGTCTAAAGCCTAAAATTGTCTTTCCTGATTTTGATTTCCATGTGACATTGTGATAAAACTGTTTTTGGCATTTCTTTATGATTTTCTTCAGTAAATAACCATCATTCAAATGCACAGGATATGCATTGCCCACACATGCCTTTGTTCCTTTTTACCATAATTTGTTATGTATTTTGGCTATGTGTTCCCCTTTTCAACAGTTTTCACTTTTGTTTGGTGCTCAGTACTCTAACCTGTTCAATAAATGGGGGATGCCTGTATACCGCTTTTCAACTTAAAAGTTCAAACAGTTTACAAGAAAATCTCACAGTCGTTCTGAAAACAAAAATGATAAAAACTGCGTAAGCCAACTTGGGCATCTGCTTTAGCATGGGAACGATGGGGTACAAACAATATGATTTTAGTTTGTAGTAGATTCTACTCAGGCCTCCGGATGAATATTGTAAAGACAGCAGGCAGAATCCAAATTTTACCTCCTGTTCCGCAACTATTCAGCAACTAAATTCTGCCAAATCAGTATCCTCTGCCAAGGATAGGCGTATAATAGGGAGGAGAGGGCAGAGCATGGTTGGATCACGCTAAGGAAGAAGTGGGATTGATGGCGAAAGTTCATGCTGTATCATATTCCCATTAGTGGGATTAAAAGCCACTAAACGCCATTAAAAGCCACAGTGCAACTTGGACTTGTACAACCATTTGGGAAGCACATAGATGAGCATCCCCCAAAACTGAGGCGTTTCCCAGTGTCCCCTTAAACTGTGGGGAATTCTAACAGACTCCTTCACAGTACTGGATACAGCATGGTCTGGCTGGCCCCACTGCTCTGGCACTGATTAGGATTGGGCTGCCAAAAACCTAATAAAAAAACTTGATCCCAAGTTGGTGTTTAAGTACAAATGTTTTACTTAATAAACCAGACGTATATTAGTGTGATGGAGCTAACATCAAATGTGGATAGATATGAAACCAAGGATGTGCTGTTCAATCAGAGCAGCTGAACCAATTTGTTAAGAAGCAAGCACCTTAGGAAAGGCTTTCCCGCAGAAAATATCTTTGTCAAAACTAGACACCCCGAGAAAATAAGATACTACAGGAAATCAGACACACATTAACAACTCCAAGACCAGGGCTCAAAATATCTTCTCTTTTTCCTGTTTTGAAAGCAGACAATGCATAGCTCTTCCTTTCCATTATCACAAATGCACATGAACTGGAAGCTGAAATGAAGCTGAGTTCAGTGTTGAGGAGATGCTCCAGCAGTGACAGGAGATGTTCTTTGTAGGTTCCCACTGCAGGGTTTTGTGGTCTCATTGTTACACAGCACCTCTGCCATTTTTAAAGGTAAGGCACCTCATGGTGAGGCCAAACCCATGAATCCATAACATCTAGCCCCAACAATGGGAGAAGTGACTTAACCCAGAGGAGCTCTGCTGCAGAACCATTCCTTTTTCTGGTTGGGGTCTAACCCATAGTCAGCTTGGACAGCCTTTTTTGGTAAGGTCCAGAACTGCATTTCTGCCTGAGTTCTGCTCTTTGGTTCCACTCTAATGAGTCACAATCACACAGACCACCCTGAGCTATTCAGATCAGGAATCCTTTAATCTTCTTTTGTTCAGGAGGGTAAAACAGGCCATCTTAAACACCTTTGCACTTAAGCCTGGCCTCACTGGAATAGCAAGCGCAACTCATACTGCTGCTTTAAGCACTCTGTACTTGCTGTGCTTGCTGTCAACCCCAAAAGTTGCATCATTCAGTCACAGCCAAATCCTAATGAAATTCTCCCATGCATGTTCTATCAGTGGTGTCACATATTGTGTGGATACATTAGGTCTGGGTTAACAGCCTTTCACTTTTTCAATTGTCTGAATCTATTTTTCACAAAGAAATCTGCTTAATCTAGGAGTGCCAAACTCAATTCAAGTAGTGGATCAAATAGTGTTTAGGGTCCCTGCTGAAGGATGAAGTGACATCATTAAGCAGATGATGACCAGAAAAAAACATTTTGTTCCCACATAAAAACACATTATCTTCCAATGACAGAAGAGAATATATGCAAATTTTGTTCATCATTGCAAGATATGAGAGAGTACAATTGTCATGCTAGGAGACCCCAATTATAATAGGACCCAGGTAAATATGTATAAGACTTGGGGACTTCTCTTTACTGAGACTTGTAACATCAATTTCAGAGGACTGGGCTACAATCCTATCACACTTACCTAGCGCCATGGATTGTAAGTAGTAGATTAGCGTCAGATTGGGCTAGTTCCCTACAGTGGTCCTACGTAAATGGGGACAGGCTTGGACTGCAACTTTTTAGTAATAGATTCCTTTGTTCCAAGTGGTTGCTGTGCAATGCATACGGCTCATCTGAGAGCTGCTATAATTTTTGTCCTGGAGTTCCAGCTATAACTTTATTTCTGCTACTCTTAGTTTCTTCATGTTTGTCTTTTGGGTTTCTCTGTCCCTCTCCTGCCTTCCCTAAAGCTTGTCTTTCCATGAAGACTCTGCATACAGAGTCTGTGTTCCCTTGAAAGTACGATCACCATCTCACATGCAAATCAACATCAGGGAGGACAATTTTAGCCTTTAGACCATCAGAGAAAGGTTTAAAGAGTGGAGCATGTGTTGAATGAATGACTTCTTGGTATAATGGAAAGGTGTTGAACAAGCAGAACTGTCAGAAAACGAACCATCAGAAAGTGGGGAAAGCTGTATTCTCACCCTCCTCATCATTACGAGAGCAGCTTTAGAGTAATATCTATTTTGGCTACTTTCTACTATGTAATCTTTTTAACATGTTTTCCCCTTTCCCTAATATTGTAATAATCCCCTCAATAAACTGAATCCACTCAATATACATCTCCGCTGTGAATTCCTTTTTTTGTGGTACCAGGTTGGCCAAGTGTAAAGTGTCCCTTAAGATGTGCATCAAAAGAAGTGACAGTACATGTGTCTTAGAGAGCACAGATGGAAGAGTTTTTGTTTTCTCATGGGATTATTGGTACAATCAACCAACTTAACACCAATTCAGTTCATTCCAGACACTCATACACTACTCAGATAAAATAGGTTCTGCCTTATTCTTAGTAGAGAACCAGTAATGAAGTCTGTGCACTCCTTACATTTAAACCTCCATTGTGAAGCTTTAATTGCAGTATCATGCAATTTGGCATTTTCCTTCAAGTACTACCATACTTGCAACCATGCAATCATTTGAGATTCTCAGTTTTCATTTTAGAGAAGTTTGGCCTTGACTATTGCATAAGAAAACTGGAAAATGTGGTTTTTGTGCCAGTACTGCCTTGTGAGATAGTATCTACTTGTCTGTGACAGCACATCTGAGGTTCCAATTTATCCCTAGTTTATGAACATTGCAGATTACATTGCTCTGCCCAATAGGCATGTCCTAATTACAGTGCCTGCAGTTCCAAGGAGGCAAGAGGTGGTCATGGGCCATCCCATAAGGATCAAGCCAAATGTCCATGAGATTCTGCAGTGGTCCACCAGACACCTCTGGGAAGTCCAGAAGCAGGTGAGGACTGTCTCCTACAAGTGCACACTATAGTCAGAGGCACACTCCTGCTGAACATCATAAACAGAGCAATCATGACTAATAGCCACTGACAGACCTGTCCTCCATGACTGTATCCAATCCCCTTTGAAAGCCATCCCAGCCAGCGGCCACCCCCACATCTTGTGGTAATGAATTCCACCAACTAATTATACGCATGATTGAAATTCCACAGAGCTCCACATTACTCACCTTTTGGCACATCATCAACAACAAGGAACATGAAGGTGTAGAACTCCAGACAAACTGGAATTCTGGGGCAGGCAGATCAACAGTCAACACTTAGGATGTGGATCCTGACTCCTAATATTGGTTATATCATATACGTCATAAAGCTGATGAGTAGGAAAAACAGGATAAACACTCTCAATTCTACCAGACTGGACTAAGGGGAAAATCATCATTGAACCACCCTCCTACTCATATCCTCAACCATCATACCCAAACTACACAGAAAAAGATGTTTTGGAATATCAGAAAGTACCAACAGAAAAATGTAACATGCACATAATCTTAAAAAGACACTTTAACTGAGATACCACCATACACTAAACATGACATGGGAACAGCGACCAAGAATGTCCTACTTTGGCCTACTTTGGCCTGGCTCTAAAGACAACAAATTCTTTCCAGCTGCCTGTCACCCCTTGTTTCTTGCACACAGCCGAAAATGATAGTCCTCCTCCTTCCTGTATCCATAATTGCCTTTGCACTTCTAACAAGTTCCAGTCATGTTCAATGAGTAGGTTTTTTTCTGCACCCAAATGAAGATCCTTATAGAACAGAGGATGATGATCCTTATATGTTCTCCAATGAGGATCCTTATAGAACAGAGATGCATTCTCACATTTCAATATAGCAATGGGCTTTTTCTCCCCAAAGATACACCTTTGTTGTATTCCATTTCCATATTCCCAAGGATATTGGAACAAAACAGGTTCTACTATGTTCTTAATCTGTCATCACACCTGAGAGCCCATACCAACTACATTATGTAGTTCACATCCTGCCCTAAGTAACACCTGAACAGCATTCTGCAGCAAGACCTGTAGTCAAGGAAATATTATATACACACATATGGAGAGGAACTCTCATCCCTAGATTCTTGGTAGATATCAAGATGTATCCCCACTGAGTCATCAGTTTTCATGATATGCCAACACATGTGATTTCAAGATGGAAAGCAGCAGCCATACTAATTACTAGGTAATGTGATGACTTCCTTAACAACTGGTTTTAAAACACAGATTTTTAATTGGAGTTTAATCATGACTGTGCCATCGCACAGGGCGTTCAATGTCCACGATGCTGCTATGAACAGTTTGCATCTGGGATAAGTAACTGCCTTTTGTCAAGATTTAAGAAATTTTATCAGAACTAATAGAGAGGTCTCTAGATTTTGGTTCTCTTCCAGTAGGTGAAGCAATCTTACTCATATTGGCTGAGTAGGTGATGGACTGGCATGCCAAACTGGAAAAAAAGGACTCAAGATCCCTGGTCCAATGAATGCCCAACTTTGACCAATATCATTCTTGTAATTTCAGGCACTAAGAGTTTTTCAATCAAGATAATGACATGCATATCAGTCAAGAGAAACTAACATCCTTAGTCTCAAACAACCACTGGAGATACTGTGATCATCTGTCCCATTAAGTGAACAGTTGCTGTTTGACTTAAAATCCTGCAATCAGTTGACATAATGCAAGCTGCTCTCGCATAGCATTTGTGTTCAGTTATTTTCTCTTGCTTTTCCACAGAGGCTTATTCCTCTTCTGGGGACTACCATGGCCCCAAAGACAAACCAATGTATCCAACTGTAGGACCCAGTCTAGGAAAATCTGGTATCTAATTCCAGTGCCTGTGTGAGTGCACCAAAAGTGTGCTTACAAGTTGCTTTCATTGTGAATTCATTGTTCATTGGATTGGTGCAGCACATCAGGACAGCAGCTGGGACAGAACATACACCTGTGTCCACCAGAACATACACATTGTGGAAAAGTTGTGTCCTATCATGCCATATTTTCTTTTCTTTAGGAGACAGAATCTTCTCCCATGCTGCCAAAACAGTGATCATTTATGAAAGAAAAGAGGCAGAAGATGCTCCCTTAAAGCAGGCCTCCGTCAGTCTTGAAAGACGATGGTATTGTGCTCGGCGCTGCATATGCTGCATGCAAAGCATGAAAGCCCGGGTTAGAATGTTTTGGAGGATAGGCTGTTACCCAAGCAGCAAATCCCCCCTCTCCACGCCACTGAATTAGTTCAATGGAAAGGCAGAGCCAATACGATTGGATCCAGTTGGCGTCGCAGAGCTGGGCTAAGGACAGGAGCTCACCCTGTCTTGTGGGGCCGACCCGGGTCTCGAACCCTGGCCTGCTGGTTAACAGGCACAGTGACTTAACCACTTGCGCCACCCACAGCCCAGATGCTCCCTTATAGCTATGCTATAGGTGGCATTGGGATTGTTGTTAGTTTTCAGCCCTGACTTTTCCAACCAGAAGGAAATGGATTCTTATACCCAAATGGGTATAAGAACAAGGCTCTCCCAAGATGAGTACAGAGTAAATGCAGGAAAGAGTAAATAAGGGTGAACTACTTAGGGAAGATAAGGTGAAGACTGTTTGACCCTTTCCAGACCACATCTTGACATTGACTGCCCTTGCCCTTAACTGCTTGACCCTTGATGCCAGAGGTGCAGACACACACACTAACATACAGGTTAAGACACACACACTAACATATAGGTTAAGACTTTAGATAGTTGATTCTATGAAAGCAATTTTACCATCTCAAAAGCTAAAACCAGCAATCTACAAGGTGTGCTCCTTTGTACCATACCACGACAAGCATACCTCATTGGTTGTGCACTGCATTGCTTATTGTCCCTCCAGAAGAAAGGCGTGAAATAAATAAACAGTAGTAGTAATAGTAGTAGTAATAGTAGTAGTAGTTGTAGTTGTTGTTGTGAAGATTGAACTGCTGCCCTTATAAATGTTCGATGTCTGTCCAGCCTTGAATAGGACCTGTTTTGCACAAACTTTTCACTATGACTTGATGACTAGAACGTGTGAATGGGCTGTTACAGATCACATCAATGCCAACCAAAATACTCTTCTGGCAAGTTAATTCACACTCAGCTGCATCAAGATTCACAAATGCACATTCATCACTTGATAGCTGCCAATATCAACTGACAACTTCATAGAAAGAGCTTTGGCACATCTGGCCATAACATTTCAAGCCATGACTTTCAAAAATAAAACCTTGGCATCCGTCAGTCTTGAAAGACTATGATATCGTACTCAGCGCTGCATACGCTGCATGCGAAGCACAAAAGCCTGGGTAGATTGATATGGAGGATAGGCTGTTTCCCAAGCAGCAAATCCCCCCTCTCCATGCCACTGAAATAGTCCAATGGAACGGCAGAGCCAATACGATTGGATCCAGCTGGCATCGCTGAGCTGGGCTAAGGACAGGAGCTCACCCTGTCTTGTGGGGACCTGGGTCTCAAATCCTGGCCTGACTAAAGAAATCTTAGTGGGATGAATCAGATATCAATTTTGATCAATAAATTGATTCAACTCAACCTACATAAACACATGGCACAAATAAGACAACAGCAGTGGTAGGTGATGTATGAGTTTCTCTCTTGCACGGGTGGGGATTTGGGTTCTAACATGGGTTCCTTCAAGTTTTACAAACAAGCATATAAATAAGAAAAATCACAAAGCATTCAATCTGCCTGTCAATTTACTTGGGACCCTTTTCCTCACAATCATTGTTTCTTTAGGGTGACCAGCCCATCTTTCTACCCACTTCCCACAAGACACATTTTGGTGGAGTCCATTTACACAACCAACAGGCCCATGCAGGGTGACCATCAGGGCCATAGCTGGGGGGAGCAGGAGGGTTTTTGACCCCCAGTCAGCAATTCCCCCCTTGTGTTGAGTGACAGATCTTTTTCTCCATACTTATCCTTTCATTGTACACATCAGTACAAATGTGCTTTTCGGGGGCGGGGGGAATACTCACCACAGTGGCTTGATGACCACAGATCATCGATAGATAGATAGATAGATAGATAGATAGATAGATAGATAGATAGATAGATAGATAGATAGATAGATAGATAGATAGATAGATAGATAGATAGATAGATTTCATGTGCTTAATTTAAATACACTATTACTTACTGTTAAATTTAAAACTCTTACATTAATAGTGCAATCCTAAACCTGTCTACTCAAAAGTAAGTCCTATTTTATTTTCTACTCCCAGGAAAGTGTGTTTAGGTTTGCAGCCAAAATTAACTATTTATTTATGAACTACTATACAAGAAGGCTATGTGCTACCTGCTTACAGGGAAAAGAAGGACACTGAAATTTTGACAGGCATGTGTGAATGGATCCACCTTTGGTGGGAAGGCACCTTTCTCCCACCTAAGTCTGAGTCTCCCCCTAGACATCGGGGCTACCCCCTCCTCAGGATAGGTTCTGCTTACCTGCCAATTGTGCCACTCTTTCAAGTGGGTGTTCCTCCTTTATTTAGCAGGGGGAGACAAACTGGCCCTTCACACCCCAGCAAAGTCTGTTTTACTGGCTTCTGCTGGGGTTCTTGCACTTTTGATTGTGAGCCCTTTTTGGTACAGGGACCCATTAGCTATTAATTAGCTATTAATTTCTTCATTTTCTTGTAAACTGCTTTGTGAACTTTTCAGTTGAAAAGCAGTATATAAATACTGTAGATATTCCAGGAGGCAGTGGCATAGCTGGAGGGGGGTACTGGAGGAAGCTGCACACCTTTGCAGGGTGACCAGATGTCATAACCACAAAAGAAGACAAGGCCTCCCAAAATGTAGGACACCCAAAAAATGTAGGACATACCAAAGTAAAAGCTAAAAACACACATTTATATATTACATATATTATTTTCATGTGGTTGATTTTAGCACTAAATTACTTAAGGCACAGTCCTGTGTCTTCTCAGAAGTAAGCCCCATTGTGTCCAGTGGGTCTTACTCCCTGGAAAGTGTCTTCAAGGTTGCAGCTTTAGTGTTATATGTTATAATGTTATAGTGTTATAATGTTATAATTTGTTAGTTACAAGAAGGTTACATGTTGTCTGCTCACAAGGAAATAGAAGACAATGAAGTTTTTTCCTTAAAAAAGGAGGACATATCCTGGAAAAAGAGGACATGATCTGGAAAAAAGAAGCATATAATTTATTCCACGTGATTTATTAATTCCAAGAAGACTACATGCTGCCTGCTCATAAGGAAATGGGGGGGCAATAAAGATTTTTCCCCCAGGCCACAAAGCTAAAAAAGAGGATGTCCTGGAGAAAGAGGACATAAGTTCACCTTTCTGGTTCCCTGCAGACCTTCCCATGCCCTGCCTGTGCAGTGGCGTAGCTAGAGGGGGGCTGAGCAGTCAGTGCTGGAGGGAGCTTCAGTCCCTGGAAGCCAGTCCATGCAGGGGGAGCAAAAAAGAGCAGAAGGTGTGAGCTCCCTCCAAGACTGAGTGCTGCACCCCCCTTTAGCTGTGCCACTGGATAGGGAGGGCTCAGGGCAAGGGTGCTCAGGGCACTCCAGGGGGGCTCAGAGCACCCCTTCTACCCCCTCCAGGACAAGGCACCCACCTGGACAGGGCAGACCAGTTCTTCCTCCCCGACGCCATGCCTCTCTCTCTGGGCTTGGGTAGTCTGTCTCCCCTGGGTGGTCTCAAGGCTCCTGGCACCCTATGGGGGGCATCAAGGCAGGATAGAGGAGAGCTCGACGACCTGGGCACCTTCCTTCCCTCCTTCTCCTTCCCTGCCTTCCTTGGCTTGGCTGCAGCTGCACCTTCACCCAAGGGTGCCACCCGTCTGCTGCATCACATGGGCGCTGATCTCCCTCGACGGGCTGGGACTGGGAGCTGCTGTAATTGCTCTGCAAAAGGCACCCTGCGAGGGTGGGACGTGACCCAGCCAGCCAGCCAGCCTTTCTTGGGTTGCCCAGGCTGGGGATGGGTTGCTCCACCATCCTGCATCAGGATCTTCGGGGGCAACTCCCTGCTCACAAGAAAACCAGTTTTTCCAGCCTCTCCCCAAGAAGGCACAGGCAGCAGGAGGTGGAGGGAGAAGGAAGAAAGAGGCACCTTCAAGTCAACCGTGTCCCGCTTCATCACAGCCACATTTCAGGGCTCAACCACATTCTTCAGCCTATGGAACTCCTTGCCACAGGATCCATCGCAGCTTACAAGCCATGATGGTTGTATCTATAGCAGTGATTTTCAAAAAGTGTGCCATGGCATGGATAGTTCTCAGGTGTGCCGTGGGATTTTGGGAAAAGTCATTTATTAATAGGAAAATTAGAGGATTTGAACAGCCCGGTGTGCCTTGTCAATAGTACAAACAACCAATGGTGTGCCTTGACAAGTTCAGTGCCGTGTGCCGTGTGTGTCTTGTGGTGACAAGATGGTGTGCCTTGTTAGTTTGCTGTGAAATGAAAAAGGTGGAAAATCACTGATCTAGAATGACTGTTTTTCAACCAATGTGTTGTGGTGCCTTGTGGATGGTCCTCAAGTGTGCCGTGAGAGTTTGGGGAGGGTCATTTATTAGAAGGATTAGGCTGCAGTTCTCCACACTTTTCTGGGAATATACCCCATTGAATACAATAGGACTTACTTCTGAGTAGACATGCTCAGGATTGCACTGTAGTTGTAGAACAGACAGACAGACAGACAGACAGACAGATAGATAGATAGATAGATAGATAGATAGATAGATAGATAGATAGATAGATAGACAGATAGATGTAGGCAAAATGCTAAATGCAAGGGCACCTGGATGCAGGTGTCTTCTTGTGTGCCCCCCACCCCGAGACATCTGGTAGTCCGCTGTGAGATACAAGAAACTGCACTAGATGGGACTTTGGCCTGATTGCTTTCATGTGGTTAATTAAAACACTACATGACTTATTATTACATTTAAAACCACTTATAATTTATTAATGATAAGAAACCTATATACTGCCTGCTCACAAGGAAAAGGGGGACAATGAAAATATTTTTCAGGGCACAAGGCTCAAAAGGGGACATGTCCTCACAAAAGGGGACATCTAGTCATCTCGCCAGGCAGCCACCTGCAGAACCAGGCAATGGTTTTGCCATAACCTCTTTCTTCCCACAGGTTGGGATTGAGAGTGATCTCCAAAGTGTGAGTCAAGATCTCCAGAAGTGTCAGGGACCTGTAATTCTCCAAGTTTGTTTTTGACCTGGAAAACATGGGGAGAAGTTAGACAGGAGACTCCATACATAACATATCTCAACCAACCACCTTTTTCAACCCATCAGGCAAGCAACCAAATGGAGCCCTCCAAAAAAGTGACTGAATAGCCTCTAAGACAAATTTAGGATCACATTAATGCATATATGAAACTTATTCAATCAAAGAACTGGGAAGGGAGGGCAGAAGTTACATTATTTGAGCTTATTTTCCAAAGCACTGAATTCTAGATCTCTTAGTCCTTACCCTGAGGGCATTCACACATGCATATTTATTGGCTCATAACTGCAACAGAACTGCATCTATGTGAAGCAGGCAATGCACAAAAACTATAGGCTCCGTAAATTCAACAAGAACTTCTTCTCAATTGTCCTCCTAATACAGTAAGTTGTATTGCTGCCCAGGTGTTTGCTATTGTTGTTCTTTTCAATCACATCTTTCTACCAGATTATTCAGGGTGGCTTACACTGTTTAATAGGATTAAGGTAACAACACTGTACAATTAACAATAACAAACTGAAACATACATTGAAACAGACTAAAGCGGCAGGTTAAAATGACAGATTAAAAGAACAGCGGAAATTAAATCCTGAATCAAGAAAAGAACTCTTCAATTAAAAAAAAATACAAATAAAATTGTCTTCACTGTTCATCTAAAACAGACCTTTACTGTACCAGGGCCTTTTTAGATCTTGGGTACCACAACGAAGAAGACCTGCTTCTTTGTTCCCACATAACATATACCTAGTGATGAGGAGACCAGAAGGGTAGACTATGACAGGAAATGGTGGTCTCAACCAGAAATTCTATGCACACTTGCTTGGAATTGAGACTAATTGACCACCATGGGATTTGCAGGGGGGCCTTTGATGAAGAGGGCTGGTTAGTGACAACAAAGTACCCTACACATAGATTAGGGTTGCCACAGATGGGTGATAGATAGATTGTGCCTCAAATCTCCAGTCAAAGAGATACAAGGAACAGTTTGTCCTGGTCATTTGATAGAAAGTACTGTAAATAGAGTCCCAGCTTACAGTGTTCTGATCTATGACTTCAAAGATACTGAAACAATTGACATGCACTTGAACTCTGGAAAATCATGTTCAGTTTGCTTTAAGTTTGATCTTGTTTTACTAGAACTATTTAATACAAGTATGGCTGCAATCCTAATCTCCAGAGACGTGGCATAAGTCTTGTGCAAACCTGAGGGTGCCACCAAAGTGCTGTGAGACACTTCTGCACCACTCCTGGAGGAGGGTTAGATCAGTGCACAAACGTGCGCTTGCCTCCCTACATCACCATGGGAAAAGGAAGGCCGAAGAGTTGTGCCAACCCAGATTAACATTGCACCCTTAATACTTTGAACCCATTAACTATTGTAGAGTTATAGGATATTTCTCACCAAGTTATGACACCTCCTCCAGCATACCCGTCCTCTCACCACTGCAAAATTTATGTACTGATTGTGAATTTTTATATCGTCCCTTTCCGTCATAAAAATGATGCCGAAGCCAGCTCACATAGCAATAAAAAAGCAAATTGCAGTAGAAAACTCAGTTTCTAAACCTCTTTCAGAAAAGGTTTCTCGCTAAAGATCTGGTTATTAACATTGCACCATATCTTGGAAGCCCTCCATCTTTGCAGCAATAGCCTACTGGGTTTTGTGTCTACAAATACACAAGACACTCTTCCCCATTTTTAACTCTATAAGAGTCCAGAATTGGTCCACCTTGAAATTGTATCAAAATGTAATGTACATTACATACAGAGGAAGAAACCATATCAAAGATTTGCAGTGCTTCTTTTCCTATTCCGAAGAAAGCTCTCTTGATTCAATGGGTCCAAATAATGGCATTTGATTGCAGCCTTAAAGGATGTACTAAGAGCCAAATCTGATTCACATCTTCTCAGAAGTAAATCCCATTATAATCAATGGGGCTTACTTCCAGGTAAGTGTGAATAGGATTGCAACCCATGTCAGCTAAGGAAATCCTTACATTTCAGCAGATAATTTGGTTCTCAGGATGGAATATGTATTCCATAAGTTCTTTCTCTCTGTTTCATTTATATGATGGACACATTCTGTACACTTGCACAGGTGTGCGTTGTACCACACAGATTTAAAAGTTCCTAATGTGTAGACCACTGGTTTTCAACCTTTTTCTTCTCATGGCACATGACAAGGCACTGAAATTTTCAAGGCACACCATCAGTTTTTTTTTTACCATTGACAAGGTTGACATCAGGCTGTTTAAATCCCGCAATTTTCCTATTATTTAATGTCCATCTCCAAATTCCCATGGCACACCTGAGGACAGACATGGCACACTGGTTGAAAATCACTGGTCTAGAGTGCTTCAGTAATGCTACAGGTCATGTACATTGTGTTTTTCAAATTCCAGACCATCCAGTTTTCAAAGCCCTGTCATGATTTAAATTGTGTTAATGAAAATGAACATTGGGTGCACAATCAAGCAAGGTGGCTCATATTTTCTGCTCAAAATAAATTGTGCCCTGCTCTACATATTCTCTATCTATTCCACCTTTTGACAATGCTTACATGCAGCTCACAGAATTAAAAACATTTAAACTCCTCAAATAAATCCTTCTTTTCTCCCTTGCTGACCCATACACTTAAAATTGCTTCTAGGATCATCTGTGTGATGCTTCCTTACTCAGTTCCTTCAAATCCTTTAAAAAACCTGCAAGACTTCCTATCTGAACTTTCCTGCTCAACATGCTTTTTGATATTTTTTTAACCTCTACTTCCAAAACCCATCATTTGGGGGAAGATGTTAGCGTTTGGTCTCACTCCCACTGTTACTCCCTGGGAGTAAGACCTATTGAACACAGTGGGGCTTTCTTTTGAGTAGTCATATATAGGATTGCCACCTCAGAGGATTATGCTTCCAAGTACCCTACACACAAGAAGGACTGCTTCTGCCTTCCCATCTATGGGTAGCAATTCACTGTAAAAAGGAAGAATTGGGCACAACTTTGCACATGAAACTCTATTACGTGAGCAACGATATGCAATGCAATTAAAATGATAATGTCAATACAAAGCTTGCTTCATGCTTCTGTGGAACTTTTTTGGCATCCGTGTTACATTTCAAGTTAATGATTAAAATTCACTCACAAAAAAGTTGCAAAGTGGAAGAGACAAAAAGATCCGACGTGCAATTGTTGCCCTCACACACACACTCCAACAGACCTGTGAGATGAGTGCATTTGGATTAATATGGGGGCACACTTCTTAATAAGCCCATCACAGTTGTGATCAGCCCACCATCTTAAAAGCCCTCTGTAGGGAGTAAGTATAAGTCCCCCTGGAATGGTGGAACAAGGCAAAGACTACTCCTGCTACTGAGAATGGCTGGGCTGGCCATTCTCACTATCTTAAATGGTGCTGAGCTCCATGCGCTGAAATGTTTGCAGCTCAAAGCAAAGCACTGCGTAGTCCATCCACCTGCAGCTTGTCGCCATAACACAAGCATCAAAATACGTAACACAAGCATCAAAACACAAACCTTTCTTTAAAAAGGGAGGGGAGAACATAGCATATTTCTAGTCTTTATGATTATTTAAAAAATATAAAATAATCTGTAAATAAAGAAGAGGGAAAAAATGAACCAATTCTGAGCTCTTTCTTATGCATGTCTACTTATATGTAAGCCCTATTATTGGAAATTTCCCCCAAATCCAGAGTAACTACGGAAGCACATAAGAAACTTTACGTGCACCCGTAGTTACTGCACCACCTAGTGAAAATCTATGGGAAATTCATATTGGAATCCAGAGTAAGTTGTTCTTACACCGGAGCAAGGACTCCCCGTAGTTACTCTGGATTTTGCCCATAGGCTGCAAACCTAACCACACTTTCCTGGGAGTACATAATATTGAACACAGTGGGACTTACTTCTGAATAGACATGCTTATGACTGCACTGTTACTCCTAGGAAAGTGTAGATAGGATTGTAGCCTCATATATTAAGAGGTGTTCAGGGACAAAAGTGCACACTGCATGCAAGGTGTCTACACTTCCCTAAATATGTCTGCCTTGTGGTTTGAGAACCACTGCTCTGCTGGAAGGATGGTGTTCCCAAGTGTTTAGTTTGGGTGTATGCATTATTCAAAGCAAGTACTTGACAGAGGTGCAGCTAATGGGGTCTAGTAGGTTGAGGCTCTCCCATGAATCTCGCAGATCTCCCTTTTGCAATACCTGCCACACTGTCACCTCCCTTGTTTTTATTCCCTGCATTTAATTTTCTGATCCAATAAACCTGCGCAACTGGTTGGTTTGCAAGCAATCTCCCATCCCGCAGGCTGAAAGGGAGGGGAATTTTCTTGGCTTGACAGTTGAATGCAGACTGTTAAACATAGCATTATTTTAATGAAAGGTTCCTGGCTGCAATTATCTCTGGAAGTGATAAATCTGTCAAAAGTCTTTTTCTTCCAATTTTACAAACCCCCACCCCGTAACCTATTCATCTTAGGCAATTTTCCATGCCCACCGAAAATTCAGACCATATAAAGAAATCTTCCTATACGGTCAGCCATTTCATGATAAGGGATCACCACACAACTCCACATCAACCATGGTGACATAGCCAATGAGCCTCTGGCTTATATGACCAGTGTCGCTTTCTGTTTTACAAGTCATTGCCATAGGACACAGATGAGACTCAGAGCTTAGTAGGTTTTTTAAAAGTATTAGGCATTTGTAAGGACAGCAGGAACACCTATAGTCAGCAGAGATGTTTCGAAATAATAGAATGCTCCAAGCTTCAGGGATTAGCTGTAATAACAGCAATTCAGCTTTTAAATAAATAAATACATAAATAAGAAAAATCACATCCTCCAACACGCATTTGGCTGGGTGGTACATTACTGAAATAACGCATGTTCTGAGTATTTTTAAGGCACATACATTGTTAAGACCTACAGTAAATTTGCATCTATGACACTGAAGCACTTGCACTGATGAGAGAGAAAGCCAAGATGGTGAAGTATTTCTAAACTGGGATCTAGAGCTGGATGAACCAGATTCAAATCCCAGCTAAACCATGAAGCTCCCTGCATGAGCTTGGGCCAGTCACTCTCTCAGCCTCATCACAGGGTTGATGTGAGGTCATTAGAAGGGAATTATGTACACCACCCTGTGCTTCTCAGAGAAAAGGTGTTATAAAAATATAAACAAATATATCAATTTATTATTTTATTTAAAATATTTTATTTATCAATTTATTATTTTATTATAAAATAAAAATATAAACAAAATTCGTGTTGGATTCAGAACAAGCTGACCTGCATTCAAGCCCCTGTTTGGTCATAAAGCTTACTAACAGTGCTATCCTATGCCCAAATGTCATTGGTGTCTGCTATGCCAGGGCTCTTATAGACACTGGTCATACTGCCCATCATAAACATTCCCTCCATGAAAACAATTTCTTAGGCATTACAGCTTGGGTTTGACCACAAAACAAAATTTCTGGCCACTAGTCAAACTCTCCTGTTGCATTCACTTTCTTGGGGGGAATAAGGCTGCTACCCAGCACAGTCCTTTCCCATTCTAGTTTCAGTGCATTGTAAACCAACACCTACTTTTCCTGTAAGCCTATCCTAGCAATAAGTTCTGATGATCTTTCACTGACATCACATTGATTGTATGCTCCTATCACCTTCTGAACACCAGTATGTGAATTTCATTCTGTCTTAAAACTTTTTTCCCCCAGTCTTATCTACAGTATTAAGAAACAATCAGTGTCAAATCAGTGCTAGCAGTTATTCCAAGCCAGGTTCATCTGATAGAGGTTTATGGCTCGGTTTATGACACATGAGTTTTACCATAATCACTTTCTCCTTCTCATGTTAGCAGACAGGTGGAATGAAGATTCCCTCTAGAAGTTATTCCAGAACTGACGCTCTTAGGACCCAGAATCTAAAGACATCTAAAGCCTATTCAAAAAATAGGCTACAACGAAACCTCACAAGCAGTATGGGAGACCCTGCTCATCTAAGCTATTGCTCATAGTGATAAGGCACTGGTCTTATTTCCCAGTTTCACAGGCTGCAGTTAGAGGAAATTTTTTTTCAAAATAATATGCAAAGATGATCATAAGGCAGTGATCTTCAAAATGGGGATCAGGACCCTCCTTGGGGGTCACAAATTCATTTCAGGGGGGTCACAAAAAGCAGGATGTAGACATCTTGGAATCTGGCACTGGGCAGCTTTAATGAAACTTCCAACCATAACATCACCTCCAAGTTGTCCCGAACAAATTATCATTCTTAGAAGGGATCCTGGGCTGAAATACTCATATACCACTGCTTTAAGGTGAGAAGGTTTTGCTGAAATAAGCAAACGTTAGCTTTTGATGACCGGTGGGTACTAGCTACTGGCCATACTCCATCACTACTAATAAGGTTTTTGTGGTCACCTGGAAAAAAGGAGGAGACGCTGCTGCTTTATATGAAACTGTTGCTGTTTTAGAAGATTGGTCTGTCTCTCTGAAATGTTCTTTCTCTGTTCAACTTACATTTAGGGCTTCTTAAGAAAATGTACACACACTTTCGAGTGACAAATTTATTAGGCTAGAATGCACCAAACTGTAAATGGTGTGCACATAAGGACTTCCTTGACCCAGATAATTATTTGTTAATGAATTATTAGACAAAATGCTTGAAATGTTTCCCATTTGCTTCTTCTTCTGTTGCTGCTTATACCATTGACTAAGGAACCTGGAGTCAACCACCCAGGTTGAATGGTTCCATGCATTTTTTTCAATTGCTTCCTTAGATAGATAAGTGCTGCATGTTGAAATATGTATGAATTAGAGCTCATCAAAATGTTTGTAAATTTTTTTAGGAGACATCATATATTTGAAATTATTTACGATGCAGTGAATCATACTCTTGTCTTACAAGGAAAACCAGAGATAGAAACTGTAGACTCTGGAACTCCCTGCCATATGAGGAAGTAAAAGAGTGCAAAGTAATATGCTTACAAGATGGCCAGTGAACACATTTGCCAGATGAAGGATTATACTAGGATTGCATTTGGGCACTGGATAGGGAGAAATAATCCATATTGTATAAAAATTTGGCTTGAAAACATTTACCTATAGTGAGTGGTGTACTGTCCATATAGCACAAGGTGTCTTGTGCCATGGGCACACATGTGCTGATGGGTGCAAGTGTACCCACCTCCTAGTACTTCCCCCACCCCGGCACCCTTCTATGCCAACTGGAGAACAGTCCCTGGCTGAGTTAGAAGGGCGTGATCCATTTCAGCAGACCTGCACATGCACCCTTCTGTGCCAACTGGAGAATATTCCCTGGTGATGTGTGTGGGGCTCCAGCTGAGCTGCACATGAGCCCTTCCGAACCAGTTGGCGAATGCAGCTGGTTCAGAAGGACGCGTACACAATTCATCTGCTGAGCTGCGCACATGCGTTTTGCAGCCAGCCATAGAAACCCTCCAGCTGGCTGCGAAGGGCATGTGTGTGGCTGCATATGAGCCACGCATGTGCTCCTCACAGCTGATCACAGGGTTTCTCCATCTGGCTGTGAAGAACCCATATGCATGATGACATCATGACGTGATGAAATCATGTCATACGTGCCATGGCTGTGCAGTGCCGTCACTACGTCCCTGCCTATAGTTTTGTTTTGTCTCTTATGTGTTGGAGTTCGAACTACAGGGAATTGTTCCATTAAACCCTCCTCCTTCCAGTGGTCTGAAATACTACTGGTCCTAAGAAATGCCCCATGTACTTTCCTCTAAATGACTAGAATGGCTTTTCAAAGACATGATCTGTTAAAACCTGAAATTACTTGTTCTGTCTGACAAGATCTGACAAGGTGATGTAACACTGCACTTCCTGGCCTAGTTTTTGCCTTATTCCCAATTCTGGACTCCAAGGGAGTGTCCAAACCAACCAGTCCAGACTCAGTTTAATATTAACAAGTATACAGGAAGGTGATACAGTCTATGTTAAATCACATCATCAGTCTGGATGACACTTCTGTATCATGCTGTCCCTCCTCCCTGCCAACTTCCCTTTCTCCTTCACTCCTGGAATTTCCTGCTTGCTGGATTCATGACCTTGCCAAATCCTACCAGGATCCTCCACTCACTTCTTTCAACAGAAAGTAAATTTGGCTATTTCATTATTTGAAATGAATCCATCTCAAGATTCTCTTTCCCCTTTTTGTCCCCGGCACACTACACTGAATCTGCTAGGACTTTTTATGAGTTTAAAAGCTGTCAGGTGCAATGATGTACATTTAGGAAGAAATCTCCTCCAGTCCACCTTTGCTTTGGCACGAAAGAAGCTTATATATATGGGAAACAGGCAACACTGAACAATAAGACAGTGAGAGCGCAATCCTAACATATTTCGGCCAGCACAATTCATCAATCTTCCCATTCCCACAGTGGCAGGGGAGGCTGGCGCATGTTTGTGCGCTGGCCTAACCTCCCCCACGAGTTGCTCAAACGTGCCTTACAGCATTGCAACACCGTTAGACCAGCATGGGATCTGTACCGGCCTAACCAAGGTTAGGATTGTGCTGTGATCACAGAACATGGTATTTGAGTGCCCTTTTGTGAAGACATCTCTGGGTGAATACACAGTCCATCTGCAACATTACCATGTGGAGTAAATCTGCAGAAATTACAACAGTCTGATTTTGTTTAAATCCATACATTGAGACCATAACCAGTCCTCAAAACCTTTCTTTGTGAACTTGGGCACAGCCTTGTTTGTTTGTGTGTGGCATGGTTTAATCAGCAAGCCACTTACCTGTTGCAATGAGGGCATCCACAGGCTCCCTGGGGGGCAGAGAGAGGTAATGTTTAACTTTATCTCTGCTCTGCTTCTGGTACTTTGGCCAGGCAATAATAAGCAGTGTGAAACAGCTGTGTTTTTTAAGACAAGCTGTACTTGTAACCTCAGCAAATGTGGAGGTCATATAACCTTTACTCCTATGTTTTTGTTTTCCTTTTTCCAACACAGTACAGGAGTTCTTGGATGAAGGAGACAGAAGGCATTCATGGCAGAGTAGGGGACTCAGGAAAAAGGGCCTGCATCGCTTTGGACTCTACGGGTGCAATCCTAAGAAATTTAGGCTGGCCTAACTCACTTGACCTATCTTCCCATGGTAATATGGGGAGGTCGGCATAAGCCTGTGCATTGGCGTAAACCCCCCACCCCCAGAGTGAGGCAGAAGTGCCTTATGACACTTTCATGACATCCCTGGGTCAACACAGGACTTATGCCGGGGCTTAGGCCAGCCTAAGTGGAGAATAGGAGTGCAGCCTACGTGGAAAGGTCAAAACATACACAAAGCAGGCCCAGAAACAAGGCATCAACCAGGCAGCTTCTGAAATACAGCATTGCACTTTGTTTTCCTCCTGCAAACGGTTATGCCTCATTAAAATACAGAGATACACAACTTAACAACGGACTGCTTAATGACAGACAGCTTATGCAACAGTGTTCAAATCACAACAAAGAGGCTGATAATGTGGAAATCAGTTCTCTCATAGCCTGTAGCAGAGTGTATGTTGACACAGCAAAGAGGCTCTTAATGCAAAGAATCAGCAGTAGCCTGCTCAACCAGAGAGTGTCTCATAGGGAGTATCTATACAGCAAATGCACTAGATTGGGCTGCATGTTCACATAATGGCATAACCGCATAACAACAGGGATCAGAGAACGTTTTCCTATTATTAAGTGGCATCCACCTGAATACTAAAGCTTTCACATGCAAGTTCTATGTAATCTTCTTTGACCCATCTATGCACAGAAAGAGCTTGAGTGCTTTTTTAATGAGCCTGTGACATGTTCATGATGCTATGACTCCTTAATAGCCGAAAGGCAAACTATGGATCAGCTGACACTCTAGCATTGCTAGTCTTCCACTGTAAGTAGGGGTGACATGGATTTTAGGCCCAGAGTAATATCCCTGTGAATTCTAATGGAAATCCATGGATATAGGTTTTTTTTTGCTGAGATGGCACATTGTCTCCCAGGCACTCCAGAGGCCTTCTAAGTCCCTGTAACATTAAAAACAAGAACTGGATTGCCAAGGCAGCATCTCCTGCCAGTTGGTGCCCCAGGGTATTTGCCCTCCCGATCCATCCAGGTACAAGAGTAGGTCCCTCTGCCCGCTGATGTTTGCCTTATGAAATTCCCTGCCCTAGAAAGTGTTCCTGGCAACACCTCAGCTGGTCTGGTAAAAGGCATTCAAGTTTCAGCAAACATCTCCAAGCCTGTTATAATTCTACTATTATCAAGCTGTCACTTGTGGAGGTACAATATAACAACATTCATCACCCCCCTTTCCAGCAACTCATCTGCCCTTTTGCCTCCTCTCTCCTCAGTGGCTCTCCTCAATTGTCCCCATAGCCTCTTCTCAGCCTGGCCTGTTACCGATCCCAGAGAAAGTTTGATATGTGAATCTTCTCTTCTCTGCCCCAGAGACATGTGGGAATAGGACCCTCAGCCCACTTAATTGATATGAATGTGTGGACTGGTCACCCCTTACATGATCAAGGTTTTTACATAGAGAAGCTAGTGAAATAGTTGTCTTTATTTTATAGTTGTCTTTATTTTATCTGTCTCTTTCGATCAATATCCTTATCAATGGGTTTTGTTTTTATTTTTTTGCATTTTATTTTGAGTTTTGAGTTTTTTTCAGTGAGAATCACCTTAAATCAGATTGAGAAGTGCAGTCAATTAGACTTTAAAAAAATAGACTGAACAAAAAATGGAGTGTCAGGGATATGGATGTTATTTTTTGTTGTTTCAAAATCTATTGTCATAGATTTCATAATAACCCACTAAGGAGCGCAAATGAAGAGCACAATCCTAACCATGTATATTCAGAAGTCAGCCCCATTATGTTCAATGAGTCTTAGGCTGCAATCCTAAAAGCACTTTCCTGGGAGTAAGCCCCACTGAACTCAATAGAACTTACTTCTGAGTAAACACAACTAGGATTGGACTGTTTCTCAAGGAAATTGTGTTTCGGATTGCAGCCTTAGGCTACAATCCTAAAGACACTTTCCTGGGAGTAAGTCCCATTGAACACAATGGGGCTTACTTCTGAGTAGACATGGTCAGGATTGTGCTCTTAGTCCCACTCCCCTTAACAATCCTATCAAAATATTTTATTCTGGCAGGATTCCCTCAGATCCTTTAGATTTGCTGGAACCTAGAATCTAACCATTTTTTTGCAGTTTTGCTTCAAGATCTATCTTAGAAATGTGAGGATTTCCTCTTTTGTTGATAAAAAAAATGTCTAGGCCTCATGGTTGGATGGTAAATGCCCTAAACATCAGCAATCAAAGTGCAAAACAAAGAATTGCTTTGATGTAAGGCGGCGATAATTAAATTCAGAGCGCAATCGTAACCATATCTACTCAAAAGTTAGCATCTTTTCTTACTCCCAGGAAAGTATCTTTAGGATTGCAGCCTCAGTCTATTAAATGCTGGATGCCAAAAGTCTGCTTAACTTCAGTGGAATGTAACTGTACTGTTAATGCAGTATTTAAATGTACTCACATACACTGTCTCCATAACCCTTGCAACAGCCATAGGAAAGACTAGTATTTTTAATCCTATAGTTGTACAATGAGCTATAGCCTCAACTCCAAAGACCAATGGATTGGTAGCTGAGGCAGCATATCTGCACAGTTGACACCTCTGCACATAGTTGATACTCAGGCTGGAATCCAAAAGTGCACTTGGGCTGCCCTATGTAACACTGGGGTGGCCCAAGTCCTAGATGGGGCAGCCCAGTTATGCTAGAGAAGGCTTGGGGTAGCCGAAGGCAACATATGTTGCCCCAAGACAGATGGACCTGGGTTGCCCTAACTGGGCCAGCTTAGGCAGCTCAGGAGAGGCATATTGAGGGCATGTTTAGCATTGCCTAGGGCAGAGCAGTTATGCTTGATCTGCAGCCTGTTTCCCAGGCAAAAATTCCCTCTTCCAGGTCCTTAGAGTTATACCATCTCAGGAGCAGGTAATTAGTAGAGCCATAGGGGTCCATGATAAGGCCGAGTAAGAATGGCAGGGTTGACAAAAAACTGTCTGAGTTCTTGGCCAACATATCTGCAACCCCTGCCTCTCAACTTCAGTATACAGCACAACTACGGCAGCCCAGTAACTCGGGGATACACAGGCCACTCCAGGCAATCCCCTTGTTTCCATCCTCCACTAGAGGTATTGCTGTACTGGAGTCTCCTGTAACTGCAGCTGTTACTGGTTGTCAGGAACTTCTGGACTTCCTTCTAAGGCAGGCACCATGGCTGTTCTTTGTTCACTGTGATCTGGCGGGGGGTCTCCTCGGGTCTCCCCAGGTGTCAGTTACTTGGTGTCTACTTAGCATGGTCTGGAGCAGCTAGGGCAACCTGGGCTTCCTGACTCTCTGGATGCAGAATAACTTTCTGCTCTGGATTCAGAATAGTTGGGGCAGCCTAGCTAGGGCAATCCTCACAGCCCTCACTCTGGATAGTTTCCCCTTAAATCAGGGGTGTCCAACCTTTTAGCTTCCCTGGGCCGCATTGGAAGAAGATGAGTTGGTTTGGGCCGCACATAAACACTAAACTTTTTTTAAAAGTAGGACAAAATGTAGGATGTCCTATATTTTGTCCTACATTTTAAAACCTTGGAATGAGTCTCATTGATTTTAATGGGGCTTACTTCTGAGTAGGCATGATGCATAGGATGGGCAGTGATCCTCGAAGCTAAACCTTGGAGTAAGTCTCATTGATTATAATGGGGTTGCTCAGTAGCTATGCATAGGATTGGGCTCTCAGACTGCAACTTGGGAGTAAGCCTCATTGACTTTAGTGGGGCTTACTTCTGAGTAGGCATGATGCACAGGATGGGCAGCGATCCTCTCCAAGCTTAACCTTGGAGTATGTCTCATTGATTCTAATGGGGTTTTCTGCTCAGTAGCCACGCATAGGATTGGGCTCTCAGACTGCAGCTTGGGAGTAAGTCTCATTGACTTTAGTGGGGCTTACTTCTGAAGAGGCATAATGCATAGGATGGGCTGTGATCCTCTCCAACCTTAACCTTGGAGATATGCTGCAATCCTTAACACACTTTCCTGGGAGTAAGACCCACTGGATACAATAGGCCTTCTGAGTAGATATGATTAGGGTTGAGGCATATCTCCAAGCTTGGAGAGGATCTCAGCCCATCCTATGCATCATTGGGCTCTCAGACTGCAACTTGGGAGTATGCCTCATTGACTTTAACAGAGCTTACTTCTGAGTAGGTCTCAAAGGCAGCAGTCAGCAACTGGGATAGAGGCTGAGGCTGCTTTGGGGGGATGCAGGTGGGGAAGTGCTGCAAGGTCTGCAGGGGCCTGAAGCACTCTGAGTGCCAGGAGGCAGGTAGGGGGAGGAGCCTGACAGCCCAGACCAACTTTGTGGCAGCCGCCCAGGACAGTGCACTGAGAAACATGTGAAATTTGAAAATGGCTGCTGCCACAAAGCCGTTTTTTCCAATGGTGGTGGCCAGCTTTGCAGGAGGGCCGCATCCACCCTCGTCCTGGGCCGCATGTGGCCCCCGGGCCTCTTGTTGGACACCCCTGCCTTAAATACTAAACTACATTTTATTTAAGGGATGTGAAGAATAATCCTAAGCATGTTTACTCAGAAATGAGTCCCGTACAGTTCAATGGGACTGTCTACTATTCTAAGGCTGCAATCCTAAAGACGCTTTCTTGGCCATAAGACCCATTGAAAAAATGGGGTTGACTTTTGAGTAGACTTGGTTAGGATTGTGCTCTATGTGTGCTTAAGAATACAGCTTTATAGGCAGAGGCATCACTAGGGTTTGCATCACCTGTCTGAGTTGCCAGCACATCATCCCCATGATGGACCTCCTCCTATTTAGTAGTTGGGGCAACAAACCAGAACTGGGCAAGACAATGCACTATTGCCCTGCCCTCTCTGGTTTTTGGCAATATTTTTTGATAGAATAAAGATAAATCAAAGTGGTTTGTTTCATTGCATTCTGCTGTAAATTATGCATCCGGTGGTATAGACTATAGCTTGGTGGTATTATTCCAACAACCCATAATTTTAGTGGTTTTGATAACTTTTGGTGTTACCACCCCCCTGTACATGTCACCTCCTCTGTCCCTGGCAGGATGCAGGTTTATAGGAACCTTACTTTGGATCCATCATGTTTTAATTGCATTATCAAAGGACTGACTCACTATTTGGAAGGGCCAATGCAAAATGTTCACCAATGGTGCTGCAAAAGACAAGATCAATTCATAGACAAGTCCCACTCCAACTTTGGAAGTGGCAACAATCTAAGCTCAAAGAGCGAATCCACTGCCAATGTGTTGATCTCACCACAATATTGAGCAGATGATATCAAGTAGCCTTGACAACATCCTTCCTGTTAGACCAGAAATAGGGAGTATACAAGACTTTTTAGGCATAACCTGTCCCACTAGATGAAGCCCAGAACAGCCATTGGTTACTGGCACATCTAATTACCTGCATTCCTGATGTATGAGGTGGAAACATTTTTCTGTGATGCACAAAGAACTCTATGAACTTAGTTACTGGTAAACTGGATCCTAGGCAGCTGGTGTGCTGATCTGCTGTGGTTGGTGGCAATATGCCCAGCTAGGTAGCAATGTGTCTGACAGAGGAACAAAGAGCTTAGGATCAAATAAGAGCTACCTTTGTCCCTCAAGGAAGGTTCATTATAGACCTTGGAAGGTCCAAACTTCACACCTTGGTAGGAATCAAGTCTCACCACAAAGAAGTTGCAGTGGTGGAAATCTATGGCTCCAACAGGACTTAAACTGTCCTTAAACTTCTTCAGGATGTAGTATACAAAAAGTGCAGCCAGCTAAACTCCAAAGAAGCAAAACAGTTGGTGACTCACATAGCTATATGTCTTTTCAAATTAGTGAAATGCTTCTTTTTGTTTTCCGGAGACAACGATAAGGAAAAGGTTGGAAAACAAAACAAAAAAATGAGTCCAGCTGCGGGAGATTGAGATTGGAAAAATCAACTGATCAATTAATTCCAAATTGTTTAAAAATAAGAACTTCCTAAAATGGGGATATTGCGTCCAACATTTGTGCTACAAGTGTACATAATACAGATATGATGCCATCTGCTGGGTAATGGTGAGAATTACAGTTGCCCTTTTTGTCCATTGCATACAGTTCATCTCAAATTATTCCATTAGAAGTAGAACCAAATTGTTTAGCGATAGAACAAAAGTATCAGATGAAATGATCTGAAGGAAGGTAAGCATTGCTGCTCCAAGAAGTTACATATACTGAGTTGTGGTCAAAATTATTTGAACCCAAGGAAAGGCCATGCCTCACATGAACACATGCTTTGCCTGGAAAATGTCCCTGTTTCTATCTCTATTATATGTCAGAAAAATATTGTGGAATTGTGCAAACACAGTGGTACCTCGCTTAACAAGCGCTTCACTTAACAAGCATTTCACATAACAAGCAAAAATTTCCAAAAAATCTTGCTTCACATAACAAGTTCGGACTCACTTAACAAGCAAGCATGCTATGGGCACACGTGCTATGAAGCCCTGACGCTTTGCATGGAGGCTCTTTAAATGGGCTGCTGGCCAGTGCTGCTGCCTCTAGCTGCCCCCAACTTGGGGGCAGTTGCTTGGAGGTGCCAGAGGCAGCTGCCCCCAAGTGCTCCCACCGACCCCCTTGGACCTCCAGCAGCAGCCCAGGTAAGCCTCCCAGGAAAGTGTTTTTGATTGCAGTCTCCTAACTATGTCTACTCAGAAGTAAGCCCAATTGTGTTAAATGGGGCTTACTCCCAGGAAAGTGTCTTTGATTGCAGCCTCCTAACCATGTCTACCCAGAAGTAAACCCCATTGTGTTAAATGGGGCTTTCTCCCAGGAAAGTATCTTTAGGATTGCAGCCTAAGTAGAGTTCATAGGATCATGAACATTGAATGCATGTTTTGAATTCAATTCCAGTGTTTTGTCATCATTTTTACATCCAGTTAATATTTTTATATGAATATTTTGGGGGTTGTGGAACCGATTGTCTGAGTTTCCATTATTTCCTATGGAAAAATCTGCTTCACTTAAAGAGTGTTTCACTTAAAGAGCATGCCTCTGGAACGAATTAAGGTCTTAATGAATGAATTAAGCTCTGTGAGGCACATCTGTACAGTGTTCTTTTGAAAAAAAATAATCATAGGCCGAATATTCACTAAATTGCTAAATCTGCTCTGCAACCGTACCATTTTAGGCTGTGATGTTCCCATGTGACTAACGCTTCCTCCTACAAAAAAGTTCATCCTGAAAACTACATGTTGGGAAGAGGGCTCCAGCCTACCAATCATGTGAAGGTGCTCGTTTTCTATATGCAGAGAAAGGTTTGTATGGAAAAGCATTCAATGTGAGACCCTTTCTATAATCTAACAGCATATCCTTGCACATTATGAAATTCTCCCCAATTACAAGGAAACAGAGTTCAGTATACTTATCCTCAATGCTCCTTTCTTTTTAATGAACAGCCAAAAACTGTGGTTGCATATTCCAGACTGTACACAACAGTAAAATTGGCATGGAAAGGTCCACCAGAATGGCACTGGAGGATTAGCCAAGCTTCAAAACACCTTACTCTGTTTTGGAGACACCAGAACTACTGAGAACCTACCGATCTGGCTACATTTATTTACTAGTGGTTTGTGATTGCAGGATAACCCTTCTGACTGGTGAGGGATTGGTATAACATGGTCAACTACGGTCAAATGATCTTGTATCCTTTTGCACTTGAACACAGCCCTCAGAGGTTGCATGTCTCCACCCAATCCCCAGAAGAGTGAATGCTACAGCGGAAAGCAATGCTAACGGCAAAGTAGCTGCAATGGTTGTTGTATGAGTTCAAGGTAGCCAGGAGGAACTGTACGTTCCCACTACTCAGGCTATGGGCTCATGAAAGCTTGAGAGTACATTCTTTAATCAGGTCCAAGAAGGCAGTGACTCTACAGCTATCACAGAAAGGTGAGGCAAGAGAAGGGAGCACTGAGGGGCAAAAGAAGGATGAGCAATGCAGATGTTGTGAGAGGGTCTTCATCCTTCAATGCAGGCCCTGAAAGAAAGTCAGAGAAAACAATGCAATGGCTTTGTTAAATAAGGACAACACCAGTTTAATGGTCATGGTCTAGTAAATAAATGAGCACCTAACTTTGCCCATGTATTTGGTGGATATTCTCAATTATTTTGAAAACACAAAAACACTCAAACTATCTCTCAACAAGGAGAAGGCTTTCATATATTTTGTTTAAGAGTTGGTTATTTGACTTGTGCCTTCTCCTCTTGCACCTCATCAACCATCTGTGTATTCCTAAAATTTAAAGAGATCTGACACTTTCTCCAAATTTAAAGAATGTGTCAGAGTGCCCACAATAGTCAACATCCTGCCAGGAGTGTCCATAAGGAATTAAGACTGGGAATCCTTGACAGTGATAAGAAAAGCTGATATGGAAAAGAAACTGAACTGACCAGAAGAGGAAAAGACCAGAATTTTCACTGTCCTGTTGGTGATTTGGCAGCATCAAACATCTTCTTCCTGCCCTCCATTCCTGACATGGCCTCCACATTCTTACGCCAGTCGCCCACTTCCACAGGACGCTCCTGCAAATGGAACCAGGGAGTTAAAGTTTGCATCTGTACCATAAGGACACCACACTAAAGACCAGTTGCTCCTCATGTCAGTTCAATGATCTGAGACGAGTGTGTTGTAAAGTAGTCCTAGTAATATGCAGGGAAACCTCAAAGGCAACCAACTGCATGCACTGTTGCCATGCACAAGATTACAATTTTTTCATGTTGTTGCAAATGTCCCAAGACACGTACTCCAGTTTAGAGCAAGAAAAGGGGTCTGTCTTTGGGGATCTGTTTTAAATATATCAGCTTTTCTTCCCTACAACAGCACTGGAAACAATATTTCATAATAAGAATTCCATAATGCTCATGGCCAGTTTTGCAAAGTTGCAGCATGTGGAGGAAACAGCAAGTTGTTTATGTTCTGCTCTTTGTCTTTATTGCTCATAAAGTCACTCAGATCTGAAAAATGTCAGCATGGGGTAAATTCCTGATAAGAGCTGACTCACACCTGGCACGTAATCCTATATGCTTCAATAATGCTTACTTAGATCCAGGCAAAACCTTAAGTCTGATCCTAAGAATATAGCAAGGTTAGTCTAGTTCAGCCATTTTCAGTCACTGTGCAGTGGAATGTTTGTGTGCTGTAAGTGACCCATAGGTATGCCAAGAAATCTGGTGGATGGTCATTAAAAGAATTGATGGAGGACATGAGTATGGTATTCATGGGCAGTATGGTATTCCTTGTCAATTGTCAAAAACCTGATGGTGCATTGTATCAATTTCAATGACTTTTCAGTGTACCATAAGATGAAAAAGAATTAAAATAACTGGCTTGTGTGCTACATTCCCTGTATATTACTAGGACTACTTTACAACCCACTCAGATCATTGAACTGTCTTCATATGCTGGCACCTAGACTGCAGTAATCATGACATGCATTGGATTCTGTTGTCCACACACATACACCTGAAACACATGATGGTACAATGGCATTTGTCCATGCATTCTTGGGATAACATTCTTGTCCATGAATTCTTGAGGTCATATTGACCCTGATTGCTATTATTGAGTTTCATTTTAAAAAAGCCAAAATTTGGCTAGCCAGAGAAAGGTTTCTAAGGGTCCATTCCTTCCCAACTTTCCAGTGCTGGTGCAAATGGTTCAGCCATGCCATGGAACATGTGCTGCATTTTATGGGGGGCAGCCGTCACAGAGGGCTTCTCAACCTAAAGGAATGTTGTTTGCTTTCATCAGGGCTGCATTAGGACTTGAAAATTCAATAACCCTAAAGCAGTTAGTGCTACTAGATCTGCTTGTATATTACATTTTTTTAATTCATTGTGCCACAAACAGTGACTGGCCTGTCACAATTTTATCTGGACTAAGTTTTGAGTATTCTGTCTGTCTTCCTTGTCTCCCATGGAATCCTCAATTTAAATAAGAATAGGTTTTGTTACCTATGGGGTTGTGGTTGTCTGCACTATGCAAGATGTACTTTATAATTACCCAGCAGCACTAATTGGACCAGAGCCAGGCGAAGATTTAATTGTCACTAAACTCAGTTTTCTGAGTGCACCAGCAAATCCTGGGAAAATGCAGACTGAAAGCTGAGACTGGCCAAGGTAGCAGCTGCACACAGTCAGCCTGAAAAGGCCTGTAGGATGGCATAACCAAGCATTTCATGCAGCTAGTACCACCCCACCCAGAGGATTCAACAACTCGTTTCTCTCTGGCTGATTTCCAAACTGACCATTGTAGATGGAGAACCCAATCATGATCTTAGGCTCCTTCTTAGGCCACAGTAACTGGAGAAAACAGACCCTTTCCCACAGTATCCAAGCAGCCCAGGAGGTATCAGTTATCCCTATTCTGCCCTAGAGGGGTGTCAAGGTTGGACTCATACATCACATACCTTTTCAGTGTCTTCCTTCTTGACAGACTTGAGGTTGGCTCTCAGGTCCATGGACACTTTGTGCTTCGAGCCCAGCAGAGCCCTCAGCATGGCATCAGCGGAGACACGGACACGTCGCAAGGGAGGGCGCTTGAATTTCCCCCGAAGATCAAGCACTTTCAATTTCAGGTCTTTAATCTACAGAACAGGATAAGATAATGGTTAAGAAGACATATAAAGACATAGATTAAAAAATGTCAAAGGGCAATAAGATATCCCTGAGTTCATTACTACATTACAGGAAACAATACCACTGGGAACCCTTTGTGCCTAGAGATATTCTGAGCAAGAAGAATTCCTAACAACAAATTTACACCTGAAATTGTCACCAATTGCTATTGTACACAAAACAACACTCAATGCACAATATGTCTCTTTTTCTGTACTTTCTGACACTTTTAGGATAATCCTTTTGTCCAAAATGCCACTTTTTTTCTATAATTGTTGCTCAAAGGTAAATGTCAAACCATCTTGGTGGCAGTACTGGACTTTGCCCATTTACTGCTTAAATCCGCCTCTTTATCACTGGCCCTGCTCTTTACAGGTAGGTCCCACCCTTTATCAATATGCCCCATCCTGGAACCCAGATTTTTTAAGCCCATTTTTTCAAGGGTTGGTCTTGTGGCATCATTCTGTTTCAGAAATATCAAGATTTTGAACACATCCAATCTTAAAACCTTCCACCATTTAAAAAAGCAATACACAACTCTGAGGTTACAAAAGCTGAATTCATAGATACTTCTACTATATCTTTAGAAGGTCAAGAATTATCTTTGCATAGTAAATAAGTAATGGTTACAATATTCAAGAACAAGACTGTGGACTTTCTTATTGTTCCAGAATCTTTATGAAGATTCCAAAATGTATTCAAGGCACCTGTTTCTAAATAGTCAGGATTCTAGAGGTGGGTGACTATCGAGAAATTATATAGAGTATCTTTATGGGTGTGCAAATCAAGAACTATACTTCACCCAAATTGCATGAAGAGAAAATGTTTTGGGGGAAGGGGGATGTTTGAAAGATACATTCATCATCAGTAAAGCAATGTAACAATAATTTGTGTAGATTATGTATGGAGTAGTTCCTATGTTTGTATTTGGAGGTCCATAAACATATCTTAACTCGAGAGACCAGGTCAACCAGGCAGGTAGACCTGGGATCCCAGCTGAAGTTGGCCACTGTGGGCAATGTTTGGTAGGTAGGTAGATCCGGACTCCTGCCCAAACATATCATCTCAGATCACCATCTCAGGCTCAACTGCTCTAGAAAACATAGACCAAACGCTAAATAATATCAGGATATTTCATTTTTTCTGTGACAGACCATGTAATCATACATTCTTCTCACCTCCCGTGTGTTATGGTTACACTTTGCTTCAATGTCATACCGCTCTTCATCCACAATATCAACCTTCTCAGCCAGCTCTCTGCACAGATCCTATGTGGTTAAAAGAGAATGAGATCAATGGGCATTTCCTAGTGATAGTGTTTGAGCACCATCAGAGTATTTACAGAGCAGAGACATTAGGGTTGCCATACCCCCCAAAATAGCAACAGACCCGGTTTGGGGGGATTGTGTTCAAATACTGGCAAATCTGACAGATTGTCCTATCCCAATTTTGTGGAAGAGAATTATGGCAACCTTAAGAGACATGTTGACACAGCATTAAATATACATATCTAGATGTTACATGTATGTATGCTTCATGCAAAAACAAAAAGCAAAATTCCACATTAAAATTAGGAGTCAGTTGTAATTGTTACACACTGAAAACTTTCTTTTTCTTTACCTTGTGAATCCAACTAAAAAAAAAGCAGGCCTCCATCAGTCTTGAGAGACTATGGTATCGTGCTCGGCGCTGCATATGCTGCATGCGAAGCACGAAAGCCTGGGTTAGATTGCTATGGAGGATAGGCTGTTACCCAAGCAGCAAATCCCCCCTCTCCACGTCACTGAATTAATCCAATGGAAAGGCAGAGCCAATACGATTGGATCCAGCTGGTGTCGCAGAGCTGGGCTAAGGACAGGACTAAGGACTAAGGGCAAAAGTTTAACCATACTTGAATAAAATTTGGTAAGGCCACAGGAAGCAGGACTCAATCCAGCCACCAAAAAGTCATCCCTATCTTATAAAACCCTCAAGTAACATTTTGGAATAAGTTTCCCTCCATATACTGTTTATACAGGAGATTTCATACATAGAGTTCATAACTCTTTGGTCAAGCTTAGGTAAGAACCACGAATGAATGAATGAATGAATGAATGAATGAATGAATGAATGAATGAATGAATGTCAACATAATCATACAAGTGCTTATATCCATCATTTGGTTGGGGCTGCGGCCACAGTATTGCAGGGCAAGGGGAAACTCAGGTAACAATGTAATAGCCACAATGGGTTTATTTAGTTCTGCACTACCTCTGGAGGCGACATGCCATCATGGAGTCTGGCTACAGCCTCTGTGGGCTGGTGTATGTCCATGAACAGCATGGCTTTTCCAGAAGGAGGAGCAAACATACTTTACACCATGTTTGTGTCCTTCTGGTGCTGGCGCAAAAGACTTGCGCTGGCCCAGCACAATCTCTGGATTGAAATTTGAATGAACAAATGCATGTCTTCCTGGACTGTACAAAGGAAAAACATAGCACTGAAGATCTGAACTGTTAATATGTCTTCCATAAGATTTCCATAATAACAAGATCTTGGAAGCCATTTTAATTTCCACTTTGTTTTTCAAAACAAGAATCTACCTGGAGCTGACTGTAAGAAAGTCCACTAGTTCGCAGAGGTGTGACTCGCTCGGCCAAATATCTTTCCTTCTCCCCTTGCTTGTCCACTTGCTCTTGTTCCCACTGCTCCTTGGCTTTGGCCAACATCAAACTCTGAAACAAAGAGGAGCAAATATTTGAATGAAATGGAAGCCATTCACATATAATCTTTCATAATCACTGTGTTGTTTGAGAAGAGAGTGGCTCATGTGAACAACTCGTGTATACCAGCTAAAAAGCACAAGATAATCCCCCTAATATGCATGGAAGAACATTTTTTTGCATACAGCTGCATTCAAGATAGTTCATTTTAATGAACTCTAGGTAGGCTGGCTGGTTCTGTTTGGACAAGTCTAAGAATCGCTGGAGTCGTCCCATGACTCACCTTCAGGAGAAGTTTGCGGGATGCTGAGATTTTGGATTTTCTCTAAGGAACAAAAAGAAAGAAAACCAGCAGTTGTTTTTTTTTAAAACCAGACCTGGAATCCACTGCATTGCCATACTGAAAATTCTTAAGGAAAGGGAATCCAGAAACTGTGCTTACCTCTCTGCAGTTCATTTGGAAGGAGAAATAAATAGAGAAGAGAGGGAGAGGGGAAAAAAGAACAGAATTAATATAGTAAGTGTAATGGTAACCATTCTACTCTTACATTTTTAGATTGTTGATATCAATGGAATGAATTGATAAGAAAGTGAACACACTCCACTCAGGGCCCAATCCTAGGTCACCAGGAGCCAGCACTGGTTGTTGTAAACATGCATAATGTAAACATGTTGTAAACATGCAAGTAAGTCAGGAACTGGGTACAGCACATACAGGAAAACCCCATGCTGGTGCTGGGGACAAATGTATCCCCTGGAAAGCAATATGATCTTTGGGGCTCGAGAAGGGTGAGATGATGGTGGGAAAAGGGGTGGAGGAAGCATTGGGGCAGGGGTGTTGGATCAGTTGAGCTCCGCCCTGCCGTATCCTGGCCTCATGTCACATCAAAAGGCCAGACATGGAATCTCTCAAGTCTTTTCAGTAAAATAGTCTGTGCAGATTAGAAGTCCATAAACATGCTTGGAGCTTTTTCCGAGGAGACCTCTAGCTGCTTCCCATCACATGCTGCATCCAGAGGTAGCTACTATCCAAGGTGCTGCTATTCCAATGGGTGCCAGGAAATCAAGGACTGAACTATCCATCAGTTTTGGAATTAAGCCTAACCTGACACAGAGCTTTCCACAAAGCAGGTCTTACATTCCAAAGCCTATTGATTTTAATAAACTGATCACAAACCAGGGATTCCAAATGATGGTCACACCCATATTTGAGATCATAAGTGATCTGTCTGCCAAACAGAGGCTGACAAAGCTCCTTTGATGAGCATTTGGGGAACAACCATATGAGGAACAACAGGGTTGAATGAATGGATTTCCAGGCCAGTTAGAGGGGGAAAGGCAATTATGGGCGCAATCCACAGTAACTACGGGAGCACGTAAGAGACATTACGTGTACATGTAGTTACTGCACAATATAGTGAAAACCTATGGGAAATTCATATTGCAATCCAGAGCAAATTGTTCTTACACCGGAGCAAGGACTCCCCGTAGTTACTCTGGATTGCACCCTATGTTTAACAAATCCCATGGTACTGTAATTGATGTATTAGCATACCAGGTCCCCATATCTGCCTGCCATCTAGTGGCTAGTTTCAAGTACTGCTTTATGAGTATTACTACTGAAAGTATGGGAGAATAAAGCTCAAGAGATAGGAACTCATTGTTTGATATTACTTAGTTTTCATTGTACTGTTGCATGGATTGTTTTGATCTTTACCTCTTGTAGTCTTGCAGTGTGATGTCAGATGAGGATTAGTTTTTTATTCTACTGTAGTTTTTAATTAACTGACGGTTGTACTGTAATTGTTTTTATGTATATGATCCACTTTGGTAATTTCATCCAACAGAAGTGTGATGTATAAAGGTTTGAAAAAAATAAAACAAATAAATAAAAAAGTGGGAAAAATGAAAGAGGGAAATATTTACTACTTACTGTTCAGGCATTGTGCAAGCAAATAGTGTGGCTAGAAGTAAAAAAAATGTTAAAACTGTCACCAGCAAGGAAGTGGTCACCAACTTCAACACTAAAATTGTAAGATAAAACCATTCTATGAATAGTTCCCATTCAGAGAAGTCTGGATTTCTCTGATAAAATTTATAGAGAGATAAAAAGGATAGAGAGAAGTTTCTGATTGTTTGTGAGCCCACATGCATTGAATGATTCATTGCTGAGTTAATGAGAAAATACTACAGATGTATGCTGTTTGTAATGTTTCCACAAGACTGTAGATTATGCCAAATATCATGTTTGTATGGCAGGGGTCCTCAAAGTACAACCCGTGGGCCGGATCCAGCCCGCCAGAACCCTCAGTCTGGCCCACGGACTCCCCACAGCCTGGCAGGGGTGCTCTGCCCTCAGCTGTGCGGGAGACGGAGAACCAGGGTGCACGGTGTCTTTGCGCGCCCAGAGGCTCCTCTTTGCCGCAGCAAGGTGGCTGCAGGAGCCTCTTCCTGTTCCTGTCCTGCCCCCACTGGACAATGAGGGCACATGGTGTCTTTGCATGCCCAGAGGCTCCTCCTCACCAGGGGGCTCAGGGGCGCCTGCACAGCACCAGTGTTCTGCAGCAGCCTCTTCCTGGCCGGCTGGAGGGGTGCCCACGTGGCGCCACAGCGCTGCAGCAGCCTCTCCCTGGCTGGCTGGGGGGGGGGGTTTAAAGCAACCCGCACTGGTCCTCTGCGCCTCTGCAGCCTTTAGAGACACCAGAGGCTCCAACAGACCCCATAGGTAAGCCCCAGAGAGAGTTTTTAAAATGTAGAGCAAAATGTAGAACATCCTAGATTCCTCCAAAAGTCCAGATTATAGTCCGGCCCCCTACAGTGTCAGAGGGACAGTGAACCGGCCCTCTGTTTAAAAAGTTTGAGGACCCCTGGTGTATGGCATGCACATCTTTGCCACCAAGTTCCTCAGTATTTCAGAAGATACTCTTCACTATGATTCTGCAACTGCAATTTCTGGGTGCTGTTACCCCAGATCCTGGCAGAAATCAAGAAACTCATGTCATTCTAAATACTCTCTCTCTCTCTCACACACACACACACACACACACACATTTTAATGCTAGTATGAAGGTCATAAGCAGTGGTGGGCTCCAGCAGGTTCGCACCTACTCTATAGAACCGGTTGTTAACAAGAGATAGGACATATAAAGTTTAAAAATAGCCATTTAAAAGCAGCTGCCAGATGGGCAGAGAACCAGTTGTTAATTTTCTTTGAGCCCATCACTGGTCATAACCATTTGCATCCTATATATTTCATTATGTTAAAGGAAGGGGTTATAGCTGAGCACAGGACACTTTTATGTTATTGGGCTGCAAGCCTAACTTCCAGTTAGGCTGGAATTAGTCCTGGTACAAGTTCTGTGCTGGTCTGAGGGTGTCACAAAAATGCCATATGGCACTTCTGTGCCACTCCTGTAGGGGTTAAGCCACTGCACAGATATGTGCCAGTCTCTTCACACCACCATGGGAGTGGGGAGCAGCTGAATTGTGTCAGCCTAAATGGTTTAGGATTGAGACCTAAATTTCCAAGTTTAGTCTTTGCCATAACCAAGTAATGCTAGAGGTAAGTCAAGACTCTTGTCTGGAAGCTTGGCTGCCATTAGTGTAGATCAGGGGTCTCCAAACTTTTTGGCAGGAGGGCCACATCATCTCTCTGATGCTGTGTGAGGGGCCAAAAAAACTAATTTACATTTCAAATTTGATTAAATATACAAAAAATTGCATATAAGAATGTATTGGAGTGGATTACAGGGCTTGCCAAGGGGCCAGATAGAGGGGTCTTGAGGCTTGCCGAGGGCCGTATCTGGCCCAGGGCCAGGGTTTGGAGACCCCCCCCCTTTTATTTTTGAAAATAAAAGTTGGTGGTGTTGATGCCACTATTATAATGAATGCCACTGAAGGGTGTTGTTCTCCCTGAGCCTCTCTGGAAAGCTTAGAATGAAATATTTAGTGTTCCAAATGATTCTCAAGTTAATCTGTACCAACTCCTGCCAAAGAAAGACAGGAGTTGCTTTTATATTTCTAGTACCTTGCTTATTAATTGCTGGAGACCTTCTTAACCTACTGCATCTGTGTATGGTTTGGAAATTGCACAGTAGCAGACAGGAAACCAAACCAGAGGGTCATCACTTGTGTCCAGAGGATCACTGGCCTACCTCTTCACCCCCTGGAAGAACCTTATAGCTCCCAGTGTCTCAAAAAAGCCCATAACTTCCTTAAAGATCTATCTCATCCTGGACATTCATTTTTCAAACTATTACCATCTGGCAGACGGTACAGGATAATGGAAACAAGGGCAAATAGATTGAAAGATAGCCTTTTTCCCAGAGCCGTAACTATATTAAACACTACTATGTAGTCCATTATTAATGTCAGGGGTTATCAGGTGTGATAGGATAGTTTAATATCAGTTGAAATGGCAGAGGGGACAGGAAGGATGTTTTAATGTTTAATTTCTTCAGTGTTCGCTAAGTACAAATGGATTGCACCTAAGTACATGAATGGACAATAAACAATTATTCTATTATTCGACCCTAGTAATGAAATCAATAATGCTGCAATCCGAGACACTACTAGGTATTAGGGAGTAATTATTATTTACACTTGAATTGGCCTTTCATGCACATATGATAATGATACTTGCACGGCTGCACCTGTTTTGCCCTGCCTTTTAATAGCAAATACAGTATTCCATGGCGTTGCATTTCTGCCGCATGGGTGGTCTGTCCAGCTAAACTGTTGCCCTGGTGGTGACAGAAGTCATTACTAGTAAAAGTCCCAATGTCTGAAGATCCCAAAGGACAAGATTGCCCTCCTGGAAGGCAGTAGATCCTGAGCAGATACCTATGAATGCTTTTTCTAGTACTGGTCAAATACTGGATAACATTGTTCTGCCATTCCAAGAAGAGCTATCCAAATCCACAAGAGATTACTTTTCCCATCGCTGACATGGAGTGTACAGAAATCATTCCTCCCATTCCATGTATGGTACAGAAATTATCCTGAGAAGAAGAAAAATTGTTTTCAAGGTCTGTGGGAGAAGAACAAATTTGTTTGGCTTCACTGTGCTGTGATGTTAACAAAGTGTGAGGCTCTACAAAAGACCCAGAAAAGGCTAATTTACCATCAGTTATGTAGCCAACCACACATGTGCATATAAGAATCCTTAAGAATATAATTAATAGCATTACAGCTATTAAGCTAAACCAGAGGCGAAGAAATAAATTCATTTTTAAGGATTTTTTTTCCCAAGTATCCTCTGCGCACTGTTATACATCCAGCTCCTTTGCATTTAATGCTCCAGTGTGGATCTGATTATTAGCCTCAGCTCTAGGGAATGTGCATGAGTGTTTCTCTTCAGAACTTATGCATTATTAAGATTCACAAGTGAAACTTGCCCTTAAGCTTCCTGCTTCGGTCTAATATTCATAAGGGACTCTGGATAAAAAGAATTTATATCCACATGCCTGCTACTGCCTTAATGCCTTTTTGGCCTTGCAAGTATAATTGGTTTAAATGGCAGCTATTCCAGTCCACCTGCACCAAACTCCCACTCAGCCCATTATTCTTCTCATCTAGTTTGACCAGAATAAAATCAAAACTCTCATCATTTTCCTGCTCCAACCTACATATCCACACTGTTCCTTTGGTACATGATTAACCCCAAGGCTAACCCTTTGATGAAGTGCCTTACCTAGTGCAGTCAAGAAGAAGGTGGTGGCAGCAGGAGGGTGGAGGTTTTCAGACTGCGAGAGGATGAGAAAAGGATGGGAGTCTTAAGCTGAAGCCAGACTGCAACTGGTTGGTAAAAATAGAACAGACAGAGATACCCTTCTGTTCATCTGCATTCTGTTCATCCACATCCCAACCGTACACCCACATTGTAAACTCTTTGCACTCACACTTCGCATATACTTAGGGTTGCCGTAATTCTCTTCCACAAAATCAGGACAGGACCCTCTGTCCCATTTGTCAGTATGTGAACACAGGCCACAATCCTAACTATGTCTACTCAGAAGTAAGCCCCATTGTGTTCAATGGGTCTTACTCCCAGGAAAGTGTCCTTAGGATTGCAGCAACAATCCCCAAAAGCTGGGATTGTCCCTGTTCTTCGGGATATATGGCAACCCTACATATATTGCATGGCACCCCATCATTCACTTCACTTTTACAGATGAAACTGATGGGAGAAGCTATCCAAGGCTTGTGGGTCATTGTCATAGATATGTGTGCTGGTGACACTCAGTTCTATATCTGACTCAAGATTTTCTATAGAGACTGTGGAGGTCATAAACCAGTAACTGAATTCAGTTATGGACTGAACAAGCTGAAATCAAAACAAGACAAAACATGAATTCCTCTACTCAAGAGGTTCACCAATCCGGAAACAGTGTGTCCCCTCATTCAGTTATGACAGCAGTCCTCCTGAAAGACTACATTTTTAGCAAGGGGGTGTCCACACTTGGATGCTCACAATTAAGATATTGGCTGCAATCCTAATTTCCAGTTAGGCCACCCTAAGGTCCACCCAAGTTCTGTGTTGACCTGGGGATGACACAAAAGTGCCATAGGACACTTCTGCACCACTTCTGGGGGGAGTTAGGCCATTGCACAGACATGCTTGCCATCCTATATCATCATGGGAATGGGAAGACCAATGAGTTGGACCCGCCTAAGTTAGGATCACATCCATTGACTGGTATGTCAATCCATAATAAATAAATAAATAGGATAAATTGGATCTAGTCATAGTTATCTGCTTTGATAATTTGGTAAATTTGGCAACTTTGGTAAAAAAAAATAACTGCTTTGATTACTTCTGATTCGTATTAATGAAATGTGTTCTACATGAGGCAGCTCTTGAAGACTGTTGAGACTGAGACTTGAGCTGGTACAAAATAAAACCACGATGGTTTTCACAAAACTGCTTTGTGATGTCTCATGATTATGCTAGTTGTCTTTGTCAATTGTGGGTGAAGCTTGACAGAATATCATGATTCATGTTTGGAAACTGGCAAAACCTGCAGTCGCAGCTGTTGAGAAGGTGGGGTTGCTGGAGTAATTCCTCAGGGCCCCAACATTAAACACAGCCCCAACTAAGATTCCCACCTGGCCTTCGACTATGTCCAGGAGTGAACTTATCCTAAGGGAACCAGGTGGGAACAACCCACATATGCCAAATGCTCTAAAGTACATCCTGGTTGCCAAAACTTCATCCAAGAGGTGGGGAGGATGGTGGAGGACCAGGCACAAAGGTGCTGTGTGGCTTGTAAAACTCTCTCCTAGGACCCATCTAATCTCACTGTTACCCTGTCTGCAGTAGACAGGCTTTTCAAATGACAGGACTCGTTAGTTAGGAGAATAAAATTGGACTGGTCAAACCAGTAAAATATTGACCAAGCCTAGTTTCACCCTGCTTTTTTATTCCTTCTCTTCCAGATCTTTGAGGCATTTCAGTTTCATATCTTTATATATCTTCTATATATATAAAAGAGAAAAGTCACTGACTGACTGACTGACTGACTCACTCACTCACTCACTCACTCACACACTCACTAACACCCTGCCAAAACTGCTGGGCCTAGAAGTGTGAAATTTGAGGTGGGTGTTCCTTCTGTGACTGACGGGTGCACTATGAACCCCCAAGTTGCGCATGGGGGATATTGCGCATGGGGAAGTTGTGCATGGGGGAAGTTGCGCATGGGGGATGATGCACATGGGGGAATGGTGCTCGTAGGGGAATGGTGCGCATGGGGAAGTTGTGCATGGGGGACTGATGCACATGGGGTGTTGATGCGCATGGGGGATGTTGTGTATGGGGGGATGTTGTGCATGGGGGGTGTTGTGCATGGAGGAAGTTGCACATGGGGGATGTTGTGCATGGGGAAGTTGCGCATGGGGGACTGATGTGCATGGGGGATGATGCGCATGGGGGGATGATGTGCATGGGGTTGATGCGCATGGGGGTTGATGTGCACAGGGGGAAGTTGCGCACAGGGGACTGATGCGCATGGGGTGTTGATGCGCCATGTGGGGATGGCGTATGGCAGGGGTGTCCAAACTTTTAGCTTCCCTGGGCCTCACTGGAAGAAGATGAGTTGGTTTGGGCCGCACATAAACACTAACAACTTCTTTAAAAAATGTAGGACAAAATGTAGGATGCCCTATATTTTGTACTACATTTTTAAACCTTGGCGTAAGTCTCATTGATTTTAATGGGGCTTACTTCTGAGGAGTCATGATGTATAGGATGGGCTGTGATCCTCTCCAAACTTAACCTTGGAGATATGCTGCAATCCTGAACACATTTTCCTGGGAGTAAGATCCACTGGGTACAATGGGCCTTATTTCTGAATAAACATAGTTAGGGTTGCAGCATATCTCCAAGGTTAAGCTCGGAGAGGATCACAGCCCATCCTATGCATCATTGGACTCTCAGACTGCAACTTGGGAGTAAGCCTCATTGACTTTAACGGGGCTTACTTCTGAGTAGGTCACAAGGGCAGCAGGCAGCAGCTGGGATAGATGCTGAGGCTGCTTTTGGGGATGCAGGTGGGCAAGCGCTGCAAGGTGTGCAGGGGCCTGAAGCACTCTGAGTGCCAGGAGGCAGGTAGGGGGAGGAGCCAGGCAGCCCAGACCAGCTTTGTGGTGGCCGCCCAGGACAGTGCACTGAGAAGCATGTGAAATTTGAAAATGGCTGCTGCCACAAAGCTGGTTTTTCCAATGGTGGTGGCCAGCTTTGCAGGAGGGCCCCATCCACCCTTGTCCTGGGCCACATGCGGCCCCCGGGCCTCGTGTTGGACACCCCTGGCATATGGGGAAATGTTAGTCTGGCAAATGTTGTACATGAGGGTAGGTTGCGCATGGGTTGTTGATGCGCCGTGGAGGATGTTGTATGGGGAAGTTACTCCCGCAACGCGGGTACGCCTTTCACTAGTATATATATAAAATTGGAAAGTCACTGACAGATTCACTGACTCACTAACTCACTCACTGCCTCATCAATGCCCAACCATAACCACCAGACCTAGAAGCATGAAATTTGGGGAGGCTGTTTCTTCTGTGACATAGGCACCCACTAAGAACCATTTTTTGGAAATTCAGACCAGAATGTGTTTACGTCCTATACTTTACATTGAAGAATCCCTGACTCATCAATGCCCTGCCCATCACCTGGAACAAGAAAAATGAAATTTGGGAATGGTATTACTTCCATGACATTAAGACCCACTTAGAACCAATTTTTCAGAAATTTAACCCCTGAGAGGGTGAAACAGGGTGCAATGTGCTTTCATCCAGAGATGGGCTGGCCCCATCCCAAGATCCGGTACGCCGGAAGTGGGAGGGGCCAGTCGGGGTCAGGGGGTGTGGGTGGGGCGAGGGGCAGGACTGGGGAGGGGCAAGGGGCGGGGTGACGTTGGCGCCTGCGCAGTGCCTGCTTAGAAGCCGGCCTGCCAGCTTCTAGGCAGGCTCTCCGCAAGCGTCACTGTCGGCGCTTGCGCAGAACCTGCCTAGAAGCTGGCAGGCCGGCTTCTAAGCAGGTTCTGAGCAAGCACCAGCAATGACGCTTGCGGAGAGCCTGCCTAGAAGCTGGCAGGCCACTTCTAGGCAGGCTCTGCGCAAGCGCCGACACCGGCGCTCATGCAGAGCCTGCCCAGAGGCTGGCAGGCCGGGTTCTAGGCAGGCTCTGCACAAGCGCCGACACCGGCACTCACGCAGAGCCTGCCCAGAGGCTGGCAGGCCACCTCTAGGCAGGCTCTGCGCGAGCGCCGATGTCGGCACTTGTGCAGAGCCTGCCTAGAAGCGGCCTGCCCCCTTCTAGGCAGGCGCGGTGGGCGAGAAACATGGCGGACCATACCGGTCCGCTATGTTTTGCATTTCCCTGTCGCTGGCGGTTCGCTAGCGGCAGGGAAACTGGAAGATCCGGTATGGGCGCGTAGGCCCGTATCGGTAAGTGCCCACCACTGCTTTCATCCTATACTTAACATTGACGACTGACTGATCAGCACCCAACCCCAACTCCTGGACCTAGAAGCATGAAATTTAAGAAGCATATTCCTTCTGTAATGACCCACTAAAAACTGATTTGGCACCTGGTGATGCCTGCTGCCCAATGGTGTCTGCTGCCTAGTGTTGTTCTCTGGTACCTGGTGCCCGCTGGGGCCCCGTTACTGGTACCCAGGAGGGATGCCCTGTGGTGCATGGTGCTGCCTGCTTCCCACTGCCACCCGGCGGTGCTGGTGCCCAATGGTGCTTGGTGCGTGGTAGTGATGCGTGGTGCCCAGACAACAGTGCCCAGTGTCCTGAGCCTGGTGGTACATGGTGCCTGGTAGGGATGCCTGATGCCCAGTGGTGCCCAGTGGTGTCTGCCCAGTAGGGATGCCCAGTGCCTTGTACAGAAGCCTGGTGCCCACTTTCCACTGCCACCCGCTGGTGCTCCCTGCCCTCTGGTACCCGCTGCCTCCTACACAGTGGTGCCTGGTGCCACTCAATGGTGCCAGGTTCCCAGTAGGGATACCTGGTGCCCAGTACAGATGCCCGCCTGTCACTATTGCTGCCTGCCCCTACCCCATGATACCCTACAGTGTCCAATGCCAGTTGTTGACCAATGGTGCCAATTCCTGCCGGTACCCACCACCCAGTGCCACTACCCAGTGTGCACCAATGCCCAGCCAGGCCCACAAATATTCATGAAATTTTACTCCTGCAACTGTGGGTTCATTCTGCTAGTAGGGATGGATAAAACTGCAATGTTTTCTCAGGCAGCAAGGAAAATGTGGAGCTTGGGGTTTCTTTCTACACATGGTTCTTGCTTTCCTCTTCCCTCCCCCCCCCCCACCCCTCACATGCATTCAGACAGAGAGGGGGGAATAGGAATACACTATACAGGGGTCTCTGCCAGTTTTGAGTGCTTACATTCACTTCTTTTTTAGAATTTGGCAAAGTTACCCCCAGAGAAAAGGGCAACTTCTTTCTTTCATCCAATCTTTAGTAGATGGAACACCAGTGAAGATTGTTATTAGGAATGTTACATGCATGGCCAACAATGGACACTAATAACAGGATGCCATAAGCAACCATTGCCAAGAACAGTTAATGAGCTGAGATGGAGTAAGGAAAGGGGAGTACAGGGAACTTTCCCACACGTTTTTTATCTTTCTCCATATACCATCAACAGGAAGGACTGATCGCTTGATTTAGATGGTCTTTATTAAGGCTCTGATGTCCATCATGGAACCTTACTCTTTGTTACAGAAGTGGGGCCTTTTTGGGGGAGGGGGGTGGATAACCCAGCAAGTCGCCTTTGCACCTGTTTTCCTATGTATTTTTAGAGCAGATCTGATGAACACACAGTTAACAAACTATAGTCCAGGGAGGACAATGCCTGGTATTTTAATCCCTGCTTCTATTATGGGGCAGGCAGAGAATATAGGCAGGAGAGCCACCAACTGTGAAAGGAATGAGGGGTATGGGGCATTTCAAGTTTTGTTTTTCTCCCTCCATCCCCCAGAAAACACCTTTTTACCAAAGTGTAACTCCCTGACTCTCTTTATATTAATTAAAATGCTTTCAAATGGCAGTGGAGCATATATCATGTCAAGATCCCCTCCTGTCTTTCATCTTCCTCTTCTGGATCAGTTTTAAACCATGGTGGTTGTGCTGAGTTTAGTGGTATTTCTAAGCAAGTACAGGGGGAAACTGGCATGTCTAGGTTTAGTAAACGTCATGGGTGTTCTTTCCCCTCTGAACTGGGATCCTTTTTAAAGCCGTACATCTTAGGTGAATAATCAGCTTTTGTACTGAGTCTCAGGGGTGTCATTAGGGTTCACGTCAGCTGGTGCGGGAGGCCAGTGTGTCACCCCATTAATTGGACAGGGCAACAATATGAATGGTGGGCATGGTTATGTGCCATTGCCACACCTCCACCGGATTTTTTTAGCCATACATTTTAATAGAATAAAGATATTTCAAAATGGTTTGATTCAATGCATTCTGCTGTAAATTACACATTCAAAGGTGTATAACATGGTGGGAGTATTTCTACAAACCATGACTGTAGCCATTTAGGTCACAAGGACTGCCACCCCTTCAAGTGTGCCTCCTTTCTAATGCCCTAGAAACGTCCTTGATCAGGATCATTTTAGAAGTCTTGTCCTTTCCTGGACTGATCTTCCACTCCAGCCAAGGTATGCCTGCTTACTCACCAGTAAACACAGCTGTGCAGTTCACATCCATTTTCAATGAATTTCAATGCAATAATCAGGGACCTACTTCTGGGGTGATTTGCGGGAGCTGTGTTCATTGGATCAAGACAATTCTGGTGTCGTTCGACTCCTCTCAGCCTGCCCTTTCCAATGAACTATGGCATGTTTGCCTACTCATGAGTAAAGCCATGATATGGGTCACTTTCACTTTCCATAGAGTTCAATGCATATTTTATGTTTTTATTTTAGTTTTTTGGCCATAACGTTTGACAGGAGGGTGCTATTTTAAAATGAACTTTTGCATTGGATTCTGCTTTTCCATACAAATCTAACGTATATGACATGATATCGCAATTGACATCTCAAATTTGTGGAAAGGAATTGTGGCAACCCAGTTTCACACATGCAAGGTTATAGATATGTAGAGTGATACAGTTGGCCATGTCTGGTATTTTTGTGGTGTTATCAAACCTTCCCCAGAGGCACATTGGTCTGTTACATTTCTATTTGAAATATGATAGCAGTTAATAAAGAGCAATCAGTTACTTTTAGAAAAGTATCTTTCAAGGTATTACACCTTGGTATTATAAAAGGCACAAGCTTAGAATTGTATTTTCCAACTTTCCTCTTGCACCATCACTTCTTGTCTTCTCACCCTTTCTTAAGTGGGGGTACAACAAACCTGCAGTTTCCCTTCAGAAATTGCATCAATAAAACATTTGCTTTACTGTGCCATTGATTAGACCTCACCTAGAGTGCTGTGTCCAGTTCTGGGCATCTCACTTTAAGAAAGATGCAGCGAAACTAGAGCAAGTTTAGATGAGGGTGACAAGGATGATCAGTGGGCCAGAAGACAAATCCCACAAAGAAAGGTTGCAAGAATGTGGTCTGTTCATCCTGGAGAAGAGAAAGCTAGGCTAGAGAAGGCTAGGAGTAGATATGATCGCACTTTTCAAATAACAGAGGGGTTGTCACATGGAAGAAGGGAGGTGCACATGTTCTCAAAAGCCTCTGAAAGTACAGTAGAACTAGAAACTCCTGACAGTCAGGGAGTTTGGCAGTGGAATAGATTGCCAAGGGACCTCACTGGGGATCTTCAAGCAGAGGCTGTACAAGCACCTGTTGGAGATGCTCTACGCTTGGAGGATTTCCTGCTACAGGCAGGGGGTTGGACTAGATGACCTATTAGGTACCTTCTAATTCTATGATTCTAAGATTATGAGTCTATAAATCATGTTTCCCCTTTTCTTTCAAACCAGAATCGCAACTGCAATCATAACCTGGCTTGCCATTTTAATTCAAAGGACAAAAGGAAAACATAGAATCATAGAATCATAGAGTTGGAAGGGACCTAGTAGGTCATCTAGTCCAACCCCCTGCCTGCAGCAGGAATTCCCCCTAGAGCATCTCCAACAGGTGCTCATCGAGCCTCTGCTTGAAGATCCCCAGTGAGGGAGAGTCCACCACCTCCCTTGGTTTGTGATAGAGAAGAAGTCTAAGGCTCTAATCCTAAAGACACTTTCTTGGGAGTAAGACCCATTGAATACAATGGGGCTTACTTTTGAGTAGAAATGGTTAGGATTGTGCTGTAAGTGTGTGGTTTGTCATTACATCTGAATGGGGCCGCAGAAATTAAAGAAATGAAACAAAGCTTCCCCATCACTTTATCTCTGAAGGGAAGGTTTTACCTGTTTGATATCTGCCCAGCTGCTGCAAAAGGCACAAGAGAAGCTGGCAAATCTATGCTAAAGATTTAATAAGAGGCCAATGAAATATAACAGGAAGTGCTTAATGAGCCTCTTCATTAAAGAAGCAACATGTATGTGTGTGTGAACTAGTTGGTTTGAGTAGGAGTGAAGCATTTATAGCTTGGTCCTTGGTCATTTATGACTTAACTCGTTTTAAAAAAATGCACTCCTTATTAAACAAGCCAGGGCGAGTAGAACTCGTTCCTTCAACTCATTCCCAGCCCAATCCTTTCACAAGGATATTAAGCTTTAATGAGTTCTGAAACCTTTATAAGGCAAGGTCTTGGATGACTGGATGTATTCAGCTCCTGGCTTGCTGCCAGGGTGCTGGATCTAAGAGCTGCCTGGAGTTTGCATAGGCCAGCTGTTGTTCTTGGGACCATCTATCAGTGAAGCAGGTACAGCCAAACAAAGGGTTGTGCTCATCCCATTGATATGACAAGTCTTTCTACAGCCAAGTTTCCAGCTGGAGTGAGATCAGTGAGATCCTGACCTCCAGGAAGAGGAATGGTGCTATCTAGGACAACAAGAGGGACAAGGAATTGACACTGAATTTTTCAAGCAGGGCTTTATAAAACTTCTCTAGGAGGGGTTCCAAGTTTCCTTTGTCTTCTGAGCCTACCCAGTGCCAGTATATTTCTCACCAACATGTATGATGAGCTTTAAAGGATGAATTGAAAAAGAATTTTAAAACTAATGGTAAAAATCTTCTCTAAATGCTCCTCCCTTAAGAATTTTTTTTAAAAAACCTATATTTTTGTATTACAAGGAAATAGACAATACTGAAACTGACTAGAATTTGGGTGATATATTCACCTTGCATGGTTTGTTCCTTTTCACAGCGGCATGACAGTTGTAGAAATTCAGCATGTCTGGATTTTCTATCAATGTCACGGCAAGCTTAAAAAGCTCTTCTTAGAGAATAATCCTAACTATGTCTACTTAAAAGTAAGCCTCACTGTATGCGGCTCTTAAAGGTACAGGAGACCTCCTGGGATGGGAATCCTTAAAAAAACTCTTTATGGAAACTTTCCAGCTTTCTGAACTGCTTCATTGAGATCTTGTGCATAAATGTATGGGAACTGACATTTACTGAAGTTTCCAACCCTGCAGTCTGTGGGCAGGTTAGATATTCTGGGACAGCAGCCAAGGTCAGAAGTGTTTTTGTCCCAAGGCTCAGGGGAACAGATGCATACTGAACATGAAAAGAGCTGGAATGGTGTCCATGAGAAGCTAACCAGGAATGCTTCAGATTCAGAAAGGATGTCACCATTCATTCTTTCCTCCTGAGCTACTGTCTAGCTCAGCTAATAATTCAGTAGTGCTTTCTTGATGAGTGGAGAATGATTGTGTGTGTGTGTGCGTGTGCGTGTGTTCTAAGAAGAGCATAGGAAATCCCTCTCGGTGAGCATGGTTGCATCTCCAATCCTTTCTAGAGATGGCTTGGGTTTTGTCTGAATTCTCCATGTGCTTAAGCACAATGAGAATGACCTTAAAATTATATTAATTGAGAAACAATTAGGTGATAAGTATGTTCTCTGATCAATGATTAACTCCTTCCTGAGGTCTCTGGTTTAGGCAAGAGAATCTATTTTTCACAAAAACAACATCACAACCACTAAGTTATAAGGCAGTGCGGTGCTATTATGAAAATTGCTTCTAAATAGGAAATCTGGGATACCGCCTTAGGATATACGGTAATCCTAAAAAATTTAGGCTCACCTCCAGGTAAGCGCAGGACTTAATGGCAGGGCTGAGTGGAGGTTAGGATTGCAGCCTTAGTACACAGCCATATATGTCCTCCTCTCTAAATCAGTTCTGCTGCACCTTTTGGTAAGGGGAAGACTGCACACTGTGTTTGATCTGTGATCTCTTATAGGCAGTCACTGGCGTAAGGGGGCTGTAGCCCGGGGTGCTGAAGGTACGGGCAACAGGGTGGCATGGGCGACGGAGGGGGGGCCCTTTGACCCTCCTCTGGGGTCTGGGATCCCCGTTACCCACTTCCCGCGCACCTCCTCCTGGCGCCCCCGTTGCTTGACTCCATTGGAGGCACCCCTCAAGGGCTTCCTCTGCTCCTCCCTCCCGCCTGCCTGTCCTTCCCCAAAGCCACCCCACACTCTTACCCCTTCCCCCTCTCCCCCATACCATCCCTCTCCTCCCTGCTGCTGGGTCCCCCATCACTGCCCTCTGCAGGGGCTGCAGTAATGAGGGGGCAGAGCCATGCATGCTGGGGTGAGGCCTGGATAGAGGGATTCCTCAGCAGCAGCAGTAGTGTTATGTGCCCCAGAGGTAGGGTGTGTGGGTGTGGTGTGAAAGAGATCCGTGTGTGAAAGGTGTGTGAGTGGAGTGTGTGAGTGTGTGTGTGACTGGGGTCAGAAAAGGCAGGCTGAGATGATGCAAGTACACCAGAAGGGTCCTGATCCAATGAAGGCAGCCCGACAGTCACCCCAGAGGAAGTTCCCTCCTCTGAGCTTGCACTGACCCCATTGAAACAAACTGCACAGCCGCCTTTACTCACAAGTAAGCAAACACTTTGGTTGGTTTGCAGGTGTGCAAGGCTTCCAGAATGGCCCTGGTCCCAGGCACCTAGATCTGAAAAGTGCTCCTGAAGGAAGCCCCAGCACTGAAACTGGCTCAGCAGTTATTCAAAAATAAATTTATTTCTAAAATCCCAACTTCTCTTCCCTCCTACTCAAGCCCCATTTCCTGTCCCATCCCTCTGGGGCTTAAGCCTTTTTTTTTCTTTTTTGCAGGACATGTCCTTCTTTTTTAAGGCTTCTGTCCTGGAAAGAAATCTTCATTTCCTTGTGAACAGACATTCTATAGCCAGGGATGTAATATAGGCTTCAATCCTAAAGACACTTTCCTGGGAATAGCCCCATTGGATCTAATGGGGCTTGTTTCTGAGTAGAGAGGCAGAAAAGTTTGGGATCTGAGGCTGCCATTCTCTCCACGTTTTCCTGGGCATAAGCAAGCCCCGTTGACTATAATGCAGGGTGACCATATGTCCTGTTTTTCAAGGATATGCCCTAGATTTTAGCCTTGTGTTCCAGGAAAAACGTCCTCCTTATGTCTTCAATGTCCTCCTTATCCTTATAAGCAACCAGCAGATAGCCTTCTTGTAATTAATAAATTCTATGTAATAAATTATATATAATGGTGTAAATTTAATAATGAGTAATCTGGTGTTTAAATTAACCACATGAAAGCAATATAAATGAGTGCCTTGGCTGGGAGAAGGATTAGGATCCAGCTGTAATTTAGCAAGGCCAGTCCCCCCTCTCCCTGAGCCAGGTCTGTCTTGTCCCTCCCTCACCCAATATCATCCTCATCCTTCACCTTCCTCCGTCACCTAAACTCCTATGTATATTGATAAGCTCTGGGCTAGGAAATCTCCATCTTCAAACATTTGCAAAAATCAGCTTGAGAATCCAGTTCCACACAGAAGATCTGCTACATTATCCAAATTGATGCTGCTGTGCTTACATCCTAGCTGTATATATTTCAATTGCAACCCTCTGCCTGGTAAAGTTCTTGTGCCCTCATCATTTCAAAACGAAAGAACCATTTAGCCTTCCCTGCTGACCTTTAAAAAGGTAACAGCTTCCAAAGTGAGTACCACATTGGACAGCTTTAGAAAGAACAGCTGAACTTTGTTGCCTTTAAAGATAGCTTTCTGAAGACAATTCCTCAAATATGTCCACCCCCCTTTGCCCCTGGATTCCCCTGCCATAGGCTGCTACTCTTTGCTTTGCCAGCTCCTGAATGTCAAGAGCGACTAGAATGCAGCCCCGACAACTCCACTGTGTGTCGCAGGAAGGAAAACTTTCTAGGTATGCTTCAAAAGGATAATGCTTTTTCTCTGGAAGAAATGCGGATTTCTGGCCACAAATTGACTGTTACTTGTTTGTTTAATATATAGCCATATCTGTATATATTCTTCCATGAACCCATATGTGGTGACTTCCTTTCTTCATATATGTAAGCAAAACTTACCTTTCCTACAGTATATCTCATTTATTATCTTAATCCCATTCCTAAATGGAATCAAGCTGTAAGTAGGTATTAACAGTATTGACCAGCATCCTTCTTTTGTATCCTTGTTTCCCAATGTCTATTTTAGATTGGAAACTCCTTGAAAGCAAGGACCTGTCTGTGTCTAGAGACCCAATCCTATTTCACCATGGTTGCCATCTGTTCCAATGTTTCCTTCTGAGAGACCAAAGAAGTATAGCTCTATGCTGTGAGTCTTCTCATCTGAGATGTTGCCTCTCTGGAAGGGGCTTTAGTACTGAAGTACTGAGTACTTTAATATTGGCTGTGATGTGATCAGTGGCCAAGCTGACCAGACGTCTGGCTTTTGCCAGAGATTGCCAGAATTACAGATCTTGTCCAGGGCCAACTCCTATCATGAGGTGCTGCTGCGACCACCATGGAGTACCAATAAAAAGTGCCTAGAGGCATGGAAACCAGGTGGGAGTGGACCACCTGCCCCTGGCCTGGCCAGGGTGCTTTTTAAAAGGCCAGGGGCAGAAGTTCCATTTGCACATCTGGGTGTTTTTTCAAGGCATGTGGTGGCTACAGGCTGGCCAGCACACTGCACACCAACTGGGTCCCCCTGGTGAAGATCATGCCTACTTTGAGCCCTTCCATGTGTTTAGGTGCTGGAAATAGGAATTGGAAAGACTGGGATCCCTGGAGAAGGATCATGTGTGCTTTGACCCACTTCATATGTGCATTGTTGGTGAGAACAGGTCTTGCAAAGAGGTTTTCAATTTAAAAAGAAGTAATATAGTGTAGAAATCAAGTACAGGAAAGCAAAACAAATGTTTTTATTTGTATTTTATTTTAACATGTCCTACATTTGTCCTACATTTTGAAGTGTCCTTTTTTTAACATGTCAGGAATTTTTGCTTGGATGTCAGGAATTGGGGGGGACATTGTCCTCTTTTTCGGATTGGGCATCTGGTCTCCCTGCTGGTGGCCAAGTGTGGTATGTATCCTATGATCCTCTGTTTTGGCCTTTCCACTGGTCAAGTTGGGCTGGCATTCAAGAGACATCCAAAGTATATTGATACTACATTTTTCCACACTCAACCAGGATCTGTGATGTATTTGTAAGCTGGTGAGATTCTATACAGACAGGGCTGTTATTGCACTGGTACTTACCTGCCAATTGCATAGGAGAATCATGTTATTTTCATGGTGCCTAAAAGGTGTGAGGACAGGTGAGTCCCACATGAAATTTCCTGCTGATATTATTCCACAATTGGGGTACCACCACAGAGAGAGCCCACCTCAGAGAGAGTCCCAAAAGCCCTGTTTTGGAGACCATCTCTCTGTGCCTCAGATGCTAACCTCACAGTCAAGCTGGAGACGATATATTGATGTGATCTAATTTAGGACTTCATAGGTCAAAATCAACACTTTCAAATGACACTCAGAAACACAGAGGCAATGAATGCATATTTTTAAGCATCAACAAGATGCATTCAGTATGGGAGGTCACAGTTAATAACCTGGCTACTGTTTTCTGAACCAGCTGACATTTCTGAGTGCATTTCAAAGGCAACCAGAATCAGAATAAAGGACATGAATCAAACTTGGACATTTCCAAGGTGGTATATAAAATTGTGGCAGGGTTATCCATTTCCAAAAGGGGACATGGGTAATATAGAGTTAAATGTTGATGTTCCTTAGTCATCCAGATCTAATAGAACCCCCAAGTTATGGACCTAATCTATGAGGAAGAGTGCAGCACTATCCAAAAAAGACATTGCCTCTATGATCAATTAAACCACTCCTACTCAACATTATCTTTTATGTGTCTATACTGAGTATCCATTTATTAACTTTCTTTCAGCCTATCATTCTCACTCCAGGCAATTCATGTCATCCAGGACTGCTTGGAATCAAGCTGCTGCCACCCATTCCCACCTCTTGCCTTGTCCAGAAATGGAAGAAGGGCTTCTTTAGGAACAGACTCCCAGCTGCCTCTTTCAAAGTGGGCAAGGGCTATCTCCTCTCTTAATAAGACATTTATGACCTTTTGAACCTTTCTGGTCTTTTCTGTCCTGCTGGATGTTTATTAGCTAAGGATGTATAGGGTCAAACAAACAGGTGGTTGGCAGGGATGTGCTCATCACTAAGCCTGAGTCATGAGTCAGGTAAGAAATCAGTGACCCCTTGATTTGCAAATCATAGTGCACACCATCATGACCTGAAGCATAGAGAATTTTGAGTAATTTTGAGTCGAGTCATGAATAATTTTGAACAATTAGTCAAGTTATCAGCTTTAAAAAAACCTGGCCTAAGTCAAGAGAGAAGTGGCACCCGTGACTCATCTCAACTCAAGTCATCAGAATCAGCATTTTTGTGCAGCTCAAGTACTGTTAGTTGGAGTAGTTTACCTATAATATACTGTATTTACTTGTATCTAACACTCACCTTTTTCAGCTGAATTTGCCTTACAATCCAGAGTAACTACGGGAGTATGTAAGAGACATTTATATCAGCATAATTACGGCACCACCCAGAGAAAACCTCTGGGAAATTCATATTGCAATCCAGAGTAAATTGTTCTTACGTTGGAGCAAGGACTCCCCGTAGTTACTCTGGATTGCACCCTTGGTCTCCTAAATCAGGGTGCGCATTAGATTCGATGATTAATTAGATTAGTGTGAATGTGGTATTTTGATTATAAGTATAGGGAGCACATTTGATTCGATGGCACATTAGATTTAGGTAAGTTCGGTGGTTGATCATACCTTTTCAAATATCCTGTTAACATCCTCCAATTACAGCAACTGAAATCTATCCAAGAAATAGTAGCAAGAAAAGTCTATGGGAACATCCAATAATTGAACAGCATCCTTTTAAAAAATGCATTTTGCTACATCAGACTGAAAAGGACTTCAAAATTGGAATAAACAGGTTTGTTTATCCACCAATATCTAAGACTCTTTGTTTCTACTTACTTGTTCCTCTTCTATTTTTGAAAATTATTTTATTTACCCTAATCAATTTCATTATGAAAGAAATGAAACCAGTAATTGAAATCCCACCATGAACATCCCACCATGAAATCCCAACAGAAGCTGGTAGGCTATGGCAATTAATCACCAGTCCACTTGCCATGCTGAAGAGAAAGCAGCAAAAGAATCCAAAAGGAGGAAACTACTAATTACAGTGGTACCTCACTTAACAAGCGCCTCGCTTAACAAGTGTTTCACATAAAGAGCAAAAATTTCCAAGAAATCTTGCTTCACATAACAAGTTCCACTTAACAAGCAAGCACACCATGGGTATGTATGCCATGCAACACTCTGCACGGAGGCTCTTTAAAAGGGCTGCCGGCCAGCGCTGCTGCCTCTAACTGTCCCCAACTTGGGAGCAGTTGCCTGGAGGTGCCAGAGGCAGCTGCCTCTAACTGCCCCCAAGTGCCCCCACCAACCACCTTGAACCTCCAGCAGCAACTCAGGTAAGCCTCTCAGGAAAGTATCTTTGATTGCAATCTCCTAACTATGTCTACTCAGAAGTAAGCCCCATTGTGTTAAATGGGGCTTACTCCCAGGAAAGTGTCTTTGTTTGCAGCCTCTTAACCATGTCTACCCAGACGTAAGCCCCATTGTGTTAAATGGGGCTTAATCCCAGGAAAGTGTCTTTAGGATTGCAGCCTAAGTAGTCTTCATAGGATCATGCACAATGAATGCATGTTTTGAATTCAAATTCCAGCGTTTTGTCATCATTTTTACATCCAGTTAATATTTTTATATGAATATTTTGAGGGTTGTGGAACCAATTGTCTGAGTTTCCATTATTCCCTATGGGAAAATCTGTTTCACTTAAAGAGCATGCCTCCAGAACAAATTAAGCTCTTTATGTGAGGCACCACTGTATTTCTGAACTACTGTATTTGCTTGAATCTAGTGTGCACCCTATATGTATAATCAAAACACTATATTTACTTGAATCTAATTAACCATCGAATCCAAGGCACACCCTGATTTTGGAGACTAGGTTGGAAAAGGTGAGTGTTAGATTCGAGTAAATACAGTAATGAGCATTACAGAAGCATCTTGGCCCCGGAGAATGGAATTCCTGGATAGCTGCAATAGACCTCAGGAGGATTAAACACCAAGAAGCCTGGAGAGGGCAGTGCAGAGCGGTTAATGAAGCATCTGGACAAGGAGCCAGTTGGGATGCTGCCCAGCCTATGTCCCGTTTTGGGGCACATAGTGTTCTGGTCCAAGAGGAACAGGGACAGCTGCAATGTTCTTGGACAGAAGTCAAGAAAAGTAAACAGGCTTTGTTTTCATGTATTGCAATTCCCTCCAGCTTTGTCCATGCCCAGAGTTCTGGAATTTTGATCGCTTTGCAATCTGTGGACAATCCCTTTCCCCTTGGCTTTCACTGGTGCGGTGCTCATTTTGGGCTTAGTTATCAATCTCATTTCCTGACAACAAAGGTTAGTGTGTGTCCCTGAATCACAGGGAATATCTGCAGTACTGCAAGCCGGCTTGTCAGAAAAGGTGAAACTAAACGAGAAATGCACACAGACCACACAAATCATCCAGCCAGTTAGGGCTACTTTCAACCAGTTGGAGCAGTTGCTCCCATTGGGGCCCTGCTCGTAAAAGGATTCCATGCTAGAGTAATCTAATCTTCTATGTTATTTTATATTAAAATGTGCTTAGATCATTTGCAATCCTAAGAAATTTAGACCAGCCTAACTCACCTTGTTTATCTTTCTCTGATGGTGTGGGAATGTCAGCGTATGCCTAACCACCACCCCGCCAGGAAAGGGGCAGAAGTGTCTTACTGCACTTTTGTGGCATCCCCAGGTCAGACCCAATGTTCAGTGGGTCTTACTCCCAGGAAAGTGTCTTTAGGATTGCAGCCTTTGTTTCCCTATAGAGTATATCCAGATTATATGTAACCTACTCTATATATGCCATCTTTACTTTTGAGTAGTCTACTTTGAGTAGACCCATCTTACTTTTGAGTAGACATGGTTAGGATTGCACTCAAGGGCACAAATATCTTAAGTCCTTCTGAGGTGAGCTTCCTGCCTCATGCCAACTAAACTGTCCAGAAAATAACACCTTTCTGCCTTCATGGTAATCAGTTTTCCAGATCTCTTGTGAACAAGCAATTAGCAAAAATTTAATTTTTGTTTTAAAATGTGACTGGCCCAGACCATTGGATGCTGAAAACTACTGGAATGAGTGTATCAGCCACATAAAGTACTTTACAGGTTACATGCCAGTCTGCACAGCCTAGTTTCTGAGCACAGCAAGCGGCCAGCTCTGACCACCACCAACATCTGGACAACAACCAGCGCAGGTAAGTAATAGATACCAAATAATCAGATCCAGAAAGAGGATGGGTTTGGTGGCAGTGGTGTCCACTGATCCCTAACCCCTTTCCCTGTCTCAATCCCTCAACCTACATCCACACAGACTTGTGCCAGTTCCAGGTAAACCCAACTGCCTACCCCAAATGTTCTCTTACCCCAAGGAAGCTTCTGAAGGCTAAAATGCCCCCTTCTCAAGGATGCAGTAGGTGAGAGTGTACCTCTGCTTTGCCATTTGGGAAGTTATTTAGGACTGGGATCTAAGAAGAGTATTGATGTTACAGACAATCTGTTGTCAGGCTGAAATATATCTCAATATATTTCAAGATACTAACATCACAAACTTATGCAGGTCTACTCAGAAGTAGATCCTGTTGTGTTCATTGGGGTTTATTCACAGGAAAGCATGCATAGTGTTGCAGCCGGAGTCCCAGTATTTTGAAGTCCCACAGGACTTCATTTTGGTGTAGGCATGCTCACAGTGCAGCCTAAGGACATGTGCACGTGTACGTTCCACTACAGGACCAATTAATGCTGATGCTGAACTCAATCCCATGCTAGTTTCTGTCCTGACAAGTTAATGCCTGTTCTCTTCAGCTGCTATTCAGTTTGCATAAGTAGCATTTTCCTTTGCATTTGGCCCTCTTCACCTGGAGTGAGTCATCTGCAGTTCCCTTGAAAGCCAAAGAAAGAAGAAGCAAGTGTCCTCATTCTCTGAATTTCTACTTACTGGTGGGCACTGGTATCCACTGGTAAATTTTGAATTGTAGGAACTGATAACACCCACAGCCACACCCTGTGCAGGCTGCAATCCTGTACAGTGGGACTTACTTTTTTGCATAGGACTGGGCTGTAATTCAGTACACCATCAATAATCTACTTTGGGTGCAATCCAAACCAACTTTTGAGCACTGACATAGCTATGCCAGTGTGGCACAGTTGGGGAACAGTCACAGAGACCTCCTCAAGGTAAGGCAATGTTTAACCACTTACCTTGGTGTTGCATTGCCCCTATGCCACCGCTAGAAATTTGGTTAGGATTGCACCCTTTGTTTCTTCTTTACTGTGTTTTTTTCTAATTTGAAACTTGCTGTGCTTCATTTAAAGACGATTCAGATCATGCCATCATATATTATTGGAATGGGTTGCAAATAGCTTAAAGTTGCATAGAAATGGAAAAACCTGATTTAAAAAACCAGACAGCTAAGCATAAAGCATATATTACAGCAGAAGCATCAGTGGTGGGCCTGGCCTGGCCCAACAACCAGTTCCCTGGAAGTGGGTGGGGCCAGGCCAGGGTCAGGGGTGGGGCGGGGTGTTGGGGCGGGGCCAGGGAGGTTTTTAATTTAAAAAATAAAAAATAAAATTGACTGTCATGGGACTTATTTCTGAGTAGTCAGGTTGGGCTCTCAGGCTGCAGTGCCAGCCACACTTTCCTGGGAGTAAGTCCCATTGACTGTCATGGGACTTACTTCTGAGTAGTCAGGTTGGGCTATCAGGCTGTAGTGCCTGCCCCACAAGCCCCAGCAGCCGGGGAAAGGACGCTCCGGCACTGGGGCTTGTGGGGTGCCTCGCCGCTTGGAGCAGCAAATTTAAAAATGCCCAGCCGGTGGCCAGCTCCTGGAGCCTTTCACTGCCACGCCAGTGGCCGAACCAGTCCACCCGGTTATCCCCCCCCCCCCCCGCTGCTACCGGATCAGTAGCGGCGGGGATATTTGAACAACAGGTCCCCAGGATCCAGACCGAACCAGCCTGGGCCCACCTGTGAGAAGCATATGTGTGTGTATACAGAAGTGTTATTGAATACTGTGGGACTTACACCCAAATAAGTGTGTATAGGATTGCAGAGTGGTAGCCTATGCATGTTTATTCAAAAGAGGATCCCTGGTGTTCCATACCAGGTTTAATCCTATGCTGGTCGATCCTATACTGAAGCATGCCCCTTTATAGTCAATGTGGCTAACTCCCTCATACTGTACATGTGTATTGCGTGTAGCCTTAACATAAAATGAGTTATATGCTATGAGGTAGCTGGTGAGGAAGAGGATAGGTATGGGTAATTAATTACTCCAGGCAAATGTCTTACTTTGGCACCTGCTGATTTTGATGCTCCTTCTCCAGTTGGCAATATGACTTTACTTTAATATTCCATTCACTTTAATAAGGCGCTATTTTTTTTAAAAAAAAGTGTTTTATTTCTTACATGTATTTCTTACATTACTTTGCCCAAACACCAAGAAGCTGTTTGCTCCAGCCAGGCAAATCACCTAACTACTAAGAATTTTCTTTAAGCCTCTTGTGACTGAAACCAAGACTGAAACATGCTGTTCAGAACTCTATCTCCATAGTGTCTGATCAGCAAAGGTAAAGGTTTCCCCTACAGCTTGACCTGCTAGTTGTGTCTAACTGTAAGGGTGGCACTCGTTATAAGGCTGAAGAGCCAGCGTTGTCCAAAGAGGACGTGGCCAGCATGTGGTCATGTGGCCAGCATCACTAAACACTGAAGGCGCACAGAATATTATTACCTTGCCACCTAAGTGTTACCTATTTTTCTACTTGAATTTAGATGCTTTTGAACTGCTAGGTTGGCAAAAGCTGGGCAATTAACAGGAGCTCTTTTAACCCATAAGTAACAGGTTGACAAGCACAGTGTTTTTAATCATGAAGCCACCACAATCTGATCAATACGCAATATAAACTCAGAAAGAATAATACTTACTAGAGGGTTTGAAAATGATGTCATTTAATTTTACTCAGAAGTAAGCCCATTGTGTTCAGAAAGGCTCTTAGAGCTCAAACCTAACCATGTCTACTCAAAAGTTAGCCCCATTGTGTTCAATGGATCTTACTCCCAGGAAAGTGTCTGTACAGCCTTAGGCTGTAATTCTGTCTTACTCACTGGAAACCAACACCTCTATTACCGGTAATTACCCATTATTTCTATCGAGTGTTCAAATGTAAGCGTTCAAATTCACCACAAGAGGTCACCATTGGTGTTCATCCCAGACATCTGGAAGCACATTGACATTACAGCAACAAGGAAAGGGAATGTAATTTGTGCTGTGTTGAGCCATGCAACTCCTAAGCTGAGAAGACTGTAATGGGGTGCATTGCCATCTTTACTTATTCCCATAACTAGATCTCTAAACATTTTAAATCACCAAATCAATTGTCTCCTCTCCAAATGGTTGCACAGGAAAGTACAGTATACTAAAACAAAATCTATACTTTTTCTAGCTGCACCTCATCTTAAATAAACCAAATTTTTTCTAGTATCATAAGTACAGTAAAACATTTGTGCATAAACGCTACTATCCAATCCAACTTTCCAGTCTTTCCCAATCCAATCCAACTTTCCAGAGCTGATGCACATCTGCCAACAGGACATGCACTGAATCCTGCAGTAGATGGACAGTCAGACAAGCATCTTCAAAGAAAGGAACGTTTGTTCCTGCTATGTTGCAGCTGCAAATTTAGTCCTAACACCCCAGGACTAGCCTCCAGGAATCATCATCAATCTCCAGTGGACTTCTGAAAAATACAGAGGAACAAAATAATAAATATTCTAAGTGACACAATATTCTGCATAACCCACCCCTTGCTATCAGAGCTAATCCTGCCAGTGAAGCAAAGTGCTTCATGAGACATCTTTTGGTTCAAGGAGACCTGTGTTTTGCTGCCACTGCCCAGAATTGCTCCCATGACATGTGGGAGAGGCCGCTTACACAGCACATTGCAACACCTTCAGTATCTATCACTTTGCCTCTGCGCTAACTATGCTATTGCTATTGATAACAGATCCTCTAGGAATTTCCAAGGTTGCAGTATGTTTGGGAGAAAAATCTCCAGGAATAGCATCATTTAGAATTCCCAATACATTGCATGGATCAAAATAAAGCATTTACATCTGTGGCAAGGTAAAAACAGTACTATGGAGGGAGTGGGTTATAATTTTAAGAGAATCACTATCTGTAAAATAAGAAAAACAAAGTAGTTCAAAATTTGGCTAAGAATCAAATGTTAGCCCTCCATGGGAAAAAGAGGCAACACTCAGACCTGCATCACTACATTTAATTTTAATTTTCCAAGTTCCAAAACCTGATGGGTTATTCTGCCCCAGCACATGTTGATATGAACAAAGGAGCAGGAACAAGGATGGTTACTATGAAATTCCAACTTTTCCTAGACTGAACACAAACTGTAGCAAGTTTCTAGACAGAACTGACTTTTTAGCCAAGTGCCATTCTCTGTTACCTCTTTCCAAAAAGATAAATCTAGCACTTGGATTTTTTGCTAACCCTTTTTGCTCTTGCATCTATTCCACAGCCAGACCTTGGGGGAAATTCAAGCATGGCTGTTTTACTAACCTCCCTCAAGTGCTGCCTGAGCCACCTGCCTATACTAACAAATAGGTGTCCTCTGTGTAGGACACATCATTCCTATGGGTGATTTAAAAAACTATTGAAACAAATGCTGTGCATGTGGGTAAGATGAAATCAGAAATAAAAAGATGTGTATCTCGCATAACAAGCGCCTCACATAACAAGCGTTTCACATAACAAGTATAAATTTGCATAAAATATAAAATTTGTATAAAAGTATAAAATGCTTCACTTAACAAGCAAGCACGCTATGGGGACACGGGCTATGCAGCCCTGATGCTCCATGCTGAGGCTCTTTAAAAGGGCTGGTGGCCGGCGCTGCTTCCTCTAACTGCCCCCAACTTGGGGACAGATGCCTGGGGATGCCAGAGGCTGCTGCCCCTAACTGCCCCCAAGTGCTATCACCAGTCACCTTGAACCTCCAGCAGCAGCCCAGGTAAGCATCCCAGGAAAGTGTCTTTGATTGCAGCCCCCTAACCATGTCTACCCAGAAGTAAGCCCCATTGTGTTAAATTGGGCTTACTCCCAGGAAAGTGTCTTTAGGATTGCAGCCTAAGAAGACTTCATAGGATCATGCACATTGAATGCATGTTTTGAATTCAATTCCAGTGTTTTGTCATCATTTTTACATCCAGTTAATATTTTTATATGAATATTTTGGGGGTTGTGGAACCAATTGTCTTAAGTTTCCATTATTTCCTACGGGAAAACCCACTTCATTTAAAGAGCGTTTCAGTTAAAGAACATGACTCCAGAACAAAATAAGCTCTTTATGTGAGGCACCACTGTACTTGACAAATGTGTGTAACCCCTGACCATCAAAAACCAGCCTGAATAAAAATAAATCTGAGCTAGTTTACATGTTACTGGAACCATGTGGAAGCATGAAAATGTTCCATGTAGAACCACTGGGGACATATTCCTTTTATCTGAATCTGCTCCATCTATGAGACTCTCCATCCAGGAGAATCTGCTCCTGAACATTTGCTCCATCTTTCCTGGAATTAATGAAACAGTTGAAACTATGTCTGCACTTCCATTTAAAATGTGACATTTTAATTTGGGCGCAGGAACCTCATATCATAAGTTCAGATCCAGCTAACGATTTTCTTATGCAAACCACGCAATGATGCTTGCAAAGATTTTTTTGGTAATGCTTCAAAAACTTTTCAAGACCCACAAAAATCAGTTCATGACCGATTTGTGGGTCCCGACACACAGGTTGGGGAAACATTGTGCTGAGTGCTTTTCTAATATTCAAGCCATGGTTATGGCATTTCAGTTCTCTCCTTGATTATATGCATTCTGAAGAAGGTAACTGAGGACAAGATATTAGATCCTTCAGAAGAACGCCCAGCTTTCTTCCCTTCTTTCCTTTGTGCATTGGTGACTTTCTCTGCTGTGTTATGATAACAAAGATTTAAGAAGAGGAAGATTTGCCAAGTGCTAAAAATTGGCCAACTCTTTGGCAATGCCATAACAACATTTGGTCCTTTGTTTGGAAGGTTTTCCTGGTACTTTATTCTGTTAAAAAGTGAGCCTTTGATGAATTTATTGATGGTTTCAGAATCACAGGCAAGTTTCAACATTCCCCGGATGTTTTTATCTTAGGCCCTACCTGCAGATGTTTAGAGGGAAAGAGGCGAGCCCTAAATGATTGACAGTTGGAAGAAAAAAGAGGTGCTTTTCTCACTTTCACAGATTGGGACCCAAGGGTCACCCAGTTGTGTTAGCAGCTAACTGATATTTTTATTCACCTTTAAATAGCACAAACATGGGAGGCTGCACAAACTGGAAGAACACGTAGGAGGCAAAATTATAAAGCTGCCCTGTGTCCTGATGAAGTTTCCGTCTTCAGCCACCCATCCCTACACTATTTCAAAAATTCAAGCAACACAGCTCAAAAATAATGTTTCATGATTATCAAAAATAGTTTTTTTTCTTTGTAACGTATCATTTATCCTTAAAAGGAATTTTTCCTGTATGTGAAAGGAATAAAAGGAATTTATGCAAAACCTAAGCCTCTGGTCCTCACAGCCGCTAAGAACATATCAATGTAGACAAGACAGGGCTAGAAGGACTAAAGGCTCAAAATAAAGCACTTCATCTGTTCAGTAAATCAAGCAGTTGCTGGGCTGTACTGGTTGGTCTTACCTAACCTCTGACTTTTTAGGTAAGAGACAAAACTGCTTCAAAGGTCAATGAGAAAGATTTCTCCTTCTAATACAAGAGCAAAGCATTCCAGACAGGGTGATCATAAGGCCTCTTTTTCCAAAACATGCCATCTTTTTTGCCTTGTGACCTGGGGAAAAAAATAATCATTGTCCTCTTTTCCTTGTGAGCAGACAGCACGTAACTATCTTGTAATTAATAAATTAGATGTAATCGTTTTAAATTTAATCATAAGTAATATAGTGTTTAAATATAGCGTTTTTTAAAAAATTATATGCAGTAGCTCAGTGGTAAAAGGAACTATTCCTGTTGATTTGAAGATCTGCAAGTTAGTGGATTGAGACCTAAGTACTGCAAGATGGGGTGAGCTCCTATCCTTAGCCCACTTGCAGCACAAAGGTATGCAAGCAGATAAATAGGTGCCAGTTTGGTGGGGAAAGAACTGTCCTGCGAAGGGCCGGCCAGGTTTCCCCAAGCTGCATCAATCATCTAAGTGGGCCCCACCATCAGCAAGAACAACGCGAGGAAGAGGAAGAAGATGATGATGATGAAAGTAACTCCATGGGAGCAATATACATGACTGTTTTTAGCTTATATTTTGGGACATCCACATTGTCCAAGTATCTTTGGACAACTCTGGCTCTTTGGCTCAGAAATGGGTTTGAGCACTGCACCCTGCTAACTGGGCAAGAGGCACTCTTTCAAGTGGATGTTCCTCTTTTATTTAGCAGGGGGAGAGTAACTGGCCCTACTCACACCCAGCAATGTCTGTTCAAGTGGTTTCTGCTGGTGATCTTTTTGGCATTTTAGATTGTGAGTCCTTTTGGGACCTTTATCTTTTATATTTTTCTTGGATATCCAACATTTCAGGAGGGACTTGTCCTCTTTATGACATATGGTCACCTTGACCCCAGAGTTTTTCTGCCAAACAGGGTTTCGACACACCTACAGTAGCTCCTGCTCTTTTGGGCTTCTGTGCCTAACTGTTTTCGGGCTGCGTACACCCTAATACTCTACATTTCTGAGCAAGGATACATAGTATTTCACATACAAAAAGCTGGCTGGCATTGGTTCAAACTTCAACCACCAGAGAGATTCCAGTGCACAGATTCTTGCTTTCTGCTCCAACAAGGCACTTGTGTTCCATCAAAATCTCATTCCAGTCGTGGGGAAGGTCTATTCCATGACAGCTTCTGGAACAGCACTCAGAGCCTGCCAGCAAAAGACTTGGTGCATCTGTCTGCGTGGGTGGGGAGATTTACAGAGGAACGGCTGAGTCAGGAGCTTTTCCTCCAATAGGAACTAAGTAGAGAGAGAACATGTATTTATATGTATATGTTGTGAAGGGAGACATTTCTCAGAGGCAAAAATTTAGCCTTATTTTCCTTGGGCAGAATCCCAGAAGCCCTACAGCAAATCTATCTGAATTATATAAGAAACATTGGCATAACTTCTGGTCCTCCAGTTGCATGATGAAGCTGTACCCCCACATATCTCAGGGGATTATTCCCTCCTGAGATACATGGAGTTTACTCATAAGATAGGTTCTATGCACTATGGCCATTAGGAGAGAAAAGCCATAGTAGATATATAACTTTATTAGGACTTATTAAAAAGCATCAGGGCTGCCTAGTGTGCCTGCCCATAGCGAAAACAACACTTCTGCGCTGTTCCTCCTGTGGCCAGGCATCTGCTGGGCAGAGAACAGCAGTGGAGAAGAGGGAAGCAGCTCAGGTCTAGCCAGAAGGGAGCAGGGGAGAGAGAGGCTCGGGATGAAAAGGAGAAAGTGGGGAGACACTTGGAAAGTGTCTTGGATTGCAGCCTCCTAACCATGTCTAGACAGAAGCCCCATTGTGCTAAATGGGGCTTACTCCCAGGAAAATGTCTTGGATTGCAGCCTCCTAACCATGTCTACCCAGAAGTAAGCCCCAATGTGTTAAATGGGGCTTACTCCCAGGAAAGTGTCTTTAGGATTGCAGCCTAAGAAGACTTCATAGGATCATGCACTTTGAATGCATTTTTTTTAATTCAATTCCAGTCTTTTGTCATCATTTTTACATCCAGTTAATATTTCTTAACCAACTTTCCATAGCTGTGCCAGTGGGACATGTACTGCATCCTGCAGCTGGGGTGCAGTCATGGGGGCCTCCGTAAGATAAGGTAATATGTGTTCCTTTGCCTCAGAATTGCTTTGCCCTTATACCACTGCTAGAAAGTTGGTTAGGATTACACCATCAGTCTCTGATGTGACAGCAGCTATATTTATGAAATAATCCATATATTAAACCAATGATGATCTTTTTTCTTGACTTGCTGTCATAGGTGGTAATTAAAAACTATGCGTAAAATCTGTTATAACTCTTAACTATCAGTTTTCTATCAAAGCAATTTAACAGTAGGTGTGGGAAGGTTAGTTTGGTTTGAGTTTTCCAAAGGACCAGCTGAGAGGGGCTAAGTGGCCCCAAGCCCATATACAAGGGCAAACTCTTTGCCATTCAGTATGGATCCCAAATATTCAGCTGAATCAGAGATTTATTTTATCGGAAGAACTGTGTTATTTGTTTCAGTCTTCCCCTAAGTTCTGATAGAGTGCCAGGATATGAGAAGAGAGTGTTCTAAATCACTCAAGGTCTTGCAGAGAGGGGGCCACTGTGACTTAGGGTGATCTATGGTCATAGTGGTTGAAGAATGAACAGTTAGCGTACTGCATTGAGGTTTGGATTAAGAACCTCGGTTCCATCACACTTACCAGTCCTGGCTTCTAATGTTTCCATGAGCACCTCTCATTTAGCTGTCAAGGATTGGGATCTCAAATAATTGGGAAAAAGATGGATGGAATAAAACTTTAGGGGGTTAACAAGCTATCAGGTACTACTGTCTAATTTAATTTATAATTACCTTGTACCTTATATTTTCAGAAAATATGGGAATACCAATTTTTGTGTCCTTATCACCACATAGATTAAAATCTTTCTTGCTTTAGTGGAGTCAGTCTGACTGTGACCCCTTCCTTTCCAGCTTATGACTTAAGAAAGTAGTGTTAGGATCTTTTCTGTAATATCCACCAGATTATTTCCTTCCTTATTGTTCTGCTTAACATCTAGCCTAAAGAAAGGCACTGAAGAACACCAGAACACGATTGTGAATTGGTGACATTTTAAAAGGGCTGCCGGCCAGCGCATCTGCCCCAACTGCCAACGAGTTTGTTTGTTACTTGAAGCACAGTTTGTTACGTGAAGCAGAATCCTAGAGAAATTTTTGTTATGTGAAACATACTTTACATGAGGCGTTTGTTACGTGAGGCATCACTGTAGTTTACTTCCTATGCTGGTGCTTCCACTTAGATATTAAGTTGCTTGGGGCTGAAATTCCCTTTTATTTTAACTTCAGTGAGGCCTATTGATCTGTTGTTCCACCTGTTTGTGGCGACAACCCAGGAGTGTGGGCAAAACAAGCATAGCCAGTCTAAACTTGGAAACAAAGCTACATATGTACCCAGAAACTAATCTCCTGTTTATTTCCTTTAGTGAGCTCAGTAACATTGCCCTTTGTTGCTTTAATTAAAAATTAAAATAAAGCCTCAGTCCCTAAAGGCAGAGAGAGAAAAGTGATACATATCATCCACCCCCATAGTCTTTCAGTTCATAAAATATGCTGGAAATGTTAACCCTGAATGCCCTGGGTGGGACCCAAGCAGAAAAATGCAAGTTCTTGGTTAGCTACATGACTTTTAAGTTGTCCGAATGGAAGAATATGTCTTTAGGAGAGGCTTCAGTTGGGAGAAGATAAGGGAAAACTCTGTACAGCTTTCTCCAGGTAGTATAAACCTCACCCTCAAGTTCATCCTCTATTTCATACCTGAACACGTACTGGAGGTTGTGCTTGACTTTGTGTACCTCGGCTCAATTATCTCCAACACTCTCTGTTTAGATACCGAGCTAAATAAACATATCAGTAAAGCGGCTACCACGTTTTCTAGACTTACAAAGAGTATGGCTCAATAAGAAGCTGATGGAACATACAAAGATCCAGGTCTATAGAGCTTGTATCCTGAGCACACTCTTATACTGCAGCGAGTCTTGGCCCCTTCATCCGCGGCAGAGAGAAAGCTGAACACATTTCATATGCGCTGTCTCCGACATATTCTTAGCATTACTTGGCATGACAAAAGTTTCAAATGGTGCAGTCTTAGAACATGCTGGTATCCCTAGCATGTACACGCTTCTGAAACAGCGACGTCTATGCTGGCTTGGACATGTCGTGAGAATGGCCGATGGTCGGATTCCAAAAGACCTCCTGTATGGAGAATTAGCACAGGGAAAGCGCCCTAGAGGGAGACCACATCTGCGATACAAGGACATCTGCAAGAGGGATCTAAAGGCCATAGAATGGACATCAACAACTGGGAAACCCTGACCTCTGATCGTTCAAACTCTCAAATTGGCCTGTTCAGTCATAAAAGACGCTGTTTTAGGACCTCTACTTCTGAGCACGATACCATAGTCTTTCGAGACTGAAGGATGCCAATGATAGTTCAGGGGTGTCCAAACATTCTGGCAGAAAGGCCACATCATCTCTCTGATACTGTGTCCAGGTGAGAAAACTAATTTACATTTCAAATTTGAATAAATTTACATATAAGAATATATTGGAGAGGATTGCAAGTCTTGCCTAAGGGCTGGATAGAGAGGTTTTGCCGTGGGCCACATTGAGGCTCACTGCATGCCACATCTGGCCCATGAGCCAGGTTTTGGACACCCCTGATCTAGTCAATAGATATTGTGAACAGCTAGAAAACAGTCTGGCTGTTTGATGGATAGACAACATCACAGCAGTGCAAACCATGGTTTACCATTGTGTGAATGAGCCTTGGGGAACCCTCATGTTTCTCCCTCCTCTAATGTGCAAAAAGATGTTTTCATTTTAGAACATATAGGCTCCAGTCTTAACCACACATTCCTGGGAGTAAGCAATATTAAACACAATTGGACAAACTTCTGAGCAGACATGTTTAGGATTGCACTGATAGTTTCACATTACATATGTACTCTGGGAATTATGGCTTGTTCCAACTCTCGTTTGTTAACAATCCAGGATTACAAATCTAAGTACAAATCTAAGTTTGTTTTAGTAAAGTTAGAACAAACTACAGTACAATTCCTCCAGTTCATACATAATGTGGAACTATGCACAAGAGAGGACGGCAATAGAATTGAAAACAAGAGCCTGCAGTTCTCCAAGCACAGTGCATGACAAACTCAATCAGAACTTAAACTTAACTGATTGTTATCAACTATCTTCTTTGAGGATCTGCATATTGTCTTTGTCTTCTCTTTACTTTTGACTTCTGTTAGATGCTCTGGATTTACCTAGAAGCTTTCAAATGGTTCCTCGTAAGATGACTAATACTGAAGAAGCTCTGCACTTTTTTACATTTGGTCATCCTTTGTGTCAACATTGTTTTTAAAGCAAGAACATAAGAGCCTCTGCTGGATCAGGCCAAAGGCCCATCTAGTTCAGCTTCCTGTATATCACAGCGGCCTCAAGGAGCACATAAGGCACCTGCATCCAGGTGCCCCCCTACATCTGGCATTTTGATGTTGCCCATATCTACATCTATCTATGTATGCACATGCACACAGACACACACAACATGGCTTGTAACCTGTGATGGTCCTTTCCTCTAGGAATTTGTCCAATCCCTTCTTAAAGGCATTGAGGCTAGATGCCATCGTCACATCCCGTGGAAGGGTATTCCAGACAAACTTATTATTATTGGCATCCTTCAGTCTCGAAAGACTATGGTATCGTGCTCTGATTGGAGGTCCTGAAACAACATCTAGTGTGGCTAAAGAGGCCAATGTGAGAGTGGCAATCCCTTCCACACTGAGGACAAATAAATTCCGTCCCCTGCCCAGGTCCCATGTTTCGCTGCTTTCGGGTCTGTCTCTTTGCTTCAGCCTGCCGAACAAGTGTCTCTTCCAGTTGGAGAAGGCCATGCTGTGTCTTTTGCCTCCACGCTGAACGGTCAGAGGTCAAGGTTTCCCAGCTGTTGATGTCCATTCCCAAGGCCTTTAGATCCCTCTTGCAGATGTCCTTGTATCACAGCTGTGGTCTCCTTCTTGGGCGCTTTCCCTGCACTAATTCTCCATATAAGAGATCTTTTGGAATCCGACCATAAGCCATTCTCACGACATGCCCAAGCCAGCGTAGACGCCGCTGTTTCAGAAGTGTGAACATGCTAGAGATTCCAGCACGTTCCAATACTGTGTCATTTGAGACTTTGTCATGCCAGGTGATTCCAAGAATACGTTGGAGACAGCGCATATAGAAGGTGTTCAGCTTCCTCTCCTGCCATGCATAAAGGGTCCAAGACTCACTGCAGTACAAGAGTGTGCTCAGGACGCAAGCACTGGTTAAAGAAATATTTTCTTTTGTCTGTCCTAACCCTCCCAACATTCCATTTGAATGGATGTCCCCTAATTCTGGTGTTATGTGAAAGGGAAAAGACCATCTCCCTAGTCACTCTATCCATCCCTTGCATAACTTAGGCTGCAATCCTAACCACACTTTCCTGTGAGTAAAACCCATTTAACACAATGGTGTTTACTTCTGAGTAGACATGGTTAGGATTGTGTTCTTAGAGGTTGAACAACTAGTGTGACCTTAGGTGAGGCTGTTACCTACTTGAAGGTCCCAACCTAACTTGGCAGAAGACTGCTAAACTATGGAACAGTAAGTTCCTGAGATGGCACTACACTGATCGACACTACCACATGGTATCACAGAAAAGAGACAGCTGTTAAAAGGTTGCCTCATAATAAATCTTATTCAAGGTCTACCTAGCCCAGTACTGTTTACACTGACTGGTAATGGCTCTCTAGTGTTTCCTGTTCTTCCATGATAGGCAACTTTGATATGGACTCCCATTGTGACCTCATGAATTAAGGCTCTTTCTATAGCATTTTTGTACCATTTTCTACATGTATTTAATAAAAGCTGGACAAAAACCAGCATGCTACACATTGATGAGCCCAACAATGCACACAGACTGATGCTCTTCAAAAAAAAAGACAAGATGCATTGGTTTTCTTGAAATGTTATTAATAAATGATATTACATCTCAACACATGTTGTTAGAGCATCTAACACCATGGATCAAATCTGTTCTGTTTTGTGCTATATAGAACATTGATATATTGGCTAAGCTGGAGATCCATGATAGGGCACTGCCCATGATAGGGCACTGGCTCTGCCAGCACTGCCCCTTTTCTTTAGTTCAGAGCATCTCACAGCTCACAATCCCACATTTAAGCAATTTAAAGTGCTTAAATTGAGATTACGTTTCAGTTCCTAGTTCCACAACCATCTTTCTGAGACTGGTGACTTCTCAGAGTAGCAGGTTCATCCTTGCTCGTTTCAGGTCAGCCACTGCAATCGGTGAAGAAGGATGTGCCTGCAGAACTGCCCGTGTTCAGATTTCCCATGTTTCTTTTATTCAGTCCCCATATTTCAGTTCTTTTTCAACATATCTATCAAGCCAGGGCTTGTAAGTACACTATGCGATGGAATGATTCTCTTTCCATCTAGCCCATAAAGTCCAGAGTTTTGCATCGGCACATATGAATCTACTGAGGGTCAAAAGCCAATCTATCAGCCCACAGCAGCTCGGCAGCAGGCCTTGTCAGTGACTTCTTTACCAAAAGGTCAAGGCACAGTAGGAACCAGAAGCCCATTCTATCTATATTTGTGATGCAGGTGCCACTGGATGCTTTTGGCATCACTTCACCTTCCAGCAGGGATGAGAGGTTACTGGTCTACATTACTTGCAGTTGGAAATTGCCTTCTGTCCATTGGCAGGGGAATTCACAGCCATGTACGCTTCCACTTTTGCCATGGTGAACTGGGAGTCTGGCTCCTTGGTCCCATTCCCCAGAATTTGGCCATCTGGCATTGCCTCATGTTGAAGTGCTGAGAAAGGGAAGAAAAAGCTGTGAATTAATCTGGGAACTGCTAGACAAGTGACCAGATTATTACTAGGGGATGAGAGTGATGTCAGAAGGGAATTCACACAAGATTAAATGACTCAGTCCTCACAGGTTTGTAAGACAAATAACCATGATGAACTTTGTACTTCCCTATCACAACATTTACTTATAAATTTATAACCTGCTTTATCTTCCTCACAGACATTCAAAACAGCAAAAAATAATTTTACTACTACTAATAAAATGCCACCCAATGAAATTAAAAGCTTGGCTCTCATATTCAGTAATAAACAGTTCTCTTTATTCATATCCCTGAAGTGCAATTTAAAAGGACAACCATGCTACTTTTGAGAGTGCCACTTTTAAAATTTAATGAGTGATTCTCAAAGCAGTGGTTGGGATCCCTGGGGATGACAATTTTCTTTCAGAGGAGGTCAAGAAAAGCTGGGCACTGCCATCTTAGAATCTGGCAGTGGGTACTGCCATTTTGGAATGGGATACTCTAGCTTCAGTCCATACTTTCCTGGGAATAAGTCTCACTGAACACAATATAGGAGCCCTGACATTACAGTGATATTGCTTCCTATTATAGGGATGTCACTGGCCATGACATCACCTGCAGGTGATCCTTGGACCAACTGTCATCCTCAGAAGGGTTCCCAGGAAGAAATGCTCAAGAATCACTGCCTGAAATAATAATTTGGAGAAACAGTTAAAAGTATGTGCCCCATCCATCCGTCACCATATCCAGCTGCTATAGGAGAGGTTCCTGCTGCTACTGTAGGAAAGAGAAACCACAGGTAGTAGTGAATCCTACAAGAAGCCGTTCACAAACTCCCCACCCCATAGTGCAAAATTACCGGTACTTATATTTTGTCTAATAGCAGGCTACATGCCACCGTGTTTCTGTGCTGCTAGCAAACTAAAAGGAACCAAGAGCTCTAAGAAAGTGGGTTTCCCCTAAAAACAATGTGCCACTTCACATCACGTCATGTTCAGCTCTCCAACCTGCTTTCCTGATAATTTTCCCTGATTCCTGTTTGCATTTCCAAGCAGCACATACAGTGACAGGACGGCTGAACACAAATATAAATTAAGTTGCAATCCTAATGAACTTTTGAGCACAAGGTAAGGGCACTGCTGTTCCCTTACCTTGAGATGGCCTCTGTGAGTGCCATTCCCTTACCTTGAGAAGGCCTCTGTGAGTGCCATCCAACTTCAGGATGCAGCTGCTCTACTAGCATAGCTATGTTAGAGCTGGAAGGTTGGTTGACCTGATTTGCGCAATGGGAAGAGTTTGTGAACCATGGTTAAGTGAAACTATGGACCCAGGAGGACACCTGTACAATGCTTAGAGACAACTGCCTTTCCCACGGCTCACAGTGGATTTTCACCACATGTTGGAAAAATGCTTCAATCTCAAACTAGTCTGGAATGTATTTTCATCATAAAGCAGAATGAGCTACTTCAGTGGTCCGTTCTTACATCAGTATTTTTGTTGAATCAAACAATTTGTCTCCAGCTCACTGGTTTGGACATGCTCTGAACAATAGCCTCATGTTCACTCTATGACTGATGGGGATTTGTAGCACAACAAGTTAGAGCAGGATAAAGGAAGCAGGGATAGCATATCTATAAAGGATGGGAAAATCTGCACAGTCTTGATGTTGACAGATATGACAAAGCCAGAAACAATTTACTCCTATGGGAGGTGGACAACGCAGAGTCATTAAGACGCTATCACCTTTAGAAAACTGGCACATGAAAGAAGATAAATTGTGCAGCAAATATACTTGAACAGAAATAAGGAAAAATGAATGGAGTGTGAAAACAACACAGACAAGAATTCTGTGTTCCAGGGAATCACTGGCTATGTCAATCTGAAGGTAACGTTACCAGCTCAAAAGGAAATACAGTAACAACTGTTCTCGTTATCTTGTCAACAGTTTTAAATTCATGATCTGAAATTCTGCAACAGACACTAATGTGCTGCTCCTTTTAAACTGGTATTTAAGCAGATAAACATTAATCTTTAGTGGAACATTCTCGGGAAGGAACATGTGGCATCTGTGAACAGGCTCTTAAGGGCTATCAAGAATATTATGTGGTTCTTGGATCATGGCCTGTGAAATTTCTTCCACTAGGAACATCAAGAAGTCTTGGTCCCTTCATAAATTGGTGCAGTGAAGAAGCCACCAGAGAGACCTTGGGCTACTCCACTTTGATTCTGTTCTTGTAATGTACATCTCCTATCTAAGCATACTTGTTAAGTAACAAGTAAGGTATAAATTCTTATTTGCCAACACAATGAGGAGTAAGGAATAGCAGGCCTTCTGTAAATGGAAAATATAGTAGACAATCTGATCCTACGCTCAGTGCTTCCTCCTATCCAATGTATCAGCCACATCAATGAAGGCACAGCAGGGCTCTTCATAGATAAGGCAGGATTTGCATAATGTATATGCATAGATGTTTTGGAAAGCACAGTGCAAGCATGAGAGGATGTATCTCAACAGCCCTGCTAAACAGGCTAAAGAAAGAATGGATACCCCTGTATTTTGGTATGCGCTTTTTGGATGTCCTGGAAAAGGGGTGCTCAAAATTTTTGGAAGGAGGGCCACATCAACTTTCTGGCACTGTGTTGAATGCCAGAATGAAACTGCATTTTAAATTTGAATAAATGTATATAAATTTACCTAAATGATTACAGAAATATATGAATAATATGAACTATTAGAGAAAATGAATATATAAAGAAATATATTATTTCTTTTGAATAAATCAAAAGAAAGAAAGAAAATAAGTTCATAAGCACTTTCTAACCCAAAGAGAAGAGGTGATCTTCAAATCAGTAAACATTTTCATGTAAAGAGGAAGTGTATCCCTGGAACACTCTCCAGAGGTGGGCTAGTACTCACAATGAGCCACATCTGACTGCTGGGCTTCCATGAGTGCCAGTGCTTTCACATATTGTAATGCTCCCATAGAGTTATCTGCCATAGAGAGCCTTCTCTGCACCAGGCCACTGGTCCAGCTAACTCACGGGTGTCTAAACCTGCATTTCTAAACATCTATCCCCCACATGGACCATACCACTTCTCAAGATACAACTGGCTAAAGTACCACTGGTGATAATGTCGTCAATGGATGGGAAGGCCAGATGTCTTCCAACAGAACTAACAATTACTTCTGGATTGGAAGAGCAGATGTGGTGTGACAAACACTGACGGGGGCTAGGGGAGGGCAGGTGGGCCATGAAGAGCATGCTTTGGAGCTGCTGATGAAAGCCTCCTATCACTGTTTGTTGCACAGCATTGCTGGTCCCACTGCCAGGCACAAGATGACCAGAGATCCAGTCTGATCCACATTTTCCTGGAAGTAAACCTCATTGAAACTAATGGGATGTACTTCTGAGTAGACCATATATTCTTTTTTCCCTAGGGCATGTCCTCTTTGTTTCCTGGGGGAGAAAAAAAAACTTCCTTGTGAGCAGGCAGAATATAGCCTTCTGTTAATTCATAAATTAGATGTAAGAATTTTAAATTTAATAATAATATTATTAATTATTATTCATTCATTGGCATCCTTCAGTCTCAAAAGACTAGGGTATCATGCTCTTGAGTGCCCTTTCCAGAGCATGAAGGCCTGGGTGGATTATTATGGAGGATAGGCTGTTACCCAAGCAGCAAATCCTCCTATTATTATTATTATTATTATTATTATTATTATTATTATTATTATATAATTATGTTTATTATTATTATAATCTATTTTTGATAGGAACCGAATTACAATAGAACCAATTCCAAACACTTTGTGACTGTGAAATACTTGATGATGATGATGATGATGACAATAATTCATTCCAGTAGTAGTAGTAGTAGTAGTAGTAGTAGTAATTTGAATCAATGATTTTTGTGACACATACTTTTTAATGTATACAGGGTGATTGAAATGTAACTCCCTGTTTTAAAATACTTATAAATTTCAATATAGGGAGTGACTTTTCAATCTCCCTGAAGTTGACTGTGTTTCATGCTTATAAATAAAATCAAATAATAATAACAACAATAATGTGTCGAAATTAACCACCTGGATGGAATACCAGTGACTGTTTTTAGCCTTTGTTTTGTTATGTCCTACACTTTTGGGAGTGACCCTGCAGAGGACTCCAAGTGTGGCTGCTCCACCGCCACTGGGTGAGGCCCTTGCCCGGCCCCCGGGGTCCCACCCGCACCCAAGGGAGCCCGGTCGGGCCTGGGCGCTGGGCTCACCGTCTCCTCCGCGGCGCTTTGCGCGGACGACCCTGAGCGCCTGCTGGTTCTGGAAGCGAACGAGGGCGAGGGTGATGTCGTGGTTCCAGCTGGGCTCCTCCAGCGGGCAGCGAAAGTCGATCTCGGCGCCTCCGTCGGTGACCACCGTGAAGTAGACGTGGCGGGGCTTCCACTCCACGCACTCCACGGCCTTCACCCGCTCGAAGGGAAGCTCCTTGCAGCGCCCCGACCCCGACCCGGCCTCGAAGAGCCGCAGCCCCCGCTCGCCCAGCAGGCAGCGCTTCTTCTTCCACAGCTGCAGCAGCCCCCCGCTCCGCTTCTCCAGCAGCCCCTCGCGGAGCACCTTCTCCGGCGTCATCCTCGCCCCGCCGGACGGAGCCACCAGGGAGGGAAGCAGGCAGGCTGGAGGACGCCTCCCAACACCCAGGGATGAGTCTCTGCACGCCCGGAGAGCTCGGCCCACTCGCCTCCCTCCCTCCCCTCCCTCCCTGGGACCTCGCCTCACCACGCCCAGCCTCCCTCCACTGACTCCTGAGGAGACACCGCAGCCCATTAACTGCAATAGGGTTTACTCCTGAGGAGACACCGCAGCCCATTAACTGCAATAGGGTTTACTCCTGAGGAGACACCGCAGCCCCTTCACTCTCAGGGGACTTACTCCTGAGGAGACACCGAAGCCCCTTCACTCTCAGAGGACTTACTCCTGAGGAGACACCGCAGCCCATTAACTGTAATAGGATTTACTCCTGAGGAGACACCGCAGCCCATTAACTGCAATAGGGTTTACTCCTGAGGAGACACTGCAGCCCCTTCACTCTCAGGGGACTTACTCCTGAGGAGACACCGCAGCCCCTTCACTCTCAGAGGACTTACTCCTGAGGAGACACCGCAGCCCATTAACTGCAATAGGATTTACTCCTGAGGAGACACCGCAGCCCATTAACTGCAATAGGGTTTACTCCTGAGGAGACACTGCAGCCCCTTCACTCTCAGGGGACTTACTCCTGAGGAGACACCGAAGCCCCTTCACTCTCAGGGGACTTACTCCTGAGGAGACACCGAAGCCCATTAACTGCAATAGGATTTACTCCTGAGGAGACACCGCAGCCCATTAACTGCAATAGGGTTTACTCCTGAGGAGACACCTCAGCCCCTTCACTCTCAGGGGACTTACTCCTGAGGAGACACCGCAGCCCCTTCACTCTCAGGGGACTTACTCCTGAGGAGACACCGAAGCCCCTCGGCTCTCAGGCCAGTGATGGGATTCAAAGAAATTAAGAACAGGTTCTCTGCCCATCTGGCAGCCGCTTTTAAATGGCTACTTTTAAACTTTATATGCTCTATTTTTTGTTAACAACCGGTTCTATAGGGTAGGTGCAAACCTGCTGGAGCCCACCACTGTCCAGGGACTTACTCTAGAAGAGACACCACAGCCCCTTGGCTTTCAGTGGACTTACTTCTGAGGAGACAGGTACAGGATTGGGTTTTGAGCCTGCCGTCTGTCTCCACTTTTCTGAGAGTAAGTCCCTTTGACTCTATTGGGACTTACTTCAGTGTAGACAGGCATAGGATTGAGCTCTGAAGCTGCCATCCTGTCCACACTTTCCTGGGAGTAAGTCCCCTTGACTCTAATTGGATGTATTCCTGAGGAGATGGCATAGACCCCTTAACTGTCAGAGGACTTACTCTTGAGAAGAGGGGCACAACCAGTGATGGGATTCAAAGAAATTAACGGTTCTCTGCCCATCTGGCAGCCACTTTTAAATGGCTATTTTTAAACTTTTATGTCCTATTTCTCATTAACAACCAGTTCTATGAAGTAGGTGCGAACCTGCTGGAGCCCACCATTGCGAACCCTTTGATTCAGATGGGATTTACTCCTAAGATGATGGCAGAGCCGTTCTCACACTCAGGGAACTTCTGAGTAGACAGGCACAGCCCCTTGGACTCTAAAACTTGGCATCAATCAGTCTTGAAAGACTATGGTATCATGCAAGGCATGAAGGCCTGGGTAGATTAATATGGAAGATAGGCTGTTACCAAGCAGCAAATCCCCCTCTCCACGCCACTGAAATAGTCCAATGGAACGGCAGAGCCAACACGATTGGTTCCAGCTGCGTCACAGAGCGGGGCTAAGGACAGGAGCTCACCCTGTCTTGTGGAGACCAGGTTCTCAAACTCTGGCCTACTGGTTAACAGGCACAGTGTCTTAACCACTTGTGCCACCCACAGCCCATCTTGGACTCTAATGAGGCTTACTTCTGAGTTGACAGACATAGGAGTATGTCTGAAGCTGTCACCCTCTCCACACTTTCCTGGGAGTAAGCTCCATGATTCTAATGGGAAGCACTCTTGACTAAACAGGCACAGCTCCCTTGATTCTCAGTGGTCTTACTCCTGAGTAGACAGCCAGAGCCTGAGTAGCCAGACATGATTCTGAGTAGACAGGCTTAGGGTCTGATGCAGCCTTCCTGTTCATACTGACTTGGGAGGGATTAAGCCCCATTGGCTATACAGTAATTTATTTAATAGGATTAGGCTCTAACTTGCAACTGCAAGCAGTGGGCTTACAACCCAATCCTATGCACAGCTACTCAGAGGTCAATTTTGTGGTTTTCAGTGGGGCTTACTCTCAGGAATGTGTGCTTAGGATTTCAACCTGAGACTCAGCTGCAAGTAGTGGGCATCCTATCCAACTTTCCAGCTCTGGTGTGGCCACAATGTAGCCCCATGGTAAGGAAGCACATATTCCCATATCTTGAGATCAATGGCTCCTGTTTCACCACAGGATGCAACACTCACCCCCACTGCACAACATGTAGCAACCTTGGAAAACTGGATAGGTTTGGGTTGTCACGCTACCATCCTATACACACATACACACATTCCTGGGAATAAAAACCATGACTATAATAGGACTTACTTTTGAGAATGTCTGGGATTGGGGTCATAGTGTGTTTGGAATCAAGTCCAGATAGGCTGGGAAGGACTTTCTAGAGTCAAAGCAGTGACCAGAGGGGGTGATTTAAGTGAAGAAGTGGCTGGGTATTTAAGGAGTGTTGTTGTTGTCCCCTGCACAACACAAGGGACATATACACAACACAAGGGGCATATGCAAGGGACCTATAACTATTGAACAACTTGGGATGTGATTTATAAGATAAAAACATCTGGCGGGAAACATCTGGCTCTTCAAACTCATCCGTTCTCTGCTTTCCATTTCATCCTCCAGCCAAAATTAATTTCATTCTGGAGAGCAGAAAGTTTCACCAAATTGAGGGAAAGTTTCACCAAACTCTGTTACATGCAACACCCATAAGCTCAGCCTGGATATAATAGACTTTAATTTATTGCACTTTTTTCATGTGGTGTCTATAAGCCGCCTTGGGCATTTGCCTTGGCATGGGAAAGGCGGGATATAAATCTTTTAAAATGAATTCCATCTGGGTAATGGGCAGGTGTTTTGTAAGGATAGTGCATCTCCCCAATGTGGTTATTAGATAGCAGCTGTCCTGAACTGTTGTGTCAAGTTCTGTGATGTACTGTGTACAAAATGCTTCTCAGCTGCCCTGCAATTTAGATCTCAGATTGCCCTGCAATCCTAAAGACACCTTCCTGGGAGTAAGAACCACTGAACACAATGGAGCTTACTTTTGAGTAGACATTGCTAGGCTTGTACCCTAAGAAAGAGTGGAAACAGAGATGCAAAGTAGGAAATGTGAATTAGAATGATGCTGTCACCTGGAGATGTATCTCTGTTTTTCATTGTTAATCTTTGAAATTAGAATGCAGGAGAATCTGGCCAGTTACATGTTAGTCCTGGCCTTTTTCTCAAGCCTGGGAAGTTAGCCTCCACTCCGTCTTTCTCATCCCATCTATGGAGGACCTCTTGGGAAAGAGTCTGTGGGTCCACCACAACCAATTTTCCAGTGTTGGTAAAGCTGTGATGGCACAAGTGGTTAAGAGGCTGTGCCTGTTAACCAGCAGGCCAGGGTTCAAGACCCATCCTACAAGATGGTTGAGCTCCCATCCTTAGCCAAGCTCTTGCAGTTTGAAAGCACGTAAATGCAAGTAGATGAATAGGTACCACATTGGTAGGAAGGTAACAGCATTCCATGCATATGTGGGATACATTTTGGACAATGCTGGCTCTATGGCTCTAGAAACGGGGATGAGCCCCACACCTTACAGTCAGTCATGACTAGCAGTATAACCTGCAGGGGACACTTTTACCTTATGCCAGTGGAGCATTTTCTGCATCCTGCAGTTCATGGAAAGCCATGGTAGCATCCTTAAAGTAAGGCAATGTTTGTTCCCCTATCTTGAAGTTGTAAGCCGCCTTGGGTTCCCTTTTAGGTAAGAAAAATGGGGTATAAATCAATAAATCAAATCATAAATCACTGCCCTAATCCTGGAGCTGGAAAATTAGTTAGGATTGTGCCCGGGATGACTTAGTGATTCTTCCCCATCTGCCTGTGCAACATGAAGAACATGTTTAAGCATCCAGCTGAAGCACCCTGATCAAGCCTATGTCACTTATCTGTTGAAATGTCGGCCTGGTTCAGATGTTCTCTGCTATCTGGTTGGAGAAGGGAGCAAAAGTACACTGGCAAGTCCTATACTGATGTCCTCCCACATTCTCCTCATCCTCCCCAGATATAGTGTTTGTCTTAAGTGCCTGTCAGGACAGGGTTGACTGCCCTGGCATTTGGTAAAAACAGTCACTATGTGAGAGTTATAAAGGGAAGCCTCACATGATTTCATGAGTACCAGTTTCCTATGCACATCTGCTGTTTCTAAAGCCCAGCTTTTTCACAAACTAATAAAAGCACAGGGCAGCTACTGAATGTGCTGACAGAAGCATGAGTCAAGACTGAGTTGTGGATAATGCAGGAATCCCTCTGGGTTAGATCCTAAACACTGCTGTGTAGTTAAATTGCTATCAAGCCTCATCTCAATAAATATGTATCTCACCTAAGTAGCATGTAGCAACTCCTCTAGTGGCTGAATTATGCGCCTTAACACTTTGCCTTATACAGTAGTCTCAGCGGTAGAGCTTTGTTGTCTGCGGGAGCAGAGACTGAAAGCTGGCCAGCAGGAGAAGCATTCCATGTGCATACAAATGAATTAAGATGCCTTTTGGAAAACAGGTTTGCACAATGCAAAAAGTATTTGCAAAACTCTTGTTACTCTGCAATTATGAATATTCCTGAATGCTTGGGAGAAGATTGTTATGCTGAAGGAATTGCTAGCAGTACTTCATAAGCTATTTCTTCAGATGCTGGTCTGAAGGGAGGGTTACTAATATATGGTGTGGGTGTGCAATATAAACACTTTGCATATCTTAGTTTCAGTTATTGAACAATATAGACATTTTGCCCATTCTGGTCAATTCTGTTTGTGGTTTTGCCGCTCCATTCGCTGTTGCATGCCTTGTGGTGAAGTCAGGTGTTTCTCTAACATACCAAGTAGAAGATATTGCCAGCTGATGAAACCTGGGAAATGGGCACATCCTATAAATGTTGAGTGGAAGTATTTTCCATTGAAGTGGAAGTTATACAGAAGTGCTGCCCTCTTCAGGTATATCCACTTAAAGACCGCAAAATAATAAAAATCATACCCGTCGTGTACAATATGGTATTGCCAGCAACTTGACTGCTTGCAAAGTTGCAATATTGCGGGTTGAGGAAGAAGAGAACAAGTAGGAGCAAGTATTCTATTGGCAGCCATAAGGTTTAGATACCATACTGCACAGTCTTCAGAATCGTTTCATTAATGAAAATAATAAGATATTTCCATGAGATAGAAATAAGCCATCAAATAATAGATTTATAAACTGAGTTGGTGGGCTGTGGGTGGCGCAAGCGGTTAAGACGCTGTGCCTATTAACCAGCAGGCCAGGGTTCGATTCCCGGGTCGGCCCCACAAGACAGGGTGAGCTCCTGTCCTTAGCCCACCTCTGCAACGCCAGCTGGATCCAATAGTATTGGCTCTGCCTTTCCATTGGACTAATTCAGTGGTGTGGAGAGGGGGGATTTGCTGCTTGGGTAACAGCCTATCCTCCATAACAATCCAACCCAGGCTTTCGTGCTTCACATGCATCGTATGCAGCACCGAGCACGATACCATAGTCTCAAGACTGACGGAGGCCTGCTTTTTTTTTTTTTTTAAACTGAGTTGGGAGTTTGTGAGAGAGCTTTATGAGAATGTGTTACTGGCTGTCACCCAATCCTAAGCTGCCTGGTACCCACAAGAGCAGTGGTGCCAAAATGGCTACCACTGCATCTTATGTCTGCTGCTGGAATCTCCTAGGTACGTCCAACACAGACATTTCAGACTTCTTGCAAGATCCCATAAAGCCATAGGCCATCTTGCAGCCCATCCCTATCAGCTGTGCAAGTGCAAAGTCTAATTTTTGGATACAAATTCACCATGGGTTTGATCAGGCCTTTTGCATGTAAGTCAGGCACAATCCTAATGTGAAAATCCTTTGTGTCAGTCCAGGCGGGTCACACACATGCCATAAAACATGCTTGTGCCTCCTCTTGAGCAAGCCAAGCTGGTGCATGAAGATGTGGCAGCCCATGGAGACACTATAGCAGCTGCTGGAGTCTCCTAAGTATGTCCAGCCTGCCTATTCCTGCATAAGTTGGGATGTAGTGCCTGTGTGTCAGTCACATTAAACCTCAAATATTCAGAACATGGCCAGAAGAGGGCAGCAGACATTTACATGCACATCCAGTAAGAAAGAGCTGGCTCAGGACCGAAGCCTGTTGATAGAAAGGGTATAGGGGGTGGCAGCTCCACTGGGATGGGCTACAAGCTCAGTTTGTCACAAGAGACCACAATTTCAAAACCTTTGGTACGTATGAATAATATATGAATTATACTATCATGTTAATGCTGAATACAATGAAACAACCCACACTGGAATATCTGTCATCTATGAAAATTATGGCCAATAATTCAGAATACTTTGTATTTATTTACTTACTAGTAATTTGATTTTGTCATTAGCAGGCTACAAAAACTTATTTGATGCTAGGTATCAGATTCCTTAGCTATGTCACTTCTGGGCATAATTTTTTAACTTGCCATTGGGCTACACTTTAATTAGCTATACCACTGCAGAAAGGACATGAGTCTCCCCCTTTCCACTGCACTCCAACAACAGCAAACCTCTAGTTTAGGACAACTCTTAACATCTCCTCCCCGCCCTCCCCCACACACACTCACACACACAACAGAACTTTCTCATTACTATATGAGAAAATTGGATGTTGCAGAAATCCCTGCTGCCATGTAGATACTTAGATTGAGAATTAGCAGATAAACATTTAAAAATACCGGGGCTGCAACATGTTTGCTTTTCCATACAAATTATAAATGTCCCCTACTCCTAAATACAGAGGTTCTAGACACACAGTCTTATTTTGACCGCTTTATTGAATACAAATTTTTTTAAAACAAAAGTTGTATGTAACATTGTACACTGTATTACTACAGCTCTGACATGCTAGTTAGAGATATCTACTGGACCATTGCTTTTAAAAATTATGCCAATCATCTGCAGGGAGGAGGTAAAAAGAGTACCAGAGTACTCAGGCTACAAGGCTTGCAACAAAGCTACTGAGCAAAATATGGGTCTATGTTAAATGGGGAAGTCTTGGCTTAATTTTACTGTTAAACACTCCTAGCCAACTAAGCTCAGATTCTTAAAGATCATCTTCTGAGCCTTGCATATAACATAGCTTACAAAAATCTAGATATTTATGTATATATAGAAGCAATTTTAACAGATCTCAATACTAACATTGTTAGTGGTACAATATAGTTTGGTTCATCAATAGCTGTGTTCTACGTTAACAACATGCAGAATGTGGTATGAATGATAAATCCTTTCTTGAGTGTTGTGTGTTAACAGTACAGGTGCTGGCCATGCGGTTAGCCCTCCCTCTACCCTTATGAAGCCTCTTTAAAAATGTTTTTGCATTGTTGCAAGGATCACCCTAAAAATCAAGAGAAGTGGAACTGATCACATCAAGTACTCCTATATTCAAGATGGAAGGAACACATGGGAACTAGGCCAACACAAAGCAGAGGCAAATTGGATGTTTAGACTAGCATCCTTTAGGCCTGTGTTTAGAGCTGTGCTTTTTAGGAATGATAGAAATGTTGGGCAATGTAAAACTGAAAATGGCAGCTGTGTACCACCACTTGTGAAAGCTCGGTTTTATAAGCCCAAACCTGAAAGTGCCTGAAACCATGGCCACTATGTCAATTAACTTAGCATCTATGCTCTAAAAGTGGAAGACTGCTTAAATTTATACGAGCTAAGACTCCTCCTCCTAAAAACTATAGAAATGTCCTTTAATTTATCTTCCTCATCAGTACCTCTTGCACACTAGAGAAGTTTCCTCATTTTCACTTCATTTGTCCTGCGACCCACAATTATTCTTTATCTGCTTCAGTATTTAATTTTTTTAATAAGTCCTTTTAAATGGATGCTTTAGTATCAATAAATATGACTTGCCTAATAATGAACTCCTGGAGAGGATATTGCTAATATAGTGAGGGGAGAAAATGTTAAAGGAAAACTATTGCAATGTTTGTATATATACTAATACTGGTATGTTATCTACTGGCTATAGGTCCATCTGTGGCTCATAGATCTGTGTTATAGGTGGTGGTGGTGGTGAGTGAGGGTGTGCAAGAGCCCATTAGAGTCAACTGGAAATTGTTAGTGTCTTCAAAGCCTACTGCCTAGCAGCTGGCAGGGCAGTTAGGAATTGAAATGTGGGCCAGTGATACACTGGAAAGCAGTAGATTCTGTTACTGTATTAATAAGTTTGCAGGAATTGGCAAAATGGCCTTCGTGAAGCGAAATCTGGAGGACCTCAGCATTGGCAAAGCATTCAGTATTTGGGAGAAAAGACACTTGACTAGTCCAGCTCCTCACTGGGAATGGACAAGTGCTCCAGCTCCTTGCCCAAAACCAAAGCCCTTGGGTCCAAAATTCTTGGCGTAGCAACCTGCAAGACAGGAGAGGCAGAGGTCAGCAATACTACATAGAAGATGTCATAGAGTGTTAGCTTAAAAAGTAAGCAAACCAGTTTAGAGACTGAGGTTGCTATCCTAATCTCCAGTTAGGCTGGCCTAAGCCCCAGCACAAGTCTTGTGCTAACCTGGGGGTGTCACAAAAGTGCTGTAAAGCACTTCGACACCACTCCTGGGGGTGGGTTAGGCCACTGCACAGAAATGCGCTTGCTTCCATACAACACCACAGGAACAGGAAGACCAATGAATTGTATGGCCTAGGTTAGGATTGCACTGTAAGGGCAAGATCCTAACCAATTTTCCGGCACTGAGGTAAAGGCAACATCACTCCAAAGTAAAAGAACAAAATTCCCTTATCTTGAGAAGGCCTCTGTGATTTCCACCCAACCCATCTGCAGGGTACAGCAGATGCCCACCAGCACAGCTGTGTCAGGGCAAAAAATGTTGGTTAGAATCTGAGCCTGAGTGTATCGCTGAAGAAACACTGGGGTTCGGAAAGCAGTAAAGCTACATCCTGAGCTAGTCTCTTGCTTCATTGGCCAATTATATGTAGTTTTCTCTCCCTATCCCACATTTTTGTTAACTTTCTCTCCTTAACGTCTCAATGGCTGAATCTGTAAAACAAATCTCTTTGTAGAAAAGCTACTCCTGACAGAGCAGTTTGGCCTTCAGACACATAAGAGACAAGCAGATCTGAGAAGGCAAACTCAAATTAGACATTATCTCCAGGAAGGCAAATGGAAAAAGATGGATTAGTGCTTAGAGATTCTGAGCTTCATTGTTAGCGGCATAGTGGAGAAGAGAAAGGCTTCCAGCTTGGTGCTCTGCCAAATTTCTCAGTGGTTTAGGGGCCCTTACAGTATAATTTGCAAGGGTTTGCCCCCATCTAGCAACTGAGAGCTGCTGTCATGTGCCAAGCACACGGCCATTTCACGTTAGCGAGAAAGCCTGAAATAGCTTTTCTTACCTTTGCAGTAGATTTCACCATCCTTATCAGCCAAAGTAGTAGATTCCAAGCTCTTGCCACACTTTGCGCATCGGAAACAGGATTTATGCCATGACTGAGAACAAGGCAGGAAATAGTTATTAGAATGAAAGTAATCTGCAGAAGAGGATTCCCAGTTATGTAGGGACACTAGTATTCTCCTATAAGGTCGTTTGCATTTAAACCTTGCAAGAATCAGCAGAGGTAAAGAACCCAGGAGGATCTGGCCTGAGATGGTAATTGAGGCAAAAGATTAAAGATCCCTTCTCCTTGAATGGCTAAACATGTCCCTGATGGAGTAGGTTCTTCCCTAGGAAAGCTCATGCTGCAATAACTAATCCCATTATTTTATTCCTACATAAAAGCCTTAATCTCTGCGTTAAGGTATCCATATCTTCTAGCCAACATTCCATGACCATCAAGCAGGCTGAGGAGAGGCACCTTCTGAGGGCTCTACTCTCATATGCCTCTAGAGAAGGCCGAGAAGAGGCAATTGTCAACATTTCATTCCCATTTCAACAGTCACTTCTAACTTCCTCTGGAAGAGGAAGGCTGGAGGGAGAAGCCCAGTCCTTCTTCCTCTGGGAGAAGTCCAGGCTGAGGAGAGGCTAGAGGGGAAATTGGGAAGACCATTGAGGAAAGAGGTGGCAAAAGGTCTGTTGAGATGCTGGAAAGGGGGTGGTTTTTTATTGATGAATGTTATATTGTTTCTCCGCAAGCGACAGCTATGGGCTGTTACTAGTTAACACATATAGGTATAATTGTTTACATAATTGTTGTTTACAAAGTGGTTTACATAACAAAACAAATCAATCAATGGTTCCCTGTCCCCAAAGAGGATATTTCTTAAAAGAAATGAAAAGATACCAGCAACAGCGACTGGAAAAAAACACCATGCTGGGGTGAAGAGGGACAGTTGCTCTCCCTCTGCTAAACATAAGACGCTGCTTTAAAAAGGTGCATATTTGCCCAATTAGTAGGGGTAATCATTAGCTTCTTCCTGCAATAAATTAGCATGGATATTCTTGAAATCTGATAGAGGTGGAGGCTGCAATATTAACCCCCACTTAAGCTGGCATAAGTTCTGGAACAAGTCCTGTGCATACTGCACTTCTGTGCTATTCTTATTGAGGGTTAGGCCAGCTCTCAGACACGTGTTGGCCTTCCTGCACCACCACGGAAATGGGGTGTGAGTAACCTAAATCGGTTAGGCTTATGCTCTACTGTAAGTCTGTTAAGTCTACTTCACCATGTGCAGATAGAGCATAGAATTCCAAATGGAAGTGGTCTTCAATCACATCAATACTGCCTTATATTTGCTTCTGAATACAAGGCTGGAATTTAGCACGTTCCTGTGTTAAGCTCTTTCTACCCACCAACAACATGTTCTTACCTTCCCAGCTCCAACCACCTTCTCTGCAGCATACACTGCTTGCCCACAGCGGGGACAGCCATCAGAACCTCCCACCTTCTGTGCCATCCTGGATGCATTTGGGTTGTTGGTGGGCTGATGGGGCTGAGCTCTGTGGAATGCAGACAGGAACACAGTTGTTCTATATATTAAGGTAAGCCGTGGCGGTGGTGGTGATGATGGGGGGGGAGTAATGTTGCAATTGTGGTAGGCAGATGGGGGACAATAGAATAGATGGGGGGAAATAGAACATCAGTACTCTAGGATCAGATAAGTTATAGGAGGGTGGTTCAGGATTGCAGAGCTTCTAATCTTTCACGCTTCTGAAAGTAGGTTCAGAGGCTCATCAATCATCTCAGATCCAGGAGTACCACTATTAAGTTCCCTGATATAGATCACTGAAATTCTTTGCATTGTATAAGATCACTGAAATTCTTTCCAATTCAAAGCATCACTGAATTCTTTGCATTCCAGCTGAGTGAAGAAAGTGGCCTGGTGGCCAGATAATAAGTGGCCAGATAATAACAGCCTCACACTCAATTCAGCACTTGTCAAGGACTGGACAAGTTGCAGGGAGGGAAGAGGCAATGTTCTGCGGGTAAAAGGCTTGGTCTACAAAGTATATTCTGCACTTAAATGAATTGGGGATGCATAGTGTGGGAGGGCCTGGGATGAACTGGGGGATTGACACTCAGAGCAATAGACTTTTCCATGTTCTGTACTTCAAACATCTATCACAAGCATTTACCGGTATGTCTCTCTCATTCCAACTAGGCACAATTGTGGTACAATCATTGCCGGTCTTTTGCTCCATAACCAACTCCCTAACTTGCAGCCACATTTATCTAGATAAGTTCACACAGCTTTGTTATATTGCAATGTACAAAGAGCCCTTGAAGTCCTTAAGTATCAATTTAAACAAATACAAGTGTATGATAAGGAAGCCAGTTGGTTGAGTTTCTTGGAATCATAAATCACTTAGGAATTTATCAGATAAAACTCTTATCATAATTAGATAAGAGATCTCAATCAGAAGGTCTTTTCGCACATATCAAAGATTACTTTGATATTTCAAATCAAAAGTAGCATCAGACAAGCAGTTATCAGTTAGTATATAATACAGTAATTCGAAACCATTTCTAGGGGAAATATACCTTTCTGGGTGAATGAGACAAAAAAATTGGGCACTGGCTACAAAAGGTGTGATGACCATAAAGCCTGTGGGCTGAATGTGGCGCATGGAAGCAGTTTATCTGGCCTTATTATAATTGAGTTATCGAAGCATGATAATCGGGCTCTCTCATATATGAAAATATTAATAAGATTTGCACACTTTCTCTTCTGTCATTTACAGCAAATGAGTTTCAGAGAGAACAAACAGCTTATTTTTGGCCATTATCTATCTGTGTAATTATGTCACTTTCTGCTTAATGATGTTACTTCTGGACCTGTGTAGGAACTTTGAATACAAACTTTGTCCATCTGTATGAAATGAGTTTAACACCCCTGGAAACAGACTCTTTCATTACCCAGAAGATGCAGAAAAGGGTAAAAAAAATGCCAACTCACTCAACATGTTTGATGCCGAGTCCTTCTCCTTTGTCCATGCTCAAGGTCCCTGCTCCTTGTCCAAATCCATAACCTTTTGGTCCATACTTCTTCCCATAGCATGACTTGCAGTAGATCTCTTCTCCATGCACAGCCACAGTAGTGCTGTCCAAATTCTTTTTACAAACCACTGTAGGAATTAGATGGCAAGGGAGGGGAGAAGAGCAAAAAAAGAAGCAGATGTTGTTCAGAAGATCTCTTCTTTCTCAGAGGGCAAGTTTCTTGCACGTCATTACTACATGAGAATACCAAGTTCAGAATAGTCATAAGAATACATGAAAGAACAATTTTCAGGTAATCTGAGTACAAGACAACTCCAGGGCTTTTATGTTTGTTTGCTTGTTTTGTCAATGTGAAATTACAATGGAATTCAAAAGGTTAAATGTTGCAGGTTCCCTGTAATGATCCAGTCTAAATTCATACTGAATAAATTTGCCAATGAGATGTATCACTAGTCTGGATGCAAGAGGAGAAAAACGGATTTTGTTTACAACTTGGTTGTACTAAAAATCTTGTCACAAGCTCCTATGCCTAACAGTGCAATCCTATATATATATATCTACTCAGAAATAAATTTCATTGAGTTCAATAGAAAGTACAGTATTCCCAGGCGAATGTGTATAGGACTGCTACTTAAACCTGAGCCCAGGACATTAAAGAAAGCAAAGGCAAATAGGATGACTCAAGTATCAGATGTCATTCAGTAAACACAGGCTATGGTTGGTGTCTGTATGAGCCTGCAGAGATGGTAGTTATCTCATTAGCGCATGATTAAAAGGATGTTTCGGCCAATCAGGAGTTTGGATCATGGAATGACTGGCTGCATCACTGTCTTCATGGACATGTTTTCATCCTCTGCATACATGTTGCATCTTAAACATAATTCCAACCTAGTAATCTCTCTTAATCCTTCATTTGGATTCAGTAAGAGAATTGCCAAGGTGGGGAGAGAAAATTGGTGTGATTGTAAAGATGAGCAAGATCACAGTTGAGGCGAAGAGGAATTAGCTCATTTTTTTTACTCCTTCCAGCTGCAAAAAAATTGTGGCGTGACAATATCTTTAAAAATGAAAAGCCTTATGGCCTTTCAAAAATGTAAATCCCCAAACCATTGAAGGGTTACAACTTTGGAAGCTTGGACTTATCTTTTTTCTCAAAGGAAAATGTCAGTCTACAAGAATGCAAAAACAAATCTGAGCACCCCCTAAGGAATGCTACTGTAGAACAGTAGCAGAAAGAGATTTACCTTGCAACTAAATATGGGACTCCTACAACTGGACTTGAATTTCCATCCTCATGCCCAAATACGGTGCTTTTTTCCCCCTAGCTGGCTGAAGCTCTCCTGCTGAGAAGGAGGAGCAGGGAGATGCACACCCATGAAAGGAGGATAGTTACAACCCACATTCCCTGTTGAAATAGCTAATGTTTCGTACTCAGCTTGGAATGAAGTTCTGTGTGTATCTGGCACAGACCAACTGCATCACGTAGTTTAGGCTCTGCCACTTTTGTGAACATGCCTTATTGGGCAGACAGGCTAACAGAGCTATTCTAAGGAAGATCAGCTTCAGTCAAAGCGACTGTTTATTTTTCTGGTGTGTCTTCCTTTCATTCCAGTCTTGCCCTCTTCTGACAAAATACACCAAAATACACCCAGTCCTATGTACAAATCTTGGCAAAGCTGCTGCCAAATGTCTTGCTAACAAATGTGAATCAATTTCTTTGCATTCGGGATTTCAGCTCCAAAATTCAGTTGCAAGGATTCCTTACTTGTGAGCTCAGAAAAGCTAAAAAGGGTCTATGCTTTTCCTAGGGACAGCTGTTTAGGATATTCACACAGTTCCAGAAGATTCTGGTGTTTGTTTTGAGGTAACCGAAGCCCATCATTTATTTACACTCCTACAGTTAACTAATTGATAAACTATCAGTGCAATCCTAAGACTGTCTACTCAGAAGAAAGTCCCATTGTGTTTAATAGTGTGGTTAGGATTGCAGCCTGTTCTGGATCCTGAGAGTAAGTAGTACTGAACACAATGGGACTTACTTCTGAGTAGACATGCTTAGGATTGCACTGTATGTCACTCAGTCTTAAGCCATGAGACAAGAACTAATTCCCCACTGAAGTGTTCCCATTATTCTTTTTCCGGGCAAGTGTGGCCCACTCATAGTCACTGCCTAGGAAGTTGCTACGTTTGTTTTCTTCAAGGAGGGGTCATGCTTTTGAATTACTCCAGGTTACTGATAACCAAACGATGAGATCCCCTTTTTCACATCAGGACTTTTATCAAAACTTCCCTGTTTTGTTTAACCCTATGGTTGACCAATAACAACACTAGATGACTTTAACCTTTGGTTGGGTTTTGTTTCCTCTTCTAAAAATGTAATTGCCACAGCACAACAGTATTGTTTGATTTGTCTTTGGTGTGCGACGCCAGCTGGATCCAATCGTATTGGCTCTGCCTTTCCATTGGACTAATTCAGTGGTGTGGAGAGGAGGGATTTGCTGCTTGGGTAACAGCCTATCCTCCATAACAATCCAACTCAGGCTTTTGTGCTTCGCATGCAGCGTATGCAGCGCCGAGAATGATACCATAGTCTTTCAAGACTGACAGAGACCTGCATCCTACTCTTCACACACAGTTTGGCATATTACTTAGGTAACTTTATGCTCTTTCTCAGTAAATGACCTGACAATATTCCCCATCTTGCTTCACACTTGTTGCTTATCATATGTGGCTCTCCTGAAACTGATGGGGTCCCTCAGACAAGACCCTGCCCTGGATCCCCAGCATCACCACCAGAGGTACAATGGCTGGTATTGCTGTCACTGGTAGTGAGACATCAACCATGCTTGGTAAGCCCTCTGCTGAATGTATGTGGATCCTTATCCATTCCCTTGCAGCTGCCTAACACATATAAAGAAAGGGCAACATAATTTAAGGATTCCAGTGGCTTAGTGGTTAGAGGCGCTGTGCCTGTCAATCTGAAGATTGGCAGGTCAGCAGTTTGAGACCCAAGTACTGCAAAACAGAGTGAGCTCCCATCAATTACCCCACTCATGCCAATCTAGCAGTTTGAAAGCATGGAAATACAGTTCGATAAATAGGTACCTCATCAGTGAGAAGGTACAGTACAGCATTCTGTGCACATGCGGGCCACGGAGCATCTCCGTGGAGGCATCTTCAGACAATGCTGGATCAGTGGCTTAAGAAAACCACACTGCTCCTTAGAGTCAGTCATACCTAGCAGGGCAACCGGTGGGGGCACCTTTACCTTTAACTTGTACTGCAGGTGTGCATGCTGGCAATAGCAGATGGAAGCCAGTGGCTTTTAGGGTACAAACCGTTAGCCTAGAAGGAAAACACAGCACCATTTCCTTCAGTTTTTCCAGGGATTAGTAGGGCACCCCAAGTATTACATACAGCACGTAACCTTTAACTTGCTTTTGTTTCGCTTATTGGAAAGCTAAGCAAGTGTCTGCATATGCTGGAGATTCTCAGAGGGAGAACACAGAGACACCAAAGAACCATGCTGTATAAACAAACAGATGCATCACTTGTAAGAAAAGATAAACATCGGATGCCATGTCCAGCAGCTTTATAACAAAAGCCTTCTATTGCAACAAGAACAACATCTAAACACCAGCTGGCTAAAGAGGCTGTGTGTTAACTCTGAGCTTGCAGCATGTACAGCTTTTCTACATGGTAAGTTTAGAGTCTACCTATGAATTCCCCATCAGTTAGATAAGAGGTACAATAGTAGCTCAGTTCACATTAAAGCAAACACTCTCGCTTATTACCTGCAATGTTTCTCAAATTTAAGGAGAGATTGACTTTCCTTAAGTCTCTGCAGGGCAGAAACTGGGGCAGTGACGTGATCTCCAGGATCACATCCCTGCAGGTGGATAGGGGGCAATTTCTGTCCCCTGGGGTCCTGCCTGCTCATGCCAGCATCTGGGGAGCCCTGCAGATTGGTGGCAAGACTTCCCATGGCTAGAAGTAAGTGAAATTTCAGAATCATGCCAGAAAATGTTCACTTATTTCTAGCCATGGAATTTCACTTATTTCTAGCCACTTATCTGCAGGGCTCCCTAGATCCTGGCATGACCCCCTGGAGGTGCAGAGAATCACCTTCATTTCCCTGCGGCAGTGCAAACTTGATGATTGTCAAGATCGTGCTGCTGCTTCCCCCTTTTCCCCACCCCAGAGGGAGAGGACGGTTATAGTTGCACCCGTTTGAATAGCACTCTGGGTTCTTGCTTTCAGCTCTTAAGAGATGTGACATGTTCACGCAGTACTGAAAGACTTGCTTACTCATTATGGATGCAGAAACTGAACCCCTTCCCCTTTTCTTAAGGGCAAAGTGAGGATAAGGATATGGCAAAATACAACTACTTTATTTTACTTTCTGCTACTCTTTGAAACTGTGCCAAACTCTGTTTTGGAATAGCCATAATTTCTTTTGACCAATGTTTTGTGTTTTTGATCATTTGTATTTCCTCTCTATTTTATTTGCCTCGTTTATCATTTTGACAAATACCTATTTATTGTTCTTCATACCTTGTATGCAGTTCCTTAAACTGCAAGTTGTCTCACTTCCTGAATAGTAGTGAGGAATAAGTGGTCTATTTTGTTTTCTGCACAAGTGAGGATCCCCCAGATTTTGGGAGACAGTTTAGACTGTTTACAGATCCAATGCAACTGCTATCTGTCCCTGGTTTTTCCGTGCTTTGGTGGTGGCAGTGGACACCTACCTGCATTAAATATGTTGGGAGAAGATGGATCACTCTGGGCTCAGTCCAGAGTAACTACGGCAGTTCTTGCATCGACACAACAAAAAATTAGTCTAGATTGCTCTATGAATTTCCCATAGGGTCGACATCAACGTAAATGTCTCTTGCATTAATGCAAGAACTGCCATAGCTACTCTGGATTTGGGGTCTGTCTTTTAAAGACCACTGCCATTTAAGCAGAGGAAGGTAGCTATAGAATATTGCTTCTTTAAAGGCAAACCCCATTTCCCCATGTCTTAATGCAAGAAAATATAGGAAAGGTGTTACTTTTTCTCAGCATGGATGCAAAGTAAAGAGTAACATCAATAGTTTAATCTTTACAGACTGTTTGCACAGTCATTTCAATGAAGTCACTTGCATGCGTTGTGACACCAGTGTACCCTTCAGCAAGGCATATTAGAAAAATACACAAAGCCAGCAGAAAATCACTTACTGACTAATGTAAATCTCACCAAGAATAAATACATTTAAGCTCAGTAAATAGTCAAAGATCACAATTGAACCACTGAGGACTGACAGAAAACTGCAAGTTATATGCATCAGAATAGAAAGACCAGTTCATTTTGTTTTGTTCAGACTAGATAACTGTCTTGGAGTACATAATTTTTTTTTTAAATGATATTTTAAGGGGAAAAAAAATAAAAGTTTAGGTGCTGATACAGTTTCCATAATTCTCTTCCACAAATTTGGGACTGAACCCCCTGTCAAATTTGCAGTACGTGAATGCGATCCCCGAAAACTGGGGATTCCAGTTTTTGGGGACATATGGCAACCCTAGATGTTGAGATCTTTCCTCTAAATAGGGGTGTCCAAGCCCTGGCCTTGGAGCCACATGCAGCCCTCAGCAAGCCTCCACCTGAGCCTCAGCAAGACCCCTCCATCCGGCCCATAATCTTCCAGAGTTGAGGGGAACTCTGTTCCCAGCACTTCTGCATGGTATTCTGAGGCCTGCAGAAGATGCATACATCTCCTCATTCAGGGAATGAGAGTGCTTATGAACTGGTTTGAAAAAACACCCCCTCTGTGTTAGAAACTGATTCGAATTCATTCATTCTTGTAAGTTCCATCTCTAATAAATTCATTTATGTAAATTCATATAAAAAAACTTCTGGCCCTCATATAGTGTCAGACAGATGATGTGGCCTCCTCCCAAAATGTTTGGGCACCCCTGCAATCAAAGATCTTTAAGTAACAAAAACTTTCCACGTGTTTTAATTTTACTCCATAAAATCCTCTGTAAATTTCCTTTCACCAGTTTTTACTTATTCCCTATTAAGGGAATGAAAGTCAGCAAGAATTATTTTGCTGTTTGTTGCTTTGCTTCAATCAGCCAAATGTCACATTGTTCAGACTTGTTCCTCACTTCACCTTACAATTACCCATGTTTATAACATGCCAGAAAGAAGTACGCCTTAGAACATCTATGTGCACAGAAAAACTGGGCTACTGTACTCACTGCACAAGAAGCAGGATTTGTGGAAACTGTTGCCTTCACATTGCACTTCCTCTGCAAAGTACACAGTTTTCTGGCACACACCACACTTCTTTCCTCCACCCCAGTTTGGCATCCTGTTAAGGGATCAAATGGGAAAAAAGAATTACTTCCAAAGGTCATATTAAAGCAAGAAAAAACACTGTCTTAAGCACCAAATGCCAAGAAGATCATGGAAGAATCTGTTAAGGCTCAATATTCATCCCGGAACTGCCAGCAAAAAAAATTGACAGATTGTAGACCAGCAATTACCAAACTGTGACCCACAGGCTGGATCCAGTAAATCTACTGAATCTCTGCTCTTTGTGACCTATGCTTATTGTTCCACTGATCTGCTCACACAAAGCCCCTACAACATCAAATTGCATGATGCTCTGCACAGTTGTGTTTGCCAAGAAACCTGGGCACAAAACCCTGCTGGGACAGTTGCCTACAGACAGTTGCCCAGAGTATTGTGCTATAGTAATCAGAGGCACTTCTTGTGAGTAGCACAGCAGAATGGTAAGCGCTGGTCCAAATGGGGATCACTTTAGTGTACAACAGCAGTCACCAGTATCATGGTATCTGATGTGTGAAAACAGCGCACTCAGCATGGGTCTCTTTGGTTGGTTGTACTGCTTTGGTTTGCTTCTCGTTTGTGTCTTTTATCCTGCATTGTTCTGAGCAAAGAACAATTCATGTGCAAAGTATTCATGAATGTCTTCAAAGTATTCATGTGCAAAGACCAAATAGGAAGGTTCCATCAGACATTTAAATGAAGTGGTAGCATTACATGCCAACACTACAAACATAGCATTTCTCATCTAAGTGAGAGGTAGATGTGTGTCTTCTGCACCAAGCTTCTAATCTAGAAATGCTGGAGAGTGAACAAATACGAGTTAAAACCAGGAATGTACAGCTACCCTCTGCCTGAAAACTCATTCTCTAGATTGCAGACAAAAAAAATCTTATAGAGTGTTATCCTGCATATTGAAAGTACTTTCTGTAACTGTTTTATAAGTGCAAGAATCCCACACTGCGTTTGAAATTGTGAATTTCTAACAAACGTTCAGGTTTCCAGAATGAAGGTTAGTGGGGATGTGTGTGTGGAACTGCCATACTGAAAGTTACAAATTCATATTATACTTTTACAAATTATAGGAAATTAAGGGTGAAATCCTGACTTAGGCCAGAGAGAATGGCCCAGCTAAGCTGGCCTAGGGTAGGCCATATCCTGAGCTGACAGTAAAGCCTAATCCACAGAGCTAGGAGGCCTCTAGGATGGCCTAACTGCTGCTGAAGAAGTAGCAGCACAAAGGCAGCACACTCACTGGGCTGTTGTAGTTGTGTCATATCCTGAGGTTGAGAGGCAAGAGTGGTGCTTAGACTGGCCTAATACTTAGAACTTTCTTTTGCTTCCATTTTTACTCCAGCTTATTATGGACCCCTTTGGGTCTACTCACATTTATGCCTGCTCCTGAGGTGGCCTAAGTCAGAGGAGGTGTGAGGGGGTATGTCTGTCCTGGAAACAGGCTCTGGATGTGGCCTAACTGCACTCTTCTAGGCCATGCTCAACATGCCCTCAACACACCACTGCGGAGCTGCCTAGGCTGAAACTGGTAGGCTGGTGCAGATCCATCTTGGGCCAGCCTAAGTAGACTTATGCCACTTCAGGACTGCAGCCAAAGAGTTACTTATAATTATCAGAAAAAATATATTAGAAATAAAGTTGTGAAAAATTCAGAACCTGAAAGTAGGATAACCCCTTTACTATGACTAACCAAAAGATAACAAGGTATAAAACAATACCTTTCAAATCCTATAGGTTTCGTCTTCAGTTTATCTAGTCTGAGTTGCATCAGCTGTCACTCAAAAATAAGACAAGGGAGGAGAGAAAGAATGTGCCTGAACAGATGCTCCATGCAGATTGTTTCAATGGAACAATTATTAAACATGAAAACACAGAAAGATTATTTTGGCAGCAATTCTTACAGTATCCAGTTATACTTGGAGTAAGCTCCGCTGAACACAGTGCATCTTATATCTCAGCAGTCGTGCACAGCATTGTGCTCTTTGATGCAGGCTGCCATCTGATCTGCACCTTCCTGGGAGTAAACCCCATTGAAAAACAGCGGAACTTTCCAGTAGATATACATAAGATTATGAGGTCAGCCAAACCACTGGTCTATCTGTCTAACTGCCAGCTTTCTAGGGTTTCCTGCAAGGATCTTCCCCAGCCCGATCTGGAGATGCTGATGGAGACTGAAGCTGGAGCCAACTGCAAGCATATAGTGCCTGTTCCAATCCCTGGTATCATGTGTGTCATTGCATGTGGGCAAAGCACAGGTTCTTGGGCTGCAATCCTAAAGATACTTTCCTGGAAGTAAGACCCATTGAACACAATGGGGCTTACTTTTGAGTAGACATGGTTAGGATTGTGCTCTTGCTCCCATACCCAGATATTCAGAATGCCACATGATCAGATACAGTACTACACTTATTGAACACCCACTTCTACACAATGATTCAAGGTACAGGCTTTCCATCCACCTTTATACCATTACTCCATTATACCAACTTAGATTTGTTCTCAGGTTCATATCCCCTTCCCAGCTCACAGGCTTGCTTTCAAGTGACCACAATACTAGATCCAGACTTAAGTATTAAAGCAGAACTACAGGCTGATGACTGGAGACATCCAGTGTTGCCTGAGCAGTTCATCCGTTTCGTTAGATTTCAATATGAATTACACAGAATGGTCTCCACCAAGGATAGATTTGCTGCAAGTTGGAAAATCTGGCTGTTCTGCAGTCACTGTGACACCATTTAGAAATTTTCCTTAATAATGCTATTTCACCAGCAGCTTTCCCTCCTCGATATCCTGAAAATTAGCTGCCTGTCTTCCTGAATCCATCCGCCCCGTCATTCCAGCTGTAAGCCTTAGATTGCCTTAAAAGGAAATGTATATCTTTCTTCTGGGGCACAAGCCCAATAATTTGTGCAGAGAAGAGGCCAGCTCAGGTCTTCAAGATGGTGCTTCTGCAGATGAGCTTTTTTAGCTATACAATGAGGATCACAAACATATACCAAATTAGTCTAGCTGCACATGTTCTAGAGCCAGGGAAACCAAATGTGCAAAAGTTGTGGAATTTGACAGTAGTTTTCATGTGATCAACACTGGTCCACTAGAAGTCCAGAGCATCTCCTGACTTGACACTGTTGAAGTCTTCTTCCAAAACTTTGAGAAGTCGCCTACATATTGTCACATTTAATGAGTCCCAAAGGGTAGTTGGTATGTGAAAGGGCAGTTGGAATGTGGGGTGTTTTCAATACATATTCAAAAGGCAATCATACACAAAATGTCAACCACAACAAAACACTGAAATATCTAAAATGAGCCAGTTGTTTGCTTTACGTATAGGTCAACACTTCTCCTCCCACTCCTAAAAAACTGGACACTGACTGGATCTTTTGGGGTTTCCTTTTTTATGACTCACAGTGCAATTCTAAGCATGTCTACTCAGAAAAATGTTGTATTGTATTCAATAGGGCCTACTCCCAGAAAAGTGTGTTTCGGATTGCAGCATCAGTCACACTCTAATACTGCAGCACTCTCTCTCTCTCCCTCTAGATTTCCTGTCCTTTTGGTTCCATTTGCCTCCATCTCCTCTTTTTCCTCCCCTCCCAGATTTCAGATAGATCAAGCTATTCAGTGTAAAAATAAGCTATTCTTCTCCTTCCTGGGCACATCCTACTCTTGGCAAGAAATAACTGTGCTGCACTATTTAGCCTCTTCAGGAATTCCCCTCTGTGTTATCTTCCCTCCACTACTCATGGAGTGGAGGTAGAGAATACTGTAATTATGTCTGTGCTTGGTACATGTGCAAAACAGACTACTTGCACTATAAGCATAGTGCAAAGAGTTTTGTGATGCCAGTTTGAAACTGGATCCACTCAGCGCTGATCCCAGGCCAGTTACATTCTCTGCATAATTAGAAAATAGTTAGGAATGCCACAGAAAGACAGCAGAGCTGGCACTGAATGTTAATATGCTGCCTCCCCCATACCAACCAGTTGCTGTTATTGAATTTGCACTGCGTAATGGTCTTGGATACCCTCGACTTAAGGCAGAGAAACAATACCACTAGTGAACTGCAATGAGACACTTCATATTAGTTCATATTAAAAGTAGCCGCAGATCTACAGTTGCATTTTTACTCTCTTCTGATCATTAAAACACAAGCTCTCTTGTTCCTTGATCATGTGAGATTTCAAATTTGACCTTTACAGTTCATTCACAGCTGTGTGTCAACATTCCTTTGCAGCACCTTCATTCTGTGTGGTATTCTTTTAAAATTCCCTGGCAGGTCAGCAGGTTTTAAATTACTACACTTGAGATTGTGTACACACAAGACCCAGTGCAATCACATAAGGATACTATGCCCAAATTTGGCCACCCAAATTTCAGAAACTTTGAATCAAGCATTTGAATCAGGTGCAAAAAAAAAGCAAACAGATCAGTGATTTTCAACCAGTGTGCTGTGGCACACTGGTGTGCCAAGGATAGTCCTCAGGTGTGCCACGGAATTTGAAGATTGACATTAATTAATAGGAAAATTGGGGGATTTGAACAGTCTGATGTGCCCTGTCAATGGTAAAAATAACTGATGGTGTGCCGTGACAATTTCAGTGCCTTTTTAAGTGTGCCATGAGATGAAAAAGGTTGAAAATGAGATGAAAGGTTGAAAGGTTTGTGATAGACAATCACAAAAATGGACAAGTATAAGGAGTGGTAGCTAGAGTTGGACCTATTTATTCTAGAAAAAGTGAGCCTGATGGGATGGGGCACATAGTATTGCCTTTATAAATACATTAGATTGAGTTTACTTGTCTTCTATTTTAATTCCGTATTAACAGTAATATAGAAATGCTAAGTAGGTTAAAATGACTGGCTGCAATCCTAACTTCCAGTTAGGTTGGCATAAGCCCTGGCATATGTCCTGTGCAGACCTGGAATGTCACAAAAGTACTATATGGCACTTCTGCCACACTCATTGGGGAGAGGGTTAGGCCATTGGATGAGGTATAGGGTGTTAAAAAAATGTTGTGTGCCAAGTACCAGATGCCTCTGTTTTCCAAATCAGATGTCTATCAGCTTTGAAAGTTTCAGCAGTATTCTGTTTTTGGAAGATTCCTATTGACATGTATTCTGCCTTCTCTGGATTGGCATGTATTTTTTATAGAGTACATTCTGGAACTAAACTTGAACTCGCTACTAAGCAAGGTCCTGTGATGTATCACCTTTTAGCTAAAATATGAATGACTTTAGGAAGTTTAATTAGGAAAACAAAGCAACCCAATTCTAATCTGAGCCAGCACAGCAGAGGTTAGAAAGTCACTAGAGAATATTTTATCCTTTATCCATGTCAAGGCCCATTCTGCCATATGTGGATTTTCAGATCCACACCAGCTATATAGCTGGCACAAATCTGGGAAGCCCAGTGTAACACTGGAAAGGGGTATGGCAGAGGAAGGTCTCCTGATCCTACTCCCCTACTCTGATCTGCCCCTATTCAATCCTCCCCTCCCAGATACGCCTCCTCTCATCTTCTGTTCACATGCTCCTTCTCAACCTTTCCCTGCACCTGAATGCTGTGTCAGCATCCTCAGTATGTGCTTTGAACAAGCTTTAAGACACATTTGCGACACCTTAGGTTGGCACAGGAGCTGCTGCACCAGCCAAAAACACAACTAAGGGCAAAATCCAGAGTAACTGCGGGGAGTCCTTGCGCCGGTGTAAGAACAACTTACTCTGGATTCCAATATGAATTTCCCTTAGGTTTTCACTAGGTGGTACAGTAACTACGGATGCACGTAAAGTCTCTTACGTGCTCCCATTAAAGCAGGCCTCCGTCAGTCTTGAAAGACTATGGTATTGTGCTCGGCGCTGCATACGATGCATGCGAAGCACAAAAGCCTGGCTTGGATTGTTATGGAGGATAGGCTATTACCCAAGCAGCAAATCCCCCCTCTCCACGCCACTGAATTAGTCCAATGGAAAGGCAGAGCCAATACGATTGGATCCAGCTGGCGTCGCAGAGCTGGGCTAAGGACAGGAGCTCACCCTGTCTTGTGGGGCCGACCCGGGAATCAAACCCTGGCCTGCTGGTTAACAGGCACAGTGTCTTAGCCACTTGCGCCACCCACAGCCCTTAGTCACTCTGGATTTGGGGGTAAGATTGCGACAAGAGTGTAACACAACAAAAATTTGTGGCCATCAATTGAGGAGACAGAAATTGCATAAAAGTTTCATAAGATCCAGCTATATTTCTTTGTGATCATTGAAAGTAACAGCTTTGAAGAATGTATTTAAGATAATAGTCAAGAACAGTACATTCCTTTTCAAAAGGGTACTTTAAATTCCAAAACATAACTGAAGTTCAGAAAAAAAGCTTGTAAGACTCTCAGTACACTGAAACAATGTCAGAACATTCCAAAACAGACAGATTAGAACAGTGGTTCTCAATCTTCCTAACGCTGTGACCCCTTTATAAGTTCCTCATGTTGTGGGGATCCCCAACCATAAAATTATTTTTGTTGCTACTTTATAACTGTAATTTTGCTACCGTTATGAATCATAATGTAAATATCCGATATGCAGGATGTATTTTCATTGTTCCAAATGAAATGTGTGTTCTATGCACACTTTGAACATAACGGGATTTATTTCATAGGAATGGGCATAGGATTGGGCCTGAGGCTGCAATCCTATCCACATTTACATGGGAGTAAAGGCCCCCCTGACTATAATGGGATTTATTTCAGAGTAGACATGCATAGGATTGGGCCCTGAGGCTGTCAGTCAGCGCCAGTGCATGTGCAGCTACAGCCGGAGGTCTGGCAAGCCTGACCTAGCCCCCTGCACCAGGGGTCTTTAGGCGACCCCCAGGAAACCTCTAGGCAACCCCAAAAGGGGTCCCGACCCCAACTTTGAGAAAGGCTGGATTAGAAGCACCTGAAGGCACTTTAGTACTTAAAAAGTATATAGATTTTTAGTATAAAAATTTTAAAAGTCAAGAAAACAATAACACTGAATCAGATGCAACAGAAACTCTTCCATTCATGAAATCAAACCTGCAGATCAGAGATTTTGCTTCAAACAGGAAACAACTTAAGCAAACAAACTTAGTTTATTTTTCTAATCCTGAATATGAAGGTCAAAATGTTTACACTAAAAACTGTGATCCAGGCTCTTTGCATTAACCATGAAAGAACACTAGAGAAATAGGATTGCTGAACACAGAACAGTTGCTGGAAGTAAGACCTTTTCACCCTGTTCCATGATATCACTTAGCAATTTGACAAATTTAAGGCTGTAATCCTAAAAAAAACACTTCTTAAACTTAGTAGCACTTGCTTCTGAGTAAATTTACAAAAGACACAAGGGACTGAAATGTTAGATATACACATAAATACACAAGGGATTGGGATGTAAGATGCATACTGTTTATAGCTAAGATGGTCCATGCAAGTGACCAAAATTTTAAAAATAAAGTGTTTCAGTTACGCTACTGCATTTTTATATTGTAATTAACTATTTTTCTATCATCCAGCTAAAAAAGCAATACATGGATGTTCCAAAATAAATACTTTGTTCATCTGTTCTAATATAAAGTACATAGAGTAACTACATTTGGAAATGTGCAAGATCCCTTGAGGAGATATGGAGCATAATCTAAGCATGTCTACTCAAAAGTAAGCCCAATTGTGTTCAATAGGTCTTACTTCTGGGAAAGTATCTTTAGGATTGCAGCAACAGTGTGGTGTCAACAGTGGCAGGCAAGCATGTGGATAACACCAGGGCCTTAGATTGCAGTGAGGGTGCTGCACAGCTGCAACCTCTTGGAAGCATCAAGGCCCAACGGGATAAAAACGGCACCCGAGGAAAGAAAAGGTGGTGGGTATAGAAGGGAGGAGGATGGAGAGCCTGAGGAAACAATTGTTACCATTTTAGGCTAGCACAACTCACCCATCTGGCTGTGGTGGTGTAGGTTGGTCAGCGCATATCTGTACATTGGCCTACCCACCCACCCACCCCCCCCCCCCCGCCAAATAGCACTGAAGTGCCTGCTTGCAAATGATCATTGGTGGGCAGTGATGTTTCGATATTCAAAAGAAGCTGTAAAGCCTATTGTGTGTTTTACTAGGGGAACCAGAAGTGGAGTCAGTAGCTATATTTTCTCTTTCTTAAGAACATACAAAGAGCCTCCACTGGATCAGGCCAAGGGCCATCTAGTCCAGCTTTCTGGATCACACGGTGGCCCATCAGTTGCCTCGGGGAGCACATATGACACCTGCATCAGGTGCCTTCCCCTGCATCTTTTTTCCCCTTCGCCCCAATGTGTTGTAAGTTTTACCAGACTGTGTGGGTACTTATTTTATACCAATAAAGGTTGTGTGTGTGTACTGAAGTGTCTAATGGCAGTTCTGCGACACCCCCAGGCCAGCATGGGACTTGTGTCAGGTCTTGTGCCAGCCTAATTGGAGGTTAGTGTTATATTGTGAGAGTATAGAAGGAAGGAGCTTGGAGGAAAGCAGACTGACAGACTGAGGGACTAATGGACTGGTAGACGGAGCACTGGATCTGCTTACTAATGCTGCAATCCTAAAGACACTTTTCTGGGAGTAAGATCCATTGAACATAATGGGGCTTACTTTTAAGTAGACATGGATGGGATTGTGCTCTAATTGATTAACAAATGGGTAAACTGAGGACTGCTGGATATTGCTGGAGGACTGAATTGCCCAAGGACCAAGGTGTTGCAGTGGATGTATATACTGCTGGCAGAAGAGGGGGGAAGGAGTACCTGTTCAGGCTGAACTGGCAAATTATTGTGGCACTGGGGTCCAATAATGAAGAACTAGGGCCACTGTTGGGTAAAGAAGGGGAACTAATTCACCTAAAGTGGGCATAAGTTATGTAGGCCCAGTTTGGAAACGGAAATTTGGCAAAACAGTAACAAAGACTTCTGTAATGAGGACTCAAATGTTTGTGCTAGTCTAAGAGTGTGGCTGCAGTCCTGAACACTTTCCTGGGAGTAAGTACCCTTTGAACACAAGGGGCTCACTTCTGAGTAGACATGGTTAGGATTGTGCTGTTTGCTTAATATATAAGAAGCATACACATAGAAATGACACTTTTTGAATCGCAAGATCCTTCCCCAGCAATACACATTTTCTGCAAATGATCAACAATTCCAGCATCACATACAGAGCTGACATCTACTTGGCAATACTCTTTGAATAAAACTCTATCATGAAAGTGCTGCTGAGGCATGCACCCAGAACATCTTTGCTTATACAGTACTATGCATCCCTGCAAGCATGACAAATCAGTAGCAAATGGCGCAGTAATGGTAGGGCAACTATGCATAAGTCAAAGCATCATCCAAAGACCCTGCAAAGCATACCAAGTCTAGTGATTCACTTATTGCCGTATCAGCAAACCTTCCTTAAACCAGAGTGCATTTCAGTTTCATTGTCTGAAACTGTTTGCTCACCTGTTACCACAATGCTAAAGCACAACTGCTAAATCTATATAATTTTCATAACTGATTCTCCTGCTCACATCATGAACAATTAACTCAAAATCAGTAGCCACTGAACAAAGAAAGATCTACTAAGTCAGGGGTCTCCAAGCATTTTGGCCAAAGGGCCTCATCAAATATCTGTCACATTGTTGTGGGCATATCAAATATCTGGCACAATGTTGAAGCATTAAACAGAAACAGGTGGGAAAGGTCCTAAGCAAATGGACTGTGGCACTTTTATTGTGTCACAATACTTGATATCACAATACATGATACAATTTGATATGAGCCTTTTTAAAGGGTAAAACATTGATTACCTTTTTGAAGAGTAAAACATTGATCACCAACAGCTCTGCCAGGGATCAGGTGTTCATACAATAATAATACAATAAACATTTCTGAAATTTTTCTGATTTGGGAGGCGGAATCTTTTCAATGCTGCTCTTTCCTCAAGACAAAACACATCCCCTACAAACCAAAGTAACTATGGGAAGACGTAAGAAGCACTTACTCTGTATTGCTCTATGCATGAAGTTACTCTGGATTGTAGCCATCATCACCCATATACTACCACTCTTGTTTTAGCAACATTGCACAAAGGATTTCAATCTGGTAAATGATTCATGGCAGGGGTTAAGCCCCTCATTCAACATTAGAGTCCAAATGCAAAAGGTGACCAGAGCACACCACTGGGATGCTGTAAACACTCCTCATCTGTGGGCTCATCATCCATGGATTTCACCAACTGCAGATGCTGAGCACCATAACGCAGTATCAAGCTTTCACAGAAGACACTTCTGAGTCTCAGCTAGGTCCACAATCACTGCGCATCAAAATACAGTTTGAGAAATGCTTCCACAATGTACTGGGGGATTTGCCAGTCAACAGAGTGAACCATGGGACCTCAGCACAACCGGAAAGCAGCTTCTGGGATTGCCTGACTGCCCCGCAGTGCTGCAATGGATGTGGTCTGCAGAGCTCTGCATATCAGGCTACAACTCTCAGGTAAGAAAAAATTTTTTTAATGCAACTTGACCATCCAAGGATTCTGGCATCCATGGAAGCTCTCAGAACAAAATCCCCAAGGACTCCAAGGCCACACCATATTTTAAAGTGTAGTAGCAGCCAGATATCCCAATCCTGTTCATGGATCTCCCATGTCATCTTTGTTCTCAGTCAAAGTGCTCAGAATGGGGAAGCAAATGTACAGTAGGTTGCTTATGGCATATCATATAGACGTGACAGACCCCAGCTCTGGGGTCAACTTGGCAAGCCGCAATGTGTCCCTACGCAAGTTCCTTCTATTGGGCGGTGGTCAAGCCTTGTAATGTAAAGCCTGCTAATACAATCTTATATGTAAATTTATTCAAATTTGAAATGTAAGTCATTTTCTGACCCCTGACACAGTATCAGAAAGATGATGTGGCTTTCAAGCCAAAAAAATTTGGACATCCCTGACATGGCTGAAACTAAAGAAGGCACAAGAAAACGTTGAGGCCTCTATAGCAAGAAAGTAAACCAAGGACAAAATTCAGAGTAACTATGGGGAGTCCTTGCTCCGGTGTAACAACTTACTCTGGATTCCAATATGAATTTCCCATAGGGTTTCACTAGGTGGTGCAGTAACTACGGGTGCACGTAAAATCTTTTATGTGCTCCCGTAGTTACTCTGGATTTGGGGGCAGAGAAATTTGTTCTTCATTAAGTAGAGTTTGTAGCACCACCAAGCCACAATTAAGACATTACTGTTAAGATAATAATTCAAGGAGTGATGTTTGCCCAGCAGTAACATTTACAGCCACACTTCAGTTTGTGTGCAAGCAAAAATCAAATTTCAACTCTGCATTGACTAACACTAACTAGTAATGAAAATAAGCATAAGAGGATGATGCTCAGTGAGGTAAAAAAAATAGTTCAAGCCCTTTAGCTTAGGAGTATCAGAGCCTGATCCAATATGGCACTAACCAAAACAATAGATTAAATGAACATTCCTATCCATTATCAAATTAAGGTAATTGGATTTAGTCCATTTTATTCTAATTATCACTAATGGGATTCGGTGTGGCTTATGAACTAGGTACCATAGGTTAGAAATCGAAAAGAGACAAGGGAGGGAGGCCTTAAGTAACACGGAGATGCCTAAAAAGTTGTCTGAGCCTCTTCAGAATATAATTATGGTAGAAAACAGTTAACAGGGCTCCTTCACCTGGGAAATCAAAACAAATAAAATATAGGAAATGGGCCAAGCTTACTTTTGAGGGCCTAGAATTAGCAAAAAGTAAAACCAATGAGCATATTACTCCTTGGAGGGGCCATCATGAGTCTATTGAGTCTATTTGGTATAGGCAGCAATATATAGACAGCCATTCCCTCTATATCAGAGGTGAGCAAACATTTTGGAATTATGTTTCTGGTTAAAAAATAGACGTATGTAGTAAATGAATACATTACAGACTTTTAGAAATGAATTGTACTGAGCTTATTTATAATATACATAAGAATTATAATACAGGGCACAATCCTAACCAGTTTTCCAGCACTGGCTTAGCTGTGCCAATGGGGCATGTGTTGATTCCTGCAGTTGTTGGGCAGTCCCAGAAGCCTCCTCAAGGTAATCCAATATGTGTTCCCTTAACTTGGCACTGGAAAGTCGCTTAATATTGGGTCTTCAGGCATGTAGAACCACATGATAACTATGAGTTGTTTGACACATGCCTCTTGCACAGCAAAAACATGCAGACCAAGCCATAAACACCTAGAGACACCCAAGTTGTTCAGATGCAACCAGAGAGTGTGAGGATTGAAATAATGCCCATAAGCCAGTATGGGGCAAAATCCAGAGTAACTATAGGGAGTCCTTGCTCCAGTGTAAGAACAATTTACTTTGGATTCCAATATGAATTTCCCATAGGTTTTCACTAGGTGGTGCAGTAACTATGGTTCACATAAAGTCTCTTACGTGCTCCCATAGTTACTCTGGATTTGGGGGTAAGTCTCTGATGGACGCTTCATAGCAGGAGGGAAGTGGCAAGGAGGAAGTGAAGGAATGAGGGGATTTCTTGGCAAGGAGAGGAGGAAGATAGGAGGGAATGTATCTGGTGGAATGGTGCACACCAAATCTTATCCTGTTTTTAAAACACTCCTGCCCCTTTCCTTGGATATATTGTATTTACTTATAATAATAATAACTAGGCATTTATATACCGCTTTTCTGGACATTTTGGATTGCTCCTCAGTCTTCAATCAAAGTGGTTTACATAGGCAGGCGAATTCTAAATCCCTGAAGGGATTTTTACAAACACAAATTGTCTCTATCTTTCAAGAGACACTACATTCAAGATGTTACATTCAGTGGTGGGCACCAGCAGGTTCGCACCTACTCTATAGAACCGGTTCTTAACAAGAGATAGTACATATAAAGTTTAAAAATAGCCATTTAAAAGTGGCTGCCAGATGGACAGAGAACCGGTTCTTAATTTCTGTGAAGCCCATCACTGGTTACATTCACAGTCTGGTTGCAACACTGGCCCCGATGTCTGAAATGCTGGCTGACAAAGTTCTCCTTCAGTTCTCACGAAGGGCAGCTGAGAAAGCTCCTCCACTTCCACTGAAAAGCAGATGGAAAATCTCAGCTACAGCAGCCGCTTTTCAGGGTCTTGCTTCGGATCTGACTTCCGGTTATCTTGATCCTGCAACCTTCAGCTCTTATCTTCAGGCAAACGGAGGCTTTACCCTCTAGACCAGACCTCCTGCCCTACTTGAATCTAATGCTCACCTTTTCCAGCCAAATTCAGTCTCCAAGATCAGGGTGCGCATTAGATTAGATGGCACATTAGATTCAAGTAAATATGGTATTTTGATTATAAGTATAGGGTGCACATTAGATTCAACAGCACATTAGATTTGAGTAAATGTGGTACATCTCCAAAAAAGGTGGCATATGACCAAAGTCAGGCATCCTACCAGAAAGTACACACAAAAAGGTGTGTTACATGCTACAGGCTGCCTGACTCCCCTTCCCACCATGGGAAACAGAGCACTTTTTGTATCCTGCTGGGAGGGCAGCGCTGTAAATGTGCTGTGCAACAGCCTTCTATGGTTTCCTTCACACCATTTCCAAAAAAAGTTACTATTTTTCTCATGCCACAAAATGAACAAGTGAGAAAAACACCCTGTGGCTAGAGCATGGGTTGTGAATCCAAGACACATGGTTTCACATGATATCATGAATCCAAGACACATGGTTTCACATGATCTCATGCTTCAACCTTGGTCGGCCTCTCCCCATTCTTCAACAATGTTCTTGCTATCCTAGACAGACAGAACTGAGTCATTCTATGATGGAAAAAAATAGCTTTAAGACAAAGCCTGAGCATTAAGTTTTCTTTGGTTGTTATGCCCAGAACTTAGAGCTTATAGTTAGTTGTGGTCAGACAGCAGAGGTTCCAAGCTTGGTTGAACAGGAAAGAAACAAACACCCATGCAATTATTAGACAACTGCGTAATAGCATGCTTTACCATAAAAGGACATTTAGTGCTCACAGCAATCAAATTCTTAGGTAAAGAAACTCAGAAACAAAGAACAATTCTAGTAATTCCATTCCCCAGGGTCACACCCTGCTGTACCTTTCCTGTACTTTTCCATAATAGACTTTTTTAGGGCTGATGAGAAATTTCACAAGCTTCTGCAATCAGCACAACAGGCACCCATTAAAAATACATTAAAAATTACACCTACTCCGTGAATATAAGGAACCAGTCCAGACAAATAGGCAGGACACTATTGTGAAGCCTTGTGTTAAAATTCAAAAGGTTGTGTGCAAACAAATAAAAGCTGATGTTACCTGCTACACAGTTAAGGAATGAATAGGAAACCACATATTATTGTTGGAATCAGGATCAACAACTTTGCTGCCCAAAAATGCCAGCCAAGATTTAAGGATATTATTTTCTCTACAACTAAAGAGAGCCAGAATTTGAACTTTAGGGAACCTTATACAGCAAAAGGAGCATATGCTATGATTGTGTTTTTCTTGAAAACCTTCCTCCTTCTCCAATTTCGGAAGTAACTCAATGTTATTAAAGCTTCAGTGGGAAATATGCTGTGTGCACATTTTTCAACAAAAGTTAACCATAGGGCAAAATCCATAGCAGTTATGGATCCACGCAGTTATGTTACCCTCTAGTGTTATCTTATAGAAAGTCATTTTAACTGCTCCGGAGCAAGGGGCTTAATTTCACTTTAGAATATAGGCCATATTCTCATATCCAATGCCACCCCAGCCAGTGAAATGTGGGTTCTGCAAAGGTGCCCTGTGCATGTATCCAGAAACCTAGCTCTTTTGCAAGTGCACGAAGCTCCAAGCCAATTTGCCTCTTCAAAATGGAGCTATCATTGGCCAAGGCTGGCATTTATAATTACATATCCAGAAGTTCTAACCCCAGGGTGTATGTGAAAGAAAGGAAGGCTGCAATCCAAAAACACCTTCCTGGGAGTAAGACCCACTGAACACAATGGGGCTAACTTCTGAGTAGACCTGAAGAGTGTTCTAGGATGCAGATCAGGACACTTCCCTAGTGTACTTTACCCAAATGATGAACATTAGCTAGTCCCGTTAAGATTTCACCAGGCCAAGAGCTGTTACCAGATTGTTTGTCAAACCAGGCACCATATTGTGACTATTACCCTTAGTATGCAAGCAAGTTTAAAACTAAAGTTTAAAACTAAAGTAAAGCATATATACATTTTAGAAGCAAAGAAACAAACTGAAAGGTCTTCAGGGCTCCCATCACAAATGTTGGATTATTCCTCAATAGTATTTTGAAGAAAACTCTGTGGCAGGGGTCTCCACACCTTCTGGCAAGAGAGCCACATCATCTCACTGACACTATGAAAAACTAATTTACATTTCAAATTTGAATAAATTTATATAAGAATGTTTTGGAGTGGATTACAAGGTTTGCCCAAGGGCCAGATAGAGGGGTCTTGCTGAGCTGGGGCCACAGTGAGGCTCGCCAAGGACCATATTTGGCCCCCAGGCCGGGGTCCGGAGACCCCTGCTCTAGGAGACCCCTGCTCTAGTGGTTCCCAAACAGTTTAGCACCAGAAACCAATTTTTTAAAACAACATTCTGGGACTTATCTAGCTTTACAAGACTATTTTTTAAAAAAAGATCTAGAAAGAAATATTTATTCTTTGGACACTGACCAATATTTATTCTTTGGGCACAGAAATATTTATTCTTTGGGCCAGATGAATATTTATTCATCTGGGCACTGACAGGCACTGGAAGGTATCAGGTGGCAGTGTTGGGCAGCTACGGGCACTGGGCATTCCTTTTGGGCACCATTGGGCAGCAGGAACAAACACACACCACCCTGCAGTGGACACCAGTGGTTATTCCTTCTGGGCACCAGTGGGCATCTCTACTGGGCATCACCTGGCACCACCAGGCACTGCTGGGAACCAGTGGACAGCAGGTACTGGTGGGCAGAGGACACAGGGCATCCTTGCCAGGGACTATTGAGCACTGGGCAATACCACGCAGTGGTCAATGAGCACCACTGGGCACCAGATGTCCCTACTGGGCACAATAGGGCACAAGGCATCCCTACTGGGCACCAAACGGTGGGAGATGGTTAATTTAATGTATATTTAATATATAAATACTTATACATATAAATAAATTTAAAATATATTTTATACTTAAACATATAAATCTGTATAAAATAAATATAAACAATGTATAAAATTTAATGTATAAAATACAAAAGCTGCAATCCTAACCATGCTTTCCTGGGAGTAAGTACTTTTGAATACAATATGGGACTTACTTCTGAGTAGACATGCTTAGGGATTGCACTGTTATACATAAAATGTAATGTATAAAATATTTATTATATTAAATGCTGCCTGCTCACAAGCAAAAAAGGACAATGTAGATTTTTTTGGCAAGGCTGAAAAGAGGGCATGTGGTCACTCTCATTGCACTCTATGGGGCTTACTCCCGAGTAGGCATGCATATAGTGGCGCCGACGGTGCGGACGCTGCCAGTGCAGGCTCAACCCCACCCCTGCACCCAGGATGAACCCCACCCTGCAGTCTCAATGCTGCTGCTGCTGGGCTACCCCAGAAGCTCCCCAAGCAAGCCAGAGAGACAGCACAACAGCTGGACTGTGGCTTGTTGGACGAGGCAGCGGAGGATGCGCTGGGGTTCGGGCTGGGCTTGCAGGTGGGTTGGGGCTGGGCTGGCTGGGCTGGGCTTGCAGATGCTGCGCTTACCTGGCTGGCTCTGTGTGGCTGGCGATGCCTCTCCTGGCTTCTCTGGCTGCCACAAGGCTGGCGTGGCTCAAACTTCCGACGGCAGGTTTTGTCCTCCTCCTTCGGGAAAAGGCGTGTCTCAGCCGGAGAAGGAGCCTCAGCTCAGCCCCGGAGACCGCCTGATGTCACGTTTCCTGAGCCGTCGGGGAGGGAAGGAGGGGGAGGCGGGGAGGGACAGAGCCCTGGTCCAGCCCAGTGACAGACACACACACAGCACAGTCCTAACCGTGTCTACTCAAAAGTAAACTCCATTGGGTTCAATGGGTCTTACTCCCAGGAAAGTGTCTTTAGGATTGCAGCCTTAAATTGAATAATAAGCAATATAGAGCATCATCTTAATCATGGCTACTCAAAAATAAGCTCCATTGTGTTCAGTGGGTCTTACTCCCAGGAAAGTGTCTTTAGGATTGCAGCCTTAAATTGAATAATAAGCAATACAGAGCATCATCTTAATCATGGCTACTCAAAAGTAAGCTCCATTGTGTTCAGTGGGTCTTACTCCCAGGAAAGTGTCTTTAGGATTGCAGCCTTAAATTGAATAATAAGCAATATAGAGCATCATCTTAATCATGGCTACTCAAAAGTAAGCTCCATTGTGTTCAGTGGGTCTTACTCCCAGGAAAGTGTCTTTAGGATTGCAGCCTTAAATTGAATAATAAGCAATATAGAGCATCATCTTAATCATGGCTACTCAAAAGTAAGCTCCATTGTGTTCAGTGGGTCTTACTCCCAGGAAAGTGTCTTTAGGATTGCAGCCTGGGTGCCGGATTTATGTATAAGCTAAAAAAAGCTATAGTTTAGAGCACAAGCCTAACCACGTCTACTCAAAAATAAGCCCCATTGTGTTCAATGAGTCTTACTCCCAGGAAAGTGTCTGCCCCCCCCCCCAAAAAAATTTCTCTCTTGTGGGCCCCCCCAAAAAATTTAAAGGAAAAAAAACTGAATGTACATATGATAATCAAGAGACCACCACTGACCATTTGATCACCATTGTTATAATTCTATTCTAAATTTCCTTTTGTCTTTTGTTTTCAGGAATGTGAATACTCACGCTCCTCAGCTTATTTTCATTGAGTAAAATACTCCAACTGCTTGAGAATTTACTTTTTCTACACATTTTCTAGCTCTGTGATAAAAGCTGCAATCCTAAAGACACTTTCCTAAACAGCACAACGCAATCCTAAAGATTGCACTTTTGAGTAGACATGTTTAGGATTGTGCTCAAAAAGTCCTAGATAGGGGATGCTTTTTGCCAGAAGCACAGACATCCTTTTTGATAAAAGCAGAGAAAGGTGTCTGAGGAATCTGTTCATCCTTTAGTTGAATTTTCTTTTCAGTGGTCCAAAAAAGGAACTTATTTGTCACTCTTGCGAGGAAATTTATGAATTTTGAAATGATGTCACTACAGTTCATTACTAATCACTACAGACATTACTCAAGAAAGGCCAACACGGATATTGTGAGTCACTTATGTTTTGTTAAAAAGACTACAGGGAGTCCTTGCTCTGGATTCCAATATGAATTTCTCATAGGTTTTCACTAGGTGGTGCAGTAACTACGAGTGCACATAAAGTCTCTTACGTGCTCCCGTAGTTACTCTGGATTTGGGATCATGTAGTTACCCTGGATCATGTATTTCATTTTGTTACATGTGGAAACAGAGATTTTAATAAGCAAAGCACCAGCCATTATACAAGTAGTATAGTGCTATAGCCATGTACACAATGCTATAGTCATTTTCAACCAACCTATGATCTTCAAGAGTGAAAGAGGATTTTGGGGAGGGTGTTCCTTGTCAATGATCAGAAGACTGATGGTGTGCCTTAACAATTTTAGTACCTTGTCAACGTGTCATGAGACAAAAAAAGATTAAAAATTGGGGTCATGGACTTGTGCCAGTGGTCAAGGAAGCCAAGGGAAGCATTGCCCTTCTTCCACTTCTCCTGGCATTCGTGTTCCACCCCAATGTGTTGCACTAATTCAAAACAGCTGGCAGGGTCGGGAGAAAAGGAAAGATAATAATATTTTATATCTTAAAAATTATAAGAATATTTATAATATAAATAAGAATATAACATATCAAGAGCCTCCACTGAGGCAGGCCAAAGGCCCATCTAGTCCATCTTCACATAGTGGCCCAACATCTGCTGCAGGAAGCACATATGACACATGCATCCAGCTGCCCCGCCTCCCGCATCTGTCATTTGGAAGCTGTCCATGTACACACAACCCTCATGGCTTGTAACCCGTGATTGTCCTTTCTTCTAGGAATTTGTCCAATCCCTTCTTAAAGGATTGGACAAATTAAAGGCATCTTAAATCCCTTCTTAGATGCCATTCACCACATCCTGTGGCAGGGAGTTCCACAGACCAACTACATGCTGGCTAAAGAAATATTTTCTCTTGTTGGTTCGAACCCTTCCAACATTCAGTGTTAGTGGATGCCGCCTAGTTCTGGTATTTGTGAAAGGGAAAAGAGCATCTCTGTCCACTTTATCCATAATTTTGCATAATTTTATATGCCTTGCATAATTTTATCCCTTGCATAATTTTATATGTCTCAGTCGTTTTCCCTCTCTTTTCTAAACTGAAGTGCCCAAATGCTGCAGCCTATCATCGTATGGGAGGTGTCCCACACCATCAATAATTTTATCTGAACCTCCTCCATTTCTTTTATATCCTTTTTGAGGTGTGGTGGTCAGAACTGGGTGCAGTACTGAAAATGTGGTCTTACCATCAATTTGTATAATGGCATTATAATATTTGCTGTTTTATTCTCAACCCCTTTTCATATGACCCCAAGCATGGAATTTGCTTTCTTCACTGCTGGCGCACATTGGGTCGTACTTTCATCAAGCTGTCCATCAGCACCCCTAGATCTGTCTCCTGCTCTGTCACAGACAGCAACGAGCCTAATAGCCTATCCCCCAAATCCAGAGTAACTACAGGAGCACATATGAGACTTTTTATGTGCAACCATAGTTACTGCATCACCTATTGAAAACCTATGGGAAATTCATATTGGAATCCAGAATAAGTTGTTCTTACACCGGAGCAAGAACTCCCCGTAGTTACTCTGGATTGCACCCTATATGTAAAGTTAGGACTGTGGTGGCGTAAGTGGTGTGTCTGTTAACCAGTAAGCCAGGGTTCAAGACCCAGGGCCTACAAGAGCTCCTGTCCTTATCCCAGCTCCTGCCAACCTAGCAGTTTGAAAGCATGTAAATGCAAGTAGATTAATAGGTACCACTTCAATGGGAAGGTAACAGCATTCCAGGTGCACGAGAGCCACGTGTTGGACAATACTGGGGATGAGTACCACACCCTCCAGTCGGTCATGACTAACAGTATAACATGCAGGGGTCACCTTAAAATTAGGATTCTTTCCCCTAATATGCATAACCTGGGAGTTATGGAAAAATCCACCAATTTTTTGCCCATTCTTCCAGTATGGAGAGATTCTTCTGGAGTTTTTCAGTCTCTTCAGATCTTCACCACTTGGAATAGTTTGGTGATGTCCATGAACTTAGCTACTTCGCTCCTTAACCCTGTCTCTAAGGCTGCAATCCTAAAGACAATTTCCTGGAAGTAAGACCTATTGAACACAACGGGTCTTACTTTTGAGTAGGTATGTTTAGGCTTGTGCTGGTTGATTTCTGAACAGGTTGAACAGCACTGGTCCCAGGACATATATCTGGGGCATCTCTGTGAAAATTTCCCATTGAAACCCTCACTCTCTGTCCTGGCCCTCAACCAGTTTCCAATCCAAGAGTGGACCTGCCCTCTAACTTCAACTGTAGAGTTTTCTCAGAAGTCTTTGGTGAGGGACCATATCAAATGCCTTCTGAAAGTCTATATGTATAATGTCCACAGGTTCTCCTGAATCCATATTGCATTCCAGTTTATTTTATTATTAAAACAAACCAGTTCACTGCACTTTTTATTGACCTTTTATTTACCCACTTCCATGAATTTCTCCAATACATCCTGTTTGTAATGCTCTGTGATAGTTATTTTTTGGCATGGACAAGTCTCAAGAGTCAATCTGCCCCCAAGTGGTTAAATTGCATTATTATTCCCAGTACTTGCAGGATATTAACATGTCAAACATGGTGTTATATTAATCCAATAATTATCAAACATCTAGTCATAACCCATAATTGTATCATTCAGTGGCGTGGCTAGGGAGGGTGCAGGGGGTATACAAACTAAGCTTGACACTAGTGTCTAAAATTGTGAAAAATGGGCTATATATGAATGATAATACCATCATGTTATATATTGTTGGAAAGGTAATTTAATGCAGAATGCAGTGAAACAAAACTGCATTGGAATATCAGCATCCAGAACTCCTTTGCATATTTACTTCCTTTTTACCAAGAGCATACAGACCATATTGCAGAGGCTGTTAAAAGAGGTTTTGTTCTCATCTAGATCAGTGTTTCTCAACATGTAGACCTCGTACCACTTAACATAATCCACCTATTGGAAGTACCACCACAAGTAACTAGTGATGATGTAATCACCATTTCTAGGTTGGGAGGCCAGGCATAACATGGCAAACCCCGGTATGAGGCTCAGCTGTGTTTTTTGAGCATGCAAAAAACTCACTGAGCTGAGCCTGCTACTGCTGCTTTTTGCATTGCATTGTTGGTCTTCCTGTCAGGAGCCATGGATCTAGAGGTCTACGCTGGGTCAATTTGGCTACCTAGAACAGTGCCCTGCTCCAGCTCCCTGGTCCTCTCCATCTCTCCTGGCAGCATATACAGCCTCATCTGCTCTACATGACTGTTTGCCATATCCTTTCATCAATAGCCCTTCTTTTGTTAATCCTTCCTTTCCTACATAGGAGTCCAATCTATCCCAATCTATCTATGCATGTCTATCCCAAAGTAAGTCACATTATAGACTATGTGGGGTTGCCATATGCCTGAAAAACTGGGACAATCCCAAGTTTTTGGCATCGTGTTCACATGCTGGCAAATGGGGCAGAGGACTCTGTCTCAATTCTGTGGAAGAGAATTATGGAAACCCTAATTTAATGGGACTTTTTTCCAAGCAAAGACTGCAACCTTAAGACTCTAAATCTATCACATACCTTTCCAACAGGTTTCTACTTCTCAGGTTGCAATCCTAAAGACACTTTCCTGGAAGTACACATTGAACATAACGGGGCTTACTTTTGAGTAGCCATGGTTAGGACTGTGCTCTCAGTGTTAGTTCACTGGTTAGTGGTAACATATAGTGAGGTATGCATCCAAATACTGGTTTTCAGCAGGAAAAAGTGTACAAATATAAAGATTAACATCCATCTCTAGGCTCACAATGGTTCTTCTCTTCACAATCAAGATTGTTATCCTGGAGTTCTCTTTTTAAAATGGTAAAATAAAATAAGAAGTAGATAGAAAAAAATACACAGGTTTAGTTGAAAGTATGCCATTGGCCCATGTGATTTTGACACTTCAGAAAGGCAACTTTTTAGCTGTTCACACAGCTTTTCCAATCCTCAGTCAGACCAATGATTTCTCCCTTTTTTCTTTGCTATTATTAATTATATAGAAAATAAAAAAACACACAGTTACAATAGAAACAAACAAATTACCAACCAAGAAATAAAATGTCATTGTTCTGGTTGATTACTAAATTCTCACATAAAACAACAGAGATGTCAAAAATTAAACTATCCACAAGAGGGAGGTAGTCATACACAATGCCTATGGAAATATGACATTAGAGCAGTGGTTCTCAATCTTTCGAATGCCGTGACCCCTTTATAAGTTCCTCAGGTTGTGGGGACCCCCAACCATAAAATTATTTTCGTTGCTACTTTATAACTGTAATTTTGCTACTGTTATGAATCGTAATGTAAATATCTGATATGCAGGAAGTATTTTCATTGTTACAAATGAAACATGTGTTCTATCACACATTGAACACAATGGGATTTATTTCAGAGTAGGCATGCATAGGATTGGGCCTTGAGGCTGCAATCCTATCCACATTTATATGGGAGTAAAGGCCCCCCTGAATATAATGGGATTTATTTCAGAGTAGGCATGCATAGGATTGGGCCCTGAGGCAGCAATCCTATCCACATTTACATGGGAGTAAAGGCCCCCTGACTATAATGGGATTTATTTCAGAGTGGGCATGCATAGGATTGGGCCCTGAGGCTGTCAGTCAGCCCCAGTGCGCACGTAGCTACAGATGGAGATCTGGCAAGCCTGACCTGGACCGCTGCACCAGGTGTCTTTAGGCGACCCCCAGGAAAGCTCTAGGCGACCCCCAAAGGGTTCCGACCCCACTTTGAGAAACACTGCATTAGAGCAATAATGAACATCCCAAACACACAGAGGACTCTGGTTCACAGGGTGACAGGATGTCGAAACCGCCAATATGTAGTATAGGCTGCAATTCTAAACACATGTTCCGGGGAGTAGACCCCATTGAATACAATAGGACTTACTTCTGTGTAGACATGCTTAGGATTGCACAGATAGATAGATAAGAGAAGTGATTTTCAATCTTTTTCAACTTGCAGCACACTTATCAAGGCACTGAAATTGTGAAGGCACACCATCAGTTGTTTTTACCATTGACAAGGCACACCAGACTGTTCAATACCCTAGTTTTCCTCTTAATGAATGTCAGTCCCCAAATTCCCACAGCACACTGGTTGAAAATAGCTGGATTAGGGGTTTTTGTATAATCTAGATAGACTTTTTTGTAAAATTTAATTGATAGGTAGACGTTTTTGTATAATCTAATTGTATTTTAACTGTATTTTAATTGTGTTTTAGCTGCGCATATTTATTGCTATATGATTTAGTGGTGTTTTATTATTGTTTTGTTTTAATTGTTGTTAGCCACCTTGGTTCCCTTTGGTTAGGGATATAAATCAAATAAATAAATTGAATAAATAAATAAATTAGATTTATTGGCCAAGTATGAATAGCATACTTGGAATTTAGTTTCGGCTAATGGCTACATTTATACATAACTCATAAACAATAAACAATGAATACAGAAGAACAGATAAGAACATTCAATACAATACAAATATAAACAATATATAATATTATATATTATGTATATAAACATAATACATATATGCTACACAATATATATAAAGTATATAATAAACATAATTAACATGTATGTATACATAATATACACAAGATATACATCAGTGGTGGGGTCCAGTAGGTTTGCACCTACTCTATAGAACCAGTTGTTAACAAGAGATAGGACATATAAAGTTTAAAAATAGTCATTTAAAAGTGGCTGCCAGATGGGAAGAGAACCGGTTCTTAATTTCTTTGAAGCCCATCACTGATATACATGTTGTATATATAATATTGTAAGTAATATATGTTATCACTGGAAAAGCAGGAGGGTGAAGATTTTTTCAAAGGTACAAAAGAGGACATATCCTGGAAAAGAAGACAATGAAGAGTTTTACAATACAATACAAATACATACTATATATATTATAATATTTTATATTTTATATTACGTATATAAACACAATACATATATGTTACATAATGTATATAAAGTATATAATAAACATAATATATATGTATACATAATATACACAACATATACATGATATATATGTATATATATAATACATGTAATTTATGTAATCGCTGGAAAAGGAGATTTTTACAATACAAATACAATATATATAGTATTATATACTACGTATATAAACACAATACATATATATTACACCATATATATATATAAAGTATGTAATAAACATAATATACATGTATGCATACATAATATACACAACATATACATGATGTGTGTATAATATTGTATGTAATATTTGTAATCACTGGAAAAGGAGGACAGTGAAGATTTTTTCAAGGCTGCAAAAGAGGACGTGTCCTGGAAAAGAGGACAAGGGGTCACCTGCAGGGACACCTTCTTTTTTCAAGAGTTAGGAGTCCTTCCTGGACCAGAACTCCCTGCAGGAGTGGCAGCTGCTCCCCCCTCTAGCTACGCCACCGCCCTGCCTGAGTGAGACATCTGTAGGCAGAGCATCCTTCCATAAATGCTCTGAGGACTACATTTCCCATGATGCTTTCGGGAGCGTCCTGCGCATGCTCGGTATAAAGCGAGGGGCGGGGCGTGGGGAGTAGTAAAGATGGCGGCGGCGCCGCTCAGCGGTCCTGAGGGGTGAGGCGTCCGATGCGGCTGCTCGGAGGGCTTCGGGGCCGTCGCTGCCACCGCTGCCATGTCGGAGCCCGGGCACTTGGGGGTGAAGCGGGCCGAGTCGGCGAGGCTGCGCCGGGCGGAGCAGCTGAAGCGCTGGAAGGGCTCCCTGACGGAGCTGGAGCCCGTGACCTCCGTGCGGAGCCGGCACCGCGGAGGACCCCGCGTTCGCTTCGAGGACGGCGCCGTCTTCCTGGCCGCCTGCGCCAGCGGGGACGCCGAGGAGGTCAAGCGCCTGCTGGCCCGCGGAGCCCGCATCAACACCGCCAACGTGGACGGGCTCACCGCGCTGCACCAGGTGCCTCCCTCCCTCCCTTCGCCCCCTTCTCCTCTGGGGACACAGGAGCCTCTCTCAGCCCCGCAGGCTCCCACTCTCCCCTCCTCACCCCCAACCGCCCACACCCACCCCTCGGGCGCTATGTCTGTCTCTCCCCCAGGGTAGACCTCTTGACAGCACTCTTTCTCCCCAGGGCGGGCTGTGGGGCACCCACTCACAGTCCCACCCCCTCCCTGGGGTGGGCCGCAGGGCACCCCACAGTGCCCCCAGGTGGGTCGCAGTGCACCCCTGTGGGCCATACGTTACCCAACAATTCCCTCCCAGTTGGGCCATGGCACACCTGGGATAGGCCTTGAGGTACTCCAGAGTGTCACCCCAGGCGGGCCATGGGGCACCCCTGGGGTGAACCATGTGGTATCCTACAGTGCCCCCCCCAAGGGGGGCAACCCTGGAGTGTGCCACACATAGTGCCCCCCACATGGGCTATGCAGCACCCCCCAGGTGGGCCAATGGATACCCAACAGTGCCCCCTAGGTAGGCTATGGGGCACCCCAGGGGTGGGGCAGATGGTACACCACAGTCCCCCCCCAGAAGGGCACACAATGCCCCCCACTCAGACTAGGAACACAGCACAACCAACAGTATAGGATCGTGATTTTCAAACCAGTGTGCCATGGCACACTTGTGGTGTTCCTCAGGGTGGTCCAGGGTGTTCCTCTGGAGTTTGGGGAGGGGCATTTATTAATAGGGCAATTGGAGGATTTGTGCCCTCTAACCTCAGCACTGTATACCTTGTCAATGATACAAAATTGATGGAGCGCCATGACTATTTTAGTGACATGTCAGTTTTGAAAAAAAGGTTGAATTGCTGATGTAGGAGATTCCAAAGCATGCTCAAACCTCCTCCCCATTTATCTCGGGGCCCTCCTGAGCCTCTTAACTGGTGTGTGTGCTTTATCTGGTCCTCTCTTAACCCAGAAATAGCTTTTCTTTATATATACTCTGCCTTTCCAGGCCAACACAAATGTACAACATGTTTAGTTCCTCTCCTTCTACTGCCTCACAACAACAACTCTGTGAGGTAGGTGAGGATGAGTATGTGACTGGTGCAAGGGTGCCTCATGGCCAAGGTGGGATTTGAACCTGGATCTTCCAGGTCTCAGTCCAGCTCGCTAAATACTACTATACTGGCTCTCGTGTCATTGTGTATTACTTCAAATTGGTAGACTTCAAAGTCGTATGGCAGATGACAAAGGTTGAGAAGTGGATAAGGAAATAGTCATGCACTGGCTTTGATGTTGACTGTTGGTGTATCTGGTGTTACATCCAAAACCTATGACATGATTCATACCTTTATAGGATCTTCTTTTTGTTTTGATGAGCTGTGCTTTCTCTTCTGCATAACCCGTGGAATAGTGTAGGACAGAGGAACTAACAATATCCTGTGTGGTTATGTTCTTGGCACTCGCTGTCCACTGTAGAACTGAGAGGAGGCTCTTCAGAACAAGAAGTTCTTGCCTTGCTTTACTTGGAGATGACCAGGTGCTCAGTGATGGAAATGCACTCGATACAGTGCATAAGTAGAATGTGAAGTCAGCCACTTTCCCCTTCACTCTCCTTCATCAGCGTCTCTGAAGTCCTTGTATCAGTGAACATTTGTAATCTTATATTGGCTGTGTCAGGTAAATTCCTTTCCTCTTCAGTCCTTTCCTCTTCAGTCCTCTAGCAATGGCTTGCATTTGGTTGTTTATCCATTGGTTTTGCTGCTCTTGGCATGGTTTTCTTATCTAAGTAGTAGTTTTCATCCAATGGTATATTTTTCTCCTTTTAGCTCAAACCTCCAGTTTTGCCATTTCCCAGTAACAAATATCATTCTTATTCTTTCTATGAATACTCAAAAGAGGACAACGAGGTCACAGATTTAAATACTATTAAACTATTCTATACTATAGCAGACTATACTATTAAACTATTACATACTATTGAACTATTCTAAATGTAGTGTGCCTTTTTTCATCTTTAAGAGGGTGGAAAAATTGACAAGTTGAAATTTATGTGGCTAAATCAGATTAATTTGGCAAGTGTTACCTAAAGTTTAAATGACTGCGTAATGTTTTATTTAACACAAACCTGCTTTTCAGAAGAGTACAGTACCCATATTAGTCTGCTGCAGCAAAACAACAACAACAGTGGTAGCATGTTGAAGTCTAATGCATTAGGGTGCAATCCTGACTTAGGCCAGCACAACTCATTTGTCTTCCCGTTCCTGTGGTGATGGAAGGCGGCAAGTGCATTTTTGTACACTGGCCTAACCCTCCCCTAGGAGTGGTACATAAGTGTCTTACAGCACTTTTGAGACACTTCTAGACCAGTATGGGACTTGTGCTGGGGTTTATACTGGTCTAACTGGAGTTAGGATTGCAGCCATATAAAATTTTCATCGACTGCATATTGGGTGCATGAAAACAAGGAAAAAATTGTCAAATGGGTCTTTTCCCCCTTTATATGTGGATGTATTTCTTTTTTCCAAATTAGAATAATTCTTGATGCCCTTATGACATCGGTTGTTGTAGTCTGAAAAAGCTTATACTACAGTAAAGATCCTACAAGACATGGTTATTCAGCCTGCCTCTATTTGCCTGTTCCTGTAGGAGGAACTTACATCAGTTCTCTTGCAATCCAATCCTAAACTGCCCTGACACAGTGGTAGGTTGGAGGTCTTCTTGGTATAAGGGATATCTTCCCCCTTCCCCTGAGTGACTACCTAGTTTGCCTAACCAGTGGAATTTCTTGGATTGGGCTACCAGCTGCTTTCTTAGTTTCTGCTATTTCATTTCCTAGATATCTTGGAATATTTAAAATAAAAAGCTAGATTCGATATTTATACTATAGAATACATATTCATATAATGCAGATGAAGCTCATAGAAAAGTAAAATTTGAAGAGTGGTTTCAGTTTTTGTTGGCTTGGTTGGTAAATATTTAAATATTTTGAAATTCTGATTCTTCTTGGTTTTTTTTTTAAGCTTTAACAGTTTTGGAAAAAAAAAACATTGTCTTCAGCTTCACTAAGGCTGCAATCCTAACCACACTATCCTGGGAGTAAGTACTATTGAACACAATGGGACTTACTTTTGAGTAGACATGTTTAGGATTGCACTGTTAGTAAGAGTTACCATAATACATTTGACTTTCAGAACCTTTTCTCTTGGCAGCCTTTAGAGAGACCACGAGGTGCCAGAATCTAAGATAAGCAACACAACGTTCTATTAATAGAATTCCTAATGTGCAGCAAGTACCAAAAGTATCCTCAAGAAGCTTCATCTAAAATGACAGAAGCATCAACATTCTCTCATTGGATACTTGTTATATGCTGCTGTTCACAAATGAAATGAAGACATTTGCGATTGGCATCTCATAATGACACTTGTATGTATGAAACTCTTGAGGTAAATTGGGTGTCACTGTAATTATGTTTCGATCTTTGCTACAGTATGCAAACATTATGTTTGCTGTGTTGTCACTAAGCTAGCATTTCTTTGGAATGTGTTGCAAAGTTAGATGACAAACTGGTATTGTGATTTTTTTTAAATCAAGCTGATGAAATCTAGATGGCGTGCTTCAACATTAGGTGATGTGTAACTATATATACATAATGTAGAAGAAGCACATTTGCCTATATTTTTGCATAATCTTAAACATGAGGATGGGAAAGGAATAGATGAAGAGTCCACCCACTTGAAATCTTGCTCTGTTCCTACTTCCTTTAGTATCTGAGACTATCGCTCATAATGAATACACAGGTACAACCTTGTTATACATGGATTTTTGATACATGGATTTGACTCAACATGAATGGCCACTGCAAATCACTTAAAAAACCTGCTTTTCTACTGTTGTAAAGAGGCAGTCATGCAAGCAATCATTCAGTTTCTCAGCTGAGTCAATCAAAAGCAGGTGATCCTTTGACTGCCTTTCTATACAGTAATAAAAGTTTTTTTAAACAATTGTAAAGAATTTTTAAACTTCTTTATTTAACATTTGTTTGTTAGCACTGAGTCCCACAATCAAACCCCTTCAGATATTGAGGCACAACCTTATTCTGTTAGAAGCAAAGGAGGAACAAGGAACAGTGGGTTTAAAAATTATTTTTCCACTGCTTTTTAATCCATAGATTTTTTTTATCCATGGAGGTTCTGGAATGGAATCCTAGTGGATAGTGAGGCACACATGTAATGTTGGATTTCAAACAGTCCTTGATATGGGTAATGTGTCTGGCTTTATGGAACATCCAAGATACAGTATTTCTTTGGTTAGGGTTAGGGTTAGCTGCTTCATTCTCTCTGGACTGGGATTTGGAGACTAAAACCAATTGCATTTCCAGATGAGTTGAAACTATTCTTATCTAAAGGGAAAGGACCTCTGCTTGTTCTTGGATAAAGTATCTGATTTTGAGTTCTCTGGGCTGGTGTAAGTCCATTGTTCTGGTCTGGGAGGGTCACAAACACACCGTAAAGTATGCTTGTGTTTTCCTAAGAGTAAGCTGTGCTGGTGCCCGAAGGACAACAAGGAGCTCCGCATCAGTTGTGCTTGGTCAATGTGGAGTTCAGGGGTGTTGGAAGGGAAGTGTTCTGGGCCAAGGGAAGGTGGGCAGAGGACATTCTTGAGAGCAGGAGGTGGGGCTGGGACCCAGCAGATATGGGTGCTCTCTGACTGCTGTCAACTGCTTGGCTCCGTGCCACCTCAGAGCTGTGTAGAATCATTTGGGCTGCCACTGTATTGGTGGGGTAAGGGAAAAGGTTTTTCTTTGCACCACAGTAGCATGGCAGCAGCCTCAAATTGGCACTGAACGCAGTATAGGAATGTCAGTCTACAGGCTTCAGGATTGTGCTATCTGTTGCTTAACAAAGGAAATGTGATATGGACAAGAGTTGTATGGCCCTGCCCATGAAAAGCTTTCAGGTTTTCTAGTTAGATATTTGTTACAGAGCTTTAGATGTGGCATCTAATTTTTCATAATGCAGGCTACATAAGATGCCCTACCCTCAATTGCCAAAGTGACTGCTAGCATGGTAATGTCTATCTTTGTGGCTCAGCTCTTGCCCTTTCTTTATTCTAATGGGAATATAACTGCAACTCACTAGTTTGTTCTATTTCATTTCAAGTAAGAGGCCCTTGAACTATATGTTGCTTTCTATTCACTGTAGTAGGCAGAAGACTAATCCTCCTCAGTGCCATTCTTAGGGACACTGACTTTATTGCTGAGTTATCTCTGAAGGTCAAAATTGGATAGGGATAGCATCTGGACAATACCCCAGCCTACCTCTTCAACAAAGATTATGTTGATCTTTATTCTTCTCATCCTGACTTTAATGGTCTTGGCAACTGGCCAAGTACAAGACCTTCATGTTATTGGTTCTGCAGCTGTCTCTCATAAGCATTGATAGTTGGCAGGCTGTGCCTTTGTCCCCAGATGCTACAGCATTGATTGAAGCTGGATTAGACCTGTTTATAATAAATTTGTCTTGAGCAATTATGGGTTATGTAATTTTTATATTCTGCCTATCTCTATTGCAAATGAAGGGCCTTATTATCCCAAATTTTGGTGAAGCAATTGAACGTAATTTTTAGTGTCATTTCTGAACACTTTGGAAAACAATATTTTTTACCTTAAAGGAAGTTTCCAATTTCCTCTTTGTAGAACTGAAATGTCACTCACTGACTCACTTGCTCATCAATGCCCAGCCAGAACCGCTGGGCCTAGAAGCATGAAATTTGGGGTGGCTGTTCCTTCCGTGACTGAGAGGTGCACTAAGAACTGGTTTTCAGAAACTCCAACCGGAAGGGGGTGATAAGAGGTGCAACGCATGTTCCTCCCTATACATTACATTGACGAGTCCCTGATTGAGGGACAGTCTGTCCCAACCCCTGGACTGAGAAGCATGAAATTTGGGGAGGGTGTTCCTTCTGTGACATGAACACCCACTAAGAACTGATGTTGAGAAATTTAACCCTTAAGGGGCTGAAAAGGGGTGCAACATGTTTTTGTCCTATACTTAATGTGGAAGACTGACCAACATCCAGCCAATTTGGTGCTCCGTGCCAGGTGCACTGGGTGGGATGTTGTTCGGGGAGAGTAGTGTTGTGCATGGGAGTTGCACTGGGGGGGGTGTTGATGAGCATGGGGGGATTGAGGTTCATTGGGGGGTTGATGCATGGGGGAATGATACACATTTATGGATGATGCACATGGGGGAGTTGATGCGCAGTGGGGGGATGGCATCCAGGGAAATTTTACTCCCCCCACATGGGTACGTTTTTGCTAGTAGATTATAAGTCTGAGAATGACCCTTGTAGTTTACAATTTTTATATAATCTTGGAAAGTTCCATAGTTTTCAATAACACTTTGCAAAATCTTTAGAAGAGATACTAGAGAATCTACATCAAGTACAAATTTGTTATTGACAAATAGCATTACTGTAGGGATCAGCACTTGTCAACCTGTTTTTTCACAGGGTTAACAAGGAAGAACCTTTTTTGGTTGTTGCCACTTTCTGAATCTACCTTCTGCTTCTTCCTTGCTTGCTTTCTTTCCACCTTGCTGCTGGGAAACTCCTGCTTCAGCCGTCACCAAATCTGGCAAAGTCAAGCCAGGCAGGGCAAAGTCATATAGGGCCGAGTACCCACTAGTTATAATCTACAGCAGGGGCCTCCAAAGTTTTTGGCAGGAGGGCCACATCATCTCTCTGAAACTGTGTTGGGGACCGGAAAAATAATTTGAATTTCAAATTTGAATACATTTTCATAAATTTATATATAAGAATGCATTGGTGTGGATTACAAGGCTTGCCTAAGGGCTGAATAGAAGGGTCTTGCTGAGGGCCACATATGTCTCCCAGGCCAGAGTTTTGAGACCCCCGATCTACAATATCACAATACATACTCCTACCACAGAGTGAATAGTTCTGTGACTTGAGGCAGAGGTTCTTAAAGCTGGAATGTCTCAGTGCTTCAATATCTGCCCCCTTAGGGGGAAATTGTGGGAGATCAGGGAGATTCCCAGATTGTGCCACCAATGCTTTTCTTTTTACAGCAGGCTTCAGGAGGTGCAGGGAGCCCCTTGGAGCTCTCCACAGGTCTCTGTGTCTTAGAAACTAAATGTCAGTGATTGGGATCCATTTCTGGTTTGTGACCACAATCCCTGCATTCTCTGGAGCTTAATGTGTCCCCCTGTAAAGCAAAAAATAAAACCCTTTATGTCCATGGCAGCGGCATGACCCTAGGGATCACATCACTGCCTTTCTTCTCCCTGCTAAGACTTACTTTGGGAATTTTATTCCTGAGAATTTTGAGAACTTCTGTCCTAGAGTGATCATGCCTTAACAATTGGGTACCCTTTTAAAGTGGGAGATCATGTAGTTGTTAAGGATGGAAGGGAAAAATGTAGAGCAATGGCTGGAAAGGTAAAATTCTTCTAATGTGCTAACATGAGATAGCAAATGGAAAATATTTAGTGACCTTCACACCTTACCATTGCTGTGGCGAAAAGACTCAAGTTGATGTTCTTTGTGATAAAATAATTCTGGAGCTCAAAATGTGCCTGTCTGTTCTTCTTTGGATAACAGAGTAACGTGGAAGAACTAATACTGAGCAGTATGTTACTCTGTAACTTTTTTTAATTTCCAGAAAGAAACATTTGGTACTATAAGTGGAGATAAGTGCCCTAGAAATAACTGCTCATCCAAGTATCTATGTGTTCTGAAAGGGAGTGTACACTTGGCTCTTACCCAGTAATGCACTTGAAATTGCCAGGAAACGGTCTTTGCTCAATGCAGTCAAATAATTTATGGATACCTTTAGCAGCTTTTGTATTCTTGGAGATGTGCTGGATTTTTTATTTGAAATGTGATGCATTTGTATTAACCATTTTTGGCAACTACTAGGTTAAACATTTTTCCTTGGATAAACAGGAAAAAGGTGGAGGTATAATCTACTCTAGATCAAAACTTCATGGGGGTACCATTCTCAAGGTTGCTTCTGTGCAGTAGTTTCTCAATCACTTTAGCTCACAATTAGTTTCTTCTGGTGCTGCAAGATGAAACGAGGATTTAAAAAAAATTGGTGTCCATCAGTCTCGAAAGACTATGGTATCATGCTTGATGCTGCATGTGAAGCACAAAGGCCTGGGTAGATTGATATGGAGGGTAGGCTGTTATCCAAGCAGCAAATCCCCCCTCTCCATGGCACTCCATGCCATAGTCCAATGAAACAGCAGAGCACATACGATTGGTTCCAGCTGTGTCACAGAGCGGGGCTCAGGACAGGAGCTCACCCTGTCTTATGGGGATCTGGGTCATGAACCCTGGCCTACTGGTTAATAGGCACAGTGTCTTAACCACTTGTGCCACCCACAGTTTTAAAAATCTGAAGCCAACTGCCAATTCTGATTGTAGAAGGAAACCCCTTCACTTTCTCAGAATTAAAAAAAGATTCTTGCCTCTTCCCATCCTATTTCCTATTGAAGGGCAATATGGGAATCAAATCATTGTTTAAATAAAAATCTTTACCATAATATAGATGTAATTCTTCTATTTAGTACTGAACAGTCATTTTGGCCATCCTAGCCTTCTTTTGTCAGAAAGAAATTTATATAATTGAAAGAGACTCCTAATTTATGTGTTGCTGCCTAATACAATAATATAACCTTCAGAATTTTATAGTATTTATGGTTAATTCCCACTTGATACTTCTCCAGTATTTGTTGTCAGAAGTTGCAAAACCTTCTGAATGTAGAGTTATCACCTGTTATCTTTTATATGTCACTGCCCTTCCAGGTACAGACTAAACTTGGCTCTTTAATACTCTAACTACTCAGTTGATATGACATGGCAACTGCTTGCCATCCATTTCCGGACTGTATGAAAAACAGACATCTATTTATAACCTCTTCACTTTGGTCTTCTAAGCAGCTACTGTTGTTTCTTTGCAGTGTCTTGAACATCAATTTGTATAGAAAACCTCATGGGTGACTGTCTTAGGTCCTGTAGAGTCTGATTTTGACGTCTCAGGATAAAGCAAGTTTTGCTATAATGTAAGAGATTGTAAGTCCAGCAGGAAGCCAGCATGGCTAACAAGCCAACTTAACAAGTTAGCCAAGTTAACATGGCTAACAAGAGAGGCAGTAAAGGGGAAGTGAGGTTCCTTTCTCAAAATGGAAACCTTGACCAAATGAGAATATAAATGAACATAAAATGTGGCAAAAGGAATGTAAAAGAAGGTAGGCCTAGATAGGCCAAGAGAGACTTTGAGGAATACATGACTAGTACTTATCAAGGGGAATACTAAGACTACTTCAAATATATTAGGAATAGGAAAATGGCCACAAAAGCAATTGTGCTTTTGGATTGTGAGAAGGCCAAGGGGAAATTAAAGGAAACCTAGAAATGGCAAAGAAACTAAATGAGTTATTTGCATCCATCTTCATGGCAGAAGACCTCAGGCAGATACCGCAACCTGAACAACGATTGCTTACCAAAGAATTAAGACAGAGAGAGATTACAAGAGAAGATGTAGCTGCTTTAATTGACAGTTTATAGTCAACAAGTCACCATGCCTAGATGGCATCCACCCAAGAGTCATTAGGGAACTGAAGAACAAAATTGTTGATTTACTGATTAAAATATCTACTTGTTCTTAATGGTGACCACAGTGCCTGAAGATTGGAAGCATCAGATCAGTCTTTAAAAAGGATAGGAGAGGGGACCCGAGAAACTATAGGCTGGTCAGTCTAACATCAGTTCCAGATAAGATGGTGGAGAGTCTCATTAAGGATAAAATTGTTGAACACATAGATGAGCAGGCCTTGCTCAGGGAGAGTCAGCATGGGTCCTGTTTAGAATTCTTTGAAAAGGTCAACAGGCATGTGGATGCAGAAGAACATGAAGACATCTGTCTGGACTTTCAGAAGGCATTTGATACAGTCTTTCACCAAAGACTTCTGAGAACTCCATAGTTGGGGAATTAGAGGGCAGGTCAACTCATGAATCGAAAACTGGTTGAGGCTAGGGGACAGAGTGGGTGTTAGTGAGTTTTTCCAGTGGAGAGAGGTGAAAAGTGATGTACCCCAGAGGTCTGTCCTTCACACTGGCACTTTTCAACCTGTTCATAAATGTCCTAGAGACAGGATTAAGCAATGAGGTAACCAAGCTTGCAAATAACACCAAACTATTCCAAGTGGTGAGGATCAGAAGAGACTGTGAAGAGCTCCAGAAGGATCTCTCCATACTGGAAGAATGGGCAACAAAATGGAAAATGCATTTTAATGTAAGTAAATATAAAGTTATGTACATGGGACAAAGAATCCTAGCTTTACATATAGATTAATGGGCTGTGACAGAGCAGGAGAAAGGTGTGGGGATGCTAGTGGATGGCTCAATTAAGGTGTCAATCCAATGTATGGTGGAAGTGAAGAAGGCAAATTCCATCCTTGGGGTCATTAGAAAAGGAGTTGAAAATAAAATGGCAAAAATTATAATACCATTGTACAAGTTGATGGTGAGGCCACATTTGGGTACTGTGTCCAGTTCTGGTCATCACATCCCAAGAAGGATATAGAGGAAATGGAGAAGGTTCAGAGGAGAGCAACCAAAATGATTGATGGTCTGAGATGCCTTCTGTATAAGAAAAGGCCACAGTTTTTAGGTCTCTTCAGTCTAGAACAGAGGTGCTTGAGGGGAGGCATGATTCAGACGTACAAAATTAAGACGTACAAAACAAGAGATGGATAGAGTGGATAGAGAGATGCTCTTTTCCCTTTTACATAACACCAGAATTGGGAGGCATCCACTGAAACATGTAGTTGGTCTGTGGAACTCCAGGCCACAGGATGTGGTGATTGCATCTTGCTTCAATGACATTAAGAAGGGATTGGATAAACTCCTAGACCGTCACAGGTTACAAGCCATGAGGGGTGTGTATAGAAGTAGACAACCTCAAAATTCCAGATGCAGGGAGGGCACTTGGATGCAGATATCCTATATGCCCTCTAAGCCATATGGTGGGCCTCTGTAATAAAGTAAGATAGACTAGATGGGCCTTTGGCATGATCCTGTGGAGGCTCTTCTTATGTTCTTATGAGAAGTAAAAGACTATTGATATCACCTAAGCCTGGCTCAAGTACATAAGATTTTAATTTGTCATTAGATTAATCTTTGTAGGACAGATGCTTTCCCACAGTTTTGTTGTACAGGTGAGTTAGCTTCCAGCTATTTGCAATCATTGTAACTTTATGTGAAGGCAGGAATCCACATTCTTTGACTTGTTAACAACCAGTTGTTTTTGACCACAAGTGTCCCACCCTTAAGTATAGCCTGTTGCTTGGTGGAGGACTTTAGAGAAGATCTGGCAGAGGGTGCATCTCTCTCTGCCTAACTTTCCCTGAATACCTACAAATTAAGAACATGCATTGGAGATGATTGGAAGTGGTTAGAAGCTCTGTGCAAACTTAGCTATAAGAGCTTTCTCCAAATTCTCTTTATCTGTGTGACTTGGATATGGATGCAATTGGGCTGATCTTTTCATATAGCACAAACTAAAACCATTGTCCTCAGAATTCTCTCAGATGAGCAGGCAAAGTATGTGGCGTACTGATATAGTGTAGAAATAAAGAATATATTTCTTGACTCCTGTGTTTTTGAAATACTTCCTCCTGACCACTGACTCATGAATACAGAGCAACATGGAATGTGCGGCTGTGATCTTGCGTTTCCCTTGCCCTCTGTGCAGGAAACATTTAACACAATCATTACTTTGCTGAGGCTTCATCAAATGGGTAACTAGTTACAGAAAATGTAACAATCCAGATTTTGAAAGTCTTACCAAATAAGTTTTTATTAACTTGTGATATTGAGTTAAGCAAAAGCAACATTTCTGTATCCTGTATCTAGCAGTTTAAGTACTTGCATTTTTGACTTGATTAGAAACACAGTACATGTTATACAAAGATGGTAATGCAACTTGGATGACTCAAACTTGAATTGTGAAAAATGTGCTTTTCAGTGATGTAGCAACTCATGAGTTGCACTTATAGAAAAGTGAAAAACATTGATGTTCAGCTGAACTCATGCAAGAATCAACAGCACTGTGCCACATCCAACTTGCATGCTAAAGTTTTTTTTAATGATCATATTGGTGTGCAATGGCTAGCAGCACCAGCAGATCAGAGATGATCTGAACAAATGGGGTAAAAAGGTTAATGCTTTTTTTGTGCTGCACAGAATCCAGACATTGAGGCACCTCTGCTGGTCTTCAATGCATCAGTTAGTTGGCTGGAGGATGCTTGCATGCTGCATCAGTTGACTGAAGGGTGTGTCTCCGGGGAGAGAGAAGGACAGAGTAATCTTTTTCCACGTAGTGTCAAGTGGCTTTGCTTTGTGTTTTCAACTTTTGCAAGCAGAACAAGGGGTGCAGGAGGTGGGGACAAGCAGGGCTAGTAGCTGTTCAATTCCGTTCTCCTTAGTTAAGAGCCTTCCTACAGTCTGTCATTTCAGACTGAGTTTTTCAAAGTGACTTTTCCAGTCCATGTTCTCTTGTAAAAACAAATAGCTTGCTGAGCAAGGATGTGTTTTTACTTCCTCCCTGCCATACCCAGCAGAGTAGATGCTATTTTGTTGTGGCTGGGCTTGGGGTCATGGCATGGTGTCAGCCCAGGGTTTCACACTTCTGTCTGACAGGTGGGATAGGGGATGGGGAATGTTTAAAAGGACAGGCATTCAGTCCAGTGTGTCGTTGTTTGTTTCCTTCTGTTGAGCTACGGCAGGCTTCTCGTTCTGCTCACACTGCTCCCATCCTCTGCCCACCTGCCTTGCCAAGCTAGGGTGCACCCTTCCTCATTTGTAGAGGACACCTCCATAGCAGACATTAGTCAGGATGCAACCCTTAGTAATGTTTTATATCTTGTTCATTTAGCCAGACTTCCTAGCTGAGAAGCATTTAAGCCCTTCTTGATAAGTGAAAAGCTGTATAAAATGCTTAACTATTTGCAGGTGCAATTTTTGCTGTGTGAATCATGTAAATCCCTCTTTCTCCCCTCTTGCTCAATGTATTTATCTAGCAAAGATTAAATTCTAATGCCCTTAATTGTGACTTTTATCTTCACTTGAATTTTCTTTTTTAAAGTTATTTTGTATAGCTTTGGTGTATGAGATGATGTATACTGGTCACAGATCAAATGGATGGAAAAGCCCAATTCCTGAAATACCATCATTTTGCAGCTCAGTTTCCAACACTTTTTTAAAGTACATTTTCAAATATGCTTAACATTGAATACTGACTGACCAACACCCAACCCCAGCCCCTGGATGTATAAGCATGAAACTTGGGAACATATTCCTTCTACGATGTAACCAATTAGGTACCTGGTGTTGCATGCTGGTGCCCAGTAGGGATGCCTGCTGCAAGGTAGGGAGCACCTGCGGGTGGGTGCCTGGTAGTTCCTGATGCCTGCTGTTGCCCAGCAGTGCCTGGTGCCCCATGCCTGTTGCCTGATGGGGTGCCTGGTTGTGCCTGCTGGTGGCCAGTAGGGATGCCCAGTGATGCCCATGTTGTGATGACCTGTAAGGATGCACGGTAGGAATGCCCAGTGGTGTCCACTGGTCCCTGGTGGAGGCTGTTGGTGCTCACTGGTGCCTAGCAGGGATGGTGCCTGCTGCCCACTGCATGGTGGTACCTACTGATGCCCATGGTGGCTAGTGTACCCATGGTGGCTGGTGGGGATGCCTGCTGCCTGCTGCTGCCCACCACTGCCCCCTGGTACTCTCTAGTGCCTGTTGGTCCCTAGCAGTGTCCATTGCCCATCAATGCCTTCTGTCTGGTGCCCCCCATCCAGTTCTATTGCTCAGTGTCCAAGAGTGCATGCAGATGCCCAACCATGGCAAGGGCCCACAAATATTCTTGAAATTGTCCTCCTGCAGTGTTGGGTAAATTATGCTAGTCTATATATATAAAAGAGAAAAGTGACTGACTGACTCATCACCGCCCTGCCAAAACCGCTGGGCCTAGAAGCGTGAAATTTGGGGTGGCTGTTCCTTCCATGACCAAGAGGTGCACTAAGAACTGGTTTTTGGAAATTCCAACTGGAAGGGGGTGAAAAGGGGCACAACGCGTTTTCCTCCCTATACTTTGCATTGGAGAATTGATGACTCATCAACATTCCGCCCCAACTGCTGGGCCTAGAAGCATGAAATTCTGGGAAGGAGTTCCTTCTGTCACCTGAACACCCACCAAGAACCCATGTGGAGAAATTTAACCCTTAAGGGGCTGAAAAGGGGTGCAGCATGTCTTTGTCCTATACTTAACATGGAAGACTGAATAACATCCAGCCAATTTGGTGCCTGGTGCAATGGGGGGACGACACATTGTTTGGAGGAAGATGCGCGTGGGGGGACGTTGCGCATGGAGGGACAGATGCGCATGGGGGTTGATGCGCATGGGGGAAGTTGCACATGGCGTATTGATGCGCCATGGGGGGGATGGCATATGGGGAAATGTTACTCCCGCAACGCAGGTACGCTTTTCGCTAGTTGTTTCATAAAATTTGTTCTCTCTCCTGCCACCTAAAAAGTAATTGGGTAACTGTAAGACATTTGAGATGTAACTCTTATTTTGAATTCTGTTTTCATGGTGCATCCAGATTGTTCATAATTCTTGTCTAAATATAAACTCCAATCTTTTGACTGCAGAGAGCACCTCCTACATATGCAAGGTAACAGGTGCAGTGAGCAGGCGTGAGTCAGCAGAGTGACACAATAACCTATGTAGACTCCACTGACAGTCTTACTTGAATATCAGTTTTAAAGTTCAGTGGTGACAAACTTCAAAGAAAAAGACGAGCGACATTTAAGCTTGTAGGCCTGAAAATTACTGCAGATATAAAAACAAAGGGAGGAACAGATGGCAGTAGAAACAGAAGGATACTCTCTTATCTCTGCATGGTTAATGAGATGAAACTGCTGAATAAATAACTGAAAGCTTTATTTTGTTGTATGTGAAGAAGTACTGCTGAATATTATGGCAGTGTTTCTGAATGAAACCTCCCAGTTCTTTATTCTTGAAATTTTGTTCCTTCCTTATGAACAGGGTTAATGGAACCCAGAATAATCAGGGGTGAAGGTAAGGGTGGAGTCTGTTTATTTTAGGTAGGTCCAAGGAAGAGGCCCCTGTTTTCTATAGAAGGAAAAGGTTGGCTTTAAGAAATGAAGAGAGCTTTGTCCTCTTTTTTTAAAGTAAGTGGCGTATAAAGGAACAAATGAAAATGGCCAGGCTGTAAGTGAAGTGGCCAGGCTGAAAATAATTCTGTTAAGTTTTTTCCCCAAGCTTAAAAATGCATTGGAGTTCCCCCCCCTTTTTGTCAAGTACTGGACCATGCTTCGCTTCATTACATTAACATAAGTGTCTATTTCTAACTTCTTTTAAGTCTTGTCATGTTACCAAATAATTCAGAAATTATATTTTCTAGGATTCTGTCTATGTCTGGGAGTGTCTAGCCCACTAAGTTGTCATAATAAGAGAAAGCTGATGATATCTTGTATGCCCATGACAAGGAGCTTGCTGAGACTGGGCGCAATCCAGAGTAACTATGGGAGTCCTTGCTCCAACATGAGAACAATTTACTCTGGATTGCAATATGAATTTTCGATAGGTTTTCATTAGGTGGTGCTGTAACTACATTGACATAAATGTCTCTTACGTGCTCCTGTAGTTACTCTGGATTGTAGGGTCTGTGTACAGACTAGGTCCTGTGTTTGTTGCATGATTTATGACGTCCAGCAAGGGTTAATTGTTCCCAATGGTTTTGGCCAATTGTTCTGCCAATGGTTTTTCTTTAGTCCACTCCTGTGCAAATGAAATACATGTAAAATAAACCAGTCTTTTGGGTTATACTGTAGGTTGTTCAGCTTGTGCAAGAGGAGGAAGGTAGGAGGGTAGTTATTCTGCGTACTGTGTAAAAGCAAGGCAAAGGCTTAATTTGAAACACTACCATGAAGTTCTTGAATTTGATTTTTTACCCATAACATTTTAGTTCAACTAAAGCTAGCAGAAATTCATAAAGCACCTCCCATGCCAGCTTAAAAATGCAGTTGTGATTCTGTCCTTTTTAGAGGGAAGTAAACTTCATTTTGAAGGGTATGTAATCTGACATGGGATTCTGAATGTGCCTTGTTTTGGAAGAATGGGTGCATGACAGTTAAGACTGTTTCAGTAGTGACATAACCATTGATTGTTTGCTGTTCAGTTGGGGTGTCAGGAAAGTATTTGGGATAACACTTACCTCCTGAAAAAGGTGAGCTTTCTATAATGACGGAATTGCTGACAATGTACTTCTGTCTTAGCATTGGAATATTTACCTGAATATACGTATGTTGGCAGTGATGCTTCTGATGAATGTCCTAAGCTCTGGTCACAGGGCATGAAGGCAAGGGCATACCTTCCAATGCTGACAATTGCTCGTGGGGACAGTTGCAAGGCTATTTTGGGAGTTTTATTGTATCATTCTTTGAATGTATGTGTCTGTTCATAGACACTGATCAGCTGTCATGAGGCTTGTCTTTATGTGGTGGGTATTTGCCATTTATTTTGACAAATAAATAAATGATTGAAGGAGAACTGAACATTGATCCTATTCACAGGAATCCACAGTGAAATTGGAGCCAGTTTTTTAGGCAGTCCCAAGCCTCTGCAAGTGTAAATTGATTTGATCATACAAATCGGGTCAATTGTTTTGAGTCCTTTATCTTGGCTAGTGGTGTTGGGAGGAGAAGATGATCCATTAATTTGTTCTATCCCACATAATTACGATTCTCACAGCACCACTGTATGCCTGTATACTCAGAAGTCTTATTGATTCCAGTGGGTAAGTGTGTATAGGATTGCAGTCTAAATCACACTCACCTTCCGAAATCTCAGCATAGCCATTGCTAAGCAGGTTTTGCAATGCTTTTCATGCAAAGGGGCAGTTGTACAATTTCAGTAGTACAGTTTGAAATGCATTATAAAAATTGGATCATAGTTCTAAAAGTTAACTGTTCATATTTTAGGTATCTACACACAGTTTTTAATAGATTTTTGTTGAGCCATTCCCCCCTGTGGGCCCCCAAGGCACTAAATGCAAAATAAGTTACAGTACTAATATAAAAATAGCACAAACAGCAGTACATATTTAGCATAAAGACTCTTGGCATATATTAATCCTGCTAGAGTTTAAAGTACCTAAAGCAGCAACATAAAATTATTGGTTAATAAATGACAATGTATCAAATTTAAAATCAGGGTCTGAGCAAGATAAAGACAGATACTAAAAACAATATAAAGTTGGTGCTTTGTTGTACACTGGGGTTCCATTTTGAATTAGTGGATTAGTTCTGCTCTGCTACAAATAAAAATACCTGTTGAACAAATATACTGTATAACTAATTTTAGGAATAAGGAAAACTGTTCAAGCAAAATCAGACATTTTTTGGGTATCTGAATTAAGGTCTAATTACTTATTGCAAGTCCCTGAAATGCTTATTCCAGTTCTGCTTAGTGTTGTATCCATTCTATAAATTCCCACAAATAGCATTACTAGACTGTAGATTTATTGCAGGAACAGGTGTGGATTTATGTTTATCTTCCTTCCAAGTTCCGTTCCTTGCAAATCACATGAAATATTGACAGATAGCTACTGAGGCTACTAAGAGCTCCAGAGGAATATAGTCTTTTATTTTCTTCAATCTTGTAAGCCTTCTCTGAGCCCAGTTAATCCAATAATTTATGAGGAACAGAACCCATTCAGTTCAGTGGATGTCAAAAAATTGCACAGACTGGTTTTCTGTAGGTTGTGGTACAAGTGAGAAACGTTATTTTATACTGTTTATAATTATTTGTAATAAACTGTTTATTGTTTATTACAAATAAATTGTTTATAATAAAATTGTTATAAACTGTTTATAATTTTTGGTATGTAAGCTTCTTTGAGCTTTATCTGTTGAGAAGAAATACATAAATATTTTAATAGCCAGGATGGTATAGTAGTTAGGGAGTTAGACCAAGACCTAGAAAATCCAAGTTCAAATCTTCCCTCGGCCATGAAGCTTCCTAGGTGGCCGTGGGGCAGTCACTCATGGTCAGCCTCACCTACCTCACAGGGATATGTTCAGACAAAAGGATAAATGCTTTGTAAGCCGACTTGGGCATTTGCATTGGCATGAGAAAGGTGTGGTATAAATTATATTAAATAAGAAAAACCTGCAGTCATTGGAAATGCAATCTTCAGTGGGTGTTCAAATATAAAATGCATAAATTATGCAATTATGCAATAAATTATAAAGTTATTAATAAATAAAATAATAATATTTTTATTGTTAATAAAATAAATAAAATTTTATTTATTAACAAATAAATTTGCATAATAAATTATGCATAAATTGTGTATGTTGTGTCATTTGTTCAAAAAGCTTAAAGTTCTTGTATATATTGTGAAAGTACATTTAAGAGAAGGGCTTGTGTGTGCCATCCTTGGCTGAGGCCACATTGGTGGCCACAAAGGATTGGCCCTTTTTGTGTGGTGGTGCTACAGTTTTGGAACTCCCAGCTTTTTGAATCTGTGCCCTTTCTGTAAGGCTACCACTTACCGTAACTTCCCTACCCTTGGTTTTTCCATTGCTTCAGTTTCTGTTTAGTCTTTCTTGGTGGCTGCCATTGGTGCTTTGCTGCTCCTGTCATTTGTGTTTGTTTGCTGCCTTTTATTGGTTGTATGTACTGTATAATTTAATGTGTTGGTGGTTTTAGAACTGTTTTAAAATAAACTACAATAGATTATAGTCTAAGAACTTGTGCAAAAGGAATCGGTGATGAGAAGGAGCTTGACCTGAGTTATGTCACACACTCTCCTACAACTTGATTTGAAAAGTCATAAAGGGGGCAACTTTTGAAGTCACCTCTTCATGATTTTATAGGGCTAGTGTTGCCCCTCTTTAAAAATTCAGCTGTGGAAAAAGGCTGCTACCAGACTGTGTGTGTTGAAGCTCTTTAAACACTCCCCTGCTGCCTCCAGTCATCTGTAAACAGGGAAGGACAGCAAGAGGGACGAACCAGGACAACCAATCTTTGGCAGCTGTACTCAGAGATTGTACTGATCATTCAGTGTGGGGATTGGGTGAGCAGTTGGTTTTTGTTCTATATGAGGAACCTTCGAGCTGTAGTTCTAGGATTCTCAACTGGTAACCTTCATACCATTGTGGGTTTGGGAATCAAATGATGGGGATATGAAACTCAATCTCTGAAAAATTGAAAGCATTGTTGGATTAACTATCACAATTACTGGTATGGATTGAGGAGTATTCTGTTCTTACAGTAGTTACTCATATGCAAAATTAAACCAAACTATTGACCTCTTTTGGAGTCATACTGGTATCTGATAGGACTAGTGGTGGTGATGATCGTTTTGTCAGTGGCAAGGGAGACATATTGGACAGGTAATTGGGGGGCACTATATTCACAAAAAGGTTAAGATAATCTACTTTTCTTAGACTAGGGCTGCAATCCTAAACACATTGGGGCTTACTTCTGAGTAGACATGGTTAGGACTACGCTATTGGTTGTGCTGGTACTGTCAGCTGAATGTTCCTTTTTTACAAAAACAATTAGCTTAATCGGAGGGCACCATATTTATTGTAATGGTATCCCACAAGTAACATTTCTGCCTTTAGTTTATACTCAAAACATGGAGTGTTATTCCAGATTCTTGACACTTTTTACCTTTAAATAAAGAGCTTGGTGCAGGGTTAGACTTGATGTTGATCTGTGCAAGACAAATAGATTTCTTCAAGTTTAACATTGCAGCACTCTGACTAATGATAAAATAAGCTACACTTTTATCTTAGTAAAAAAATTTCCAGAAAAATTTCAGGTTAATTGTTCAGAAAATAGTATGGAAGTTTTAGAGCTATATTTTAGTTTATAGACTCTCAGTATGAAATCCAGTACTGTCTTTATAATCAAAGAAGGTAAATCTCTAGCTTGAAATTTTTCCGATTTGGATTTCAGTCAGTGGTTCTCTGAAATAATACTGGATTATTTGCTGCTTTAATTTTCACCATATGTCATTCCTTTGAGTGTCCTGACTTCTGTCACAATCTTTTCATTGAAGCTTTCCTGGAACAGCATGTTCTAAACATTGCTCTGGTCCAAGGAATGTGATGCCATTTCTAAAATGAATACTGAAAGATTGCTTTATGGTGTGCTCATTCCTCTTGGGAAGTGATGAAGGGAGGGCAAGATGGAGATGTCAGGGGAACTGAATGATAGGAAGGTTGAATGTGGCAGTGACTTTCCTTATATTGCTTATTAGCAAAATTTACCTGTTCTTACAGGAGTAAAATTTCAAGAATATTTTTGAGCACCCGAGACCAATGGTGAGCACTAGGTATCCCTGCCAGGCACCACTGAGGACCAGCCACTGGGCATCAGCCAGAGGGCTCCACCAGGCATCGCCCAGCAGCAGGCACCAGTGGACACCAGGCATCCCTATCAAACACTGGGCACCCCTACTGGGCACCAGTGGGCAACACCGACCAGCAGGCATCACCAGGTACCAAATCAGGTCTTGGTGGGGGCCTTACATTAGAGAAGGAATATGCTCCCCAAATTTCATGCTTTCAGGAGTTAGGGCTGGATGTTAATCAGTCTGTCTTCAATATTAAGTAGAGAGACAAAAACATGTTGTACCCCTCTTTTACACCCTTAAGGGTAAAATTTCTAAACATTGGTTCTTAGTGGGTGCTCATGTGAAGGAAGATCCTACCCAAATTTACAGGCTTCTAGGTTTGGACTGGGCATTGATCAGTCAGCGATTTCTTCAATGTAAAGAATAGGGACAAAAATGCATTGTGCTTTTTCACCCCTGTTTGAATGTTCAAAAATTGGTTCTTAGTGGGTGCCTACATCATAGAAGGAATACCCTTCCCAAATATTATATATCTCACTGACTGATTCAAGTCACTGTGCCCAGTTGTGCCTGGTTTCCACAAATATTCTTGAAGTTTTACTCCCGTGATGGGTAAATTTCTGCTAGTATATACAGATAACTACTATTCCTGAAAATGGAAGTGTACTAAATTTAATATCCTTGTTTCTTCTCTCCCTCTTCCTTCAAGGCTTGTATAGATGAAAATCTGGACATGGTGAAGTTCTTGGTAGAATATGGAGCCAATGTAAATCAGCAAGATAACGAGGGCTGGACCCCACTTCATGCAGTTGCCTCTTGTGGCTATCTGAACATAGCAGAGTGAGTGAGTTTCAGGATGACTTGGATATTGGAAATGTCATGGCATGTCACTACTTCAGAGGGGTTTCTGAATCATGTTGCCATTTGCTAGATAAAATGATATACACAATCAAACCTCTAAGCAAAATGTAACTCCAGTGACAATATCTCCCATGTTTCTTTGTATGGATAACCCCAGTGAAATGGTTATAAGCTGCTATTTACAGCTTACAATTTAATTATGTTAAATTGTTGGACTGTTAATTGCATGCTTCTTACCAGGCTATGTTTCTGAAAGCAAATCCTTATCTCTCCCGTCTGACTCTTTTAAGGTAAAATTTAAGTCTCCAGTCTCAAATTTCCCCCCTCCTTTTGTTCAATGCTTAGGAATCAAGCTTCAGTGATTTACAGTGTCTCTTATTAGGAGATAAACTCCATTAAACTGAATCAGACGGATTAGTAATAGAGAATTGAAAATTGTCTCAGAAATATCAGTGTTTCTCTCTGGATGTTAATGGATAAATGAAAAGATAAAGCAAAACTTTGTTCTTCATATGTGCATCTTGACAGAAATTATCTTTTTCTCAAATAACAGTTTTAATCTCTAATAAAAAAATCAGTATGCAGGTGTGAAGTTACTTAGTGATATTGTAACTGTCTGAGTCATTAGCAGCAATTTCCATATTTTTTGGCTTATAACACACACCTGATGCACCTAGATTTAAAGGAGGAAAACAGAGAAAAATATTGGAGCCAGCTGGCTCCAGGAGGCATTCACTTTATAAGATGCACCGAAATTTCCACCCCCTCTTGGGGGTAAAAAAGTGAGTCTTATAAGCCAAAAAATACAGTAGTTTTGACTATCTCACTAGGTCACTGACAGTATCTGCACAGATTCAGTGATGGAAGATTTTACAGGTCCATCCTTGTTGTACATGGATTTTACTCAAACACAAACAGCCACTGCAAATCACCATTTTAAAAATTGCTTTTTTACTGTTGTAGAGAGGTAGTCATGCAAGGAATCTTTCTATTCTTCAGCTGATCCAGACAAAGGCAGGATTTCATTTGCATTTCTAATTGCTATCTCTCAACAACTTTAAGATAAGTTGTTTTTAAACAATTAGATGTACTTTTATTAAACTGCTTTACTGTAAACGTTTTTGGTATTAGCAGGGTGTTTCAGCATCAAACACTTGCAGATATTGAAGCATAATCTTATTCTGTTAATTTCAAGAAATCTGAAAACGGGACTTTAAATCTATTTTTCCACTGTTTTTTATCCATGGAAGTTTTTGGAACATAACTCTAGTGGTTAACGAGGGACACCTGTATATGTCCCTAGACTGTAATAACAAAGTAAAATAGTGTACCCTTTTGAAATCTGGTCTCATACTCTCTAATTTATGTAGGTATTTAATAAATCATGGGGCCAATGTAGCTGCTGTGAACAGTGAAGGTGAAGTGCCATCAGATCTCGCAGAGGAAGCAGCCATGAAGGATCTACTCCTGGAACAAGTAAAGAAACAAGGTAAGCCTCCTCCTACGTAGCTTTTGTGGTTATTATACTTTTTAAAATACTGAGATTTATGCTTCCTAATATCAGAATGGCAATGCTGGCCATAAAATATAGTTCATTCACTTCTAAAATGCTAATTTTGGGTTGCTCTATGAGTTTACTTTAAGGCTACTGTTTTCTTTCAAAGATGTCTTTCATCTTGGGCCTAGACCTGGAAGATCCAGGTTCAAAGCCTCACTCAGCCATGAATTGACCTGGGTGGTCATTACTCTAATTTCTCTGAGGACACAAACAGAGAGAAGGAACCAAACCCCTCCCCAATTTTTTTTTTAAAACTTGCCTTACAGGTGATTTGGTGGAGGGCACATAATGTATCACCTGTACCCTTTTGTCCAAGCTTCTCTTGGCAGAGAATTCCTGTTGTCCTTTTGAAAAAATTCAATTGCAAAAGGAGTGGACACGTTCCATGCTGTCTTGATGGGGGCGGGGGGGGGGGAGGGAAGCAGGGGAATGCTTAAAGGGAACACCAGCACAGGCATTTAGCACAGTGTCCCCATTTCCTTCCACAGAGCTGCGGCATGCTGCTTCCTGCTCATGTGGCTCGTGCCTCCTCTGCCCTGCACCGTCCTGGCTGACCAAGCTGGGATGCACCCTTGTTCTGCCATGCCCATGAAGGGGGGTTTCCTTCAGGCAGAGTGGAATTATGTGAGGAACACAAATGAGTTCTGTGCTGCTGCTGTACATTGGGCTGGGTGTGGATAGTGGGGAGAGTGAAAAGGAAATACCAAGTGCACAAGCTATCCAGCAGCAGCCGCATTTCTCTGGAAAGAAGCATGGAACATTTTTTGGGGGGGACGACAATATGACTTGATTTTTATCGAAAATGTTCCCGTTATGACTCAAAAGTTGAGTCGTGGGGTGGTGGGTGGCTCTACTCAAGTGAAGTTCCTTGGACTCTTTCCCATAACAGGTTTTTAGTGTATCACAAAAAGTCACAACTCTATATCAAAATTGTATTGGAGGTAAATATTCATAAGCAAATTCAGTTCTGTGGAAATGGCTGGTCCTTGGGTACAGTATGTCGAGTGTCTTATAATTTGATTATAGGTAGCTTTATAACTGGGACCTTTGGAGCTGCTGCAGAAAATGCAGACCTCTGAACATGTTAACTGTTGCCTTGGCAACTAAACCAATTTAACTCAATATTCTTGCTATAAAACTTAGGTGGTTTTGTAGGAGTCTGAATGTTGAAATTAATTCAGGGTTATCTTTAGAGCATTTGTCCCTCCCAACTATTGTGGGAGGTACATCTTTGAACAAATGAATCCTTCAAATTTCTGTACTCATTTGCAAACTTTGTTGATAGTACCAGATGATTTTGAGAACACTGGATTATGGGAAAAGTAGACATTCTCTTTGGCTTGGTATCAGATATATTTAACTTTTTGCAAGGTTGCTTTATACTTTTGATAAAATAGATTTAAAAATCTGTATTATAGAATGTAAAAACTATCTCACTGTTGCCAGCCACATTTTTTTTGTCACTCAATCTTCCCGTAAAGTTGCAACCACTACTCTGTATCAGAGTGCTATTGTTTTTTTTTTATACTTTTCTGTAAATCCAGGTGTGGATCTTGATCAGGCGAGAAAAGCAGAGGAACAGCAAATGTTGCAGGACGCACGTCAATGGCTGAACAGGAAGAAAATTGAAGATAGAAAACAGCCCCGAACTGGTGCTACTGCTCTTCATGTAGCTGCAGCTAAAGGCTACTCTGAAGTCATGAGGTACTGATAGTTTTTCACCATTTGCAGTGCTAAATCTTGGCTGTTCTATAACAGTGTTGCGGAGGAAAAATTGTAGTGTTCCTGAAGGTTTCTAGTGGATATTTTCAAGGATTGAAGTTCATGTGATTGGTGTTAGAATCTAATATTGAATGGGATTATGTATCATTAAGCAAGGTTGCACTTCCAAGTGCAGGACATTAAGGTCTTTCAACAGGGCTTAATAAAATCCAAATGGAAATTCTAACACATTGTCCCACCATTCTTGATTTCTCCAAGTAAAGCAGTACTGGTGCTGCTGGAGTAGTAGGACTGATCTTACAACTCTCTAGCGTTAGCCTTGATAGGTTGATGCAGTTTCATAAATATTATGATGATTGATTTGTAAATTGATTTTCAGGTTTACCTGAAAATTGGTGTTAGCACTTCCTTGTCTGAATTTTTGTGACCTGGGCAATAAGTTGTAAGATAACTACAAGGTAACTGTCATGTAGTGTTGGGATAATTTGCAGCTGTTTAATTTTTTTCCCCTTGTCAAAGGGGCTAATCTGAGTGTTTCTTCAACAGTAATTGTAGGGCAGATCTGTAATTGCAAAGTAGAGGCATAGTTGCTGCATCAGCATTGACTTTGCAAGTGTGAGAAGTGTGCCTGCTTTTAGTCTGAAAAATGCCAACAGAGGATTGGCCAGTATCCACTGGGGTTCTCCTCCAGACCTTTTGGAGACATCAGTAACCAGACCGAGATTCCCCTGTGATCATAATGCCTTGTTAAAGGCATAACAATGTCGCAAGAAATTACCTTTCCATTCTCATTGTCACTCTGATCATGGGAAGACATGCATGGCCTCTATGGTACTTGGTAGAGCTTTTGGAGGCAAGGGGAGCACAGATCTCCTTGCCTCCAGAGGTTGCATTGGGAATAGGGTTCGTTTGGGGAAGTCTCTAGACCTGGATTCTCTGGGCCTTATATGGCCCAAAAAACATAACTTTTGGTTTCTCAAGGGAAATTGCATTTTTTTGCCTCAATGGGTCATTTTGAATCCTTCAGAGGCAGTGGGTGGACACACATGTTTTCTGTGGGTTTCAGAGAGCTTTCTGGAGACAACTGAAGCGCAGCTCAAGTCATATTTGGAGGATTTATGTGGAGCTGAATGTGGCCCAGCCTGGGTCTGGGGACCTGTGATGGATCAGATCCACAGATGTAACCTGTGCTTGCAGCACAGTGTTGGTGATGTTGTGGGAGACTACTGAAATTAATTCTGGGATATCCTGTATAATCTACATCTTGATGGGTTTCATCAGTTACAGAGAGATATTAGTACTAAGTTATACTCTGTGCTACTACCTTTTCTGCTATTACATATTAAGGTACCAATTGCTAGGATTTACATACATTTAAGGGACAGGGGAAGGGAAAGGGGTGATGTGATTCCCAGGATCTTTAAAAGAGGCGTGCTTTTACTCACTGACAGCACCTGGAGTCTCCAGAAGTTGTGGAGAGCCCTGTGCACCCCTCCCAATGTTTGAAACATTGAGGAAAAAAGTTATTGCAAAGCAATTCCACTTTTAATTGTTCTAAGCATCCTGAGGATTGCACTGCTGCTTTAACCTCTCCCCTGCACAGACTTAAATAAAACTCAGGAATAAAACTGAGATGTTTATGAACCATTATTCTCTATTGTAGAAAACCTATACATAGAACCACTATTGTATAGGTTCTCATATTATACACTTCTTCAATGCAGCATTTTGTGTTGTGTTTTTAGAGAGAAAGAATAAATGGATGCTATTGTGTTGTAGTAATTGGTCACAGATTAAATGTGGGAAATATTTGGAAAATTAAATGATGTGCATAAAGCCTGGTCAGTCTCAGAAAGTTTCAGAAAGTGTTAGTCTTATTTTTGATCAGAACAGTCTTGACTACTTTAGAAGGAGTTATGCTTGAAACACTGTAGATCTACAATCTGAATATGCAAAAGTGGACTAGATGCACCAGTCATATGACACATAAGGCAATTTTAAGTTAGTCGTATGGTGTGCCTATTGGATAATGATTGTAGAAAAACAATGCACTGCAGAAATGGCATTGCTGTATCATTTGATTTATGTCCCTATGTCTGTTTCTACCTTCTGAAAATGGGTTTCTAGAATACTATGCTCTATTTTTCTTCAGCATTTGTACTGTATGGTGGTGAGGTCTGCTATTCTGGATCTATGATATGTTGACCCAATATCATCTTATTCTAGATGTTTATTAGGATTTGGTCATGGTTGCTTGCTGTAAACCTCTTTGAGCATTCTTCTTTACCACACTAGTCACTGCCACAGGGTAAATCACTGCACAGTGTTCACAGCGGCTGCCAGGCTGTGTGACTGAACTGCTGCTATTTTGCTCACTTGTTTTTCTTAGGCTCTTGATCCAAGCTGGGTTTAATGTGAATGTACAGGACAGTGATGGCTGGACTCCACTCCATGCTGCTGCACACTGGGGAGTGAAAGAAGCTTGCTCTATCTTGGCTGAAGCACTCTGTGACATGGACATCAGGAACAAGCTGGTTAGTGAATCTTAGTGCAGTACATTAATACAATAATTCCCAGGAGCGATGATGCTTTCTCTTAGGGAATGCAACTGTGCTTTGTGGCAATCCAAACCTGCCCTTCAATTGCACATAAGTAACTGTTGCCATTGCTTGACTTGAGCTGCTAATTAACCTGGTTGCCTTCTGCATATCAGCCAAAATGTATCTTAATACAAGTGGCGCTGAAAATTTAGGTTTTGTGCTTTTTTTGTTATGATCCTTAAGGTTCATTCTAATATGTGTTTTTGATGAAGGTGGAAAGCTCCTTCTTATTCTGTATTATACTTGGCAATTTGAAAGCTATAAGCATGTTGGTGGTTGTTCCTATGCGTGTAGCACATGAATGCTTTCTGAAAAAATTCTAGTCTTGAATGTAGAAATCCTACCTTACGCCTGTAGTAAAAAAGCCCTTCACCATTCTTCAACTGTTTATCATTAAGACGCTTTTCATCAGACATGATCAGAGTTGTAGTAACTGTCCTCCTGGTATGGCTGCTATCACACTGCTTACTTGTCTTTACATAAGACATCTGCAGTCTTCTACTAATTGTGAAGAACCAATATGCCACTATAGTTCTGCAAATGCTCTATATACCCTGGCATGGATAAAAAAGGTTAGGCTGCTTGGAGTATCAAAGTAGATTGGTACATTCTGGTCCTTCTTTTAAGTGTTCACGAAAGGAATAGCAGTGGAAACTTCTGTAGTTTTCTTTGTCTATTACTGAGTTTTTAATATGTGATGGCTCAGTTTTCTGTAAGGTGAAAGGTCTGATTGTAATGTAGAGGAATAATGATGGGAGTGATTTTCTGCACAAGAGGCAGTAGAGTAGTTTCCTTCAGCCCGATCTAATCTGAAGTTGCTTCTGGGATGTCTGAAGGGCTTTCCCTTCTACGTGTGTCGAGGTGTCCAGTAGTCTCTTAAGCTGTGGTTCCATCTAGGACCCCCTTTTGAGAATGACAGTCTGGGGCACCCCCCCCCAAGGCACTGTGATGCAAGAGCTCTTACTCAGAAGTAAGTCCCACTGTGTTCAATAAGACTTATTCCCAGGAAAGTGTGAATGCCCCATTCCAAGATGTTAGTGTTTAGTACCAAATTGTAATATGGCAGTGTCCAGTTTTTTGTGACCCCGCCGCCCCTGCCAAAATGAAGGCCTGACCCCCCCCCCAAGGGGGCCCACCCCCCAATTTGAGAACCATTGTTAAGGAATCATGGTTTTGGAAAAATTTAGAGTGGTGATAGAAAATTACAGATTTAGCTACAAAATTAGTTGGTGAGTATGGGAACTGCGGCAATCATGGAATAGAAGTTTTTGAGGGTTTAGGACCAGTTAGGTTACTATGATGGATCTCTACAAGAATGTTCAAAAATACATATTAATGCATCATCCTTCGGATGAATGCACACTCAATAAATGCAATGAATCTTTATGGCTTGGTTTGCAAAGAGAATTGTAATTTTGTGTTTCTGTATACTTAGGGCAAGGCATCTGGTAAACCATGGCAATTTAAGATGGATCTTATAGTGTTAACCTCTATTGGTAGAAGTGGAAAAAGAGAACATGGTAAAAGACAAAATGGTAATTAACAGATACCTTAACCATACCTATTCATTAGTTTAGTCATTGAGACTGAGTCATTTAGTCATTGAGACTAAATCTGGACATTTACTGTGGTTGATGGCATTTTGGGAAAGCAGTGTCTTGTAGGTATCCATGTGGTGCATCTCTAGCAAAGAACTGGAAGCTTCACTCTTTGAATTTTTGTCATAGTTTATCCTTCCCTGGCCAACTGTTGATTTGATAGATCAAAGCAAAGTATTGATGTTCTGAGCCTAAAGCCAGTACTGTATTAATGGCTGATCTGGTGTAGCATTTGAGGCATATTTAATTGAATTGAAACTGAATGCAGTTTCGTGGAAGAAGAGTCTCTCAGTGTCTTTAAAAAATGAGAATCACCTTAAATGTTACCTTCAACCAAAAGGTTTTTTAATGTTTGAACATGTATGCAATTGCAAGCTTGCTTATTAGTTCCCAACTATTGAGTGTAGGGAACTATTTTTTGATTTTAATTTGCATATATGCTCATATTGAGTTGGATATGCTTATACTGATTCAAATGTTACCATAGTTTGCCATAGTTTCCTATCTTTGTGTTAAGTCAGTGTTTTCAATATTCAAGAAATATTCAGGCATGTCCCAGTATCTGCTGGGGATCCGTTCCAGTGCAGATGCCTCTGGAGTGGGCATATGTTGGGGAGCTTGCAGACGTGGGATCCACAAATATGTGGCGGGCACCCAGTACTGTATATCTGTGTGACTATCCTCTATGGACTGTGGGTGGCGCAAGTAGTTAAGACGCTGTGCCTGTTAACCAACCCGCCAGGATTCGAGACCCGGGGTCGGCCCCACAAGACAGGGTGAGCTCCTGTCCTTAGCCCAGCTCTGCGATGCAGCTGGATCCAATCGTATTGGCTCTGCCTTTCCATTGGACTAATTCAGTGGTGTGGAGAGGAGAGATTTGCTGCTTGGGTAACAGCCTATCCTCCATAACAATCTAACCCAGGCTTTCGTGCTTCGCATGCAGTGTATGCAGCGCCGAGCATGATACAATAGTCTTTCAAGACTGACGGAGGCCTGCTTATTTCCCTGCTACATGTCATTCATTGGACCAGACATTCCCAAACTGTATCTCAGTGTCCTACCTAGTGTCATGACATGTTTTCAGAAGCGCTGCTGGCCCCCTGGTGGCTAAGCTGCTCACTTGCCCACCCTCCCTGGACCATTTTACATTGTTTTTGAGGCCTTTGTGAAGGTGTGAAATGGAATTAAGTTTTTAAGGGAGTGCTCAAGCAGGAGGCACCACAGGCAATTGGTGCACATTACCTTCTGAAGCTGGTTTTAATCCTTTCCTCTGTGTGTGTGTGGGGGGGGGGGCGTGGCTGCCTTGTGGAGCATTTACTGAGCTCTACTTTCACTGAATTGGGACTATTCTGGTGGTCTAGCCTTCCTCTGGACCTGACATGAACAGGAGCCAAGGCAGGTTGAATGTAGTTCACTTTCAGTCTCGAAAAGGAAGCAATGCATTGGGAAGTTTGGAGGAGGCACTTTCTTAGGTGATTTGTGGGATTTTCATTTTATAAGGATGATTCTGCTGTCATTAGATTCCTCTCATTCTGGCCTTTCAGGCGGACTATGGCTTGTTTGCCTATTCACAAGTAAATACATACAGGTTACTTTCACTTCCCATAGGGTTCTATGCATTTTTTTTTAGTTTTTTTGGCCATAACATTTGGGCTATTTCAAAACAGATTTTTGCATTGGATTCTGCTTTATATTTCATACCCAACAATATAAGACATGATGGGGTACTAAACACTGTTGCAAAGTTTCAATTTTGGGGTGCTACAGCCCCGCCATGCATGAAACACCTTCCCGGGGTGCAGGCTAAACACCCCTACTGATGCTCTTGCTTAGAGCTGTGTACTTATAAGTCTTTCAGTATGCTTGAGACCTTAATCTTCATTGTGACTTGGGTGTGCATACCAATTCTCTAGTTTTGTTTTGCGTTCCATTGCTTGTAGAAATAATTAGAGGAGATGGAAGGCTGGATCTTCTCAGTTGTGGAAGCAAAACTCTGGAATGTCCTTTCTGAGAATACCTGGTTGGCTTAATTGCACCTTGTGTTTAAATGGGAAGCATTTAGCATTTCACAGGTGGTTGATTTTTGGCCCAGTTTTTCCAGCTTTTCACTCATGTATGCGCCATCCTTGTGATATGTTGGTTTTTTAATAATTTTGTTTAATATTTGTTTTAAATTATGGTAGAATTATTTCATACAGATGAAACAACAACATATATTGTGCTTCTCTTTTCTAATTGCACATGCCATCAGGGTCAAACTCCATTTGATGTGGCTGATGAGGGCTTGGTTGAACATCTAGAGATGCTGCAGAAGAAGCAAACTGTGGTAAGTTCCTGCCGTCATTTGGCACCTTGTTTCCACTTTGTAGAATGAAACTAAGAACCAGTCTACTGATTGATAATATCGGGTATCAGTTTATTAAGTCAAATCTCCTAATAAAAATAGTGAAATGACACAGATGATGTAGACTCCTTAGTGTGTTGTAGAGCCTCCATGACTGCAGAACCTAAATTGTAGTAGAATTTGCAAGATTGCAAACTCTGCTTTATCCTATTACCCTGAGGCAGTAAATGTGGTTTTCAATGAAATGTTGTCCTTTGCACTTAGTGGTAGTTGGGAATAAGTAAAATATATATTGAATATACTGGTGCCTGGTGTTGCTTGCTGATGCCTGGCAGGGATGCCTTCCAGTGTCTCCTCCTGCCGGCCCCTGGTACCCTTCGGTTACTGCTGTCTGTTGTTGCCTAGCCTATGCCTACCTTCTGGTACCAGTGTCTGATGCCCACAAATAGTCCATAAATTTTACTATAACAACAATGGGTTAATTCCGCTACTGTCTTATAGAGATGAATATAGAGACAGCCCTTGCCCATAGGCTTGGAATCTAAAGCAGAAGATAGTAGGAAATGGAAATAGAAGATGGTTTTTCAGAATTCCTTGGAGAGAAAGGTTTTAATAAGTCTGATTCCCCAGACTATGGCAAGTTCTACTTAATGATTCTCTTCTCAGTGAGATAGTCAGGAGAAGCAAATAGCTCGCAGTAAAGATGATGAAACTGAAAATTATGTTTAATTAATGAAGTCTGTAGGTCAGGTCTGTGTAACTTAAACACTACTTTTCAGCATTATATTGTTATTTTTTAAAACATTCAATTTCAGTTACTGTCCAACCTCTTAAATTATAGATTAATACTCTTTTTAGATTATAAAATTATTAGTGTTAGTCTGCAAGCAAAAAAGGGGAACTGTGCTGGATTATTTTTAGATTAACTTTTTTCTATTTGCATTTGACCTTTCTGCACACACTAATCTAACTTTGAGTTTATCAAATAATTGTACATAGAGCTAAAATATGACAACTGAACAGTGCTATCCCTGCTAGAAGTGGGGCCCTCCATTTGTCTACAAAGTGCCCTTTTGTCTTCAAGGACCACAGTCAGCAAAACCCCTTTAAGAATGGTCATTGGGCTTGTGTAGTGTAAAGAGGTTTTTGATTCCTTGGCTGTGCCCTGAATTGCAGGTTTCCAGGCTGCATCATAAATACCTTAGAAATCCCCAAGTTTCAGAAGCATATTTCATTGCAGCATTGAGAGGAAGATTGCCATTTGAGACAGTGATGAAAAAAATCACATAGATGTCTAATATGCATTTTTCTGAAATGTGTATCAGTTTTATGGATGATTGGTCACAATTTTAAGCAATTTGCTATTAAATTTTAAACAATTAAACAAGGTGCCATTCGGTTTATTTTTGTTGATGTAATATGGAGTATGAAAATACTATACCAGATCCACTAGCAGTTCTCTTTCATTGTTTTTCACAGCTACGTAGTGAAGAGACAAGAAAGCTAATTGAAGCTGATATGAATGGGAAACTTCAAAGTGGACGCTTCAGAAAGTAAGTACAGCATATGGCATGAACAGGGAATAAGAGGACAGATCCTCTTATTGATTAAAAATTGGTTGAGGTCCAGGAACCAGTGGTTGTAAGTGGGTTATTTTCACAGTGGAAAGAGGTGAAAAGTAATGTGCCCAGAGATTGTTCTAGGGACCAATGCTTTTTTACTTGTTGATAAAATGTGCCAAGGGACCTGGAGACAGGGATAAGCATGAGGTGGCCAGGTTTGCAGGTGACACTAAACTTTTCTGGATGCTGAAGATCAGAAGAGATTTGTGGAGCTCCAGAAGGATCTCTCCCATTTGGGAGAAAGGGCAGCAAAATGGTAGATGCATTTCAAAGTAGGAAAGTGTAAAATAAGGTTGGGACCGATGCTTTGGGGTTAGTTATTCATTTTGATTTGTGGAAATTATTTTGTGACCATCTGGTAGCTGGTTTTTAAGTAACTTTTCCCGTAAGTCCGATATTTAGTTAGTTTGCTGTTCTCTCTAAACCTTTTGTACCTTAGCAAAGAGAAGATTCTTTATGAGGCAGACTCTTTGAAATCTCTAGAAAGGGAAGAGGAAAGCAAAGAGTCTAGTAGTTCAAGTTCTGAGGAAGAAGAAGAAGCTGAGGAAGATGAAGCTTCAGAATCAGATACTGAAAAAGAGGCAGGTAATGCACTATATATATTGTCTTGTCAGAAACAGTGGTGGGCCAAGTAATTCACAATTTCAAGTCTGTCTTTTAAAAAGCATGTATCTTTCAGGATTTAAGGGATAAGACAATCAATACAGAAACATGGCAGTTTTTTTCTAAATGTGCGATAATATTGACATCCATGTTTTTAAAGAACTTGTCAGAGTAAAAAAAATCTCAGTTGTGGTAAAAGCCCTTCAGAAACATACAGTTTCCAGAAATCTATGTTCTACAGCTTTTACAGAAACATTTCAAATGGTGGGTACAAGTAGCATTACACAAATGTGCAATTTCTGCCCAAATATTAGGTTAACAATTATTTCAATCTTGATTTGTTCTCCATCAGACCAAGAAGAAAAGGCCATAGGTATTCTAAATTATACCTGTTTTAACTTTTATTACTGAAATAACTGAAAAATATTGCTCCTTTATTTTTCACGTTTGCAAGGTGAGAAAATTATTAGGATAGAAAGGCATAATTATTCTCTGACTTAATAAGAAAGTACTGCTTTATGAGTTTTTTTATTCTTTGGTATTATCCTTTGTAAAGCTTTTAAATATTTGTCTTGGTCTGTGTCAGTTTATACTGCCACAGATGCTAAATTGACGCTCTTAGTTGAATTCCAGACTTATTGGAGACAGTGCACATTTTCTCACCACCGAAACAGTAATATACTGTTGCAAGGTACTTACAATTTGGTGGTGTTTCTTGAAGTGCTTCTGAGCACATATAGGATGACTGGCAAGTGATCCCAGTCCTTCCAAATAACACCAATGTAGAGCCTACATTGCAAACTAAGTACTGGAATGGAAAATGACAAATCTGCAAGTAGAGTTTTAATAAATCTCTAGAAAATATGGAAAAATGATTAATCAGGATAATGTTCTTATTTTCTAAATATTATATATAAAAAGAAAAGTCACTCACTGACTGACTCACTGACTGACTCATCACCACCCTGCCAAAACCGCTGGCCCTAGAAGCGTGAAATTTGGGGTGGGTGTTCCTTCTGTGACCAAGAGGTGCACTTAAGAACTGGTTTTCAGAAATTCCAACTGTAAGGGGGTGAAAAGGGGCACAATGTGTTTTCCTCCATATACTTTGCATTGGAGAACTGATGACTCATCAACATTCCACCCCAACTGCTGGGCCTGGAAGCATGGAATTCTGGGAGGGAGTTCCTTCTGTCACCTGAACACGCACCAAGAACCCAGGTGGAGAAATTTAACCCTTAAGGGGCTGAAAAGGGGTGCAACGTGTTTTTGTCCTATACTTAACATGGAAGACTTACCAACATCCAGCCAATTTGGAGCTCAGTGCCTGATGCACTGGGGAGATGTTGTTCACAGGAAGATGTTGCCCATGGGGGGAAGTTGCACATGGGTGATGTTGTGTATGAGAGTTCAGGCGCATGGGGGGAAGTTGCGCATGGGGGGAAGTTGCGCATGGGGGAGTTGCGCTGTGGGGTGTTGAAGCGCCTTGGAGGGATGGCATATGGGGAAACATAACTCCCGCAACGCGGGTACGCTTTTTGCTAGTTAGCAATATTCCTACAACACTAAATGATATCAATAAGGCAAAGGATGAAATGGAAAAACTTAAAAGGTTTTTTGCCTGTTTTATATAAAGCTATCCTGTATATTCTGACTTCAGTCTTTCAAAATTTGATATATTTCCTAGCATGTATTGCTGCAGTACAAACACAGAACAATTCTTTGTGCTATTAATAGCTTCGTATGAAGCAGAAATTACTCATCAAAGCAAAAATAGTCATGTAGTCTAATCCTGCTTAAAAGAATTGTCAGCTGTCAGAGGGAGAAACAAGAGAGCCTTGGGCAAAGGGACTTCAGAATGTCTATTTTCAAAAAATTTATCATTATTGTGGTATGTATACCAGTCCCTGCTGTCATCTTTCTACTGAGAGTTGATTGCGCTCCACGGTGCCCCCTCACTTGATGGAAGGTGGAAAAAATTCTAGAGACCCCCACTTCTTGATATGGAGTCCTTCAATATTCCTTCATATGTGAGGTCTTTAAAAACATGCTGTTAATATGATGCAAAATTCCTATAATTTACAGCCTCCTTGGCCATTACATGCATATAAAAGAATATCTGACACATCTATGCTGGGTTTAGATTTGCTTCCTAAGTATAGATTTAACATGTTACTAAGGTACTTCAAGGTGTGGAAAAATTATTTTTAGGAATGTAAGCAAGATATGAGCAGATATGAAAGGCTATAACGTCAAGTTATTATCCAGAACTGTAGGACACATTCATAACTATTTTTCTCCTGGCTCTTTTTTGTCTCTTAGAAAGAAAGGAAGAGTCTCTCACTAACTATTCCAATCGTGAATCCAGAACTCTCATCACAGAACAAGTGCCACCACCAGAGCATAACTCTTTCACTATGGCTCCTGCCAGAAAAGTAAGTGGAGATTCAGCTAAGTCAGATTGTGGTGTTAGCTTTATGTTTGTACCTGTATTGTCTTACTTAGAGCTAATCCCATTACATACCATTGACTTAATTTTCAAGTAACATGCACAGAGCTGAATTATGTGTCCGTTAATCTTGAGCAGGTTTTTAATAACCAATAAATTCTAACTTTAAAATCTTTCCTAATGGCGTGATGATTTGTTAACTTGTGGAGCTAAGGGTGCTCCACTTTTGTGTTATCTTCCCCCAGCAAGGTTGTTGCTGTGTATTGTAATACTATAACAGTGGAATTCAGTGTGTGAATATTTAGCATCAGATTTTTTTTCCTGGAGTGAAGCAGAAAACTTAGATTGCCAGTGCTTATCATCCTTTCTAACTGTCTTGGAAGGTTCAGCAGAGATTTGGTGGTCTGCTGTGCCAGTTTTGGCCTGCTTTTTAAAATAGCTCAATAGTACCTGTAGTTCATCTGAATTTATTCAGTCGTGATGAATTTATTTCTGTATCACTTACTAGAATCTGCTTCATCTGGCACAGGCCCCTCCTTTCACTAGAAAAGATGCTACATGGAGTTGAGATGTATATCAGTTTCATGTGATATCCTTTACAGTTGGGCTTGCAGTCTCTCCTTCATGTTTTGGGAGGAATGATTCTCCTTCCTTTCAACAAGCTGGGATTGGTGCCTTAATTTCTGCATATCTTGGCTTGTTAGTAGCCTTGATTTTGCACGCAAACTAGCATATGCTGCTGGAATGTAATTCCTCTTCATGTAAAATTCCTTTTGAATGTGAAGGGTGCACCTAAAGCTAGGATGGGTTTCACGAAACTAGAATCAAGTCTTGGCTCAGGCTTAGCTATACTGCTGTAGGAATGGAAAAGATACTGTGTTTGCATGCATCACTTATTTGGGGATTACCAACTCTGGTTTACTATATGCATCCTATTGCAGTTTACTACTGCAATAATCTTGAGAGTGCCATAGGCAGGAATCTCTGAAAACTTTGTTGCTAGAGTAGGAACTGCTTCTGATCTTCACATTAGAAGAGCCTTGCCCCTTGGAGACAAGTACAGCATGTAGATGCAAGTCCCTTTTTGTCTTTGCTATTGCTATCCTAATACTATTGGCTATTGCTATCGTAATACTATGAATCTCTTTGAAGTAGGCAGTGAATTTTTTTTCCTTCCCATTTGGTCTTCCTCAAGTTCCAATTACTATCAGGTCTGTTTTGTTTACCATTTCACTTTTTGGTAAACTCGTGGGTATGCAGTATTTTTATTTAATATGGGCTTCCTTACTGGCTCTTTCAGTGAGACCCAAGGGTGATTTTTAAAACTTTTAAATGCAGTAAGCATTTCCTCTTTGTTAACAGACATGTAACAAAAAGGAACTGCTTACTGTATTTATTGTCCAGGGAAAGACCTGGATAACTCCTGTATGGGAGATTGCAAGCTGATAACCTACCTCTACAGTATAGAATAGAATTTTATTACAGTCCAAGACCAGCATTAATTAAACCAAACACTAAAAATATAGAACAATCAATGTACAACTTTCCCACTAGCCACATTCTGTTATTAAAATAGGGGCTTATTTTAGCTGCCCCTAAAATAGGGGGTTATTTAAGCTGCCCCTATTTTACAACATTTTTATATCGGACAGCAATAGCTTTTGAGCAAAACTTTGCAACATTATACTTAACTTCCTTATTGCTATCTTCAAGCAGCCGTTCTAGAATCCGATGAGCTGAAGTTTCTGGGAATCTTCTGATTAAGGGCTCTACAGTATTTATATACCACTTTTCAACTAAAAAGTTCTCAAAGCGGTTTACAAAAGAAATTAAAAAAACTAATAGCTAATGGGTCCCTGTCCCAAAAGGGCTCACAATCTAAAATTCAATTTGTGTGACTGTTTTCAGGGTTTATAGCTTCAGCATGCTTTAGGTCAGCAGTTCACAATGACCTGCTTGGACCTTTGGAGCATGCTAACTAGGCAGGGGTGGGAGTTTGCCCTTATGGTACCACAGCAATCACAGTGCTACAGGGACATAGGAGAGCTTTACCTTGGGAGTACAGTGGTGCCTCACGTAACAAATTTAATCCGTTCCAGAGGCATGTTTGTTACGTGAAATGTTCTTTACATGAAGCAGATTTTCCCAGAGGAAATAATGGAAACTCAGATAATTGGTTCCACAACCTAAAAATATTCATATAAAAATATTAACTGTATGTAACTGTATGTAAAAATGATGAAAAAACACTGAATTTGAATTCAAAACATGCATTCAGTGTGCGTGATCTTATGAAGTCTACTTAGGCTGCAAACCTAAAGACACTTGGGAGGCTGCAATTCTGAAAACAGAATTCTAAAGACACATAGGAGGCCGCAATCCTAAAGTCACTTTCCTGGGAGTAAGCCCCATTGATCACAATGGGGCTTACTTCTGAGTAGGCATGGTTAGGAAGCTGCAATCCTAGACACTTTCCTGGGAGTAAGCCCAATTGGGGGGACTGGGGGCCTTCTGGGGTGGTGGGAGGGTGCTTGGAGGGACTGGGGGGATATACAGGCAGTTACAAGTAGCGGCTGCCACTTTAAAAGCCTGGCGTTCTTCCTAGAGAATGCCAGGCTTCCTACAGAGCGGGCAGTGCAGGGGAGGAACATCTCCTTGCTTGCATGCGTGCTCTCCAGCCTCTTCTCTCTCTGGCACTTTAAATTTAAAATGCAAGAGAGTGAAGAGGCTGGAGAGCGCATGGGGGCGAGGGGATGCTCCTCCCCCGTACCTTCTGCTCTGTAGGAAGCCTGGTGTTCTCTAGGAAAACAGCAGGCTTTTAAAGTGGCAGCTGCAAGTAGCAGCTGTATCTCCCCCCAGTGTCCTCGAGCACCTTTCCACCCTCCAGAAGGCTCCCAGTCCCCCCAAGAACCCTCCCACCCCCCCAGAGGGATGGAGCTGCCCTTGCCTGACCCGTTCATTCAGGGAACAAGTGCAGGCTGGCAGCTCTTTGAACTTCAAAGAGCTGCCAGCCAGCGTTCGTTACCTGAATCAAGCCTTGCTACCTGAGGCAAAGGCCGCAGGTAACAGTATGTTCATTACCCAGGGCATTTGTTAGGCGAGGTACCACTATATGTGCAGGCTCCATAATGGTACTGGAGACTTGCATCCCCTTCTCCTAGTGTCTCTGCTGATCCACAGGGCTCCAGTCAATGATATGAGCACTGTGGAGTTGCAAGGAGACTTGCAGAGTGGGCTGCAAGTATCTGGGTCCTTCTTGGAGACCAGCATGAACCCCAGGTAAGTAAATAGAACCTATAGCGCCCCAATTTCTATGGCACCATTAGGAACTCTTCACTTAAGATGTAATGGTATATATTACATATGGGGTAAATATATAACCTTGTGGTGTGATAGTTTATCCCTGCAGTAGTAAAATGATTTGAGTGGTTTATATTCCTGATATTTCATCATTATTTTCCTTTCAAAGTTTACTTCTTTGCTTAGCAAGTCTGAAGAGCAAAAGGATGAATCCCCTTCATCCTGGAGACTAAGTCTGAGGAAAACTAGCAGCCAGAACACATTAAATGAAAGCACTAATCCTCGAGAAACACTGAAAGAGAGAGGTGGTTCTATTTATCGCTCCTCTTCAACTCCTCGAATTTCTGCACTATTGGACAACAAAGAGAAGGTGTGGAAAGGTGTCTCCCTTTTCCTTAACAATTCATAACTAAGAATCTTAAGCAATACTGGACAAGGGCATTTGCAGATTTCCTAAAATAAGCAAGCATTTTTTTCTTAGTGGTATTCTCAGATTTTTTTATTGGATATGCTTGGTTTGAATTCAAAATAATTCTTGTAAACTGCTTTTCTTGTGTAACTGGAAAGACAACTAGTGTACCAGCCTTAAAGAAGAGGGTCTTTGAAATATTCGATTTCAGTGTTTGCTATGGTGTGAAAGGGCTACAGTGGCTCACTGGTTAGAATGCTAGGGTTAGAACACTGCTTGACCAGAATTCCACTCAGCAGGCCAGCAGTTCAAGACCCAACTACTGCCAGATGGAATGAGCTCCCATCCTTACCCCAGCTCCTGCCAACCTAGCAATTTGAAAGCATGTAAATGCAAGTAGATAAATAGGTACCACTTTGGTGGGAAAGACAATGTCCCGGCGATAGGTTCCTACAACAGGCAGGCCAGGTATCCCCTTGTCGCGTCTATCATGGATTTCAGGAACTCCAGTCCACAGCAAGTGGACACCGTCTCATATGGTAGAAACGCTGAAGAAGTTGCCTTTTTTCTCTTTGCTATGGTACAAGGACTGAAGAGGTAGAAAAATTTTTTGTCAATTTGTGGGTAAGTTGACAGTGTATCATGACTTGACAGTGCCTCTCAGCTCCAACTTGGCAAACTGACCCAGAAAAACACAGTGGTCAATGGTGTCAAGCCAATGGGAGATCTAAGAGCATCGGTAGGAATGCACTCCCTTTGTCTAGATCAGGGGTCAGCAACCTTTCAGCATTGCAGTGCCGAACTTATGTTACAATGTTATTCCGTGTGTTGACATGATTATAAAATTGTTCTGCATGCCAACATGATTATAAAATTACATATACACACACCCCATGTGTGCTGGGATTCCTTGGTGGCACAGCGCCAGAGGTTGCCTATCCCTGGTCTGGATATTGTTGTAGAGCATCCAGCAAGAGTGGTGAAAATTGTCCCAAAGCCTGACCTGAAAACAGATTGAAAGGGGTCCAGATAATCCACCTCATTTGGGCTCTTCTTGACCTTAGTTAGGGGAGAGATAAATCTAAAATTTACAGTGGTACCTTGGTTTACCATCACAATTCATTCCAGAGCATGCTAGTAATCTGAAATGCTTCTATACCAAAGCAAGTTTTCCCATAAGAAGTAATGGAGACTCAGACAGTTTGTACCACAACCCAAAATATTCACATAAAAATGATTACAGAAAAGGCAACTTTTTCAGCATTTGTACCATATGGTGGTGATGTCTGCTTGTTGTGGATTGGAGTATCATTCAGTCCATGATGGATGTGACTTGAGAGACCTGGCTAGCCTGTTGAAGGTGCCTGTTGCCAGGATGTTACTTTTCCCACTGAAGTGGCACCTATTTATCTTCTTGTATTTGCATTCTTACAAACTGCTAGTTGGCAGGAGCAATGCTAAGGATGGGAGCTCACCCCATCGGGCAATAATCGGGTCTTGAAGTGCTGACCTACTGAGCTAAATTCCAGTCAGGCAGTGTTCTAACCCCAGTGTTCTAATCACTGAGCCACTGCAGCCCATTAAAATAATTACAATACTGTAACACAATACAAAATAAAAAATACAAAATATAAAGAAAAATAAAACAAATTACGGTAACTGACACTTAACTGATGCTAACTGACACTACTCAGAACATTGTGTTCAATAATACTTAACTTGCATTGTGTCCAGTATGACTTATTCCCAGGAAAGTGTGGTTAGGATTGCAGCCTTTGTCTCTCAGGCTGCAGTCTACCCCCCTTACACAGGAGTGAGCCACATTGATTCTAATAGGGCTTACTTTAAAGGTGCCTTTCCATTGCCCCCCTTTCATAGGAGTGAGCTCCATTGATTGTAGTAGGCTTACTTCAGAGTAAAAATGCATAGGCTAGTCTCTCAAGAGAGGCTGAGCAGGTGCTGGTGAAGTGCCAAAACTGGCCATATCCCACCTGGAACTATTTTTTGCTTGTTTATCAAGCCATCACTTGTATATCAAGTTAAAATTTATTAGAAATGTTTGCTTTTCTTGCAAAACACTCTGAATCCAAGTTAGCATAAATTCTAATTTCTTTATGCATATTTTCCTATTTTAATTCAGAAGTAACTTGTCAAGTTGGGTCTGTAAAGACATAATGCTTCAACCCCTTTAATCAAAATTTCCCAAATTGGGTGCCCATGGGGGTTATGATTCATTTCTGCGTGGTGTCACAGGATGCACACTGGCTGAGTTTCTTGGTAGTGTGAATGCAACACAACGAGCTATGTGATGTTCCAGTGCAGCAGGCTGGACTCCACACAGCTGCTACCTGCCTTCCCTATATCATATGCTTCCCTCCAAAAACGCTATTTTTGAAAACCTTTGGCATGACCTGGATGGTGTTGATACATCATTGTCATGTATTTTCTTCATTATCACTTCTGTGTCTGAAGCTCACTGAGGATATTGTAGGCCTAGTGTATTTGGGAAGCACTGTCTTTAACTGTGGCATGAATCACAGAATTACATATTTTTTCTCCCATTATTTTTCCTCCCATTCAAGCAAATATTTCCCCCCTGCCTGAAGCCATGGACAAGCATTAGATTTGAATTGAGCTTGTTAATGCTAACCTGGTTGATTCATAACCAGGGTTTTCAAATTGTCTGCAAAACCTTGGAAATATGCATTAGCATTGAAAGAAGTCAAGCAGAAACATACTTGTCAAGAAAAAAACTACATCCTTTTCCACAGTCTGCTTATGATCTTTTGGCTATGTTTAATGGAGTGAGAGCATTATACTATCATTGGGCTATGGAAAGCAAAAGAATTGCTAATTTCTAATCAGAATTGCGGTCGTGGTAAAATTAGATATAATTATCTAATGATAGTTCTCATTTGGACCAAAACACTTTAAAAATTTAGAGGCCACTATAATTTTTCATTGAAAAATGCACCATCATTAAAACATTTTGTTTTTTTTCAGCAGGACAAGGAAAACAAAGCTTATTTTGATTCAATAGTTCCTCGAAGGTTAAACAGTACAAGTGACATAGAAGAAAAGGAAAACCGGTAAGATCTGTTGAATTTGGGAGATGACAAAAGTGAATGTTCATGAATGCTATATATGGTAAAATGGATTCTCTCCTACTTCTGCGTATATGAGGGATGGCCAAAATTCAGATTTGGAAATTTTGAGTAATTCTTAAACATTACTCAATTCGCTTGAATATTTCTCATTTACTATTTATATTGTGATGCAAAACTGCTGAGCCACCTAGCCACCTATCTTTCACATTATATATACTGCTGAGTCACCTATCTTTCACATTATATGTGAAAGAGCTGCATGTGAGCTGTGGTTTGGTCACCTCTGACAAGTAGAATTATACAGATGTTTGAAATGTCTGGATAAAGTGTATGCAGTATCTTGAATGTCAGTTATCCTCAAGGACCCCTCTTAAACACTGAAAGACACAATGTGTTTAGACTAACCAGCAAATTATCAATTGGTAGGTCTGAATACTTAAAACGTTCTTACTTCCATATATTATTATTATAGCATTTGTCAATAGGGCCTGTCACCTTATGCTCTTTTAATCACAAAATGCAATTTCCATTTTGACTTGATAGCAAATGGTGGATGTTTGGGCTTTGTTTATATTTACAGATGCTTAACATAATTTTAATTGACTATATGATTTTCAATCTCTGTATATGTAGAAAACTTGAAAAGACACGCACTGACTCATCAACACCCAGCCAAAACCACTGAACCTAATAGCGTGAAATTTGGGAAGGGTGTTCCTTCCTTGATGGAGGCATCCACTAAGAAATGGTTTTTTAGAAGTACCAACTGGAAGGGGTTTCCTTCTAACATGGTTTCTTTCCTATACTTTACATTGAAGAATTGCTGAAGAATCACAGACTGATCATTGCCCTGCCCCAACCCCTAGACCTATAAGCATTAAATTTGGGGAGGGAATTTCCTTATGTGATGTGAGCACCCACCAAGAACCAATGTTAAGAAATTTAAACCTTAAAAAGAGGTCAGGGGTAAGGAGGATTGTTTTGTTCAGTGATTTACTGGGTTTGAGTGTCCTTATCTAATGTTGAAGAGATATTTTGTTGTCTGAACAATCTTCCTGGCTTGGAGTGGTTTGTGGGTATGCTTCTGGAGAGCCCTTAATTCTCTATTCCAGGGGATTTCACTCTCCATGTTGATATTCTGTTTAGGACAGTTCAGGATCTCATGGATACCATAGATTATTTCTCTTCTGGAACATGTGGTCAGGCACACATTGGACATAGTGTTTTACTGCTTGGCAGGTGGATGGAGATTTAACCTTATAGTTAGTTCACTTCTTGATAGGGTTTAGGGTGGTCCTCATCTCTGCTCCTCACCTCCTATTCTACACCTCTGCTTTGGAATACTGTCAAAAACATGCAAAATGAGGTGGCCCATGTATTAATGTGGGGCTTAATGATTTGATTCTATTAGCCTGATATGCCTGCAACTGTGATAAATGTTGGTTTATTTCTAGACCCAATTCAAGGTGCTAGTTATGGCCTTTAAGGTATTTCATGATGTATGGGGGTATGGCATCTGAAGGGCATTCTCATGTAAGATTGTCCACTTCCTGATGTCAACTGGTAGGACCCCTCAGGTGTGTGTCTCCATTATCAGAGGTTTGCCTGGTGGCAACAAGGGTAAACCTTTCTCTGTAGTGATATTACGACCATGGGACTAAACAAATCCTTTTAATAGAGAATCAAGGCATTTTTATTCTATACTGCCTTTTCATTGTTGGTTTATGATGCATTTTGTGGATTTTGTTGTTTGCTACTTTGAGCCTTCTATGTAAAAAAAAGGCTAGTTTACAAATAAATTTAATTGACTCAATTACTACTGCAGCCTTCCTTATGCATTTTTGTCACTTGAGTTTTAGGGTATATTTCTTTTAGAGTACGTGTTTTGAAGTTTTTGAATATATCCTTTATACTGCCTTTAGTTTCGAACATGCTGTACTGGATTCCTAATCAATAAACAGTATTTATATACCACTTTTCTGTGAAAAGTTCACAAAGTGGTTTATAGAGAAAGTAACTAAGGCTGCAATCCTAACCACACTTACCTGTGAGTAAGTACTGTTGGGGACTTCAGAGTAGAAAAATTTAGTATTTCACTGTCATGATCTAAGTGACCTGTTCCAGATAATTTGGGAATCATGCATGTAGGCTATAAAAATAGCATATTTTTCCTGAAAGCTGATTCAGTTCCTGAAAGCTGATCGCCGGCTAGGCTGATATGCTTCTTTATACTTTCATGATGATCTTATAGCTGTGTTGTGATGATATTACTTATAACAGACCTATCTAAGTGGAGTTTGATGTAATATTTGTCATTACCATTCTAGAGAATCTGCTGTTAACTTGGTACGGTGTGGTTCTTGCACCCGGCCGCAGTGGAGGGAAGAGCCAAAGGGAAATGAAGTTCCTGCAACTACTGCACCTTCCACCTACGTATCTACTTACATGAAAAGGTAAGGCATAGAGTAATACTATGCTGTCTTCAGGAAACAGAATTATCGCCATCAAATATACTTAAGCTACAACGGCTTCAAAGTTGTTTAAACATGCTGGCTCAGTTCAGAGATCACACAGAGCCAGGAACTGAGTCACGTGATTAGCACAGTGTGGCGAGCTTTTCACATGTAGATTCCCACCTCTGCCTTGCATCCAAGAGGAAAGATTTTTTCTTTTGAATCTTTGCCTTCAAATCAGACAATCCTGACTTATTCTAATCAGAGTTGCAATAACCCAGAATGTAAAGCAGGATTGATTTATTTCCTAAGTCTGGTTATTATAGCAAACTTGGATTTAATACAAGTCAGATAATAGAGATTTGTTTCCTTGGATGTGAAATGGGGGCAAGAATACAAGTACAGTAGTAATAATAAGTGCCTCACATAACAAGCTTTTCACATAACAAGCAATTCCATAACAAGGAATCCTGCTTCACATAACAAGTTCCACTTCACTTAACAAGCAAGCGCGCTATGGGCACGCATGCTATGCAGCCCTGACGCTCCGCACAGAGGCTCTTTAAAAGGGCTGCTGGCCAGCGCTGCTGCCTCTAACTGCAGTTGCCTAGGGGTGCCAGAGGCAGGTGCCCCTAACAGCCCCCAAGTACCCCACTAGCCACCTTGAACCTCCAGCAGCAGCTGAGGTAAGCCTCCCAGGAAAGTTTCTTTGATTGCAGTCTCCTTACTCAGAAGTAAGCCCCATTGTGTTAAATGGGACTTACGCCTAGGATAGTGTTTTTGATTGCAGCCTCCTAACCATGTTTACCCAGAAGTAAGCTCCATTGTGTTAAATGGGGCTTACTCCCCGGAAAGTGTCGTTAGAATTGCAGCCTAAGAGCACAATCCTAACCATGTCTACTCAAAAGTAAGCCCCATTTTGTTCAGTGGGTCTTACTCCCAGGAAAGTGTCTTTAGGATTGCAGCCTAAGTAGACTTCATAGGATCATGCACATTGAATGCATGTTTTGAATTCAATTCCAGTGTTTTGTCATCATTTTTACATACATATATTTTTAACATTTTTGTATGAATATTTTTTGGGTTGTGGAACCAATTGTCTGAGTTTCCATTATTTTCTATGGGAAAATCTGCTTCACTTAAAGAGCGTTTCACTTAAAGAGCATGCCTCCGGAACGAATTAAGCTCTTTATGTGAGGTACCAGTGTACCTAACTTGTCTTTATTCTGCAAAATCAAGATTTGTTTCCAAGTCTTTGTGATTCCAGTGAAAGCCAAACATAAGCGTTTGACAACTTGGTGTTGGCTGTATATGAAATATAAAATTCTTGCATGTTACTGCTCTTGCTGCATTCCTATCCAAAGCTGAATATTGACAACTTTGGAATGAAAGATGTCTTGCTTGCTTCTATTGGTCATTATGCATTTTCATACAAGATAGCAGTTGTCATTTTTTGCCCCAACTACACACATTCTCTGACAACTTATAGCTATGGTATCTAATCTACTTTGTCAAATGACATATTACACATTGTCTAGTCAACTATGTGTGCCCTTCATGTGCCAGAGAAAGTTTCATCCCACATAACATTGCCTAAATGATTTTAGACCTGGCCTTTTTTCATCCCCTCTCCAAAGGCGATCTTATAAGGATGTCTTATCCTTGGTATTAATGGAATGGGGTGATCTGGTACTTCCTATTTCATTGTCTTTCTCACTAGAACAAATTTAAATAATTTTTTTATACTAGAACACCTTTTGACATGAATAATACAGGTGTCCCATGTTTTTTGATGCTTTGTTCCATTCTCTTAACAGTTTTCAAATATACCTGGGAATCTGTTTTTTGTCAGCAGCTGTCTTGCCTCATGTCGCAGCCTGCTTAAAGAGGCAGGAGGCTACCAGAAAGTTCTTCCTGCTGGCTGAGATCGAGCCCAATGCCAGGCAGGTATACTCAGTAGTAAGCCCCATTATAGTCAATGGGGCTTACTCCCAGGTCAATGTGGTTTGAGTAAGCTGATTCTGTAACAGAAGGCTGAAGAAGAGCTGACCCAGAAGGCGGGCAGGAGATAAGAAAAGAAGCAAAGGAGGAAAGAGCCTGGGCCAGCAATCAGGGATATCCCAGGGCAAATCCTCCTGCAATATCCCAGGGCAAATCCCCCTGCATTGCCTACACCAACAGGGCACTTGCAGAGCTAATCCTAGCATTATACTAATGCTGGCATGGCTACATCCTATAGTCAGTAATTCTATACTGGTTACATCTTATAGAAACCTGACCACCCCACTTCAAAACATTTTTTTATGTTCAGGAGTTTTTTATGTTTAGAAGTGGGGTGGCCAAATTTTTATTGGAGTGCCAGATAAAGAATGGGATTTCCTCTTCTTCCTCCACCTGATTTCCTCCTCAAGGTGACTTTATGAGAAATATTCATTCAAATTCAGAAGTACAATCTGAGCTGATTGTAAATTTCTTTTAATTTCTTTCAATTGTTAATACATGAAAATACAAGATTTACATGTATTAATTAAATTTATTGATTAATTTAAATGTACTTATTGTATTGTAGTAATTCAAAGTACAGTGGCCCCTCACGTAACAAGCGGCTCACATAAAGTATGTTCCATGTAACAAACAAAAATTTCTCTAGGATTCTGCTTCACGTAACAAACACACTTGTTGTCAGTTGGGGCAGACGCACTGGCCGGCAGCCCTTTTAGAAAACGTCGGGGTTGCCTAGCGCGCCTGCCCATAGCGAAAGCAACCCTTCTGCGCTGCTCCTCTTGTGGCCTGGTGTCCACTGGGCAAAGGGAGAAAAAAGCAGTGGAGAAGAGGGAAGCAGCTCAGGTCTAGCCAGAAGGGAGCAGGGGAGAGAGAGGCTCAGGATGAAGAGAAGGAGAAAGTGGGGAGCTTTGAAAAAGTGTCTTGGATTGCAGCCTCCTAACTATGTCTACTCAGAAGAAAGCCCCATTGTGTTAAATGGGGCTTACTCCAGGAAAGAGTCTTTAGAATTGCAGCCTAAGTAGACTTCATAGAATCATGCACATTGAATGCATGTTTTGAATTCAATTCCAGTGTTTTGTCATTGTTTTTACATCCAGTTAATATTTTTATATGAATATTTTTTGGGTTGTGGAACCAATTGTTTGAGTTTCCATTATTTCCTATGGGAAAATCCACTTTACGTAAAGAATGTTTCACATAACAAGCATGCCTCCGGAACAAATTAAATTTGTTATGTGAGGCGCCACTGTAATTTTAAAAATTGATGGTGCTCCTCAACCTTTTTAGTGACCAGAGTTGTACCATTAGTAGAAATAAGTTGAAAATCCCTGCTTTAAGCATAAGCATCATCCAGGCTACAGCCCTAAGTTTATTTAATTCAATGAAGGCTGAAAGATATTTAATTTTTTAAAATTCAATTATTTCTTTATGACTTGCTTTAGTAAATTACCATCATTAAAATATGTAAGATATTCATTTCCCACACATACTATTGCTCATGTTATTGTAATTTGTTGTGTATTTTAGCTATATGTTAATAAATGTGACTTATTTAGGTGATATTTATGGTTTTTTGGGGGTGGCCATTTTGCATTTGTAGGCTAAAAGGATCTGGTTCCACTTTTCAACAGTTTTAGATGGGTTTTCCAGTCCCTAACTTTTCCAATAAGTGGGGGATGTCTGTAAATCAATTTACCCATCATCTCAATTGCTACAGAACACTACAAAAATCCAACTATCAGTTTCATTTGGTCCCATTAAAGAAACTCTTTAAAACTATTTGTCTGAAGTCCTGCCAGAGTTGAACCAGAGCATTTTCAAAAGCACTGTAGGCTCTTGTTACATGAGATTCTTCTTAATAAGAAATATAAATATCTCAGTTATCAGCTACAGGAATATAAATATCTCAATTAGCAGCCAGAAAATAAGTTACCAATTCTGGATTCTTGAACTGGTATAGTCATAGGCTTTAGTTAAAGTTGTTATATAAAAGTTTATAAACTTTGATTCAGCTTTCTTGAGAGATCCTAGCTTTTGTATTCTAAGAATGATGGTAATGACAACACAGATGTGGAGTTCTTAAAACACTGAAGTGAGCATAGTGGTCTGTATTATTGCTAATTAAAGTGGATTTGTGTCTCATAGGGTGCATTCCTAGCCAACTTTCCAGCACTAAGGTTAAGGATAATTCTACTCCAACGTAAGGGAACAAACATTGCCTTACTTTGAGGAGGCCTCCATGTCTGACCTTGTAGATGTAGAATCACATGACCCACTGGCACAGTTATGCCATTGCTGGAAAGTTGGTTAGGATTGCATCCACAATCACTTAGGAAAGGTTATTTTAAAAAATGCTTGCATGTCAATTAGTTGCTTTCCATTTTAACTAAGTTAGTGATGCAGCTATTTTGCTTGTGCTTATTCACTTTCATTCTTTCTTCGACTCTATTCAGTTTTTATGGACTTGGCTATTTCTGAAATTTCTTTGGGTGCTTTCTTCTATTTGGATGCTTTCATTCTGTTTTATCCAATAGAAAAACTTTTGTATGAATACAGCATGTGCAGTTAAACACTCATTTTTGTTTTCCTGTTCTCTTACATTCATTACATGTTGTCTGATACTTCTTGAAACTTAGACTTTGTGTCTTGGCCATTTTACTCAAAACAGCAATACTACATATATTCTTGGCTTGACAAGGCTGTTATGTACTTCCCTGATTTCACTTTGCTGACAGACAAAACATGTTCCCATCAATTATTCAGGATCCTGTAACAGCATTTTCGACTACCACTGAAGGACATGATTTTCTGCTATCTTACAGTGCTTCATTTGGTAGAAATAGTGACTTCAGCAGTCCCTACATTTCAGCCAATCGCAATGCATCTCCTTCTACCTCACCCACTGTCCTTGGTTCATCTACCTCATTAGGCACAGAGTGGCAGCTTGCCTCTTGCCCCGCCTCTGTCAGTTCAAACCCTACAACATCAGTCCGCCACTGTAACAGGTAAGGGGTCATTATAATACGTCTAGATACTGCTGACTTGAATTCTAAACTTTAATTTTCAGATGTTAATTGGTTAAACCATTTATTTCAGTTATTTTTTTAAGGCGCCGTAAGTCATGCAAAACTCTCTGTTCGTATTTTTCAGAACCCCATACAGACAGCAAACTGACTCTACTGTAGAGAAGAGCACAGAGGGCATCTCTTCTAGCATTCCTTTAAGTGTCATAACAAATCTCACTGTACCCAGTAGTGCCAATGGTATAACTACTGCCAGTTTGAACTCAACAGCCGGGACAGAGTCCTCCACTGGAGATGCCAGGGATCGGAGAAGGTTAGTGAGTTTTTGAGTGATATTCTGAAGACCTCTGTACTTCCAGTGGCTCGTTCTTCTAACCTGTCACCATGAGCGCTAGTCAATCACCTGACCACCTATTTCCCTTCATGACATTTATTTATTAAACAGCCCTCTATATGCTTGAACAATTTGTTAGATCAGTGCTTCTCAACCTTTTTACCACCATGACCCAACTTGTTGACCACAGATTGTGGATGGTGCACCAGAATGTTTTTCAGTTACTGGGTGACACTGTCACTCAAATGACCAAAAATCAGGTCATGACCAAACATTGAACCAGCAGAACAGATGCATTCTTCTAGATGGTGCTTCATTTTCTCCTAAAACTTCACTTAGTGCTCTCTGTGCTAAATCTGTGTGCTAAGCAATGTTACAAGCATTTTTGAATTTAAGAAATTAACTTCAGATATGGTTTATGAAACATAAGAGGATAAATTCTTCCATTCTGTAGAAACTCTCACTGCTTTGACATTTATAGTTAAAACAAGTCTCTGCTTGAAGTAAAGCCTCCTCAACAACTTGCATGGTAGCTTGGGTAAGCTTTGTGTATGTATATTTCTTAATTACATTGGAATATTCTCTGCAAAACCTTTCAAAATTGAGTTTTTCTTCGCTTCAAGTTTCTAAGCTTCAAGTTTCAAAATTGAGTTTTTCTTAGCTTTTATTAATTGCTTTCATTCAAATGTCTTCAGTTAGCACCTCTTGAATATGAACCATTTTTGTGTATATAGCAAAGTCTTTTCTCAGGCAGAATTTAGAATATTTCTTAATTGCAGTGATTCCAGAGATACTTCATTGCAAGCGGTTGCTGAAGTTCTCTGCTCATTTGACATTATTGAAATGTCAATTTCAAAACATGGGGGAAAATTGAAGACATTCCTCTAATCTTAAGGGGAACTTCTGCTGACAGTCTTTTATACGAGTGGTTCTTAACCAGTGGTAATTGTACAACTAGAGGCACTTGAGGTATTGTCTTGTGGTACTTGCAAGACCCCTGTTCCACACTGCCTGGTCGTGAGACCAGCAATACGGTATAACAAGCTCAGCAGGAAGAGCTTGATAGAGTCCTCCCAAGCAACATAGTGGTACTTCAATAGGTGGATTGTGGTATAGCATCTTGGTAATAAGTGTTAAGCATGGGCAAACACTGAGAAACACTATTCTACAATGATTGTTAGATCCTTAGAGTGCCTTCTATGGGATGGTGTATACTTCTGCTGGATTTGGAGGAAGGTCCTGATTTGACAGGTGCATGTCAGAACTGCAGTTCCATGTTTCCTTTTTTTATTCACTCCTGATTAAAGTCTGAGACAACCTCAATTTTGAATGGCGTGATAGCAGATAATATCTGAGCATTGTAATATTTAAACTGAATTCTGAGAAATGTAGGTGCTAATAGAATTGCCTAGTTGGAAAATGTTGAATTATTTTTTGGAGAAGAAGCCAAGTTATTAAATGAAGAATTATAGATGTTCTCAGATCACTATATTTAACCCTTGATGGCAGCTGTCACAATGCTATGTTCATCTAATTTAGTATTCCCAAAGCTCCCAGGTTTTCTTAGCAATAGCAACATAAAATCCCAGACTCATGTTAGAATCACCAGTGGAATTTACCTGTTGCAGGAGTAAAGTTCCAAGAATACTGGTGGGCACTGGCACTGGGTGCATGCAACAGTGGGCAATGAGCATCACTGGGCGGCAGCAGGCACCATGCATCTGTACTAGGCAGCACCGTGCATCTGTATAGGGCACTAAGGGGCAAACCCAGGCCAAGTGGGTACCACCAGACACCAAATTCTTAGTGGGATCTTGCATCACAGAAGGAATACGCTACCCAAATTTCATGCTTCTAGGTCGAGGGGTTGAGGCTGGGTATTGATTAGTCTTCAGTGTTAAGAATAGGGACAAAAACATCTTGCACTCCTTTTCACCCACTTCCTTTTTGAATTTTCAAAAATTGGTTTTTACTGGGTGCCTACATCACAGAAGGAATACCTTATCCAAATCCATGTATTTTCTAGCCCTCAACACTGTCAGATACACAATGTGGAAATCAAGCCAAAAGTTTTGAGACCCATTGTGTAGAGGTAGCCTTCATAGTGCGAGTACAGTTGTGCCTCAGCATCCCCAGATGTTCCATTCCCAGAACCCCCCCCCCTCCGGATGCAGAAACCCATAGATAATGAAATGTATGAGGCAGGCACCATGTAAAGCAACCAGAGTACCTTCTGAGGGTCATGGAAGCCTTCCAGCTTTCATTTTTCTCATTTTCAAAACAGGAAGTTGCTTTTTTAGGCCTTTCTGAGGTCTTTGAAGGCCTTCTGAGGGTCATGCTGAGAGCTGCTTCCCTAGATTTAGAAGTCTCTTTGAGTGGGAGCATAGCACTGGTCTCATTCAAATGGCCCTGTGGGTTCACAACACAGTTAAAACTGTGGGTCCCAAATCAGCCTGGACCTGTTCATCAGAGTGTAGTTTGTTATGTGCATGGAAATAGAGTTGGTAGGTTTTTCTGGAGGGTTTATCTTTTATCACAATTCCAGGCAATTAGGCCAGTGATTGCAAGCCTATGAGCAAACATCATCTCTGAACAATTAATGAGTGAGACTGGAAAATCTTGAACAAATTCTTTCTTATGGGCTGCCCTACCTTATCAGGGTTTTGCTAAGAGCTCTTTAGCAAATTGTTTTCAGGAATCTATACTTCCTTGAACTGTGAAGGAGGCCACTTTTGTCAAATCTCTCTGCATCTCAAGTTTCTTATATCTTTCTCATCCACATCACCAGAAAAGAGTGAATGGTATTATTGCATAGTTATATAGGACATAAATTTTGCAATCTATACAGATTCGTATTGATTATTAAAAAAGAAAAACCCTTGTTTTCAAACAAAGTAAATTGTTACTCTCTTATGAACCCGCCAGTGTTATGGAATCATTGTAATTAGAAGCCCTTCTCTGGATCCCTCTCCCCTTTGAAGTTATGTGGATTACGCAGTTACCAGAGAAGACCATCTTTGCTATGAAAACTATGGAGTACTTTTCCCTTGGAGGCTTGCCTGATGATAGGCTTTTTGACCTGTCATCTTTGGAGTATGAAAAACCTTTTCATTTTCTCAGGTCTCTTAAAATGTCATCTGGCATAAGTGATGCACTCATGTTTTTACTGCATCCACAATTTGAGTTTGTTTAATTTGTTGTTTTGATAGGATGGTTTAATTGCTAGCTGCAGTGAACATTTTTATAGACTTCCCTGATCTTTAGCATCTGGCACAAACACCCACCAGTCACTCAGTGCTCTTGTTTTTATTTGAACTTAAATGTGCTGCCCATTTTTCTCACTTTGGTGTTGCTTTTTCCAAAATTTTTTTCCTAAAATCACAAGGGTGTGAATGTACAAAAATAAGAGATGACGATATACAAACATTTCACAGAATACTGGTCACAGTTTACAGTGTGTGTATGTGTAGTAGGAAAAACATAGATAAACGAAGGTGACAGTATCTTTGCTATCATGCCTGAGAATTTTTGGGACTTCATTCAATTAACATTGACTTGTAACTTGTCTCTTGTGGCAGTTTGTTTCAGTTATTGTTGGAAAAATATGCTTTGGGATATTTCTGTCCTTACGAAGCACTTACCAGCACTGATAGATAAACCAGTTGGCTGGTATAGTTATGAATGCATACCATAGCACTCCTTGAATGTATAACAGATCTCTTAAAACAGTAAAAATTGATGTTAGTACATTGGTACGTTCATTACAAGGCCAGTAAATGTAAAGTCTGTTTCATAATCAGTCAGCACTGTCTTTTAAGTGGCTTGCAGATCCCTTCATGAATGGAGTACTTGAGGTACTGTCTGCCTGGAAACAGGGTGAGTTCCTCCTTCATGCTGCAAATATACCACCAATAGTGCAGCTATTGATTGTGTAGCCAGTGCAGATTTTAAAATGTTGTCTCAGAAGTGATGTCACAACTGGAAGATGTCACAACAACACACATCGCTTTTAAAGTAAAAATTAGGTGGAAGAACCCTCCTCCCCAACTGCAGCTTGCTGTTCTTCTCAACCAGTAGCATAGCTAAGTCATCTATCTGCGATCAGGAGTAAAAAAAAGATCTTGTACCATCAACAACAAAATAACATTTAAGTAAATGAAATGTACCCCTGGTTAGAGACTTTGTGCTAAGGTTCCCAAATTTTTTTGGCCTACCAGAAAAAATATTAGCGCATCCTGGAAATTAATTTTTTTTAAAATTTTAATAGCAATTAAACAGAAAGCTATATGTATTAATGTTTCCTATGACCATCACCGCCCCCTGGATCGCTGCAGCACCCACCACGGGGCAGTAGTGCCCACTTTGGGAATCACAAAATGAAGGATGACTATTCTCCCCCTTCTAAATATAAGAGGAGCACCAAAAGGTATCTTTTTACTCAGCTAGCCAGGAGTAACTGTATTTATGATAAATGGAAATGAGATTGAGAGCTGACTCATAAAAAACTTTTTGGTTTCATCCTGTGTCATAATAGCATCCCATTGGCTCTCAGAACAATCAGTCTATCTTAAAAATTTTGAATTTTTAAAAATCTACTTTTTGTTCCATAACACAGTTGTATTCTTTTTTCTGGTTAATTGTCCAGAACATTTGATAGAAACTAAATATTTCATTGCAGCTTAATTGCAATCTTCATTAAATTATCTTTCCAGAGATATATTACCTAATTGTATTATTTGTACTTACTCAATTTTTCACAGTTTTTGCCACTAGTGTCAGCTTGTTGCTGGGTGCTGCTGCTACGCCCCTGCATCCCCTTAGCTATGCCACTGCATAGCACCAAGTTAGGAAAGAACAGCAAAGGTCTTCATGCACTTAAAGAATCAAGCAGTCATCCAACACCTGCTGCTGAAAGCACTTATCAGTCATGCTTTTATAGTTTATCGCAAAGAGATTAAGTTGTCCTTTTATAAAATGAGCTGCCAGTGCTAGTGTGGTGATGTAGGAGGGGCAGGAATTCTGCTTGCCGTTTGATTTCCCTTGTTCGGAAGAGGAAAAGTTGCGGTTGCTTTATCAGTCATCAGGCTGCATTTTTGTGTGCATGAGGTCAGGGTGAGGATTTGAGTGTTATTATTGAAATCCTGGCTTCCTGTGTGGTAACCAAGCAGGTGTACTTGCAAGGCTTTCAGCTCTTGGATGGCCTTTTTGGAGAAATTCAAGGTGGGAGTTCTGAGTGTTCCCTGAGTATCATATTTATGCTCTGCAAGAGATTAGAGACATGGGAAGGTGAAAGTAGATTGATGATTGACTTTGCTTGTGTAGAAAGCGTTAAGAAAACAAGTTTCTATGGTTGGAGCATTACAGTTTGCAAAGTAGAAGAAACAGCAGGTAAAACATGCTTTTAAGTTTTTGCACTTTATTCATTGCCTCTTGGCTTACTAACTAAACTTGTTAGTTTAGGGTATGGTTTTAACTGAGTAGAAATCACCATATATACATTTTTAACAAATGAGATTTGGATTATGTCCACTTAAGATAATTTTTATTGAGATTAATAGAATATTCACTGAAATTGTCGTATCAGTATTGCCTGTTCTTGGAGACCGAGTAAAACAGGGAACAGATTAATCTGGATAAGCTCATTTTTAATTGATTCAGTAGTCTAGTAGAGGTTTGAAGGCTTGAAATTCACAAAATAAATGGTTTAATATGGTATTAATATGGTATAAATATTGTACCAATACGTGTTCTGGATATGGTAAAATTTAGGTCAAATACCTTCACAAGTATTACAGCTGAAGCCTATTAGGTTAGCCTTACAACTTGCAAAATGTCAGTTTTAAAAAGATTTTTTCACTCCACAAGGTGGCAGTAGATGACTTTTGAGCCTCCTCTTAATGATCTTGGAATTATAGAAAATAGTTTCTAGTGTATTGTGTTCAGTTCTAAAAAAAATTAAATCTTTCTTCAAATTACAACTACCTTGCTGCCAGCTGCATGTTAATAAGGTGAATGTGGGAAGAAATGCCTTCCACGATGATAGTTGTTGGAATTAGGATTGCTGCATCTTAAGTCATATGTAGTTTCTTCTACTATTGCAAGATGAATCACATAGCCTAGTAAAATAAACTTGTGATTCTACCTAAGGGTACTCGTATTTCAAAGCTGTAGTTTGTTCTGTGAAATGGCACAAAATGCCTTGGTTTATTCAACTATCTCTAACTACAAATGCAACTGTGCTTATAGTTCTTGTTTATGTTTATACTACTCCTAAGTAAAGTATAATATAGGTTTTCAAACATAGTAGTGAGTGTAAGCAATCCTCAGACATGCCTACTCTAGGGTGACCATCTGTGGTGACCCCCAAAAGTAGGACATCCAAGAATAATGTTGGACAGACCAAAATAAAAGCTAAAAAAAAACCTCATGTATATTGCTTTCATGTGGTTATTTAACCGCTATATTACTTACTAAATTTAAAACTATTACATGCTTGTTATTAATTCCAATAAGACTATGCACCTCATTTTCACAAAAGAAAGGAGGACAGTGAAGATTTTTTCCAAGACACAAGGCTGAAAAAGAGGATATGTCCTGGAAAAATAGGGTGTATAATCTGTAAATATTTACATTTTGCTATTGTGTACACCCTGACCAATTCGATTTAGATCATGTGCTCCCTTGTTTTTGTTTAGGGTTAAAGAAACATTGAAATTTTTTTTTCCAATGAAATGCCACTACTGCCCTTTTCTGAACCACGGCATCTATGCTGTGCTATGTTTGCAGATATTGGTTCCTCTGTGGCTTGCAGATGTCACATGCTCCCAGTACCTCTAAGCCTTCCATGTAGAAGTGCCCTTATTTTTATTTTATTTTGAGGGCCTAAGCATTGGGGAAGATTGAACCTCGGGCCTGGGACACCTAGGCAGGCCAGTTTGGATTGAAAACTCATTGCCATAAAGGAAAATAAAATCTATATTGTAATTTGTGCTTAAGTAGATTTAAGTTTCTAGAGACCACAGTCCTAAAATGGCAGCTCTTAGCAAAGTTGCAACTTTTGTCATTTAGACATGGTGCATCTTAATCAAGCAGCCATTTAATCATGACTGATTTGTCTGTTTCAGAAGAGCAAATTACAAGAGAGCAGAGAGCAGGGTTTCTGGAGGGGTATATGTGTGTGATTTTTGAATATTTATGAGAGAAATAGCTATTCAGTCTGGTTATGATGCGGCACATTCACTGTTCTTGTCCAGTCTCATTTGAAGAAGCCTTTGGTGTCATTCTAAAATTTCTACTCTTAACTACTACTTAGTGAAAACCTGATAAGAAAATGGAAAAATTCTGCTGAAGGCATCTCACAATTTGGCATCTCAGAATTTGGCATCTCAGTGGGGTTGTAAAGCAACTCACAAACTTCATGACACTACCAGTTTTGTGATTTTCATTTGCTGATTTGAAAGGGCTGATTTTTTTCAAGTGATACAGTTATTTATTTATTTAATTAATTAAATAATTAAAAAAATTTATATCCCACCTTTCTCGGGCCATTAGCCCGACTCAAAGCGGCTTACAATAAAACATAATTAAAACATTAAATAGAAACATACAATCAAAACACAGAAGCTAAAAACACTAAAAGCAGTAAAAACAATAGACCCCATCCTCTGCCTCATTGAAATGTTTTTTTTTAAATAAAAAGTTTTAAGGCTCCGCCTGAAGCTCTATATTGAGGGAGTTTTCCTCAGTTCTAAGGGGACGGAGTTCCAGAGCCGGGGTGCCACCACCACCAAGAAGGCCCTATCTCTGGCCGCCACACCTCTCACATCTCTTAGTGGCAGTATAGTCAGTAGGGCCACCTTAGGTGACGGGTCGGATTATACAGAAGAAGGTGGTCCCTCAGATACCCTGGACCCGAGCCATTTAGGGCTTTAAAGGTCAGGACCAGCACTTAGAATTCAGCCCAGAAACAAATGGTCAGCCAGTGTTGTCGCTGAAACAATGGCCCAACAGAGTCGAACCGACGAGCCCCAGCAACCACATGGGCCGCCGCATTCTGGACTTTTATCACATATGCTATCTTCTTTAGTAGTCCTCACTAAATATGTTAGTACATATATGATAAAATACATGTTCTATAAATACTTCGGACATAAGAGTGGTAAGATCTGTGGTTGATTGTTCAGCCATAAAGCTCATTTGGTGCTGAATCAATCATGTCTTTGGTTTAAATGTAGTTAACCAAAGGGCTGTTATGCCCTTTCATGGTACCCCAAGCTCAGTGGAGGTAGGATATAAATGTGAAATCTTGTATAATATTGCAGCTGCATTAATTGGTGTGATGATATTATTCTAGCACAGTGGAATCACAAAGTAGTATCAGGTAACAACAACAACTTATGAAAAGGAAACTTAATTTGCCAGATTTCAAGAGGTTTTTTTAATCCTTTTCCTTTTAGGTCCTATTTGACTCCAGTGAGAGATGAAGAAGCAGAATCTTTAAGAAAGGCACGATCCAGGCAAGCTCGCCAAACTCGTAGGTCTACACAGGTGAGGAAAAAGTCCCTGATCATCACATGTCTTTTCACATGATTTTCATTTTAAACCAGTGAATTTCAACCCTTTCATCTCATGACATACTGACAAGATGATACAGTTTGCAAAGGAACACCATCAGTTCTTGGACTGCTTACAAGGCACACCATGCTGCTGAAGGAGGGCTCGCACCTTGTTGAGATAAAATCAGGTGTGGGGAAAAAATCCACTTATAATTAGGGAAAGATGTCTGAAGGTTTCAACATTTAAGATCAGATTGAGTTTGAGTTCTTTTCTTTCTCCATGAGAAACGCACGAAAAATTGTTATAGGCTGAGAAGCAAAGTCTGTATTGACATTTCTGTGCAGTGTTCTCAATGGCTTTTGTGCTACATAGAAAAAATCTTTCTTCTAAATTAGCCCCAACACTTTATTAAACCATATTAGTTTAGTATATTAGTACACACACACACACACACACACACACACACACACACACACACACACACACACACACTAGTTGAGACACACACACAGAGTATATATACAGTATATGTAATTACTAACTTTAAGCATTCTGTGTCTGACTAATTGGAAATTGAGCCTAAACTCTCAGAAAAAGGTACTTGCAATGCAGCATATACTTTTTATATACAAACACTATAAGATATACAGAATTGATATACAAACTCTGATGTTTGCAAATGCTGATATAGAGATGGAATTTTCTTTTATTCTCCAGGGTGTAACACTTACAGACCTTCAGGAGGCTGAAAAAACTTTTAGTCGATCTCGGGCAGAAAGGCAGATACAGGAACAGCCAAGTGAAAAATCGGAAAGAATTGATTCCAAGAAGGAAGAAAGTGAGAGATGGGAAGATACTGCAAGAAGGCAACCTGGGGAGACTCTCTCACGATGGAATAGGAAGTTGGATGAAGAGGTGAACAAATGGTTCAAGAGCTCTTTGCAAAATGTATACATTCTGTGTGGTTTTCTGCCAGCTGTAATGTTTGTTTTTCTACCAAGCATTATTTATGCTCATGTTTATCTTACAGCCTGTCAGTCATCGATTAAGGTGCACAACACAGCAAGACAAACCCACAACCCCTGTATCTCCTTCATTAGTCCCTTACCTTTATTCAAGTTCTCACCTCTCCAGGACAAGTAGACCTCTAGCTTCAGACTCTGTGAACCCAGCTGACTTCCAAAGCACTTCTGTTGCCAACATGGACAAAAATGGTATGCATCATCATAACTAGACTGCATTTTACAAATTTTTCAGTTGTTAGTATTCGTTTATTGAAAACTCTCTTAGAATGATTTCAATTTATAAATGCTTTCAAGATAGCTTACAATTTAAAAATTGTAAATGTACCAGAATCTCTTATACAAAATGGAGCAGGTTAAAAATAATACTGTGTTCTGGAGTTCCAGCGCCTTTATTGTAATACTTAGATCATATTTTCTTACCTCAGTGGATAATAGCAAAAGAACATGAACTAGAAACTTGAGTCCTTGCTTTGACAGATCATAGTAATCTTAGCTGTGTGTCTGCATATAGAAATAATAGTGTGTGCATGTACTTATATTTGACCCCCATAATATCAAGATACCTTTGCTGCTTGTGGGCCTTTAGGTCTTCCATAAAAAAGCATGGATTAAGTTTGGGATGGAAAAGGCCCCATTTAGACTATGTTAATTTATTTTGAAATGCGTCCATAGATTTAATAAATGAACCTGCATATTCTAGCTAAATATGCATTTTTAAAAATAGAATGTGAAGATCAGGATGCAGAAGACAGAACTTCAAACAGGCAGTCTGTACGGGAGAGGAGACGACCAAAAGAGAGGCGAAGAGGCACAGGAATCTTTCTCTTTACAAAAGATGTAAGTTATTGTCATTTCTGGAGATGGGTGAGGAACAATGCTTAAGGTCTGTTGGAAGGAATGAAGATTGTTCTGCCAATTGCTGTGTGTTATGGCACAGAGGTTGAAAATAGCTTCTCTATTGTGAAATACTAGTAAAGGAGAAATCCTCTTCCTAACAATCAGAACTTCTAATCCTAAAAGCTTTGTAATATGCCATTGTAGAAATGAGACTAGTATGCTTCAGTGTTCAAGCATTCAGACTGCAACCCTTTGCTCTCTATTCCCAGATAACAGGACTTCCAGAATTCTTGGAGAGAAATTGCATTAATTTCAGAAATGTTAATCAATTCATTGCAATTCACATCTTCAAAACATATTGTAAGCCCAAATGCAATTAAAAAAAAGAAAACTTTATAGATTCAAATATTTTCAGGCCATTCAAACTATTCTTACAGGGTGACTAAGTAGAATGGAAAATGAAGTGCCTCTCCCTTTAAACATTGCATAGAAGAGTGAATTTAGGCAGATGTAGCTTTAAAAAGCAGCATCTGTCTAAATTACCTCTTCTATTCAATGGTTAAATGTAGAGGTCACACTGTTCCCATTCTATATGGTCACCCTGTGTTCTTACAATGCTCATGGTTGAACTATAATTTTCAATCACCCCTGCCTCCCACTTCTAGGATGAAGAGGTAGATGGTACTGAGGAAGAAAAGGAGCCTCGGGTGAGTGGAGAACTAAAGTTGATGTGTTCATTTGATCTGTGTATCAACATAAATTTGCAGAAGTCTTCTTGGTTCACTTGTGTTTTGTGGTAAAATAGCAGAAATTCATGGTTTTAGTATCTCCAAGTGACTTTATAATTTATTTTCCCATGTATCTTAATACTGTAAATACTACATTCTTATTCACATCTTATTGCATTTGTTAAATGCTCTTCATTAATGGAGCTGAAATCGGAGGTGGGAGAAAATGTTTTTATTTTAATGGATTTCTGTGTTTTCTAAAAGGTAGAAGTGAAGGATATGTGTGTGTGTATACACACAAAATTTACATTATAATTATAAATTAGCTTCAAAAATTTATTTGGTAGGTAGTATAGATGGAATAGTGACAGCAGATGCACACATTTACCCATAAACCCTTCATTGAATCTACAGGTATATACTGTATATAAAATTGAAAAGTCACTGTCTCGCTCATGGACTTATCAATATCCAGCCCAAAACGCCAGACTTAGAAGTGTGAAATTTTGGGAGGGTATCTTTGTGTGCTGTAGGCACCCACAAAGAAAATTTTTTTAGAAATTTAGCCCCCTAAGGGGTGCAACATTGTTTTGTCCTATACTTAAGATTGAAGACTGACTGATCAACACCCAGCCAACCCCTGTACCTAGAAGCATGAAATTTGGGAAGTGTACTCCTTCTGTAATGTAAGGACCCACTAAGAACCAGATTGGTGACCGGTGGTGCTTGATGCCCAGTCCCCCCTGCCTGGTGGTGCCCACACCCAACTGGTGCGGCCTGGTAGGCATGCCCACTGCATTGTGGTGCCTAGTGTCCAGTAGGGCTGCCTGATAGTGCCTGGTACTTCCCGCCACTTCCCCTTGTTACCCTCCAGTGCCTGTCAGCTGTATCCAGTCCCACAAATATTATTGAAATATTACTCCCACAGTGACAGGTTCATTCTACTGTAGTAAATAAAAACAAAATAGGTTTGTTTTTTGCATAACAGAAATGAAATGAGCAGAAAATGGAGTTTTTTTGTTTTTGTCACTGTATTCTCCCACCTTCGGCTATAATTCAATAGCTTCGCTTATTGTCACTTGGATTATAACAGAGAAAGTCTGAATTTGGAATATGATCAGTTAGTTTTTAGTACTTGCTTTGTGCAGTGTTTGACAATAGAAACACTGACAATAGATACTTGACTGGGTTATTATGCCCAGTAACTTGTAAGAAAAGGTTTTTTTTCCGGAGAACTACTCTTCTATTTTAATCCGGTTTGAATGTTAAGTTCTTTTTTATGCCCTAATTGCTTCTACCATATTCCTAAATAATAGCTAAAAGATATATGTAGAGTTTCTCTCTGTTTCTCTCTCTCTCTCTCTCTCTCTCTCTCGCGTTTTGCTGCGTTGGCAAGATTCCTACATTCTATTTACTTTTGGCACCAAAGTTTAAAGGAGTCCGCTATTTTTATTATTGCCATTTTGTTGAATGCCACCTTTGGAAAGAAATGGGGCATAAGCTTTGAAAATCAATACTCTTGTTTCTTTTACTTGGTGTTGGGTAAAGATTTTAAATATAAAATTTAAATACATTAGAGATAGAACTTGGATTAATGAATAAATGGGCTCAAATTTCCAAGATTTCTGCAAGAACCAACACACAGCATATAAAGTAAGCATATGTTTAATTGGACTCCATTCCCCACCCCACCATTATTGCTCCAGTTGTGTTTAATCAACTGGGTCAGGGACCAGAGCTTTGGCTGTGGGCCAGTCAGAGCCATCCCGCAGGCTGCATCTGGTCCCTGGGCCAGGTTTTGGAGCATAGGAGTATTCAGAAATAATTACATCATACTTTAGTTTTCATTAGGACTGTGCCAAATATTTGTTTTATATCTCTGAATAAATTACTGCTCCTCTCTAATAAAAAGCACTTACCTAATCCAATAATGTGGCAAGGTTTCATGCACATTTTCTGTTCTTCTGTTTCTTCTCTGCCTCTGCACATATAATTTTGTTTATAAATCATTTAGAATAACAACACTTTGTTTATAAATCATTTACAGTAACATTACATTTAGTCTGTTCCTAATGATTTCCTTGACAAAAATTGTATAGACGTTCACATCATTTTGAAGTAAATAGCAGTATGGAAAAGTAAGGCTTAGAAAGGAGAGAGCAAAAGAAGAGACAAATGGTTCTAAAGAACAGCATAAAAATAAACTGGCAAACCTATCCTTATGAGCACTTGCTCAGCAGGACCATATATCCAATATTATATTCAATTGCAAATATCCTAGGAGCAAGGAGATATCTTTTGCCTTATGCTGAGTAATCTCCCAACCCATTCACATCTTTACCTGCTAAATAGTTTTAGTAATGGTAAATAGTAATGCCATATAGTAGTGCTGAATAATTATGGTGGAAATTCTGCATCCCTCCAGGCTTGATCCTTCCCCTGATCTTTCCTTCCCCCAGGCCCATCCACTCATCCACACTCTTACTCCCCACTTGCTGCCTCTTCAGGCATCAGTTCATCTGGATGAAGCATGGACTGCAGTGCAGGCCTCTCTGCCAATGCTGCTTACATTCCAGGTGCTGCAAATGTGATTTACAGCACATTTACAACATTCTTGGCTGGCACGGCAGCCTAATTGGGATTGTGTCCTGAATATGTTTGCCTTAAAGGCTGAAAAGGGAAAATGCTTCTTAATTAACATTTGTGCTCCTAGAAATTCATGATCCAAAATGATATAAAAATCTCCACTGGAGGGAGCATATACAGCAACTGTCAATCTCTGGAATGACAAGTAAACTTCTTTTATATCAGAATTGTCTATACAAAGAATTGGGGTTTTTAATTTAACCTAGACTGAATACTGCTGCTATACATACAAATCACAATATCAGTATTGCGAACTTGAGTCAAGAAAATATGCATTTTAAGCTGACTTGATGCCTTGCATACACAGGCGGTCTGTGATAAACATTCAAGTTTGGACACCCCAACTTGAGTCTTTGATTTGACTTGGAAAATTAAATGGTATCTGAGGGTGCTTACTTATTGTTTTTATGGCGTGAGGCCATCATTAAGAGCAGGTGAGCAGCAAGGAATTCCAAACATCGTGCAGGAGGGGGAGAGGAGGAAGACTAGGCAGCACAATATGTGAGCGGGATTTTGGAGTCGCCGTGGATCACAAGCTGAACATGAGTCAGCAGTGTGATATGTCTGCAAAGAAGGCAAATGCCATTTTAGGCTGCATTAAGAGGATTGTAGCTTCCATATCGTGAGAAGTTATAGCTCCTCTTTATTCTGCGTTGGTTAGACCTCACCTAGAGTTCTGTGTTCAGTTATGGGCACCTCAGTTTAAAAAAGATGCAGCCAAACTGGAACGAGTCCAGAGGAGAGTGACAAGAATGATCAATGGGATGAAAGGGAAGCCCTGTGAGGAAAGGCTGGGGGAACTTGGGATGTTCAGCCTGGAGAAGAGATGGCTGAGATGAGACCTGATCACCCTCTTCAGATACCTGAAGGTCTGTCATATGGAGGAAGGGGCTCATTTGTTCTTAGCTGCCTCTGAAAGCAGAACTGGAACCAATGGGTACAAACTGTGCAAGAAAGAAGATTCTGGTTACATATCAGGAAAAAATTCCTGATGGTGAGGGCAGTTTGGCAGTGGAACAGACTGCCAAGGGAGGTGGTGGACTCTCCCTCTCTGGGGATCTTCAAGCAGAAGCTCGATGAGAACCTGTCGGAGATGCTCTAGGAGGATTTCCTGCTACTGGCAGGGGGTTGGACTAGATGACTTACTGGGTCTCTTCCAGCTCTATAATTTTGTGATATAGCATAGGCATTGTCCTATTTTCACTAGCTGAGGGAGGACAAGGGTAAGAGCTCAAGGTGTTCTAGGTTGAACCTTGCCAGCATTTGGTTCCAGGAACGTCCTGGTTACCCATTTTTGCATTATACAAAAGCCAGTGTATAACATGGTAACTAGACAGGCAATGAATCGGTATGAATCAAGTTCCCTTTAAAGAGTTTAGTTTCTGCTCAGAGGCAGAAGCTTCCCCTTACAAAGCAATTCAGAAGAGATTATCACTTTGTATTGATGTGGTATTGACAGGCTAGACAATTTAATTAAGTCTCTCCTCTTTTCATTTCCTTCCCACCCTGTCCTTCTCCCCATTTGTTCTTCCCACCTTGTTTACAGATGAATGGGGAGAACAGGGGGGAGCAACACCGCTTAAAGAGAGCTCCTACATCTGCACAACTTGGCAGCAGCTCAGTTTTTGCTAGCAACATACTTTTTAAGGGGAGAACTCAACTTAGTGTACAAGGCAAGAGTTAAACATGTGACTCAGGGGTTCAAAATGCTCTGGTCTGACTCTTTTTTGAGTTGAGTGCAAGGGGTGGTGACTTTGAACTTGACTTTAGTCTAGCCACAAGGGACTCTTTCCAATACTGGATAATAGTGTAGCTTTGGTTTTAAGTACCCGAGATTAGTACCAGAGATAAAATTCTGGCATTAAAACTTGCTCATGTTGTACTAGTAGGAATCAAAGAGATGTCAACATTAAAATATAAGCACCTTAAGCAAGCTTATGAGCTTGTACAATTTTATTTTTAGTACTGGCTTTGTTATAAGGGTTTCACAGTATGTCATCTGTTCCTGTTGCATATATTGTCAATCCAGTGTACCAGAAATGAACCTATTCACTCTCAAATTCATCTCCCTGTCAGGCAATCATAATCTTTTCTATTTATTTCCTTGTTTTATGTTGTTGTTCTCATGTTTCTGACCATGTTGCTAGCTTTGGGACTGCCTCTGTGTGCCTTGTTTACTGGTATCTAACTGCCTAATATGGTGTGGTATGCCTAATCTGAGCCAGTTGTATGATGCTTTGAGCAATGATGTGATAGTAGCACTAGGTGAGCTTCTTGAATGTGAATCTGAAAGAAAGACTGTCAGTGGTAACCTTTGGATCAACTACTTCTGTATATAGCTGAGCTTGTTATGAACTTCCTTTTTGGGGAATCCATAGAGCCTTGCTGGGAAGTACACTTTCCACTTTTACAGCCCAGATGCAGTATTACACTTGGAAATCTTTCATTCTGGCTTATGTCCATAGCAGTGTGGGAGGGAAAAGCCATTTTAGATGTGCATGATGATAAATGCCCTTAATTATGCATAAACTGGGGACATGTTTTTGAAAATACTGTACTGGCTTTGTAAACAAAGAACCCTGTTGTAATCAAAGACCACTCACAAGCAGATTGAAGATTAGTCCTCTGTAATACTGTATAGAGAGCTGGCAGGATATTGGACTAGTAAAACATTAGGGTATAAACAGCAGGAAATAAACTGAAGCTGTTGATTTCTAGCAGTCCTGAATCAAGCCCTTTGTACAGCTTTTGTTGTCTTTTGATCAATAAGCATGCAAGAGACCATTTTAATAAGGCTTTATTTCACTCTTACGTACTTGAGCATATGGTTTGTTCAAACTTAAAAGTTACTTGGTGTTTTAGAAAATGTCTGTCATACTATTTTTAGATTATTTTGGTATAGCACTTAAAATAGCTAAATTGTAAGTAAAAATTAAAACAAAGTACTTGAACATATGCTTTATGTAAATATGCAGAACATATGGTTTATGTAAATAAGGCAGTTCATATCCGAGCATGACATGTAAAATTTGTGTTTTTTGTTTTTATAAGTGTACAAGCGTAACTTTTACAAATTATTTTTACAAGATTTTACTAATCTTCAATAAGATTATGAATGCTTTTTGATTACAACAAGGTTAAAGCAACACAAGTACATTATTATAATGCACAATAGTGATACGAAACAATTAGAGAAATAGTTTAGTATTTGCCTATTACAATACAGAGTCTAACAGTGTTTATCAGTTCCTATATTTCAAACTTCTTTTAGAGCACAATGCTAACCATGTCTTCTCAAAAGTAAGCCCCGTTGTGTTCAATGGGTCTTGCTCCCAGGAAAGTGTCTTTAGGATTGTAGTCCTAGATTTCTTTGTAGAGGTCTCATTGGGATACCCCTGGGCCGGGGTTTAGAAACCCTTGGTATAGTATGCCATGAATCAATATTTTGCAGCTTATTTAAAATTCTGTATAGTGCTTAATAATAATAAAATGTATTGTTAGATTTGCTAGAGTGATTATCTCTCATAGCTCTTCTTTCAGTACCATAGAAATCTCTTCCAATACAATATTCAAAGGAAATGAATTTGACTGTGTTTCACATGATCGCCATCTAAATGTGATTCTAGTGAAATGTACAAAACATTGCTGGCTGCCCACACTTTTATTCTGGGAATGCACATGTAGCAGTGTTTCATTCCTGACCCGTACAATGATACTTAAGCCTTTGAGTCTTCCTCTGCCTTAGATACTTATTTACACAAGATTTACCTTACACAAGGCAATTCTGCCAGTATAAGGGCTGCCTACACCATCTGAATCTTTCACCTCCATGAGTAAATAAATATACTTGATAAAATACAAATAGCCTCTTCAAATCAAGTAGCCTCTTCTGTTTTTTTGACCTGTAAGAAGCACTTGTGAGCCTCCATCAGGCCCTTGACAAGCCTCCTCCATCTTCCCCTTAGGCAAGCCCTGTGATCCTGCAGAGGCGAGGGGAGCTCATCTCTCCATACCTTGGATGGGTATTTTGAGGGTGGGGGAGGCTGCACACACCTCCTCTGTGTGTCATCATCATTGGCATCCTTCAGTCTCAAAAGACTATGGTATCGTGCTCTGATTGGAGGTCCTGAAACAACATACTGAATTGATTATCACCCTCTCTGAGTGTGTCAGAAAGCGTTAATGAACTGATTTGAATTCATTCACAAGTTTCATCACTAATATATTCATTTATGTAAATTTATTCAAATTTGAAATGTTAATCAATTCTCTTTTTTATCTGGCCCCCTTCACAGTATAAGAAAGATGAAAAAATCCAAAAAGATAGAGACCCCTATCTATCATCTATCTCAGTGATTTTCAACTTTTTTCATCCAACAGCACACTGGCAAGAGGCTAAAATTGTCGCCTTCAGTTTCTAGATCATTGACAAGGCACACTATGCTGTTGCTGATGGAGGGCTCAGAACCCCATTCGCCCTGGGGTGTTGCAAATATTCTTGAAATTTACTTCCAAAATGTGGGTACATGTCAATAGTATGTACCTTGCTTAACAAGTGCCTCGAAAAGCGAGTGTTCCACATAAAGAGGAAAAATTTGTGTGGGATTTTGCTTCACATAACGAGCTTGATTCGCTGGGCTCCCCCTTCTCCTCCCTGCATTGGATGGGCTGTGGGATTGAGATGGGACTTTCCCCCCCTCCCTGCAGTACCAAGGAAGAGGCCAGCAGAGGGAGCAGAAGAGTCTCTTCATCAGAGGAACAAAGATGGCTGCCTCTGCAGCCAACAAACATGGCCAGCCAAGCCTCTGCAAGCCTCCATCAGGTAGGAGGGAAAACTCCTCCTGCACCCCCTCTGCAGCTCCCCCTCAAACATACCCCTTCCTCCCAAGGAATCTCCCCCTGCCTGGACCCCAATCACTACAATCACCCTTTCCCCGACCCACCACCTTCCCTGCCTGCACTTTTCATTTCCTGTGTGTGGACCCCAGTGAATTCAATGGGGCTTGATTCTGAGTAGACATCCCAGGATCTGGCCACTTTTCAATGCAAGCAGAAGCCAATCTCCTGCTGCTGCTGGCATCCTATAGAAAGAGTCAGACTTGCATCCTATGCACTTTCCTGTGAGTATGCCCCAGTGGATTCAATGGAGCTTGATTCTGAGTAGACAGCATAGGATCTGGCCCCTCTGCTGTTGCTCTTCATGCAAACTTGGAGTCAGGTTGCATCCTACACACTTTCTTGTGAGTAAGCCCCAGTGGATTGACTCTGAGTAGACAGAATAGGATCTGGCCCCTCTGCTGTTGCAGACTGCCTATCTAGTTTGTATAGATAGATCTCTCACACAGAGAGGTTCCTTGTTAAAGATGCTCCAAAAGACACCAGTGACTTACAGAAAATTAGTCATCCTTGTCTATAAAGGTTTTTCTTTTTTTTACTGCTTATTGTAGTCTGTATTATATTTTAGTGTTTTGAATTCAATTCCAGTGTTTTGTCATCATTTTTACATCCAGTTAATATTTTTATATGAATATTTCTGAGGTTGTGGAACCAGTCGTCGGAGTTTCCATTGTTTCCTATGGAAAAATCTGCTTCACTTAAAGAGCGTTTCAGTTAAAGGGCATGCCTCCAGAACAAATTAAGCTCTTTAAGTGAGGCACCATTGTAAATGTCTAGACAAAGAAGCATGAAGTTTAGGGAGGAAATATTCCTTCTATGATGGAGGCACTTACTAAGCACCAATTTTGAGAAATTCAAACTGGAAGGTTGTGAAAAGGAGTACAATGTGGTTTTGCCTATTCTTTGAAGAATTGCTGACTCAACACCCAGCCCAAACCCCTGGACCTAGAAGAATGAAAGTTGGGGAGAGTATTCCTTCTGTGATGTGAACACCCAGTAAGAACTGATTTTGAGAAATTCAAACGGGAAGGTTGTAAAAAGGGGTGCAATGTGTTTTTATCCCTATTAACATTGAAAATTAGTCAATTCTCAGCCCCAATCTGCTCAAACTAGAAGCATGAAATTTGGGGAGTGTATATATTCTGAAACGTTAAGGACCCACTAAGAACCAGTTGGGCTCCCACTGGTGCCTGCTGCCTGGTGTTGCCCACTAGTGCCTTGTGGTGCTTGGTGCCTTGTAGTCCTGTGCCTGCTACCCAGTAGAAGGAATCTTCTTCTCTGATCTTCTCCAATACTTGAAAAACTGATCAGTTATTAATATATTTCATGCAAAGATTACCTGGTTTTCCAAAATGGAAAAGTGTTGCAATGTTTTTACATGTGTATAACATAGCCTGGGCCAACAATCCCATCATTGACCGTAACACACTATTATACCATCTTAAGTTTGCATTCAGCCTTGCAAGATGTGTGATTACTAGTATGACAATGTGGAAATATAGAGAAATCTATTGCAGTGCTGAGTAGTTTGAAGTTGGTCTTTTTATTGAAACTAATATTGTTTCTGACATTAAAACTAGCTTTCTATTTTGCCTGATGGAATGTCTTGAAGTGTGCATTTACCTGCTTCTGAATGAAGTTAATCCAATAAAGAATACTACACGTGTCCCTCATTATCCACCAGGGTTCTGTTTTGAGCCTCCCGTGGATAAAAAAAATATCTGTGTATAAATAAAACAATGGAAAAATAAGTTTAAAGACTGACTTCCAGGCTTCTAGCTCCCTTATTGTATCTAATTGAATAAGGTAGTGCCTCAATATCTGAAGGGGTTTGATTCAGGGACTGAAAAATGGAATTATTTCTTCCATGATTATGAAGCTACAACAGTAGAAAAGCAGTATTTTAAACTGATTTGCAGTGTCCTTTCATGTTGAGTCAAATCTGTGTATAAAAAATCCACGGAACAAGGTTGGACCTGGATCCTGAGCATGTAGACCACTGGCCTAACAACCGGTTCTCTGGAAGTGGGCAGGGCCAGTCTTGGTCAGGGGGCGGGGCGGGGGAGGGCATGCCACCTTAATCCTTAGTTTTCCAAAAAAAGGTATCACTTGTGACCGCATCAATCAGTATTAAGCCCCTGAGTTCAGTGTAATTTATTCCTATGCATTACACTTTGTTGTGCTCTCAGGTGGAATGTGCGCAGGGGTGCCACAAATAAGAACATAAAAGCATAAGAAAAGCCTCCACTGGATCACACTAAAGACCCATCTAGTCCAGCTTCCTGAATCACACAGAGGCCCACCAGCTGCCACAGGGAGCACATATAACACTTGCATCCAGGTGCCTAAGTACCAGCAGACACAAGTTCCATAGGCTACACTCCTATCCTCACAGGGGAGTAAACCCTACTGACTTTAATAGGATTTACTTCAGAGTAGGCAGAGGACTGGGCTCCTGGGGGAACAGGATGGGAACTGGAGCTATTTCTTCAGGTGCCTCCCCACAATCTCAGGTGGAGAGATTTCTCAGAGGGGCAGGATGAGGTGGGGAGATCTGGGGGGGAAGGACTACAGTGTGGATAGGATTGCATTCACGTCAGTGGGGATGTGTCCCATTCAAGTCAGTAGGGCTTACTCCTAGGACTATGTGGTCAGGATTTTAGCTTTACAGTCCAATTCTATGCAGGCTTACTTACAAGTACAGTGGTACCTCGGGTAACGAAAGCCCCCAGTAACAAAAGTTTCAGGTAGCGAAATGGCAGCTGCAGGGACCCCTTGCCTCCAGTAACGAAAGTTGCTTCAGGTAACGAACACTGGCTGGCAGCCAGCCAGTGCTCAGAGTGGGAGCCATCAGCTTGCCTCCTTTCCCCTGTGTCTGGGCTGCATCTGGGGGGGTTTCCCCACCTCATCAGAGACTTTCTTCGCCTCTGGAGGGCTTCCCCCGTCTCTCCAGGGGCAGTGGGGGATTCCCTGTGCGCGCACGTCTTTTAAAAGCATTTCCTGGTTGGCGTGCACATAGACTTTAAACACATAGAGTCTATATCCATGGTGCACACCATGGATAATAGACTCTTATGTGTTTAAAGTCTATGTGCACGCCAACCAGGAAATGATGCTAGGAGACACGCGCGCACAGGGAATCCCCTTCCCCACTGCCCCTGGAAAGACGGGGGAGCCCTCCAGAGGCGAAGAAAGCCTCTGTGGAGGTGGGGAAACCCCCCCATTCAGACCTACTCAGAGGTAAGCCCCATAGTGTTCAATGGGACATGCCCCCGGGTGTCTTTAGGATTGCAGCCCCTCCTGGGTGTCTTTAGGATTGCAGCCTAAGTAGCCTTCATAGGATCATGCACACTGAATGCATGTTTTGAATTCAATTCCAGTATTTTGTCATCAATTTTACATAGGTAATATTTTTATATGAATATTTTTTGGGTTGTGGAACCAATCATTTGAGTTTCCATTATTTCCTAAGGGAAAATCCGCTTCACGTAAAGAATGTTTCACATAAAGAAACTGCCTCCAGAACAAATTAATTCTGTTAGGTGAGGTGCCACTGTAAGTCTCATTCTAGTCAGTGGGGCTTACTCCCAGATATGTGTGGATAGGATTGCAGCCTCAGAGCCCAGTCCTAACCATGTCTACTCAGAAGAAAGTTCCATTATAGACAGTGGGCTTACTCTCAGGAAAGTAGACAGGGCTGGAGGAACAGGGGACAAAAGCCCTGGAGGATCTCATCCAGTGATGGGATTCAAAGAAATTAACAACCGGTTCTATGCTTATCTGGCAGCCACTTTTAAATGGCTATTTTTAAACTTTACATGTCCTATCTCTCGTTAACAACTGGTTCTATAGAGGAGGTGCGAACGTGTTGGAGCCCACCACTGATCTCATCCTAACAACACTCAGATGCTACTCCTATAGGCTCCCAGACCTTTCTCAGCATCTCTGGCTTCTGTATTCCCATCCAAGGACCCCTTTGTAAAGCTGTCTATCAAAGTGCCTGATCTAAAATACGCACAAAAACACCATCCCAGAGAGGCTGCCTCATTTGCATATGAGAAACCCATCATGCTTTGCGAACTGCACAAGGAAATAACTTCTGAAAAATTGCTAGAAATAAGGTTTTTAATCAAAATAAGATGTTTAGCAAGGACAGACTTCCTGAATAGCATCATACAAAGGTTTGTGGCATTAAGAAGCTCCTCACTTTCACTTGAAAGTATTGATCTTATAGTGATCCTAACACCCTTCCATCTCAGCAGTGCAGTGTCTGAGTGTGCTGTGGAATGACTGCAGTGCCTTGTCTTAATGATGGTAATGGGAACAGACTGTTTGTATTTTAAAATTTAAAAATAACCTTAGGGAGGGGAAGGAGGGGGGAGAGAGAGCCCCCCTCAGAAAGGGAGGGAGGTTCAGAAGGGGAGGAGGGAGTGGAGCTTCACTTCTGGGAAGACAGACCCAGAAACCCTTTAAGAGAAATTCAAACACAGTTGTATGCAATTCACAGATGACAGCCCCCTCTTAGCTACTGGTTCGCTAACGTCCTCCCCAAACCAGTTCTACAGAACTGGTGAGAACCGGCTGCAGCCAACCTGTGATGTAGACCCCTTACTGAGAGAAACGTGTACCTGAGAATATTTACAACCTAAATTTGTGTGCCCTTAATTCATTTTCATGCAGACAGGCATTAGGCAACGTGAGTTCATTGACAGCATACTATATACATTGTAAGCGTTTACAAAAAAGTGTGCAATTAACTTCTTCCTTAACATATCATCTGGTTGTTTTTCTTTTCATGTTGTATTTTGGAAATTGAATAGCAAACCAATATTTATAGGGAAATGTTGTGTTACTAAAGTCTTTGGCAGTGCTTTCTACGCAAAATGCGTATCACTAATCCAGTATCATGGCTAAATAGTGTATGGGTGTGATAACATGAATTTGTATAATGCAAGGATACTTGAAGATTTCACTGTGCTTGAGAACAGTCAGAATACTGATTTAGATTTTTTCTAATAACAGTAGCAAGCTTGCAAGAACCATTGTCAATCATTTCTTCATTGTGTACCACTGGCTTTATCTCATGCTTTTATACCTTAATGTTTTTATGCTCCTTGTTATTATGTATGTGACTTGTCTGTTTGAATTGCCTATGCCAATAAAGATTTAAGTAAGTAATCACAAAAGCAGCTACAATAAAGATATTACAATCAACACAATTGATAATAGTATCAAATTAATACAATTTTTTATTATTATTATTATTATTATTATTATTATTATTATTATTATTATTATTATTAATGATAATGATGGAGAAACAACAGGAAAAGATCTCCTGCTACCAAGACCTAAGAATCGAATTACAGCGTATCTGGTGTAAGCCAGTGCAGATGATTCCAATGGTAATTGGCACACTGGGTGCGGTACCCAAAGACCTTGGCAGGCACCTGAAAACTATTGGCATTGACAAAATATCACTCTGCTAACTGCAAAATGCTGCTCTTCTGGGATCAGTGCGAATTATATGCCACTACATCACACAGTCCTAGACTCTTGGGAAGTGTCCGACTGGTAATGTGAATGAAACCAGCACGAAATTGTTCGCTGTGTATTTATGGATAATAATAATAATAATAATAATAATAATAATAATAATAATAATAATAATAATAATAATAATAATAATAATAATAATAATAATAATAATAATAATAATAATAAAAACTACATTTAAAAGGCAAAATGAAATAGGAAAACTTGAAATTCTTGTCAGAAGTCTAAGAAGGAGGATGAAGTTCTTAAGTGGGAGAGTTCCAGCTGCCAAAATAAGTTAAAATAAAAATTTAAATCACACTTAGAAATAAAACTGGCAACAAACTGGCAGCTGTGCTTGCTGCAAAAGTAGCAATCTGAATCGTAGTGACCATGCATGACCCTCACCGCATGACCATGCAGTTCACTGAAGTCTGGTTCAGTTCAGTTCAGTTCAGTTCTGGAGCATCTTGAAGGACAGGTTCACGAACCCATCAGGTCCTGATCCATCAGGGGAATCAGAAAGAAACATTCCTCAGGGGATACCTTACAGAAAGCAACAGTGTGATCCTTAGGAGGCCTCCACAGAGCTCCCCAAGTGTGCAAAAGTATTGAATGCCACTTACCATTTGCAGTCAAACTGAATTCTGTTTGCTTATATACACTTACAGAGACTTGGGGAGCTTTGCAGAGATATCTGTGGTTTCTTGTATCACCAAGGAGGCCTGCCCTGGCAGAGGTACTAAAAAAAAGCTCATTCATCCATGACACTAACATGATCTTGGGAATCAGATCACTACCATACTGTCCTTCACAAATGCGTCGGTGTTTCCCAAGTCCCCTGAAGGAGTTTCAGAACTACAGTTGTATAGGGGAAAACAGGAATGCAAGAGTTTTGAAAACAGATGTTCAGATTATTCTGAGGTAAGGTATATAACATCTGTACTTTCAGAGTTCAATTGCTAGTGAGGTAAATCAGTTTTGTTTATTCTTGTGTGAAACTTGCTTGAACTACTAGTTGTATTGAGGGTCTGTACTACACTGAATCTAATCTTATTTAGTTAATGGGGTGTGTCTTTGCTGAAAAGGATTGAGAATTCATATGTGCTTGTTATGAAGCCAATATCTTGGTTCAATTATTTCTTGTGCTTTTTGAAGGTCAGGCATAGTTTTTCATAGCAAAGTAGCTTTATAAACAAATGTACAGTCATTTGATCTGGATTATAGTCATGTGTGCCATTTTGATTGTCATTTTGTGTTTTTGCTACCAGCTCTTCGGCTTTTCTAGTCTAACATAGTGTGTTTGGTTAGAGATTGAGGACATGACATGGGCTTGCTTGCTATGTCCTTCACTCTTGCACTTCAGAGCTAACCATGGTATAGACTTATTTCTTCAGTGACAATTCAAATCATTGTTTTCAATGGTCTTCAATCCGTCGTTTGCTTCGAAGCAGGTCTGCCAAGTCTGGCTATGCATTAACCATAATTTATCAAGAATAGCAGGTGCAGATACAATACTGCTTCACTGCTAGCTCTGGAAATGAAAGAGAGAATTTGTGCACAAGGTAGGGTTTGAGGGAGTTTTGATCTCTAGAGGTTTTGACAATGTTTTTTTTAATTTTCACAGATTTCATTATTTGAAAATGAATAAGGCAGAAAGTAGCATTTTTATTAAGTTCTTATTTAAAAACACTTGAAAGTTTTCTATTCAGATGTTATAGTGTCAGCAGATGCAGCCACAGTGTTTCTAACTGGATAAGTACAGTATTTTTCAGCTATTTTACCCCAAGGGGGGTAAAACTCACAGTGCATCTTATAAGCTGAAATCTCAACTTCCCCCCCCACCGCCCAGGTCAGACGCGGCCATGGTGCTGTCTCCTCCAGCCCACCAAAGCCTCTCAGATCCTTGGGCGGTCTGCAGGGGGTGGCGCTATGGGTGCACAAGGCTTGGGAGGCTCTCGCAGGAGCTCCCTAAACCACGCACGGACAGAGCATCACCTCCCTTAGCCCGCCTAGGCTGAGGGAGGTGATGCTCTGGCTGTGCAAGGCTTGGGAGAGCCTTGCACGGCCAGAGCGCCACCTCCCTGAGCTCACCCTCAGCCTGGGCAGGCTCAGGGAGGTGGGGCTATGAGTGTGCAAAGCTTGGGAGGCCCTCCCATGGCCAGAGTGCTGCCTTCTCATCCTGCCCAGGGAGGGAGGTGGCGCTCTGGCCTGGGAGGGCCTCGCACGCCCAGAGCACTGCCTCCTTCAGCCTGCCCAAGGCTTCCAGAGACTTGGGCAGGCTTGAGAAGGCAGCGCTATGGTCGTGCAAGACCCTCGCGCACCGGCTAGGGATGCACCGTAGGTATGAAGGAGGTATAAACATTTTCTGTGTTTTCCTCCATTATATCTAGGTGTGCCTTACGGTCCAGTGCACCTAATAAGATGGGAAGTACGGTAATCTATTTTCTGGAAAATATCTTAAACACTCAAATTAGGTATGGTATTTCTATTCAGATATCTTAAACACAAAAATAAGGTGTGATTTTATGGTATAAACACACACTTCTACTGGCATAGAAAGAGATATGCATACTATGGTAAACTTTGCTATATGAAAATTGGAATGTGTTAAAGTGTTTCTGATACCTTCATCACATAATAAACTCTGCATTGATCTGCTAGATTCACATTCTTCCCACACTAATTAAATTAGGCTGACTGGTCCATTGGAGTAAACTAGCTAGCAAGAGTATGTCTGTTTATAATCATATCTCAGTTTTTTTTCCAGCTTAAATTGGTTCTCAAAGTCACTGACTATACAGCTGAATGATTATAATAGTATATGTGGGAGTACATGTGGTCGCCTTCTGGTTTCTGGCAGTGGAGGACATACTGCTCTTTCTAGGGTCTTGCCTCAAAAGTGAGAGAACTTTGACTGAACCGAGGGGCTGGCTAATGGGGGAGGGGGAAATACCAGCTCATGGAAAATGCTGATGTATGTTTTTAAGATAATGAAAGTATGACCTCACTTAATTCCATAGATCCCATCTCATTGCAATCAGCTCCTCCCAAGGAAGAAATGTTTAAACCCTAGTACTATTCTCTCGCTTGTGTTTAACTGACTTGCTGTTCAGTGGCAGAAATCGTTTGTATTTATGACAGTTCTTCTAGTGTCTTAATCAGATTTGGCAGAACTGAATTTTAACAGTTATCTGCCTCACTTTGTTCACATACTTCCTTAGTGTTTAGTCCCTCACTACTTCGAATCGCTTTGATTAAAACAGGGGTCCTCAATATTTGCAGCACCCAACCTGGTTCAGTGGAAAAATTTTTTCCACGGACCAGTTGGGGCTGCACAGGTGCAGTTCACTCCAGATATTAGCAAACCAGGCATGCACATTCCAGCATCCATACTGCGCATGCTCAGTTTGCTCTGCTCAGGAGTGATCTGTACATGCACATGGTTTCTATCTGCAGTGATCTGCACATGCCCAGTTTATTCCAGGTTCAAACTCTACAGGAGCAAACTCTTGTAGGCAGTAGGGCTCCAGCCTCCAGCTCTAGTGCAATCCCTTTGATTATAATTGGACTTACTTCTGAGTAGACATGCTTAGGATTGGACTTTGGCCCTTGGGAGACACCATTAATGCTAACTTCGGCCTTCTGTACGATATGAGTTTGACACCCATGAATTAGAGCAATGTAGGTCATAAATCCAGTACAAGTGCGTAAAAAGGATTAAAGAAAGAGTTGTTATCAGTCATGTATACCTGTCTGAGTGATATGTTCCATTAATAAACTTCAGGGGCTTAGAAGTCTAACTTTGAAGGAATTGATTTTCACTTCATAAATTTGGATTATTTGATAATAGTGATCTAAAATGTCAGTGTCTTGCAAAGCAAGCAGTTCTTTTCACAACCACCTCCTAGAAAAAGCTTGTTCCTTCTTAGACCTTAGAGTTTGAACCTTGCAAGCTCATTGCATTCTGCTCTGACTTCCACCTTTAAGCCTTCTAGGCTTTGGGAACTGCCAGCTCTCTTCCCTTACAAGTAGCAGCCCAAATCCCAAGTTTGAAAGTGAATCTATGCCTATGGCTTCTTTCCAGCATTCCTCACTGAGCGAGTAAGTATTTGGAATGTCAGAAAGTAGCAAGGGGGAGGGAACACAGAAGTGTGCAAAGGCGTTCCTAACTTGGAGGATGGAACAAAACAGTTTCATCTGTACTGCCCCTTTTCGAAGCAACATTTGTTCCTTATTTGTACTTTCTCAGTAATTATGCAGCTCTGCTTCGTTGGCGAAGACCTGCCTCAGCAAGGCTACGGATTAAAAAATGCTTTCTTGCTAAAAAGCTCTTCTAACTGGGCAAACTAGTAATCTTTAGAGGCTATTGTTTTCAGGAATGGATTTTTTTCTGCGGTTGGTTAGAAATATTTTGCCTATGCTATATGATAGAACTGGATAACAGAAACTCTTACAGAAGATCTGACAGAGGCTTCAGTCCTGAAGGTCATAACAACTTGTGCTGCTAAGATAAGCACCTTGGGTCATCTGCCATGTCACTGAGTGTAGCACACAGTGACTGCAGCCCGGTGCCTAAAAACGTATAATTTTAAAACCTGGTTAAATGCTGTAATTGTCAAACTAGTTTCTTCTTACTTTGGAAGGCACCACCCAGCTGCACATAGCGATACAGAAGTGAAGAGTGGGATCTTGTTGCTACTGAGAGGTGACCTGTTGCTAGTACCCTGACTGGACCATGTCGTCCTTGTATACCAGGAGTAAGGAGTTTTCTCGAAACAGAAAATCTCAGTCTGATTCTCCCCCGTCGTCTCCTTCCCCGATTGCAAAGTCATTCAGAGTAAGCTGTCTTTCCATTTCTGTGTTAAACTGCAACTTGCCAAGGACTATGATCCTAGATTACATATTCTGTTTTTCACCTTGTTGTGGGTATATGTCTCATTTATCTTCAGAAGGTATGACAGCCTCTAACAGGATTCCAATGTATAGAATGCAAATGCTTTTATACTTGGTTGTTGTTGCTGTTTGAAGTATTATCACTTCCAACTTCACAATAATACCAGTCACATTTTGCTGGATAGTTTTTACAAGGGTATGAAATAAAAATGTAGCAAAACCTGAATAGCGAGTGAAATTGCTGTGTGTTTCTTACACGCTATATACTTAAAAGTTTCAAGTCTACTGAAGTTGGAGTAGCAACTCGGCCATGAATTCGTGCTGGAATGTTATGATCTGTGATATCTCCCAGAAAATAGCCGTGTGTGAGATGTTGACAAACCATTGTTCTATCACGTTACTTATCCAGATATTGAGTCCTCATCTGTAAATATGCATTATAAAGAGAAATGTTAGAACCTGTTTTTTTATCACCTTTTCTGAATCACCTATCTGATTCCAGCACTGAAAAGGATTGGAGATGTTTTAAGTCATCCTTTCCTTTTCCCTTTCTGTTTCTGACCCTGTTATGTTATTGACCAATAGTAATGCTATTTAAGATTCTAGGTGAGAGGCTATGGGGAATAAGATCACCTGAAATAGCCTTAAACAGATAGTATGCACTCATTATCAAAGATTTAGTGTCCTCTGCCCCATATGCTCTCAGCAAAATACAGAGAACTGATACAGCAATTCTGGGAATCATGTTGTCAACTTTCAGCTATGAAAAATGAGCAATTGTAACAAACTATCTTATGGAGTTGCCATTGTGTGCATTTCTTACCTTTTAAAAAACAAAATTTTAGTATCTGCTGTATTAGGTTCAGGAAATTAACATGATCTGTCATTGTACAGAAAGTTGGACTGCATTTATTTTAGAATTTCATCACGCAATAAACTTGTCGACCATATGTTCACCTGTGTTCTAGAAAAAAAATCTTTTGTCCAATCTTTCCCTTATGAGCATGTAGCCTTCTTGCTATTAATAAATTATATAGGTATATAATCTGTGTAATAGTTTTAAATTTTTATAAGTAAGTAATCTACTGCATAGTCCAGAGTAACTAGGGGAGCCCTTACATTGATGTAAAAAAAATTTACTCTGGATTGCTCTATGAATTTCTCATAGGTTTCCACTAGGTGGCACTGTAACTACATCAATATAAATGTCTCTTAAGAGCTCCCATAGTTACTCTGGATTGTGCAAGTAGTGTTTAAATTAACCACATAAGACTATTATATGTGTTAGCTTTTATTTTATTAGTGTTTTTAGCTTTTATTTTGTCATGTCCTCCATTTTTCTTGGGTGTCCTACATTCTGGGCAGTTCTTTGTCGTCTTTTGTAATGACATTAGGCTGCAATCCTAAAGACACTTTTCTGGGGGTAAAACTCATTGAACACACACAATGGTGTTTACTTTTGAGTAGACATGGTTAGGATTGTGCTCCTAGTCACTCTGTCTGAAGTATTCTTGTGTTAGCAATGTAGCATTCAACTTTAGTACCTTTAAATAAAGTAACATGGGATGCAGCGAAACTTAGTAACAACCCTGAAATTCATCGCTGAGAACTTGCCATATCTAGCACTTGTTTTATTATGTAGCAACATATATGTACTTGATGTGCCCTGAAACTTACGGAACATTTTGCTTCTATTTGGATTGAAGGAGAAGTTTTGCTAATCTTGGATAAGAAGTTTTGCTAATCTTTTGAGAAATTTTGGGGATCAAATGCAGATGACTTTAAGGAATTGTTACTTCAGTAGTGTCACTAATCCTGTTCATGTCTATGGCCTAGCTAAGATGGTTTCTTTTAATTATCATCATTGATGCACAAGCAACTACACTTTCTATAAATCCTGCCCTTCTTCAGTTCTTTCCCTGCACTCACCCATCCAGCTCAACTTCTATATTTACACCATTCTTTTCTGATTCATATATGCCCATCTTCTCTCAGATACTCTGAAGCCTGAGAAGTTTGAGCCTGAAGCACTCAGTGTCAAACTTTGGTCATACACCTTCCTTTCAGTAAGCTCTTGCATACCACTCCCACCAGTTTGAGGAACTCTAGTTTTACAGCTCTCTAAAGGAGTTATCTATATGGACTATTTTCTTTACAATTGCTAGGTGAGACAATGCTCTGCTGTCAATTAAGTTGCTTATTAGAATTTATTGTTGAGCAATTGAATAACTCTCACACTGGACATTGTTTGTTATAGTCAAGAGTAAGCAAATTATTGGGACTCTCTTAAGCTATACTGTATATTAGACCACTAATTTTTAACCTTTTTCATCTCATGGCACATTAACAAGGCACTAAAATTGTAAAGGCACACCATCAGTCTTTTGACAATTGACAAGGCACACCATGCCCATCCTTTTATGGCCCTATTAATAAATGATATGTATTTAATATCATTTTGGCAAAACAAAATTTGCCAAACTCTCACAGCACGCTTGCGGACCTCTCACGGCACTGGTTGAAAATCACTGTTAGACTATACTGTTTATTACTACAGTACTACAATTACTGTTCCACACAAATGTAATTTCATTCCCAGCTTGTATTAATTTTTTGTATTCTTGTATACAATACAAAATTAGATGACACTGTTTTGATACTGTAGTTTGCCGTTAAAATCACTTTGCCTCAGTAAAATCTGTTAAAAACAAGACAATGACAGATTCAGTTGCACAAATACTAAAGATGGTTCTGTTTCTTTCTTCAAGCATGCAGTTTGACTTTCCTTGTTAGAGAGGATATGGTAAAGTCTGTGTGTATATTACATTGTTGCTGATTTAGTTGATTTAGCTGGATTAGCTTGTATATGCAGGCAGAGAAAGAATTGGGTTTGTTCATGTTTTGACTACCATATTTGGAGTCTGCTAAGATGTTTTGGGATTGGTTAGTGTCATGGAAACTTTTTCTGACTTCCACTGTGATTTTCTTTGCTGGAATCATCTTAAAAATTTGCTGTGTTACCACTACTTTGCAGTGCACCTGTTCTCTGTGGTTATATAGGTTATCTGTGGGGTGGGCTCAACTTTCAGTAGCATATTCAACAGAGGGCTATTTAGTTTCTTCTACTTTAAAGAAGACTATACTACCATGAATGGAGATTCCATGCTTGTGGAGGCGGGGAGAAGGTTTCTTGAAAATGCGAGTTGTGGAGAAATAAAAGCATGGCAGATTAAACAGGGAAAAGGACATTTGACTAATGGTGGCCTTAAGATTCCTGAGGAACAGTATCAGAAGCCAGTGTACGAGACACTGTATATAGACACTGGTTTGCTCTGTTGCCTCTGCATCTACCTCTGGAATTCATCATTAGAAGAAAGTGCTACTTCAGTTTAATGTAGCCCCACAGACATAACTACTCAGAAACAGAAAGGATGTGCCTTGAAGCACACACATTTTGCAAGAAAGAAAAAAGAACCAAAGGCAAGGTGCACCTGGGGAAACAAGCAACCCCCATTTCTCCAGTTCAATAGCTGCCCCTCACAGGAAGCAGGTTCCTTCCCATTCAAAATTCCTGCAATCTTCTCCCCCTCTCTCCAGCAGGCCTCCCTAAACCCTCCCATCCAAAACTACCTTGATCTTCCCTCAGCGCCTGCCCTAAACCACCCAAAGCCCATCCTTACCCAGAGGATAAGGTCTCCCAACATGTAGGACACCCAAGAAAAATGTAGAACATGACAAAATAAAAGCACTATATTTCTTTTTATTGAATTTAAAACTATTACATATAATTTATGAAATACAAGCTGGCTACATGCTACTCATTCAGTTGGAAAAAGAGGACACTGAAATTCTTTTCCAGGACCTAATGCTGAAATCCAGGACATGTCCTAGGGAAAGGGGGGCAGATGGTCACCCCTGTTCTCACACCTAAACCTCTCTCCATATCTATCACCTCCCCCCCCCCCCCAGTTTAAACCCCATAACTTCTCTACTCATCATTTCCCCCACCCACCCAAAGCACACTCCCCACTGGCAGGATTCATCCTTAAGTGCTCATCCTTACCCATGCCCGCCCATTTTCTCACCACCTGAGCTGGCCTCCGGTGCAGCTTCCTCCTTGTCTTCCTCCACCACCACTCCCTGCTGCCAGAGGGACAGGACTCCTGCAGAACCCTGGGGAAGGAGGAAGAGACCTCTGCAGAGTAGCCTTAAAATCCTGGCAACAGTGGCTTCAAGGCCAGCAAGGGCCAAAGCAAGTTAATGAGGACTGAGGACTCCTTAGGGGGTAGGTGTGAAGATTGCAGGGACAGGGTTTGTCCTCCCTGCTCTAGAGCATATCCAATAGGTGCTTGTTGAGCCTCTGCTTGAAGATGCCCAGTGAAGGAGCGTCCACCATGTCCCCTGGCAATCTATTCATTGGCGGAGTGCCTTGACAGTCAGGAATTTTTCCCTAATATCCAGACGGAATTTCCTTTCTTGCAGTTTGTACCCATTGGCTCTAGTTCTACTTTCAGGGACAGTTGAGAACAAATGTGTCCCTTCTTCTATATGACAGCTCTTCAGGTATTTGAAGAGTGAGATTATATATTCAACTATATAAAAGGATTTATATACTGCTTTTTAATTAACAGTTTTTATTATGAAATTATAGAAAAAATGAATGCACAAGTAGCTTAAAGTATTCAGTTTGTAGTCCCTACTTGGGTGTAAGGATGTTTTTCTTTGGAACAAAAGAGCCTTTTCCCAAACTTTCCTCGGAAGAAGAAACTCATAGGGAAGAGAAAAAGGATCAGAAACAAGCTAGCAGGGAGAATGTACACAGGCACATTATAGATTTTGTTCTCCCTGGGAGTGCTGGCCTTCTCTAAGAATCTGAACTTCAAGCATGCAGGCTTACTATCTAGAGAAAGAAGACCATAGGAAAGAGAGGGGAGGATATTGTTTGTTTCAGTAAGATGACTTATGCTTGCTTATCAGCTCTCATGGGACAGGATGAGAACTTTGCTGGTCACTGCCCAGCAGGAAGAATTTGCAGCCAACAATCAAATGTGCTCAACAGGTGCACAAACGTGCTCTTCTAGCAGCCAGTTTTTCTCTCTGCTGAGTGTCCTGTCATTGCATGCTTGCCAGAGATGTACAGAGACTTGGCAGACCTGTATAGAATCACCATTACTGAAGGCAAACAAGCTATGTCGGTAATGATGGCAGATAGTGTTAGACATTTTGGCACCTTGATAATGGCACTGCTTGATGAGACTAGTTGAGGCCAGCTTTGGACAAGAGCACCTAGTGAAGAGTCTCAGAATATGTCTTGGGAGTGGGGTGGGGCGACTGTCAACAGTGGAGTCTAATGGGCATGAAATTCAAGGGGGATAGACGAATGACATTACTCTCTAAAAAAACTTCAGTGAATCCAAAGTGAGCACAGTGTGTTTCTACCTTTTACTGCTAATATGAATAGTTAATCTTCCTAGCTCTTATTATCCTGGTACTCTTATTATCTAATTTAACTCATCTCTCTTACACTGTGCTGGGGGCCAGAAAAAATTTACATAAATATATTAAAGATGGAACGTATACGAGTGACTGAATTCAAACCAGTTTATTAACACTTTCTAACACAGAGACAGTGTGATCTTCAAACCAGTTCATAAGTACTTTCATAATATCCTCTGGAGGATCACAGGCTTAGGATGGAAGGATCATGCCAAGGGCCCCATGGAGACTAACCAAGGGCTGCATAAGGCCTCCAGGCTGGAGATTGGACATTCCTGATATAGAAAAGCATTTATGCACTATAATATTCATAATACACTTCTTGGAACAGAATTAAATGAAATCTCCTCATGGTTTCTGAAATTGTTGTGGAATGTGCATCTCAGCAATTTGCAGTTTCAAAGCAATGTAACATTGTTAGTATTTCTACATTGTGTTAAGAACAGTTACCATTGCTTTTTCTGAACAATGCTTCTTCCTCCACCCTTGCACGCCTTCTGTTCAACTAGTCAGGTTACATGCTTTGCTCCTGTCTTGTGGCCTGGTTTGTTTAAAGTAGTGGTCTGGGAACAGGGGTAAATTACCCCAAATGGGGTAAAAATGAAATTCCTGGGCGTAATGGACAGTCGCGCTGGTGCGCAAACTCTTCCCCTTCCAAAAGCTCCAACGGAGAGCGTTACCACTTCCACCATGGAGAAGCACTAGCACTCTTTGTTGGAGCTTTTGGAAGGGGATGAATACACGCGCATATGCACAGTAATGTTTTTTTAAATTCTTGCTCCGTCTGGCTGGACTTAGCTGCACCAAGTCGTAGCAGCCTGAAACTGCCCCCCAGTGTTCCCAAACACCCTCCCCAGCCAAGATAAGTAAGCCACTTTATGTTTACTCAGAAGTAAACCACTTACTTTACATTTACTCCAGATTTTTAAAATGTAGGACAAAATGTACAATGTTCTATATTTTGTCCTACATTTTTTTAAAAATCTGGATTTTCAATTGACTTTTGGGTGGCCATTTCCTTCCTTTCAAATCAAGGGGGTAATATTAGCATATCTAAATATATTTTGGGGTAAAAGGTTAAAAAGTTTTCTGACCCCTGGTTTAAGGCATTTTATATATTAACTCCAACAGTTCTGAGAGAGTAGAGGTGAAAAAGTATATATGTGTACCACAGAGTTGTAGTTCTGCCCAAGGAGTTTAGTCTTGAAAATAGCATACCATAAGCCATTTGGGGAACCTTCTAATGGAGAGGGGAAAGGTAGGGCATAGTACTATAAATATTTTAATTTACTTATATTGTCTGACAATGCAATATTAATTCTGCTTTGGTACCATGAAAAACTTCCTATGAAGGTACCATGGGGTTTGTTGGACCCCAAGGTACCAAACAAGATAAATTTATATCCAGAACCGCTCGGGTTGAGGCTGCAATCCTGAACAAACTGTAAAAGTGAAAATGAGATTCCCGGATGACCTCTGGGGGATAATTTGTTGTTCTTTTCCTTTGTTTGTTTGTCTCATCTTTGAGTGTATATGTAGCTATGGGAGTCATCAAATAGAAATATGGTATCTTGACCACCATTGTGTCCATTCTTGCACATTCCACAGATGATGGTCTTTCTGCATGAAATTCCTACATGATCATTCAGTGCTCACTATGTACTTCCTAAAGCCCAACAACCTTGTATCCCTCATTCGTTTCAAGACAATTGTTCTCTGTAAAAGTCTGGTCTGCCCCCACAGTCCTTAGCAATAGGTGACACAGATGGCCTTTTCCATTTGGATTTGTGTCAATTTCCTTGTGTCAATTTTCTTTGCATGTCCATTTCCTTGTGTCAGTTTTTAGAAACACTTTTTTGCCACCTGTAGCGCTGACTAATGTGAAGTCTTTCAGAGCAGTGACATTCTACTTTGAGCTAAAGAACAACAGTTAACCTTGAGCCAGCCTTTTGAGAAAATCAGCACACATGTTCAGTACTGGCCACCACTGGAACATAGGCAGCATTACTGATTGGATATGTTTTAGCACCACCAACTGTAACAGTTTTATTTAAAGCTTTTTGTAAACTTAAACTTTAAAAGGAACACTGAAAATCAAATGGGAACTGAATACATGGAGAAACAGAGCTACCTTACTGGGAGCTTCTTGTCCTATGCACTTTATAGCATATTGTACCTGAATTCAAGGACTATTCGTTTACTAGAGTTGTTTTAAGTGAGTAAGATAAGCCAGAGTTGTACAGAACACAATGTGCCTACTTATAAGTAAATAAAGCTGTTCTCGCTCCTAGTATTGGCAACAATCCAGATGTCATGCAGATGGCAATTGTCTTGCCAGCTACTTATCAGTTTATAGCATCTACAGGGGAGAGTCTCACCAAGTATGTGCTCTTTGACCTAGATCAGTTTTATAAGCAGTTGTCTACAGTTTTGGGAATCTGAAGCATGGGACAAAGAGAAATGTGAACACATGACCCCATAAAGTCATCCTGAGGGACGTGTGGATAACACACGTGTTTCTCTGGCAATTGGGAGGTGCTTCTGATCAGACTTGATTCCTGTGTGTATCGTTTTGTTCCTGTATAATTTTCTCTATACAGCTATCCCCCATGTTCCAATGGTTCATTTTCTGATGATCCACTCTTTCAGTACTTTTTAATTACACCCAGAATTCATTCGTTCAATGCATATTCCATTCTTTCAACCTCTACTGTTCTAAAGGCCAAAATTACCCTCCCACATGTGGTAGCTCCTAATCTAATTCTATTTCCGAAGGAGTTAATGAGAATACATTTGTAGAAATCTTTGTGTGGCGGCAGGAATTGGCAAGAAAAAGTGGCATTTGCAATTTGTTAGCTAAAAAAGCATTGGAAGCAACATTTATAAACTAAAAAAGATTGGGTTTCACTTTTCAATGGTTTTCACTTTTGGATGGTGCTCTGGTCGCTAACCCATCTAATAAGTGGGGGATGCCTGCCGTATATATAAAATTGAAGAGTCACTGACTTGACTCACTGTCTTATCAGTACCCAGCCCCAACCCCCAGACCTAGAAGCATGAAATTTGAGAGAGGGCATTCCTTCTGTGATGTAGGCACCCATTAAAAACTGGTTTTTAGAAATTTATACCAGAAGGGGTCCAACATGTTTTTGTCTCTATTCTTAACAGTGAAGATTGACTGATTAACACCCACCCCCAATACCTGGACCCAGAACCATGAAATTTGGAAAGATGATTCCCCTGTAGCATCTCTCATAAAGTTCTGAAGAAAAGCCTTTTACCGTGTGGATTAAAAGAGTGCCTGCTTTTCATTACCTCTTGAAACCATATTTCCAAGCTTTATTGCTGAATGGGATAACTGAGTGTTTCATATCTTTTGGACTTTAGTTAAAATACTTTTGCTTATTAGTCCTGTTTAAAGTCTGAAACCCAACAACCCATAGTTTATCTGGGCACTTCAGTTGATATTTATAAATTTGGGACAGTTAGCAGCTGGGAAATTGAGGTATAGTCATAAATAGTCTGTAATAAAATCTACAGACCCCATTACATCTGTTTTGGGTCTGGAATCATCTCTTGTAGATACCATCAACAATCTAAAGTCATCAGATGTAGATACCAGGTTGAATTGCAGAACTCGTTTATGATTAAACATGTTTCAATTTTTGTTCTGAATACCATGAACTGTTCAGTTGTTGGAACCTCAACACATAAATGATTTCCATGATAATAGTATGTTCCATCAAAAATGGGGATTTCCTTTAAATTGGTTGATTTATGGCTCCTGAAAATCATACTTTGTATTAGACATGACTAGGTTTATTACTGGGTTCAGTTAACCTTGGCTATTAGTCATGTTGAATAGAATTGAATCTCCTGCAACTTGCTGCTTATGCTGTATAGCACTATTGATGCAAGAACTTACCTTGTGCATGGATAAGAAAGAATGCATATGGAATTCATATTGGGCATCATAGCAATTGTTGATGGTAAAGTTTGTTAAAGCTAGAGAATTGTCAGACATCAGAAATGCTGGTGAGATGGAGAAGGGCAAGCAACACACAGAATTTCACTTGAATTGGTGTTTCCACTACTTTGATATCATGTAGCTTTAATAATATGCTCCCTTCTTCTTAAAATTGGCATCTCATGTTGATGGATTTTATCAGTACATGCACATTTAAACTCTGCTCTCCTTGTTTTAAAATTAAGGTCCTATAAATCAGCCTTCAGTAATCTGCATTTTTCTTGCCCAAGACATAACTTACCATCTGAGACGTAAGACTGTAATGCCGTACATAGTTTTATTGAATAATCTCTTCTTACCGAAATGTACCATTCCCATATTTGTTTCTACCTTAGCTCTGTGGCAAAAGTATATTATAGAAAGGCTACTATATAAATCAGTCTAACCCATTATTATATAAGGGTGTTACACATAATTATATAAAGGATATTGAATCAGTAGTTGCAGTCACTTTGTCAGGAGCAAGCTTGCTAGGTTCAAGCATAATAACAAACATAATCTAGAATTTGCTTATATTTGCTACTTTAAGAGCTGAACGAAACCCACCAATAGCATGTGCTACTCTTCAGGATGACTTTTTGTGAATGTCAAAGGGTATAAAAGTGTTTGCAATAAATATCTTAGCACATTATCATGCTAAAGCAATCAAATAGGCAATGACAGTGCAACCCTAACTGGCACTGGAGCAGGCAGGCTGGCTTGGCCAGCATTGTGTCTAGTAAAACTTTTGGGATTGCCGCTGTGCTACCATGGGGAAGGGGTAAGACTGCTGCAGCCCCAACAGGACTACTCGGATTTAGGCAGTCTTTGGAGATGGTTCAAGTTGGTCCATAATTGACAGTGCAAATCACTTGTGCCAGCCCAGAAGAATGCCCATTGGCTGCGGGTTGGACAAGCCTGGTTTAGACTATCCATCGTATCAACTAAGTACTGTACTGCCCTTGGTATGAATGAGGGAGAGGGAACAAGTTGTGCTTGTATAAAGGATAGCAATTACTACATAAAAATCCAAAATACATTCTGCAAAATTACTAATACAGTGGCGCCTTACGTAACAAACTTAATTCCTTCTGGAGGCATGTTTGTTATGTGAAATGTTCTTTACAAGAAATGGATTTTCCCATAGCAAATAATGGAAACTTGGACAATTGGTTCCACAACCCAAAAAATATTCATATAAAAATATTAACTGGATGTAAAAATGATGACAAAACACTGGAATTGAATTCAAAACATGCATTCCATGTGCATGTTCCTATGAAATCTACCTAGGCTGCAATCCAAGACACTTTCCTGGGAGTAAGACCCATTTAACACAATGGGGCTTACTTCTGGGTGTAGACATGGTTAGGAGGCTGCAATCCATGATACTTCCAAAGTATCTCCCTACTTTCTCCTTCTGTTCATCCTGAGCCTCTCTCTCCCCTGCTCCCTTCTGGCTAGCCCTGAGCTGCTTCCCTCTTCTCCACTGCTCTTCTCTCCCTCTGCCCAGCAGACACCCGGCCACAGGAGGAACAGCACGCAAGTGTTGCTTTCGCTATGGGCCAGCGCACTAGGCAGCCCTGACGCTTTTTAAAAGGGCTGCCGGCCTGCGCATCTGCCCCAACTGCCAATCAGTTGTTTGTTACATGAAGCAGAATTCCAGAGAAATTTGTTTGTTACATGGAACATACTTTACGTGAGGTGTTTGTTTCATGATGGTGCCAATGTATATGCTTTTTCTTTTTTGGAGCATCCAGCTGGATAAAGATGAGCATAAATATTTCTGAATCTTTTATTTGTTTGAGTGTGTTTTGGGAAAAACATGTAAAGTCCCCTCCACCCCAAGCATTCCATTTTTTTGAGGGTCAAGTGTTGGCCACAGAAAAAAGCAGTTGAAGTCAATTAAGCCAATTGTTTTGGCAAGAAACATTTGACTGTTTGTCCTCTGGATCCACATTTTAAAATTGTACTGTTGTGAAATCTTAAAGTTTTAACTATATTTAACTATAACTTTATTTAACTGTATTTATGCCATCTGTGGGTGCTTTTGAGTTTTAAAAGTAAGATTATAATGTTCTATAATCCTACACATATATCCAGTCTAAATTCTAATTTTTTTCTGATTATTTAAAATAATCCTTTTGTTATACAACTTTAAAGAATAACTGCCAATATTTAACCCCTCTTTATTAAAAACCGAACTGTAGTGAACATGGGTGAAAGAAAATATATATGTAGCAGCTCAATTTTCCCCCTTTCTGTTCATTCTACTATCTGATGGTTTGGCTCACAATAAGATCAGCCAAGCTTAGCTTGGCAAGTTTCTCCCCTGGGCTAATTTTAATTCCCGTCTGTGTGGGTTGCCTGTAGCAGTTGTTATTTAAACTGCTTCCTTTGTGGTCATTCTGTTGTCTTCAATCCAAGAAAGAAAATAGGAACTCATAATAGTTCTCTTACTCTTTGAAGATCCGATTTTTTTCTGTGTATTGGCTTCAGAGACCCCTTGTGGAACATGAATGTTCACTGGGAGTGGGGCATGTATGTTGTCCAGTGACAATCAACAGTATTTATATGTACAGATTGAACCCTGACATCCATTGATAATAGTTTTCACATTTAGCAAAAGCAGTTGTTTTACCACGTTAACAAGGCAAGCAATTAATCAATGTCCCTTTCCCAGGGCTTAAAACAGCTTAATTTCATCCAGGAGGTAAGCACTTACCCCTAGAACTGAATAGAGAAAAATTGGGGAGGGAGGTGTGTGCCTCCCAGATGAAATGAAACTGAAGCTGAAGTCTTTCTCAGCCCCAGAGAGGAAGATAAATTGCCTACTATGTCACCATGGTATTCAGGTTGTTTTTCAGGAGTTAACTTCTGCTTAGAGGGTGATTACCTTTTCATTTAAAGGGCCAACCTAATTTGTGTTGAGATAAAATTTGTGGGTGAAATAACTGATTTCACAGTGCAAGTGTTTTACAAAAAAAAAAAATCAATAATTAAATAGTTTGTTCCAAAGGGCTCAGAATTTTAAAAGATGCAGAACACCAGGAAGCATTCATTCACTGGACTGGGGTGAAAAGGGATGTTTAGTTACTCTCCCTGTGATTTATATAAAAAGAAAACCACAAGAAAGGAAAACCACAAGAAAGTGCTGCTTTCACAGTTAGCAATTCACTAAGCTCTGTCTTACCGTCTTTTAAATTGCCATCATTAATGAGATTATAGATATACATACCATGGGAATTGAGCTTAAAGGCAGAACAGAAGAGTCTGTATGAGCTCTGTAGGCATCTATATTTTCAGGTAAGGGATGCCTATAACCCAAACAATTCCCATAAGGGGTTGAACAAAAGGCAAGTGATAGTATTCATGAGAGGAGGTGTGCAGGGTGCTCTAAAGAATGCCATTGCAAGTAGCCACTCAGTTTGATCCCTCATTTTAGAAAAGGAAGCAGGAGAACAGGGAATGAAAAATGAGGGTGCTATTTCATTGTCTTGCAGCCTTTTTCTCTTTGCTTTAAGGGCTGTATGAGTTTTGACTTTGATATAATTTCTTTAGTGGGTTAAATCTGCATAACTTGTGAATAATACACAGTCATAGTTTAAAAGAGTACAGGTGGAGCCTGTTTATCTGCAGATTTATATATTCATGGATCTGGCTTGGAGCACGCCCCATAATCCTTATTGACCCAGGTCTGGCTCCATCAGACCCCTCTGAAGGACTGGAAGTGCTGTCTTGTTCCTTCTGGAGGGTTTCTGAAACCTGTAGAGGCAGTGGATGTCCACCTGCTGTTTCTTTAGGCTTCAGAAAGAAAACTGAAAGTGACATCCTTTTTAGGCTTTTTGAGGCCCAGGGAAGCCCTCCAGGGAGAATGTACAGTGCCTCTCCAGAGAGCAGCCTTTCAGAGGTATTAATGGGGCAAATTTTGCAGTTTTGAATATAGGTGGAATTTGGAATCAGCAGGTCATCCAAGAATGTATCCCCCTACCCCCGGATACTGAGGCCCTATCTGTAAACGGTACTTCATTTTAGGATGATGCATGTTATGGTCAGCTGGCATCATCTTAGAGCAAGGCTTTCCTAATTCTGACCTGGAGACTAGATCTGGGATTTAGAGTGAGCCCTCTTCCAAGGACCAGGGCTTGCGGTTCCACTGAGTTACCATATGACCTCTGAGATTAGGTGAGAGGACGCTCTGGGCATTCACTTCTGCTTTGTCATCCTGTTGCCTGCTAAGATGCTGGGGAGCAGACACACCAACCAGCAGTCTCTGACCCCCAATTTTTGTAATAATATGGTGGCCTAGCAGAACAGTAAACTCCAGTCTTTATGGGAGCTGCTTTTTTAATACATCAGTCACAAATTTGGCAACCACTGTCTTAGCAGAATTTGCCTTCGCTTATACGCAGGAGGAGATAACTTAATAAATGCCATCTGCCATTTTTATAAGTAACAACAGTGTATAAAAAATACCCTTCTAAAATATTCACATTAATTAATCAAGGGCACCTTTTTACTTAATTTTTTAAAAGCCGAATAAAGTTTTAAAAAATTCTGATCAGCATTGTGTAACCTTGATTCTAGATTATTTTCATATAAAGATCCTATTTGGTGCTTGGAATTTAACTTTAGTGGCAATGACTTAAAGCAGAGCACATGCTGGGATTTTAAAAGTGTAAGAATGTTTTTTATAATTAAAGCTGTTTTGTGTTGCCATGTGCCCAGATAAACTTGTAAAATAAATAAAAATGGAGATCACACAGTGAAGGATAATGCTAATATTATTTTATAAGCACTGTTTCTCTTTTCCTAATATATTCTTGAAGTTATATTAATCTAGTGCACAAATAGTTTTCAGATCCCTAGATGATATTGTTGTATGTTCTCAAAATTGAGAAATGTTCATGTTTTCATAGATTGATTTTGGTTGATGTTGTAACTATTGAGTTTCCTAATAAAAGGATGTCAGGTTGGAGGGAGAAGAAGATACAAATTTTTCCCCCCTGCTTGGTCATCTAGTTCATCTTGAGAAAGCTTTTAGCCAGTTGTGCTGGTTTTATGAGGGGTGCTGCTTTGCATCTTTTAAAGTTCCAAAGTACTTTATGATAATAATTAAATTATCAACAGCTGCATTAATGTTGAGGTCTGTTTTCTTTCAGTCTGAATCCTGGAAATCTGTTCATAATCCAGCTGCTTACAAGTTTCGCTCTTATTTCGACTTGGGTTTTAATAAACTTTATTATGCAATCTTGGTTTATTTGGGATACAAACAGACTAAGCGTATCCTAGGATTCCATGTACTGGAAAAGACCTAGGCTTTCCAAGGAGCAACATCTGAAATATACTTCCTGTTACTCCTTGAATTTTATTTGCCTGAGTAACTTGACAGAACATCAGATGCAAGTCCCATGGATTCAGTGGAAATTAGTTCCAAGAAAGTGTTGTTAATAAGAGTACACCCTTTGGCTTAAAAGTTATAATGCATTCTACCAGTTTTAAGGCAAGCTGGAGGTAAAGGGATATGAATACCAGATACAGGACTGCCAAGCCAACATAATGTAACAAATTTATAACGCCTACAATGCTTTCAGTTAGAAATGCAGCAAACCAGGACTTCAGATTTCAGTGAAACTCTGTTAGGGAAGATTCCAGACACTTTCCAAATCTTGTCTGAGTCAAAATCCATAGATTGTGCAGAGATTTATCTATCTTTATAAAAGAGACTAATATTTTTCATTTTATATCATATCGTAGACAGGTTTCAGTCATTGGCCAATTTTTTCCTTTTTTTAATTGCAGTGTAACTTTAACTTCCACAGTAGAGTAACTCTATGCTTCTATTTCTTCTGTACCCATTAAAGATGTTTGCTATTTGAAGTCTTTCTCGGTGTTCCAGAACATAAATATTTAGGTTGTAATGCTTGCTAATCTTGAAATTAAATGGGATTATCTCCATGAGTTTGACATAGTATGAAAGGCTGTAATTGAAAGGATTATCACAGGAGTATGAACTTCCAGGAATGAATTTCAATATATATTTAGTTTGGTGTATGTGTGCTTTACAGTCTTCTCAATTTGGACAGAGAGATAAGTGAATCATTTGGGCAAAAATGATAGGTTTACCCTTTCAGTGGTGAGGAATTCCTACAAGCAAAACTTGCTAGAACCCTATAAAATTCACATAATTCCTTTGGGATTTGGGAAAACCATCTGTTAACACTTTTTTTGTTTTGGAAATCCTGAAATTTGTTCATAAATTAGCAGTTTATTATTATCTTTAAAGGGCAGGATGGCCTTCGATAAAGTGTTCGTTCGTCATGAATCTTGGAGCTCTGGCTCAAATTGTTCTTTAGTTGACTTCTTGGGAATACCTTAAGTATCTGGCTGTTTCTTGCAATGCAATAAATAGTCCCATCTCATTCTTGAGAGAGAATGCATTAAAGATTTGACACCAAAATATAATGAAAATAATTTGGGATTAACATTAAGCTTAATGGTTTTCAGTTGAAAGCAAGACAAAGATACTGTCTTAATTTAGTTTCAGGAAAAGATACCATCTTATTCTGGATCTTCAGTCTCAAACCTTTAATATTTTTAAAAGACAACTTTTTATTAAGGATGACATCATCAGCAGATTGTAAACATTTATTTGAAGTTTGTCAGTTAACAATAGACTAAAAAAATATGCTGAATAGGCACAGAGGTAAATGGGAAGGAAATTAACTGTCAAGTTCCCAAGAATTACTGTATGTAGAAAACCTTTAAAGTCTAGTACACAAAGATGGTGACAAGTCATAGGAGTTAATTTTCAACTTGACTATGATGCAGAAACATTCAGTTTGGCAATCAACCTTTCTTATCTGATGGTGATATGAAAGACAATTTAAGACAAAGAGGTTAAGAGCAACAATTAGCACATTTGCAGCTGAGTTTCTATGTGAGAACAAAGTGTTTATTTCTGGCTGTCATCTGTCTAATGATGCCACTTTGTGTTGTCACTTCCGACCTTCAGCAGGCACAATGAATGCAAAGTTGAGTCCTCTATATAAAACCAGTAAGACACTCTTGCTATCTATCTGTACTACTCAAACGTGGAGGGGAAGAGTGCTGGAAGGAGGAAACACCCCATCCATTCATGTAAAGGTCTGCCCGTCTCTTGAAGGGTCAGGGAAAGGAGAGCAGAGCTGAATCATGCCAAAAACTTTCTTCTAATCTTTGGGGGGGGGGGGATCTTCAAACCATTCTGTAGACTCCCCCAGGACCTGGCAGGACTGCAGTGGGAGGGGGCAGGAAATCACCCCCATCCACCTGCAGGGGCATAATCCAAAGGTTTAAGTCACTGGCCCAGTTCGTCTCCCATAAAAACTTTCCCTGTGGCTGCAATCCTAATCTCCAGTTTGGCTAGTATAAACCCTATCATAAATCCAGTTTTGACCTAGGGGTGTCACAATTCAGATTTCATCTGCATGCTTTCCTCTCTTCTCCAGTTTTATCCAGTTTTATCCAACCTTCCATGATGTTTGTTGATTTTTTTTTGTCTGTTCATTTAGGTTTCAATGCATTTGTTTGAGTTGTATGGTTAGTTTGATTTTCACTGGCCAAATAAGCTCAATAAGACTATGCTTTGGCATTCATCCATTTTTGCAGTCTCAAGTTCTAGTACCTAACCAGATGAAAGTGCAAGGTATTGCTGTACTTTGACAGGTATTTATTATATTTTAAAAATCTAAGAATATAATCATTCATCCGCATGAAATGTTTCCAACAGGAGTTTGACTCACAGTCTTAGTGATGTGAAGTTAAAGACAAGGTCTATTAATTTTGACCTGTTAGAATCATGATAAGTTTTCATATGTGGCAGGCTTCAGTGACTAGTATTAAAGTTGGAATAGTATTTCTTAGATGTAATCCCATTTTCTCTTGTTTTCTTCTTATAGCATGAAAGACTTTCCAGGTAAGATGTCCTGAACGCATGTTTTCGTTTAAAACATTTCTGAATGTTTGCTGCTATTTTGAATGAATTGCACTTTATCCAGTGATGGGATTCAAAGAAATTAAGAAATTAATAACCGGTACTATGTCCATCTGGCAGCCACTTTTAAATGGCTATTTTTAAACTTTATATGTCCTATTTTTTGTTAACAACCGGTTCTATGGAGTAGGTGTGAATCTGCTGGAGCCCACCATTGACTTTACCTGACTGCTTTCAAATTTTGAATTGTGATTCTGATTACCCAAGCAAAAAGTAGGGTGGTGTAGTTGTAGTAGATTCCTTTTCATATGTAATTTGATTCTGATAAAGAAAAAGGACTTCAATTTCTATCATTTTTGTCTAAAAAATTTCTTTCCTAAGTTATCCTGTTTGTCAGAATACTTCTAGAATAAAATGATTTCATTGCATATTAATAGGGTATCACTTTTATAATGTGTTTTTTCCTTTGCATTCTATGTTTTTTTAAAAGTTTTCCTTGAAAAGGTTTTAAGGTTATCCTTATGTTAAATGACTGGAAAGAGGTCAGTTTGTAGGCATTCAAAAAGTGAGTGAAGTTGCTATTTTGTACTGTATTAGATGTTCTGTCTGTCTCCAGGCTGGATGCAGCAAGTTCAAGCACTGGCATTTCTGATACTGATCGGCCCTCAGGTCGCAGCAGCGCCTATACAAGGAGAGAGAATCGACTGGCTGCACTCAGCAGCAGAACGGAGGATGACAGCAGCAGAGATTATAGAAAAGTAGGTTATTGAACTGAGTAGTGTGAGCCCTTGGTCTTCCTTGTTTCATAGCATAACTTTGCATTGGCTTTGATCAGTCTCGAAAGACTATGGTATTGTGCTCAACATTGTATGCAAAGCACAAAGGCCTAGGTAGATTAATATGGAGGATAGGCTGTTACCCACTCAGCAAATCCCCCCTCTCCATGCCACTGAAATAGTCCAATGGAATGGCAGAGCCGATATGATTGGTTTCAGGTGCGTTGCAGAGCTGAGCTAAGGAAAGGAGCTCACCCTGTCTTGTGGGGACATGGGTCTCGAACCCCAACCGTCTGGTTAACAGGCACAGTGTCTTAACCACTTGTGCCACCCACAGCCCACTTCTTATTTCTTATCCCCATTGATATAGCATCATTTAATGAGTACTACTCTTTTTCTAACCTTTTATAAAAAGCAATAAAATATTAAAATTGTGAATGTTCCAAAGCACGAGGAATGCTGAGGAGGGCTCCATAGGACTCCATGAAACTTCTGGAACCTGCAGTAGCTGTCCCTAAAAGAAAGTGACCTTCTTCCCCTTTCCAGTTGGAGTATCACCAAATTTAAGAGAGCATGGAACATCTTGCAGGAATCTGACTAGTGCATTAATATCCCCACCTACTTGGCAGCCTTATGCAGAAAACAAGTCCAGTTTTTTTATTCTCCTGTACATGATATGGAAAATTAATGTTGTGCCATACAATGGTGTCAAAAAACAATCTTTTTCAAGAAAACTTCTCAGGATTTGTCTGCTTTGTACATAATTGACTTGAAAGACCAGTCTGCAGGTCAAACTTGCATGGTTCTGAAAAAACAAAGGGTGTCATTGTCTACAATAAAAAAAATGGGGGGGGGAGGGTGGTGGTGATGACAGGCCAGGGAAAGACCACTTTTGTCAACTTGTCAGATGCTGCACAAATTTAAATGCTTGAGTGATAGTAATGCTTGGAAGGCAGCGGGAATTCCCTGTATTCCCTGTTGTGTGTCACTGTAGACTTGGATTCTTCAGATTAGAATGTTGAATAGCAGCATTCACTGGCTGTGGGTGGCACAAGTGGCTAAGACACTGTGCCTGTTAACCATCAGGCCAGGGTTCGAGACCTGGGTCGGCCCCACAAGACAGGGTGAGCTCCAGTCCTTAGCCCAGCTCTGCAACGCCAGCTGGATCCAATTGTATTGGCTCTGCTTTTCCATTGGACTAATTCAGTGGCGTGGAGAGGGAGGATTTGCTGCTTGGGTAACAGCCTATCCTCCATAACAATCTAACCCAGGCTTTCGTGTTTCGCATGCAGCATATGCAGCGCCGAGCACGATACCATAGTCTTCCAAGACTGACGGAGGCCTGCTTTACCAGCATTCATTTAATACTTGCTAGGAATGTTTTATGTGTTGACATGGTTGCTGTGAAAACGATCTGCAATGGAAATGTGTGCATAGCTGTAGATTTTGCAGTGTACTGTAGAACGAACAGTGAGACCAACGAGCATGCCCTAGTATAATGCAGTACTCCCAGAGGGCTGTGCATTATGGAGGCAGTTTTGTATTGGCAGGTAAAACTGCAGTTTACTGCTATGACTTGTCTGATAACTGAGGAAATCTTAGTAAGTTCCCAAGGTTTAACACTCAGTTTGGAGGTATTGTGTTAATTTGTATTTTAACTTGCTCTCCTAAAATTAGAGACAAGATAGCTGGTGATACAAACTGACAGTATAACCACAATAGGATCTGCTGGATTTTGGTCTGGCAATAATAGGCCAAATAGCATACAGCAATTGTCCATTATGTGACCATTTGATGTTTCATTAGGTGGAATATTATCTCTTATTGAAGTAACTCCAGATGTCTCTTCCCATTCAGCTCTATGAGAATGCCCTGTCTGAAAATCAAAAATTAAAGTCCAAACTTCAAGATGCCCAGGTGGAGCTTGCCGATGTCAAATCAAAACTGGACAAATTAGCCCAGGTGAGAAAACTCTGGGTACAAGGAGTATTAACAATTCTGTGAATGCTGTCAAAAGCCTAAAATGTTGTGGGAGACCCAGGAGTTAGGAATTGAAAGCATCTAAGGAAGGCCATTGGGCAAATGGTGAATGACCATCTAAATACCAAATGTGGTTCAGTGCCCAATGAAAAAATGATGCACTTCAAACCAAACAAATCACAAGTTCACACTGTTGGGGTTTGACTGTCAGTGACAAAGAGGCAAATGATCTTAGGGTGGTGATGAGTAGCTCAATGAAATATTACTGATACATGCTGAGTCGAAGGCATTTTATATGCTAGAAGGTAATGAATAAAGAAGCTAAAATAGCATTTCTCCATATATGGAGAGGACACATTTGGAGTTAAATAGGGCAACACCTCAGGGAAGAATATTGCAGAAGTAGGAAAATACCAGAGAAGGCAACCAAATAATCGGAGTGAAACCATTTCCCTTTAAGGAAGGGCTACAACCTTTGAGACTTGCTAAGTTGAAAAAGATATTTGGTGAGTAAAATTTTGGAAATCTACAGTATAAAAACATGGTGCAGAGAAAGAAATTTTTATCCCTCTCACAATACTATAATCTGATGTCAACCAATGAAAATGATTGGCATGAGGTTTAGGGTGGACACAAGCGCAAACACATAATATGCAATGATAGACACTTTGCGGCGACTCTTTAAAAAAGGCATGTGAGAAATTCATGGAGGACAGTCTGCTAGTCATGTTGACTAGGTGCAATCTATAGTTGCAACAGGTTTTTGAATACCAATTGTGGGAAAGTACTGGAGGGAAAGTACTGGAGGAAGATAGAGATGCCTTTCTCTACCACCAGTAGGCTTTTCATAGACAGCTCAATTAGAAAGACCTTTTGTTCTGATCCATCAGGACTTTTCTTATCTTCTAGGGATAAAAATGAAAGTATTGGTATAGTAAAATCCATGCTTCATTTTGAATAGGGGCCAGAGAAATAATTTTTACATCCTTTAATAATCCTTAGCTTAATAACAATTTATTGTTTATTTTAATAGCAGAAGCAGGAAAAGACATCTGATCGTTCAGGTCTGCTTGAGATGGAAAAGAGGGTATGTGTTTCTGCTTTCCAGTGTCTATTTGCTTATACTTCAGCATAACTATAGAACACACACTAGTTTTAGAAGAGAAATATCCTTATAAAAAGCTGAGTGGTAGTTTTTCACAAATGCTCAGCTCCTGAGCTGCTTTTCTTCTCAGACTTACCAGCATATTTTGCTCACTGTAAAACAGTTCATTTTGAATTCCTACCTTCTCAAGGGGTATCACAATTCCCCCTCCCCCACAGGACCAGGTGGGACAAGACATACGTTAGAAAGTGGGGCACAATCCTGCACATATCTACTCAGAAGTAAGCCCCATTATAGTCAATGGGGACTACTCACAATGTGCCTCCTCTAGGCTTAACTTCCTCCCTAGCTGGTGGATTCCCTGAAGAGCTTCCGGCTGGGCAGGGCTGCACGCCACCTCCCTCCCTAGCCAGCCACCCCCTCTGATGGTTTCTGGCTGGCCAGAGCTGCATGCACCTCTCTCCCTGGCTGGCGACTACCCTCAATGGCTTCTGGACGGCCAGGGCTGCATGCATCACCCTCCCTAGCCTAGCCGCCGGGCCCCTCGACTCCTGGCCAGCCAGAACTGCTCATGTGCATGCTTCCCTCCATAGCCCATAACACCCTCACCCTATGGCTCCACACATGCCCAGACCATGGCAGCACCTACGTTTAGTCTAAAAATAGCTCCCTTCCCTCACAGGACCTTGAATCTATGGATCACATTACTGCTTTCCCCTTAAAGGGAATAGAGATAACAACTACCCAGTTTGAATACCACTGCTCTAGACAAGACCTCCTTCCTCATATCTCCTAAAATGCTGCAGTTAATTAAAACTATCTACATACAGTATATAAAATTGAAAGCTCACTGACTGATTCAGTCACTTGTCAACACCTAGCCAAAATTGTTGGACCTAGAAGTGTGAAATTTGAGAAATACTAACATTAAAATTCTAATTTTTTAAAAATTTGGGTCGTACTAAAGTTGGAACTCTTCCTTTTAGTAGAACACCCTGAGCAAGGAAACGAGGGAAGCAAAAGGGAAATGAGAATGGGGCATGGATGGCTAGAGATGCAAGTCTATATGCACATGGAAGAGGATTTTGCCATTCTTTGCAAACAAACTGAATTGTCATTTTCTTTCCATTGGTGATGTTTTTTGTTCATTATAAAAGCTAGTAGAACAGTATTTTTTACAAATTTGCAAACTCTTTGTGAAAACGTGGAACTTTCTATGAAAATGCAAAACTTTCCCAACAGGAGAAACGAACCCTGGAGCGGAAGCTGTCTGAAATGGAGGAAGAGATGAAGGTACAATTTTTTTAAAATTTTTGTGCCTAGCTGTATTGTTCCAAATCATCATGAGGAAAGCGCTGGTTGGACTGGTTGGAACAGCCATTTGTCCCTTCAGGGACCTCCTTAAATTGGCTAGTCTCTGCTCTGGGGATCTGTTTTGAAAAACTGCTGTATTCCTGTTGTCACAGTTCCTGCTTAATGAAGAGGCAACATGTTGTGTTGCCCTGGTGACCTGAAAATATTAAGCTGACTATGCAAGAATAGTACAGTATATTGATTTATGTGACATGCTAATGCTTCATTCCCAGAATACATCATTATTCTTTTATCTTCACTCCCCTCTTTACTTATATCCCTTTCATACAAACGAAACAAAACTTCTCTTCACTGCTCTAAAAAAGAAATGTTTCTGTTTCAAGAACAGTTGCTACTGGATTAGATCACTGGAAATGTGGCAGTGATGAAAGCTATTTTTTGGATTTGTTGAGATGGTTTCAATTTCATATTGTTTTTCAAAGAAGCATCAAATATTTTTATGGAGTGTGATAAATCTTTGAAGTCAAGTTCCATTTAGATTTCAGCTTATCTCTTTAAAGCAAAATTTCAGTAGCTGCAGTCACAATCCATCATTCTAGTCTCTGATCCACGGCTACAGTGGAGAACCTGAGACATTGATGGCTCAAGTGGAGCACTAATCTGAACCACGAATACAGCATTGCCTCTTTAGATGTCTTGTTATAATATTGTGTACATGTGTGTTCTTAAAGGATTAAAGTTGGAATGCAGACAAAACAAACCTGCTCATGTCTTTTTGGAAGATAAGGCAATGGTAAAAAAGGGAAATGTAGAATAGTGATACTTAGCCTTACTGCTGTGAATATGTTGTGATATGCAAAAATTTACTTGTATCATTAGAATGGCAGACTACACAGAACCCAGTCCTATGCATATCTACTCAGAAGTCCCATTTATAGTCAGTGGTGCTTATCCACAGGAATGTATGGTTAGGATTGTGGCCTAATTTAATTGTAGTATTTGTGAATGAATGGTGTAAAAATGCAGAATCCTTCATTGATTGGGGTGTGTCCAGCATGTCTGCTTGTGTGGACTGACATCCATTTTGTGCTTCACATTTGATCTGGTCACAGCATCATCTCTAAAGCCAGAGTCACCTTGTACTACTAAAGCAAATATGTCTACCCCTTATAGGTTCCTTGTGGGGTTGTTACATTTTGTCTTTTCGTTCAGGAATTTTCCTTTGATAAAACATGCTTATTGAAACTATATACAGTTTGGGGTTTTTTGGAATGGTGGTGGTTAGCCTCTAAACCCCTCTTAAGATTGGCTTAGGTTTTTTAGAGAACAATCCTAACCATGTCTACTCAAAAGAAAGCCCCATTGTGTTCTTACTTCTTTAGGATTGCATCTTTTAATTTAGATAAATGCTAGGTGATGGCACTCACTCTGAAAAACTGTATTATTTCAATATGAAACAAGCTTTGAAAATACAAAAACTGATGAAAAGGATGAAATAAAATGCATGTTTTGTTTTGGAAGTCAGCAGTTCAAAAGCATGTAAACACAAACAGATAAATAAGTACCATCTTGATGAAAAGGTAACAGTGTTCCATGTGACTCGGTGTATAGTCATGCTGGTCACATGTGACAACATAAGTGTCTTTGGACAACGCTGGCTCTTTAGCCAAGAACAGGAATGAGCACCACTCTCTAGAGTTGTACAACACTGGCAGTACTATCTGTGGGGGAAACCTTTACTTTTTCTTATATTAAATTATAGACTGTTGTAAGAATCATTAGTAATATCTTTAGGTTTTGGTGTCTCAAAAGAAACACGAAATCTAGTCATAGAGTCTAGAAACCAAAAACACTAATGTGTTTACTATAATGACTAAAGAGCATTTTATCCTAATAGCCAAAAGCCTCTCATTAGTATGTATCATCTTCATTGAACATTTACATTTTGATTTGCAATTGTTTAACTGTTAGGAGGCCCATCTCTACAGCCCATTTATTCATCAACAAGTCCATTCCCTTCAGTTAATTGAAGATGATAATTGGATTATGGGGTCTATAGGAACTTACACTTTCTCTCATTTGCTCTTTCCTTACTCCCCCTATACGGTATTTTACCAAAGATACATCATTGAGACTTGAAAGAAGATTTTATTTGAAGTTCATACTAGGCAAAATTGGCAGGTGAACCAGTACTACATAAATTGGATGGAGTGTACAGTGCTGTGATTTTTCTAATGAGGACCTATATCTATAAATGTGTTATATACTGAGAGATGTGCGCATCTTGTAAAGGCTATGCAGATGGTGCTAATAAACTGCTGATCAGCTATATTGGGGAGCACAGTGTACAGCAATACACTGCAGTCTTTTTGTACAGTGCCTGGGCTTCACATCCTTTTGAAGATTTCTGACCACTGGAAATCTGTTTTCCCTTTTCTTATTTCAATTACATGACATGTAGTGTGGAGGATTTGGGGGTTACTGTGCAAAGTTATCTGAAGGCAATCCACGTCTGCTGCAACAATGCCCCCTTTTACTCTACTGGTATGCTTTGTCCACGATATTGGTCATATGAGGAGATTTATAGATACTGATTGTTCTTCAAATTAGCATTAGTCATTTGTAATCAGCTTGTAAAAGAAATTAAATTGCTGTGGTGTGGTTTGCGGATCTAAAATTTAGCACAAAACCTTATTTTGCCACCTTCATGCTGGCATTTACCTTTAAATATAAAACCTAGGTATGTCAAAGCCCTAAGAATGAAGAGTATCTGCAGTTTCTTTTCAGTCTCTAGTTCCTCACTGTGTTGTCCTGCTTTTTATGTGCCTTTCACTGCTCTCCATCTCTCATAGCTACTCTTTTATTTTCTTGCTTGCCAACTGAATTCACGTTTCTGTGTGGTTTATTTCCTCTGTTTGTCTTTGTCTGTCTCCTCCATGTTTCACTTTGCAGAACCGCCACCATCTCAAACAGATTCAAACTTTGAGGCAGATGAATGAACAACTGCAGGCTGAAAACAGGGCTTTGACTCGGGTTGTAGCCAGGCTCTCGCAGTCGGTTGAGCCAGAGTCAGAAGATCTATAGCATCTGCCCCTCCCATTGGTCTCAGCTCTCCTTCTTCTCTTCCAGGCAGGTCTTTGCTCTTGTTGTCTGTCAAGGCTATCCATCGCTCCTTCTAAACTTTTTCTGAATATGTAGGATACTGTTTAAATACTTAAGTAGCATTATGCAAGTACTTTTCTCTTGAAATATTGTTGGTGATAAACTCTGCATTTCACATTCCTGTGATGTAAAGTATTAATCTCATTGACACAAATCTTCACTTATGAATTTTGGTGTATTTGTTCTGATGAGTATTTTTTTAGAATAGTGGTGAATTTACTCAGGCATTTCTGGGTAAATCTTTAAGTCATTCTTGGATAAAGGGTAAATGAAATGGATAGAACCAATATTTAACTGATTAGTTACCCTGAATGCTCGTAAAGTGAAACAGATGTACATATTGTATGATAGAAGTGACTGCTATAGAACTTTAAAGCTAGTAAATTACCAGATTTTAGGTTGTTTAATTTTTTAAGATTTATACCACCTTTCCCATGCTAATGCCCAAGGTGGCTTACATAGCTTTTCATATTTTTTGTCCTCACAACAACTCTGTGAGATTGGTTGTTGTACCGGCAGCTCATAGATCTCTTCAGATGGAATTCTTCATGGTGTGGTCATCAGGGAATGCCTGTTGGATCAGGGAATAAAGATGGATAATTTACCAATCATTTTTATGACATGCTATAGTGTCTATTGATGAAGTAAGGGTATGGTATTAGTGTTGCAGTCCAAGTGCTTTAAAAAAACAACTATGCAATGTTACTGAGTTCAGTGCAGGGAGTAGATTGTATTTTTTATTAGCTTAAGTTTTCTTCTCAACTGTATGAGTATAGTGCTAGTTTAGAAGGTGTAGAACAAAGATCCAAATCCATTCTTGTGAGGGATGTATATTCCCCCACATATATGAGTTTTATGAATAAACCCCCCACATCTTATGAATATAAACTTTATATTCATAAATTAAGAGGAACATTTGGGTAAAATCAAATGTTTTACCAGGAGATTTTTGACCATGTGTTATAAATATTAAAATACAGATTTTACTGTGTTATGTTGTTCGCTTACAGAGGAATTTAGAATAATAGCTAAGCTGTCATATACCTTGTTATCCTCTGGATTTGTTCCAAATCTCCCAGTGGATCAAAAACCATATCAGTGGGTAAAGACCCACTTCCAGGTTTCTTGCTCCTGTTTTGTGATACCAGAATACATTGGTATACATTACAGATTTTCAGTCTTGTTTATCTCATGGCACACTAAAATTGTCAGGACACCCCACACTGATAGCAGGGCTTGCATGCTCCAGTGGCCCTACTAACAAATGATCCTTCCTCCAAACTGTGCAGCATACCTGCTAACCAGCTGCTGCACACTAGTGTGCCATGGCACAATTTTTGAAAAAGGCTGGTATAGATTCTATACCACATTCAGCCACTAGATGGGATAAATAGTGAAACCTAATAGAATAAAATTATAACTAACTATATTTAACAGCAAAAGATGGAAAATTGATTGGTGCTTTTTCCCTTGTTTCCCTTTCATTACTTGTATTAGTGGTGAGTCAAATCAGTGGATACTGAGATCCCACTTATGTAAAGAATGTGGAAATGCAAGTATGTAGAAAATCTAATACAGACTTGCCCTTTTCTGCCATTATTCAATTCTTTTTTGAGCATGTAAGGCCTTGGCAGGTAATCTGTGGGGGATGGGAGGGGGAAACTGTATCCCTGTCCTATCTATTCCAAGGAATACTATTAGAATAAGTTGGAAGTGTTCTTTTCCCATTTTTTGGTGCCTTCATAACTCACTGGTGTGCATAACCTTTCTGTTTTGTAAAATGAAAATAAGAGCAGCTCCTTCAGAGTCTTCAGTGTTGCGGGTTTCATTTTGTGCTTGACGATATCTCTTCTTGCATTGGAATGCTGCTCTTGATAAAAATGTGAAACTTTGATTTAACTGTCATTTAGCTTTTCCTTCTTCTGCAGACTTTTATGTTGCCCCTGACCATTTCAGTCTACTCTCTCATTAGCATTCGTTGCATGTTTGGGTCTTTAGAGGGAGCTCAGGAATGCATTTTTATCTGAGCTGTTACCTATGTCTCTACCTATAAGATAATTATTTTAATATGTGTCTTGGAAACCTGGGCCTAAGTAAGCAAATATTAAAGGACACAGGGACAAAATAGGATAAAATACCACCTTAGCATCTCTTCATGGTTTCTTTGGTACTAAATAATCAATTAGCCAGAATTTTTTGGAGCACCTTAATTTTAAACATTAATCTGTGGCAAATAATTGGATTTTATTCCTTAATATTTCCAGTGAAACTGTTATTGGCCTATATCCTAAAGTGAAATTAAGCCCCTTGCTCCGGCGCAGTTAAGATTACACTAGAGGGTGACGTAACTCTGTGGACCTGTAACTGTTATGGATTTTGCCCATTGTGGCCTTTGAATGATTCAGAATGCCAAACAAGGAATTGGAGCATTGCATGAAGTTTCCAAATCAAGTAGAATGATGCCTACAAATAGTGCTTCTCAACAGTATTCCCCACCTTCCTACTGATTTTTAGAGGCTGTGTTGCACATCTATATAGTTTTGTTATTAAGTTCTGATTTTTCTCCAAAATCCAAATATTTACAGAGTTTCATGCTAAATTTTAAAGATTTTTGAAGAGAATTTTAATTTAGCCTTTTTTATTTTGAGCTATTAACGTTAAATTTTGTTTTATTTCACATAAAAATAACGTTATTAATTTAATTGTTTCAATAAAGTTCTGAATAAAAAAGTTAAGTTTTTCTTTTTTACAAAGTCTTATTAAAGTGAACAGCACTGTGTCAGTTGTGAAAAACATATTTGATATAAAGTTTAGGAAAATTTAATATTAGGCAGGCAGGGGGTCTACAGCAAAATAATTCGGAAAGTGGTCCATAGGACAAAAAAGTCTGGGCACCTCTGATCTAACATAACCAAGTAGGTATACCTCTGGATGCATGAGGACTAAAAAGAGAATTTAATATCCCATTTTGGAATAACACAGCTGGGCTAAAGCCCAGCATAATTGCTTGCTGGCCTACCTTTATCTTCTTCTAAAATAAAAATCATTTTGTATGAATGCTGTGCTTCTGGTATTTGGATGGCCAAATGTCATCAAATTCCTTTACAACTAGGAAGAAGTGATTAATCAATTAAATATTTAAATGTACTATCTTCATTTCAACAGGTGTTGACAGAGCTGAAGTCGGACAATCAGCGGCTGAAAGATGAAAATGGAGCACTTATCCGTGTCATCAGCAAACTCTCCAAGTAGTACATTGAGCACAGGATGGGCATAATGAGAAGACCTCTGTGCACCAGCTGCCAACTCTGCCACCGGCTTCTGATCTTCTAGTTGAATGATATGCTGGCACACAAGATGTGGATCACATTTGGTCACACCCTCCCTTCTACTTGCACCTTGTTGGGCATTCCCACATTGCACAGTGCTTATTCCTCCCCCAAACACAGCTTGCCCTGTTACCATGTTTTTTAAAAGACTGTTGAAGCAACTAATGCCAAGGGACGAAGAGTGGGTTGATTCAGTCTGAGCTGCCCAAACTACCTACTGTAAACCCATATCCGTCCACCACAGTTTAGTATAAAGAAGCATCTACTATAATAAGCAGCACAAATGACTATATAGTGCTGACCCAACATGTCTTAAGATAATTCCCTTGGAGGAATCGGGCGGGGATGAGACTAAGGATGTGTCAGTCTCCCTTCTGGAATGTGGGAGTCTGGAGTGCTTTGAGAGCCACAGTGTCTTTCTCTGGGAATCTGTGACAACAGTTACTCAGCTTGGAGATTCAGGCTCTCCATGTGTGTTGGTAGCTGTTTTATTTAATTGTAAGATTTTTAATCTAATTTAATTTGGGACTTTAATACATGGTTTCCCCAATCATTTTGCAGTCCATATGATAATGCTTCATACTGTTACCTTCTGTGGTTGCCTTCTCTGATACTGTTTAGTAATTGGTTTTGTAGCTGTTTTATTATTTGGCTAGCATTTTGTCCTCTTGATATTTAAAGACTTCTACTGAAAGGACAACAAACTAGCAGAAGCTTCTTATCAAATTCCCAGTTGTATGAAATACCCAAATACAAAGTTCCTGTGCACAACCTTTTTATCCACTGAGATGGCACATTGTTGAACAAAGCGTTAACATTATATGAGCAGCCATGTAAAATACCTGGGCGAATGTGGTTGTTTTCAAACACAGCAAAACCAATGGTAATATAGGTATGTTCGTTTTTTTAGAACAGGGAATGTTTGAGGTTGTGATGGGTGTTTATCACTGTGGTAAATTTTGGTTCTCAGTCCTGTTGGAATGTTGTGGCAAAAGTACCATAAAATTTGAATGCTTTGACCATTTGCCCTGCTGTAAAACATGAATTTGCTTGTATAGAATGAAACAAACCACAGCAGGAAGTGCTCATACTTTGTACATACTATAAATGACAATGATGACTCTTACGGATTTTTTTTTACTTCTTTAGACACAGTTCTGTGTTCTCGGATTACTTCAGGCTTTAGGAACAATGTGTCTGCCTGCCTCCTTGCCAGTTGTACAAAGGCTCAGAGGGTCTGTTTTCCTTGTACTCTTTTAAAGCATGGTATCAGCCCATTTTAATAAAATTGTTTTGGATCCGCTTTTAGATCAACTTTACCTGTAGTTCAGAATAAACTTTTGAAACCTGAGAAACCAATCAGTGCTAGATATGGAGCTATGTCTTCAGATGTTGCTTTTGGCATGGTTTGATAAAGTGAAGCTGTTCTAATCAATCTTTAATGGGTAACTTCCTAGGCAAAGTCATGGGTGGCTTTCCTGCCTTCTTGGTTTTTCCTTATCCAGATGTTATCCATCAACTGAGAAGAATTATATTAAATTCTTTCTTAAGAACCAGTCTTTACCACCCCTGAAATGATCAGTTGATTTGCTTCTCTATAGTGACCTCAAATTCAAGTAGGGTAAATGAATTTTTGCACATTTTTAATCAGAAAAAATCTGAGTTTTCAGTAATCCTTTGCTTCTCTGAGCCTGGGATACCAGCTGTCATTCAGTTCTGTTCTGGGGCAGCACATAATCTGGAATCCAGTTTGGAGAGAGCCATCTAGTGCAATTCCATATATGTTACTGACAGTATGCTTTGCTCTTGCATATCTCCATTTTTATGTTTGGTTCTTTTTAAAAACATTTAATCTTACTGCTCATTTTCTATTACAGACTTAGATGGATCAGGCACTGGTTTCTTTCTCTATTATGTAAACATAAATCACCACCTGCTGTTGTTCCAAGTAGTGGCTGATATCTCTGTAGGGGATCCAACTCCAGAGCATGACAACTTTACATGGCATTGTCAGCTGCTTTTGTTGAAACTCCACCATACTCACTGAGCAGCACAAATGAAACAGACATCTTGTGTTTATCTGTTCTGAAATGACGTCCTTCCTATATTTTGCTATGGACCATTCTTCTTGAGTTTAGTAAGTTAAATAAATACGACTGTTTTAATATATATATCCTTAAGGAAGAAGACTGTGATAGCTGATGTGGCCTATATGAAGCATGCAGGTTGGTGCCATATTAAGTTAAAAGCCCTTTATGATCTGATCAGATATATAAACTTTAATTCATTGTAGATTAGAGATTGCATGAACAAAATAATCCTGTTAAGTAGCCAAAACATTGACTATATCATGGTGCTATGGAAGATGACTGAATTGGTCTATTCCATGTGTTCAGTGCTAGCAGCATATTGATACTCTGAGCCTCAAGGCACATATTCTGGTATACTTAATTGTTTTGATTTGTCTCCCTGAGTACTGTCACAAGACTCTTCCAAACAAGTCACTTGAGAATCTATGTTTATCCCAGAAATAATGATTTTAATATAGTTTTAAACCAATGGAGCAAATTTTCCTGAAGATTTTTCTCCCATAAGCACATTCATCCTTGGTTTAAACTAAGAAAATCTAATACTTGTAAATGATTGCTTCACAATGGTAAATTTTAGTGTTCCATGGGATTTTATATATGTACAAGGGTGGAGTCTACTTAAACATTCTATATAAAAATGGAAAATTATGTTTGGAAAATTTTGGGAAATGCAGTTTTAAGGTCATTTAAGCTGTATGCATTAGAAGGTTTTTCTTTAAAGTTGGAAGCAGCCTTCTGCCTTAACTGCTTGCTTATTCTGAAAAGCTTTGACAGCGAAGTCTCCATCACAAGATGTACTTGTCTGTCTTAAACCCCTTTCATATCTATGATAAAGTTTCTGTTTAACTACTTTAATTTAGGAAGCCTATCTCAAAAAGAGAGGGAAAAATTATTTGCAGAACATGAACTGAAGGTTTTATTGCAGCAAGCTTTTTGTCAAAGCAGTGTTTTATGTTTGATGCCTACAAAAAGCACTTGAGTTGTGGGAAACTTGTGTAAAGAGGACTAGAGAATTGACAGTGATCATTTGGCTTGTGTGAATAGAAGTTTGTGTTGTATTTTGGAGATCTAGATGGATAACTTCCATATGGAAGTAACTCTGAAGAGTTAAAGGAAAACCCATGTGAGTTGAAGATTGAGATGTAGTTTGACTTTAGCATATCCAGTGATAGTTGAAGTAGTACAATATGAAACTTGATCCATATTGATTACTTTTATCAGAAAGTTTTACGGATGATCTTTGGGAACAGACCTGATGTTAAGGAGCTATTTATCATAATGCAATTTTGGATTGATGGTTTCCAGTCCACATAAGCTTACTTTTGAGTAGCAATCACTCATATAGCAGAGTCATGGAAACTTCAGCACTTCCTCCTCATCCTAAATGCTGCAGGTGCAACCAAGTCAGTGTGGCTGTTCATAGTTAATGCTTTTATTCTGTTGGAGTAACCAGGAATAGTGAGTTTTGTTATGGCACTACTTGTCAGTAAATCAGTGTTACTTTGAATACAACTCACTGGCTGTGCTTCAGTAGGCAGAAGACTTAACATTTCTTTCATTAGCAGAAGACCCTTTCTGTTAGTGGTAGTATGATTGGAAAGATGTGGAATAAGGTGTCCTGTATTGTGTCACTGTGATCCAGTGTTGTCTTAAATGAATTCTCAGGCTGGTAAGCTACTATACGCATGAGTGTTGATAGTGAGCAAAACAGTCCTTTTTTCCACTTATATCAGGTACATTGTCACTCAAGTCTCTCCATTATCAGATGATGAGAGGCAGGCTAAGTCTGGATTATACAGATGATGACTAGAAATCAGGCTTGAAAACAAAGTATATTGAAAAGAGGATTCTACTGAATCATGTTAGCTTTTGGTATATACCCCTATTACTGCTTGCATTTGTTCAGAATTTGAAACTTTTTTGTGAGCATGGCCTTAGTTCAGGGATTATCTCAAAACTGCAGCTTGTATACAAGTGCCCCTCTACAAGTGTATCTCTGGTAGTTAGTGTAATTGCTCAGAAGAGATCCTGTTTTAGAAGGACTTCTCACAAGGCCAATAGTGGGTGGCAGGAGCTGTTTTTTTCCTTCCTGAGAACATTACATTTGTTACATTATAAAATAGCATTTCCAAAATTGACTTCACTTCTGTTGTAAGCTTGCTATAGGTTCCTTTTTTAGGTTTTCATTTTGCTTATCACCCACCCCTCTTGGTCTTCCACCTTACTATCTTGTCTGAGGAACAGGACAGCTCCTGAATTTGGAAACCAGTTGTGTCTATCTCTTACTCCTTTCAGAGATGTCAAGAAGGATGTGAATTGGAGGGGTGATTGTTTCACAAAGTTTAGCTTCAAGTCCCCAGGATCTCTTCTTTGAATGGCTTTTAATTGGATCATGTTCACCTTATTGTTTTAAAGTCGTTTTGTGTGGTTCTGCTAGAAGCTGCATGTTACAAGAATGGCTTCATACCAAGAGAACTCCTGAGCAGCTTAAAGGAAAAATTAACCACCCTCCAGCATCAGATCTTTTCTTCTCTTGTTTATTTCCTTTTACAAATGTTCTCTCTCTTCCTGGGGCATATTGAACACTATGTGAATGTGACTTTTAATATGTTCTAAATAAAGCAGGGGGGCTCAAGTGATTGCTGCAAAGCTTCTTTTGCTTTGCCTACTCTTTCCAATCATCACCTTCATATTAGCTCATGCTATTGAGGAGTGAAGCAACAAGTCCTCCCTGTCAGTGCAATCTGCTAGATAAGAGAGAGTGGTGATCTGCTGTTGGCTTGCTAACTTCCCAAGCAGCAAGTATTCTGTACTTACCTGTTTTAAGGAGAGTTTTACAGATCTTTGTAAATACACAACTTGGAGAAGAAACTAGCCTGCGAGTGGTGGGAGAGAATGTATTTTTATGCAACTTTTTTGAGTGGCCTTTCAAACTCTGAGATGAATGATTTTTGTTTTACTGATTGTTATATAGTATTCTAAGTATTATATGTTTGAAAGTTTGGGAATAATATTCACATCTATATGATGCGTGTAAACACAACAGTATTTATAAATGAATAAAAAGTGCTTTAACACTGACTGAGACTATCTTAATAGTGAATGGTTGTTCATTTAATACTTTTTAAAATTGTCTTCCCTTGCTGAGGAAGCCTGTGTTCTACTGATTGTTCTGGGGAGGTCAAAGTTGTCTATCACTTCATCTGATCATGTGAGTTCCTACTCCTGCTCCAACCTTTAACCTAGTTCTAGTCAGGTGAGAAAATGCCATACAAAGCAATGGTTCAGAATAAGTGCACCACAAATTTGTGGAATCAAAGGTCTGGATTAAAATGCACTGAAGCAAATGGTCCTTCTTCATCTAATGTGTACCACCTTTACCTGTCATTGAGAAGTTGGACTGAAGGGTGGCTGTTGGAAGAGGTGGCATGAATGGACTGAAATGAATAGGGATGCCCATATGCCCATAAAGTTAAATGTATTGGAAATATTATTTGTATTGAAAGTCTTCAGTGATTGCTGAGGTTCAAGTGCTGGTTTCAGAAGTGGGGTGCAAACCACACTGCCAAGAAGTTCTGTGGCTTCCTGATTATAGCTGGATGCAGTGGATCCAATGGATACTATGCTGATAAATATTGTATTAACACTTTTTTTTCCAAACCCCTTCCAGCACCAGAAATTCTACACATTGTGCTGTCATTACATGTGCAACAAACTCCAAGGGCCTTCTTTGTTTGGATTCCTTACAAATCCTTCCTCTACTTAGGCTAATAAAAAGGAGGATTGTTTCCGTGTGTTTGCTTTTTCTTTACTTAATTAGCTGCCCTGTGGGCAGGCAAGCATTTCTGTGGTAGGAGACTGAGCTTGGTAAAATTTACAGGGATTAAGGTTTTAATGAGAAACAGTGAAAGAGAACTGCCACCAACAACTTGTATTGCCTGTATGGAGAGAAAGAAATAACAGCCCAAGGAGGTGCTACATCAAAAGGGCCTCACTGGAGAGTAAAAGCATCTCTTTTCATGCAAGTGATATGGTTAACTATCATGGTATCATAATAGATGCAATGAGGGACTCCTGAAAACTGGGTAATGACATGTAGCGACAGTGGGCAGGTGATTGTCATGAGGGTTAATGCTCTTTTCACAGCTGTCTAAAATATGCTGGTCCCTTGCCATATCCATGTTTAAAACTGCTACAGAAAATTCCAGATTAGCTGAGAATGACTATTAGGGTCCTTATTAGAAACAAACTGGTTTGGAATACAGTCAAGTTTTGCTTAACTACCTTCCACATGCAATGGTGGTCAAAACACAACATAGGCTCTTAATAAGGCATAACAACCTCATCACATAATTGGAACCAGGGAATGCATCACTATTAAAGTATGCCTGTGCTCCTCAATGAAGAAATGAGCATTACAGGGCTATAACTGTTCCCTCAAATCAGATTAAAATCAGAGCATTCTTGGTTTCCTCTCAAGCCCTTTAATGAATATAAGCTGGTGCTTGGGCATTGCAGCTCTGGAGCCCCCTCCGAGAATGAAAATCTGCCTGGGACATCCCCTGGAAGTGATGCCATCAATCTGGAAGTGACATCACTGATGCCAATGCCTACTCAGAAGTAAACCTGTTGTGTTCAGTGAGACTTCCAGGAAATTATGGATTGCAGCCGCATCATTCCAAGATGGTGGTGCCCAGTGCCAGATTCCAAAATAGCGGCACCCAGTGTTTTATGACTGGGTGCCAAAATGAACTTGAAACTTCCAAAGCAGGTCTCATCTTGATGTTTTATTCTTTAATGTTAGCCACCTTGGGCTCCCCCTTATGGGGGAGGAAAGGCGGGGTATAAATTGAGTAAATAAAAAAAATAAAATCCCCCTCTTGAGAATCACTGTTAATGACTGGAATGAGTTGTGCCTTTTGCACTTGTTTACAAGCGTGAGGCTTTAGGAAAGAGGGTTCCTTATGTGAGGAGAAGTCATAAGACGGCCTCCACCATGAGCACAGGTAAAGGAGGACTGGATTCCTTTTGCATAGGAGTTGTGTAGTAGGTGCACTTAAATTCTCATACGGCATGAGGGCTGCCAATCGTACCCTCTTTGACTTAACTGCTCAAGAAGATGTCCTTGTCCTTGCTTTCCTTCTCCTTGTCCTTGCTTTCCTTCTACATTTGAAGTCCATTTGAGCAAGGAAATGGCATTGGTAAAAAACAGGGACACCGGGACAGCTGGGTCTTTCAGCTAGTTTCTTTAATAAGGAGACGCATATCATTACAAAATAACAATTTAACAATAGAGACAGAAACGGAGGTCCACATGAGGACAGGAAAGGGTGCAGTAAAAGCCGCTTTCTGCAGGGCAGGAGGAAAGGTCTGTGTGTTGCAGAGCTTGTGCCCCACAGAAAGTGGGGGGGGGATGATGTGCTAAGACAGGAGTAAACAGTTTGGGGAGTTTTGTGTGTGACAGAGAGGATGGCAGGAAGTTGAGGTGAAGGGAACAGAACCCCCATTTTTTGAATGTCAACTTCTGAAGCCTTTACACAGCCCTTGGCAAGGGCATGAGTCTTGTGGGTCAGCTCTCCCTGAGGCTATGCTATGTTCCTTGTGGAATGCTTCATTTTCTAGGGCTGCAGTTTTTACGCACGCTTGCCTAGTGTGCGACTGACAGTCTGCAACAGACAGGGTGACTGACAATCAACCAGCCAACAGATCTCTAGGAACCGCAATCAGAGGAAATGGATTGTCAGTCACAAATTCCACCAGCACCTACAGCAGCGTACTGGTGTGAAGAAAACCAACTCCAACAGCCACCAGCTCAGGACTTAACTGAGCTGAACTAACCTAGAAGTAAGCCCTATAGAACATGTACTCCAAGAACATTTTCTTCCACAATGCAAACCTAAGCATTAAGCCATTCTGACACAATGGAACAACCACCACAGATTTCTTGTCTCTTCGCTTGAAGAATGGAGAAAGAGTGCTTAATGCCACCCCAAAGTCTCTTTCCCCAGTTTTACCAACAGATGGAAACCTGAAGCCTTAAAAAAGTAATGGGTAAGGGTACTGTGCTCCACCACCATCAAATTAAACTAAGTAAACTTTGAACCAGCTGTTGGTTTCAGTCTATTATGACCACCAGTATTTGGGCAGATTCTTATTGAGTTTATTTGGCACATGCACTCCACAGTCATGTAGTACTAATTTATTTGTCGCTTAATTCTAGATCATTTGGCAGTCGGCTCTTAAAAATCCTTGGGAGCCATAAATAGCAAAGAATTGGGATTTTTTTGTGTATTTCAAGCAGCAAGGCATAGAGGGTATGTTGCCAACTGCAAAATGGAGGATGGAAGAACTGTCATCAGTGCTGCTGCTGTTTGCCAAAAAGGTGCTTGATTCCTACATAAAGGACTTCAGAAGAATGACATTCACAGCCAAATTTGAGGCCGCCCGCTGTCTTTGCAGTCTTGCTCTTCAGATGTCAAACCCAAAACAAGGTGTCACCTTCAAGCCAACTCTCTGTTGCTCACAAAATCCCAAAAAACAACAGCAGACATGAATGTTTTGAAAAAAGAGACAGATGGGCGGAAGACATTTGTGAGGGACAGGGGGGAGAGTGTGGATCCCGTCAGCCAGTCCATATTCAGGATCTTGGCCGCTGGCGATCTAATATGGCTTCTAAATTTGCTTCAACAGTGAGATGCTTCAACACGACACAGAACTTTGAAGCTGCAATGTTGCCTGCTACCTGGACATGGTAAAATGCAACGATACAGTTTTGTTAATATTGATTACAAGACACTGATGAAATTCACCGCCATATTGTTGGTGTTGTATTCCCCCCTCCCCCACCGTTCAATGAATATTTGCTTTTTTTCCTTTACAGATCAGGCATGCTAAGTTACTTCTTTATTTAAAAAAATTATTACTTTTTATTGAAAATAAATGTACATTGTTACAACCACTCTCTCAATTTGTTTAAAGTCCCCCTTCTATCTCATTAGGTAAAATAAATTCATTCACACCACATTTTAAAAATAACTCTGTAGCTTGACTGTATCCTAGAAAATGGGCAATGATCCACACGGCGTACAAGATTTGCTTGTCGCATGCTGCTACTTACATACTGGCTAGTTGTCATGCATTGTTTAGAAGAGGGTTTTATGTTAATAGATCTCTATAATTTTTATATATATATTTCTATATATATATAAGTACGTACACACAAATGATGGTTTGTATGAGGCTCAGATGGCTTGAGTTGGTTCTCTTTTCACCCTTTATAGAAAAACAAACTAAAACAAAATGCATTAATATATATTAAAGATAAAGCCCCTATTTTAAATAGTCCACGTTGGACATACTATCCATGAATGACTATGTGTTCTGACTTGGTTCCCTGTGCTTTTACTCCTATCCTATAAAGCAGAAGCAGCAGAAAATGGTCTGTGTGGTTAAAGTGTTGCTGCGCACTGCAGTCAATTCTCTTGTCAGACCTGAAGATCATCCAATACATTTATACTAATACAACCATTAGTGTGATCCAGCCCTTCCTTGTGTAGCCTAAAAATGTACGTATATATGTATGTGCATATTTCTCAGCTACATGGTGATCTTCACCATCATCAGTCTTTCTCTTTCATCATCAGTCATAATCATCTCTTTATGTTAGTGGAAGATACACAGCTGGACCCACCACTATGGGTTTCAATATATAAGTTGCACATTGTGGCTATGCTATAGGACCATTTTTTCAGAATTCCTTTGTATCTTCATTCTACCCGTTTCTATAAATCCTAACCATACAGCCAAATGGGGACAAAGTGAACAGACAGGGCTGAATCATGGAAATGGTGCATACTTGTCACTAAGTGGAAATGGGTGGCCACACTGCTCCTGTTTAGTGTGCATCGAGGAATGGCTCATTCAAAACTGTTCGGTTACGGTTGTTTTTACATCTCAAAGCAGGAGATCGTGCTGGCGCAGGAATGATTTCAGATTTGGTAGCTGCTGCCAAAGCCTTTGGGATAAGTAGGTTACAGTGGGGAAAAGGAGCATAATTTGTAGAGATAATAAATTAGGTCTCCTAACTAGATAATCAGCATTGTAATTCAACATAGCAAAAAAATTCTTTTTCACATGTACTTATCCAAATGATAGAAACCCTTTGAGAATACCAACTGTCCATATACACTCCCACACAGGCACCAGGGCTCATTACTATTTAAGAAAAGGAAGAAGTACAGCTTTCAGTGAGAACTTTTGAGGGCTGCAGAGCTCTTGATCCCACCTTGATTTCAGCCATCAAAAAAGCATTGGGTTGCTGTGGTTCCCTGGGGAAAGAAGTCTTCCCTTTGCCTGGTGCTAGAGTGATGGCATAAGGTTGGTGATGGTGCCATGGCGAGTTTAGAAAGGTATCTCTCACAGATTCAGAGCTCCCCAAGAACATCCTTCTGCAACAAAGCTTTACAATCCTATATCCTTGCCGGTGGCAGCATTAAAAGCTAAGAGAGGCACAAGAAAGAAATTGGAAAAAAGTTCATCTACCCTTTTAAGTGGTGATTTATTTTTAACCAAACCAGCACCAAAACTATATTTAGAGAGCGGATGCAGTGAATCTGGTTTGAGCAGAGCCACTGCAATCTGATTAAGAAAGAAAGTCAGGGGTGTGGGGTTGCAAGATGTCCTTTGTGGGCTAACCACCCCCCCCCCCGAATTTATTAATATGGCACAAATGAGGGACGCTTGCAGGGGCTTCCATCAGCCTGTCTCCCAAATAATATCAAAATATTTTGGAATCCATAAAGCGTTTAGGCTGGCAGTGCGCCTCCCCTCTCTAGCTCAGCAACGATGTTGGAGAGGGAGGGAGGGAGAGCAGGTGCCTGATGCATTCATTCAAAACACTATGTTATAAGTATCAACTGGCTTAACACTGTCCCAAAACTGATCTGCTTATGATGGTGTTGTGGCTATCATTTCTTGGACTGCAAGCAGTGGTGGACTTCAGGGGGTTCTCACAGGTTCAATAGAATCTTTTTGCTAATGAGCACCTGGTTCTGAGAACCGGTTACTAATTTTATTTATTTGTTTGTTTGTTTGCTTAATTTATATCCTGTCTTTCTTCACCTGCAAGAGGGAGCTCAAGGCGGCTAACATCACTCAGCAAAATAAAACACCATTAAAATAGAATTATAAATATAGATTAAAACATAATTAAAATACAATTAAAATACCATTAGAGTAAAAAAACTGAGAACAGTTAAAACAGACATAGAACCTGTTGTTAATTTATTTGAATCCCACCACTGACTGCAAGTGAAAGCCTGCACGACTGACTGTGCCTCTACTCTCAAAACGTCATCTTCTCCGTGCCCGCGAGAAGGCCATTTGGGTCTGGCAAAGTAATTTTCCACATGAAGAGGGATTTTTATTTTTGCAAGGATGAGCACCATCAACACTATCCTCATTTGCAAACTAAGAACCTCCGCTGGATCAGGCCAAAAGTACATCTAGTCCAGCTTCCTGAATCTCACTGCAGCCTACCAGATGCCTAAGGGAGCATACAAGGCCTGTAGCCAGGTGTCCTCCCATGCATTTGGCATTTTGAGGTTGCCTCCACCTACATCTGTGAACACATGCATGCGTGCGCTCACGTGCATGCACATACATACACAGCACAAGTCATAGGCAGACCTAGGCTTGCTTTTCCTTCCATTTAATCCTACTTTGTGGAGGAATGAGCATAAATTGTCCAGCTGACTTAGGCCAAAGCTCATCGAGCTGAGCAAATATCACATTTCCCACAGTGGCCAACAAGGTACCTCTGGGAAGTCTACAAGCAATGCCTCTCTTGTTGACTTTCAGAGGCATGGAAGGGTTGCTGGTATTTTGGGTAACTATTCAACCTGAATTCCTAATGAATTTCTTGAGGAGAAGTATCTACTCCCACTCCCCACATCAAACATAATTCCAGTGCCAAAAGCAGAAAATAAATTATTGTCTGGAAGTAAAACTCTGCCATAATTCAACATGGAATAAAATGAAACCACATGTAAATACATCAGACCCACATTCACTGCTCTGGATGAGAAATTTGAATTCAGTGGGATACACATTCCATCTGGAAGGCAGAAGGGCAAGAATGGTATCAACCTCTGTATCTTTTCCCTACCCAACCCATTCGCTATCTTTCACCAACATCCATTTGAACAGGAAGGTAACACAGTCAATATGTTGTTATCTGGTAGAATGAAAGAAACAGAGAGGCCGGTCAAGTATCAGTGCAAACACTAGGTAGCAAAGGTAATATGGCTTATCTCGCTTGGGTCAGCAAAGAAATCACACATTTGTGACAGCCAGATGGTGAGAGATGGTGTTCCTTTGGTTCATCTTTGGTCCTTGAGTTGGAATGGATTCACTCTCTTGCTAGCTATCCTCTTGCACTATGCTTCCTCTTATAGGAGCAGGAGCCCAATCTTATGTGTGTCTACTCACTGGGAGACATAAGTCCAATTATAGTCAGTGGGGCTTACTCCCAGGTAACTATGGATAGGATTGCTATCTGCGATGCCCAGCTGAAACCTTGAACTCAGGCCTTCTAGGTAAACTGCCTGCCCCTTTGCTCATATAGTAAATCTCTTTCCTCATTAGAAAAACACATGAACCTCAGCCTTGTTCTGTTCCTCTCACATACTTTGGTCCCAAAGTCTTTAACACATCAACCCTTCCTTCTAGAAATCCCTGGATGTCTGCAAATTTAGGTGGTAACTTCAAAAGGAGAGGGGCAATGCAGCATGTGATATTAAGTGCATGCAAACGGACCCACGGTTGCTATTTCTTCAGGGTTGCAAAGCTGCATATAGGTTCTCAATGCAACATTTCATGAGTCATTGATCTTACCTCCACTACCTCAGTTCTGCCTGACTTAAAAGGGTTGGACTTCTAATGCACACGATAAGCCAGCCTCTTAGGCCAGGCAATTTCATAAATAACTAATTATACTGCCTTCACATAAAAGAGCTGGTGCTCTGTCCTAAATTTGGACGGGAATTTGAAAACATACAGTTGTAGTGATATTGTAATACCCTCTTAGTACCACTCCATTAAACTCATCAAGAACTGGAAGCTCCCAGGGAGTAGGAGACGCAGTGCACTATCTAGATGCCACAGGGCCATTCATGATGTACAATGTGTATGCTGCCTAATGTGTTCCTCTCACTGAAAAAAATTAACTCATCAACTTGCCACATATTCAGATCTGTGCCTGGGCTGCTGTTCATCCTCTTTGCAGCTAATGGCCAAAAGGCTACCAACCTCAGCTGTGAAGAAACTCACAAGATTCACAAGTACAAATTCATTATGCTCCTTTGCTATTTTCCAAAACAAGCACAGTGGATCTGGTCAACTCACATTGTCAGGCTTGGATAATCCTCCTAGCACAAAGTCCCAAGGTCTGATCAAAGGAAGCAAAACCCAGAGAGTCAAAACGAAGCATGGGCAACGGCAGCTGCACTTCATGAGATCTTAAGGGGAAACCCAAGAAAAGGAGCTTGCCTTGTGCTTGAGCTTGAAGAGAAATAGATGGAGAGGCTGTGGACATGCAACAGACAAAATGACACATGAATGCAAAAGGAGCGTCTGTGTCTTTACACCATGGAAGCTCTTGGGTTCATCCAGAATTCCTCGACAGCCATCCGAAAAAGGGTATTGCAGCTTTGAAAAACAGAACAGAGCAGAACAGAAAACAAAACGTTGCCGAACTGAGGTATCGATAGCTCTGGATCATTTTGAATGTTCAGGAGGTGATGCTGAGAGATGGAGCTGCCTATTTGTTTTTCCCAAGAGCGGCGTCCACCTCCTCTTCAGGTTTCAGAGGGTGCCACTGGGCAATGGGGCGACGAGGGTTGGCCAGCATATCAGACCAGTGCCTCAATTCTGTGCCGGTGGAATTGTTACCCACGAAGATCTTACCGATGGCTTCGTTCTTCCCCAGCTTGTCATAATCCAGCACAGTGATGACCACTTGCACTTTCTAGGGGAAGGAAGAAGAGGGCAGTTATGATAAAGGATTCCCTTGCCATGACCAATAGGACCTATGATAGAAATGTAAATGCTCTTAAGTTTATCAGTCTTACTACAACTAGAACAACATGTTCTCTCTTTCTCTTCCAGCACCATCAACTCTTTGGAGAATTAAACTATCAAAAATTGTTGCCTGCTTTGAAGAGGTATTGGTAAATGTTCAATACTTACTTATTTCCATGTGTCAAGTTTAAGGGCAATTGTATAATAAGCAGATAACAAAGGGTCATATTGGACATTTTGTTCTGCACTGAAAAAGTGTTGATGAGAAATATACACATAGATGCAGTTACGGGCTTTGAACCTGTTGTGTGGGGCCTCATCTGACCTCCAAGACACAACCAGAATTACCTTCCAGTTGAGTCCAAGAGGTTTTCTGAGATTCAAGGAAGCCATATACTACCTCCTTGTGTTTCAGAAGCCCTGTCAGAGACCTTGGAAGGGTGCTTTTTGAAAAACAAAGTGCATCTTCAAGGCCTTCTGAGATGTAAGGAGGCAATGTGCAACCTTCTTGCATCACAGAAGGTCTGCCTGAGGCCTGGGAAACACATTTCCAGTTTTTATGTTGTGCAATACAATTCAGTTTTGTTTGCATTAACTGTGTTTGCATTAATTGTTTGCATTAAAGCAGAGATTTAATTCTGGCTCTAGTCATGGGATTTGTATCAGCTCTGGGAGCCTCCACACTCCTCTAGGCACTTGTGTCCCATATGATTTGAAATACTGACTGATAGCACAATCCTAAGCAGGTCTACTCAGAACCAAGTCCCATTGTACTACGTTAATCTTTCTCCCAAGGAATTTTACACAGGTTTGTCTCAGTGTTATCCTTTTAACAAAGTATGGTAATAAAACCATACTTTTTCTTTGTACAGATCCTTGGGGGTTTCATGGATCCGGAGAACAGCATTAGACTGGTAAAAATGCTTCATTTGTAGTGCAATCTTAAGCACTCAAAAGTTCCATTGGACTTATTTATTATTAATTTATTATGTAAATCAGATCCTTAGAGGATATCTGTCATTTATTAGTTGAAAAACATTTCTGTCCCACTTTTCTTGACTCTCAAGAGCTCACAACAAAATTTCAAATGGGTTTTTCAATTGTGGCATGGGTACCATGGGTACCCTTCAGGTGGTATCTGGTGGTACATGATGGACCCTTGGATATTGTCAACAGGCAGCAACACCAATGACATGATTCAAGACACAACAGTAGAAGGCTTGGTTTGGTGGGCAGAGCTCCAAAGAAGCTTTTCATCTTCTTAAAAACCCTGCTGTCTATCCTGAGCCTCCTACTGGTTTTTGTTGTTTCATACCTGGCATCCCAACCCAGAAGTAAAGCTGGCAATGATATCACCACCAGTTACTTCTGGTGGTACTTCCAACAGATGGACCATGCAAAGTGGTACTGTATGGGCAAACGTTGATAAATTCTTAACTAAAACATCTTAAAGGGTCACATCAAACAAAACTTTGCACCACAACTGAAAAGTCACTGTCAAGCTTCTCCCCTCTCTCCAAATATTGAGCAGAATAAGAAGAATAAGCACATCTCTTCCTAGGAGCATAGGGTAGGAAACTAGACCTCTCCTGGGAGAGAACTGGCACCATCACTAAAGAGACCCTGCTCCTAGTGTATGATTGCCATGTGTCTGAACGTAGGAGCACCTGGAGCAAGGTTGAAAATGATGACCAGAGTGCATGGGATGGCACATAAGGAAAGGGAAGCCCTTAAAGGATGTAGGTCTGGAATAATTTATGCCATTAAAAGTTATGAGCTGCATCACCAGGAAACAGCCCTGGATCGCTACTGGCTATTAACACAGACAATACCAAGCTAGATAGTCCCATGGCCTGACTCAGTATTTGGCAGCCTCCTGCAACCTAATGTAGGCATTCATTGTAGTATGTAGTATGTATACTAATGTAGTATGACCTAGGAACTACTTGTGTCTTCCTATCCCAAAATTTGCCCAGTGAGAATCTTAGACTTTTAACCTGGATCTGTTCAAAAGGAATCTCAAAGCTGAAGGATTCATTGAAGTAGGGGTTCAGAGTCTTCTTCTTGACAGTGGTCTTCTTCTTCTTGAGCCTCTTGCCGTTCTGCAGCAGGTGAATCTTCACATAGGGATCTGGAAAGAAAATTCAGGTAACTTGGACACTCAAGCCGGCATTCACCACACAGCCCTAAATCGTATGTGCACCAGAAAAGACAAACCTCGAGAAGAGCCCAGCTAGGAGTTATCAGAAATACACAGGGATCTGGCAGAGACACCAGTCATGATTTGGTCTACATCAGAGCAGCTTTTGTAGAACTTGGCTTCTTTGGAACAGAACTCGCAGGTATCTTTGTAGAGGACACAACAAGCACATGCAAGAGGGAGACCTAATTCATACTTCATTAGCTTCAAGGCTGCCATTTATTATTTATTTTTCACATTTGTATACCACCTGTCCTTCAAAGATCTCAGGGTGACGTACATGTTTCCTCCCCTCTTTTTGTCCCACAACAACCCTGCAAGATAGGGGAGGTTGACTTGCCTAAGGTCACCAGGAAGCTTTACAGCTGGGCAGGGATCTGAACATGGATCTTCCATGTCTAAAGGCGCAATCCAGAGTAACTACAGGGAGTTCTTGCTCCAGTGTAAGAACAATTTGCTCTGGATGTATTTCCCATAGGTTTTCACTAGGTGGTGCAGTAACTACGGGTGCACATAATGTCTCTTATGTGCTCCCATAGTTACTCTGGATTGTAGGGTAAGTCCAACTCCCCCATCCTGACTATCAGGATGCAACTGGATGTTCAATGTATTATATTGGACATTGACAAACAATGCTAGAATCATCACTGATTTTTTTTTATTTAGTTGCTGGGATGAGGGTTATCTTTTCTTCACCCACCAGGAGTGCCATTTGTCTCAAGAATGCACCAGCACCTGAACTAAGGAGAAGCTTGGAGTAGGATTTTTGTTGGGAAAATCCTTAATACCATAAGTATTAAGAAGAATCAACAGTGAGGACTAAAAACATTTGTATATGAATAGTTACATTTTGACTAAATACTTGGGAGAGGCATTGATAAATAAGCACGCTGGACAACTGTAGACTTGACTCTCATATGCCTAAGACTAAGAGCACAATCCTAAGCATGTCTACTCAAAAGTAAGCCCCACTGTGTTCAATGGGTCTTATTCCCAGGGAAGTTTTTTTAGGATTGCAGCCTAAGGCTGCAAAGACACTTTCCTGGGAGTAAGATTCATTGAACACAATGGGGCTTACTTTTGAGTAGACATGTTTAGGATTGTGCTCTCAGTCGTTGTAATGAGCTGCTTTACATCTCCACTGTGAAAACCATTTCTTTTAGAGAGTCCTTCAGTACTGGTTCAGGTGCTCCATCTGGTGGCCTGCAAGCTGTACTGCACCCACCTGAAAGTCCCCCAACATCCATCTTTTTCAAGTTCTTTGCTTCCAGGATGCAGACGGTAAGTTTCCCAGCAGTGGGCACATATCGTAATGAGATGCAGATGTCTCCCAATTTCTCTGGCTGTTGATGAAAATTAGGCAATTAAATTACGAACTAATTAAATTACGAATTAAAGCAATTAAATTACGAATTATGAATTTACCAGTAATTACGAATTTTACTCTGCATCATGTATGGCTGAGTCCAAATTATAGAGAGAAATTATAGAGTCCACATCATATAGAGATAGGGTTGCCATATGTCCCAAAAAAAGGACAATACCAATTTTGGGGGATTGTGTTCACATACTGGCAAATGGGACAGAGGGTCCAGTCCCGATTGTGTGGAAGAGAATTATGGCAACCCTATATAGAGAAAATGCACAGCTCTGTGACTGCAAAGTCAGTGTTGGTTTTTATAATGTCTTTTTACCCCCTCCTGTTTCACCTATTTGCTACTTCTGTATTAGCAGGAACAGCACCCGGCCCTTCTTCACTATACCCACCCAACAAAAAAGTCAAAATTTCAAAATGATGCTAATTCAAGTCCATGAATTATCTACGTACTGATCTGAAGTTGATCTCCAGGAGTTCTTTTCCCAGCCCAACCTAAACATGACAGTGTTGAAGTTGCAACGTTCTGCATGTTGAAGTTTTTCTTTCCCTTGTTTCTTTCCCTTCTTTTCTTTCCCTTCCCTGATATTTTAAATGTATTGTAAACTGCCTTGAATGCGAGAAAAGTGATTTATAATGTTTTAAATAACTAAAAATAAATAACTTTTAAAAATAGAATTCTTATATTTTGAGTGATCTGTTTCAACTGGATAGCAGCACTTTCTTTTCCTTTTTCATCTTAAATATTTTCTTCTGCACCATGGGATATTTTTAGGCTCTTATTGGGAAAGAACCTTCTTGTTGTGTCACCCAACTATTTATCAGAAGGCTAGGTCTGTTTCCACTGCTGTATAAAACTGGAGGTCACATGTAGGTCAAAAATGTACAGTCTGTCTTACCTCCTCTTTTTCTGCACTCTCCAAGTCCCTCCACTCTTCAATGGGCTGTCCTAGGTCCACAGTATTCATGGGCACCTTGACTTCCCCAATGATGTCATGCTTGGAGAAGCGGTCAAAGTCATAGATGGCCATCACCAAGGTCTTCCCACCCAGCTCCTGATATGGAATCTGTTATGGAGAAATATTTACCTATTCAGAACTATATGGAAAGTTTGGATTGTACTCTCACATTATATTTTCATTCTTCTGAAACCAAGCAAGTAACATTTAAATTACATGAGAAAATGGACTAAAACTGCACTCTAAGGTTTATCTGATAAAACTAGTAGTGGCCGCAGTATTATCTGTGTGTCCTTCTTTAGTGTCTTCCAAGGATCCAAATGAAAGCTGTTCTGGGCTTCCATTTGAAGAAGGGTATAAATATCAGGGCAAAAAATTTCTGGTTGTCAGTATTATTACTGGAACAAACATCATTTTTATGGCAATCATAACTGACCCAGTTTGCCTATGCTCCAGCTATAGCTTTCCTGTAAGATATCAGCTGGATGTGGATGCCTGAGTGGGGCTGTCTCACCTTGAAGACAAAGGTCTCATTGTAGGTTGGATTGAGGGTCTTCTTTTGCACCTTGGTCTCAAATTTCTTCTTCTTGTCAGGAAGCAGGAAGACTTTGACGTAAGGATCTGAAGTACCACTCGCATCCAGAGCTGGAAGCTCCGCTGCTTGGAGGATTCCTACTGTGAGCTGCATAGTAAAAGTAGGAGTGGTCAAAGTAGTAAAAGTAGGAGTATAGTAATCAGAGGAGTTTTGTAATAGTAGGTAATAGTAATCAGAGGAGCCATATGCTATCCATTGCAGTGAATATGGGGGGGGGGGGGGGCGGGGAACTGTCCCAGTTCTCCACTTCACCAGGCTCTTTTTCTCTCTCCTGCTGCAAGACATCTTACACTGCATGGCAAAGTATTCAGTGTTACTCACTTACTCTGATCACATCACTGTTAAACAATATTTTACAGACAGTGACTCAGTTCAGATGCACTAACCGCAGTTTACAACCCAAACCACAGATTCCCAAACATTCAGGTTGAAAGCTTCTATTGGGTAACTCAAGCTCCCCAAGAAACCCCACATACAGTCTTAAAAATGTTTTGCCTCACCCTTCAGCTGGCCAAGTGACACGATATGTGTGGCTGTGTCATCCAGGCCTGCAAACCCAAGGTTTGCCAATATGATATAAGTTGCATCCTCCATAGCAGTGGAGGTAGTGGTTTTTAAGCTAAATACATAAAGATGCTGAAGAGGTCTGGTCAAAATGCAGGAGGTGGGTTTTATACCACCTCCTGCATGTTTATACCATCTCCACAATTTTATAAGGGTTATACTGTATTCTATAATATTAGCAGCATTCTATATCCAGTATGACTTCTGGCTACATAAAAGTAGGCTGAGGGTCCTATTCCCTGTGTCTCTGCAGAGGAGAACTGTCAATATTTCATTCGCTGTTCAACTGTCTCTGGGACAGACAACAGGCCAGGCTAAGCACAGTCTAGGAGGGCAATTGAAGAGAACCACTGAGGAGGCAAAAGGGCAGTTGAGATGCTGGAAAGGGGCATGATTTTTTTAAATTGGTAAATATTGTTACAGGTATTCCCACTTTCTGATGATCCGCTCTTTCAACAACTTTCAATTATACCTAGACTTTCATTCAATTCATTCATTCATTCAATACGCATTCTGCACTTTCAACTTCTCTTTGCTGTTTCATTCATTCATTCATTCATTCATTCATTCATTCATTCATTCATTCATTCAATACGCGTTCTGCGCTTTCAACCTCTTTGCTGTTTCAAAGGCTAAAACTGCCCTCCCCATGTTGATTTGACATGGTGGTTCAGACTGTTCTGCATCACATAGGGTCACTTTAGATATTCCAATTCCTGAAGGAATTAATGAAAATTCCTTTTTAGAAATCTTTGTATGACAGTAGGAATTTGCGGGATTTAAGGGCATTTGCAATTTCCTAGTTAAAAAAGCATCAGGAATGACATTTATAAACTAAAAAAGGACTGGGCTCTTCTTTTTTAACCATTTCACCACAGCTCCAGTCCCTAATCTAAGCAGGGGATGCCTATACCTCCGCAAGTGACAGCTGCAGACTTTTACTAGTGGTATATATTCACATGTATTAGATTGTGGAACACAAATCCCATCCTCGAAAGAGTGTTTGTGCCTCCAATCCTAAACACACAAACGTGGAAAAATGCAGCATAAGGGGAAGGTGCAATAATATGCTTACTGAGCATGCAGGTTACCTGGTTAGCTTGGAAATCATAGTCTAGGGAGAATTGCAGCTTGCCCAGATTCTCTGGCTCCTTCTCCTCTTCCTCTCCTTCTTCCTCATCTCCTTCTTCATCATCATCATCCTGTTTATTCTGGAAGAGAAGCAGACCACAATGTTGTGCAAGGATACTTGCATTGATTATTTTGCTCTCCTTGACACACATGCTCCCACTCATTCACATTTACACACACACACTCATTCACATTTACACATTTACACACACAGCTCAGAAAGTCATGTGTCTAGTACTTCAAGAATGGAAAGCTTTCTTTTAAGGGGGGAACAACAAGGGAAGGGGAGTCTGAGGCAGTGGCATAGCTAGAGGGGGTGGAGCAATCAGTCTTGGAAGGAGCATGCAAAAGGTCTTTACCCTTCAGAGCCATTCCAGGTTGGGGGAGCAAAACTGAGCCACATGGCTCTTGTCTGTCCATACCATTTTCCCACACCTGCCTGGAGAGACCCCTTGCACATTTCTTCCAAGACTGATTGTTCTGCCCTCTCTAGCTATGCCACTGCCTCCGTCTAACAACACCACTGGTCTGAGGTTCAACACTCTGTTGTACTTGTGATTTGGGACTGCCAAAGACTTTCTGATCAAGACAGTTGTGGAGCCACTTCTTTTCCTTTATATACAACACCACTATTTAAAAAATAGAGGGAAAAATTTTAAATCTATCCCTGTTTTAGATAGCAAATCCAAAGTAACTACGGGGCCTTTTACACAGATGTAGTTACAATGCGTGGGAAACCTATGGGAAATACATAGAGCAATCCAACGCCTCTTACGTCTTCCTGTAGTTACTCTGGATTGTAGGGTTAGGTTGCAATCCCAACCTCCAATTAGCCCAGCCTAAGCCCCAGCATAAGTCCAATGCTGAACTGGAGGTGTCACAAAAGTGCTGTAAAGACACTTCTGCGCCACTCTTGGGGGAGTGTTAGGCCAGTGCACAGACATGCGCTTGCCTCCCTGCAGCACCATGGAAATGGGAAGACTGATGAATTAGGCTGGCTTCGTTAGGATTGCACCCTTAGTGAACAACCTAGTTTGGACACAACAATACAGCTTTTTTGAGATATTATCAACATAAATAACAAAAAGCCTTAGAAATACAAGGTTGGAATTCTGATCTAACTGTATAACTTTCCAAGTCCCAATGTGGTAACAAGAATGGTGTGATGATTTTGTTAACGAAAGGCACAATCTCCAGCAAGGGGGCAAAGGGAAGCAAAGTGGCCACAGAATATGGAGATAGCTACTATTCTGCACTGAGAGGATTAGTGGATAAGAAAGTATCCAAGATGTTTTGTGCACTCTTTCTTAAAAAAGGGTTTTGAGCATGAACAGCCACACTTCTGTATGCACACGGATTCACACCGAAGCACACACAAATGATTGCATTTGCAATTCTCACTCTAGCTTCCAAAATTAACATGTTATCAAATTTAATTACTTAACTGCACCCTTAAAATGTATATTCTTTCTTAAGATGACAAACTCATGCAGGCCACCAGTATTTGGTAACTTCCAAAGCTTTATGTGCCATACTTATGCTTTGTAAATTTGCCATAGAAATTAATCAACTTTCACACTCATTTTGGGTTTGTTGATAGATTCTACACATTATCCAACAAAGATTTTTATCCACTAGAGTGGAATCACTCAGAGGTTGGGACCCAATCTGAATTCTGGGTAGCATTGTGGGTAGCTTGAATTTTAATCCCATCACAGGCAACATTTGAATTTTTTTACCTTCCCCAACAGAAGTTCAACATGATAACTCCATCACCTAAACAAAGTCTAAGTATAGAAGCTCAGGAAGTCTAGGAGATGCCCTTTTTACACCTAAGAGGGAAGTGATGCTTGTATTAGGACCTACCGTGAGTTGGCATCCAGGTGAGTCAGAAAAGATGGAGACAGAACAACACAGAAGAAGTACAACGAGAGCACAGAGAAGGAAGAGAAGGGGATTATAGAGACAACAACTGCACACATCATCAACACCACCTAATGCTCCTGAGAAGCACAGACTCCATACCTTCAGAGGCACCCCATACCTGGGATCAGTTGAGTCAGATAGATCCCAATTAATAGCAATAAATTCTGAGACCTCACTATGATCTGCGGTCATACTCATTTTCTGCATTTTAAACCAACCAATTACATCTCCTTCTTTACCTGGTGAATTATATATAATAACTAGAAGAAATTACTGGAGCTGTGTTTCTCAGGAAACCAAAAAGCATAGAAGTACATAGGGGGAAAGAGAGAGACACAAAGACAAAAACATGGCTTTCTATACAGATGCAGAACTTAAGGACAGCATATTTGTCACCAAAATAGAAGGGGCTTTTTAATGGTTAAAACAACAAGGATTAGCAAAATGAAATGCTACTGTAAGGAAAGAAATTGAATCATTGTAATGATCTAGCCTGGTGTGATCATCACACACTTCTGAAGGTCTAGAAAGACCAACCCTTTGAAATTGCATCTTACCTTTTGGTACTTTTCCTTTGGCTGAAGTGAAGGATACAGAGGACCCACCCAGGGCCAGATTGGGTTTGAGAAGGCCCTAAGCTATTGAAGGTAATGGAGCCCTTTGTCCTTTGTCAACCACAAATTGTCACTGTTGTTTTTTTTTTTTAATTGAATATATGCTATATGGTAATTTATGGACCTAATAGGTATCTAAAGCCATTTGTACATAACAAAATATGTAATTTATTCAAGTAATTGTTGAACTGAAATACAGTTTAAATTTTTCGGGGGGGGGGAGGGCAAGAGAGTGGGGCCCTAAGAGATAGCTTGTTTAGATTATATGACACTGGACCCACCTGTATGTGGGTGCTCAATCATTCAACCAGATCTTAAGAACAATGGATGATCTCCATCCATTTGTCCCTAGTCTAGCCACTGATGGATGATGGCTAGATGGAGGACGCATAGCAAAACCATATGCTACACCCATTTATTAGATAGTTCTTGTGTGTGTGTTATATTAGTGTTATTCCCATCTAGTTTTTATTATGACTAAATGTATATTTTCTTCTCAAATTCATGCCACACAACTTCAAGGCTAATCCTTACACCTATTTGCTGAAGAATCATATCTCAGAGGTTTGTATGTCTCAATTACTGAGGCATCTAGGCATCCCGCTAATGTCTAATCTATGCTTCCTGTCTGAAAATACTGCATTGAGCAATTAATATTTGCTCAAACGTTTGCTTTAATTAATCACTGTTGATAGGGAGGGAATGGGAAAACCTGATCTAATAAAACCCAAGGGCTGTGTCACTGATGAGCTTCCCTAAACGTGAATATTGTCCTAAGTTGGAACATTAATGTTTTCATAATGTGGAAGGGGCAATGCAAGTGTCAACCCCCACCCCACAATATCCATTCAGAAGTTATGCAGTAGGAGAGAAAGGGATGACTCATGGACAGAAGCAAGGAAGATTTGGACAGCTAACAGAGGGAGCATTTCCAGGTCTTGAAGTCATCCAGTTATCTGAATGATGGAATTTTGTGCACAGTCGAGGGCTTTGGATGACTACCCAGCCCTGGGCTGTGCTTCGTTAAAGCACCTTCTACGGACAGACTCATTAACACATGCATGCATGTGCATGCGCATAGGGAAAAAAAACTTCTAGCAATATGGGCTATAAAAATCTCATTTTTCAGGCTGCTGTCCAAGCTTCCAAATCCAAAAGGTCCTGAAAGAAATAAGTACTGATTGCCCATCAAGCCTTCTGAGTTTCTCATGTTTATCTGGTTTTACTGCTAATGGGATTTGCTACAGAGTTCAACGGACTGCTGCCAGCAAAGCGAACGATATAACTCTAAGCTGTAAAAAGGGAACAGGTGGAACATGTACGATGGTGGCATCAGGTGGGATGCTACACCAGATGTTTGTATGGGCTGCGTTTATGTACTTTCCTGTACAAGCTGCTTCCGGAACCATCACCAGTATAACCTCTTTATTGCTTTTTGTAGCTGATTTTCAAGAGTTTCTTCTAGCAGTCTTTGTTTGTTCGTGCAAATGCCTCTCTAAGCAATATTATATAATCGAGGCTGCAATCCTAACAGGTCGATGGGCCAGCGCATTCTTTCACTGGCCCATTTCACAGGCCCAAAGTGCCGTAAGTGCAGTTAGGCTGGCACATGGACATGCACTAGCCTCACTGCACCAATATGGGCCCCAATAAAGATTCATTTGCAAAAGCCAAGCTTAGGTGGTGCAAGGATCTGGGGGGTGAAGAGGGGGAGGGAGATGGGTGAGAGGCAGTGGATGGGTGGGGAGAGGGAGGAGGGGCTGGGATCTGGTGCTTGTGCTGGATCCTGACCCTGCTCCCAGGCAGCCTGAGGCAGTTCCAGGCTGTTGGGACTTGCACCGCCAGTTGAGGTGGTGTAGATCTGAGTAGCATCATTGGAACTGCAGTAGCTCTCCCCAAGGAAATGTTTTTCCTTGATTTGGGACAAGCCACTGACAACCCAAATGGGCACTGGTGCACCGGCCTTTTGGTTCCGGCACAAGTTATGATTGCACTAATGTAATGTGTGCAATTAATGTTGCTTTAAATTTGTGGGGACAAAAACGCTAGTAATTTTTCCTGTTGGTGCCCCCTTGAAATGGATGATGAGGAAAAAGAACCTGCCTGTTTGTTGAAATTTGTGTTTTTGCATTATGACAGACACATCCTGCCTAGAGTGTGCACACTTATCTTACCTCCTGTGAGAGAAGTTGCAGGTTCTGAAAAATTATCCAATGCCTACAAATGGCTTATTCAGAAATGAAACTCGGCCAAATAGAACCAAGATAAGTAATGTCTTTTGCATGCCACTTTCAGTTTCCCAAAACTATACTCTGGCATCAACCAAAGGCTGAGCACACTTACCAATGAGAATTTCAAGACATGATTTAGAATTGAACTGTGTGTAGCTCAAAGTACAAGTGCCCCAACTTAAAATATGTCTGATAGTTATATTATGGGGAGGCGGGCACTGTCTGTTCCCAGAAGATGTGTTTTTACCTGGCCTTTCATGTCTTTCATGTTCATGGCATTTTTCATCCCCTTGCCTTTCTCCTTTTTGTTCTTCTTCTTCTTGCAGCAGCATTTCTTGCAAATGCAGAAACAGCAGGTAAGGATCAGTAGCCCAGCTACGACAGCAATAGCAATCAGGGCCCATGGCGGTACTGCGAGAAACAAACACAAAGCACATGCCTATGCACAGTTCACCAGAGTTCAGTCACCAGTGGCATACCTAAGAGGGTGGAAGGGGTAGCAGTTGCACCAGGAAGCAAGCTTTATGCAGAAAGCAAGCTAAGCTTGACACTAGCGACTAAAATAGTGAAAACAGGGTATCTTCTATATATATAAAAGTGAAAAGTCACTGACTGACTCACTGACTGACTCACTCATCAACGCCCTGCCAAAACTGCTGGGCCTAGAAGTGTGAAATTTGGGGTGGGTGTTCCTTCCATGATGGAAGGTTCACTAAGAACCGGTTTTCAGAAATTCCAACTGGAAGGGGGTGAAAAGGGGCGCAACGCGTTTTCCTCCCTATACTTTGCATTGAGAATTGCTGACTCAGCAACATTCCTCCCCAACTGCTGGGCCTGAAGCATGGAATTCTGGGAGTTCCTTCTGTCACCTGAACACCCACCAAGAACCATCTGGAGAAATTAACCCTTCAGGGGCTGAAAAGGGGGCAACGTGTTTCTGTCCTATACTTAACATGGGAGACTGAACAACCTCCAGCCAATTTAGTGCTCGGACCCTGATGCATTGGGGGGGGGATGTTGTTCAGAGGAAGAGGTTGCACTGGCGAGGATGCTGCGCATGGGGGGATGCTGCGCATGGGGGAAAGTTGCGCATGGGGGAAAGTTGCGCCTGGGGGAAAGTTGCGCATGGGGGAAAGTTGTGCATGGCATATGGGGAAATATTACTCCCGCAATGTGGGTACGCTTTTCGCTAGTGTATGAATGAATACCATCATGATATGTATTGTTAGAAAGGTAATTTAATGCAGAATGCAATGAAATAAACTGCATTCAAATATTTGTATTCTATTAAATGTTATGGCCAATTTACAAGAAAATGAAAACACCAACTGCCTATAGAACAAAAAGTGGATTTTCTTAACTCAGAACTGTTCCATCAGACTGAGTGCAAATCCCAAAGCACCCTGGGCCGGCATAAGTCCCTTGTGGCAGCCAAAGGGCATTGCAAAAGTGCTGTAAAGCACTTTTGCACCACTGGGAAGACATTAGGCTGGAACACCAGCATGCATTAGTCTAACTGCCGGCACAAGCTAGCAGAAGGTGAGGCTTGCACTGGTCAATGGATACCAGGACAAACTCTCCTGAGGGAAGAGGGTGGGTGGGAAGGAAGTGGGGGGCGGAGAAGTGGGATAGGGAAGGATAGTAGGAAGCACCATAACTTTCATAGATTTCTATGACAGACAGGAAGGATGCCAGAGGCAGGAAAGAGTGGGCATGAGGAATATCAATGGAAATGAGATGCTAAAATGTGCCTGCTTCTTTCCAGCAGACAGATCTGGCAATCGTACCTAAAGAGCTTCATGACGAAGTGGGTATTTGAATTCAGGTCTGCCTGGTCAACATCTAACACTCTGTCCACTACAACACACTGCCTCTAATGCAGCAACAGGCATCATTACACTTGCGCATACATAGCTAAAAATTTTTTTTCCCAGTGATCTAATTCTTTTTCTGGCCATAAAGTTGAAGGCACATTTTTAGTCCTTGGTTTGAACAATACTGTCTGGGGCGGGGGGGTTCATCTAACCCATTCATCTAACCCACAAGCAATTCATAGCCTTATCACTGGGGTACCAGGAGATGTGTACTTACAGGGAATCTTATTGATCTCATTCATAAACTTCTCTTTAATCTTGGCAAACACATCTTCCTTGCTCTCTACTGCTCCTGACTCAGTTGAGTTGTCTAGGGGCCCGGGCGGCGGCACCGTTGTGGTGGGAGATCCCGTGGTTCCAGCAATCATGGGCTCAGGATTGGGACTGTTCTTTCGGTTGTCTATTGTCATCTTTGCTGGTTTCTGGAGACTGCCTGAAACACAAAATAAAACACAAAATAATATTGACAGTTTTGGCTCAGATCTGTTCTAGGTCAGTTTGTACCAAGGAGAACAACATTGGAAGATGCTTTTTAAATGTGCTGCAGCATTCATGGAAGCACATATTTTTCCAGGTAATTCTTGGAAACAGATTCCAGGACTACTCAAAACTGCTATCTCAGATTTTGTGACTATCTCAGATTATCTCTTTCAACTTCTTATCTGATGCAACTCATGTCTAGTGCATAGAAACAGGTCAAGGTCTGAAAACTATTTACTCCTCTTCTTTGCTTCCTACTGTTTAATCACGAAAGAATTTAGAATTCTAAGATTCACAAAGCGAGTCTTACCTTTGCATAAACCATGCAGATTCTCTAGCAAGGCTAATTCTTCAACATGTTTAATAATTTTAGCTTTAATTATGCTTGCTATCAGTTAGTACAGAACAGATGGTCAAACTGACCGGCTTGTTTCCCCGGACCCTGTTTTAAATAGCAATGCTACATTGGCCATCCTCCAGTCCTCTGGTATGATTTAAAGGACAAGTCAGAAGATCAACCAACTTTGCATTTGAGTTCCTTAAGTACTCTCGGGTGGATGCCATCTGGACAAGGTGGTTTGTTAATTTTTAATTGGTCAATATGTTGTAGAGGTCACGGCTGAAAGCACATACCCCGAACAGAAGTATGAGAACTTTAAGAGCTGAAAATTGGCCATGGAGATGCTGGGAATTATGTCAATTAGAAAATCAGAGCCTATAGATCATACTGGAAACACAGAATCATATCTAGTTTAATCTGGGAATAGTCATGTGCAATAGGGAAAAACACTTCCCTCCAGTTTGGTCTCCTATCATAGGGCACATAAATACACGTATTAAATATATATAATGGGGGAGAAGTCTCTATTCTTTCAATGATAAACAACGTGTGAGAGAAGGCGGCATCTCTCCCATTTTGCTGACCCATACTCCACTGCTGAAAGCCAGACTGTTCACAGTCTGGCCCATTTCCATTTCCATAGCTGTGCTGGGAGAAAACTGAACAGGCATTTCCTTAACTCCTATGTGTTCTTATATAACGCAAGGTATAATAATGTTTTCTGCCCATTTTTTTTATTGAGACAGTAATTTAGCTAATAAGTCTGTAATTTTCTAAACTACTTTTCCCTCGAGAACCCTTTGTAAACTTGGTGAGTTTCTAAAACTTTTAAATGTCAGAGAAAATTATCCGTCTCTGAATAAATGTATTGCTTTGTTTCTGAAAGTAAGTCTGGGAAAAAGTTAGGCAATATGGTCCCATACCTGTTTAAAACAACCAAAAGATGAAGGCTCTGCTGGTTTTAAACATTGACAGCTTTCCAGTGTCTGCCATCTGGACATGGTGATTTGATCATTTTTAATCAGCCAATTAGTCACAGAATTTTATCCCTTGTCACCTTTACTGGACTTAGTACTTCATATGCTGTCCTGAAAACACATAAGTTAGGAAGCAATATCTCAACAATATCTTCCCCAAGGAAAACAGGTGTGAAGAGTTCCTCCGTTTTCTCTGCGTCCTCCCCTGTGTAAGTCTCTCACACCATTATCATCTAACAGTCCAACAGCTTCTCTGGCTGGTATCACATATCTGACAGGGCACAATCCTAACCAGTTTAGGCTGGCATAACTCACCTGGCATATCTTCCCGTGGTGGTGTGGGGAGGTCAGCGTATGCCTACGCACCGGCCTAACCACCACCACCCAGGAGTGGGGCAGAAGTGCGTTACAGAACTTTTTCAATACCCCCAGGCTAGCATGGGAGTTGTGTCAGGGCATAGGCTGCCTAACTGGAAGTAAGGATTGCAGCCTGACAGATTTATAGGTATTGTTATAGTTTCATTATTTTTAGCAATATAAACCTAAACTCTTGTATCACTGTTGCTATCTTGAATTAACATTTTTGGATTTTATACACCTTTTTTATTTCTCTCATTGCAGGGTGACCATATAGAGCACAATCCTAACCATGTCTACTCAAAAGTAAGCCCCACTGTGTCCAGGAAAATGTCTATCAGATTGCAGCCACAGCCTCTTTCTGTAAGGCAAATCCTCTTTTTCAGCCTTGTGACCTGAAAGAAAATTATCATTGTCTTCTTCCTTGAGAGTCAGCAGCATGTAACTTTCTTTTAATTAATGAATTATGGCTGCAATCCTAAACACAATTTCCTGGGAGTAAGCGCCATTGACTATAATGGGACTCACTTACCAGGCATGTGCTGGACTATCAACTTACTCTGAACAGGGTTGCACTCCCGCTGAAGGAGCAGGTTCGCAGCTTGGGGGTTCTTCTGGACTCGCAGCTGCTCCTTGATTCCCAGGTAGCAGCTGTGGCCAGAGGTGCCTTTGCCCAACTTTGCTTGGTGCGCCAGTAGCAGCTGTACCTGGATATGGCCACGGTGGTCCAGTACTAGCCGTACTTGTAGACCTGGCCATGGTGGTCCATGTCACAGTGACATAAAGGCTGGACCACTATAATGAGCTCTATGTGGGGCTGCCCTTGAAAACGGTTTAGAAACTGAAATTAATTCAAAATGCTGCAGCCTGTGTGATTGCTGGAGCCAGATGATTCAACTCTGTTGGGCCTCTCCTCCAGTGCCTACACTGGCTCCCCATTCATTTCCAGGCCCAATTCAAGGTGCTAGTCTTGATTTATAAAGCCCTAAACAGCTTGGGTCCAGATTCTTAAGAACCGTCTACTTCAATACAATCTGGCCCGTTCCCTCAGGTCATCAGAGAAGGCCCTGCTTCAAGTGCCGCCACTAGAGAGGTACGTGGAGTGGCGGCAAGAAATAGGGCCTTCTCAGTAGTGGCACCAACCCTCTAGAATTCCCTCCCTCTTGAGGGATGGGAATTCTTCGAAGCATGCTCCTTCAAAATTTTTCGGCTTGGCCTAAAAATGTTTCTCTTTAGAACAGCCTTCTGAGCTTTTTAGTCTGTTTTTTTAGTCTGGCTACTTGTACCGCACAACTCTTTTATTATGGTTTTAATCAGTGTTTTAACGTAAATGTTTTATATTTATTGTTTTTAAAATGCTGTTTAAATGTATTGGATTTTATTGTTGGTGTTTTTATGGATTGTTTTGTAAGCCACCTTGAGTCCCTCCAGAAGAAAGGTGGGAAATAATGTTTACTACTACTACTACTACTACTACTACTACTACTACTACTACTACTACTACTACTAAGAAAACACAAGTCATGGGTCAGGGTGTGGATCCACCTCCCTGTATCACAATCTCTGAACATGAACTGGAGGTTGTCCATGACTTTGTGTACCTTGGCTCAACTATCTCTGACACTCTCTCCTTAGACTCTGAGCTGAATAAACGCATTGGTAAAGCGGCTACGACATTCTCCAGGCTTACAAAGAGAGTATGGCTTAATAAGAAGCTGACGGAACATACAAAGATCCAGGTCTATAGAGCTTGCGTCCTGAGCACACTCTTGTACTGCAGTGAGTCTTGGACCCTTTATGCATGGCAGGAGAGGAAGCTGAACACCTTCCATATGCGCTGTCTCCGACGTATTCTTGGCATCACCTGGCATGACAAAGTCTCAAATGACGCAGTATTGGAACGTGCTGGAATCTCTAGCATGTTCACACTTCTGAAACAGCGGCGTCTACGTTGGCTTGGGCATGTCGTGAGAATGGCTGATGGTCGGATTCCAAAAGATCTCTTACATGGAGAATTAGTGCAGGGAAAGCGCCCAAGAAGGAGACCACAGCTGCGATACAAGGACATCTGCAAGAGGGATCTGAAGGCCTTGGGAATGGACATCAATAGCTGGGAAACCTTGACCTCTGACTGTTCAGCGTGGAGGCAAAAGACCCAGCATGGCCTTCTCCAACTGGAAGAGACACTTGTTTGGCAGGGTGAAGCAAAGAGACAGACCCGAAAGCAGCGAAACATGGAGCCTGGGCAGGGGAGGGAATTTATTTGTCCTCAGTGTGGAAGGGATTGCCACTCTCGAATTGGCCTCCTTAGTCACACTAGATGTTGTTTCAGGACCTCCAATCAGAGCACGATACCATAGTCTTTCGAGACTGAAGGATGCCAATGCTACTACTACTACTACTACTACTACTACTAATACTAATACTACTGCTACTACTACTACTGAGTAGACAGGCATAGGATTGCATCCTATATAAAATAAAATATATGTAATAGTTTTAAATGTAATAATAACTAAGGCTGCAATTCTCACCTCCAGTTAGACCAGTCTAAGCCACAGCATAAGTCCTGTGCTGACCTGGGGAGTGTCACAAAAGTGCTATACTGCACTTCTGCCCCACTCCTGGGAGAGTTAGGCCACTGCCAGGCATATGCTGATCTCCCCACACTACCACAGAAAGTTAAGACAGGTGAGTAGGCTGGTCTAAATTTGTTAGGATTGCACCCTTGGTGTTTAAATTAACCATATGAAAGAATATGAAACCATATGAAAATTATCTATATATACACTTTTGGTCTTGTCCTACATTTTTCTTGGGTGTCCTACATTTGGAGGCCTTGTCCTCTTTTGTGGTTATGCTTTCTGATCACTCTGCCTCATTGCCTTGCCTGAAGCATTCTGCACAATAATGTCGGCCATTCCGTGATCCCTTACAGAATCTTAGGGCGCAATCCAGAGTAACTACGGGGACTCCTTGCTCCAGTGTAAGAACAATTTGCTCTGGATTGCAATATGAATTTCCCATAGGTTTTCACTAAGTTGTGCAGTAACTATGGGTGCACGTAATTCCTCTTATGTGCTCCTGTAGTTACTCTGGATTGTAGGGCAAGTTCTATGCATCAGGAGCGCCTGTGTCTATGGGCACATTCATAACACCAATGCCCGTGCCACAATATAAGCAGCCTTCACTCTGATGTGATCCCTCTGTGGGCAGCACTGTGACAGATCCTGTGCGTGATAAATGGGGCAAATAGGATTTCTCTCTATTTTGTTTCCTCCCATCAACTGGCTAAAAGGGAACTGACATTCTGGACAGATCAGTAATATTCTGGCAGGCTGGCAATCCCACTTGAGGCACATCAGTCATCAGTCTGGATGCAGGGGGATCTGGGGGGGGGGAATAAACGGCAGTGTCAGTTATCTGATTTGTTTGAGCCCCAGTGATGAGTCCAAGACATGGTATTCATTACTGGAATTATTGTAGCTGGGATACAGATATACAGAGAAAAGTGTCTATAATGTATTTAGAAAGAAAGTAACGAGATTAGATCAATTCAGGCAGAGGGGAGCATGCAAGTAAGAGCACAATCCTAACCATGTCTAATCAGATGTAAGCCCCATTGTGTCCAATGGGTCTTACTCCCAGGAAAGTGTCTTTAGGATTGCAGCCCTAGCCTGGTTATTGCCAGCTCATTATGGAAGGGCATTAATCTGTATTAATGGTTCCCAATGTTTATGTGAAGGTTAGAAACATTCTAAGTATTGGCATGATATCTTCCATATCTTAAAAACATGGAAAAAACACTGTTGGTTGAGCCATCTTAGAGAGAGGTCAAGGAAACATCTGCCAGAAACAGGGCATTTTTAGTGGTGGCGCTCGCATTATGGAACTCCCAAACCTTTTAATTAAGATCAGCTTCCTCACTCTTAACCTCCCAATGGGGCTGAAATACTTTTCTGTTTAGAAGACCCTTTGAGGCCTCGTAACAGCTGCCTTTTAAAAACCATCTTTTACTTGATATTTTATTGCTGACTGCATGATACTTTATGTTGTTTTAATTACATTTTATTGTTTTAATTGTAAAAGGTAAAGGTGTCCCTCCTCAGGTTATATTGCTATTTGTGACTCACTATAGGGTGTGATGCTCATCCCTGTTTCTAAGCCTTTCGAACCAGCGTTGTCCAAAGACGCTTCTGTGGTCATAAGGCCAGAATGACTATATCCCAAGATGCACAGAATACTGTTTACCTTCCCACCAAGGTGGTACCTATTTATCTACTTGCGTGCTTTTGAACTGCTAGGTTGGCAGGAGCTGGGCTAAGGACAGAACCTCACTCCATCTTGTAGGAACAGGTCTCAAACCCCAGCCTGCTGGTTGACAGACACAGAATGCAATCCTAAAGACACTTTCCTGGGAGTAAGACCCATTGAACACAATGGGGCTTATGTTTGAGTAGACATGGTTAGGATTGTGCTCACAGTGTCTTAACCACTTGACTCACTATAGCCATCATTTTAATAATATTTTATCATTTTAACTGTATTTTAATTGTATTTTTCTTTTGATTGTTCGTTCCCTAGAGTTGATTGCTAACGCTGCAATTATGGTTCTAGGATTGATTCTAGGTGACTCATCTGATTCTGAATGTCACAGTCTGAGTGGATTACTAATAAGGGGGGGTCTATTATTTATTTACATTTCTCTATTCATTTCAATATGTATTATTTCCTATGAGCCAGGAATGTTTCAAAGCAAAGGCAGCTGTGGTTCCAACTGGCAATGTTACAGCTGGACTCACCTTATGAGGCTGAGATTTTTGACACCAAATGAACAGCTTGCCAGCTTCTCAAAGAGCCGAAGGAGTTTATAAAGTGATGTGAATACGTTTTCAAGGGCATTTCATGGCAGCTGCTAGTGTGGTTTTCATTAAAGGTCAAGAGGAGTTTTCCTTCAAAGATTTGAGGAAATCTCTTTTTTTCTCTGAAGCATCAGGGACAGCTATATTTACATGAGAGAGACTGTAGAAGGTGGGCTATTGAGAAAATAACCATAACTGGAAAAAATAAGTAGGCTAAATAAAAATTTATTTTTAAAACTGGATTTTGCTGTCATGCTTGGAGAATAACAAATCAGAAGGTTTGAAACTGGACATGTATCTCTTCCATCTTTGGGTTTAAACGGGGCGGAACAAGGCAGGTTGGGAGATCTGGGACTGGTAGACAGGCTGCTAGGACCTAATACTTTTCCTGGACTCAAAAACCCAACATGGAACTTCTTGAGTCTGTGCCAGCTAATAAGCTGGGGCTGTACTCAAGATAAGAAAATGACTGTTCACCTCAGATTGAGTTGCATCCCACTTCTAGGTCCCAACTCCCAAATTAATGATCACTAATACAGAACATTAAAACTGCCTCTGAATTGCTACTGGACCCTTTGGTTTGCTATTATGCAGAATTAATCAGCCTCAATCCTAAAAGCCCCCCAGGCTTTAGCCTTGTGAACACAAACCAAATTAAGAGAAAGGTCCCATTCACACAAACATGCATTTTGCTGATATCTCATTATGCCATGATTTCTCTCTTATTCATCCTTGGATTAATGCCTGAATTGCTTCCACCAAAAGCACTGTGCTTATGATGACATGCGGCGGGGAAAATAAATGCTGCACCTGTGTTTGATCTGCGATGGCTCTTTCACACATAGTCATCATCACCAGCTGATGTTGGAATCATTAAAGGATAAACATCAACAGTGAATTCACCCTCCGCCTCCGACAATTATAGGAGCCTTTTAACCAGTTAATCAAGGGTAAATGTTTGAAAACACCATCAATCAGCCTGAATGAGGGACAAATTAGAAGTGGCACTTAAGAGTCCCACATGAAGGAATGACCTTGCTGTGGCAGAAATGTGGTGGAGGTTGGGGCAATCTAAAATGCAGTGTAGGCAGGTGGGAGGCAAGAGTTGAACCACGCTTTGCCCAACACCAAGCTACTATTTTAATTTTTTCCTGGAAAAGTATTAGAGGGTAGGATGCTTGGATACAAACATGTGAAGACTTGCGCTGTACAGGGTGCAGCCATCTAGCCCAGCAGTCACCAAACTTGCAATCACTGTCTGATGGTGAATTGATCTCCATTTAGACTGGAACATACTGTTCTGCCTCTGTCCTGCTTATCTTCTGAGTAGCTCCTGGACACTGGGATGCTCTGGGCTATAGCTTCTGTTGTCCAGCATCCCAAAAGGTTGCACAGTAGGACATTTGGACAAGTGTGACTGCATACAGCATACTGGTGCCGGGATCTACTCAGCTGTGTGGAGGTAGAATGATACGTTCCATTCACAGAATAGATTGCTTTCCCAAACCAGATACAGCCCATAGGCAGCTGTTAAGCCCAATCAAGCCTAATTTTATCTGGTTTGATTGGCAGTGAGATCGTAAACAGTTCTTCTCTCTAAGCCCTACTACAAGATCCTTTTAAACGAAGGCAAAACCTAGGAACCTCCACATTAGTGATTTCCAACCTTTTTCATCTCATGGCACACTGTCAAGGCACACTGACACTGACACTCATGACATCTCAAGGCACGAGGTCCACCACTGAGCTGCAACCCAAGCCCTGATCCAGAGGCTCAGTTTCATTTCTTGCCAACTTACACTGAGCCTTACATTACCCTCAACCCTTTTTATAAGTCTTGCCACAATCACATCTAGTTGCTTCCCTTAGCAAAATTCCCACTGTATCCTGTTCTCATATCCCCTTGTCCCCTGAACTTGTTGTTTCCCTCTTTCACATAAAAGGAAGTCTACATATTTATGAGTCAATATTTATGGCTGACTGGTAAACAATGAGTGCGCCTGTGGGCCACATCTCATTTTTGCTCTTTGACGGTTCTGATTAATGCCAGCACTGTGGCCAGCCAGCAAATGATGCCTCTACAGACCAAGCAGAATAGACTCTTTTCCCCATTTAATAATTCAACATTTGCGAACAGAAGGGGTAGAGAAAAATGATGAGGGAGTTAGGAAGTGGGAGGAGAAGATATTGAGAGATCTTGGCAAAAGCCAATCTAGGCTGTTGCACAGCTAACAAGTCAGTCAATCTCTCTTTTCTGTTTTTGATCCATTGAAACACAACAAATTTCCATCCACCATCAATCAGGAAGGGGAGCTATTTAACAATCATGCTTCAGTTTAAATGACAGCTTCTTAGGGCTGAAAGGGAGGAGGAGGAAGGTGAGCCCCTGTCCATCAGCCCAATCTATTGATGGGGGGGGGGGGGGAGGACAGCACCACCTACTAACCCATTCTCTGCAGCAGTGATTGTACTCCAAATCTGGAAGAAGCCAACAGGCACACTGCCATTTTAATGGTTGAAAATTCATAACTGTAAGCAGCAAAGTATGAGGGTGGAGGCAGCCAAGGGTCAGAGTGGTTAAAATTTTTTAAAAGACAAGGTCCCATGTATTGCTTGAACTACTCATTTAATGGCTTTTATTAGATAGAAGATATATGGATTGTTGTATATATAATGTATTGTACAATGTATTGTACTGTATAATGTGTATTGTATAATGTATACTGTATAATGATACAGACCATTCTGGAAAAACGGTAAGACCCAGTTCTGTAGTTGTTTTTGCTTTTTCTACAGCAGTTGTTCTCAAGCATTTCAGCCCTGGACTCTCTTCTGAGAAAGACAACCTAGAAGTGATATCATCAACTTCTGTCATGACCATAAGAACAGAAGATCCTCCACTGGATCAGGCCAAAAGCCATTTAGCTTCCAGTATTACACAGCAGCTCACCAGATCCCTCAGGGAGCACATAAGCCACCTTCATCCAGGTGCCTCCCCCTGTATCTGGCATTTTGAGGTTGCCCACATCTATACTCACCCCTCATGACTTGTAAACTGTGATGGTCCTTTCTTCTGGGACTTTGTCCAATCCCTTCTTAAAGGTATTAAGGCTAGATGCCATCACCATCTCCTGTGGCTGGGAGTGCCACAGACCAACTACATCCTGGGTAAAAAAAATATTTTCTCTTGTCCATCCTAACCCTCCTAACATTCAATTTTAGTGGATGTCCCCTCGTTCTGCTGTTATGGAAAGGGAAAAGAGCATCTCTGTATCCACTCTATCCATCCCTTGCATAATTTTATATGTTTCAATCATGTCCTCCCTCAGGCATCTAAAAGGAAGAGCCTCAAACACTGTAGCCTCTCTTCAAATGGGAGGTGTCCCTCACCATCAATCATTTTAGTTGCTCTCCTCTGAACTTTCTCCATTTCCTTTATCTTCTTTTTGAGATGTGCCATCAAATAGTAAATGACATCACTGTGATGCCAGAGCTCCTCCTTGTCTACTTCAATGTAAGCTCCATTGTGTTAAATGAGATTTACTCCTAGAAGAGTATGGATTTGGGTAGCCCATGGCATGGCATGGATGAGACTTATCCCCTGCAGGGACCAACAGGGGGAAGCCACTGGGATGTGTGCTTTAGCTGCAACTCTTGTAGTCACTGTGAAAAGTGTCAAGGAGAATCAAAACAACAAAACAGGGAATTTTCATACTTTGCTGCACAATCCAATGGAATTTTCCACACCTCAGTAATGAAACCAAGAACCATGAAGTTGGCATATTGCTCTACACACTCATGGTGTATACATGAAACAAAACTGCCCTACAACAGAACATGCCTTTAACATACCTATGCCCTTCCAATTCCGGCAGTAATTCTCACCACTGCTCCCCTTCACTACCTAATAAACCACAGCTCAACAATTTCAGTGCCATGTTAAGTGTGCCATGAGATTAAAAAGGTTGAAAATCACTGCCATATGTCATAACCACAAAAATTGGACAAGGGCCCTGCAAAATGTAGGATACTCAAGAAAAATGTAAGACATGACAAAATAAAAGCTAACACCACCAATATATTCAAATCTAATGCACACCAACACTCATATACTTGAATCTAATCCACCAAAAAGCCAGCATTGTCCATTGATGTGGACATCACACTGATGTGTGACGTCAATGTGGAACCTTGGCCAGCTGGGAAAGTAAACCAGAAACTGGATACATGATGGGTAAGAGTTCTCCTTTGCTGCAGCCATTGCAGGTGGAAATTACTATGATGGAAGTAATGACCATATACATGAGCTTTTCTAAGCAGGTGGGAGTCAGTGGAAGAGCCATTGCATGGAAGGAGATCCACCATGGAGGTGACTTGTTGGTCTTAAATGCTAGGTGATACAAACTCTAGTGATACCACCATCTACATGCTTTTAAGTCCTGGTTCTGAACTTCCCAAAGTCATCTGGTTGGTAACTGCAGGTAACAAAATGCTGGATACAATGAACTGTTCTAGTGTGGTCTAGCAAACTTTCTCTTAAGGTCTTAGTACTCCCAAAACACTGTTTTGTTTAATTTCTAGATAAAGAGCTTCTGATGCACAAACATGGCTAACAGTTCCAGTCTCCACCCTCCTTTTCCCTCCACCAGAAATATATGGATTATCTGTGTTGTTTAAATAAAAAGCTGTCAAGTTCAGGCTCTCCACCAACCAACTCCCCTATTCTCTGCAGCCACTTTGCCTATAGAAACTGCAGCAAGTGCATATTTTTGCTTGTGATCTCCAAATATCTATGTTCCGAATGGCAAAAATGTAGGGCACTTCAGAAGAAAGTGCAGTCAGAGACTTGTAAGGAAAAGACAAGGACAGCGAGCATGACAAATGAATTAATAACGCCTGCCATTGGGGTTAAGGAGAAACGAGGAGAGCTTCTTGATATGCATTGAAGAAAGAAAGGCTAAGCATAACTATTAAGAGCTTGCAAGGAAAATGAAATGGGTCATTTGGAAATTGCATAGAAATAGAACTCTACTTTTTTCCCCTCCCAATTTGCTTCAGAGAAGAAATAAATAAGTTTGGTTTTTGATAAAAGTGAACCAAGAGATGTATTAAATGTAATCAGCCCTTTAACTGATTTAATTTAAAATCCAGTTGTTTAAATCTGCTCGCTGTAGAACTACACTTAACAAAAAGCCTGAAATGGAATAAAAAATCTCTCTCTACACATATGCGCACACACATACACATGCACATGTCCATGCACAAACATGCGCGCGCACACACACACACACACAGAAGGGCCCTAAATTTGCTGTCATTGATGAAAGGCAACAACAATTGGGGGTAAGCACAGGACAAAGATTTTGGCTGCAATCATAAAGACACTTTCCTGGGAGTAATAACCATTGAAAAAAATGCAGCTTACTTTTGAGTAGATATGGTTAGGATTGTGCTCTTTATTTATTGTATTTTAGATATTGATCATATCTATATGAATATCTATTAAAAATACAAACTACCTGCAGCCAGAAACTTGTGGGACCACAACATTTAAAAAGTTGTTGAGAAGGTACTTCCCAAAATATAATGGGAATTCTAACATCTATGACATAATACTAGGGTTGCTATAATTCTTTTCCACAATATTGGGACACAACCCTCTGTCTCATTTGCCAGTGCATGAACATAATCCCAAAAAATCAGGATTGTCCTTGTTTTTCTGGACATATGGCAACCCTACATAATGCACCAGATATAACTGTAATTGAGAAGAAAGAAAAACAAGTTAAAATCATTGTTATAACAATACCAGAGCAGATGATAAAACTTTGAAAAAATAACAAAATACAAAGATTTACAAATAAGAATTAAAGGATGTGGCACAATAAGACCAAAGTAATTGGTGCCCTCAGTGCTATACTTTGAAGACCACCTGAGCAGCCTCGGGACCACAGTAATTACCACCCAGCAATTAAAAAAAGTAGCTTTATTGGTAAAAGCTTACATCCTACAACGATATTTATAACAGCAAAATAGGATAATCTTGGGAAAGACTTGATGTCTGAATAAAACAAACCAATCAATACCATCTATTTACCCGACTGTGTGAAAAATCTCATAATAATAATAATGGGCACATGTGGCTAGATAGAACCAGACAGAGCTTTTTTGTGGGGAGAGGCACCAGAATGCCGTCCCCCAACTTTTTTTGCGGCAATTTGACACTCCTCTGGCTGACCCTGGAATCAGTACCCCCATTTCGGCCGACTCCAAGGCAGAGCAGAAGTCAGAAGCATATTGAAACGATCGGCTGAGAGACACACTGTGCACGTGTGACCTGTGCAGTGTGTCTCAGCGCAGGCATTGGCCCTTGCTCCAAAGGTGGAGCTAGCTGCTCCACCTCCGGAGCAAGGGCATGCGCAGTGTGTCTCTCAGAGCAGCCATTTGGCTTCAGGCTGCCACTCTGCCTCCCTAGCAAGGCTGAGTGGCTGCGCAGAGGCATGGATTTCCTCCTCCTTGGAGAGGAGGAAGTCTCCTTTGAAGCCGACTGGTGTCAGAGGAGACTGACTGCACATGCGTCAAAGTTGGCATGTGCGCAGTGCTCTTCTGAAGCCGGTCAGCTTCAGTTGAGACACCGCACACACACCAGCTTTTGGCACATGCACTGTGTCCCAGGGGCGTCCTTCTGCCAGCAGCTAAGACTGGCAGTGATAGTAATCACTAGAGTGATTACTATTAATGATAGTAATCACTAGAGAGTCCAAAGAGGGAGGCCCCGCAGAGGTGTGGACTTCCTCCTTGGAGAGGAGGCAGTCTCCTCTAAAGCTGACCAGCTTCAGAGGAGGCTGTGCATGCACCAAAGGGAGAATCAAATATGAAGATAATGAGGAAAAATATTAAGATAATGAGGAAAAATATAGCATGTTTAAATTTAAGTAGCAGACTATACTGTACATCATGTTCTGGTACAAGTCATGGAGCAAGGTGAATTCATAAGGTGAAAATCATGGGTGCAAAGCACACGTAGCCTTTGCAAATCAATACATTATGTGCTACCTACTTCTTCCCTGGGTTGCCAAACTATAGAAGGAAAGGGTAGGGAGAAATTCTTTTGTGAACTTCCTATCAACTAGCATCTTGCAAGATCACGCTTGAAAATGTAATTTATGTTGACATGGAAATCTGTATGTCTGGACAAAGTGAAACATTTAATTGGCAGGCGCATTACAAACAACAACATTGTCAATTAGGCACAATGCAGATTCTGGGCATGGGAACAAACAATTAGAAGGCGGCTCTTTTTTTGCTGTGAAGTTCTGTGTGCCTTTTATTTTTATGAATAGCATTTTCCTTGCACATGATTTCTTTCACCCTTTCATTCTCCACGCACAGCTCTCGTCTCTTCTGCTTCCTCTGAACTGTTTCCATTAGTCACACACTGAACACACACTGATTAGACTAATGGAAAGTGGTTGTGCCACTCACAACACTGGAAGCAATTCACTGTAAGGGTATTCCCTGTGCGTCCCATTACAATGAATGATTCTGGCATAAAAGCACCCTTGCTATAACACATTCACTTCAATAGGGTTTGCATAGGGGAGACTTGACATATTGTATACATTTTGCACAACCCCAATGGCCATTGTGGGACAAAGAAGATGATGAACCATCATCAGGAACTCCAATTCAGAATAGCAGGTACATAATCGTATTTTAGGGTACTCTTCTTGTAAACTGGGAAGACATTAAAGAAATACTGTATGGAGAAGTAGAACCAGCACAGATCACGGCTATAACTTTTTTCTGAGTTTATGCACATATCTCAATGGATAAATTATCCACCCTTGTAACCTTCAAGCCACTCAATGCACCATTTAGCTGTACGGCTAGGTGGCTGTAACCAACCTTGATGCACTATTTTATCTACATGGCAAATGTGGGAAACAGGATATACCCTACATTGATGGGTAGAGAAGTGTTGACCTGAGGAGCATTGCAAATATTAGCAGTGCGGCTAATAAGGAAAATGAGAAGTGCAGAACCAATTCCAGTTTAAAGGTGTTGTCTTGCAAAAGGGCTCTCCCACATGGGTGCTCATAACACAATAATTCTTGGACATTTCCACCTGGAACCCCCTTTCAAACCTAAAAATCTGTCTGGGACTCCCTGTCAATCTTTCAGGGAAGCAATGTCAACCTGAAAGTGATGAACTAGAGCTTCCCTGAAAGGAATCTAAAAGGATAGGTTTCTAGATGTTAAAAAAATTGATTATGCTACCTTGTCTTCATCGCTTTCAGAGGCAAACAAAACTATGGTATGTTTCACTGACAAAGAAATTTTGAGGCTCTGTTTCGGTATAATCAACTTTGTATGCAATATACTGTACAATCACTGGACAACACAGAAAGAAGTTGAAGGCAATGACAGATCCCTTTCAAGACAATCAACTTATCAACCAACATGTCTTTCTTGTTCATTTGATGCATGGGATCCATATGTCTTTGTGCAAGAAATAATAACAATTTTGAGAAGCACTGATCAGAGATATAGTACATCACTCTTAACATAGCTGATCCTAAAATTTGTAATGGTCAGTGATCGTCTTTGATCATTAAAGCCGACGTTGGGGTGAAATTCCAAAGAGGCATTTGATAAAATTTACAACACTGTATTTAGAATAATTCATCCTTTCAGACAGGTCTCCTCTCAGGTTCACGTGGTCAGCTGGAGGACGTTCTGTGCTGACATTCCAATCAATATCCAACGGTGTGTGAAAAAAATAAAATAATGAGAAGAAAAGCAAAAGGAGAGATTACTGATCTCTCTGAATTTCAGGCTACACTCCCCTGAACAAACTATGCCACGAGATAATTGGGCTTTGGAGAACTCAAAGGGAGCTGATCAGGAGAGCTCCTTTAATCAGGATTGGCTTGACTGTACCAAAATAACAGATCTAAAATGAGAGGACTTTTGACTAGATATGATACGCCCCCCCCCCCCAATGGCTAGTTTCAGTGCTTCGCCAGCACCTGCTCAGCCTCTCCTAGAAACCAGCCTATGCATGTCTGCTCTGAAGTAAGCCTATTACAGTCAATGGGGTTAACTCCTATGTAAGGATGGCAATGGAAAGACACCTGAGAGACCTAGCCTTCCACATCTACTCTAAAGTAAGCCCTATTATAATCAGTGCGATCTGAGAGACTAAGGCTGCAATCCAGAATTAAGGCAGTGAGGAGTGCCCTAGCTGGGCTGCCCCAACTATTCTGAATCCAGAACAGAAAGTTATGCTGGATCCAGAGTATCAGTATGCCTGGGCTTGCTCGGTAGGCACCAAGCCAGTGGCACCTGGGGAGGGCTTGCTCCCGAGGAGACCCACTCAGATCACACTGAACAAGGAACAACTGTGGTGCCTGCCTTATAAGGAGACCCTGACAACCCATAAAAGCTGCAGCACGAGATACAGTGGCCTGCTGTATCCACAGGTTAGTGGGCTGCTGTAGTTGTGCCATACCCTGAGGTTAAGAAGCAGGGGTTGCAGTCAGACTGGCTAAGAACTCAGATTTTTGGTCAACACTGCCTTTCTTACTCTGGCTTATCATGGACCCCATTACTATACCTGCTCCTGAGGTGGTATAACTTTGAGGAGCGGGAAAAGGGAATTTCTGTCTGGGAAACAGGCTCTGGATCTAGCATAACTGCTCTGCCATAGGCAATGCTGAACATGCCCTCAACATGCATCTCCTGAACTGCCTAGGCTGGCACTGCTAGGTAAGCCCAGGACCATCTGTCTTGAGGCAGCCTATGTTGATTTAGGCTGTCCCAAGCCGTTTCTGACATAACTGGGCTGCCTCATCTTGGACTTGGGCCACCCCAGTGACAGAGAGGGCAGCCCAAGTACACTTCTGGATTGCAGCCTTAGGCTGCAATCCTAAACACACTTTTCTGGGAATAAGACCTATTGAACAAAATGGGCTGCTTTTGGGTAGACATGGTTAGGATTGTCTTCTAAGTGCAAGTTAATTTGTTTTTTCTTTATTATTTGTATTTTCTTTATTACTTTGCGTTATATTACAGTGTTGTAACCCAAAAAATTGTTTTCTCACCCTCCATAGGTGGTATATGTATGTTATCCTCAATCTCGGGTCCTCTACCAGAGGCCTGGGAGTTTGAGGGTTCTGCGCAGTATCTTAGCTGTTCCTAGCAATGCGCTTTTCTGGATTGAGTGTTCTGCTGTCCTTCCTGGAATCTGTTGGAGCCATTCTTCCAGCTTGGATGTCACAGCCCCTAGTGCTCCAACCACTATTGAGATCACATTCACCTTCACTTGCCACATCCTTTCTAATTCCTCCTTCAAACCCTGATACTTTTCCACCTTTTCATGCTCTATTTTCCTGACGTTGCTGTCGTTTGGTATTGCTACATCTAACACCAGGGCTGTCTTCTGGTCCTTATCTACCATCAGAATGTCTGGCTAGTTAGCCAGTACCTTCTTGTCTGACTGGATATGGAAGTGCCACAGGACCTTAGCCCTGTCATTCTCCACAACCTTCAGAGGGGTCTCCCATCTGGTCTTGGGAGGAGTTAGTCCATAGGCTGAGCAGATGTTCCTATACACGATGCCGGCTACTTGGTTGTGCCGTTCAATGTATGCTATTCCTGCCTGCATCTTACACCCTGCCACGATGTGTTGGATTGTTTCTGAGGTTTCTCTGCACAGCCTGCACTTTGGGTCTTCTCTTGTGTGGTAAATCCCCGCTTCTATGGATCTGGTACTTAGTGCCTGTTCTTGTGCTGCCATGTTGAGGGCTTCAGTGCTATCTTTGAAGCCAGCTCTTTCCAGCCACTGATAGGATTTCTCAATGTCACCGACTTCAGCTATCTGGCGATGGTACATCCCATGCAGGGTCTTATCTTGCCAGGACACTTCCTCAGTTTGATCTTCCTTCTGCATTTGCTGTTGCTGTTGTTGCTGGAGACATTCTCTCATCATGTTGGAGTCATCATGCTGAATGTTGGAGACATTTCGATGAGAGAATGTCACCAACCATATATATGCATATATATGTGCATTATGGAATGAATCATTTGAGATTCCATTATTTATGGGAAAATTTGCTTTGATATACAAGTGCTTTGGATTACAAGATGCTTCCAGAACAAATTGTGCTTGTATACCAAGGTACCACTGTACTGCATATTGTGGAGATATGATTTCCACTGTCAGTGCAATAGCCTCCAAATTGATCACAATTTCCAGAGGCATTTCAATTATGCGTAGTCATAAGATAGTTCAAGGAAGTGAGGAAAATGCATGGGCAGGCTTATGCTTATTTTGGGACTCTTGAAGTACAGGAATCATGATTTCAGTTCAGGGATTTCCAGTGTATTTGGAAAGGGGTTCCAAATATGACAAGGAACAACCAAGACATGATGCTATTAAGGCTGGTTTCAAACATGTTCCCAGAAAAGATAACTTCGGATGCTGATCTTGTTGGTGGATTCAACTGCCAGGCTAAAGAATGTCTCATCCTTAATTGCCCTTTCAGCTGCCACCTCCAGCAGAGGAGACATCTGTGGTGAAAGTTAAGATGTGTTTGAGCAATGTGTCTCTGGGGATCTACCACTACTAACATTACTTCTGGAAAATCCTGATTTTCTCTAAAGAGACAGCTAGACAGATAATAAGAAAATAGAAAAAAGTTTCGTAAATTATCAACCGGCCATAAATTGCCCTGAAACAAAAGACATCTGTCATGAGTAGTTCCTCTTGCCAGTACATAAACTTTGAATTCCATCAAACAAGAACTTCCTTCAGTGAAGCATAAGATATTCCACCTTGTTTAGCTTCTGACCTGCTAAGATCCTACAGTGGAACAAGCTCTCAACTTGTTCATGAACTATGGTTACTTTGCAGTTCATGTTTTTCAGTCAAGTGAGTGCTTTCACAAGTTACTCTTGTCATAAAAATAGCACCAAAAGAAGGCTTTCTAAATGCCAGAAGATAGGCTGATTCCCAGCTTAACCTTCCACTTAGAGTAGATATATGAAAAATGTATGTGATAGTTTTAGACATGGGAGTGATCTATTTAGAGCTTAGCCAAAATGATCAAACAAAACATCCTATAAGCATTATTGGAAAATCGATGGTGTCCAAATCAAATGCAACAGGGGATAATTCAGCCCTCACATAATTAAAGGATTGCCTTGATAAAATCCTCTTCTCTCTGAGTGATGAGTTTCTTCTCTCACCCTAAGGAGGTGAATTTCCTCTCTCCTATAGCAGTGCTTCTTGGGTATTTCAGCCCAGGGCCCCTTCCTGAAAATGACAATCTGTCTGGGACCTCCAGAAGTGATATCAACCTGGAAATGATGTCATGGCCAAAAGTGACATCACTGTGATGCCAGAGCTCCTCTATGTCTACTCAGGAGAAAGTCTCATTATGAACAACACAGGAAAGTATGGATTGCAGCCTGAGTGCTCCAATCCAAGATGGTGACACTCAGCTTTTCATAAACCCCTTAAATGATGTTGCAACCTGCACTGTAAGAATCACTATCCTTTGGTTGCCTATCCACCTCTCTTAAATACAATCAGGGATCTATATACTTTTACACACAAAGCTGCCTTATATGAACTAGAACCTTTAACATCTAATCCAATACCATTTACTACAACAGTGGTATTCAGGCATTTCAGCCCAGGAACCCCCTTTCAAACTTAAAAGTCTGTCCAGGGCCCCCTGTCAAAGTTATTGGATATGGCATCATTGTGATGCCTGAGCGCCTCCATGTATACTTGGAAGCAAGTCCCATTGTGTTCAGTGAGACTTACTCCCAGGAAAGCCCAGTATCAGATTCAAAGATGGTGGATCCCATCCTCTTGCAACCCCCTGACCTGAGGTTCTGACCCCCATTTTCAGTACCCCACTTTCAGTTTTCAAAACCTCTGGCAGAAAACTTTCTCAGCACTGTAACCAAATATATTTTCAGGATTTGTAGCCGAATCCAAAGTAACTACATGAGCACATAAAAGACATTACGTGCACCCGTAGTTACTGCACCACCTAGTGAAAACCTATGGGAAATTTATAATGCATTCCAGAGTAAATTGTTCTTACACCAGAGCAAGGACTCCCCGTAGTTACTCTGGATTTTGCCCATAGAGTTGTGTAGTAATCTTCAGCATGCAAAGTATATCCTCTACCAACCAAACTATGGTCCCTCCACTTCTGAAGTAGAAAGCACAACTTGTGAACAACAAAACTGAAAAATTAAGTGTTATTTCAAAGTAAAGTGTTCTCACATATTGGCAATGCATTGCTACTACCGCTTTGCTTGTGTTCACCATGGACTCTCTTCCCCGATAAAAGAGTCGCATTCTCCCTTGCTTGAAAGGTACAACTCTGCATGTTTTCTAAATTTGTTTTCAATAAACAAATTCATCTTGGAGAAAGGTCAACAAATCTGACAGTTCTATAAAATGTTAGCACTCACCTGAAATTAAAATGTTAATATGTTAGAAAGCTGGTGGTATGTGTCATAAAATTCCAACTACAGTGGTGCCTCACATAAAGAGCTTAATACGTTCCAGAGGCATGCTCTTTAAGTGAAATGCTCTTTAAGTGAAGCAGATTTTTCCATAGGAAATAATGGAAACTCAGACGATTGGTTCCACAACCCCTAAAATGTTTGTATAAAATATTAACTGGATGCAAAAATGATGACAAAACACTGTAATTGAATTCAAAACATGCATTCAATGTGCATGATCCTATGATGTCTACTCACCCTACAATCCAGAGTAACTACGGGAGGACGTAAGAGACATTACGTGTACCCTTAGTTACTGCACTACCTAGTGAAAACCTATGGGAAATTCATATTGCAATCCAGAGCAAATTGTTCTTACACCGGAGCAAGGACTCCACGTAGTTACTCTGGATTGCGCTCTTAGGCTGCAATCCTAAGGACACTTTCCTGGGAGTAAGCCCCATTGAACTCAGTGGGGCTTACTTCTGGGTAGACATGGTTAGGAGGCACTTTCCTGGGAGGCTTTCCTGGGCTGCTGCTGGAGGATCAAGGTGGTCAGTGGGGGTACTTGGGGGCAGTTAGGGGCAGCTGCCTCTGGCACCCCCAGGCAACTGCCCTCAAGTTGGGGGCAGTTAGAGGCAGCAGCGCTGGCCAGCAGCCCTTTTAAAGAGCCTCTATGCGGAGTGTCAGGGCTGCATAGCACGCGTGCCCATAGCGCACTTGCTTGTTAAAATTAAGCAGAACTTCTTATGCGAAGCAAGATTTGCTTGTTATGTGAAACGCTTGTTAAGTGAAGCACCACTGTACTGTGTTTTAGCACCACCAAATGTTTTTGGCTCATGATCAAACATCACCCTCATTGTCCCATGGCATTCCCATAGCTGGAAAAAGCTGTTTGGGAATCCGTTGACGATTTAATAATAACTGTGTTACCATCAGGTCTGTCCTGTTAAAGCAGATGGAGACCCAAAAACGATCTGCAATGATAGGGGTGACCAGTTTTTCCAGGACATGTCCTCTTTTTTAATCTTGTGTCCTGGAAAAAATTGTCATTGACCTCCTTTTCCTTGTGAGCAGGCAACATGTAGCCTTCTTGTAATTTATAAATTAGATGTAATTAATTATATATGATCATTTTAAAATGGTGTTGAAACTAACCACAAGAATGCAATATATATGTTTTTAGCTTTTATTGGGCCATATTCTACATTTTCCTTGGGTGTCCTGCATTTGGGAGGGCTTCGTCCTCTTTTGAGGTTATGACATTGGGTCACCCTGACAATGATATTCCGATAACTTCTGATTTAGTGCAACCTGGGCTTTAACAGTACTCAGCCCTGCCCTCTCGTGGTCATGCCTGATCTTCACCAGCTTTAATGTGAAAAGTGAGCGGAGATCCTGCTGCATGCCATGCAACGAGAGAGTTAATACTGCAGCAGAAAAAAGGGAGACAAAAGTGCTGAGTCACTAAACCACCTTTCACTGCAGCACTTCCATCCGGGCAGATGCCTAGAGGAGTCCAAGAGCAGGAGATGCTGAGCCAATCCTCTTTGACTTAGGTCATAGGAGCTGCTGTGACTCTCCTGAGATTACACTGCTAAGAAGAGCAGGGAAAAGATGGGGAAATGTAGCTGTACAGTTAGTCCTCTGCAATTATTGCAGCCACCAGACTGCAAAGGCTCCAATGTAGTCACTGCTGCTCCACGCCTAGTGTCTAGCTATAGCCTCAAACACACAAGTCTCTGGCAGAGACCCTGCATTATTCCTCTGCTCCTGGAGAATTCCACAATGGCCTCTCTCGTTATTCCCCAACCACCTTATTAAAACCCAGGAACAAAATTTCTGTGACATCAAAACAGAACTACTTTTTTTAAAAGGTGCCAAATTCCCAATTAGTTTGAAAATAGATTCTCATAAGTCACTCCTTGCATGACCCAGGCTTTCTCTGCAATTTGACACAGGATTTGCCAACCGAGGATGCAGTCCTTATCTATTTTCCAGTCTGGGGTATGGGCAATCCAACTCCGAGGTAAGGGAACAACGATTCCCTTACCTTGATGAGGACTCTGTGACTGCCCTCCAAGTGCAGAATGCAACATATGTCCTGCTGGAACAACTATGCCAGTGCTCAAAGTGGTTAGGATCACATCCTGAGGGCATTTCACCTATGAGCTTTTCAGTCTACACTGGCATTAAATCTGTCTTTTAGTAAGAATATAAAATCTGTGGTGGCCACAAAGTACAGTAAACTAGTGTACTGTCATGAAGACTCCTACAGTCTATAATACTTACATAGTGTAATACATTAATTCTTCTATAATAGTATATGCAGCTCAAAACAGTATCTTTTTATCATCAGTACAAAGCTCCTGTGAAGTAGATCAGTTGCATTTATCCCAAATTACACCCCAGCTCTCTGTGCCATATTAACAACATGATACAGATAGCGCAAGGATTATTCAAGGAACATGTTTATAGGTGCCAGACGGCAAAACCCATTTGTACTGTCCAAATTGGATCACAAAATTACACTGTCTTTTCTACTGTCTCTTAGGTCTTATATTATGTGGTGTTGAGGAACGTTTCAAGGCACAGAGCTGGGAACCAAAAAATCTGTGAGATTCTTAAACAACTTACCACATAATAGTATAATTAAATCAGTAATAGTAATGGACTGTACAAAGTTGATGTATAGGGAAACATACTTTTCCTTACTGTACATCCTCCCTCCACTCTCACTCTCTCTCTCACGTATGCATGCACACGCACGCGCGCGCACACACACACACACAAAGAGTTACAAAAGGAGGGCAAAGTTATATTTATCCTCACTTGATAGCCAGGAAACTGACTTACAGAAAGGATATGGAATAGAAACAAGAAGAATTTACAGGGCTTGGATTTTTGTAATTTCAGCAAGCTGGCTTTCTTTCAGCTTAACCTTGGGATTTGAAACCCAACAAGTCCCACAAAGGAGAAACAAGGTCAAGCCAGGTCCTGTCTGCTTCCTACTGTCCAGTGAATTGTTTGCAAAAGCCAGAAGCAGGACAAAAGCCAGAAGCAGAAGAAGTAGGGAAGTTGAGTCCCTACATGAGCTAATGCTTACTTCTCAAACATACTAGTTGGTGGTGAGAGAGGGAAAGTAGGGGTGACCCTTCTCTTGGTCATACTTTCTCAACATAGACAGCTGGTGGCTAAATAGTTTCTGTTCCAACTAAAAAGAACAAGAATTCTATACTGAAGACAAATGCTAGGGAAAAAAAACACAACACAAAGATGCACAGAGCACTTCTGTTAGTGAAAAGTCTGTAAGGATTTCTAAGGTGCTCAAGCCAATCCTGTAACCTTTAAATGACCAACCGGATTCATTGACTGGCAATTATAATTTATGCAAATTAAGCTATTTTTAGATGGTCATCTAAAGGGAGGCACGTGATGAGTCCAGAATCTAAAAGTGAGTATATCACAGAACCAGGACAAATTTAAGTTTGTTCTTAAGAATTCCCTCAACTCGTTCTCAGATTGGCAAACACAATTTATTTCTTTAGCATATGGCAACTACAATTGCTGTGAAATCCTTTGTGAGGTCCAGTAGCTGGTAAGCGTAGACTGTTTATGCTTGGGGTGCAGCTTCTATAGGCAGCTATCTCCCATGTGGAATCCTTCACAGCATGGCCATCATCACCTCTGGTATCAGGAGAGGCCTGGTACCAGCAACAGTTTTCAGGTCAGCCAACCTGTAAACTTTGACACCTTCTGATTGTGATGTCTAATGACAGCTTATCAGCTTGTAGTCTCCCATTCACATGCTGTTCAGGTCCTTCCCTGCTTAGCTTTCTCTAGCAGCCCTGCATTCAACCACCAAATAACACCTGCTGCCTGACTTAAGATCATTTAAGTCTTAAGATCACAGGACAATCATTTAAATGTGACAAAATGTTTGCTTGTTAGACCTTTTAATGATTCTAAAAGAATATAACCTGCCTGCTTGCCACAAAAAGATCATTTATTCTGCCTGGTGGAGCATTAGAGTGTTAAAGAAATGGGAGGAATTGAAATGCAGCCATGAACATTCATAATTCTTTTGGTCCCACTGTGAGCATAACATTAGGTAGGAGAGCTAGAAGCTATGCCAATGTCAAGCCAGCTGTTGGGCAGCAGGAAGATAAATGAGTCCCTTTCCTGGCACAGTCACCCACAAACGTGCTGTGTAGGAGGGAGACTGCAATTGCCAAGAGAGGTGGCACTTGAGTAATTATATTATTGGCATAACAGCTGGGGATCTTGGATGCTGGCTGCTTACTGGACTGGAAAGGCTAGATTGATTAACTTCTTTTTAGGGGATCCTCACCCCTTTCATAGAATCCTAGAGTTGGAAGGGACCTAGTAGGTCATCTAGTTCTACTCCCTTCCTACAGCAGGAAATCCTCCTAGAGCATCCCCGACAGGTGCACATCGAGCCTCTGCTTGAAGATCCCCAGTGAGGGAGAGTCCACCACCTCCTTTGGCAATCTGTTCTACTGCCGAACTGCCCTCATCGTCAGGAATTTTTATATTTTATAAGTATACTAGTGGAATTTACCCATTGTTGTGGGAGAAAAATTTCAAGAATATTTTTGGGCCCTGGGCACAGCTAGGCAATGGCGGGCATTGCTGGGCAACAGACACTGGTATTGGCAGGTACTGGGCACCAGAGGTTAATAGGGAGCAGTGGTTGACAACAGCAGGCACTGGGCATCTCTACTGGGCAGGCACCAGGTGCCAGGCATTCCTACTGGGCAAAGGGTGTCCCTACTGGGTGCAGTGGGCAGTCTGTAAGGATTTCTAAGGTGCTCAAGCCAATCTTGTAACCTTTAGATGACCAACCGGATTCATTGACTGGCAATTATAATTTATGCAAATTAAGCTATTTTTAATTAAGCTATAATTATAATTTATGCAAATTAAGCTACTGGGCATTTCTACCAGGCACCAATGGTAGGCAGCTGTGGGCAGCACTGGGCACCACTAAGCACCAGTGGGCACCAGGCATCCCGACTGGGCATCTGGCATCTCTACTGGGTATAGTGGGCAGTGGGCACCACAGGTCATCCCTAAAGGCACCAGTGGGCTGCGGGCAGCTGCGGACAGAACTGGGCACCACCAGGCACCACTGGGCACTAATTCTAAAAATTGGTTCTTAGGGGGTGCTTACATCATGGAAGGAATACCCTCCCCCAATTTCACATTTCAAGGCTGTTTTGGCTGGGCGTTGAGGAGTGCTTCAGTCAGTGAGTCAGTGAAAAATGAGTCATTCTGTGACCCTTCGATTTTATATAAATAAGGGGATCCTTATAAAAAAAAGAGAAAGCAAGAACCTAGAAAGGAAAAGAAAAGGCCAGTACTAAAGCATACTGGAACTGGGCACACTCCAGTACGGAATGAGGGATCACAGGGAGCTTTACACATGCTCATCTAAGTTTTCTTAAAGAAGAGTGGGATGCATATTTAAAGAAATGTACACTTTATATTTTATTAATCAACAAGAGCAACCATCAGACTAGATAGGCCTGACACTGTTTAATTTCAAGGGCTAAGCAAGCCTAACAAATCCCTGAGGATTCCTATGTGTGACATGGAGTTTCCTCCAGCCTCCAGAATTACACAGTCTTGTACATGCTTGCTCACAGATAATATGGGCAGACTTGTTTCTGGTGATACTCACAGTCCTCATTACTAGCACCTTTTCCTACCTGCCCTTCAGCAGCTAATTAGTCATATGTGATGACTAGCTGCACCACTTGGTGAATACTGGCACCTTTTTCACAGAAAAAACACTGAATGTAGGGAATGGGATTGCAGGAGGAGCATCAGCAGGAGAGATATAGAAGGGAAATGAACTCTGAGATCAAGATAAGATTGTGGTCATCTGGAGAAAAAAAAAATCCTCATAACTATGCAATGAAGCAGCAAGAAGGGCAACTGAAGTACCCAGTCCACTGGCTTTGGTGGTATGTATACAGAGGTATGTACATGAGAAAAAAGAGATCCCAAACAACACCCTACTTTAGGTTCAAGTCCAATCTCTTGTTCCTTCATCTTTTGCTATGTCGCCTATCCTCCTTTTAATCTGTCCTTCTTGTCCTCTTCATTATGCTGGAGGTACATCTAGCAACTTGCAGCTTGTAGTGCAGTGGTATTCAGGCATTTCAGCCCAGGACCCCTTTCAAAGGTACCAGGAGACTCCTACATGTCTACTTGGAAGTAAGTTCCACTATGTTGAATGAGACTTACTCCCAGGAAAGCCTAGTACCAGATTCCAAGATGGTTGCTCTCACCCTATCGCACCCTCGACCCCCACTTTGAATACCATTAGTATAGTGTATGTTCCCTATTCAGTATCACACTCAAGGCGCAATCCTAACCAATTTAGGCCAGCACAACTCACCCATCACCCTGTTCCTGAAGTGGTGTGAGGAGCTGGTGCATGTCTGTGCACTGGCCTAACCCCCCAAGGAGTAGCACAGAAGTGCCTTATGGCATTTTTGTGACACCCCCGGGCCAGCAGCGGACTTGTGCCAGCAGCAACTGATGCTGGCCTAACTGAAGATTAGCATTGCAGCCTCCCTCTCTTAGGATGCAATCCTTACCTAGGCCAGCAGAACTCATTGGTCTTCCCATTCCCATGCTGATGTTGGCAGGTAAGCACATGTCGATGCATTGGGCTAAGTAAGTGGTGGGCTCCAGCAGGTTCGCACCTACTCTATAGAACCGGTTGTTGGCGAGAGATAGGACATATAAAGTTTAAAAATAGCCATTTAAAAGTGGCTGCCAGATGGGCACAGAACCGGTTGTTAATTTCTTTGAATCCCATCACTGAGTGGCATTATGGCATTTTGGTGATACCCAAACCACACGACTTATGCCAAGTCACCACACGACTTATGCCAAGGCTTAGGCCAGTCTAACTGGAAATAAGGATTGCAGCCTTAGTGCAACTGCAGTTTGCTCTGATTCCTTACAGAGGAAACAGGTTGGTGTTATATCTATATTTCTCTAGCAAGTCAGGTCCTTCAGCAGTCCAGAAAAGGGATGTGATGTGGTAGAACCTATCCCAGAAAGTAATAATAACACAACTTGTTTTCAGATAGGAGATGGGTGCCCTTCCGATTCAGAGGATTCACAAGCCCATGCTCTCCCTATCTGTCAGCACTAGCTAGGAAATCTACTCTTATCAAGTTCATTTCATCCATTCCAAGAAAAAACCAAACTTGTGCTCTAATTAAAAAGAGAAACTATCACATTCCTCTAATTTCTGAGCACAGTTCAAGGTACAAACCATTCCCTACAGAGCCTTAAATAGCTTGGGTCCTGGAGATCTGAAACGTCACCTTCTTCCACACAAGTCTTCATTTGTACCGTGGCCATCTATGTTCATCTGAAGTTAGCAGGGCTGAGCAGAAAGAGGTCATTTGCAGCTATGGTGCCCTGCATCAGTAATGCTCTTTCCTCGAGAAGCACATCTTGATAGTTTTTACAGTGGCAGGCAAATAACAGTTTTTATTTGTGCAGGCTTTCTAACACATTTAGCGGTTATTTTTCTAACACATTTCAGTGGTTATTTTATGGGTTTGTTGGAGTTTAGTGCCTGGCAACAGATGCTTTAACAATTTTATGGCATTTTACCGATTTTGTCCTTGTCATTGCATTGTACTGTTTTTGACCTTAACCAACATGGGAGCTTATGCTGAAAGTTAGCTAAGATATATATATGAGAGAGAAAATGGCATGCCATTTTCCACGAAGGGCAGCCAAGCACCTTCTGACCTATATCTTTGCATTCTTCTCCAGAGGGATCCCTGTGGACACGGCTACTGTGTTTGGCTTGAACTATCTCCATCCTACAATGTCCAAATCTCCAAAATTTAAGGAAGGCTTGAATCTGAGAGCCGCCTCTAAATGCATCTGCACATAAAGAAATTGTGATCTGACATTGATATCACTCCTTATGTAGCACCAGGAGACAAACCTAATTGGGAGCCAGGACAGGGAATATTGATTAATTGCCGCCATGAATTCATTAAGTGTGGCTGCTAAGGGTCCTGGAATTGCTCTCTTAGCAGGCTGTGTAGCATGTTACTCTGAGGAGAATCTGATTCAAACATCTGATTCTGTTCAGGGGATGGCGTTGGCAAAGTCAGTTGCGGTCTGGACCGAAAAAGCCCCAGAACCATACCTGCAGGCTGGATACTCATGCCTTAAATAAAATATTTGTCACAGCAGGGGCAACTGACCTCCATTAAAAAAATGTTTATTCCCTGAATAATAATGTGGTCAAAGTTGGTTCAAATGTAGTTTAACACATTTTAGCATCATAACCCAAGCTACAGTGACTGACATCTTGAATTTTTCAAGAATTTCATGTTGTATTTTATCAAAAGCTTTACACGGAGACACTCCTAGATCTCTCAGGGATTGCTCTGCATTAATTGTTAAAATGGGCGAATAATCCACAACACACGTGAAAACATCAGCAACATAATTTGCCACTTAAAGCTACTTTTAGCTCCTTTGCTCATGGCTAGGACCTGAGCCTTAATTCAATCATGCAGGAGGCCTGTGTAGATGTATATGGGTAAATCTTCTCAGTGGAAGCACAGATGAATAAAATGCACACAACTTACCACAAACACTTGTATTGACTAGGTGTTAGGCACTGTGAAAACCTTGTGACATTGGACAGATGGATCTGTAGGCAACAAAACATAAACAGATCATCAGTTATTTTACTTTTGGAACATTTTAGAATTCATTTCCATAAAGGTCACTGATACCTGCATTGCAAATCCTATGTTTCTGAGTAGAAAATGTATGATTTTACTTCTGTCCTAGACACTACTGAAAGTAAATACAGTACAGTAGTGAAAGTGACATGACTAGGTGCAGGTCCAAATCTCAGCCATGAAAGCATACTGGGTAAATGGGTACTGGGTTACCTTGAGTCAGAATCACTTTCTGAACTTAATCCATCTCCCAAGATAACTCTGAAGAACATTTGAAAACAATATTTAAAGTACAGTCAATTTTTATTATCCGCTGGGAGTAGATTCCTGGAAAACCCAATGGATAATAAATTGACAGACACCAAATAATTGATTGTATGGCTCCATGGGGTGAGTAGTTCCTATTTTGGTCAAGAATGCTAGTACCATATAGCTCAGAATGGCTTACATGGATAAGATGGTCTGATGTAACACTCTTGTTCCCACAGATAGTAAAACCATGGAAGCAAAATGCATAGCTAGCGTGACGTGAATGCAACTCTTTAAGACGAAAAAGCCAAATAACCAAGCAGTAATAATAAAAAGAATGGAGAATGATCATAGCAATATTGGTAAAATATTTGTACCAGATCTACATGTCTCTTTTCATGATTTATAAACTTCATAGTAACATACTTCTAAGACCACTATAACACCCCTCTTCCTATCCCAAACAACCTGTAGTGTCATAAATGAGGAAGAAAAGATGATATATATGGCTTCTTATGAAAGATCTAACCCACATATTAAACAGATTTCAGCCATAGTAACTGTCAGATTTGTGCAATGCCAACAATTTGTGCACAATTGGGATATACAGTATATACCATATGTTGTTTTCATATGAAAGTCCAGGTCACTTCAAACTACTTTTCTATATAGAAATAATGTGGTGTTGGGTTGACTCTTTTTAGTCTGGTACATGTTCTTGAAGATGTTGCAGTGGGAACTTGCATCATCCTACAAAGGATTAGAAATATTGCTGGGGCCATATTTGAATGTCTATATGAATAAGCACCTTAGGTTTCATAGGGCAAAACCCAGAGTAACTACAGGGAGTCCTTGCTCCTGTTGTACGAACAATTTACTCTGGATTCCAATATGAATTTCCCATAGGTTTTCACTAGGTGGTGCAGTAACTACGGGTGCACGTAAAGTCTCTTAAGTGTTTCTGTAGTTATTGTGGATTTGGGGGTAGTGTCACAATAGGGTAACTCTTCTTCATGATGTATACTGAATGAGACTACAAAAGAGAGCAACCTTAGATTCAGACTGAAGCAGAAACCAAGACTTTGCTCTCTATTTTGTGACATTTCAAGCTGGTGCTAAAACTAGGGTTGCCATATGTCCCGAAAAACCAGGACAATCACGATTCTTGGGAACTGTGTTCACATACTGGGAAACTGGACAGAGGGTCCTGTCCCAATTTTGTAGAAGAGAATTATGGCAACCCTCGCTAAAATGGTATTATTCGACTGCTGCTTTTGAATACAGAATTTCTAAATTGACCAACCTATACCAACAAACGACCTCCAATTTTTAGACAGTTTCATTAATCTGTACAAAACTATTCTGAAAAGAAAAACACAGTATTGATATTTTATGTTGGAAAAAACCACACTTTCAAGGGAGTAATTTTAGATCTTTTAAAACTTTTGTGATTAGTTTCACTTTGACAACTGAACTGTAGTCATATGTATGGGTAAATAATAATAATAATAATAATAATAATAATAATAATAATAATAATAATAATAATAATAATAGTGGGTATACTGTTCCATAGACGAGTTCTGTAAAGGTTTGATCCTGCTCTCCTTGGTTTGTGCAACAAAGGCTGCAATCCTAAAGACACTTTCCTGGGAGTAAAATCCATTGAACACAATGGGACTTACTTTTGAGTAGACATGTTTAGGATTGTGCTCAAAATTACAGTGCAATCCTCAGCATGTCTACTCGGATGTAAGTCCCATTGTGTTCAATAGTACTTACTCCCAGGAAAACATGGTAAGGATTGCAGCCTAAATCAAGAGCCCGGCTCTAATGGATGAGTGATTGCTGTGACCAGAAACCAGTAGCAATTTTAAACACTGAGGGCAATGTGCAGAAACATTAATATTTTACATCTGCAGGGACCCAATTTCAATGCCATTTGTTGAATCAATATTCAAAAGAAGCTATTCAACTTCTCCTGCCAACTCAGACAAGGCTACAAGCACTCTCTGCACTTTAAAAAGGAGAAGAAAAAGCCTACACAATAAAACTCCCTTCAAATGGAAATATAATCCACTCAAAAATATCATTGCTATTTGGCTGGGTTTGACAGCTTTGGCTGCCTCTGGACACTGCAACTATCAGCAGTGAAAAATACATTGCGTCCCAGACCCTTTATAATGCACACTATTTTATGACTCATCATGACGATCCAATCGAAACAACCTATAAAACCAAACTGCCTCAGTTCCCTGAACAAAATTATTCTAGCATATCTTGCAGTAGCAGAATATGAAAAAGTTAACAGGATTACAGTTGTCTTTGTGAAATGTTGAATATATTTCATTTATGGACCTCAACTACAAGGCAATGCCTTCATCTAGGCTTTATGGGATGGTCTACTACTGAGGATGAAATACATAGTACCATTTTTCTGGTACATTTTATCAAGTTGATTCCTACATGGCATTCAAGGTTAGAAAGAGGCAGCAGCTGTCGCTTTAAAAAAAATGTTAAAGTTGGTGTAATAAGCCTATTCTAGCTCTTAGCAAACACATATTTATTCTGCCCTGCTACTCGCTCCCAACAAATAGGTTTTGCAGATTTTTGAAGCGCTGACTTCAGAAGCATACGTGAAAAGTGGGGAAGAATAAGATAAGGGGAAGTTTAGTAGATATGTCTATTATTTCTTTGATTATTTTCAACTGCAAAATGAATAGCTGCAATTCTACTGATAACACAGAAGGACCAGAAACTAGAAACACATCACTATTTCTTTGGGATGTGATATTATCTTGATGTGGTGCACCTAAACATCATCAGTGGTGGGCTCCAGCAGGTTCACACCTACTCTATAGAACCGGTTGTTAATGAGAGATAGCACATATAAAGTTTAAAAATAGCCATTTAAAAGTGGCTGCCAGATGGGCAGAGAACCGGTTATTAATGTCTTTGAATCTCATCGCTGCATCACACCCTCAGTTCATTTCCAGTGCTTTGATGGGAACTCTTGTATGACCAGTTTGACTGCTCTGCTTTCAAGGCTGCATTCCCACTGTTGGTGTGGAGATGATCAGGAAAGCAAACCTGCCCTCCCAGGTGGCATAGGTACTAGCCATGGGGTGACTGAGAAGACTCCTAAGTTTGTGACTTAGAAGATTCACAGTCCAAATTCAGAAAAGACCAGTTTTAACAAGGGAGGAACAGAGACATTCTACATCTTAAAATTTACAAATACAGAAACTGTATGCATCAGTTTACCAAGTGTCACAAAAAGAACTGACAGCTGATAGGAGAAGCAGAGCAAGTAAGTCAACGCAACCTGATGCATGTCAGGAATGGACAGCAATGACAAAAAGTCAGAAAGATGTCACCAGTGGACATGGAAGGTCTTCCATTCAACACTTTCCTGCTTTATAATCCAATGCATTTTCAAAGCCTTTCTTTTTCATTGCACGTGAGTCTCATACTTAGAGATCACCTTTGTCTGTGCTTTTCGAAGAGAACCAGCACAACACTGAGAGCTCATCCATATTTTTGATAATAAAGATGAGTCTAAAAAACTCAGCCATCTTTTCTCTATGGCAAACCGGATGCACAGGACAGGATGCCTGAATCAGTGGTGTAGCTAAGGGGGTGCAGGGAGTTGCACCGGGCTACAAGGTCAAGGGGGGCTACAAGCTGAGCTTGACACTAGTGACTAAAATTGTGAAAACGGGGTTTGTATGAATGATAATACATCATGTTATATATCGTTGGAAGGTTATTTTATGCAGAATGCAAAGAAACAAACTGCATTGGAACATCTATATTCAATCAAAAAGTATTGCCAAAAAAGTTGGCAATAGGGAAAAAAGTGAAAAAGAGTTTCACTGCATTCTGCTGTAAATTACGCATTCAAAGAGTATAACATGATGGGATAATTTTTACAAATGATGATTTTAGCCATTTAGTTCACATGCTGCCACCCCCTTCAAGGGTGCCTCCTTTCTAACACCCTAGTAATGTCCCTGACTGGGACCATTTTGGAAGTCTTGTATTCTCCTGGACTGACCTTCCACTCCAACCAAGGCATGCTTGCTTACTCACCAGTACACGCAGCTGTGCAGTTCACATCCATTTTCAAAGAATTTCAATGCAATCATCAGGGACCTCCTTCTTGGTTGATTTGTGGGGGCTGCGTTCATTGGATCAGGACAATTCGGGTGTCCTTAGATTCTTCTCAGCCTGCCCTTTCCAATGAACTATGACACATTTTTCTACTCATGAGTAAAGCCACGATATGGTTCACTTTCACTTTCCATAGAGTTCGATGCATATTTTTAATTTTCAATTTTTTGGCCGTAACTTTTGATGGGAAGGAGATATTTCAAAACCAATTTTTGCATTGGATTCTGCTCTTCAATACAAATTCAACAGTATATGACATGCTGGAGTTCGATGCTCCATCACAAAGTTTCAATTTTTAAACCCTACTGTACCACCCACACCACCCTGGTGATGCCACTAGATGGGGGGCAAAAAAATCTTCAGATAGCAAATATGTGCTTTAGCTATGCCACTAGCAGAGCAAATGGCGGTGAACTGGGGAGCAGGAGGCAGGTACTACGGAACCTTTTACACTGATATCTTTACAGTGCCACCTATGGGAAACCTAAGGGAAATGCACAGAGCAATCCAGAGTAAGTGCCTCTTAAGTCTTCCCGTAGATTGTAGGGGAGGTTCCTCTAAGCAGGGGTAAAATTTTTCCATGACACACATATACTTTGCTGCAAAGAAGCAGTGACTAGAGTTCCCATTCATGTGCAACACCAAAAGTGTAAATTAAGTCAAGACAATCCCCCATGATTCTGAACTTACTTTTACAACTACCAGATGCATTCACTGGACTCAAAGAGTTTTAGGCAGCTGTTACCAGTATCACCTACAGAATCAGCAGCTGTTAAACATTTGCACAACATAGGTCCTATCTGTAATTAAAATCACCAGGGAAATTTGAAAGAGTAGGGAGTGGGACCTCTGATATCAAGGAACTCACAGCAAATGTCTCAGAATGAGGCCAGCTGTCCTGAAAGGGGAGAGGCCACACAAATATAATTCACATCATTAGTGGAAAACCCCATTGCACAGCTTGTACTTTGTCGGGAAAAATATTAATTTCTCACTTTATTCTCCTGAGAAGCTCTCAAAGTGGTTCATGAAAAGCTCCCAAAATAAGGATCCATTCAATAACTACATCACAATATGAGCTGTGAAAATTATTGCTATCAAAGCAATGAGATAGTCAAGTACACAAGTGACTATCTGTATCATGTAGACCAAACATTTTTATGTTATGAAGCAGAGGAAATGCTGCATCATGCTGCCCAAGTCTCTACCATTGCCTCCCCACTGATGAGAGAAGATGCACCCCATCCCTGCTCTGCACCATGTCTGAAATGAATGACAAGCTGAATCCTGGAAGTCCAGCATAAATTGCTATTGTGCATTGCAAACATAAGCAGTGCAAACCAGGGAGGTTGTGCAGTATGAAAAGGGGATTCACCCACTTGTTCACTTGACCACCTTCATCAGTCCTTCCTCCTAATCTAGAGTCCTCTTCCCTTATCTAGATGCAAAAGGTGTCGAAGGTCCCTGGAGTGGCACTCTGGTGGTTAGCTGGATTGGGAGCTCATTCCCCTTTCCTGCCCCACCAAGGGCCATTAAACTTCTCCACGACCATTTCAGATCACTTTATGACAAGGCTGGCCCTAATGCCAAGTGCTTAAAACACATGATTTTATGCATAAATTTGATACCATCTTGTTCCGAAGAAAGATTGTGAATGTAATTCCTGGTAATGTTTCCCAGATTGGAAGTACAGTGGCTTCTGTAGGCATCATGAGATTGGACCAATTTTGGCCAAAAATTTTGGACTAAATTGGACAAATGAGATTGGACTTTTCGGGAGGAAAACTCCATCATAGGTTACCAGCCAGGATGGATAAGTGCAGCCTTCTCATGGCAAATGCAGTAGAAGGCACTGGGATGCGGGTATCTTTTTGTCTTGTGTGTCCCCCGAGGCATCTGGTGGGCCATTGTGAGATACAGGAAGCAGGACCAGATGGGTTTTGGGCCTGATCCAGGAGAGCTCAGGTTCTAACAAGGCATCCTCTGGCCAGCTCTCAAAACCATGGATAATTTTTAAATGGTGATTATCACACATGATAATCTTATAGGTCTCTCTTGCAGTGTTTACATGCATGAGCAATAGCGCCAATATTCTGGAACAAAGAGTGGGGGAAAGAAAGAAACATTTGTAATTTGCTGGTTGGCTTTATGCTTGCATCACCTGTGGATTTGAGCCAACTCTTCTGGGATAAAAAACACAGCAGCAGAAGAAGCAGAAAGCAAGATTAGAACAGAACTCTCCAGTCATGTTAAACCAGCACTTAAGCGCACAGTTGGGACCATGTAACAAGTGTAACAATGAGCAGCCTTCCAGGTGGGACTTATATCTAACACTGCCTGCAATCCTATCACACTTTCCTGGGAGTAAGTACTATTGAACACAATGGAACTTACTTCTGACTAGATATGCTTAGGATTGCATTCACTGAAACATTTATTGTTTTGGAATTTGCAGCTGGAATTCACACTTCTTAGGTTTGATTTGCAGGCCTAGGAATAGCCCAGGTTGTGCAGTTTAGGTGGCTGCTTAAGTCCACAAGGTTGAAAGCCGTTAGGTTCTGAATTTCAGCTCTGATGATTCACTGTGGAAATATTTACCCATGTGGGTACAAATGGCAAGAAAGGAGATTCCAGCTGGATATCAGGAAAAAATTCCTGATGGTCAGGGTAGTTCGGCAGTGAAATAGATTGCCAAGGGAGGTAGTGGCTCACCTTCACTGGGGATCTTCAGAGGCTAGACAAGCACCTGTCGAAGATGCTCTAGGACAGTGATTTTCAACCACTGTGCTGTGGTGTACTGGTGTGCTGTGAGTGGTCTACAGGTGTGTTGTGGGGGTTTGGAAAATTTATTTAGTAGATAATATAATTTATTAATAGGGCCATTAAGAGATGTGAACCCTCCACCAGCAGCATGATGTGCCTTGTCAATTGTCAATAGACTGATAATAATTTTAGTGCCTGGTCATTGTGCTGTGAGACGGAAAAGGATAAAAATCACTGCTGTAGGAGGATTTCCTGCTACAGGCAGGGGGTTGGACTAGATGACCTATTAGTCCCCTTCCAACTCTATGATTCTGTTTTCTTCATTTAACAGCACACATAGTGTTAGACCTGCCCATCCTGATATCCTTCCTCAGCCACACAAATTACTGCCTTGGATAGATGAATCCTAAACACATGCTCCTTCCAGAGTCATTCATGTATCTCCAATTTCCCAATATTTGATCAAGTCTAAACCCAGCCAGTATGTGATTGCATCTCCTGTACCTCAATAGTCCTTCACCCTGCTTTTCCATGGAAAAGCTAGAACCCCACCCCACTATCTAATAAGAGGAAGACAAGGAAGATATCTGAAGAGGGCAACCAAGCTACGATAATCCCAAGTATTTTCTTATGCAGCACTAAGCAAGGACAATCTGTTGGAGAGCTCCCCTACAGTGTCATCTGCGACAATAACTCTGCAGAGGGAAAGCATGCACCTGTTAGGGTATTTTCCTCTTCCAAACAGCTTTCAGCTGCCAAGGGGCATCTTTCCAAATTATGTACATGCTCAGTTATAAGGCTGAGGGCTCAATCCTATTCAACTTACCAGCACTGATGCCACCCAGAGATGAGGGAACAAAGTTTCCCTTTGCTTGAGGAGGCATCCATGACTGCTTCCTGGCATGCAGCATACACCCTGTTAGCAAAATTGTATCAGTGCTGGCAAGTTGAATAGGATTGGGTCAGTGATGGGATTCAAAGAAATTAACATCTGGTTCTATGCCCATCTGACAGCCACTTTTAAATGACTGTTTTAAAACTTTATATGTCCTATCTCTCATTAACAACTTATAGAGTAGGTGCAAACCTGCTGGAGCCCACCACTGGATTGGGTCCTGATTTAGCTTCATTAAGGTTGGGGGAAAGAAACAGTACTGCCTACAGTTACTGCTTCTGCCTAGAATAAGGAAACTAAAAATGCTGCATAAAGGAATTTGCTTAATAGACTGAAATGGATCTGAAATAGTCTGAAAAGGTCCATTTCAATTTTCATTGAATTGTAACAAGGATTGTTGGTTCAGAACTATTTGGGCCTTTCCCTTCAACCCTCTTTTCCCTAACTGACAATCCTGAGGAGCAATGGTAGCCTGAATTACAAGGACTTTGCATTTGCTCTGCAGCAGCACCAGACCACCAGATCCAGAGTGAATGGGAACCTCTTAAGCTAAGGAGGATTTAAGTAAAGAAATTCCACGTGACAATTACAGTGGCTAGGTATTGAGTGCAGTCATGGGGAGAGGCTGAAGCAAAAGAGAAAGGTGCCGTATGTGGATTGAAACAACAATTTTTTGAGATCTGCTACAGAAAATGCCAGTAAAATATCAGGTCTTTAGTACCTTTATTAAATATTGACACAGTATTAAGCAGGAAAATCAATTGAAAGCAAATGCAAGCTAGCCAAAATACTAACTTTGATTAGCAAATGTCAGAGCTCACCGGGGAATGATGTTCAGGGAAAAGTGAAAGTCCCACAGTTGAGCAACATCAATACTTGGAGCATATTAGAGCAGGTTTCTATCAAACCCTACAATCCAGAGTAACTATGGGAGCACATAAGAGACATTACGTTTACCCGTAGTTATGGCACTACCTAGTGAAAACCTATGGGAAATTCATATTGCAATCCAGAGCAAATTGTTCGTATACCGGAGCAAGGACTCCCTGTAGTTACTCTGGATTGCACCCATAGTCTAAAATATGCAACATAAATGGACTTGGCCAGTGACATTCCAATTGAACTCAAAGACAAATTTGTTCCAAACACTTCTGTATGAAAGTCAAAATTCCTGCAAGGAAGGGCAGGTGATATCAGTTCAAACAATCCCAAGCCCTCCTTTTTAGGCTCCCTAAAGTAAGATTTTCCATTTGAAAGGTGTTTTTTTTTTTGGGGGGGGGGGAACAAATTTTACATAGAGTTTCAGACAGGTAAGGGGGATTTAACCCAGAAAAAGACAGGAAGTTTCTATTTGTCCTAGCAGGCAGTCTAGCCTGCAACCATCCACATAAGAATATCTGTAATGTCATCAATCTCCAGACAGTAGTTCTCAAAGTGGTGATAGTGACTCCCTTGGGAGGTTACAATTTCATTTCAGGCAGGTCATCAAAAGCTGAGTGCCGCTTTGTTGGAATCTGGCACTCGGCACAGCCACCTTGGAATGGGACACTGGGGCTGCAATCCAATCCTGGGAGTAATCCTCAATGAACACAATGAGATTTATTTTCAAGTAGATATAGATGAGCTCTGACATCACAGTGATGTCACTATTTGATGTCACTTATGGCCATGAATCACTTCCAAGTTGATTATGACTGAATCATAAAGACACTTTCCTGGGAGTAAGACCTAATGAACAAAGTGTGGCTTACGTTTGAATATACATGGTTAGGATTGTGCTCTATATCTTTTCTGGGTGGTCCTGGGCTGAAATGCTTGAAAATCACTGCTCTAGAACATATTCCTAATATTCTATACAAGTCTATACCAAAAAAATCTCATAATTTCAGGGAGAGGGCAGTGGACACCATTGGTTAACTCCACTTCCCTTTGCAGTTTTTTGAGGTTTGGACTTCCAAAACCTTCTGAAGTCATGCATCCAAATACTTAGCAGTGCTCTAGTCTGAAGATCCGAACCCCAAAAGGCCTTAAAACAAAGTGACAGCTATCAGGTTGAGGTTGTTTTTAAGCTTTCCCCCTTACTCCCAAGCCTGCTTACCTTGATACCCAACTTTACAAAGTACTTGCACCCTAAGCAACTTGTTTCCAATTTTGTCAGCTTTTGCATTTTGTACTCTTGCTCTTCACTGGCTTACATTTCCATTCCTGTTCCAGATTTATCCTGCCTAACCTACTTTCTGGATCCACAACTCAAACCTGATTCTAATCAGACTCCCACTCCCACCTGCAAAGTTTCCCATTAAGTGTGCTTATGATCTGTCTTAGTGGGCTGTGGGTGGTGCAAGTGGCTAAGACACTGTGCTTGTTAACCAGCAGGCCAGGGTTCGAGACCCGGGTCAGCCCCACAAGACAGGGTGAGCTCCTGTCCTTAGCCCAGCTCTGCAACACCAGCTGGATCCAATCGTATTGGCTCTGCCTTTCCATTGGACTAATTCAGTGGCGTGGAGAGGGGGGATTTGCTGCTTGGGTAACAGACTATCCTCCATAACAATCTAACCCAGGCTTTCATGCTTCGCATGCAGTGTATGCAGCACTGAGCACGATACCATAGTCTTCCAAGACTGACAGATCTGTCTTACTATTCCAGAAGGGTGGAATTTAAGTTTTGTTCTGCACATGTTCAACACTGTTGTGTCTATTACTGCACAAAGCTTAGCACTAAAACTCTTTTAATGTAACCATGAAAGAATTCTAGCAATCACAGTCTGCTTAGAGATTCCAGCCTTATTCTCTGCAGTGCAGGACTCCATGTGGAAAAAAATGACCTTTCAGCTGCTCCAGCAAGTCAATCACTACAGCTTGCTCACAAGAAAACCCAGAAGCAGCTGCTTCCCACATATTCTAAACTACCTGAGCAAAAAGCACTAGCACAGGAACAGAACTTGACTCTATGTATATACTAAGCTCTATGTATATGCTACTATTCTGGAGACATATTCTTGCTAACTAGATGTATCTAGATGTAGTTAGCAAATCTTGCTAACTAGATTTGCCATCCACAAGGTCCAAAACGCACTCCCTTGAAAATCATTGCATTGAAAACATAAAATGAATTGTTTTGCTTTTCCAAGCTGCATATAGTCACAATATTTTTCCCTAAGCAGATTAATTATGTGCATAATATTTTATCAGTCTTTCAGTTTTAAAAAAATAGTACCAAAAGATTGGTTTTTCACCACTCTTCCAGAAAAGGACAAACAAGTAGAGTGATACCAAATAAGTAGATACAAACAAGTAGAGTGATATTAGTGCCAGGTAGGAAAGATTACAGGATAAAAATGTGCCCACCCAGCAAATACACTGAAACAACAGAAAATCTTGAATTTTATTTATTAACACTTTATTTCTTGGGGAAGTATAGTCCCACTTGTCTCAAATTTTCAAAATTAACAATAACATTTTTGAAAGACCAAAAGAATAAAATCAAAATTAATGTAGTTATAAAGTGTCCACTCAAAATATTTGCCAAATTCCTAAAGGCAAGCATCTCTCCTGTTTCAGATTAATGATGGCCACCAGTCCAAACAAGGATGTCCTGTAGAACGATCTGCAGGTCATTCCTGAATATTGCTTAATGGATGTTGGCATGTCGTGCTTTTTGGAGGAAATAGAATAAAATTCCTGTACTCAACACAGGAATAAAATTCCTGTACTCATCACACACCCCAGAATCTCTTCCTGCAGTCTGTGCAATTCAGAAGAAGGAATTTCAAAGTAAGTTTACAATATTGTGGACTTTTAGCACAATCTTATGCATGTTTGCTGAGGTAGGAGATTCCAGGTTTGAATGCTCACTTACATTAAAAACATCCACCAATAGAAAACTGGCATAGCTCAACACAAGCTAGGACGTATTCTGCTGAATGCGCAGATAAGGTCTTACTGACCTTAAATCCATTTGTGGGTGAAGCAGTGAGAGGGGAAAAACCTACTACTGTCGGTTTTTTAATTCAGGTGTGGTTATCCAATTTTATACTCAGAAGATTACGAAGCAAGCAATCCTGGTTCTACCAAACTGTAGCTGCATTGTACTGTACATCTATAATGTAGCACCAAATCATAAATTCATGGTTAGTCCTTGAGGCTCTCCAGTCAAGGTCCTTTCCTTCCAAATCAGCAAATCATTCTGGGGGAATGTCACAGATCTTTCAGATTCTATTACTTTTCTATATAAACAAGTGATCAAATCTGAAAAGTTTTACACACACAAACACAAGAGTACTAGCCAGAAACTGCTCTTTTGCACACTTTGTGTAATGATTCTGAAAACTGCTTTGCCTGTCCTGGACACCATTAATTTTATGGTGGTGGGAGAACTGAAATTTCCTAACAAATCAGCATTATTTCTCACAATCTAGCGATTCAATTCCATCAAAGCAATCTGGAAACGTAACTCCGATTAGTCTGTCCATTTCTCCCCATTTTGAATTGTTGGCTGATTTCCAGGACATAGTCTGAGATATAGCCAAATGACAACAGATTTCAATGTATCTGGCTGTCAGACCTTCTCCCCGAGATCTTTTAATTAAAGATGAACATATGTGGTTCTTTATACTGAGTCAGGCTGTTGATATTTCTAGCAGTATTCTGATTGACAGTTGCCCTCCAAACTGTTTCCCAGCCCTGCTACCTGAAATTCTTTAACTGGAGATGCCAGGGATTGAACTTGGAAATCTTCAAGAAAAGAAGCCAGTGTTCCACACCGAGAACCAGAAATTGATTCATGCCCCAAATAGATATGTTCTTCTCGTGAACTCCCCCCCACACAAGATTTTTTTATTTCCTGTATTTGTAAACAGAGGATTAAACCCTATCCTTTTAAAAACTATTCTTTTCTTCAGCATACTATATCTTCTCCCAGTTAGGTATCCATGTGCTTTTTGATGCACCACAAAGCCTACATAAGTTTCCTAGAGGTGTGTCTTGACAGTCTCTTGATGAAATTATTAGGTATAATGGAACTATATGGTAGATCGCTTTAAACAGGCTCATTAGAGTTCACCTCACAAAATATAAGGAAAATAGAAGTACTTGGGTTTACAAGGAAGATTTTAGATGTTAACTATATGTGTGGAAATGGGCATCATTTTCAAAATTAAGTGTCCCTAGCAATATTTATGTTGCTATATTTTGGATGCCTATTAAAGAAGTGTTACTCTTAATGTCAAATAGAATAAGGCTGAAACACTTTCCTGGGAGTAAGACCCATTGAACACAATGGGGCTTACTTTTGAGTAGGATTGCCTCTAAGAGCGCAATCATAACCAACTTTTGAGCACTGGAATAGCTGTCCCAGTATGGCATGTGCTGCATCCTGCAGTTGGGGGACAGTCACAGAGGTCTCCTCAAGGTAAGGCAATGATTATTCCCTCACCTTGGTGATGAATTGTCCTTACGCCAGTGCTGGAAAGTTGGTTAGAATTGCACCCTAAAGTCTTACCTAATGTTTCTTTCAGGTTATAACAACTTACATGCTGTTCCTTTTCATAGGCTTACCAGATACACGTTTATGCTGACTCTAATAATAAGAAGTCTGTTTTCATTCCTTCTCTTTAGTAATGACCTCAACCCCCACCATGCTAGTGCATGTGGTGCATGCACGCTAGACTATTCCATTCTACTTTTCAGACAATTTACCAAGTCCTGATAGTTTTTTAAAAAAAATACAGTGGTACCTTGATTTACAAGCATAATCCATTCTGGACATACACTCGTAATTCAAAATGCTTGTATATCAAAGCAAATTTTCCCATAAGAAATAATGGAAACTCAGACAATTTATTCTGCAACCCTGAGAGATGCTGGGCTGCCTCTCTGCACATGGGATTAGGCAGCCTGGCATCTCCAGCTCTGGGAGATGCTAGGCTGCCTCACCCTCATGCTGGATGAGGAATCCCAGCATCCAAGGGCTGCTTGTATTGCAAGACACTGCTTGTAAACTGAGCAATCGTAAATTGTCAAAAACACTTGCAATCCAGATTATTTACAATCCAAGGTATCACTGTATCAGAAAGGGCAGGCAGAGGGTTCAGGAGATGGTGGCTGCAGCAGATTGTTTGGTTTCATATCAGGTAGGTCTTCACATCGTGAGCAGGATGTGCTCAACCCTACCTTAAATGAGCTCAGAATTCTTTTCCCAATACAATGGGTGATAAATGTGGGACATGAAATATCAATGAAACAATAGGACTTATGGACAAAGTCTGCAATCCTGAAGTGCACTTTGGCCAGCCTATCTGGCACTTGGGTCAGCCCAATGCCAGGTAGGCCAGCCTAGCTGCAGAAGAAAAGGCTTGGGCCAGCGCAAGTCTAAGACAGATGGACCTGCACCAGTCTAGCAGTGCTAACCTAGGCCGTTCAGCAGGCTGATCAACACCCAGCCCCAAACCCTGCACCTAGAAGCATGAAATTTGGGGACCGTATTTCTTTTGTGATGTAAGGACTTACTAAGAACTGATTTAGTACCTGGTGCCCGGTGCCCAGTGTTGTCTACTGGTGCCCAGTATTCCATGGTGCCTGGTGCCCGGCAGGGTGCATGGTGCCCTGTGGTGACTAATGCTGCCCGATGGTGCCCAATAGGCATATGTGGTACCCAGTGGTGCCTGGAGCTAGGTGTCTGGTGCACCATGCTTGGTGCCCATTAGTAAATACGGCTATTATACAGATACAATTAAATCATCCTCCAAAGTCAATGTGAGCAATGTTCAGAAGCTGACCACGCATACCATGCAGTTGTAAGAAATACGCATAACACACATAACACTGTCACAAGTCCAGATGTTATCTCATTTTGAGAACAGCTTTATCAGAAATATAAGCCAAATGTTCCTTGTTAGCACATGCTACTTCAACACTCCTATGCTCAAGGCAGCTGGGCCCATGAATCTTCCTTAATCGCACTGTTGGAACTCATTCTCAGACCTGTAGTGTAACGCTTTCCAATCTCCAACATATAAATTACCAAAACCAAAACACAGAAGTTCTAAGACAAGACTGCCTGGTTCTTCCATTAATTCTGAAGGAGATGAAAATATTTAAGTGTACCTTGAAACAACGACATCATCTGAAAAACCTGGAATGGATTCCTTCAGTATGCTTGTTTGCTATTCAGCAAAGGAGGTCTAGAATAAAAGGATTTTTCACTTAAATTTCTATGTTGCCCTTCAATAAATATTCTAAACAAAGTGTTAAAAAGGAAAAAAAATCTGAATAGAATGCGTGATAGCTAATCCCATGCAGGATAGGCCTATACCACAGAGGTATAGGCAATTCCACTGTTGCAAAATGTCTGCCAACAGAGAGAGGACAACTCCGTCAGCAGCCATTTTGGAAGCACTGCCATGAGAGGCAGCAGAGCTTCCTGCGCATCATGATGAGCTCGGTCCTCAAACACCAGAGCAACTAAAGCTGGGCAAGGGGCAAAAATAGGGAGGCTGTCCAAGGAGACCTACTGTGGAGTGAGAGGCTTATGGTGGAATCAGGAGAACTAAATTCCCTTCCCCTCCAAAGTCTCCCTATCTGCCCACCCCATTAGATACAGCAAGCTTCTTTTTGGGGTGGCATCACCAGTAGGAAGACAGGATTGGGCTCCGAGCGCATGTCTAAGGTTGTGAGACCTTCATAGCAGTGAAATGTAAACCTTTTTAAAAAATAATAAGACTGCCAGCAGTAAAATCATAATAAACCATGTGAGAATAGAAAGATCTTTGTCTGGCAAAACAATAGAACAAAGTAGGTAGAAAATGAGTCTCCTTAGAAAACAAATTCCACAAATTAGGTGCTATCACTGCAAAGGCCTTCCTCCCTGAAGATGTCAGGGCTTCCAGCTTTCTCTCATATATTAACTGCCATATTGTGGCTCTGCATCATTTAACCTTTAAGAAATTGTAGGAAATTACTAGGGGCCAAACAGCATGTTATGATCAACACATGGTCTAACCATGTTATATTTTTTGCTGTTAAGAAGAGAGTGGGTGGAACATGATCCAAAGTGACATTATTGGGGAATTGGTAAAAGGAGTCTAATGTTTTGCCCCCACCATAAGAATATAAGAAGAGCACCACTGGATCAGGCCCAGAACCCACCTTTCTGTACCTCACAGCAGCCCTTCAGGGAACACACACGATCAGAAGATACTTGCAAATCATGTTGCATCTGAGTGCTATTAACAGTTGTAACAAAACTAAGGTAGGTGTTAAGACTGAGCTTTGGAGTAACAAAATTTAGGTAGGTGTTAAGACTGAGCTTTGGAGTTTCCATAAACATACATGGACACACTGAAGAGCATCTCCACCTTCCCTAGACACAATTTCCCATTCCTGCTTGCTGAAGCCGCTGATTGAAAAGGTCTCTCCATCTTTTATGCTGTGTTAAACCTAAAATGGTGCATTGTAAGTATTGAAAGAGACATCCACAGAGTTAAGCCAAACCAGATAACAAGACTCAAGAGCCAAAAAGAATTAAAACAGATCTATTTCTTAATCCAACTTTATACTCTGCATTCATTCACTATGTGCACATTTCCAAGCTGTCTGGCTTGTAAGAATCCAAACCAATGTGTGTCTACTCAGAAACTCCATTATAGTGAATGGAGCTTATTCCCAGGAAAGAATTGGATTGAGATCTACAATAGGATTGCAGTCTACGAATGCTTCCAGATGCTGTTGATTCAAGGCAAGTAAGACAATCTGAGAGAGCTTTACAAGACCATCTACCACTTTCTATTCATTCTCTGGAGGCATTTCCGTACCTAAGGCTTGACTTCTTGCCCCTGACTTTCACAATGCTCCCTCCCAGCCCTTCCTGGTTTCACCTACTGAAGCACTGATTCTTCTCACACAACCAAGTCCTGCAAACCTTCTGTTTCAAGCCAATTTTCACCAAATCTGCTATGGGTCCTGGCTGACAATCTCTCGACAGGCTCCTGACCTTCAGAAAGGTCTCTACACTTCCACTAGTGCTGCGCCACTGAAAAATATGAGTATACTGAAAAAATATGAGTATCAAACCCAGCACATTTAGAGCAAGTTGTGGTGCTTGACTAGGACCTAGGCAGGTCCAAAGCTCAAATCAGTCATGGATGTCCCGAGGTCAGTCATTCTCAGCTCATCCAACCTCACAAAATGGTTAAGTGCAATGAGAAGGGAAGAACACAAGACTACAGAAACCATCTGAATTCCTTAAAGGATGGACAGAAGAAAAGTGTAAGAAATCAATGAATCTGCAGGTGTACCTGGCTTATCCATTTCCCTCCCAGGCAAACCCTCCTGGCATCTTCAGGAGAGGCTCCTGTTCCTCTTAACAATAACAGAATTTTATCAGTGTATTTGGTGTTTAGTACTATTCTCTTTTAATCATAGTCCTATTCTTTGTTTGCTTTAAGTATGGTTGATTCATTTCTACAATTCCAATTGATTTGTAAGCAGCCTTAAAGACCTGAGGATAAAGACAGGGCAGATTTAAAAAATACATACTGTTGCATTCAATTCCGATTCTCAATCATCTGTGTTGCTTCAGCTTCTCCCCCTGCCTGCACTCAACTGCCATGACTGCACATGCTAACTGCAGCTCTTAATTTGGTTGTGAGCATAGAAACTCCATAGATTTTAATGCAGAAGTAATTAGGTGACTAATTACAGACAACACTCTCAGGCATTTATTTGTTTCATTATAGAAATCTAAATCTGAGAGAAAACAAAGATCATCTAGTTCAGGGGTGTTGAGTTTAATAATACCCAGAGATCAAATTCAGATCCTGGAAACTCCTTATCGCCCATGGTCTCAGCTGCCTTATCGCCCTGATCTCAGCTGAAGTGTGCTGAGGTGTAGTGATGAAGGATATCACTCTTAACTCCATGATAACTGAGCACTTCCATATCTTGAAAATCTATATATATGTAACTAAAAAGTCACTGGCTGACTCACTCATTCATTCATCAATGGCCAGCCAGGATAAGTTGTGCGTGGGGAGCTGGTGCATGTGTGGGTTGGTACCCAGTGGGGGAGAGTTGCTTGGGTAACAGTCTATCCTCCATATTAATCTACCCAGGCCATCATGCTCTGGAGAAGACACTCAAGAGCATGATACCATAGTCTTTCAAGACTGAAGGATGCCAGTGAAGCACACTGAAGTCAGGGAAAGCTATACTTTCAAGGAAATGGGCTGCAAGTAAATCAATATCACCCTTGGGTTGCATTGCTGTCCATTTGTTTCCAAACTGAGCCCATATCTTTGGATCAGGCCCCAAGCAAAGTTTACAGAATTACACGTAGCTTAAGGCTGAAATCCTAAAGACACTTTCCTGGGAGTAATACCCATTGAACAAAATGGAGCTTACTTTTGAACAGACATGGTTAGGATTGTGGGTCTAAGACTGCAGTCTATACTCATTTACATGGGAATAAGCCCCACTCAACACAATGGGACTTTACTCCAGAGTAAACACGCATACGTTTGTGCCTGTTTCAATTCTCAACTTCAAATATATTTCAACAAAGTTAAAAAAGAATTTATCTTTTAAGTCCAACAAAAACCATGGGTAAGCTTGAGAACCCAAGCAAAACTTTCTATGAATATGATGTTTGGCTGGTTTTGTTCCTTTCCTTTTGTTTCTTGCTAGTCAGCGGCAAAGCTGAACTAGCAAACATTTGTACAATATCTCTCAGACCCTTGGAGCAAAGACATTATTGAAGGACTTACCATAAAAGTAAGTCTGAGGTATATTGTCATGCAAAAGATATTGCCCAAAAGGGAAGAATAAATGAATTCCTATTCAGGATATGTTCTCACTAATACTTAGGGTGCAATCCAGAGTAACTATGGGGAGTCCTTGCTCCCATGTAAGAACAATTTACTCTGGATTGCAATATGAATTTCCCATAGGTTTTCACTAGGTGGAGCTGTAACTACGTCAATGTAAATGTCTCTTATGTGTTCCTGTAGTTACTCTGGATTGTAGGGTTAGTCCTCTACTTAGAGTTCTCCTTGTGAGTCACAACCTACCAGTTTGGGAACTGCTGCTCTATAGCATCTCAAAGAGCTTTGGAGTAATATCCTCAAATCCTGGACTGCTTTGGAATAATTGTGATCTTATTCTTTTGTTTGCGTAAATGGTAGAGTATCCATGCAGTAATAGTATGTAATAGTATTACATATTATTAATCACTAAATACACTTGGCTGCAATCCTAAATACACAATGGGGCTTACTTCGGAGTGGACATGGATAGGATTGTGCTCTAATAGCATTACATACTATTAATCATTAACAGTATGTAATAGTATGCAATACTATTAATTATTACTATTATTATCATTTTATACTGGTATATTACTATTAATGCTGTTAATGCTATTAATAGTAATAAAACTATTATAATACTAATCAATTAACCAACTAATAATAGTATTTAATACTGTGCTCTGTGTAACAGCAGAGCATGCAGACAGTTCTGTGGTTGTCAGACGCAACTTTAACTCACCACCAGAATGAGTGGTGGCTTTTGGGGTAAATAACCATCCTTTTGGGTAACCACCACATGCAGTTAAAGGTACTGTATTGCCACCTTCAGCTTTTCAACAGATAGAACCACCAGGATCCACACTTAGGGCACAATCCAGAGTAACTACGGGGCACAATCCAGAGTAAGTAAGTCCTTGCTCCAGTGTAAGAACAATTTGCTCAGGATTGCAATACGAATTTCCCATAGGTTTTCACTGGGTGGTGCAGTAACTACGGGTACACATAATGTCTCTTATGTGCTCCTGTAGTTACTCTGGATTGTAGGGAAAATCTGATAATTTTACATATGAACCTCTGAAGGTAAACATGGAAATTATTTTTAAGAGTCTTTAAAAATTATTATAATGTTGTAATTAGTAAGTTTATGTTTTCTCTTTCTGAAACATATTGCAGTGGTGCTGCTTATATTCAGTTGTGGGTTACAATCCAGAATATTGGTACAGCAATTTAACATGTAGATTTAACTCTCTCCACCATCGTCTGGATAGGGTCTCCAAGAAGAAAAGGAAGTCCATGTTGCCCATGTTCTGATCCTCACTATTCACAAATTGATTGAATCCCCTAGAACTGATATAAGGATTTGCTAACCCAGAATTAGGGATGACACCGCTTTCCTAGAAAACAAGGAATCGGAATAGCTTACGAGCTGCAGTTCAACATTTTGCTAGCAGTGGTGGCATAGCTAGAACAGGGCAGAGCAGTCAGTCTTGGAGCCATTCCAGCCGCAGGAAGCAAAATAGAGACATACAGGCTCCAAAGGGGTAAGACTCCCTCCAAGACTCTCTATTCCATTCCCCCCTTTAGCTATGCCATCTGCTAGCAGCCAGCTTTATTCCACCAATCCCTTCAGGGGAATGTGAGGGAGGGGGGCCTTCTTACCTGGATCAGAGCCAGGGCTCAACTCTACATCCAATAAAATGCCTCTGAACATGGGCAGAATACCAACCTACTAGGCTTTGAAGTGGGATGACTGGCAAGGCCCTTATACACATGAACCCTTGGTTCAGAGTGACAGTAACATAACTTCAAAAGAGGACAAAGTCCCCCAGAATGAAGGATACCCAAGAAAAATGTAGGACATTGATAAAATAAAAGCTAAAAGCGCTCAACTATATTACTTTCATATGGCTAACCAACACTATATTACTTTTTAATAAATTTGAAATGATTACATGTAATTTTATAATGACAAGAAAGCTACACACTGTCTGCTCACCACGAAAAGGAGGACTATGAAGATTTTTTTTCATGACACAAGGATGAAAAAGAGGACATGTCCTGAAAAAAGAGAACATATGGTCACCCTGCCCTGAAGGTGATATAGGCACAGAGACTAGCATTCAGCATGTGGCTGCAGTGGGCAAGCACGCCACATCTGTGCCATTCAGTCTACTGCCCATCGTCCTACGCAGAAGCTGGATGTGACCACTTCCCAGGGCAGCCCCTTGTCCCTAGTTCCACAAATGGGACTGGGTCCAGTTTCTGACTATGTTGTAGACAGAAAGGTGCTCTGCATATGCTCAAAGGCACTCTTAACCACAGCAAAGCAACTCTACTCAGCAGTTAAGTCCCATTATATTCAGTGGACTTACTCCCAAGTAACTGTTGATAAAATTGCAGCCTGAGCGCTCAGTCCTATGTCTACACTGCAGTAAGTTCTACTCAGCTCACTCCCAGGTGAGTGTGTGGATAGAACTGCAGCACCAGAGCCCAATCCTATGCATGTCTACTCAGCAATAAATCCTATTACGTTCAATTAGGCTAACTCCTAGATTAAGTATAGCTACCATTGCATCCTGAGAGCCCAATCCTATGTCTACTCAGCAGTAAATCCCAATATATTCAATAGGACTTACTCCCAGATAAGCATGCTTAGGACTGCAGCATGAGAGTCTAGTTCTATGCATGTCTACTCAGTCCCATTATATGCAAAGGGGCTTACTTTCAGGTAAGTATAGGTACCTCATAGCCCAATCTACACAGCAGTAAATCCCATTATATTCAATAGGGCTTACTCTGTGGATAGGGTTGTAGTCTTGAGCCCAATTCTAAGTATGACTACTCAACAGTAAGTCCCATTATATCCAATGAGGCTTACTCCCTAGTAATTGTGGATAGGATTGCAGCCTGACCTATGCATAGCTAGTCGACATAAAGTCCCATTATATTCAATGGAGCTTAATTCCAGGAAGGTGTAGCTAGGATTACAGCAGGAGAGCCCAATTCTATGCATGCTTACTCAGCATTTAAGTCCCATTTTATGCAATGGATAGAGTGGATAGGATTGCAGCCCCAATCTTATTTCTATTCAGCAGTAAGTCTCATTACATTCAATGGGGCTTACTCCCAGGAAAGGTAGCTAGTTTGCAGGAGAGAGCCCAATTCTGTGCATGCTTACTCAGCAGTAAATCCCATTTTATCCATATGGGGCTTACTCCCAAGTAAGTGTGGCTTGTGAGCCCAATTCTATGCATGCCTACTCAGCAGTAAATCCCATTATATCCAATGGAGCTTACAAGTAAGTATGGCTTGTGAGCCCAATTCTATGCATGCCTACTCAGCAGTAAATCCCATTTTATCCATATGGGGCTTACTCCTAGGTAAGTACGGCTAGTGAGCCCCATTCTATGCATGCCTACCCAGCAGTAAATTCCATTTTATCCAATGGTCTACTTAAGGTGACTAGTTTGAAGCAGAGCGCCCAGTTCTATGCATGCTTACTCAGCACTAATTCTCATTATATCCAATGGGGCTTACTCCCAGGTAAGCAAGGCTAGTATGCAGGGCTGAGTCCAGTTTTCTGCAAGTCTACTCCGGCGTAAGCCCCAGTAGCTTCAGTGAGGCTTACTCCCAGGTAAACGTGGCCAGGGTGGCAGCCCGCTTCCCTGCAAACTTTAGCCGCAGAGCCTGCCGCACTCTCGGGAAGCCTTGCCAAGGCCGGCCCTTCCCTTCCTTCCCTTCCCTTCTCCCCTCTTCCCCCTTCCCAGCCGCTCCGCAGCGGAGCTGGTCCCCCGGGAGATCCCCAGCGCTGCAGCCTTACCCTGGCTCGCCGCAGAACTTGCGCTCCCTCCCCGAAGCGCCCATCCAGGCAGGGGATGCTGCGGTGCCTCCTCCTCCTCTTCCTCTGCTCTGCAGCACCAGCACCACCAGCAGCACACTTAGCAGGCTCCTCACATCCCTCTGCATGCAGTGCACACAGGATCCGGGCAGGCATGTCCAGCCCATGGCTCTTGAGTCTGGGGAACTCCCTGCCACAAGATCTTCCCTGAATACCTTTAAAAGGGGACTGGACAGATTTCTGGGGGGAAGGTCCATCATGGGTTTCTAGCCACCATGGAAATGATGTGTAACCCATGGGAACTCCTTGCCAAAAGATCTTGCCTTTGTAAAGGGACTGGACAGATTTCTGGAGGAAAAGTCCATCATGGGTTTCTAACCTCCATGCAGATGACGTGCAACCCATGGGAACTCCTTATCACAAGATTATGCCTAGATGCCTTTCTAAGGGGACTGGACAGATTTCTGGAGAAAAAGTCCATTATGATTAACAAGCCAGGATAGGGATGTGCAACCCTTTGGTCATGGGATCTTGCCTAGATCTGGAATAGGGTTTCTATAATTCTCTTCCACAAAATCAGGACAGGACCTTCTGTCCCATTTGCCAGTATGTGAATACAATACAAATCAGGATTGTCCTTGTTTTTTGGGACTTATGGCAACCCTAGACTGGAGGAAAAGTCAATTATGATTTACAAGCCAGGATGGGGATATGCAACCCAGGGGTCATTAGTCCTTACCACAGATTTTGCTTTGATGTCTTTAATAGGGGATTGCACATATTTCTGGAGGCGAAGACCATCACAGGTCACAAGCCATTATGGGGATGCAACCCATGTATTATCAGTCCATGGAACACCTTGCCACAGGATGTGGTCATGACATCTGCCCTGGATGCCTTTAAAGGGAACTATTACAGGACAGTTTTCTGGAGGAAAAGTCCAGATAGGCTTTTGGCATGATCTAGCTAGTGGGCTCTCACACAAGAAGAAACTAGTTCTTATAAACTGGTTTATAAACCAGTTCCCATAAAGTGGTTTATGCTCTGGGTGTCCAAACTTTCAACTTCAGGGTTGTTGGACCTTCAGCAGTTGTGTAGAGGAGAGAATTTCAGCAGGTGTAGCTGGTCATCATATAGACCACAAGCTGCATCTGCTGAAATTCCCTCCTCTACACCAGGGTTTCTCAACCCCCAGTCCGGGGACCACTGGTGGTTCTTGGCAGCTGCTTAAAGGACTCCTCTAAGTGCTTCTTCCCCTCCTCACAGCAGGAGGGCTCTGTCAGAGGACTGCAGCCTCAGAGTCCAATCCTATGCCTGCATACTCTGTAGTAAGTCCCATAATAGTTAATGTGGCTTACTCTCCAATAAGAGTGACTAGGATGGCTTTGTGCCTTTTCAGTGCATCCTACACTTAAAAAGGTTGAAAATCCCTGCTCTGAGTGGACATGCATTGAGATATTGGGCTCTTGCCTGCAATCCTATCCACAGTAGCCTAGCAATAGCTCTATTTAATATAATGGATTTACAGCTGGAGGCAGCTGTGCTATGCTCTAGGTGGGGAAGCCCTCCCTCCAGTTCTCCAGAGGCAGCCACCCCTGGGCTGGTCCCTAGAAAATTTCTTTTCCACAGAACCAGTCCCTGGGGGCAAAAAAAGTTAGGGTTAGATCACTGTTCTGCATAACTGTTAAAGGTCCAAGAGCCCTGAAGTTGAAAGTTTGGACATCTGTGTCTGGTGGGATCGGGTCAGTCAAACTGTAGGTGTGAACAATCTCCCTTTTCATGCACAGTCCCATATTCCCCAGGGCCATAAAACAGACCTTATATACCCCATCATCCTGATTTTAATTTTCCAAAATGTTCTCGTTTCAGTTTGTTTCAAAATATTCATATCACAGTTTTTACATCAAATAGTCCAAGTTCCAAATCTCAGCAGGACCATGTTGCAGGTTTGTGGAAAATCCAATTCCAGACAAAGTCTGGAGAGATCATGTAATTAATTGGTACAACTTCTTGTTACTGGATGCTTTGATGGTGTCTGGCCTACGGGTGCCATTAAAAGGGGATTTTAAAAGGGGATTAAAGGGTGCCTTTAAGAGGGGATTGGACTGATTTCTGGAGGAAATGTCCACCCCATGTGCAAACTCCTGATTTAGGAAGTAGATTATCTCAAATCTCCAAGGAAGTAACATCAGGATGCAGAGCTCTTGCTGTCTTGTGTTAGGGTTGCCATAATTCTCTTCCACAAAATCGGGACTGGACCCTCTGTCCCATTTGCCAGTATGTGAACACAATCCCCCAAATCAGGACTGTCCCTGTTTTTCAGGACATGTGGCAACCCTATGTGTTTCCAGAAGCATTAGGTTGTGGACTAATGTGAGATAAAGGAAGCTGGGCTATTCATTCATTCATTCATTCATTCATTCATTCATTCATTCATTCATTCATTCGATTTGTACTCTGACTTTCTTCCCAAAGGGCACCCAATGCTGCTAACATTCAAGGATTTGTACAACAATAAAATATGAATAAAATAATAAAAATATTTAAAAGGATTTAAAAACACAGCATAATATAAAATGTGCCAGGCATCAGCAATAAAAAAAATGTACAGTGAAAACAACTTCATAATTGCCGCATAAAAAGTTATGAGGTCGCAAAGTCTTTCCTTAATAAACTGGTTTTCAGGCCCTATCAGAAGATTAGGCTTAAAGGGTTAGAATGGGGTTAGAACAGTGAGGAGCCTGTTCTCAATTCAAGTAGGGGTGCCACAGCCAGGGTGACCATATGACCAGATTTTTCAAGATTTGTCCTCTTTTTAGCCTCCTGTTCTGGTGTCCTCCAAAAGGGCTTCATTGTCCTCCATTTTGGCTTCATTTTGGAACTTTGCAATGGTTTGCAGTAACCCACCGTGTCATATGTCATTGGATTTGTACTGAAGAGCAGAATCCAATGCAAAAATCAGTTTTGAAATATTTCCTTCCTATCAAAAGTTATAGCCAAAAAACTAAAAATCAAAAATATGCATTGAGCTCTGTGGGAATGTGAAAATGTCCAATATTGCAGGCTTACTTGTGAGTAGGCAAATGTGCCATTGTCTGCCAGAAAGGAATCCAAGACCATTGTCTACCAGAAAGGAATCCATTGTCTGCCAGGCTGAGAGGAATCCAAGACCTTGTCCTCAGTGGTGGGCTCCAGCAGGTTCGCACCTACTCTATAGAACCGGTTGTTAACAAGAGAGAGGACATATAAAGTTTAAAAATAGCCATTTAAAAGTGGCTGCCAGATGGACAGAGAACCGGTTGTTAATTTCTATGGTGCCCATCACTGCTTGTCCTCCTTTTGAGATTTGGGCATCTGGTCACCCTGGTGCTACCCCTGAGGAGGTCTTGTTTCTAGATGGTCTTCTGGCCTGATCCAGTAGTGCTCTGGCCAGATCCAGTGGTGCTTTTTTGGATTTATAATGTAATCCCAATGAATGTCCGTATCCGGATGATTCCTAACAGAGTATGTGCCTTTGCAATGTTTATTATCTATACTAGAATTAGTAAAACTGTGGTAGGAAACAGAAATAACTCAATTTTGTTTTGTTGCCTTCTTAGGTTGCCTTCTTAAGTATAGGGCTTCAGAGAGTTGCAGTGTAATTCTATACACATTAACTCAGAAGTGATTCCTGTTTTAGCCAATGAGACTTACACTGAAATCCTAAAGACACTTTCCTGTGAGTAAGACCCATTGAACACAGTGGGGCTTACTTTTGAGTAGACATGGTTAGGATTGTGCTCTTACTCTCAGGTAAATGAGTACTGTAGCATTTCAGCCAGAAAGGAAATATTGCACTGTAAGAACAGTCCTGCCGGATCAGTTATGGTACAGTCTGATGCTGATGTACTCAGAATTGATAGTACTCAATAGGTTTACTCCAAAGAAAGTATATGATAGGGCTTTTAATATCCTGATCCTCATCCTTTCTTTTACTGTCTTCAAGAACCTCACTCAGAAGCTTCTTTCTTGCTTCAGCTGTACCAGTAGAAGCACCAAACTCATCGTTTCTCTACAAGCAACAGTTCTGGAACAGTGTTGAAATATGCCAAAGACCTCAAACAGCCGGATCTCTCCAGCACTAGGATATCTCTGGGACTTCTGAACATGGGACACTCTGTTCCAATTTTCCTTCGCATCAAGAAAAATGGATTGTGATTGATTTGTGAAAATAATTGATAATGCAATAAAGGGGAAAATGCAGCTAATGCTAGAAGGAAGATGGGGCAGGCAATAAAGCTGCCTTGCCTGAGATGTACAGTTTCAGTGGTGGAGGCCAGCTGAAACAGCCATTGATTTGATCATAACCAGCTAATTGATTCTTGCCAAGACCTCCCTCTCATCCTTTATAGAGCTTGGCCCACACCTCAAATTTCATAAGGAGCAAATTACAGGAGTAAAGCCTTGGGGTTCATAAGTCTTTGGACTGGAGGTAATTTCTTCATGCCTTTTGCCAAATGGGGAAAGTTTCTTGCAGTAGGTTTGCTGTCTGATCATTGTGAATTGACCTGTCCTGGTGGGTTTGCCTGAAACCTGTCCCTGATCAGGATCTGATATTTAACAAAAGAACATTAAAGTTCTTTAAAGGTCAATGAAAGTTTCTTTATGGGAGTTAATTGTTAGGGGATGGTTTCTGAATACACAGATCTCTCTTGGTGGTTGGGAAGGGGGAAAACCATTGCAGCTTAGGAAAGGTGACCCTTCTAAATTAAGGAGAGGGCTAATATAAGGCCTGTACTTTTTATAAAGCTGTTCAAAACAGAAAGTGAGATTTTCTGTTGCTGCAATCCTAGGAACTAGGATTAAAGCTATAGTTAAAGTTATGGTTTTCCCTTTAGTAATATGTAGCTGTGATAGCTGGGACATAAGGAACAATGATTGCTAAAGAATAGATCCCTTTGAACTGTGGTTTTGGAGAAGACACTTGAGAGTACATTGGACAGCAAGGAGATCAAATCAGGGATTACATATTTGATTAGGACAGCGTTTCTCAAAGTTGGGGTCGGGATCCCTTTTGGGGTTGCCTAGAGGTTTCCTGGGGGTTGCCTAAAGACCACTGGTGCAGGGGGTTAGGTCAGGCTTGCCAGACCTCCGGCTGTAGCTGCACATGCACTGGGGCTGACTGACAGCCTCACGGCCCAATCCTATGCATGCCTACTCTGAAATAAATCCCATTATAGTCAGGGGGGCCTTTACCCCCATGTAAATGTGGATAGGATTGCAGCCTCAGGGCCCAACCTTATGCCCAATCCTCTGAAATAAATCCCATTGTGTTCAATGTGTGCATAGAACACACATTTCATTTGTAACAATGAAAATACATCCTGCATATGGATATTTACATTACGATTCATAACAGTAGCAAAATTACAGTTATAAAGTAGCAAAGAAAATAATTTTATGGTTAGGGGTCCCCACAACATGAAGAACTTATAAAGGGGTCACCACGTTAGGAAGATTGAGAACCACTGGATTAAGAGGTCAAATTATGGGAATATGTTTGTGGGTCAGAAACAGGAAAGTCACAACTCAGAGTTCAAGACCCTGGGTTTTGGGTCTGGTCAAAAGAAGTGTACAGGTTAGAGTCTCTTTAACCAACTTTTCCAGTCCCCCTCTGGATACTGAAAACCTTAGATAATGAAATATGCAGTTTTCAAAGCCTGTCTTTGCTCTGAACTCAGGAGGGCAGTCCCGGAGTTTGGCATTCTTGATAGGGCAAATCTGTAGATGACAAATCAGATTATCAAGAGGTCCACCTGTATTTGCTGTTTTATATGAATGTCCTTGCAGCTTCCCTCCACACATTTGTTAAGAATATTATTATATTGTAGTACTAGTGAAAAGCGTACCCGCGTTGTGGGAGTAACATTTTCCCATAAGTCATCTCCCCATGGCGTATCAACACCCCATGCGCATCGGTCCCCCCAGGCGCAACTTTCCCCAGGTGCATCATCCCCCCATGTGCAACTTCCCCATGTGCATCAACCCCCATGCTTATCAACTCCCGTGCGCAACTTTCCCCCATGCACAACTTTCCCCATAAGCTTCATCCCTCCATGTGCATCGGTTCCCCCATGCGCAACTTCCCCCATGTGCAACTTCCCCCATGCGCATCAATCCCCATGCGCGTCAATCCCCATGCGCAACTTCCCCCAGTTGCATCATCCCCCATGCGCAACTTCTCCCATGCTCATCAACCCCCATGCGCATCAACCCCATGCGTAACTTCCCCCCATGCGCAGCATCTTCGCCAGTGCAACCTCTTCCTCTGAACAACATCCCCCACTGCACCAGGCACTGAGCACCAAATTGGCTGGATGTTGGTCAGTCTCCCATGTTAAGTATAGGACAGAAACACGTTGCCCTTTTCAGCCCCCGAAGGGTTAAATGTCTCCAGATGGTTCTTGGTGGGTGTTCAGGTGACAGAAGGAACTCCCAGAATTCCATGCTTCAGGCCCAGCAGTTGGGGCGGAATGTTGATGAGTCAGCAATTCTCAATGCAAAGTATAGGGAGGAAAACGCATTGAGCCCCTTTTCACCCCCTTCCGGTTGGAATTTCCGAAAACTGGTTCTTAGTGCACCCCTCAGTCACGCTTCTAGGCCCAGCGGTTTTGGCAGGGCGGTGATGAGTGAGTGAGTGACTTTCCTCTTTTATGCAAGTGGCTAAGACACTGTGCCTGTTAACCAGCAGGCCAGGGTTCAAGACCCGGGTCGGCCCCACAAGACATGGTGAGCTCCTGTCCATGGTGAGCTCCTGTCCTCTACGATGCGGCTGGATCCAATCATATTGGCTCTGCCTTTCCATTGGACTAATTCAGTGGCATGGAGAGGGGGGATTTGCTGCTTGGGTAACAGCCTATCCTCCATAACAATCCAACCCAGGCTTTCGTGCTTCGCATGCAGCGTATGCAGCGCCGAGCATGATACCATAGTCTTTGAACTGACAGAGGCCTGCTTAGACAGTTGGAAATAAAGCAACATATGTATGATTACAGTGCCATGAGTGCTTACTGTTCCAGAGGAAACTGAGTCCGAGTACCATCACTCCTGCAGCTTCTTATTGCTCCCGTCTAGAAAACAGGAAATTTTCCACCATATACTTACTACATTTCCTTCAAGAGATGTGAAAGGAACCTAAAGTGCCTGGAGTTCCTCTTCCCTGATAATCACTGATATATCACTCCTCTTTCTGGCAGTGGGGACTGAAATTGGTCTTGATGTTATAACAACAATATATATAAGACTTGTTAAGTATTCACTCCGTGCACATTACTTCCATATGTGGATCATTACAATAGCCCTAGAAAGCAAGCTATTGGTACTATTCCTTTATTGTGGAATGGAGTAGTTTGCCTGAGAGCACAATCCTAACCATGTCTACTCAAAGGTAAACCCATGATGTTCAATGAGTCTTACTCCCAGGAAAGTGTCTTTAGGATTTGAACCTAAGGCTACCTGTTGGGTCATAGCACATCACCACTTAAAAGTAGGATTTTCCCTGCAACAACAGTGGCAGCAGAAAGAAAACTAATCCCCACTGCATGCTCTGCTCCCATATTGATTTGACTCCTTCCACTGCAGCCATTTGGCAGCTTTGAAGGACCACATCCAGTCCATTTTCAATCTTAGGACACAATCCTAAGCATGTCTACTAAGAAGTAAGCCCCATTGTGTTCAATGGGTCTTACTCCCAGGAAAGTGTGTTTAGGATTGCAGCCTTGGGGTGCAATCCAGAGTAACTACAGGGAATCCTTGCTCTGGTGTTAGAACAATTTACTCTGGATTGCAATATGAATTTCCCATAGCTTTTCACTGGCTGGTGCCATAAGTACGGCTGCACGTAATGTCTCTTACGTGCTCTTACTCTGGATTGTAGGGTTAGTCAACAGTCCAGAGTAACTACATGAGCATGTAAGAGACATTATGTGCACCCATAGTTACAGCACCACCTAATGAAAACCTAAGGGAAATTCATGCTGCAATACTGAGTAAATTGTTCTTATACCGAAACAAGGACTCCCCGTGGTTACTCTGGATTGCGCCCTTAGTTACGTTTGTCATTGAAGGGTTTTATTTTATGTAGCATTTAGTTAACTTGAGATGAGATTTGAACTAAGGATTCCCTGGCACACAAGCATGCACACACTCACACAGCTCAAACTATACTACACCTGTTCTCATTGATCCACTCCTGCCCTAATCATAGACCAGCTATGTGGTATGCATTGCCATTGGAATATATAACATTGGAAACCAGCTGCTGCATGACTGTTGATTTTTCTAAGGAAGGAGAAGAATGATTGTCAACATAGTAAAAAAAGGATGGGAGACACAGTGAGGAGAGTGGAACGCATGCAGTGAGGTGCGCAACAGACTCTTCCAGACTCATCACACAGTTGAGTGCTTGAGGAGGAGGTCATGCAGGACACCTCCAGCATGGCCATATTGAGCTACGGAGGTAGTTAACTTCCTAATTAGAAAACTTCAGACTGTCTTTTATTTTCTAATACTGAGCAGATGGGTTCAGTTGCTCGTGAAGACCCTCCATTTCTTGCTCTGACTGTGGATGTGCTGAACTGTTCCATGGAGACAGTATTTGAGACATTCTGCACTTGGGAATGGCACTTCCATTTCTCTTTATACTATAGCAAAATAATTGTAGCCCCTCATTGTCGATCACTAAGTGGCTGCTGGGTTTTGGACTTCCTTCAAAATATTTATTCCACAAGGGAAGTTTGAAGCAGGTTTGTGGGAAATGAAAATTTAAACTGGTTTCATTTTAATCAGATTCTACTGCTATTTAGACAACCTGAAACCAGCTTATGATAAAACAAATCTCTTGCATTTGATGTCTCTTCTGTTTGTTGTTAATTTTTTTTGGACTGAAAATACAATACAAAATATTTTAGTTTTGAATTGTTTTTGTATTAATTATATTAATTAAACATCCAGACATAAGAGCCAACTGCATGTGAAGCCCACAAATGATGCATGATTATGAGAACATAAGAAGAGTCTCCACCGGATCTAGTCCAGCTTCCTGTATCAGACAGCGGCCCATCAGATGCTTCAGGGAGCACATATGACACCTACATCCAGGTGCCCCCCTGCATCTGGCATTTGGAGGTTGTCCACAACTACACACACCCCTCATTTTGTAACCCTCATGGCTTCTAAGATGTTTGGTACGTGCTAGTATTGAAGAAAGGTCAAAGACTCAATTCTCCAATTAAAATCCTAAGATTTTGTAATCCACCTGTCTTTTGACTCCGCAAGTGCCTCATATTAGCCTTTCTCCGCTCGCAGCAAAGCTGCAACATATGAGGAAATTTGGAGAAGATATAGACACGTCCATGTCCGAGTCATGTTACTTCTAACTGCAATCTGAGCTGGTGATCACTATAGGAAGATAGCAAGGTAGACAGAATTTTCTGGAAAGGCAATGATGCAAAGGAGGGAGTTATGTAGGATCATATGTTCTGCTGCAGTCTGATAGGTATTTATATAGTGCAACAAAAAAGTTGAGATTGTGGATCATCACAGACTACATACTGTAGTAAAATAGTAAATCCAGTACTGTATAATTCTGGTAGTATAATGCATCAGATTTGCCATAACACTGAGGGTACATTCCTACTCACTTTCCTACTCACATTAATACAATGTGGCTTACTTCTGAGTAGATATGCATAGTATTCTAAGATCCAGCAATAAACCCTGCACTTAATAAAGGCTCAGATGAGGTTCTTTGCTTTGGTATTTTAATGGTAATTGGTTTTTAATTGTTTCTATTTGATATTCTGCTTCATTTTGACATCTGGAATTGTAGATGATCCTTAATCTGCATGAGAATGGTTCTCAGAGAGGAATAAGAGTAGCAGTAACGATGCTGTGGCATAACATGATGCAAGCTTCTCTAAACACATATTGCAATTTAAAACTAGTGGTTATGAGCTATAGGTACAGAGATAAAAAGGTATACAAACACATTAACATATACAGAGAAAAGTCTGAGAAGGCCACGTGTAGGGCAGATTCTGTGTGCCTTTTGTGCGATTCTTTCTGAGCAGCTGTGTATTAATATGAGATTTTGGATGAACTTATATGATAGCATTTCTCTGCTACAAGTGAGTTGGTATGATTTTGCTTTGATCGGAAGACAGTTGCACAAGGCTGATCAGCACAGCCAAGTCTTGAACTACGTAGAAAGATCCACTGTGTAAAATTTTTGAAATCTGAATCAAAAAGCTACAAGTAACTATTGGAACCTATTCTAGTTGGAACCAAACTTTCAAGTGGTGGCCAGTCTGCTCTCACTCCCCTGGTAAACATTTTATGGAGAAACTGTGTGGTTGGTTCTGCTAAACCTTTTTTTTAATAAAAGGAAATACCACTTTAAGACCAAACGTTGAAGACTAATTTGTGACAAATTTTATGCTAGTATTAATAATTCTTTGTCCTTCTCCAACACACTTTATGCTTAGAGGTCATATTGCTTTGTGGACATTAATGGAGAAGGCATTGCAGGCTACTCATGGGACAGAGAAATATTAATAGTCCTAATTACTGCCATTTATGAATATTAGGGATTACTCCCATCTGTCAGAGGCACTAGGGATTTCCAAGCTATAGTGCACTCAATTTTCAACATAAACTACATCCAGAGCAGGATGGAGAACCACATGGTGCTCATGTGAATAGTTCGGTTCCTTGAAATAGTAAAGTGCAGTCTTTTTTGTGTGTGATAAACAGTGCAATCCTAAACATTTATACTCAAAGGTAAGTCCCATGGTTTTCAATAGTACTTACTCCCAGGAAAGCGTGGTTAGAATTGCAGCCAAAATGTACTGCTTACCCTAATGTTATCTGGGGTGTTTACTAAGTTGTGGTCCAGAAGGTGTCTACCCTTGCTTTTTACTCCCTCTATGTGCCATTGTCAACAGGTTCAACAGGTTCTTAGGCCACTGATTCTCAAACTTAGGGTTGCCGTAATTCTCTTCTACAAAATCATGAATGGACCCTCTGTCCCATTTGTCAGTATGTGAACAAAATCCCCCAAAATAAGGATTGTCCCTGTTTTTCAGGACACATGGGAACCCTACTCAGACTTGACCACAAAACAAACATGGTGGCCAGTAGATATATTCCCTTCATCTACCAATTACTCTTTGAACTTCAGCCTTTCCCATTTGTTCATTAATATGTTGGTAAAGCAAGGCAATGTTCAGCATGACGAATGTACAAGGGAAGCCATCAATGGTTCTCCAGTTCCTACTACAAATGTTTCCCTTTTCTCTGCCTGTGAACACTTCCCACCTCTATGGTTCTTTTCTTCCCTAGTGCTTCCATTTCTATCTCTGATTTCACCAATGAAATCATTCTGTTGGCCACAGAGTCTTATGTTTGGGGAGGCGATTGCAAAGAAAGACTTGCTACGAAGTCCCTATGAGTAGTCGGCTGCATCCCCCTGCAACAATGAACTTCATGCAAAGCCTGGGGGGAAAATTGCTACATCACAAGTCTTTGTATACTGTGTTGCATTGCACATAACTAATCCTGTGAGTCATTATGCATAATGCTGGAGGAGTGAATCCATTTTAAATCTATTTCATACTTTTCTTTATGCGATTAAAGGAACCGAAGGCTAAGCTGATCCTATTTTTCAAGCAGCTTTTTTTTGCCAGCCCCGGAGGGCTCACCATTTCACCCAAGGAATTTACAAATATACAAATGAACCATCTTCAGCCAGTGCTGAAGTCCCGCCATGATACATTCACCTTTGGGGATTGCATCATAAAAGCTCTGGAGCTCAGCAGCCAAATTTTGTAGTCACCTGCTGTGGTGACACAATTCATAGAAACAGATGAAAGCTGTCCTTGTGGTAACAAAGGTTGTAACACATAAGTGTGGCCTTCCTGACATTGCTTCTTTTGGGTTTATAGAGGTGATAAAGGCAAGACTCCTTTGGAGTCTTACATTTAATCAGGAGATAGATAGTAGCCGTTATTATTCCAAAGAATTAACAGCCTACTCAGGAACAGGAAGGCTGGTGGGCCTGCACTTTATCCAGAGAAAGGCACAGCAGCCCCAATGAGGATACTCAGATCTTAACCATCAAAATCAGGGGCACAAATCCAAGCAGCCCAAGACTAACTCATGCAATTGGGGAACAGAGTTAGGATCCAGCACAAGTGCTGGTTCCTGACCCTATCCATATTCCACCTGCCTGCCCCCAGGAATGTCTACTGCTCAACTTCCATTACCTGAAATCAGTGGTGGGCTGAGGCCGGTTCGGGCCGGATCACTGGAACCGCTTCCTCTTTCTGACCCACCGCCACTGATCCGGTGGCTATGGGGGACCAGAAAACCGAGCGCACTGGTTCGGCGCCCGGCCCCACCACTGCACTGTGTATGCATCAACCTTCCAACGAAGGTTGACACATGCGCAGTGTGTCCTGAAGATGGCCGGTCAGCTTCAGGACGCACTGTGCTTGCGCCAAGGTTGTTGCAAGCACAGTGCGTCCTGAAGCTCACTGCTTCAGGTCTCACAGCGCTTGTGCCAAGGTTGGTGCAAGCGCAGTGCACCAGGGTTGGGGCCTGCCCCTTGCCCTGCCCACCCACACCCGCAGCACGCTGGGGTGGGTGGTGTGCCCTCCTCAGCCCCGCCCCGCCCCGACCTGCCCTGACCCCGGCCCCACCCCTGGCCCCGGCCTGGCCCCGCCCACTTCCGGCGAACGGATGTTGGGCCAGGCCAGGCCCACCTCTGCCTGAAATGCCTCCCTCGTCCCTGCCCTCCCTGTGCCTTTCCAAACCCCTATACCAGATGACCACAGCCAGCAGAAATTCACCCATCCTTGGGGCAGTGTACAGAGACCAGCACATATCTGTGAGTTGAGCTGTTTCCTTAAAGAGTGGTGTGAAAGAGCTTTACAGCACTTTTGTGGCACTCCTCAGTCTGCATAAGGAACCTGCACTGGCCAAACGTCCTAAGTGGATTGCTCCCTAAATCTTATAGCTATTACATTTATTATCCACAATGCACAGATTCATGTCTTCTATGTCTAAGACAATCCCTATTTGATAAGAGATTGCAGTGTTTCAGTAACCTGCAATTGCAAAACCTTTTTGCCTAAAATAGGGATAGAATATTTATCAGTGGACAGACACTTGGCACATGTGCTGGATCCAAGCCCTTTTCCCAGGCAGCTTGTGCTGGTCCCAGTTTACCTGGATCCCAGTTTACTTGGGTTGATTTACTTGGTAGCACAGATGCATTGGAGACTTATTTGGGCTGCTGCTGCATTCCTCAGGCTAAGGTGTAAAAAGTTTCCCTTATCCCTGGGGTAGCACAATAGCAGACTTTGTATCTGTTTGCCCTTCTCTAATCTTACTCCACTCCATTTTAACATGTAGAAAGAGTTGCTTTGAGATCCTTACCCAGCATGACTGAAAGGTGTTTGGGGATCTGAAATATATCAGATCTTAATTCAATCTTTCATATGCTGATGTTCAGTATTGTCTCAGCTCTTCTGCCATCACACACGAGAGCATGTGAACTTAATAGTACGCTGTGCTGCCCCATCCCAAGTGTAACTGTGATGGCATTTACATGGGAAATTAGAGTGAGACAGTTGCAAATGACTGAGTGCCTTTTCTGAGCTACTCTTCAAGCCTCCATGCTTTAGCTATTTCTGAAATGGATGAGCTAATAAATAAAACTAAATGTTCTCTGGGACCAATATTTAGCTGCTACATGCTCTGGGGACACACTCCATCTTCTTTGGCGTCATTTACAATTTGTTTTTGTAAGAAAAGGTCATCTGCTGCAGTCCATGTTTCACCAGAATGTGGCACACCAGAAAGCTGCAATTTTCAGTAAACAAAATGGCGCGCCACGATAGTATCAGTAAGGATAGCATTATCTGCTGTGGGAGGCCAGCATGTGGCCTCCATGTTGGACCTCCTCCCATGCTATAGGCAAAGCACCATCCCAAGCCAGTGGACATGGTGATGCATCATTGCCCTGTCTCCACATTATTAAAATTGTCTTTTCAAATTATAACATCATACACATAGCCTAAATCAGTGGTTCTCAATCTTCCGAACGCCGTGACCCCTTTATAGGTTCCTCATGTTGCGGGGACCCCCCAACCATAAAATTATTTTTGTTGCTACTTTATAACTGTAATTTTGCTTCGTAATGTAAATATCCGATATGCAGGATATATTTTCATTGTTACAAATGAAATGTATGTTCTACACACACATTGAACACAATGGGATTTATTTCAGAGTAGGCATGCATAGGATTGGGCCCTGAGGCTGAAATTCTATCCACATTTACATGGGAGTAAAGGCCCCTGACTATAATGGGATTTATTTCAGAATAGGCATGCATAGGATTGGGCCCTGAGGCTGTCAGTCAACCCCAGTGCGCGCGCAGCTCCAGCTGGAGGTCTGGCAAGCCTGAGCTGGCCCCCTGCACCAGGGGTTGTTAGGCAACCCCCAGGAAAGCTGTAGGCGACCCCCAAAGGGGTCCCGACCCCCACTTTGAGAAACGCTGGCCTAAATGTACGTACTTATGGGCACTTTCCAGAGTAACTATGGGGAGTCCTTGCTCTGGTGTAAGAACAATTTACTCTGTATTGCAATATGAATTTCCCATAGGTTTTCACTAGGTGAAACCTAGTGCATGTAATGTCTCTTATGTATTTATTTCTGTAAAAACGCACAGGTGCAAAAGTACAAACAGTGCAACCCTTACAGTGCAATCTTAAGCATGTCTAAGATTCCTAAGCATCCTAAGAATTAAGTCTCATTGTATTCAATAGTACTTACTTCCAAGAAGGTGTGATAAGGATTGCAGTCTTTCTGAGCATCTTACTTCTTTAAAAATGAGGAAAATGAGGAATAAAATACATAAACAGTGCAACACTTGAAGAACAGCTGCACAGGCGTCACCACAGCATCACCACATCACACACCATCTGGTGTTACCTACGCCCCAATGTAAAACCCCCTAGTGACACCTTCTGAATGCACTAGGGTCTGAGTGATTGTAGTGTACAAACACAAATAAAGGACACAAGGTGCTCTGGGATGTGTGTATGTCTGGGATATTTAATAAAAAGCCAGTATGCAATACTGCATTAAGGCGGCAATCCTAAACACACTTTCCTGAGAGTAAGACCCATGGAACACAGAGAAGCTTCCTTTTGAGTAGACATGGTTAGGATTGTGTTCTGAGACACCTATTGCATACTTCATGAGACTACCTAAATAGTAATACATGCTCCCCTTTCTCCCCTTACCAGTGTCAGCTGGTGTCACCTGTGTGGCCTCTCCTCTCTCATTCAGTACTTGCCATTGTGAAACATGTTACTTGTCAGCCCAATCCTAGGCATGTCTACTCAGATCTGTTGAGATCTATGGGTCTTTCTTGGATTGCAGTAAATCCTGTTGAGATCTGTGACTACTGGATAAATATGTATAGGGTTGCAGTCTTCAGCTCTCACTTTCCAATGCCAATAGTGTAATATGCATTCTCTAGGGCTGCCCTCAGTGATACCTGGAGAGCTACAACTGCAGAACTTCATGGCTCATCTCTTGTCTAATGAGGAACAGTGAGAGCATATTGCCAGAATTTGGCACACCTGGATTGGCTTCTTGTTTGAATGACCCAAAGTGGTAGCCTTATCACCTTTAAAACTCTACACAGACTGGACCCTGTCTTCTTTTATTTACCTCCTTGCTCCTTAAAATCTGTAGACGTGACTGTGTTATATGTCCCTTCTTTTAAGTCTATGCATTCTGCAAGAACACAAATAAGAGATTTTCCATTTGCACGTACATTATTAATCCAGAGCCTTTAGTCTCTGCAGCCACTTGGAAAATGCTACAATGCTACATTATCAGAAACAAAGCTCCTCTTGCCCTCTGAATAACATAAAGTATCTACCAACTTTTGCCCACTACTCATATGATCTGCTACAAGACTACAAAATAACATTACAATAGATAAAATAACATTACAATCTACAAAATTTACTTTATGTGCCAAGGACTCAGGGCACAATCCTATCAAGCCTGTGCTAGACTGGTGGAGATGCTTAGTGTTGCAAACAAGCCATAAGGCAGGCCTGCAGTCTTTCACTGGTCTGACACTCAGCATGAGCCTGTGTTGAGCCAATGTCAGGCAGAGGACAGAGGGAAGGAGTAAGGAAAGGGAAGGAGTAAACCTTCCAGAGGGAAGCAGGAGTAAGGAGAGACAGGCACCGCTAGATCATGGGTGTCAAACATATGGATCCAGCTCTTGGAAGCTCTTTATAGGCTGATTTACTGTAGCTAATGCTGATAGTCCTGGATAGTCCATTTATCACAGGTCACAAACCTTATTCTAAGTTGGGCTGTCCTTTTAGTAGTCCCAAAGAAGTTTCACTTTGGACCCATTGGTAGAAGCAGTGTTGCTGAAAGGATGACATGCATGTTAACTTGGGTTTTCCCATATCTTGAAAATATGATCAAGATTTGCATATTTTCTCTTCTATCTTTTGAAGCTAATGTGTTCCCAAGTGAGGAATAAGTGCTGATTTATGGTCACCACTTTCTTAATGCTGTAACTTTCCACTCTATGGCATCAATTTCTTGAATGCTATTTGGCCAGCTGCATTAAACAAGTTTCTTACCCCTGGGCTAGATCATGGCAAGGCACTGGGAGACGGAGACCCACCTCAGTGGTGGTGGTGTCAATGCTGGCTGTTTGACAGAAAGATGGAAGTGATGATGTGAAGCATGACAAGGTGAGGTTGCACAGGGCACTGCCTGAAATGGGCTTATCAATAAGCCAGTCTTGACCTGTTTTTGAAACTCATCTCATTGCTTTCTTGCCCAAAACAGGAGACAAGATTTTGTTTTAATTAAATCCAAGAAATTTTAGAATATGGTAACAGTACTGCCTGGAGGTTATAGCAAAATATGCTTTCAATTATGGATGGTATTTTAATGAGTATTCACTTCCATAATGAGATGCTTATGCTGGGGGCAAAGGAGGAGTGGAAAATGCCTGTCGCACAGGTTCAGTAAAAGAGCAAGGACAGATTGGTATGATCAGTAAAATAGCAAGATAGGTACCTCCATTCATATTTGTTGTGATTGTAAAGCAAAAGAGTAGTCAACATACAGAAACAGACATTGGTATAAAAAGTGGCACTTACCAGTGGTCTTGTGTAGTACCTGTTTCACAACCTGAGCTTTTTTAAAAAGTGAAATTAGACTAGAATCTCTTTCCATCCTAAATGGGCAGGTTTTCAATATGTAAACAGATACCATGAACTGCTTCAAGACATAAGGCAGACCCAATCCAGTTTTCTTTTAATGCCTTCTCATGTCTGCACTAAGATTGGCGCATGCCTTCATGTGTGCTCTAAAATATTTTATTAATAAGGTGTTTTAATCAGATCAGCAACATCCCCTTTCTCAAGAGAAATTCCCACGACAAGAAAACAGACAAGAAGTTATCAGGGCAACCTGTATCTCACCTGCCTTGAAGTTTTTGAACTTTCTTAGCTTGCTCTTAGACTATTCTAAGTTAGTGTGGTCATCACGCTGGAAATGGACTGATGATGCAACATAATCATGAAATCATGAGCACAATCCTAACCAACTTTCAAGCACGGGCATAACTGTGCCAGTGGGGCATGTAACTCTGGATGAAGCATATACTTCATCTATAAGCACATGCTAAACCTCTGGAATTTACCTCTAGATGTTCTCATTTGTTGCTCCAAGCCTCCCCCCTTTGAAAGAACTCCCAGGTAGCACCTGTTCAGCTATTCCTAACTGTACCTTCTCTCCTCTCCCCATCATGAATTACCTACTACACTTGCAAGCATTTCCCACCCCTATCCGCTGTTGGGCTGGATAATTCACAAATAACTTTTTCTGATTGCTCCCTGGTCTCCATCTGTTAAGCATGCCAGTTGTTCTGTTGCTAACGCTGTGACAGAATGAGCACCATTTATGGAACAATTATGATTGGGTGGCAGTTAAAAAATAAATACCTTTTAGGCATAGTTTTAGGAGAGTCTACAGTTCTTGCTTTAACCAAGAAGTACATGAAGAGACCCCCTCCCTGAAAAGAAAGTGCCTCCAGCATGAACATGTCCTCTTTTTCAGCACATGTCCTCTTTTTTAGTTTTATGACTTGAAAAAAATCTTCATTGTCCTTGTTTTCCTTGTGAGCAGGCAGCATGTAGCCTTCTTGTAATTAATTTGATGTAATAATCTGTAATAATTTTAAATTTAAGTAATATAGTGTTTAAATTAAGCATATGAAAGCAATATACTGTACTTGTATATTAGTGTCTTTAGTTTTTGATTTTGTGATGTCCAACATCGGGGGGGGGGGGGGCTTGTCTTCTTTTTTGGTTATGACATCTGGCCACCCTGCACCAGGTGTAGGGCAGCCTTGATCTTATGCATGTCCTTGGCCTTATAGATTGTACTGCTTTGGCACAGCCACCAGCTTTGCATCCGTAGGAGTGAGCATGAAGCTCAGGGCCTCTGTGGTTTGTAAGTAGCAGATGCATTAATGAGTACCTGAAAGCCAAACTGGCATGCAGAAGCCCTGGGGTACCTAGAAACTACTATCATTCAAGCACACAAGTTCATCATCATAGAAACATAGCAATTAATTTAGAGGCAGACTAGTCTTCTAACAAATCTGCTTTACACTTCGATTCAAAACCCATTTACTCACAAAGAAGGCTCACTAATTTCATCAACTGGGTGTGCTTAAAGGACATTGAAGTGGACTCTGTAGCAAAACACAGTAATTGGGCTCAGCTACTTTGATGTCGGTGACAGGTACACAAAACATTTACACCTGATACACACAAAAATCGATTCCAGTGGCTTCTTTCTAAACGGGAAACTGCAAGGCCACATCACCAGGGTGTGCAAATTGGCAAAATGAGATTTGCAGAGGTCAAACAACAGCTGAAACAATTTGGATGAACATGCAGAATGAGTTGTATTATACTGGATTTAAGAATCCGAATGTTTTTCGGAGTTTTAATGGGGAAGCAAAGTTGCTGATTTAGGTTGTTTCCAGGTCAGCCAGAGGCAAGCAGATTTCCCCACCCAACTGCAGGAAACAATCTGGGTCAGATATAGGAAGAAATGAGCAACTGCGACTGGAGAGTGAAGAGGAATGTGCTGTTCAGATGGTTTTCTATTGTGTTGGAATTTGGGTGAGCGGGGCTCAGTGCAATCATACTGGAGGCATCCAGAGAATGTGTTAGTTAAATAACTGAATTGGAAGTGACACAAAAGTGATTAGTGATTAGTGTAGATACTTTTTATTGCATTTGTGTCCTCCTGTCTTGTTTTCAAGGAGCTCGGGATGGCTTCAGGCAGCTATTTCCTCCTCCCAAGAACCCTGTAAGGTAGGTTAAACCAAGATAATGGGTTGCTCATGTGATAAGCAATGTAGATTTGATTCAGATGTCCTCAATCCAAATTCAGTGCTCTACCAACTATATTACATTTCCTAATTAAATGCTTGTAAGATTAAGAAAATGGACTGCCTTCGTACATCTCAGTAATGTGGCAAAACATGCATGAAATATAAAGAAGGCATACAAAGGGAGTGACTCAAAATAGAGGAAAGTGATCCCAGTGGCATAGCTAATGATCATGTAGCCTTGTGCAAAGCTCAAAATGTTGCCCCAGAACCGGAAGTGATGTCATCCCCATTTTTTAAAAAAAGAAAATTGGGCAAAAACCTATCTACCCATTAGCCCTGCTAGTGGTAGAGCTAGAGCACATATTTGCTATCTGGAGTTGAAGAAGATTTTGTTACCAACCTATCCATGCAACAACAAAATCAAATTGAATCTATATATATAAAAGAGAAAAGTCACTCACTGACTGACTCACTGACTCACTCACTGACTCATCACTGTCCTGCCAAAACTGCAGGGCCTAGAAGTGTGAAATTTGGGGTGGGGGTTCCTTCCGTGACGGAGGGGTGCACTAAGAACTGGTTTTCAGAAATTCCAACCAGAAGGGGGTGAAAAGGGGTGCAACGCGTTTTCCTCCGTATACTTTGCATTGGATAATTGATGACTCATCAATATTCCACCCCAACTGCTGGGCCTAGAAGCATGGAATTCTGGGAGGGAGTTCCTTCTGTCACCCGAACTCCCACCAAGAACCCATCTGGAGAAATTTAACCCTGCGCACGGGGGTGGAAGTTGCGCACGGGGGTGGGGTGGAAGTTGCGCACGGGGGGGTGGAAGTTGCGCACGGGGGGGGAAGTTGCGCACAGGGGGGGGTTGCGCGGGGGGGGGAGGTTGCGCATGGGGGGGAAGTTGCGCACGGGGGAAGTTGCACCATGGGGGATGGCGTATGGGAAATGTTACTCCCGCAATGCAGGTACACTTTTCGCTAGTTAAATATATAATGAAAAGTGTGTCCCTTGGAGGCTAGGGAAAGCTGGTCAAAGAGGTGATTATTATTCTTTCCCTGCTAAATGTAAGATGACACTTAGAAGTGTCAGTATACCCAGTTAACATGAGAGCCGATTAATATTATTCCTTATTAGTTCCATATAGTATCTGAATTACATCAAAATTGGCTCTCAAGGCAATCAGTATCATGGGAAAGTTTGAGTTAAGAAAATCCACTTTTTGTTCCATCAGCTTTTGTGTTTTCATTTTCTGGTTTGGACCATAACTTCTGATAGAATATAGGTATTCCAATGCAATTTGTTGCATTGCATCTGCATTAAATTACCTTTCCAATGATATATAACATGATGGTATTATAATTCATACATACCGTTTTTCACAGTTTTAACCACTAGCGTCAAGCTCAGCTTGTAGACACACTAAAGCTTGTTGCCCAATGCAACTGCACCCCTTGATCCCCCTTACCTACACCATGGGTGTTCCTCTCCCCTGCCTTCTTTGTTGGATTATAAGTCTGTCTCTCAAAAATCTGGTCCCTAATTAAGACAACCAGGTATTGTTGTGACTTGTACAGTATATGCCTGCAGGATTTGTCCTGGGAAGGATGGGCTAAGTAACATTTGGAATACTAGAATGAAACAAGATCTAATGGGATTATCAGACTAGGCTATCACAATGGGTGAAGTTTGGGCACAGAGACTGCTGAGATTGGGGAGGTGAAAAAATTATAGGAACAAGGAGGGAGATTGGTATTGTAGAAAGCAAGCCATAGGATAAATAACCCCCAAAAGAGGTTCAAAGTAGAAAATGTTTACTTGAGGCTGAACTGTCAGGGTACCCAGATGTCATAACTGCAAAATACGAAAAGGGCCCTCCAAATTGTGGACCCCTCCCCAGAAAAATATAGGACATGATAAAATAAAACTAAAAACATTAATGCATATTGCTTTCATGTGATTAATTTAAACATTATATTACTTATTATTAAATTTAAAACTATTACATATGGTTTATTAATTACAGGGAAATTACAGGGAAGTTCTGTGCTGTCTGCTCACAGGGAAAAGGAAGACATTGAAGTTTTATCCAGGACACAAGGTTAAAAAAAGAGGACATGTCGTAGAAAAAGGAGGCATCAGGTCAACTACATAGTCACATGACTAGTACAGTATTCTGAGCGACAATCTGCTGCACCCATAGTTTTGTTTTTCCCATCAGTATCCCCTAGTTCCACAGTCCCGATGGTGAGTATTTCATTGCAGGCACCATTCTACCATTATTTGCAAAGCATTCTACTGATGGTCAAAAGCTGCTTTGGTTTTAGAAATATGTTTGGTCAGCATGGCAGCCATCAGTTAGCCAGAGAATAGCATGATCAGCATTTATAGAGATCTCCTGTGCATGGATTTGTGTGTGTGTGTGTGTGCGCGCGCGCATGCACTTGCACTGACACACTGACAGAACTCTCTGGGCCTGCTGCTCAACATGCTGCTTTATTTATTATTAATTTCAATGCATAAAACCCCATCCATTTCAATTCCTTCCCATCCATCACTAGAATATCTGAGAGGGAAAACAAATATTAAAGCAGCAGCAGAAGATATCCATCAGGACTGTTAATAAATATACTGGAAATACAAATGATACTGAAAATTGCCCCAACCTATTTCTGCCCAGTGGGAACAAAATATTGTGATGGAGTGGATAAGTATTAAACGGGGAAACACACTATATTAATCAGTGCTACTAAATTACATCAGAAGCAATGCTCTGTATACTTTCAGGAGAATCCAGGAGCATACATCTGAATGAGATCATAAACCTTGGAATACATCTTATGATTTGTTCTTCAGATTATTTCATTATGTTGAAAGCAAGCAAAGGCTTTGGAACATGAAGGAAATTCTGTTTTAGGGTTATGTCTGCATCCATGCTCTGAGGAATTTGCTGTCCTTATTGGAGTACGTTAGTGTGCCGCTATGTGCGTAGTCCACATGTTCAAACATACACACGATGATAGCTTGGTGGTAAGTGCCACAAGGTTTGATGTGGCATTAGGTTTTTGCACCCATACTGTGCTCCTGACCCTGGCATGGGCTAAGCATCATGAGATTGTTCCCATCTGTGGGAGATTGCCTGCAGGCTGTGCATAGCCGCTGTGAGGCTGGCCACAGCTCTATCCAGTGACAGCATGTGCCTGGGATTTAAATAACTTTTATTTTTAATGTGCAGACATTACAACAGAGCACAAATGAAAAATGGATTGCTATGATGTCGCATAAGTAGAACGAGAGACTGGGCCAGTGAAGAGGCTTTGGTAGGCTGGCCCATTCTGATTTGGTTCTTGAAGTGACATCCCTCTCATTCTTTGGCTCAGCCTCACTCTTACAGATGCTAAAACTACCTGAATAATTGAAGTGTTTCAGGCCGCTGGAAGTAATTTATGAGCTAATCACATGGAGAAGATAGATCACTATGGCTGCTATGGGAGGTTTAGGAAAGCAATTGAGGTGCAAAGCTTGTGCCTCTGATTCTTCATCTTTATGGAATAGAATGCAGGAAACTCTTTTTAGTCCAGCCTAACTTTTGAGCCACCCACTCCTTGACGCTTGCCCATGGTTAATAGCTTTGTCGAATCGTTGCTAAAGCTCTGGGGATCCAGGGATGAAAATCTAATTGAAATATAAGGAAACCCCATCCATCTATGGAGCCCCTAATATGCTTGGGGCTGCTCTATTTCAGTACAAAAATATCAGAACAAGGAAGAAAAAATATTTTTGACCATCAAATGCTATGTGCTGGAGTAGAGAGAGGGAGATCAGGTGTGAGCGTACGCATCAGTAAGAGGAGGCTCAAGCCTGGGGCACAAGCCTATGCTGGTCTACTCTTAAGTAATAACTATTGTGTTCAGTGGTGCTTACTCCCAGGAAAGTCTGGTTAGGATTGCAGCCTAAATATGCAGATATCTGGTTTTCCCAGATCATCTTTTGTGTTACTTTGCCAGACTGGGAATGATGAACAACACGCCTTTGTGTATGTATATATAGCAACTGGGCAATCTCCAAGGTACTGCAATGCAGTGGTAAGGTTTTTTTAATAACCCTTTTCCCCTGAAAGTTACAATAGAAGCATTTTCAATGTGGTTGCAAGAATTTGCACTATGCCTTACTTGAACTTTTTCAGCTGCAGCTTAATTCCTATAAACACCTAAGAGCCAAGATGGATTACATATTACAATTGTTTCCAGATGAAGCACCTGAAAATGATTTTAAGTAATTTCTGCTTGTGAACAGCTCTTTAATAGCAAGCTTCTGGGGAGAATCTTATACCTCCCCATCACATACCACTTCCTCTTCTCAATACTGTTCTTATAATATTATTTTATTCCTGGATCTTATTACAGTAACCACAGAGAAAGTACCCACTGCTAGCCAGACCTTCTCAAAGGTTACAGTCACTGTAATCTGTCACCTGTCTTTCCTCAAGAGTGGCATATATCACAAACCCATGACATATAGTGTTTTAGACAACCAATGCTCATCATGGGTGACTAGCTATTTGAATCTGAATCTCCCTAGCCCAAGGGTAATGTGCCACCCTCTTCACTTACTGCTTCTTAAAATGTTACTCAGCACTGTATATACAGCTTAGGATGTTCAAAGGGCTTCATCAGTCTTATCTCAACAAGCATAGTAGGGTTGCCCTTATAAATATTAATATCAAACAGTAAATATAATTAGACTAATGACAACTTTCCTGTGCAGAAACTCAAAAAGCCAATCATTATTTTCTATAAGGAAGTTTCAGAGGTGAACACAGTAGCATTGTATGAACATTAGCTGCTGGCACTTGTAAGATTACGGGGGGATGATGAGTGTGAAAAGAGACGCCAAGGCGAGTTTTTGGGTGACCTGCGGGCAGGCTGTAGTCTTAGTAGGGTTTGTGGGATGTAGGCTGCAATCCTAAACACTTTCCTGGCAATAAGACCCATTGAACACAATGGGGCTTACTTTTAAGTAGACATGGTTAGGATTGTGCTCACAAACTCCTGCACTTCCAAATTTACCACTATTCTGCTAGGGACATACTTTGTGTGCATCTAGGGTTAACTTAAAATTTTTTTTAAAGGATAGTTGTATTTTAGCAGTAGGTGTGTTTGTATTTGGGCATCAATGGCGCAATGAGAATGAAATGAAAACTGCTTTGTGTGTGGTTTCAGCAGACCCAGGATCCTGAACCATGGCTTTTATTGTTGAAGACTCATCTTTGGATTACTAGACAGTACCACATTTAATAAGTAGAGACTTAAAAAAATGAAAGTGATTCTGCTTTTAGGACCCTATTCTAGCCTGGTTGTGTCATGTCAAACCACTTCATGCTGCATGCAGCTGGAGCCAAAACAGAATGGCGGTTTTTCAGCTCAGGTGTAAAGGAAACGCTGTGGATTAAGCGCAACACAGATTGTGTGAATCATTTGTTGCTTTTGATGGTTGCAGAGCTGCAGTGTTTGTTTGGCAATACAATCAGGTATTAATGATGGACTATTGTGTGACAATTGCAAACTTGTCACTTGTCTTTGGATGTTTATCCATCAGTTGAGGATTTTCATGTTCTGTACGAATTTGGATGTGTTTTGTTACATGGCTGATTAAAGAAAGAGAGACTTGTAGTTCTCCTTAGATGGTAATTATTTGTGGCTGATGTTGAAATGAAAAGAAAAATAATGGAAAAAGCCTTGACATCCTCCCTACTATTCTTTCTTTCTTCTACTTTTTCTTTTCTTCTTTCCTCTGCTTTTTCCATTTAATTTTGCAACAACTCTAAATTTTTTCCCCCTGGGTGCTGGTCATTGAAGAACGACTGAATTGATGGATACACCTGTCACTGAGTGAACAAACTAGTCTTCTGGGACTGCCTGTCACTTTTTCCCTCGTACTTACAGTAGTGTCTCTGGCTTCCTATGTACAACATCTCTCCTGGGAATGCCATTGTGGATGGCAGCCTTATGGAGCTAAGTCACAGGTGTATTTGCCAAGCACAGGACCCAATTTAGTACGAAATCCATTTCCAGAAAAAATTGTTCATTTCCCTTATAATGTGAGTCACCAATACCAAAATCATTGTTTATTAGGAATTAAGGGCATACTCTAGAGATTGCACTAGGCCATTGCAAATCCCTTGCAACAGATCAGGAAGGTTGCAAACATACCGTAAAGTACATTTGCGCCTTCCTAACAGTAAGTGATGCTGGCACATAGAAGAGCACCAGCACATGGGGGCTACATCCAGCTAGGACTCAGCAGATATGCCAGACTCCCAGGTGGCGTGCAGCAGTCTCTGGCTGCAGGCATCATCTTGACTAGGTGGCACAGAACTGAGTAGACCCATTGGAACTGCTTCCATATTATCATGGAGAGGGGAAAATGTCCCCTACCCTATGGCAGTGTGGCAGCAGCTGGATACATAGCAGGCATGTCAGCCTGCCTGTTCCAGCGTTTCTTAGGATTGCACTGAAAAGTGCTTAACATATACTCAATTTTGTACCCAAATAAGATCCCTATTATAGAAAATATTAAAAAGGGAGAATTTAGAAAGAATTGAGGAAACCTTTGCACTAAGAGCACAATCCTAACCATGTCTACTCAAAAGTAAGCCCCATTGTGTTCAATGGGTCTTACTCCCAGGAAAGTGTCTTTAGGATTGCAGCCTAACTCTGAAAAATTAAAAGAAGGGAAAGAGGGTTAAAATCAAATTGATATGACAAGCCACAAGTAGGAAAATAAATCCAAGAAGCCCAACAGAACATTAAGATGAAAATGCAATCAAGTGTCAGAGGTCTTGATTATGAAACACCACTTTAGGACTTTGGTATGAGCAAGTGCCTATAAATCAGTTCTTACTGGGTCTTATAAGGAGAAGCACGATAGCTTTCTTCATCTTAAAAACAATTTTCCTGCTGACGCAATCTAAAGTACAAATGGCCCTACTGTGCCACAGAGCCAGGCTGCTGATTGAAGTTTTGGGTTGTTATCCACACCACCTTCCTCTTTTCTGAAAGTGCTCCTGCCTAGCAAGCGACCTCCCATCTAATATATATGCACTTGTTCTTTATGTTTAACGCTCTTGCCTTGGCCTTGTGGAATTCTTTGTGCTGCTGCCCGCAGGGCAAGGTGTTCCCATTTATTCAGACCATTGTGAATGTTAAAAATGGTCCTTCTATGCTGGCAGGAAAGATAAGTTTTGAAACATGAAAAGTATTTTCAATTCACATCTCAGGTCCTATCTGGATGCAAGGCAGAGAGTCATGTATTTTCTTTTGTTAAAAGCAGCCATGGGGAAAGGGGGAAGAATTTGATCAAGCTTGAGATACTAAGGGCACAATCCTAACCAATTTAGATTGGCCTAACTCATATCTTCCTGTGGTGGTGTGGGGACATCTGTGTATGCCTGTGCACTGGCCTAACCCACCATGAGTGGGGCAGAAGTGCCTTATGGCATTTTGTGAAACACCCAGGTCAGCACAAGACTTATGCTGTGGCATATGCCAGCCTAAATAGAGGTTAGGATTGCAGCTAAGGGGGTGTTTATATGTATATCTTATGTATATCTATATGTATATCTATACCTAAGGGGTGCTTATATGTGTATGTATATCTGTATGTACCTTTCCTTTCAGTCTGCTCTCCCAATTTAAATTCCCTGGAAGCTGCAACTAGCCATGCTAGCAAAAAAAAAAAAAAAAAAAAAAAAGACAGGTACCCATATTGTATTTACCTTTATTTCCTTCTGCAGTCAACATGTAGCAATTTTGGTGTGTGGGAGCAATTGCAGTTGAAACTACTCATGGAAAAAATTGATTGCTTTCCCCCAATGAACATGTGTACAAATCTGAGTGTTACTAACAGCACAATCCAGAGTAACTACGGGAGCTCTTACATCGACGCAAAAGACTTTTACATCGATGTAGTTATGACGTCACCTACGGGAAATACAGATATGGGAAATACAGATAAATACAAATATGGGAAATCTATAGAGCAATACAGAGTAAATTTTTCTTACGTAAGAGCTCCCGTAGTTACTCTGGATTGTGCTGTAAATAGGGCTACTGGTTCATCAAAGTCAGCACTGCATATACTGATTGGCCATGGTTTTCAAGGGCTTCAGACAATGAGTTTTCTCAGGGATCTCCTACAGGCAAGGCTTTTCCATTGAATTCTAGTCCCCCATCTCCCCAGTCCAAATTTATTTTTCATTTAACAAAAGAAAAAGATATCCAATCAGAGATCCCCCACATCACATCTAATTTGACACTTGGGCTAACCTAGAACCCTATCCTACCCATATCTACATAGAAGTAAGTCCTGTGGTACTTACTTCCATGTAATTGTGAAAAGGACCGCAGCCCTAATCTCAAAAGCACAACCTTTTTAACTTGAAATGGGCTTATGACCAAGGGAATGCTTTACTTTCAAAATGGCTTCACCACGGTAAAATTTTAATTCTTTTCAATTTCATTTCTCACCCATCCTGGTCCGAAGCCCTTTTTTTGTATCTACGTGTATACTTGTCTTACACATTTGATGTACCATTTGTCTCACTTCTTTCGCTAGTAACATGATTTTTTAAACAAATATATAGTTTTAGAATATATCATGGATAATGTCTTATAATTGCAATACTATATCAAAGAGCCTACATTTGGACACTTTAATTTTAAGCCATATACATTATTAAGATCCTTCAAGAGTTGTCTGGTATAGAAGCCTGGACTGGGCATTAATCATGGGAAACATTATAAATGTTTCCTAGTCCTATTCTAGGACTAGAAAGGCTCTTTCCCCCAATGAATAAGCTTTCCAAATATTGTATACAGAAATGTCACAATATTTGGAAGGGAAAGTTTAAAAAATATTCTGAATATGGTGTCATTTAGGCACCAGATTATAATATTTCTCTTTTCACAGACTTTTAATGGTTTTTAATGGAGCAGTGTGGCAATAATGCAAGTAGACCTCCTTGCAAAACTTAGGCCCATATCCCAAAGTCAAATTAAGCCCTTTGCTCTGAAGTAGTTAAGGTGACTTTCCATATGATAACACTAGAGCGTGACATAACTGCATGGACCCATAACTGCTCTGGATTCCCCCCCCCCCCCCCCGCTACAGCCATGAAATGGTTTATATAGCAAGAGGAATGGAAAATGGATTCCTGTCCCAAAAGGTCTGACAGTCTCAGAATACTTAGCTGCACTGAGAAATCTATATCAAAAAGCAAGATAAAATTAAAAATTAAAAAAACAAAAAACTTCCTTTCCTTAGTAGATCTCTTTTCTTTACATCTTCCACTTTTAGACCTCTAATCATCTCAATCCATCCTTTTTTGTATTCACAAAATATTAATTTTAAAATCAACATGATTTCCAGTAATAGTTGTCTCTGGAAGAACAGTCATACTTGTACATTTATTTAAGGTACCATACCCGTATTTTTATACTGCCTTCCCCCTCCAGTCAGGAAATGCCTAAGGCAGCTTACATCATTGTCCATGCTGTTAAAAACAAATGGCTGTCCTATTTGACCTCCAAAAATTGCTAAACAAATTCCATCCCCTAAGAAAAGCCTTGTTTTTTTTGCCTGTCTTGCATTATTTTATTCCATTATAGTAAGATCCCAAGCTCTTAATATCTAGTCTTTAATCTCAGATATAAATGGATTTTTCCATAAACAAGCAATTCTATTCCCTTGTTGCATTCAATAAATGCTGCATTTGATTTTAGTTTTTAATTGGCAGAATTTCTTGACTATTCTCCATATAAACATAATACAGTCTCTGCTGGATCTGACAAACGGTCTGTGGGCAGCCTTGGCAGTTCTGCTGTAATCCACATGTCGGTCAGACACATTTCCACTCTTGGCAATTGTTGGCGATATTTCTAATCTAAGTGATGATCCATTGATGGTCCCTTAGATCTTCCCCACCGTGTTTGAGCCACATTTTCTTTGGTTGCCTCTAAACTTGGGGGCAACATATAGCCAGCATGACCATCTTTTAAAGACTTCCTGTTTATTGGCCATCTATACCATACATCTAGAACTATACACTGTTCTAAAGAATTCCATCATAGTACTGTACACCCATAGTACAGTACACCCCAGGGGGCTGCAGTAGCTCAGTGGTTAAACATGCTGTGCTTTTCAACCTGAAGGTCAGCAGGTTGGTGGTTCAAGACCCAAGTGCTACAAGACAGAGTGAGCTCCCATTACTTGTCCAGCTCCTGCCAACCTAGCAGTTGAAAAGAATGTACAGTAAGTGCAAATGGATAAATAGGTACCAGTGCGTACCACCTCCATGGGAAGTTAAAACCATTCTGTGCACCTTTGGCATTTAGTCATGCCGTCCACATGACCACAGAGGCATCTTCAACACTGGCTCTTTGGCTTTGTTACAGGGATGTGCACGACTCCCTAGAGTCGGTCATAACTAGCAGGCAAGCTGCCGGGAACACCTTTAGCTTTTAACAATATACCTGCCAGATACCCCAGAATTATATGTATATGTTATTGTATACAATACAGTACATTGATATATTTCTATGTTAGAAATGTTATCAATGTATCATAACATGTATGTTTCATACACCACATGTAATATATCCTTCATTTAATCCCTCATAAAACATAGTACTCAGATTACAGAGATAGAGGACCAGCCTGATGTAACATATAATAATTTAGTACATGTGAAAGGCCCACATTCATTAGTTGCATAAGCATTACAGCCTCCGTTCTATGTGCAGATAGTGATGTCTTATCTGAATATCATTTAACGGTCACCCTAATATGTTTATTATAAGAGGCAAGGTCACAACTCAGTATGAGGTGGCAGAGGGCCATCTCCTCAACTGTTCATCATAGCACTTGATCATGTTGAACAATGAAATTATTATTTGTGTTTGTTTTTGTTTTTCTCATTCTTCAAGGGGAGAACTGGTGATCTGTAACATATCTCAGCTGCTGTGCTCTAGTTATTCCACTTCTAGGGCTGTGTGTGTGACCTCAAAACTTTCACTCTGAATTACTCATGCACCCTCCACAGCTCAGAGAAGGATCTCTATTCTAAATATTAACAAAGAGAAATATATTAGGAATACAGTAATATGATCTTCCGAGTATGTCAGCCTGCACAGGCCGATAAATTAACTTTTACCCCTTGCTCTCATGACCAATGACTGCATCCATTAGATAGAAAGTGTGGAAAAAGAGGTAGAACAAAATTAATGCTGTATTTCCTATGACTCAGAGTGCCTTTGGGAGTAAATGGTGGACACATTTAGCCAGAGGATATATTCTTGGATGGGAGAACCTGATATATTAATAAGGTTCTATCTTTCTTCAACAAAACATAAGGTGATTGAATAGTGTAAAATATGAAATTCCCCAAGGCAGCCTCCTATTGCAGGCACTGATAAGATTTGGATCTTTTTAGCTTCAGCAAGGATGCTGTCTCAGATATTTATTTATTTATTTATTTATTTTTATTTTCCTAATTTATACCCCGCCTTTCCTCCCCTACAAGAGGGAGCCCAAGGCAGCTAACATCGGAGAAGAATAAAACACTATTAAAATCGCTATTAAATACAGGTTAAAACATAATTAAAATACAATTAGAATTAATAAAAAGACTAATAACAATTAAAAACAAGCTAAAAGATATTTGATAACACAATAAAATAAAACAATAAAACAACTGCCCCCACCTCTGCCCCATTTAGAACACTTTTTTAAAATAAAAGGTTTTAAGGCTCCGCCCGAAGCTCTGTATTGAGGGAGCTTTCCTCAGTTCTAAGGGGAGGGAGTTCCAAAGCCGGGGTGCCACCACCGAGAAGGCCTTATCTCTGGCCGCCACACCTCTCACATCTCTTAGTGGTGGCACAGTCAGTAGGGCCCCCTCAGGTGACCTTAGGTGACGGGTCGGATTGTACAGAAGAAGGCGGTCCCTCAGATACCCTGGACCCGAGCCTTTTAGGGCTTTAAAGGTCAGGACCAGCACTTTGAATTCAGCCTGGAAACAAATGGGCAGCCAGTGTAGTCGCTGAAGCAGTGGCCCGACAGAGTCGAACCAAAGAGCCCCAGCAACCACACGGGCCGCCGCATTCTGGACTAGTTGAAGCTTCCGGACTGTCTTCAGAGGCAGCCCCACGTAGAGCGTGTTACAATAATCTAGTGTCGATGTCACAAGGGCATTGGTCACTAGGGCATGGGGTACTTTTGGAACCTGTCCTTAGATTGAGATTCTTCTCCAAATCAACCTTAAAGTTTTGGGAGCTTGTTCTGCCAGATGAACTTGCCAACTTACAGGCCTCTTTTGTTGCTTAAATACTACTTGGAACTGCTTAGAGGAGTGGGATAAAAATGTAGCTGTCACAAATACAAAAAACACAAAATTGGCTGAAAGGATGTACTGGTATTTGGCCAGATTTGGTGCATTATTTGGTGTATTATTAGTAGTGCTGGTATCTGGGTTGTTGTTTTTTTGTCTTCAACCTTAACCATTGACCCATCAGGCTGGACTTTTCCTAGAATAGCGCACAAATATCTGTTCTGGAAACTATAGGCATTCCATCAGAAGCAATTTGGAGGTATTAAAATGATAACAGTTTTATCCACAGTTCATACAAAGATGGCATTGAAACAGAACAGTAGGAAAAATTGTATTCATCGTGCAATCTTTTTCAGAAGTAACTTCTTTATTTTTATCTAAGTATGCATTTCCTAACTTAGGAAGTTTGTAAAGTCCAATTCAATTTGCCAAACTGCCAGGCCATAATGATACACAAACAGGTTGCTCCTTGGCAACTGCGGAGGTTCTGTTCCCCAAATCCCAATGGATGTCAAAAACTGTGGCCAATGAAATCTGCAGTCCAACCTACCTTTGTAGGTGCAACTGCCAGAAGGTTCATGGAGAACTTCTGGGATCTCCTCTGGGGTGGATTTGAAACCTACAATGGGTCAAATCTGTGGTGGAACCTGCTGCGAGTCCTAATCCGCCTCTGTACACACATACATACACATGCAGATCTCAACTTCAATTATTATTCCTTTTCTGGAAGCGATTCTGCTTCCAGTCCAAGGGTAGTCATCCCCACTTCAGAATATGTGAAAATGCCCTGATCAAGCCCGTATACTTTTGTTAATCAAAGTGATCTGTGGTTTCTGAGCTGCCACTGAGAAAATGAATGTGTCCCAGAGCAGTTATGAATTAACTGTGCTCTTCACCTCGATGGACTATATGTAGCTCACAGAGGCTGCTCAAATTACCACCTCACTAAAGGCTTTATTTTTCTGAATCCAATATAAAGACATGGGGAAAACAACAAGAGGTGAACAAAATAAATTTGAGAGGAAATTCAGAAATTGGTGTCATTATGGCAGCTGGGCTACTGGGGTTTGTTATAAATAAATGGCCTGCTGCTCAATGGATAATTTGACATCACACTCTGCTTTCATCTCAGAGACAGCAAATGCCAGACCTCTGGTTTTCTACTGCGTGCGATAGCATTGGGAAAATGTCATCTGTACTGAGTTACACTTGTCCTTTTCTTGTAGGGAAGGGGGACTCTTGCCAAAGCTGCCAGTAGAGACAGGTAAACTAAACCATCCTCAGAGACCCAGTGCTATTGGAGCTGCCCCATCAGCTCTCAGGGCCTGATCCAGTACCCCATATGCTGCTTTAAAATGCAGATTAGTGGCTATTATGAGTTTTATATTTGTATTTTTCTGCATCCCAAACTGGGTGCATCCCAAACTGGGTTTTAGAAGAGCTTTCTGCCTTTTTCAACCCCAAGAGGTTTGTGCCTTTTCCGTTGAATCAAAGGGGCTGTGGTTTGAACAAAACCACATTGAAAATAATTGTTTTCATTAACCATTCCATTAGCCTTGGGAGAGATTTATAGGCCCCTGACATTTCCTTCCCAAGCACCTTTATTTTTTCTCTTCTTTTCACTCTTCTTTCAATCTACAGCATTTTTTTTCCCTATCAGATAACACTCTTACTATCAATAAACAATAAGTTGGTAATTTTATTATTCTGCTTGAGAGCACTTGAATTTCCCATCAGAACCACCTTGAAACTATCACTGGCATTCCAAGCTGGGTTCAATTAGAAATGAATTTTCCAAGCAGGCAGGTGGTGAAAGATTAAATGAAATCAGGAACTCTTTCTCCATTTGTAATGATGTCATGGAAGCCAAGAAGTCTTCTTATTATCTGTACTCTGAATATCTGTACATATACACTAACTCAGGATATGTTATTTAGATAGTAAGGTGTGATAGCTGTTGGAGAAAAATGGCATTCTGTCAAAAATATATACATATAGATACCTGAGTGCACAATCTGAAGAAACCATCAAGTCATCCCAGTGTGTTGCTCTCTCTGAAGCAAAGCTCTTTTACCAGCTCTGTTGTGTAAGGTGCTTTTAATTGAAGATACCAGTATTGACGTCCCCAGGTCCACAGAAAATTTACCCCAGATTGTGTCCTATAGTTTCCTGTGGCTGCACACTGTATGCCACTTTTTTGGAGGATGGGAAATTTGTTAACCCGAAAAAGTTATTTTCTTGTACGCCTGTCCACCATTATTGATGAATGAACTATGTTCATAGAAACGTTAGACTGCCTCTAAAAATGTACTATGGCTGCAATCCTAAAGACACTTTCCTGGGAGTAAGACCCATTGAACACAATGAAGCTTACTTTTGAGTGGACATGGTTAGGATTATGCTCTATGAGTTTTTGAGAAATTCAATAACTCCTAGTTTGTTCCCCAATGTTCCTATAAACACAGTTTGACAATCACAGAGAAATAGTAAAGAGTTTAAAAACTCAAGTTAGGAACACTTGTAGAAGCCACACCACATATAAAGTTTGCTATTAAAAAGAGGTCATCAATCTAGAAGAACCTGTACTAGAGGAGGAGTTGTGGACTGCACATATCATGTGGATCATGGAGGTGGAACTATTTGCACACCAAAGAGTGCCCCTTACAAGAAGCTCTTTGCAGAAATTAGGTACTTTGGAGGCAAAGAACAGTTGGGAAGGGGAGGTTAGTACAGTGGTATCTCATTTAACAAGTTCCTCGCTTAACAAGCGTTTCACATAACAAGCAAAAATTTCCAAGAAATCTTGCTTCACATAACAAGTTCTGACTCACTTAAAAAGCAAGCGTGCTATTCAAAACTATTCAAAACTATTCAAAAGCGTGTTATGACGCTCCGCATGGAGGCTCTTGAAAAGGGCTGCCAGCCAGTGCTGCTGTCTCTAACTGCCACCAACATGGGGGCAGTTGCCTGGAGGTGCCAGAGGCAGCAGCCCCTAACTGCCCCCAAGTGCTCCCACCGACCACATTGAACCTCCAGCAGCAGCCCAGGTAAGCCTCCCAGGAAAGTGTTTTTAGGATTGCAGCCTAAGTAGACTTCATAGGATCATGCACATTGAATGCATGAATGCATGTTTGAATTCAATTACAGTGTTTTGCTATCATTTTTACATCCAGTTAATATTTTTATATTAATATTTTTTGGGTTGTGGAACTGATCGTCTGAGTTTCCATTATTTCCTATGGAAAAGGAAATTTCACTTAAAAAGCATGCCTCTGGAATGAATTAAGCTCTTTATGTGAGGCACCACTGTAGTTTACTTTCCCTCTGAAGTGCTGTGGCCAGGATGTGATCACTCTCATCTCCAGTTTCCCCAATTTCCAAGAGCCACTTCAAGTTTTAAATGTGGGCTGTTAAGCTAAGATGAACTTAACATACAGCAAGTTGGATGATACACTTACTACTCCCTTGCAGCTACTCGCTGCTAATTAGGATATGCAATTAAGCAATTTACAGCCATCAGTATATGTATAAACCACTGAACTTTCATTAGTACTGAAACACTACCCAAGTCTGCAGTTCTCCCAAAATTTTTTTTACTCATGTCAATCCCCTTCTCCAGTATTATGAAGCACATTGATCTCAAAGTAGCTGATTAGTCAGGCAGGAGCAAAGGAACTAGTCCTATGTGTTTTGGTTTTATTACTGCACTGCAAGACTATGTTCTTTGCTTGGAATTGATTCTGCTTTAGTTCCTGCAGTTCAGATAATTAAAAGACCAGGCAATTGTGTGCTCCCTTCTTGACTGGATGTGATGTATTTTGTTGACACAAATCACTCTAAAAAAATGATATGACAGCTAGGAATGGGGAATTTTGCTTTTCAAAACAAAATCCAATTATAAACAATTCACCATTTTGATGGTTTCTCACAGGTGCAAGGGACAGTTGGAATGAGATGAGATCTGTGATCTCTCTTCAGGGTTGATCTGATCATGGCCAAATTCCCTTTAGTGAACAAGTATTTTCCACACTAATGATTAAGTATTAGGGAAACTGGGGCAGGTGGGCTCATCCAGTATAGCATCTATTCGTTAGTTGGTATCTAGGACTCCACTACCTGTTTCCTCTTCCCCGCTTTACAGGACAAACTGGTTAAATTGCTGCAACCATCCAAAGCCATCCAAAGCCATGGAGCTCAGACATAAAAATCATTTCCCCAAGTGAACAGGTAGCCCCAAATCCTGAATATTTTCCATAAAACCCAGCAGTAAAACACTCGTGTAATGAGATGGTCAGAGAGGAATGGCAATCCCACTTGCTCCTATGGGCACTTGGATTAGACAGGAAGGTAATTCAAATATAAGTTGATTATTTAAAAGGGTTAAAAGATCTGTCTCCCACTAGAGAGATTATTATATGTGAAATGGAAAAAAATTGATCTTTTAGTAAAAAGTCAAGAGAGGCTGGAATGGTTATTTACAAGCCAAACTGAAAACAAATCCTTAAGTGGCTAAACTAGATACATGCTTTATCTCTATTTACTCATGCTTTCCCAGGCTTTCAGACCTCTCTAACCCAAATCTGCAAAAGGGATCAACACTATGGCCTATATCCTAAAGTCAAATTAAGCCCTTTGATCCGGAGCAGTTAAGGTGACTTTCCATAAAATAACAGTAGAGGGGGATGTAACTGCGTGGACCTGTAACTGCTCTGGATTTTGCCCTATGTTGAGCATCTGATGTTCCGAGGATGGACTAGGGAAACCTGTAACCTTAAAGTTGTCAACAATTGAATTTTAAGTAGCTGATGAATCAGGGTCTCACATGAACAGCTGCTCTTTCACATATTCAATATTGTTTATGAAGTCACACAACTCAAATGTTTTCAGAGCAGCATGGAGGATCCTACTATACCACTGGGTGAATATGTGAAGGGGATTAACATTGCATGAATATTCGGTTAGGCTTGATCCAGATATCTCAGACAAGGTACTATTCATTATGTGTATTTGCAGTTTTTATCCCACCCCTAGATCAGCACATGTTGTTCTCCACTCAGTTTTATTTTTGCAACTATCTTATAAGGTAAGCTAAGAGATTATGGGCGCAATCCAGAGTAACTATGGGAAGTCCTTGCTCCGGTGTAAGAACAATTTGCTCTGGATTGCAATATTAATTTCCCATAGGTTTTCATTAGGTGGTGCAGTAACTACGGGTGCACGTAATGCCTCTTATGTGCTCCCGTAATTACTCTGGATTGTAGGGTATGACTAACTGAAAATCCTACAATCGATAAATGGGAATTTCAGTTCAGTCAACAGCATAAGCGTACTCAGAAGTTAGTCCCAATGACAATAATGGGACTTAGGGCGCAATCCACAGTAACTATGGGGAGTCCTTGCTCCAGTGTAAGAACAATTTACTCTGGATTGCAATATGAATTTCCCATAGGTTTTCAGTAGGTGGTGCTGTAACTACGAGGGACTGTGGGTGGCGCAAGTGGCTAAGACACTGTGCTTGTTAACCAGAAGGCCAGGGTTTGAGATCCGGGTTGGCCCCACAAGACAGGGTGAGCTCCTGTCCTTAGCCCAGCTCTGTGACGCCAGCTGGATCCAAATGTATTGGCTCTGCCTTTCCATTGGACTAATTCAGTGGCGTGGAGGGGGGGATTTGCTGCCTGGGTAACAGCCTATCCTCCATAACAATCTAACCCAGGCTTTCGTGCTTCACATGCAGCGTATGCAGTGCTGAGCACGATACCATAGTCTTTCAAGATTGACGGAGGCCTGCTGCTGCTGTAACTACGGGTGCATATAATGTCTCTTACATGCTCCTGTAGTTACTCTGGACTGTAGGGTTAGAGTGCAATCCTAGCCATGTCTACTCAAAAGTAAGCCCCATTGTGTTCAATGTCTCTTACTTCCAGGAAAGTGTGTTGCAGCCTTGCAGCCAAATCCTGTGCCAAAGTGGCAATTGGCTGTAAGCTTCTCATGTGGAAAGCATTCCATGGCAAAAATGGCAAAAAGCATGCCATGCAGTGCAGGATAAGGTCTTTACACTCCCTTGCCCCATGTAATCCCCAGGTGGCCTCAATGGGTCTCCTCAGATCTGAGCCTGCTACCTAGCAGACACAGATTCAAGGAGACCCATGTTGGGTCTTCCAGGTCAGGAAGGATATGGCAGCAGGGCCACTTCCTCCCCTGCCTCACCTTCCCTCACCTCCCCAACTCTGGAACGCCTCCTTCCCACCACTGTCCTGACTTGGCAGTTCCACCATCCAGCATTCGTTTGGAGCTCTGTCCAGCAGTTACTGTTCTTCTACCCAGTGCTGGCTCAGTACTCTTAACTGTGATCAGGTTACTACTCTGTGCTTCTCTAGCTACATCAACACAATGTTTTGTAATCATATTTACAACCCATCTATGAGCGGATATTCATTATTTCATGCAGTCCATTTACAACCGGGCTGAAAGCAGAAGAATGATATCTTTTTACATCATAAGTTTGCCAGGTTCTCCTGGAGTTCAATGGCTGGTTGCCTCTCGCCTTCCCTGAGGCTTTTGAATAAGAAAGGGTAGGAAACAGAGTGTCCATAGTAAATCAAGATTAATGAAGTTCAAACAGCAATTAATTACTAGACTCTTTGATAAGTAGTTACAGTAGCATGCACAGAGTCATTAATAATGTTCACATATACCATGTTTGGACAGCATGCCAAATCAGGTAACACTGCCCTTCTCTTCCTGAAGTCATTGAGGAAGGAACTGAAATGATAGATCCATTTCTACAGAACAAGAAACAGTAGGACTGATTTGAACGAAGTGGGACAGGGCTGGAAGTTCCATGATTGCTTTCCCCCCACATCAACTCATCCATGTTTGGTGGACATCTTGAGTTGCCTCCCACTGAAGCAGGAGACAGATCCTGACTAATGAGAGGAACTTCTCAGTAGGGCATCCCAGTTGTGGGATTCTCAATCTGGTCAGGCTGTGGTCTTTCTGACACCAATTTATATGTTCTCATTATATGCTCTCAAGCTATTAAAATTGCTTCCTGTAACTCGGACGCTCCACATTGCCTTATACTTCCCAAGTAGGGCCTTAACCAATATTTGAGAAATACAGTCACAACACAAACATCTAAGGAGAAATTCAAATCTAAACCAAGCAAAATACATTCAGATTTAATTGGAGGGAATTATAAAAAACACTGTAATTCAGTAAAACAAAAACAGGTCCAATTGGGGCAAAAGGCCAATAACCCTACAATCCAGAGTAACTACGGGAGCACGTAAGAGACTTTACGTGCACCCGTAGTTACTGCACCACCTATTGAAAACCTATGGGAAATTCACATTGCAATCCAGAGCAAATTGTTCTTACACCAGAGCAAGGACTCCCCGTAGTTACTCTGGATTGCGCCCTATGGCTGCAATCCTAACCACACTTTCCTGCGAGTAAGTACTATTGAACACTTTTGAGTAGACATGCGTAAGATTGCACTGTATTTCACAAAGGAGTCAGATGATGATGGCTTGAATATATATCCTGCCTTCCTTACAAATTACTCTGTGTGGTGTACATGGTTCTTCACTCCTCCCATTTTATTCTCACTACAGGTTATCCTGAAATAGACTGGCCCAAGATCACTTACTGAGGTTCATTACTGAGTGGGGGATTTGAACCTGGAACTCCCCAGTCCAGCATTAGAGTCCTGCAAAAACTGTCTTATTTATTTATTTTTTCAAAGGGGGGAGGCTTCCAATGCACTGTTCTGATGATGGGGCAAGCATCAGAGCTGCCATTAATGGGTGGCATCAGCACTAAGGGGCTTACTGTACAGCACCCTCTGAGTTGTTTCCAGCCAGGTGAGAGATGTAAATCATTATGCTCAAATTCAGCAACCATCCCAGTTGATTTGCAATGACATGCACAGCGCCTTCTTTATATCAAGACAGATTCTGCTTCCCAGATCAAGATCAATACAATTAAATTATTCAGGGTTTGGCATTCCTAGCCCTCCACAATAACACACTGTGCACTTCTATAACATGTACACAGCATTACTACAAATCAGGAAGAAAATATAATTGAGGGTGCGATCCTAACCAATTTAGACCAGACTTACTCACTTGGCATATCTTCCTTTGGTGGTGTGGGGTTGTCAGCATATGCCGGTGCACAGGGGTAATCAAGGTCAGCACAGGACTTATGCTGGGGCCTATATCTAAGTGGAAGTTAGGATTGCAGCCTCAGTTTCTTTTTAATGTCCTCATTAGTGTTGGTGCACTAGGCTGCTGTAAATTTCTCTGCACCTGTAAATAATCTGACATGTTTTCCAGCAATCATGCATCATACAAATTCAGTTTTTTTCTGAGGTTCTCAATGCATTTAACCTAACCTCTGATTTAGAGCATGGTTGTAGAGTGCCTGTTGCCAGCCATGGTAGACACAATCCTGGGCAAGGTGAACCAATGGTCTGATTCAATCTGCAGCAATTTCTTTCATTCATATCCATAGATCTGAAATGCATCTAATCTTGGAGACGTTGTTCATACCCATTTCTAAATACAGTAGCCAATAAAATAACCAGCCCCAGTTAATGATGTATAAAGTACTTCTAGAATGCCAAAAAACTACTGTATTGATCAGTGATCGTACAATAACTATGAGGCAGAGGTGCAAAATCAAGCTGCATGAGGAAGGATTTTGCCCAGGGAATTCAAGAGTCAGTGGCAAAAAGCAATTTCAAGAACATTTGTTGCAGTTTGCTATATTATTATTAATTTCTCTTAATAACTGGAGATTTTAGTGCATCTGAAGAATGATCCCATGTGATCTGAAAAAATCCCCTAAATACCAGTGACCCGATGTCATAACTACAAAAAGCGGATAAGGCACCCCAAAATGTAGAACATCCATTAAGAATATAGGGCTTGAAAACCAAAAACACTTATACAGTATGTTGATTACATGTGGTTAATTTAAACATGATATTGTTATTAACTGTAAAACTATATTAGATACTAGCGAAAACATACCCACATTGCGGGAGTAAAATTCCCTTGTACGCCATCCCCCCATTGCAGATCAATCCCCATGCACATCAATCCCCCATGCGCAACACCCCTTATGTTCATCCACCCCATGTGCATCATCCCCCTATGCAACATCCACCCCATGCGCATCACCTCCCCAATGTGCATCACCCCATGTGCATCACCTCCCCATCCTCAACACCCCCCCAATGCACAACAGCCCCCCATGTGCAACACCCCCCATGTGCAGCATCCTCCCCAGTGCAACTCCTCCCTCTGAACAACATCCACCCCAATGCACCAGGCACCAAGCCCCAAATTGTCTGGTCGTTGGTCAGTCTTCCATGTTAAGTATAGGACAAAAATACGTTATACCACTTTTCAGCCCCTTAAGGTTTAAATTTCTCCACATGGGTACTTGGTGGGTGTTCAGGTGACAGAAGGATCCCTCCCAGAATTCCAGGCTTCAGGCCCAGCAGTTGGGGCGGAATGTTGATGAGTCAGCAATTCTCAATGCAAAGTATAGGGAGGAAAACACGTTGCGCCCCATTTCACCCCCTTCTGGTTGAAATTTCCAAAAACCAGTTCTTAGTGACTCTCTCCGGAAGGAATACCCATCCCAAATTTCACACTTCTAGGCCCACCAGTTTTGGCTGGGTGTTGATGAGTGAGTCAGTCAGTGAGTCAGTCAGTGAGTGACTTTTTCATTTATATATATAGATAGATAGATAGATAGATAGATAGATAGATAGATAGATAGATCTGAACCACATTTTCCTGGGAGTAAGTACAATTGAACACAATGGGACTTACTTCTGAGTAGACATGCTTATAGTTTTTTTTACATCCAATTGATACTTGATAGTTTTTTACATCTAATTTATTAATTGCAAGAAGGCTATGTGTTGCCAGCATGGGGCTGCTCATAGGGGGGAAAAAAAGCAGGCCTTCATCAGTCTTGGAAGACTATGGTATCGTGCTCGGCGCTGCATACGCTGCATGAGAAGCACGAAAGCCTGGGTTGGATTGTTATGGAGGATATGCTGTTACCCAAGCAGCAAATTCCCCCTCTCCACGCTACTGAATTAGTCCAATGGAAAGGCAGAGCCAGTACAATTGGATCCAGCAGGTGTCACAGAGCTGGGCTAAGGACAGGAGCTCACCCTGTCTTGTGGGGCCGACCCGGGAATCGAACCCTGGCCTGCTGGTTAACAGGCACAGCGTCTTAGCCACTTGCGCCACCCACAGCCCATAGGGGGGGAAAGGAGGACGTTTAAATTATTTTCCAGGACACAAGCCTAAAAATAATAATAACGGATATGTCCAGGAAAAAGAGGACATCTGGTCTCTCTGCCTAACGTAGGGTTGTTATAATTCTCTTCCACAAAACTGGGACAGGATCCCCTGTCAAAACTGCCAGGATGTGAGTGTAATTCCTAAAAACCAGGACAACACAATCACTGAAAACCCAATTTTCCAGGACATATGGCAACCAGCCTAATAGTATCCCATATTTTATGTCAATCAGGTAAGCACTAACTTGTTAAAACAATTCTTTTGTCTCTAGTCTTCCTTACATTGCTAGTAATAGTGCCTTTAGTAAACCCATTTGCTATTGGGTGGCTGTGGGTGGTGCAAGTGGTTAAGACGCTGTGCCTGTTAACCAGCAGGCCAGGGTTCGAGACCTAGGTCGGCCCCACTGTCCTTAGCCCAGCTCTGCGACGCCAGAGCTCCAATCGTATCGGCTCTGCCTTTCCATTGGACTAATTCACTGGTGTGGAGAGAGGGGATTTGCTGCTTGGGTAACAGCAAATCCTCCATAACTATCTAACCCGGGCTTTCGTGCTTTGCATGCAGCATGTGCAGCGCCGAGCACGATACCATAGTCTTCCAAGACTGACGGAGGCCTGCTTTTAGCTATTAATTAGCTATTATTTTTTTCATTTTCTTTGTAAACCACTTTGTGAACTTTTTAGTTGAGAAGAGGTATATAAATACTGTAGACAGATAGATAGATCAAAGGGCCAAATTGCATGAAGCACATCACTAGCTCCTGCAGCTTGTTTGTTGCTCCTAAAGAACATCCATTGGTGGGGAGGCTGATCCAGATTGGGAATATGTGATGGGGGAAAAGGGTATGACCTGTTCCCGACCACCACAACCTTGAATCAGATAAGGTTCTTGTTGGGGTGTAAGACCCTGCAGATGTGCAGGGCTTAGCAGAGTAGTTGTGCAGAGGAGAACGGGCAGCAACACAGAGTAAACACGACAGCTGTTTACAGTTAAAGATAACTATATTGTTTAAAGGAAAGGCAGAAGATAAGTCCAGTAACACAGTCCAAGGTCAGAGCAGTAGATCAGTCATATACATACATCAAGTTACAGGGGTATTCCAAGCTCAGTAAATCCAGTTAAACAGTCCACAAGTCAGTCCACAGATACAGTTCAGTCTTTCAGAGTATCAAAACAGCAAAATACTCCTCCTCAGTAACCCACACATTGCAATAATCTCATACACACTTAAATTTAGTGGAGCACCAATCAGTTATAGATATTACAGTCAGGTGATCAGTGACTCAGCACTTCCAATTCTGCTGACTCGTGCTGTAAGAGCAGTTTCAGATTGCATCAGCTAGATTGCATCAGCCTTCTTCAGTATTGCATCAGCCTGGAATCAACTTGCCTGAACAAATATGTTTTATTATTAAATTCAAATACTAACAGTTCTTACAGTTGCTACTTAGGGATTTCAAGGCCTAATTGCATGGTGAACATAACATGTAGTTTAGCCCCAAAAACTGCATGTGGCAAGCACAGAACTCAGCCGACTGATCAGCAAATGATCTCACAGGAGTAGCTCCAGCACTTTTTAGTACAGAAGGGCTGCAAATTTCAATAAATCAACTGGTTAAAGTATTCAATTACGCATCTTTTAATTAAAAAATCGACTCCAGAATAACCAGGCAAAACGTTTTTAATTTACTTTTTTAAAAAAATGACCTTGTTTTTCATATAAATCCTTATAAAACTGGGGGTGACAGATGCTGCTATAGAAGAGAATTCAGTGAATTCTTCCCTCATTCACACATGGGAAGAAATACCTCTTCTAACATGCCGATCTTATGTCATACTGGAGTGCCAGGCGGAACTATTATATTTTTGTGTTCATAGCTAAGCTCGTTCTGTGCTCCATTGACAGGCATGCTGCTGCAGGTTAAATCAGTGATGGAGGTGAAGGGCAAAATGATGGGAAAGTTTAAGTTAAGAAAATCCACGTTTTGTTCCATAGGCTTTTGTATTTTCATTTTCTGGTCTTAACCTTTGATAGAATGCAAATATTCCAAAGCAACCTTATAGGCAGCATGTAAAAATAGTTTGCATGCTCTTTTTTAAAGATGCTTTCTTATAACCCAATCCTATGGGGCTCTTGTGGCTGAAGATCTTGAAAGCCACTTCTATAAGTCCCTTTGTGGCGTTGCAAATGCCATTCTGCTGTTGTGTGCTCTAGAGCTATCTATCTAGAGCAGGGGACTCCAAACCTTTGGCAGAAGGGCCACATCATCTCTCTGAAACTGTGTTGAGGGACAGAAAACTAATTTACATTTCAAATTTGAATAAATTTACATATAAGAATGTATTAGAGTAGATTACAAGGCTTGTCCAAGGGCTGGATAGAGGGGTCTTGCCAGCTTGTCAAGGGCTGCATCTGGCCCCTAGGCCAGGGTTTGGAGACCCCTTATCTAGTGCTATAGCAAGAAAGCTATCTTAGGTCTCAGGAAAAACATTAGAGGTGACGTATGTAGAGATTAAGTAAGTAGAGATTGCTAATATAAATGTGTTTATCTGTATTTATATTATTTAAATTTGATCTACAGGTCTGCATCAGATGTTGTTTGCTTCAGCTCTGCACTCCAATACTTTTGGCTATTTGAAGTCATTCTCTTGGCCACTGTGATCTTCTCAAAGTGACTGTGGGCACCAATCTCACCTATTTAGGCCAGTGTAACTCACCTATCATAGTTTTTTTCTCAATACCCTTCCTCTAAGGAACTCAAGATGGTTCATCCCTTTTTACTCCACATAACAACCCTGTGAGGTAGATGAGGCTGAAAGACAGTGATTGGCCCAAGTTCACCCAGAAAGCTTTACTGCAGGGATTTGAACCTGTATCTTCTAGGTGTAAGTCCAACTCACAAATCACTATACTATACTTGCACATGGAATGCAGAATATTTACTCTGTATGAGAGTAAATAAAGGAAATAAGGTGTCTTTTTAGAAGATTCAGAACAAATCTGATTTGAGTTTCAATGACAGGAAGACTTATTCACTACCATACAGTTTTCCCCACACTCAAAACAACTATATTCTTAAATTGTGTTGTATTTGTGCTTCTGAAGACTGGAGCTCAACATCCAACACTCCAGCCTAGCAGTCTGTACGTTTACTCCAAATTAAACTCTACTGAATTTATTGAAGCTTACTTCCGTGTACATGTTGATAGGATAGCATCCTGGATTGGGAACTGTATGCATTGATTAATTTCTACAGAATTTCATCAAGTCTCCAAGCAACTTTTCATAAGAAGAGCGCCTGCTGGATCAGGCCAAAGGCCCATCTAGTCCAGCTTCCTATATCTCAGAGAGGCCCACTGGATGCCTCACGGAGAATGCAAGACACCTGCATCCAGGTGCTCTCCCCTGCATCTGGCATTTTGAGCTTGCCCACATCTGCATCCATCTATGCACATGTGTATATCATGGCTTTTAATCTGTGATGGTCCCCTCCTCCAGGAATCTATCCAAACCCTTCTTAAAAGCATTGAGGCTAGATGTCATCACCACATCCTGTGGCAGGGATTTCCACAAACTAACCACATGCTGGGTAAAGAAATATTTTTTTTTGTCTGTCCCAACCCTCCCAACTTTTAATTTTAGTGGCTGTCCCCTAGTCCTGGTATTATGTGAAAGGAAAAAGAGCATCTCTCTATCCACTCTATCCATCCCTTGCATAATTTTGTATATCTCAATCATGTCTCCCCCTTAAGCGCCTCTTTTCTAAACTGAAGATCCGCCAGAGTTGTAGCCTTTCGTCATACGGAAGGTGTCCCAGACCATCAATCATTTTTGTTGCTGCCTCTGAACATTTTCCATTTCCTCTATATCCATTTTGAGATGAAGTGACCAGCAATGAACACAGTACTCCAAATGTGGCCTCACCATTGATTTGTACAATGGCATTATAATTTTTGCCATTTTATTATCAATCCCCTTTCTAATAATGCCAAGAATTTCCCTTCTTCACTGCTGCTGCACATTGGGCCAGCACCTTCATTGAGCTATCCACTAACACTTGTAGATCTCTCTACTGCTCTGTCACAGATAGCTCAACCCATTAACCAATATGTAAAGTTGGGATTCCTTGCCCCAATGTGCATAACTTTACATTTGCTTACATCAAAACGTATCTGCCATTTTTTGCCCATTCTTCCATCTTTCCTTTCCTGTGTCAGTTTGACTCATAAAAATTCTGTGCAAGCTCACCAACACCTACAGCCACCACTTGCCTAATAAATAATAATCATCGTAATAACAAATAATATTTTGTTATCTCAAACTGTTTATCTGCACATTACAGGCTCCTGCTGTAGTATTTTTGGCCATTAATCTTGACAGAGCCGAAGCTGAATATTTCATCACCACTAACGGATGAGCTCTCATTGGTGATTAAATATTCAGAGCAGAGATACCAATAATATGAACACCCATAAACTTGTAGATTGATTTCTGAGGGGCAAGGAAGTATAACTGCCAAATGTACCACTTAGGAGACACTCAGGCTCTGACCCCTGACATCAGGTTTCAGTTGATAGCTTCCACAGACATATATCTGTGTGGCAGCCAGACAGAGCTAGCAGAATATGTCCCTGGGGAGAGAGCTAGACCTACAGCTCTTTCACAAAATGTATAGTTATGTCAATATCAGCATTTTCTTTGTTTATTGCATTATTGTATTGCATTATTGTATGTATTGCATTATTTTCCCACTCGGGGAAACATACATGGAGGCAGCTCATTCTTTGCATAGAAGCATACGAATACTCTTTCATTCCAGCATCCCCATGAAGTAGTGGGAAAATATACCAGGCTTGTGACCCCAATCAACATTCCCAGGACCCCACTTGCCAGAAACACCGGAGGGCTTAGCAAGAGGGCCTGGCATTGATTTCAGAGTCTGTTCTGCACCATTCACATAAGAGCTGTCTGGCTCTGTCTAGCTCCATCAGCGGAGTAAGATGTTCACCTTGGAGCTTCCTGAGGTCCTGCAACCCATATGCGATGGACGATCTGACATGCTCCTTGTCCTTCTCGTCCCTATCCATCCAATTTGTACCATTTGTTAGTTCAGTAGGCTTTGATCTGTTCTTTATACCTAGATTTCATCAGAGACTAATAACCAAAGAGAAGAGGACACTCAAAAGAGTCAAGTTTGGAACTTGGCTCTTAGTTCATATTCTGCTTCTACACTACGTTGGCTCTCCTGACAATTATTACGACTCAATTGGGATGCTTCTAAAATGATGCAGTTTTAGAAAAGCTCAGAAGCTTCTTTAGCTAGGACCTGCTGAATGTGCCTTATGGGATATCCATGTGGAGATCTCTACCCAGACCCTTGTCCTCAAGCTTTTCCTTCTTTCCCTTCTTTCTAACTGTCTGATTTTTTTTCCATTTTCACCCTAACCTCAATCATCAAGTTACTAGGCACTCTCTCTGATTGTACCTAACATCATACCATGCAGATAAATAAGGAAGTTCACTATAGGTTGTCCTAATAAGGTGCCCCCTTTCACGCTTGTGTCAGTTTTACGTGGGATCTATAGCTATTGAAATGGTTAGCTGATGTTGTGCAGTGACTTCAAAGTGCTGGGGTCTCAGGCTGGGGAATCTAAAAGGAAGGTTGCTTCCTGCACCACCCTCATAGTTCTTGGGCAAGGGGTGTTAACTTGATTTCTGTTGCACTAAAGTACCACCAATATAATGAGCCTTTTTCAACCATTCACATCTCATGTCACTAAGATGACAAGGCACTGATAAAGGTACTGAAATTGCCAAGGCACACCAATTAGTTTTTGGGCAGTTGACAAGACACACTCCCAATCACACTAAGACATCACCCTTACCAAACTTCCATGGCTCACCTGCAGATCATTCATGGCATACCAGTTGTGCCATGGCACATTGGTTGAAAATCATTGAATATAATGGTCAGAACTGGAATTGCAGCCCTTCACCTGAGGAATCAGTAGAGCTCTGACTGGCTTTGTATCACATGTGCTTCAGGTTTGGTTCCTCAGCTTCAAGGCCTCACCTGGCCTTCACTGTCAGCCCATCATTGGTCATTTTCTGCTTCTGGTCCTTAAGAATCTTGTCCAGTTGACCTGCTACTTGTTGACCCCCTATTATCCAGATAACCTGCTACTTGCTCATTATCAATAATATCTTTGGTTCCTTTGATTCTCATTCACCTACAAAAGAATCACCCTTGAATGTTAGGTTAAGATGGGGGACTGTTATCATACTTCCTTAACCTCTGAGGTTCTCTGTGCCCTTGAGGAAGGCACTATATTCAGTGGTGGGCTCCAGCAGGTTTGCACCTACTCTATAGAACCGGTTGTTAATGTGAAATAGGACATATGAAGTTTAAAAATAGCCATTTAAAAGTATCTGCCAGATGGGCATAGAACCGGTTGTTAATTTCTTTGAATCCCATCACTGACTGTATTCCTGTATGACCTTAGTTCTGCATGATCAAATACCACGTGATGAAGATGGAGATTGAACAAGTGCTTATTTTATTTGATATTTTTTTCTCCGCAACCACTTGTTGAATGTTGTTGAAAAGTGATGTATGAAAATGGTATAATAATAATAGGAAGCCCTACCCTTGTACCACTGCATCCTTGAAATCTTCCCTCCTTCCCCCAACCTCATATGCAGGATTTGTCTACAGACTCAAACACTGTGTCTGGGACAAGAATCCTTCTGAGACCAAATGGGGTGGTGCTAGCTTGGGGTTTGTGACCCTACCAGTATAGAAGCGGGGCTTGACAGAGCTTGACAACCCTCCCTCCCTCCTCCAAATCATGGATCTCAATCACATGAAGTTATTAAGGATTGGAAAGGCCTTATCTCCTTCCCTCGTTTAAATCCAGAACATCTTGGAGGTGAGGTGGAATACAAACCAAGTGCTATCTATGGCCGTGGCTTTTGTTTCTCATGCCATTTTTAAAAGTATTTTTGTGCTGTGGAAGTTTCTGTTAAAGAACAGCGGCTGTTTATTTTGAATTTATTCCTTTGCCTTCTACGCCTTCATTTCCTTCAGGAAGTGCTGCTGGTTTGGAAAAGATGCACATTTTAAAAAATACTGTGGCCAGTGGGCCATGGTCTTGGTTGCTGATGGTTCTTGTATGCTTTTCAAAGCTTTTGTAGACCTGCCAATAGCTACCTGCCAGTAGCATCTGGGGCAACAGATGGGCTGCAATAGGTTTACAAGGAAATAATTGCATCAAGGCATCCAGCTATTGATGTGATTGGTTTATGATAGTGGGAATTTCCCAAAGGACATTTGTTATCCTTTTAATCTTCAAAAAGGGTGCTGCCATGAGCGTTAGCATGTGAGGCAATGGCAGTTTGAAAAATCTAAAGGCTTTGCACAAATTGTAACTGGACGGGGTATTAAACTGCATTTCCTAAATTATACAAAACTGGCAAACTTTGTATAGAGAACAAGAGCACAATCCTAACCATGTCTACTCAAAAGTAAGCCCCATTGTGTTCAGTGAATCTTTCTCTCAGGAACGTGTCTTTAGGATTGCAGCCCAAGCCACTTGACTATAAATGCAACTATACATTTATGATTCAAACATCATATGCATGTATGATTCAAACATCATATGTATCATATTCAAACAACATGATGCATGCATCAAAGATGTGCAGGAAGAACATTTTGTCCCCTTGTCACTGCAGAATCTGAACACCAATCCAACCAATGAGGAAATACTTCTCTGTGGCTCTGGACTGACTGTTCTAGAAGTTTCTTTATGTGACACAGGTGACCAACTATAAGAAACAACATGTACTGTACTCCTGGGCCTAGGAATAATCAAATCTTCCCATAGCCCTCATGCCAAAGCAATGAGATCAACCTTAGAAACGTGGATGGGTCTCTTCACTTTCACTGTTCGCCTTCTCTCTAATGGTAGCTATGTACAGGACCATCATTAAAAACAGTTTAACGCAATGTGTAGTGTGAAATTGTATTGACTGCTGTCTTTTAAAAATGGATAACCATTTATCCATTTATTTCTTCCTCATGTAAGAAACAAAGCAGCATTCTCCCTGAAACAAACCCAACAGCAAAATCTGTGCCCTGTTTGTAAATTTTCCGACGCTCATTAAAAGAGTAACACTGTTAATTATCTTCTTTGGTCCTTTTATCATGAGGCAATTTAGTTAAAACTGCATATTCATGTTCTTTGTTTTCTCACTAGGCAAATATTGTATCCATGTTGATTGCAATGCTTAGAGTGTACCAGTGGATGAATTGTTTTATTTTCCTGGTGAGAAAACATGTCATTTTTCAAATATATTCATCATATTGAAGGCTGACCCAGAGTAACAAGCAACTCAGTATGGTTGTTGTTGTCTCATCTACACACTACAATATTGACAGTGCCAATATTCTGGAATTTGAAAGAATATCAGCCTTGTGCTATGATGGGGCATTAGAATATTAAATTGAAGGACAGCAAGAAATATCACATTTACCTTCCTCTCTATGTGATCCAACAGCAATGGCAGCTCTTGAAAATGGAAACCTTTAATATTGCTAGAACTGATGACAATCCTATTGGCTGCAAAATCCATGACAGACTATTGCAGAGCAGAGGACTTTAGGAAAGAAATTCTTGTTCAGTTCAATGGAAGGCATATGGTGTCTATGGGGACCCTGCAAAAGTATTAAGCAATTTTCAAATTCAGCTCTGACAGCAGCCATTCTCCGAAATTACTGCCATTAACAGCAAAGCCCACAGCAAAGTCCAATATTGTGGTTGAATTATTCTCCTTCAATGATGCCAGTGGAATCTGATATTAGCCACTGCGGTATTAACACAAACCACATATGGGAACACCTATATTAAACAGCATCCATTAACCTGGGATATGCATACTTGCCACAAGTGTGCTGTCTGGCACTTTGTAGGGCCAGTTTAACCACCATGAAAGTTGGAAGTCAGCTCTTTAAGCCTGCAAATTGAATATGATTGAGAAGAGTTCAGTGGGGCTTACTTTGGAGTTGCTGGGTATAGGATTGTGCTACAAGAGTTTGTCTTCTCTTGAATCAGCTGCCTCAGATACATCAGGAAAAGTGGCATGAATTTGAAGCAGTGACAGCTGATGCCATTTTGGACTGCAAACCAGGACGGCTCTCTAAAAGCAGAATCCCACAGAGGGAGGAACTGCAACATTTATCCATAATCTCCATAACATTTATCCATAACCCACCCACCGCCACCAAGAATACCAGTTGCCTGGCGGCAAACATACCTACATGCAGTGGTGTCGCTAATGATCATGGAGCTTGGGGCAAAGCTCAAAATGTTGCCCTGGAAGTATTTTTTAAATGAAAATTGGGGGGGGGGGAAACCTGCTTCCTCCTCCTCAGCAATTAACCACCTATTTGCTCTGCTAGTGGCATAGCTAAAGCACATGTTTGCTATCTGGAGTCAAAGAAGATTTTGTTACCCCACACCCACCCCCCCACTCCACAACAACAAAATCTAATTTGATTTTTAAAAAATGAAAACTAAGAGCACAATCCTAAACATGTCTACTCAAAAGTAAGCCCCATTGTGTTCAATAGATCTTGTTCCCAGGAAAGCATCTTTAGCATTGCAGCCTAAGTTCCTAACTGATTAGGGAAACTGTGCTAGGGCAAAGAGGAATGGTTTTTCTCTCCCTGCTAAATATAAGACGAGCACCACTGAAAAGTACCTGTGTACCTAAGGCTGCAATCCAGAGCAAATTCAGCCTGCTCTGACCTAACTGCACTCTCCTAACTATTCTGTATCCAGAGCAGAAAGTTATGCTGAATCCAGAGAGTCAGGAAGCCTGGGCTGCCCTAACTGCTCCAGAGCTAAGTAATTGACACAAGGGGAAGACTTGCTCCTGAGGAGACACCCCTCAGATCACACTGAACAAGGAACAGCTGTGGTGCCTACAGTGGTGACATGACTCTGCACATCACCTGAGTGATGACGCACATCATCTGTGCGTCATCCCTGGGATGTGTGCCCCCCCCCCACCTGGACTACACAGTCACCAAAGTTGGCGCCTGCGCAGTTGTTTCTGAAGCCAACTGGCTTCAGAAAGAGTACTGCGCAGGCACCATCTCTGACACCTGCGCAGTACTTTTCTGAAGCCTTTTGGCTTCAGGGGAGACTGTGCAGGCGTCAGAGTTGGTGCCTGTGCAGTACTCTTTCTGAAGCCATTCGGCTGCCGCTCCGCCTCCTGAGTGACGCCGAATGGCTGTGCAGAGGCGCGGACTTTCTCTGTTCTAAGGAAGTCTCCTCTGAAGCTGTTCAGCATTATGAAAAAGTACATGGAAAACATATATGAAAATTAGAGCTCACTCATATTATTAGTTCCAAACAGTATCAAAATTACACCTCTTTGGCACTCAGTGCAATCAGTATCATGGGAAAGTTTTGAGTTAAGAAAATCCACTTTTTGTTCCATAGGCTTTTGTGTTTTTATTTTCTGGTTAATGGGCCATAATTTCTGATAGATTATAGGTATTCCAATGTAGTTTGTTTCATTGCATTCTGCATTAAATTACATTTCCAACAACATATAACATAAATATAACATGATGGTACTATCATTCAAACATACTCAATTTTTCATAATTTTAGCCACTAGTGTCAAGCTCAGCTTGTTGCCACCCCCCAAAGCTTGCTGACTGTTGCAACTGCCCCCCCTGCACTCCCTAGCTAAGCCACTGCCTACGTGTACACTTGCTGCTCATCCTGCCTATACAGAGGTCCAATACCACTGGGCACTGGCCTCTCTGCCATCACATCTACCTCATGGCTGCTACAATTTAGATCCCGGGGTTGGGGCTGGGTGTTGATCAGTCAGCGATTCTTCAATGTAAAGTATAGGGACAAAATGCATTGTGCCCAATTTCACCTCTTTCTGGTTTGAATTTCCTAAAACTGGTTCTTAGGGAATGCCTACATCATGGAAGGAACACCTTCCCAAAATTTCACACTTCTAGGTCTGGCAGTTTTGGCTGGACATTGATGAGTCAGTCAGTGAGCTGAAGGTATATGAAGTCCTGCTGGTGATATGGCCAAGGCTGCAGAGTGGAAAACATGCAGAGAAAACAAAAACCAGGTTCTGCATCAGTGAGTGATGTCGCTAGAGGTTGCTAAAACAATTGCCCAAGGTGGTTTTTATCCTTAAGCCTCACACCCACCCTATGAAGTAGGTGAGGCTGAGAATGAGTGACTTGTCCAAAGTCACCCAGGAAGCTTCATGGCTGAGGGGGATTAGAACATGGATCATCCAACTCCCTACCCACTGCACCATCCTGGCTCTCACATCTCTTAACAGATTTATTTTGTTTTACTGGCATCTCTAAAAATGAGCGCAAAACAAACCAATCAAAGATGAACTTTGTAAGTTTCAAAATGTGCCACCTGCCCATCTTGACTATCACCATGTGCAGATTTGAGAGGACGTGATGCTGCCAGAGCTGTTCACGGTACTGTGGCAGTTGTTCAATACCGCAGATGCCTACAAATCTGTAATGAGGCACTGCTTTCCATAGAGAGGCAGCAGGAGGACTGCAGATACATTTCTCCTCCCACATTTCACTATGGTTAATATAATTTATAGTGTAAACATTAACAAACAGAATCCTGAGCGTGGGAGGGTGCCAAATCCATTGAAAAAAAGGAAACAGGAATCATCTTCTAACCTAAACATCATATACTTTACCTTTGGATCACAGCTATCTATGCTGTCCAAGGCTGACACAAGACCTCCTGTTACTTGAGGCAGGATGCCAAATGTACTTTCCTTTGTCCACTGATGCACCAACTTCTGTTCTTCCCATTTTTTAGGATTCTAGCTCAGCCATCCATTCTATATTCTCTCTTTTTTCAATTCCGGGATTGAAAAAGAGAACAGTGGAGGCTATTAGGAATATAGAGATGGGACCCCTAATCAATATGCTGACTGAAGCAAAAGCTTCAGTTGGCCTCATTATTGGCCAGCCCTGTTGCTGTCCCCTTTGGAGTCTGTCCTTTTTTGTTTCTTTTCTGGTAGGCAGGCTGAATAGGACACTGAGAAATCAAATAATCACCCAAGAGAAATTGAAATGGGGTTAGTAGGACTGCTTCCCTAGGCTGAGACCCAAACACATTGCCTGCTTCTGTTCAAACAGTTCCACCACAATTGCCAATGCCCAGAGCATTGACTCAATGAAGCATGAGCTTTAGAACAGCCATAAAGAATTGTACAGGAGACAAAAACTTGGGCTTTGGCATGAACAGATCACCATTTGGGCACCCAAGCAAGGGGTAAGGTCTGCCACTGGCAGCAGATCCAAATTCTTGGCACCCAGACATTCTTTGGAACAGCAGGGGAAAATGAGATAGTGCAGTTTCATAGTGCTGCAATGGCAGGAGAAGCTTCGTTTGCTGAAATGGTCTCTTTGTATGATTTTATAAAGTTGCTTGAAACTTGTCCTTCACCAATTCAGATATTGAATTCTACTACTAAGAAAAAAAGCTTCATCCCCATCATTCAACTAACTGCCCTGCAAAAAATATGTAGAAGAAGCAAGATAGTTAAGTTTAATACAATTTATACTGGTTTATAACAGCAAAATCCTATGCCTGTTATCTTAAAACAAGGTTTTCTAGACGTTGTGGCTGGAGGGCCACCATCATCTTTCTGATACTGTGCTGAGAACCAGAAGAGAAAAAAGAGTTGAATTACATTTCAAATTTGGATACACTTACATAAATGAATATATTAGTGATAGACCTTATGAATGAATGAATGAATTTGAATCAGTTTATAAACACTTTCCAACCCAAAGAGAGGGTGATCTTCAAACCAGTTCATAAGCACTTTCATAAACACCGAAAGTGTTTGCAGCTTCCCCAGCACTCAAAATACTCTCCTGAGGTGTGGAAAGCAGAGCCACCCTTGCCTCTGGAGAATTACAGGGCTTCCCTAAGGGCTACATTGGGGCTCGCCAAGGGCTGCATCTGGCCCCAGGGCCATGATTTGGAGACACCCCAAGAAGAAATCCTAGAAAAGCACATGACAGGCTATCCAGGCAGTTTCAACTGCCCTGAACCTTCCTCTTCCCAAATGGAGGAGGACTGCACAAAACGCTTGGGTGGAATGGTATAATCTGCTCACTGACAGATCTGTCCAAACCCTAGATCCAACCAGAGGATGAGGGTGCAAACCTCCCTGGCCTAGATGAACGTTTTAGGCTGGACTCTTATTAACACCAAAGAGGGGATTATATCCTGAATTCTGCAATAATATAGGAGTATCAGCAATACAATTTAATGATATCAATGACAGTCAAGATTTCTAAAACACATTCAGAAAAAACACATTATTTACTTGGAGATCAACCCAGCTAATTTCCTTCAAATGGATGGCTTGACTTGACGTAAACAGTGATTGAGGGACATTCAAAGACATTAGGTGTCTGCGATGTGACAGAGTTTCTCAATCAAAAATTCCCCCTAATTAAATGACTAAAGGGCTGTTTACTTAATGAAAGGAGAGCCTCTGATGATTCCTCAGTTTGCCAATGTGCAACTTTATTTGTTCATTGAGGGCTTAGGAAGTGGGACTTGGCTTTGTATGTGGAAGATGACCATAAGCAGATGTAATCCATAGATTCTGGGAGGACTTTCATCAGCTGAGTTGTCAAATCCTTAAGTATAGTACTAGAGGTTGTAAAGTTCCTTAGCACTGGAAATTGTCATTGGTGTTGTGCTTTGCAGTGTGGCTAGAAAAATCCATGTTGGTCACAGTAGTACAACTGTGGTATAAGGATCTTAAAGTTTAATAAGAGGAGGAGAATGGAGCATCTCATTATGCAATCTCATTAGAAAAATCTCAGGTTTTTCAAGAATGATTACTTTCCTGGTTTTATTATTACGCATACTGTTGGCATTGATGCACATTTTGGGGGTTGTTTTTCCTCTTGAAACAGAAGGTGGGTTATTTCAGGGAGCTGTTTAGAAACTTTAAAAAGCTTGGCTCAGATATGATGATTAATGTTAGGGAATTTTTTAAAAAGGGACAGCACAATAGTTTTGCCTGCTTGATTGGCACATACTGCCATGTGCGTTGTGAATTGTTGCAAGGTTTTTCTGGTGCTGTTTTTGCTGGTGATATTAGCTACTTTTTGCAAATTGGAGCTTGGAAAGAGTGCCAAAGTTTGACCAGTGATATGTAAAGAGTCCCCTGTTACCTGATTTGATACCAAGAGAACTGATTCAAGTACAGCATAAAGCAGGGGTGTCCAAACTTTTTGGCAGGAGGGTAACTGTGTTGGGGGCTGGAAAAATTTTTAACATTTCAAATTTGAATAAATTTTCATGTAAGAGTGTATTTGAGATGGATTACAAGGCTTGCCCAAAGACCAGATGGAGGAGTCTTGCTGTGAGCCCACTGAGGCTTGCCACATTCTGCATCTGGACTCCAGGCTGAGGTTTGGACACCCCTGGTATAGAGAATTCCAGTCCCAAAACCTTTATTGACATGATATATATTACACAACACCAGCAATACCAACAGATAACATAATAATAAAACAAAACTTAACCATAAAAAGAAAAACATTATAGGAATCACTAGAGCATGGAGATAGATTCCCGCCACTTACTCCATCACTGCATAATAAGTTGAATATAAGAGATTACACTCTTGGTCAGCTCCTTATTAGTTTCTCTCAACATATACTGAATTTTGTCCTCATCGGCCAAGCTGAGATGAGAAGGAGAAAAAAAGGAGTTTAAATTATGCAGGGAGAATGAAACAGATTATGTCGCAATGATTTAATAGCCCCCTAACCACATGCAAAGCTTAAATTAAGAATTTTGCATTGGAAGTCCTGCTGTATCCTATATTGCAGCTCTGAGATCCAAGCTATATGATACGTTCTTAAAATAAGAAACTCTTCACAAGAAGCAGCCATAGAATGTGTGGATCAAATAGTGCCAAACCGAAAGGAGGACGTTTACATTTTCTCCCTGTGTGGTTTTCCAGTATAATATATGGGAAGGCACAGGGGAAGACTGGGGCCTTCAAATCTTCTTTTTGGCTCCAACGAGAGCATCTGTCTAGCCATTGTTGGAAATTAGATCAGAACTAGGTTCTGATTGATCAAGGTCTGATTGATCAAGTCTCTTCTTAACTGCTGCCTCCATGCACTGTTTGCTTTCAGCTTTCCTGAATTATCTTCCCAGTGATTTCACAAATTTTGCAGGAATGAGACAAATCTGCATGTTGGGACAACTGCAAGTTCATTCTTCAGACACAAAAGTCTGTTAAAACCTGATGATCAGAAGTAGGTATGAGTTTATAGAACCTTTAGAGGGGATAATTCAATCCTTTTGCCTGTTAAAGAATTTGAGATGTGAGGGAAAGAGTTGTATAACAAAATTTACCAAGGAAGTGGACTTCTGGCTCTGTGGTTAATGGTGATCTGACACAGGCTTTTTCATAGAATAGAATAATAGAATCCTAAAGTTGGATTCTAATAGATAGGGTTCTTCTAACAGAGTTGGACCTAATAGGTAGGGTTGCCATATGTCCTTAAAAACAGGGACAATCCAGATTTTTGGGAATTGTGTTCATATATTAGCAATTGGGACAGAGGATCCTGTCCCGATTTTGTGGAAGAGAATTATGGCAACCCTATTAATCATCTAGTCCAACCACCTGTCCATAGCAGGAATCCTCCTAGGCTCAACTTCCCTTGGCAATCTATTCCACTGCTGAACTTCCCTGACCAGCAGGAACTTTTTTCTAGATATCCAATCAGAATCTCCTTTTTTGCTGGAGAGGCCCAGAAAAGATACAAAAGGCAAGACCTTATGCCACCCTACCAGAAGATGTAGACAGAAAAGCATTAATGATGTGGCTATTTCTCTGCTGAGTTTTTGCACCAGGCTATTTCACTTTCTGCTTTAGAGCTATTGAGTCTCCTAAAACTCAGCCATATGCCTGCTCTGCCTGATGCTTTCAGTAGACAATTTCTTATATATTCTCTTTTAGGACCACAGTCCAGTGGTGGGCTTCAGGGGGTTCTCATAGGTTCTATAGAACCCTTTTGCTAATGAGCACCTGGTTCTGAGAACCAGTTACTAATGGGACATATAACCTGTTGTTAATTTAGGTTATTAGGACATAGAACCTGATGTTAATTTATTTGAATCCCACCACTGACTACAACAGCCAGGAAGGAGCACAGCATAGCATGGGAAGGACCTTTTTTCATCAGTTTCACTGGGCAGGCATTACCATCACCTTAATTGCACCCAACAATAGGCTCTGATTGATAGAGCAGATAAGAACTAACTACTGGTTGCACAGTCATCCATCATCTTAACTACTGCCAGCTGCTCCATTTTCTCCTAGTACTTTCTCCAGAACCCTCTGTGGTTCAGAGATGTGTGTGCTCCTCTCACAGTATAATTGAGGCATTCCGTTCAAGGGCATTGCAGCACCTCCACATTTATGTGTAGATCTATACAATCCTTTCTGAAAGGGCAACTATGATTTCTACTCCTTCAGAAAACTCAGCCACTATAGAAGCAATTCCTTCTTAGAAGCAGCTCAGTTGCTGTTAGGCCACACTTCTCCCCCTCCTGCCATGCTGCTAGTAGTCAGTGGAAAAGGAGACCCATGATGGGTGCACCAGTTTCCTCATGCACCCCTGCTCACTCACTTTCCCATGAAGCTGTTGGCTCAGGGTTGCTCTGATGCTGCAAATCTACCGGCATCAGGTTAATGATGTGTCCCTTTTCGTCCCCAGGACATGTCCTGGATTTCAGCCTTTTGTCCTGGAAAAAAAATCTTCACTGTCCTCAATTTCCTTGTGAGCAGGCATTATGTGGCCTTCTTGTAATTCAGTCCTTTTGCCTTTTGTAATTCAATCCAATTATATGAAACTAGCAAAAAGTGTACCCGCGTTGTGGGAGTAACATTTCCCCATACGACATCCCCCCATGGCGCATCAACACCCCATGCACAATTTTCCCCATGCGCAACTTTCCCCATGCGCAATTTCTCCCCATGTGCCACTTCTCCCTTATGCATCATCCCCCATGCGCATCATCCCCAATGCGCAACTTTTCCCATGCGCATCATCCCCCATTGGCATCATCCCCCATGCGTAACTTTCCCCCATGCGCATCATCTCCTATGTGCAAATTTTCCCATGCACAACTTCCCCCGTTCGCAACTTCCCCCCATGCGCAACTTTCCCCCGTGAGCAACTTTCCCCCGTGCGCAACTTTCCCCCGTGCGCAACCTCCCCCATGTGCAGCATCCTCACCAGTGCAACCTCTTCCTCCGAACAACATTCCCACTGCACCAGGCGGAGAGCCCCAAATTGGCTGATGTTGGTCTGTCTCCCATGTTAAGTATAGGACAAAAACACGTTGACCCCTTTTCAGGCCCTCAAGGGTTAAATTTCTCCAGATGGTTCTTAGTGGGTGTTCAGGTGACAGAAGGAACTCCCAGAATTCCATGCTTCAGGCCCAGCAGTTGGGGTGGAATGTTGAGGAGTCAGCAATTTTCAATCAAAGTATAGGGAGGAAAACGCGTTGCGCCCCTTTTCACCCCTTCCAGTTGGAATTTCCGAAAACCGGTTCTTAGTGCACCCCTCAGTCACGGAAGGAACACCCACCCCAAATTTCACACTTCTAGGCCCAGCAGTTTTGGCAGTGCGGTGATGAGTGAGTGAGTCAGTGAGTCAGTCAGTGATTTTTCTCATATATATATATATATATATATATATATATATATATATATATATATATATATATATATATATATATATATAATTTTAAATTTAATAGGAAGTAAAATGCTGCTTAAAGAAAATATGTGAAAGCAATCTGAGTGTTTTTGGCTTTTTATTTTGTCATCTCCTACATTTTTCTTGGGCGTCGTACATTTTGTGGGTCCTTGTCCTCTTTTTTCAATTATGACATATGGTCATCCTGACCAGCATTGGCTTGCTGCAGGATTAAGTGAAATTTGGAGCCATAGGGTGGTGTATCTGGACACCCTCCTTGCCAATCATATCAGCCTGAGAGACTGACGAAGCAACCAAGAAAATCCCATTCTTTGTGCTTGAGGAGAACCCAAGGGGCTGAATTCCCACAAATACAGTGGGATCCTAATTCTTCTGTCCAAGGAAATGATCAGCTCTTAGCTATGGGTTCTTTGCAGCTGGATTCCTGTTGCGGCAGCATATTGTAGTCTAACAAAGAATGTTCTCTTAATATAGAGGAAGAAGCATTAAGAAATTATCCACCTTGGATATCAAATGCACTCACCACACCACTGCCTACCCAGTTCAGTTCTGGTACGTCATCCTGATGGACGAGGTGCTTACAAAATTATCTTCACTGATACTACCCAAGAGGATGTTTATGTGTTACAAAATTTATTACAGAACCAGAATAGGTTTGTAGCTATTGCAAATCTCTGTTAAACTATACAAAAATGAATACTGAAATATACGCCCTTTGGAAACTGTCTTTTACCCACAGTAACAGTTTTGACAGAAGGCAATCAAACTACCAACAAGTCTGATGGATATCCTAAAAAAATCTATGCTGGTACAGTCATGCTCTTGGAACATATTGTCAAATGCAGCTTTCCATTCTATTGTAATGAAAGCAGCATTTTAAGGCATTTCCAAAGCAATCAGTAAATGGACCTTCAACCATCCTCTCATCTTCCCCTTTCATTAACTCCCTTTGCTTTAAATTTTTTATTAAGCCTTATTGCAACGTTCTGAAAATTTCATAGAGCTTTCACAAAGAGTCATTCTAATTTAGTTAGAAAGCAAGGAAATATCATTTCTTGTTATCGGGTCATCTGGTTACAATGTAGTTAGGATCCCATGTGGCAAATTCATTCCTTTTTTTGCCACTACAGCAGTAAACTTGTCCTCTAATAATCTTTGAAAATACCTGCACACAAAGGGGAAGGATAGTAAGAGGACTGTGCATTGCGCTATTACTTGAGAGTTCACAGGTGAGACCTGGGAATCAAGACTTCCAAGATCCATCTCTAAATTTGCCAGCAAAACGCAACATGGCTATTAATTTTTCTTGGAATAAGATACTCAATCTGAATTGTTCTAACAATTTTCATGATCAGATGTGGGTGTGAAACCCATCATCACATTCCCTCAAGAGGATTACTGCATTTACTCAAATCTAATGCACTATTGAATCTAATGCGCACCTCAATTTTGGAGACTAAGGGCGCAATCCAGATTAACTACAGGGAGTCCTTGCTCCGGTGTAAGCACAATTTACTCTGGATTGCAATATGAACTTTCCATAGGTTTTCACTAGGTGGTGCAGTAACTACGGGTGCACATAATGTCTCCTATGTGCTCCTGTGGTTATTCTGGATTGTAGGGTAAGTTTGAATGAAAAATGTGAGCATTAGATTCAAGTAAATAGACTATTTAAGATCCAATGATTCCATTTTAAGAGCCATTGGCTGGTGATCTAGTGATGCTCTGGGAAACAGGAAGATTGATAGATGTACTGGCAGGCAGGCAGGTATTCAGGGTCAGGCATTCTGCAGATTCCACCTAAACAATTTGCTGATCAAACTGAAAAACCAGGCAGGGTTTTATAGAACTGGAAAGAATATTATTAGTCTTGAGTCCTTTGACAACTGCCAATATGGTTAGGTATAATCCTATCCTTTGGCCATCTGCTATGATGGCATTGAAGCCAGAGTAGAGAAAATGGTAAGTGATAAGAGAATAAGACTTGTGGGTTCTCCAGCTACTAAAATTCCCAGATCAACATCCATGATTCCTTGAAAAGAGATGGAAGAAAAGTGAGCAACTCAACACATGCCTAACATGTGGAGGCTGGTTGAATGATCTGTCTGCACATGGTGCCTTCTCCATGCAATGAACACCCCAACTGCATGGTTTGTCTTTTTGAAATTGTCAAACTTTACTGATGGAGACTTGGGGAGCATGAACATCAACTATGCGGTAAGAGTTCATCCACATCACAGTCCAAAGCATACCTAAGGCTTATTGCAGGAAGCAAATGTCATGCAGGGAAAGTATTGAATGAATTCCATATATGATAGCTCTGTGACTTCCCCAGACTTTCTAAAGACTTCTGAGACTTTCTAAAGATTATGTAGCTCTTTTGACATATGCCATCTCCATTGAGGGAAACAGATACATTATATTACAGCTAAGGTCCATTAAATGAATAATTACCTTTACCTTGAGAATCTGAGTTACAATGATATGGAGGATGGGATTGAGTATGGTGAGAATCAAATCTCACTCAGCCATGAAGTTCGCTTGAACCAGTCTCTCTCTCTCTCTCTCTCTCTCTCTCTCTCTCTCTCTCTCTCTCTCTCTCTCTCGGCCTAATGTACTTCACAAGCTTCTTGTTAAGGATAAAAGAGGAAGAAAGAGAAACCAGATGTGCCATTCTAAGCACCTTGGAAAAGGACAGGATGGAAATAAAACATGAAATAACAAAAGTCAAAACTGGACATGCCTCCATTGCTTTCTAGTTTCTGCAAACATGAGCTTATCCAAGTGGACAAGACACTACCCTGGACAGGCTCATGATGACAACCTGATGCTCAAGGGGAAAGACTTCACTCAATCCCTCTTCCCATCTCACAAAGAGGAATTCCTGATTGATATTCAGAATGTGCACATTACCTAAGCAAGGGGTTTCCCATTAACATTCATGTGGTAGTATGTATGAGGCATTCCCCGTGACTATCGCTCAGAGAGCGCAAGGAGTTATGGAGTAGCATCCCTGATGCAGTCCAGTGAATTGCTGGGCACCATTTTAATTAGAGGTAGTTCTTTTGTTAACTTCCTTGGAACTCTGTGTTGCTGAATCATACCTTCCCCCATACAAGTGTGTACACACACACACACACACACACACACACACACACACACAGAGAGAGAGAGAGAGAGAGAGAGAGCCCATTAATTCTCCCTCCCTTCTCCAATGAGATGAGAAACTATCCTGCTGATTGAAAGATAACCTGCACTGCAGAAGAAGATGAAGAAAGCAAGAGACAGTGATGTTTGCAACTGTGGTCACTGTAATACTTCTCCCAGCTCTGTGGAGAATATTTTGCTGCTTTGATTTTGCAAGCAGTTGATTCCCAGCAGCAGAACAGACTGCATTGGGGTGCCATCTCTTCCTTAGAATTAGATCCCAAATGCTAGTGGAGAGCACAAGGGATCACTTTGCACCTGCTGACTAGTGCATAATATTTTGCATGCATATAAGCAATGACACATGCATATTTGTTATCCACACTAGTTTATCCACAACATATATACAAGGAGACATAGGGTGCAGTCCTAACCTAAGCTGGCACATCTCGTTAGTCTTCCTGTTCCAGTGGCGATGTAAGTCTGTGCACTGGCCTAACCATTCTCCAGGAGTGGCGCAGAAGAAGCCTTACAGCACTTCTGCACCACAGGTCAGCACAGGACTTATGCCAAGGCTTAAACTGGCCTAACTGGAGATTAGGACTGCAGCCATAGGAACATATATGCACAAGCTCTAATCCAGTGGAAAGTACATCTATTCTATCAACAACCTTGATGTAGATCCTTCCACTAACATCATAAGTCTTGGGAAGTTTTTGACACAACTATACAATCTGTATCTCACTAAATCTAAATACCTCATGGAATTTAGCTTTTGAAAGAACTGAACAATGTAGAAATACATGTGGCCTTTTCCTTTTGGTTTACTTTACTACAAGGTCATCTGTGTCCTACATTTCAGTCTGTTTTTGTAAATGTACAATATATATGTTATTGGAGCAGAATGGGAGCCACTTTCCTGGGATCTGATTCCATGGTTGTCCATTACTTTATTTCAGTATTTATATACCACCTTCTCTTTTGTTTAGACAGCATTCAAAGCAGTTTCCATAGGTAGACTAGCCTAAACCACTATTTTCCTATGAGATTTTTACAAACATGTTCTATGAATCACAGGATCATGAGGTGATGCCTTCTGGATTTGTGGGTGGCATTAGTCGGCTATTGTAAATCCAGATCATTTTCTGTTCATTTCTGAGCTCAACAACTATTTTCCCTTGGGGTACTGTAGCTTGTTATGGCCTGGCATTTTGTCTCCCATCCAAATACATAACCACAGATTCTGACGCTTACCACTTCAGGCAGTACAAGCACTCAACCAGAAGCCTACACTTCCTACCCCTAAATTTCACTAAGGATTATCAAATAACATAGCTGATTTCTATTCCAGCATTGCTAGTTATCTGAGAAAGAAAGAACTCATATAAAAAGCCACCAAAACTTGCCTTACAGATACTGTGGAGTTTAGTGCGGCTGTACTGTGGGGGAAATGGCTCTTAGGCTGTTCTGGTAGTATATCAATTTTGGGTGCAATCCTAAACGATTTAGGCTGGCATAACTCACCAGGCATATCTTCCTGTGTTTGTGTAGGGAGGTCGACATATTCCTGTGTATTGGCCTAACCCACACAAGAATGGGGCTGCACCATGTAATGTTCATTACAGCACATTTGTGACACACCCTGGTCAGCATAGGACTTAGGCTGAGTCTAATTCTGGCCTAATTTGAGATTAGGATAGCAGACTTTGTCTTTCCCTTCACATCTGGGCCTAAGGCTGCTGCAGCACAAGATGCAGCTATTTCAAACTTAAATGACAGCATCTGGAATTAGTTTATGAATGCACACTATTCTGACCTTGAGCACGTTCACGATCTGTAACCAGTGGGCATCTTTCTCAAAAAGGGCTTCTGGCTCTTTTGCTAGGGATCTACCTAGCAGATCACTTTTAAAATTTGACCACATTTATCTTTAAAAATGCAAAAAATATTAACATTTGAATATGCAGTTTCTAAAGACTTTAAAGTAAGTTTAAACTCTTACAGTGCAAAGTATGTCTGGTCAGAATCATAAGCCTCATTGAGTTTAATGGGACTTATTTTAGGTCATGAATTGCAGCATTAATTAAACTATAGTGTTGAGTTTTGACTTACACCCTTGGACAATAAGAATCCTCAACAATCCCTAAACCTAAATTTCAAACCTTCCTGGAACTGGAGAAATTGCAGAACAGATTGAGAATTGGAACTTTACAAGGGCATTCATCTGCTTTCTAAGATAATCACTTTTATAGTATAGTGAATTGGATTGTTTCCAGAGAAAGGTGTTCATTGTATCTAACATAAGCATTCATTTGTGACTTCTTCATGTCCGGAGTTTTCTCTTTTAGTCATCTATGAGATAAATACAGCTGAAAGAGATCCATAAGACAGTTGTTTTGGTTCTTCTTTTTCAAAAAAAATTAGCTTTTAAATTGTTCTGCGTCTTGGTTATCTATCCTGTCTGCAAACCAAAACCTGTAAGAGTCAATTCAATGATGCCTGGGAAACAGCAGAATGTTACAGCATTGCAAGGCACTGAGAATCAATTCCCTGATGTCTCAGAAGCCCAATTTCCTTCCATCTAGCATAATGGTACAGTCACAAAACTGACCCTCACACAAACAAAAAGCCAAAGTACAAGGAAAATGCCATGTTTTTTGCACATTCATGCTTTGCTCAGTCATACTGCATTACTGGATTTGTAGCTGTAAATGTGCCAAAACAAACAAATAAAAAAGACATCATTCTCCCCTAAAAGATTCAAATACCAGGTAGTTCAGTGGAAAACTTAAAGTGAAGGTGTGCGCCACTTTACAACGGACTGCTTAATGACAGACTGCATATATATAACTGTGTTCAAAGCACAACAAAGAGGCTCTTAATAAGCAGTTGGGGGTGCAATCCTATCCTATTTAGGCTGGCATAATTCACATAGCATACCTTCCTGTGGTGGTGTGGGGAGATCAGTGCACTGGAGTGGGGCAGATGCACATTGTAGCACATTTGTGACACCCTCAGGTCAGCATATGATTTGTTCTGGGACTTATGTCACCCAAACTGGAGATTAGGATCACAACCTTGGTCTCCCATAGCATGCTTTAACAATAAAGAAGACACTCTTAATGTAAAGAGACAATTTCCAGTAGCCTGAACGGCAGACTGCTTGGCAGGGAGTGCTTGTTTACACTGTAAAGACGCTAGATTGGGCTGAATATTTACTTAACGACTTAACTGCATAACAACATTTCCCATCATTAAGTGGTGCATGCCTGTTTACTGTAATAATTCGATCAGTCCTAACATTCAATAGGGGCCTTATTCCTTGTCTGTTGTTAGAATTTTTCTATAACCTTCAAATGCTGGCCTGAAGAATCATCATCTTTGAACCGCTCTCTCACAGCTCTTAACTAATAAACTTGAAGTAGACAGATTTAAGTAATCATTCCAGTACAACCTGAAATAGCCCAGAGGAGCAATGGATATTCACTCTGGCATGTTCTGTACTGCAGCACTCATTGCAGCAAAAGGCGACGGCTGAGCAATGTCAGGCTGATTTAAATGCAAGATTGCTTAATTTGTTCTCTCCACTCCCACCAGCTATAGGCAGGGCCATGTTCTGCCATGACTTGCTCCTGCACGCAAGTATTTTGTGACTCATGCAAATAGGAAGGTCGGAATTTAACCCAAAGTTTTCACTGTAGCCAGAGCTGGATTCAGGAAAAGGTTATGCCTAAGCAGACAAATATAGGGAAGGGGAATTGGAAAGAAGAAGCAGCACATTGCAAGATAGATAGTACCTACAAAACACCTTTTCTTCATTTGACCTTCCTTTGGATTCTTAGTCTGAAGGTTGTTCACAGTAGTATTGCAATAAACCAGCTGAGACACACAGTGGTACAGTCTATTCTCCTTCAGATATGGGGAAATTTAGACCTGCACTGCAGCCTTCAAGCCACTCTGTCAAGACCAGGGAAACTGTTTGAATCAGAATCATTTGATATGCCCTACAATCCAGAGTAACTACGGGAGCACGTAAGAGACATTACGTGTACCTGTAGTTACTGCACCATCTAATGAAAACCTATGGGAAATTCATACTGCAATCCACATCAAATTGTTCTTACACCGGAGCAAGGACTCCCCGTAGTTACTCTGGATTGCACCCTTAATCACTTCCTTGCAAACGGTGGGGAGCAGAAGTGAGTCTGTGCCTTACCTCTCTTAAAATCTGCCATACTTGTCCCATGTCTTGCACAGCCATCCGTTCATGTGTGGGTGTCACTCTTGAATGTGAGCTCTGCACCTAAAATTCAACGTACTGGCTCAGGCTGCATGTTTGCTTTCTGGATTTTATCTCAGAAACCAGCCATGAATGTGTTGGATAGCATGTGCTTTGCCCTCATTCAAAACTTATGTCTCTTTTGTGGGGCCAGATATGTGCTCTTATTTCCAACCTCACTTTCAAACACTCATAAGAGAGTGATTGGCAAAAGTATAATCTAATTTGGCAGACTACAGTCTTGGACTATTAGGTTGAAATGGTCTATACTCACCCATAATGCCATGTGATCTCTGACTGCCTTTAAAATACACACTTTTAAAATTGCTTTTTACCTGCAATATTGAACCTTGATGTTATTTCCTACTTACTCATATAATTGCTATAGCTGTGCTGCTCATCATAGATAAACAGATGATTCAAGGTTCATATTATACAGAAATTAAGGTTTTTCTGGAAAAAAAAGTCATGGAAAAAATTGAGGTAACAGCTTTTGCTACTTTTTTTGTAAGTTCTGGATACCTGGGTTGAGGTTATGAGCAACAGGGGTAGCAGAGCAAGGAGGTTGGAGAAAACACTACATACTGAAAAGCATTTCTAGAGGACCTGAGTTTATTTGACGTCATGGTGGAATAATTAGAGGATCTGATGGTTGGCAGTTCACAAAAGCTGGATTCAAGCTAACTGAACCTTATTATTCAAAAACATATGTACAATTAATCTATGATTAATTAATTAATTAACACTTGTAGATTAATTGAAGGGGAATAGAACACTTATGCTCCAAACCACTGTGGAAAACAAAGTCTTCTGGAGCTGAAGCTTTGACCATTGAGGTAATGGGCGCAATCCAGAGTAACTATGGGGAGTCCTTGCTCCGGTGTAAGAACAATTTGCTCTGGATTGCAATATGAATTTCCCATAGGTTTTCACTAGGAGGTGCAGTAACTATGGGTGCACGTAATGTCTCTTATGTGCTCCTGTAGTTACTCTGGATTGTAGGGCAGGTCACTGGTGATTTAAGCTGTGTGAGGCCGAAATTATCCTGTAAGATTTTGATTAATAAACTAGTAATTGCGCTAAGTTTGGTTTATCTAGTACTTGAGGATGTTTGATGTTATCCAAATCTCATTATAGATGAAAGAAGCCATGAAGAGAAATTAGCTACTGCATCTGAGACGTGGCAGTGAGTTACTGTGATAGCTCAGCTATTAAGACTAATAACCAAGAGACATTTTAGGACTGGGTGCAGCACAACGGATGAGAACAGAGAGAGTCAGGTTTACAGGGAAAATCCAGAGAGTGGGTGCAGAATACTTTTGGGAATCTGCTATGGTTAGCTGGTGTACTACCTAGTATGAGTGTGCTGTTGATTGCCTCCACTAGTATATTTCTCAAAAAGAGTTAAATTTTCAGAGATTTTGGGTCCAATCTTATCTGGCATGGATAGAATTTGGATTGACAGTTCCAAACACCCACCGTTTCTGGCCCAGCTCCTGCCAACCTAGCAGTTCAAAAGCATATCAGTACAAGTAGATAAATAGCTACCACCTGGGAGCTAAGATCACAGCATTCCACATTCCTTGGAATCTTTACCACATTCAATCACTCTGCTTGTGAATGCATAAAATTTTAGTTGTATAATAAAATAGCTACTAACCCATTCTTAATGAGCTTTAAAATATAAATACAGTGGCACCTCATGTAACAAGCACTTCACGTAATGTTCCACATAACAAGTCTAAATTTCCAAGGAATCCTGCTTCATGTAACATCGGCTTCACGTAACAAGCAAATCCCTCTGGTGCCTAATGGACACACCCGCTATGAAGCCCTGATGTTCCACGCAGAGGCTGCTTAAAAGGGCTGCTGGCCCTTTTGGGGCAAATTGCTCCCAATTTGAGGGCGGTTGTCTGGGGGCACCAGAGGCAGCTGCCCCTAACTGCCCCCAAGTGGCCCCACTGGCCACCTTGAACCTCCAGAAGCAGACCAGGAAAACTTCCCAGGAAAGTGTCTTTGATTGCAGCCTCCTACCCATGTGTACCCATAAGTAAGCCCCATCCAGTTAAATGGGTCTTACTCTCATTTAACTCCCATCCTAAAGAAAGTGTCTTTAGGATTGCAGCCTAAGTAGACTTCAATTACAGTGTTTTGTCATCATTTTTACATACAGTTAATATCTTTATATGACTATTTTTGGGTTGTGGAACCAATCATTTGAGTTTCCATTATTTCCTATGGGAAAATCAGTTTCATGTAAAGAGCATTTCACATAACAAGCATGCCTCTGGAATGAATTAAACTTGTTATGTGAGGCACCACTGTAGAGGCAAGACAATATCAACCAGGAAGCATGTGAGCTTTAGGAACAAAGGCACTGCAGATTGTTCCAATAGCCATACGTTTCCCTTTTAATACTTTCCACGCTATACATTTCCCTTTTAATACTTTCCATGCTATAGGTATCTGTGCTGGTAACTGAAAATTCATATAAGCTTACAGTGCCATTTATTTGTTGCTTGTTTAAGGAAATTTATATCCTGCCGTTCCAGTCACAGCATAGCTCAAGGCAGTTTATAGCAAAGATTAAAAATAGAATGGAGTTTCTTCCGACTCTAGGCCATATGGCAGAAAATGTATAGCAGCCCTTCTGACGATATATAAAACCAATACTTCTTAGCTCTTCTGTACTTTGGGCTGCGTCCCAAGTACCAGTAATTGTTCTTCCCAGCACTGAAGCAGCTAGACTGACGCCATCAATGAAGGGGGGAGGCACAGGACTCATCCTATTGGCATTTCAGCTGGCATAGAGCCAGTAATTGTGTCACAAATTAAAGATTTTACTAATGTTGATAATTAACAGCTTCAGAATAGAATTTTGCCCAGCTTATAGTACTCAGATCTATTATGAATGGAGCATTACTTCTTCAAAATATTCTCCACTCACTTAGATTGAAGAGTAAGATTGGGCACTTAAATTGTGAGGCTCAGCAGTGTGTGGTGGTAATTTTTGAAAAGCAAGATTTGTCATGAAACTCCAGCTACACCCCATTAAGATCATTCAACAAGTACTTATATATATATATATATAAGTGCTCAAGATAGATATCTATATCTATGCACACACGCGCACACACACACACACACACAACAAGTATTTATATATAAATAAAAATTTTAAAAAACTGGAAAGTCACTGACTAACTGACTCACTCACTCATCAATGCTCAGCCAAAACTGCTGTGCCTAGAAGCGTGAAATGTGGGGTGGATGTTCCTTCCATGATGGAGGCACACACTAAGAACCAGTTTTCAGAGACTCCAACATGTGATTCCATTCCAATGGAGATTCCTTATGTGACATCAATACCCACCAAGAACCAATGTTGAGAAATTTAAGCTTTAAGGGGATAAAAGGGGGTGCAATGTGTTTTTGTCTTATACTTTACATTGACTAATGTTAAGGCCAACTAATCAACGTCCAGCTGATGCACTGGGAGGGAGGGTGCACAGGGGGTGATGGTGCGCATGGGGTATGTGTGTATGGGGTATGGTGCACATGGAGGTGATGCACATGGGGGAATGGTGTGCATGGGGGAATGGTGTACAGGGAGGTGTTGTGCATGGGGAAGGTGCACATGGGGAAATGGTGCTCAAGGGTGGGGGCATGGTGTGCAGTGGGGGGACGGCATACAGGGGAAATTTTACTCCCACAATGCAGGTATGTTTTTGCTAATTTCTTAATAATTGTGTTTTCTTTTCCTCCCACTTTTTAAATTTCATATACTTTGTGTAAAGATAGTGTTCTTTTCCATAACAAATTGACACAAACTAAATATGAACTGCCTGTAGAACAATTACCTACCTCACAGGTTATTGTGAAGACAAAAGGATAAAAGCTATGTAAGCTGCTGTTTTCAATTGGTTTGGCATGGGAAAGGCAGGGTACAAACAAACAAACATATAATTCAGTCCTATGTATTCATGAAGCCACAGTAGGCTCTCAGACTGACTCCCAGGTAAACTTGCATAGTACCAATGCCTAACCCAGGCATAAACTTCCATTTTGCTCCTCCTTCCCAGAATAGCTCCAAAGGGGAGGGTGAGAGGTTGCTTGCATGCCACAGAGAGGCTCCCTGTAAAACTTAGTGTTTTTTACCTCCGCTAGATAAACTGCTGGTTGTTCCCCATCCAGATCTAAAACTCTCTCTGCGCTTGTGTTGGGTTTGGCTGAATTTACAAGTGGCTCTTTACTATAGTTCATAATGGGAACAATGGCTCTGAAGGGGTAATACGATCAGGTGCATGTGGCATGGCAGAATAAATGCACATGTACCAACACTATTGCTGCAGTCCTAAAGATTCTTTCCTGAGTAAGACCCACTGAACACAATGGGGCTTACTTTTGAGTAGACATGGTTAGGATTGCACTCTAGAGAACTCTTGGGAAAAGTTAAAGTAATTTTCACCCCATAATAATTATCAATCAAACTGAGGAGTGTTCAATCATCATGAGTACAAGTATACCCGTATTAAGGTGAAGGAGTATTAAAGTGAGGAATGTATTGAACACTCCTACCTAGAATGCTGATTGAACAAATTGCTTGCTCACTATCACAAATGAAGTTGCCTTTTATTAAATCAGGCCAATTGATTTAGTATTGATTTGGCCTCAGTATTATTGATGCAGATTGGCAATGGGTCTCTTTAGATTTCAGACTTAAGATTTCAGACTTGGGCCATTCTCAGTCTTATCTGAATATCCCTAAAAAGGGCTGACCCTGTACTTCTGCCATGTAGATCATGCACAGTATTCTGCCACTGAATTACACACCCTCCCAATCTCAGTCTCCAATTTTCTACATCTCAGCTTCCTCCTACTATACTGAACTTGGGGACAAGTTAGAATACGGCTAACTACAACAGCTAACTACAATTAAAAATGAGTTCATTGGCCAAGCTAAGAACAGAAAACCGATACAAATGATGTTTCCTATTTTGGGGAATAATGCTTCTGGGTGACACTTCCGGGATACGTTGAGCACCATCCATGAGGTACCACCCAAGTGAGTATTTGACAAAATTATTTTAATTAAGATTATTCTCATTGGTTATCATCTTTAGAGGAGAAAGGCAGCACAAGCTCTCTTTCTCAACTGTCCTAGCGATTTCCTGCATGACCTTGGGCTAATGAACCTCTCCACCTTCAATATTTCCAACTGCAAAAACAAGTGCTTGAGAATGCAAAGCTAAAATCTAGTTGTCGCAGAAAAGCTACTGGTTCTTACTGGAATACAGAAACTGCTGCCATTGCAGCAAAGGATGAGGACTCGTGAGACGTTATGCAGCAGATGGCAACTGACCCCCTGCTATTTAAACCATTTTTTCTAGTACGGGGAAAACACTGCAGCAAATATCAGGCAGAGGGTTTTTCTTTTTTGTGCTTTGGGAAATGGCTATCTTAGGACTAATAAGACATTGTTTAACAGCATGCATGAGACCCACTCAATACAATTCTTTGAATAAACTCAGAGTATTTGGCAAATGCTGTGTGCTTTGGAGAAGCTTTTGCAAAAGCTGGCACAGATAGCCATGATGAATGCTAGTAGATACTTCTCAAATAGTGATGGAATGATTTTGTGGAGGGTAAGACACGGTTTGTGTCAAGATTTCAGAGATATAGGATCACAATGAGTGTCACTGCCTGGCTTGTTCGGTCTCATCAAATGTCTGTCTGCATGATGCAGGAGGTGCTCAGTCATCATACAAATGATGCACTTTGCTATGGCCATGAGTTAGTTTGGAGCATAGCAGAAGAAATCCTACAGTCAAGGATGTAGGAATGAGAATAGAAGATCACATCAAGCCAAGATGTGGATCACATCAAGCCAAGATGTTTTATTCAGGGAAGTACCTTTTTATTCAGTCTCACTATATACAAGAATATGCCATTAGCTAACAGAATGCATCTGCTGGGAGGGGGGCAGGGAATCATAGAGGTGGAAGGGACCTAGTAGGTCATCTAGTCCAACCCCCTGCCTGCAGCAGGAATTCCCCCTAGAGCATCTCCAACAGGTGTTCATCGAGCCTCTGCTTGAAGATCCCCAGTGAGGGAGAGTCCACCACCTCCCTTGGCAATCTGTTCCACTGCCGAACCGCCCTCACCGTCAGGAATTTTTTCCGGATTTCCAGCCGGAATCTCCTTTCTTGCAGTTTGTACCCATTGGTTCTAGTTCTGCTTTCAGAAGCAGCTATGAACAAATCAGCCCCTTCCTCCATATGCCCTTCAGGTATCTGAAGAGGGCAATCATGTCTCCTCTCAGCCTCCTCTTCTCCAGGCTGAACATCCCAAGTTCCCCCAACCTTTCCTCGTAGGGCTTCCCTTCCATCCCACTGATCATTCTTGTCGCTCTCCTCTGGACTTGCTCTAGTTTGGCTGCATCTTTCTTAAAGTGAGGTGCCCAGAACTGAACTCAGTACTCAAGCCTTGGGGTACCCCACTAGAAACTGACCTCCAGGTTGACACAGAACCATTTACTAAAACCCTTTGAGTGCGGCCATCGAGCCAGTTACAGATCCACCTAATGGTGATACACACCTTGCCCTTTGCAAACACTGATTAATTCAGCCTGATGAATGCTCATGGGAAATTTCTGTCCTTATGCCAAGGAAAGAAACACAGAATGAAAAGGACCAGCTCAGTCTGCAAGGTGGAGTCTTGCAAGGTGGCGACTTGCTAGAATAGCCACACAATTATCAGAGGTACCACTGGATGTGATTTTCAGAATTAACTGCCTTACCCTTTATCAAAAATTCTCAATATCTAAATCATAATAATGCATAGAATCATGAAGTTTGAAGCAGCCTAATAGAACATCTAATCCAACCTCCTTAATGTAGCAGGAAGTCCTCCTGGACCCAGAGAATCTCTGACAGATCCTTGTTGAATCTCTGCTTGAAGATCCCCAATGAAGGTGTCCTCTAACTCCCTTGGCAATCTATTCCACTGCTGAACTGCCCTCACTGTCAGGCATTTGGTTTTTTCCCCTTGATATCCAATAGAAATCCCCTTTCTTGAAGTCTGTACCCATAGATTTTAGTTCTACTTTTGGAGGCTGTTGAGAACAAATGTGTCCCGTCTTCAAAATGATAGCCATTTCGGTATCTGAAAAGTGTGGCCATATTACCACTTAGCTTTCTCCAGGCTGAACAGAGTTCTTTCAACCTTTCAGATACCAAATTACAAAAGAATTTAGGCAGGTTTAGCTCAACATAGGAGGGCTTAAAAACTAGCACCTGCCTAAATTCCCTCTTCTGTGCAATGCTTAAAGGTAGAGGCAATCTGTCCATTCTATATGGTCACCCTGTGGCACATCTTCTGCTATATCCTATGGAAGGATTTTAGGCTGCTGCAGATCTCAGTGGGGTGTTTGCCCTTACTCCCTTTTCTGATAGTAAACCCTAGCAAATGCTATATGTCAACTTAGACGTGAGCCTGCTCTATTGCTGGAGCAAGTCCAAGTTGATCCATGCAAGTGGATCAGGACCAGGAAGGGAATTTAGATTCAGCATATGCTGTTGCTGCCATCCAACCATTCTCCCTCCTAGGCCTGAACAACCCACCCTGTCCCATCACCTTCCTATTCCATCCCATTCTGCCTCCCTCACACTGGGTTTGCCTGCTCTGGAGGGCCTTTGAGGTCTTCCAGCGAATACAGGACAATTCCAGCTTTCCTGCTGGCATGCTGGTGGCTTACAGTATGCTTCTGTCCAGTGCTTTATGGCAGCCAGCACAGCAGCCCAATAGAACTAAGTAGTCAATATGATATCCTACCATGAGAATACTTATGGTGCATGTTTTCTCATTAATTCTTCTCCAATAATGGGATCCTTCAATGACTTTCATTCTCACACCCACAATGAGTCCATCAGAGTACAGACACAAAGTACACACAAATATATCATCAGAACAGCAACAATGAAAGACCTGACTTGGTCCACTAAGTCATTATTGCAGTTTACACAACCTCTCTTATGCATTTAACCTCAATGCATTTAAATCAGCACAAACCTAAATAAACCACCCTACAAGATCTACACCTTCTCCCTCTATAAACCTATGCCCGTTGATAAATTTCTGACATCATGAATATCTTCCATGAATATCCCAGATCATGAGATTTGCTCTCTGTAAAATTCACGTATTCACAAGCTCTCTGTAAATAAACCAGGACCTGTATCTCCATGTGTTAAATCTCTCACACGTGGTCAGACTCAGTGGCAGATTTTCCCCTCCTAGGCTGTGATCCTAGAAACATTTTCCCAGGAGTGGGCCCCATGGATCACAATGGAACTTATTTCAGAACAGACATACATATGATTAGGATGTCATAAAGCTTATTGACTCTGCACTGGCCCCCACACTCTGCTCAGTTCTTCCTGGCATCACTTCACTGGCTACCAGTGTTGGGGCTGACAGGATGCAGCAGTTGGCACTTTGAATATCACACACACAACATATGTAAGACATGCCAGCATAGGTTATGAAGCACTTATGTCATAGCTGTGGCATGCTGATCAAGGTGATGCACTGTGGATAACGTACTGTGTTGGTGTTTCTTTGGATTCGGGGACAGGAGGGTTTACTGAGAAGACTATGCCACAGTTGTTTTGCCAGGACAGGCCTGGCATTTGGTCCTTATGCTGGCATTCATGTGCCTTTGGTATGGTGTTATCAGGACAGGTTTAGGATATGATGGACATCTTGCCAATGTGCAACACTGATGGGATGTCCTTACAAGATTGGGATATTAAAATTGATTCACACTTGACGGCATCTAGCTTTGTGGGTAAAATAATCCTAGCTTATTTGATAAGAAATGCAACGTTCCATCCTTCCGCCCCTGGAACTGCAATTATCTCCATCTAGGAAAAATCTCAGTCCTTGGGGAATTATTCACAGGAACAATATATGAAAAACCTCTATAGAACAGTGTCAGCCGCTTTGCTAAAGAGGCGGCTCCTCAAATCCTTTGTTTTCCTGCTGAAGGTTTCCCCAGCACGAAGACACTCTAATCAATTTAGAAAGAGTTTCTGAGCATGATGGTAGTGATACACAGTGATGCTCAGGAACAAATTTACTCTATGCCTCTGTATGGACAAGAGTGTGGTCTGCAGTCATCGAGAGTCAGCAGGAAGACTCTGATAATTGTCCAAGAATCCTGGAAAGAACCCTGTACTTTCAAAGTGCAGAGCAGCCTGACATTCATATAATCAGGCCATCTAGGGCAGGAGCAAGTGACATCGAGTCTGCAGAGCCTGTACATCTGCTCCAGAAGGAGACTGCAGCAAGAAGGGTGTGTTAGGCCTTATCAGGGACAGATGAAGCTAATGACTCAGGAGCTGAAGAAAATCATTATCTCCCTTCTCATCTTGTAAGTGCTCCAGAGCTGTAATAGAGTGGAGGCTTGTAGAGTGACTTGCCCTGTGCCAGCCAGGCAGCTCAGAATCAGCAGACTCATCCCTACAGTTCCTTTCTGTGCAGCACATCTTAGCGCATTAGCCAAAAGTTGCATTCCCATAAAGGTGGAAGATGTAAACTTCCTAGCAAACCGGATCACAGAATTCTCTTTCTTCAAAAAGCCAGTGGACTGTGATTTAACCCAGTTTACCAGGACGTGTAGATAAATGATTATGGGTGATAAATGAGTCTGGGAAAAATATTTGGAGTACAAAGGGTGATAACCTGGAGTCACATGAGAAGTTGCTTGTGCACCTTTCATAGCAGCTGCAATCATGTCTGCTGGATCTCTGTGAGTACTGCTCAGGTCACTTGAATCTTTCTCCATGTGGTCACATATACAAGCAGGGAGAATTTCGGTACTGCAGCCCATAAGACTTCTTGTGCAACACTGTGTTGGATCTGATCAGAACAACTGAGACTGACTTGTGCCAAATTTTTTCTTTTTGGAAAAGCTATTTACCCAAGAGTATGTCACACGCAGTGATGCATTCCCCTTCTCATAAGGTCTCATTTCCCCTCCCTTGTTTCTGCTCTCTTCCAGTTTGTGCAAGTGGATCATGTTTGAACACTGGTGCTTCTGATTGTTGGTGCAGTGAATTATTCCATGCCATGCCAATACAATCTAGCTTTCCCTTTAAGGAGCCATCATATCCTGTGAAACAGTGGCAGGTGAGTTGAGTCAGCATGTATTCTGAGCAATGACAGGGAATGCAATTCCCTGCCTCAACTGCAGACAAGCAGAGAACAAAACGGCAAAGGTAATAGACTCAGAGATGTTTTTGTCACTCTGTAAATGACCCAACTTCTAAAAACATCGGTGCTGGGCCCTCCTTAAACTTCATCCTTTTTGGATCTCAGACTGAGATCTTTGCATCTTTGAAACCTGCAGTTCCCACTGCAGGAAAGTTAGGGAAGCACACTCTCCCGGGAGCCCAGCTACGCATTCAGTAGGGACACAATGCAGCAGTAGCTTACACTAGCAGCAGGCATTACAGCTGAAGTGCTGCAGATCAGGTGAGCAAAGGAATGTTATGTGTCTTTCACTCATTCTGCAGCATTTTCCTGACCCTGACATGTTTTGTGTGTGTGTGTGAGAGAGAGAGAGAGAGGCAGAAAAACAGAGAGGGAGTACAGACACATACACACACTCAAGTGAAAGAGAGAGATGGCTTTATCATCTGCCCTTGTCTAATCATCTTATTTGTTATGTCAGTAATTTTCAACCAGTGTGCCATGGAATAATGGTGCGCCACAAATAGTCTGAAGGTGTACCATGGAAGTTTATTAGCAGAGCCAATGTGGCTGTGAGCCTCCCCCATCAGAAACATGCCTTGTCAATTGTCCAAAAACATAATAGTCCAAAAACTGATGGTACGGCTTGACAATTTTAGCACCTTGTTGGTGTGCCATGAGATGAAAAAGTTTGAAAATCACTGCTTTATGGTGATAACTTTGTGGGGTGCAGAGGAACCCACATCAGGTAGCATATCACAGGAATGGGAGCTGGAAACTCTTCAGTCTCAGAACTTCAACAAAAACCAGAATAGAGCTTCTTTTTTTGCTGAGATGATGATATTCTGCAATGGAACTGCTTGCTTGTCTCCTGCACCAATCAGAAGTGGACTGACCGGTTTCTGGCTGGGGGGTACACTAAAAGACCCATGGAGTGTCCCTTCCACGGATCTGGCTCTGAGAACCAGGCGCACCTAAGGAGCTGTCCCTTCAGCACCCTTGGCAAGGTGATCAGCACCTCGGACAGTTCTTTAGGGCAGGGAATCCTTCTTAAGGACAAGAACACTCCAGTCTGTTTGGTCCAGCACAGAGTGACCAGATGACATGACCACAAAAAGAGGACAACCCCCCAAATGTAGGACACCCAAGAAAAATGTAGGGCATGACAAAAATGAAAGCGAAAAACATTCATGCATATTGCTTTCAAAACTCCACTACAGAGATTTCCAATCTTTTTCATCTCATGGCACACTGACAATTGTGTCTTGCACACCATTGTGTCTTGTTTCTTGACACACCATCAGTTTGTTTTTTTTAGCATTGTCAAGGCATACCACATTGCTGGTAGGGGGCTCAAATCTTCCAATTTATCCTACTCATAAATTACTGTGGCCAAAATCCTGCAGATCATCTGCGGCACATCAGTGTGCCATGACACAGTGGTGGAAAATCACTGCTCTCTCCTACTTATTATTAAATTTAAAACTATTATCTATAATGTATTTACATGCAATTGTTTAATTACAAGAAGGCTCCAGGCTGCCTGCTTACAAGGAAAAGGAGAACAATGAAGATTTTTTTTTCCAGGACACAAGAGTTTAAAAAAGAGGACATGTCCTGGAAAAAGAGGGATATGGTGCAACTACTGGAGAAAGGCAAGTGGGGTTGAGGGGGAGGTTTCCATTTGTTTTCTGACCCCCACCCAAAAAAAAGAAAGAAAGAAAAGTACATCTGAGAAACAGAGGCGATCAAGAAGGAGGAAAGTGGAACTTACAGGCTTGCTGGTGCAGACACAGGAGGCTAAAGAGGGCTGAGGACTTGGAGCCGGCAGGTCAGTCCCTGGCAATGCTGCAGCTGCTGTTCCCCACCCGCCCCTCCAGGGCTCCTGTACGTGGCTGTCTTCTGCAGAGCTCCCACCTCATTGGCTGAGATCTTGCTCAGTAGGATCAAGCTTCTGCATTAATTGAGAGGGGACTCTCTCTTTCTCTCTCTGGTGCAGTTCATTCTCCAGCCACCGCCCCCTCTCCCTAAAAGGATGGCTTTAGCTGAGCCCCTCCTCTCAGTCCCAACTCCTGTACCCGCAGCAAGACTTGCTGAGCTGGGCAGTCTGTGGCAGGCAAGGGGGAAATGGGTGGCAGACTGCCTGATCAAGGGGAAAGAGATGCCAAGTCAGCTGCAATGGTCAGAGGGGGGACCTGGTTGGGGAACAGCATGTGCCTGTGTGTGGCTCTCTGTGAGCACATGTCAACTCAAAAGTAAGCCCCATTGTATTCAATAGTTTTACTCCTAGGAAAGTATCTTTAGGATTGCAGCATGTGTGTGGATGCTCCAGTGGCGTAGCTAGAGGGGGGGTCGGAGCAGTCCAGTCTTGGACGGTACAGCTCAGTTTTGCTCCCCACACCTGGAATGGCTCTGAAAGCATGAGGCTCCCTCCAAGACTTGGCTGCACCATCCTCAATAGCTACGCTACTGGCACACTCATGCTCAGATCAGAGAGAAACTGAGCTGATCGCTTCATAGCAGAAAAGCAAAAACACCAATTCCCCAAAGAAAACTTTCATTTATCCAGCATGGATACAATATGGGATTCTCAGAGCATCAGATTCAGATTACAAAGGCATTGATGGCAGACACAGACTTGTGGGCACTGCTGCCAGCTGTGAGCAGAGGGGAATGAAACTGACCAAGGTTTCCTCCAGGCTCCCTCCCTTCAAGGTCAGACCTGAAGTCTGAGAAGATTAATAGGCCCTTTGTATTTCATACTGAAAGATCCATCACTTGGGATATGGCCTTAACCTTGCACTACTTCAGACAACGTTGAGTCAAACTGTTGGTTTCTTTGGCTCGGAAAAGTCAAAGTCAATGAGTCCATCAAATTCCTCTTCCATCCTCCAGCAACAAAAACTCACAAATGGATCCACAGAAAAGAAACACAAAATGCAATTCAATCAAGCAATTATATCTCTGATTATCAAGTTCTGTTCAAGTTTTGCCCATTGCATTGTGTTGATTCTGACTGGTCAGAGTGTTTCATTAGGGAATGGGAGGTGAAGGAAAGTGGTAGAAATAGGAAATAAGTGGTAGGTGGAGGAAATAAATGGTGACCAGCTCTCAAACACAAAGAACTTAAATTACTAGTATAAAGCTTAAATTACCAGTATTCTTAGCTAATTTCTGTTACCACAGATGAGTAATGCCAATGCCACAGATGGGTAATGCCAATGATTGAGTGGGGATAAGCAGTGTCATCTCTTTCAGATCCATCTCTCTGACTATAGATATGGCACTAGCATGCCCTGACAACATCCCAGGACACACTGATCCATGAGGGCAACCAACATAGTTCAGTAGGACTTACTCCTGTGTCAGTGTTTACTGGAGTGTAGTCAAAGGCAGTTAGAATATAGATAGGCAACTTCTTCAGCGTATATCCCATATTATATATACATATACTGTATTCTAATTCTTTTTTTTGTATATTCTAATATATTCAGAGTTCATTGAAGGTTTCTTGTACAACTTGCTGAAAACATATATTAAAGAGAACCAGGAGGACCAACAGTAATAACAACCTGGAACAAGGAAGTACAACTGATGTGTCAAATTCTAATTGCTGTTCCTAGTATGTAGCATAATGGTCTTTTTTAATTTCACATTAGCAGGCCTCCGTCAGTCTTGAAAGACTATGATATCGTGCTTGGCACTGCATACGCTGCATGCGAAGCACGAAAGCCTGGGTTAGATTGTTATGGAGGATAGGCTGTTACCCAAGCAGCAAATCCCCCCTCTCCACGCCACTGAATTAGTCCAATGGAATGGCAGAGCCAAAACGATTGGATCCAGCTGGCATCGCAGAGCTGAGCTAAGGACAAGAGCTCACCCTGTCTTGTGGGGCCAACCCGGGTCTCGACCCCTGGCCTGCTGGTTAACAGGCACAGCATCTTAACCGCTTGCGCCACCCACAACCCATAAACCCATAAACCCAGTATTTCACAAATACTGTAATATCTAAACATCACCAATAGCTCCAAACAAGGGGAGGCTTTTCATTTCTATTTGTTCAGGGGCTTATTAGAAAGACAAATCAGGTTTGAAAGAAAATTAGAAAAAAGAAAGAAGAATTCGGTTGATAGGTTTTAAAGAATAATTTGATGGAAGGGAGAGAAACATGACGAGATCTGAAAGGGAATATCCTGCATCTACTATAGTAAACAAGAATGGGCAGAGTTTCAATGAAATCAGGAGATCTTGGGTCAGATGACAATAGTAGAACTAAAGAACAATCTATCATATTTTTTCCAGTTTCACAGGCATTTTATTAAAGACAGCCAGAAATGAAACTTTTCCCCAATTTTTGACCCACCAATCAGTTGCTGCCCAGACTGCCAAAACAGTTGCTGTCAATTTGGCAATTACCAAAACTTTTGGTAATTACCTTCACCTGCGAATGCAGCTTAATCTATCACTTGAGAATTGTTTTGACTCTGGTTTAAAAAAATACAGAGCACAAATGCAACCAGTTTCTGCAGTAGTAGCCCACTTGCTTCCTATCCATTGCCAGATATGATTCAGCCAAATAATAATGGAGTGAATTTATATAAGTAGTGAGTTCATTTTCAGGAATTGATTGTATGCAGCAAGCAGTTCTCCTTCAGAGATGAAGGGGCCAAGTGGTCAGTCAATACTGGTATTGAGCCATGTTAGCATCACAACTAGAAGATGAGCCCCGTAAAGACATCTTTTCCCAAATACAGTTTTCTTTAACTTGTCCTGTGCCAGTGGCCAATGGATCAGTAGGATGTAAGTTGGACAAAAGGATCAGGCTATAGAACTAAAAAGAATTCATTGAAGATGGATCTTCAAAGCATTTTGTGTCACATGAGAACATATACAAAATACGTTTGCACCTGTATACAGATAGAGCACTACTCCTTAGTCGGTCACAACTAGCAGGGCAATCTGCAGGGAACACTTTTACCTTCGCAGATAAATGGTATACTACTGCCTCTTATACAAAAGGTAAAGAGGTACACAAAATATGTTAAATAAAAACACATAAAGGCTGTAATCCTAATATCCAGTGAGGCTGGTCTAAGCACAGTTGTAAGTCCTGTGCTGAGCTGGGGATGTCACAAAAGTACCTTAAGGCACTTCTGTCCTACTCCTGCGGGATTTAGGCCAATGTACAGGCATACACCAACCTCCCCACATCATTATGGAAAGATAGACCAGGAGAGTTAGGCTGCCCTAAATTTCTTAGGATTGCACCCAAAATCAATTATGTCACTAGGCTTTCCACGTACGTATCTTTGTATCTTTACTGGAATTTTAGTTAGTGAACAACTTTCTGTGGAGGTTTAACAGATTCTTAACTGATCAACAGCCCTCGAATAGTGTATCAATTCCAGTGAAACTTCACTTTTTTTCACCAGTCAGCCACCAGAAGTCTATGTGCAATGCTGTACCTCATTTGGACAACAGATTTCCTATTCTCCTCAATGATCAAACAATACCTACTTGCATATAATGAAAAATCTGTGCTTCATGTTTACTGTACTGTATTTAGAAATGCAACTTGATACACGTGTAGGCATATTGGCTCCACCTACCTCTCTCACTCTTGTCCTTCTTGTATTAATAAAAGAACTGCTGTATGCCAAATGAATTCTATAGTTTTTTTTAACCCTTCCCACCCACCCCCAATTTTGAGAGTACAGTTAACATTGCATCGACCACACACTCTCAAGACAATCTTCTGTGACTTTCAGGAAGTTGCATTCTCTGTCCAAGATCCCATTGTGCCATTTTTTAATGCATTTGCACACAATCATGGAATATGCGGAGCATTGTATATCATATGGTATATAAGCATTGTACAGTGGTGCCTCACATTAAGAGGTGGTGCCTCACATTGTACAGTGGTGCCTCACATTAATTCGTTCCAGAGGCATGCTCTTTAAGTGAAACGCTCTTTAAGTGAAGCAGATTTTTCCATAGGAAATAATGGAAACTCAGACAGTTGGTTCCACAACCCCCAAAATATTCATATAAAAATATTAACTAGATGTAAAAATGATGACAAAAAACTGCAATTGAAATCAAAACATGCATTCAATGTGCATGATCCTATGAAGGCTGCAATCCTAAAGACACTTTCCTGGGAGTAAGCCCCATTTAACACAATGGGGCTTACTTCTGAGTAGACATAGTTAGGAGACTGCAATCAAAGACACTTTCTTGGGAGGCTTACCAGGGCTGCAGCTGGAGGTTCAAGGTGGCCAGTGGGGGCACTTGGGGGCAGTTAGGAGCAGCTGCCTCTGGCACCTCCCAGCAACTGCCCCCAAGTTGGGGGCAGTTAGACGCAGCAGCACTGGCCGGCAGCCCTTTTAAAGAGCTTCCATGTGGAGCATCAGGGCAGCATAGCACGCGGGTCCATAGCAAGCTTGCTTGTTAAGTGAAGCAGAACTTGTTATGTGAAGCAAGATTTCTTGGAAATTTTTGCTTGTTGTGTGAAAAGCTTGTTAAGCAAGGCACTTGTTAAGCAAGGTACCACTGTATATGCAAAGCCAATACAGTGATCTTCTACGGTAGTGGTGTCTATCCCAACTGCAGGTGCTCTTCACATTCAGAGGCTGCAATCCTAAAGACACTTTCCTGGGAGTAAGATCCATTAAATACAATGGGGCTTCCTTTTGAGTAGACATGGTTAGGATTGTGCTCTAAGTCATACCCTCTTTTAAAACATCTTGTTACTATATTTTCATCAGATACTTTAACTACAAATACCAGACCCTGAACCTAGGAGAAAGATAAAGTTTTCATTAAATTTGAAAAAAGATTTCTGCAACAGCCTTGTATATTTAAATTTTTTTATACCCAAATAAATGAGCAGACCTAACCCAAGTTTTACAATAACCTATTTGTTTTATAAGTAAAGGAAAAGAACTATGCCAGACTGTAGCAAATACAGTCAGCACTACTAATACTAATGAGACAGAAATTTTACAATTCAATTAAATATAGCACAAAAAACTTCCTCTCAAAAACCACTCACCCTGTTCTGCACAGTAACAGGAATCTTGCTTCATTGCTTCCCATCCCAAGACCCTAGAGACCAGTAGGGGGATTTATATTGGATTTTATTGCCATCATTTGGTCTCACCTGCTATAGATGAAATCTTTGCTATAAGCCTGTGCTGGAAACTGATTCCAAACCATAACTCTCACCTGTGTACCTGTATTTTCTCTCTCAGTTGCTCAATGTTGAGAGAGTGAGTGGAAAGGTACAAACCAGCAGCACCTTGCCCTTCTCATAAGAATTATACTAAGGGTGCAATCCTATGCTTGTCTACTCAGAAGTAAGTCACTACTCAGAAGTGAGCACTATGGGGCTTACTTCTGGGTAAACAAGGTCAGGATTGTGCTCTAAGGGGGTCAGAGAGTAGAGGAAAATTGCCAGAAGATAACATGAGATGCCTTTGTTGCAGGAAGCAATCTTACACTTAGGATTCGCAGTGCATTCTTCAACTGAATTTGGAACTCATGTACATTACATGTATCCATAGACGTGTTATACATAACAGCAAACTGGAAGCAAACCCCTGATGAAGCACAATGATGTTTCTAGGAATTAAAACACACACACATGCATACACCCAACACCTTACATCATGCCTAGCTCATCAGTCTCTAATTTTACTCTCTATTTCTTGTATGAAAGGTCCCCCCACAGGTTAACTGCCAGTTGTTTCCGACTATAGGGTGCGGTACTCATCCCTGTTTGCTAGGTTGGCAGGAGCTGAGCTAAAGACAGGAGCTCACCCCATCTTGAGCTCACCCCATCTTGTACTGTTTCTTGTACTGTTTCCCCAGTTTCCTGTAGTGCTGTGGAAATCAAATGAGTTAAAAGAACTTCACCCAAAACTGAACGTGGCCGTCAGTGGTAAAATCTGAGCCGTTGGAAGGGATGTGCAGGCACATACGGGAATGAGATTCAAGCAGAGTTAGGCAGCTGGAATTTTAATTTTTAACTTTAGATCAGTGACCTGGATGGAGTATCCTTCACTTTGGGGAGTTCTGACAGTTCTGACAGGTTATCATTCTAAGAAGTAGGTTATGGTGGTAATATTTGAGAACCATTGGAATAGAGGATTCATAAAATGGGAGGGTATCTGAGGATGTTCAGAGTACGTGTCCTCACACAAGGAACATAATCACACCTGTGATTAAAGGCCAGACCTTGCAGTACTGGGGAGGTGCTTTTGAGAACTGCTTCACTGCTTCAAGATGCATGTACATCATAATCACTTATATCTTGGAAAGTGTGCATTAGGGCTTGAGTATAACATTTATTCTAATCTTCTTGACCAGAACTGATAGACAGCTTTTTCAATGTGGTTTGTAGGGCAGAGCTGTTTGGGAGAAATGCAATCATCGCCCACCCCCTTTGTGCTGCAGCCCTAGTTCTACTTAGCTGCTCCAAGCATCAATCTCCTCCCCACTAAGTATGCCACACTGGGTCCCAATCCCAGGAGACACAACCATCATCTTGAGTGTTAATTTCACAATGATGGTTATTGATCATTAGCAGAGGAAGGGCATCCAGAGCAGGCTAGGCTGTTACTCAGTCTCACGGTGTCAGTCATGAAGCAAGCAGGAGAAACGTGGCAGGAGAAGGCCATCCATCATTCAACCTCCAGAGCACCAATCAAGGAGGGAAGCAGAGGCAGCTCTCCACTTTGTCACCAGGATGGCAAAACCTTCGATAGATGGAGGAGGACAAAAGGAAGGTCATCTGGGGGTGTCACATCTATTCATTGCAAACAGTGTCCTACAGCTGAAGAGCTGGTTCCTTTAGTCCTTAATGTGCATTGTTTGCTGTGAAAAACAGAGTAGGAGATCGTAAGGAAGAGTTAGCTTGGCTATCTTCAAAGGATCACATAGAAGGCTATGCTTCACCCACCTAGCAAGGATTAGTACCTGAGGTTGTACTGTTTAACATGAAATGGTTGCACATTGCTTACTTCTGATACTAAGGTCATCGTCTCAAGTCTATAGCAGGAGATCTGTGGATGTTTAGCCAGAATTGTGAGATATTGGGACACCTTCTGCAGTATTTATTTTTAGTAGTATGGACAAGCTACAATGGGCTGCAACAGTTGTGCTTAGACCAAAACCTGAGTCACTGTTGTGGGCTTGTCCCACAAAATTAAGACTAAATGTGTGGACCCAACAAACATCATCAAAGGTGAACTGATGACATAGGGTCTGGAAGAGACTGTTTCAAACCAAGCTTGTGAGTTTGCTGTTCAATTTCTGCCAATGTTAAATTGCTGCAGAAAGCCAAGCCAGACAGCCATCTTCTGCAAAGTAGACCTCAAGCAATTACTGAAATTAGAAGAGGTCTTTTATTCCCTCTGTTATGGTTAATGAACAACAGAGCATATGACTCAGCCTGGCTGACATGGCTTCATCAAAAACCCATACTGGATAATTTACTCTTGGCTGATTCAGAGACTTGAAGTTACTGAGCTTCAGAGACCAGAACCTGATCAGAGTTTCCACCTCCCTTATCCTGTGCTGGCCTAGAAAGAGGTGGAACTCTTTTGCTGGAACTTAACCTTGCTATGATTCCAACAACTAACTATGAAATCCGAGAAAACTTTATATGCAGCCTGTTTCTCAGAGATTGTCTTTGTGGCTTCATCAGGTTCCAAGTGGCTGAACGATTGCCCATTGCTTTTGTAATGATTTGAGAGTCCTTCCTAAAGCTCTAACCTAGGCTTAGTACCAGAGCTAGCCTAGGACGTGTTTGACTTTCCATCATCCTGTAGACCACAACACATCAGACCCTGCGCAGCACTCGTACGTACAACTTCCACCCGATAATACAGCACAGAGACAATTTGAGATTCAATTCTTTTATTGACAGCAATGATCTCTTTTCTTTTCCCCATCTTCTTTCTATATCCAGAACTATGTACGTGTGTGTTGTGTGTGTGTGTGTGTGTGTGTTGTGTGTGTGTGTGTGCCTGTGCATGATTTAACAGACAGTAATCTAGCGCCTAGGCTGTTGAAGAGAAGCAACAGATAAGAAGCAAAGGCAGATTGTACAATTCAAAACTTAGAAAGATTTAAGTTAGGCTGTAATACGAACAATACTCTGAATTTCTTCCAAATTGATGATGAGCACAATCCTAATAATGTCTACCCAAAAGTAAGCCCCACTGTGTCCAGTGGGACTTACTCCCAGGAAAGTGTCTTTAGGATTTCACCCTTACTGTAGTAAAGATTTTTTGCAGAGCAATGCTGATCTAGGGCAAGTTGGTAGGGGGTGGGTCAGTTCCTAAATGTTCTGGCACCACCTGCTGGTTGAAAAACACAGTTAATCCTGAATTTCTGCCACACAAAGTCCAGTAGAGCTCAGTGAGTGTAGCCCAGGGGAGTAAGAAAGCAACACAACATTTCAGTTTCCAGGCCACTGACTTTTATATAAGTTGCAAATAGTAAATAGAAAAGGAGTTATAAAATATTGGCTACGTATGCCTCCAAAATGCAAAATGAAGCAAATTGTTACCATAATATCAGCCAGTAAAGGGTATTTCCATTGCTGGACAAATTGGGAGGATACGGTGCCCTTTATCCAGCAGCCACATTTACACTTGCATTCCTTGTAGTAATGCTGCAAAATTGGGAATTTATGTCTTTAAACACCCAGTGAATATACCCCTAGAAGATGGGACTGATCCATTACCTGGCATGATCCCTATTACATATCCCAAATAAAGTGCAGGATTGATTCTCTGTATCAATCAGCCAAGGAGACTTAGAGCACAAGCCTAACCATGTCTACTCAAAAGTAAGCCCATTCTGTTCAATGGGTCTTACTCCCAGGAAAGTGTGATTAGGATTGAAGCCTTAGGAAAATGCAAGGCAAAATGCAAGGAAAATGGCTTAGGAAAATGCAAGGCAACTTAATTATATCCCCATTTTTTGCACAAATTTGTTATGAATGTGCTTTTATCCCCATTGGGATCTGATTTGTTTACTATTTAGGTCTTAATATTGTTTTAATTTTTACTTAGGTTCTATGTTCCTTTAGGTCAGCATTTCTCAAAGTTGGGGTCGGGACCCCTTTCGGGATCACCTAGAGGTTTCCTGGGGGTTGCCTAAAGACCCCTGGTACAGGGGGCTAGGTCAGGCTTGCCAGACCTCCAGCTGTAGCTGCATACACACTGGGGCTGACTGACAGCCTCAGGGCCCAATCCTATGCATGCCTACTCTGAAATAAATCCCATTATAGTCAGGGGGTCTTTACTCCCATGTAAATGTGGATAGGATTGCAGCCTCAGGGCCCAATCCTATGCCCAATCCTCTGAAATACATCCCATTGTGTTCAATGTGTGCATAGAACACACATTTCATTTGTAACAATGAAAATACATCCTGCATATTGGATATTTACATTAAGATTCACAACACTAGCAAAATTAGTTATAAAGTAGCAATGAAAATAATTTTATGGTTGGGGGTCCCCACAACATGAGGAACTTATAAAGGGGTAACGGCGTTAGGAAGATTGAGAACCACTGCTTTAGGTGGTAAGCTGCCTTGGGATGCCCCTGTGGTGGTAGGAAAGAGGATAAAAATTCATTCATTCATTCATTCATTCATTCATTCATTCATTCATTCAAAAAATGGGAAATTAGACCATTGAAAATGTCCTCTCATAATGGGGGCTGCATTATGTTTGCATATGATTTGATTCACATTTGGACATCTGTAGGAAATACTTCATATACTTCTCCTTCCATTACATTGACTCCTGAAGGCAATGCTGTGATAGCATACCTCAATCTGGCTGTGATTGACAGGCATTGTAAGCAATGGAAATGATGCATTTTGGGCAGCATGCAGCCATCAGTACCAGTTTCCTGACTCATTGGAAACTGTTGCTCCTATAGTGTGGTTTTGCACAGTGTTCAGCTTTTGGGGAACACATCCCCTACCTGCACTCTTGAAGGCAAGACTGTAGTACACAACAGTTTGAACGGCTGTCTCAGTGATCTCCTTGTAGGGCAGTGCAGCCAGATCATTGGATTCAGTTTTGGGAAATTCAGGTTTTAAATTTCTGCTTTGAACCATCATCCTGGCATATATTGAGCAAGCAATCCTGATTCATAGAATCATAGAATCCTAGAGTTGGAAGGGACCCAGTAGGTCATCTAGTCCAACCCCATGCCTTACCAGGAAATCCTCCTAGAGCATCTCAGACAGGTGCTCGTTGAGCCTCTGCTTGAAGAACCCCAGCGAGGGAGAGTCCACCACCTCTCCTGGCAATCTGATTGACTCACTTCCAGTGGAATCCTAAGCATGTCTACTCAAAAGGAAGTCCCATTATGTTCAATAGTCCTTACTCCCAGGAAAGTGTGGTTAGGATTGCAGCCTTCATCTCCTTAGCTCTAGTTGAATTTTGCTGCAGAATACCTCCATTCCCAATAGAGAACATTCCCTCTATTCCTAATAGAGGTTAACCCTTCAATCCAGAGTAACAACGGGAGCACATAAGAGACATTACGCGCACCCGTAGTTACTGCACCATCTAGTGAAAACCTATGGGAAATTCATATTGCAATCCAGAGCAAATTGTTCTTACACCAGAGCCCCATAGTTACTCTGGATTGTGCCCTAACTCTATTAACTTGCTCTTAACCCATTTCAAGCTTTTAGCATTGGGAAGCATCTTCCTCTGGAAGGATCAGATACAATCAATGCCTGTCACCATTTTTCAAAATGCAAATATCAGCTGTCATGAGGTTGTGCTGGCAAATAAGGTGATCACATAGAAAGAGACAAAGAGCTCTGGCAGAACTGGCCAAATTTGCACAAGTAAATAAACGTTGCACAGTCATCGTAAAGAATTGGGCAGACATCAACCTGTCACAGAAGTGAAGGTATCTACACTCTCACTCAGCAGCTAATGGGCTGGGTAATGTGCTCAGCAGCTAATGTGTTGGAACCCAGAAGGCAAACTCTATTGCACTGGTTCCCAATCTTTTCAATGGGCCATAGGTTGTCCGCAAGGTCACAGGATATGTATTACCTTTGACCTCTTCCAGCGTCTCACTGATCAAGTAATTTCCAACAGACCACCACTGAAGGAGCAGAACAAACTGCCTATAGCCACTGAAGTGTCAACTGTCCATTCTCTGATAGTCCATTGAGGAGCACTTGGGAAATGGCCACCAGAGAAGGCAGAGACCAGACCTCTTATGGCCACATTGTTGTCCACAACAATTCCAATTTTTGCTTTTGTGGTCCACCAGCCCATAAAGAATGAAAACCACTGCTCTATTGCAAAATGGATCTTGAGTTCAAGATGCTTGAGAAACATACAATACAACAGTAGGAAGCAATAAACAGGACATGGCCCGAATCCTGGAGTGTGCAACATGGAGAATCTGGATGGTTTATGGCAAGAGAATGTATTCCTCCAGTGACTTCAAATCCCAAACTGGAGCAAGGCTGCATGATCAGCAAGATGAGTGGGATGTCTCTCACCATACATTATTGGTTGCATTGTTCATCATTAAGAACTGCAATTTTCCTTTTTCAAACTGAATATTTCTTAAATCCCAAATGCTTAAAAGTTTATATTGGAGACCAAAAGCCTTCATAATTTCCCCCAATTTTTGTTCTATTGCATGAAATATTCTGTACATGAGCACATGCCCTGCATATGTCAAAGGACAAAAAATTCTATTGCCCTTCTACTAATTCTGAAAGAATGAGCTTGTTTTAAGAGATTTATACCTCACCTTTCCCAAAACCTGTGTAGCCATTGTGTAGGGTTACTATGTAAATAGTTGGGTATCTCTGGACAGAAGGTAGTAATGGAATGAGGACAGACACATGGCCAAGCACTATCTGTCTCCAGAAACAGCAACTAGCAAGGAATGCAGACATAGGATACAAGTTAAAAACTGCATTGAACTATACTGCTTCAGAATGCAGGTTTGGGAATTAAGCTTCTGAATTTAATTCAGAAACCAATTTAATCAAAGCCCAATTTTATGCATAGCTACTCAGAAGTAAATCCCATCAGAAGTAAATCCCATTGTACCGGGGACTTACTCCCAAGTACACGTGGATAGGATTGGAGACTTCACATAAAAAGTGATCTACTCGTGATACGAGTGATCACGACCTTACCTTACTCTGATGGGCTACATGCACATAATAGCATGTTTTAGACACAATTTCCTCCCACCCCACTTGCATTCTGAAGTGGTACGGTCCCAGGCAGGCTGTACCATGTGATTCCTTGTGTCCGATCAAATGGATATAACAGGTTCTTGGTAATTTTTTTCCAAACAGAGAGGATAAACATGCAGGCAACACAGGAGATAACTTTATTTAACTTCAAATGGTGGTAAGACAGACTGACAGACCCAGGAGAAACATGCTGCATGGGATGGGCAGCTTGGCAGGGACAGATGAGTTGGTGAAGAGGGCTGTAGTTTTGCTTGTTTGTTTACTTTTTTATTTTTGCTTTTAAAGCCTTATCCTGGCTTCTTTTCTTTTACCACAAGTACAAACAGTTCCTGTTGGAAACAGTTCAGATGGCAGTTGTTCCCTGTGATTGTTTTTGCAGTTATATACAACATCTGGACATTTTTTTTGATTTGATTTGGTCTACATCAGGTATAAAACAGATTTGCAGGTTTACAAAGAATCACGAGAGAGAGAGAGAGAGAGAGAGAGAGAGAGAGAGAGAGAGAGAGAGAGAGAGAACAAATCAACGAAGGAAAAGAGAAGGTGGTGTAGAAACCGAGACCAAAATCGTCTGAGAAATTTAAAAAGTGCTATAAAACCCCTTGGAAGGAAAACCATGCAGTTAAGAAACACAGATTCCGTCAAGTACACACCTCTTCTAAAACAGGAATTCTTTCTCTTTTTTAATATTAAAAAATGCATTTTAATTAGAAAAAAGCTAAAATAGTGAGGATTGGGCCCCCAGTCAGCAGTAGCTAATGAGCCAAGGAGACCCTGGACTTTGGTGCTATCCCAGCTTCACCCCCAGCCAAGACTTGTGCCTTGGCAAGAGCGGAACAATTACTTGTCTTTGGCAGGGACAGTGGGGAAGGGATGCTACGTTGGCCAATGGAGCAATGAATTAGTGCAATCAGTGTTCCTGCAACCTCCTTCTAGCTTCCCATGGGACTGAAGCCCCCAACTACTTAACACAGACGCTCCCAGTAGGAGCCATTAGGAACCATCCAGCGTTGCCCCTTAGTTTCATGATCAGATGGATGAATTCCCAAATTCCCCATTTTTTATTTTTTATTTTTTGCAGTCCAGGCTGAAACTAGAATAGCATTCAAGTCTGGCCTTTTCTTCCTCCTTCTTCCAACGCTGCATTTGCCCAGGAGTGGCACGTGGGGTATCAGCCCAATCCTTGGCTTTGGGGTATTCATCCCACTGCTCTCTGTTCACTTGACTCTCCGTGCTGGTGATAACTCTGCCCTGCACAGACTAAACAACAAGGGCATAAATTGAGTATTGATACTTTATATTGCAACCACGAGGGACCAGAATTCACAAATCCACAGGTCCAATCTTGAGCTATGTTGCCAAATAGGGTTGGGAAAAGCTCCTCCCTGAAACCCTGGATTGCTACAGTCAAGTTAGGGTTGGCAAAGCTGACCTAGATGGATCATATGTCTAACTTGGCATAAGGCAATTTCATGTTGCTGATCAGGTGGGTGGAAGAGGAACAAGATTCATAGAGTTAATTTCTTCTATAACTAGAACCACAGCCAAGATGGTTCTGACACTGACACTTCTTAAGTCATCCTTAGGGATATTTATTAATGAAATAATCCTATGCATGTTTACTCAGAAGTCCCATTGTGTTCAATAGACCTTATGCCCAGGAAAGTATACATAGGATTGGAGCTGATGGGCACAATCCAGAGTAACTACGAGAGCACGTAAGAGACGTTACATGTACCCGTAGTTACTGCACCACCTAGTGAAAACCTATGAAAAATTCATATTGTAATCCAGAATAACTTGTTCTTACTCCGGAGCAAGGACTCCCCATAGTTATTCTGGATTTCACCCTAAGTTTACTAAGTAAACATTTTACTTAGTAGTTTACTAACTTGACAACAGGCAGCACAATCCTAACCCTGGTTAGGCCAGTGCAATTCCCTTACAGAGACCTGGAGGTGTTCCAAAGAGCCATAAGTCACTCTTGGAGCTGAAAGGAATGGATCAAGGGGTGAATTGTGCTGGCTGTTCCCAGCCAATGCAGGGGTTTGAGAGGGTAAGGAGGAGGCAGAAAAATAGGACTTCTTACCTGGGAGGAGGAAGGGAGAGCACTCCCTTTCAGGGCCAGTGTTCTGGAAGGTGTTCTTATGGGTGGGCAGGCAGAGAGGTGGGCTTGGATCTGGCAGTTATGTTGAATCCAAGCTTCTGTCTGTTCATAGCATCTGACTGCTTAGGTCTGTTCAGATCGAAGCCACCTCCAGAGGTGGCTTTGATCTGAGTAGAATCATTGGGGCTGTACTTGTCTTACCACTGAGTAGGGGGAAACTTTCCCTCTCCTCTCAGTAGCACAGCAGAAGCCCAATCCTTGCACTGAAATTAGCGCAGACTGAGCCAGCCTCTCTACTGCAGCGCAAGTCAGAATTGTGCTCTAACTTTACTACCGTAAGTAAACTTTAGGAAACAGTTTACTAAGGAATTGTGTTTAGATGTTGACATTTTATAGAGAACTGGGCTAGCTGCCAAATAAGACCCCCGTTCAAAATTTTAGCCTAATCATAGAGATTGCTTTACCATATCCAAGTTCCAGTCGTCACAATTTTTTTCCTGCTCTGCAACCCTATTACAACAGCACCAATCCAGAGAGTGGTTTGGAGAAGGAGCTGACCTTTCTAATTTTAGTTCCCCAGGATTACTTGAAATCAGCACATCATTAACCACCCAGTGAAAAAATGGTGAGCAAATGCAGAGTGAGCAGCATGGAGTAGGCCACATCTCACTAAAAGAAGACATTTTGTTTTCATCCACTTCTACTGGCCCGTTACAACTGCTGGGGGGGTGTATATCATACAATCAGAAATGAGTCAGCACAGCACAGTTACTCTCACATAGTACAAAAAGAAAAAAGAAAAAAAGAGAGAGAAGAGTTTAAAAAAAACCAGCAGGACTCATCACAGACACAGGGTCCAGCCCCCATGGCTGGTCCATCAAACTCATTCAGGCCATTCCGTTACAGGTTATTTACAGCATATTCTTATCCTACAAGAGCAAACAGAAAAGGCAAATGAGGAAACTTGGTGTCAAACCCAGCTTGAGGTTTGGCATCTTGTACATCACTGTGCAAATTGTCCCAAATACAAGAGGGTGCGTGGGGACAGGGTGGGGAGCTCAGCGAGAACACTGTAATTCCAAGAAAACCAACAAAGGAGTAAAAGGTACAGCAAGAGATGAAAGAAGAGAGGAAGAAAGCTTGTCTTGACTGGACAGATGGCAGAGAAGCTAGTCAGGTATGCACATACTGTTCTGACTGTGGCTGGTTTAATGCAACTTATTTTGCATTCTTTAGACTGTAATCTTATGCATGCTTAAGTCAAAGTCTGATTGAACTCATTGGTATTTAATTCTAAGATCACACAAGACCAAGACCCTCCACTGGTGGATTTGGAGCCCAATTGCACATGACTGATTGGCATGAGGTTATTGGCAGCTGTGTCTAAATTTTATTATCCTTATGCACTTTTATTCTTGCATATCTTATTTTGCATTACAAGGAAGGTATTGCTTGTATTGCAAAATATTGCCATGTAATATTTTGGAGGATTCTTGCTCTCCCTTTTTTTGTTATTATGGGAACCTCCTTCAAGCTAGTGCTTTTTGGGACTACAGACATTAAAGTAATGCATAGAAGAGGCACAAACAGAGAGTGTGGAATAAACTGGGATTATCTATAACAGAGATATTAAAAAAATTTCTGAAGAGACTCCAAAGATAAACCAGATCTGACATTATTAACAGAGTATAAGAACTAAAGGACATTTTAATGGGAATTTTTCAAGGAAAAACTCCAAGTTTCAAAGGAGTTAAATAAGGCAGACATAGCAAAAGAAATACCATGGACTGAAGTTTTCTTAAATACCCAGATTACCATTGAAAAGGTCTTGAGGAAGAGGCTGCATAACCTCACACTGCTTTCCAAATGACTGAATGGATAGGTCCCAGCTGAGTCTCCTATCCCTATGCTACTCTTCTCCTTTTGCACATGGACAAATGCTAATAATTTGGTGGGGGAATAAATTTTTAAAAAAATAATCTGAGGACTGGGTATATACCTAGCATCAAAACATTTCATTGCGGCGGAGCATTTATCCAGGAATACCAAAGATCCCATCCAATCAAACTGATCTTCCCAATTAAAATTAATGCCTTGCCTTAAACCAGCCAGCATGCATCTTCTCCCTCGGTCCAAGACTATTACACCACCTGCTGAGTTCCAAGTTTTCAATGACATTAATGGGATATATATGTACATATGTATAGTTATACAAAGAGAAACAAGCACCTTAGATTTGCACAGGCCTAGTGGCTGAAATCTCCTGCAGTGCTGGCTCCACCCTTGAGAGAATTGTTACATATATATTTGAATGGTTGAGTTGCCCTGCAGCTGACCACCAATAGAAGGTAGAGAAATTGCACCAAGACACATTTTTCCTACAGTAAAAGGCCTCTGATGATATGATCCCGGATACAATTCAGGGATAGAAACATTCTGAGCCCTCAGGCCCCTGTTGTGACCAGTAGGCAACTGCAACATAGCAGACCAGGGCATTTGTCAAATGCTCCATGTTTAACATTAGCACACTGTTGATACTGATAAAGGCTGGGATGACTGTTGGTTGTTGGATGTCATCTACAATAAAGGACCAGTCTTGGTAGCACCATCATATGGTTACTGAGACCACCTTGGAATGTATGTTGAGGATCATAATTGGATCCAGAGCCTTGTATGCAAGTTAAATGTTTCCACCTGATCACCCAGAGCAAATGCAGAGAAGAACCAATTGTGGATACTTCTTAAATCTTGGATCAGCAGTAACCAGCATTCATGCATAGCTTGGTTTTCTGACTTTGATTTGCCTGTTATTGCAATGAAGATTGAATCTTCATCCATCAATGAAGATTGAATCTTGAATTAGACTGAATCTAATGTGCACCCTGATTTTGGAGACTGAATTCGGCTGGAAAAGGTGAGCGTTACATTCAAATAAATACAGTAACTTCCTCTTACTTGGCCATGGGATAGACACCCTGGGAAAGGCTTAAATCCACAAGTTTAGTACAGGGATGTAAATTTATACCCCTATGCAGTGGGGGAAATTGTGTGAACCATATCAAGGGAGAAATACAGGGTGTCTTCTATGGGGTGGCTGATGCAAAAGACAGATTTTTTTGCTTCTTCAGCCAGAATTGGGACCTAATGGGGTCCAGAGTAAGGACAGAGCCTAGAAAAGGCAAGAGAGACCATCACTACAATCCAGAGTAACTACGGGAACACATTAGAGTCATTACGTGCACCCGTAATTACTGTACCACCTAGTGAAAACCTATGGGAAATTCATATTGCAATCCAGAGTAAACTGTTCTTACACCGGAGCAAGGACTTCCCGTAGTTACTCTGGATTGTGCCCCATGTGTCTGCTTCCTGCCTGGAGACAGAGGAAGTGGCTAGGAACTAAAATGTTACTATTTTAGTGATTGGTCTGTGGTTCTGCTGAAAACTTTGGATGGCCACTGCTGCATATGTTGGGGAATAGTGTTAGATGTAAGGTGATAATGGGGTGATAGATTACAATTAGGTGAGTTAAAACTCTTGGCAGAGAATTGAGGCAACCAAGTGTTAGTGGAAGAAAATTTGGCTTGGTGGCATCTGCCAGGAGACTGAGAAAATGAGGAGGCCAGCAGGGAAATGGGCAGGTGTGACCCTGTGAGATGGAAACTGCTGGATCCATTGCAGTCAGGCTACCACTCCCAGTTTATCCTTCTACTCCTCATCCTGCATGGAAGAAAGATAAGAAGGACTTTCCCTTATCTTCTCACCTTCTGTTTAGCCTCTTAGAAAACAGATATTGAATGCCAACTTTTTTTTATTAAAAGTGGTTGGTCCTAGTCTGATTCAAAGATGCTAAATTTTTTTCTGGCTGTGTTTCTATCACTGGTTTCCAATATAGGCAGCATCCTATCTGTACTTCTCCTTAGTATGTAAACATGGTAATGCTCTCCTGAGATCTACTGGCTACATTGACCACTTAATTTAGCCAGGAGCTGGAGGGAATGAGGGAAAAGAAGTTAGGCACCTGGGCTGAGACCCTTCCCTCTGGGTGGTATTCTCTATCCCGAGAAATGGTGGCAGTTGATGGTCCCATTTCTAAAGACACTTGGTTCCACTCTAAGGTTGAGTCTCGCCCCTTCTACAAGGAAACTGTTGCCTTGGTGGTAGGAACCAATAGCTAGATGCAATTATACAGGCAAAAACATAAGGATGCATTCACTGTTGAGAGGTCTTGTGAGGAAAGGCAGCTGCTAGGCTGAACTGATCACCTAGTGAAGTCTAAGTGACACTCTGTTACAGGAATGGTTATCTGGCTTTATCTAGACTCTTTACACTAGAAGTGGAGATCTAATATTTGGCCTGCACCTACTGGATAACATGCAGGCTGCTTCTTGTAGCCAAACTAAAACTGACATTTGTGATCAGAGGCCACTTCTCCCCCTTGTTGAAATGGTGACATTAAGGCAGTGTTTCAGCACCATGGGTAACTCCATTGTAATTCATGTTGCTTTTTATTTTGGACTCAGATCCTCACAGATTGACAGCAGCACAACTTCAAGTTATAGCACAAGAGCTTTCCCAGTATGGTACCCATTTGCCTCAGATACCTATTCCTGTGTGACAGGAGGGTAAGGGTCTGTTCTGTTACATTTCTGACCAATACAACCCCATTATATGCCACAAATTTCCGTGGGTTGGTGTGGTCTATAGTCTGAGATCAAAATGGTTTTTGTTCACATCTAAACTCAACTGAGTTATCAAAATGTGAGCCAAGCTCAAACCAAGAGACCAAGCTAGAACCACAAGAAAAAAAGTTTTTAACCCCAAAATACTTGGGTATTTTGGTGAAGATTGTGAAGAGTGAAGATTGTGATTTTTGCCACACCATCCACTCTTACAAAGCTCTCTAGTATGACTAGTGATTTAATTCTTTTGGCTAAGGGAGACATTGCAAAACCATCTATATAATTCTGAATATGACATTTATGATTTTTAATTGAATTACCAAAGTGATGGTCCATTTTTGTAAAATGTGTAACAACTCAAGTCCAGAAGTATGAAATGGTGCTGTTCCAGTTTCAGTGCACACGTGCATTGTACCTTGGAGTTAGTTTTGCTGCTCAGCAGGCAACAGTGCCCTCCCAGGATGGAGGGCTCACCGGCAGGTCTGCCAAGGTCATAATCAGGCACACAGGCCATTCTCCAGACTAGGCATACCACAAACACCTTGTGCCAGGCTGTCTATGTGTTACTAGATTATACTTTATCTCTGTATTCTCCTAGTGCAACTGTTTGTGATTTACAGAGGATCACCATGGCAAAACTAGAGAAATCATGAACTATATACATTCTGTATATGGAGACAATTGCAAAACTTGGCACATTATCTGTAGTTGTGAGGATATTCACTTTCTTTTTTCAAAGAGCATTTTCTAGCCCTCATGACTGTAGAGAGTACTGTATATATGGGCTATGTCACTTAAAAACCAGAATTGTCTAGTGATTTGAAGTGAAATCCTCAAGATATTTGGCACATAATATCAAATAGCCAGCATTTATTTCAGTATAAAGTAACCCAAGTACTGTAGCTTTTTATGTCATAAGGACTGTGAGGGATAATAATTAGTATTTTCTATTGGTGAAATTTCACCGAAGTCTTTGAACTGAACAGGAAGGGAATACTGTTCAGATCAAAGACTTTGGTGAAATTTCACCAATAGAAAATACTAATTATTATCCCTCACAGTCCTTATGACATAAAAACAGGAAGGGAATACTGTTATGGATACAGTGGTTAGATCCCACTGTGAAAGTTGAAATCCTGCTTTGTACATTGTGCTGTATATATTATGATACAGCATAAACTGAACCTCTGGAATACTGAAGTTGAAAAAGTTGGGACCTATCTTTTAGAGAACTCAGTTCATCATTTGACTAAGAGCACAATCCTAACCGTGTCTATTTAAAAGTAAGCCCCATTGTGTTCAGTGGGTCTTACTCCCAGGAAAGTGTCTTTAGGATTGCAGCATAAGTAATGTATTGAGTAGAAGCTTGAAAAGGGGATGGAATGATGAGGCTTCACATTTTTACTGATAGACAAACTAATCCAGTCTTCTCCTTTATATTACCCAGGTCAAAGGCTTCCAACACCTGTGCTGTACCATATAGATTTCACATCGCCAACCTCCAGGCAAAACATAAATTAGGTGAAGTGGGGGGCCTCATTGGTTGTCTAATAACATCTGGTACCATTTTAGCACCTAAGGGGTTGAGACAATACAGGCACAATCTTAACCAACTTTCCACTACTGGCATAGGTGTACAGGGGGGTATTTGCTTCATGCTACAGTTGGTGAGCAATCACCGAGGCCTACTCAAGGTTAAAAAAAATGTTTGTTCCCTTACCTTGGAATGGCCTTGTCCTTACACCGGAGCTAGAAAATTGGCTAGGATTGTGCCTGAATACTAATACTTTCTTAATAGGTCCATAAGAAAAGACAATTCTGGTGAGGTTTGTACAGATGAAAAGTGATGCAACTCATTTGCAGAGTTAACCAAAGATGGTAACAGGAGTAATCTCTTTCCTGGCAGAAGTTATCCTGACTATGCAATCTTGTGTACAGATGTAAACCGAATGATGGGTGCAATCCTAACCTAGGCCAACACAACTCATTGGTCTTCCTGTTCCCATGATGATGTGGGGAGGCAAACCTATGCCTGTGCACTGGCCAAACCCTACCCCCGGAGTGGCGCAGAAGTGTCTTTCAGCACTTTTATGATATCCCCAGGTCAGCACAGGACTTTGGTGGGGCTTATGCCGGCCTAGCTGGCAGTTAAGATTGCAGCCTAAGTTCAGTAGGAGTTACTTCCAGATAAATAGGTGTAGGAATACTATTTGAAATTCTCAAGGCAAGTTCCAATCAAGAACCAAAAGGCAAGGTGTACCAGTTTTTTGGGGGTGGGGTGGGTAATTCCTGTACAAATACCAAACTAGCCTAATCAAAGTACAGCTATGTGCATGGGAAGATAACCGACAACACAAAGGGCAGAATCTGTAACAGAAAAAAAATCTTGATTTGAGAATCCTACACCTTGATGGCTCCTCACTTGAAATTAAAGAAGAATCAACATGAGCAGAATGTTTAAATGTAGAGCTGTTGGTTTTGCTCAAACTATTTTCAGTAGCATTTATGCACCATCTACTATCCGCTCTCCAACAAGTCACACACTCATGCGTGTAAAGTGTAGGGGTAAAAAACATTATAGCTTTAAAGCCTGGGGAACCACAGTTAAGCATAGTAAACCTTTTCCCTCTTAGTCTACAGGCCTCTTGTGCTTTTAAGAATGGAGGAACGAGGCAAGAAGGTGAATCCATTCAGCATATTGTGCATTTCTGAGAAGATTGTGCCACTGATTCAATCCTGTGTGCATCTGATGCAAGCTGCAAACGACCCAAAAGATGGGTTTTGTTACCAGAGGTCATCCAGTCAGCACCTATTATAGTTTGGAGGGACCGCAGTGATGAAAACTAGGAGTTGCAAAACAATGAAATGAAGTGAACTGAACAAAAACACAAAAGTAATTGAGTGGTTCCTCCCTATGTAGCAAGTACTAGGTAATTAAAAGAAAAACAAATACACACATAAATCCCAGAACCAAACAGCAAACAGAATGGCCCAGCTTAGCCAAAATAAAATGAAGGGAAAAAAACAAAGCAGAGTTTATTGGGAGGCTGAATGTAAAAGGACCATCATGCAGATTAAATAAGGAAGGTACAAAGACAAGAGATAACAGTCCTAGGCCTTTGCCTATGTTTGTGTTGGTCGGGAAGCATGAGGGGAAAGCATCCAGAGGGAACTAGCTACGCCAGCAGTGGGTCTGCTGTAGCGGGGACTGATCCACTTGGATGCAGACAGCTTTCTTTTTGCATTTTTGCTTTTCTTTACTTTATAAAAGATCCTCATTATAGAAACCACAAACTTGGCTGCTGCCCTGTCTGGCATTGCCTTGCAGAAATGCAGCAGCCAGTTCTGTGAGGTGGTCTCAAGAGTCTTTACCCCACACAGGAACTTTGATGCTGGGATCCTGGAGCCAAAGGATTTCTCGCCCCCTGTTGCACTGTGAAAGCCCCAGAGTTTTTGACAGAGGCAAAAAGGCCTTTGAATAAAAAACCATCATTTGCCCACTACCGTAGTCATGGCAGGTGGTCAGGATCTTGCAAAGGGGAGCAAACTGTCTTGGTCAAACATTGTCCATATGCACAGATCCCAAAGATAGTGAGTGATGGCTGCCTTCCTTTCCTCCATGGTATTCCGTCTCAGGCCACAAGTTCCAGATACAAAAGACAAAGAAGAACCAGGAGCGAAGGCAGCTGAGACCAGCTCACTCCAGTCTCCATTCCATCCTATTCCAGTCATCTTTACAGCGTAGACTGCACGTTGGGGTCCAGAGTTTCTCGGTCAGGAGACTCGATGTAGTTAGCTGCTTCCTGGAGCTTCAGCAGCATTGCCATCTGCAGGGAACAAGTCAGTAAGTAAGAAGGTGTGTAGTAGCCTTGGGAATATTCACATACAGTACACACAGTTCAGCACTTGTCCTTCCATTTGTCACACTTGAGATCCAGCCAATGTGTTCCTGCTGCCACAGATATAGAATGCTTTTTCAGGAATTAGGATAGAAGAACAACTGTTGCCGTTATTTCAGCTCAACTACTATCTGCATTCAGGTAAAATAAATAAGATATTTTAATCAAGTTCATGGAAGAGCCTTTTTAATATCACAGGTGTACACAGCTTCTGACAGCTTTGCATAAAAAAGCCTTGTTCTGACTTCTCAAAGAACAAATCCTTGTTTACCATTACCTGTTTGATCAGGCTCTTGTATGCAGACTTATTTAGGAAGAGTATGTGTGCTACAGTTTAGACTTGATAGAGGCAGCCTTAATATCAAAAGGGATAAACAAACATGTTCAAGAAAGTGCACTTACTCTGCAGATTTCCTTCAAAGAAAGACTGTGTTTAGGGAGATTATACACAGGGAGTTTAAGTAACTAAAGCCAAGTGAGTGGATGAGTAATTAAGAGTAATTAACTCTTACACTGAATAGCCAAGACTTCTGTTCCAGGCACCCTCTCCTGTAAGGAGACACAGGAGGAGCTGTGTGCCCTTATCTAATGCCACATAATCACCATAACACCACTAGAAAGCGAACACAATCCATGTTGTGATAGCAGCACTGCTGTATCTTGCACACTTGAGGCAGGTGTTGTCCTCTCACTATGAATACCCCCTCCCACGGATGAATGTCACCTGGTGCGTAGACATAAGGTATGGCACCCATAAGCAGGTTTGGTGTTGATGTGATGACATTGTGTCAGTGCCAACTGCATCTGAACTGCCCCAATTCTGAGCCTTGATCTTGTGGGAGCGACCTACATAATGTAAAGCATTCTAGAAAACGTAATTGCAGGCTTTTCTGAGATTCTGTGAGACCAGTCAACCTGAAAAGTGTGTGGTATTCCTGGTACTATTATTTCATGTCAAATGTGTGCTAATTGATGCTTAAAAACACAAAGATACCACAATCACTGCCCAGACACTTAGAATATTAGAGCACAATCCTAATCATGTCTACTCAAAAGTAAGCCCCATTGTGTTCAATGGTTCTCACTCTGAGGAAAATGTCTTTAGGATTGCAGCCTTAAACTGTTAACAGTTGTATCAGCCGAATGCTAACAGTCCTTGACATGGAGAAAAAGTGCATTGAAATCTCTATCAACAGGGCTAGAAGATACAAGTTAAAAAAAGGTGTTCAAGAGCCAGTTCCCAGTATAAGGGGAAGATCCTATTCCCATTTTTCTTTTTCCTTAAATGCATATTGAGACAGCATGTTTCTTTTAAAACCACAAGGAAGTTGCATTAGGATGCCTGATTGGCTGAACCTGTTTAATGTACCCTGGTTGGCTAAACCTGTCAATGTACCCTGTCTATTGTAACATCCATCAAGTTCTGATCTCAAGATGTAGGGCTATGTTAACATACAGGCCAACTATACCTATCATAGTTGGTAGAAGATGTCTCATAGCTGGCAAGGTATAATGCTGCAGTGATGAGCTGAGACACTAATACAACGGGATACCTCTACGCTCACAACCCAATCCCTTATCTCAAAATATTATTATAACAATCATTCCAGAAGTCTACTTTGGTATCTGCCCTACTTTGGAGCATGAACAACATACCAAAGGATCTGATTCCAGAGAGCTGGGTGTAGTATCCTTGCCACTCCGTTCTTCTGGGGGTGAAACAATGCTATGGGGTCCCACACTTGGTGGGGGAAGGTGATACAGCTTTGACTGGTCTTGCTGGGCTGATGGCCATGGCAATGTATCTCGCACCCATTCCACAGGGTCCTCCCAGGCAGCTTTTTGCCCATGCACCTATAATGAAGACAGGCAAGAAAGAAATAATATTGTCAATTAGTGGAGCTTGGCTGGAATTTCTAATGTCATTCAAAGAAATGAACTACATATAAACTTATGCCCTTTTTGTCAAGGGATTATTAGAGAAAATTTAAGCAAGATTTAAGATTCAAATAAATATTTTTTGCTAAGGGACTTGTCAACTATAAGGTACATCGTCATAGCCCAGAGACTGGGCTGTGGGTGGCACAAGTGGCGAAGACACTGTGCCTGTTAACCAGCAGGCCAGGGTTCGAGACCCAGGTTGGCACTACAAGACAGGTGCCACCACAAGACTGGTCCTTAGCCCAGCTCTGTAACGCCAGCTGGATCCAATCGTATTGGCTCTGCCTTTCCATTGGACTAATTCAGTGGTGTGGAGAGGGGGGATTTGCTGCTTGGGTAACAGCCTATCCTCCATAACAATCTAACCCAGGCTTTCGTGCTTCACATGCAGCGCTGAGCACGATACCATAGTCTCGCAAGACTGACAGAGGCCTGCTTTAATAGCCCAGAGAGCAAAAGGGTTGTGTGCATTCAAGCAATCTATTCAGGATGAATACAGTACAATCAGGATGCTGGCATTCTGGGTTAAATATTATCAGGATATTTGCAGAAGCAAATCATTCTGCAAACATTACAACCATGCACGTGCTGCCAATTTGTTTCAAAGATTTGGTTATCACCTTTAAAGCACAATAGTACCTTAAGGACTTCCTTTATTTATGCAAGTCTATCTCATCGTTAACATCTGATCTCATCTGAAGTGTGCTCTGAAGTTCACTTCTGGTTGGAATACAAGTGGCAGGTACCTGAGATGGGTCTTTTTTGTCATTTTGAAATTTCTTGCTTAAGGAGATAGCACAAGCTTTCACACTAGTTATTTTTAATGAAGCTATTAAAAATTTATTTCATCTAACTTTTAGCCAGCTTTGTTTTGTTTGTTTTTGCATCAGTTGTTTTAGGGTGTTTTTTAAACTTTTTTGTGTTCATTATTTTCGTTTTATTATTTTCTCTGAGCACAATCCTAACCATGTCTACTCAAAAGTAAGCCCCATTGTGTTCAATGGGTCTTACTCCCAGGAAAGTGTCTTTAGGATTCCAGCCTTAGTTGCCTTCAAGCAAATTAATTATAAAATATGATATACGTATGGTATCAAAAATTTTGTTAATGGTTTTACTCAGAAGTAAGGATTTCAGTAGGACTTTGGCTGTAAGCCTGTCTTACTCATTGGAAACTCATACCTGCACATACCGTATAATCAATAAATCCATTCATATGGGTACATGCTGTTTCACATCACTCGATCAACTATTTACCTTGATCCCATCCTTTGCTCCCTCTTGAAGGTAGGGAATGATGGAATTGTTCCACAGATCTATGAACCAAGTTCGGAAATCCTCAATGCCAATGGGACACGACAGGAAGAAGCATGGGCCTGGAAAGTGAGGAGGAAAGGATTAGATACTGCCAGTCTGAAAAGCATCAAACTCATTTCATATTTTGGCCATGAAAATTTGCTATCTCTATTTCACAGACTTGGTGTAGTGAACATTATGCTAAACTTGCAAGGGAAAATCACTGTTTTTCAGCTAACAAGAAATTCACACAATGGTTGTACAGATAAAAATGGGAATAAACCTCTGTAGGCTGCCCAGAGCTCCTAAAACAAAAAATCAGCTACAGCTGTGATGATGAAAACATTTTCTGATGTAGTAATAAACCAGACTGCAAACAAACGCATCCTTTGAACCAGAATGGAGAAGCTACAGCTCAAAAACCATGACTACACTTGAGACAATTCAATGCACTCAGAGCACCTTCTGATGCAGAACAATCAATGCAGTTCTTATTGTGTTACACATCTGAGACACAACTGCCTTGCCTGACTGCAACACCTGGGGCATGTTTTATCCACCCCTATATATTCACAGTAAAGATGTCAGCATGTACTTTTTCATGCCCCATCATTCATGTTCTAAATGCCAATCGAATAATGGATTACATTCATTGGGAAAAAGTTTGAACCACCAGTTTAGTACAGGCTCAACACATTCTTATGAAATTGGGTATATATATATTCTCACAGTATTTATATACTGCTTTTATTTATTTATTTGATTTCTATTCCACCTTTCACCACATCACAGGGACTTCCATGCAGTCCCGGGATCCCTCTTTTCAATATGTTGGAAATGAAAAACAACTTGCTTAAGCAAACCTTCATATCCATGGGACTAATCAATTTCCTGTCCTAGCCTCCTGAATGATAATCCTCACTATTTCCCAAAATAGCAGCTCGTGCCTCCATAACTCAAGCCTTACCAATAAGGAAGTCAGAAGTGCTGTGTTTCTCTAGAAAGGTGTGAAGATGATACCAGAGTTTGGGTACCCAGTCCAACACACGCAACAGCTCCTCCCGGTTAGCATTGGCATCACTATCTGATTCCAGCAGCTTCCTGCGTAGATAGCGCACAAGGAAGCCATTGGCTGGCTCCACATTGTTTGAGAAAGTTAGCATCCTGCAGGGCAGAAAATAAATTAGGAACATGGAATCTGGACAACACCTCAAGTGAATAGCTCAAAATTGTGTTTAGCCCAATAGAAAGACAAAAATTATCTATATACCCTTCTACACCCCAAATTCTGCATATATACTATGTGAAACCAAAGTCTTTGAGAGGGCAGAAAAAGATATGCAATTTAGAGACCCAGCAAAATTTCCCTTTCGCCAGTTGGCTTACCTGAAGCTGAGGTGGAGGCCATGGTTTGGAGTCATCTTCACCGGCTGGTTGGTTGTCCCAATGATGTAGGGGCTGGTGGAGGAGAGGCACAGAACATCTTCAAATACTGCATAAACTCTTTGGCTTGTTTTCTTCAGGCAGACAGCTAGGGCTCCTTTAATCTGACATTATCCTGACCTCAACAAAGCCAAATTATCCACTACCACAGTTGTCTATCATGCATTTTAGGAAACAGATTATGATTACAACATTTTTCTTTTATCACCAAAAAAAACCAACCAGACTCCAGACCTATCCATCTGGTGTACTGCACAGTTTTGTTAGCCTATTTAAAAAAACTGACAGCCCAATCATAGACTGCCTGTATGGCCAGGACTACCATGTTGTCAAAATGGCTGCTGTTGTATCCTGAGTGCTGCAGTCTACTGCCGGTGGCTCCTCAGGAGAAGGAGACGTTTCCCCCCTCCGCTATCATGCCTCTTCCCACACTTTCCCCACCTCCACACGCCCTGGAATGACTGCACTGATGCCCCTATTCATGTCTCTGCCAATTGGTAATCCGGGTGACTAGTGAGAGGTCAAGCACTAGTACGAGACTAGCACTGGTGCAGTGTTGGCTTGTACTGACATTCTGTTGGCACTGGAGCTCACAACCATGCTTTATAGCATGTTTGCAACACTGACAGCGCAGTCCTAACCACCAGTTAGGCCAGCACAAGTCCCATGCTAATCTGGGGATGTCACAAAAGTGAAATAAGGCACTTTTGTGCCACTCCTGGGTGGGTTCGGCTGGTACACAGACAAGCACCAGCCTCCCCACAATGCCACAGGAATGGGAAGTGGTAAGCTCTAAGTGCTGGTGGTGCACTAGCAGTAGGAGAATAGGATCACAACTAAACCACTAGAGTCCTAGTGCTGACAGTGCAGTCACTTACCATTTGTGGTACTTGCAAGTGAGTGCTCCATTGACAAGCTCACTGATTGAGCCAGGTTCATTGAGGTCATCGAGGAGGATAACCAGTGGCACATCAACCCCTGTTTCCCGATCAATCTGATTGGCGAGATTGGAGAGGTAAAGCTGCAGGTCCTGGTAAAGAACAATGTGAAAAATGAGGGAAGTGAAATATGAAAACACCGCAATTAAAAGTGATACCAAATAATATAGGGCAAGTTCCTTCTGCCTTGAACCAGGTCTCTACAGGCCTCTGGAAGTAACCAGAAATCAATTCCAAAAAGTGGAAAGTAAACTGGAAGTTACTTTCTGGATATTTCTGGAGGGCTGCAGAGGTCTTCTGAGGCCTGCAAATTTCTGGTGTGGTCACTAATTGTGTCCTGGGGGCTTCAACTTACGAGGGTGAAGCACTGGCAAGGAATGGTGGGAGATATTAAAAAAGTGCTAGAAGACCAGTGTGAAGACCATGAAGTACATGAGGATTCTCAGGCTGAAGTTACAAAGCAACTTAAGAATGAGGTCATTAGAGGCAGCCCTGTTGGTTGTGCTGCCACTGAAAGAAGGAGGGATGGAAGACAGAAACATGGCCTTCTTGGTGGTGGCACCCACCTTATGGGATTCCCTCTCCATAGAACTAAGAGAAACCTTCTATTGTCCTTTCAGCAAGGACTGGAAACATTTTTATTCAGGCAGACTTATGATGACTCTTCTCAGGTACTTAAGGTTCAGTTTACTGCCATCTGCCTGTCTTTTAACCTGGGTTTTTATTTCTTTTTATATAGTTTTAATTGTATTTTATTGTTATGGGTTTTTTACTGTTTTTTGCTGTATTTTATTGTTATGGGTTTTTATCTAGTTTCGAACTATATTTTATCCTGTTGTTTAAATGCCATTAGACTCCTTTGGTATCCTTTCTTCAGGAAATGGGGTATAAATTGAATAAATGAAGGGTTGTGCAAGGGATCAGAAAGATTTTACCTATGACTGTGCAGAGACCAGGAGTAGTTCATCCCTGCCAAGGGTTTCATACCTTACATGACTGCTGGTGCATGTTGAAAGTATTGACTATCCCATCAGTGACCTCACGGCCTGAACGCTCCACCAGATATTCAGCCAGACGATTGGTCAGGTAGGTCTTGCCAGTTCCACTTGGTCCAGAGAGGATAAGGCGTCTGTGCTTGAGCAAAAGGCTTATATAATGCTGCATCATGGGCTTGGGGATAAGTGTCTCAAACACCAGGCTGTCCACACATTTTTCTTTCAAACCTGTGCAGAAGAATAGGGCAGTTACGAGCCACCTCCTAGTATCAGAAGCACACATAACATTTCAGACGCCTCCAGCAAAATGGAAGTTTAGAGGGTAGGTTTTCCCCCTACAATATTTTCCCACCACCAAATCCATGCTGAACTACTAATGATTCCACCCACTCCCACTTAGCTTTTTTGCAAGCATCCCTCCCTGATTCCTATTTCAGACCAAACAGCAAAACTAGAGGAAGAATATTTCCTGCAGCATAACCAATGTCAGAGGACAAATTGCCACCAGTATTTACATAGTAATTACATAGTGAGGCTGTGGGTAGCACAAGCAGTTAAGACACTGTGCCTGTTAACCAGCAGGCCAGGTCGGCCCCACAAGACAAGGTGAGCGCCTGTCCTTAGCCCAGCTCTGCGACACCAGCTGGATCCAATTGTATTGGCTCTGCCTTTCATTGGACTAATTCAGTGGCGTGGAGAGGGGGGATTTGCTTCTTGGGTAACAGCCTATCCTCCATAACAATCCAACCCAGGCTTTCGTGCTTCGCATGCAGCGTATGCAGCGCCAAGCACAATACCATAGTCTTTCAAGACTGACGGAGGCCTGCTAATTACATAGAGCTACAATTGACATCCTCACTATCCCAATTACCACTTCTCAGTCATTCCCAAGTCCCTGTTGCATTTTTATCCTTCTTCTGGCACTGCCTCAACGCCAGTTTGGAGTTGGACAGGACAGAAACAAAGGCAATCATACCACCAGAACAGAAGAAATCTTAAAATAACTGCAGTGATACCTTTCAGTGTCACAGCAATGCTGGTCACACCCCGCCGGCAAGGTGGCAATTCAGGAGGCTCAGAGTCCAGAACTCTCTTGACATGGCTGATGCTATAGCCATAGACAGACTCAATACTGAGCCCCAACGTTGCAGCAGGGTCCATCTTGGTGATATAGTCCTGAGCAAAATAGAAAGACTGGTTAGAGGACAGTATTTGGTTTAATTTCACATGCTTAATTTTACCTATTAACCACAATCCTGAAGCAAGCTTACAATGTATTTCATGAACAATTAAAAAACAAGTACCAATTTTAATGCAGATGGGACTGCTTTTAACATGTCTAAGACTCTTAAGAGTAGTTGCTGGGCATACGAACCTGGGGAGAGCATTTTAAGTAAGGCCCACACAAAAATAACTTGAACTCCAGGCACCAATTGCCTGACCACATTAGGTGTAAAAGTAAAGGTGTCCCCCCACACAGGTTGACTTGCTAGTTATGACTGACTCAAGGAAGCGGTGCTCATCCACATTTCTAGAGCCATCATTGACCACAGACACCTCCATGGACATGTGGCCTGCATACTCACAGAATGCTGTTATCTTCCCATCAAGTTGTACCTATTTACCTATTTGCATTAGCATGTTTTCAAACTGCTAGGTTGGCAGGAGCTGGACTAAGAATGGGAGCTCCGTCTGTCTTGTAGTACTTGGGTCTTGAACTGCTGATCTTCAGATTGAAAGGGACAGCACTTTTAACCACTAAGCCAACTACAACCCTACATTAGGTGCATCAAAAAGCAAAATAGATATATAGGCACCGCTTAGGTGGAAAGGTAACAGCATTCTGTGTATTTTTATATTTAGTTATGCCACTTCCACATGACCATGGAAGTGTCTTCGGACAATGCTGGCTCTTTGACTTAGAAACAGAGATGAGCATCACCCACTAGAGTCAGTCACAGTTAGCAGGGCAACTTGGATAGGACACCTTTACCTTTTTTACCTGAATGAAAAGCTCCTCAGATGAATTCTCAGAGCTTGGCCAGCTTTGTACTATTTCTCTCTGCCAGCAAGTGTTTTAAATGCTCACTCCATGTCACTAAGGGAAAGCAGGCTGGGCCTGAAGTATGGAAAGTGCCTATTTATCTCTTTAACATTCCCAATTAAGATTCTGAATATAATAGTACAGCCAAAAGGTTGTCATTAGCATCTCACCTTGAAGACCTGACAGACTGCTTCATCCAGCATTTTCCAGTCCAGTTTCCCACTCACTTTACTACTGCCCAGGTAGAACTCCTGCTGCTTCAGATCCTGAAAGCCAAAAGAGACACGAGATAAACTAGGCTGGGAAATTGCTACAAATATTTATAGTGACAACTAGAACACAGACAGTGTTCATGACATATGTATGCTAGGAAAAGGAAGAACTCTTCCCAGACGCTGCTAAGTTTTTTTAAAAAAACAAAAACTGATGCTTACCCCTTTGATGATGTGCTGAGGTGGCATGCGTACTACAATTCGTAGTGTTACTTCATCCTTCTGGGGACCAGCACTGATGCCATCCATTGGAGACAACTCTGGAGAAGGAAAGACCACATCAGTGTGGAATATTGTTGCCAATGAACTATTGCCAGCCTTTGTGCATTCTGCGATGCCTACATGGTACACTTCCCCTGTTTTCCAACCCCTTGCAGGTTCTCTCTTTGACAGACTTTGATATGAATAAGGCGATGACATGAAGCAGGACTACATACTAATAGAAATGGAATGTACTCATCTGTTTTTTTTTAGCCCGGTTCTCCAATACAGGAAGATCACTTGCACATTAGTCTACCTCCCACCAATATGTCAACACTATCCATCCGGTTCTTTCTATTGTGCTTCTCCCTCTCACAAGAAAGACATTATACAGATATTACAGCAGAAAGCCTATTGCTATTACTGGCTTTGAAGACATCCTTTTACTGTTTTGTTTTCTTCATACCTGTATCAGCCAGGCTGGGACTAAAAGGATGAGAGAGCTGGAGCCCCAGAGAGCGCCTTGGAGAGGAGGAGGCAGATGAACTCAAGACATGGCTTGGGATGGAGCTTGGCACAGAAGAAGGGCCAGGAGCAACCTTCAACCGATCATTTTCTGCTTTCAGTAGATCCACTTCCAGCTATAGAGAATGTACCAACCAAGTGATAAGGATGAGACAGCTGACAATGTGATAAGTTTAAGGTCCCTAAAAAGAGAGTGGAGCTCAGCAAGTGTGGCGACCAGGATGCCTTCAACCCTAACTGAAAGCCCATGGAGCTGGATTGCCTTCTGTAAAGGTGCTTGCAAAGTTTTTAATATTTTAAAAATCTTTCGTGGCCCACCAAAAATTGGTTTGTGACCCATTAATGAGTTCCAACCCAATGTTTGGGAAACACTGGCTTAGGACATTATTACTGGGCTGGTCTCAGGGAATGAGAGGAACGCACCAACCAAGCCAATACTAGTATGTCCCTTGCAAAGTTATCACAAATTCGTCAGCAGACACCAAGTCAAGCAAAAGACATAACACAATCACGCACATGATCAGAAACATCTTCTGTTTGCTTTCAGAAGATATTCTCAGGGCATGGCCTCCCAATGCTCCAGTCACACAGCCTGCTTTATCTTTGTGTAGATATGAACACAAGAAATGGGTGCTCTGACACACTGGGGTCCCTATAAGAGTAGAGAATTTGCATCTGCAGCAGCTTGTTATGCAAGGCAGGGCATCTACCTGCATGTTGTGCATAGTTTCACGCAGTTGGTCCAGTTGGTGGGCTGAGTTTAGGGCTTCCAGACGAATGTCGGTCAGTTTCATTTCCTTTTCCCACAGCTCTGAGCGCAGTTCTGAGACCTCCTTTTTCTCAGGCTCCTCCTCTTCATTGGTCTGGAAGAGCCTATGAAAGGAAGAAAAATAAGTGTTCAGAGATGTGTAGCAATGCTAGACCTGGGGCCTCCAATCATCTCTCTGACATGGTATCAGGGGCCAGAAAACTAATTCATATTTCAAATTTTAATACATTTACAGTAATTTACCTATAATAATGTATTGGAGTGGATTACAAGGCTTGCTCAAGGGCCAGATAGAAGGGTCTTGCTGGGGGCCACACTGAGGCTTGTTGAGGGTCGTATCTGGCCCCCAGGCTGGGGTTTGGAGACCCCTGTGCTAGACTATAGCATACTATAAAGGGTAAAGGTGGCCCCCACAGTTGTACTGTTAGTCATGACCAATTGTAGGGTCCAGTTCCCATTTCTAAGCCCTTGCAGCCAGCACTGTCCAAAGACAATGTGGTTATGCGGCCAGCATGACTGCCGAAGACACACAGCACACCTTTCCCACCAAGGTGGTTCCTATTTATCTACTTGCACTTACATGCTTTTGAACTGCTAGGTTGGCAGGAGCTGAGCTCCTATAGTATGTTACCAGCGAAAAGCGTACCCACGTTGCGGGAGTAAAATTCCCCTGTATGCCATCCCCCCATATGCATCAACCCCCCATGTGCGTCAACCCCCCATGCACAACTTCCCCCATGCGCATCAACCCCCAATGCGTGACTTCCCCCATGTGTGACTTCCCCTCATGTGCAACTTTCCCCCATGCGCATCAACCCCTCGTGGGCATCAATCCCCCATGCGCAACTTCCCCCATGCGCATCAACCCTCCATGTGCAACTTCCCCCCATGCACATCAATCCTCCATGTGTATCAACCCCCCATGGGCAACTTCCCCCATGCGCATCAACCCTCCATGCGCAACTTTCCCCATGCATCACAACTTTCCCCATGCGCAACTTCCCCATGCGCAGCATCAACCCCCCATGCGCAGCATCAACCCCCATTCACAACTTCCCCCATGCGCAACTTCCCCCCATGCACAGCATCCTCGCCAGTGCAACCTCTTCCTCTAAACAATATCCTCCCCACTGCACCAGGCACCGGGCACCAAATTGGCTAGATGTTGGTCAGTCTTTCATGTTAAGTACAGGACAAAAACACGTTGACCCCTTTTCAGCCCCTCAACAGTTAAATTTCTCCAGATGGTTCTTGATGGGTGTTCAGGTGACAGAAGGAACTCCCAGAATTCCATGCTTCAGGCCCAGCAGTTGGGGCGGAATGTTGCTGAGTCAGCAATTCTCAATGCAAAGTATAGGGAGGAAAACGCATTGCGCTCCTTTTCACCCCCTTCCGGTTGGAATTTCTGAAAACCGGTTCTTAGTGCACCCCTCCCTCACGGAAGGAACACCCACCCCAAATTTTATGCTTCTAGGCCCAGCGGTTTTGGCAGGGCGGTGATGAATCAGTCAGTGAGTGACTTTTCTCTTTTTTATATATAGATAATATAGTATAATATACTATAGTATAGCGTTCTTCAGTCAGAGGTTTACAGATTATGTCAGTTAAACATTGCTGTTTCTGCCTATGGCTCTTTCTAAGGGACAATCTTCCCCCATTCCAGTGTCTGAAGTACTGGCAACACATACGTACTGCCTGCTATTTTCTCAGATAAACTGCCTCTTTCAATTTTTTCCTGCACCAGCTCTCATGCAAACTGTTATTTTCACCCTAATCATGCTGGTCAATTGAACTGAACCCACAAATCTTAAAAGGACGGAGAAACACTATTGCACAATTGGAGATAGATTTGACTTCATCTGTGGACAGCCTACTCTACTACACTGTGTAGAACTGGATGTAGTGTGATGTAAATCAGATTCACTAAAAGCGGATGCAGGTACCCAGGGAGGTACCCTCATCTTTATTTCTCAAAGTAGGAAGATGCCCTTACTCGGTATTATCAATGCCCACTGATGAGGAGTTGGAGGATTTGATAGAAGGTGAAGCCGTCTCTGCGGATCCATGCTGCAGCTTGGGGGATGATGGTGCTGAGGAGTCAGGGGTGGCAATCTCCTCAATGTCTGAGTAGGAGGAGGCAGATTTAGGGCCCTTTTTGATGCTGAAAGCCTTGTTGAAGGAGCTCCTCAACTGATAAGGAAAGAGGAAGAAAAGTTTTAAATGACCAAGCAAATTTCAAATTAGAGGATCACACTACACCAGAGGAGACAGAGATAGCCTGTGACTGCTAAACCACTAAACTGTGTTATGTTGGATGAGGTACTCTGTACTTTGTTTTTCAGGATATTTATTATATAGTGGATTTTATTTATTTTATTTAATTAACAGACTTAATGCTTTTCTGACCTACTTCTCAGTATAATGCTTGTTCAAAGGACAAAAACTACAATTGAACCATGATACATTTCTCGTATTAACACTCTCTCAAATTCAAAGAACAATGGATTCGTTTAAACCACAGTATGTTCGAACCTATACAGAGAGCCCGCCTTATCTGTGGGTTTGGCATCCATGGATTTGATTCAAAGGTACTGACCCTCAAGGAGGGTCTCCTGGAGGGCCTCATGGATCTCATAGGCATAATCAGGAATGTCTTCTGGCTCCTTTCAGGACCTGTTCTGCGGCATGGCCTCCTCATGCTTCAGGAATCCCCCCAGACATGACTAGAAGGCACTTCTCAGTGTTTTCAGGAGGTCTTATGATGGCTAACTGTGGATTTGATTATCTGCAGAAATTGGTATCTGCAGGGATACTGTCCTGGGACAGAATCCCTTGTGAATTAATTTGTACATACACTTATTAAATTAAAATGATTGTTCCAAACCTAAACTCTGTCACAGATTAGAATCTCCATCCCTTTCAACAGCGTGTACTGACAGAGTAAAAATAGGTTTTTTTAAAGCAAGCTGAATTTAAGGATGAAAAAGTGGCTGAATTCAAGGATAAAAAGTGGCTGAAGTATTAAAAGCCATACGTACTTGGACTTTCTTAAGCAAAAGAAACCAAGCATATATCTCGTGTTCTACTTAAGAAAATGGCAACAATCCTGCCTTCATCAACTGTGACAGTTGCCACAGTTTAGGCCCTGAAATTTCAAGAAGAGCACTTCTGTCAAACACTAAGCTAAATCCCAACAGATTGTGAAATGTCTCTCATCAAATCAGTTCCTGACAAGGAAACTAAAACAATTCTAAATAACATAACACTAATTCAGGTGAGCAATCATAAATCTAGATTTTCCTGAGAATGAAAATTTTTAAACCCAGTAAGGCCAAGCATGACCAAGACTTTCAGAGAGGGGTGATAAGTGACCTCCTGCAGATTGGGCCAGATTCCTTTTTTATATCTTTAATTGGTGTAAAAGTAGCCTGTGTTACCTGTAATAGGAGGAACAAAGGCAGCATAGCAGCCTGCCTGAGACTTTGACTTTTTCAAATACATATAACAATTGTTTATCAACCAGTAGAAACATGCCACTGACTGAGTCCATGCATTTGTGTGTTGCCACTGTCATGCCACTTATAGAAAATGCAAAAAGGTCTAGCTGCCCATTCCAAGTATTCTATACTTCTTGTTTGTCCAAGAGATAGGAGAGGTGACAGGCCTTATACAACTAGAAACCTGTCCATGCACACATATGGTCAATGGTATTGCAGTGAACTTACAGAAGAAAGAATTAACTACAAGTTTTAAACTTATCTCCTAATCACAACCTACCACCAAGCTAAAGTATATTTATGCACTTTGGAGTACAGTGTCTTCTGGATGGGGTTGCAGTTCCCACAGAAGAACAGATTTGCAATTCAGTTTGGATTTGAACCAGGAGAACCAGTCATTAGATGTGGTTAGTGGCACATTTGCCCAGCTTTGTCCACTAGCTGTCCAATATGCCAGCCATGCCCACTTTTGAATAAAGCAGGCCTGCCTAGTCATATGACTGTGCTCTTCTCACACACCATGCCTGGATTATTGTAACACACTTTATTTGGGGCAACATCCTATGTCCTGACTGTGGTACACTGGTCACAATACTCCTGTGCACAATACTCCTGCACTTTACCAACTGTGCTGAGTGCTTTTGAGCTTCTGAGTCCATTTACCGGTCATATACTGGTAGTTGCCCTAAAAGCCCTTAAATGTGGTGTTATGTGGTTTTTGTGTTTTTCTTTTCAAAATTCTTATTCAAAATTGTATAAACAGTGCAATAAAGCACAAAAATAATTTCATCAGGGAATTCTGCATCATTTAAAACTGAGGTGGACTACTATTGGCATGGTAGTTCCACTAGAGCAGGGATCCTCAAACTACGGCCCGGGGGCCGGATCAGGCCCGCCAGAGGCCTCAATCCGGCCCGCCGGTCTTTTGGGGGGTTTGGGAGGCGCTTTGTGGGCACTTGGGGACAGTTCAAGGCTGCCGCGGCGAAGATCCGCCAGTCATGACAGCCCTGTGCAAAGGGAGAGAGCCCCTCCAGGCTCCGGAATTTGGGAAGCTTCAAGCTGGCCCTTAAAATTTTTTTTAAAATGTTGCGCGTGCAGCTGGAGCAGGGGCTTCAGGCTGGAGCGCGCGGCCGCCCCAGCTGCCAGGGTTGAGGCTAGCGCGCACGCCTCCTGCTGCTCTCTCGTGACCGTCCCAGAGCTTCAGGCTGGTGCGCGCATGCCTCTCACCGACCATGCGTGGCTGCCCCAGTTACCAGGGGCTTGAGGCTGGCATGCGTGCCTCCTGCCACTCTCTCACGGCCCCCCAGCTGGCAGGGGCTTACTTCTGAATAGACAAGCAGAGAGCTGAGCTATTAAGGCCACCTTCCCATCCACACTTTCCTGGGAGTAAACCTCATGGACTCTAATGGGCCTTACTTCTGAGTAGACATGCAGGGGGCTGGGCTTACTTTCCTGGGAGTAAGCCCCACTGACTCTAATGGGCCTTACTCCTGAGTAGACATGCATAGGCTTGGGCAAAATTCCTGAATAGCAAGCTCAAAATTGAGGTGAGCTTGTGCGTGTGTGTAAGAATACATTGGTGTGTGTGTGTGTGTGTGTGTGTGAGTGAGAGAGAGAGAGAGAGAGAGAGAGAGAGAGAGAGAGAGAGAGAGAGAGAGAGAGCATGGTGTGTGTCAGTGCATGTCACTGACATTCCTTGTGTTGCTGCAAATTTCTTTGAGGGTGTCTTACAATTATATGTCTTAAGTCTGACATGAAAAATATGTTAAGTTAAATATGTTGAAGTAACATGTTGCTGGAAACTGCTTTGAGGGCGTCTTGCATGTCTGGGTGAGAATCAGGCATGTTAAAAGTTTTTCTATTTCAAAAGTGTTGAAATTAAGTACAGGAAAGCAATACAAGCATTTTGCTTCATTTTAACATGTCCTACATTTTGTCCTACATAAGTCCTCTCACTCTCTGGCCCCCGACAGTGTCTGAGGGACAGTGAACCGGCCCCCTGTTTAAAAAGTTTGAGGACCCCTGCACTAGAGGCACATGGACACTTTCTGAGTGGCATGCACCAAGTTGCCATATATTTTTTAAAAAACATTCAAATAACAAAGAGAGCACCATAGAAGTTCATCTTTGAGGATGATAGGGTGAGCAGGCAGAGGAAGGGCTGAGCTCTGCATAAGCTCTGCATCTTATATGAACTTCAGTATGGGTCCTGTTCAGCCAGACTTAAGATCAATGCAGGATACTTTCTGGCCTCGTCAGCAGTTAACCAGGCGTCTTTAGAAAGCCCAAAAATGCAATAGCCCTCACATGTTTCTTGTGCTGTATTTGCAGGTCTGAAATGCAGGCTTATCTCTTTCTTCTCAGTGCCTCTGCTCAGGCAATTCATTTAGCACATCTGTAGCAGATACTTTTACTCAGCTGCTCCACAATCAGAAACACTTCATTTTTTCACAAGTGCAGGCATCAGCTAGAGTTACTAAGAGGAGTATCTGACCCACTGCTGTGGTGGGTGTGAAAATTCGGCTTCCGCTGAGAAGCCTACCCACTATCACTGTGGGTAGGATATCTCCTAAGTCCATAGATGAATCTGCTTTTCTAGTGTGACCAACTACAACAAGTTTATATGGTCTTCCACATAGTAGTAAGGCCAACGTCTTGAGAGTCTATCACCAGACACTATCAGTGCCAGTGAACACTGTAGTGCCAATCAACAGGCACTGTAATCTCTATTCATTAGTTGTGGATAGACTCTCAAGTGTCTTCCTGACCCACTGCAGTCGAGAGTCAGGTAGGGCTTAATGGAACCCACGTGCATCTGAATTGGACTTGGTTACAGTCAATTTAGATATCCAGAGAGCTGTCTTTTGTTTGATTCCCCCCAAAAAAATCTGGTAAGGGCCTGTCAAACTGTTAAGAGTGGTGGGCTGCTCTGCATCCCTTCAGAACACATAACCCCTTTAAATTTTAATGGAAACACCATTAGACAGGGACTCCTAGAACTTAGTGGGCTATTTATCTTGCACTCCAAGACATGGCTGTGGAGAGACTGAAGAGGAGCCCTTCTTCATAAAATATAGCAGCTCAATCATAACTACAAATAGGTGGAGTCAAGTCCAACATCACTGGGAATAATAAATGTGTGATCCCAACCATGCTCAAGCAGAGCATGCAACATGCACACACGCAAACATACATACACATGCACGCACACAAACACAGAACAGGCATAAATTCGCATATGTATTGAGGTAGTAGCAAGGAGAGTTCCCACTGTGATGGGTGGCAGCACTATTGGAATGGAAGGGGGGTTTCTTCCCCCTGCAAGCCAGTCCAAAGACACACAAGAGGCCAGGGGACTGGAGCTTTACCACAGTGATATATCTTCTGCTACATTTTCTCTGGTTTCCAGAGGCATTTGCCAGGATCTGAGCTGTACATGTATGACACCATTTTTCCTTCCCCACTTTCCAGCCTACTGTAAGCTTTCTTAGCACCAAACCTCTGCTGAAGATTCCCTGATGTTATTAATGGCAGTGATGAATGGAAGTAGTCTCATCAGCATAGGTAGCTGCCAGAGTTTACATTTCATGTCCTTGGATAAGTCTGGCAGAAATGTGGGAAATGTTGCATTTCACTGAATGCCATCAGAGCAATAAATACCAGACAGATGATACTTGCAGGCACAAGCAATGCGTAGGATTTAAAAACCATAGGCTGACAATTAAGGGTGAAATCAGTGATCCTTGCAAGAACCACAGGCTGCAATACTAACTCCTAGTTAAACCAGCATAAATCCTGGCACCAGACCCCTGCTGACCTGTGGGTGTTGTAAAAGTGCTCTAACCCTACAATCCAGAGTAACTACGGGAGCACGTAAGAGACATTACGTGTACCCGTAGTTACTGGACAATCTAATAAAAACCTATGGGAAATTCATACTGCGATCCACAGCAAATTGTTCTTACACCGGAGCAAGGACTCCCCGTAGTTACTCTGGATTGTGCCCTAAGTCTGTGCCACTTCAAGTGGGGGAAGGGGGGTAGGTCAGTGCACAGACATGTGCTTGCCTCCCTCCATCAATGTGGGAATGAGGAGACAGGTGAGTTGAGCTGGCCTAAATTAGTTAGGATTGCGTCTAAATTATGACAAAAGCGATCCCTGTAATACAAACAAATTCTAAAATTTGGAATGCCTTTTAAATCAAGCAAAGATAAGCTGCCTAATTGGAGAAAAGATCACTCCCCAATATGGAAATGGAAAATATTCATATACTTTATTCTCTTGTGATGAGTGTGGGGACCAAGTCAGTACATATAGCCTGCAACCACCAACTACATTTTTAAGTAATCAGTTGGAAAAACATAATAATGTTTTGTCACATGCTGCTTCCCCTACAGTTTTGGGGTACAGGCCAGAGAGCCTCATAAGTTACTTGTTGCTGAAATACAATATTAGGTTCTATTGTTACATTGACTCTGATAAGAGTGCTCCAAAAGTGCATAACAGGAACTTTCCTCAGTCACCTCTTAGACCTCTAGGTCTAAGACCTCTACAGATATGGGTATTGCTAAGGGTGGATGTAAAGCCACATTAAACAACAGGAGTGAAACATTCCCTCAGCACCAGTGCAGTGGCCCCTTGTTGTGTTGCTTGGCAGAGCAGGTATAAGAGTGAATGGAATGGTTAGTTTCACAAGTGTTGTGCTGTCCCAACACAATGAAGTGACCAGCCAGGAGCAAAACATGGGGAAAGGACTGGTGAAGGGAAGGGACAGGGAAGTTCCAAGCTTACCTCATACACCTGGAAAAAAAGATTGGGATCAGCATTGAAGGAAGAAAGGGGGGAAAAAGAATACAGCAAGACTTAATCATGCGTTCAGCTCAGTGCCCTGCCTCAAACAGCTAGGGAACTCAGGGCAGCACATAGAAATCATGGCAGCTTCCTATATCAGCCTTCCTATGGGGGTGTTCCTCATACTGAATTGGGGGTAGGCATGAATGATCACCTTTGGGCAGTGGGAAAAGGTGGACTGCCAAGATGAATAAATAAAGAAATTAAGGCTCATGTCAGCTACACACAAACAACTTATCATGCAAGAACACAGTTGTGATGCAATAATGACTTAAGTCCAACAGTTTATTATAACAATGTCATCTGCATTTAAAACATTACCGACATGTTCCAAATCAGATAACTCTCTTGAAAGCGTAGCCATGAACAACTTGGAGGTATTTTTGCTCTCATTCCTGACTTGAAATAGAAACTGTTGAAATAAGACCAAAAAAAAAAAAACACTCCAATTTTAATGACTATGCTTGAAGAGGAAATTTTTTCCCTGAAACATGTCAGGAATGCTTCATGTGCACATGTAATTAATATATTATAATAAAGGCTTGATAATTATTGCATCATTCATGGGTTAGAATCTTTGATTTGTTTACCTGCTGGACTGGTAAAACCATGATTAATTTTGGCTAGGGGTCTTGGTGTGTGGTGGTGATCACTGAGGTTAGGAGCTATAGCAGATTTTCAGTGGGATTCCATAGCAAAGCAGGTGCAATCTAAGTTCTTAGCAGAGGAATCCACTCAAAGCAGTTCCACTGGCCCTAACAAGTCCCAAGTTATTACTGCTCTGACTATTCTGACATCACACACAAGAAAGCTTTCATTCCCATGTAGAGCCTCTCTTTACTTCACCCTCTTTGACCTACCCAGCTTTTCTTCTTCTTCTTCTTGGCATCTGCATCTTTGCCACTCCCAATGCTTGAATGGCTGGTGATACTATTCAGGCTGGAGATGCTATCTGATGAGTTTTGCCTCCTGATCCGCAGCTCTGGATACACAAGGTAGGAAGAACAGAGAGATAGTATCTATAGATAGGCTGATGAGGTACTCAAATGATCTACTTTTTCTCTACTTCATATGACAGCTTTCTTTTCTCTTTCCATTCATTAAGTAAACACTTAAAGCTAAAATTCTGTCTCAGAGAAGTAGATCTTAGTTCATCCACAAAGCAACGTGAATGTGGAGAGAACTAAGAGAGAAGCAGGTGCTGTTGAGAGCCCAACATAACTAGAAATTCTCCTTCCCTTGACTTTCATCCATGGTTCTGCAAATATAGCTCAAAAGGTCCAAATGACAGAATGTGCTGAAGGCTGCTTTCACCTTTGGGTGTGGAGTCTGTTCCATTCAAGGCATTCTGGATAACAGTTTGAGCTTCTGAGTTCTTCTTCTTCAAGAAATCAATTGTTTCCCGCAAATCCAGCAGCTCAGTATCCTGGAAGATAAAAGGACTTCCCACAGTCAAAAACCTCAAAGAGAAAGGCAAAAGGAAAGAAGATACCTGTAAACTGATGTGTCCCAAGGCTGCTGTTTTTCTTCTGTACTCACCTTCTCCTCGGCAGTTTCAGCAAGGTTTCGGAGACGGGATGTCATGTTCACTAGGCTCTGTTCAAAGGCTGCTACTAAGTTAGCCTGGAGAGAAGAAAGGGGAGCATTAGACCTGCATATCAGCATGAAGGAGAATTGCACAAACACTATGTGACTCAGCAGAAGATAGTCTTAATTAAACACACAACTCCAGTTTATGATTCAGGCTCTACACCTGAAGAAATATATGGAAAGAAAGCAATGACTGGAAGAATCAACTGCCCTAACTTTACTGCTCTATGTAGTAGAATATGGTTTGCAAAACTGTGATGGGGGGCCCTTGGGGGACATGCAACACATGCAGCATGCAAAGAACAGTGAGGAAGGAGACCCTTCTTGGCAACACCATTCAAAACATACTGGTGGAGTATGACTGTCCTTTAGCAAAGGATGAATCCTCGCTGAGACAGTTTGTGAGGTAGGCTGCTCCCCTTACATGCCAAGCATTATTTGAAAATAGTTGCGGAAGAATGAATTAAGATCTAATTATTTTTTTCCCCACTGGTTCCATAGGTGGAATGGTCTACTTGTTCAAATGTGGTCCCAATGTCTTGTTGCATTCTGTTTTCTAATGCTGGCATGGGATTAGTGCTCTTGGCTCTGATCATAGACTTCTGTGCACAGCCGATGGCTATATGCACATGACTTCACGCAATAATCTTTATGCAATGGAACTGTGGTGTTGAGGAGTGAGGGAGGGAGAAAGCAAAAAAATTTAGGGAGAGCAAAGTTCCATCAGCTTGAGAAACACTACACTAGCAAAACAGTATGTGCCCACCAGAGGGTGCCCTTCCTCCACACAGAAAATAGAAAATCAAACCTCCCAGTCCCCAAATTTCTATAACAATTTCCTGTGATTTTGCTATAAGACAATTAAGGACAGATCAGAGTTTGGACTGCAGGGACACCATAGTTGTGTATAGCCTCTAACGGCCTCTCAGCCTCTGTTCTAGAGATCGCAATGCAAGCTTGCAAAATATTAGGGCAACATCTACCAATGTTCTGAAACCTCATTTTTTGGATACAGCTACCAGAGGCTGCAAAGCCAAAACGTATTCCGACTGTCTCACTCCATGTCACTCTCAGTTGTCATCTCAGTTTCACCCTACATATTCCACACCCACTGCAACAACTTTGCTGATTATCCTACATTACAGAATTACATTCAAATGAACAGACAAAAAACACAATTATCAGTGTGGCATTTACAACATCAGTAGATTATTGACAGAGCAGATGTGACAATCAAGGTAACATAGCAACTTACATTGGCTGACAGCTGGGATGTCAATGTGGCCACCTTCTCTTGGGATGACTCCAACTCACGACGCAGTTTGCGTATTTGCTACAGGGGAGAGAAAAAAAAGGAGAGAGGAGATTAAGAGAGCAGTAAGGGGTTTTTTGCTCTCCACCAAGGGAGAGCAGTGTAGCAGTAGAAAAAGAAAGGATCTTACTGTACCTCAGACTGCATCCTCTCCTCAGCCTGGCAGCACATAAAGGGGCAGAGGAGAGACAGAGAGGCAGGCAGTTATAGTATAAGTAGGACAGAGGCATTCACAAGCACAGACAGGTGAGCAGCCATGTAAGAAACCAAGACCCATATTGAGTTCTTTCCAAACCCCAAATCCCTTGTCATGCAACACGTTTTACTGTACCCCCACATGTCAAACTTGCATCTGCATTGCAAACCACCCCTCTTGGAAAAAAATATTGCAAACAGGAGATCACCCTTGTTGGGGGAGAGGGGGAATACGCATAGAAAAAGCAAAGAAAAAGCAAAAGAATATCATAAATAAAGGCTCATAAAAAGAGTATCATAAATAAAGACAGGATATAAATAAAGTTCATTATTATAAAGTAGCTGATGAAAGGAATACAGCTTACAGAGGAATAAGTGGAGGAAGCACTGGATGCCAGGGAGAGCACGGATCCATGAACTGCAATAAGACAAAGAAAAAGAGAGAGATATGTGACAAGGAGCAATCTCTGGTGACAAAAACGCTTGGTATCACAGATAGTCACAAAGAGGCCTGGGAAACAACTGCGCACATGGGAGGGGACAGGAAAACCCAGAAGTCATGTGTATGTAAAAGGGGTAAGATCATAACACCAAAGAGCACCTAGACTTAATAGAAGGTCTGCTTCATAGCTATTGCATGACATCTGAAGGATCAGAATAGAATTTAGTCCTAGAAGAAGCACTTGGCTTGTGAATGCTTTCAACCAACACAATAAAAGACTGACTGTGCCTCAGAAAAGGGGTTAAGTGGGGCAACAGGAACATTTCCAAATTGTAAACCCAGGAAACATATACTTTTGATTGCCAGATGCATCATGAATGCTTCTGTAATATACTTAAATAATCCTGAGACTTCCATTTTATGTGATGTTAAGGTTAAAGTAGAAACTGTCTATAGTCAAAAGCATTCTTGAATGCAGTTCTTAGCAGCCATGTTGTACAAAAAAATACTGCCTTTTAAAAACTAGAATAATAATTACAAGAGGCATGTGGGAACTGAGACCAAAAGGGAACAGTAGATTTGCATCTTCGATCTCATGCTCACTCTGGGGCTTATGTTTATTGAGTGAAACGACAGAGGGATTTGCACAATTTAAACTGTTCAGTGAGTTCATATAGTTGATTTAGTGCAAGTTGAACATGAATATAATATACCTTCCATGTACTATATAAATTCAAATAATGAATGGAGAACCAGGAGAAAAACCAGCTTATTCTATCACCTGGGAGGCTATGGAATAAGGATGCTTGCCTAGCCCTAGTTGCGGGTGTGCAGAAGGGAAAAAGCAATATTCCAGAAGCCCTGGTTGCACTAATTCAGGGCTTTGGTCTCTTTCTCATCTCATTTTGCTGTCATACAGCAAGTAGGCCTTTCAGGAGCTGCACTGGCCACTCAAACTGCTGTTCAGAACTTGTAGCTGTATCCCTCCCAACACTGTAACTGAGACAGGGACTTCTTCCAACTGGGTGCAGGGTTCTCACCATCATCCACAGGGTCACGGAAGGAGCCTGAGCGGATCATGCCCTTGGGCCGGTCTGCCAAGGAGAGAGTGCTGCCCATGGGAGATGCATTGTACAGCTCAAAGGTGGCGTCGTGAGTAGGAATGCTGTTGGAACGGGTGATCCTTGGAGCATTGGCTGATGTGGGACTCACTATAGGGGAAGAAGCAGATTACAGAAGCTTTAAGATAGAGCCTGTAAAATGTTACACATTATACACACAGGGACCTCAGATTCCTTAACAGCAAATAGGATGGAGATACATACAACTCCAGGAGAACCTCAGTCAGCATCACTGTAATTGCATCACCTCTGACATGAATGCTGAAGGTTGTTGGGAACTCTTGAGCTTATTTAATCAAGTAAGAGCACAATCCTAACCATGTCTACTCGAAAGTAAGCGCCTTTGTGTTCAGTGGGTCTTACTCCCAGGAAAGTGTCTTTAGGATTGCAGCCTAAGTTTCCTAACCACTGGGCAAAGTTTTTCCATATATTTAGGCAAAATCTCTGCATACATTACCCATAAGACTTCCGAATCAGTCTTTCAGAAGGTTCTATTTAAGGTTACATGCACTTTGAGGTGTGGGATTACAGGGAATACATAAAAAAATTCAGTCTAAAGTTTTAGCCTTGGAAGGTTGGGGAGCTTGAGTTTGAACACAAAAACACCAGTACTCCCTACTCCTTTGCTCCTGAGGTTCTAAAACAGAGGTGTCAAACTTGTTTCATACAGCAGGCCAAAGTTAGCATCTATGGTGCCTGCTAAGGGCTAGAAGTGAAGTCATTAAACAGGAAGCATCATGCCCAGAAATAAGTACTTGTTCTCATTCAGGAACCCATTAACTGCAAATACAGAAAAAAATATGCAAATCTTGATAATGTTTTCAAGATACCATAGAACCCAATTATCATGCAGACAGCCCATTCACCAACACCACTTTTGCAAGCAGTGTTCCCTCTAATATTTTAGTATTGGATTATTATTTAATTAATATTACCCTCTAATATTTTACTTCCAGAAATCTGTACAATTGGCCTTGTTTCCCATGAGAAAGATAAACTTTGTGCAGCACCTATTACAACTATGAGTTGTCCTATGCAAGGCCTCACTTTGAGGTTCAATTAGCACAAGCCCAATTATTCTGCAGGTCAGAAAAGGATTTCCCAAAGTCCTTTATTTTCCCCATCTCTCCTCTGAAATTGCTGATCAATGCCCCATTAATATTTAGGTACTACACAGTATCCTGAATCCTTAAGAATCAACAATTTATGCTCTGATGAGCAATAATTTAAAATATTTATAGTCCTTTTCCTGTCTGATGATAGAGCCTGAAGGGAAACTTACACAGTATTTTTCCCCTTACATATTAGTAGTATTTTTGTCTTCAAGAGTCTTGTAGTCTTAAAACAACTTGCTTAACTTGGATGAAAAGCAGAAAAAAATGGTTTGTAGGAAATTTGTTTTGGGAAATGTCACCCTCATTGAACATGCAAATTTCAACATGGAAACTGAAACTCATGAAAATTCAACTCTACTCCACATGACAGATGATTACACATTGTGTTTCCACTCCAGATTTTGCTGTCTACAAAGTTGCTACACCAAGGAGAACATCTGGAACAGGCAAAAGAACAGAATAAATCTTGTTTTCTTTAATTCTTTTAATTACTTACTTACTTAATTAATTAATTAATTACTTAATTACTTAATTAATTATGCTAGTCCTGGAGAATATCAGTTTGGCCTTGGTTTGTTCCATCACCACAGTACAATCTGGCTATGGGTGTCAGCAATGTAGCACTTCCATGCCATTAAAAGCAAAAGTCACCTATGAACAGGAAGAGTTATGTGTTCCATGAGATTCCAATTTCCAGTCCCTCTATCACTCAGTTCTGGATATCCCCTGAATATCACTCATTTAGGATATCTGATCTGACTCTGGTTCAGGGTGACATTCTGTTTTAAGAAGGAAGAAGAATCTTAGCAGATAGGACTTTAGCACATATAACTTGGCAATGCTTTCAGTTGTAGTCCACTGACTGGATCTAGAGCTTCTTTCTTTAAGAACTAAGGGAACTAACCAATATTTGTGAGGGGAGCCTTTCCAGCCAAAGGCATGGAGAGAACAGGAGGAGAAGGCAGCTCGGACTGGTCATCTGATTCATGCAATCCCCCAATGGTATGGGAGTGCCGTCTTTCCTTGGCATCTTCTTGGGACTGGATTTGATACCTGCCAAAACAAAGGTAAAAGAGATGTAGACTCAGACTGATGTAAATGCAGTTTGGCAGTATTTTGTAAAGCGAGACTGTAAAAAAAAGCCATGGGGTGAGGTTTTAAAATAGTTTTACCCTGTCTTTCTCCTCCCACTGGGAGGCATTCAAGGTGTTAGAAATAGGAAGATTATGATTATAAGGCAGATCATGCCAATACCTTTGGAACAAGTCCCAATTTTACAACAAGAACCACATGGTACTCTTTACATCAAACAGGAGATCGTTGAAAGCAAAATGGTTAGAACTAACTGAGAAAAAGAAGGATCAACCTCTTTTCCTGATTATTCCAATGCTTACTTTCCCTACATCCTAGAGCAGCGTTTCTCAAAGTGGGGGGTCAGGACCCCTTTGGGGGTCACCTAGAGGTTTCCTGGGGGGGTCACCTAAAGACCCCTGGTGCAGGGAGCCAGGTCAGGTTTGCCAGACCTCTGGCTGTAGCTGCATGTGCACTGGGACTGACTGACAGCCTCAGCGCCCAATCCCATGCATGCCTACTCTGAAATAAATCCCATTATAGTCAGGGGGCCTTTACTCCCGTGTAAATGTGGATAGGATTGCAGCCTCAGGGCCCAATCCTATGCCCAATCCTCTGAAATAAATCCCATTGTGTTCAATGTGTGCATAGAACACACATTTCATTTGTAACAACGAAAATGCATCCTGCATATCGGATATTTACATTACGATTCATAACAGTAGCAAAATTACAGTTATAAAGTAGCAACAAAAATAATTTTATGGTTGGGGGTCCCCACAACATGAAGAACTTATAAAGGGGTCACAGCATTAGGAAGATCGAGAACCACTGTCCTAGAGTTTCTTAGTATTGTCTGGACAATAAAAGAGAGAGCTTAAAATCTGGAGTGCAATTTTTTCATTCAAAAAGGGTCACTTAAAAGAAGAAGATACAATGGCAAAAAAGTCTGAGAAGACACTGGCTGCAGCTGGCCTGGTATCATCACCTTATCCAATAGCAATGGTGAAGCTGTGAATCACTAGAAGCCCCACATAAACCTTTCATAGCCTTTTAAAGTATCAGATATCATGATGTCCTTCCAAAAGGAAATGAATGAACAAAGGTAAACCTTCATATCAGAAATATTTGATTACCATCACTAAATACAAAAACATATAAATAAAAACTATAAAGTACAATTTAAGATATAAAGTTAAATCACAAGAATAAGAGTATAAGAAAAGTATCAGCATAAAACCAAACAGTGATGAAGGATTTTAAAAAAATCTATGGGAGTTTCCCTGACCTCCAGAAAGTCCTAGTAAATAAGTTTGTAGCTCCCTCCAAAAACCATATAAAGAAGGAACTCATCTTAAATATTCTGGTAACTGGGTCCAGAAACATGATGATACTACAGAAAGGGTCCTGCACCTTATTTTCATCCCCTTGGCTTCAAATAGCTATGGTATCCTACGTAGGGCCCTATCTGATAGGAGAAGCCAATCCTTGAAGTTTCCTGGACCTATCCCTTAAAGGGCACCTTGAATTTGGCTCAGAATGGCAAGCTCAGTCATGTCCAGGTATCCTTCCCCCAGAGTCTTCATAGAAATGTTAAACAGTATGGGGACAAGAGAGATAACTAACCCTACAATCCATAGTAACTACGGGAGCACGTAAGAGACATTACGTGTACCCGTAGTTACTGAACCACCTAATGAAAACCTATGGGAAATTCATACTGCAATCCACAGCAAATTGTTCTTACTCTGGAGCAAAGACTCCCCGTAGTTACTCTGGATTGTGCCCTATGGCACTTTTCCAGTCAGATGTATCCCAGTCACACCATCTGAAACCAATCTGACAGAAAGAAGTAGAACCACTGCGATACAGTGTCCCCATGTCCCAACACAGCCAGGACACCATGGCATATTGTGCTGAGGTTCATCTGGACCAATAGGAACACACATATTTAATTTGCAGTGTTATTTTAAAATGAATGTTAAGAAGTACTATAATTCTTAATGTAAAAAGTAATGTGGTTTATACTGAACAGGGACTTGCAAAGTCTAGCACACTACAAGGGTGGGGAAACTGCCCTTGCCAAATACGATCAAGCAACAGAAACCAGTACTGAGGGACTATAACTCATTGGTTTGACTCTGTCGAACCACTGCTTCAGTGACTACACTGGCTGTCCATTCGTTTCGGGGCTGAATTCAAAGTGCTGGTCCTCACCTTTAAAGCCCTGAACGGCTCAGGTCCAGGGTATCTGAGGGACCGCCTTCTTCCCTCAGATACCCTGGACCTAAGATCATCTGAGGGGGCCCTCTTGACTGTGCCGCCACTAAGGGATGTGAGAGGTGTGGCGGCCAGAGATAGGGCCTTCTCGGTGGTGGCACCCCAGCTTTGGAACTCCCTCCCCTTAGAACTGAGGAAAGCTCCCTCAACACAGAGCTTCAGGCGCAGCCTTAAAACCTTTTATTTTAAAAAAGCTTTTTAAGGGAGGCGGAGGTTGGGGGGGCTTTTGTTTTTATCATTTTTTTGTTTTATCATTTTTAGTCTATGTTTTTAGCTTTAATCTAATTGTATTTTAACTACATTTTAATGTGTTTTAATCTCTATTTATTACCGTATCTAATTTTAGTGTTTTGTTGTTTTTTAATTGTTGTTTGGCCGCCTTGAGTTCCCCCTTGTGGGAGAAGAAAGGCGGGATACAAATTGCTTAAATAAAATAAATAAATAACTGGATCCATGTTTTCATTTACTTTGAGCAAAAACAGGGTGGGCTCCTGTATTATAACTTGTGAATATATAACCTGATTTAACAGTGTTGTAGAATCTCAAATTTTCTGTTTAAGTAGGCAGTAAACAGCATGTTCCAGATTATGCACAGTTCCACGTTTATCAGAAATATCATATTCATTCCCTTGTTCAACTTTACTGGCATGACCATGATGAAAAGCTGGTTTCTCATTGCAAAAAAACAGAATATTCCCATCTAACTCCACATAATTATATTTCAATCATTCAGTGCCCAAAACATCAATTTGGTACCAGCTGTGGGTGAAGGGATCCCCCCCTTGGGCTGCAACTCATATTTCTTACTCCAAGCCAAGATCACTATCAGCATTTTGGTTAGGAGAACAAAAGAATGTATTTTAGTCCTAATAAACTAAGGGCCCAATCCTAAACAGCTTTCAATAGATATGCCAATAGGACTTGTGCTGCATTCTCCAGGTTGGGGGGAGGGGCAGTCATGGAGGCCTCCTCAGGAAAGCAACCTTGGAGTTGCATGGCCCTTACCTTGGTGCTGGAAAGCTGGTTAGGACTGTGCCCTAAATGATATTTGGCCTTGGAAACTGAACCCACAACAATTCTGAGAAGGAATCTGGTACTTTCAAGACTTCTGGTTGGTTGAATTCTCTGCCTTCTTTGACATAAAATGCTACACCATCCCCTACATCCCCCTACTGATCCTCATTTAGAGTAAGAACCCTGAAAAGGCCCTATCCCAGAAATGCTGTCAGTTCTACCAGTTTCCATTATGCCCAATACATCAATTTTTTCCTTTGCAATCAAGGATTCCCCCATTTTGGCTTAGAGTCGTTCAGCATTTGTTTTTCCTCCATGAGATTAAACTGAAAGACTATTCTGGAGTTTACCTGCAGATTCAACTGCTAGGAAAAATGAACTGTAATTCTACATGCGTTTATACCACCTGCCTTGCTAGTAGTCCCCTCCTGCTTGCACAGCAAGACTTTAACTGCAGAAACTAGAACTGCTTTATGAATACCTCCCCCTTTCTGAAAGCTTCCATTATGTCTCAACATTTCATAGCTCTTCCTCTACCTTTCCAGATGTGAGATTCTGGGGCTTCCCATCCAGGACATCTCACTGGGCTCCTCTTCAGTAGGAACAGGAGGGACAGGAGCAGTGGTGGGAGCAGTTGTACTGGCTGCAGAGAAGGCACTGTGCAGGCTCATAGGCATCTGCAGGGATTCCATGCTCCTGTGCAGACCCGAAAGTTTGGGATACATACGGGTTTCCTTGGGGATGCTGAAGCCACCCATGAGCTCCAGGCCCTGGGAGAAGCTAGCAGAGTTAATGTTAAGGACAGGTGCAGGACTGGGTGTGAAGCATGATGTAAGGTGGGTACTTATGCCCACTGGAGCAGGGTGAGGCTCCTGAAGCTTGCCGCCATGCACTTGGTGGTGGAGCTCAGTCGAGGAAGGAAGGTCCAGACTGTTGGAGTTCACTTTGTCCAGGTTGGCCAAAGAAGGCGCTTTCACATAGCTCTTGGCAGCTGACCTGCAGGAAATAAGACAGTCAAGGGGTAAGGATTTTGCATAGGAGCAATTATATCCTGCACAGCAAAAAATGACCTACTGGTAAAAAACACTACACAAGAGTTGCACATTTTCACAATAAATTTGCTATAGGGCCAGTTCTTACAGTTATAGAACTGGGAATTTGATTTTAGTACAGAATTATAAAAATATGAATACACATAACGTTTGTACCTCTTTGCAATAAATAACTAAGAGACCATGAATCCAAGGTAGGTATAGTGTGAAAAGTCTCTGGTGTGATGGGTGTACTGAAGGTCAGAGCAGGAACCTACTACCTCCACGGACAGCTGCCTGCTACACCTCTGCAAATGAAGCTCACTTCCATTTGCAAGGGGTTTGTCATGTTAATGAAATGGGTATGCTTTGAGTCAAGGCTGGTCTGTCCACAGGTAAACAGCTGCCATTACAGTACAAAGGTCTTTCTACCTGGGGACATATGCAGTGGTGGGCTCCAGCAGGTTCGCACCTACTCTATAGAACCGGTTGTTAACGAGAGATAGGATATATCTCCTAGCTATTTAAAAATAGCCATTTAAAAGTGGCTGCCAGATGGGCATAGAACTGGTTGTTAATTTCGTTGCATCCCATCACTGGACATATGACAGTAGTCATCCCATCACTGGTCAATCACTGGACATATGACAGTGCAAAATAATTCCAGTTGAACTGGAATACAAGACCTGGCTTTGCTGTTTTCTTTTTTCCTATATGGAAGAGTTTAAAACACAAGACTCTGAGATTCAAAATATATCAAGGATATTTTCTGCAATGGTTGCTGTAGTCCTGCATGCTAGAATCTGTAAAATGCCATATATAATTAATTCCCTTAACAAAGTTTTTTAACAGGTAGCTCACTTGACCACCTGGATTAATGGATGTGGCTCCCCATTAGGGCTACCGCCCTGCACACTGTATAGGATGGCTGGTTTTTGGTAAGGATTCTATGGCTCCCCAGGGGGCCACATTTTGTAGTTTGGGAACTACTGCATTAATGTAACTGAAAAATGAGAGACCACACTGATATTTACTTCTTGGCACAAAAGCATTCATTAAGAATTATAACCTTGCAATAACTAAGAAGGAAGTCACTTAGTGGTTAATAAATCATTTGACCTGTAGGCTGAGCACCCTACGTTAGTGAAGGGGAAAAAGAGTGGAAGAAAAAAGTCAGGTTATAAGTCTAAAAGGCTGTAGGGAATTAACCACAATTCTGACCTGAGTGGTGTTGGTGGTAGCTCAGCCACTTTGACAGGAGTCTGGTGGACACCTTGAGCCTTTGGAGTGCTTTCAGGGGAGCCAATACTCTTGAGAGAGACACAATCAGAATCCAAAGCCACAGCCTTTGCTTTTGCTTTCTCCTTCTCCCTGTCAGTTTGGTTCACAGGCACCGGTGTGCTTCGACCAGCACCAATTTTAGAGGGTTCCTTGAGTCGTGACACCGAGATGCTCCCTTTTGTGCTGAGGAGGCTGGGGTCAATGCTGCTGCTGACAGGTCGTGGTCCACTGCGCCCAGTCACACTCATGGAACTAGATTTGGCTGGGCGTGGCAGGCTGCGGTACTGAATATTGGTACGGGCCCCAGGAGCCATGAAGCCAGGCTCCACAGCATTAGAGACATCCAAGCTAGTTTTCCTTCCATTAACAGGTTTGACAGGGATGCTAGAAGTCTTCTGGATCTTTCCAAGTGTGGCTGACCCACCAGCTTGCATCACTGTGGCAGTACCCGTTGCAGGTGGTGGTTTCTTATAGCCAAATGAGCCAGAGGTGGTTGTTCGTGTGAGCCCAGAAGGTGGCTTCTTGGCATCAGAAAGCCGATCTCGGCCAGCATCAGAAGATGAGCGTTGTAGGCCTGCATTCTTCACTGACAGCTTGTTCTTATCTGTTGCTTTTGCTTCAGGTTTACCTGAAAGGGGAAATCAATGGAGAAAACCAAGAGATTAAAGTTTGAAAACAGCTGCAAGGACACTGCAAAAAAGAACCACAGTGTGGCTGCTGGTAGCACAAGAGATCAGCAGCCAATGATTGGCCAATGTTCCCCCACAGATTGAAGAGAGGGCCCTGGTACCCCTGGTCGATGCCCAGGTAGATGACAACAGAGCATGGCCTTCTCTGAAGAAGTAAATTTTATTATGGATCTCCCACCCAGTGGGATTTAAAAGTGGTCATCTCTTTAGTAGCCATATAGCAAGGATTGAAGACTATTGCAGTCCAACATCTCATTTTTCTCTCTTTTTCCAGTTGTCTGTTTTCTCATCTATAGTATACACTGCCTTCAGTGGAAAGCAAATATAAAATAATTTGGCTAATTAAAATAGCTTATTATGGCTCAATTCTAGCTGTATGAATGCCAGCATACTGCACATTGCAGTGGCTGCTTTATGGCAGTTACATAGCAGCCTGTACAGATGTGTGCTGCCAGGCCACCAGTGGAGAAGCTGCAGTGGTCTTCTGCATGAGGGCAGACAGCTGAAGGCCCACCAAAGCAGGTAAAGCTATACAAAGGATGAGACAGAGTTGGGGAAGGTGGATAAGGCTCTAGAGGAAGTGGGTTTGGTGGCAATGGTGCACATCAATTCCAGACTTCTTCCAAGGCCTGATCTGCCTTCATGGATCAACTTAGACCTGAACCAGCAATTTATTATTACGGAACTCCAGCAACCAAGAATTCACTGTGGGATACAAGAGAAACTGCATTGGTGTCACTGTGTGGAAATTTAGTTAGGATTGGGTTGTAGGTGCCTAAAGTTTCAGATCATAAAGCAGGTATGGCTCTAGGTTGCAACAGGTACATTTCAGGTTTGTTCAGTGGCCTCAAGTTGGCCATAAAATCAAGGCTCCAGTTGAAAAACAGGCAGATGCAGCCACAATTCTGCCTTGCTTGACAACTTTTGTCTTCACTTTCCATTCCAATCTCACCTGCCACTTTGAGAGTCTGGGCTGTGTGGGTAATGGGGGATGTCACAGCCACAGGAGGTGTCTTGCCCTTTTTCAAAGACCCCGGTGGCCCTAACGTGATTGGCTTCTTTATCTCCCCGCCTTTGGTAGGAGCCTCATCACAGCTTTCAGAGCGCTCCCGTCGCCACTTGGAGGAACTGTGTTCCATTTTCAGACTTCCGCTGTCATAGTCCATCTTCTTCTGAGCTTTCTCTTCAGGCTCACCGTACCAGTTGAGGCCACTCTCTGCCAACGAGCGCTTCTCTGAGTCTGTGCGCAGCTGCATGGGAGAAACCAAAAGAAATCAGTTTAGTGCCTCCATCTTTACTGGCCTCTACCCAAGTCATCAAAACAAACTGCATTATATTTCTGCCTAATACAGGTGTCCCACACTTTCCGATGGTTCATTTTGTGACAATTACACTCTTTCAACATCTTTCAATTATACCCAGGACTCATTTATTCAGCACATGCTACACTCTTCCAATGTCTTTGAGTTGATTTAAAGACTAAAATAGTCTTCCCTGATGTTGATTTGCATGTGACATGGTGATCAAACTGTTTCTGGCATCTCCTTATGATTTTCTTCAGTAAATAACCGTAATTCAAATATATAAGATATTCATTGTCCACACATGACTTTATTCATGTTACTGTAATTTGTTATGTATTTTGGCTATCTGTTAAAACATATTTTGGCTTTTGCAAGTGAAATTAATGTCTTTTTTGTGGCCATTTTGCATTTGCAAGCTGAAAAAGACTGAGGTCCACTTTTCTGCTATCTTCACCATTTGAAGGTGCTGCAGTCCCTAATCCATCCAATAAGTGGGGGGTGCCTGGACATGAAAAACAGCCCTTTAGCACCGAAGCACACGCATGTATAAATCAAGGGACAAAACACAAAGAATGTGCTTTCTTACCCCAACATACAGTTTGAAATCCTGGGATTATTATCTTTGTCTCCGAAAAAAAACTAGATAGGACTTAAGGAAAGAGGCTACCCCATTCCTGGATTTTGTTCAGCAATGGCATAAAATGTTTTTCAAGACATCCTGATTTCTTTGCCCACATACCGCTATGGTGGAGTTCCTGCGAGAACCTGTAGGGGTGGTGGGTAAGGAGTTGAGGGAGGAGCTGGCATTGAATTCTTCTGAACTGAGGTTGTCTGATGCATCACTGAGGCCACTGCTGATGGAACTGCTCTCATCCCAGCTGCAAAGAGAAGGAAAAGGCAATGGTAACACTTGGACAATGTGGAGACACTGTGAAGCAGAAGAATCAGATATCCTCACCCAAAGAAGGAAAACAAAGTGAAATCAGCTTGAAAAATTAATGGATGGATTTCATTTTGTCTTCCCAACCTATTCCTTTCCCTCCTCAAATTTAACACAATAAAAGCTGTATAATCATCAAATTAAATTCACTAAGTACAAGATAGTTGTGGATATTCATGGTTGTACACATATGGATACAAGTTTGTCACAAGTCATTATATCAGGGACAGTGTAAAAGTATACAAGACAGAGTTTCATGCACAGTATTTGGCCTCGTTACATTGTTACCTTGCCCTTTAAATCTGGCCTTAAGGATATTTAATGGGAATACATTGCATCTGGCCATCAAATAAGCCTACTGCGCTTGAGGGTTATCAATTAAGTACAGATACCTTGGCCTTTTCCATATTTATAGGTAACTGCAGTTGTAGTGGTGCACTAATTTTAAAAGTATCTAAATAGTATCTGTTTCTATCAATTTACCTAGTTAAAGAGAATGCTGTGTGCCCTAACATCAGATTCAGCACTTATTGATTGTACATTAAAAAAGATTTAAAATACAGGAAAAACATCCAATTTTAATGTCAAGCTGTATGGTTTGCAAAGTGTATATATGCAAAACCTACAGCTGAGATAAATTACTGGAAGGGGAGCAAAACAACCTTGTAGAGGGGGCCTGACCTTGGAGCATCAAAGGAGGAGAATTGGGGACACAGCAAGAATGAAGAATGTTTGCCAGACCCCTTCCCCCGCATGGGACAGAAGTTCAGGAACATCATGAACAGGAAGATGCTTCTTCCCTATGGGGAAGGTCTGAGAGGAGCAGGTGGCAAAGGATGGGGAAATACTTTATTATAAGATAAATGGTTCTATTCATCTCCTCTGGTGCTTTGGACTTCAAGCTCAAAGAAGGCTGCTGCAGACCAATTCAAATAGTGATAGATCGGTGTCCAAAAAGAGCTCTTTTGAACAACGTTCAGGGGGCTAAAATGCTTCCTTGGGGTTTGCTGCTATACATAACCCAATGAGTCACTTGCTGGACCCAATGAGTCACTTGCTGGATGGATACAATCAGTTCTCATTATACTTGCATTCAAGTGTATGTGATGATCAACAAAGGGAAAAAAACAGTTTAAATAGTGCAGGCAGTTCAGCCCACTCAGTGAGTATATGCCCTGGAGCAAATGTAAATTGGAGAATTAATCTGTCGTTCATGTGTACTGATCATGTGTTCATTCTTCACAGTACAATTTCAGTTATTAAAGCAACAGTACATATTTTCAGATTTAGAGTAGACTCCAAAATCTAACCCTAATGTATTGTGTGATTTAACTGAACAGGAAACTCATATAATAAATGCGGGTAGGCTAGCCAATGTTTGATATTATAAGTTAATCAGTATAATTATTTGTTTGTTGGGCTGCATTACTCTAAATACAATAGTAGATTTTCATCAAAATTTCATCAAGATTTTCATCAAAACATGAATCAATTTGTTAAAAAATTTTTTTAATGATGTGAATGGAAGCCACTGATGAAATGGTAGCCACAGAAGACATGTTCTGTGTCCACCTGACTACTCTTTTATAGATTTTAGATGAATACTTTCTAAAGTATTGCTACCATCTTGAGGACTAGAAACATGTTTCATCAGTAGCATTCTCAGGCGTTCATGCCATCTATATACCAGGCATAGCAAAGAAGATAAATAGCTCCTATGATGTGTTTCTTAGGGCACAATCCAGAGTAACTACGGGGTGTCCTTACTCAGATGTAAGAACAATTTATTCTGGATTGCAATATGAATTTCCCATTGGTTTTCATTAGGTGGTGCCATAACTACATCAACTTAAATGTCTCTTACATGCTTCCGTAGTTACTCTGGATTGTAGGGTTAGTTCTCTGTGTTTCTTAGTCCTATGATTTGCTTCTTAGTCTGATGTCAGTAACATCTGACTGAGTTATCTTAATTTCTCACAAACTATCACTCTGACCAGTATTCGCTCTTAATTTCTGTGCCAAATTGCACTTACATAGCTATTCAGTGACGACTCCAGGCACTCAGCAACAACATCATGTGTCATCACGAACTTCCAACTCACTTGAGATTGGTTTTGTTTTGAGAAAACAAAAATCTAAAGAAAAAAACTAAACTCTAAAAAACTGGAATTAGAATTGAAAGCCTGACAATTCACCCATAGTGTTGGTGAGCTTCCTCAGGAAGTGGTGGTCACCGATCTTATGCAGAATTAGGAACATCACTGTCAATTGTTTTGTTTTTTGTCAAACAAGTTAAACCGCAGGACTCAATCCAACTAGACTGGGTATAGTTTCAATGTGGCCTGCAGCCATGAAAGCCTTTGTATCTTTAAAACTACATAGGTATATTTTCCTTGCATTATTCATCCCTCACCACATTACTCAACATTCTTCCATAACTCAATAGAAAAAGCAATGATCAGCTTATCTGCCCTCACCAAGACTTTCACAAAAGGCAGTTGTGATTTCTACTGGAACATTATAATGACCAGGGCTAGAGTTGGGCTTGATAGTTAAGGAAAAAGCACACCTGCTTTGCAAGAAATTAGGGTTGGCAGAATGGGCTAGTGAGGACACTTGACACTCCTGCTAAAGGCATCTTTAATATGTCTTCACTCCAATCCACAGATTCCCTTCAGCAGCTGTGGACTGCACTCAGATAGCTACATACCAGAATCTCCAAGTATTCCCTCATTAAAACAGATGGTGGTAAGAGTGGAGGGGAGAGGAACTAATAAAAAGGAATATTTTTAAATGGGAGGGGGAAAAGTTCAAAATGTGTCTGAAATGTCATCCTAGAACAGGCAACTCAATCAAACAATTTAGCTAGCAGTCCAAAAATGATTATAATCACCAGGATCATACTTACTTGGAAACAGCATTAGGGCACAATCCTGAGGTGCACTTGGGTTATCCTATCTATCACTGGGCTGACCCAACTGCAAGATGGGCCACCCTAGGTATTCTGGAAAAAAGTTTGGGGCAGCCTAGGCAGTTCAGGAGATGCATGTTGAGGGCACGTTCAACATTGCCTAGGACAGAGTAGTTACTCTGTATCCAGTGCCTGTTTCAAGGGCAGAAATGCCCTCTTCCAGCTCCTCAGAGCTATATCACCTCAGGAGCAGGTATAGTAATGAGTAGACCCATAGGAGTCCATGATAAGGCAGAGTAAGAGTGGCAGTGTTGACCAAAAATCTGAGTTCTTGGCTATCCTAACTGCAACCCCAGCCTCTCAACCTCAGGTTATGGAACAACTACGGCAGCCCACTAACCTGGGGATACAGCAGGCCACTCCAAGAAGCCCCTTGTATTCACTGAAGACTGTACTGGCAGTTTCATCACGGACTCCTTATCAGGCAGGCACCACAGCTGTTCCTTGTTCAGTGTGATCTGAGGGAGGTCTCCTCACTGCAAGCCCTCCCCAGGTGTCACTGACTTGGTGCCTACTGAACATGCTCTGGAGCAATTAGGGCATCCCAGGCTTCCTGACTCTCTGGATGCAGCATAATTTTCTGATCTAGATTCAGAATAGTTGGGGCAGCCCAGCTAGGGCAGTTCTCACTGCCCTAACTCTGGATTGTGCCCTTAAAGTATTAACAAAGATCTCCAGGTTGGATGGGATTGGGCACTAAACCAGACATCCCTTAGGCCCTTTGGGGCTGATCTATTCCTGATTTTACCAGCTTTTCTGCTTCTAATGGAGTCGGCTTTGGTAGTTCAAAATTCCTATGTGCCCCCAATATGGGCTAGATTTTTTTAAAAAAAATACACTATATAAGACAATGTTTTATATTTTTTCCTGTTTTTTAGTCAGAGTACCGCAATTTGTGAATGAGGTGGCCAATACAAAAATAATAAATAATAATAACAGCAGGCATTAATAAAGAATTAGGGTAATTATATACAGTCCTTTGCTCAACTGCCATTTATTAAAAGATTCTGTTTATTTGCATATTCTTAAACTAAATCCTGGTAGTTTGCAAAGTCCTTCCATCCCAATCTTGGTCAATGGTGTTGTTTTTAAAAATGGAAGAGGGAAGGAATCTGTGGGAAGGGAAGTGAAAGATAGTATGATGCCTCAGTTTCTCTGTCCCCAAAGCATCCAAAGAATCAGAATTTGCTCTATTAACTCTTGAAAATCTTTCATTTTTCTTAATAGCAGACAATCTGCTAGCATGCATTGCATCAGAACCAATTAATGCCACAACCTGTTGCCTTAGCCTGAAACATGTATGCTAATATTAAAGAAGCACACATCCCTGTCACTTGAATCTCAGAGATGGAATAGCAGGGGCATAGAGCAGAAGCAGCAATAAGGTCAAACATCAAACCCCTTTGTCCACTGGCCTTCTGACTTTCTTTGGGATAACCAGGAAGGACGTAAACCAGAAACAGCTAATGACATCTTCCAGCCTCAGCAATGGAAGAGGATCTTGCTTAATGCCCTAGCAGGCCATGTGGAAAAGTCCATCTTTTTAGCTGTCAATCAAGCCATCTCAAGTGAAGAATGCTGCTCAGTCACCGCACTACCCTGCAGCTCCACACTGCATTGGCAGCTGCCATTTCTCCCCAAGGTCCATCTTCCCATCAATTGAGAGACCCACAGGGCATCCCAGCGCAAGCTGGATCAGAGCTCCTTCCATAAGTATAAGCACAGCCCCTTTTCAGGTCACTGCTTGAGTAGGTCAGTACAAGCCCCCTAAGCCATTTTAGCAAGTCTAGACAAGGTCTGGGGGGAAAGCATGACAATGCCAGCTTTCCAAGTAAAACAAGTGAGATCCCACTCCCCCCTCCCCAAACCATCTCTCGGTTCTGACTTTCCAACACTTTGGTACATGAAGCAAAGGGGCGACAACCCACGAGTTTAGAACACCCTCCTTCCTGAATCCAGGGAAATTATGCTCTCATAGCTAAGAAAATCTCACATGTGAAAGAGCCTTTGAAACAAGAGAACATGGAAAGTGCAGAACACGCAAGATGTTTTGGCAGGACCATGTGCACAAAGCAAGGGAAATACAGTTATCAAGGGCTAATGATGGTTTGGAGATAACATGAAACACCAGATGATGGAATACTGAGATAACGACTTCACATTTCAGCCATGTCTGCATAGAGGAACAAATGTTTACTTTCCAAAGTTCAGTAAACCCAATGAAAGGCTGAAGCAAGCTAAAAAGGCAGGACAGAGGGCCTCTGTCTTTGGTGTCCAGATGTAAAAGACGAGATAGGAATGATGTGTAAAAAAAAAAAGAACCAGATTTTCCAGGCTGTGTTCTCTATTAGTCAGAAAGATATCAAATTTTGTCTACCCCCATCAAAAGTTCATGTCCACAAAAATTTAAAAATTGCTGTAAATATAAATCTATGATGTATGTGGAATACTATATGTAATTCTGGTTACCCATAATAAAAAAGTAATATTATAGAACATGAAAAGGTACAGAAATGGGTAAGGAAAACTACTATGGTTATGCAACAATTTTTAATTTATTTTATCATATTTTATACCACCTCTGGCCAGGGAGTTTAGGTTGTAAAACAGTGCCTTCCTCTCCTTTTATCTTCACAACAACCCTATGAGGGAGGAAAGGTTGACAGATTTATTATTCTCTTTTTATTTCAAAAATGGTGACTGAGAGCACAATGCTAACCTTGTCTACTTATAATTAAGCCCCACTGTGTTCAATGGGTCTTATTCCCAGGAAAGAGGTTAATGGAACTGCAGGCTATTTTAAAACAGGTATGTAATTGAATGGGCCAATCTCATTCAGGTTAAGATAAAAATCAGTTGGAATTACACTATATAGTACTTCTATTTTGTCACAAGGAGGACACAGTCCTAAACAACTTTCCCAGCACAGGCATAACTCAGAAATGCATTACTTATCCTTAACCTGGAGCAGGAAAATTAGTTATGATTCTGGTATACAGAATTTTTTCATACAATCTAAGTGAAATTGTTAATGAAGAAGCTACAAATTTAGGGTACTTAGGTCACTAGACCCATGTTTGCTAATAGCTTATTCCTCCCAACTGCAGCAGAAGATGATAAACACTATAGTGGTACCTTGCTTAACAAGTGCCTTGCTTAACTAGCGTTTCACATAACAAGCAAAAATTTCCAAGAAATATTCCTTCACACAACAAGTTCTGCTTCACTTAACAAGCAAGCACACTATGGACACTCGTGCTATGCAGCCCTGACTCCGCACGGAGCCTCTTTAAAAGGGCTGCCGGCCAGCACTGCTGCCTCTAACTGCCCCCAACTTGGGGGCAGTTGCCTGGGAGTGCCAGAGGCAGCTGTCCCTAACTGCCTCCAAGTGCCCCCACCAGCCACCTTGAACTTCCAGCAGCAGCCCAGGTAAGCCTCCCAGGAATGTCTTTGATTGCAGCCTCCTAACCATGTCTACCCAGAAGTAAGCCCCATTGTGTTAAATGGGGCTTACTCCCAGGAAAGTGTCTTTAGGATTGCAGCCTAAGTAGACTTCATAGGATCATGCACATTGAATGCATGTTTTGAATTCAATTCCAGTGTTTTGTCATCATTTTTACATCCAGTTAATATTTTTATATGAATATTTTGCAGGTTGTGGAACCAATCGTCTGAGTTTCCATTATTTCCTATGGAAAAATCTGCTTCACTTAAAGAGCAGGCCTCCAGAATGAATTAAGTGAAGCACCACTGTAGTCACTTCATTGAATTCTATGTAATTAGCACAAACTCTACCAAGATGGGGCAGTCTTGTTATGTTCGATACAAAGCTATTGGCTGATGATGACATGATACTTATAGAACAACACAGGAAGCATGAACAGAAAGGACTTGCTTCCTTTTCAAGCACACTTTTACACATGGCCATTCTATTCAACTGGTTGTCAATATGTTCAACACAAACAAAAAGAAACGTCTGGCAATTTACTAAATTCTTCATTACTAGATGCGGTGAGGATACCTTGATTAGAAGGCTTTAAAAAATAAACCAAATTCACAGGAGATAGTATACCTAGTTATTGGGCAAGAGGTCACAGCAGGACCTTATTCCATGCGTCAATATATTCTTCACTACATAATGCTAGTGTGGACAAACAAGTATGGCTATGGCCATCTTATGCTACTTGGGATTTCCTCATTGGGTACTATATAAGTCATAAAGTTGGAATGAGGGACTTTGGTCAAATTAAATGTATCACCATTTTTTCTGACAAAACTATGTGGGTGTATATATATATATATATATATATATATATATATATATATATATATATATATATATATATATATATACACACACACCCACAATATACCTTTTATTTTCATTAATATAAATAAAACAGCTTTTAGTTTTAGTTATATAATGGGTATATAAAGTGTTTCAAGAAGTGGAAGCAATCCTAAGATGCACAGTCTAAAATTTGTTAAATTACTCAAATGAAACTGTGGGGTATAGGCTAGGAGGGTGCTACCCCACTTCCTGATTGCCAGCTTGCCTGGCTAGAACGGGTTCCCATCCACCCCAGAAGGTTCACAATGAGGTGGGTGTTGCTGCCTCAGTGATGGGGGAGTGAGGGATCTCTGAATGATCTCTCCTCAACTCCCTTCAGCCTCCGTCACCAGGATGCCAGCCAGCTCAGAACGGGGCTCCACCTCATCCTTGGCGTTTTTTCCACCTTTATTCTCTGAGCTTATCTGGGGTGGAGCTTCCCCTTCCCTCTGGTCACCCTTAACCCCTTGCCACCACTTGTGCCACCACTGTTGCCCCTGCTCTTTGCATGTGTGCTTTTCCCCCACTCCTTTCCTGCCTTTTCCTTCCTTCCCCCAACTGGCCTTTCCCCCTGTCTTCCCCTGGTCCTCCCCTGTCCTCCAGATCCCCTGTTCCTCCCTGGGAGGGTCTGTGGGTTCTGTTCCACTAATATCCAGTGGGCAGAGGGACCCAACAGATAACTCCAGCTGCTCAACTGCCTCCTCAGCCCTCTTAGCCTTGCTGGCCCCCGCCTCCAGCCATCTCTAGCTGACGAGAGCAACATGCTCTCCGTGGGGGCTTCCCTGGCATGGGGGCTGTCTCCCTGCCCCTTGGGTCTCCTGGGGGAACCCCTTCCATCTGCCATAGCTGCTCCTGGGTTTCCTCCTGCAGAGCAGGTCGCCTGCTCTCCATCCAGGCTGCTCCTAGGGGCTGCCCCAGATCTCCCTCTGCTGCTGGGCAGGGAACTACAGGTAAGGTGGGAATCCAATCCCCAAGAGAAACATTCAAGAAACAGGAACTCATATCTATTTTTCATAGCATACCCATAACATTCAAAATACGTTGCAAGTACAAGGCTCACCAAACCCCATGCCAGGGACTGGATCCAGCATTTGGATATAGTACCCTTCCCTGTGTGACATTACAAGTCTGCTGCGCTCATCACAAAGATGCTCTAGGTAGTTGCATCTCCCAGGCATCCTGCTGGTGTTATTGGCAATAGAGGCAACTGCAACAAGCATCCTTGTGACAAGATTTGGTGCCATGAGCAGCAGCTGAGTGACAGAATGGTAAGCTTTCCAGCAGAATAGTGATTTCCAGTTTGGAGACTGCTGGTATAATACAGTAAATAATAAAAATAATTTGTATTAATTCAATCACACCCCACTGAGACCAAGACAGGCAGCATCAATCCCTAAAAGTAAATTTGTGGCCTTTTAATAAGAAGTCTATTATACAAAATGAATCAAAGTATTCATTATTATTACCCAATTCGATATATCCATCAGAGTTACTACTAGTACTACTACTACTATTACAAACCACTACTACTATTACTACTAATGAGAATATTAAATTGCATCCATTTGCCATGGTTTTATATTAGCTATAAATCTGTATAAACACTGGAAGAGTCATGCGTTGTATTTGCATATTCAATAACTTTATAGGGCTAACTCATGTCTTCATAACTTATTTCCCCATGCAATCTCTCTGCCATAAAATATATAACTTATTAATATAATTAAACCACATTTTATCACTTCTACTGATAGCATTTCATCCCAATGGTTAATTTAAAAACACAAACTAACATATTTCCCTAGGTGATTTAATGCTTTCTAGTCTCTATCCCAACTTTACTACAATAAAATCACTTGCTAGCGAAATGTATCCACGTTGCGGAAGTAAAATACCCCCATATGCCACACTCAATTATGCATCATGCCCCCATGTGCATCATCTCCCCATGTATATCAACACCCCCATGTGCATCAATCCACTATGCACAACATGCTCCTGCCTGATCTGTCAGTCACATTTCAATTATATATACGAAGGACACTCCAGAAGTGTTTGGAGTGCCACACTAAAACAATATTACTTGGCATGTCAGCTTAGATTTTCAACAACAACTATTCAGTTTTTCACATGATGAAGAATGTGTGGGGTACGCAATGGTCTAACACAGTAGACATCAAATGTTTTGCACCAAGACCCACTTCTCAGAACAACAAACTGTCTGGGACCCACTGAAAGTGATTTCACCTTGAAGTGCCTTTCTGATAATTTAACATGCAGTGAAACTGGCTACGGCCAACCACATTACACTCTTTTCCCTGGAGATAATTAAATAATTAGTAATAAAATAAAATAAAAATATTCAAGTAAAGCAAATAAGTGGAGATGACATGGGGAAGACAGTCCTGTTCTACCAAATGATTTTCTGCCTGCAATAACCTCAATCCCTACCAAAAAAAGCAAGGTTTTCAGCCCTATACAGTGCCCAGTTCAATTTGAGTTGCTGTATTTAAGCCAGTTCAGTGTGATTTGTGACAAAGGGTGCAATCCTAACCCAGGCCAGCCTAACTCATCAGTCTTCCCATTTCTTTGGTGATGTAGCAAAGTAAGAACATGTCTATGCTCTGGCCCAATCTTCCCCCAAGAGTGCTGCAGAAATGTCTTACGGTCAGCGCAGGACTTATACTGAGACTTAGGCCAGCCTAACTGGAGATTAGGGTTGCAGCCAAAATCAATTTAAAGCCAACATTTTTTTGTTTGGGCCTTACTGAGATTCAAAGCTTTGCTCAAAACTGCAGAATATGAGACGAAAGGGTCTCCAAGGGAGAGTGGAGAAATCTGAAAAAGACTGAAACCCTTTCCAAACCACCCTTGCCCACTTTTTAAAATGACAAATTATTTTCAACGTTCTGCCTTACCAGCTGAAGCCTCTGTTTTTATTCTTTTTATGGTGATTTGTTGAGATCCACAGGCATCAAATCAAAACCATTATAGTGGCTTTGAATTCCCCTTTACCTGACCCTCATGCACAGGCACATTTGCTTACTCAAAAATAAATGCAAATACAGTTTGTAGCTTAGTTTTGTTTCCCACAGAGCTCAAGCTTGGAGGAAAGGACTTCTAGGTAATTTGGGGAAGCTGTGTCTTCAGACTGGGATCATCATACTGGAGGCATTGCATTCCTCTCTGTCTCTCCATCACAAAGGGTCAGGCAGATCTGTCTACTCATGAGTAGAGGCTCAGTTTCTATATGGTTCATTGCATTTTCTTTCTCATTGTCTAATCAGTTTTTGCTATGGAAACCATGATTCACAGTTTAAGAAATCCTGGTCTAAACTATAAGGCAGCTTCACATGCTCACAGACAGGGCACTTTCACTTCCTTGGATTTTCCAAACATTTCTCTTCAACGCAAGATCCACTAAAGAATACTGTGAGAGATTGGCTGTCTTTCACTTCAGCTTTCCTTATGAACACCATCAATAGATGTTTGTCCACCCCAAGTTTGTCTGGTAATAACATACAGCAGAAGTGAAAGCCATGGCTACAGTTTTCTCTGTCTATATACAATTTATAGGCAAAAGAGTTAAGAGCAAAGGCATTCCAAGTTCTATTTGTATGAAACAAACCAATTATTTCAACGTTTCTGCAAGAGCCTTTAAAAGGAACTACCATAGAGTGCAACATTCAGAAAAGGAGCTCTCAGACTACATTGACTTTTCTGCTGCTACCAAACCTTGCAGATACACATAGCACATCACACAGGTTTTCTTTTGAGTAGCTAATTATAGCCATTCAGGTGGCTGTGTGATCAAGATATGATGACATTTTCCTCAAAGGTACAAAATGGTGGCAAAAGCAGTACAGTGGCGCCTCACGTAAAGAACACCTCACGTAAAGTATGTTTCACGTAACAAACAAAAATTTCTCTAGGATTCTGCTTCACGTAACAAACTCTGCTTCACGTAACAAGCACATTCGTTGGCAGTTGGGGCAAATGTGCTGACCGGCAGCCCTTTTAAAAAGTGTCAGGGCTGCCTAGCGTGAAAGCAATACTTCTGCACTGTTCCTCCTGTGGCCGGGCAGAGGGAGACAGTAGCAGCGGAGAAGAGGGAAGCAGCTCAGAGCTAGCCAAAAGGGAGAAGGGGAGAGAAAGGCTCAGAATGAAGAGAAGGAGAAAGTGGGGAGACTCTTGGAAAGTGTCTTGGATTGCAGAAGAAAGTGTCTTGGATTGCAGCCTCTTAACCATGTCTAAGCAGAAATAAGCCCCATTGTGATAAATGGGGCTTATTCCCAGGAAAGTGTCTTTAGGATTGCAGCCTAAGTAAGACTTCATAGGATAATGTACACTGAATGCATGTTTTGAATTCAATGCATGTTTTGAATGCATGATTTGTCATCATTTTTACATCTAGATAATATTTTTATATGAATATTTTTTGGGTTGTGGAACCAATTGTCTGAGTTTCCATTATTTCCTATGGGAAAATCCGCTTCACGTAAAGAACATTTCACATAACAAACATGCCTCCAGAACGAATTAAATTTGTTACATGAGGCGCCACTGTATAACTAGTTAACTGAAATTTTCCAAGCGCAATAGAAGAACTGACCTTTTGTGACTGGTTAAGAAGGTTGGTAAGTGCCATGTACTGTTATTATAAATTAACAGAGCTGGAGACAAAACTGTACTTTTGCTGAATAAAAAGCAGTCACTTTTATACAAGGGCAAGTGTAGTTACATCAAGTCCAGTCCTTAACAAGAAATGAAGAAGCCAAGAACACATTAGGATTGTTCCACCCTCATTTTGGCTGAGATGCAGCATGCATGATGAACATTGCCCCCTTGGATGATCTATCTTCCAAAGCACCTCTCCCTCCCCCAGCCTATGACCGGATGAAAAGCAGGACTGTCAGGCAGCCAGCTTGGATGGTTTGTCAAACACTGCACCATTTGTATGTGCACCAACAACTGCATGAACATATGGAGGGGGCGGCCCTCTTCCCACTGGGAAAAGCACCAATACTAACAAGCCTTCCGGCTTGTGAGAGCCCTTGTTTGCAAACTCAGCTTGTTTAGAGGAGACAGACAGGATGGGGGTGGAGAAGATATGATGATGATGAAGAAGAAAAGGACAGAACAAGGAGTGCAGTGTCCTCTTCTTCAAAAGTTCAGCAAATCATCACTTAATAAAAGGAAGAAACGTCTACATTCTGGGCCCAAACCTGCCAGGTGTTAGATTCCCTATGATCGCACAGCAATGGACAATAGCTACATCCCATGGTTCACATTTTTGAAACTTACTAGTACAAAATATGTAATGAGACTACCTGCAATGTTAGCTTCCTGCTACAATGGGTTATACAGTAAAATTGTGCTCACGGCCATCATAGCCAGTAATGTTATCCTATAGCATTGCCAGAACAAGGTTCTCAACCACCATAACCACCACTGGAATGCCCTGAATTTCTGTTATCATTCTTATTAGTAAAGGTACCCTTAAGAAATGCTGCCTGAATCAGTGATTAAGGGCGCTATGCTTGTCAACCTGAAGGTCGGCAGTTTGAGACCTGTGATACTGCAAGATGCATGATTTCCTATTCCTTGTCCAGCTTCTGCCAACCTAGCAGTTCAAAAGCATGTAAATATGTAAGTTCAACAGCATGTAAATAAAGCAGTTCAAAAGCATGTAAATAAAGGAAAAGGTACAATTTCAGAAAGAAGGTAACAGCCTTAGCATTTACTCATGATGGCCACATGACCACAGAAATGTCTTTGGACAATGTTGGTTCTTTGGCCTTGTAATGAGGATAAGATGGGACTTAGAGTTGGTCACAATTAGCAAGGCAACACCTTTACCTTTTTAACCAAAGAACTTTACTAATATAAAAGGCAGCCAGGGGGTTATGTGACTTCAGCAACCTACCTAGGTTACAATTCACTTCCAAGAAGCAAAGGATGCAGAGGAAAAAAAGATAGCTTCTTTATTATCTTACTTTCCCCCTTCAGTGATTTTTGAATGCACATAATTTAAGCAAAAACTGAGGGCGGCAGATGGACAGTGAATAACGATCATCTTCATCTTGCAGGTAAATTAAATTTTGAGGGATTTTAATGGAACAGGGCTGAAGCCCTCACCAGTGTGAATGTGATGCTCCAACAGGGCAAGGATCCAAAGGACTTCTGGCAGAACATTTGGCCTTTCTGTCATGGACAACAGGAAATAATCTGATTAAACAGCATTTCCTTAGCATTATTATGCTCACCTTACAAAGAGTATCTGTACTCCTTACAATTAGCCTTACACCTAGCTTTCTACACAAGCCAGAGAGACATTTTCTCCCAATAAACGGGAAATGTGCATACAAAATAGTGCCAGGAAAATCTTCATTGCTAAGAGGCAAACCTGCAAAAAAGAAGCAAACCAGCCAGGTAGGATGGAAGTAGGCATTTGATTACCTTAGATGGTGAAGACTGACTGGTCAACAATTCCAGTGTTACAATTCCTGTTAACTCCTCTTCCTTTACAGTTTGCCCCTCAGTATCTGCAGTTCAGTTCTCCCCCTTATCCACTGGGATATTAATATCCACAGACACTGGGGTCTACAAAGTGCTTGTAAATGTTTAGGTCAGAAAATACAATTCCCCACATTTTCAAGTTGGATGAAACGCCAATCCACAATGAATGGACACAGTCACCATATGGTACAAATGCTGTCGTTGCCTTTTTCACTGCAGAATTGCTCTATTTTCAGGGCTGCAGAGGAGTCTCTTGCCATTTCTGGGATGTGTGACTGCCGCCCTTTGAACTGGCTCATCAAAGAATGGATAATGCAATGTATTCTGGGTGAGCCAGAGCCATAGAGGTGGGTTGCACTACCTGGAAAAGGCTACTGACAGCCTAGAAGATTGCCCTGAAGCCCTGAAAACAACAATTTTGCAATGCAAAGGTGGGGAAACCTATTTTCTGACAGAGGGTGGAATCCTAACCTCGGCCGTCCTAACTCATTAGTCTTTCCGTGATGTAGGGAGGCAAGCATATGGTCTGTGCACTGGCCTAATTCTTCCCCAGGAGTGGCACAGAAGTGCCTTCAGCACATTGGTGACACCCCTGGATCAGCAGAGGACTTATGATGAGGCTTAGGCCGGCCTAACTGGAGGTTAGACACTTAAGCATTCTTTAAAGCGGGCCCAGGTACCCCAGCATCAAATCCGTGACAATTTACTGTGAATCCATGGTATCAGGGATGATCTGTACATGCACTCTGTTCAACTTCAGGGCGTCTAGGGGCCATTTGCTAAAGGAGCAGGAAAGCACTATGTCTTTCACAACAGCTGAAAGCATTCAGAGTGAGGTGACATATCATCTCTTAAGGAGCTGAAATTCATTACAGGCTTGCCTGGCTTTGTGCCTTGAATATCTGTGGTTTGTGCTTAGAACTCCATCTAAATTGCCTCTTTGATGCTCCTGAACCAGTAACATGGAGGGAATTTTGTATTAGAGCACCACCATCAAATTCTGGAGGGTTGCTTACAAGGCACCAAAGGGAAAGACCACAAGAGGTCTGGCATACCACATGGGAAAAGCACTACAGAAAATCCCAACGACACAGAGAGGCCCCAATAATTGAAATTATTTTGGCAACCCAGTATGGAATATAAAACCCCTCCCTCCACTTTCCTGCTTCCATCCTTCCCTTGACCTCACAGTCACTATAGTGTGGGGGAGTCAGCCGTCTGCCTCATTACATGTCTGTGGTTTGAAGCAGTTTTGAGTAAGCCAAGCTAATCTAGCCAGCAAATCCCATGGCGGCAAGGAAAGAACCCCATGGATTGAAAGGTTTGTGGGTGAGAGTAGGAGAATGGAGGCAGCATTCTCAAAAACAACTATGTTGGGAAATAAATTCCCTGGAAGGCAGGAATCTGGAGGGATCAGACTCCTTTTAGCAAAGGGAGATTGGTATAAACATGATGAACTGTCAGGGTGCTTTACAAAATCTTCCCAACTAGTGCCTCCCTAGAACATTCATCATATGGTTAGTGTAAACACTCGGGTTTGGCTATATCAGATTTTCATTAACAGCAAATAGAAATTTACTGAACAGGAAGGCAGATAAATCCTCAAAATTGGTATTATTTCTGAAAAATGCTGTTGTGGGAGAGGAGAAACACTAAATGTTAAGAAGGAAGGAGAAACACATAGTATCTGGGTAGTCAGAGACACTATATCAACATGATTATCTATTGAATTTTTTAAAACTCCTATTTTCATGGCCATTCAGCCACGTGGGTGGGAAATGGGAGACTCAGAGGTATTACATTTTATTTATTCTGACCAGGAGAGTAATTTTTTCTGCACTGAGTAAATCCAGATGGTTCAGAATTTGGAAACTGCTAGAACTTCCCTGCAACCCCAAATCTCTCTCTGTTGATCCCAAATGCTATTATCATGGCAGGCCACCCACCCAAAATCTGGACATTATAATGTCAAGTCCAAAACTAAGGAGGGTGAAGTGCCATATGCCTTCCAAAAAAGCATGCAATGAAGTTGGAATGTGGCAGAGAAAGTGTAGATGTGTTTATTCTGGATTTGTGGGTAGCTAAACTTCAACACTTGCTTGTCAACCGATTGCCATCCTGCCATATGCCATATGTTTTGAGTATGTGATGCTACTCAATTTGAATTATTCTTGCTCAATGCTATTCACGTTAAGGTTGCCATTTTTAAGAGGTCTGGTTCTTTTTTGGGTAATAATTTGGATATTATAATTATTATTGGATAAAATTATTATTATTTTTTGTTTGAGTGTACAATAAAGCCAAAATGAACTGCTTTCTATTTTTGTACTTATTTAAAACATGTCTATGAAAATAAAAATGGAAAGGTCAAGATAGAGACCTTTGTAATTATGAACGAGTAAAATTAAAAACTAAGACATGTCTAAAGATGACAGAAAGTTTTGTGTCTTCTAAATTTAAGAGTTAAGTTCAAACAGTTTTTCTACTCCTAAATAAATGTATAAAATATGGGAATGTGTGGACTTTTTAGGGTGTGGCCTTTCCTCATATTATAGTATAAGCAGGACTAGACAAGAATGGTAGCCTTTGAAATACAGGCTTTGGTCTCCTCCCACCCACATCTTCCATTAAAGAGTGCTGAGAGCCATGTAGAGAATCCTAGGTGACAGTACCAGTTCTCTTCCATTCATTTGTACATTTATTCATAGATTTGACTTCTTTTTAGCCTGGTCTTGCCTCAGCATGTGCCAAATAAAGTATTTAGAGATCAGAATCCAGCAGCCATCATTCTCAAAATAACAGCAACCATCAAATGCTGACAAGGTATCCAGACACCAGACTGAAATAAATATTTAGTGTTCCCATAAATGTATTTCAGGTTAACCCAAACCTGAACCTAGAGAAGGTTTTCAGTCAATGAAAACTGAACTCACACCTAGAGTCTCTTACAGTCCAATCCTTGTTATGCCAGTACAAGTCCCAGCACAAAACCTGTGACAGTCTGGGGATGTCACAAAAATGCTATAAGGCACTTCTGAACCACTCCTGGAGTAACGTAGGTCAGTGCATAGACATGTACCAGCCTCCCCATGCCACCGTGAGAACTAGGAGATTGTGCTGGCCTAAATTGCTGAGAATTGCACTTTCGGTTGCCTTGGACCAACTGCCTGAGCTGTGACCTCTTAAATACAAAAGTGATTCAGAATTACTCAATACTCTAGCATTCTGCTCTCCACTGGATGACTCAGGATCAGCTGAGCCATGAGACAAGGAAAAATGGGCTGTCTCAGGTAGCAGGTGGATGCAGGAGGCACCCATTGGCCATTTCCCAGATCCTTTTTGCCCCCTTATCTCTTCTCACTATTTTCAAATAGTGGCACCATCCTATTCTTCTTGGTTTCTTCATTTGATCTTTCTTTGTTGTCTGATTTGAAAACAGTTGCAGGAAGAGGAGAAGAAAGGAAGTACGCTGGACAAGCTTGGGAGGAGATGTCAGAGTAGGCATTTGCAAAGAAGATACTGATGGAAAGACAGCTATCATCTCGCCTCTTCTTTTTCTAAACAGGTGTGTGCATGTGTATTCCTTACCACTATGCAGGATGGGCAACAGCAAAAAGCGGATGGAAGAGGCACCATGAGCTACAGGCACCATTTCCCCTTGGTCTGCTTTTGAGCTAAATGTTTTATTTTCCTTTTTTATTTTAATGTATATATTTTGTTGGGAGAGGGAGGCACAATGGCTTGCGGAAGGCATCCAGCAAGCTTATGGCTTAGGTGAGATAAAAACCAGGACTTCCTGGCTTACAGCTCAGACTGTGCTCGACTTAAAAGCAGCAGGTCAATATAGGAAGAATCATTTTGTAATATGGATAAGGGAGCCATCTGTTGCTTCTGACAACTGGAGGGAGATCTTGTACACAAAGAAGATATCCCTGTGGAACTAAATTTGCTTTTTCACACTATTGGATGCACCCATCAGCATGTGCTCTTATGACAAATATGACCCTTTGCAACTGGAAGGCAGTGTTCCCAGCTGTGATCCTTTGGCTTTCTGACATACACTTAAGTCAGAGCCTCACAGGCAGGCCTGTACACATGGATGGGGATGAGATGAACGTTTCCTTAAGGAGCACAAATCAAAGGGTGGGGAGGGCAAAGAAAGGAGGACAGGCACAAAAGGCTCATTTACAAACTCCTGTTTCTAGGCTTCAGATTTTCCCCTTTGCTATATCTGTTTTTTCATTTCAAAACAAAAGGGCAGAATCCACAGCCCTCCCTGGCTTAACAGGCTGCGTCCTAATGAGGACCAACTGCAGGGAAATACTGACTCAGCCTTTTGTCATCCAACCACATTTGCTAATGTTACCAACGCCCAATTGTGGCTCCCCCACCCAGGTAGGCAAAAAATATAGCTAGCTAAATTTACCCATCACTGCAGGATTAAAATTTAAAGAATGTTTGTGGGCACCAGGCACACTGGGCACTGGTAGGCACTGCTGGGCACCAAGCACCAGGCACTAGTGGCCACCAGCAATACTGAGCACCACTGGGCAATGATGTGTACCAGGCAGCAGTGAGCAGCAGACACTTGGCACCACTAGGCACTAGACACCACCTGTCAGTGGATACTGGGCAGCACCAGGCACCAGTGGAAACCAGTAGGCAGCAGGCACCAGCAAGCACTGGGAATCCCTACCAAGCACCGGGCATCCCTACTGAGTACCAGGCACTATGGAACACCAGTCACCACCAGGTGCCAGAATCCCTGCCAAGCACTGGGCATCACTGGGCACCACTAGGCACTAGGAACCCCTACTGGGCACCACCAGGCAACACTGAGCACTGGGCATCCTTGTCAAGCACTGGGCACCACCGAATACCAAGCGCCAAACACCACTCGGCACTGTGCACCCCTGGCCACCGTGCATCACTGGGTGGCACTGGGCACCACCAGCACCTCCAGGCAGTGGGCACCCCTACCTGTCACCAGCAGTCAGCAGACATCCTTGCCAAGCACCAAACAGTGGCCACCACTGGGCACCAGGTGGCACCAGGCACCAAACTGGTTCTTAGTGAGTCCTTATATCACAGAAGGATTGTGCTCCCCCAAATGTCATTCTTCTACGTCCAGGGGTTGGAGCTGATCATTGAGGAGTCTGTGAATCAGTAAATCTTCAATGTTAAGTTTAGGGACAAAAGCATGTTGTACCCCTTTTACCCCCTTTTAATTTTTAAAAATCAGATCTTAGTGGCCACTTAAGTTACAAAAGGAATATGCTCCCCAAATTTAATGCTTCTAGATCCTATGGATTTTGGCTGGGTGTTGGTGAGTCAGTCAGTCAGTCAGTCAGTGACTCAGATATATATAATTGAAGAGTCACTGACTATAGCAGTCATTGATACAGCGGTGCCTTGATTTACAAGCATAATTCATTCCATAAGCATGCTTGTAATACAAAGCTGATATTCCCATAGGAAATAATGGAAACTCAGACAATTGGGTACACCACCAAAAATATTTATATAAAAATATTAACTATATATAAAAAATGATTACAAAACACTGTAATATAATACAGAACACTATAATCTAATACAAGACATTGTAATATATAGTAATACAAAAAACTGCAATAAAGAAAATACAGTACTGAACTGTACTATATCTTTTAAAACCTTCATGGCTGGTTTGAGGGAGACAAGAGAGAGATTTATTTTGTAGGATAACTTTCACTATCACTAATGGAGTCAGTGAAATCAATGGATCAATGGAGTCTTTGTCAACTATGCAGCTTTAACATTCCCCTGCTGCTGATGGAGAGCAGCACTGTAACATTGATAAGGCACAGCTTCCACATTGCCACACATACAAAGATTCCACATGCACACCTGGCTCAGGCTGCTCCCCTCAGATCCCACCTATTATTTCCCTGGCCATGAAAGCCTTTCAAAACACTTCTTTCAAGACTTTGCTCTAAAAATAAAGTCAAAATTTCTGAGAAAAATTCGCTCTTAATACAAAAAGCTCTTAATTCAAGTTGCTATTAAATCAAGTTACCACTGTACCTTCCAACAATAACTTCCTTGCAAAGAAAAACACACTGGTCAAGAAGAGCTCTTGCAAAGAACTTTGCCTGTCGTGTTGGTTTTCTACAGGCGGGGATTTTTTTTAAAACAGGGCAGCATGAAAAATTATTCCCTACACATAATAATGCAATCCATTCTGCCATCTCAGTCTGGAGCACATGTAGAGCAAGTCTCAAACTGCTTTGGATAAGTAGCCAGTGAAGCATTGTGTAGGATGATTTTGGGTGTGCACACTTGGCCAACAACAATTACATAGCACTCAATTATTCTTCCAGTTATTACCCTTTGTTATTACCTGCTAAAATAATTTTTGGAGTAGAATGATTTAAAAACCAGATATCAAGAACAATTTGAACAGTTCCATCCAGTTCCCTGACTTAGCCAAACAACATTCAGTGCAATCCTATTCATATCTGCGCAGAAGTATGTACCACTGAGTTCAATGTGGATTAGTCCCATGAAAGTGCTCTTAGGATTGCAGCCATTAACTCTCAGCATCACACACATACAACTTTGTCAATTTACCATGATCCCAAATAACAGCAAATTATGCAGTCCTGGTTCTTTTCCAATATAGTTCTTGAAATGAGTACAGAGCCTCACTTCCCTGGCTCAATTACTGCACAGGTTTTTGAGGAAAAGCTTAAGAAAATGTTGTATAAAGTAGGATTTTTATGGCCTCAGGAGTAGTCATTCAGGCTAATTATGAAAGAGTAGATTAAAGTTAACAAGACCAAGGTGCACTTCCTAACTACAAGGACAACTTCAAGCGGAAGGACAGGCGGGTGGAATATGATACCCTCTTTATGATTTAATTGATGTTTAGTTTCCATAAAACATGAGATATTGAACTGGTGCACATTATGCACACAACTCAGCAGCGCTGCCGTAATATGCTTTGTCTTGACATTCTTTGGTAACAACCTTAGGGTCAAAACAAGCCTATCAACTCCACCTGAACTCTCTAAAGATATATGTGGACTCTATCAAGTGTGAATATCCGCATGCATCTCTCTGTGCGTAGCCAAGCATGAGTGCATATACATCTACCACAGCAAACACATCTCTTCCAGAGCAGCTTCCCCACTAGTCTAAAATTATCCCAGAGGGAGGAATATGGATCAATATACAGCTGGCACTGGAAAGATTTGTTTGTTTACTTTAAATGCATTCCTTAGGAAATGTCTACAAGTCCTGGGGGAAAATTTGTTTTAGAGTTTAGAGTTACAGGAGAAGCAGATATCCACACCCTACTTCTCTAACAGCTCTATATTAAGCAGTGCCCCATAGCATGAATTCTGATTGGTGCTAAAAGCCCTGTTTGATTATCTTCACCAAGGTCTAGTCAGACTATACTCATCTGGACCTCTCAGAAGCTTTCAATATCATTGACCATTGTATCCTTCTGGGTTGGCTGGACAAGTTGGGAATTCAAACACTGATTTATGGTGCTTCTGCTCCTTGGTATACAGATCCCAGATGGTGACTCTTGGGGACACCTGGTTGACACCCTGGTCTTTACAGTATGGGGTGCCACAGGGTTCTATCCAGTTCTCCATGCTTTTTATGAAACATGAAACCACTGGAGATTATCTTGGGATTTTGAATGTGGTGTCATCAGTATGCTGTTGGCACTCAGATCTATCTCTCCTCACCATCATGTTCCAGTGAGGCAGTGGAAGTCCTTGAGCACTCTGTACAATGAGTTGGGTGGGATCTAGATGAGGGCCAATAAGTTGAGACAAAACCCAGAAAAGACAGAAGTCCTCCTGGTGAGGAAACTCTTGAAACAAATATTAAGTCATCTAACCACTCTAAATGGGGTTGTGCTCTCCCTGCAGTAATGGGTGTGCTGCTTGTGGGGCTGTCATTGGACTGCCCTTGATGATAATGCAGAAGATGTACCGGTAACTGGTGCAGAATACAGAAGCTAGTTGGCTTGATTCTGTTGGACTGCTACTTCAGCAACTGCACTGGCTGCCCATTTGTGTCTGTGCACAATTCAAGATGCTAACATTGACCAAGGTGATAGTAAATCCCTTCATGGTTTAGGTCCAGTTACCCGCAGGACCATCTTCTCCTCCCATACATTGCAGCCTGCCCTCTTAGGTCATCTAAGGAACTCTCCTACAAGTGCCACTTTTCTCCCATGTTATAAGGTAGATGGCAGGAGGGCATCCCTCTCTATATAGCACCTCAAACATGGAATTCCCTTCCAGGTGAATTAAAAAATACCTCCATCCTCATGGCCTCTGCAAAGGTTCAACATGTTCCTGTTTTCTCTGGTGTTTGAGTGATGCTTGTTGTTTGTGGTTTTAGAACTAAACAAAATTTGCATCAAAAAAACTCTCCATGGCCTGCTTCATGATTAGGTCACTATTATCAAGATTTTTTGGAGAATCTCAAACTTCTTCTAAGTTCACATTCCACTTGTAGTATTAGTGCATGCCTGGAGCACCCACTTGTTCACACCTAGCTCTCCTTCACCTATTTGTTTTCTGAAAACCTATCCTCTTGAAGGTTTGGAGGACAGGCTGAGATTTCATCTTTTGTGGAATGTCTACTGCCAAAAGAGAGAGTTGGAAATAAAATTTCTGTTGCTTCCTGATTCAATCCTTTGTTCAAAAAGCAAAAGAAACTATTTTGTCCATTCAACTGTATTAAGAGATATTTCATACAATGACCTCTTATGCCTTCCAATGGCACATCTCCTGTGCTGGCCTGCAGATGTAACAAAAGTCACCTCTGTGCTACTCGTGGAGGGAGAGGTTAGGTCAGTGCCAGACATGGGACAGCCTCCACACACCACCAGGGAGTGGGTGAGTTTTGCCAGCCCCCTCATTGCCCCAAGTCTTTAGATGGTAAAGCCTCTAATATTAGTTGCCAGGCCTGCTTCCATTCACAAGGATAAATTTTGTGAGTTTTGTCATGTACAGCCATGCCTGAGCCTGAATAACCCTCTATGAATGTGCCTAATGTTTTAATCTAACATCATTCTTGGTGCAGTAGGCCTGAAGGGTGTGGTGGGTATGGGAGGAGTCAGCTTGAATGAAAGGAGGAGTGAGGTGAAGAAGAAGAGACGAAGCCTGACGCTGTGGAGAGAGGCTGCCTGATGATGGGCTCTCCACACAAAGATGAGGCCTGGGTGGCTCTTGGACATTGGTACCTGCACAGTGAGCATAAGGTTGTTTGGACCATGTATTAGATCCATCAAGAAGTGTTGAGTAACTAAGATTAGTGCAGGAGCATAGTTTTATTATTTTCTTATTCCGAATGTTAATGTGTTTAAGATTTATGCTTAAATTGAATATGAATTGGTCTTGTAATAAAAGTTGGACCTTAACTTAGAATACTTTGTGGAAGTGTCACTATATCTGATGCCAGGTCAAAGACTCTTGAGGAAGAGGAAGAGTAGAGACTGGCTGAGTGGGGCTCAGAGAAAGAGAGCCTAAAGGGAGTTCTAGGGCTGTGGGTGGCGCTGTCTAATTTTTGTGAGTATGAAGGGTCTTTGATTAGTACTTAACTTTGTGAGTATGAAGAGTTGGCAACAGGCAATCCATAACAGTTCAGAACTAGACTTCACATGTTTCAGCTTGAGACTTTCTGAACTAGGTGATCTCTGAATTACCAGCACCCAAATCCTGAACTACAGCATCATCAATCACAGAATTAAAAAAAAATATTTGAATTTGGTGACACACTGTGTGTGAAGCTAACATATTAAAGAAAACAATACCTTGATATTTGCCCACCAGTATTTGCTGAGTGCTACCTTTTAACTCTGTAAAAAGCATGTGAGCAGACAGGTAAATTACCAGCTCCAACCTCTCCCATTTCTGTACTTTGAAAACATAATTTAGCTCTGTTTGGAGCGCTAAGAGAGACTTCTAATCCTTATTTAAGAATGTCTACATGAGGACTTAACATAGATTACAAACAGACTAATTAATCCAGACAAAAACCTCCAATCCAGTGAAAAAATACCAATGGTTGTACATTTAAAACAATCCTCTCCCCTCAAATTCTCTATTTACCTAGCATCACCACAAAGAAGCCACGTTACTCAGCATCTGATTCCCCATCATATGTCTTCTTCCATGTAAGACCCCCCCCAAAGATGATACTATTCTGTACAGAAAGGGAAGCCCACTTTTCCACTATTGCAAAGATTAGGAAACTTAACAGATCACCAACAGATCACTTGTTTTTCTCTTGAGATGCACATTATCAGCCCAATCCAGAGCAACTAATCTGTCCACATAAGAGCCCTTAGGTTGCCCTATCTAACACTAGGTTGGAGCAACTGCAAGATGCTCCAGCCCAGTTACTCTGAAGGAGGCTTAGGGCAGAGCAAGGCAAGATAGGGTGCCCTAAGAGAGGTGGACCTGCTCTGCCCTAACTGGGGCAGCCTAAGCAGCTCAGGAGAGGCAAGTTGAGGGCATGTTTAGCATTGCTTAGGGCAGAGCAGTTACTCTGTATCCAAAGCCTGTTTCCAAGGCAGAAATGCCCTCTTCCAGCCCTCAGAGTTATACCACCTCAGGAGCAGGTATAGTAATGAGTAGACCCATAGGGGTCCACGATAAGGCCCGAGAAAGAATGGCAGTGCTGACCAAAAATCTGAGTTCTTGGCCAGCCTAGCTGCAACCCTTGCCTCTCAACCTCAGGATATGGAACAAACTACGGCTGCCCACAAACCTCAGGATACAGCAGGCCACTCCAAGAAGCCCCTTGTATTCACTGTAGAATGTACTGGCATCTCATCAGGGACTCCTTATAAGGCAGGCACCCAGTGGCCTCACCAGACTGGTGCGGCTGGTGTAGGCTGCATTGGAGATGCGCTCCGTATGGGGTGATGTGCCGGAGGAGTTTGACTGTCCTTTGGCAGGCCCCGGGCATCAGCACCCCCATTCAGGCCTGCTCCAAGGCGGAGAATCAGCCAGAAGCTGCCACTTGTCTGAGGAGCTGGCCTGAACAGCCATCTGAGGTGCACTGCGCAGAAACACACTGAGCATGCCGAACAGCTTCAGAGGAGACTTCCTTAGAGCAGAGAAAGTCCGCGCCTCTGCACAGCCATTCGGCCTCACTCAGGAGGCGGAGCGGCAGCCGAATGGCTTCAGAAAGAGTACTGCACAGGCACCAACTCTGACACCTGCACAGTCTCCCCCGAAGCCAAAAGGCTTCAGAAAAGTACTGCGCAGGTGTCAGAGATGGTGCCTGCGCAGTACTCTTTCTGAAGCCAGTTGGCTTCAGAAACAACTGCGCAGGCGCCAACTTTGGTGACTGCGCAGTCCAGGTAGGGGGGGTGCGCATCCCAGGGATGACACACAGACTTCCACACCAGGTGATGTGCAGAGTCATGTCACCACTGTAGGCACCACAGCTGTTCCTTGTTCAGTGTGATCTGAGGGGTGTCTCCTCAGGAGCAAGTCTTCCCCTTGTGTCAATTACTTAGCATGCTCTGGAGCAGTTAGGGCAGCCCAGGCTTCCTGACTCTCTGGATTCAGCATAACTTGCTGCTCTGGATACAGAATAGATAGGAGAGTGCAGTTAGGTCAGAGCAGGCTGAATTTGCTCTGGATTGCAGCCTATGTTGGTCACACTACAGGTTTTAACTACCTAATTGTTTTATTTATCAGCAGATTTTGAAATAAACATCCCTTAAGTAGCAGTTAATGGCTTAAAAGTAGCCTGCTTACAATGGTAATGTTGGAGGCAATTAAACTTGCATTAAAAAGGTTCAGAAAGGGTTCAGCTTTGGTTTCAACTAGAAGGCAGTCCCCTCCCTTCCCTCATGTGATTAACACATCAATACAAAATGATAATCTCTTCTGAATTGCTTCTAAGGGGAAACTTCTGCCTCTGAGCTGAAACTAAACTGTTTTAAACATAGGACAGGGAAATTAATTCATATTGAGTCATTGCTTGCCTTTCAACATAGACCATTCCATCCTCGAATGCCTGGGTGGATTGGAAATTTACATCTACCATAAGTCCATGTATTATATGCTGTACGCTAAATAAAGAAAATTGCCTGCCTTGTTACCATGGTATACAATTGCTTTTGTATAATGTGAAAATTGGTAACCCTGGAGGTTCCTGGAACCATATGTTGTAGATGTCGAGGTTCAAGCTATATTAAACAAAACCAACCAGGTCAAAGTTTATAAATATCTCTAGACAGATATAGGAGCAGCCACAGAGGCTGCTATAAATGCTTTATAGAAGCTTCAGATGTATGCAAAAACATGTGATTCCTTCCTGTTACAAAACACACACAAACCCTTTCTAATCCTCATCACCTCCTGTAAAGTGCACTTCATTTGACCTAGAGATATCACCTTCTGTGCCAAAAACAGAATAGGGCAAGTAAAAGACAATCTGGAAAAATCTCTAGATAGCTGGAATGAATCCAACTCATTCTGATAAGGTCTTTGCTCCGAACTGACCCTAGTGCAGGAGACATGCTATGTATTCTGGGATACAAGTATCTCCATTGCAGGAGATACTTTCAACCACCACATTATTTCTTTGGTCCCCTTTTCTCTTTCTAAATCTGGAAGTGTGGAGGAGGGGAAGAGAAGTGGAGGCAATTGGAGGAGGCCTCCGTCAGTCTTGAAAGACTATGGTATCATGCTCAGCACTGCATACGCTGCATGCGAAGCATGAAAGCCTGTGTTAGATTGTTATGGAGGATAGGCTGTTGCCCAAGCACCAAATCCCCCCTCTCCATGTCACTGAATTTGTTCTCAGCAATTTGGTACCTGAGAACCAGCACAGTCAGCCTCATGGAAAGAGGACAAAGCATAACAAGGACAGGGCAGGTGTACTTGTGCATGCATTTGGCTTAGGCATGCCATATCCCGGAAAAAACTGGGTGACTCCTGGGTTCCAGGGTCATGACCTGGCTGGGACCCAGGGTCTGGCAAGCCTAGAGGAAGCACCAGGTGCTATCCACTGTGATTCCCCAGCCCAACGACTAGCAAGCCAGCCTGACGAATCACACTCCTGAGCTGAGGAGTCAGCATGCAGGTGCAGTCCTCAACTCACGTCTGGACTCTGTCTCCTCAGGCCAACCAAGCCAGGGAAGCAAAATGCAGATGTAAACCCAGAGGGGGGACGTCCTGATTTGCCCTCCTTCTGTCCTGCTCAGTTCTGAGGTTGCTTGTTATGGCAACCCTAATTTGGCTATAACTCAGTCACTGGACAGATCCACAGACATCACATGTCAGGTATGCTAAGCTGCCTTGCACAGCCAAGCCATTGCTTGCCCAGAGCCACCTGTTCTGATAGCCACCTGGTATCAGCTCTCGGGGATCTAAGATACAGGACTCAACAAACATCACAAACCCAATTTGAGTCTGTTTTCTTTGAATGTTCAAGGAAGTCAATAAGAGTGCTATCTGCAGTGTACTGGGAAAAAAGACCTGCTGTGTTGGGGTTTTCCCACTGAAGGTCAAAAAATACAGGAAGTTATCATAGGAATACATGCCAAGGAGCACTGATTCTCCTTCTTTAAAGAAATGTCAATCAAAACTTTCCCTTTATATCACTTTCTATTTTCTCCTGCAGCCTCCTTGCCCTTGTTGATTAATTGATTGGCTATTCAGCAGAAAATGGATTGCCCAACCCATGACGCTCAAATAGAGTTTCATTGCCTGTTAGAATAGAATGCAAGTAGAGAAATCATGGACATGTGCCTAATAGATTTTCATCAATAACAATCAATTTTTTTCTCTGTAGGAATTTTATTTTTGAACAATGTTAGTTTTTTTTAAACGAATGTTAGTTGAGTTTTTGAACAAAAACTAAATTGTATGTTTTCATTATATCTGTTTTCTCAGGAATATGAAACGTAATACTAGAAGTCATACTTAGGGCACAATCCAGAGCAAGTTCAGCCTGCTCTGCCCTAACTGCTCTTCCTAACTATTCTGTATCCAGAGCAGAAAGTTATGCTGCATCCAGAGAGTCAGGAAGCCTGGGCTGCCCTAACTGCTACATAGCATGTTAAGTAACTGACACATGGGGAGGACTTGCTCCTGAGGAGACACCCCTCAGATCACACTGAACAAGGAACAGATGTTGTGCCTACAGTGCTGACATGACTCTGTGCATCACCTGGTGTGGAAGTCTGTGCGTCACCCCTGGGATGCGCTCACCCCCCTACCTGGACTGCGCAGTCGCCAAAGTTGGCGCCTGGGCAGCTGTTTCAAAAGCCAACTGGCTTCAGAAAGAGTACTGCACAGGCACCATCTCTGACACCTGCACAGCACTTTTCTGAAGACTTTAGGCTTCAGAGGAGACTGTGCAGGCGTCAGAGTTGGTGCCTGTGCAGAACTCTTTCTGAAGCCATTTGGCTGCCGCTCCGCCTCCTGAGTGAGGCCGAATGGCCATGCAGAGGCGCGGACTTCCTCCGCTCTACGGATGTCTCCTCTGAAGCTATTCAGCATGCTCAGTCTGTTTCTGCGCAGTGCACCTCAGATGGCCGTTCAGGCCAGCTCCCAGGACGAGTGGCAGCTTCTGGCTGCTACTCCGCCTTGGAGAAGGCCTGAATGGGCGTGCTGATGCCCAGGGCCTGCCAAAGGACAGTCAAAGGACAGTGCATCACCCCATACGGAGCGCATCCCCAATGCAGCGCACACCAGCCGCACCAGTCTGGTGACGCCACTGGGTGCCTGCCTTATAAGGAATCCCTGATGAGATGCCAGTACATTGTACAGTGAATACAAGGGGCTTCTTGGAATGGCCTGCTGTATCCTGAGGTTTGTGAGCAGCCGTAGTTGTTTCATATCCTGAGGTTGAGAGGCAGGGGTTGCACCTAGGATGGCCAAGAACTCAGATTTTTGGTCAACACTGCCATTCTTACTCAGGCCTTATCATGGACCCCTATGGGTCTACTCATTACTATACCTGCTCCTGAGGTGGTATTTTTCTGAGGAGCTTGAAGAGGGCATTTCTGCCTTGGAAACAGGCTCTGGATACAGAGTAACTGCTCTGCCCTAAGCAATGCTAAACATACCCTCTACATGCCTCTCCTGAACTGCCTAGGGCAGAGCAGCTAGGGCAGAGCAGGCCCTCCTCTCTTAGGGCACCCTATGTTGCCTTGCTCTGCCCTAAGCCTCTTCCAGAGTAACTGGGGTGGAGCATCTTGCAGTTGTTCCACCCTAGTGATAGATAGGGCAACCCAACGGCTCTTATGTGGACAGATTAGTTACTCTGGATTGTGCTGTAAGTGTCTCCAATTCCTAGTCATTAATTTTTCAAATTTTAATACTTCCCTTTCTCCAGTGAGCTCAGGGTGGTGTACATAGTTGAACAAAAAGTTCAACGTGGTTTACAGAAAAAATCAAACAACTAAGAGGTTATGCCTAAAGACAGTGATTAGTACAAGGTCATCCAGCAAGCTGGAATTTAGATAAAAGAAAAAAAATTGCAGTCTTAACCCATGATTAGGTAAGCACGTGTCCCATGCTGGTCTGGGGATGTCACAGAATGGCCATACCTTCTGTGCCATTTCTGCCTAATTTCTGGGAATTAGGCACAAACATGCACCAACTTTCCCCCATCACTCATGGGAATGGGTGAGTTGTTGTGGCCTAAACTGATTAACCCTACAATCCAGAGTAACTATGGGAGCATGTAAGAGACATTAAGTGCACCAGTAGTTACTGCACCATCTAGTGAAAACCTATGGGAAATTCATATTGCAATCCAGAGTAAATTGTTCTTACACCGGAGCAAGGACTCCCCATAGTTACTCTGGATTGTACTGTAAGATTGTGGCCTAACTGCACATAGGACAAGAGAAGAAAAGAACAGTATCTGTAGTTTTAAAAGCAGGGGGAAGGCACAAATATGGTGTGCTCCTCCCATTCTACAGGGATCTCCTTTGGAAACTACCAGTATCATAAATATTGAAAGACACCCCCCTGGGAAGCACACTATAGACGGAAGGAAATTGAACATTAAGGATTTAGATGCAGATTTTTTTAAGCTTTCAGCTAATTAACATTACATGTGCCAAGCCTGGAATAGCTGATTACGGCACAGATCAAAGCGAGGCAGACAGTCATTTGTAACTTCCCTAAGGAGGAAAACCATAAGTAGCAGTGGTTTCCAGTGTCCCTGGTACAGTACTGTCCCTAGCACTTCCCTGTGCCCTTCCCCTGCACATAGGAGAAACTGCAGCCAATGGTGTAGCTAGAAAAGGTGCAGGGAGCCTCACTGTGCAGTGCAAGTGACCTCTCCTCTTTGGGAGCCGAGCAAACTAGATGCATATAGTATCCACAGTGTGGAGAGGCTCCCTGCAAAACTTACTGCTTTGCATCCCTGTAGCTATGCCACAGATTGCAGCTCTTGGAGGGAACACCGCTTTCCTCCTTCCCATCCAAACTCTTTCCCTCAAAGGTCTCAATGGGAAGAGCATTGCAAGAATGCAGCAGGGAGAGTGCAATTGGTGCTCAAAAAAAAAGAGAGAAGGCAAGGCACCCCAAAAATTGAGAACACCCAAGAAAAATGCAACACATGACCAAATAAAAGCTAATAACACTCATATAGTTTGCTTTCATGTGGCTAATTGAGGTTGTAGTCCTAACTAATTTAGGTGAGCATAATCCACCTGGCATAACTTCTTGTGGTGGAATGGGGAAGCTGGTATACTCTCTTGCCCCACTTCTGGCATGCATAAGCATGCACCGGCCTCCACATATCACAAGAATTTATGCCAGGCAAGTTATGCAGGCCTAACTTGGTTAGGACTGCCCCTTCAATTGATATATTGCTTATAATTACATTTGAAATTATTATACTGTATATATTTAATGAAATTTGAAACTATTACATATATTTTATGGGTCACAACCAGGCTACATGCTGCCTAATCACAAGGAAAAGGTGAACAATTAAGATTTTTTTTCCAGGTTACGTCTTGGAAAAACACGTGGTCACCATGGCTTTGGCTGCTGCTCTCCAACAGACAATGCTGCGCTCCCTAAAAGCCTGGCTTGGGCGAACATGTGCTTCAGTGCATCCTGGAGGCTGCTGGACCAGATTCAAACCCACCTATCCTTTCCCTCGTAGCCTCCTCCGCCCCTCCGCTCCGCCCGCCTTCAATGGGATCACAGGGAAGGTGGGGTGAGAGAGAAGGGGAAGGAACCCTGTACTCAGCATCCTTCAAAGGCACACAGAGAAATGTGGGGAGGAAGGTGCACCAGAAGGCAGGGTGACCATATGCCTTAAGCAAAAAGAGGACAAGGCCCCCAAAATGTAGGATAGCCAAGAAAAATGTAGGACATGACAAAATAAAGCTGAAAATACCCATATATATTTTGTTTTCATGTGGTTCAATTTAAACACTATATTACTATTAAATTGAGAACTATTGTATATAATTTGTTACATCCAGTTCATTAAGTACAAGAAGGCTACATGCTGCCTGATTACAAGAAAAGGGGGGACATTGAAATTTTTAAAATCCAGGAGATGTCATGGAAAAAGAGAACATCTGGACACTGACACTTATGGTCAAAGGGGTACCATAAGCCACTACAAGCTTAGGTGTTGGTGGTGGAAGCATCACCTCCCCAGTGGCATAGTTAGAGGGGGCAGAGAGATCAGTCTTGGAGGGAGCTGTATGGCTGTTTTCTTCCTCCCCGCCCACCTGGAAAGGCTCCAAAGGAATAATGCTCCCTCCAAGACTGACCCTTCTGCTCCCCTCTTGCTACACCACTGCGCCTCCCCAGACCACAATCAATATCAGTGCAGGCACATGCAATAGGAGGAGTGTCTGAGTGTGCGCTAGTGTTGGATGTCCAAGAGGGAGATATCAGCCTGCCACCAAGCCCACTCCAAACCCTTTCCCCCAATTTTCTCCCAGATATGCCAGGAAGGGGTCTACCTCAATTCCCAGGGTGGGTCCCCAGAACCTCACTGCTGCTACACCTGGCTGAAAGGGGGCTGTCCTTTCACCCCAGCCACCCACATCTATCATTGTTTCCAGTGGGAGAGTGGAACACCCCCCTCCATCCTCCCACTAGCACTGCCAATGGGGTGGGTTGGGGGACACAAGCGATCTTCTCACAGGACTAGCTGGAGCATCACACCTTGCCAAGTCAAGTCCCTCTCTCCCCCGCGTGACCATGTGCAGTGACCAAAAAGAGGACAAGCCTTCTCCCCTAATGTGGGATGCCCAAGAAAAATGAAGCACATCAAATAAAAGCTAAAAACAAATAATAAATATTGCTTTCATGTGGTATATTTAAACACTATGAGTGCAATCCTATCTCTGTCTACTCAGATGTACGCCTCATTGTAGTCAATAGGGCTTACTCCCAAGTAAATAAGGTTTTGATTGCAGTCTATATTACTTAGGCTGGAATCTTAAAGATTCCTGGGAGTAAGCTGGTCTACATAGATGTAAGTCCCATAGAAGAAGTAAATTGGGCTTACTCCCGGGAAAGTGTTTTTAGGATTGCAACATTATGGTTAGGAGTGTGCGTTTGTGTGTAAAATGTAGGGTGACCATATGTCATAACTGGAAACTGAGGACAAGATCACTTGAAATGTAGGACACACCTAAGAAAAATGTAGGACATGACAAAAAGGCTAAAAACCCTCATATATATTGCTGTCATGTATTTAAACACTATATTACTTACTATTAAATTTAAAATTATTACATATTGTTTATTACTTTTGCAATGCATTCCTAAGCATGTCTACTCAGAAGTAAGTCCTATTGTGGTCAATGGGGCCTACACCCAGTAAAGTAGGGATTGTTGAAGATTGCAGCCATCATTTATGAATTCGAAGAAGGCTACATGCTGCCTGCTCACATGGAAATGGAGGACAATGAAGATTTTTTTTTCCAGGACCCAAGGCTAAAAAAGAGAACATGTCCTGGAAAAAGAGTTCATGTGATCTCCCTGTGTAAAATATACAATGTTTTGTATATATATGTTTTGTACATATACAATGTTGTACATATATGTAAAATTAGTACATATAATGACAGGAAGGCTACATGCTGCATGATCGCAAGGAGAAGGAGTACAATGAAGCTCCCACCCCCACGTGAGGTTTAAAAAGAGGACATGCCCTGGTAAAAAGAGTTCATATGGTCTCCCTGTGTAAAATATACAACATAGTACATATAATGACAGGAAGGGTATATGCTGTCTGATCGCAGGGAGGAGGAGGACAATGAAGCTTTTTTCCCAGGACGCAAGGCTTAAAAAGAGGACACATCCTAGAAAAAGGAGACATGTGGTCATCCTGTCCTTGCCAGCGGGAGTGAGAGGGACTAGGTGGCCCTGATCCCTGGCACGCTGGCCTTTCCTTACCTGCTGGGCCGGGCAAAGTGGACCATCCGGAGTGTCCTGCTGGTCCTGTGCACCGGGGCATGGAGCATCTTGGCGGTCATAGCCAGCCTTCGAGCATCTCCTGCAGCAGGATCCCCTTCCAGGCACTGAGCCTTGCAAGAAGCTGCCACATGAAGCTGGGAGGAGAAGGGGTTAGAGCCATCCCTGGTCCCTCCCCTCTTCCCCAAGGAGGGCTCCTGTCAGCCCCTCTTAAAGCTGCAGTGCTCTGCTCAGCTCAGCCTCTGCACTGGGGCTGCTTCCTGAAGCTTCCTCTTTAACACCCACTGCAGGTACCAAGACAAAGGGATGCAGAAGCTGCAGTGCAAGGAAAGATGTGCGATGCCCCCAGGAGAGGAAAGCCTGCAGGTCCCCATCATTCCCCCAAGAAGAGTGGGGAGAGCACCTGGGTAGCATTAACCCTTTTGTACGCTGCACATTCCACAGCACTGCGCTGTGTGCAACAGCCATGGGTTGGCAGCAAGCAAGCCTTTGTTCTTCACCTAGGGTGACCAAATGTCCTCTTTCTCCAGGACATGTCCTCTTATCAGCCTTGTTTTTCATTGTTCTTCTTTTTCTTGTGAGCAGGCAACATTTCGCCTTCTTCGAATTAATAAATTCTATGTAATAGCTTTACATTTAATAATAAGTAATAAAGAGCAGCTGTTAAAAGTAACACAGGGCTGCAGCTGGCTTAGTGGTAAAAGGCATTGTGCCTGTCAGTCTGAATATTGGCAGCTCTGTAACTCAAGATCCAAGTACTGCAAGATGGGGTAAACTCCCATACTTAGCCCAGCTCCTTCCAACGCATCAGTTTGAAAGCATGTAAATGCAAGTACAGTGATGCCTCACTTAACAAATTTAATTTGTTCTGGAGGCATGTTCGTTACGTGAAACATTCTTTATGTGAAGCAGATTTTCACAGAGGAAATAATGGAAACTCAGATGATTGGTTCCACAACACCAAAAAGCAGATTTGGTTCCACAACACCAAAAAGCAAAAATACTAACTGGATGTAAAAATGATTACAGAACATTGGGATTGAATTCAAAACATGCAATGTGCATGATCTTATGAAGTCTACTTAGGCTGCAGTCCTAAAGACACTTCCCTGGGAGTAAGACCCATTTAACACAATGGGGCTTACTTCTGGGTAGACAGGGTTAGGAGGCTGCAATCCAAGACACCTTCCAAGTGTCTTCCCACTTTATCCTCCTCTCCATCCTGAGCCTCTCTCTCCTACTCCCTTCTGGCCAGCCCTGAACTGCTTCCCTCTTCTCAACTGCTCTTCTCTCCCTTTGCCCAGTGGACACCTGGCCACAGGAGGAACAGCATGGACGTGTTGTTTTCACTATGGGCAGGTGTGCTAGGCAGCCGTGACGCTTTTTAAACAGGCTGCCGGCCAGCACGTCTGCCCCAACTGCCAACGAATTTGTTCTTTACGTGAAGCACTTTCTTTACGTGAAGCAGAATCCTAGAGAAATTTTTGTTTGTTACGTGAAACATAGTTTACATGAGGCGTTCTTTACGTGAGGCGCCACTGTAGATAAATAGGTACCATCTCGGTGGGAAGGTAAACGGCGTTCCATGAACCTCGGCATATAGTCATGCGGGCCCCATGATAATGGAAGCATCCTTGGAAAACACTGACTCTAAAAGCTTAGAAATGGGGATGAGCACCACACCTTACATTCAATCATGGATAGCAGTATAACCTGCAGGGGACATCTTTACCTAATAGTTTAACTTAATAAGTAATACAGGTATCCCCCACTTTCCAATCGTTCGTTTTCTGATGGGTCTGATCTTTCAACACTTTTCAGTTATATCCAGAATTCATTCATACAACACATGTTCCTCTCTTTCAACCTAATGGCTAAAATTGTCTTCCCTGATGTTGATTTGCATGTGACATAGTGATCAAGCTGTTTTTGGCATCTTCTTATGATTTTCTTCAGTGGTTAATCATCAGGGTTATTTACTGGCCCACACATACCTTTCTTCATTTTACTGTAATGTGTTATTTGTAGCTATGTGTTAATAAATATGTATTATTCAGGCTTTTGAAAGTGATATTTATGTCTTTTTTGGTGGCCATTTTGCATTTGCAAGCTAAAAAAGACTGGGTTTCAATTTTCAACAGTTTTCACTTTTGGACAGTGCTTTGGTCTCTAACCATCCAATAAAGGGGGGGGGTGTACCTGTATAGTATTTAAATTAGGATACAATCCAGAGTAACTATGGGAGCTTTTACACTGACATAGTTACGGTGCCAGCTATGGGAAACCTATAGGAAATGCATAAAGCAATCCAGAGTAAGTACCTCTTACATCTTCCTGTAGTTACTCTGGATTGTAGGGTTAACCACATGAAAGCAATATACTGTACAGTAAAACCATGTATTGAGAGTACCTTGGATTGAGAGCATTTTGCAAGACAATCAAACATTTCTAATAAATTTTGGCTTGCTGTACAAGTGATGTCTTATAAAACAAGCAAAAAAAAAGAGTCCTGGCCACAATACGACTGATTTCAGCAGTCCCCCAGGACCTGCTCCACCTCTCCTAGAGACTCCTAGTCTTTGCTTCTAGTATGTCTCCCAGGGCTCTTTGGCCTTGGTTGCTTGAACAGCTGTAATCATACCATTGATGGTCCTGCTGACCAGTGGGAAAGGGAATTGGGAGACTTGCTAGATGAGCAAGAACAGGAGGTGGATTTCTGTATCGCAAGCCATACACCCTGAATTTAGCTATTCCACACATTAAATGCAACTGAAGTCCTTTTGTGTCCTCTAAGTAGGTACTGCCAAAGTACCTACTTAGTACCTACAAAGTACCTACAAAGGTTGTAATCCTATGCACACTTTTCTTGTAAGTAAGCTCCATTGAATACTTACTTCTTAGGGTAAAAAACTTACTTCTCAGTAGACATGCATAGGATTGTGCTCACTGTATCTGACTCAAAGCCCAATCCTATCCAATTTTTTACTGCCAGTGCAGTGGTGCCAATGGGGCATGCACTTCTTCCAGTGGTGGTGATCCAGAGGCAGTTATAGAGGCTTCCTCAGTGGCTGCATTGCCACTATACTGGTGCTGGAAAGTTGGGTATGACTGGGCTCCCAGCTTTAATTGCAGTGGGTACTTAATACTACTGTTAACCCTTTCTGATAAGATAATCTACTTTTTCCTGCTTCTCCTTTTCTACAAACCTACAGAAGTTTAGTGAGAATTTTTTTAAATCTTAACTTCTCCAGTCGAGGAGGACCATTTCTGACTTTTGTATTATCAGTGAAAACAACAGGAATCATGTTAACTCTTAATGAGCATATTTGCATTATTGAGGGTCCAATCAATGCAGTCATAATGCAACCAAAGCTAAGAGAACAAATGTTCTCTTACCCTGAAGAAGCCACCATGACTACCCCACCCACCCAAATGCAGTATATATCCTATCGGAATGGTTGTATTGGCCCTAGAAAGCTGGATAGGATTGGTTCCTAAATATAACAAGCGCTAGTTTATTTATTTAAAGGATTTATACCCCACCTTTCCCATGCTCAAGCAAATGCCCAAGGCAGATTTTTTCCTCACCTTTTTCTGTCCTCACAACATCCCCATCAGGTAAGTAAGGCTGAGAGTGAGGAAATAGCCCTACAAGGTTCATGTCTAAGGAAGGATATAAACCTGGACCCTCCAGATCTCAAACCAACTCCCTAACCACTACACTAGCTTTTAGCCACTACTGCAAATATGAAGACCAAAGTACTTCTTGTTCCTGAAGCTCCTGAAATATGCCAAAATGAAGAGCTAAGGCAAGCTGAACCCTATATTTGGGAGCCACTATCCTTCCTTCCATTCCACTGTTGCAGCTTAAAAAGCACCAAGTCATTTAAGACAAAGTCACACTGGTGAGTAGTATAAGATAAGACTATGTAATAAGGTAAGGCAATGAGATAAGGCAATGTTGATGTACTATGTTCTCAAAGCTACATAATAGGCACTTGTTCTTCAACCTATGGACCCAATTTCAGTTTCCCAGGCTTTCGCAAGACTCATCAAGCAGCCTTGAGCAAGACACTATCCCTACACCTAACCAATCTTGAGATTATTTGTGAGAATAATTGCAAACATGCAGCACCAGCAATGTAGAGACTTAGAATTGTGAAATGCCTGGACAATCAGTACTAAGAGTTCTGCTTTAGCAGTAGAGGTCAATCACTGCAACCTCGGGAGGTTCTATCCCGTATTATTATGTTTTCATGGCTTTGCATTCAAGTTTGCTTTCCTAGCCTATATTTATTTAAATTCTGTACAAGGGAGAATTCCTTTTCCTCTCCAGCTTTTATCCTCAAACTGCATGTCAGAAGTACAGGTCATGAATTTAACTGCCCTTCTCCCATTTGGTTTGTTTTTAGACATAAATCTGAAAAGGTTCCTGATAACCATAAACCTGCAACATTGCTTCTCCAGGTCAATCAAAGGCACTTTGTGTATTGCAGTTTAACCATGTCTTGCTGGCACTGTTTTTAATGCTTGTTTAAATGGACTCTAAACTTGGTGCCCTGATTAGCCTTCAGCTGCTGAGTCAGAGGTGTATGATACAAGTCAGTCATACCTGTATTACACCATTTGGACTGTGGGTTGTCCTGACTCAGAAAGAAATAAGTTTCCAAGGAGGCACTTTCAAGCCACAACAAGATGAGGTATCACTAGCAAGAGGAAACAAAGATGTCACTAAAGCTGCTATTGTCACTGGGTACCTGAGGTCAGCGGGTATCATTCGGGTCTACTGGATTTTCCCCAACCCATTACACGGCCTTGCCTTTCTCAAGGACAGCAAAGATGACTGGTAGTTTTTGTTTCTGATTCAAATATTCACAAAAGGATGAGAGATAGAAAGCGCTCTTGCTACTGAGAGGCAGCTAGGCTGAATGAGGACTATTCCCTGAGTACATCTCTAATAGCCCTGCCAGTCAGTGCATAATAATAACAACTAAAGCAATTGATAGTCAGCCCTATTGCTATTCAAGTCACACAAAATGCCTCCTATCAGTTTTAACATAAGCTCAATCAGGCTTAACATCAAGTGTGCTAAAACAGATGACAAATCTAACAGCCATTAAAATAGTCCTCTGAACTGGCTACCATGGACAAATTTCTCAAACCTTGTAATCCAGTGAATTATGTATGTTGTTCCAGCATGTTTCATGACTGCAGTTTATGGCACCAATCTAGAGCAGTGGTTCTTAACATATCCAAGCGCTGGGCTTACCAATTTTAATGCTGTACACACTCACCGTGGTTTGGCAGTGCTTAGTGCTAGTAGACTTCAAACATCCCTACTTTCAGTTGCAATTTTATCTATATTTCAAGAATTAGATCATAATATTGGAAATATTTCTTTATATTAGAAAAATAAATTGTAAGTATAATGTATACAAAGAGATCTCTAAATCTGATATGAAGTAGTCCAAGGTCCTAGCCCCTTTGTGTTTCTATTGTTGGCAATGGTATATGGAGTCTTACACATACGTTCTCATTATCTGCTAGAGTTAGGTCCTGGAAAAATTAGGGAATACCAAATTAGAAGATACTGAATCATTGAAGCTATGGGGAAATATGGGGTTAGGTTTTAGGAGACCTTTTCCACCATAAATTCCATGAACTTTATGATTCTGAATATTAACTTGAACTATATAGGAGCTGGGCGATAGTGAGGATTCAACAACATCTCCAGGACCTGATGCTTCCTCCTCTGTGACGCTTCCTCCACCATGCGGGCTACTCCATGATGCATTGAAAGTTATGTTGATAGTAATTTTTCCATTCAGCTGCGTCCCCAAAATGGTGCCCAACATGACATGGTGAAGCTATTATGGAAGGAGACATTTGACATTTTTACATAAAGTTGATTCATTCATATAAATGCTTAAATATATCAGCAGATAAATAATGATAAAAGTTATCAGGATGTAAAAATCTCATTATTCCATGTTCATTTATTTCTGTGGCACAAGTGGTTAAGACACTGTGCCTGTTAACCAGAAGACCAGGGTTCGAGACCTGGGTCCCCACAAGACAGGGTGAGCTCCTGTCCTTAGCACAGCTCTGTGACACAGCTGGAACCAATCGCATCGGCTCTTCCGTTCCACTGGACTATGTCAGTGGCATGGAGAGGGGGGATTTGCTGCTTGGGTAACAGCCTATCCTCCATTTCAGTCTACCCAGGCCTTTGTGCTTTGCATGCGTGTCTAGCACGATACCATAGTCTTTCGAGACTGATGGATGCCAGTGACGATGATTATTTCATAAAGAAGCAGAAAGACTTGCTACCCCTTCTGAAAGTCATGTCCTTCCTTGTACCAGAAATATGTATTTACCTGACTTTCTGAACTCTGCTTCAGGATAATGAGGGTTAAACAAACCTGAGCAAGCTACAAAAAAAGTCCCTATGGACTGAGAAATAAGTAATTCCTTCCTCAAGTTTTCCATTGGCTGGGCAGAGGCTTTTTCTCTACTCCTTGTCAATGAACCCTCATCCGACACCTTGTTTATTCCTGTGTCCTAAAAACCTCTATAAAACAGCAAGCGATGGGCCTGATTCCATATTTTTTATTAACTCCATATGTATGTGAGTAGGTACAAGGTACAAATGCAAGTACACATGTGAGTAAGGCCACAGAGGTGGGCGTGGTTGCCTGTGAACACTAATCTTAAATTTCCAAATATGCACATGTGCATGGAAACAGGCTAGCATTTTGGTAAGCTTTCAGGGCTGGCCACTAGTTTGCACTCTGTCCCAGATTGGATCTTTTCCTCTGAGCTGTCAGGCAGACAGTTTGTGTGGAAGCTAATTTCCTAGTACCGGTGGATTCTGTGACTTAAAGCCCAACAAATTCATCTTAGGTAGAACGGCTAGGCAGAGTTGCTCAATCAGAGATATTGAGCAGTGCAATTAAGCAGCAAGGAAGGCCAAGCTGAAAGACCCGTAAATGAGACACCAAGAAAGGCCACTGCTCACTCCAAAGGAATCCCTGCGCACGGTGTGATTAAGAGGGCCATCAATTATTCACGTTTCCTGTGTGTTGCTCGGTGCCGCTTCTCCCCTGGGCCCATCGCCTGCCTTGTAAATCAGCCAGCCCAGAAAAGCACATCTTCCCCACCCCTTTCTTGAGCCCACTGCTTGCCTTGTAAATCAGCAAGCTGGAAGCTTGCGCTTTCCTTCTTTTCTTCAGTTCTCTGGCCAGCAGTTGGGAGAATTATGGGAATAGACACTTAAATCATATTAGACAGAAGACTGACCTTCTCCAGACTTTTGAAGCTCATGCCCCTGAACCCCACTTCCCATCTTCTTTTGCAAGATTAGAGAGAATAATTCAGCTAAATTGTTTTTTAAAGAATTCTTTTGCTCTTAAATTTTAAGATTACATTGCCAAATAACTTTCTAATTTAATGGTTTGATGTTATTTAATGGTTGTTTTTATTGAGCTGTTATAAGCTGCCTTGGTCTTTTCAACTGGGAAGTGAAAGACAGAGTTTAAATGTTTTAATATAACAATAAAATATCTGACAGTGACAGCACAATCCTAACCCCTGGTGAGGCCAGCAAAAGTCCTGTGCTGACTTGGGGGTATTGCAAAATATCAGAAGTACCAAAAGTATCATATCATGCACCACTTCTGGGGGAGGGTTAGGCCAATGCGCAGACATGCACCAGCCTCCCCACACTACTGCAGGAATATGGAGATGGGTGAATTTCACTGGCCTAAATCTGCAGCTTTCCACCCAGGGCAAATGAAAATGCAACTTTCATACAAATCAATCTGAATTGGGCCACAGCAGGGACACAGGGCTAAATTTGCTTTCCTCCCCAATTAAAATCCTGTTTGTGTCAATACAACATACCATGAAATAGCCAATGAGGTGCTTGATATCATGGACAATACAGAACAATTCCTAAAACCATTCCACAGCTGTGAGGTACCCAATCAGTCCTTTATCACTCCTCAGCCATTAAGTCTTGAATACAGAGTTGTTAAACAATAGTAATATTCAGTGAGTGGTGCTATGCAAATTCAAGATGTGCATCCAGGAGACAACACAGACAGACAGACAGACAGACAGACAGACAGACAGACAGACACACACACACACACACACACACACACACACACACACATACACACACACACACAGAGAGAGAGAGAGAGAGAGAGAGAGAGAGAGAGAGAGAGAGAGAGAGAGAGAGAACTAAATCAGAGATTTCCTAACCCAGACCTGGGGGAAAGATATGACCCTAGGGAAGCCTCTCTCTCATTGATTTTCAATCAGTGTACTGAGGCACACTGGTGTGCCATGGATAGTCCTCAGGCATGTTGTGGGAATTTGGAAAAGGTCATTAATTAATAGGAAAATTGGGGGATTTGAACAGCCTGGTATGCCTGGTCAATGATAAAACCACTGATGGTGTGTGTTGGCAATTTCAGTGCCTTGTTAGTGTGCCGTGAAATGAAAAAAGTTGCGAATCACTGCTCTATCTGATCTGCAATCAACATCTGGACCCCTGGAAGCTTCTGGCCCACTTGTACGAACACAGCTGGAGCTGTGCTCTGGTGAGGTCTGGCTGTTCTGAGGGCCAAAACAATCACTTCCCTAAAACCAGAAGTTACTTGTGTCTTCTGAAGGCCTTAGAAGATGCTTGGGAGGTGCAGAATGAGGATCCATCTGAGTATGTGCTTTATTTCTGTAATGTGTAATGGTGCGTGGAGAAATCCTGGAAATTTTAGCCCATTCATTATCCAATTCATTCATCTACATTTTATCTTTAACATATTAATTTAAACTTTATATTTAAATTTATTTTCTTGCCCTTGTTTCTGTGCCAGGTATTAGACGCGGTCTGAAATGTTTAGAGACCCCTGCCCAAATGCAAGAAGAATCTAAGCAGAAGAAATTGAGATACATTATTCTCATTTCAAAATTGGGTACGAATAAGCATGCCATATGCTGATATGGCAGGAGAAAGGCAGGGCAGATTTGTGTAGCTTTGATGCTGCCAGGCAAGTGGGGTAACAGCTGCTAGGAGAATGTGGCATGTCTGGAGCAAGCACCTGTTCTCTTTGGGTTCACATACACCGTCACTATCTGAGCCCTTGATAAACTGAGGCCTATGGAATTCAGCTTTGATGCAAAAGACATTCTCCTCCTTCCAAAAGGCTGTAACAATCTATAGCAGTACAAGCTACTGTAACAAACTACAGTGTATACAGTGTATCATTTACAGTATGACTTTACAGGCCCATGAATAAACCCTGTGTATAATCTCCTTTTGACTATTCAAACAAACAGAATTACAGAAACATAAGGTTCTGTAATTGGGGCTGGTTGCCCCATCTTAAGGAAAGGTGCAGTATTCTAATGACAGCACTTTGTCCCTGCTATCCAGATGTATAGAGCATAAAAAGTATGTGTGCGCACTATTTCCAAGTAATGTTTTTATTCATTGCCTATCAGCAAGAAAGATTAGGGTTGCAATCCTAAACACAGTTTCCTGGAAGTAAGACCTAATGAACACAATGGGGCTTACTTTTGAGTAGACATTATTAGGATTGTGCTCTGAGGTTGCTATCCTAAAGACACTTTCCTGGGAGTAAGACCCATTGAACACAATGAGGCTTACTTTTTTGAAGATATAGTTAGGATTGTGCTCTAAGTGGCTGTGATTTGGATCTCCTGACAACCTTCCTTCAGATGACAATAGTTGGATGAGTACATTTGCTACCACCACAAAGCCTTCCCTTTATCCAAGTCAGCTGCTACAGCATCTTCCTCTGCAGTTCAGATTTGTTTCCCTTGCTCTTCACTTCCAGTCCCAGAGATTCTATTCTGTACTTCTGTCCCCACTTTTAATATATGGCAAGGGTTAGACACAAGTCCTCAGTGGTTTTATGAGAATATGGCAAATCAACACCAGCACTTCTCAAGCAATGTATGCCTTAATTCAGGTCCATGCAGTGCCAGAGAACCAATATGGTTTCTTTGTTAAGATACCTTCTCCCAACAGAAAAAAGAAAAGTGAGAGTTTGGCTGCTCCTGGTTAATAACCCATCAAGACAAACTGACTGACCCAGCAGATAGCAGAGGCAGGTGGATTATGAGGCTTTGTTTCAGGATTTTCCATGGAAAAGAATGAATGAATAATAGGATGGAGTCTCTTAGATGAAGGTGCTATAACATAGCGAGGTTAAAGCATTCAGAATGTGAGTTCAGAAAAAGGGGATGCAAGGACCTCTAGGACATGGCAAGATGGGGCATTTGCCCTTGGTGCCCCTCTAAAGGGTATGCTAGGTACAAATGTATGGTACCTTGTGGCCACCCCATCTGTGGCTCTTCGGGTTTTTTTCCAGGCCTCTGCTCAGAAGGGGGGAAAAGCTTCTTTAGGTCCCCAGGTATATAACTAAAATTCTCATTAAATATAGAATAATATCCTTATATAAACAGTGTTGCATTTTATTTCAAAGGCATTAAACCTTTGTTTGCATTTTTTTAAATCACAAAAGGTGCTGAATAAGGAACAAGAGGACAAGAAGTCAGGGAAACAAAAGAGTTAATGGCACTTTATTTTCATTCAAAAATTGCTGTGGGGTGGGCGTGGAGGATGGAGCTGGAGACCAGACAAGGCAAGGGGAGGGGAATAGACTAATTTGCCAGAGAGCTTCCTGGTATGTGTCTGCCTGTGGTTAGAGGAATTAGGGGAGGGGAAAGGAAGCATATGGGATCATGCTGCTAGAACCAATACATTTGTTTTCTCCTGCAGTTGGCTGAGGAAAGAACCAATCAAATTCAAAATAAGAAGCTGACACAGACCGTTAGCATTTGTATTCAGGTATAGGACTAGAGGTGGTACGGTTTCTGCCCAACTCCTTGCTTTGTGCTGATACAAATGGCTTAGTATCTTAATTGCAGAATGCACTCCTCCCACAAATAACCTTTCTTTGCAACCCTCCCTAGAACCACATTGGAATAGTTCTTAAATCCCTCAGAGCTTCCCTAACTCTACTACACTGTATAAAAAATGGGGAAGTGTGCAGGTTTCCACTGCAGCTGCTACAGCACACCAAAGAATCAGTCTATGAGTCATGGATTTAACATTAAAACCACTGCAGCGGTATCGGAGAACTGGAGATCAAGGTGAATCCTCTTTCTCTTTGGAGAATGTGCAGTTCAAGACTGGTTTTTCATTCTCTGTCTTGTGCACACTCATAGGCACACACATGCTTATATACGGCACAAATGAAATGTTAAAGCATGCTGTTCTAATCATTCCACTGCATTATAGGCAGGCTATGGCAGGGCAGCTTTAGTGTCATGCCAGATATTCTAAATCCTGATGGCAGCAAAACTCTAAGCTCACGGAAAAGCCAAGTATGGGAAACTTCCAGTACAATCCTAAGCATGTTTATTCAGATGGTTCTTGTTGAGTTCACTGAAACTATATAAGTTTATATATTATATAAACTATATAAGTTTATATAATATATAAGTTTATATAATATATAAGTTTATATATTATATAAACTATATAAGGGTGCTTATGTACTTTTCTATGAGTAAGCTCCATGGAACACAGAAGGGTTACTTCCAAGTAAACATACACAGGATTGCTCAGGGTTTCACTCCTGAAATTTGTTGCATTTATGGACAAGAACAAAACTCAGTTCCACACAATTCAGAAGGTGGATTTGGCATGAATTTGGAAATTTTGCTGCTATATATCTTTCCCACAGAATAGCAGGGTGCTTAATTTCAGTCATGATCTGTACAAAAAGGGTGTGTGCATAGAAAAGATACATAAATATGCCTTCATCTATGAATTCTCGATCTTGATGCATAGCAGCACAGAGATACCAGAATGTCCCCACTCATCTCATATTTGCATTTATTGTAAGACTTATGCCCCTCCAGACAAGGCTTCATAAGACCACTTAGGTGTAGCTAACAGAGAATAAAACAACAGTATAATTTAAGAACACTGTGACTTTAAATGGTATATAAACTAGACACCAGCAGCAGAGCAGCACAGAGAAATCAGCAGACATTAGACAAAAATAAAAAGCAAAGCCAGTCCCTGTAGTCAAGGCAGGTTCAGCCCCTCAAAGCCTCGCAAGCCACTCAAGAAAGATGTGGTATTTTTTTCTACCATCTAAAAATAAACATCGGATTTGTCAGGAAGAGGTTCCATAACAAAGGTGCCACTACAGGGAAGGTCCCGCTCTGTGTCTACCAGACTAAGGCTGCAATCCTAAAGACACTTTCCTATGAGTAAGACCCATTGAACACAACGGGGCTAACTTTTGAATACACATTGTTAGGATTGCAGCCTAGGACAGAGGTTTTCAGCACCTACATTTTAGAAAGACAATCTCTCAGGATCCATCAAAAGTGATGCCATTAACTTGGAAGCTGTCATGGCTGGAAGTGCCATCAATTTAGGCTTCAGAACTAAGCCTTGATGCAGCAAAGTTCTTATTACACAGTGTGCATGTGCTGTTATTTTGCAGAACTCAAACATTTCAGTTTGAAAGTCAAAGCAGTACACAGATTTGGATCCTTCTCCAACTGCAAAGCCCTCCACCCTTTCCAGTGTCCTACCTTCCCACCTATTCAGAGCAAAACTCCATGCCCCTCTCCAACAGGAGCCCACCCTTCCCAGAACATCTTTGCGCTGTATTTTCAGCTATTTTTTTTCAACCATGGCTGATATATGTACTATGTGATCTACCTGGAATTAAAGTAGCTTGTGACCCATATAGTGGATCCCACCTGTCAGTTTTAGAATCACTGGTTTAGGAGGTTCTGACAGAAAATGGAACTCACAGAAGGGCTCTTTTAGATTACTTCAGTACACAGGACAACTTAGAACATAACCCAGAATAAGGGCACAAGCCCAGCAGCAACACATGGTACTCTAAAGTTGGTGTAACATAGTGGTTAAGAGACTGGGCTTAATCAGAACATCCCTTATTTGATCTCACCTCTGTCATGGAGTCACGGGTAGCCAAGTTACTACAACTCAGCCTCCAACCCTTCCTCCCACAGCTGCACTATCAGAATAATAATGCTTATAGGGTTACTGTAATGAATTATAACAAGACAATGCTTTTGAACTATGAAACTGAAAAGCACTATAGAAATATAAAACATTACTTTCAGACAAATTCTGGGAGTAGGGCTCACCACTATTAATGTCTGCATAGGGGTTCCCTTAAAACAAAAATTGTCTCAGTGCAGGCACGGAGCCATTTTTATTCGTTCACAATCCTCCTAAAGCAATGTCATTCCAGAGTTGTCTTGCTTTTTATGTTTTTAGCATCTGCTAGACAGCTTTCTCTGTGCTGCTCTATTGCTGCTGATCTGTTGTTTATATGCAATTTAAACTGACAATGGTTTTATATTGTTCTGTTGTTGCTTTGTATTACATTGCAAGCCCCCCTGGGGACTCCATGGAGCCACAGTTGGCAGAATACAGAGCTTAAAATAAACATAAATGCTAACATGTGATGTGTAGAAGCAGTCTAACGTCCCTGCACATTACAGGCTAATCTTGTGAAGCCAATCTGGACAAACTAATGTTGCCCAATACATTTGTGTTATGGTCAAATCCAGTGATTTCTGCCAGTGAGTGAACAAAAATGAACAACCTGCTAAAAGTGTCTTTCTCTGCCCCATCCCAAGGTGGAAGAGGTTTTAACTAGTCTTCTCAATGAATCCAGCATACATTTATCAAATGCCAACCAAGGCTGTCCACAACAGACTGAACAGTATTCCTCATAGCCATTCCCTTCTACCAAGTGTAATGATAAAGGTGTCTCTTGCAGAGGGCCCTGCTAGTTGTGACCAACTTTTAGGGTAATGCTCGTCCCTGTTATAAGGCTAAAGTGCCAACATTGTCCAAAGATGTCTTCATGGTTATGAGTCCAGAATGATTAAAGGCCGAAGGCAAATGTAATGTTTACCTTCTGAACAAAGTGGTACCTATTTATCTAATTGTATTTACATGCTTTTGAACTGCTAGGTTGGCACGAGCTGGGCAAGTAACAGGACCTCCCTCCATCATGCAGAACTTGGGTCTTAAATCACCCACGTGCCATCCTTCAGGTTGACAAGCATAGTGTCTTTTATCACTCAGCCACCACAGCCCGAAAGCCTACAGCACCAGGTATTCCCAGGCAGTCTCCCATCCAAATACTAATTAGGCCTAACTCTGCTTAGCTTCTGAGATCAGATGAGATTGGGCATATGTGATTAATCTGAGATTTGGATGGTATAGGGAGCAGGAATTATGCAGTAGTGATATGCCAGTTTGTGCATTCTTTTTGTTCAGATGTTGTGTCCAACTTTTTGTGATTGCAACACGCCAAGCTACCCCATCTTCCACTAACTTCCAAAGTTTATCCAAATTCACATTTATTGCTTTAGTGACACCTTATTCTCTGCCATCCCCTTTTCCTTTCCCTTTTGTTTTCCTCCTTTCCTTTCTGTTTTTTCTCAACATCATGATCTTTCTAAAGACTCTTCTCATGATATGGCTGAAGTATTTGAGGAAAGACACAGAAATGTCTTTAAATTTTAGTGGCTGCAATCACCATCTTCAGTGACATTAGACCCCATAAAGAATCTCAACTTCCATTTCTTCATCCACTCCGATATCTTGCCTAGAAAACCCTATGGACTTCAGTACCAAAAGGCGAAAATATATGTCATTCATGGCATCTGGTCTCATCACTTCATGGCTAATAGAAGGGGAAGAAAAGGAAACCGTGAGAGTTTGTGCATGCTCAGAAGCATACTTTTCATTCAGTTAGTGTTCTCACGGTTCTGTTAACAAAGCAAGAGATAATAGTCCTGTATTAGTTTCTTTTTGCAGACAGAAACAAAGCTGGATGAAATACTGTTTTTCTCTCTAGGCATCTGTAATCAATCTGGGTTCTTTTCCTCTCCATTTCACTTCTGTTTAATTGGATAGAAAAATAATTAACTCCATAAGCCAATATTTCCATTTGTGGGGTGGGATTGTGTTTCTGGCTTGTTTGCTACACAGCATGGAAAGATGCTAGCTTAGTGTTCAGAGAGAGCCACCATCTTATTTCCCTCAAGCTGTCTCCATTCCAATAAAAAGGCGTTCTGTGGATCTGCTTTGCCCAAACTCTGTGTTCTCTCCCTCACTGAAGAGCTAAAGACTCACCATCACATTTTCCCAACTTCAGGAGAAAGCCTAATTCCCAGGCTTGGAACAGTAATTCCCTACTGGAGCTCAGCCTAGCCACCAATAATCATTAGGAGTTTGTAAATCTTTAACTGATTAAAGACACCACCTCTGCTTTGTAACCTCAGGCAATTGGCACAGCACATGCTGCTATATTCTTGGCCCTGAAATGGAGAACTGGTCTTGCTATAGCTTTGGGATGCCCATAACTTTGAAACATTCTTGTTCTGAGCCTTGGATCCTGCACTGGTTGAACTGACCAGAATGGTCAAACTTTCTAACTTATCTGTTCAGCTAATAGTATGGTATTATTTGGGCACCAAAAAAAAGGTTCCTGATCTATTTATTATCACAAATTAAATTTTTTACTTTACTTTAAAGGCCTTTACTTTAAAGGCCTCAGAGCAGTGTGATTAGCATCCCTTTTCCATCACTATCCTATGACAATGAAGTCATAGGAGCAGCTACTTTTGGTTTCTGTGTTGGTTCCGGAGTGGCTACCCTAGCTTCCTGCTTCTCTAGAAGCAGCATCACTCTCCTCTGGATACAGAATAGTTGGGGCAGCATAGCTACGGCTCTCCTCACTGCACTTACTCTGGATTGTGCTCAGAGAGACTGCTTGGTACGTACAGTTGTTTGGGTCAAAGATAGTTCACTGAGAAATGCACAATTTAGATTCACATGATGTAGATATTAGTAAGGTAATTTGCTATTGAGGGCTGTGGGTGGCGCAAGCAGTTAAGATGCTGTGCCTGTTAACCAGCAGGCCAGGGTTCAAGACCCGGGTCAGCCCCACAAGACAGGGTGAGCTCCTGTCCTTAGCCCAGCTCTGCGATGCAGCTGGATCCAATCGTATTGGCTCTGCCTTTCCATTGGACTAATTCAGTGGTGTGAAGAGGGGGGATTTGCTGCTTGGGTAACAGCCTATCCTCCATAACAATCCAACCCAGGCTTTCGTGCTTCACATGTAGCGTATGCAGCACTGAGCACAATACACACAAAGAGTGAGACAAACAGATCTTGTCCATGACAAGAAGTTTAATAACATGGGTGTTAAATCTGCCCTACCCTATTTTAAAGTGAATGGCTGGAATTCTGAGAGCCAAAGCAGAAAGGCTCTACTATTCAGCCACACTAAACCATACATACACCATAAGCATTTCTTATGTTGTAGGTGCCATCACCAAACTTCTCCTGCCTGCCATATATGGGACTTGCAAGACACATCATTTTGTAATGAGCAGCTGGAGCTCATCTGTGGTCACAAATCTGCAACATTCAGGACACTCAGCAAAGTTCTCTATACACACAAATACCATTCCATTACTTTACCAAGGAGTCTGATAATAATGGGGTCTAGTTTCCTGGCATGATGCTCAAGCAAGCAAGGGGAGACGCGAGCAATCCCATAATGGCTCTTTTAAACAGTTACCCAATTGAACAAATGACATCATCGTTAAATCACAACCATGTGCTCTGGCTCTGAAAGCATCTGGACAAAGCTGCAGAGGTCCGCTTGTATCCATTGTTTCCAGACTAATACTACGCAGGAAAGAAATTGCATATAGACTTAGCAGGGGACATAGATATGAACCATTCACAAGCAGCAACAGGGTGGTGGAGTCTACTGCATATACCTTCATTTTCTTAAGTTCCTGAAGTTTCACCAAGGGAATTGACAAATGAAAGGTCTCACACAGAGGGAAAATTGTGGTGCGATCCATCATGCTGACCAATGCAGAAATCCATGCATATAAAAGTACAGCCTTCCCAAAAAGAAACCAGCTTTCCTGCTTTTATTTTTATATTTTTACTCCTGGTTTTTGAAGGGCTTTTCCAGCAAAAAAATATGGCTTCATGGTTAAGACCAGTTCTCAATTCTAGGCTGATCTGCTTTTGATGGATCGCTCCCAGCTGAATCCCTAGGTTGGTATTTTCCACATGAACTTCAAAGACTTCTCGCTTTGGCAGGGTCTTTTCTGCACTGTTGAGATTTTGTGTGTCAGAGCCAATGAGCAGACCTAGGTAAAGCACTCCAAATCAATTCCATCTCTTTACACTGTCCTTAAACATGAAACTATCCTTTGCACTGAGGAGGCTGCAGTATTCACTGGAACAGGCCTCCTTACAACACTACAGTTGGGTTGGATGGATTACATCTTATGAGTTGGGGGAAGAGTGTCTTCATACGGAATGTGGAGAAGCTGATCAGGAGGGCTTTAAACTAAATAAGAAGGGGATGGGAAATATCCAAAGGAAACCTTTGAATCAAGAAAATGCTCTGGATGGGAATCATCAGGGCACCGCTGTAACTGAAGAATTTTTCAAGGGGCCCAGCCTTAAAAAAGGGGGGGGGAACATGCATTGGGAACACACAACCTTGACACAAATGCACAGTGTGGGAAATAAACAAGATGAGCTTGAACTTCTATCAAGTGAAGAAAAATTTGATTTGATAGGAATAACTGAAACTTGGTGGGATTACTCCCATGAATGGGGCACAGAAATGGAAGGCTATCAGGAAGGCTGTTCAGGAGGAACAGAAGTGGTAAAAGAAGAGGCAGAGTAGCATTATATGTCAAGAGCATATATAACTGCTCTGAAATCCAACCAACTGATCTGGATATCCTTCTGGAGAGTGTTTGGGTAAAGGTTAGGGGGGGAAAAACATTGTGGTGAGCATCTACTATAAACCACCAGGCCAAGGAGAAGAAGTGGATGATGTCTTCTTGAAGCAAATGGCAGACATTGCAAGGAAACATGAGGAAGTTGCAATGGGGGACTTTAACTATCCAGAAATTTGTTGGGAGACAAACTCAGCCAAGCATGGAAGCTCTAATAAATACCTGATGGAACTGGAAGATAACTTCATGGTCCAGAAAGTGGAGGAAGCTACAAGGGGAGGGGCCATCCTTAACAAATCTTAACCATCTTAACAAATTGTGAAGAACTGATTGACCGGGTTAATGTAGCAAGAACTTTAGGAGAAAGCAATCATGAATGCTGAAATTCTGAATATTATGGGAAATAAAAAGAGTGCACAATAAAACCTATACAGTGGCGCCTCATGTAACAAACGCCTCACGTAAAGTATGTTTCATGTAACAAACAAAAATTTCTCTATGATTCTGCTTCATGGAACAAACTGAGCTTCATGTAACAAACACACTCGTTGGCAGTTGGGGCAGATGCGCTGGCCGGCAAAGCGTCAGGGCTGCCTAGTGCACCTGCCCATAACGAAAGCAACACTTCCATGCTGTTCCTCCTGTGGCTGGGTGTCCGCTGGACAGAGGGAGTGAACAGCAGTGGAGAAGAGGGAAGCGGCTCAGGGCTAGCCAGAAGGGAGCAGGGGAGAGAGAGGCTCAGGATGGAGAGAAGGAGAAAGTGGGGAGACACTTTGAAGGTGTCTTGGATTGCAGCCTCCTAACCATGTCTACCCAGAAGTAAACCCCATTGTGTTAAATGGGTCTTAACTCAGTGGTGAGACCAGCCTAGCCCAACAACTGGTTCTCTGGAAGTGGGCAAGGCCAGGCTGGGTCAGGGGGTGGGGCCAGGGAGGGCACGCCACCTTAACCCTTAGTTTACAAAAAAAAATTGTATCACTTGTGACTGCATCAATCAGTCCCTGAATTCAGTGTAATTTTTTCCTATGCATTATGCTTTGTTGTGCTCTCAGGGGGAATGTGTGAAGGGATGCCACAAATAAGAACATAAAAGCAAAACAAAAGCCTCCACTGGATCACACCAAAGACCCATCTAGAGATTTGGGCTCCTAGAATCCCAGCCTCTTGCTGCAATACCACCCAAATTTACCTAGGAGTAAGCTCCACTGAATATAATTGGACTTCTGAGTAGTCAAACAAAGGACTGAGCTCTTAGCAACCAGCCTCTAGCTGCAATCCTATTCACTTTCCTATGAGTAAGCTCCACAGACTCTAATGGGACTCACTTCTGAGTAGCCAAGAATAGGATTGGGCTCTAATGCTTCACTCCTCTGCACACACTCCTGGGAGTAAGCTTCATAGATTGATGAGTAGTCTGGCATAGGATTACAAGCTCTTAGAAACCAGTTTCTGGCTGCAATCCTATGCACTCTTTTTAGGGAGTAAGCTTCACTATTATAATGGTACTTACTTCTGAGTAGACAGATGATTGGGCTTTGAGGCTAAATTCCTATCCTCACAGGGGAGTAAAACCTACTGACTTTAATAGGATTTACTTCAGAGTAGACTGGGCTCCTGGGGGGGCAGGATGGGAACTGGGGCTATTTTTTCAGGTGCCCCCCATACTGCCTCCCCACAATCTCAGGTGGAGAGATTTCTCAGAGGGCCAGGATGAGATGGGGAGATCTGGGGGGAAGGACTACAGTGTGGATAGGTTTGCAGCCTGAGCCCAATCCTAACCGTGTCTACTCTGAAGTAAGTACCATTCAAGTCAATGGGGCTTACTCCCAGGACTGTGTGGTCAGGATTTTAGCCTTACAGTCCAATCCTATGCAGGATTAATTAGAAGTAAGTCTCATTCTAGTCAGTGGGGCTTACTCCCATGTAAGTGTGGATAGGATTGCAGTCTCAGAGCCCAGTCCTAACCATGTCTACTCAGAAGAAAGTTCCATTATAGACAGTGGGCTTACTCTCAGGAAAGTAGACAGGGCTGGAGGAACAGGAGACAAAAGCCCTGCAGGATCTCATCCTAAAAACACTCAGATGCTGCTCCTATAGGCTCCCAGACCTTTCTCAGCAGCTCTGGCTTCCCTATTCCCACCCAAGGACCCCTTTGTAAAGCTGTCTATCAAAGTGCCTGATCTAAAATATGCACAAAAACACCATCCCCAGAGAGGCTGCCTCATTTGCATATGAGAAACCCATCATGCTTTGCGAACTGCACAAGGAAATAACTTCTGAAAAATTGCTAGAAATAAGGTTTTTAATCAAAATAAGATGTTTAGCAAGGACAGACTTCCTGAATAGCATCATACAAAGGTCTGGGGCATTAAGAAGCTCCTCACCCTGACTTGAAAGTATTGAGCTTTGAGACATTTATATAGTGATCCAAATCCCTCCCATCTCAGCAGTGAGTGTCTGATGTGCTGTGGAATGACTGCAATGCCTTGTCTGAATGATGGTAATGGGAACAGTCTGTTTGTATTTTAAAATTTAAAAATAACCTTAGGGAGGGGAAGGAGAGGGGAGAGAGAGCCCCCCTAAGAAGGGGAGGGAGGTTCAGAAGGGGAGGAAGGAGGAGGGAGTGGAGCCTCACCTCTGGGAAGACAGACCTAGAGACCCTTTAAGAGAAATTCAAACACAGCTGCATGCAATTCAAAGATGACGGCCCCTTCTTAGCTACCAGTTCACTAACCTCCCCAAATTAACAGCCGGTTCTACAGAACCAGTGAGAACCGGCTGCAGCCCACCTGTGGTCTTACTCCCAGGAAAGTGTCTTTGATTGCAGTCTCCTAATGATGTCTACCCAGAAGTAAGCCCCATTGTATTCAAGGGAAAGTATTGCAGGAAAGTATTGCAGCCTCCTCACAGAAGCCCCATTGTGTTAATAGAAAGTATCTTTAGGACTGCAGCCTAAGTAGACTTCATAGGATCGTGCACATTGAATGTATGTTTTGAATTCAATTCCAGTGTTTTGTCATCATTTTTACAGTTCTGGAGGTTGTCCATGACTTTGTGTACCTTGGCTCAACTATCTCCGACATTCTCTCTTTAGCTACCGAGCTGAACAAACGTATCGGTAAAGCGGCCACCACGTTTTCTAGACTTACAAAGAGAGTATGGCTTAATAAGAAGCTGACGGAACACACAAAGATCCAGGTCTATAGAGCCTGCATCCTAAGCACACTCCTGTACTGCAGAGAGTCTTGGCCCTTCATGCGCGGCAGGAGAGAAAGCTGAACACATTTCATATGCACTGTCTCCGACGCTTTCTTGGCATCACTTGGCATGACAAAATTTCAAATGGTGCAGTCTTGCAACATGCTGGAATCCCTAGCATGTACACACTTCTGAAACAGCGACATCTACGCTGGCTTGGACATGTTGTGAGAATGGCCGATGGTCAGATTCCAAAAGACCTCCTGTATGGAGAACTAGCACAGGGAAAGCATCCTAGAGGGAGACCACAGCTGCGATACAAGCATGTCTGCAAGAGGGATCTAAAAGCCTTGGAAATGGACATCAACAACTGGGAAACCCTGACCTCTGATATTTCAGCGTGGAGGCAAAAGACGCAGCATGGCCTACTTCAGTTCGAAGAGACACTCATTCAGCAGGCTGAGACAAAGAGGTAGTTCTGGAAACAGCAAAATCTGGGGGCTGGGCAGGGGACTGACTGTATCTGCCCTTGGTGTGGAAGGGACTGCCACTCTCGAATTGGCCTGTTTAGTCATAAAAGATACTGTTTTAGGACCTCCACTTCTGAGCACGATACCATAGTCTTTCGAGACTGAAGGATGCCAATGATATGACATAATATTTTTATATGAATATTTTGGGTTTTGTGGAACCAATCGTCTGAGTTTCCATTATTTCCAATGGGAAAATCCACTTCATGTAAAGAACATTTCACATAACAAACATGCCTCAAGAACAAATTTAATTTGTTACGTGAGGCAACACTGTATAGGAAGTGTACAGTGTATACTGTACAGGATTTCAGGAAGGCTGATTTCAACAAGCTTAGAGGAATCATAGGCAGGATCCCATGGGTTGATGAACTAACAGGAAAAGGGGCCCAAGATGGGTGGGAGCACTTTAAGAAGCAGCTCTTACAAGCACAGTCAGAAACAATTTCTATGAAAAAGAAAGGGGAAAAACCTCACAAAACCAGGCTGGCTCCACAAGCAACTTGGGGATCAGCTGAACTTAAAGGTATGTATAGGCAATGGAAGATTGGAAAGATGACCTGGGAGGAGTATAGGCAGATAACCCAGTCCTGTAGGGAAGGGGTCAGGAATGCTAAAGCTCAGTATGAGCTGAGGCTGGCCAGGGGTGTCAAGGATAACAAAAAGGGCTTCTTTAGATATGCGAAGAAGGCAAAAGCAATTTTAGGCTGCATTAAGAGGACTGTAGCTTCCAAGTCGTGAGAAGTTATAGTTCCCCTTTGTTCTGCATTGGTTAGACCTCATCTTGAGTACTGTGTTCAGTTCTGAGCATCTCAGTTTTAAAAAGATGCAGCCATACTGGAGCAAGTCCAGATGAGAGCAACAAGAATGATTGGTGGGATGGAAGGGAAGCCTTATAAGGAAAGGAAAGGTTGGGGGAACTTGGCATGTTCACCCTGGAGAAGAGAAGGCTGAGAGTAGACATGATCGCACCCTTCAGATACCTGAGGGCTGTCATAGGGAGAATGGGGCTCATTTGTTCATAGCTGCCCCTGAAAGCAGAACTAGAACCAATGGGTACAAACTGCAAGAAAGGAGAGTCCAGTTGGATATCAGAAAAACATTCCTGACAGTGAGGGCGGTCTGGCAGTGGAATAGATTGCCAAGGAAGGTGGTGGATTCTCCCTCACCGGGGATCTTCAAACAGAGGCTCAACGAGCACCTGTTGGAGATGCTCTAGGAGGATTTCTTGCTACAGGGAGGGGGTTAGACTAGATGACCTACTGGGTCCCATCCAACTCTATGATTCTATGATCACAAAGTAGAGGAGTAGACAATTGGTGCTCTTCATGGGTACTTCCCATTTCTTTCAAAACATCTGGGCAAACCTAGCTGAAAGAAAATACAATTTTTAAAAAAGATAAATGATGTAGTTTCTTTGTTGGAACTCTCCATATTGTGTAGACACATCACCATGTATTATATCTTTAAATGTCCCAGTGCAGCTAGAATTGACAAGGCTGAACTTTTCAATACACTCCTCTACTGACTCCCATGACCACTCAAGGCAAAATTAGAGCCCTGCAGGTTACAATAGTCAGAACAAACAGGTCCAGTAAATTGGCAAGTGGAAGAATAGGAAAGAAAGAACAATAACTGAATCCTCAATGAGTACATATAAAATTTTTGGCACTGACACGTGTGAGGACCTGCAACTAATGTAAAAAAATTATATCTGGCAACTGGTTGCATATGAAACCCTACTATTCAGTGATCTGGTATCCACTGACTTGACTTACCACTTATACCAAAGTTCACTTTTCTATGTCTTGTAACAAATTTAAAAGCACCATAATCCAAAGTCTCACCTTCATGCTGCTAACTATACATAGTGATTTAATTCTACTAGATTCCATGCACCTCCCTCTAATGGCTGAAAGAAGTATAACATCTATACCAATGCATTCTGGGGGGATAATGAAGGAGCAAGAAATCTAAAAGTGGGTCTTTAACACTATTTTTTACAATGATTTGGTATCCTCTATTTTTTAATCTACTGGAACAGAGTCCCAGTAGATAACAAACCACAATCTGTATACACTATATAACTCATCTGTTATACATACACATTACAATTATATGTAGATTTTATATATATGGAGACCGACTGCTAATCCTAAACATGCACCTCATTTCTTGACTACCCACATACAAAGTGTTTTAGCTGTACATGTGCAACACATTTCCATTATATCCTCACTTTTTCAAACATAGGGTGCAATCCTTATTGTATCTACTCAGAAGAAAGCCCCATTGTGTTCAATGTGACTGACTCCCAAGAAAGTGTGGTTAGGATTGCAGCCATAATCTGTTCATCCAATAACTCCCATGTAATTTAGTTGCACTAAAAAACTATTACACATTACAGCTTCCACAAACATCCACCTTTTCTGTTAAAACAAGCTGCAGCCATGAAGCTCCCAAATTTTTTCATTTATGTCTGACCTTTGCAAAGTGGGGGAATACATACAAATAAAAAGAGCACACATTATATTTCATCTCCATCTGCAAAAGTAGCCACAATTGCAGGGTAACCAGAGTGAAGCTTGCTGTCGCATCACTCAATTAAGGCATCCCATTTTGAGGAGTGAGCAACTCTAGAAACATGAGTGGCGAGCACGGCTCCCAGCATCCTACATTCCGTCCATCTGACCCATATAGATTTTTCCAGGTTGTAGAAGAAATACCAACTGGCCTATGGCCAATACAGTTGGCCATAGCAGTTCCTCCAAGGCCAAGTTCATTGAAAGAATAGTATATTTTTTTTCTCAGGAAGGATGTATGGCTCAGTGCCTTGAATTCACTGCAATGAATTATCGGGAAGGGAGGGATTAGAAGCTGCTAGTAAAATCTTAAAACTCCAAACAACACCGACCAAACAGCAAGGTGTTGATTTTATTGAATAAAACTGATCACATTTTTAGTTCATTATCTGGCAGTAGATTTTGGACAAACAAAACAAACTGTAGCAGTTACTTACACTAAAAAGAGGATTGGAGTAGATGACCTCCAGGTCCAGTAGAGTACCAAGGGCAGGGAGGCTTGCTGCATCCTAGTGACTTCAAATGCTGAGTTTACCTGGAATCTCAAGGTGGAGGCCAGGTCTACCATTTGCTTCTAGTAAGCAAAGATCGGATGTTAGGAGGCCTCCACCCTTGGGGGAGTGGGACTAGGTACACCACTGTCCAGGCCACCATCCATGATTCTACAATACTTCACATACCTCTTAGGGAATATATTCCCACAAGTTAACTGTGATGACCACTGGCACAGATGAATTCAAAGAAGGGTTAGGCAATTTCTTGGCCTTTGAGAGGTTTATGTGGTTTATTAGTCATGACACTTTAGTAGACCACCTTAGTAGACCACCTGTGTTCACAATCACACTACCTGTATTCACCTCTCAATAGAAGTTGCTGTGTGGGACAAAAAAATGATGGAGAGCTGTTAGCTGCATCCATTGGTTGTCCAAGAAGGATGTGTATTGGCAACATGGGAAAAATGGACTAGTTGGACCCATGACCAGATAATTCAGTAGGATCCTTAGCTAGTCAAGTGAAGCTAACCAGTATGTAGAGTCAACAGAAATAAACAATGCAACAGATTTTAAATTTGACTGATGACTATGTTTTGGTTACCAGCTCAACATGCCATGGGGTGAATTTTATAAATATGCATTGAACAAATATGCATTGAACAAAGTACTTTTACCTTTTGTTTGTTCTACAGTTCGTGCAGTTTCATTCAGTTTCTTCTCTGAATTTTTGAAAAAGCCCTAGGGCAGCTATTCACACAAACCAATATGACACACAATATATAATATCAAAAGTTTAAAATTCAAGAACTCAGAAGCTTTGAATGCAGTTATAAAGATCTAGGAGTTTGCTGCAGAAAACTGTTTTCCATTCTAGGGTAGTTGATATTTAGCAGAAAGGTTTCCTTTGTTTCCCACACAACTATTACCTATGTGTAATGAAGTCCACTGTCTGTAAAAGACCAAGGTTTACTAGAGAAGGGATAATATTAACTTCCTGCCACTTATTAAACTCCAGCAAATATTTATAAAACAGCCAAACATACTGGAATCAGCAGCTGAGTCCCTGGAGCTGCCTCAAAGCCAGATTGCATACACTTGGATGTTCTTGGGGTGATAATGATCTCATGGATACTTCCTGTGGTCTCCTAGTTTTTCAGCTCTTCTCTACTCCATAGCCTTCAACAGACAGTTTCAGTCCAGTGATGGGGAGAGCATGTCATCTAACAAGCATCAGAGAAGTGGATGCTCCGACTACAACCAGATTTCTGGCAAAATGTGTGAGGCTGGGAAATGGCAGAGAGGGTTCTCCCCAAAGCCATCAAACAAGGGAGTTTAGCCAAACAGCTGCTTTTGATTCCAGACAGCATTAGGCAAAAACAAGGCCACTGGGAACAGCCCCCAGTCCCAAACAGAGAAAACTATTGAGACACTGCATGCTATGCACCTGCAAGACACTGACTAGAAATGGACAATATACCAGATCTGTGTCATTAGACGGAGAACAGCCAACTTCGCTTTGCATTTCCCAAAGTGCTTGACTGTTGCTCAATTAAAATAGAAGTTTCTATTCCAAACAGCCACACACACATTCTCATGGGTATAAGCAATCCAATCTCTTCTTATAAAGATCAGTGAATGAGAGAGCACTTTATTTTCTTCATTTAGACAACCTATATATAGAAAATCTTTAGAATTTCTATAATATAATCCCAAAGCAGGGCACAGCAATATAATCAATAGAATACCCATCATGAAATCAAATACTCAAATAAAAGCTAACTAAAGGCCACTCCGATTTAAAGGTTTTCAAGGCATTTTCAAAAGCTCCAAGATCTGTTGGGCTGGAGGGGGGCAGACAGAAACTTCCACAATCTTGAGATATAAATAAAAAAAGTCTGCTTTAGCCATCACTATTGATTTTACAGTAGGAGGCTATTGCTACTGGATCTCAGTATGCTGTAGAATTCACAAAGGAGAAAGCACTCCCTGACGTATCCTGGACCCAGACCATAAAGGCTATTGCTAGTAAGTTCTACCACCTTGAATATAGCCTAGAAACAAACTTATCAAACTATGGAGATCATGGCTATTTGCTATTAATATTCTTTATGAGTGCAATCCAGAGTACCCACTTGGGTCAGCACAAGTCCTTGTGTTGGCCAAAGGTGTTGCAAATCTGCAGTAAAACATGCATGTGATACCTGGAGAAGAGGCAGGTGAGTGACCTCCTCCTCGTCCCACCTCTTACTAGATTCCTGCTCTGGTAAGCCCCAGAGCTGTGCGCAGCTGCAGCTCTGTGTGCAAAAGTTTTATATGACCAGGAAAATGCCCAGTTTCCGAGGAAAGGGGTTTCCCCCCCTTTGCTGATAGCTCCCATTTTTCTGGAGGTCTCTGAGAATTTCTGGTCATCTGATCAGCCTGAGTGCTTGACTTTCATCCCCCATTCATCCCCCACCTGCCCTCCCCTTGCTAAATTTTATGAAAATTCATTTTCATAAAATGTTTTCAAGGACATGTTTTCATTCACATTCTTTGGCCTAATTTGACCTGCAAAACTTTTTTTTCAGTCCCTATCCAGACAGGTACGGTGTGACTCACATTCCAGTGGCTTGGAGTAGCCAACCACATCAAAGGCCATTCAGAAAGTTCCTTAAGCTATCACTTTACACAAAAACCCAGAGAAACTGTGCTCTCTGCATTTACACAACAAATAATATATCCCATAACATCATGCTGTCTGAGACACTGATCTGGAAAACCACTCAAATGTTTAACTTTTCCCAATTCTTCATCCCTAGAGATGTAATAGCTCTCCAAGGGGAAAGGAAAACTACTGCAGATAAGAGTGCTTTCATGTAAGCAACTTTCCGTTTGCCTATTTTATGTGGAACATCAAGCTAGGGCCAAAGAGGACCAACGCAGTTTATCACAGGCCAGACACCAATCCTACTCCTGCCCTTATTTGCACACACGTGCTTGCAGAGATACACAGTTCTTTCAACTCACTGTGGAATAATAAAGCAGTCAGATGCTGCTAGTCAGCGAGAACTCGCAGCATTGCCTCATAAACCATAACACAGAATATGATCCCAAAGGCTCTGTTTGCATCCAGAAAAATACAGCTGCTTTGCAAACACCATCTCACTGATGGTTAAAATTGCCAGCATGCTAAAGCGTTTTAATCTCAAGGCTATGCATTGGCTGAAGTCCCAAGATAACCCAGAGCATCTGGTCAAACAGACATATTTCTCAAGTATCTCCACCCCAAATATGTACTGCTTTTCCCAACAGCTCAGCCTGAGAGGCTGAGGGGACGAAAAGGTCTGAACAATTCTGTAAAGCTGCAGTGAGCCATCTAGTCATGTGGGAGCATGAATGTGCATGCATGCAGACACATACATGAGTGTATCTACCTGTGGAACGGATGACATAATGGGGCAGCTTCATGAAGGCAATCATGAAGTTCTCTGCTGTCTTGATTGTTGTGGTTCTCCAGGACAATTTCAGTATCACTAGCACCAAATCCAAGACCACTTCGCTATGCTGAAGCAGATACTGTTGGCTGATACATGAGCAAAATTCCAAAATGTGGCCAGAGGAGGAAATACAGAAAATTAGCATCCATATGATCAAGAATCCCAGAGAGAGCATCCCTCTCCCAGGCCATCAAAGCAGTGTATATTGCTCTGGCAACACTGGTGGGTGCAGCTGAGAAGGCCAGCTCTTCCTAATTTGTCCACTAATGCAAACCAGATCTAAAAGAAGAAGACAGCGATTAATCCCCCAATGGGGAGGAATAAAATGGAGGTAATACGTCATTACCCAGTACCTTCCTATAAAAAATGGGTTGCTCCTGTCCTGCTCATCTCAGAATCAAAGGAAGCACATGCAATTGTTCTTGCAAATTCAAAGGAGAGGACAAGGGAGGCGTGTACATTACATTTCCTTTCAACAGAAACAGATCCTTTCGTATAAGCCTGCCTGTGCCAATGTGCTCTCCAAACTCTCCTGCCTCTTCAGGCATAGAAACAACAATATATTTTTTTTTTTTTGCATTCATCAACCACAGACCTCAAAGCACTACGCGGGAAACAGATCAAGACAGCTTCTTCCATCACCCAGACTGAGAGATTATTTGAGTTACTATCTGGTGCCACATTGATGTTGCCTCTCATCCTTTTTCACACAGAAGCAGTTACAAGACAGAGTTCAACAAAGACTAGAGCAGATGTGCTCTACTGATTCCAATGTGATTCCATATACAAAATACCATATTTGCTCAAATCTGATGCCCTATCGAATCTAATACAAATTACCTGCACTTGGTCACAGGTCTATCAAGTTGCAATCTGCCCCCCTTAACACAGGAGTAAGACCCACTGATTATAATAGGGTTTTCTTTAGAGTAGACATGTGAGGCTAGGAGCACAATCCTAACCATGTCTACTCAAAAATAAGCCCCACTGTGTTTAACGGGTCTTACTCCCAGGAAAGTGTCTTTAGGATTGCAACTTATGTCTCTCAGGCTCCTTTCCAATGTTCCCCTTACAAAGGAGTGAGCCCCCCTGATTATAATAGAGCTTACTTTATTAGAGTAGACATGTATGGGCTGCTCTGTCAAGAGAGATTGAGCAGGTGCTGGAGGAGTGCCAAAACCAGCCGTATCCCAGTCAGGACTATTTTTTCACTTGTTTATCAAGCCTTCACTTGTACAGGTCCAACCTTGTTACACACAAATACAATGGTACCTTGAGTAAAGAGCAACTTGAATAAAGATAGTTTTGTGTAAAGAGCAAAATTTTCTCAGAAATTTTAACTTACATAAAGAGCACTGACTTGAGTAAAGAGCACTTCTGAGGAAGTTTGCAACAGGCTTCCATGGCAAAGAAATTCACAGGCGGGACGAGGGGACGAGCTTGAGCTACAGTGGGGCCCTAGGCAAAGTTTGGAATAGGCTTCCATGGCCAGGGAATTCATGGGAGGTCTTGGGGGGGGAGCAGCCTGAGCCAGGTTTGCATATGGGATCTGTGTGTGGCAGCGTGGAAGGTGTGCCTTATCAGTGTTCTAGTGCTGCTCCCCATCAGCAGCTTGGAAATGTTAGTTACACATAAAGACAAAGATTCAGTTGAGCCAATGGATAGCAGTGGTTCCACTAGTGATAGTGAAAGAGCACAATCCTAACCTTGTCTACTCAGACATAAGCCCCATTGTGTCCAATGGGTCTTACTCCCAGGAAAGTGTCTTTAGGATTTCAGCCAAATTCATTCCCTTCTCTGTAACCCTCACACCAGCCATGAAGGTTTTCAAAGGTACAATACAGTTCAGTACTGTGCAGTATTTTCTTTATTGTTGTGTTATGTGTTACTGAATATTACAGTGTTTTGTACTGTGTTATATTACAGTGTTTTGTAATCATTTTTATAAACAGTTAATATTTTTATATGAATATTTTTTGGGTTGTGGAACCATTCGTCTGAGTTTCCATTATTTCCTATGGGAAAATCTGCTTCACGTAAAGAGCATTTCACTTAACAAGCATGCCTCCGGAACAAATTAAGCTTGTTACATGAAGCGCCACTGTACATTGATTTGACTCAACATGAATGGCCACTACAAATCACATTTTTAAAAACTGTTTTCCTAGTGTTGTAGATAGGTAGTCATGCAAGCAATTGTCTGAATTACAGCTATTCAACATAGTAAGTACAGCCAGTACAACCAGATTTGAATTAAATAAAATTCAATTCAGTGATGTTTAGAAACCTAACAGGAAAAAAAAGTACAAATTTTCAAAACTATAATAAAATATTTTGAAGAATTACTAAGGGTACAATCCTAACCAATTTCAGATGGCTTAACTCACCTAACGTATCTTTCCGTGCTGATGTGGGGATACCAGCATATGCCTGTACACTGGCCTTTCACCCCCTTGTGGGGCAGAAGGTTTAAGGGTGCTTTTGTGACACCCCCAGATCAGCATAGGACATGCTGGCATAAGTGGAGGTTAGGACTGCAGCCTAAAACTCCTTTTTAAGGGCCAAATCAAAGACTTCTATTGGTTGAATCACAAATCAATACAGTATATTTCAGGCAGCAACCTGTTTTCAACAACAATGTGAAAAAATGGGAGAGCACTGGGCAACAGGAACTGATCACTGGTGTGAGAACAGGCATGTTGCATTTATACATTGTTTTCATTCATTTAGCATTGGAAGACAGAAAGGAAAAAATACCGTAACTTCTCTCTTCCACCAAGAAAAAAATAGCTTCTCTCTTCCACCAAGAGAGCCAGAAATATAAACTTTTTGCATCCAATGTTGTTTTCATCTGTCTCTATCTTGATTTTTTTTGGGGGGGGGGGGAGGGGGAGGGTATCCTCTCAGAGAAACACACAGAACAACGCAGTACAAGAATACTGCTTTTCAAACAGGAAGATCAAATCCACAAATTTGTTTTCATTGATACATTCAGATTTGGTTTCTGTGGGCTGTGGGTGGCGCAAGTGGCTAAGACACTGTGCCTGTTAACCAGCATGCCAGGGTTTGAGACCCGGGTCAGCCCCACAAAACAGGGTGAGCTCCTGTCCTTAGCCCAGCTCTGCGACGCCAGCTGAATCCAATCGGCTGTGCCTTTCCATTGGACTAATTCAGTGGCATGGAGAGGGGGGATTTATCCTCCATAACAATCCAACCCAGGCTTTTGTGCTTTGCATGCAGCGTATGCAGCGCCGAGCACGATACCATAGTCTTCCAAGACTGACGGAGGCCTGCTTGGTTTCTGTGAACCTGTGAAACTGCATATGTATTGAAAACCATTCATTCTGATTCTGGTTCCGAGATCTTGAGACTGCCTGAAACAGGGCAGCAAAGGTTTTTATACCAGACGATGTTCTGGATAGCAAAGTCAAGAGCACCTTTCCTTTTTCGTTTTACACCGTCCATGCATGTCCAGATCACAACCTAGTGTACAGACCTGAACCTTAACCAAACCAGCCTCTTCCTCACATTATGCCTAATAGTTGATCTGTTTACCAGATGACAAAAAGGCAAGGGGCAAACCACCTTGCTTTGGAGGGAAAATGCTATAGAGAGCACAAGTCCTGGCTTCTTTGGCTTTACATTGTCCAAGACAAACCCAGGAGGGGGAAATCAGAGGAGTCTGTATAAACACAGCATAGTGCAGAGAAAGGGTCAATGCATGCAGGAATGAGTCACTGTTTAAGCAAACATGACCCAGGCACTGAAAATGAGAGATCAGTGTGGGGGTGGGAGAAGCTGCTTTTCATCCAGGGCAGAAAGAAGAAAATTCCAAATTTGGAGTAGTTCAGTGAGATATTTTGGCCAGGACAAACCCATCACCATAATTTATGAGATTGCTGGCACTACATGCATTAATATAAATTTAATTTTAATACACATCTCAACCAGCACAACTGTGCGAAACAGTCCACAAATGTGTGTGGATCTTGAATTACTGCTATAAAAGCAGCCCCAGCCCAGAGTGGGGTAAACCAAACAGCTCTAGATGATACAGTACAATAAACTGTATGACCAAGACCAATGTTGCCAGTGGAAGTCAAGTATCATATAAGGGAAAGGCTGGTTGATTCCTTGTATCTTTCCTTTACCATGAGATATATGACCGTCCAAAAAGGATATTATAGAGTTTTTAAGGGAAGCATTAATGAGAGAATTAATTTCTGTCTTTCTTGTGAGTGATGGTGGTTAGATATAAGCTTTTTTTTAAAAAAGCGACAGGAACAAACCAATCTTAACCACACATCTCAAAGGAACAGCCTGGCCATCTTAGTATAGCTAGATATGGTAATTATTAAAATTATCAAAATTATTAAAATTATTAAAAAGCACCAGATGTGAACATTACTAGATTGTGCCATATTTGTGTGTGTGTGTGTGTGTGTGTGTGTGTGTGTGTGTGTGTGTGTGTGTGTGAGAGAGAGAGAGAGAGAGAGAGAGAGAGAGAGAGAGAGAGAGAGAGAGAGAGAGAAACACAATTAGTGTCTGTTGGCAAGGTTTTCTCTGATCCTTAAAAAAATCTCTTACCTGAATTATAATCCCAAACACTGTGTGTGTGTGTGAAGCTATTAGAACCATTTATTATGCTAAAATTAAACAAAATATGTATTATTTATTGATTTCATACCAGATGATGTGATTTATGTATATAAATCAAAATTCTGTCTGTGGGTTTGTTTGTGCATGATGTGCACATGACCTACTGCTATGGTTAAGAATTTTGGTGATCCCCACATACTTTTGATGACCCGCCACCCTTACCCACCTTACTGTTTTTATTCTTTGCCACTGAGGGAAATAATGCATGGCCTCCCACCCTCAGATGAACCCCTGCCTCCTGACTGCCCCCCATCTAATTTGGCTGTGGTTGGTGAACCACACCTCCTGCCTGCCCTCACCACTCTCCCACCTAATTAAGTGTGGTTAAAAGCTGCAGGCGGGTCATAAGTGAAGGGCTGCCATTTTATTTTGCTTGCTACTGAGGAAAATAGTGCCTTCACTCCCCTCAGAACACCAGCCTCTTGACTGCCCCCCATCTAATCAGGAAGTGGGACTGCAGGTGGTCTTGCTCCTGAGCAAAAGAGCATGGGCTCCCTCTTCAGAACACCAGTTTCCTGACTGCCCTCCCCAACTAGCGCTACAATCCAGAGTAACCACGGGAAGACATAAGAGGCACTTACTCTAGGTTGCTCTATGAATGTCCCATAGGTGGCACCGTAACTACATCAGTGTAAAAGGCCCCGTAGTTACTCTGGATTGTAGCCTTAGTCCATAAAGCATGCACTCTTTCCTTCTTCTTGCACTCAAGCTGGACATGTGTGCAGCCAAAGTATTCGTGTCTACATAGAAATCTAGGAACAACAGCAGCTGACTCACAGAGATTACCTTTGCCTGCTGCCAGGAAATATTGGAGACCTGTAAAGTAATAGAGAACACACCTAACCACTGTACAGGTAAAGAGTCATGCATGACATGAACCTTGCAGATGATTTTACAGTGCAGGAAGACAACCCTAATATCATGGCATTATTTGAATTCAAACAAAATTTCAAAAAGAAACTAGCATGTTCGATTGGAAACCTTTTTAATGATTTCCCTGCCAGTAGCATTTGTGACAGACAACCAATAAAAAGGGTTGTAGCATGAACTTTAAAGCAACTTAAGGCATGGCTTTGCAAAGGACTAGAAAATGGACTAGAGACATTCAGAGGTGGGAAGGATTGAATGGGAGCATATGCATGTGCTGAGAGTTATGCTACATGTGTAATGTGGAGAGAAAAGAAGGACTGGACGCTATGACAGGTCTTTCCCATTTCCTTATTCTGATTCATATGACAAGCTAACAGCAATAAGTACATTACATTCTAGTGTCACACTGCAAATTTTGCTGAGATCTTGATATGACTGAGTAAGCCCAAGCCTCTAGTTTCCCTTTGAAGTCCAGATTACCATAGGCTTTACTGAAACCAGACTACTGATTATTATGCCTCTTTTTTCCTGGTTATATAAAGCAACAGACTTAATTGGGCCTGCATTTAATCCATCTCCTTAGGCTGCCCAAATGATCTTGTAAATTCATTATCATGATCCCTACAGGATTCTTTCTGAGGAAAGGATGCTCTTGAAATCCCTGAGCAATGAACTTGAGAAGCCAGAGAATGGAATTCAAATGACTGATCTCTTTAGTTAAGTCTTCTCAGATCTTACAGCAATGCAAACAAGAAATAATACAAACAGCATTTTTTCCAACAGTTCCTTCCCTCTCCCATAACAATATAATCCCTCAGTATTGTGAAGCAGAAAATTCCCTCTCAATTTTCAGAGAATAACCTGTGTCAAAAATAAACTGAGGCACTAGTCACTTAAGGTGTTTACATTAATCCAGAGTTATTTTCTCAATGTAACACTGGCTATATCAGAATGTCACCTCAGTGCTGGCACAGAAGACAGACACAGTGCTGTTCTCAGAAGTGTATTAAAATATTTCTTCTTTCATTTACTTTTTTTGCCACTTAAGGATCAGCACCATCAAATTTAATAACTGCTGATCACACTGCAAGGACTTTTCCCACAATCCTTTCAGAAATTTCAGTCACTCAAAAGAACCACTGATAAGGCAGATTTAGTAGCTCTTTATCTGAACTACAGGAATTCTGGTGAATTAAATGACACAAGCAGAACCTTGCAACTGAGTTGCCTGGAAAGTATTAATGAATTTGAGTGAGCCTATCACAAACCACACAAATGTTTTTGTTTCTTGGTTTGTTTCAGAAAGTGCCTACTCTCCCCCTCACTTCCTCTGAATACCAACATATAAGTTGGCAAACATCACACATCACCACAGAGGATCTGAGAACCTAACGTGACTATTCTGAGTCTTGTCAACAATGAATATATATGCCAATGTACCAGGGCCTGTTTATTTTTATGATTAAGGACATTTAAACACAATTTTTCAACAAAAGAAGTTCACTAAGTGTTCACAAAAAGTTTCAGACAGCTAAATAAATAAATGTTCCATGAGGGTTATTCAGGAAAAGATGCATTGTGGAGGAAAGAGAGGGTGAAGAAGAACAGTTGCTATTCCCCTGCTAGATGTAAGAAGACCACCACTTCAAAAGGGCCTCTTTGGCTCATTTAGCAGGCATTGCAACATGATCAGGATCCGGTTGACCAAATTTATCATGAATGCAAGAAGGAACGCTGGAAGAAGGAAAGTGGAAGAAGGAAAGCTCTGAATATAGAATCAGAGCTCTCAGTCTTCCATCAAGCAGGCAATCATCACTCTCAGAGTTGATAGAGAATGGAAAACAGTGGCAACTCCACCAGAAAACTGGGAATTCATATTGTTGCTGCATGCCCTTATAGCCATGCCCAGTTTTGTACCTCTCCTTTCCACAGCCTCTCCAGAATTAAGCACTTGTCTCACTAATATTTCATGCAATTCCTTAACACCCTGGAAGTGATGGCTAAAGAAAGACCAAGGGCCAAAGCTTTACTGCACTTTGACATGAGATTGCTTAAGATTTTGCTTCTGGCTGCTTTGTCCAACAGCCAGCTGCCAACTAAACTGAAGAGTAATTGTGCGGAGATCATCAAGTGAGTACTGCTGCCCTAGGAATGTTAAGACAGGGTATGACTGGCAGGCTGAGCTTGAGGCATGATGGTAGCTAAAAGGTTTGGCAGCTGGGCTGGTGGAAAATAGTCCCTGAATTATTCCCCTTATTCTGCTTGATCAATTTTTACTTTGCCATCATTGTTGCTGGTGTTCCTTTTTAAATTTGTTTGTACTTTCTGAGAAGAAAAACCTACTGTGTTCGACAGGAACTTCAGCAACAACAGCTGCAGAGCAGAGCTGGATCAGTTCCCCTTAGATTCAAGCAAGAACATTCAGCTTCATGTGTCATTGGAAATGAGGCAGTACATTCCCTCTCCTCTTGAAAAGCATTAGCAGATCAACCTTAAATCTAAATGTAAACACATAATCCACTCCTGTACATCATCACTCCCTAGGATTAGAATCCCTACAACCAGAAGAACAATCAAAACCAGAAGGTCTTCAGTTAGTTGCTGGGTCAGCAACTAAAACACTAACAGGCAAGTCATCAGAAGAAACAAATCAAAGATTAGATGAATTATTACAGGTGTCTTGCTAAGCATGGCTGTACTGTACTTGCAAACTCCACCACCAAAGTGCACTCTGAAAAAGAACTATGGCAGAGTCTCAAAAACATATCATCAGAAGTCCAAAACAAAAGGTTGAAATCCAAAAGGGAAAGATCAAGGGAGACACATGTCTCTGCAGTCCAACAGGAGAGAGCTATTTCCCCACTGAGAAGAAATCTATCCAAACATGCACCCTTTTTTACGGAGACATGCAGTAACAATAAAAACGTAAGATAATGTACCCGCTCTCCTGTATATTTACATTAAGCTGAAGAGACTCCTTTTGTATAGCTTCATACATACTTTTTTGGGTGGGTGGGGGGAATCCTTTCATACAGCACTGGCAAAAATCTGGATCTGAACTGGGTTAAAAGACAGAAGTAATCAGATCATATGATAGCCAGTCATCAAAAATAGAGGACAAAGTGAATTGTGGGTATTTGTGTGCTGCATATAAGTACTTAAGCAGACCATCTTGCTACTGAATTCATTCATTTTATGAAACTTTCAGTGTAGCCTGATTATTTCTGCTGCCTTTTCCAAAACACAAGTCATCTGGATGTCTTTCAAGACTAACAGCCTTTCCCTGGGAAATCAGTTGAAACCACCCTTATGTTTGACACATTTTTGGGCTCTCCCAAAGTAACATGTTGCAAACATGCCAGAAACTGCATGATCAATAAAAAGCACAGAAAACTCTTTTAGCAGTCTCTGCTGAACTCCAATAGTCACACCTCTTGGATGCTCTGTATACACTAATTCACTGGTTCCCAAATTTTTCAGCATGGGACTCACTTAAAAAAGAAGTCTCACTTTGCCAACCTCTCTTGCCTCTGGAGCTATAATGGTGATGGGAAAGCAGTACTTCCCCTACCAAGTAGCAGGTTGTTTTAACCCTTGATACGCATAACCTAATCTACCCTGTCAATTTCATGAACCCCAAAAATTCTATAATGATCCACAGGAGGGATATCCACCTGGGATCCCAAAGTTTGGGAACTGCTGTGAACAATGTGTTTTGAGTTTATGTTCAAACCATCTTTATTCCCTAAACCAGGGGCCTCCAAACCGTGGCCCTGTGGCCAGATGTGGCCTTTGGTTCGCTTCTGTCCAGCTCTCAGCAACCCCCTCCATCTGGCCTTTGGGCAACCTCATTTGAAATAATTAATTCACAAGTTCTGTCACTAATATATTCATTTATGTAAACTTATTCAAATTTGAAATGTAAACTAATTTTTTTTCTTCTGGACCCTGAAATAGTATCAGAAACATGGTATGGTCCTCTTGTCAAAGAGTTTAGAGACCCCTGCCCTAAACCAGTGGTTCTCAAAATTTGGGAGAGCTCAAAATTGAGAATTTTAGTTCACAAAATTTGGGAGAGCTCTACTCTCTCCCTAGGTCTTTGCAGGAGAGGAACTTTGGTAATTATGTGATCCCTAGGATTAGGAATAGGGGGGCTATTTTCAACCTCCCTAGGGGTCTTTCGGGATCTTTTGTTGCAAGTGGAACTTTCACTCTTTTTCCAGGCATGGGGAGCTCTGGCAATGCTCTGCAGAGCTCCCCATAGCCTGGCATGACCCCAGAGAGGCTGAACATAGCCCCCCAATCCTCCGCAAGGGCACAATCCTGAAGACCGCACTCCTGCTTGCTCCCTTCCCTGCCCCTTAAAGGGAGTGGGGGTCTTTACAATGGACTGGGTTGTCACTACACCCCAGTTTGAGCACCACTTCCCTAAATTGTACTGATGCAGATAATGAATTCAGAACAGAAGTGGAAATAGGGTAATAAAAAAGAATACTGGCAATAAAATGTAAATACTGTACATGCAATCTGAAAATGAAATTTGACTGCAAATTCTACATTGCTCATTCCCTATAGAGAGGCAATGTGATCAGAATGAAACCAAGAGTTTCAATAAAGGAGCAACATCAGCGCGCATTATAAGCTATCCACAGAATACCCACTGCAGATTCCTGGAGCATCCTCAGCACGTTCACTGAGAGAAAAGGATGCTCTGCTGCCATGGAAACGTGCCTTTGCTCATCCCTCCTTCTCTGAGCATCTGCAACTCAATCACAGCTTCTTTTTGCTACTCATGCAAATAGAGCAACCCAACTGGGCAGCTTGCCAGACAGCCTGCCCCAGAATAGCTGACATGACCCTGCAGGGGGTTGATAAAACCTCACCCTAGATTCACATTCATAAACACAAATCTAAGGGTAATCGTTTGATTATATGGGTCAAATCATAGCAGGACAATAAACTACCCTTTTTCAAAGGAGTCGTGGCATGAAGCTTTGTAGTATAGTGCAGTCTTGAGCAGCCCAATCCTAAGTGAAGTCCTGCACTAAAGCAGGCACTGCTGCATCCCTCATGGGAAGAGAGGCTACTGGAAGATTCCTAAAGGAAAGGGGGCATTTCACCCCTTGCCCCTGGATAATCTGCAGCAGCCTCTATGAGGTGCATGCCAGTAAAATTACTGGCAGGTGCAGGTGGTGCAGGGTCCATGTTAGGAACTCAGGCCCAGGAAGGGGGAGGATAAGATACAAAAATACAAGAAGATATGAAACCACTGCCACCTTTCTCATTCGTTCCCATTGATCTACTTCCCTACCCTGCCCAGTCACATTCTCACCCTGTTAACATCCTCCCTGATCCTGTTTCATCCTCCTCAGCCCCTTCCTGTGGTTCATGGAGAGCCTATATGCTTTGGCTGGTGCAAGCTCTTCATTGGTATCAGCAGGTTGGTGCCATCCATGATCATCCATATTGCCACAATGAGCCTTATGATATGTTTGCAACAGTGTGTGTGCAATGGTGGGCCCAGGCTAGTTCGCACCGGTTCTATAGAACCGGTTATTAATTTTGGCCCACCACTAGTGATCCAGTTGCTACTCGTGGGCCAAAACATGGGCGAACCAGTTCACCCCCAAGGGGCCCACCACTGCGCCTGTGTCAATACTGATGCAGGTGGAGTCGCGTCCTGAACAGGGACACGACTGCACGTGCGCTAACCTTGGCACATGCGAAGTGCGCCAGGGTTGGGGCCGCCCCTCACCCCGCCCCCTGACCTGGCCTGGCCCCTCCCACTTCCAGCAAACTGGTTGTTGGGAGAGGGTTGGCCCACCCTGTGTGTGTGTGTGTGTTTGTCCTGCTGGCGCAAGTGTCCCAAGTGTCTGGCCCAAGTGACTTAATATTCAAGATTTGGGATAGTGTATGGATAAAGATTATTTTGAGATGGTTACACCTGTGTAAAAAAGGTGAAGAACCTGAAGAACTCTTGAAGAACTCTAGTGCTGTAATGCACAGATCATGACTACTCTGCACACACCAGTATTGGTCCATCTGCAACAAGAAAAGAGTTGCAGCTAGCACAGTAACTCACCTGCTCAGTCTACAGCAAGTGCAAAATGTTTTTAAAAGTCCCTAGTGGCCCTCCTGCCTTGCAGCTCATTTAATTACAAACTCACAGGAAATTGCTGCCTGTAAATTGTCCTGAAAAAATGTGTCAAGCTCAGCTATTAACTATGGGGCAAGCCCATTAAATCTGCCACTCACCACATTACCTCCTGCAGCTATTCTTTTATTCTAGCACCTGCCAAGGCCTGTCCAGACCCCAGATAATCTAGGATGCTATTAATACAATCAAGGTTTGTTAGTTTTGTTAGAAAAATTGGCTCTTGGTAGATGTCCTTTGACCACCATTTATGATTTTTTTCCAGACTCTTGAGAGTAAAACAAAGCTTATGTATCAGGCAAACAGCACAATCTCAACTTGCACTGGGACAGGCAGGCCAACACGTATCTATGTATCCAGTGCAACATGCAACATATCCAGTGCAAGTTTAGGGCTGCTGCTGTGCTACCCTGGTGCAAGGAGAAAATTTTTTTTCTTTATAAGGTTAATGCAGTAGCAGGCCCAATGGGTCTACTTGAAACTGTGCCAGTGATTTTGGTGACCCAGAGCCAACAAGGCCTGCCTAGGAACTGGGCTTAGATCCAGCACAAGTTCTAGGTCCCGAGACTGCTGATGCAGCTCCTGTCCTGCCAGCAGGCATATCCTATCACAACTGAATTCAAAGTGGGAGTTGGGACTTCCATGGGAGGTCACAAACTTGGGTCAGGGGAGACCCAAGAGGGTATGATCTTGGAATCTCTTAGATTCTGGCACTCTTAGAATCTGGCACTGGGCTTTCCTAGAGTAGTCTCATTGAACACAATGGGACTTACTTTCAAGTAGACATGGAGGAGCATCCCCAGTAAGTTTGACAGGGGCTCTGGACAGATTTTGAAGTTTGAAAGGGGATCCTAGGCTGAAATGCCTGAATATCACTGCCGTATCACATACAACACCATGTTGGCATGCCCTCACCATTTTGACTGTAGCAGGCATAAGCCCAGATATGGCAACTTTGAGAAAAGGGCACTTCTGCATCAACAGCTGCTGACCTCAGAACATTTGTGGCAAGATGCTTTATTAAGACTTAACTTCTCACAATTTTTCATGAGACAGTGATATACAAAGTGGGGGTTGGGACCCCCTTGGGACATTGTGAGCTTAGGTTGGGGGGTTTGTGAGAGGGTAGAATCTGCCATCTTGGAATCTGACACTGGGCTTTTCTTGAAGCCATGCATCATTGAACATAATGAGGTACCTCCAAGTAGACATGGAGAAGCTCTGGCATCACAGTGATGTCACATCTCTGTAAGTTTGACAAGAGGTCCTGCCCAGATGGTCATGGGCTGAAATGCCTGAGTACCACTCTCAAAAGGTAATCTATCCCAGAAGATTCTACACATAAGTGGAGAAAAGCAAGATAAAAATATACTCAATAAATATGTAAAATATCCACTACCAAGAGGCCTGCAGTGTGAGAACAAAGTGTGTGGTCAATGTTAAACTAGAGAAACCAGTTAGGAGATTTTTTTTGCCAAACTACATTCAGGACACACAATGTGTTCTGTTTTGTTTGTAACTGTTGTTGCTGATTCCAGGCACTTAAGAAGAAACAGGATAGACGTTGAACTAAATAAATAAGCTTTAATTTAAACATTGCCAAAACTCTGCCTTAAAGCAGGGATTTTCAACCAGTGGGTCTTTTCTCCCAAAGGGTCCAAACAAAAAACTGCTTGTGTGTCAGGCCAAAGTTTGTTTTTATACTCCACTAGTCAAACAAAGTTCATTTCAACAGAGTTCTTTAATGAGACACTTGTGCTTCTTTGGCATCAGTTAAATCCTTTATGCTGGTTTGCATTAAAAGAACACTGAGCAGTCTTCCATTCTCTCCATTCTTTATAGTTCATTTTGTGGAATATTTGGATGAAGTTTTCTTTAACCCATTACACTTGCGCAATAGGATAAAAGTACAAAGAGAGGGAAGATGTTTTCTTCCCACAAAAACAAAGCAAAAGATTTACAATGCTCTTATCTCTATTAAAGATTCTCCTTCCCACTAGACCAACGATGTGTCCAGAAGCTGAGTCAAAGCACCTTGAAAAACATAACTTTTCTTCACTACTGCTTTTAAATAAAAATTTCCAATTACTTGTACGCAAAAACAAAGCACATTCTGAGCATCAGTACAAGGACAACTGTCACAAAATTCAGGAGGCAGCTGGAACTTCAACTCAGAAGAAGAGGACATATCCTGGTCAGGAAAGTCTGCAGACAGAAACACTGGGCGCAATTCAAATTCTTCGTGATCACTACCTGAACAATCTTCAATGGCTGGGGACATGGAAAAAAGCTTCCAGTGCAGACCTTAACGTTCAGATGAAGGAAGATCTTTAAGGCAATTTGGGATCCAGGGTCACAAATACAGATCCAAATATAGACCAGGGTCCCAAATATAGGAGGTTTCCAATCACCAGGACTGTGTTCTCCCGAACTACCTATCCACGGAGCAGCAGGCAGCTCCTTTGAAAACAATTAAGCAATCAGTAAAGGTGTTTTTTGGTGACTAACACAGAACATAAAATAATGTGAAAGTGTGCTCAAATTGCTAAATAAAACAATATTAAGATCAAAACATGGAAACCACTCAGTTCATGAAATACCACTTTTAATCACATTTGAGGAATCCGCAAGGCAGTAAATTTTCAGTAAGGCAGAGAGCCCCAGAAGTGTTTCTCATGGTGGAGTGGCTGAGTTAAAGTCCCTGCAAGAAGCTGTGCAGAAATGCTGCTGCAGAGGCAGGGGAAGAGAATGGACAGGGAGAGAAGCAAATGCCTGGGCAGAGGAACTGAGAAGAAAGAGCTAAGCCTGCAGTTTCGACTTGCCTTACTTCCTCTTTGCTTTTCTTCATAATTTGTAATCTCTTCCTTGGTACTCGGGACTTGTGGCTTAGTTATTGCTCCTGCTGGCTGTTGCTTCCAACCCTTTTCTGTCATGGCTGTGGCTGTTTGTAGCCTGTTTGATTTGGGGGGGAGGGGAAGAGAGTACGGGCAATTCTGTCATTCTGTTATGCCCAGTACTGTAATCTGGAGTGGAGGTGACTGAGTTGTAACAGTGATCTGTAATCAGATGAATGTGTTCAGATTTGGATGACCTTTCTGGCCCAAGCCACTCTCTGTAAATGCCTTTCCTGTGGCTTGTCTGTGATGCAATAATTTTGAGAAGCTTAGAAAACCAAGCAAAGTTCAGTGAAGCCTTTCTCTGATTTTATTTTTTTCTGCATTGTTCTACATATTGACCTGATAATTTTATGCCATTCTGGTATGCAAAGGGCAGATACAGTGATTATAAAAAAGAAAAAAAATCTGTCTCGCTGCACTTTGAGAAACTTGGAAAATCTGTAACAGTGTCTGCGTCTCTCTCTCTCTCTGTGTGTGTGTGTGTGTGTGTGTGTGTGTGTGTCTGTGTGTGTCTGTCACACACACACACACGGAGAGAGAGAGAGAGAGAAAATCACCTATATGAAAAGGGCAGCAGAGGCCCTGTAACATCACCATTCCCCCAGCATCTATCAGAAGGAGAGGCCCAGGGATGGATTTGCCAGATGTCCTTTATTTGAAGGGAATGTCCCTTAATTCAAAACACAGCAAAGTTAAACAATACAACAGCCATCTTCTCACAGCTTTGTAATATGAATAAGCCTAAAAATGAGATTGACCGTTAGTTTTAAAATGCTGGTTTACCAGACCTAGTCATAAATCTCCCATTGGATGACTCCCTTAGACATGCCCACCCACACAGAATATGCCACATAAGAAAATAACAGGGTATCTTTATCAAACCACTTGAGACTGGAGGAGAGAAAGAGAAACACCCACAAAGAGAAAATACTACTATGCGAGTCTGAATCCTGTGTCACCTGCTAAGACTTGTGGTTTGTCACCAGAGCCGTCAGACAGCTGGGGTCTTGCTTCCTTCCATGCTGCCCTTTAGCAGATCAAACACCCTCCCTTTAACTGGGATGAATTAAGCACCAGGAATATTTATTTTCTCATGTACTGAAAGAGGAAACCTCAATATGCTAGGACCTGGCAAATGGCCAAGCTTTGGAGGTGGGAGAGAAGAAGGAATGAAGAAATAAATGAGAGGGTGTATTTTCATGACACTGAGAACAGGACAGAGTTACAAAAAGCATCCTAAAACCATCAGGGTAGGCAGTATAGACACCATGATATGGATGGGGTGGGGGAGGGAATGGGACAAAGTCTTCTGGCATCCAGTTGTATGGAGGTGGCTGATTTTGCAAATACACTTCTGTACTCTCAAATCTCTTTACTGATGTTTAATGAAGCCTGGGAGTAGTAACTATAGGTCTGTATCATTTTCACAACCCCAAATGGTGGTTCACACATCAAGGTTGCTTGAAGACTTCAACACTGTGCTGATTTGCATGTGTGAATGTATCTTCAAAAATAGATCTCACCACACGGAACCTCCATATCACCCAGCATTTACTTGAACACAATACTTTTTCTGTTAAAACACATTCATTTTTCCATCATCAAGGTCTGAGCAGTTAAGGTCTGAGCAGCAACAGGTAAACAGCACCAAGTTGAAAATAAGGTTAAACCCTGCAATTGTGATGCTTGGTTCCAACAGGTACCCTTATTAATACATGTATAATATACCGCATTCAATAAAATCTAAGGTGCAATCGAATCTAATGCACACCCTATATTTATAATAAAAACACCATATTTACTCAAATTTAATTAACCATCAAATCTAATATGTACCCTGATTTTGGAGATTGAATTCAGCTGAAAAAGGTGAGCATTAGATTTGAATAAGTATTTCTTAGATTCAAAATTTATCATGCCAATAAAGGTATTTGAAATTGATTGAATTGAAATTGACTCAAAATTGAGGGGACTGATATGTCTATCTGTCCTTCTAATATGTCTTCCTCAGCAGCCTGCCATATGTAAACTGAACAGGTGAAGCTTTTCCCTAACAGGAATAGTGACACTCACTTTTTAATATATCTGAATATCAGGTTGCAGTTGAAGATTAAGGCAGTAAAAGAAGTTGGCAACTCCAAATGGAGGTTACCCATTTTGTAACAGGAAATGCCCCATGTGGATTTCCCCACTCCAGCCTCACAGTATCCAACATCACTTGGATCTGCACTCCTAGAGATAAACTCCTTTATTTTAATAGCCCAGTAACAGCAATGTTTAATAGGCTTCACAGTTGGACTTTGGGCTGGTCACAGCTACACATCTGTAGACCAGAACTGTGGAATTAACAAAGTCTGTATAGCATGGCTTTCCATAACATGCGAGTATTTATAGGCCCAAACCTACACCCTTTTCCTTGATGGAGCGCTGGGATTGCTAAAATCCTTCCACTGATAAATGGAAAAAGTATGACATAATATCTCACTCTGTGAATTTCCATCTCTCCCGAGCAGCAGGGGGTGAGCAGCCAAAAGAAAACATGGACAAAGGCCCCTCATTTCCAAACAACCAAACAATGAAATAGTGGAAGTAACAGAGATAACACTGCATGGTAACTGATTGCATGTTACCAAAGTCAATAAATTTGCAGAAACTGGGATTTAAAATACTGATATCTTCATGCACCAGTGCAATTCCAAGCTTCAATTGTAATGTTAATCACTCAGGAATGGTTTAGTAAGAACACTTAAAAGCACACAAAGACATGCTTTCCAAGTTTATCTCCAATGCACTCCAGAATGCTTACGATGACATGCTATTTCTTCTGGGTGCACTCCAGAAAAGAATCCCATCAATTCCTTTCATTACTATGAAGGAAAGGCCTTTCCACTCTAGGTAATACTCCCAATTTGGCTTCAATTGACTTTCAGCCTAGTGTAACACTTTCAATTTATCTCCTCCTTTGTACATATATAAAGACTACTTTGTTGCTCAGCAAGAACCCTGTGTATATAAAGTTAGCTCTAGGACTGGAGGCTGGACAGGAAATGTGTGTGCATGCTAAGACTGTCTCACAGCCACCAGAGACTGACTCAAGTCTGCATGAAAATTTCCTAAATTCCACATTTTTCTTTAACAAACTGCAGATTATTGGGGAACTATAACATGTCCTCACTTTTCCCATTTTCTTTTGCTTTCCTTCTAGCCCAATGATTTTCAACCTATGTCCTGTGGCTGATGTGCCATGAATGGCCTGCAGGTGTGCATTGGAAGTTATGGGGAAGTACTAGTAGAGCCAATAGGGGTGTGATTCCTCCACCAACAGTATGATGTCCCAAAAAGCTGATGTACCCTGACAATTTTAGCACAATGTCTGTGTGCCAGGCGTTTAAAAAGCCTGAAAATCACTGATCAATCCTGTAAGTACCCACAGTGGGGCATCATGACTCTATGAGAGAATGTCCATTGGGCAGGGGCAGAAGCCACCATTCACATCAATGGCTGCTTCCTACCCAAGACAAATAGCAGCTTTAGGAAAAGGTGTTTGCAGTGCAGGCATGAAAAAAATATTTTAAAAATAGTTCCCCTTCACTGCAATTCTCATCCTGATCAGGGCCTAGCACCTGTCAATTAGAATTTTTTTTAAAAAATGAATATGCAAAGTCCAATAGTGTGATTAATACCATATAGCTTGGCTTTAAGAGGTAGATCTAGAGCTACTGTGCACACAAAACATTTCTAATTGACTGCTAATAGAATACCTTCATGGCAAAGGAAGGCAACAAATTCAGAAGCATAGCACGGACCATAAATAAAATCTGTCTTACACGTTACCCTGTACACAGCATGCAGTGGTTAACTAGCCATTCATTTATTCTCATTAATTCTATGCTATCTGTTATTATGCCAATTTTATTCTGTACAGCAAATGAATGTTCAAATTGCTGACCAAAACCCATTTGTGTCTAGTTAAACCCAGACACACTTCCTATTCATCCTTCTGCAAACAGAATTCACGTGACTCAAGCTGGGAGCAAATATTTGTTTTGCAGAAGCAGTTCAACTCAAGGCAGGAACTGCTCACTGCTTTGTAGACATGGGTGCAGGTCATGTAGCTTTGCCATGCCACAGACAAAATTGTTTTGTCTCTAATGATTCATTAGAATGTGGTATCTTGTCACCGCCTGTTTAACTTGCTATCTGATATTAGTGGTGTGCTTTTTTTACTTCTTTCAGAAGTCTCATTCAACATACACTTATATCACCCATACTGGGTTCAAAAATAGTAATGCTCCAAGCTTGCACCTTCTTGGACAAACCTCCTTGGATATTCGTCCACTGGTGGGCTCCAGCAGGTTCGCACCTACTCTATAGAACCAGTTGTTAATGAGAGACAGGATTTATAAAGTTTAAAAATAGCCATTTAAAAGTGGCTGCCAGATGGGCATAGAACCGGCTGTTAATTTCTTTGAATCCCATCACTGTGTTTGTCCCTTTCTCTCAAGCAAGCAGCCTAGAGCTGGTACAGAAAAAAGCCTCACTGTAAGGGCAAAAAGCCCTACACAGAGGCTCTGGATCCTTTTCCCAATGGCCCCCCGGCACTCAGCAGTCCATGCAGGCTGCCAAGCAACAAAGAACAGACACTTGTGCAGCACCAATTGGCACTTTGGTAGCTGTAATGCTGGCTAGACTTATGGCATATTTGCTACACACAGCTGTGAACTACAGCCTTGCACTGAGCTCTCATGATTGGGCTCTAGATAATAAGAAAAAATGAACAATAGAATATGATATTTCAGCCGGGACAGTTGAAGGACTTCTCAAGGCCCATTTCCAAAGCTATCCACCCAACTCTGAAATGCTTATATTATGCTTAGCAGCAGTACAGGCATTCCCCCTTGCATCACTGGGAATGTTTCAAGATCTAACATGGATACTTGAAACAATGGCTAGGACGAAACCTTCTGGTTTTTTTTGCTTGCTCAGGAGTCAACTTTTGAAACTAAATTAGGTTTCCCTGTGAATTTTCCCCTCCTCTGATTGAACAGTTCGGCCAGCCTCAGACACTTCTTTTACTGGCTTCCTTTGGAGTGCACAGCTGAACCTAGCTGATGGCAGAATCATCTCCAGCCAACTGGGAAGAAAATGGAAAAGCTGGAAACTGCTGTACTCACCCTGTGGTGATGTCGTCATCTTCAGTCATTGTCTTGCCCATCAAGTCACTGTCACTCATGTAGCCGGATTTGAGATCAACATCATCAGCATCCAGTGATTCCACAAGCTCCAGGCGTGAAATGTGACTAAGCTTGCTTGGACTGCGCATGGGCATGGTGTGGGAATAATGGGCTCGTTCTCCATGCATGTACCAGCTGGGTGTGCCTTCTGAGCGGCAGCCTCCACCCACTGAAGGGGCATCTCCAGCCTGCAGGCGAGGGCTTGATTGACTGTAACGCCATGAGAGGGGAGAGGAGCGATTGGACAAGCTGGACACACTACGTGGGTTGGCTTCATCACTATCATAACACGTCATTTCCAGCGAGCTGCAGGAAAGAGCAGACAGAAAAGTTACCAGCTAGAAGTAGACATAAAGAAGACTCAGAAATGCTTCTGGAGATCAAAACACCCAGAAATATGATGTCTTAGAAATCACAGGTCATGAGAATTCCAGCCAAATGCTATACGGCTACTAGAGCAGTGATTTTCAATCTCTAAACCATAGCACACTGGTGTGTCGCAGATGGTTTGCAAGTGTGTTGTAGGACTTTGAGAAGGATCAGTTGGGGGATTTGAACCCCCTACCAGCAACACAGTGTGCCTTGACAATCTTAAAAAAAACACAACACTGATAGTGTGCATTAACAATTTTAGTACTTTATCACACTGCCATGGGACCAATAAGGTTGAAAACCACTATACAAGAGACTATTACTATTGGATGAGAGTTAATGGTCCATGCTGATGTTCCAGCTTCTAGGCATGTCCTTCATTTAGATTCAGTAAAAGCAGTCACTGGGCATCAACTGCAAAAGAATGATTAAAACCATCTCTGGAACAGATTCACAACCACAGGAGAGATGAGGCTTGCCCTGCAGAGCCTGCAGACATGGTTTTAATAACTATATTGATGTAAAAATGCTGTGTTATACTCAAATTAAATATGGATCTTTAGCTTTTAATTTGGTGGGAAGGAAAGCCAACATTCTGCTTAACACAGCTCCCCAACTACTCCAAAAGTGAAATTTCCCCTATGGTCTACTTCATAAGCAATGGTCAACATGAAGGAATCCAAGCATTGACTAGTCCTTCACTGGGAAGATGCATCACATCACATGCTGGCCAGTGAAAGACTCACATACACATCACAGCATATCCAGCATTTCTTACACCCCTGAGATTGCACTGATATGAAACATTACCATTTAGCAATGTTAAATTAAACCATCAGTAACCAGCCGGATGGTCAAGCCCTGGAGACCCTTTAACAAGCTATGAATATAAAGCATTAACATCTCACCACTGAGAACCTAAGTGGTTAACATTGGCAGTTCGGAAAAGGAAGGAGCGAATAAGACACACAACATTAAGAAGTGGATTACACTTGGTTTTTTATTGTTCAGGGGTTGGTTGCCTACCACCATGTAGTGACAGTTTTGGAAAACAAGTCACAAAGGCAGGAAGTTTAAATGGATAATTCAGAGTTTGATATGGCACATTTTAAAGCAGCAAAGTATGACAATCTTGACAAGAAAAAATACTCAGTTTTGCATGCTAATCCAGTTATCTGTCCTGATAAATCCTATTCCTCACTACCTGAAAACCCTATTCCTCACCACCAGTACTTGTACTGCACAACATCCTATGATTGGAGGAGGGAGAGATTGCAGGTATTGTAAAAATATTATCTGCTTATCTACTAGTAGGCTGCCCAACCAGCAGTGGGTTTCCTTGGACAAACATCAGTAATTTTAATGGCATTATGTCCAAGAAAAGGAAAAGGGCAGAGATTTGAAATGGGGGAGGGGAGAGATCCAGTCTGCAGCATTGTTGCCAGGTCCACTTCCTCTCATCCCCATCCAAGTTCCTGCCCAAAAACATCCCCAAGCCTCCCATTTCTTTCCAAATAATGACTCACACCATCAGATAAAGGCCTTACCGCTACCCGTGTGCGTGAACAACCAAACTAGCTGCCTTATTGGACTCACAATAGAGCCAGCACAAGTGACACCATACTACTACTACTACTACTACTACTACTACTACTACTACTACTAGTAGTAGTAGTAGTAGTAGTAGTAGTAGTAGTAGTAGTAGTAGTAGTAGTAGTAGTACATCAGTCAATGTTCACCATGATCCAGACACTTCTGTTCCATTGGCAGTATGCAGATTTCACAGGTGGAGCCAGATAGGACTGTTGAGCCAGATAGGACAATCACCACTGAAACACTAGGCCTGGTAAAACCAAAGATTAACCTTAAAGGGATCATAAGTTATCGGTGTGTGCACAGAAACTATTCACACACCATCTTTTGATGATGATACAATCCTATACTACACTGCCAAAGTTGGGAATTCCTCCTTGTTTGTCTCTTGACTCTACCCAGTCAATGCAGAACATCTGCAGAAGTGACTGGAAAATTCTCCAAAATCATCCAAAGTTTTTTTCCCCTCCAGTTCTCAATGTCTGCTATTCCCAGTAGAAACAAATCTTTAGCTCACTTGATGCACTGCTTTGTGATATTTTAGTGCAGACTCAACATTATGTTCCATTTTCTCTAACACACTGTGGTGAAAGTTTCCCCTTTTTGCAACAGGTTGCTCTAAAAAACTCTTATAAAACATTTAGGGTGCAATCCTATATACACTTACCTGAGATTAACTCAGGAAATCAGTGGAAATTTCTTCTGAGTAGATATATAATTATGCTGTAAGTCTGAATGTGTGAAGTATCTCACATACATTATTTTGATGAAGGCCTTACAGCAACACAAGTATTATTATCTCCAAATTGCTGCTGGGGAACTAAGGGCATAATCCTATTCAGTTTTCTAGTGTTGGTGCCAAAAGGGTATGTGCTCAGGGTGACCATATAGAATGAAGGAAAGAGTGCATGTACCTTTACCATTTCACAGAAAAGGAAATTGCGGCATGTGTACCTCAAATTCTATATGGTCACCCTGTATATGGTGCATTCTCTGTGGTGAAGGGGCAATCACTGAAATCTCCTCAAGCTATGGGAACATGTGTTCCCTGATCTCCTCTAGACTGCCCAGTCACCCACCACCATAAGATGCAGCATGCAAACTTTTGGCATGGTACTGGCAAATGAAATTCAGCTGTTAACCACTATACTATACCACCTGCCTATGTTTAATTCAGTAAAAAAATTATGATAAGATGGAATGCAAACTCTGCAAAGCAGTATTCCAGGCTGAACATCTCAAATGTACACCCACCTACCTGTGTATAAAAATGAATGACAGTGGCAGCCAATCAGATTTATCATCAAGATGGAAGTTCAGTTATTACACCCTTAAATAACAACAGTGATTCAGCAAGGTAAAGGACTAGTATGTGCTTGTTTTGTAATGCTGAAAGCTTCTTTTTTAATTCCACTCAAGGTAATAATTCTTTAACCTGCAGTTTGATATGGGTGCAGTCCAGGAAAGCTACTAGCACATTATGTTTTCTGAATGCCTAGCTCTAGCTTGAGCTTAACTCTGTAAGTCCTGAATATCGAAAATTTGGGGTAAAGGACAGGTCAAAATAGAATCATCTGGGTGTTATCATACTAAATATAATCCTTGCCTGACAGGATTTTTCCTCACTTCTAGCATGCTGTATAATTTAACTCTGCTCCTAGGTTACATACTTCTATTGTATGATTTAATCTTTTTGAAAAAGTATGGGTGTGTCAGATCATGTCTCAAAGGCAAAGCAATATATTATGTTTTTCTGCTCTGTATTCATGGATGAAGCACACAGGCTATCAGAAAGTTTCTGTCATGATTCAAAGTGCTGGTTAATATACATCTTATACTAGTAAATTACTAATTCTGTCTGTCTGTCAGGTCCCCCTCTAGCTCTTCCCACGAATGCTCTACTGGCAGCACAATCCAGAGCAACTAATCTGTCCACATAAGAGCCTTTGGGTTGCCCTTTCTATCACTAGGCTGGAGCAACTGCAAGATGCTCCATCCCAGTTACTCTGGAAGAGGCTTAGGGCAGAGCAAGGCAACACAGGGTGCCCTAAGAGAGGTGGACCTGCTCTGCCCTAGCTGCTCTGCCCTAGGCAGTTCAGGAGAAGCATGTTGAGGGAATGTTTAGCATTGCCTAGGGCAGAGCAGTTGCTCTGTATCCAGAGCCTTTTCCAAGGCAGAAATGCCTCTTCCAGTTCCTCAGAGTTATACCACCTCAAGAGCAGGTATAGTAATGAGTAGACCCATAGGGGTCCATGATAAGGCCCAAGTAAGAATGGCAGTGTTGACCAAAAATCTGAGTTCTTGGCCATCCTAGCTACAACCCCTGCCTCTCAACCTCAGGATATGGAACAACTACGGCTGCCCACAAACCTCAGGATACAGCAGGCCACTCCAAGAAGCCCCTTGTATTCACTGTAGAATGTACTGGCATCTCATCGGGAACTCCTTATAAGACAGACACCTAGTGGCGTCACAAAACTGGTGCAGCTGGTGTGGGCCACATTGGGTGACGCACTACTTATGGGGTGATGCGCCGGAGTAGTTTGACTGTCCTTTGAAAGGCCCAGGGCATCAGTGCACCCATTCAGTCCTGCTCCAAGGCGGATCAGCAGCCAGAAGCTGCCACTTGTCCTCGGAGCTGGCCCGAACGGCCATCTGAGATGCACTGCGCAGAAACACACTGAGCATGCCGAACAGCTTCAGATGAGACATCTGTAGAGCAGAGGAAGTCTGCTCCTCGGCACGGCCATTCGGCCTCGCTCAGGAGGCGGAGCGGCAGCCAAATGGCTTCAGAAAGAGTACTGCACAGGCACCAAGTCTGACACCTGCACAGTCTCCTCTGGTGGGAGGAGCTTCAGAAGCTTCAGAAAAGTACTGCGCAAGTGTCAGAGATGGTGCCTGCACAGTACTCTTTCTGAAGCCAGTTGGCTTCAGAAACAACTGCGCAGGCGCAAACTTTGGCGACTGCGCAGTCCAGGTAGGGGGTGCACGCATCCCAGGGGTGACGCACAGACTTACGCACCGGGTGATGCGCAGAGTTGTGTCACCACTGTAGGCACCACAGCTATTCCTTGTTCAGTGTGATCTGAGGGGTGTCTCCTCAAGAGCAAGTCCTCCCCATGTGTCAATTACTTAACATACTATGGAGCAGTTAGGGCAGCCCAGGCTTCCTGACTTTCTGGATGCAGCATAACTTTCTGCTCTGGATACAAAATAGTTAGGAAAGAGCAGTTGGGGCAGAGCAGGCTGAACTTGCTCTGGATTGTGCCCATAGATATATTATGCATCTTTGTAATTGGGATGATCCTGGGATTAATCCCCACACTCACACCCACCACAATTCCACACATTCTAAACCCCTCTATCTCTGCCCACACCTGCTCTACATAGACATATCCTTTTGGAATCAGAATGATCCCAAGATTGACCCCACACACACACACAACCCAACCCCACATCCACACACAGCACAACACAATCCCACACACATCCAAAACCCCTCTAGCTCCACCCACACCTGCTTTACATAGACATATTATAACATCCAGCATTGGGATTTCTGGTCGGATGAGGAGGGAAGAGTTAAAAATTCAAATTTGAAAATAACTGACAAAGCCTACAGTGAGGTTTATGCAGTTCCATGGACTTAATTGAGGATTTCAAATTTATTTCTTCAAAATTGCTGTTTTCTAAGCTGGACCAGTCTGTTTAGTTTTGAGATGAAGACCCAAAACGCCCTCCGCAGGAGCTGGCTTAAAAGTGCCACACAGAGTGCAGCTTTTAAGCTAGTAAAGAATTAAATGGCTTTAGGATCAAGCTATTTTAAAGAGCACCTTCTCACCCATATGTCTGCCAATCCTGTTATATTTTTCATAGATGCCCTGTTACAAATGCCACTTGTTGGCTTACAGAGAAAGGAGTTTATTTGTAGTTGTTCATAATCTATGGAACTCTCTGCTTATTGAGGTCTGGGAGGCCTCAACATCACTCCTCTAATGCCAGCTAAAGACTTGCGTTTTAGAGAAGGCTCCTGCATCATTGCTCTGAAGACTGTTTGGCTCTGGCTCTTCACTCCTTTTGTTTCTGATCTCTGTTTCAACTTCCTGGGGTTTATTTTGCTCTGATGTTCACTAGTTTTGACTGGCTGTGTTGTTTTATAGTTCATACTATATGCTGCCCTGAATCTGAAGAGAAAGTACAGGATTTAAATAAATGGGAATAGCCCTAAAATGCAGATAATGCATTTTTCTAGTTCATTATTTTCACATGTTTACACTGCCCTTCCTCCAAGGAGTTTAAGATGATGTATTTGGTTCCTTCCCTCCTTCTGTCCTCAAAGCAACCCTCTGAGGTGAGTGATGCCAAGAGACAGCGACTATCCCAAGCTCCGGGAAGATTTGTAGCTTTGTGGGAGCTTTGTGGCTGAACAGGAATTTGAGCCAAGATCTTCCAAATCGAAGTCCAAAGTTAGTTTGGCTTGGACTCACCCCCCTTGAAACTCCATGTCTATGGCTGCCACCTGGTGTCTTAGATCTAGTAACTTAGCAGTCCCACATCGGTTATAAGTGATAAGGATCAAGTTGTGCTACAACAGCAAAATGATGATGACTTTACAAAAGAATGTAAAGGTAAAGTTTTTTTCTCTCTCTCTGTATGTGTCTGTGTGTGTGTGTGCATGTGCGTGTAGCTCACCTTGGAAATGAAGAAGGGCATCATACTGAGGGAAGGGCAGGGTGATTGAAGAGTTTCTTATCCTGCTTTTCTTATCACTTACACACAGGTACACCTTACTCAGTTCTGCTGGCTTTTGTTTCTGCACCTGCTCTGCCCAGTTGGTTTGGGTCACAGCCAGGTGTTCCTTTGTGCCGGCAAAGTTCCTGAGCCCTAACAATTCCAAGAGATATATTAAGTCTACCTCTGTGTTCATTCTCTGAACTTCCTGAACAAGCAGTTTCTGTGTCTTGCTTCATGCACAGGGCTGAACATTTTGGTATGCCTGCAAACTCATTTTACCACAAGAACTTTGGGTTAAAATTCAGCTTTATGATAACCTCAGTTTACATTTATCTTTTAAAATATACCTTTCCAATCCTCACAGGTACAGCAAGAAGTATGAAATTGCACACGCCACAGATGAAATTTGAGACAATAAAAAACGAGTTGTATGGGCTTTGATGACCCTCTCCTATTATTTAACACTGTATTCCTGCACCTGCTGCCCTTCCAAGTTATACATCTGCTCTTGCCTACCTCCCCCAAATGTTTTAAATATATAGTTTATTCAGTCCTGGTTATGTATATTATTAAGCATCACATTCTTCTACATGTACATTTGTGCCAACATGCTGTCAGATATCCAACTGATGTATTTCTAATTTGTTCTCTGAATATACTGCCTCTACATGCCTCCATAGGCTGGTACATGCCCACTATGTACTTGGTCAAGGCAAGCTCAGCTTGTAGTTGTCATGAAATGGACTCTCAGTGCAAGGTGGAAGACATTTTCAGTAAAACAACCAGGATAGTCTGAGGCCTGATTCTCATGTGCCTATTGATGCACAACAAATTTGTTTGATTTGCCACAAATGGGGCTCTGCAAACCGTTTTTGACATTATTACAGCATCTGTATGATCTTTTTTAATGCCTTAGCAGCTCTTTGTAGACACTGGGTGTCTAATTTTTCTGTTGGATCTATGGGGAACTGGGGGGCAAAGAATGGTGAGGCAGAGCTAGTGACAGTTGCACTGTTGCTCCTCATAGGGTCTTGAATAAGTACAGTGGTGCCTCACATAAAGAGCTTAATTCGTTCTGGAGGCATGCTCTTTAAGTGAAACGATCTTTAAGTGAAGCAGATTTTTCCACAGGAAATAATGGAAACAGACGATTGGTTCCACAACCCGCAAAATATTCATTAAAAATATTAACAGGATGTAAAAATGATGACAAAACACTGGAATTGAATTCAAAACATGCATTCAATATGCATGATCCTATGAAGTCAACTTAGGCTGCAATCCTAAAGACACCTTCCTGGGAGTAAGCCCCATTTAACACAATGGGGCTTACTTCTGGGTAGGCATGGTTAGGAGGCTGCAATCCAAGACATTCCTGGGAGGCTTACCTGGGCTGCTGCTGGAGGTTCAAGATGGCCAGTGGGGACATTTGGAGGCAGTTAGAGGCAGCTGCCTCTGGCACTCCCAGGCACCTGCCCCCAAGTTGGGGGCAGTTAGAGGCAGCAGTGCCGGCCAGCAGGCCTTTTAAAGAGTCTCTGTGCGGAGTCAGGGCTGCAAGAGTGTCCACAGTGTGCTTGCTTGTTAAGTGAAGCAAGATTTCTTGAAAATTTTTGTTTGTTATGTGAAACGCTTGTTAAGCAAGGTGCTTGTTAAGCAAGGTACCACTGTAGTTTTGATGTCCAGAGGAAAAAGAGAAAGAATGTAAGGCTTATTTGGGTTGGTTCTAACTTTGCCATGCCTATTAATTATAATGGTAAGAGAAATGGAAGGAACTGGGATTGGGTGATTGTGATCTTATATTAGTCAACTGATAACCAGAAAACAAAAATGCTTGAATGATAATCAAGGGCACAATCCTAACTAAATTTCAAGTTCTGGGGTAAAGGAAATGCAACTCGAAAGTAAAATAACAAAACACTGACTTCCCCACTCCCCACCAACTGCAGGATGCAGTGCATGTCCCTCTGAACATTTATGCTAGTGCTGAAAAGTTGGTCAGGACTGCACTTGATGTCAAAAGCATCAGCTTGTAGTTACAGGAATGGATTTACCTGTGAGTATTAGTTGCATGGGCCGTGATTTGGATCAGGATAATAGTGTGGAAAAGCAGATGTTTTCTCACTAAAAATTGCCTCCTGAAAACAGTTATTTAATTCTGAAAATGTCACTATCAAAACATATTTTGACCCAAGTTCAGATCCATATTCTGTCATGATTGTTGATGCAAGATTAGCAAAACCTACCTCATAGGAATTCTTGTGAGAATAAAGGTGGAAGAAAAAACATATGTGCCTCCTGAGCTCCTTGTAGGAAACACAGGATTAAAATACAATGAATGAATGAACACATTTCTTACAGGAATTGTTCCAACTGCAAATGCATCCATAACACTTGTTTAAAGACAGTGGTGGCTTCAAGCCCAATTTGCAGAGATAGCATATGGCCACAGGGCTGCACTTACACCTCCTTGCACCACTGACAGTTTTACACATTTTGTTCTCTGTACGTGATGACTTATAGAACCTCCATTGTTCCCACATTCCCTGGACATTCTGAGCTGGTCTCGCCAATTTCCCAGGAAGTTTGTGCCTTGTACCTTTCTTTGCCTCTTGGCTAGCCTAGTCCACCCAAGTCAAGACTTCCTCTATGAATAATCAAATCTTTGGACTTCTTCCACAAAACAATCGCCTCTGATCCAACTTCTCCATGTTTAACAAAGCAAATCAACTGGATGCAACCCAACATCCTTCCCTTGTTGGATCCCAGGCTGCAGTGATTCATCTGGGTGGAGTTCATCTGGCAGTTCCCATCTTGCATGGAGTAAAGCAGGCAGCATGAGACTCTTGTTATGCAGCATCAGCCAGAAGCATTTGGGGAAGGGGATAAAGACAGGCTGTAGAAGTGGAAACTTGAACAGGGAGTTTCAAGGGGGGAGGACTGTATTTAGAGAAATAGCTTGCCAGTACTGGTGTCTTAGTATTTATAAGCTGTCCGTAAGAAGGCATAAATCAGTATTAATCTTTGGATTTATGCAAACAGCAAGTGACTTTTCCCAAACAAATCCAGGTGCCTTTCAGTAACTTCAAATACAGTGTGGTGGTAACAGGAAAGTACACAACCTGCTACGGCTTTGTGGGAAAGGTGCTAAAGCTGTACTATCTATTTTGTAGTGGGGACAGATCCCTCAGGTACGTCTGTGCCTCCAATGTGTCTTACTAGCCGGCAGGGAGCAATGTCCCACCAGGGCACTTTGCCAAGACTGACACCCAGGGATTTCAGTCTCTTGGTTAGCAGCGGCTCCTCTGCGGCATCCCATCCTCGGCGCCACCATTGTGTGGTGGGCTTCAGTAGGCAAGAAGCAGACCAGCATAGCTACAACAGCATTTATAGACTCAAACTGGAACTGAGGAACAGCAGGCAAATGCCTGTAGTTTATACTCAAGGCCCACAGGGCCTTATCCAATCATCATATAGTACAATACTTGAAAAAGCTCGCCCATATATGAATGTTCTAAGTTTCCCTCCACAACAGTTGGAGCTAAAAGTTAGGGTCGTCTAAAGCAGGGGTGTCCAATCTTTTAACTTCAGGGCTCTTTGACCTTTAACAATTGTATAGAGGAGGGAATTTCAGCAGGTGTAGACTTTGATCTCATTGATCACAAGCTGCACCTGCTGAAATTCCCTCTTTTACACTTTTGTTAAAGGTCCAAGAGCCCTGACGTTAAAAGGTTGGACACCCCGATGTAAAGGTTAGTTTCACTTTGCAGGATTTAACACAACTATATGTATTCAATACATAACACTATGAGAAACGGAGGCCGTAATATCAGAGCATTCTCATCCCGTCTCAGTCTACTACTATTATTTGACAGGGAAAAAATCATGTCCCCTTTCTTTATTGGCCTCTTTAGGAAAACCCAGAAAACAGTTTTGGATCTTAGAAGGAGTTAGTGTTCTGAAAACCAGAACAGAGTGGCGATATTTCTCTCATTTCTTGGTGCTGGCAGTCTGATCACAAATTCCATGAACTCAGTTTTGGGAATGAGCTCACCTTGCCAGCCGCCTTCTTCTCCGCCTGCCAAATTACAATGATACAGACACACATACAAACACTCCTGTGGTTTGCTCATTAGAGGCCCCCAAAGCTGCTGTCACTGCATTAGCTCATTCAGACAACAAAAAGCCAAGGGAAAGTTTTATTTCAGAGAAGCCACTGCCAGTGCCCTGGTCTGGGGGAAGGGAAGAGCAGGATGGAGGCTTTGCTGGGACAACTCCAAAATGTGGCACTGATACTATTCCTTCCCAGAAAGGGACAGGGCTTATTTGTGAAAAAAGAAGCTGTGTCTCTCTGGGGATAAGTTTCCATCCATGGCTGCCATCCTAATCTCCAGTTAGGCCAGCCTAAGCCCAAGGATAAGTCCTGTGCTGATCTGGGAGTGTCACAAAAGACATGTAAGACACTTTCGCACTTCTCCTGGTGAAGGGTCAGGCCAGTGCACAAAAAAAGTGCTTGCCTCCCTGCTGGGAACAGGATCATTGGAATAGGAAGACCAATGAGTTGGGTCATCCTAGGTTAGGAATGCACCCTAATCCTTTAAGAAAGGGTGAACCCCACTGATCTAAACAATTGTAATAGGTGTTTGAAAGGAAGTCTGGAACAAGGAGGACACGCATGAGTAAACCCAAGATTCTGAGAAAGAAATCCACAAGCCAGATCTGTGATTCCCAAGCAGCTTCTCTGAGTATCTGCATTGCTGATGCATCTAGAAAATGCCTTCCTCGTGTGGCATAGCATTTACCATTCCATACCACAGCTGCTTTCCAGACAATCACCCCAGAAACTCATCTTACATCTTTCCAGCTGATCACCTCAGAAACTCATGCTAGGAAACCATTTCTCCAATATGTGCCTGGATTTCCAGGTGGAAGAAGTTGCCCAGCATGAGTTTCTAGGGTAATAGGTTGAAAAGATCAGAGGCTGCAGTGCAGAAAAATAAGTTCCATGTCCCATGGGGAAGGCAATTTTCAGACACCAGATCCAGCCAACAGGCTGGGATTTAGCTTCTGCTGTTTTAATGAAAGAGACAAAGATACTTCCAAAATTCCCTGGATTACCAAATCACAATCTGAATTACCAAGTCATAATACCTATAACTGTTATAATACCTATTACAGAAAAAAATGCACCAATTCCAAATGTAATTATTGTTATTATTTATTATAAATAGTATTTATACACTGAATTACAGTACTGGTCTATAAATTCTCTATGGATAAGTAAAAAAGAAGTAAGCACGATACCAAATGATATAGAGTTAGCAGGAACACTGCAACTGAGTTGCTAAGTTTGAAGTTGACATCAATGTTGCAGGAACTGGGTTTCTGCATTGAACTACAGAAGCCGAGTTCACAAGTTTGCACATTCTTTTTTGATCAGTGGCCTCTCAATATTACATGCCAACCACACTTATGTGACCAAATGTCTACCACAGCTGCCTTTTCAAAAATTCTGATCCATTACAATAAGTATTTTGTGCTTGTCACTGGATTAGCTGTTCTAATTTTTCTGAGCTTGTAGCACAGAAGGGAATAGGCAGCAACTGGACCATATGGGATTAGTCAGATGAATCATAATGAAGCACCTAAATAGCAGATCTTCTCTGTGGCCAAGAGTAGGAGAACCCAGGCTTACCTGTGAGTTACCTGGGAGCCCCGCAAGCTGGACATCGTCTCTTCCAGGTTCTGCCGCAGGTCAAGAACATTTTGTACTGTTCTCTTTCTCTGGGACTCAGGATCTATGAGGAGAAAAAGAATATAAGTTACATAGTGAACACAGTCAATGTGCTGACTGTGAGGTCTCTTCATTTGCCACCTAGCGAACCTTTATGAGTATGTCTTGTTTGAGAATCCAAACTTGTTTGACATTCTTTCTATCTATCTATCTATCTATCTATCTATCTATCTATCTATCTATCTATCTATCTATCTATCTATCTATCTACCTACCTACCTACCTACCTACCTACCTACCTACCTACCTACCTACCTACAGTATTTATATACCGCTTTTCAACTAAAAAGTTCACAAAGCGGTTTACAAAGAAATATGGAAAAATAATAATAGCTAATTAAAAGCTAATAGGTCCCTGTCCCAAAAAGGTTCACAATCTAAAATGCAGAAAAGAACATCAGCAGAAGCCACTTGACAGACATTGCTGGGGTGAGTAGGGCCAGTTACTCTCCCCCTGCTAAATAAAAGAGAAGCACCCACTTGAAAGAGTGCCTCTTGCTCAGTTAGCAGGGGTATGTATTCTCATATACATACACAATCTTTATGGGTATGTCCTGTTTGAGAATCCAAACTTGTTTGAGAATCCAAGCTTTTTTCCCCCCTCTAAGCTTACTATATGTGTGTTTCTACTAACTAACCAATCCAGTTAGGCTGTGGTGGGAAATTGAACTGTATGAAGGACAAAATGTTTGCAACTTCAGTGACATTACAGTCCCAATTACATTACCAAAACATGACAGCCTTCATCAGCACAGCTAGCGTGACTATCCAGAAAACATGCAGTTTGTACCATGAAAGATGGTGTCTGCTTGTTATGGGTTGGCGTTTCCTCCAGTCCATGATGGACGCAACATGGGGAGACCTGGCCGGCCTGTTGCGGGGCCTGTCACCAGGATGTTGCCTTTCCCACCGAAGTGGTCCCTATTTATCTACTTGTGTTTATATGCTTTCAAACTTCTACGTTGGCAGGAGCTGGGCTAAGGATGGGAGCTCTCCCCAGTTGGCAGTATTCAGGTCTTGAACTGCTAGCCTGCTGAGCAGAATTCCAGTCAAGTAGTGTTCTTACACCAGCGTTCTAAACTCTGAGCGACTGCAGCCCCCAAAGCCCCAACTGATTGCGTATCAGTTGCTCATCACCATGATCCCTCTTTCAGCACAATCCTATTCGTGTCTACTCAGAAGTAAGTTCCATTGAGTTCAAAGAGGCTTACTCCCAGGAAAGTACTCTTAGTATTGCAGACTTTGTGACAGAGATTCTTCAGCACAAATTAAGGAAAATGTTCCCTTAAAACAGAAATGTTGAAGACTATTTTACTTTAGCAGTGATTTTCAATCTTTTTCATTTCATGTCACACTGAAATTGTCAAGGCGCACCATCAGTTGTCATTAACATTGACATGGGTTGAAATCCCAAAATTTTCCTGTTAATAAATGAACTTTCCCAGACTCCCATGGCAAACCTGAGGAATATGCGTGATACACCAGTGTGTCACAACACACGGGTTGTAAATCACTGTACAACAGACTCTCCAAGCTACAAAGATATTTTAGTGAGAAAAGGAAAGAAACCAAAGGAAGAAAAATTCACATACTCCTAGGCAAGTTTCAAGTGGGCAGCATGAAAGCAGAATTTCCATATATTTAGAGTAAATAGGGAACAACCCCTTGATTCCCCCCCCCCAAAAAAAAACCCCATAACACACAAGTCCTTTCTGAATAAGATCCCATTCCAGAATACACCTGGGCAGGGGGCAGACTAGTAGGTGCTTAGCTTTTATTTCCATATAAACCCAGGCAAACAATAAGACTCCATATTTGCCAGCGATGGTCCTGATACAATGCAGTTCATCTCAAATTAAGGGCACAATCCTAACCAATTTAGGCTGGCACAATTCACCTGTCTCTCTACTCCAGTGGCGGTGTGGGTAGGTTGGTGCATGTCTGTGCAATGGCCTAACCGTTTAGAAGTGTCTTACGGCAGTTATGTGACACCCCCAGTCTAGCATGGGACTTGTGTTGGGCTTAGGCCGGCCTAACTGAGGTTTAGGATTGCAGCCTAATTCTGGCAGCACTAAGTTCTGCCTTGGCAGCAGATATGATAGGTCACAGCATCACCATGATGCTTACATCATGCTTACACACTTACAGAAACATGGCTGCTGAGTACATATTATTATTACTTTTGAAAAATCACATTTGACTCTTTTAAAACATGTTTTATAAGGCTTTAGACACAGGTAAAGTACAGCCAGTCAGCTGGAGTGCTGCCTCCTTAATCTAGTCTTTGATGGGCCTTGACAATCAGATACCACCTTGGCAATCAGATACCAAATCTCATTGAGCATCATGTCTGTAACCTATCAGTAAAAGAGAATCATACACTTTTATCTCACATTGAAAGAATTCTGAAATCAGTTCTCTGTTTAGCTATAGAAATTATAGTGGAGGAAAACTGGGGGCCAGGGGAGAAGAGTCCCTTTTTATAGCAAAACAGGAGTCATAACGAAAATTCTGGGCCTGCAGCCAGTTGACTGAAGCAAGCATGGTATGAATGACAGGAGCTGATGTGCTCAGCGGCAGGTATGCTCAATCCCTGGGATATGAGCTGCTGCTGCCTTGCATGCTGGAATTTGGTTGACTGCTCAGTCAGAATATTGCATACACTGTCAGGAAAGGTTGAGCAGAGATCTTTGGCTGTACAGTGACAGAACCCTAATGGATCAGTTTGCAAAAGCAATGCTTCTCTGGATGACAGTAGCCGGAAATGTTCTCCTTATTTAAGTTCTTCTTCAGTCTTTAGCTGGCGCTGATATCTCAACCAATACACCGCTGTAGTGTCACTGGGATCAATGTGACATCTATGAGACACACAACATGCTTCCCCTCTTATCTTTTATCATTTTATTCTCTCTTTCTTTGAAACACCTTGGGTATAATTTGTGCAGAAAAATATAAATAAATTGACTGATGAATGTCAATGACACAATCCAAATATCATTGAGACAAATACCATATTTACTTGAATAGAATGCACACCTTTTCCAGCCAAATTTGCCTCTAAAATCAGGGTAAGAATTCAATTTGATGCTTTGAGTAAATGGTGCATTATATTTGAGTAAATTCAGACCAGGATAGGAGATACAGTGGCGCCTCATGTAACAAACGCCTCACGTAAAGTATGTTCCATGTAACAAACAAAAATTTCTATAGGATTCTGCTTTACATAACAAACTGTGCTTCACGTATCAAATACACGCATTGGCAGTTGGTGCAGATGAGCTGACCAGCAGATCTTTGAAAAAGCGTCAGGGCTGCCTAGCACGCCTGCCCATAGCGAAAGCAACACTTCCGCGCTGTTCCTCCTGTGGCCGGTGTCCACTGGGCAGAGGGAGAGAACAGCAGTGGAGAAGAGGGAAGCAGCTCAGGGCTAGCCAGAAGGGAGCAGGGGAGAGAGAGGCTCAGGATGAAGAGAAGGAGAAAGAGGGGAGACACTTTGAAAGTGTCTTGGATTGCAGCCTCCTAACCATGTCTACTCAGAAGTAAGCCCCATTGTGTTAAATGGGTCTTACTCCCAAGAAAGTGTCTTTAGGATTGCAGCCTAAGTAGACTTCATAGGATCATGCACATTGAATGTATGCTTTCAATTCAGTTCCAGTGTTTTGTCATCATTTTTACATCCAGTTAATATTTTTATATGAATATTTTTTGGGTTCTGGAACCAATCATCTGAGTTTCCATCATTTCCTAAGGAAAAATCTGCTTCACGTAAAGAACATTTCACATAACAAACATACCTCCAGAACGAATTAAATTTGTTACGTGAGGCGCCACTGTAGTTGAACTGATGGAAAGTGTTGATGGGAGGCAATGAAGGTAGGTGCTGTTCTATCTTTCCAGTCCTAGAGAAGAAAATTGGCTGCCTAAGACTCAAAGCTTCCCAAGGAGGCTTCCATTTGGCTTCCATTTGACGTTAAGGACATCCTCCTACAAGTACAATGCATTGTCAGCTGTTTTCTCCGGCTACGATGCAGCACTGCATCTTCAACCATCACCTGCCAGTATAAATAGTAACTGGTTCTGTTACTCTATCAAGTAAAGCGTCCAAGAAAAGCTCTTGGATTTCATGTCCAACATATCCAAGTTCTTGGCTGATGTTATACACATGGGATATAGATGTGGACAACCTCAAAATGCTAGATGCAGGGGAGCACCAGGATGCAAGTGTTATGTGCTCTCTGAGGCATCTGGTGGGCTGCTGTGTGATACAGGAAGCTGGACTAGATAGGCCTTTGGCCTGATCCAGTGGAGGCTCTTCTTAAGTTCTTATGAATGCTTTGCTCATTCTCAGCTTCTATAGGAGTGAATCAAAGAGCAGTCCCAATGCTACTATATGTATGCCCTTGCTCAGCGCAAGTGGTTAAAACACTGTGCCTGTTAACCAGCAGGCCAGGGTTCGAGACCCAGGTCGGCCCCACAAGACAGGGTGAGCTCCTGTCCTTAGCCCAGCTCTGTGACACCAGCTGGATCCAATCATATCGGCTCTGCCTTTCCATTGGACTAATTCAGTGGCGTGGAGAGGGGGGATTTGCTGCTTGGGTAACAGCCTATCCTCCATAACAATCCAACCCAGGCTTTCATGCTTCGCATGCAGTGTACGCAGCGCCGAGCACAATACCATAGTCTTTCAAGACTGATGGAGGCCTGCTGCTCAGGTTAAAATACAGTTCCTGTTCAAAATGGTTAACCAAAGCCCCCAACTCCTAGAGGGAGTTAGAGCTTCCCTTCTGCTATCACCTTCTGCTCCAACTAGTTCCCTGGAAAACAGTTCCTTGGGATAGACGGTATGGCTCTTTCTGTAAAATGATTCAAGGATAAACAGATAACCTCAAAGCATGAGCCTTTACCCAGTCTGGAGACAGAGAAGGATAGGAGTTTTATTTTGTCTAGTGGTTTCACAACCAGAAGTCTCAAAAACCCTGTGGGACATACTTCTTGTGTGGTGAAATATTAGGCTAGGCTGACTAACAGTACGAGTATTTTGTAACAAATACTGCCAGGAATCTTTTCTGAACAGCATCTTGTGCCTCACCTTCCATCTCACCTATTATCAACCCCCCCTCCCCCCCCCCCCCAAAAAAAAGGCTGAGACAAAATTGTTTCAAGTGATGCAATTCAGACCAGGCTCCAGATGTAACAGCCTGCAGCAGCCAGGAAGGTGGCTTAAACCAGTTTTACATACAGTAGCAGGAACACCTGGAGTGAGAGTTCAAACCACACATAAAGCACATAGGGTACTGTTTGGACCAAAAGGATTGGAATGGGCCCACCTCCAATCATGGTTGGCATACGTGAAATAATAAATCCCAGCTGCATACAGAAACTTTGCACTATACAAACATCCTACTTTCAGCAAATTCTTGAAACAAAAGCACAAGGTTGCTTGGGAATAGTGGATCTGATCACTGCCTAGATGGAAGTTTCACACAAGCCACAGAATTTTCTAAAGGAAGAAAAGGATATAGCTATGTTAATAAATTAAACAGCAGGAAATTTGGTATAAAGATGTTACACACAAGAATTTTTATGATTTTTTTCCCCCTAAAACCTGAAACAGAAAAATGAAAATTTGGGAAGCATAGCAAAAAACCCTTTATTTTCTTTTTCCAATGAGAAAATAGAGTATAAAGGATTTAATAAAGCAGTGTTTTAATATAATATTACTATATAGGTTATTCACAAATCTCTTGGACCCAAGTGATGACAGTATTAAAGAATTGCTACTGAGTTTAAACTTGGATACTAAACAAGTAACACACTTTGGATGTAATGCTGGAAAAGTACGTTCAAAGAGCTGCAAGCATCTGGTCCATGCTGCAACTCGGGAGTCTACCTACACAGTACTTGTGTGGATGTACACACACACACACACACACACACACACACACACACACACACACACACACACACACAGAGAGAGAGAGAGAGAGAGAGAGAGAGAGAGAGAGAGAGAGAGACAGACAGAGACAGAGACAGAGACAGAGAGACAGAGAAACACTGAAGAACTAAACAGGTTGAGAAACCTATTTCATTTCATGAATACCACCCATTTTCTGACATCAAGAATGAAAGCACAAGGCAGTCCACAAAAATAGAATACTTATATGTGACAAGAATGTGATATTGCATAGAGTTCAATGTTCTCCAATATTCCATTTTTCCCCTAAAAAACCCATAAAAATCCAATTTCACCTCAAAAATAGCCTGGAAATGTTAACATCTATGGCTCAGACTGTCCAGCAGAGGGAAACATAATCACACAAATGGAAGTACAGAGAGGATTATTAAAATATGGTCAGATTTTTCCAAGCCTAGAAACTACAATTGGTGCAATCAGTTTCCACAAATACATGCATCTGACTACGTGGACCTGGTTCAAGGGAACATGTCATGGATGCACAGCTACTGTTGTCAACTTGCATAAGAGCTTAAAATCATTCTGCTGAAGTGCTCTTTGCCCTGTGGGAAAAGACAGCTTGCAAATATTACAGAGAAAATTTCACTATATTTCTCCCACCAAAACAAAACAGCAACTTTAAGGAAGCAGATATACTTGGAAAAACAAAAGCAATGAAATGTTTACTGCCTTGTCCAGTCCAATATTAGTTCCAATCAGATTTGATCTCCTGCACAACAGTTGCTTTATAAAAAAGAAAACAAAAACAAAAGCATCTTTTTAAAAATCATTGACTTAAAAATTGGTGTATGCAGCCTCCCCAGCCTTAAGAATATCCTCCAGAAGTGCAGGGAGCAGAACTCTCTTCACCTCTGGATGATTACAGACTTGCCTGTGGGCCAAATGGCTTGCCACAGGTCACATCTGTCCCCCCAGGCCAGGGTTTGGACACCCCTGTATTACTTGAAAGGAGAGCTAGGCCAGTTATCATGAGAATAATTGAGTTAAAATTATCTAAACCGACATCTCTTTCCTCCTTCAACAACAATCATAGACATCAGAGAAGGAGGTATCTATAATTCAATTTTCTTTTTTTATAAATTAAAATGGTTGTTACAATGAGTGAAAGTAAATTCTAACCCAACATTTGGAACATGATTTTTAAAGATACTCCCTGCTAACTGAGCAAGAGGCACTCTTTCAAGTGGGTGCTCCTCTTTTATTTAGCAGGGGGAGAGTAACTGGCCCTACACACCCCAGCAATGTCTGTTCTAGTGGCTTCTGCTGGTGTTCTTTTTTGCATTTTAGATTGTGAGCCCTTTTGGGACAGGGACCCATTAGCTTTTAATTGGCTATTATTATTTTTCCATTTTCTTTGTAAACCGTTTTGTGAACTTTTTAGTTGAAAAGCGGTATATAAATACTGTAGATGTAAATGTAGATACACGAAGCCCAATGGTTTGCCAGCACCAGCAAATAAAAGGTTCTCTACACCTCTTTCTTAGAGACCAACATCATGCAAGGCTATATCCATCATGCATGAAGAATCACTTCTTCAGTGGAACTGGACTAGATTGGTTATGGCAGGGGAGGCATATCCACAGATTCACTTATCTGTGGACTGGGTCCAGCTACTCTCTGGACCTGCTCTGTAGGAGAAGGGAACTCCTCTTCTTGCTTCCAGAGGGGCATCTGAGCTCAGAAGAAGCCAAGGATGTCCATCTCCTACCTCTGCTGAGCTCCAAAACTTAAAAAAAGAATGAAAATTCTAGTTTCACAAAGAAATGGAAAGTGACCTTTAAAATCCTTATAAGGGCACAATCCTAACCATGTATACTCAAAAGTAAGCCCCATTGTGTTCAATGCGTCTTACTCCCAGGAAAGTGTCTTTAGGATTGCAGCATAAGGCATTAATATTAATTTTAATATTAGCAGGGTGGCCATATGCCCTCTTTTCCAGGACACATCCTCTTTTTTAGCCTTGTGTCCCGGGAAAAAAATCTTTATTTTTCTCCTTTTCCCAAAAACTTTGGATTTAAGTGGCTCCTCAAGTCTTATGTGATGAGTTCAGAAGTTCAGAAACTTACAAGTTGATATGCAAGTTCAGAAACTCGCAGACAAAGGAATCTTCAACAAGAATATCCCAAGCTTTGAATCTGAAGTTGTCCTATGTTCTCTGTATCCACTCCCTAACCAAACATATCCTCTGCTATTTTTCATAGAAGCCTTTAGCTTCCAGTGAGGAAACATCTAAGGTTCATCACTACAGCTACATTCAGTTAAAGAAATGGGGATGCTGAGATGGCATGGCATAGCTCATGGACAGTGTCTACCCTGTTTAGAGAAGCCTGCAGAAATTGAACAGGCAGCACCCAAAACAGTAGCCTCCCTGCAGATTCCTGTGGGTAGTTGACACAAAACAGCTCACTGTGTAAAACCAGAATGAGACAGACTCCCTGTTTACTCGTTCTGTGCTGGCTAATTAGGAGTGTGAGTGGGTGTATTTATCAATGTTTGTGTGTATCTATGTGTTTCTGTGTTTATATGTTTGGTAAAATTACGGAGGAGTTCAGAAAGGACCTACTTAGATGACTCAAAGTCTGCAAAGGCTTTCTTATAGGGAGAGTCTTCGTGTATGCAATCTCATGCAAATCCCAAGGTTTGAGGGGCAGCAATCGTGGCCTGCAAATGCCATAATGAGTATTCCCAGTGGCAGGCAGATCTCCGAATGAAGCAAGGTACCAGAGAAAAATCCCTTCTGAAATAAGACCAAAATTCTTAAGGCTAAAATGGTTTGGGCACAACAGCAAGTTACATATTACATGATATCATTTGAAATCTGTTATGGAAAAATTAGTTTATAAAAGATATCCTCTGGTTTATCAAAAATAGTGAGTTTATACATTTGAGGGCACAATCTTAACTAATTTTGGCCAGGGCAACTCACATCTCCTTGTTCCCGTGATGGTGTGAGGAGTCAGCTATATGTCTTTGCACTGGCCTACCAACCCCCTCCTTCTGCAGGAGCAGCACAGAAGTGCCACATGGCACATTTGTGACACTCCCAGGCAAGCATGGGACTGTGCTGGGACTTGTACCAGACTAACTGGGAGTTAGGTTCGCATAATCACTGTCACATTATATTGATTCATTAGCAGTGACAAACTGGATGGCAAAGATACAAGATCACAGGTAGTATTCCCTTTCAAAATATCACACTACATATTAACTCATAGAATCATAGAGTTGGAAGGGATCTAGTAGGTCATCTAGTCCAACCCCTGCCTGCAGCAGGAAATCCTCCTAGATCATCCCTGACAGGTGCTCGTTGAGCCTCTGCTAGAAGATCCCCAGTGAGGGAGAGTCTACCACCTCCCTTGGCAATCTGTTCCACTGCCGAACCGCCCTCACTGTCAGGAATTTTTTCTGGATATCCAACCGGAATCTCCTCTCTTGCAGTCTGTACCCATTGGTTCTAGTTCTGCTTTCAGAAGCAGCTATGAACAAATTGGCCCCTTCCTCCCTATGACAGCCCTTCAGGTATCTGAAGAGGGCAATCATGTCTCCCCTCAGCCTCCTCTTCTCCAGGCTGAACATCCCAAGTTCCCCCAACCTTTCCTCGTAGGGGTTCCCTTCCATCCCACTGATCATTCTTGTCGCTCTCCTCTGGACTTGCTCCAGCTTGGCTGCATCTTTCTTCAAGTGAGGTGCCCAGAACTGAACACAGTACTCAAGGTGAGGTCTCACCAATGCAGAATAAAGAGGAACTAGAATTTCTTGTGACTTGTAAGCTACAGTCCTCTTAATGCAGCCTCAAATGGCATTTGCTTTCTTTGCAGACACATCACACTGCTGACTCATGTTCCGCTTGTGATCCATGGCAACTCCAAGATCCCGCTCACATGTTGTGCTGCCAAGCCAAGTATCCCCCATTTTATACCTGTGTTTTTGGTTTTATTGCCTAGGTGAAGAACATTGCACTTCTTCCTGTTGAAATTCATTCTTACAGCCCCCTATTCTAGTTTATCCAGATCCTCCTGGAGGTTTCTCCTGTCTTCTGTTGTGTTTGCCACTCCTCCTAGCTTGGTGTCATCTGCAAATTTTAACCTCTTTTTAGACAACAGCATCCTCCTTATTTTATTTAGAAATAATACTGATAGCCATTGTCATTGGTTATGACATGGTTATGTTGCCAGCTACTAAGTCTTCACAGCTGATGACAAAAAGCTCTGCTGTCTAATAAGTACAGGCAAATTCTCCATGCCCTGAAAACAGGGTGACCATATAAAATGGAGGACAGAGTGCCTCTACCTTTAACCATTGCATAGAGGAGTTGCAATTTAGGCAGTTTTAGTTCATCATAGAAGGGTTTAAAAAGCAGCACCCTCTTCTGTTCTAAACACACTCTTCTGTGCAATGCTTAAAGGTAGAGGCAATTTGTCCTCCGTTCTATATAGTCACCCTGAGCCTGCACCTGTTAGTATATTCATCTACATGTCTGGCAGAAGAGCACTTTAGTTGGTGCTACAGTCTGCAGGATCTCCTATTTTCTTTTTCTTTCTTCCATAGAACACCGCACATCCCCATCTATAATGTCATCTCTAGGATGTTCATTAACAGGCCATTGCAGTTAAATTAGGTGATGTGTACAAGTGAAATATGCCCTGGGAAAAATGGCAAAAAATGGAGAATAGCAGAATAGCAGATGACTCTTGGATTGAATAGAAAGGAAACTCAGAGACCAGAGCTGGAATTTCCGAGACTCAGACTGCAATCCTAACCTCCACTTAGACTGGCATAAACCCCAGCGTAAGTCCTTGCTGACTTGCACAAAAATCCCGTAAGGCATTTCTGTCCTACTCATGGAGGGAGGTGGGGAGTTAGGCCAGTGCACAGGCATGTGCTGTCTCTCCTCCCAACACCACCATTGGAAGATATGCCAGGTGTGTTATGTTGGCCTAAATTGGTTAGGATTGTGCCCACAGAGACCACCAGACCACAGTTGGTTATATACTTGTATTGCATTTATCTACATTGTTCCTGAAGCACAGGAAAAGCACTCATAGAGAAAGGGATAGAAACGCCTGTGAAAGCAATTCTGTTTGGCTACTGAGTGAATGGTAAAGTAATTAAGAAGGGGGTTGAGTTCAGGGCTGGATTTGCACATTATAACACAAGTTGCCAACTCCATTCTTCTGAAATACACACACCCTGTTACCGCCTCTCTGTAGTATCTGGTATTTGCTGTCTCTAACCAAAAGATGGCAGTAATGTGCCTTGAAATTGCAAGCTCCTTGGGAAGAGGGTGCTGGTCAGAAACGTGCTTGTCATTATTTAACTCATTCTAGCAAAACCCGGAATGGGAAACCACAATATTCAAAGTATCCCTCAAGTCTGTCTGCTCTGCAGCAACCATAAACTGGTCACAGAACCCCATTGCTAAAGAATGGAGAGCTACAGAATGGCTGATTATCATAAGAAAAATTCCTTTTCTTAGTACCATAGCACATTTCTTGATCTACTAATTAAAGCTGAAGGTGCTTAAATGAGGCAAATTGGGGTGAACCCCTTTGGAGGAGCTGGAAGGGACCATAAAAATCTTTCTATATTTGAAATTAATGTATTAGAACAGTTATTTTCAACTTTTTTCATCTCATTGCACACCATCAGTTGTTTTTACCATTGACAAGACACACCATGCTGTTCAAATCCCCATTTTCCTATTAATAAACGTCCCTCCCCAAATTCCCACAGCACACCTGAGAATTATATGCAGCACACTGATTGAAAATCACTGTATTAGAGGCTGGGTTTCTTCCCAAACCTGCAATCTCTGAATTTGCAGAGAGGATTTCATGACGTGCCATGATCTTGCCTGACACTCTGACATGATTCTTTCTGTCCCATAAAGACTACCATGAGTTCCAAACAAGGTCTGAAGAATTTACTCCAATTTGGTTTGGTCTTTATTTGTCAAACTAAGGGTACATTGCCTCCACTTTTCTCAAACTGTAATCTTAACAGAGTTTCTACAAGCCTATGCATACTAAGAATAAATATTTGGTTCAAGGACACTTATTTTCAAGTAAGTGTGGATCAAACTGCAACCCTACTGAGGTTGTCTGCCCATTTTATGGGGAAGTGGACCATCTGAACATTGGAGTGATTTTCAGAGGACAAGAAGCTAGTGTTTTTGAAAAGTTTTCCCTTGTGACCATATCTTCCACACTCTATCAAAATTGAACCAGACTATAATAAACCATGATGGGATATGTCCTTCCTGGGCTCAGTCTTCCTAAGATCTAGGCTTCCCAATTGCTTCCCAAGACTAGGCTCCCCAGTTGCTCCCTAATCATCCCTGCTTCTGTGGCTTCTTTGACCCTTACATTTCGGTGCATGCACCACTATGAGGAATACTAAACTGAAAATGATGTTTGTTAAGCAGTAGTCAGTATTTAAAAATCTGTCTCCAAACTTTTATCATGGGACAGAAAGTTTAACGCTTGAGTGAAGGAGTGTACCAATGCTTTGAACTACCTTATTTGACAGTTGGGTTCCATAGGAACAAACAAAGGCTCTTTATGCAACTCTTCTGGCTTAAGTGGCCACAAACAGCATTATAACCGTGCCTCTTCCTTAGGAAACAATGGCTGCAATCCCAAAGACACTTTCCTGGGAGTAAGAAGCACTGAACACAAAGGGGAGGGTTGCCATATGTCCTGGAAAACTGGGACAGTCCCAGTTTGGGGGGATGGTGTTCATATACTGGCAAGTGTGACATGCCAAGAGGTTCTTGACTCAGTTTTTGTGGAAGAGAATTATGGAAACCCTAACAATGAGGCCTACTTTTGAGTAGACATGGTTTGGATTTTAGTAAACACCTCCATATTTCGTTCCCATAGAGGCCTGTATGTGAAGTTTCCATTAAAAACACTACTTAAGAGTTTCCTGTCAGCACCTTGCTCCACTACACAATTTATCTCAGTAAGACAACACCATATATAATAGTGGTATTTATTACACATTAATGCCGATGAAAAGTGTGAAAGTTTACATATGCCCCTAACTTTGCTAAAAGCTATCAACTACCAATAAAGAGAACTGCCCTTCAAGACCAAGTACTCAAAAGTCTTTGAATCAGCAATGACCTTTGCTGACAGTGGGGTTAATGGGGAACAGAGGATGTGGCACAGGAAAAGCAAAGTTTGACATTTCACAAGAAACTAAAAGGAAAAAAGCAAGGGCTAAGATGGAAAACTGATTATGGTTTTTTTTGGATTAGTGTTAATACAGTTTAGGAGGGGCTGCCCTTGAAAATGATTTGGAACATACACATTGGTACAAAATGTGTTCACCCACTTTCTGGGACAGTTCACTAGGAAGTTATTACTCTAATCTTGTTCAGGCTATTTGAGAACCAATGCTGATTCTTGACTTTAAAGCCCTAGCAATCTTAGGACCTGGGTACTTGAAGACTACCTTATCCCATATGCACTCTCTCCTATACACTTTGGCCATTTTTAGTAGCCATGATTTGAGTTCATAGCCTCTCTGAGAGAGGCAGGCTTCCCATATGACCGGAAATGCCCGGACGTGTCCGACTTTTGCTTATTGGACCAGACCAGACAATTAGAGGCTGATTAGAGGTTGTTTAGATTGGCTGCCGCAATGGCCAAAACTCAGCTGCACAGTGCCATGGCTGCCCCTATGTGCCCCCACCAACCTCCACCAAGTACCTCCCCAGTGGCTTCCATGTCTACTCAGAAGTAAGCTCATTAAGTCAAAGGAGCCTACTCCTGAGTAAAGGGTGACCATATGCTGGAGGGCAGGGACTTCCCCAAAATTTTTAAATATCTTGATTTTCAGTGGAAAATCTGGACTTTTGCGGGACCTGTCCTCCTTTTTTTGTTCCAGCATATGGTCACCCTGGAGAGATGGCAAATCCAAGAAGCAGCGTCTTGTTAATTATTTTCCATACAAAAGCTAGACAAGCCCCCCTACACTGTGAAATTTCAGAAGCATGGCAAAAACTTGGTTTTCAGTAGAGTTGCTATATGTCCCAAAAAACAGGGACAATCCAGATTTCACATACTGGCAAATGAAACAGGGGTTCCTGTCCCGATTTTGTAGAATAGAATTATGGCAACCCTAAGTTTTAGAAAAAATATTTTGGTACTAGGTGTGCTCTCTGAAGCAGTCATGTTGGAAGCTAAATTTTGGCTAGCTTATAAATTACTGATTTGGCTATATTTTAGATTGGTATTGTTTTTAATTTGTTTCTCTTTGTAGACCACTTGGGTCTGGAAGAAAGGCAGCATAGAAGCTTTTAAAAATGAAAATAGATAACATGCAATAATATAAGGACTGTGGTAGCTAAGTGGTAAAAGACATTGTGCTTGTCAACCTAATGGCTAATCGGATTGATTCTGTTGTGGCTTTTGGGACAGTGACATAAGTTCATTGAAAAACTGCAATTTCTGAATGCAGAAGGATCCAGGTTCTAAACCTGGTACTTTAGGAAGTAAAGACTGCAGTGTCTCAGTGGTTAAGGACACTGCTTGTCAAACCGAAGGTTGTCAGGTTAGTGGTTTGAGACCAGAGTGCTGCAAGAAGGAGTGAGCTCCTGTTACTTGCTCCTGCCAACCTAGCAGTGTGAAAGCATATAAACACAAAGTAGATAAATAGGTACCATTTCGGTAGGAAAATAACAGAGTCCCATGCACCTTTGTTGTTTAGGTATGTGGGTTGGATGACCACAGAGGCATCTTCAGACAACACTGGCTATTTGGCCTAGTAACAGGGATTAGCAGGGAAACTTGCAGGGGAAACTTTTACCAAAGGGGTAAAAACAGATAATTGTTTCATTGGCTACTTTCTTTGAACCCAGGAATCACTATCACCACTATTACAGTGCAAACATTTAGCAGCTATCCCTTGAGTTGCAGCAGTGCTGTCTAGAAGTCAATACCAAAGATTGCTGTGTGATAACTATATGATAGAGATAAAGATAGATGTTAAAGGAAGAATTGCATATTTATGACTACATTAATCTCCCAAATGCATGAAGCTTGGCACAAGGATGAATGGGAATCACTAAAGACATATGATGACACAAAGAGATGAGTTGCTTCATGAAGTGAATGCTGACTGAATTAACAAACAATATGTCATGAATAGAAGGAGCACAGTAGTATGTGCAGATGTGAGCTGCAATAAAACAGGCATACATTAACACTGCCAAAATTCTGAATGGAAACGGGTGTTAGGTTTGCTCCTTGTATTGCTGACCCTCTATTTACAAGTAAAGAGTACCAGCCACAGATTCTTTACAAGTCCTACACCAGCACTTCAGTTCTGGTTCCTCAGGCACCATGCCGAATACTGATAACAACTTTAGTGTTTCAAATGCAAACAACATTCTCCTAATTAACTAATCAATGGGCTATGCAAAACACATCTCCATACTACACACTACTTCCAGACCCTATAAATATTCCAGGAATAAGTGCAACCCCCAACCTGATCACTTCTTTCATTCTGAACTTCTGAAAATCCCTGCTCACTATCTAGCTTGCAGTGTCCTTATTTGTACTGAAAGTCTCAACACTATCTACAAGCCTTCTACAAGTTTTGATACATCCAGATGATGTCAATACAGACAGGCCAGGTGGAAAGGCTAGGATGCCAAAAAATAGTCTGACAACTGATAAAATTAGCTACCATGTTACATTAGCTGATAAATGGCCCTGTCTTCACACATAGCATGCTAGCCATAGATTTTTTTTGCTGCCAGTCCAATAAACCAAACTGGTCACATACACACACACACACACACACAGATTGCATGTGCTCACCGTACTCTAGATCAACTCTGGTATGCTTGTAAACAAATAAACTGATCACAGAACTGAAAATATGGAGAACCCAGGAAATCCCAACTATGATGTGGCCTGTTATGCCCCTGTGCTTGACCCTATTTGCACAACATTCTTACTACGCAGCCAGCTGACCTTTCAGCTATAGAAAATGTCTTCAAGGTCATGAGTAAAGCATGCATATGATCTATGTATTATATAACTTCAAGACACAGGTCATTAGGAAAGATCATTTGATAAACCAGCTTGCATGCTTTGCTGCCAAAATCTCCTCTCTTTCTCAAGCTCAAGCATGCAAATATATCTTATTCATATTTCACCATGTAATCAACATGGCATTTGGTGCCTGGCCCAGAAACTAACCATTCTGCTCTTATATTTTAGCAAAGCCTTTCCCATTTAAATATGGCTATCATATTTACGGCCAGGATAGTTCATGTGCTTAGAAGAGGCACTCACCCAAAGGAAAAGCAAGATTTTGTATTCTGCCTAAGTCTTGCAGTGCCAAAAGCTCCTGACAAACTGCCTGGCTCTAGCACAGCATAATGATCTGAATATTAATGAAGGGTGTAATGAAATTCTTGACTTAACTCTTTAAAAAAAACATGGGCTACTAAACCATTGTTTCAGTGTTTGCTCCTGAATTCTTAAGGTTTATTAAAATAAAGCTATGCAGAGGTAAACCAAATGGAGGCTTTATTTCTAGGCGAGGGAAGCAAAAGCTATGGTGTTTATATTGCAAAAAAAATCTGAAATAAAACTCATAGATCATTTTCAGGTCAGCAGCAATCTAAGGCAGCAATCCTATCTAGTCTTATATAAAATTAAACCCCACAGAACACAGTATTACTTCCTTTTGAGTAAGTATGCATAGGATTGCACTGTAGTTTAAGCCATCTTATCTGTCCAGTCAAGAGACCAATCCTAAGCCTTATCAAAGCTAAGTGCACCTAAAGCAACACAGGTAGATCAATGGATCAGCATTATCTGCTTTGGTCTATGCAATTCAGGTGCTCATCTGGGACATGACACACAGATGTAAGAGAAACAGTACTGCTATGTAATTACAAGCACAGCCAATATAATTTACTGACTCTATTTCGATCTTCACTGTCCTTAAAAAAGTGAGGTTCATCAGTTTAAAACATTTGAAAAGGGAAAAGCAAGAATAGTCACATGCTGCATTCAGTGGAGCAGTAACACAGTAACAAACCCTACAATCCAGAGTAACTATAGGAGCACGTAAGTGACATTTACGTCGATGTAGTTATGGCACCACCTAGTGAAAACCCATGGGAAATTCATATTCCAATCCAGAGTAAATTGTTCTTACGTTGGAGCAAGGACTCCCTGTAGTTACTCTGGATTGCACCCATCTTCTCTGCTGTCTTTTAACTGGAAGGCCTCAGAGGTCCTAACCAATTTACACCATAAAAAGAAAAAAGAGCCAACTTTTTTGAAGATAATTTTCACCCCAGTTTATTTTTTTCCTAAAAAAATGAAGCTTGCATTGTGCAAGCATAGATTGAGACTCCAAGTTCCAACTGGAGGTGTGTACCCCCAAATCAGTATGAAAAACAAATTCCAAAATTCTATCCTATACAGGGCATGGCCTTATTTTGTCCTGGACGCTAGCCCTAACTGTTGCCTAAAGATATAAAATAACTGATATCCCTCATTTAAAGTGCAGTTGATTTGCACCGATTCAACTTCAAGCAGTCAAAACAAAACAAAATCAAACAGATCAGCAGTTTAAGTAGTGCAGGTAATTCCAACTGCCATTCCACTTAATACATGCTGGAAAGTGTCTGTAATGAATAATTACCTTTACTGGTTTTAGTTACAGGCTGTCTCTGCACTGGCACTTCTTAAAGTAAAGGCATCCCCTACAGGATGCCCTGCTAGTTGTGACCAAGCGGTGGTGGTGCTCATCTCCATTACAAGGCCAAAAAGTAGCGCTGTTTGAAGAAGTCTCTGTGGTTGTGTGGCTGGCATGATAAAACACCAAAGTGAACCAAACACTGTTACATTCCCAACAAAGTGGTACCTATTTATCTACTAACTTACTTATTTTCAAACTGCTAAACTGGCAGGAGTTGGACAAGTGATGGGAGCTCACTCCATCTTACAGCACCCAGACTTCAAACCACTTATCAGGTTGATAAACGCAGCATCCTTAACCACTGAGACCCTGTGATCCTGACTTCCTAAAGTACCAGGTGTTACTGCATGAGAAGATTGCAGTTTTTCACTAAACTATCTCTATCCCAAATCCCACAGCAGAATCAAAAGTGTGAAGGAACAAGGGAACTTTCATAGTCCAATAAGCTGTCCCCATTTAGAATACAGCCTCTTTTTATGAGATAATTTTTATTCCCTGTATTTTCAGTGTGAAGTGTAAACATTTTCTTTAGTAGCCAGATTAACAAGCTACATGTACAAAATTTGAGGTGTTCAGTGTGTTCTGGTGGTTTACTATATAAATAACTCAATGTATACTTCTACCTCCCTCTCCATTTCTAGGGCAAGACAAACAAGTACAGATGGTGTCTTTGGAATGCATTTCTAGACACATCTGGGAGATCTGCAGAGGGGCGATCTGGGGTTCCAGCATTCACAGTAAAGCAAATTCAGATTTGCAAATAAAGAAGCCACATCTGAATATTCCATTTAATTGTTTTTAATCAGTATATCCTGGGCTATCTCTAAATTTCAATTTCTAGGCAGAGGGGAAAGTACCTTAAATATCTGATGACATACCATATTTACTTGAATATAATGTGCCATCGAACATAATGCGCATCCTAAACTTATACTCAAAATACTGTATTTTACTCAATTCTAATTAAGATCGAATATAATGCTCTCACTGATTTTGGAGACTGAATTCAGCTAAAAGGGTGAGCATTACATTTGAGAAAATACAGTATTTGCATCTCTCAAGATATACAAAGGATCCACTTTAAAGACTTTCTTATTAAAGGGGCGTCTCTTGGACTACATATATACAAATTCTCACAACTCTGACTCATTGTGAAATACCCTAACAATCTGGATACCTTCTACAAGTCAAGTTGGTTCATTAGGTTCATTATAAAATCTTCAATAACACAAGACATAGGTATAACACGAGACAATAACACAAGACGTAGATATTGCAAGCTAATTCTATTAAAAGCACCATCCACGTCTACTCCTTAGACAAATGCCTATACCCTTGTGAAATCCAATGTGATCCTTATGTGCAGGTTATCTGCAGTTATCATTATCTGCTGTGGTGTCTGTTCTTTGTGAGGAGCAGCAACATCACTCACATCCTTACCATGGACCAGCTGATGCTCAATCTCCTTCTGAACACCCTGTGTTGCTATGGAGATGGTGGCAGTGCCTTTATTAAGCAGAGGTCATGAAAGCACCAGAGAAGGGGAGATACGTACAGGAGAAGAGCAGAGAAATACTTGGGCAGAGAATAAAATGCCTGATTGCAAATGGAAACAGACTGGCAGGCGAGACAGAGAGAAATCTCAGTTGCCAGAAGAGAAAATGGCTGAAAGGACACCAAACACAGCTTAAGCCTTGAGTTCCATTGCTCAGCTTGGGGAAATAGGAGTGTACTGTAGGAAGATCACCATTGCCAGACAAGAAAGACTCCAATATTCTCTGGCCCCTCCAATAACCTCTGAATCAGGTTCGCTGAGACCAGCTCAGACCAGACCACCAGCTCTTGCAACTACATTTCACATTCTATCTATCTACAGTATTTATATACCGCTTTTCAACTAACAAGTTCACCAAGCGGTTTACAAAGAAAATGGAAAAATAATAATAGCTAATTAAAAGCTAATGGGTCCCTGTCCCAAAAGGGCTCACAATCTAAAATGCAAAAAAGAACACCAGCAGAAGCCACTTGAACAGACACTGCTGGGATGTGTGGGGCCAGTTACTCTCCCCCGCTAAATAATTCTGATGGGTTCCTAGCCTTGCAAGGCTGTCTGAACACAAGCGAAGACAACTGATCTGTCCATCATACAAGCAAGGAGAAGATACTAAAGGTTACGGTCTGCTATGCCAGCACTTTGTCCTCATGGGCGGACAGTATGGAACTTCCATTGTAGAGTGAGGTATTGTTCCACTTCTTGGCAGTCCCCCCCCCCCCAAAAAATGTGCCCTTTCCCCCAAGAAGGGAAGAATAATGCTAAAATTAATGAACTTCTGTATATATCAAGGTTCTCAAAAAATGCAGAATCAACCCTTTAGTTTCCTGGTAACTCCATTTTGCTTCTAAACCAAGCAAAACAGGGCCACCAACATTGCTCTGAGAGGAAATGATACTATATGTTAATTATCTCTTATCTAGAATTTCAAAAATCAGAAAGCTCTGAAATCCAGAACTTAGTGCGCCTACATGTGATTACCTCCAACAACAGCCAGCATGTATTCATAACAAAAAATAATGGTTCAGTGTGCATTAACTATGTTTCATGCACAAAATTATTAAAAATGCAGAGCCAGACTGGGAGGGCTTCCCCCTGCCAGGAGGAGACTGTTTAAAGTCCAGCCCTGTCTCCAAGAGCAGAGTCACTGTTTTCCTGAGTCCAGAGAATTACTTTCAGGCTAAGTGTATAAGGTATGTAGGATCAACTTGGGGATCAGGCAACTTGGGGATCAGCTGAAGTTAAAGAAAGAGAAGTATACGGAGTGGAAGACTGGAAAGATCACCAGAGAGGAGTACGGGCAGGTAGCCCGGTCCTGTAGGGAGGGGGTCAGGGATGCTAAAGCTCAGTCTGAGCTGAGGCTGGCCAGGGGAGTCAAAGATAACAAAAAGAGCTTCTTTAGATATGCTCAAAGGAACAGGAGGAGAGACGAGGGGGTGCGGCTGCTCTTGGACAAGGATGGACAACAGGTGTCTGGAAACCAGCAGAAGGCGGAGCTGCTCAACTCTTACTTTGCATCCGTCTATTCACAGAAGGAGGGCTGTGCAAATGGGGGAGCGGGATCATTGACTGATTCGGGGATGTGTTTACATCCCCTAAGAGGTAATGAAAACATGGATGGTGCAGAAGAGCAGATTAAGATTGACAGAGAACTGGTTCGAAACCACTTAACTGGCCTAAATGAATTCAAGTCATTTGGACCGGATGAGCTGCATCCTCGAGTTCTGAAGGAACTGGCAGATGTCCTTGCAGAGCCTCTGTCGATCATCTTTGAGAAATCCTTGAGGAGTGGAGAAGTGCCACTGGACTGGAAGAGGGCAAATGTAGTCCCAATCTTTAAGAAGGGGAAAAAAGAAGACCCGGGAAATTATAGACCAGTCAGTTTGACTTCAATCCCGGGCAAGATATTAGAGCAAATCATAAAACACACAATTTGTGCACACAATTTGTGCACATCTAGACAAGTACTCGGTGATCAAAACAACCCAGCATGGATTTACCAAGAATAAATCTTGCCAGACAAATCTGATCTCCTTTTTTGATCGGGTTACGAGCTTACTGGACAGTGGCAATGCTGTGGATGTCATTTATCTTGACTTCAGCAAAGCATTTGACAAAGTCCCACATGACATTTTAATTAGGAAGTTGGAAAAATATGGGCTAGACAGGGCAATTGTTAGGTGGATCTGCAACTGGCTCGATGGCCGCACTCAAAGGGTTTTAGTAAATGGTTCTGTGTCAACCTGGAGGTCAGTTTCTAGTGGGGTACCCCAAGGCTCTGTCTTGGGACCGGTTCTCTTTAACATTTTCATCAATGACTTGGAGGAAGGAATACGGGGGAGCCTGATCAAATTTGCAGATGACACCAAACTGGGAGGAGTAGCAAACACATCAGAAGATAGGAGAAACCTCCAGGAGGATCTGGATAAACTAGAATCCTGGGCTGTAACAAACAGAATGAATTTCAACAAGGAGAAGTGCAAGGTTCTGCACTTAGGAAATAAAAACAAAAAACATAGGTATAAAATGGGGGATGCTTGGCTTGGCAGCACAACATGTGAGCGGGACCTTGGAGTCACTGTGGATCACAAGCTGAACATGAGTCAGCAGTGTGATGTGTCTGCAAAGAAGGCAAATGCCATTTTAGGTTGCATTAAGAGGACTGTAGCTTCCAAGTCACGAGAAGTTATAGTTCCTCTTTATTCTGCATTGGTCAGACCTCACCTTGAGTACTGTGTTCAGTTCTGGGCATCTCACTTGAAGAAAGTTGCAGCCAAACTGGAGCAAGTCCAGAGGAGAGCGACAAGAATGATCAGTGGGATGAAAGGGATGCCCTACGAGGAAAGGTTGGGGGAACTTGGAATGTTCAGCCTGGAGAAGAGGAGGCTGAGGGGAGACATGATTGCCCTCTTCAGATACCTGAAGGGCTGTCATATGGAGGAAGGGGCCAATTTGTTCATAGCAGCTTCTGAAAACAGAACTAGAACCAATGGGTACAAACTGCAAGAAAGGAGATTCCAGTTGGATATCCGGAAAAAATTCCTGACTGTGAGGGCGGTTCGGCAGTGGAACAGATTGCCAAGGGAGGTGGTGGACTCTCCCTCACTGGGGATCTTCAAGCAGAGGCTCGATGAGCACCTGTTGGAGATGCTCTAGGGGGAATTCCTGCTGCAGGCAGGGGGTTGGACTAGATGACCTACTAGGTCCCTTCCAACTCTATGATTCTATGATTCTATCTCCAAAGTACATATTATTTCCATGGCTCACTTTCGCTTTAGCTCACACACATTGGCACTCTGCACATCAGACCATGATAGGGAATGAATGCCTCTCCACATCTTGCATATCCTCTGCCACCTCCCTTCAGCAACAAGAACAGAGACCTTACACAGAAAGATGCACAGAGGTTTTCCCTTCTCATAATGGACTGATGTGCTGTACTGTACAGAGCCAGGACACCACCCTTACCTAGGTATCCTAGGACTTCCTCCAGTCCTCCTGAGACCTTCTAAGTCAATAAAAATTATCCAGAGGGAATTTGAAGGTGATTACATGCTACTTTTTTTTATCTTACACAAAACATTTAGGTGGCACTGACAGACATCAAAGCTGAAAATTTTTCCTTCTCGCACTATAAAATTTTTAATGGTACACAGGAGCATGCCATTAAAAAGACCCAGCTGTAATTCTGAGCTATTATATTGGAGTTTACTCTACAGTAGCAATGAATTTCCTCAGTCAAGGAAATATTTTCAGTGATTGCAAGTTTTTTTTTCCCAACTGACTAAAAAAAATTATAAACTCCATAACAAAAGGCAATATTTCAGAGCAATAAAGTTTCTTCCACCCCAACAGGATTTCTCCAGCTCTATAAATCCTCATACCGATATTCAAAGCCTCGTTTTTCAGTCATGTAAGAAGTTGTTGGATCTGCCTGTTCAGGGTTTAGAATCCTGCCACTGTCCCTATAAACAGGGAAAGACTAGAAAGGATTGAACATCAATGTTAAAACACAGTGTTCATTATAAACAGGTACCCCCACAAATCAGCATAAGCAGCAGTAGGTGTAAGAACAAAATCCACTGCTGTTAACAGCTTGGGGAAAAAGAATACAGTACATGGCACCTAAATAATAAAAATAAGGATGATACAAGATATTATTCTGTAGGAAATAAGAACATAAGATGATCAGATCTAGATTGGATGGCTAGATTAGGCTAGAAAGGGCCACATAGCCCAGCATATTGGTTTCCACAGTGACTCACCAGTTACTACTGCTAGACAGCCCAAAAGCACAAAAGAAAGGCATACCTGTCTCCTATATTACTCCCTGCAACGGTATTCAAAAGCACATTGCCACAGAACCAGAAGTAGTGCACAGTCTTCATGCTCAATAGCCTATCATTGACCCTCCAAGGGTTTCTAAAAGATGACAATCACATGGAAAAACAGCAGAGGCAAAGCTATGTATGATTTGCTGTCTTCCTCCTAAAAAAAGCAAGGGGGCTTTCCTCCACCTTCTTCACTGATCTCCATAGGGTGGTAAGCACCCTGGATTGTAGGGAAAGTGCCCATTTCTGGTTTTGTAGTCTTGCTGAGTCTCTAACTCCAGCAATGTCTCAAGAGTTGCCCTTGGTTGACTAGGGGTGCTGGTTGGCAGCTTTCCCAACTCCTGTGTCCACGGTCCAGAGTGGTGGCTGATTGGTAGCCACATGGTCCTTCGCACTATGGCTACCTTGTCATCCTCACCCTATCCCATGTTTTCTTTTCTCCTCTTGCTTCCCTATGGAGGTTCCACCTGACTTACTCCAGTCCTCTTTCAACAGGTATTCCTCTTCCTTCCCCTCTTGCTTGCCTTGCATTTTCTTCTCCCCTTCTCAGTTTATATGCAACTCTCCTCCTTCTCTATTACTTTTCAGAGGCTGATTTTAGGGGTTCATAAAAGCTCCTACTTCCCTGCATTCCAGCTGATGGTGTTAAATATCTCTGAGTACAACTGAGCGTGGAAAACGGCAAATGATGTTTTTGGCCATTGCTCTGATGCCAGCTGATCAGTTCTCCCTCAAGTGCCAAACAGAAGTTGATAGACCGTTCCTCCATGAATCTGTCTAATCCATGTTTTAAAGTCATCCAAGATAATGACCATACCACATCTTATTATTTTAACTTTATTTATATCCCACCTTCTTCATAAAGGCAGTCTTGTGACAATAAATTTTACTGACAAATTATGTTATATGTAAAATACCTTTTCTTTTCTGCCATAAATCGATTTGTCTGCCCATCAGTCAATTTCATTTGAAGAGCCCTACTTCTAGTTTTATGGAAGAAAAATAAAAGCTTCTCTGTATCCATTCTATGCACACTATACCTAATTTACTAAATATCAGTCACATCCTTTTTTAACTGCCCCTTTTTCCAAGCAAAAAACCTACAAGCCCTTAGGCTTTCCTCATAAGGAAGGTACTCAAGAACTCAAATCATTTGGTTGATCTCTTCTGCACCCTCAACAATATCCTTCTTGAGGTGTGGCAATCAGAACTGTACACAATAACCCAAATGTGGTTAGTTTATTATTGATTTCCACAAGGACAATATAACATTCATTCTGGCCCTACAATCCAGAGTAACTACGGGGGCACGTAAGAGACATAACGTGTACCTGTAGTTACTGCACCACCTAGTGAAAACCTATGGGAAACTTATATTGCAGTCCAGAGCAAATTGTTCTTACACTGGTGCAAGGACTCCCCGTAGTTACTCTGGATTGCGCCCTTAATCTTGATCAGTTTTCTTTCAGATATTTATAAGATGTGTTTTCTGCCAAAATTTATGTTGTGGAAAACTGAGTTCATTGAGAGTTTTTCCCACATAAGTGTATATAGGTTTGTACCCCTAGTGCATTTAGCTATAGGGTGCTAAATGCTACACATAATTTTTGGCAAAAAACCATGCTTTTCACTGAGCGGAATTAGGCACACAAGGAGCAGCATGGGGTTTTTTGAAAGAAGAGTAATCCCTAAATACTTGCACTGTTTTGTTCATGCAAATTTTCTAGAAACAGAACCTGCTGTGTCCTTTCCCATGGTGACATTGTTCACCACAGGGAAAATGGCTGTCTGAGCTACTGGAATCAGTACCATGAGGATATGCTATACAGTCTCAATTAACATGATCCCCCATGTCGACTCTTAAAAGACCATAAACACTGCATAGATTGAAAATCCTGGACAGGGGCCCTGTAAATTCAAAGTTCTATGTAGCACCTCACAATTTGTTGAAGCTAAGTACAGTTGGGATGCCATCCTGTGCACACTTACTTGAGAGCAGGACTCAGTAAACTCTATGGAACATTTTTGTGCAGATACGCATAGGCTTGTACAGAACTATTGTTGTAGCAACAGTAGTTGTTGTAGCTGTCAGGTCAGTTCTTCCCAAGGACATAACCTCTCCTGCAACAGTTTTCAAAATGCATCTTTTTACACAGCCATCCATAATGGCCTAATTGCCAACCTGAGGCATTCATATGATATGACCAAAAGCAACAAAATCATGAGACTGAATCTAGAGTAATAAATGTCAGCCTTTGTGTGTCTTTTAGAGCTATTCACTTCATATTTCTTTGCCCATTTCTTCTCTGCAACCCCAGAGGGTAAACAATCAATTTGTTATTAAATAGAAACTGACTAGCTCCACAAAAATCATATGACTCCAGATCGGGGTTTCAGAGAAATGCGTCAAATAATACCATGTGATTTTGCAAGAACTGTAGCAGCCGTACATGCTGAATGGGGACAAGGGTGAAAGAGAGGTGAAATCCATTCCCTGCATCAAGTTTTATTTCCTGATTCTCAATAAAAGATAGCTCACCTAAAGACACATTTCATTTTTGAAGCTGTTATTTAATTAGAAATTTGCATGTGGAATCTAACTGAACTAATCAAAACTCAGTATCAGTGATGGAAACAGCCCATCAAGAGCTTAAATCAATACAGTATTCATTACAAATGTCCTAAAACAAACTACTTAGTACTCTTGGAACTAGCAGGAACATCTGGGTTATTCCATCTTTCATAGGCTTGGGGACAAGTAGATGAAACAGCATATACCAGAGAATTTTAACTGAGGCTGAAGACAACAGCAGAGCCCACCTCATTGATTTGAACTGCTGAGAACCATCTTGGTGGCCAAATAAATACCATTTAATGGCTCAGTGCAATTCAGAGTCAACTGCAATTCAGTTGGTAAATTTGAAATTTACCAACAAACAGCTCTGGATTCAATGCTGAGTCACCTCCTATTACCCTAGTTCTTTTCATGCTCCAAATGAGATCCATGAATAGCAGAAGGAAGAGACTCATTGAGGTTTCAACAGCCTTTTGTATGGAAACCTCCTCTGCCTAAACGATCATGCTAGCTTCTGTAGAAGAGTGTCGCTCATCAGCTAACACATTCATACCTTACTTTCCTAGCAGTGAAAAGTTCTAGAAGATGCCACACAGCCTGTGTTTGGACTTCCTTTGGATGAAAGAGCTTGGTGTCTTTGTAGAATCTACTTTATTTGCAAATAAATAGAAAAGCTTGTCTCTCTTCACTTTTCCCCAAGAATCCCTAGCTCAGTGGTGTTCAAAGTGGGGGTTGGGTCTTCATTTCAGGGGGTTGCGAAAAGCTGGGTGCAGCCATCTTGGAATCTGGTACTGGGCACCTTTAATGTCACTTCTAGCCATGACCACTTCTGAGGCTGGCTTGCCATATGTCCCAAAAAACAGGGACAATTTCAATTTTGGGGGACTGTGTTCACATACTCGGAAATGGGATAGAGGGTCCTGTCCCGATTTTGTGGAAGAGAATTGTGGCAACCCTATTTCGTGGGGACAAATGGTAATTCTTAGAAAGGGGACCAGGCTGAAATGCTCAAGTACCATTTCTTTAGCTCATCCTGCCACTGTTTGCACATAAGGGAAGAGTTACCTGATGCAGCAGCAGCAAAAGCCAAATCCCATCTCCCTTCCCAGGTCTGATTCACCTGCAAGAATCAAAGCAAACTTGTGCCAGCAAATAACTTAGTGCAGGGCTAATGTGATATGCTGCATCTGCTGGGGCTTACCCCAGGACAAGGGGTAAATATCCCCTTAGACCAAGGAGATCTCTAGCAGCCAAAAAAATCCCCGATGGGGTGCAAAGTAGTCCACATCAATGCCACTGCATCACCTGGTGGGAATTTTGTTAGGACTGGACTGTAAGAATTCTGTTGTAAAGATATGCAGCAAAACAGCAGAAAGCACAACTGCTGAAGGGCAAAAGGCTACAGGGACATTTTTGCATTTCTACTGGTTTGCATCAACTCTTCTGGATGGTAATGAAGGCACAGTATAAAATCCACTAAATCATTTCATTACAAGTGACAAAGAAAAAAATCCTTCCTAGCCTTTGGGAAGTATCATTCTTCACTCCCCCCTCCCCTTAAGCACAGAAAGCGATTACCATTAACATAGCATTTATAATTCCATCTCAAATGGAATTAGATGGCCTTGGAATCACAGAATCCATCCTTGAGACATTTTGCTGCACAGCTGTCCTAGAGGCAGAAGCAACTTGTTAACATTGCTGTTAAATTCATTCATTCCCAACCTCAACAGTTATTTATATGAATAATTTATCAACAGGCAGCACAATCAAACTGGAGCTGAACAGGCAGCCCAGCGTGCTTCTGTTATATCCAGCACGAGAAAAAGGAAGGTTTTTCTGATGTGGCAAAAATATGTTACCTTTTAAATGACTCATCTGATGTAATAGCTGATATGGCAGAAGCATTCCTGTATCAGTTTACTGAGTTGAAGCTTACCTTATTGAAGAGCAACTTATTGAGGTGAAAATCACCTAAAAGATGATTTGCTTACTGGCTGACCTATAGCAGGCAGTAGTTCTCAAGCATTTCGATCCAGGACCCCCTGCTGAGAATGACAAACTATCTGGGACCCCCCAATAGTGAAGTCATGGCTAGAACAGGAAGTCCCATCACTGTGATACCAGAGTTCCTCCATGTCTATTCAGAAGTAAGTCCCATTTTGTTCAATAAGATTTAGGATGCAATCCTAATCCCCAGTTAGTCCCCCCAAGCCCCTTGTCTGGCCTAAGTCCTAGCACAAGTCCTGTTCTGGCCTGGCACTGTCGTAAAAATGCTGTAAAGGCACTTGAGCACCACTCCTGCAGCAAGATTAGGCCATAGTACAGACATGCACTTGCCTCCCTACTTCACCACGGGAATGGGAAGACCAATGAATTGTGCCAGCCTTGTTTACTCCCAGCCAGAAAAGCAGCCTGAGTACACCATTCCAAGATGGCAGCACCCAGTGCCAGATTCCAAGATGGCTAAGCCCAGCTCTTTGAGACTCTCCTGAAATCAAATTTCAGCCCTCCAAGGGGGTCTCGACCCCTGCTTTGAGAACCATTGCCATTCAGTCTGTTGTTTTGTTTCTTATACATTCCAATAAATGATTCTATTCTAATATCTTTCATGCATGCCTCTACTCATATCTGGACCAGTGTTGATTAGAATGGAGCATTCTAAGCTCCTTAAACAAAGCTTAAAGAACCATAGAAATGGCAGCACCAAGAATTAAACCCCCTCTCCACTTTAAAAAAAAGAAAACCGTGCTCAGCTATTAGTAGCCAGCAAGTTCTGTTTGCTTGTACCTATTCAAGACATTATGCTGGCAGCAATGCTTTAGCTCATCACTAGAGACTAGAAGGCAGAGGGCACAATACAGTGGCTTCAATGTCTCCAATGGAGAAAGAACTTTCCTTTCAGCCAGATCAGCATTTCCTGCCCAACTATTGATGCTAAGTCATGTGAATCTCTCTTAATAAATCGAAAGGCGCTCAGGAACCTGAAACTTGAACATATCCAGGCTTAAGCAAGCCAAGCTTTTAAAAAGGATTCACACTTTCTCAGGAAAGAAAGTCTATAAATCTGTTTAATTGGGTTTTCACAAACTCATACAGAATCCCAAGTGAGTTCTCCATCTTCCAGACTATGCTGGGATAATGTTTGTCACTCCTTCTTTCTGCAAACTCTTAAGGCATATCCAGCTTTGTCCTAAAACAAAAATGCAGAAATAATTCCACACACACACACACACACACACTATTAGACAAAAATGAATGTTTATCCCAAGATTTTGTAAGAATGTGATAGCCAGAAACTGGGAGAAAGCATGACATTTTTGGGACGTGGAAAAGTAGCAAGGCTCCTGAAAGACAGGAAAAGACATTCTAGCCCCAGAGCAGAAGGACTAAGGACACAATCCAGAAGTGCACTTGGGTTACCCTATCTGTCACTGGGCTGTCCCAACTGCAAGATGGGCCACCCTAGTTATTCGGGAAAAGGCATGGGGCAGCCAAAGGCAACATTGGCTGCCCCAAGAAAGGTGGATCTGCTCTGCCCTAGCTGGGGCAGCCTAGGCAGTTCAGGAGAGGCATGTTGAGGGCATGTTTAGCAATGCCTAGGGCAGAGCAGTTATTCTGTATCCAGATCCTGTTTCCAGGGCAGAAATTCTGCCCTCTTCCAGCTCCTCAGAGTTATACCATCTCAAGAGCAGGGACAGTAATGAGTAGACCCATAGGGGTTCATGATAAGGCAGAGTAAGAATGGCAGCGTTGACCAAAAATCTGAGTTCTTGGCCAGCCTAGCTGCAACCCCTGCCTCTCAACCTCAGGATATGGTACAACATGGGGATACGGAAGGCCACTCCAACAAGCCCTTTGTATTCACTGTAGACTGTCCTGGCTTCTCATCAAGGACTCCTTATAAGGCAGGCACCAGTTAGTCTGGTCAAAGCACCAGCACAAGTTCTGTTCTCGCCTGGTCTCCCCACTTCCTCCTTCTCTTCATCCGGAGCCTCTCTCTCCCCTGCTCCCTTCTGGCTAGCCCTGAGCTGCTTTCCTCTTCTCCACTGCTCTTCTCTCCCTCTGCCCAGCAGATGCCCGGCCACAGGAGGAACAGCGCAGAAATGATGCTTTCGCTATGGGCAGGCGCGCTAGACAGTCCTGACACTTTAAAAGGGCTGCCGGCCAGTGCGTCTGCCCCAACTGCCAACAAGTATGTTTGTTACGTGAAGCACAGTTTGTTACGTGAAGCAGAATCCTATAGAAATTTTTGTTTGTTACATGGAACATACATTACGTGAGGTGCTTGTTATGTGAGGCGCCACTGTAGTTGAATAAGATGGTATTTTGCATTTACAAACGCAGAAGCACTATATGATTTTTGGAGTAAAACCCATTGAACACAATGGGATTTACTTTTGAGTAGACATGGTTATGATTGCATTCTATGTAGTCTATAACCATTGTCTCTTCTGTCCAAATATTTTGAAAAAGCACTAGAGATAGAAAAAAAAGATTTAAAAATGGGGGAAGCAGAAAAAGAGTACAACATTCTATGAATTCCACAAAACCAAATCTCTAGAAAAGTTCTAAGATTATTTTTTTTTCACCCAGATGGGTCTGTATTCTAGATCAGCAGGCAAATATCAGCTTCTCCTCCCTCTTTCTCTCCCATAAAAATAAAATAATCTGAACAGACATATGGAAATTCAAAATTACAGATGGATCTTAGATTTTTTTGTCTTGTTTCTAAGGCAACAAGACTCAGTGTCATCTGCTAGTTGCCATAGTAATTTCACCTGATTTCTGGTGGAGCAACATTATGGGAGATAAAGCAAGACGGATCCTTTTGCTTTCACAGGATTCCTGGCTTTCTACCCTAAAGTGACTGGAAAGGATGAGAAGAAATGGGCCCTTATCCAGTTCAGATTCCAAAGGAGTGGAAAAGGTCCACTGCACAATCCATTTCTAAATTACCATACTGGAAATCCATCTCTCAATTAACTATTTCTGTACCATCTAGACGTGCAACACGTGGTTACTCCCATTGTCCTCCACATTTAAAAAACCAGTAAGCAGACATACTTATACTTATACTTAGGATACTTATAAAAAAGCAGGCCTCCGTCAGTCTTGGAAGACTATGGTATCATGCTTGGCGCTGCATACGCTGCATGCGAAGCACGAAAGCCTGGGTTAGATTGTTATGGAGGATAGGCTGTTACCCAAGCAGCTAATCCCACCTCTCCACGCCACTGAATTAGTCCAATGGAAAGGCAGAGCCGATACGATTGGATCCAGCTAGCGTCGCAGAGCTGGGCTAAGGACAGGAGCTCACCCTGTCTTGTGGGGCCGACCCACGTCTTGAACCCTGGCCTGCTGGTTAACAGGCATAGCGTCTTTACCACTTGTGCCAACCACAGCCCACAGGATACTTATAAGGATACTTATAAAGCAGACATCACATACCAGTAAGCAGACCATCACATCACCACAGACTATCACATACAGATCAGTAAGCAGATGATTTAATAGTCTTGTTTTAAGTACACTGTTTTATTTACTTTACTCCTCATTTCTTTTAATTAGAACAGAAAACCAAACTGGTCAGGTGACTATGAACTGAAACAGCCATGTTGGCAAAGCAGCACCAGCCACTGCAAGTTTTTCTGAGTTGCGAGTTTTTTTTGTTTTTAGTTGTACTTCTCTGTCAAAAAGAAGGCCACATTCCCTACCTGCCCCAAGTCATGCAAAGCTCAATAACCTGGCTTTAGGATGTCACAAAACAATTTCAGACAACCAAAAATTCTTATTATATTTAAAGCAAAGGCTTGAATAAAACTTTCATTAAAAAAAAAAGAATTGTCCAAGTTTCTAAAAGTTGTGCATTCACTCTCAAGTACTGTAACCTTAAGAAGGGGCCCTGTGGTCATTTCATGAAGTTATAATCCTTAAGACAAGGCTAGCCAACTAGGGCCAGAAAAACCTCTAAGAGTAGCCTCTTTGAAAATCCTAACACTATCAAACATACTGCAATATTGTCTCCCCATAATTTTCACATCTACAGAAAAGAAAAAAATTCAAGATGAAGGGCACAATCCAGAGTAACTACAGGAGCACATAAGAGACATTACATGTACCCGTAGTTACTGCACCACCTAGTGAAAACCTATGGGAAATTCATATTGCAATCCAGAGTAACTTGTTCTTACTCCAGAGAAAAAACTCCCCATAGTTACTCTGGATTTCACCCGTAGATGAAAATCTGCACATTTTATTTTTCATTTTATTTACATTAAATACTTTGCATACAGTATTATTCTTGAATGGCCATCATCCATAACATCATCCAATAACCCCTGCTAACTGGATAAGAGGCACTCTTTCAAGTGGGTGCTCTCCTTTATTTAGCAGGGGGAGAGTAACCGACCCTACACACCCCAGCAATGTCTGTTCAAGTGGCGTCTGCTGGTGTTCTTTTTTGCATTTTAGATTGTGAGCCCTTTTGGGACAGGGACCCATTAGCTATTAATTTTTTCATTTTCTTATAAACCAGTTTGTGAACTTTTTAGTTGAAAAGCTAAATAGGTGTATAAATACTGTAGATAGATAGTACCTATAACTCTCTCCTTTGCTGGATGCCTTGATAATGTAGAGAATAAGGAGACATAATATGGATTTCTAAATGAATATGGATATCTAGGTCTCTGACTTGAGGTCCATCACAGGATATAGCACATGCTCCTTTGGCATTACTACATCAGCAGTAAGGAATTTAGACTGTAATCCTAAACACACTTTTCCTGGAAGGCCTCACTGAATACAATATGACTTACTTCTGAGTAGCCATGCACACAGAACTGTGCCATTAAAAATGCACAGTAATCTCACTTCAGCCAGAAACTGTTCTAAAGCTGCAATCCTAAAGACACTTTCTTGGGAGTAAGACCCATTAAACACAATATGGCTGACATTTAAGTAGGCATGCTCTTTGTGAGACACTATCTGTCAGACCCATCTGAAATGTGGAGATAACAATAATGTTGTCTTACAACATTGTAATAATTACTGATGGTTTAATAGGATTTGAATTCTGACACAACATATATTTTCCTCATAATATGTATTATAATTGCTTTGCTTAGCATGTTTACATGTTGTTGAGTCAAGCAGGGACACAGGTTATGAGAACAAAATTTTCTAAGCAGCCTCTGTTTCATGTCCTTAAAATAAAAATGTCCTGGATTATATGCACGTTCCCCAATTAAGCCAGTTGGCTGATTTTGCTACTAGGATTAGTCACTAGCAGTGACATTCCCACTTTAAATGCAACAGTTGAGCAAAGTATCATCTAGACAGAGGCACATCACATTATTACTGTTCTCCTATTTACTTTGTCCCATAAGCAGAGACAATTCAAAATGGTATTTGCAAAATAACACCGCCAAAATGTGAAATTGGGCTTATATCACCGCCAAAATGCAAAACTGTGCTTATAAAACAAAATACCTGTGCCATCAGCTTATTAACATGGTTGCAGAGTGTCTGTGGATTTTCCCAAGTGCTTCTGATGGTGTTTCTAAGCTGCTGACTTCACATGCACCTCTGTGACTTTTTCCTAACTGGCAGTATAATTTTTTGAGAATGGTCAGAATCTGCCAAGGAAAATGCATGGACTCCAATGGAAAGTGAAACTGAGCTACATGTTTGTGTTTACTCCTGAGTAAGCAAATGTCTAATGGTACCTTGGTGAATTTTAATTTTCCTGCACTTTAAAACCAGTTTCCATAGCAATCTACAGTATCTACAGTATTTATATACCCCTTTTCAACTGAAAAGTTCACAAAGCGGTTTACAAGAAAATGAAAAAATTAAAAGCTAATGGGTCCCTGTCCCAAGAGAGCTCACAATCTAAAATGCAAAATAACACCAGCAGAAGCCACTAGAACAGACATTGTTGGGGTGTGTAGGGCCCGTTACTCTCCCCCTAAATAAATAAATGAGGAACACCCACTTGAAAGAGTGCCTCTTGTCCAGTTAGCAGGGGTATGTTCTTGTCCAGTTAGCAATGGTATGTTCAATTCTGTTGCTTCAGGTTGCTGTCTCATCTATGTTTCAACTTGGCAATGTCTAAATTTATTTGAAGGACAGTGGTGGCTCAGTGGTTAAAGACACTGTGTCTATTTACCTGATGGTCAGCAAATCATGACCCAAGTAATGGAGTGAGGTCCCAACACTCATCCCAGCTCCTACCAAACTAGCAGTTCAAAAGCATGCAAATGCAAGTAGATAAATAGGTTATAACCCGGCAACAGGCCCCTGCAACAAGCCGGCCAGTTTCCTCAATGTCACATCTAAACACGGATTAGAAAACTCCGATCCATAGTGTGGGGAAAATGCTAGCAAAAAGATTGTCTTAGGGCACAATCCAGAGTAACTACGTGGAGTCCTTGCTCTGGTGTAAGAACAATTTGCTCTGGATTGCAATATGAATTTCCCATAGGTTTTCACTACATAGTGCAGCAACTATGGGTACACATAAAGTCTCTTATGTGCTCCCGTAGTTACTCTGGATTGTAGGGTTAATTTGTTTGTGATTGGCAGGATTTGGTTCATTGTAGTTGTTCATACAAGAAACATGTAAATCTTAATGCCTAACGCTAAGTTTAATACAAGTAGTTAACAATGTAGTTGTGCTCATCAGCATAAGTGGGAGAATGGGTGAATGTATGTGTGTGAGAGAGAAATGTTTTATGCCTGTGGCTATGCCTGCTGATGGCTACAGGCAATAAAAACATATATACTACCTATATTAGAGTGATAACACTCAATAAAGATGCTTTAAAACTGATTAAGATATTAATTTGGAATTAAAAACCCATAATACTGCTATAACACCACTTTAGGATAACACCGCTAGCCATGAAAAAAACCATTTTAGACTGCATCTACCCATAAGACAAGTCAAAACTGTGTATACAGATATGTAATTATGTTTGTATGCCTATACATAACCAATGTAAAGCACTAGATGCTCCTCGGTCTGGATTTTTTTACTTAAAACTAACTGCTGGTGCCAAAACTTCCCAAGTTGTTAGAATCTACAAATGTTTCCTTCAGGCAGCTGCCCAAGAACACACAAGTAATAATGAATAATGTGACACAAGGAATCATTATGGACCAAAATGAATGCTTTCATTTGCACCAATCAAGGGTGGGAGCTGGAAAGGGGGGTTGTCTCTCGACCAAGCCAGCTCTGTTAACAATGCTGACTCTAGCTTTCTGTTGCCTTCTGCCTGGGCTACTGTACTTCAGGCTCCTCTAACTGCCTGGGGTTAATGAATTCCTTTTCATTGGCTATTTCTTGCCACACAGACTGAGTTTATAGCTGATCTTTAGCAGGGTTTTATTCCCATGAAAAGTGGAGTCTCTTTTTACTACAAGCCTGATTGCATGGCATGTGAGGAAGAAGCAGAACTGCACAGACAATGCCAGCTTTGTGTCGGATCCACCAAGGCAGAGCAATGTAGATCCAGGGGGAACGCTACACCCAAAACAATCCTCTCCATGAATCATTCGGCACGTATGTTGCCTTCTGCGTGCTGTCCCCAGGGTTAGCCCAAGATGAACAGTGAAATGGAGAGGTAATTCTTGCAAAGCAGGACAGGAAACAAAACAGTAACCTGAAAACCAAGTATTAGGGCACAATCCAGAGTAACTACGGGTAGTCCTTGCTCCGGTGTAAGAACAATTTACTCTGGATTGCAATATGAATTTCCCATAGGTTTTCACTAGGTGGTGCAGTAATTATGGATGCACATAATGTCTCTTATGTGCTCCCATAGCTACTCTGGATTGTAGGGTTAGTTTTATTAGGTTATTGTATTAGTGCCTATACTACCCTTATCATTATCACTGTCCGTGCCATACTATTAAATGTAGTGGAGACATCATGTCTGCTTCTGGGAGTCAGAACAGTCACATTGGGCCTCATCAATGCAGTTGCTCTTATCAGGCCCTGTTAATCAAGGCATGCCCTAAAATCCATTTCAGAATTTGAAATCTCTCCTAAGATTCACAACCTAAATTCACTGCTAGCTGATAACAGTTTTAAAGCAAAGGGACTTTAAAAAAAAGAATCTTTCCCAATTTTGATTAAAAGTCTGGCTTGAGATTATCTTTCAAGGTAAAAAGACATCCCTAACATTACCTCAACAGAATGGAAGACCCTGCAATGTGGTTTTGTCTCAAGCCATTTTGTAAAAGGAAGGTCCCCATTCCGGGGGAGGGAATAGGATGGGGGACAAAGTGAGCCATTAATGAAGCATGAGTGATTTGGCTGCTTCAGGTGATGAACTGGCTTACAAAACACATACAGGTTACTTCCACCACATCCCGAAGTGCTAAGGGCTGCTCCCAGTACAGTATTCCTTCCCAGCCTTCCTCCAGAAACTGAGGGCCATGGAAGAGCCTCCCTCTACTCTGCCTGCTGGCTCCTTATGAACCTTGCCTGACTCCATCTTCAACCTGATTACAACAGTGACAGATGATTTTGGCACTTGTAATATCCACATCAGTATCCCAACTTCACCAGATAGTCTGCAGCTGCAGGAAGTTGTAGGCCTGGTGAGTCTGACTTAGAGCACAATCCTAACCTTATCTACTCAAAAGTAAGCCCCATTGTGTTCAATGGGTCTTACTCCCAGGAAAGTGTCTTTAGGATTGTAGCCTTTCCCTTTCAATGGACCACAGAGACAGTTTGTTATCTTAGCTGAGCCCATTTATTCTTGTAAGCAATTTTGACATTCATTGAAGATTACTTCTTCTGCCACAAGGGGTCAACATTCACAATCCTAGGTTTAACATGAGTTCCAGTAAAGGAAGGTACTACAGCCCTGTGGGAGCTCCAGAATCTGCTAAAGTTGCTTCTGGTACAGTGATGACCCTCTTATGTGTAGGGACTCTGTCCCTACTAGGGCATCCTCCTTCTTGAGTCACTTGCCTGGTGCTGAGAAGACTTGCTGGGGTGCTGCACCACATTCCCAGGTGCTGAGGGCTGCTCCCAGTACAGCATTCATCCCCAGCCTTCCTCCAGGAGCTGAGGTCCAAGGAAAACCTAGTAACCCCTTCCAGACATGTGGTTGGCCTGAGATTTTGGGGAGATCTCCCCAGGAGACCTCTTGGTTGGGGGCTTAATTCTGAAAGTATGTATTACATTCCCCTACTCTTGAGCAGCCCCTTGATTCTGAGGAGGCTCACCCAGGTCAGGTCCTGGCAACATCCCTGTTACTGCTTCTTCATCCCATCTCTTCACCACCTGATCCAAGATAAGAGAAAATAGAAAGAAAGGAAGAGCTGCAGGGTGGAAAGTCCAGGTCAAGTGAGAAAGCAAGAGAAAAATACAGAGTGCACATAAAAGAAGGAAACTGGGTTGAGGGCTTGAACAGGATATGACAGGAGAAGCCAATAATGTGGCTATTAGCAATCCCATCCCAGCACTGTCAGAAACAGGACAACATTCTTGTGGGCTGCATTTGTATGGTCAGCTCCTTTCATATGATCTCAGGGATTGGAACAGCACGAGAAAAATGCTGGATGCCACTAGTTCCCCCTCATCCAGGTACTGAGGAAAAAAAGTATGGTGTCAAAACAAAGGACTCAAAGACAACAACTTTAATCAAAACAGGAAATGTGGTACACAAGCAGCCTGTCTTGCACCTTCTGTTTTGTTTAAAGGGGCTGCACAAAAAGCTAGTCGTATAGGAAGCTAAACAGATTGCTTCTCCCTCCGTAAAACAAGCTGGAGGAAAATTGGAAGATGGCAATCAGAGCATTCCACTGTCTAGAGAGAATTAGTGTCTAGGGGTAGAGAGAAGTAGTGATAGACTCAAGTTGAAAGACAGCATCCTAGGTGACATACTTAAGGTGAAAGGAATTCCTGCCACTCCCTGCAGCACACCACTCCCTGAGACCACCACCACCATTTGGTGTGAGCCATTTCACTCTCTTAATGGAGCCAACCATGCTCAGAACAAAGTTACCTGCTTACTGGTCGTCTGGGGAAAAAAGAAAGGTGGTCAAACAACAATACAAAAGATGCAGCAACTGCATTCAAATGACTTCTATAAGAAAAGCTGATAAAGAGTATTTGCTTCAATCCACAGAAAGATTGGCTGGACTGTGGGATTGAGATGGGACTGTCTCTTCCTACCTGCAGTACATGAAGAGGCCAGCAGAGGGAGCCCAGGAGCCTCTTAAGTCCCACAACAAACATGGCTGCTCCTGCAGCCAGCAAACATGTGGCCAGCCCAGCCTCTGTTCTGCAGCTGCCATCAGGTAGGAGGGAAAACTCCTCCTGCATCCTCCTCTAGTGCCCCCTGAAACAAACCCCTTCCCCCCAAGGAAGCCCTCCCCCAGCCTGGACCCCATTACAACTTCCCCTCTTCCCCCCACCTTCCCTTCCTGCACTTTTCCTTTCCTGTGAGTAAACCCCAGTGGATTATATGGGGCTTGATTAGGAGTAGACAGCATAGGATCTTGCCCTTCTGCTGTTGCTCTTCATGCAAACTTAGGAGTCAGGCTGCATCCTACACACTTTCCTGTGAGTAAGCCCCAGTGGATTTTATGGGGCTTGATTCTGAGTATACAGCATAGGATCTTGCCCTTCTGCTGTTGCAGACTGCCTATGTAGTTTGCATAGATAGAGCTCACACACAGAGAGGTTCCTTGTTAAAGATGCTCCAAAAGACACCAGTGACTTTTTTAGAGAAAATTAGTCATCCTTGGCCATAAAGGTTGTTTTTTTCTTTTTTACTGTACTTAATATTACAGTGTTTTATTACAGTAAATTGTGGTCTGTATTATATTATAGTGTCTTGAATTCAATTCCTGTGTTTTGTCGTCATTTTTACATACAGTTAATATTTTTATATGAATATGTTTTGGGTTGTGGAAGCAATCAGCTGAGTTTCCATTGTTTCCTATGGGAAAATCCGCTTTGCTTAAAGAGCATGCCTCCGGAACAAATTAAGCTCTTTATGTGAGGCACCACTGTATGTACCTTTTGAGACCTTTTGAACAAGGAGATTTTTGTCAATTTCTCCTGGAGACTAAGATTCTTATTTAGAGAAATGTGTTGAAAATACAATTCTTCACAGCTTGAATTTAGTTGTGTCAAAGTGATACTCACTATTTTGCACATCACAAATGCTACCATAACAACTTTTTTCCCTAATCACTAGCAGTGTTCATAACTACTCCTCTCTGCAATAGGACAGGCATAGTTTTCATTCACATAAATCCTTTCATCCCAAAGCAATTTTAATACTTGACGTGAAGGGAATCCCTGAAATGTAGCCATCTCTGAGGCAGAATGTGATGAGTGCTAAAAATCCTACCGGCAACATCACCAAGCAATTTTGGACAGGATATTAAATTGTGGGTAAAGTACAGACAAGAAAAAATTGATTTATGTTGGGTTTAAGCCAGAAAATTGAATTAATGCTTTTCAGTAGAAAGAAAGAAAGAAAGAAAGAAAGAAAGAAAGAAAGAAAGAAAGAAAGAAAGAAAGAAAGAAAGAAAGAAAGAAAGAAAGAAAGAAAGAAAACGGCAAGGAAAAGATGATGAAAGCGATAGATCATGAACCACAGTAGAGCTAGGTCCTGGGGCACCGGTACACAACAAGCAAAGCAGTAAGTCTTTGCTGGGAAGGGGTGAATGAAGTGACACAATCCCCAAGACGGTGCCACTACCAGAGCCAATAGGGGCTTCATTTATTCATCAGCAGCAGCCTCCTGGTGAGTGGGGAGCCCCACAGTAGCCGCACAGGGGTCACAAGCTTAGGGGGCCAATACTTAGACTTGTATTGGAAATGAGCACTACACCCTACAGTCGGTATGGCTAGGAGGGCAATCTGAGTGGGACTATTCCGCATCTATTCCCCTTCCCTGCCCCTTAAAGGACAAAGGCAGAGCTCTTCAGGCTGGTGCATCATGATGTCCCAATCTGAGGACTTCTGTCTAAGAGGAAGTACAAACATACTCATTACAGATTCATGGGGAAGGCTCCTGAAAATATTCCACTCAGCCCTGTTAGCCTGCAGACTGACAGTGCCAGATCGTCAGCACATTCAAAAAAGGTGCTAATTATAAAAAAGAGACTGGCACAGCTGTTCTAAAAAAATTGCAATTAGATTTGGCTCCTCCCAAGCTCATTACATTCAGCCTATCAGCTTATCAACAATATTCTGACCAAACAGCCCCTTCCCTATTAATATCTACCTTTCAGGATTGGCAAGGGAGCACTTGCCTCCCTAGATCACCATGGGAATGAGTTGTGCCGCCCTAGATTAGGATTGCACCCTTACACAATAGGATTGTGTATCGCACAGACAACTGAACAGCTCACCAGAGGCTAAATTGTCATCTCGACAGACAAGATTCCAAATTCTGTGCCACAAAAATTTACATTAAGAGCCCCAAATTCAAATTACATTAAGAGCCCCACCATTATTAATTGCTCTTGTCATACATATATCATTGCAATTGACATCTTTTAGGAAGGGACATTCCATAGAACTTTTCTATCAGGCCAACTAAAAGAAGCATACTCCCTGTCTTACTGCATGAATCGCTTAGGGATTGTCACCTTGCTACGAGGTGATACACCCAACATAGTTACAGTTTTAATTTGTGGGAAAGGCATATCTGCCCTTCATAGATTTAGGAAGCTCTGACCAAACAAACAAGTTGTTTTCCACATTTGACCTAATCTTATAGCCAAAGTAACGGAAGTATACAATGAGAAATAATATTCATTTAATTCCGCAGGTTCAATGGCATTCATTTTCTCTGGAGGGAAAAAAGCAATCATCAAATAGAGAGGAGTGTCTGCATTTCCATAAGGGAAATTCCCTTTATGCAAGATGTGTTAAGGATGCTAATTCCTGGGCTGCATGATTAAATGATGACAGCCTTGTTACTGCATTGAGTACTCTGCCTAATCCAGGAGTGCTGAGGACTGAGGGAATGTGTTTTGACACATGTAGTCAAATCTGCATGTAGTTGACATTCTAAGAATGCCAGGCTAATAAGAATTATTTACCACGAAGGGCCGGGAAGCAGGTGGTGATGTGGGAAAAGAACTGACCTCGGTGAAACAACTGCACTTTATAAACAAGCTTTTTTGCAAAGGCTATTTGCATAACAATTGGAAAGGCTGATAGTTTTTTAAAAAGTAGACATTATAAAATGAATCAAATCATTTGCTTCAGGGTAGGGGAGGGGAAGCTGCAGATGGGGCTTCTTTAGGCCACCACCTCCCACCCTCTTCAGAGCACAAAACATATGGCTTCCTCAGGGTAGAAATTTCACTTAGAACTGTTCAGGAAACTGAAGTACTGTATTCATCTCTAGTCAAATGGGAATTCTGCTTTCTCTAGTCTGGATCAAGTTGATATATAAAAAATAGAAGGGCTGTTGCTGCTATTTTAACCACACTAAACTGAAATATTTTATTTGAAATGGGAGTTCATGTTACACCCAACCACAGTTCTAAAACCATTTTGCTCATTCTTCCATACAAATTTGACAGATAGTCAAGCTACATTAAACACACAATACTTATGAACGCATGTGTATATGCACACACAAAATGCTGCATCAGACATGTCCTTGGGACTGGGCTTCGATGAAGTACCACACACCCAAATCATTTGGAGTCTGTTATTGCCTTCAAGCACATTTCATGCTGGGAAAACATTTCCTCCACATTTTCCAAACAGTCATTTTCCCTGCAGCATCCAGTATCTGTTTGCAAGAGATAACAAGGAATATTCAACTAAACAAATCCAATGTTTGTTTATACAATGTCTGTTGCAAATTCAAGAGGCAGCGTGCATTGCTTCCCCAGCCTAAAGACCCTACTGGGCTTCTTGATCTTCTGCTCCCCTGACTTTCATGCATGAATATTGCTAGAATCACCCAAATCCAGTATTTTGACTAACAACAGCTTCACTTTGTGGAAACCCACCACTCGCTAATCAAGCATTAAGAAATTATGGAAGGGGACAGATGTGAGAGAGGTTCCACAGCAGTACAGAAGACCATGAATTCATAACCTATGAATATCCAGGATGTAGTCAATATTCTATTGGGTCATTCCATGACAAGTGGTGTAGGGCTCCCCTGCACAACCCTCACAAATTTGACTAAATTTTCTATGCAGAGGTCCACATGTCTCAAACAAACTTTTGTAAAGTTATAGCTTCACATGTGGAATAGTTATTGAGATATAGTGGTTTGTTTGAACCCACACCACATCGATGTACAGTACAACAATAAGATTTTGGCAGCTTCGTGATACAATATTTCCTCTGCTGTTTTTATCTAAAGAAGTGAAACTTAGCCAGGTTATACAATGTTTTCCACTCTATTCAATGGAACTAATAAAATTTTTAACTTCATTCATACAGAGTGGGTAAAATGCAGCAGTTGACCCCCGCCCGCAACTTTAAACTTTTAAAAAATCAAAGTTTAACATTGTATAACTCCCACAATAGTCAAGTAATTAATGTGAAATTTAGCACAAAATCTCAATATAACATTGTTTCTGAACATATAATTTCAACATCCTAGCTCTTTTCGTTAGTGTACAAATTGAGTGCAAAGTTGATTTTTGTAAAAAGCCCCCATATAGGGTATATACAATCTGATTTTGCAAAAAAGTACTTTCTAGTAACACTTTCAAACCAACCTCATAAGAAAGAGCATGTTTCAAACTTTCAAAAAAAGTGGGTTTGATTTTCCAACACAGGCATAAAACGTGCAAAATTTAGGGACAAAGTTGATTATTTTTGTAAAATCAAAGTCCCTGCATCTAGTAAATTGATACCAGAATGGAAGCTCCAACGAATTAAGTACTACATGTCTAAATAAATATATTCAGGACATGGCTGTAAAGCAGCCTTTCTAAATGGTAGTCAAGACACACTTGCGAAACACCAAGGGAAGTACATAGGCTGGTGAGCTGAAACGAGGCAGCAGCTGTAGCTGCATAAAGTACCCAAGGGGCAGCAGGCAAATTAAAACGCAAGTAGATGCCACCTTCTTTTGTTGACAGTCAGGGCAGAGTGAGCCAGTGCAGAAAATAATGCAGTATACCAAGTAGTGTGCATTCTACCACATCAGGCAGAGCATCAAAATATCACAATTTAGAGCAGAAGAACAAATATCTCATATTCAGCAGATATTTTCTTATCCCAGATAAATCTCTGATGGAAGCCTAGTAAACATGTCTCCACAGCTCTAAAGATTCAAAATCCCTTTCATCCTGAATCTGAAGGACACGAGCTTCCTCTGCCTTCTTTACTATCATAGTTTATGTGACAGATTGGAAAGTGCAACTCAAAACTTACTGACTTATTACTGACTCGTTACATAAAACATAATGACTTGTTAGTTCTCAGATCTAGCACAGTGGCCTACCAACCTAATTTTGAGAACACCTGTATAAGTTCAAGAAAAGCCAAGTTACTTGGGGAACTTGGATTTGGCCAAGTTACCTCAAATTCTGGTCAGGTTACTCTGATCTTCATGTAATTTTAGGAAATATCATTTGGCAGCCCTTCTAAAACTACTAATTTATTAAATTAATTTCTGCAAAAATATTCCCCACACTCACCCCACATGAGATGCTTGTCCCGACCCCAATCTCTGCTCAAGCAAGCAAACAAATAAATATCTTTTAGTCTAACCCATCTACTCTGGAGGCTTCTAACAATCTTACCCCTTCAAGATAATACAGAGTTCTGTAAAGGAAGGATAAAATACAAATGTGATATACATCAGGGTTTTTAACCCCTGGTCTGGGGACCACTGGAGGTCTTTGGCAGCTGCCTAACCAGTCTGCAAGAGAACGCCTCTAAGTACCTCTTCCCCTCCTCACAACAGGAGGGCTCTGTTGGAGGATTGGCGCCTCAAAGCCAAATCCTATGCCTGTCTACACAGTAGTAAGTCCCATTGTAGTCAGTGGAGCTTACTCCCAGGAAAGTGTGAACAGGATTGCAGCCTCAGAGCCCAATCTAATGCTTGTCTACTCAGAAATAAGTCTCATTATAGTCAATGTGGCTTACTTTCAAATAAGAGTGATTAGGATGGCTTTGTGCATTTTCAATGCATCCTGCACTGAAAAAGGTGGAGAATCCCTTCTCTGAGTCGACATGCATTGAGACATTGGGTTCTCACCTGCAATCCTATCCACGGTAATCTATCAATAGCAGTATTTATTATCATGGGATTTACAGCTGGAGGCAGCTGTGCTGTGCTCTAGGTGGGGAAGCCCTCCCTCCAGGTCGCCAGAGTCAGAACTCTCCCCCCACTCCTGGGTTGGTCCTTGGAAAATTTCTTTTCCACAGAACAGATCCCTAGGGCCAAAAAGGTTGAGGACCACTGATATACACATCGCCCAATAAACCAGGAAGCTTGACATGTTTAGATGTATCTCTTTGGTTTCACCACACAAAATGTCTTCTTACCTAATCACACACAATGTGCCCCTTCCACAATCACTGGTGGTTTTGTAATGAGATTTTAGGGCTGATCCAATAAAATAACTTTGCTCTTCCAGTTATTGTTATTGTTTTTGTATTTAAAGCTAGAAAGAGTTCCAAAAAAGGGAAAAGTTGTAAATTGGTTTTGCAGGACAATAATTTGCATAAGACAAGCCATGAAAAAACAAACTCAAAGAAATGATAGGATTGGACCTCCCTGCTGAGAAAATGTTTAAGCTTTCCAAATCTTCAACTATCAGTGGTGCTTTCCGGACCACAAAATTATTCTTCACAATTCATTGCAGGAAATGTTTCCAAAATAATAACGAAAAAGACATTTGATAAGGTGAACGTGCAGTGACAGTGGAACTAATGGCTCTGTCAACATTAACCTGCCTGGCAGGGCACTTCATTGAAAAGACAGATATGGTCACATTCCATTTTACACATGCACCTCAGTGGAGATAACTTTATTACTCATCAGTGTCTCTTTTACCAAGGTCTTTGTCCTCAGGGAAATTCTGCCTAGGGTTCTTTCCACAATGTGTTACAAAACCAGGTCAAAGGACAGGCATGATGGAAAGATTTCAGGTGGTCTGGTTTGGCCATAGAAACCACTCCCTTAAGTAAAATATATACAAAGCACTATTCCCTTCCGTTCACATATTTTTCTCTCACGTTATGTAGACTTCTCAGGAATGTCAGAGATGGCTAATTTCACACAAAATGATACACAGCAAGGGGAATAAATTCACTGAGGGCAAAATCCAGAGAAACTTTGGGGAGTCCTTGCTCCAGTGTAAGAACAACTTACTCTGGATTCCAATTTGAATTTTCCATAGGTTTTCACTAGATGGTGCAGTAACTACAGGTGCACGTAAAGTCTCTTACGTGCTCCCGTAGTTACTCTGGATTTGGGGGTGATAGGAACATTAATGTGTGTTAAATGGGAAGAAAAATGAATGTTGGGGAAAATTAATGGAAGGGTAAATCATCTAGGATGTTATTTGGGTTCAGTTCTTACTTCTGCCTTGGGAAAGTCCTTTGTTTGCACTATTTATTCTACCCACGAAAGTTTAGCTATCAGAAGGTCTTCAGTAACAGAAGCAGTCAAGAACAACCCTGGATTCAGCCAAAGGAAAGTGAGGTGGGAGGTAGCAGGAAGGATTTATAGAAGGGATGTGTAGCACAAACTACATTACTGTTTGGAAGAAAAGACAAGCAACCTATTGGGAATTCTCTAAATCTAAATATTGTTCGGTGGGAGGAGGGGTGTGATCTCAAGTCTCAATGGATCCACTTTAACTTTTTAACAGCATCCCAAACGTCCACCACTGACAGCATGGTACAAACTAACGGGTGGCAGAGGGAGGGACAACTCTTTAGTTTGGGTTGCAAACTAATGTTGCAGGTGCAAAATGGAGGCTCAGGGGGCAGAGTCAATTAATTACTGCAGCCCGTGAGCTCAACACAGAGAAAACCTACATATACGAGTACAAATCACCTCTAAGTTACTGCAAATCAAGGTTTAGTACAAAGCTTTAAACCTAATTCTAATTGTGTGACAAGTTAAAGACAATCAACAGCATATTCAATCCGTGAGAAACATTGAGGTGGACAGCAAAGTTATTAAAACTAGATCAGTTTATGGCAATTTTACTTATTGATATATTGAGCTGCGGAAATTTTCTATTGAAAATTTCAATAGAAATTAGGTCACAATTTCTGTAGGTCACAATTCATCTTCTGCCCAATCCAGAATATGTGCATTTTGAATTCAGAGTAACAACAGTGGTAGGTATTTTATGAATTGCCAACTTCTATATTCCCCTCTTTGTGTTTGTTCTGACATGTGGACATAGGGCGTAATCCAGAGTAACTATGGGGAGTCCTTGCTCCGGTGTAAGAACAATTTACTCTGGATTGCAATATGAATTTCCCGTAGCTTTTCACCAGGTGGTGCTGTAACTACAGGTGCATGTAATGTCTCTTATGTGCTCCAGTGGTTACTCTGGAGCGTAGGGATAGTTTTTAGTATCAACTATCAAATGAAAACACAAAAACTGTTTATTTTGCAGCATTTGTGATTTCTAAGTCTACAGTATATACAGACCTCTCATTCAAGTGAACTTGAAATTCTCACACTTGGAAAATATCAATTTCTATAAAATGTTATACGAAGTGTACACAATAAACACAATATATATGTGTACACAATATATGATGTGTACAAAAATGACAATCAACCATAACACATAGGCTGGTGACAGCTATGCCCAAGGGAGCTCCCTGAAAGAGAATTTCATTTTTTTACCATACATTTATCATACTACAGCCACACTGAAATTCAGCTCAGATTTTGTTCCTCTGTTTAGGATCAGGTATCCAACTTATTAGAACTTCCATGTTGGGAAAATATCACATATCTTGGAACAGTTAACCATGGAAATAGGCAGACCTGAATATCTAACCAAATTAGATTTCTCTTTAGATACACTGTAAGGCCAACACTCCTTGGTGAAGTGAGATTTTCAAGACTGAATCTGAATTATGTACAACTAAATATGTTGTCATAATGCAGTAAAATTTTATTTTTGGTGCCAGGGAGGATACTGGTTAAGTTTTATAGAGTCAGGATGACCACAGTCTGGCAGTAAGCCCTACTGAACTAAATGGAACTTACTTCTGCATAGACACTAATACTGAGTTTAATAGGGCTTACTGTCAGGAAAGTGCTCTTAGGATTGCACCCATAATTTATTACATGCAATTTATTAATTACAAGAAGGCTAGATGCTGCTGACTTACATGAAAAAGGAGGAGACTAAAGTTGTTGTTTCTTCCAAGGACAGAAGGCTAAAATTCAGGACATGTCCTGGAAAGATGGTCACCCTGTATAGAGTGAACCCATTTCCCTCTCATGGACCCTCAGTATATTATTTTCTCCATGTTAACCAAATTGAGATTCAAACACAAAGGATGGAAGTGACTCAGACTGAGGTCAAACAGGGCAGATCTTAGAACATCAAACATTCTGAGATCTGATCCTGAGTAAGGAGTTGAAATGGTCAAGAAAGGAAATCCTTTGTAAATATTTTGTCACTTTCAACTGAAATTGCATCAGAAAGTACATTTAAAAAGAAAAGCTGCACTGCAAACCACCAAATCTAACTTCTTCCATAATTAGAGACACAATACTGCTTTCTGCAGAAAGGAAATTGCTAGCTAGAGTGGCGCCTTTATGTTGGGTTTCCCTCCATTGAATTGACTTTGAGCCAGAGTTCATTCAAGACTTGCAGGATCACGCTGGTGAATTCTGTTTCAAGTGCTGGACATGTGTTTTGCAGTTTTGGTAACTGTGTTTGCTATTATTTGAGATGACAATGGAATAAAACACACAAATATTCTAACTGGTTGTGTGCCTGTAGATTTGGAATGAAGCTTTTCAAAGCACGACCATGCAACCTTCATTCTTCCAGAAAGAGTCAACCCACAGGAGCCCCTCATGCATGGAGGACCAATCATACTCTAACAGTGTTTTCAATGGGCTGTTGTATTGACTCACTGTGACAATCCAGTGGCTGTACAGCCCCAGGGAACATCAGCTGGGGAAAGGGAATGTCAGATTCCCAAAGCACTCAAATGTTAAACTGTATAATTGCTCGCCTTGTGCCAAACAGTTCATAATGGAAGACAGCCTATTTCTTCACTCCTGCAGAGAGGCAATTATTCCCTGTGGATGGGCCCTGAAGGCCTCAGGGAATTTTGTGAACTATGTAAGTGTGTGGAAAACTAGATGAGCTACACACCACCACTTGAGCATCTTGGGACCTCTGAAGTGGGTTGGAATCCCTGCCAGTTCACCCACTGTTTTTCAATTAGTAAGACAACAGATCAGCAAAGGTTTCTGATCACTCTAAGCGGGCATGGACAAACCTTTCCACATTATTGCTCTTACTAGAGGACTATCTCAGAGGCACAGACTGAATGAGATGGCAAACAACACTGTGAGGAACATTTCATCTTAACTGTTAGAAAAATTGTTTTCCTCATGTACAAGTGAGGAAACCTTAAGGACTATGGTTTGCTTTATGGCAGAAAAGTTAATTTGTCTGTATTCTCTGCAGGAAACCTGAGACTGGAATTGAAAACATTGTGTGAAGATTACTCGGAAGGGAATCCATACCAAGGCGGACACGACCAGGAATATTCACTCTATGATGCCCCACTCGTGCATGAAAATGTACTATGTAATCTGTGTGTGATGCTTAAATACACTCTGATGGTAAGAATATCAACGAAGTGCTACTGATCCCCATAGCAAGCATAGTTGAACAGAGAAAATGTTACATTGTAGAACTCAATAATATTGAGCAAGCAGTAACTAAGGGTCAAAACTAGATGTGTTGCCAATCATGTCAGTGGCCCTGCCATGCTTACATTGTATTTTTATTATCAAAACAGCAGTATACAGATACATTTGATGGGGACTCAGGAGCTTCACACACAGAGACTGAATCCATCACACCTCAGTTCCTTGAAGCCACCCAGCCTAATTAGCTGAAGTATATTACGTACTTTTTTGTCATTCCTCTACCTTTGCCTACCACTATCTCCAGCCTCTCTTGTTTCTAGTATTTTAATTCCTTTCACTTCAGAGCAGTAGTCTAGAAGGGTTAACTTCATGCCAATTTCACACATAAATGCACACCAAGGTCCTGCCCATTAATAATCTCTCACAATGTGAATGCATCGGGCTGTGACAAGAGCATCATCAGCAAAGTTAGTCACATGGAAGACAGAAACCAAGCCAGTGGAACCAAGCTGTAGTGTACACTACACCGACCCCTGTGAATTCATTCTTAGATGGCAGTGATTCTAGCAAAAGACAGAATTTCTGAAGATTTACCTTAGTTCAAAAGGAATCTGACTTCAATTCTCGCTCTTATTCCCATTCTTATCCAAAGACAAATCCATACAAATACTACAGCATTGCCCTGACTTACAAGTCTTTGTCAGAGATTTTCATCCACTTCAAATCACTCTACATGTATCAAATCCATTTATTACCTAGATGTCTTGACATGAAATCAATCCACCAAGATTGCTGTTACCAAAAGCCTTATAGGAGAGGTCAGAAATTATTACAACAGCATATCAAAATACTGAGCTAGGTGATCGTGTTCAGTAAAGCACAAGATTCCTGTTTTCTCTGTAAAACCATTTTGATATTTTGCAACTTGTGGGCATTATGGACTCTTGTTTTCCTGAAAGCTTCAAGTTTGATTTTTTAAAGCATAAATTCATTAATTAGGAATCTCAATTTTATCATTTTTAACGAAGTCTCAAACCCTTTCAGACTTCGGTAAAACCATTCTTATCTAGTCGGTGGCTAGCTTTCAAAGCTTCCATCAGTGCCAAAAATTTGGTGGTGGGGGCATGTTATAGTTGAAGGGCAGAAAGGGATTGGGGAAGGAGGCAGATCTCAGTCATACTAACATGTGCCAGATTCTATCCCCTCTTTCTCAAGCCACCCTATTCTTTTTATCTCCTTGCAATTATGCCACCAAAATGGCAGGCAAAGGTCCAAACAAACCCAAAAGTGATCAGGCAATCTATCAGGGTGTAAATAAAAGATGGCCGCAATCCTAAGCTTCAGTTAGTCCAGCATAAGCCCTGGCATAAGCCCTGTGCAGACCTGGGGGTGTCACAAAAGTACTATAAGACACTTCTATGCCACTCTTGGGGGAGGGTTAGGCCAGTGAACAGACATGGGTTTGCCTCCTTACATCATCTCGGGAATGGGAAGACCAATAGGTTGTGCTGGCCTAGGTCAGGACTGCACCTGAGCTCCTGCTGGCTGTCTGATTGCCCCTCATCACTAGATACAGCACATGCTCTGTCAGCATGTCTTCATCAGCACCAATGGTAGAGGATGGGATTGGACAGTTATACACCATACAGAAAGTATGGAACAGGATGAACGACTTCTTCTAAGGAAATTAACCATTGGCACAATCCTAACCATGTCTACTCAAATGTAAGCCTCACTGTGTTCAATGGTCTTACTCTCAGGAAAGTGTGTTTAGGATTGCAGCCCTTTACTATTATTTTTTTCTGCTGGCAAACACAAGAGGAGACTAGTTATGTTTCTTCCCTTGAGAATACACAAATACTGGCAGAAGACTCTTCTGGTTTTTCCCAGCAGCAGAGACCAAAGATGAAAATGTCTCCTTTTGAGAGTCATTGTGTAGGAGATAATATCAAGCTGCAAAACACATATCTGGGGAGCAGGATTCAGTTTCTTGAATTGCAAAATGTACTGCACATCTGCACACTGGGTTTTTTTTAGATCAATCAAGGCTCTGGAGAAAACAACTTTATTCAACATTTCTTCATTGGTCCCCTTGCCAAAAGGATAAAAGCAGGCCTCCGTCAGTCTTGAAAGACTATGGTATCATGCTCTGCGCTGCATACGCTGCATGCGAAGCACGAAAGCCTGGGTTGGATTGTTATGGAGGATAGGCTGTTACCCAAGCAGCAAATCCCTCCTCTCCACGCCACTGAATTAGTCCAATGGAAAGGCAGAGCCAATATGATTGGATCCAGCTGCGTCACAGAGCTGGGCTAAGGACAGGAGCTCACCCTGTCTTGTGGGGCTGACCCAGGTCTTGAACCCTGTCCTGCTGGTTAACGGACACAGTGTCTTAACTGACAAATTACTATATAACACATTTTGCTACTCAGCTAATGATCCCATCCCAGGACAGTGGAGGAATCCACTTCTTGGAAACCCATATAAAATAGACCTTTCCAAAATCAAGCAAATCCCAGCTCTTCCTTTAAATTACCGTAAATAAAAATGTGTTACTCTCTGAATTGGACACGACAAAAATTATCCAAGAAATGAAAGAGGCAGCTGAGGAAATGCAATTTGAAGAGAATAGATTAGAAAGCAGCAAACACAATGAGAGCAGCTTTGCAGCGTCATTCATAATCACCCAAAGAAACAGCAGCTGAATTTACATCTAACTAAACCAATCTATCTCCAAACTGTAATCCAGAGAGCAGTTCTTGCTTTACTCTACTTCAGTCCCTCAAGCAAGACAAGCTACAATATTCTGCTATTGTTAAGTCAGTGATTCTTCAATGTTAAGTATAGCTACAAAAACAAGTTGCATCCCTTTTCACCTGCTCTCACTTGGAATATCTAAAAATTGGTTCTCAGCGGGTGTCTACATCATGGAAGAAATTCCCAGTCAAAATTTCATGATTCTAAGTCCAGCAGTTTTGGCTAGGCATGGATCAGTCAGTCAGTTAATCTTCAATTTTATATATAGAGAAGATTATATACTTGCCACACCCCAGTTGCAAGAAGAAAAGAAGGCTCTGCAGAGCCTGGAGCCTTTGTGGAAAATCTGATTATGGTTTAGTTCTCACAACACTGGTTTACAGAAATATGAAATGAGGTGTCAGCTGGAAAAGTCAGTATCAGTCAGCAAAGCAACTGTGCCAACTGAGAACACACTACAATAAAGTGTGGGCATCCAACACTGGGAGATGTCAGTAAAAGTATTTTAACTTACTTCCAGGAAGGCTATCTAGCCACCATGGGTCTCATCAGGCCTATACCAGCTATTTATCTGGTGTAATTCCAATGAGCCTCTGGGAGAAATTCCAGATAAGGTAAGGGATGCCAGGATCCCAGGATCCAACCCCTCCTCCCACTATTGAGGCCACTCCCCTCTCTGCTCTTCCCATGGTCCACCCACAATTCACCCCTTCTGTGACATAAACTGTATTGAAAAGACATTGGCACACCCATGTAACCTTCATCTGTTTGCAATTGTTCAGCACACAACAGCAGTGTGTCTTTTGCAGCACTGCACCAGCAACCAACAGAAATAACTGTGAAAGCCACCCTGTACCACATAGACTCTCATGAGAATGCTACAGTGGTGACATGGCAGAGAGATAATGTTGCTAGAGGGTCTGTGGCCAAAGGTGACAAACCAGGACCGATTCTACCTTCACTTCTCTTTATAGTCTTAGGGAGAAAGTTAGCAGCTTCCAAAAGGGTAGCCAGATTGCTCTGGTGCAGCAGAACAAAAAACACGCTTATAGCACCTTGTAAAGTAATTTGTATTTTCATAAGCTGCTGTGATTATGAGGAGCCTTTGTGCATAAGAAGAACTGATGAAGTGGATTGTTACCCTATGTAGCTACATACATGGATCATCAGGACATCTCTCTTCTCTCATGCAGGAAGCTACGGCTCAAGCAACTGAGCTGTAGGCCAGAGATACTGGGTCCTGATCTTAACTGGGTGAAAAGCTGGAGAGAAAACCAGACTGAAGGTAAGATAATTTGAGTAAAACACTTTAGGAGCAGGGTGTGGTGGTAAAAATGAGATGTCTTTTATGACATGGGCCAGAATTGGTCCCATGTTCAATACAAGAATGTACTGTCACAAATGATTGCCAACATAAAAGACATTGAAAAAGAGGTAATCTCCCATTTTGCAATGACCTGGAACAAATGCCTCAAGGTAATGCAGCCTCCAACTCTGCCTGGATGCTTTCATAGAAGCTTCTAATGAGAGCTGAGACGAATAGTCAATTCAGATCACCCAGCATGAAGCTGACTAAAAATGAAATTATTCAAGGGAGCAGGTGCCTTAGACATGGTGATGATGGGTGCAGTGAGAATAGGTGTGGAACAGTAGGTAAAACATCAAGTGAGAAAGTCTGGGTACAAATTACTCCCCCATGAAATCAAGGCTATGACTGACGTGGGGCCAAACCATCTCTTAGCCTAATCTAAAATGAAACCATATGAAATTTTGAGCTCACAAAGGCAGGGAGGATGGAATTTAAAAATGAAAAGTGAATAGGATCAAAAATGAAATAAAATTCCTGCAGAATATTTTACTGAGAGAAGCACCACACTCAATGATCTCTTGATAATATGGAGTAAAATTGTCAGTAAACATTTTAAAGATTTTTTAAAATTGCAGTGTGCATTAGATTCGATGGTGCATTAGATTTAAGTAAATACAGTAGATTTCAAACAATACCAATCAAGTCTACAGTATTAGTAATACACCATTACTGATGATGACGCTTTGCAAGGGCATCTCCCCACAGTGAATCCTCTTGGAATCTCCTCATGTTGGCCCAATTTATATACTGTAACAGCATCTTTGCCGGTGAGACAAATGTGCCATTTGGATCAAGGTGTTGTCAGTGTCAATGTCCCATTCTAGCATGATGCAGAAAAATTATAAAAAGAGAATGGGTATAAAAAGACAATGGGAAAAATTATAAAAAGAGAATGGGAACACTAACTTGGTGTTTTAAAGTACAAACCTAAACATGTCTACTCAAAAGTAAGCCCCATTGTGTTTCATGAGTCTTAGTTCCAGGAAAGTGTCTTTAGGATTGCAGCCTTAAGTATCAGTTTTATGTCTCCAATGGCCTAAAGTTCAGAAGGCAGCAATCAACAGATGATCAAACTACGGTATATTCTTTTAGCTAAATCAACTTGCTGTTGCTGTTTATTCTGATGCTGTATGTCTGAATTATATTCCATTTTCCCCAAAATAAACCAGTGGCTTTAGAAAAATCTGATTTAGCAAAGATTTTGACAGAGTAGGGCATGTCATGTGTGCTCCCTGAGGCAACTGGTGGGCCGCTGTGTGATACAGGACTAGATAACGTTGGCCTGATCCAGTGGAGGCTTTTCTTATGTACCATACCTTTATTTTAAACAGACGCAAACATAGCGAAAATGGTTTGAGGAAATATTTACCTGCAATCTATAGACACGAAACTGAACTAGCCATAGAATGATAGGTCTAAGTGAGCAAAGGAAGAGCTCTTTAAAACTACCATTGAATTTTGTAAAATCACATAGTCACATAGTTGCATTCAACTGACAACAAAGAAAGGCAAAGACCAAAATTGTTGCCCAGGGGTGCAGAGAAAACTGAATTAGGGTACAACCCTAACCTTCACATGCATCCTAACCCAGGGTGAATTAGGGTGCAACCCTAATCTTCCCTAACCTGCACAACTCATCAATCTTCCCATTTCTGTGGTGATGTAGTGAGGCAAGCACATGTCTGTGCTCTGGCCTAACCTTCCCCCAGGAGTGTCACAGAAGTGCCTACTTACAGCAATTTTGTAACTCCTAGGCCAGCCTACGTGAAGGTTAGGATTTGCAGCCTTAAAGGTTAGTACATCAAGAAAAAAATGCCAAGCAAACAGTTAATCATCATAATTCTCTGAACACTGTCCATACAAGACACTTTGCAGGATGGAAAACAATTCACAAAAAATTATGTTAAACAACGCCTTAACTCCCAATTAATCTAGTTGTCAGTTGTCTCCTCTTTTTCAGTGATGCTTCTCAGTAGCATAGGGAACAATACATATTGCAGTACTTACTATCCCACCAGCTATGCTAATGGACAGTCTTTTATGATCTACAGCAGTATTTCTCAAACTGGTGGGTCATAAACAACTACGAAGTGTAAAGGGATCCCCAACTCCATTTAAGAGGCAGAAGAGGGTGTAAGGACAGCAATGCAATCCTGGGGAGACCGTCATATTTGGGTGTGTGTGTGAAAGGGTGCTTTTCCTTAGTATAGCCTACATCCAGTTGCAGGAGATGTGGGAAGCCCTATGCATCCCTCCACAAGGTTCCCCAAATCATAGAACATTGAAAAGATAACAAGAAGTGCATTGCAAAGAAGTGCATTACAATCTTATCTTTTCATTGTTCTATGATTCTGAGAGCCCATTTATGGCATTTTTGCAACATTTTCTGGCCAGCACAAGGGACTTGCAATGGCCTGGGTGGGGGTTAGAATTGTGCTAACACACCTTTGAACACAAGCATTTTCTTCATTTACATTATATTCACATACAATAATGTTCTTGTGCCCCTGGCTTAGTATAGATGAGCATAAACAACTTTTAACTTTCGTGTGCAGTTCCTTTTACTGTATTGACCTTCATTCTGCTGTGTAACTACCACAACCATGTCCCATGAGGTTTCATAACTAACCTCAGTCTCTGGCCGATATGGAGTATATAATTTGTATGTTGAAAATAGCATTATAAACAATGTTTTTGCATAGCATCCCCCAGAGAACCTTCCCAGAGGATATCCCTTCCAGAAATTCCTCCCAGTCATATTCCTACAACAGAATATGTACATAGCCTTTATATCCATTTATTCACCTGAGAATGTATATTTCATCTTCTTGCTTCCCAAGAAGCCCTTCAGGCAGCTCACACTATCAGAATTACAAAGCACAACAACAATCAATATAATGCAATCTTTATAATTCTTATTGGTTGAACAATATTAGTAGATGCTGCATTCTGGATGCACAGATACTTTACTAGCTACCTCTACTCGCAGCCCTTCTCTCAAACTCAGGATAAAGTGTGTGAGGAACTGCCAAATTCTTTTTAAACCACAATTACACTTTCACTTACACTTCCTTGTTTTGTTACTTTTGGTCTTCACTTTGAAAAATGCATGCGCTTCTTAAAATAATAGGCAGAATTAATGTCTCCAGCTTTGAACAATAGTCATACAGAACTTTCATATCAATTTGTGTTGCTTAGACCAGTGGACATCAACTCTTTTTGGCCCATGGACAGTATTGTACAAAAAATTTTTTCCAATTTTTTGAAATGAAAAATTTTTTCCAAAAACTGGCAGGGTGGGGAGGAGCTCTGCCTCCAGCAAGTCAAAGGGACAGCCACCATCAGCCAGGAAATGAAAAGATCTCCCTGGCTGGCTGCGGAGTACTATGGTTGGAAACTCCCCTTCCAGCAACCCTGGAAGCACTCTGTTGAGCCTCTCCTCAACAGAGTGCTCCGCTGCCAGCCAGGGAAGTGAGAGCCTCTCCTAGTCTGGAGAGGCATGGACCTCATCTGGTTGGAGACAGCTAAGCTCCAGAATCATGACCCAACTTCGAAAGCCCAGCATTGGGCCATTGTCCGGGGGTTGAGGACCCCTGGCTGAGACTATGAATATTCCAGATCTCAGCAAATTACTATAGATTTACCCTAAGACTGCAGATAGTTTCATCAGCCAGTGAGGCCCAAGCATCAGAATCTATTTATACTGATACAAATTTCACTGAGAAAAATACTGCCAAATCATTAGAATCAAGGTGCGCAAGCTATTTAGGCATGGTCTGTAACTATACACCATAGATGCTCTATATAGTGTTAAACATGTGACTGCTACTCAATAAATCTTGGCTGTGAAACAATGGTCCACTTAACTCAATGCAACTCTCATACTTCTGAATTAGAATGTATTGGATTGGACTGCAAAAATAGTTAGGTCACTGCTATACATGAAGAATGGTTTAAGAAGGAACATAATAGTTAAAAATATATTCAAAGTAGATCAAAAGAAAGTAACCTGGGAGGAAATCTTCTGAAAGTTTGAGCCTTTATCTAAATTAGTTAGATGGTGTGGAAATTTCAGGTTACTAGAGAAAGGATGAAAGCAAAGCACAGTAAGTCACATCCAACAAGCTCACCAAGGACAGGAATTTTAAACAGGTGTTCCTAGTTATTTACTAGGGTTCTGTTCAGGAACCACCTATGGTTAAAAAAATCAGTGTATAACAAAAACAATGGAAAAACTTGTTTAAAGACCTATTTCCAGGTTTCATGCTCCTCTGATGTGCCTAATGGAATAAGGTAGTACCTCAAGATCTTCAAGCAGTTGATTCTGATACTGAAAAATGGAATGAATGTTTGCATGACTACGAGCACAATCCTAACCATGTCTCCTCAAAAGTAAGCCTCACCGTGTTTAATGGATCTTACTCCCAGGTAAATGTCTTTAGGATTGCAGCCTATCTCTCTACAACAGTAGAAAAACCATTTTTAAACTGTTATTTGCAGTGGCCATTCATGTTGAGTCAAAATCCATGTATTAAAAATCAGTGTATAACAAGGTTGGACCTGAGAAGGAAATAATTCATTGCACATAAATCTTAAAAAGCAGTGACTTCAGGTAGACACATTATGAGTAGGAAATTGACGTTTTAACTCCATCCTTTCCTTACTCCATAAGAGATCAGTATTCAGAAATAGTTTTAGCATTTTTTAATTTCAATAAAGGAAAAAAAACAGTTCCGCTTTCCATCATCCTTACGTCCCCCATAAAACAGAAAGGTTAGTTACTTTCTACTTCAGTCATGTGCAGGAACCTCAAGATCGAACATGTGCAAGAAATCCAACTGTCTAAGAACACATCTTGTATATTCACATCTTGCACATATACACATCTTGTATATGCATATGCCTGGAACCATCATGGGAATGCTTTCCACTGCAGTAGATAGCAAACTATACTTATTTAATTGCCTGTAACCAGAAATCTACATACTATAAAATTAAAGAGTCATTGACTCACTCATCAGTGCGTAGTCAGATCTAGAAGTGGGAAATATGGGGAGGATATTCCTCCTGTGACTTAAGCACCCACGAAGAACCAACTTTTAGAAATTCAAACCCTAAGAAGGTGAAAAGGGTGTATTGTGTTTTTGTCCCTATACTTAACATTGAAGACTGACTGATACACTGACTCTTCAACACCCAGCCCAAACCCCTGGACCTAGAGGTATGAAATTTGGAGAGCATATTCCTGTAGTGTAATTATTCACTAAGATCCAATTTGGTGCCTAGTGGTGGCCACTTTTGCTTGGTGTCAGGTGCCCGGCATGGATGCCAGGTGCCCAGAAGTTTGTGGGGCCTGGTGCTACCCAGTGCTTGGTAGGGATGCATGGTGCCCAGTGCTTGTCAGGGATGTCAGGTGCCCAGTGGTGCCCAGTACACATGCCCAGTGCTGTCTGATACCCACTTTCCGGTTACCACTGCCCACTGTTGCCCACTGCATAGTGTTACCCATTGGGACTGGTGCTGCACATTGGTGCCTGGTGGTGCCCAGGGGTGCAGGCACCACTTGTCACTGGGCATCACTGGGCAGTGGGCACAACCAGGCACAAAGAACTAAGTAGGTGCCTGCTGCTCCAGGTGTCCCCAGGGCATGCCAGTGCCTATTGTTCAGTACCATCAGTGCCCAGTGCTCAATGGCGCCTATGCCCACCACCCATTGTCCATTGTTGCCGAAGCTCAACAGTGCCTGCCAACGCCCACAATACTCTTTAAGTTTTACTCCTGCAACAATGGGTAAGTGCAGCTAATGTTAAATAAATTCATGAAATCTGCACTATTTCTTCTTCACTGTTAAGTCTACTTTTATATACGTTAGAATCCCCATGAGCTATCAAGAGTATTGGGTTTGCAAAGTAAATGTTTATCATCAGGACGTGGAGGCATAGCTAAATTAAGCACGTGCTTAATAATCTTGCAAAATTAGAGCACAATCCACCTGGATTGCCAGGAACCAATAGGCATAAGGTGAGGGTGCAATCCAAGACCATCACAACTTCTCCATCTTCCTGTTCATGCAGTGAACTGAGAAGGTCTGACACATATATGTGCACTGGTCTAACAATAGCCATTTTGGCAGTTCTTCGTCAGCTGGTGGGGAAACAATAAGACTGGGCTCTTTATCTGTTAAAGATTTAATTGAATAATCTACTGATAAACCAATTAAAGCTTACAGGCCTAGTTTATATAACATATAGAAAGCAGCTTGACCTATGGTCCTTGGCCATTAGTATGGCTATTAAGATATGTTTTCTCCTTTTCCAGTACATTAATGGTTTCACTGCAGGAGATGTCTTCTTTGAAATCTGAGGAAACTTCCCCTACAATCCAGAGTAACTACGGGTGCACGTAAGAGATATTACGTGTACCTGTAGTTACTGCACCACCTAGTGAAAACCTATGGGAAATTCATTTTGCAATCCAAAACAAATTGTTCTTACACCGGAACAAGGACTTCCCATAGTTACTCTGGATTGCACCCTTCATCAGCGAACTCTTTCTATTTGCTTTATGAAAGTCACTGGAATTGTTGAATAAGTGATTTACAGATCAATCTTATACAGCTTTCCAATGCTGATTCAGCCATACTAATGGTGTGTGTGCTGCATCCTATGGGAGTGATGGGCAAGCACAGAGGCCTCCTCAAAAAAGGAACATTTGTTCCCTTAACCTTAGAGTGACAGTGGTGCTGGAAAGTTGGTTCAGATTCGGACCTTAGGCTTCAGTCCTCTCCACCCTTTCATGAGAGCAAGCCCCAATGAATAAAATGGACTTTGTTCTAAGCATTGGTTTGTACTGTTAGACAGTGACTGTTGAGATGGCAGGCACTGTGGTAACTGCAGATAGTTTTGTGAAATGTGTTGCTCATAAGTTCACAGGTATTCACACGTGTGGTTTCTAGACCAGGTGGTGCCCTTTTGTGATAGGTCTGTTGTACCAAGCTAGACTATCATAATGATCGCGTCTAATACAAAAAAAATCTATGGGGTTGCAACAGTGTTTCGTTGAAAAACATATTTAATTCAACTTTCTATCAATTTGGCAGCCTTCTCTGTATTAATCTTAAGTACTAAAATACTTTTAAGTATTAAAACATGTTAACATCTTACATATGGAGCTTTTAGAGTGAATTCATAGGAATCCATGCAATAATCTGATCTATAAATCAAATCATCATTATTATCCTCAAATCAAAAACTGCAAGGCAGTTGAAGAAATAGTGGTTTATCTAAAGTTCATGGATAAACTGAAATTGGAATTAGATACCTACCAGCTGTGACCACTCTTAGGTACCTACCAGTGTGACTCTTAAGGTCACACTGAATTAGCATTTCTCAAATTGTGGTTCATAACTTGATGCTCCCTGTCACACCACAGATCATTACTAGGGTTCTAGAGGCTGTTCCCAAATCATACTTGGGCTGGCAACCCACACCATTAAATTTTGCAAGCCCCAGATTGCCTTGCAGAAGTGACCAGATGTTATTGCAGGTTCATGTCCACAACTTCTGATTTGCTTCTACAATGCTTTCAGGGGTCCATAGTGTTTCCAACCCATCATCACCCAGAAACCATTACAGGAGAATTTCCAGTACTGCTTTGCAGCATAACTCTACCCACTGTGATCCTGACCAGGAAGAAATCTCACATGTGCTATTTAATTTAGAAAAGTTAAGCATGTTGTCTAGTGTGGCCCTTAGCCATTATTGTTGAGGCTTTAGTAGTATGCAAATATATTTGAATTACTGTAAATGTATTTGATTAATCACATATGCCATTACTCCACTCAGCTCAACATCTTTTGTTGGCTGACAGGGTTTCTTATACACACACAGTTGTGCCAAGATTCAAGGAGATTAAAGAAATGAGAATCTCTGAAACGTTCACTCTGCACCTTTCTCATAACAAATCCAAACTAAATCTTTTTTCCCCAAGATCAGCACTCGTTTTTCTAGCAATACACAAGAAACGAACTCATCAGGAGATTTCCAAACCTCGTTTTGTTTACTTAGTAAATTTCAGAGGTTTATCCAACTTCCAGACAACATTTTATTAACAGATTTGAAAACTCACTGGGATTGCTTGTGTGGCCTACTACACCCTTGGAAAAACCATTAATACAGTATAGTAGGAGAACAAGGACTGAGAGAGAAGCTCAAGAGTCAAAGCAAGCAAGGCTTTTCAGACATTTCAGAGTATACTCTGACAGTCCCCTCATCTTCAATTTGAAATGGATTACTTTGATAACAGCAGTCTGTCCTTAAGTACAGTTGGCCTGTTCTTAACTGTTATGTTAAGGATGGATACATTCCAAGGTTGTTGCATAGAGACAAAAATGTATATAGTAAAAGCCCCTTTAATCCAACAATTACATACTGTTTTGTCAAGTACTAAAATCACAGGACAAGAGGATAGTATAAGAGTACATGGAAAGTAAGGGAAAATCAGCTTCATTCTCAATCTCACTCATTTGGGAGCAGAAATAGGGTAAAAGCTGACACTAACGAACTTTCCACAGTGCAATGCAGCAGTGCGGAGATGGCCTCCACTGTGTCCAGAGCAGATAGAGAGGCTGCTGAAAGTCTTCCTGAAGATAGGGGAATCTAGTTCCCTTCTTCTAGTATAAAGCTTAGCAACTGCTATGAGCTACTTGAGCTTGCACTAGCAAAATCACTGAGCACATCCAAGGAGTCCTCTGCTGGGAAATGTGATAGGAAAGGTGATAGAATATGGGAGTAGCCACTCCCACTGTTCCTACTACCAGTCTGCCTACTAACACATTCTAATCCTCCCTGCTTTGGTTTTGCCCTTCCCTGATCCTCTTGGTCTGCATAAAGCCTACCTGCTCCTGTAGATGAAAGCCTTTCACTTTGCACCAGCCCCATGCACCTGACTTCTGCAATGCCCCAATGGTACATTTGCTACAATGTAGAGGTGACTCCTGCTTATCTGATTAGCCAGAGACCAGAGCTCTTGTGAAAAGTGGAAATGGTTGAAGAGCAGAACCCAGTCTTTTTTTCATTTAAAAATGTTGCTTCTGATGCTTTTTTAGCTAGCAACTTACACATTACTGCTGTCACACAAAGGTTTCTGTGAATGAATTCTCATTAACTCCTTACAGAATGGGAACAGACCAGGTGCTAAAGTGGCCATAAGTTCTATCTCACACACATACACAAAACAGTCTGCATCATCAAGTCATATGCAATCAGCACCAAGGATGGCAATTTTAGTCTTTAAAAAAGCTGAGAGAGATTAAGGCTGCAATCCAGAGCAAATTCAGCCTGCTCTGACCTAACTGCACTCTCCTAACTATTCTGTATCCAGAGCAGAAAGTTATGCTGAATCCAGAGAGTCAGGAAGCCTGGGCTGCCCTAACTGCTCCAGAGCATGCTAAGTAATTGACACAAGGGGAAGACTTGCTCCTCAGGAGACACCCCTCAGATCACACTGAACAAGAAACAGCTGTGGTGCCTACAGTGGTGACATGACTCTGCACATCACCTGGTGCGGAAGTCTGTGCGTCATCCCTGGGATGCGCGCCCCCCCCCCCAACCTGGACTGCACACTCACCAAAGTTGGCGCCTGCGCAGTTGTTTCTGAAGCCAACTGGCTTCAGAAAGAGTACTGCGCAGGCACCATCTCTGACACCTGCGCAGTACTTTTCTGAAGCCTTTTGGCTTCGGGGGAGACTGTGCAGGCGTCAGAGTTGGTGCCTGTGCAGTACTCTTTCTGAAGCCATACGACTGCCGCTCCGCCTCCTGAGTGAGGCCGAATGGCTGTGCAGAGGCGCGGACTTTCTCTGCTCTAAGGAAGTCTCCTCTGAAGCTGTTCGGCATGCTCAGTGTGTTTCTGCGCAGTGCACCTCAGATGGCCGTTCAGGCCAGCTCCTCAGACAAGTGGCAGCTTCTGGCTGCTGCTCCGCCTTGGAGCAGGCCTGAATGGGGGTGCTGATGCCCAGGGCCTGCCAAAAGACAGTCAAACTCCTCCGGCACATCACCCCATACGGAGCGCGTTCCCAATGCAGCCCACACCAGCTGCATCAGTCTGGTGACGCCACTGGGTGCCTGCCTTATAAGGAGTCCCTGATGAGATGCCAGTACATTCTACAGTGAATACAAGGGGCTTCTTGGAGTGGCCTGCTGTATCCTGAGGTTTGTGGGCAGCCGTAGTTTGTTCCATATCCTGAGGTTGAGAGAAAGGGGTTGCAGCTAGGCTGGCCAAGAACTCAGATTTTTGGTCAGCACTGCCATTCTTACTCGTGCCTTATCATGGACCCCTATGGGTCTACTCATTACTATACCTGCTCCTGAGGTGGTATAACTCTGAGGGCTGGAAGAGGGCATTTCTGCCTTGGAAACAGGCTCTGGATACAGAGTAACTGCTCTGCCCTAGGCAATGCTAAACATGCCCTCAACTTGTCTCTCCTGAGCTGCTTAGGCTGCCCCAGTTAGGGCAGAGCAGGTCCACCTCTCTTAGGGCACCCTATCTTGCCTTGCTCTGCCCTAAGCCTCCAAACATTACTCTAAACATTAGAGTAACTGGGCTGGAGCATCTTGCAGTTGCTCCAACCTAGTGTTAGATAGGACAACCTAAGGGCTCTTATGTGGACAGATTAGTTGCTCTGGATTGGGCTGTAAAAGAGTGGAACATGTGTTGAATGATTTATGGGAATAATTGAAAGATGAGCAGATCATCAGAAAACAAACCATCAGAAAGTGCGGGAATACCTATACCCACCTGCAGTAGCTGGCCTAGGACTGCACCATAAGTTGGATGACAGGTGGAACTGCTGGCAGGATATTAATTGTTGTTTTTCTCTGGTTTTTGATAGAAGAGGGCAAGTGCATATACTTGAATTTGTGCAATCATGTGTAAGAAACACAATTGCACTGTTTATCCCAAGGCACTGGCTAATTGATGCCAAGGGTACACCTGCATCAGATATCTTTAACTTGATAGGATCCTGCATATATGATGAATAGCTGATGCAATCTGCATTTCACCTTGACTCCTCTCACTCAACAGAGTTTCAACTGCAAGTTCTTTAACAAAGATATTAGAACTGAGGGGTAGTATTAAACTTACTAGATATTAAGGCCAAACTGTACACTATATTGAACATATAATTAGGCCTGGATTGTTAGTTTAGAGATTTTTTTATTTCAGCAACAACATAATTCGAATCCAGACTGGCCTCCCAGGTCAGTTATTTTTTTAAAAAGTTCAAATGATTAAAGATGATGCATATATGATCCTTAGTTTGGGCAAACATCCCAGGATGTCACTTAACCTGGCCCTTGTCCTACTTTGTTGTTTGACTTTTTGCTTTACAAAGAATCTCCCCTTCTCTTTGGGATATAGCATATGGCATAAATCCAACAACTAACTCCACAAGACATGCCATTTTTTATTTTAGGAAGAAAGGGGAATGTTATCAGTCTTTCAAAATATGAGTCCCAAGGCTTCCGCAGTAAGACATCGTTATAGTGCACAGCTATTCAAGTAACATTCAGGGATGATGCTCAACCCATTCTGGATGATTAGGGTTGGATGCTCCTATAGGATAAGATCACAAAGATTTAAAATCCAATTTTGCTTTTGGGTGTCCAGGCAGCAATTGCAACATTATGTGTCCTCAAGCAACTAAGAACAGTGCATCAAATGCAATGCCTCTTAACAGATATAATCTGGCCACTATTATCCATGTTTCAGCTTATACCAATACTATACCTAAACTGCTACAATGAGTTGCATATGAAACTAGCTTTGACAGTTTGTCAGGAACTGTAACTGGTCCAAAACATGGCAGAAAGATTGTTTGAAGCAAGCCAAATGAAACACGTCTCATCCATTCTTAAACAACTTGTCTGTTTTCAAGCATAGTTAGAAGAGCTGGTGCTTACCTATTCTATATGGCTAGAGACCATGCTTATTCAAAGGACTATCTACTTCTACATGAACCTTTTTGAATGCCTAGGAATGACTAGGTAAACTCAGATCCTTTTCTGAGTACCCTAGACTTCAGATTATAAGAGAAAATTTGATCAGTTGTAAACCCCTATCCATTGAATGCTCTCTCCATGGGTTTGTCTGGCAACAAACCTAATATTTTTCTGCTATGTCTTCTTTATATTTACTTGTTCTTTTATCTGCATTGTGAGATTTCTGACTTCCTCTGCTATTCTAATTATATTCTAAATTGTTTTTGTTTCTATTTCCATTCTCAAATGTTGATTATAAGCAAACATGTTGATTAAGACGCTGTGCCTGATAACAAGCAGGCCAGGGTTCGAGACCCGGGTCGGCCCCACAAGACAGGGTGAGCTCCTGTCCTTAGCCCAGCTCTGCGACGCAGCTGGATCCAATCGTATGGGCTCTGCCTTTCCATTGGACTAATTCAGTGGCGTGGAGAGGGGGGATTTGCTGCTTGGGTAACAGCCTATCCTCCATAACAATCCAACCCAGGCTTTCGTGCTTCGCATGCAGCGTATGCAGCGCTGAGCACGATACCATAGTCTTTCAAGACTGATGGAGGCCTGCTTTTTTTATATCTTGTAAAATTAAGTATAAAATGAGACTGAAATCCTACTTACCTGGGAGTAAGCTCTACTGACTATAATGGGAGTTACTTCTGAGTACATATCTATAGGATTAGTCTCTAAGGGTGCAATCCTAACCTAGGCCAGCACAAAGTTCTTCCTGTTCCTGTGGTGATGTAAGGAGGTAAGTACCTATCTGTGTACTGGCCTAAATCTCCCCCAGGAGTGGTGCAGAAGAGTCTTTTGGCACTTTTGTGACATCCCCATTCCAGCATGGGACATGTGCTAGGGTTTAGGTGAGCCTAACTGGGGGTTAGAAACCTAAAACATTTAGTTAAAACATTGGGTGAAATCCAGAGTAACTACGGGGAGTCCTTGCTCCAGAGTAAGAACAAGTTATTCTGGATTGCAATATGAATTTCCCATAGGTTTTCACTAGATGGTGCAGTAACTACGGGTGCACATAATGTCTTTTATGTGCTCCCGTAGTTACTCTGGATTGTGCCCATTGAGCCTAAAACATTTAGCATTTTGGTTAATGAGCTGCTACTAATACAAACAGGAAAAAATGCAAAAATAAGGAAGAGTTGCGCAACCATGGACAGAGATAGGGAATTAATAAAAAAAATTAAGAATGACAAAGAGTACTAGCACACAAATACTCCAAAAGAACAACATTGATATAAGTCAGCCCATAGACTGCAACACACTCAAAGCAATATCGAACTGTACCACTAAAATGATCTCTTCCATTCCACCACCCAATCTCAGAAACACCTAGCTTTTTCCAAGAGAATCCCACCCTCCTTGAATGGATTTTATAAGAACCACACATCACAAATCAAAAGGAAATGGCGGCTGTCTCATCAAAGGGCAATCAAGCTGATGCGGTGTTCTTACCATCTTTGACAAGGTCCCTCAAAGATTTCTCAAAAAATGAAGTAACAGCAAGGGATAAAAATGCAGTATTGTGCATTGGATCAGCAAATGATTCAAGCAGGAAAAAGGAATTTATGTGCAGTTATCACAGTTGAAAGAGGTGTACCTCCACAAATCTATATTGGAACTTGCTCTTGCTAACATATTCATTAACAACCTGGGAAAAGGTGTGAATAGATTTGCAGATTATTTCAAGTTTAAAAGTAGCCAAATTGTAAATACACTGTAAAGAGTTTCACAAGGTCCTCATCGCTCCACAGGAGAGAACCACAAAATGGCAAATGAATTTCAATAATAGAAGCCAAATGATAACGCACTGAGGAAAAAATAACCTCCAAACTGGTTGAGGACAGAACTAGCTGTTGCCACCTGACTTTAAGAGCTCTTGAAACCATTACAGATGACTACGAAAATGGTAGCATCAAACTACTACAGTCAAGGAGAAATTGAATGTTATGGCTGATTAGAAAAGATAAGAAAAGATAATAGTAATGCACATTTTGAATGTACATTAAAGACACAAGACTTATTTTTAGATTATTTGATGCTGTTGCCTTGAAAGCTTGTGCAAGTAAAAAGGTGAGATATAAATTTGCAAATCAATTTAAAGTGCTGGTGTCAGCCTATGAAGCCTTAAATTGCCTGAGTCGAAATTTCCTTTAGGACAGCCTCATCCCACATAAAAACATACAGATTTTAAGTTCATATTTTGAAGCTCTGTTCTCTCACTTACTATTAACAGAAAACCTAATAGAAGGCACCAGAGATGTGACTTTCAAGGAGACCAGTCCTAAGCTCCCGGGTGCCATGCAGTAAAGCAGTGCCAAGATAGCAACTGCTTTATCCTGAGGGACTAGGGTAGCCACCACAGTTCTCATCACAGGACAGAGTCATTCACACCTTGCCCTGAGTCAAGTCCCAGCCTCTATAATGAGGCTTCTTCAATCTATTTCAGCTAAACTGTTAGCACTGACGGAAGAATACTTGTGTTGGGCTTCTGCTATCAGTAGGCCTATGCTAGTCTCACCATCCTCCCAGCCCAGTCCATTCTCCTGTTCTCCCCACCGGCACTGCTTCCTCTCTGGGTGGTGCAGATGTACAACACTCAGCATGTTTGCACCAAACTCAGCACCAGCACTGAAACCCAAAAGGGCCCTTGATCATATACTACAACTGTGGAATACCCTTACTTGGAAGATCAGCTTTTGTTTAGACAAAACAAACCTTTCTTTACACACAAAGACAGAACCTTTCTTTAGACAGAAGGCGAAGCCTTTTTATTTCAAAAGCCCTCTGGAATCAGATTTTAATTATTTAACTTGATGATGATCTACTGAAGCATTTTCAATTGTTTTTATTGTGTGGTGTTTTTTTTAATTTTTATAATTTGTATTCCTTTAATAATTCTGAAAACCATGTGGTCACCTACCAAAGTAGAAGATATACCAAAACAACGAAAATGACTGGATATATGTAGTGTCTATTTGGAAAAATTAGTTAAAATGTTACAATGTCTAGAAAATAAATTTTGAAAAGAAAATAAATGAAATATACAAAATTATAAGTGAGAATGGGTAAATAAGGATCTCTTCCATGTAACAAAACCAAGATTCTTTTCTCATACCAAAGACTGAACCCTTTGCCAGCAGAATTAACAGTAGATTAAAACTGAAATGAAGACCAATTGTGGTTAATTGCAAGTAAAATTAATTCAAAGACAGAAACAGAAAATTCAAAGTCACTGCAGCACTATGGTTGTCTTAAATATCAAGCTCTGAGTCTAGAATGGAATTGGCTATACCCCATGCAATTATAAATTAACTGAAGCATTCAAATCTGGCCAGTCAGGGAAAGATACTAGGCTGCATATATTTCTGATTTGACAAAGTACAGCTGTTTCTATATTCTTGTGACTTTGCTATAACCTTCCCTCCCTTCACTCATGCAGAGTAACCATGAACAATCCACATGTGCTCAGGCTCCTTCTGCAGGGCCTTCAGGATGGGGGGGGGAGGACAACAACAGGGGAATGATGCTCCAGGGTAGCTCCACATTCTGCATCTTGCAGTGTTACAGGAATTCAAGTGTACAGGACCTATGTATGACATAGCAAGACAATAGGAGATGCTAGGACTTGGAAGGGCAAGAAATCAGGTTTTCTGCTTTGCTCAGGGTGACCAGATGCCAAACCCTAAATTCCTGAACCCCAAGGCCAAAATTCCTAATCCCAGGCCAAAATCCCTACCCGCTGAAAAAAATTGCCAAAAAATGTATTTTTTTTGTTTTGGTTTTCGGTTTTTTTACCATAACTTTTGATAGGAAAGAGATATCTCAAAACTGATTTTTACATTGGTTTCTGCTCTTCAATACAAATCCAATGACATATGGTACACTATCACGAAGTTTCAAAATGAAGCAAAAATGTAGGACAATGATGCCAAAACGTAGGATACCCGGACAGGAGGCTAAAAATCTGGACAAATTCAGGTTTTTCCGGTCATCTGGTCACCCTGGTTTTGCTAGCTGTTCTGTTTTGGTTCAAGATAGGTTCAACTAACCATTCAGATTTAAGATTTATTTCTCCCTTGGAATGGGGGAGGGGATTTGAGGGGAAAGGGATCCTGGCAGCATGACAGTTCACATCCAAGACTGAAGTATGTACTATCATTTCTGAAGGGAGCATCAGGAAAGTGGAAGCCTTGGTGTTAAGCCTAAACACGCAAACCAGAGACTGAGCAACATACTTCCCCCCAGCCTCAACAGCCAAGCCTCCAACTCACATGCTATATTTTGCAAACTAGGGAGCTAATTTTTACTATATCCAAGGGAAGATGCATGACACAAAGTTTCCCAACATGGACCTATAGTCTTATAATTCCAAAATCAAACTATCTTGTTATTCCCATGTACTTGCAAATTCCCCCACTCTTAATAGCAGTCTTTTATTGCTATGCTAGCCCTGTATTCCAAGCTTTCCCACAGTTGTGTCATATCACATCATAAACCCTTCACTGCTAGAGTCCCATCTCTGTGCAAGGGGCCTTAGCTTACCAGAGCACAATTGCAATGCAAATAGAAAGTCCCAGGCTCATTTCCTGGCACTTCCATGTAGAAGTGGGAAAGACATCTGAACACCTGGTGAGCTGCTTCTGGTCAAGTGAGCTAAGTGGATCAAAATTATGACAGTACAAGGAAACTTCCTATCTTCATAGAGAAGGTGAATTTGATACAATGGTTCCTATGCTTACATAAAAACCACACGCTGTCAGGTTGCAAAATGGCACAAATATTTATTTTGCCATGAATCTGTTTGCACCATCTTCAACAGTATCACTAATGTTTTCTTTCCACATGGTAACCCTACATCCCACTTGTCACAGGTCCTTCAATCCTAACACCATGGTTCTTCTCAGTCCATTGCAGAGTTCCCTATCTCATTCAACAGCTATTTTCTTTCCCAGTCTCCTTTCCCATCCACATAAGCTGTTCTGCCTGTATTCCTGCAGCCTCACCTCACCCCCTCCCAATTCTACCTGTGGTCTCCCCACTACCCACACCCTTTGCTGGTTCATCCAGGAGCAACTGTTGCCACACAAACCAAAGGGTGTGGTAGTTTTGTAAAAAGACAGACAGCACATCACTTGAGAATGCAGATAGTTTGACTGATCCTAAGTTTCTACATGCACAACCATCCTCTCTGATCTTCTACTATCAAATACAAATGTAGTTCAAATTTTTTCCTGCACACAATTCAGCTGCAGAAGCATTTAATAGAAAGAAAAGAGTCAGAGAGGTTTATACTCCATGATGATTGATTATAATGAATTGCTGCATAGAAACCAAATTGTCGGTGCTTAGGGAGGTGCTGCTACTTATTCCCTTACGCTAAGCCTATGACATTCACAAGGCAGCCATTCCTGGGCGGGTGTCTCCAACACAGAGATTCCAGGTAGGGAAATGTAATAGCAGCCCTGAAGCACTAGCAACAATCCCTCCTATGCAGATCTCCTTAGTAACCACAAAGAGTGGATGGCTACAATCCTAAAGACACTTTCCAGGGAGTAAGACCCATTGAGCACAATGGGGCTTACTTCTGAGTAGACATGGTTAGGATTGTAGCCAATTTGTCTTCTTTCCAAGAGGTACCAGCACATCCTTCCGTCCCTGCAGCCAGTACCCCACTGTCATGATGCAGTCTTTTGGTTCAGCTGCAGCTGCTACGGATCTATGTTAGCGACCACTCCCCTCTGTTACCAACAGCAACCAGAAGGCCTTATTCCTTATTCTATGCCTTATGCCTTATGCCTTATTCCATGTCCAGCACATCTGTGATATAGTGTGTGAGCACACCCCCTTATGGGAGATGCATACACACAGCTTGCAATGCAACTAACTGCAGCATCTCAGCTCCATGGATGTCAGCCCATATTGCAGTCACAATTTTCTTCTCACATGCACACCTAATGCTGCATAGCTGTTAAGAAGGCACAGAACTCTAGCATGATATGGTGGGGATCATAAAATAAAGACAGAAAAAGACCTAGACCACACTGTCTCTCCTTAATACTACCAATGGGGTGTCATCCATTTTGCCATCAATCCGTCTAACCTCTAACAATTTCTTCCCCACTGGTCACAAGCATCCATGGCTTGTACTCCGGGTTTGATCACTTTCTCTGCTGATTCAAACCACAGAGTCTCATTAGTGAGATACTAAAACCTGATTTCTCTGGATCCAGGTGTGAATGTGTGTGATGGACAAGAAGGAATCCAATCGCTGTTCTCTTCCATCTTGCTTACTTCTGCATCCTGTTTTGTCTATTCTCAGCCAGCTGGGAAATCTGATCCACATATATTTACATGCCAGCTTGGAAGCTCAGAGTATTTTAGACTGGATTTGCACCTTTTGCCAAGGGAAGCCAGGAGAGGTATAAACACCACCTATTTTACATGTCACACTTGCAGATGGAATCAGAGGAGCAAAGAAAATGTGAATGAAGAAGAGGGTGGCAGGGAAACTGAAGTGAGGAGGGAGCGAAGCAGCATGCATTGCATATAAGCCTAGCTTTGGAGGAGAACTCAGCCTGCAATCCTATCCACTTTCCTGAGAGTGACCCCCACTGAACACAACGGAGCTTACTTCTGAGTAGAAATGGATAGGATTGGACTATGGCTCCTCTAAACACATCTGATGGTCCCCCCAGTGTGGGGTCAGATGGTCCATCATCCAGATGTGTCCAAGAGGAAGCCAGGAGGAGAGATGCAAAGGTGCAGAGACCCCTCCCCCCAAAGCACTAATGCAAAGGTGCAGGGACCCCCCCAAACACATCTGGTGGTCCCTTCACTGTGGGGTCAGATGGTCCATCATCCAGATGTGGTCCACGAGGAACCCAGGAGGAGAGCCTGCAAGCTGGAGGGTCATCCCCCTCCCCAAAGCACTGGCTCCTGCTGCGCCCTATCCCAAGCAAAGCAGCCAGGCAGGGAGCTGGAGCGACTCACCCAGCATCTGACTGAAGAGCAGCTGCTCCAGGTCTCCCAGCACGGTGACCACCAGCTCGGGGTCCACCTTGAGGAAGGCCTTCTCGTCCGACGGCGCGCCCTTGCCTGGGGTCTGCTGCTGCTGCTGCTGTTTCTGCGCCTTGCCCTTGCTGGAGAGCAGCTCGTCGTCGGACTTGGGGGGGTCCCCGGATCCGGCTTCGGGAGCTTTGCTGAGGGGCTTGACCTCGGCGTAGGGCCCTCGAGGGATGCGGCTGGGCTTGCCCAGGCTGGAGGGCAGCGGCGCCAGAGGCGGGGGAGGCTTGGGGGAGGCCAGCTTGGCTTGGAAGAGGGAGTGCTCGGAGCGGGAGAGGCTCTTGGAGAGGGGCTGAGGCTGGGAAGCCTCCTTGGAGCCGGCTTTGGAGGAGCCCCCTCGGCTCCCCAAGCCCTTCGCCGCCCTGGCCATGTCATCGCTCCAACGGGGCTCGCAGAGCTGAAGCTTCTTCTCGGTGTCCGTCAAGAAGGAGAGGTTGGTGAGGGACTTTTGCTTGCGGAGGTTGGAGAGCCCCGGCGGGGGACCCGCTTTGAAGACCCGGAGCTCGGCCGCTTTGGGTGCAGACACCCCGCCGGGGGCGCCTTTGGAGGGGGCCCGCTTCTGCATGTTGCCCTTGCCGGTGCTGGGGGACGCTGACACCGCCGCTTTCCGACAGCCCCGGGGGTCCTCCGGTCCTCCTCCTCCTCCTTCCTCGCAGCTCAGCTCTGCGTCCTGGGGGGTTCTGTGCTGCTGGCCGCCTCCGAGCATCTTCCTCCCGCGAGCCGCCGCGAGGGAACCATTGAGAAGCTCAGTCTCTGAAGCGCGGAGGAGAGAAAGAATGAGAGGAGGAGGGAGGAAGAGGAGGAGGAGGAGGGGAGGGGGCGGTAGGGACGGAGAGAGACACAGAGAAACACTATCAAAGCAGCCGTGCCACCACCTTCCCCGCCCCGACGCGCTCTCCAAGGTTCTCCAGGGCGCACGGCGCGCTCTCCCAGGTGCACGGATGGTCCTCTCTCCAGCCCCTTTTGGGGAGACTGAGGGGGACCCCCAGCAAAGGACACAACAAGGGTCTTTCCTCCCTCCCTCCTCCTCCTCCTCGCCTGCCCCTTCAGAGGCGCTCCTGGCCAAGAATGGGCGCCCACCAGGCTATTTCTGGCAAAGCGCACGCGTGCGTAATTGGTGCGCAAAGACGAGGCGCACCTCTAGGGAGATGGAGGAGGCGCGCGCGCACTGAGGGGCTGCGCTGCCTCTTGAGGGGAGGCTGGAGAGAGAGGGGGATGGCAGAGAAGGGTGGGATGGCGGGGGGGGGGGTAGGCACTAGCTGCTACTGAGGAGGAGGAACGGTACGCGTCTGGGTGCTCACGACAGCGTGGCTCTTCTCCCTCTTGGTGTCCCCTTCACCTCGCCAAAGGAGAGGCCAAAGAGTGCCAGCTCTGAGAGGCTGTGTGGGGCAGTGGTTAGGGAGCGGGACTAGGACTTTGGAAGATCCAGGTTTAAATCCATCCATGGCCAGGAAGCTTCCTGGGTAGCCTTGGGCCAGTCACTCACAGCATTTCATCTATCACACAAGATTGTTGTGAGGAAACACAAGGACAGGGGTGAAGGCAGGGGGAGGAAGACTTGGGGCCATCGCTCTCAGCCTCACCTACCTCACAGGGTTGTTGCGCGGAGAGCAAGAGAGGAGGAAGACCATGGGCCAGTCACTCTCAGCCTGTCATCTACCTCACAGAGTTGCTGTGAGGACTGCAGGAGGGGAGGTACTAAAGCTTTGTAAGCTGCCTTGGGCATTTGGGTTGGCATGGGAAAGGCAGGATACAAACCCCATAATTCACACACACACACACACACAGGAATTGGCATTGAAGTTCTCTCCAGGAAGATTTCCCATCAGCCTCTCCTGGCAAAGCTACTCCTTCCTTCACAATCCTACAAAAATTAGTCAGCAAATTTCAACCACTGTGCCACAGATGGGCTCACCTGTGCCAAGGGAGTTTAGGAAGGCTCATTTATTAGTAGGACATCTCAGCACCATGGTGTTCCTTGGCAAATGGTAAAAAAAACTGATGATGTGGCTTTACCATTTTAGCACCTTGTCAGTGTGTCATCAGATGAAAAAGGTTGAAAATCACTGCTCAAATGATTCCCTTTCAATTTAAATTTTTCATCTTTAATATATTGAGGGCTACGAGAAATCAGCTCAGAACAGGAGCAAACTTCTATAGCCTCTTCCCTACATTTTCCTTCCATTTTTTACTCCCACTTGCTATTTAATTCTCATGCAATTCCCCCTCCATCCAGCCAGCCTACTTACATAATTTAGCCTATGTCTAACAGCCCATTCCCATGCACCCAGGTGCCTGCAGGTGCAGCAGCACCAAAGCAACTACCACTGTATTCAGTGGGTGCTAGGAGTGAGCCCCTTCCATGGGAAACAGAATGAAAGGGACTTTCATACCCTTCCCCGTAGGAAAGCCCCACACTTAGTAATAGGACTTTCTCAAGTCTGTTATTTTGCCAGGGCTGTGGGTGGTGCAAGCAGTTAAGACGTTTTGCCTGTTAACCAGCAGGCCAGGGTTCAAGACCCAGGTTGGCCCCACAAGACAGGGTGAGCTCCTGTCCTTAGCCCAGCTCTGCGACACCAGCTGGATTTGTATTGGCTCTGCCTTTCCATTGGACTAATTCAGTGGAATGGAGAGGGGGGATTTGCTGCTTGGGTAACAGCCTATCCTCCATAACAATCCAACCCAGGCTTTCGTGCTTCGCATGCAGCATATGCAGTGCCGAGCACGATACCATAGTCTTCCAAGACTGATGGAGGTCTGCTTTTTTTATTTTGCCAGCACAGACTTGAGAGATTCCATAACAAGCTTATAAAACTGGCATGCTCCACCAGTCTCTTCATTTCCACCCCAGTTCTTGCTCTGCTCTGCCCTCATTTCACCCTGCACCTACCACCAGAGGCTACTCTGCTGCCAGTTTCGCTTCCCCTAGCAGTGATGCATCCTCTTCCTGCCAGTGCTGAGCCTGGCACCTGCATGACATGGACCCAGTGCCAGCACTCCCTACTCTGCCAGTGCCAAAAACCTATTTTATGGAATGTTTACAGCTAGGGTTGCCATATTTCCTGAAAAACCAGGACTATCCCAATTTTCAAGGATTGTGTTCCAATACTGGCAAGTTTGACAGGAGGTCCTCTTCCAATTTTGTGGAAAAGAATTATTCCAACCCTATTGACAGCACTCAGTACCAGTGCTGGGAGTTTAGGATTGGGCACCAGGGGAGGTCCTTACAATCATTCTATAAGGATAACTGAGTAAATGAATGCAAAGTACTTTAACCACTCTGCAGTACTTTGCAAATGCAGTATACCACTATTAGCTTAGTAATATATTCTTATTACCACTGATTGTGATTCATCAGACTACAAAACACATTATCTGTAGCTCCCAGGAAGACTGCTTATGCTAACATCCATGAACAGAAACTTGAAAGTGCATTCCATTGATTTAAAAAAGTGGAATGACCTTCATAGTCAACATTCCTAGGACTGAAGCTTCAAAATAAACAGCAATTGTAATATTTCTAAATTGGGAACAGAAGAAAGTGGCAATATTAAAGGCCTAACTGCACATCATTAACACTCAGTTTGGTCCTTCCCATCTTGATTTTCATACAGATAGCAGCCACATGAGAGGAATCTGGATCTGGATCTGAATTGCTACAAGCAGGGAAAAAGTTTGTTTCTACCCACCTACCTACTGCTTTTCAATTAAAAGTTCACAAAGCGGTTTACAAAGAAAATGAAAAAATTAATGGCTAATGGCTCCCGATCCCAAATGGGCTCAGAATTCCAAAAGAGCTCACAAGGATACCAAAGAACACCAGCAGAAGCCACATTTAATCATTTCCCCTTATGTTTCAGTCCTGAAAAAATTAGTGTATTCCCTCCTTCTGAAAGCTACAATTAGCGCAGGAGCAAAAGTCCCTTCTGACAAGACTTGATTTTGTGGATTGATTTTCAAGGGTATTCTGTGTGTCAAACCCAAACAGGCAAGCTCAGTTTGATAGGAAATCACCACAGAGAGTCATTCATTATGAGAAAGAGTTAAGCAGAGGTTTGACCTTCAGGCATACAACTAGGCAGGATTCATCTAGTCACCCCCTGGCAGAGGAGGGGGGAAGGAGTGCACAGACATCACTAAAGCAAATATTAGGCGGAGATGTTCCCACTCAGCTCTGAGTCACTGCAGCATTGCTGGTCAGCTGAAACCAGCCTCAAATTCCCAACCACGTTAGATAAAATAGGGCAAGTTTGTTATCTCTGCGTGGACAGACAGTGATGTTGAGCCTTTCATGTCTAGTCCATGTTACTCATATCATGTGGGCTTCTGCTGAGATTTGGCTTGGTATTCAGAACTGCCCTGTAATGTGATTGCACTTAGTGGAGAGGTCCGGCATGAACCCCCTCTTGCACCAGGTCACATTCATCCAGATTGAACCCTCATTCCTGCATGTGTCCCCTCACTCATCCCAGATCTATTACTATACTAAGTAACAAGCATCAGATCACTCAATAATTTTTATGGTGGTACTTCATTTCCTGAGAAGCTAGAAACAACCATATCTCTGAATCTGACCTGAAAGTTGGAATAAAGTGCCTGCTGCCTGGCTGGAGCAAACAGGGAAAAAAGCTATGATGTGTATCGCAGGATGTTTCTACAACTTGCCATTCATTTTTAGAGCAGTATTTCTCAACATTTGTTCTCTGCTTAGGGTTGCCATGTGTCCTGAAAAACAGGGGCAAACCCAATTTTGGGGGATTGTGTTCAACTCCAGGCAATTGGGGCAGAGGCTCTTGTCCTGATTTTGTGGAAGAGAATTATGGCAACCTTACCTCTGCCGTACCACTTCACATGGTCCACCTATTCAAAGTACCACCAGAAGTGACTGGCGATGACATCATTGCCAGTTACTTGTAAGTAGGGAGGCCACCTGTTATACAATAAACATGAGTAAGAACCTAAGGATGTTTGGGAGGGCATGTTTGTGGTCAGAAAAGCATGTGTGGGGTCTTCTGCCACTATTGTTGTGTTCCTGGGTCTTGCTTCCAGGTGGCAGATGTCTAAAGGTCTTGCAAGTACTACCTGACACCTCAGGTACCACTGTGGTACCTATACCACTGGTTGAGAAACACTGTTCTAAAGCCCTTTAGAGGCACATCATGCAAGCAGGTTTCCCACTCAACAAATCTATGTGGAAAACTAGGTCTTCCTTCCTCAACGTCAAGATATTTACAGTATTTTCATTTTTTAAGTAAAGCCAGCCACTCCAGGAAAAAACCTTGACAAAAACCTACTTGTGGTCAGAAGGATAAAACTTGGTTCAGTGACATACTGCTCACTTTTAAATCCCTAATGTGTGCTTGGTCCTATGCCAGCTTTGCTAGAAACATAAGAGTTCATCCAAACCACATCACAAGAAGCAGTTCCTGAACTTTTCCTTGTCTAAAAAGTGGAGAGTGGAGCAGAGAGTGGAGCTTTGCCTCAAACCACACCCCACCCCAAGTCCCATCATCTATATGAGCAATGGAGAAAATCCCTTACTTAAGAGCCAAAACCATTCTATGCCAGCAAGTCCATTGTAGCCACTCATATAAAACATGATGCAAAGCAAAATATTTTATAAAGTAATTTGCATGATTAGTAATTACTCTAATATATTTCTTTTTGCAGAAGCTGCAATTTTCTTGGCAAGCACTGGCAGTTCAGATGGTGAAGAGGGAAGAGAGCCATTATTCATTTCAGAGCAGGAAGTAAGCAGCATTGAGAGCAAAACAACACCTTCTAGGAACTCATATGGTAGCTCTTATCTTCCCCTTCATAACATGCAAGCACACAGGAACATGCAGGGAAACACACAATGCAACAGGATGCAAGGCACATTATTCCATACATTGCAAGAGAAAAGTGCTCCTGGCAGCAAAATACTTTTGGCAGCAACCCTCAGTGCCACAAAGTTTTTCTGATGAAGTTAGATCATTTCCATCAGCCATCTCTGTTATCTGCAACTGCAAATCAACTTTAAAAACCTCTGGTAAAGATGATAAATCTGAAGTTTTGTGAACCAGAAATCAACCTCAGCCTCTCGTTTCATGGAGCCTTATGCTTTTTAAAAAGAGCTATTACTTGGGAGTAAGCGCCACTGAACTCAGTAAGACACTTCAAGCAGGCTGTTCACTGTGTGTTTGTAACTCAAACAAGGCCTTCTGTAGCAACTTGCCAAAAGCTGGCAAGCAGAGACAAAGACCCTTATCAAACACCAAAAACCACCCTTCCTTATCCTATACAGAACCATGCCCTAGGGATCAGAGTCTGCCTGAGTGCTTTCCCTACTCCCTGGTATTCCAAACAAAGGAGAAAAATAAGTAAGTGGGCTATGATTATCGTCAATTTTTTAAAATAATTATCCTTCCTGTGGGAGGAGGCAATTAGTTCTGTATGGTGACCTCACAGAGGATTCCATGGCTATGAACAGGATATATCACATTAGAGGACATTACCATGTGTTTGAGACAGCGCAGGGGAAGTGGATAGAGAAGAAAGATACAAAAATTGCTTTAGGCAGAGAAACCAAGTCTCAACTTTTGTGCAGATAGACAGAATCACTAGTGGTTTCAAGAATATGCCACAGGGAATCACAAAAAGCAGAATTTGGAAAGTAGGAACTAATCAGGTTTCATATTGCTTAGAGTTTGAACAGGTATTTATTACTATAAATACCAATTCTTCCTCCCAATGTATAGAACATAAAGATACAAAAGGAGAAAGTTTAACTACAGTTTTTTCATTGTTAAATAATGTTTTTCATTCCACTTCCATCCACCCAGCACTGCTAAAAATGAAATCAATGAAAATAAATATTTTTAATTACATCTATTTTTATAAACTATTTTATAACTTCTCATTTTAATTACTTATATTCACGCTTCAAAAAGTGTCTCTCGGAAAAAGAAATTGGCAAATTAGTAGATGGTTTGATTAAGTGTATTAAGATTTTGCAAATGTATGTAGCAAATATCTTGCTGTGTATATACATTATTAACAGCATTGGTTAAGAATTCTCTGTTAAGCAGTAAACACAGATGACACATTATACAATGATCTAGGACCAAATCAAATAGGTTCCAAGACAAATAGAGATGATTCTTTAAGAAGTCAATGAAGTACTATAGAATAGTTCTAGTATCAGTATCTGTCAAAAGTGATAAGGTTGGTGAGTAATCTTACTCTGTACAGATATTATGACATTTTAGTTGCTGAGACCAAAAGTGTTTGTCACAGGTCCAGCTGTTTCCTCCGGACACATAGTCATCAGCTACATAATGATTAGTAATTGTGAACAAATGTGACTGCCTCACAGGATAATTCTGTATGTATGCTATGCTAACCCTAACCCTTCCAGAACTTAAGCCACCTTCCTGGGTCCCATTCAACTTGCACCAACCATATAACTAGTGCAGGTTCAAGGAGATCAAGTGCTTAGGGCAGCAAGGGCTTACCCAGGGCAAATATTCCTATTTATCAAAGAGGCCTTAACAGGCCAAGATTCCCAAGCAGGGTGCAGAACACACCCTGTTGGCACAGCTGCATCACCATAAAGGGAGGATTGGATCATAAAGGTAGGACTGGTCTGCCCACACATTGGATTCTTGATCCATTTTGATAAGTCTATGGTTCTCCAAGTCCTGACGCAGAAATCTGGCCTAGTCAGTGAAAAGAATTGATTAATTATGATTGAACTTATGGCCTTCAGCAAGCAAGGTATGTGCTTTTCCACCTGTTTGGCAGTTCCTCTTTGATGAGTAATAGCAATAAAATTGTTAAAATATTTGTGATGGTTGTTCAACAAAAGATGAAGAAAGGCAGCAGCATACCTCAAACTCTAGATAATACATGCCAATTAGAGCCATGGATAGTGTCAAATATTGTGGCCACAATACTTTCTAGTAGGAGAAACAATTGCCAGGTATCCTAGATATGTTTGAAAAAGATCTGAGATCTTTCATCAAAAAGTCAAAAAGAAATCAGATAATTTGCTGAGCCAATCTGGAATAGCTTTGGTTATGCCAAAACTGACTTCAATGGAATGCACCACTAGGAGAGTGCAGGGGGTACAGGCCACACTGGGTGATACACATGGGGTTGGTGGTAACACCACTACTGGACAGAATTTTTCAAATACTGGCATTTTTAAATAATGCTATCATGTTTTCTATAATTTATGCATAATTTTATGCAGAATGCAATGAAACTAAACACTTTGAAATAAAGTGGTTTATATCACTAATAACTATTCTATCAAAAGTTATAGTTGATAAAACAACAGGAAGTGGATTGAAGTTTTATAGTTGATAAAACAGCAGGAAGTGGATTGAAGTTTTATAGTTGATAAAACAGCAGGAAGTGGATTGATGGTACATCACCATGCCCACTGTCCAGGGCATTGCCACATTGGATAGGATGAGGTTCATTATAGGACCTTCCACATCAGATGACATTATGCCATTGATAGAATGTATCAATGTAGTACTTTGTAGTTCCAACTAAGTGAGGATGAGATTTTTGACGTATGTGGTTTTTAGGCTAGAATTTCTGATCTTCAGAACAAAACACATGAAATTTCCAAACACACAAAAGATTTGTTTAAGGAAAAATTGGACATCAAAATTTGACATAGAAGAAAATAGACACTAAATGACTAGTCCAAAGTACCATAGTTATTAGTTTAGTCTATTACTAAAGTTTATTAGATTAGTCTATTACCATAGACTAGTCCAAAGTACCATAGTTATTATTCAATCCAGTTTTATTATTCAACCAACCAAATCTTTCTGTTACAGTGTATGATAGCTGAATTCCAACAGCTATGGAAAGATTGAAAAACAGCCACACCTTTTTATGGAATCAAAGATTTGGGAACATTATACATATTTAAGAACCAATAAAATCATTTCAATTAACATTTCAGATCAAGTATCAGATCATTTCAGATCACATGAATCACATGTGAAGATAAAGAGAGAGAGTTCACCGGTAGGTCAATTTGTCATAAATTCTCTGTAGGACCTGCTTGTCCTAGAAGTATACAGCAGATTTGTATTCTGTATAAAACACTCATGAGAGAAAGCATGACAGTCAGCTTTGGTATGCTGAAAACAATCAATAGGGTTCCCTTCCCAGCAAAAAATGCCTTTGTGTAAAGAAACTACGGTTGCATTTTTTCTATGAAAATAGGCAAAGGTTAATTTGATCCATACTTTGAATCACACAAGAAAGTCTGCGGTATCTGTGATGTCTGGAGCTTATACTGCAGGGAGACAAACTGCTGAGACTACTGTCAGCTGAACGAGGAACCCCAAACAATAGATGTGGGGAAAATGCTCAATATACACCTTATCTGCCATTGTGTTCACTGTTCTTTGCTCCAACCCCCATACCTCAAAATTCATGTGTTGTACCTTGGGAATTGGATTTTCTATTAATAGGTACAGGAGGGGGAAAAAGACCAGTATACTGCAAATTTTTAAAGTTAACCACATTATTACATTTACTGTACGTACTGTGAGGCTCCAATCCTAATCCCCAGTTAGGCCAGCCTTATTTCCTGGACTGATGTAGGGGTATCTCAAAAGTACTATAACACACTTCTGTACCACTCCTGAGGGAGGATTAGGCCAGAGCACAGACAAGCACTTGCCTCCTTACATCATCAAGGGAATAGGAAGACCAATGAGTTTGTACAGTTAGGATTGTACCCTAAGTTATGTAAATGTTAGACATGAAGAACTATTTATTGCAAAAAATGCTATGGAAATACAGTATGTTCAGACTGATCATGAACAAGATTTATCTCTAATGCTCTGTTCATAGAAAGTGGATAAGTACAGGTAGCTATGAACTACTGCAATACTACAAGGTAGACTTTTTGGCAGTGATATAAATGAACTTGCTTTGATCCAAGTAGGATCACTGGGAGATCTGGGTCAGTATTGCCTACACTTGACCAGCAGTGGTTCTCCAAGGTGTTAGGTCTTTTCCCAACCCTACATGAAGATGTCTACATGCAAAGTGGGTGCTCTACTTTTGAGCTATGGCCCCTTTCTATTCACATACCATATGCCACTATGATTCTCAGAAGGTCTGATCAAGAGCAGTTGTACTCAAACCTTTAAGGAGCTTTACATGGCAGTGACATGATCCCTGGGATCATGGCCCTGCAGGGGAAGGGGGAAAATTTTCATATATAACATAGGTCCTTCCAGGATGTGGAAGCCCGAGGGATCTGTGCAGGGCTTCCCAAGGCTTAGAAATAGTGACAGTAGCTATCACATTTAAACCAGAAGTCTGACTAAAGTATCAAAAATATATACTTACATATGGAGAACAAAGTGGTGGGGTGCTTCGAAAAGAGGGGATAGGATGCAGCATGCACCATTACTGCCAGATTCACCTCCTCTCACCTCTTCTCCCCCTAGTTCCTCACATCTTCCTTGTCATTTTTGCCATAGTGCTTCCTGTCAGTGCCAGATTTACGTATAAGCTAAACAAGCTATAACTTAGGGCCGTCCAAAAAAATTAAATTATCTTTCAGTTCAACAGTTACTTTGATAAAAAACATATTTTGTTACGTGCAAGTAGCTTTAGGTCCATAAATAACCATATAGCATATATTCAACACAAAAAACAGCAACAATTTGTTGTTGATAAAGGACAGCGGGACATATAAAGGTCCTCATTACCTTCAATAGCTTAGGGCCTCATCAAACCTAAATCTTGCCCTGACTAACCTCCTATCCCCATGACTGCTTTACTGAGTTCTGCAGGTGCAACATGGTCTGGTAGTGGAACTGTGCATTACCACCTTTTGCAGCAGTGCTTTACAGAATGGCAGCTGATGGAGCACTATGTGTGCTACTGACAGTCATTTTACAACAGTAGCAGTCAGGCAAACATAACACACTCTGCTTGGTAGCCCAATCCTCCATAGGATTGACTTGTAAGTGAAGAAAATAAGGTCTGGCCACCACTCTAAACTGTAAGATTTTATAATAAATGTTCCAGCCTCTATGTATCTGAACTGATATGGAACATTTCTGAACTCCTGCCGGATTGTGAACACCCAGAGCTTTACATTTTTTATTTTAAGAATGGGAGATAAAATCCACTGAAGCAACTCTTCTGACGTGAATGATGGTTGTTGTGCTGGAACACTCTTTGTGAATTAAACCAAGTGAGATCTAATCCTCTTTAGTAGCTGTGTAAATTTCAAACCCTCAAAGAAAAATATTTTTTTCAGCTGTTCTTGTTCAACTTGTTGGGTAGCTTCCACATCCTATATATGAACTAAAAGCAAACATATAATGCTGGAGAAAAGCAATTGTCAGAGTTCAGAGCAGTTTGAAAGAAACACAGTTTGTTGTTGCCTGTCTTTAAATATATTTTGCAGAGTTTGAAACAATACCAAAACCTTCCACAAGACGTGAAAGTGTCATGTGCATGCACACTACAACCAGCAACACTTTTTTCAAAGTTCTCTCAATAGATCAGCTATCTATTTCATAGTCTTTAATGCCATTTGTACCAGAATTTGTACAGACAGATGGCCTCAGAGGGGCGTAGGGAGATGTTGCGCATGGAGGAGATGATGCACATGGGGGAGATGTTGCGCATGGGGTGTTGACGTGCATGAGGGGTATTGACGAGCATGAGGGGTGCTGACGCCTCAGACAGATGGCCTCAGAGGGGAGGGAGGAGGCCCGTTGCATGGCACATTTAGGTGCCTGCAAAACATGCAAAACTCTAATATATAGGATTCTTTCATTATTATATAAATTGTAAGCTGCTTTAACCAACTCTTGTCTGAAAAGTGGAATATAAAAATCAATAAATAAAGCAAAAAAAGAAACTTCTGTAGTACATCAAAGACTAATCAATTCATTTCTAAATATGGTTTCAAATTGTTTTTTCTACTTCTCCCCTCCCCCGGAAGTAAATCAACATACACAATGTTCCTTTTCCTCTTGCAACCACTACAATCCAAGAAAGGCACCACAGTACAGTAGTACCTCGCTTAACAAGCGTTTCACATAACAACAAGCACAAATTTCCAAGAAATCTTGCTTCACATAACAAGTTCCACTTCACTTAACAAGCAAGCGCACAATGGGCACGTGTGCTATGCAGCCCTGATGCTCTGCATGGAGGCTCTTTAAAAGAGCTGCCGGCCAGCACTGCTGCCTCTAACTGCCCCCAACTTGGGGCAGTTGCCTGAAGGTGCCAGAGGTGCCTGAATGTGCCCCCAAGTGCCTCCATTGACACCTTGAACCTCCAGCAGCAGCCCAAGTAAGCCTCCCAGGAAAGTGTCTTTGATTGCAGTCTCCTAACTATGTCTACTCAGAAGTAAGCCCCATTGTGTTCAATGGGGCTTACTCCCAGGAAAGTGTCTGTGATTGCAGCCTCTTAACCATGTCTACCCAGAAGTAAGCACCATTGTGTTAAATAGGTCTTACTCCCAGGAAAGTGTCTTTAGGATTGCAGCCTATGTAGACTTCATAGGATCATGCACATTGAATGCATGTTTTGAATTCAATTCTAGTGGTTTGTCATCATTTTTACATCCAGTTAGCATTTTTATATGAATATTCGGGGGGTTGTGGAACCAATTGTCTGAGTTTTCATTATTTCCTATGGAAAAATCTGTTTCACTTAAAGAGCATTTCACTTAAAGAGCATGCCTCCAGAACGAATTAAGCTCTTTATGTGAGGCACCACTGTACTACAGTTTGCCCATTGCATGTTTGAATTACTTAAAATCCACAAATGCAAACCAGCCATTTTCATTGTGGGTGGCAAGAGGATGACTTTCCCCATTTTATTTTTTTAAAAGCCTGAATATTCAGGGGCACCATTTTGGTGTTGGCACCAGAATATATGATCATGAGCCCACTATTACCAGAGAAACATGCAGAATTCAGGAAAGTTGAACCTGCCTGCGGATGTTTGCGTGCTTCCATGCTAATCCACAAACATGGAGTAAGCAGCAATATCCCTAAAATCCTCAGCAATCAAGGGAATAAAATCTAGCAATTTGCAATGAATCATGGAAGGCTGAAAATGATCCATAAACTAACCTTTCTTTCTTTCACTGTTTTTATATTCTTTGCACATCCCTAGAGCATCCCACTATTCTCTTCTTCAGAGTCAGCTCCTTTGCTACCTTGGCAACAGCCATCCCAGTATCATTCAATTAAAAAAAGGGGAGCAGAGGGGTTTGATGAATTTATAAGATCAGTTTGCACAGGGAAATTCCTTCCCAATCACTGTATAAGGGATAACGTAACTCAGTTTTTCCTCTTGCGTCCTTCCCACTCCATGAAACGGACTAGTATGTCAGTGGCTGCAGTAAGCTGCACATAGATTGCAGACACAATAGAGCCCAAAGAAATGCCTGTGAACGGATCATTGAAAAATTACTTTGCAAACCCGGATTCAACCATTGGCCTGGTAGGGGTGCAGGTAAAACACTTAGCTAGACAGCATATACCATGCCCTAACAGCACCAGCTCATATTAAGGACATAGGGCTTCTTTCCTGAGAGCGCCCCTGTGGATATAACATCCCTGGAGGTCAGAGAGCATCTACCATGAAGCTCGATGGTTGCATTTTGTTTTTATTTTTTAATTTGTCCCCCAGCCTCAATTTTAAATGTCTTTTGAAATGGGTTCCCTGTGCATTTCAGAACTAGGAAGAAAGTATGAAAAGAAAGAGGAAAGAAGGATTGCACAGTCCTTGAGCAAAGATAATGCATCGTCACAACCCAATTAAACAATCAGGGAAAAGGAACAATGCCGCTGTATTCCTCTTGCAGAATAAGTGGGCTTTAATGTCAGTTCCCATCTCCTGATGGGATGTGACCTGAGCCAAGGGTTTGGCCTTCTCCCAAGAGAGCAGTGAAAAATCAGTTTATCCCATATATTGTAAAAAAACACAGTTTGCACTTAATACTGTTCACCATCCTTTATCCTCAGTGGGACAGTGTTTCGTGGGAAATTGCTGAGTGTTTTTTTTGGAAGGCATGAAGGCAGGGATTGCGTGCCCAGAAAATGCTGTTTATAGGAATAATGGTGCCTGATCTGGCCAAAAGTGTGAAAAGTAGCTCAGCACTGTGGTCATGGGAAAACAGTTGCTGCGCAATATGGAATTACATTGAAGTCCAATGTAACACTACTATATATAAAAGGGTTTAAAAATAAAGAACATCATCTACATGGGACTGCGCACCCGCCCGCACTGAGAGAGAATTACCAGTACTTTTCACATGCAGTTTCTTACTTAAATTCAAGAGATAAGTGTATTCATTTTATAAGGTCACCTTATACATAAAACAGTCACCATACAATATAGAACAACACCAGTTGTCCCTCTGCCATGCAATATGCAAACTGATTTTTAAAACAATAAGAAAATCAGAATGGTAGCCATTCTGAGCATCACACAACATTACGTCCCATATGCAGAACTTACTACTACTACCACCACCACCACCACCATATGTCTACCCACCTTTCTTCCCTGGAGGAAACCCCAAGGATGTTTGCCCCAATGCCAAATCTAAAAAACCAAAAAAGTTGTTTGAGGGCAGGCTTCTTAAGGGCACAATCCTGTATTACTTTCCAGTGCCAATGCAGTCACAGTTTAGCCCTGAGGTAAGGGAACAAACACTCTTTGAAGAATCCTCCATGACTGCTGTGCCACTAGAGAATACCATATTAGCATGCCATATTAGCGCAGCTGCATTGACACAGGAAAGTGGGAGAGGATTGATTCTAACTCCCTCTGCCTGTTAACCATATAGGCTGCAATCCTAAACACACTTCTCTGGGATTAAGGATGCAATCCTAACCAACTTTTGAGCACTGGTATAGTTGTGCCAGCATGGTATGTGCTGCATTCTGCAGGTGGGGAGCAGTCACAGAGGCCTCCTCAAGGTAAGGCAATGTTTATTCCCTTAGCTATCTGTTGCATTGCCCTTGCGATGCTGGAAAGTTGGTTAGGATTGCACCCCAAGTCCCACTGAACTCATTGGGGCTTACTTCTGAATAGGCTTCACTAGGATTGTGCTGAAAAAAATCAATCACTGCTTATCCCTTTTCCCAACAAGTTCCCAGATTCTAGGGATCCAAGAGTCTCTACCCTCATCTTGTATAAATGTGGGCACTGCATAGAAATGTTATGGAAATAGACCCTTTCATGTGGCTGTATTTTTCAACTTTGTTTTGTTTTGTTCCCACATGTCTATCCAGGTTGACCATATGACCGGAAAAACCCAGATTTGTCCGAATTTTTAGCCTCCTGTCCGGGCGTCCTACATTTTGGCTTCATTTTTTTAACTTTGTGATAGTGTGCTGTACCCCATCGTCTCATATGTCATTGGATTCATATTGAAGAGCAGAATCCAATGCAAAAATCACTTTTGAAATATCTCTTTTCTACCAAAAGGTATGGCCAAAAAACAAAAAAAACCCCAAAAATATAAAAACAAAAAATTACATTTTTGGCAATTTTTTTAAAGTGGGTAGGAATTTTGGCCTGGCGTTCAGGAATTTTGGGTTTGGCGTCTGGTCACCCTGCTATTTACACCCTAAGGAAAATCCTTCAATCCTGGCAGCACCTGTTTATAGGAATAATGAAAACTCCATGAAAACTCATACTGCAAGAAATATGAAGGACCTTAGGGTGCCCCAAGTCCTTTGTTGTTTTCTATAAGAGAACAGGATTACCCCCTGTTAAAAATGTATACATAAATGACCTCATTTGGGCAGATTGTTACTTTTATGTTATAATTTACTGCTCATCCCTGGGAGTGGCATCAAAATCTTTTATCTCACATTTCCTTTGTTCCTCTCCATTATGTGATAAGAATGAAGCTATTTGGGGAAGAGCATTTGGAAGCTGGCAAAAGAACTGAAAGCCAACTCTTTGCTTTAAGTGCCGCTGATGAATATAGGTCTCGTGTCACTTTTGTTCATGTCTCGGTTGAGAAGGGCTGTGAGGGAATTTCATATCTTATGCATACAGTAGAATAAATCTACAAATTTGATAATGAATTTGCATTGCCATCTCAGGAAAGAGATGCTCCTCTTTGCCTGTGAAAGAAGGAGATAACCAGATGATCCTTACCAAGCTCCCAGAGTTGTACCAAGCCACAGATGTGCAGCAAGGGCAGAGCCTACTTTCATTCTCCCCATCCCAAACACAGCTGCAATTCAGAAAAGTGGGAAATAGTTCCTGTGCCAGATTTCTACTTACCCATCCTTTTAGCTGGGTCACGGTGGATAACATTTCAGCTACAAGGCCACAATTTCCTAGCCAAGTGCTCCAATTTCCAGCCACTGTGAATTAAACGGCAGGAACTTGCGGAAAGGCTGCAGGGGAGACATGTGAAGAAACTCTGTGCCTTTCTATTGTCCATGGTGGGTCATAGTCCAGGACAGCTGGACCCAGCTGGCCTTGGACTCACAGGGATCATATGACCAAGCATAGGCAGATCCAGCACTGCTCTGCTCCCACCGTTTCAGGGGTGAGGGTTCTTGATGAGAATAATTATGCTACAGCTGGGATGGATCCAGATTCTTCTCCTTTCTCCATGGGTTGTCATTCCCATGCTTTGTAAACAAAACAGTGTGGTCTACTCATCATAAGGAAAAAGTAATAGGAAAACCACAGTGTCTTATATCATATGAGCTTGATTCCCAATATGTAAAGAATGGCCTGAATCTGGAGTGTGGCACAAGGGGGTGCTGTGGTACTGGGGTTGCTGACACAGGCACTGATTTTGATCTTGTGATCAGATGATAAGCTATCTATCCACATTCATATGTTTTGGGTCTGACTCAATTACAGGAAATCACGCGCTACCCTCAATTCCACATCTAATTTATCTATGTGATATCACTTATGTCCAGTTTTAGAGTATCATTTGTTGTCAAGAGCTACAAGAAGGACTCAGATAATTATTCTAAGGAACCAGCAGACAAAGTGGTTTTCAAAGAACATGCAAATGATTATTGTACATTTAAACAATGGCCCATGTCAAAGTACAAATAGATAACTATTTTGAAAATCCTTTCCCATGCAGAGATCTGCATTAAACATTTCCTTCAATATTCTTAAAGTATTTACAAAGACTCTCTTCCTGTAAGTCCAGAATGCTACCACGTACACTGACCACCTCACATTGTATACCATGACAAACTGATATAATAAGAGAATGTTTCCTTTAGTTGTTTATATTCTCGGGACTTACTGTTAGTATTGTTCACATATTGTAGGAATCACTAGTTGATAGAATAACTTGTGTTAGTTATTTAGTCATTATTTACAAACCCTTTGATGACTTCACCCTCTGCCTTTTCTCTTCTCCTCAACCTACTCTTCCATCCCACCTTCAAACAACCTGCCTTTAGATTCTTTCCCTTTTTAGCTTCCTAGCTTTCTTGACCTCTTCCTACAGAGGTGGTCAGTTTTTAATCTTCTCAGTTTGACCAACCAGTAATAATTTTTTTAAAAACTTCAGAAAAACACCACCACTTTTTTTTGGATTACCAATATTGCAATTCTAGGAGATAGCAATTTAAGAAAAAGGACATGAGAAGATCACAAATAATAAAATAATACTTTATTGTCATTGTACACGAGTATACAACGAAATTCATGTGCACTTTTTAGGATACAGACTCAACTGACCACTGGAATGCCATGTCGCTGCATGTGCATGTATTGCCATAGATGATCCTGTGAGGCAGGTAGTTCTGCTAGAGCCACTCAAAGAACTCTTCTCTCCCAGATGGAATCCTTCATGGTGGGAAGAAAATATCAAACCCTATGAGCAGAACTTAGGTGTCTCTAGGAGAAGGTCAAACCGGTGGTTTTTAGGCAGTCCGACCACAGCAGTGTTTTTTAACTTTTTTATGTTTATGTAAATTTTTATGAATTTTATACACTTTGTATTGTTATCCATTTTTAAAATGGTATTTTGTCTACTATTGTGTATTTTAAGTGCTGTAAGCTGCCTTGAGTTTCCTTTTGGGAAGTAATGCAGGGTATGTATCTATGTATGTATGTAATAAATAAATAAATATTGTACCAATTGTCTCTCAAGCCTTCAAAGCAATGTCTAGAAGTCTAAAGAAACTTTTAGGCACTGAATAAATTACACCAGTAAATTACACTCAAGAAAAAGTGAGAATTCCATGCTGGTATCACTGTTTTTAGGATCTTGGGTAAATCCTGAATGCAGAGAATAATTAGTCCATCATAGTTGCTTAGGCTGCATTGCAGTATCATCATCATCATCATTCTAAAATGTTTAGCATTTTCAGACAGGGTGACCAGACCAAAAATTGAAAATTCCTGACCTGGTCACTTTAAAGTCTGGATTTTCACATCACAAAAAAGTTAAAAAAACAATATAAGACAAAATATAGGACATCCTACATTTTGTCCTACATTTTTTGAAAAAAATTGGGGTCTGGGGAGTCCTTTTGGGGGTGTGGGAGGGTGACTGGGTGAACTGGGAGGCACTGGGAAGCATTGGGGGCTGTTTACGCTCAACAGCGGTTAGACGCAGCTAACCACTGCTGAGATATTTAAAAAAATTAACTGCGCACGCACGCACAGCTAATCAGTGGTCGGGAGAGCTCCTAGAGCGTCTCTGCATAAGTGGAGACCTCAATTGAACTCTTCCTCACTTTCACTTGGCGTGGGCCGGAAGAATACAATTGAGGTCTCCGCCTACGCAGAGACGCTCTAGGAGCTCTCCCGGCCACTGAATAGCTGTGCATGCATGCGCAGTTAATTTTTTTGAATATCTCTGCAGCGGTTAGCGTAAACAGCCCCCAGTGCCCCTGGAATGCCAGACCAAAGTGCAGTCCGGCAGTCCGGACCAATTGCAAAATTCCTACTTGGTCCGGGCATTTCTGGGTGTCTGGACACCCTGTTTTCAGATTATACAAAAGCATGCTGCACACTCTGAAAGCACCATACAAATAATAACTGTTACATCCACACACTGCACCCTAAGGCCTGAATGAGGAAGCAGCAGAGACCATAAAGGACTGATTATAGGCGGCAATATAGGTTGTGTTTCTTCTTTGCACAATTATGAATGACAGATGATGCAAAATCCAAGAAGGTGGCTCAGACAGTTAACTACAAGATCTAGCCTGCCACTGAGATCTCAGAGGGTCTCGATGCTGTGCGGTGCCTTCAAGCCAAATGCATCCAAACAATCACTTGTGGAAGCCACCATCTGCCCTTTCAGTCACCTCTAGTGTGTTTTAAGCCATTAGGCATATTGCTGGCTTTCTCCCCCCTTCCCCCAGTAATGCTTTTGCCCGCCTCCTTCAATGTATTGGTCAAGACACCCATCAACATGAGAGCTACAGAGCAGACTCCAGAGCTCCATCTGTCAAAGCAGTCAGGTTACAAGCAGCACTGGATGAATGCCTGACAGTCATCTGCCTCTTTGCATTAAAACACAATGACTCCTTATTCACTGTGGCAATGGTAATTAGAAAATAAAGAGCCATACTAGGCCCTGACATGGCAGGTGTGTGCTATGCTCCCATCTTCTGCTCTCCTTTTGTAATACCCCAAAGAAGCAGTAGGATGGGGAGTGAGATCCTGATTATGCATCAGGTCTTGTTCAAAACCATTGCTAATGGTGTCTTGCCCAGTATTGAATGTGTCATGTCTGCTTCAAAATCCTCCTTTCCCATCTTGATCTTTGTCTCAGTCACCTGCTCTTAGATTACACTAAACACACTGTTCTAAGTTAGACCTCTTCAAACATTAGACATTTTCTACACAAAAAGTCTCTTCCAGTACAAAATACAACAATTTGTAAGTTATCTCACAACAAATGCCATGTGAATCTGTTTCACTTTGCATTTTCTTTGAGATGTGAGCCTTTGTGGAATAAGGGCACCACATCACTGGGGTTTGTGTTAGCCAGTGCAGGAAGCTAGTCCAGCAGGCTAGCTACTTCAGTCTGCTATATCTATACATAAATAAACTGTTATTTACTTTAGACTTCAGCCATAAACATTTCCATGGAAATATGTTTATTGAAGCAATTGATTTATTTTCAAGTTATGTTCATGCAGTAAGCAGGGGAAGTTTTAATTTGTATAGGCATAATTAGACCACATTAGCCTTTACCTAAGCTCCTGGAGTAAAATATAATATTTTTGGGTGGCAAGGAGAGGCTGTCATTCACAGAGTTAAACCCATCAAGTCAGGCATCAATCTCAATGTTTATATTATTTCTGGTTTGTGATTTCCTATTTTTGCTTTTCACAAAAATGGTCACAGTCAAACAACACAGTCCTATCCCTGCATACAGACTTGGAGGTGAGTAAATGATTTTTACTTACCTGCCAGTAGACCACATTATCTCCAATGGATCTCCTTGGACCCAAGCCAGCTATCTTGCTGGTGCAGATCAGAGCAGAGGACTTTTGCCCTGGAGATCCACCTCTTCCATTCTGCTCCATATTCCTTGATCTCTGCTCTCCCCAACCTGTACCTCCCCAAACTGTCCCTCTGATACCTTGTCTGGGCTGATGGAACATCCACCTGGGACTGGCACACATGAGGACAGTGCCATTTCTGCCAATGGTTCCATGAAACATTTGTGCCATCACAGGACCATTTATGACAGAAGATTGATGGATCTGATGCTGTAAACGACGTACAATTCAATCCACTTTTGATGCTCTGAGACAGAGGCATATGTAACCTAATAGCTTGAGTGATTCCCAACAAACAGAGGCTAGTCCAACATATCACATTCTGTATTTCCCATTGATGACAAGCAGAGAAAGGAAAGCTTCTTCTGTCTTTGCAAAAAAATGAATTCTGAGCTCTAATCAGGAGCATCATCAAGAGCCCTCATGATCTGCCTGAATTAACTCCTCTCTGTCTATTCCTTCTCTCCAGGGAGTCCTTTATTGGAAATATCTTGAATGGGCCCATAATCCGGTTACCACACACGTGCTGGCCATTCTTCTTCTGAGAGCTACCAGGGAGGATTTGCATCTTGTGCCCTAATGGGAATAATTCCACTGCAGTCCTGAAGCGTGACTTCCTATCACACTTCCCTTTGGAATACTGAATTGGAAGCACAGAAAACTCACAAGCAGACCTACCCTAAATGCTGACATTTAGATTTAGAATGATCCAAGGCAGAATTCTGATATATTTATGTTGGAAAAAGAGCAGGACATAAATGTAATAAGACTGAAATCCTATGCACACTTTCCTGTGTGTAAGCTCATCTGAACTGAACTGGATTCACTCATATAGGATTGTGACGTGGCAGCCAAATTCAGAAAGAAGCAACTATGCAACTCTGCTACAAAATTATTGTGACAGCCAACAAAATGAATCAAACCACAAAGGAACCAAGTGAAATCCAAAACATTTTGTTGTTCTGTTTTTTGAACATTCCCATTTACAATTCCTCTCATATATCTGAACCTGCCTTTAAGAATTTGGTCTGGTGGCATAAGGGTGGCAAGCAAAGTTACAGAAAGGACATCAATCAGTCGGCACATGGTGGCTATGTTCAGAATTGCAATGCTTAGCTCCTTCCATTTATTTAACAACCCACAGCTTACCTCTGGCTTCCATTTTATTTGGTGTCTTCTATTACACTCAAAAATGCATCACCTGCTCTTTACTGTTATTACCAGAGTAGGAAGCAGCTACCTAAAGACAAGGCTCACAAAAGGAAATTTTCAATTGCTGGTTGCAGCTTATCTGACCTTGAAAATTATTCTCAAATGATTGAGGAAAAAACCCTGTCTGCTGTAGCAAAAATGCTGCAATCTATTACACTTTCTCCATTAGAAGATTATTTATACAAATCTAAAGGGACTTCTCCCACTTGAAGCTGTCAAATCGCAGCAATCAAATCCTTTGTGCATCAAGATGTGCATCAAGATGCCACTGAGGACAGAGAATCCAAAGTGGTGGATCCTGTTTCAGAGAAGAAGAGAATCAAGTAAAAGGGCCATTGATCTATTTTCCTTTCACTGTAGAAGAACCTGCTCTACCTTAACCAGATATTTGGAGTTTAGTTCAAGAATCCTCAAGAACCACACTAGTGATCCAGTCTCTAAAAGAGATTAGTCTGCCTTACACCCAAATCCAGAGTAACTACGGGAGCATGTAAGAGACTTTACATGCACCCGCAGTTATTGCACCACCTAGTGAAAACCTATGGGTAATTCATATTGGAATCCAGAGTAACTTGTTCTTACACTGGAGAAAGGACTCCCAGTAGTTACTCTGGATTTTGCCCTTATTCTAAGAAGCCATTCTGATCCACTGTTCATGATAGGTGGTAAAGGAATAACATATACATTTCTTTTAAACAGCCAAAGCAACTATTCTCATTATAACTGCATACTGGGTAGCAGTGGTTGTGTAGCAGAAGAATGAGTTATCATTTTCTTCAGCAGTTATTCTCTTAAGATCAACCATGGGAATTCACTGCCAATCCACATATTTACAGGTTGAAGGGATTTCCCCTTCAAGGTGTAGCAAAGAGCCAACGTGCTTACCAGGAGATTTACTGATGAGCCGACTGTATTATAAGGCAACCTTGGCTGAATTATAAAGCAACCTCAGCTTTTTTATTACACATTCAAGAGACACAAAGATTCTGGTTCATCAGCAAATGGAAACAGACCAAGGCCAGTAGAGAAACTGGAATTAAAGTATGGCACAAAAAGGACGAGAGCTGCCTGCAATCAGTTGCCATTTAATTGTTTATAAATGGGACACAGAAATGGTTATCAACTCCTACAGTCAAGTCAAGTGCTCTGCCACCTCCTCCTGCTACCATATGCCAACCACATTGTGGCCTCTTTTGTGTAAGGAAGAGCTCACTTCAGCACTTCTACTTACCCATGCCATTCAAGCCTTCAGGTCCTTCTGTAGGTCTTCTATGCTCATTGCATGCCTGCTCCTCCTTTCTAAGGCTGCCGTTTTCCTTTTCTCCCTGTCGCCTGTTAAGTAGAGAAAGAACATTAGGAGCACAATCCTAACCAATTTAGGCCAGCACAGCTCACCCATTTCCTTATTCCCACGGTGGTGTGAAGAATCCAATGCATTTATCCGCTTGACCTGAGGAAACCCACTGCAATAGGCAGGAGATCTCTCCCTCTTCTCACTACTCTAAATAGAGTGCCTCAGGTAGGCATAACAATGAAAATATTTCATTGCTGTTACAAAATTACACTTACCGATACTGGAAAGGGGCTACGGTGGCCATGACAGGATGGTTGTTCTGTGACACAGAGGAAAAACTGATAGATCCAGTCTGTAGCATAGGACCTTTATTGAGGTTGCTTGTATCCAGTGAGATCACCATGGGTTTTTCCTCTGCCTTTGATGATCCGCTTCCTTTCCAGTTTCCTTCTGAGACCCACTGGCCTTTCACTGGACAACTCTGAGGCCTTTTCATGCCCTCTGAAGACCTGGACAACAAAGTCTCACTGTACAGGCTGAAATGGGAAGGACTCTTTGCTGGGAGCTGAGAGGGTTTTGCAGTATCAGGAGTTGTCACAGGCTTTCCAAGACCCCTCTTGGCACCATGACTGCTATTCTCTTCTCCCTGTTTTGAAGTATCATTTCCTTTTTCTGTAGGATGAGCTACAGATTTTTTAGTTGATCCAGTGGTTCTGGAACTGGTCTTATGGATCCCTCGGGGGCTGCTGTAGCCAGACACGACACCCAGACTGAGACTGGATTCCATCCCCTCCGACACGCCATGGCTGTCAGACCCTTCTGTTTTTTCCTGTTCAGCACTTGAGGTGACTGAGATCTTTGGGATTGCCTTCTGCTTGGATCCTTTAGGAGTTCCACTGCTGGAACCAACCAGTCCCTTTCCTGACCTAGGTGATGATGCCCTCTGTGAAGGAACAGCACCCACAGTGTTCTGCCTTGGGGGCAGTTTGGGGGATGCCACAAGGGTGTGTATCTTGCTATGAGATGCAGCTCTGGGTACTGGAATAGAGGAGGCATAATGGCTACGTCCAGTTGCGTTCACATTGGCTGTTCCATTCATTATCAGCAAGGCTTGTTTAGAGGTGATCAATCTAGAAGGAAAAAGCAGAGAAAGTTAATAATGGGGCTTCTATAGCCAAACCTACCTATCCAAGCACCAGGTCCTTTTAGAGATCCAGAGCAGCTTTTTGAAGCCCCTGATCATAATAAAGAATGACAGCACATGAAAACAAAATAAACATCAAAAAACCCAAAGTGAAACATAATTTGAATTGTTTTTATTTCTTAATTTTTTGTTCCCTCTGAAAGTAAGACACACCCCCCTCCCCGTTGTGCTTAAAACCAAGGCCAAAAAGCTTTGCTGATCCCCCTCCCTCTAGTTGGCCCTGCCAAAGACAAGGAAATGAAAGGAGTGCTAAAGTTAGCCTACTTCCAATATACACCTTAATTCTGACCAAGGTATTCAAAAGAGCTTTCTGTGATTGGTTTAATGGCAACAAGCAACCAGAGTCATTCTACCTCAGTTGGGATCTCACAACTGGGATCTCAAGTGGGATATCATTGCCATAAGATTGCTCCTTCAGTTTGGCCTGTCAAAGATACGGAGAGATATACTGCCACAGTGGTATACCACAATGTCCTTCTCCCTGCTTAAAATCATATGGGAATATTTTCATTTCACTTTTTAAAAATTTCAAAGAAAAATTTAACAGTAATTAAAGTCTCAACCAAATGTGATGAACCTAAACAGACACTGGGACAATTAAGAAACAATATCAATCACCTGTCCCCAAGACTAGATCAACAGGCAACAAAAAATATGATCCTGCAAAACCTATTATTATTATTATTATTATTATTATTATTATTATTATTATTATTATTATTAGGCTGTGGGTGGCGCAAGTGGCTAAGATGCTGTGCCTGTTAACCAGCAGGCCACGGTTCAAGACCCAGGTCGGCCCCACAAGACAGGGTGAGCTCCTGTCCTTAGCCCAGCTCTGTGACGCCAGCTGGATCCAATTGTATCAGCTCTGCCTTTCCATTGGACTAATTCAGTGGAGTGGAGAGGGGGGATTTGCTGCTTGGGTAACAGCCTATCCTCCATAACAATCTAACCCAGGCTTTTGTGCTTCGCATGCAGTGTATGCAGCACCGAGCAAGACTGACGGAGGCCTGTTTATTATTATTATTATTATTATTATTATTATTATTATTATTGCCATATCCTTGCATGTATACACATGTGCGTATGCATTCACACACAGAGTGATTATTTGCCAAAATATTGTTTTCCATTTCTTCCCACGTTGTTAATGCTAATAACCAGTGGAATTCATTTTTTTCATGAGGTTATGAAAAGGATATTGAAAATATTTCTTCACATTCCCATTTCTGGTTCCTGGTTCCCAAGGTCTAGTAGGTCTGACTGTGGTTCAGACACACTGCTCTTGATTGGCCCTGGAAGACTCTCACATTACAAACTTTTATGGCTACAGCTAGGAAACCAGCCAGACACAGCTGGCTTGCAAGACTGTTTCCCTTCCCTAAAAATCTCACTTTTGGAGGGTGCAACTGAGAGACTCTATGGAACTTAGCATGGGGATAGAAGTTGCATATGTAATGTGTGGCCCAATTAATGTTGCATTATTCTCATGCACATCATTTTGCCTTTGCAAATTTAATATTATGGAAGAGATACACTAAGGACATTATAGGCAGGGCTGAAAGGCACTTCCAGAAATATGTCTGACAATGCACATGATATGAACATTCTTGTATGATGCACACTGAGCCCAAAGTAGTAGAAAGTAGGCTGGTGCTGGCCTTTGCAGTGCAGGTAGGTGAAGGCCTCAAGGAGGTGTGAATGTGCTTTAGGGCAGTGGTTCTCAAACATTTAGCACTAGGACCCACATTTTAGAATGAGAATCTAGACCCACCAGAAGTGATGCCATGACCAGAAGTGACATCATCGAACAGGATAATTTTTGACAGGCTTCAGCTGTGATCTCACCCATGCTTTCCCAGGAGAAAGTCCCATTTACTATCATTGTTAAAGGCATATATATAGCAGCCTATTAATGTACAGATCTGTAATATTTCCCCAAATGTGTCACATAATATGGTAGCATCAAGTCTAATATACCAATAATAGAATGTTGAAATGAGTAGGGACCCACCTGAAATTGGTTGGTGATCCATCTAGTAGGTCCCAACCCACAGTTTGAGAAACACTACCTTAGTGCATGTTTGCATCACACCTGGGGTGTACAAGGGATCTGTGTCAGTTTTACAAGTGCTCATGATTGTTCTCTAAGGGCTTGATGCTCTCCAAATTTTAAGGCATGCACTGTATCCTGCAGTGGGGAGCAATCATATTTGCCTCCTCAAGGAAAGGGAACATCTTTCCCCTAGGTTGAAGCTACACTGTGGGTGCATCAGAGCTGGAAATTTGGATGGGATCGGGTCCTAAGACAATAAAATGCCACAGCAGACCTTAAAAGATTCAAACCTATATAAAAATCTCACTAACATATATTGAAAACAAACACCTTATATCTTAGAGTAGCAACACTGCCAGACAGAGATGTGCTACGCATTGCAACAGCCACCTGCACCTTACAATGCAGGGCTTCTGCCAGGCATTCTCTCAGCTGCACTGCAGCCTTCTAAAAGAGCCAGCACTTTCTTCCTACCATGGTTCCCATGCAAGTTTCCCATTTCAAAGCCCGGATCCCATCATGATCAAGAGAGGACAGCAGAAACAACACAGGCTGCAAACACCTTCTGCTACGACGTTCATTATCTGCAGCACAGAACTTCCTGCACTGCAGCACCCAACCCTGCAGCTCACTGAAAGCAAACTTCCAGCATTGCAGCCCAGCATTTGCTGCCCTTGGAAAAAAGAACAGGAAAGGAAAGATAGGGGGAGGGTTAGACTCACCCGAAGGTTGGGCTGCCCAGCCACCACTCACGGACTGTAGCTCCTTATGCGCAGGAATGCAAAACCTGGGAGTTCAAATCCCATTTCTCACCAGATGTTTGCTGACCCTACATCCTTCTCTCGTGCACAGTATCCCGAACTGCCTGCCAGACTGCTAGAGTACAGCAGGGAGGTGGCCTCTCCAATGCTAAGCTAATTTACACTGCTAAGCCTTTCTGATGCAAACTCGGCTGCCCCGTCACATTTGTCAGACCATCAGCTGTTTATCAATAACTCAGCTAAGAAGTCAGTCTTTCTACTTTGAGGGGGAAAAGTGCTCTCCTTTTCCATTTGTCCCAATTCTTCTCAACCCTCCCTTCAGCGTATTGCTACAGCTGCTCTCTTGGCTCCAAGATTGCTCCATCTGGACAGGCAGGAAAGAGGGTTAGTTCCTCAGAGGAAATTTGCTCTGGTTTTATGGCACTTCAAGGACACCATTCACATCAGCTCATTTCCTCAGATGCTGTCGGCTCGCAAGGACAGTTCCCGTAATGGACTATCGGTAGGAGATGGATGGCGCAATCCTATGCATGGCTACTCAGAAGTAAGTCCTATTGTGTGATGAGTGGAGCTTACTCTCTGGAAAGTGTGCATAGGATTCCAGAAGGAGTCACTTTTATTCTGAATTGCCATGTAGTCATGAGCCACTTAGAGCACAATCCTAACCATGTCTACTCAAAAGTCAGCCCCATTGTGTTCAATGGGTCTTACTCCCAGAAAAGTGTCTTTAGGATTGCAGCATTACTTCCACATCAGTCTTGGCTTCCAGTATAAAAGCATAATTCAAACTAGTCTAAGTATGGCCTCAAGGCACATGATTGGACTAAGACTTGGTCCTGTTTTCACAAACACGGATCTTCCTCATCATGATAATGTATGATAAGAAAAATGCTTTTTGGGGCTTTGAAGTTATTTGTTTTTGTCTTAGTCACAGCCAGAGACCAAAGGGTTTTCACCAATATTCTGCCATAGTCAATACTCAGGCTAGGAAGAGTTACAAGTCTCAGAGCAGAATTCAATTTGCTAAATTGAGAATAAGTCAATTTAGGGCACAATCCAGAGTAACTACATGGAGTCCTTGCTCCAGAGCAAGAACAAGTTACTCTGGATTGTAATATGAATTTCCCATAGGTTTTCACTAGGTGGTGCAGTAACTACGGGTGCACTTAATGCCTCTTGGATTCTCCCATAGTTACTCTGGATTGTAGCCTTAGGAATCTATTCATTCACTGGTTAATTCACATGGCATCCTCTTCCTTGGAGACAGGGTGATCATATAGAATGGAGGAGTGCCTCTACCTTTAACCATTGCATAGAAGAGGGAACTTAGGCAGGTAGCTCAACATAGAAGGGTGTAAAAAGCAGCACCTGCCTAAATTCCCTCTTTTATGCAACAGTTAAAGGTGGAGCCACTCAGTCCTCCATTCTACATGGTCACCCTGCTTGGAAAACACACCAGTGGGTTTGGAATTCAGCAGCTACTCAAGATAGGAAGAGTTACAAGTCTCAGAGCAGAATTCAATTTGCTAAATTGAGAAAGAGTCAGTTTAGGGCACAATCCAGAGTAACTATGGGGAGTCCTTGCTCTGGGGTAAGAACAAGTTACTTGTAGGGAGAGTATTGGATGAGCTAAAAAAGGTGATAGCAGGTTTTGGTTTGTTTTTGTGTTTACCAGCATTAGAAATCCCATCAAACTTCTCAGAAGGTTGTGTCCCGGCAAGAGTTCCTAAACACTGGCTCAGCTTGACACTCAGAATATTTAAAAATAATGTTTCTGTGATGGTCCCAAAACAGAAAACTTTCTTTCATTTTGTTATCTAGAAGACCATATGGTGTCTCCTTGATACTATTTTCTGGCATGCACATTTTGACATGACTTCATTCTGGCTGCTTCAAACTTTCTTCTCAAGTGGACAATAGACTATAGGGCCTGCCAGTTAGACTAGAACAGGGAGCTAGCCTTGCAAAACTAGGCTAATTTCCTTCACTTGTGGCTGCAATCTTAACCTCCTGTTAGGCTGGCCTAAGCCCCCGCATAAGTCCTGCGCTGGCCTGGGAGTGTCAAAAGTGCTGTAAGGCACAGTTGCTCCATTCCTGGGGGAGGGTTGGGTCAGTGCACAAACATGTGCTTGCTTCCCTACATCATCATGTAACAGGAAGACCACTGAGTTGTGTCAGCCTATGTTAGGATTGCACACTGTGTCATTGTTTTAAGAGACCCGACTTTACATTGCACTGAAGTCAAGGGCCTTTCAGACTCCTGCTCTGGAGTGCCCTTCCATGGAATGTTTGCTCCTGACTCTTCTGTTGTTGTGCAAGCACTATAATGTCCTTCTCTTTTAGTGTGCTGCCAGTTACAAGCTCCTATGTTTGATTAGTGGCTGCTTTTTAAAAAAACTGTTGTTTGATTGTGATAATCTTGTTGATTTTGGCTATTTTTTAATTGGGACTGCTTTGATTTTATTGGATTGTAAAATTCAAGCAAGAGTACATGCTGCCAATATGTCATCACGGGCCATTGTACATTTCTTTAACGTCTGGGGCAATGCGTATATATCATCAGTTCTTCAGATCTGTGCCATCAGTTCTTCAGTGCCAAAGTTAAATCCGAAAGACTGTATGGTATCCCAAATATGGATGCCCACATTTAATTTACAACTGGAGAAACTTCAAGCAAAATTTCTATACAGTATATTTGCACTACCTCGTTGTATTCCATATGCTGTATTGTGCCTAGAAGCCAACCAACACAAGCTAGAAAGAAGAGCTTGGCTAAATTTTGGCTTAAGATCTTCTATGCATCAGAACAGGATTTTCTGCTCAAAGGTGTACTGACTGATACATTTCCATCTGAACTGATATAGGGCAGGTATAAGAACCTAATGTTGCAAACCAGGGTATGCAAATGCAGCAACTCAGAAATAGAGACATTCCCCACATATGGTTAAGATGTAAATTTTACAATGACCTGCGAAAACAACTGCTTAGCTCACATCTCCCTTCTGTTGCAGATTAGAGATACAAGTAATCCAGAAAAAATATGCCGCATTCCATTCAGGTTGCAAGGCTCCTCCACCTGATTTTGTTGAGTAGGGGTAAGATAGGAAACCAGACAAGATGTTTTTAATAATTTTCAGTAACGTTTATTATTTATTTCAATTAATTAGTAAATGTATTGAGATTTTCCTCCTGGATATGCACAGGGTAACCATATGCTGGCACCCAAAATGTAGGACAGGGTCACCCAAAAGTCCGGATTTTCCACTAAAAATCAGGACTTCAAAAAAAAAGTTTTGGATGACCTCGTCTTCCTTTTTGGGTGCCAGCTTATGTTCACCGTTTACTCAGGAGTAAGCCACTAGAACAGACATTGCTGGGGTGTGTAGGGCCAGTTACTCTCCCCCTTCTAAAAAAAGGTGGAACACCCACTTGAAAGAGTGCCTCTTGCCCAGTTAGCTTGGGGAATTACTCAAGAATATGTGTGCTTAGGTGTTCGCATCCTCTTCAGAGGAGGCTTGGGGTTTATAATAGTCCATGTGAAGCTTCTGGTTTGGCTAACTAAGCCTGCTGTAAATACCAGGACCCTGTCCTTTTGCCCTGGTTCCTTTTGTTTGTTGCACTTCAAGCTCAACCTCAAGATTATTTCTGATGAGATCCACTAGTTTCCTTAGCTTACTATATACTGTATTTATTTCAATCTAATGCACCATCAAACCTAATGCACACCCTATACTTATAATCAAAATACTGTATGTATTTAAATCTAATTCAAATCTAATTAACCTTCAAATCTAATGAGCACCCAGATTTTGAAGACTGAATTCGGCTAGGAAAGCTGAGCATTAGATTCGAGTAAATACAGTAATTACCTTAGACTATCTAGTCCACCAGTTCTGACATCTGGTGTTTTTGCCCTTGTGTTCAGGCAATGTCTGCACCAGCTACTAATCATGCAGTGCCAAAAAGCAATGAGCAACATAACCAAGGCATTGTGCCAGGGAGGTTCACCATCATGACTATTTACCAGGAGGAGAGGTAAAGACTCTGACAGCAAAATATGAAAGGTGGAGAAGAGAGCATGGGAGAGAGGGAAGAGATCTCTGATGATGTAATGGAGACTCCCCTATACACCGCCTGCCAGCTAGAACTGTGTTGTTGAGTCAGGCGCCAAATAGCGTCGGGTTATGTGGTGCCGGGCCTGGTTTGGATTGTTTCCCGTCAGAGAAAGGAAATATAGGTCAGCCCTTCAGAGTGCATCAGAGGATACAGCACAATGACTGCAAAAAATTCATGTTGATAGAATTGCTCTAATCCCAATGCAGAATCAGACTGGCAGCGTGTTTAATCTTTAAAAAGCACAGCCGGCTCTGAAACCCAGGCTGCATCTCTGCAAAAGGTCACAGGCTTTCCACCCCATGCACTAGCATGCAACTAAATCAACATGAAAATCTACTTTCCAGCTACTCTTGTGGCCTCAAATCATTTGGACAGCAGGCCTGTTCAAGTTGACGGGTGATAATCAACAATGACAGGGAAAAACCATTTCATTTTGCAGACAAGATCTGACTGTTTTTTTAGATATAAGCAACAACCACACAAGCTTGGTGGTACTGGAAGCTGGTGAGATACAGTGCTCCCTTCATGCTGTTTTAAAGAGGGAAAGAGGACAAGCTGCAGCTCAGGGGGGAAAAGGGGGTCAGAGGCATTTTGGAGAGACCACAAGTAGTCTGCTAAATAGCAGGCAGAACTATCATCATATTCCATTTTTCCTCCATACAAATATGCACTGAACGGTTTAATTATAGGGCAAATCTATCTTAGGATGCAAACCTAATCCTGTCTACTCAGAACTAAATCCCATTGCCTTCTATGGGACTTACTCTCAGGAAAGTGTACATAGAATTGTAGCATTAGGGTATATCTAGAGACCCAGATGTGCCTCAAGGTCACACCCACCTCCTTTAGGTTGAGTGTTCATTCTATAATAACATATCTGTTCTGTGCCTGCTTGTCTTTCTTTTCTTCTATGGTCTAGTGTATTCTATTTCTATTATGGTCTTGATTTTCAACCAGTGTGCCATGGCAAACTGGTGTGCCATGGATTGTTCTCAAGTGTGCCATGAGAAATTGTGGATTGACATTCATTAATAGGAAATTTTGGGGATTTGAACAGTCTGGTGTGCCTTATCAACGGTAAAAACAACTCCCTCACTGGGGTCTATAAGCAGAGGCTCGACGAGCACCTGTCGGGGATGCTCTAGGGGGATTTCCTGCTGCAGGCAGGGGGTTGGACTAGATGACCTACTAGGTCCCTTCCAACTCTAGGATTCTATGATTCTATTCTATGATTCTATGACGGTGTGCCTTGACAATTTCAGTGCCTTGTTAGGTGTGCTGGGAGATGAAAAAGGTTAAAAATCTCTGGTCTAGTGAATCAGTGGGGCAAAGTTTCATTGTGCTGGAGAGCTGCCTAAGGCTACACATTCTCCTTATCCCAGGAGGGGATGAATCTGTCCTTGCTGGGGTGACCACAAGTAGAAACATAATGAGGCAAAGCAGTCCATTGAAAGCATACCTTAACACAGTGGTTCTCAACCTTCTTAATGCCATGACCCCTTTATAAGTTCCTCATGTTGTGGGGACCCCCAACCATAAAATTATTTTTGTTGCTACTTTATAACTGTAATTTTGCTACTGTTATGAATTGTAATGTAAATATCCGATATGCAGGATGCATTTTCATTGTTACAAATGAAATGTGTGTTCTATGCACACACTGCACACAATGGGATTTATTTCAGAGTAGGCATGCATAGGATTGGGCCCTGAGGCTGTCAGTCAGCCCAGTGCACGCGCAGCTACAGCCAGAGGTCTGGCAAGCCTGACCTGGCATCCTGCACCAGGGGTCTATAGGCGACCCCCAGGAAAGCTCTGGGCGACCCCCAAAGGGGTCCCGACCCCCACTTTGAGAAACGCTGCCTTAACAGCTTTTACCAGTAGAGGAAGAACATGAATTTCTTCCTCTCCTACTGTATCCATGGAAACTTCCAGTGAGGTTCACAAGGAACGATACCAAAATGGGGTGGAAACAACCCTTTCCTTTCTCATTCTTAGGCTTTGCCTCCACAGTGTATTTGATCCCATTACACTGATTCTATCTATTCCCCTACCATTGATCTAACCTCTTATCTAGGCTAAGCCAGTCCCCATCAAGATCAAGGGGTGCTTGTTTGCATGTAGCTGTTGCATCTTGCTGGGGTTGGCCTAAGACCTAGCACTAGAGGCAGCATGCCAAATACTCTCCTTTACATGGATAATATGTCAGATAATATGTCATGGATAATATGCCCCTCCCTGTCCAAGCCAGGGAGTGGCATGAGGAGGATCTGTGATGGTGAACTCCTCTTTCTGGATGCCCACTGCAAGTCTACTCCCCAAGGTAACATCTTGAGTTGGCCTCATGAATGCAAAAGCCTTGCAAGATGCTGTTCTTCTTTGCTCCACTGAGCAATTGTGTATATCTCACCCAAGTGTACACCTCATCCCTGCCCATCAACCTCCCCCATTCCTCCTTTATATAAAGTTAGTGAAATGTACCTGTAAGGAGTATAATAACCTCAATACACCATACCCCCATTGCGCAACATCCCCCAAAGTGCAACATCCCACTGTTCACATCACCCCCTATGCGCAACACCCCCATGCACAACATCCCCATGCACATGAACCCCCATATGCAACATCCTCTCATGCGCAACAACCCTCAAGCACATCAATCTCCCATGCACAACATCCCACCATGTGTATCAACCCCCATGTGCAACATCTTCCTGCGTAACACCCCCACGCAACATACTCATGCGCATCAACTCCCCAATGCACATCAACTTGCCATGCACAAATCCCCCATCTGCAACATCCCCCATGCTCATCATTCACCATGTGTAACATCCCCCATTAGCATGAACCCCTCATGCACAACATCCTCTCGTGCAACATCCCTCATGCTCATCATCCCCCATGCGCATCAAGTTCCCATGTGCAACATCCTCTGATGTGCAACATCCCCCATACGCATGAACCCCCCATGCACAATATCTTCTCATGCGCACCATCCCCCCAGTGCACCCTCCTTCTCAGTGCATCAGGCACCAGGCACAAAATTGCTGGATGTTAATCAATCTTCAATGTTAAGTATAGGACAAAAACACATTGCACCCCTTTTCAGTCCCCTAAGTGTTAAATTTCTCAGCATTGCTTCTTGGTGGGTGTTGATGTCATAGAAGGAACACCCTCCCCAAATTTCATGCTTCTAGGTCTAGGGGTTGGGGCAGACTGAATCCCTGACTGAATCCCTCAGTCAGGGATTCATCAATGTAAAGTATAGGGAGCAAAATACATTGTGCCCCTTTTCACCCCCTTCCAGTTCGAATTTCCAAAAACTGATTTGGCTGCAAATGTTGGTGGGGACCTCTTATAGAAGGCAGGCGGGGGTTGGACTAGATGACCTACTAGGTCCCTTCCAACTCTAGGATTCTATGATTTTAGAAAATCAGGCTCAGTTCCTGAATCCTGAATCAGGCTCAGTTTCCCCACAACAATTTTGTGAGGAACAGAGTGGAAGACTAACCCTCCTGAATGGCATGCCCTTGACCATATCAGGCAGGCAAACACTTGAGAGAGAGTTTGCTGAGATACTGCATCCCACATGGAAGTGAGCTGTGAGTGAAGATCAGGTCAACCTTTCATTGAAAGGAAAATATTTATCTCAAACAGCTTCTCATGACACTCAAAGCCACTGTCAACATTTCTAAATGAACAACCATTCACTTGCAATTCATGTCACTGCAAAATAGTAGGGCATACAAGTTCTTCCATCACTTTGCATCTGATCAGTTCCTGGCAGTTCTGGAGCAACCTTCTCTCCTCCCATTTCACAAGAAAAATAAGAGGCTTCTTCTGTCTGTGTTGACGTGGACAAGGTAAGAGCACTGTCTCACCTTGAACTGTAGCTGGATCTGAAGATTGTGGAGGTTTGGGGGGGGGGGTCAGAATGCAGTCTATGTTTTACCATCTCAGAATCCAACTCAGCATCCTATACAGTCCATATATCTCTGTATAGTCCTTGTAATTATCTCCATATTACAAGCAGGAATCTGAGTCAGTATTATTATCTCCATCTTGCAACTGAAGTGTTACCTAGAAACTTCATGGTAGTCATGAGATTCAAACCATCAAAGCCCTAAGCTCAATCCCTTTACCTTCATGCCACACATCTCTCTAACAACCAATGATAAATGATTTCTAAACTATGTGCTATTCTATGCAACATCTTTGCCTTTTCTGAGGGTATTCATTAGGGATACGTTGAAGCCACTGAGCCCGAGAGTCACAAATCAGCAAATGCAGAACCTGAGTTATGACAACATATGACTCACAGCGCACAGCCACCAGGATTTTTCAAGTTCTGAGCCAGAGACTATCCAAGATATTCAAGAAACGAGTCAACTCATGAATCAAGGGATTTCCCTGAACAAATTAAAATCCCCCCACATAAAAAATCCCAAAGTTTTCCTTCTCCCCTCAACACCCCAGACCTTATTACCTGGAACCAACCTACTCTACCACCACAACTACTGCTGCCAAAGCTGTGTGGATGAACCTAGATTTGAGAATGTTGTCAAATCAGTTTTTACTCATGGATCCAGAAACTCTAAGATTGGCCTTGCTGCTTTTTCCTCCTTTGGGTACAATCGTAACCAAGTTTCTGACATCCAGGGTCAGACATCCAGCGTGACCATATAACCAGATTTTTCCAGACTTGTCTTTTTTACCCCTCTGTCCAGGTGTCCTCCAAAAAGTTTTCATTGTCCTCCATTTTGGATTCATTTTGGAACTTTGCAATGGTGTGCAGTAACCCATCATGTCATATGTCACTGGATTTGTATTGAAGAGCAGAATCCAATGCAAAATTTGGTTTTGAAATATCTCCTTCCTATTAAAGGTTAAGGCCAAAAAACTAAAAATCAAATATATGCATTGAGCTCTATGGAAATGTGAAAGTGCCCAATATTGCAGCTTTACTTGTGAGTAGGCAAACATGCCACTTTCTTCCAGAAAGGCCAGGCTGAGAGGAATCCAAAACCTTATCCTCCTTTTGAGGTTTGGGCTTCTGGCACCATGGCAAAGGCAATGCAGCAACAATGTAAGGGAATCAAAATATTGTTACCTCGAGGAGGTCTCTGAGAAGGTCGCCAAATTGCAGGTTGCAGCACATGCGCCACTGGCACAGCTATGTCATTGCAGGAAAGTTAATTAGGATTAAGGCCTTAATCTGCAGCCTCATCAACTCAAGTTCTAAAAACATGGAATTGTTAATTAATTTACTCTACAGTAATCCTATTAAAATCAGTGATAATTCTCTGGATAATTCAGTTTAGATCATAAACTGAAGCCACCCCATTCTATGAGATTCTCCATGAGTGTTCAGCAATGCGTAGCCTATAGTATGGTTCTAGTGGTAATAGTTACAATTATGCTTTGCATGGAGGGGATATGTCCTTTACGCTGTCCAGTTAATGCTGGTGCAGTATTTGCTTTTCACTCTATTTTCTTTCAAAAATAAAGTTCCCTTGTGCTTTGGAGAGTGCAGTTGTGCAATGACAGAACTAAATAATAAATCACAGTGGCAGAATAGAGATTAGAGCATGAGCCAAGCAGGACAAAGATGTTTTCAACCGAGATTTGGGAAGAGATAGAAAGTCGATGAGGCAGAGAGAGGCACAGTCTAAGAGGACGTATCCAGAAGGATCTCATTATCAGTAACATGCTTGCTGCTGGAAACTGGACTGACTTTAGCCTCAGTTCTTCTGCTTATGATAAGAGGAAGATCAACAGCGTACTATATGAAAACCTGAAAAATCAGGACCCATCTCACAGCTGGATCATAAGATACAAGACTAGTAGGCTGGAGTCTTTTTGGGAGGATACACACAGCAGATCTGTGTGAGTACCGGCACTTCTGTGGCCCCCAAGTAGACATGCCTATAGTTACAAATAACATCTTCATGTTGAGAACCTCCTCCTTTATTTCTAGGGAAAGAAGTACTGCTTATATGTTAAGATGAAGTTTTTTAATACAAGGATCTCTATCATGTGATGCAAAAATTGTTCAACTTCTACTGCAAAAAATAATCCCCATTCCCCAATTCCTCTGCTCTAGTTTCCTCAGCTAGATTGTTTTTAGTTGTTTTTGTTTTGTTATTGTTACTTCAAGACACCTTAGGTGGCTCCAACCTTTCTGGATTGCTCCCCAACATCACTGGTAGAATAGGGAATATGGACACCACACTCAGGGTTAGCAGGAAAAAGTTCTACTAAAGTTCCCCTTTGTTTTACTTTTCGCCAGAGCAACTTCTTGCCACTCTTGCTCATGGTTAGTTACCTTAAGGGCCCAATCTTATCACTTTTTCCTCTTCCAGTGTAGTAGTCATGCTAATGTGGTGTGCAATGCATCCTATGGTGGTAGATGAGTCACTATGGCCTGAGGGCTATATTGTGGCTGAACCACTGCTGGAAAGTTTGGGCCCTAACACTGCAATCCTAAAGACACTTTCCTAGGAGTAAGACCAGTGGTGCGCACCAGCAGGTTCGCACCTACTGTATAGAACCGGTTCTTAACAAGAGATAGTACATATAAAGTTTAAAAACAGCCATTTAAAAGTGGCTGCCAGATGGGCAGAGAACCAGTTCTTAACTTCTTTGAAGCCCATCACTGAGTAAGACCCATTGAACACAATGAGGTTGACTTTTGAGTAGACATGGTTAGGATTATACTCAAAGTATTTATTCAGAACCCTTCTTGTCACATATTCTTGTCTTCTGTAATCTATCCCTAATGTATATTCAATGCAGTCTGTATTGTCTCCTGTATCTCAATTCTGTACAGCATGTGCTCCAAGTAACGAAGGAAGAACTCACTTCTGCAGAAAACATAAGATAGATGGGGATTGTGGCAACACAATTCTGCTTGTTAATACATGTTGGCATCTGTGATGATGTCTACAGACAGAGTTTGCATGCCTTAGGCTGCAATCCTAAAGACACTTTCCTGGGAGTATGATCCATTGAACACAATGGGGCTTGCTTTTGAGTAGACATGGTTAGGATTGTACTCAAGATATGCTTTGAAAGTCTCATGCCTAGTGGTAAGCTGAGGCAAGTGGCAAACTGAAGAGGGGTGCCCGCAGCCCATGTCCAACCTCCTCTTCCCTCCAATAAACCACTCACCAATCTCTGATCCTGTCCCTGCTCACTTTTAGCAAGCCAGAAATAGCCTGGAACAATGGTGGCCCATCTCTTCCTACATGACTGGCAAAGAGGACAGGAGGTCAGGTTAGGTAAGAAAGTCAGAGGGCAGGATATTTCCTCATGCTACACCAAAATGTCAAGCAATCCAAGATATAGTTGCAGTACAAGATTACCTGAGTCTACAGCTGAGTGAGATTTTCAGAAAAAAACTACTTGCTTTGGAAACCGAGTGTAGGAAAAAACACCCAATCTAAAGATCAATGTGTTTGGAAAAGGCATTCTTTAATTGGAAATGTTTCGGATCAAACCGAGAGCCTTATACATTTTAAGCATTCACTCTGCTGTTGGACCAAGTTCAAGGTTGTTTAAAATCCATGTTACAAAAATAACCATAATCTTGCATCTGGGTAATCCAACTTTTACTCAATAATAAAATATAGAGAAACATGTAAGTTACAAAAGATCCACAAATAGCACTTCAGTAGTTTAACTACTGTAAACTGCAATGTTCAACAGGAAACCAAGAACCTAACCCATATCATAAAGATGTAATCATGAGCATGAATAGCAATGCTTGAAAAGATCCTGATTATATACTGAACTCAGAAGGAGTTCATTTCCCTGCTAGATTGCTGCTCTCTGAATCATGACCTTTCCAAAGGGCCGCAAAAAAGTAACATTTGGAAAAGATAAAAGCTATGAGATCTGAAATGCTTGGAGACCTGGCCCTGGGGCACCATGCCATTTAAATGATCAAGTTGCTCTTACACCCTCCAGGATGAAATATTTAATTTCATAGAAGACAGTAGTCAACTTTAAATAGCTCAGGCCACTGCTAAACTGTCTCATGTCAGTTTAAGTCTCCCTGTGGAAAAGTTTTTAAAGCAAAGCAAACTTTTGAGAAACGAGCTTTCAGCAAGTATTATCTGCAGACTCCCAAGGAATGCCCCAAATTTTTGTTTTTAAAAACTGAAACCCAAGAATCTTGGAAATATGAACTCTTTGCTCCAGGCTGAATTGTGCCATTTTCTTTGTACAATTTGGAAGCATAGCAAAACTCGGCTGCCACATCCACGGGGCTGACATGCCACATCAACCAAGCAGCAAATTAGTGGGGGGGGGGGGGTACACTCAGGGGATTAGCTCAACCTTCACTGCTTACCCTCCTGTTCCTATAATTGGAAAAGAAAAGGAAGAGAAGAGAAAAGAGTGGCAAGATAGACTTTCTTAGCCCACCATTCTCCTCCATTCACTTTCTTTTCCAAACCAGCCTCCAAAATAGAGGCTTGCAAATCATTAGATAAGGGGAAGCATTTGGCATGCTGCCTCTGGCATTAGGAGGCCTCGGTCCAACAGCCATGATAATACTCTTTCACAAATAGAACATCATCCTTTCCAGCCCACCCTTAGCATTTATTCTTTACCTTTCCCACTCAGCCTTACAGGCCTGTGCTTGGAACAGGCAAATCTCTTGAGAGCAGGTGCAGAAAATAATCCCCAGAGCCACCCAAATGCTAATCGCACATGACACACTGGACAACATTCTATCCAACGAAACAGCAAGCTTAAGCTTGTTAAGCACTTTCTCCCATCGATCTAGTGAAAAGGAACTGGCAAGGGGCATGCATAAAGTACTTTTTATAGAGCAACTATTTATATACAGTATTGTGAAAGCAGGTGATAGCTAATTTAGTTGGCTGGCTTATTTTAAATGTGTTGCCTCCAGCTCTCCACACGGCTGAACATTCTGCTCTATAGTTTACAAATAGCTGAAAATCATTGCAGATAGAAAACCAGCATAATTAAATCAACAGGGGTGATGTGCAGACAGCAGGTATACACACTTGGCTTGATGCTGCCTTAAAGGGGCTAGGTACCCACCAGGCACTTTTGTTTGGAAAACCACTCTCAAGTGTAAATCACATTCAGGAAAACATCCATCAGTATGATCTTTTAGGGGCACCGATAGTTCAACTTGAGCGGCAGATAATAGGCATGGAATGAGACTTAAACTGAGGCTGAGAACATCAAGGTGTTTTGAACATTATAAACATGGCATCCAGTTGCTAAATGATTGAAAGAAAAAGATTGGGGTGGGGGAAGAGGGCCCAAAGAAACAGATGCTGTTTTCTTCAGTGACTGTACCATCTCAATATTATCCAAGTGTTTATAAATAACAGTTACATGATAGCTGCTCTATCTTCTTCCCAGATAGCATAACATGCATGTTTGTACAAACCGCTAACTGCAGACTAGGATGAGCTGATCTTAGTTGTAAAGTTGAGCTTTTCCTTTCCAATAGCCCTATGTCTTCAATTACCTTACTGGATGGTGCTGAAAGGACAGCTCCGGTGGGGTATCTCAAGGCTGCAGCCCATCTGAAGTGCAGGTTTTGAAAGCCTCAAAGGACTTTACATCTGAAATGTCTATTCTTCTGGACTAATCATAATCAAATTTTCTCAGCATTGATGTTTTCAAAGTTTTATATTTTTGTTTCCTGAGTAATTCTAATACTGTATTCAAAATAAGGAGCTGAAACATGTTTTTTGGATGTCAAAATGTTTTAGGGGGTGTCTCATATATATCAAATATGATCACTGTGAATTTGCTGGTGTCATGCTGTTATTTCCTACCACAAAGTGTGAACAAAATAGGTACATCTTTAAAGCACTGGGGAATCCTGGCTTGTTATGTTTGCAACACAAAATGATGAATCACCCTAAGCCAAAGGCCTGCATATGAATATTTTCCGGTGACCAAAATCTATAGCCCTCCTTGCCACTGTTTCTGCTTCACTGTTTTCTAATCCCTTATATGCAAATTTTCGTACTACTTTCTCTTCCTTCCTTCCAAATATTTCCTTCACTTGAATGTACTAATTGTGTCCTAATGCACATTTATGGCATCCTTCACATAGGGACTGCTGAAGTTGGCCCAGCACCAGGTCAGCACTGCCCAGAGCTAGGCTATATATGCTTGTACAGTACTATATCTCCAGTTCACTTGCTCTTAATTTCCCTCCTCCTGCCAATCTGGCCTGTATTTATCTGAGATTGGCTGCCTATAAATTTGTCAACTTCTCTATGTTCTGTGAAAGATAGGCAAGGAGAGACAAAATAACTACCTGACTCTGTTATTAAAAATAATTTGCTATAAAAATTTATTTATTCAATTTATATTTTCCCTTTCTTCCTAAAAGGGAACTAAAGGTGGCAAGGATTGGCATATCAGATACCCATCTCACCCTCCATATTCCCAAGCCTTTTTTTTTCCTTCACTGAATTAAGGAAAGGGAGGAAACATGGACAATCCAGTTGAGCACTGAGATGGTTCTCAATACAATCTCAGTTTATGACAACTGCAGCCAGTTTGTGCTGCTATTTTCTACCTACAACAAGTCATGTGCTGAAGTTATGAGAAGCTGCTGGCACACAAGAATTTGGCTTCATTTCTACTAAATCTATATTAAAAGTTTCAATGGTATAGCCATCACTTTGCATGTTGCATAATTACATTACAGCTGGAAGAAAGCCTTAAGTACATGGAACAACTCCTAGCTTACTCCTGGAGCCACTCCTGATCACAATATCCTGGGTTTCCTGAATGACAATTTGGTAATCCTACTGGGTAAGGGCTCCAATGATTCAGTGATTAAAGAAGATGTGCATGTCAACCTGAAGGTCAGTAGGTCAGTGGTTCAAGACTGGAGTATTGCAAGACAGATTCAGTTCCTCTCTCATGCCCTGCTCCTGCCAACTTAGTAGTTTGAATGTATGTAAATGCAAGTAGATAAACAAGTACTACTTCAGTGGGAAGGTAACAGTTTTCCATATGCCATTGGCACTGAGTCATGTTGGCCACATGACCACAGAGATGTCTTCAGACAATGCTAGATCTTCAGCTTTGTAACAAGGATGAGCACTGCCCTTGGTCATAGCTAGATGGGCAATGTCTGGGGGAGGTTACGTAATCCTGTCATATGCTAGTATGATTATGAATTAATAATCAAAATGATGAATTATGTCTATCAAACATGATTTATATGCTATTGACAAAATGTTACGCATTTCAAACTCCAAAGTATATAAAAAGATGCATTACATGTGAAAAGGAATCAAGTGTTGCAATAGGAGCAGATACTAATTGGAAAGTTTATTCAATAAAATCAAATATTCAAGTTGTATCCACAAATATGTAAAGACTCCCTGACTGTGATGCACAAAAATGCATGTGCAATTTACCAAGCAAAACTGAAACGATATCTGTGGCAGCTTCCCCTTAGGCAGCATTATCTCAGTCATACTAGCATGAAAGTTAAGAACATTAATTCTAGCAGATGCATAGCATAAAACATGAGGACTTGTCTATGAATGACTGGTCAGGATTAGCTTCCACAAAACTGGGACAGAACCCTCTGTCACACTTGCCATTATGTGAACACAATCCCGAAAATCAAGACTGTCCCTGTTTTTCGGGACATATGACAACCCTCGTTTGAAGAGACCTGGGACTACATATTTTGCTGAGGCTGTTATTATAATGATAATGTTCAGATAGCACCATCTATGTATGGTATATAGTTCTTGCAAAGAATGAGAGGACAAGTCCCACCCCTAGCAGCTTACAAGACAGAAGATAAAACAAGTTAGAAAGAAAAGGGAAATAAATGTAGGGATCAACATGTGTAAGTATTTTAGTTACACACACTTGGGTTTCATTTCAGTATGGTAGTCTATAGGGTTGTGTCAAAGGCCTAATAGAAAAAGAGAGATATCCCTTTCCCTAAAAAAGCAGGCCTCCGTCAGTCTTGGAAGACTATGGTATCGTGCACGCTGCATACGCTGCATGCGAGGCATGAAAGCATGGGTTAGATTGTTATGGAGGATAGGCTGTTACCCAAGCAGCAAATCCCCCCTCTCCACACCACTGAATTAGTCCAATGGAAAGGCAGAGCCAATACGATTGGATCCAGCTGGCGTCGCAGAGCTGGGATAAGGACAGGAGCTCACCCTGTCTTGTGGTGCCGACCCAGGTCTTGAACCCTGGCCTGCTGGTTAACAGGCACAGTGTCTTAACCACCTGCACCACCCACAGCCCTTTCCCTAGTAGACCACATATATCATCTGCTGTCCTTTAGGGACACTGCCAAGCATTGTTTATCAAAGACACAAATACATGTTCCTTTATCCTGAGTTTACATATCTACATCTTACATCTATGTGCAACTGTAACTTTTGTTACACTGCAGCACTTTCAGCAGTTACACTTCAGCAACTGCAACTGCAGCAGGTGTGGTCTGGTGATTGAGTGCAGGTCTTCTGATGATAGCTAAGCAGGGAAGGACCTGGGCAGCTCCTGGATGGGAGACTGAAAGATGATAACGCTGTCCTGAGTAATCAAAACCAGACATTATTGCCATTTACAGCCTGGCTAACCAGAACAAACTCCTGCTGGAAGACTGGAAGGTACTTCTTGATACCAGATGTGGTGACCACACAGTGAAGGATTCCACCTGGTAAGAAGTCTACAAGCTGCTGATAGAACAACTACCTAACTCACAGGGTTGTTGTGAGGACAGAAAAGTGGGTACATGGAAGGAGCCTTAAAAGATTACTGTGGAAATGACGTTCCCAGCAGTCCGGCATACTCCGGGCAACACTGGAAAGTACACCAGGCTAAATCCTTCCACCACAAGAAAAAATCTGGACATGATAAATACTTTAAACAATAACACCAAAAGCTGACTTTAGAGATCCCATGGTGCAATCCTAATCCCTGGTTAGGCCAGCACATGTCCATCATAAGTGCCAGAGGGTTAGGCCTGGGGTTTCACAAAAGTGCTATAAGGCATTTCTGTGCCATTCCTTGAGGGGCAAGGGGGAGGGCAGGCAGTGTGGCCTGTGCACAGACCACTGGCTTCCCCAAGACACTGCTGGAATAGGGAGATAAGTGAGTTATGCTGGCCTAAATTGGTTAGGATTACACCCCAATTTTGCAATAACTAATACACCTCACAGTCTAAAACACCCACTTGAGCTGATGCAAGTTCCTTTCACCAGTCCAGGGGTGTCACACTGGTCCAAGAATTGTCAACTGCTCAATTCCTCACTAGCTTATCAAGGGTAGGCAGGAAAACAGCAAAAAAATTATATTTAAAAAAAGTGGCCTGACATAATCAACATATTGGTAAAATGGTAACATGGAATGAAAGGTTTTTGACAACAATGACAAGCTGCTGCAAATTTCAGTGTCTACAATCAGGCATCTGAAGGGTCAGAGAAGCACTCCTAGCATTTAGATCAGGCAACCATGAGCCTTTTGTTTTAAGATTGCCTGGTACTTGCTGGAAAAGGGGCCTTGATATTCTTTAGCATCTACAAAACAGAGTCCTCAACTTATTACAGTTACATGACAAGGGGGGAACAAGAGTACTAATTTCCATGTGTCTGCTATAAAAAGCAAAGGAGGGACTACTACAAAAGACACTGGTAAGCCAGCGGCACTGAATTTCCAAGGTGCTGCCAACCCATGTTAATAGGAAGTTCTGTTAAATATGCTCAGTATCACAGAAGATCAGTCGTAGTCATCCGAAAAAGCAGGGCATTCATAAGTCTTTTGTTTTTGGAAAAGAGAAGATGCTGCCTTTTTCCATACAAGGTGGTCAGCACATTCAGAAGATCTGAACCATCTGAACATGAAGGCACAGAATTGCAACTAGGATTCCCACTGGTTCTATGAGAGATCTTTACTCATTATACTGGTTGCATGAGAGCCAGACAGTGTACATCCACCACACCCTTCCTCAGGTATGAAAATTGCAATTTAAAAATAGTCATCATTCCAACATAGCCCCCCTATTTTTTTAAAAAGTTATTGTTTGAATTATTCTGCATCCTGTTTAGATGTCTCTGGGATCCACACTGCAGGGCAGGGAGAGGAAATGATTTTCATTTATGCCAGTTCTCTGTGCCATCAAAAGCATCTGCAGGACAGAAGCAGCTTGTGCTGTCTTAGCACATCGCTAGGAACAAAAGAAATAGTTATTTTTGCATCTGATATGCCATGAGGCTGGACGGCATGCTGGATTCAGTGGTGTAATGGGAGAGATTGCTTTTCTGAAGCTTGCCACAGCAAGTTTACATTGTTCTGAACTAAGCTCATCTTTAGGCTTTGGTAATGGCTGGCCATTGATCAGTAAGTATAATGGACATCAGAACATGATCATGGATAGCTAAACACACAGGTGTTCCAAGCACTTGGGATAGGAGTCTGTCCTACTGGAAGCAAGTTCATCCAGGAAGAGACAAGCAGAATTGTAGGGATTTCTCCCCAGACCCAAAACCTTGGCCTCTGAAATATCTGATCGTGGCCTGTCCAGCACACTGTGTCCGCACTTGCTATTTCACAAGGACAACACTTTGATAATAATGTAACCATCGTATGAACATAGCATTGCATGGATACACATGAACAGCATGTGAATCTCTGTATGATAGAAAAGTACTGAATAGGCCTCTATGGAATAGTGCTGAATTGCTTTTATGATATTGCTGTGCATGTATATTGCTACTGCCCTTTGCAACATTATAATGTAACAATGCCTAACAATGACTGGGCTATCCTGTATACTGTGCTATCCTGTAAATGTGAATAAAAGGAGACATAGCAGGCTAAAAGAGTTAGCTTGGCTTCGGCCTTGCTCAGAGCTTGGCTTCCTAGCTTTGCTCCAGCTTGCTGCTTCACTTCTCCATGACACAACTTCCTGAGTCATCATCATCCCTTCACAGAATATATGAAGAAAACAAAACAGAGATTTGTTTCACATTTGAATCAAGGGAAGGGCAATACTGTTGTTAACGATTAATCTGGTATTATCCATGTGCTTGTTTCTATACCCCTGGTATATCAACTCATGCATTTGAAACTTTGTCATGCATTTGAAACTTTTCATGCATATGAAAATAAATAAAACCCTCCAAAAGAAGGTCAAAAGCTAGCGATGAAACCCTGCTGGTTTTTACACCTGCTAGTCATGACCGACTCTAGGCACAGTGCTCATTTCCATTTCTAAACTGAAGAGCCAGCATTGTTCCATGGTCATGTGGCCGGCATGACAAAACACCGTGGTGCATAGAACACTGTTACTTTCCCACCGAAGTGGTACCTATTTATCCATGTGCATTTGCCTGCTTTCAAACTGCTAGGTGGCAGGAGCTGGGACAAATTATGGGAGCTTACTCCATCATAAAGATACCTTGGACTCAAACCACAAACTATTCAACCTTAAGAATCTCAAACCTCTGTGCCTTAACCACTGAGCCATCTGCATCTGTTTCTCCAAAGGAAGCAGACCCTCAAAAGCAGCTAAGTCATGCCTTGTTATCATTGGGGTTCCATGTGGAATGTTATTCCACAGTCACATTCCACGTAAGGGAAGATTAATGAAGCTTCATGGGTGACCATGGGATACTCACTCTCAAGTCTCACCTATTTCACAGGGATGTTGTGAGGACAAAAGGATGAAAACTGTAAGCGCCTGGGGCATTTGCTTTGCCATGGGAAAGGCGGGGTATTAAGCCCTCAAATAAATAAATAAATAAATAAATAAATAAATGAATGAATGAATGAATGAATGAATGAATGAATGAATAAATAAATAAATAAATAAATAAATAAATAAATATTTAACAGCTCATAGGAGGGAATGTGACTTGGGTGGTTTATGTTTTCACGTGGCATTCAAGGTAAACCATCATATTAGTAGTAAGTCAAATCAGTGGATGTTAAATCAGAAGATACCAAGGTCTCGCTTGAACTTTCAATGACATGTCATCACACATTGATGTGTGGTGAAAGGAATTTGGAGCACAGCAATTGAAAATCACTGAAAAGCTCTTCCAGGTTCTGCAGCTCTGTTTCTAGAGCAGCTGTCTGTAATTAACAAATTGTCTCTCCCTCTTCCTCCACCGCAGAGCAGACAAATAATTCATTACTACCAACAGTTGCCTAGAAAAAGAACTGCAGAACCCGAAGGTATCTTCTGGAAGTGATCACAAGGTGAAGACCACAGTATAGAGATCACAGTGCTGTAAGAAGAAAACATTGAAAATCACTGCTCAAAAGTCTTCCTGTAATGGTAGGCCTGGTGTGAAGGGTAAGCAGGATATAGGACAAGAACCTTCCATTCACATTTGCCCACCCACCATTCTAAGACCAGAGTTTGCAAGTAAAGAAGAAATATTTCCTGCATTTGCACAGCCCAGCAGGATTTGGCGGCAGAGTGAAACTGAAATTAGAATCCATGCATCGTAGAAGAATGTCCTTGCTCAGACAACCTAGTAATTTGTTGCCCGTTCTGCGTCATGGCTGGCCTTCAATGTTGAATGGGCAGCGAAAGGGCAATCAGAGTGGACTCCAGAACATTTGTTCTCGATTCCAATTGGTTCACTGACAGCACAATCCTAACTACCTGTTAAGGCAACACAAGTCCTTTGCTGACCTAGGGGTGTCACAAAAGTGCCATAAGGTCCTTCTGCACCACTCCATGGCCAGTGCACAAACATGCACAGGCATCCCCACACCACCACGGGAATGGGGAGAGAAGTGCGTTTCACTGGCCTAAAGTGATTAGGATTGTACCTCAGAGAGCCAGCCAAATGGCTCCTGCTGTAGCTAGTTTTTCAAGTGAACTGTGTGTGCTGCTAATTTTGCTTTGTGTATGAAAACGTCATTGTCGGGCAGAGCAATCCAGAATTAGGGCAGTGAGAAGGGCCCTAGCTGGGTTGCCCCAAGCAGGCTGTATCCACAGCAGAAAGTTATGCTGAAACCAGAAAGTCAGAAAGCCTGGGCTGCTCTAGCTGCTCCAGAGCATGCTCAGTAGGCACGAAATCAGTAGCACCTGGGGAGGACTTGCTCCTGAGGAGACCCCCTCAGATCACACTGAACAAGGAACATTATAAGGAGTCCCTGACAATCCATAACAGTTTACAGTGGATTCAAGGAGCTTGTTGGAGTGGCTGGCTGTATCCCCAGGTTAGTGGGCTGCCGTAGTTGTGCCATATCCTGAGGTTGAGATACACTGGCCAAGAACTCAGATTTTTTTAGTCAATACTGCCACTCTTACTCTGCCTTATCATGGACCCCTATGGGTCTACTCAGAGTTATACCTGCTCCTGAGGTGGTATAACTCTGAAGAGTTGGAAGAGGGAATTTCTGACTGGGAAACAGACTCTGGATATAGCATAACTGCTCTCTTCTAGCCAATACTGGACATGCCCTCAACATTCCTTTCCTGAACTGCCTAGGCTGGCACAGCTAGGGCTGCCCAGCCCCATCTGTCTTGGGGCAGCCTATGTTGCCTTAGGTTGCCCCAAGCCTTTTCAGGCATAACTGGGCTGCCCCATCTTGGAATTGGGTCACCCCAGTGATAGATATGGCAGTCCAAGTGCACTTCTGGATTGCAGCCAACATCACGTTATAGCAGCTTGTCAGGTAGTCCAATTCTCACTAGGCTCAGTGCAATTTTAACCCACTGTCCAAAATAAATTTTGACCAGGCTGATCTGTCAGTTTCACTCATCCATTTTCCAGCAACATTTACTGGTGTTGGCATAGCCACATCTTCCTGTCATCTCCTCTACCCTGTGGTTTGTGGGGCAGCTGTGATCAATTTATTTTCATTAGCACCCTTAAAGCACTTCCTTTTTTATAGCTAATTGGAAGGGGACCAATTGAGAGCAAAGGATGGAGCCAATTATCTGGGACAAGGTAGCCCAGGTAGCTTGGCCAACAGGCTTTCATTCTTCTAGAATGAAATGGCTTTCTGTTCTTAGAATTAGAACAGGCTTTCATTCTTCTAGAAGTGTGATGCAGCACTAATGGGGACTCTTGCACAGCAAGCCTGTGCTTTGCTCACCTGCTGGAAATGTCATTCCATTAATTGAATGGGCCATATTGTTGATATGCAGGTCAGAGGAAAGAAACCAGAGCCAATCTGCAAAAGAGGCAGGACACAAATGTGTCCTAATAAAATGATTGGACTCCACAAAACTTTGAATCAAATTAATCTGTTGCAGAAATTGAAAATTTGCTACATATCTTTGGAGTCCATTCAATCTGTGCCAACTAATAAAGTAATGGGGCTGCAGTTCTGGATACAAAGAATGAAAGATGACTTTTATAATGTATTGTATTAAGAAACAAGAAATTTGCTTCCTTTCAGGCAGGAGTCTCCAAACACGCGCGCACGCACACACACACATGTGTGCGCCAAATGGTGTCATCAAACTGAAAGTGATATAATGGCTGGAAGTCATGATCTTCATGACCAGAAACAAACAAGATGTAACTAAAGCCTAATTTGGAGTCATAGTTCCCAATCCTACTATGCTACTGTGTTTTTATGGATTGTTTTTTGTAAGCTGCTTTGGGTCCCTCTGGGAGAAAGGTGAGGTATAAATAAAGTTTGTGATGATGATGATGATGTACTATTCCACAGTCCCCAGGTGTTTGACTGGAGTAGGCTCTATTGTGATTCGGTTCCTAAGGAATCACAAAGGTATTGTCTCAATATGTGTGAAGTTCCCAGGAGTGCTGCTTTCTGCCACTAGGCAGTTGTATCTTCTGGAGGCCCATTCAGTTTAGATGTTGCTAGAGACTTAATGGAATCGCTCCAAGAGCACCTATTATTTTTGGAATCACAGTTGCTTTCTTTTCCCAGATTCTCTGAATTTCTATCTGTAGAAAATCTATCTTGCGGTCCTTATACCATGAGATCTTCTCATGTTCATGCTTGAAGCTAACGATCTCTGCGTATTGCAATGTCAGTTATCCAGATGATGATGATGATGATGATTACTGTGCTGCTGCAATGTGCATATGGGTGGTGCAATAATATGGTTTACAGTGGTTGCTAAATACAAGCTACCATTTTGTCCAGCCTGGCCACTGTCACATGCCAGTGACCTCCAGAGAAGTCCTGGCACTAGTAAGTCTGGTGCAAATAAATGTTTATTGGGGAGGGACAATGGATGGGAATGGGAGGAATGGGGAGGGAGAAACCCCTTGCCCCCAGGGCTGTGACTGTAGTCAGAAGAGGGTGTGTTGAGGCCAGAAAGTGGATAGTATCAGTGGCAGTGGCTCCCATATCCTCCACCTTACTTAGGGCACAATCCAGAGTAACTTTGGGGAGTCCTTGCTCCAACATAAGAACTGGATTGCAATATGAATTTCCCATAGGTTTTCACTAGGTGGTGCCATAACTACATCAATGTAAATGTCTCTTACGTGCTCCCCTAGTTACTCTAGATTGTAGGGTTACTCAGGTCCATTTGGACTAGTACCAGCAAAAGAGCTGGTACAGGTCTGAATAGGCCCCCAAGGGCAGCAAAGCCATCACCTGGAACAAAGGAACAAATGTTTCGTTACTTTGAGGTGGGCTTTGTGACTTGAAGCTCCCTCATAAGATGTCACGTTGGCAAGGCTACATTGCCATAAGGGTAATTGCACTAAATTGGGCTGCCAGGAGGAAAGACAATGTTTTAGCTAATACAAATCTCTTACAGAAACCTAAGGTCCAAATTTACAGCATTTTCTGAAGACCTTGTTGCTCTAGCTGGTCTTGATGGCTTTTTCATCATTTGAAAGGCTTTAGCTGCTATATTTTGTGTTTGTTTTAGTATTTGCCCTGTTTTATAATTGGAGTCATAGTTCCCATGGGTGCCAATGCATTATAGAAATCTGGTGCCACCTAGGCCATTTCTTGTATCCAATCCAACCATTTGTGAACATGGAAATCTATCTGCCTACTGTTGAGACAAATCACTGATCCATCTTGGATCAGTATCATCACTGAGTGGCAGCAGCCCTCCGGAGTTTTGGACAGGATCTAATCCAGCCATATTTGGAAATGCCAGGTATTGAGCCTCATGGATTTGAATCTCTGCATTTAAACCATATGCTCTACCACAGAGCAATACCTCCTTCTGTAGCTGCACAATTACCATAGAAAATAACATCCACACAGCAGGGATGCAACTGCCAGAACATCTGAAGCCACTTCTCACATGAAATTGCTGGATCACATGGCAAGTAACCACAGCAGGGTCTCCTCCCCTAGAGAAGTACAGCTGTTGCACAATTACTGCCCACAAAATGTGTGCAATTCCATGTCTGCTATCTCTGCCATACCATGTGGGATGAGATGCAAATGTTTTCACAGCTACAGGATCCTTTTGAGTAGGTATTTTGGTAGTAACAACACCACTAACATAACCTTTGGATCAAGCCTTGAATGCTCTGCAGTTTAATGCAAGGTGTAAAGGATTTCTGCTTTCTTTGCCTCCTGTTCTACACGCAGGAGGACAAGGGAGTTGTATTCTCAGCCTTCGACTGAGACAGGTAAGCATCCAATAAGCCCAAATGGCTTTTGGGTGTGCTGTTCATGTCTAACCATCTTAAGATTGTTGGGCACGAAGTCGGGTCTAGAAGGTAGATCTGCTGTCATGCCCATAGACAATCATCTGAAGGTTGCCTGTTTGAGATCACTGGAAAACAACACAGTGTGAGTCAGGCTGAGTGGAGATCTTGACAGGCTGGGTGAAGGAGCTTTGAAGCTCCTTTTATGTGGGAAGAGGACAGCAGCCAGTGTGTCCAGACCATGGAAGATCCACCTGTCAGGAAGTCAGTTTTTGAAAGACAGAACACTTTGTATATTCTAAACGACTCATTGGAGGACTAGAGAATGCCTACCCATGCAAACCAAATACGAACAATCCAATGACAAGAAGGGTGGTATATTAATACCTGTTGTTTGTTGGTTCATTTCATGTGTTTGTTCATTTGTTAAGATAGTTTTTCATGATATGGCTTGAACAAGCAGGATCATGATTTTAGGACATTCATTGTTGAGCAGTACTGTGCATGTAGCTGTAGCTGCTGAACACCATCCATAGTTTGCTTAATTCTTCTTTTCCAAATCTGGATCCCAAACACTGACAACAGTGCATTCCATTTAGTCTTTCCAGTCCATTCTCACTGCTTGCACAGCAGAAGTACCTATCCTGGTGCCACCTAGGCCAGCAAACAAATGCTTTAATTTCAATAAAAACCCCAAGGCCTGTCACCCTGATTGTGTGGCAGCAGAGCTGAAACATGTCCAGAGTAAACAGTTTGGACAGTAACCCACTCCTATCCTATCTTGTACAAATGAGAGGCTTTCCATGCTCCCCACCACCAAATCCCTTCTGCCTTTCATTCTATTACCTACCCAGAATCTGCATAGCAGAGCAACGTAAAGATCTAAATAAAATTCAGTGCATGTCAGTAGGAAGTGGTTTCTGTACTGCCGTTGTGGCTCTGCTCAGTACGGGCTCAAGACTGCTAAGTCAGCAATAACGGCCGCCTGCCCCTCGCTTTCCTCTCTCCCTGCAACTGACATCTGTGCCGTGTGCTGCTTTGGCCCACTTAGCTACTCTGCCAATTAGAAGCTGGTCTGGCTTCAGGCCCTGCCAGATGGACAGATGCCAAGGAGCTTGTGCTGCTTCTAATCCTTTTCCCAAGGGGACTGCAAACTCCAGAGAGGGGATTCGGCTGCCATCACCACAGCAACCACTAATACCATGAATGGAGGGGGGAAACTTTGTCAATGTATACTCTTGCCATCAGCCAGAGAATGCAATGGAGCATTCAGATCCGTGGGGAGAAGCAAAGCAGATGAGTCAGGACATGCAAGACAGAGTGCCTGCAAGGAACGTGTGAAAGGAAAGTCAAGGATTACGTCTCTAGAGGGTCTTCCGGAAGGCTGGGATGCAAGCAGCTCTGGGAGACATTTCAAGGAGCAAGAAGGCAATCTAGAATTGATTACCATTTAGCTGTATCTAAAGGAAGTTAATTATGGCAAAATCTCAATGAAATTAATCAGACATAAGCTTCATTAATTTGTCTTATTGATTTTAATGAGCGCTTTTGTGCTTAATCATGACTAACAGCCTTTTCCAAACCTGCAGTTACAAAAGTAGAACCGAGGATCTGCTGTTATGGCTAAATTGGTAGAGCAAACAGCACACCAGCAGCAGCCATTTTGAAACCGCCACTGGTGTTGGCAACCCAGTACCCCTATTGGCTACCTGCAGGAGTGCCGTTAAGCCAGTACGGGGGGGTGGGTAGGGTGGGAAGAATGGGATGCAGATCAGGAGGAATGGGGAAATTTCTGAGTGAGGAGAAGAAGTGTGCAAGGTAGGACAGGAAGTGGTTTCTGGTGATCCCAGCATGTGCCAGGATCCTATCCCCTTTCCACCCCCCTTACTCTGCTTGTACTTACGCTAGCAAAATAGCTGGCAAAAAAGCTGGCATCTGAGGAGACCAACTGAGGAAGCAATGGCTTAGCTCAAGGTAACTGAATGAATGTTCCCTTACCTTGAGGAGGCCTCTGTGATTGCCAACTGCCACAAGATGCAGTGTGTCTCCTGTTGGTGAAGCTGCACACACACACTGGGAGATTTACTGATATTTAGGATGGATCCATGATTGTATCCAGATCCAAATCTTCCAGATTTGGAGTAAAGGCTTCAAACTTGATGGAGAAGCTCAGCAAAACTTGAGTAACGAGACATCTGCACAGCATTTCATGTACACTCATTTCGTTTGTACCCACCACATTAAAGGCTGGGGTTATTTCAAGCCAGGCAGTCAAACTCCTCCTACGCATCCTTCCCTTTTACATTGTATTTGTGTTCTATTTGTCTCACCAGCAAGATGTGAAAGTGTCAAATGAGCCTGAATTAGCAGTATAAAAACAGTGCCAAGTGCTCTCTGTCCCAACTCAAATCATATCCTTTCTCAGAGAAGAAGCACAAAGGCAGATCAATGGTAAAAAGATGTGTGACAGGAGAGCCCTGAAATATGAACGAGGCACCAAGTCCTGGACGAGAAGAGCAGCCCAGCTGGAGGGGCTTAGAGATGATCCCGTTTATAGCTCCAAGACCTCATGGGGTGATGTAAACAATATTACTCTCTTCTAACCACAATATGCCTGTGAGGTAAGTCAGGCTGAGAGTGATTTGGCCAAGGCCACCCAGGGCTTTCAACTTGACTCTCATCCGCATCCAACTTTAACATCCCATCCATGAGGCCAGCTCAAAAGCCTCTGCTTTAAGAAACCCATGAGGCCTAAGGCTTTTTGGTGCAAAGGAAGGGAAATGTTGAGAACCCTTTTGCCAAGCCCTTCTTTCAAGTCACCATTTAAGGGGGGTGCGTTTGAGTTGCTGTGGCATTCAGCAGCACTCCCTGGAGGGGTCCTAATTCCAGGCAAGCCTGCTGGCTTTGCCAGGATCTCAGCCTAGCAATGTGGGGTTTTGCATTTCGTTTCGCTTTGAAATGTCTCTCCGGGGTCAGGAGCAAACAAATAGCATTTGTGAAAATCACACACATAACAGAAGAAAAAAATGATGTGTCAAGGGCCTGCTTTTGCCTAGTACATTAATATTACCCCAATCAGGCCAAAAGCCCAAATCTTGGCAGAGGATCCAATCCAGCTCTGAACCAGACCTTGGATGAAGCATTAACAGTCTGGAGTAGTGCCACAAGGACTGAGGCAATTTCCCTGGTGTAACCAAAAGTGAACCTGGCTCAAAGTGGTCTGCTGAATTTGAGCCATGTGTGCAGAGCAGCCCTTCTATCCTTTGTCCATTCCCCTCCCCTGGCCTCACTAGTCCGACACTCAGCAGGAAGAATAACCAAGAGTATGTGGTTGTTAGGCGAGTGATATAAAAACTTCTCTGTAAACACAGATGCAATCAATGGAGAAAAGAAGCTTTTGGTGGAGAACAGTCTTTCAATTGAACCCTGGCCTGGACAGGAACTTCTATAAATGAATTAACAACCCATGCTCCATGCTGTTCCTTTACCCATCAAGAAAACACCCAGACCCCAAATGACCCTGGATAGCATAACAAGACTTTGTCAATGTTCCCTGTAAGCTAAGCTTCTGATCTTGCTCTCATTTCGGTCTTATAGATACTGCATGGAATGGGTTATATAAAGTTGAGGAGACAGATTCAGGACTTGCTCTGCAAAGCAAGATGAAGGTACTTCAGCACCAAAGAAAAGATGAGAAATTTGAGTCTACTTGATATGCAGACAATGTTGACTCAGAAGAAAGTTCTTTCATGTTTAAGAAGGCTTCTTTCCAGATATGCAAGTATAGGATCACAGCCTTAATGGATCCGAGATCCTGTATGGGCACCTCTACAGCTATACACACATCCATTGGTAAGGGTACGGTAGAAGGTGTATATCGGGACTTAAGTGAACACCCAGCTGACAGATGCAACACTTTATTGAAACAACATATCTACATTGCACCAGTAGTGTTGCTAAGGAGCTCTGACTGGTACTAGCAATACTCTATGGCAGGGGTCTCCAAACTCTTGCCCAGGGACCAGATGCATCCCTCGGTGAGCCACTGGCATGACCCCTCCAGCCAGCCCTCAGGCAAACCTTGTAATCAAATCAAATAATTCTTATATGTAAATTTATGTAAATGTATTCAAATTTGAATTGAAAATTAGTTTTGTGGCCCCCAACACAGTGTCAGAGATGATGTGGCCCTCCTGCCAAAAACATTGGAGGCCCCTGCTCTAGGAGCATATTGCCTGATCTGCCCACATCTCTCGCACTTTCCACATTGTTGCCAAGTGGAGCATCATGTAGTTTTTACTCAGAAAGGGCCCACTCTTTGCTCCAAATATAGCAATTGGTGGTGACAAAGTAATGCAATGATGTCATTACATTACCCCTAAACTTCCAGAATGCCACCAAAAGCAAACGTCACCACCACCACCCTAGGTGTGCTCTGAGGCAGGAAATCTCTACACTACATAAAGATTACTGGCCCATCTTGCCCAACAGTACATACTCTGGCTGAAGGTAGATGTCCAAGATGTCAAGTAGAAATGTTTCCTGGTCCTACTAGATTAGATCCTTCAGCTGGACATGCTAGGTCATTGTGTTCTACATGCAAAGAATGTGCTCATCCACTGAGCTATAGCCCTTTTTAGGGATGTGTATAGCTCAGTGAACTTGTCAGTTTCTGCTTCCTGCGTCTGCATCTTTCCTGCATCTTCCTGCATCTGCATTCCCTCTTTCGTGCTATACTATGCTTGGCAGAATAAAAAGCATGACTCAGATTTTGCAAATGATCTGGCAGACCACGCAAAAATGGCAGACCACGCAAAGACGGGTGGAGAATATGTGCCATCTTTTAATGTGTCCACAGCACACACTGTGCGTGTGAGTCTGAAAATTCTCCTCTGTTACAGCTCTGCAATTGGTGCTGATCATGTGTGACAACTCTGCTTAGACTCTGTGAGCGCATGATTCATGCAAATCCTGTGTCATGCGATATGCTTCACAGAAAAATCAGCATTAGGGGGAAAAACCGTCAGATGTGCTTGTAACAAACAGAAAATGGCCAGGATTTCCTTACTCACTTGTCATGCAACAAAGACAATAAAAATAAAATCACAGGAAAGAGGTGAGCTCCAACACAGATGTTTTATCAGAACCTGAATGAAAAGGCGGAGTCTTCAGCTGAATTATACTTTGCTCATATAAGCAAATACAAGATTTCCAACAATCAGGTATTTAATCCACCATTTAGTTTAGAATAATCGCAAGTTTAGTTCTATTGTCTATTCTTACCCAATGAAAAATGCCTTCTACAAGCTGTAATTCTATGCCCAAGTACCTGAGTAAGTCCTACTGAACATTATTGCTTCTGAGTACACATGCTAGGATTGGAGTGAAAGATCTACTTCCTGGTGCCTCTTTATCTTTGCATCTTCTAGACCAGGGGTCTCCAAACTTGGAGGCCTCACTGTGGCCCCCGGCAAGACCCCTCTATCTGGCCCTTGGGCAAGCTTTGTAATCCACTCCAATATATTCTTATATGTAAATTTATTCAAATTTGAAATGTAAGTTAGTTTTCTGGGCCCCCACACAGTGTCAGAGAGATGATGTGGCCCTCCTGCCAAAAACTGTGGAGGCCTCTGTTCTAGGCCACTGTTTCTCAAATTGTGGGTCATGACCCACTAAGTGGGTCGCAATCCCATTTCAATTGGGTCCCCATTCATTTGAATATGCTACCATGATATGTGACTGCATTTAGGGAAATGTTACAAATCTGTATATTTAATAGACTCACGGTGACAATATAGAATGGAGGAAAGAGTGCCTCTACCTTTAACCATTGCAGAGAAGAGGGAATTTAGGCAGGTGTTGCTTTGTAAACCCTACTATGATGAGCTAAACCTTCCTCAATTCCCTCTTCTCTACAATGCTTAAAGGTACAGGTAATCTATCCTACTTTCTATATGGTCACCCTAAATAGACTACTATGTATATGCTTTTAACAATGATAGTCAATGGGGCTTCCTCCTGGGTAAGCATCATTAGGATTGTTGCCTTTTGGATGCATGGAGAATTTTAAAAAACAGATCATCAACTGCTTGGGAAGAAATAAAGGTTCTTCTTTATTTAAATATTTTTTAAAATTTCTTGTAAATTTTCAATTTACTTTGTTACTTTGGTTTTTTCATATGAGGGTTGTATGGAAAATTTTCCCTGTCACTTCCAGATATAGTATATCACCTCCAGGTTAATGACATTACTTCTAGTGGGTCCCAACAGATTGTCATCCTAAAAAGTGGACCCAGTGCTAAAACGTTAGAGAACAACTTCATGCTATCCATTTTTACAAGCTGCCTTGCTGTGTCTTTCCCTGAATACAGCCTGAGTAAAAACACTGCAAGGTCTACTGTCTTCATCCTTGCAACAGCCTTTGAGCCCACTGAGATGTAGTAGGTAACCCTGGAATTTTAGGGGTAGGTTGTTTGGGGCAATGCTAGAACTGTCAGAAAAGAGAAACCTTGTCGTGGACAAGGGAGTTGTATGATCAGTGTTGCAAGGAAAACAGCTAGTTTTGAGCACAGTGGGGTCTGGGTGTGTGCTGGATAAAAACAAAGGAGGAGCTGTTTCCTGGTTTAAAAATAAAGATAGTTTTGTCACATAAGGGATCCAGTGTGGCTGCAGACCAGCTGTTGGAATAGTCAGGCTATAAATTAAAGCTACAGATACAGAGATGCTCCATCAGAGCCCAGGTGAAGACAATGCACACCTCGGTCCTAAGTCCAAAAAATAAAAGCTATTTTATATAAGTCCAAAAAATAAAAGCTATTTTATATAAGGCCCAGATTTATTTTATATAAGGCCCAGAAAGGATTGGAATGAAAGGCTCCAATGTAGGCATGGTGATCTACACTCAATGGGGCAGGAAGCCTGTTGCTTCGTATCACATCATTGAAGGCTTCAAACAAGCCATAAAGCTACAGGCAGTGATATCCAAGCAGAACAGCCCGCTTGGAAAAAGAGGGGATCAATTGGCCAAAGGAAAAGAGAACTTCAGATATTCGCTTTACAGTACCCAAATGGTACCAGTAGCAGAAACATCTTTGCTCATCCAAGGAATCATACAAAAGATTCCAAACTATGGAGACCTGGGATGGTAGGGAGAAGTAGTAGAAGAGCAAGCTTCCTCCTCCAATAAAAGTTTCATGTTCACAGCTTGGGGATGGTGTGGCAGGGCCAAGGTGGAGTAAGTATGGTAGGGTGCAATCAGCTGATTCTCAGAAGATTCGACACCTCTATACAAAACTTGGTTATCTGCCTGTATAAGCTTCCTGGAGGCTTAATCACTCTAAGCACAGGCTTCAGGACAAATTTCCCATTTTTCTCTCTACAGTACTTAGCAAACCGGCTCCAATTTAACCTAGAAGAGTCATGTGTTAGGATAGTATGTATGTATGTATTTACTTATTTATTTAATATTTATATTTATTTTAATTATTTATATCCTGCCTTTCTCTATAAAGCATGTACCTGTTTCCAGTGGCATAGCTAGAGGGGGTGCAAAGCACTGAGATTTTCAGGGAGCCATATCACAGTGTGCAAACATACATCCCTGTTCCATTCAGAGTGTTCCAGATGATGTGAACAAATCAGAGGCAAATGCCTCAACTTACTCAGAACACTTCTTTTTCCTAGCATTGTTCCTGCGCTATGACAAGGTCTACTACTCTGGTTCTGAGTCATCCAATTCATGTTTTCGCTGCAATGTTGAGGAAACATGCCAGCCTATCACAAGGGCCTGTCGTCCCGTTGTAACCTATCTATCTACTTGCATTTCCATGCTTTTGTACTGCAGAGCTGGGACGAGTGATGGAGCTCACGCCATCATGCAGCATTTGGGTCTTGGACTGCCAACATTCATGTAGACAGGCATAGCATCTTTAAACACCGAGCCATTTTGCATCCTGCACCTAGTTTTCAAAAGGTGGTCTCCCATCCAAGTACAAACCAGGCCTGACCCTGCTTAACTTCCAAGCTCACACAAATGTTCCATTACTTCCTGAAATGTTCAGGGTAGTATAGTCATACCTTTACTGAGATCACTTTCAGAGAAACCCCCTGATTCAGTGTGATGGCATCTGTGTGCTGCTATGACCTGGGTGTCCAGATGAGAGGCTTTAGCTCAGGGGTCATCACTTCTCCATAGTGTCAGTGTAAGCGCTGCTTTCATCCTTCTTAACATTAGATCCTTTCTAATCTCTATTTGGTGACTCAGCTCCACATTATTCAAATCCATCAGCATAGAATTGCAGCCATCACATGGTAAAGGCACCAACTAACCCAGCCTCTTGGTTCCAGCCCTATGCTGTTAAAGGGAGAGAGATGGGAACTGGCCCATCTTTGCAGAGTTACCACAAATCAGTAAACAAACCCGGGAGATCTCAGCGATCAGAGCTCAGCTATCCTCTTTACTGGCCTGAGCTACTCATCAGTGATCCCATTACACATTTAACCCTCTTGACTAAAGCCTGGCTTTGTATTTATTTGTCTAGATTACAACTCCAGATTCTCCTTCTCAGTTACCATTGGAAGCCAGAGTACAGAAAATACCAGGAATGTAAGTGAACAGTGGGCTAAATGACAACACTGAACCACCATGGAAGAATATGAGCCTGTCACTGGAATTATGATATAACAATGTCCATCAGTAAAAAAAAAGCCACCCCATTTCTAGCATCTCAACTGCCGTGTTGCCCAGGGTGATCATATGACCAGAGATTTCCAGATTTTTCCTCCTTTTTAGCCTCCTCTCCAGGTGTCCTCCAAAAGGGCTTCATTGTCCTCCATTTTGGAACTTTGTAGTGGTGTGCAGTACACCATCGTGTCATATGTTGTTGGATTCGTACTGAAGAGCAGAATCCAATGCAAAAATCAGTTTTGAAATATCTCCTTCCTATCAAACATTATAGCCAAAAAACTAAAAACCAAAAATATGCATTGCTCCCCATGTGTGATCAAGACATCTTCCAATGCACAAACTTTGCACACTTATCTGCTGACATGTGAAACCAGCATGTCTGCCTGTCATGCAGACAGCACCTTGGTATGCTAATTGTGCACCTTGGTATGTTCATTTAGCATTAGGCAAAAGTGCATTTAAACATGATTGAATAAAGGGCATGGAAAGCTCATGGGAAGCATTCTCATCACTGTACTCGCAGTCCATAAGTCAATGCTAAGTTCCATCAGACTCGCACTCAAGTTTTTACTACATTTTTATGTGCTTCGCCTTGTGACTGCAGGCGCACCTGAATGCATGACGTGACTCACTCCCAAAAGCACATCAAGCTAAGCAAAGAGATGAAGAAGAAACACAGGGAGGGGGAACTAAAGGAGTTCCTTTATCATTAGCAACACTAGACAGCAATTCCCACTGAAAGTCATGCTTCTGGAGAAAACAATCCCACACGGTGCAGAGTGTACCTTTTTGATCTGGTGGCCAACAGCCGGGCTCAGCAGGAGTGAGTAATTTACAACACTAATCCCATGTACAGCAGACTCCAAACTCAATGACAGGATGCTTATTCTGCTCCCATCTCCTCCCACAGTGTCGCTGATGAAATAAGATCATGCCATTTCTCCTCCATTTTAACCATATCCTCTCATTCTCTGGTCACATGTATAAGGTTTGCATAATTGATCCTGACTGTGAGATTTCATTTCATGCCAAATTTTTGTTGGGGAAGACCATCATGTTAACCAAAACAAAGCCTTGAAAGGGAGAAATGCCATATTTATGAGCTAGTGACTTTCACTGTACATTTAAATGAAAGGTGGTGTTTGTTATGGCCAGGGTTCGAGACCTGGGTCCCCACAAGACAGGGTGAGCTCCTGTCCTTAGCCCAGCTCTGTGAGGCAGCTGGAACCAATTGTATTGGCTCTGCCTTTCCATTGGACTATTTCAGTGGCATAGAGAGGGGGGATTTGCTGCTTGGGTAACAGCTTATCCTCCATATCAATCTACCCAGGCCTTTGTGCTTCGCATGCAGTCGAACACGATACCATAGTCTTTCAAGACTGATGGATGCCAAGTTTTAAGGTTGTTAGTGGTGGTGGTGGTGGTAGTGGTGGTGATGATGATGGAATATTTCACAGTCACCAGTCATAAAAATTCCAGTCATTTGACTGGAATTGGCTCTATAGTGATTCGGTTCCTATCCAACGAACTAGGAATCATAAAGGCTTAGGCTGCAATCCTAAAGACACTTTCCTGGGAGTAAGACCCCTTGAACACAGTGGGGCTTACTTTTGAGGAGACATGGTTAGGATTGCAGCCATAGTCTCAATATGTGTGAAGTTCCCAAGATTCCATCAAGACTCCAGGAACATCTAAAGTTCATGGGCCTCCAGAAGATCACAATTGCCCAGTTACAAAAAAGCAGTGCTCCTGGGATGAGGATGAGGATGAGGATGATGAGGTGGATGATATTCATAATGCATGAAACATAGGGTGCAATCCAGAGTAACTATGTGGAGTCCTTGCTCCGGTGTAAGAACAATCTGCTCTGGATTGCAATATGAATTTCCCATAGGTTTTCACTAGGTAGTGCAGTAACTAAGGGTACACGTAATGTCTCTTACGTGCTCCCGTAGTTACTCTGGATTGTAGGGATAGTCAATTATACATTAACAAAGAGTATCACAAAAATCATAAATCATCATCATTATCATAACCATCATCAGTATTTATAATACTGCTTTTTATCAAGAATTCAAAAAGTGGTTTAGAGAAAAATCAAATAATCAAAGGATACCATAAAATGTGTCAAGAGACTACTACTAAAAGAAGCAGCATCAATAAGCAGAATAGAAGAAAAAGCACTGGGGAAAAAACAAAATACCAAGAATTACAAATAGAAACTGAAAGGCTGTAGCAGAAGACCAATGTAAACCCAGTGGTAATGGGCACTCCTGATGCTTTTCTGAAGAGCACCCGAACAGCAGAGAGACCACAGAAATTACCATCCCTCAACTACAAAAAAGTAGTTTTCCAACAATATTTATATATCAAAACTTGATTAAAAACCAGGCACTCCAGGTCCTGAGACTCAATGTCTTGGTAAAATTGATCAGTCAATAACACCTACCTGAGTGAACAAAAATTGCATAATAATACATTTTAAAGTCACGACTATTGTCCCCTGGAATTTGTGCAAAAATTATGGAATAACATGAGTAAAGAAAGTGTGGCAGCACATGTAGTAGAAAATGAGCATGTCAAAATCTTGTGGGATGTCAAAATCCAGACAGATAAAAAATTGGAACACACCAGATATATGCGTGGTTGAGAAGACATGAGTGATCCTTATTTATGTGGCCATTCCAGGAGATAATTGAATCGAGGAGAAACAATTGGAAAAGATCACCAGATACAAACACCTGAAAATGGAAATGCAACAACTCTGGGGAAAGAAAACACCACAACCCCTAGTGCACTAGATATAGACAAGTTCACAGCTGAACAACTGCAATGAGTGACACTACTAGGAACATAAAACATTATATGGTAATAATTCACCATTTCCAAAACTCTTGGGTAGCGTTTGAACAAGTAAAACACCAAAATCCCAGCCCAAACATCTGGTGGGGTGTGACATCTCTGGTAATATGTCTGGTAATGTATGTCTAATTCAAAGTGCTTTGTTTTTAATGCTTTGCAAGGCTACTCAATTCCTCCTTTGCAGTTCCTACTTCCTTGTTCACAAGAGAGATGCAGATGTCAGCTTGCAAATGATCACAAGATTGTGTATAATTAGCGTAAGGATAGAAACAACGGCTGAAGTCCACATGTATCAGCCTATGTGGAGTACAAATGGAGAAGGAGGGGTAAAGCAGAAGTGCAGGGAAATTCCATGAAAAGAAAATGATTGGCAGCATATTAAAACATGGAGATCTGTGTTGCCAGACAAACAGGTAAATTATTTTATGTGACAGATGGTGACATAATTAAGTACGGAGACTGATATCAATGTGAGAAATGGGCACACAAACTCAACTTCATGACCATCACCCCCAAGAGTGGCTCTGGAGCCTTTCCCTATGCCTACCACTTGTCATCCTAAAAGGCAAAATTCAGCCTAACAGTTATTACTGTTAAGTCACAACAGCATGATGAGGAATACAATGCTTACCAAATAAATATTCCCAAAGTACAAATGTGTAGGTAGTCTCCTGTTTTTCAAGGAAAAGCATTGGACAGCTCTCACTTTGCCAGCAGATTGACTTTGCCAATTGATTCAAAAAGTTAAGGCTCTCTCAATCTCATGTAAGATCATTTGTTCCTCCCTCAGATAAGCCATCAAGATATAAAGATCCTTTGAGCCCCTTCCACACTCCTTGTGCCTAGATGAATGTTGTTAGTACAGAATGTAATACAGAAGGTAAAGGTACATTAGTGTCAAGATTGACTTTATGTTCCTATTACAAACTGATTTAAGGAGCATCTAATTCCATAACCCTTAACACTGGATACTTAGAGTATTCAAAGCGTTCCATAAGCTTTGTCATCCCTACAACTCCATAGGGATTAGGATATAATGTGTAGTGATGCTGCAGATCCTGTCCTGCTCTTGGGTCATCTGCTAGTCTCTGCCCTCTGCCCAGCACTCCTACACTAAAGTTATCTGCCCCACTGGTCGCTCTTATTGGATCTAGCTCCAGAAGGATGGCAAAGGCTTCCCATTGGTGCCACACTGTCACAAAGCACTAAACCAGGGGTGTCCAACACGAGGCCCGGGGGCCGCATGCGGCCCAGGACAAGGGTGGATGTGGCCCTCCTGCAAAGCTGGCCACCACCATTGGAAAAACCAGCTTTGTGGCAGCAGCCATTTTCAAATTTCACATGCTTCTCTGCGCACTGCCCTGGGCGGCCACCACAAAGCTGGTCTGGGCTGCCTGGCTCCTCCCCCTACCTGCCTCCTGGCACTCAGAGTGCTTCAGGCCCCTGCACACCTTGCAGCGCTTGCCCGCCTGCATCCCCCAAAAGCAGCCTCAGCCTCTATCCCAGCTGCTGCCTGCTGCCCTTGTGACCTACTCAGAAGTAAGCCCCATTAAAGTCAATGAAGCTTACTCCCAAGTTGCAGTCTGAGAGCCCAATGATACATAGGATGGGCTGTGATCCTCTCCAAGCTTAACCTTAGAGATATGCTGCAACCCTAACCATGTCTATTCAGAAATAAGGCCCATTGTACCCAGTGGGTCTTACTCCCAGGAAAATGTGTTCAGGATTGCACCATATCTCCAAGGTTAAGTTTGGAGAGGATCACAGCCCATCCTATACATCATGACTCCTCAGAAGTAAGCCCCATTAAAATCAATGAGACTTACGCCAAGGTTTAAATATGTAGTACAAAATATAGGGCAACCTACATTTTGTCCTACATTTTTTAAAGAAGTTGTTAGTGTTTATGTGCGGCCCAAACCAACTCATCTTTTTCCAATGCGGCCCAGGGAAGCTAAAAGGTTGGACACCCCTGCACTAAACAGTCAGCACAGAGGCACATTAGGATTGTGCTGTGTGTTTGAGTCACTAAGCTCGGAAAATGCCCTTTGAACTTGTAGCATGATTTGCTGTTCTTACATAATAGAAGGGTTGGGTAGCTTTGCTATTCACAACATAGGATAGTTTATGTACAAGTTTTGATGTTGCACGCTGCCTTAAGCGACTTGGAAGGACCACAGAGAACTGGGATACAAAGACTCAAATAAATAAATTAAGCTCCTTGAAGTGACAGGGAAGTGCAGGAGGAGGCATATTGCTTCATGGTTCATCAAACATAAAAAAAATATAGAACTGGAAGAAGTGAAGACGAAATGGCATCTTACCAAGTACAAAGCAAAGCGGACACTGTTGAAAAATGCAGTATCTGCTTCTCAGAAACAGAGTCTTGAGGGATGACATCTGGGCCACACACAACAAATAAAACCGCTATTGTGCAAAAGGAAGATTGTGCAGACCAGGGTTGGTGCCAGAGAGGGGGCCTGATAGGGCATCTATGAGTGGCCCATCTCTGTGGCCACACTCATACCAGGCCAACTCTGTATCAGTAAGAGCCTGCTACTGTCTCTGCTCCCCACAACCAGCAGCCAGTAAGCCAGGTGCCAAACCATTGGTGGGAACAGCAACAGCAGCAATCTCATCCCCTCCTTCCCCTCGACACCATTTTACAAATCCAGGTTGTTCCACCCTCTTGGAATTTAAAATAGTGCTGGGTCTGCAAGTCCCCTAGATTAATTGAAAGTCCCATAAATTTTCCTTCATGGCTTCCACAGCTAATGCCATGATGAAATGGCCTGTGGTGATGAAATGGCCTGTGGAAATTTACCATGTGGTACTTTGCTTCCAGGCAGCATGAAAGGGTAACTGACTGAGGGTACAATCCTAACCAATTTAGGCAACCCATCAGCCTATTCCCATAGTGACATGGGAAGGCTGGCACATATCTGTGAACTAGACTAACCCCCCCCCCCCCCCCAGCAGTGGCACAGAATTGCTCTATGGCACTTTTGTGACACCCCCAGACCAGCACAAGACTAGTGCTGGGACTTACAGCAGTCTAACTAGGGTTTGGGATTGTCTGACAGTTTGTGAAGCACAGGTGTTATACATCCCCTGTAAGCCCTTGTAAGGCCATAGCCTCAAGGCAATACAAAATCTATCACAATAGTCCAGAAATAGGAACTGCACTGAGGCTCATGTCTTGAGCCTGACTTCTAAGTTCTGATTCTCTCCTTACAGCTTAGTTTGCCATTGCTATATCTGGCCCTGATCAGATATGTGATGCAAAAGGTCTTTGCACAAAAAGGAGATACTGGAAGGCATACTGAAGGCCCCACAAGCAGCAGATAAGGCAATGAAAACAAAGATATACAATAGATAATAATTTGTTCTGGAAATGTCAGACAACCGCTGAGTCATTTGCTTATTTCTTCACAGCTGCCACATTGCTCAATCAGAACATCCGGCCCTGCAGACTTTTCTTTTTTAGCATGTAAAGGGAACATAAACAGTATATGATTCTTTCATCTGAAAAGAGCAGGTGGCTTCTTAAAGTGCTTGGACGGTCTCTTTAGGCTCAACGATGAGAGCATGGAAAGAGACCTCCTGATTTTATAGCTACATACCTTGGAAATGGGACTGGCCTGGCAGAGACTTTGGCAAATGAACGATGTGGAGGGACTCCTATGAGCTGATAAAGGCATTTGTCCATGGTGTCCACTTGTGTGTGGCAAAGCCATAGAGTGCATTGTGTGGGTATTGCCATGTTTCATTTATCAGGCGCCTTCAGTTTCCACACCTGTGCATTACTCCATATGAGTAATCTGTTCCAGCATTCCCAATTCTGTTCCAGCATTCTGAACACCAAAATCTGTTCCAGCATTCCCAATTCAGGAATAAGGTGTATCCAATGTGTTGGCTTCGATAGACTGTTATGAAGTGAGTAAGCTGGCAGGGCTTTGTACCTTCTTTGGAATCAGCACAGTAACAACAGCATTACAGATCAGTTTCTGTTTTTATTTTCCTCCAAGGCTTGTACAGCTGTGTTTGTGGTTAGCTAACACGCCGCCTTTTACAGGCAGAGGTAGATTAGTAACATTTTAAAAGCTTTTTTGAAAAAGAAAGACGCAAACCTGCTCTGAAAAATATGGCTGTGCAGCATTCAAGTCCATCTGCCTGAAAATTTTTAGTGGCACATAACACTGAAGCATGACTCAGTCAAATCACATACCCTGAAGCTGTGAGCATGATGTGGTGAAATTCTGAATTCAGAAGAGCGCACTACACGCTTCACTGTCTCCTGAAAAGGGTGGCCAAGGGTGTGATCCTAAGCCAAGGTGTCAGATATCATAACCGGAAAAGAGGACAAAGCCCCCCAAATGAAGGACACCAAAGAAAAACACAAAAAGGTAAAGGTGCCCCCACAGGTTGCCCTGCTAGTCATAACTTACTCTAGGGAGCAGTGCTCATCCCCAGTTCTAGAGCCAGTGTTCTCCAAAGACAACTCCATGGACACAGGGTCTGCATGCACATGGAATGCTGTTATCTTCCAACTGAGGTGGTACCTATTTGTCTACTGGCATATTCATGCTTTCGAACTGCTTGGTTGGCAGGACCTGGGCTAAGGATGGGAGCTCATCCCATCCTGCAGTACTCAGGTCTTGAACCGCTGACCTGCCAATCTTCAGATTGACAGGCACAGCACCTTTAACCACTGAGCTACTGCAGGCCCTGTAAGAAAAATGTTTTATGACATGACAAAATAAAAGCGACAAAAACTCATATATAATGCTTTCACATGGTTAATTTAAAGACTACTTATACTGCTTATTATTAAATTTAAAACTATTACATACTAGTGGAATTTCTTTCTGTGGGAGAAAAATTGATAGAATATTTGTGCGCACTGTCAGGCATGGCTGGGCACCAAGCACTAATGGGAACAGGGCACTATCAACACTAGGCTGCAGGCACTGAGTGCCCTGTGTCACTGGGTACTGGCAGCCACCGGGAGTCAGTGCGCACTGGGCACCAACATGAACTGGGTGGAGGTGAGCACAGGAGAACATCAGGCACCAGTGACCAGTAGGCACTCAGTCATCACCAAGCAGTGATCAGTGGGCAGTGGGCACCATCAGGCACGAGGAGTTTGGGTTGGGCATTGATGAGTCAGGGATTCTTCAATGCTATGTATAGAGACAAAATCAAGTTGCGCACCTTTTCATAACCTTCCAGTCTGAATATCTCAAAATCAATTCTTAATAGGTGCCAACATCACAAAAGGAATACCTAGACTAATTTCAAGCTTCTAGCTGCAGCAGTTTTGGCTGGGGATTGATGAGTCAGTGAGTCAGTCAGTGAGTCAGGGCAAAATCCTAACCAATTTAGCCTGGCACAACTCATCCGCTCTCCATGCCAGTGCATGTCTATGCACTGGCCAAACCCTTCCCCGCCCCGGAAGAGTGGCACAGAAGAAGAGTGTGAAGAGTGGCACAGAAGTTCCTTTAGGCACTTTTGCAACACCCCCAAGATTTGTGCCAACCTAACTGAGGATGCAGCCTCAGTCAGTCACCCTTCAATTTTATATATAGAGAAATAATTCACTAAATATAATTTATTAATTACAATAAGGCTGCCTGCTGCCTGCTCATAAGGAAAAGGAAGACAATGAAGAATTTTTCCAGGACACAATGAAAAAAGAGGACATGTTCTGGAAATACAGGACATATGGTCACCTTCTCCTAAGTGAGGACACAGAACTGCTCCAGAAGAGAATATCAACCCAATTCTATTGAGGACTAAGATGGCACGTGCAAGGTTTTGAGACAGTGGCAGGATGGGAGACTATCTAGAAACCCCATATATGCTGCCTTGAGACATGGAAAAAGACAGGTAAAAAATGTAACTATAAATTTTATTTTTAAAAAATTGTTTTCTCACCCTTCATGGGTGGTGTATGTATGTTAGCCTCAATCTGGGGTCCTCTACCAGAGGCCTGGGAGTTTGAGGGTTCTGTGCAGTATCTTAGCTGTTCCTAGCAATGCGCTTTTCTGGATCGAGTGTTCTGATGTCCTTCCTGGAATCTGTTGGAGCCATTCTTCCACCTTGGGTGTCACAGCCCCTAGTGCTCCAGTCACTATTGGGATTACATCCACCTTCACTTTCCACATCCTTTCTAATTCCTCCTTCAAACACTGATACTTTTCCACCTTTTCATGCCCTTTTTTCCTGACGTTGCTGTCATTTGGTATTGCTACATCTATCACCAGGGGTGTCTTCTGGGCCTTTTCTACCATCTCAGTGTCTGGCTGGTTAGCCAGTATCTTCTTGTCTGTCTGGATATGGAAGTCCCGCAGGACCTTAGCCCTGTCATTCTCCACAACCTTCAGAGGGGTCTCCCATCTGGTCTTGGGAGGGGTTAGTCCATAGGCTGAGCAGATGTTCCGATACACGATGCCGGCTACTTGGTTGTGCCATTCAATGTATGCTATTCCTGCCTGCATCTTACACCCTGCCACAATGTGCTGGACTGTCTCTGAGGTTTCTCTGCACAGCCTGCACTTTGGGTCTTCTCTTGTGTGGTAAATCCCTGCTTCTATGGATCTGGAACTTAGTGCCTGTTCTTGTGCTGTCATGATGAGGGCTTCAGTGCTATCTTGGAAGCCAGCTCTTTCCAGCCACTGATGGGATTTCCCAATATCAGCAACTTCGGTTATCTGGCGATGGTACATACGATGCAGGGTCTTATCTTGCCAGGACACTTCCTCAGTTTGATCTTCCTTCCGTATTTGCTGTTGCTGTTGTTGCTGGAGACATTCTCTCATCAGCTCATCTTTGGGTGCCTTCTCAGTGATGTATTCCTGGATATTCTGAGTTTCATCCAGGGTAGTACTTTTAACGCTCATCAGACCTGGGCCACCCTCTTTCCGACTAGTGTATTGCCTCTGGATGTTAGACTTGGGTTGGAAACTCCCAGACATTGTGAGGAGCTTTCGGGTCTTCACATCGGCCATCCATTTCTTTCTGTGGCCAGCTTACTATACCAGCTTACTATGTATGTATGTATGTATGTATGTATGTATGTATGTATGTATGTATGTATGTATCGATCCAACAATACAACATCAGATTGCAGGGAGATATATATAAACCAGTAACGCAAGAGATTAAAAAAACACCAAACTTTTTCAATTGCCAAGGATGTTTAAACAAATTCAGGATACCTGGGGGTACCAAATCAAAAAATGGTATTGTTTTTGACTAACTGGTTCATGCATGGTATAGCCATGTTTATGCCAACTCAAGCAGCTTCCTTGGTGAAGAAGCTGATGCCACAGCTTCCTCACAAGGAGGCTACTTGAATCAACATATAAGGGATAAACTGTGCCCCTAAAACTAGAATCAATTGGGCATAACCAACGCCATTTGGTTGTTTTTTTATACTGAATTTTTTCAGTAAGTTTTATTTTTTCCTCATTCATGCACACACAGAATTTGGATGCTGATATGTTTGTTGTGACTTGTGTTCACAAACCTCCAGTCTTTACAATTCCCAAATTGCTCCACATCCTACTCCTTTCGGCAAAGCAATCTGTTCCTAGCAATGTGGGATGGTACCACATGTCTGGATCTGAAAAAAGACAGGGTCACATCGACCTGCAACTCATGCTTTAAACCTTCCTCTCTCCAAAAGCCATGCAATCAGCAACCACAGGTATGAAAAGACAAGTGTTTTCACCTTGGATGGATTTGAGCAGTGACAGTCTCAAGATTAGGCAACAAATAGCATGAGTTTGCAACACTAAAACTTTTTAAACAAATATGAATTAGATCTTGAAACCATCAAACGGGCCTTCCTGAGCCTGATTCTTATGTCAACTACGACCACATGAAATTCCGCTACCCTGAAGGTGTTTTCTATGGTTGGCAGCTTTATTGGATTCCTCTAAGGAATCAGAGGTCCCTGAGATTTTTAAACCAAACCATGGCAATCCTCTTTTTGTGGTTTGCAATCGCATGGTTGAAATTAGCAGATCCAAGTGTGACAGAGCTGTCAGTGTTCACACAAAATGGTCACTGTGTACTTATGTTTCAGAAGCCCACCCATGCAGCCTGTCTTGTGAATCAAGCCTAAAGAAAAGATTTTAGGATGCAGCTTTAGCCGAGATTAGAGCTGGAACTAATGCTGGTGAATAGAAATTGTCATTTAATGTGTTTGAGTGTAAGTCACAATGTGTGATCCATATGCTGCTTTGCTAAATCTCTTTGCCATTTTGCCGTTCTTCCCCTTGATATTTGCCAGTTCAGCGAGTGATTTGTTACTCCTCTTGCATCCAGTGTTATGGACAGACCAATCAATGGTGTATTGAAAATCAAAGAGAACCACTACAGAATGAATAAAGAAGTGAAGGGATAATGAATAACAAAGAGGAGGCTATACAGATGAATCAGCAACATACCACTGAATGCTAAACATCTGCTTTGGCAAAGTTGAGAGGATATTATGAACTGGACAACAAATGCTTCTAATCTGCTTGTTCAAACACAAGATCTGATGAATGCACTGCTTTCTTTGAATAGCCATTTGGTTTTTGTGACAGTCAAAAAGAATGCAAACTCATTAACCCAAAAGGTCTGCGGGAACATCCATAACTATTCAGGTAATCAGTGGTAAAGATAAAAGTGTATGCTACTTGCACAGGACTCTGATAACAAAGAGATGAAATGCAATTATAAAACTTTTATATGGGTAACATTGCTGTATTAGGTGCTTGTAATGCAACTATCTTTTGTGACCTTGGACCTACTAATTGCAAGTATGAGACCTTTTTTTAAAACCATCTCTCTTTTGCTCTCTCAAAACAAGAGGATAATGATTTCCGTTGAACATTAATGCCCTACTATGCACCTTAAAAAGCTACTTCCATATCACAAAAAACAAATCTGTACACTTGATTTAAACTTGTGCTTTATTGGTTGAAAGATTACCTCTGTACTAACCGAAAAGATATTTTTTTCCTTTCACCATTCTGTAAAAATAAATCCATCTTAATATTTTTAAAAAACAGTCCTTTTATAATAAATTGTCATCGCAAGGTTAAAGGCTGTAATTTGCTGAGCTGATTGCCTGCCTCTAAAATGGTCTCTAGGTAAATTTATGCAAATACTTTCCCAAATGTACGGCATTCATTTATCATAACAAATGAGGTTTTCCCAATAGCTGACTTTATAAACACAGCTGCAACATTGTATCCTCCAAGTGGCATATATCCATTTACCCTATGAAGATGGTATATTTGCAACAGAAGAAAAGCTCTTGATTAGTGTGTACAAATGACGGTACAGGTGGTTACAGTTGACAGGAATCATAAAATTCCTAATCCATCAGAAAAGGAAGATTCTGGATGGTCTTGAGAGCAATTTGTCTCCATCCAGCACTATTTTTACCTTCGTTTTAGGAAGTTTTGCCAGAATAAGTGTGGTTGTCAATTTCATCTTATTCGAAGAGAAAGAGGAGTCTTTCCTTTCTTAAATCCAGCTATTGATACCATAAGTAAAGGTGGTAAAGGTGAACTCCACACTTGGCAACTGGAATGTTGGAACAGTTGGAACAGTTGACAGTTGTAAGGTTGACAGTTCCCTCTCCTCTGCCTGCTTGCCTGGCACAGAATGTTGGCCAGAAGATGTGAACACCTTCACACACAGGTTAAAGCATTTATGGAGATAGATTTTTAATGTAGATTTTTTAATTATGATTTTTATTATGACTTTAATTGATTCATTTTAGAAAAGTGACTGATAGGTGAATTAGTAAGTCAGCAAGGATTCATCAAAGCCATAATACGATATTGTCGGAGAAGGAACTGGCTTTCTTTTGGGTTCAATATGAAAGCAGGATTAAAATCTGCAGCATCAGTTATACACAACCTCAGGACTGTCTTGTTTGTTTTGAAGGCATCAAAGTCCTACCCATTAGCAGCAAAGTACTTTGTTTTGAGGGCAGCAAAGTACTTTCCATTGATCAAGTGAAATCCTATATATGCCTACTCAGAAGCAGTCATCACTTTGCCGTGTATATGGAAAGGAATGATTGCATATCAACTCAACTCAAGTGTCAGTCTAGCGTACTTTTAATTGTGAAGTATAACCATTGCCATCAAACATACATGAGATTAGGGGGAAAAGCTATTGGGGACACAAGTTGTGGGTAACTGGTTATCTCTGAAGACCAAGTTAATGATTCAGATCAGAACATTATGGTTAGTCTAATTAACATTGCAAAACTACACAGCCGACTACCATTTTGTGAAGACGAAATTAATGTCTGCTATAGGCTCTCCATTTGATGGATATCAAACTATAGAAATCTGAACATCATTTGAGAGATATCACACTAAAGGAATCTACTATAGGAATCTGAAACTATCACAGAAATGTAGTTACAAACCCATAGCAGCAGCTGATCAAGAAATCCATGTCGGCTGCTGTGAAACTCTTTGTGTACACAGAACACCTTTGTCTCACCACTAACTACAGCCACATCAGGCCACAAGGAAAGGCCTCCAGGTCAAAGAGCAAGCCTTGCAGGCAGACGTAAGTGCCTCTTGAATTTAGACACCGAGCATTAAATGCATTAAGTCATTAAAGGGCTCTTCAGGCATCTTAAAAAAGTCACACAAGGGGACGCAGCAAGGCAAATAAAAGAAGGCATCCATCTAGAGTCTCACATTTCCAAGTGGCAGTTTGCCTGATGGGAGAAGGATGAAATCAACTGGGAAGATTAATCAATACTCCACTTTTTTCCTTGTGAGGGTCTTCAGCCATAGCGCGCTCCTTCTCCAAAGGGAAGATAGGTTTGCAAGAAGAGAAATACATCTGGCTAATATCACATCTATGCCAGAACCATTCTAAGGCCTATCCACATACAGTATGTGTACACATCAATCTGCGTCGAGTCACTTTCTGACTGACAGTTGCAGGTACGGACTGCATCCATTGGAAAACATGATGTTCAAAGTAACATAAGATATACAAAAGCTCTGTCTGTGATGCATTTGCAGTGTTGAGTCAAGGGGGTCTTGTCTCAAGTATGTCTAGAGTCACTGCCCCCTACAATTCAACTTGAAAACAAGTCATAATGGGGGTATAGCTTTTGAAGGGACTATGTATTTGCAACACTGATTTTTTTTAAACTTTTTAGCAAAGCAGCTTCAAAGGGACTCAGGGGTGAAGAGGCAGGGGTATTTAAACTTCTTCCCACCACAGATCCTCTACCTAGGTTTAATGTATGCATTCGAAGATACCAGCAATTACATGCTTTATCTGATATTCCTGATATCAGTGGCATCACTAGTGTTTGTGTTCACCAGTACAGGAGACCAGAGCTTCATCCCCATGATGGACTTCCTCCATACAGTAGGCAGGACTACACCCTCGATGGTGGGCAGGGTGATGTACCAATAACCCACCCCCCCTCTGGTTTGGGGGACTATAATTTTTGATAGAACAGAAATATTTCAATGTGGTTTCTTTCACTGCATTCTGCAGGGAATTATACATCGACTAATCTATAGTGCGATGGCATTATTCAAAAATACCAAGATTTTAAACATTTCAACTAGTGCTGTGTCATATACACTTCTGTGTGCATCACCTGATGCAATTTGCACCCCCTACCCCTATGATAAAACTGCCCAATATGTTTTGTATGCTCATTAAGGAGATTCCGCCTGCCGTGTGTGTGTGTGTGCGCGCGCGCATGTACGTAGATAGATAGATAGATAGATAGATAGATAGATAGATAGATAGATAGATAGATAGATAGATAGATAGATAGATAGGGAGGGAGGGAGGGAGGGAGGGAGGGAGGGAGGGAGGGAGGTAAATAGATAGGTATGAAATGCTGTTCTATTTAGCAAGTGGGATGCATCATTCTTAACAAACGGCCAAAAAATTGGAATTTCTTATTTCTTCTCTGAACCACAGCTGACACCAGAACTGCAATGCCTTCTCCAATCCTGGAATCTACATAATTGTAAGAAGTTTGCTGAGCCATGAGAGACTGTTCAGGAAAAGGACACAATTAATTTATGTCCTTCTGAAAGCTTTCTGTTCATCCCAAAATGTGAAAGGAGCCAGATCTGTACAATACTCAGCAATAAAAAGTCAAGCCATTATTAAATGACAACCTGTACAAATGTGTTGAGAAGAGCACTTTACAGATTTTCATGCCGGAAGGGCTCATCTGGCTCCTACATGGCCCAAGGTTCATTGGTTCATCTGATATTCCAGGATGTTTTTGACCTTGCAGATGGAGGCTGAACAAGAAGCAGCAGCAGGAAGTCAACCTCAGCAAAGTTCAGAGGAAGAAACTCTCACTTTTACACCAGTGGGGGAAGGCAATTGGTCAAAACGAGCCCAGCAATTTGCTAGCATCTGCTTGCTCTACAGCTTTTGAAAACAGGCTTACTTCATGATAACTTGAGAAGTTAATTCAGTGGTAACGGCTGCTCAAGGACAAGATATTGAGTCATACCATGAATCTGGAGGAGAGTGCTTAGCATCAGCAACTGAGGGTTACCAACAAGAGGAGTAGCAGAGGATGAAGATTTCCAAGCAGAGCTGGGAGAACAGACCAGTAAACTGACTCAGGCTGCAATCCTAATGACACTTTCCTAGAAGTAAGACCTGTTGAATACTTTTGAGTAGACATGGTTAGGATGGTGCTCTCAGAGTAAATCAACCAACTACATTCCCATTTGGAGTGATGAGCAGCAAAGCAATCCTAAGGTGGTAACTTTCTGCATTTGTGAATGTCATGGGGACTAAAAATTAGCTTCCTTCTGCCTTGACCCTGCTTAGCATGCTGGTGAAAGGTAGACAGTATTCCAGCTTTTCCTACAAATAGGCCTTGCCAACCTTTGCAATTGCCAGGAATTCTGAGGGGGGTCCAAAATTACAAAACTTAAATTCAACGGGCAGAAATTCAGCAGGTGCTCCTCTCCTGTGTGTGGAGAATCATGATGAAGAAATATTACACTGGATTAATTCCTGCCCATCCCACAAAAGTTAAATAAGATCTTCCAGGAAAAGGCTCACAGTTCTCTTCCCTACCCTGCTGTAACTGTAATTTAGTAATCTTTGACCTGGCCTCCCCAATCAAGAAAACCAGTGGAGTGCATTACGCATACATGCACTCAAACACACACTCTGAGTATAATCCTAATCATGTCTATTCAAAAGTATGCCCCATTGTGTTCAATGGGTCTTGCTCCCAGGAAAGTACAGTATCTTTAGAATTGCAGCATCAATCATTTTAGCCTCCCATCTTCACCTTTCAGGATTTCAGGTGCTTGTAGCGGGCTTGTAGCCTAAGCTCTATCACTCTTTGAATAAGGGACTCTGAAGCCTCCCTCATATAGGCCATGTGCTCAGAAGGACATGTGGAGTGTTTTATGAGGACATGTAAATTATTCAAGTATCCAGCGTAACTCAAGCAAAGCTCACCTGCTGTGTTCTAGTTTGGTGGCATTTACAGATTTGGCCCTGCAGCTCTACAACTTGCACTCATTTTGAAACTAGGATAATTAACAAGCACAAGGATGTAGTTCAGAACTGCAGGAATCAATCATCTTGCAGTCACCTTCAGAACAACAAATCAGTTTAATCGTAAGCATCAATTATGAAACATAAGACGAAACCTAAGATGAACCTGATGAAATGCCTAAATTGACTATGCAGAATTGCAAGCTGGTTCTCAAGTTGGGTCCTCTCTGGGAAATGCAGGATAGAAATACACAGCAGCAGCAGCAGTAGTAGTAGTAGTAGGAGTAGTAGTAGTAGTAGTAGTAGTAGTAGTAGTAGTAGTAGTAGTAGTAGCCATACTCATAGTTGTAGTTGTAGTCATCATTGTAAAAGTCTCTGGCAGGTTGCCCTGCAGCCTATACAGTAGTAGTAGTAGTAGTAGTAGTAGTAGTAGTAGTAGTAGTAGTAGTAGTAGTAGTAGTAGCCGCCATACTTATAAGTAATAAGCCATAAGTAATAACTGTCCTTAGCCCAGCTCTGCGACGCAGCTGGATCCAATCATATTGGCTCTGCCTTTCCATTGGACTAATTCAATGGTGTGGAGAGGGGGGATTTGCTGCTTGGGTAACAGCCTATCCTCCATAACATTCCAACCCAGGCTTTCGTGCTTCGCATGCTGCATATGCAGCGCTGAGCACAATACCATAGTCTTTCAAGACTGACAGGGGCCTGCTTTTTAATAGCCATACTCATAGTCTTGTTGTAGTCATTGTCATTGTAAAAGTCTCTGGCAGGTTGCCCTGCAGCCTATACAGTAGTAGTAGTAGTAGTAATAGTAGTAGTAGTAGTAGTAGTAGTAGCCGCAGCAGCAGTAGTACTGTTGGATTCCTAGCCTTTCAGAAAGCTTTCCTTGAGTGTGGTGAAGAAACAGAACCTTCAAACTCTGGCCTTGAAACACAGACACCGCATTCAACACCGAAACGAACCTGCTGCTCCATTGCCACATTTACTGTAAAAATGCATGTGTCAAAAAGGATTTGGTTCTAAAATAGTGCTGCCACCTGCTGGAGATAGAAGGGCTTGTAAGGAAAACACTGCAAGGTCTCTACTAGCATTGGAGCATAGTAGAATTTTTGTAGGACTTATTTTTAAGCATTACTTTGCTGTTACCAGCATATTTGCCTGGGGGAAGCTTTTGTTACTTCAGCAGCCTACCTACACTGCAGAAATAGAGAAATGAATCATCTTCCAGGAGATGGTATTATGAGAAAATCTTCTCCAAGTCCTCAGGATTTCTGCCTTTGAGTAACAGTTGAAAAAATAGGGTCTCTGTGCATAGTAAAAATGGCCACTTGTAAGTTTTCCTTGCTGTATTTTCTTGCATGCCCTAGTATGGGAGCCCTAAGAACTCCCTTGTCCTTCTTCTTTCCATCTGGGCTGGGCTACCACAATAGTGCAGGATGAAACGAGTAGCTTCTTTTGTGCCAGCAGCCACCCACCCTCAGGCAACATTTCATACCCTTCCCTGTCACTTTATTCCTGCCTCAAAAATTCCTGTTTTTTTTTCCTAAGCCTGTTGAATATTGGAAAGCAGATCAAAAATATACCCTATGCAAATGGATTTAATTTATGGGATTTCTTATGCAACTCTTCTGCTTTTGACAAAACTTGGGTTTCCTTCATGTGGGACATGTATTTTTCTGGAGCAGAATGTCCACACCAACTTGGACATCCTTTGACACTCATCGTTCTTGAAAACGCAGCCTGCTCTGTGCTTCCGCGGCTGGCACACAGGGAACTGTTCCTTGCCACATCCTCCTAAGTAACTCCAGACATCACCGTGACATTTCAATGAGCTGCCGCCTTTCTTCTCTTTGCCCCAACTTCAAATCCAAAGGCTGCCTTTGACTGAAAATGTACTACAGGGCTGTCTCATGTCAAAAGACCCAGAGCTATTAAAGAGCTGGTCAAGGGCCATCTGAACATTTGGATGTGCTGCACTCTGGCTGAAATGGCACTCTTGATTTCACAGTCCCACATTAAATCACTGCTTTGAACTCTGCAGCTTAAGCTGTGACTAATTATTTTCAACCAAATATGTCAGCTCCAATCTTTCTCATCTCTTTAGCTTCTGGCTATGTACAGTTCTTGACTTCACCCAACAGCTATACTTCCCCTCTGAGGCCTGGTTTATGCTTACAGCAAAAGAAGGTGGCAGACAGCAGAGACTATAAGATGGAGCATACCTCTTCAGATGCAGAGGGAGGCTAACATCTATTTTTGGTAATACAAGGTTTTTTTTAAAAAAACCTCCCAGCAAGTCAAAAATCAACACAACAAGTAAAGGAGTAAGAGCAGAACCTTTCACCCTGAGTTCTAGTTTTCTAATTGCAAGGAGCATGGAAATATTCAAAAGTGATGCAAATATTGGGGCTTTCCTCCATGTTTACTTAGTATCAAACATTTCCCCCATGTTTCCCCCCATGATACTTAGCATTAAACCAGATCTGAAGTATATTCATAGTTTGCAAGCATCCATTGGTTTTTCAAATGTTAAATAGTAGCAGCTGGATCAGGTCCCTGCAAATTAGGACCATGCCTAGAAGTTTTAACCATATTCCAGTTGGTCCTCTGCTCTTCCGCTGCTATTTACCTAAAGAAGAAAAAGCACCAACTGGTTGGCAGTTGGTTTGGAAATCTCCATGCTTACTAGAAAGAAGACCCTTGAATAGAGTGGAACACAAAGCACAGGATTGAGTCAAGTGAGGTTTCTTTACATCTACAGTGACAATACTGAGAAACTCACTGGTGACAATACTGAGAAAGTACTTAAATTGGACATCCTTCAAGGTAATAAAAACCCAGGAGCAGTAATGCTCTGGGCTGAAAACTTAAGAAGAACTATGCATCCTGTTTCTGAATTCTCCTCTTGGTTCAATGGACCTTCCTTCATGATCTGGTTATTCCAAGTAGCTGCTTAGGTGGTGCACACAATCCTCAGACTTGCACATCTTTTGTCATGAAAATTCATTCAGCAGGTATAAATTACTAAGTAGATAATTAAGGGTACATTCCTAACCTAGGTTGGCACAATTTCTCGGTCTTCCTGTTCTCATGATGTTGGGAGACAAGCACCTGTTTGTGCACTGACCTAGGAGTGGCGCAGAAGTGTCACACCCAGGACACTTCTTGTTTTGGGGCTTATGCTGGTCTAAATGGAGATTAGGATTGCAACATAAGTCAATAAATAAATTCACATTTCCTCAGCCTTCTAAGTGCAATATTTTTCACCATGCAACCACCTCCCTCCTACACTATACAAATACCACATCCAATACTGCTGTAATTTCTGTGTGAAATGTAGTTGTGCATGGGTCACAGTATCCAATAAAATTGGGGGGGGCATACTAGTAATAAACTACAAAACCCTTCCTTCCCTGGAATGAATGTCTGGACCTCATCCTTCCTATGGTGTTGCAACAAATAGGGGTGGTGGTGGATTAAAAGGAGGGAGTGGGGAGAGAGAGAGAGTCATTGTGATACTGGATACAAGGTTTAAATGTCAGATTAGTCAGCGTTCTGAGTTCAAATCCCTGTTTAGCTCTGACCTTCTCTAGTGACCTTGGATTAGTTATTCTTTCCCAGTCTAACCTAACAGACTTCCAATGAGAATAAAAAGGGGGAAAGCTGTGCTCACCAACCTGAACTCCCTGGAGGGGTACAACTGTAATAAATAAAGAGTGGGCAATGGATACTGCAGCTGCCAGGTCTCCCATTTCAAACAGTACCTGTCACCAGGGTGCAACCTGGCACCCCAATCAGGGATTCTTCCTATGCAATTCAGCAGGCCCACATTATAGGGAGAAATTCCTACCATGAATTCCTTTCCATGGGCAATTTATTGGAGGGAATAACAGTGCTGAAGGTGTATCACACAATTCTTGGGTCTATTGCCTTACGGATTGCTTGCTCGCAGAGAAATCACACATCCACTCCACAGTGTCTTGCCTGTATATTTAGAAAAGGCCATAGTTCTTGATTCCCAGCCTGTTCCAATAGCCTGTCTCCAATCTAGCGCATGCTGTTAGAAAAAGCCTATTGTTCCCTACAGGGAGTTTGATTTTAAGTAACATCGATGCCCAGAAAAGCCACACTCAATATGCAGCCCGTCTCTTTCTAGATGAAGGAAAGAATGTTTCAATTTCCTGGTTGCCTGCCTGTCTACCTACCAACGCTTTAAAAAATGCTGCTCTGCAACTACACACTGTACATTAAACACAGCTTGCAATGCTACCCACAAGATGAAACCATGAGAGTCACTGCATTAATAGGCTTATTTTCCATTGTAGAAATGCAGTGAAAACAGAGCCCTGAACTTAAAGGCAAAATCTTTGTATATGAGCCGACACTGAACTCAAGACTTTCTTCATAATTTGTCCCCCAGCCCTTGTGATCAAGATCCATTTGAAATTTGTGGGACTTGCAATCTGTTCTTAGTCGACCACTAAATTAAGTGTCCATAGGCTTGCAAGACTACAGTCAATCCTAGGCATAGAATGGTATAGATAGCCCCTCTGGCACAGGGTGACCATATGTCATAACTGGAAAAGGCCATCCCAAAATATAGACATCCAAAAAAATGTAGGACATGACAAAATTAAAGTTAAATGTATTCATATATATTGATTTCTTGTAGTTAATTTAGTCTACAGTAAATTTATTTTAAAAACAAAATTATTGTACATACATTATTATTGTACATTTTATTAATTACAAGAAGGCTACATGCTGCCTGCTCACAAAGAAAATGAGGACAATGAAGTTTTTTTGAAGGACACGGGGCTGAAAAAGAGGGCATGCCTTGGGGAAAAAACAGGACATATGGTCATCCTGCTCTGGCACCATGGGTCACCCCTCTCAGTGTCACCCCTCAGATATCCCTAACCGAGAAACTATTGCAATGACTTGACGGAATCACTGCCAATTTTTTTCCAGGTTATGGCACGTTCAAAGTGGTTGCACATCACTCTGAGTGGCCAACAGTATGTTTTGCTGAAAACATGTTTTTTAAAAAAATAAATGGTTATTCATATTCTTTCTAAGTGCCAGCAAGAGGAATCGCTGGAGACGGTACCGTGATGGTGAGCATACCTCTTTGCTGCTACAGTACCTTCTTCTCCATCCCTTTCATGATGCCTCACCCACCTGCACTTGGTTTTCACATCCTTTTTGGCTAAAAAAGTGGAGTCTTTTGACACCCTCCTGGCATGGTCCGTACACCCTCCATGCCACTGATGCCTATGAAACTATATTTCAGTTGCTGCCTTGGGTTTCCTTTTGTTAGGAAGAAAGGTGGGATACAAATAAATAAATAAATAAATAAATTTTGGCACAGCAAACTCGTGACAGGACTGCAGCATTAAGTACACATTTAGCTCCACTTCACTGGGGCTTTGGAATATTTAACTGCCGTATTTACTCAAATTTCATGTGCCATCAAATCTAACACACACACTGCAGGCCTCCGTCAGTCTTGGAAGACTATGGTATCGTGCTCGGTGCTGCATACGCTGCATGTAAAGCACGAAAGCCTGGGTTGGATTGTTATGGAGAATAGGCTGTTACCCAAGCAGCAAATCCCCCCTCTCCACACCACTGAATTAGTCCAATGGAAAGGCAGAGCCAATACGATTGGATCCAGCTGGGGTCACAGAGCTGGGCTGAGGACAGGAGCTCACCCTGTCTTGTGGGGCCAACCCGGGTCTCGAACCCTGGCCTGCTGGTTAACAGGCACAGTGTCTTTACCGTTTGCGCCACTTTTATTCAAAATACTGCATTTTCTCAAATTTAATTAATCATTGAATCTAATGTGCACACTGATTTTGGAGACTGGATTTGGCTGTAGAAGGTGAGCGTTAGATTCAAGTAAATACTGTGTTAACATGAGGAGGGCCGTAGAGGCTGGTGAAGGGCTTCCTGAACCTCCAGGGAGTTTTCTGCACCTGGCAGTGAGTGACAGCCATAGAGCACCTTTTTAGGCAACCTAATATTACTTTATCCCCATCACTTGACAACTGCCAAGTCGGTGCTTGTGGGTAAACACAGGTTGTCTGAATCCAGAGTAGATCTGATTAAGTTGAGGCTCCTTCGAACTGCTCCCTTGAGAAGACGCACAGCTTCAGGTCCCCGGATGGTGCTTTCCACCATCTCGGAAATCTGGGGAATGAGATCTCTGTTGCTTAGCTACCCATCTGCTTCCTCCCTTCCCTGATCCAAAGTATATCATTTGTATTTTCAAATGATATACAAGATTCTGCAAGCTGGAGTGTATCCGCCATTGATCCGCCTCACTCCACAAGCCCCGGGAGACCCTGCAGCACTCTGAGTCCCCTCCCAAACCATCATCTGATTGCATTTAATTCACTAACAGCTGAAGGAGGAGATTGGCAAAGCACAGCCTGTGGGGAGTGCCAGGCTGAATAGTAACTTTAAGGAAGAAAGGGAAGGGCTGGCTTGGTTTTAAAATGAGACACTTGCTCCTTCTCCTGGTCATTCTGAGAAATTGCTAGAAAAATGCAGACAAAGGGGTTGCCTTGTCCGTATTGTCTCTCTAGAACTGTTGCATGAATACAGGCATCCCCCACTATGGGACAGGGTAGGGACCAGAGCACCATCTTGAAATGTGGAAGCCAATATTGTTTTTTTTCGTTTATAAATGTTGCTGCCAATGCTCTTTTAGCAAATTGCAAATGCCCCTTTGATTTTGCAAATTCCTTCTGCCACACAGAGATTTCTGCAAATGGATTGTCACGCCTTCAAAAATAGGTTTAGACCAGGAGCTACAACATGGGGATGGGCAATTTTGGCATTTAGAACAGCAGAGAGAGGTTGAAAGAGCAGAACATGCATTGAATTACCGTAATCAGTTCAGGGTATATTTGAAAGGTGTTGAAAGACTGGATCGTCAAAAAATGAACCATTAGAAAGCAGCATTAAGTGCAGCATTAAGTGCACTTAAGTGCACTTAATTTTATTTACTTATAAATAAATAAAAATGGCCATTTAATAGTGATCATTCTGTGAGATGATTACCCTTTAGAGAAACTATATCAGATGCCTTCTGGTCCTCAGCAACCACTTGAAACTATCAGGCAAGACAGACACAGTGAAAACACACCTCCAGGCCAAAAACTGCATAGGTTTTGAACAACAATGGCGTATACATTGATATTTGGGGCTTTGAGCTTGGACAAGATCTCAAGTCTGTTTCACTGCATGCACACTCAACATGAACTTTGTGTCTCACTGACTATACACATTATGGGCATAGTATTTTGTCATGTATGATAGCGTACACTTCTTCCTAAACAGTAGTGGTATCCTCTTCCAGAAATCTACCATCCAATCCCTTAGTTTCTAGCTTTCGGCTTTGTACAGGTCCAACCTACAGTATCTATACATTTATACATGGATTTGACTCAACACAAATAGCCACTACAAATCATAGTTTAAAAACTGCTTTTCTGCTGTTGTAGAGAGGCAGTAATACCTCTCACACACCAATACCTCTCAACAATCATTCCATTTTTCAGGCACTATTTTATTCCTTTAGGTGCAATAGAGGAGCAAGAAACCTGGAAATGGTTTTAATCTTTAAATCTAGTTTTCTTTATATATGGATTTTTTAAGGTTAGATAGAACCTTAGTGGATATCAAAGGACACCTGTAGTAGCAGACTTAAAGTGCAAATCTATTCATGTCTACTCAGAAAAGGGTGATCATATGACTGGAAATTTCCAGATGTGTTGGATGTGTCCTCTTTTTTAGGACGCAGTTCAGAGTAACTACGGGGACTCCTTGCTCCAGTGTAAGAACAATTTACTCTGGATTGTAATATGAATTTGCAATAGGTTTTCACTAGGTGGTGCCATAACTATTGGTGCACGTAATGTCTCTTACGTGCTCCTGTAATTATTCTGGATTATAAGGTTAGTCTCCTGTCTGGGTATCCTCCAAAAGGGCTTCACTGGACAAGGGTACATGGGTATCCTCCATTTTGGCTTCATTTTGGAACTTTGCAATGGTGTGCAGTACCCCATCATGTCATATGTCATTGGATTCATACTGAAGAGCAGAATCCAGTGCAAAAATAGGTTTTGAAATATCTCCTTCCTGTCAAAAGTTATGGCCATAAAACTAAAAATAAGAAATATGCAAAAGTAAAAGTGCCCAATATTGCGGCTTTACTTGTGAGTAGGCAAACATGCCATTGTCTGCCAGAAAGGCTGAGAGGAATCCAAGACCCTGTCCTCCTTTTGAGGTTTGGGCATCTGGTCACCTTGTCTCAGAAGTAAGTTCCTTTGTGTTCAATAAGGCCTACTCTTAGTAAAATATTATAGGATTGCAGACTTTTGGAGCTAAGGGAGGATTTATTTTACCCCATCTTTAAAAATATTTTGAGAAGCATGCCAGCATAAGAGTGAACAGACTGCTGAAGCATGGAAAGAGTCTGATCAAGGCATTACTGTGGGATTGTATTAGCTTAATGGACTAATCAATCTGTTTGGGGGAATTCTGACAAGTTCAAAGAGGAAACCAGTGTCTAGAGAAAGAAGTGCAAAGAAAGCTTCATCCTCCACTCAAACCCCTTGTTTGCAATTATTCCCACCATTTCCAAGCTGTACTGGTGAGTGATTCCAGAATGAACAAGGGAATTTGTCTAGAATGGATGAAAGGGCTTGGCCTGGTGCTCCCCTCTTTCTCTGTCTTGTCAATCTCTCCAAGAAAGAAAATAAAAAACTTGGACAAAGGTGCAGTTCTATGTTTAAAACAGACCTGGACCCATTTCTTAGGTTTCCTTTTTTATTATTACTGCAGTATCAACCATTTCCTTTCATTCTTTACAGCTGCTAGAGGAGAGAGAGAGAGAGAGAGAGAGAGAGAGAGAGAGAGAGAAATTCCTCATCAGTCACTATGTGCTTTAGACTTCTGAAATTTGCCACCAAAACTGTGTAGTTCTTTAAACATAAGAAGGGCACTGCTGTATCTGGCCAAAAGCAGGCCTCCATCAGTCTTGGAAGACTATGGTATCGTGCTCTGCGCTACATACACTGCATGCGAAGCAAAAAAGCCTGGGTTAGATTGTTATGGAGGATAGGCTGTTACCCAAGCAGCAAATCCCCCCTCTCCACGCCACTGAATGAGTCCAATGGAAAGGCAGAGCCAATACGATTGGATCCAGCTGGCATCGCAGAGCTGGGCTAAGGACAGGAGCTCACCCTGTCTTATGGGGCCGACCCGGGTCTCGAACCCTGGCCTGCTGATTAACAGGCACAGTGTCTTAGCCACTTGCACCACCCACAGCCCTCCGGCCAAAGGTCCATCTAAACCAGCTTTCTGTTTCTCACAGTGGTTCACCAAACGTGGCTAGATGTTATAACTGCAAAAGAGGACAAGGCACTCCCAAAATGTAGGACACCCAAGAAAAACATAGGCCATAACAAAAGCTATAAACACTCATCTATACATATATAATTGAAGAGTCACTGACTGACTGTCCGATCAATGCCCAGCCAAAACAGCCACACCTAAATGCATGAAATTTGGGAAGGGTATTGCTTCCATGACACAGGCACCCATTAAGAACCCATTTTTAGAAATGTAACCTCTAAGGGGTTGAAAAGGGATACAACATGTTTTCATTCCTATACTTAACATTGAAGACTGACTGATCAACACCCAATCCCAACCTTTGTACCTGGAAGCATGAAATTTGGGGAGCATATTCCTTCTGTGATGGTGCCTGCTGCCTGGTATTGCCTGTTGGTGCTCAGTGCCTGGTGCCTGACAGGGATGCCCTTTGCTTGGTAGGGATGCCTGGTGGTGCCTGTTGCCCACTGCTGCCCTGGGGGTACTCAGTGCCTGGTAGGGATATCGAGTGTTTGGTAGAGATGCCCGGTGCCCACTGGTGCTCAACAGTGCCAGGTGCCTGTTGGTACCCAATAGTGCCCACTGGTGTCCGCCACCCAGTGCCATTGCCTGGCACCCAGCTGTGACCAGAGCCCACAAATATTCTTGAAATTTTACTCCCACAACAGGTAAATTCCACTGGTTATATTATAAGGAACCACCATTCCACCACAGGAAGAGATTGTGGCAGCCAAAATTGGTTAGGATTGCACCCTATTTCTCAGGAGTGTCTCCAGTTTCCTGTTTCCAGCTCGAAGCAATGGATGCAATGAGGAAACTAAGCATGCAAACAAAAAGAAAACAGAAACAAAACCATTTGAATAAAAAGGCATAGGAGAAGGAAACCCCTGCTAACTAGGCAAAGAGGAACCTTTTAAAGTAGTAGTTCTCTTTTATGAAGTGGAGCTTATCCAAAGCAGAAAGAATAACAGTTCTATGTCAGCACTAAAAAAAAATAGGGACAAAATAAGTGGAGGTCACTTTAATTCCCATCCCAGGATAGCATATTCTCTAGTGATTGTTTGCTGGTGTTTCTGTTTTGCCTTTTTCTTAAGATTGTGAGCCTCTTGGGGCAGGGAACATTTTTTCTTTTTTTAATGCTCTGCAAATAGTTTTGCAAATTATTTAGTAGAAAACAGGATACAGTATACATGCTAAAAAATAATAACGGGCTTCAATAATGATTAAAAATGCAAAGGTAAACATTCAGCAACAGAGAATGATATTCCCACTGAGGACGGGCAAGTATGAATTTTGGAAAAACACTCATGAATATTCGCAAAATGTGTGAGTGTGATGGGGAGAACCCAACACATCCTGTTTGATCTGCAAATCAAAGTGCCAGCAGTTCTAAGCAGATGACAAACCCTAGAGGAGCTCAGAAGAATATCTGGGTTTCTCACCAGCATGTTCCAAGGAGTCCATTTCGAGGCCTTGGGCTTGCAGCTCCAGGGCTAAGCAACATGGTGTGCCCAGATGTCTGAGTCAGCTGAGATGGCAAAGGCTTGTTTGGCCTGAGGGCTGATAGAGGATACCTGGTCTCAGCCATTCCCTTCTTGGGACATGACTAGGGTTGCCATATGTTGCAAGAAACAGGGACAATCCTGACTTGGGGGATTGTGTTCACATTCTGGCCAATGTGGAAGAGAATTATGGCAACCCTAGGCACAATATGCTCTGCCTGTCCCACTTACAAACTGCTAATGCCCAAAGCAGATGCTAGCAAGGTCAATGCCGAGACCTCATCTTGCCTCTCTGCTGTGGTCCCATCTGGCACCCAGAGGTCCTAGTGAGCTCCCGCCATAGGCATCGCCACCAGGAAACACCTTTTTCCTGTCTCTTTGACCTCAGCAGGAGGTGGCTGTTTTCAACAGGAAAAAAATCCTTGATCTCTGCAGCCTATTTTTAAATCTCTCTTCTGCAGCTGGGCCCTGCTGATCTAACTGTGTGCCTGTCAATTGGATAGCGGGTGCTGTTTTTGTCCCAGGGCAGTTCCAGGATTTCCTGGATCAGGTATGGAAGCAATTTCTGACACACAGAGTGTTGATGTCAGCTGTGCAGTGACAAGGCAAATAAAGGTCCCACCAAAGCACCTGGTTTCTCCAACCGGACGAGTTCCAAAAGGGACAAACCCAAGTCTCCATGTTTAGGGGCTGGAGCAAGTCCTTACACATTCCTGCCAGCATCTTGGGTACAACCTTTCTCTGGGCACTTACTGTCAATTCTCCCTCTCCTTTTCTTAGCAGCCCAATCCCATTACCCCATGTGCAACAAGGACCCCACGCATACAGAAGGGCACATCATGTGCCCCAGAGAGTGACAAGAATGATCAGTGGGATGGAAGGGAAGCCTTACAAGGAAAGGTTGGGGGAACTTGGGATGTTCAGCCTGGAGAAGAGGAGGCTGAGGAGAGACATGATTGCCCTCTTCAGGTACCTGAAGGGCTGTCATATGGAGGAAGGGGCTCATTTGTTCATAGCTGCTTCTGAAAGCAGAACCAATGGGTACAAACTGCAGGAAAGGAGATTCCATTTGGATATCCAGAAAAAATTCCTGATAGTGAGGGCAGTTCGGCAGTGGAACAGATTGCCAAGGGAAGTAGTGGACTCTCCCTCACTGGGGGTCTTCAAGCAGAGGCTTGACGAGCACCTGTCAGAGATGCTCTAGGAGGATTTCCTGCTGAAGGTAGGGGGTTGGACTAGATGACCTACTAGGTCCCTTCCAACTCTCAGATTCTATTATTCATCATCCATTGGTCTGCTGCTGTGACCTTCTCTGCCTATTTCACCAGGGGAGAATTCCTTTTCTGTGACATCCAAGGGACTGGGGCTGAGAATATGGAAAAGATGGAAAGGAAAGGATGGCAGCTTTTAGCTACATCCAGGTATACTCCAAGACCAGATGATGCCAGATTTGGCAGTGTGCCAAATGTGGCTCTCCTTATATGGAATGTATCAACCCTTGATCCTCCCATTCCCTGGAGTGGGAAAAGAGGAAGCAGAAGAGAAACTGTGGAACAGAAGAGATTAGGGTTCTCTCCAGTTCCTCTTCCACTTGGTTCCCTTCTTCATTTTACAGTGAGAGAAGAAAGAAGAGCAATACATTGACACAGGTGGTCACAAACCACCACTAATCTTCTGCCTGAGGCCACCATTTCAGTTGGCCTCATGAATGGGCCAGCCAGACAATACCCATCCACCTAGTATCAGTGCAATGCTGCACTATCAGAACATGTTGTAATACAATCTATCGGAAGTTATGGCTGTAGAAAGACAAGCCTGGCAGCCACCTGAGATTGGATGGCATTTGTTAAGCTGTGTGGTGTCAGAAATTTGGTGCCAAGAACAGGCTGTCAGTCCCTTCCCCAGACATCTATGACGTGGTTACTCAGAAATGAGATACAGTATTACTAATGGTAAGACCTTATGGCAATGGTTCTTAAACTTGGATTTTAATCATAACACCCCAGCCTCTTCTTAGCTTTTCTTAGACAAACCTTACCTTCTATTAGAGTCCAAGTACAAAACACAATCAGTTTGTGATCTCAAAACCAAAAGTGGATTCACAATCACATTTTTCACAGTTTCCAAGCTAGATGAGCCCTGCTTAGCCACTCTTCAGTGCTCCCCAAATCCACCAGGGCTGTAGAAATGATAGAAAGCACAAGGTTAGGCTTGTCTAAGCAAAGCCCCCTGTGTCCACAGTGGTGCGATCCTGGGACTTACAGCAAGACTTGCAACTCAAATTCTACCAAAGTTTGAGAATGGATGTCTTACAGCATTGCACAAAAAACCCAAAGAATTACCAAATCTTCTCTTTCAACCTACTCACCACTGAGATTGTTACTGTGTTGAGGACCCACCTTATAGACTCACTGCCTAGCCAAAACCTCATTCCCCATCACTTTTTGCCTGTGGTCCTAAATCATTGCAGAAATCACTGCTTGTAGTTTGATACCCATTCTGTAAGAGTCCTACCATCTCTGATGGTGATGGATCTTGACTCATCATTTGGGAATCAATGCAAAGCTCCTACGGGCTAGAAAAGCTCATTTGCTGAGCAGGTCTAAAGAGGAAAGGCATATCTAAGCTTAGCTTTCTCCTGGTCCTCTTCCAGGAACCCATTCCCAGCTCTTGCAAGCTTAAATCAGAAAACCTATTTCTATATTGCTTATGCAGGCCAAATGAGCTTGCTTACCTTGAGAGTCCTCCAGTGCTGAATTATCAATAGTTGATATAAAAGTGGGACAGAAGCTCTTATGGCAGCAAATGCTTTTATATTCCCTCAGCTGAGTCAGCAGATTTCTCTTCCCCTGCTCTATCTCTGGCCATTTAAATGGGGAAAAAATTCCTGAAGCATCTGTTGTCCATGCTTTAATCGCCATTAAACCATGTGTCCCATACAATATTGGCCACTTCGCTGAGTCCACCAGAGGCAAGGTGACATAGGGAAAGTCCCTCTCAAATGTAGGACATGACAAAAGCTAAAAACACTCATCTGCATTGCTTTCATATGGTTAAACAATATACAGTATATTACTTATTATTAATTTAAAAACTATTGCATATAATTTATTAATTACAAAAAGGATACATGCTAACTTTACATATAAAGTTAAGTTAATGGGCTTGGAGCAAGAGAGATTTTGAGGTGCTAGTGGATAGCTCAATGAAAGTGGCACCCCAATATGTGGCGGCAGTGAAGATGCTTGGGGTCATTAGAAAAGGGGTTGAGAATAAAATGGCAAAAATTATGATGCCATTATACAAATTGATGGTGAGGCAACATTTGGAGTACTGTGTCCAGTTCTGATCGCCACATCTCAAAAAGGATATACCAGAGGAAATGGAGAAGTTCAAAGGAGAGCGACCAAAATGATTGATGGTCTGAGACATCTTCCGTATGAAGAAAGGCTACAGCGTTTGGGGCTCTTTAGTCTAGAAAAGAGGGGCTTGAGAGGAGACATGATTTTGATGTACAAAATTATGCAAGGGACAGACCAAGTGGGTAGAGAGAGACGCTCTTTTCTCTTTCACATAACACCAGAACGAGGGGACATCCAAAAAATTTAATGTTGGGAGACAAACAAAAATATCTCTTTACCCAGCATGTAGTAAGAAAATATCTCTTTACCCAACATGTAGTAAGAAAATATTTCTTTACCCAGCATGTAGTTGGTCTGTGGAACTACCTGTCACAGGATGAGGTGATGGCATCTAGCCTCAATGCCTTTAAGAAGGGATTGGAAAAATTCCTCGGGGAAAGGACCATCACAGGCTACAAGCCATGAGGTGTGTGTAGAAATAGACAACCTCAAAATGCCAGGGAGACACTTGGACACAGGTATCTTACATGCTCCCTGAGGGATCTGGTGGGCTGCTGTGTGATATACTAGACTACATGGGCCTTTGAGCTGATCCAGTGGAGGCTCTTCTTACATTCTAACTTATGAGGATTATATTGTAAACCGTTTTACTACAAGAAGACATTGCTGGATGACAAGACAGGATATAAATGCCTTGAACCACAAAGTCCCAGGATTGGTGAAGTCAAAGTTCTGGTGCTCCAGAACAGAGGAGCTTGCTCTGCTGAGGAACAACCCCCAAGGGCATACAATGGTACAACCATGGTGGTTATATGATGGTCCTGACTCAGACTTTCTCCAAATATCACTGCATGGGAGCAATGCTGGGAAATTGCCTTCACCTCCTGCTTGTGGGCTTCCCAGAGGCAGCTGGTTGCTTAGTCTGCACCCACAGAGCTCTTCGTCCACCCTTTGGAGCCAATTTGTGAAACCAAATGGATACACCAAAATGTGTGGTTCAGTAGATCAGATGTGGGTGGCCACATCTTGGAGAAACTGTGTATTCACATGGTAAGAGATGTGGAACGTATTCCTATGATGTGATGTAAGGAGGGTGGCACCACCCAAAAAAAATTGTGCAAATTAATTACTACTCCCTAGGCAGACAAATTTAATCTGTCATTAAAGAAACATGGCTCAAAATTCTTGGCACTTGCAATTAATTTGCAACAAAGGACTGTTAAATTGTTTTCTTACATCCTGGCCTCTCTTGCACAGTGGAACTCAAGACAACACTTATGGGATACCTGGTTCTCTCCCATCCAGACACAGATCTACCTAGCTATATCAAGGTCAGGGTTGCCATATGTCCCAAAAAACAGGGACAATCCTAATTTTGTGGGGTTGTGTTTACATAGGGTCCTGTCCCAATTTTGTGGAAGAGAATTGTGGCAACCCTAACCAAGGTGGCTACAAAATATGCCATCAGACCATACCATTTATTTTATTGTTTCACATTTGTAATTATGCTAATTCTCTGTATGACCACCAGGCTGATGTGCCAGAATGTGGGTTCAGTAGGACAACAGTGTACTTTCATCAGAGGTCCAGCTGATTTTGACACATCAGTATTCACAGAAAGGCATGATAATGGTAAAACAGGTTCACATGTAGTTGTGACTTAGAAGTGCTGTGAAACCCTTTCAGCAAACATCTGGCTGTAGCTCTGTTTCATTCATCCAACATTTCACCTTCTTCTATGCACATTGATAGGCCTCTGAGATAGTTCAGTGGTCCATTAACCTCACCGAATTTCCAAGAACAGAAAGTCAGGGTTGTAGTTCTGAACAGTAGTTCAGGGTTGTTGTGAGGACAAAGGATAAAAGCTGCCTTAGACTATTACTTTAGGCATGGGAAAGGTGGGGTATAAATCCCTTAAGGATGAAATCCTAAAGACACTTTTGGTTGGTTCTCCCCTTTTTATTCTCCTGTAATTTTACCCATTTAGTTAACTTTCACTACCTTATTATTTTATCTGCTGTGTTTCAATACCCATGGAACTAGTTTTCCCTCCTACTAGACTGCTCATCTTCACAACTTTCTGACTTTTAAGGGGACCCTCCTCCCAGGGATGTTACAGCTCTGCATTACATTGGGAAGGAGGTTTACTCAAGCTCTTTCTACCTGCTTTTCCCCAACTCTGGCTGGAGCAACAGTATTCCAATTAGTATTCCAATTTAAACCTAGTTTTCAGTTGAGATGCTCCAGACTGACCCAAGACCTCCTATTCTTAAGCTGCCCCACTTTATCCAATACGTAGGAGAAGCCTCTGCTTCTCCTACTCCCAGATGTTCCTGCTCATCACTCAAGGGAGGAGGAGGGGCAATGGAGGAAAATAGTAGTTGCACAAAGACGACAAGCAGTTGCACCCAAATTTGCTGCCTACGGCAACTGCTACAGTTAACCACATGGATGGGCCGGAAGTGAATGCTGGTTACCATGAGCTTCACCCTGTGCCTGTCCATCTACTACCCTCTACTCCTAATGAAAGACTGAATCACTGGGACAGATTTGCAGTAGGCTGATGAGCTCAGAAACACTATAGAAGCCATGCCTTGTGGCAATGATATTCCCTGACTGGCCATGGCAGCAGGAAAGGGCACTCCCTTCAGGGAGCTGTGCCAAGCTGTTGCCACCTCCAGTCTGTCTCTCAATAAACCAGGGTATTGTGTTGCATCTGCTGTGCTTTTCCAGGCTTCCCCCATTTGGCAAATGTGAGCAAGGAAACCTTTTGTCCCCCTTTAAAAAGGAGAGCAGATCATCCTTTCCTGATGTCTTTGTTTATTGCCCACTCTATGCCAGAGGAAGAATGACAGCAATGAGTAGTCATCCAAAGAGATCACAGTCTACTCTAAGTCATGAATTCATCAGGATTGGAGCAACCAGGGAGGATAATGATCAAATTACCTAGGAGATCAGGATCCTAAAGGTTTATAAGATATAGTCTGCAATCCTAAAGACACGTTCCTGGGAGTAAGACCTATTGAACACAATGGAGCTTACTTTTGAGTAGACATGGTTAGGATTGTGCTCCAAGCTTCTTGTCTTCAGCGAACAGGTAGAGGTGTTAAGGCTTGTGCCAACTTGCCACATGAAACCCAAATCCTGGTGCTCTGCTGGCTGGTCCTTGTGACTGCTGTTTTACTTCTCTTTGTCTGCGCTTTCTCGATGCCGAGTGTGCGTTTCGGAAGCAGAGGCTGCCTTTTGCTCATTGTAACTGTACAACGGCCCATTATCTATTCTGCACGTAACACAAAACAATCCCAACACTTAACAACTCAACCCTGCCCGGAGCACATGAGTAGGAAAATTTGTCCTCCCCTGAGAAAACCCAGAGAGAATCTGATTTCCAAAGACAAGAAAGGGCTGCGTTCATTGTTAATCTTGCTTGTGATTTATCGGCTTCCTCGGGACTTGGAATGCTGTTTGATGATGACACGTCGCCTGCACCCCTTTTTAGCACCCACAACCCTCAGCCTACTTGGCCCATTTCCTGCTAGACCATTGCCAAAACTGATTTCTCCCCTGGGTCATGCTCCAGAGTCTCCAACAGAGACCAAAGATTATCTTGGCCTGTAAAGCGGATGGTGGGAAAGAGAGGCTGTGAACTAGACACACTCACTTTTGAGTATGGTTGTCATAATTCTCTTCCACAAAATCAGGACAGGACCCTCTTTCCCATTTTTGACAGTATGTGAACACAATCCCCCAAAATCAGAGTTGTCTCTGTTTTTCAGGACATATGGCAACCCTACTTTCAAGGCAATGCTTTTGGGACAGGGAGTGTAAGACAAAGCAGGCTACCATCCTTAAAGAGGTTCTGGGTAGTGATTTCAATCTTTTTCATTTCACGACACACTGACAAGGTAGGAAAATTGTCAAGGAACACTATCAGTTTTTTAACCAAGGCACACCATGCTGCTAGTTGGGGTGGGGCTCAAATCCCCCAACTGCCCTATCGAATAAATTCCACAATTATCAAATAAATTCCACAATTACTATAGGGCACATCACTGATGATCAACACAATCAGCACTCCTGACCACAACCCAAGTGGACCTAAAGTACCGTTATGATATTCATGTCTGCTTCCTCAGTATCATTTGCTACTTGTTTGCACCTCTTTTTGAGGCAAAGGCATAGCTGATGAGTATATTTCCTTCCTTGACTTCCTCCAGTTTGGAAGCTGTAATAAGCCCAGCCTTGCACATGGGATGTGTAGGGTGTGTGTGTGTGTTTGAATTCTTGAGTCAGAAAGCATGATGTCCATTGCTGGACCTGGGGGGAATATTTCTCCTACTCTGTGACCATCCTGTTCACGCACCTCATTTCTGTGACGCATCAAGCTCAAAGAAAAGTGGGTTGTGGGTGACAAGGTGGGTGGCAAGGCCAGCACAGGGTGCCACCCCAAATCTCTGGATGGCAGTTGTGTCCAGACTGTGAGGATCTGAAAGGCAGCTGTCACAGGGTCCCTCAGGCCACCTTTTACCCTGGCACCGACCTGATCTGGACCTGCTTCATTTCAGAAAGGAGTCTGCATCAGGTGCCCACATAAGGTTGGATGCCCTGGATGGACCAGAGGGGTGAGGCACCTCCAGATAGCCAAATCTCCACTTTCCATCCAAAGTTGACGGGCCACCCATTGCCAGACCCTGATCCAGTTTGTGCCCAGTGGTGTAGCTAGAGGTGGGTGTTTCAGACTTGACTCCCTCCAAGACTTGATTGCTGCGCCCCCCTCTGGCTATGCCACTGGTCTGTACTGGGCACTCCTCCTTCTCCATGAACCCCTCCCTGACCCAAGGCTGAGTCACAGTCTTTCAACACACCCACCCTGCCCTCCTGGCAGCAGGCTGTGGGGCCACGTAGCTGCCAAGCCTGTGCACCCTGATTGTCTGATGTGCCAGATGGTAGCCCCTTTCCCTTCCAAGGAGATCAGTGGGGAGGGTGAGACCCCTTGCTGATCCCAGATCCCCTCTTGATCTCCAGACTGAACCACCCAAGAGAAGGCTTCCCATTTGAGAGGTTGGGTGAGGGGCTTACCTTGCTAGGCTGCGTGCGTGTCACCCATCCTCCTCTTCCTCGTGGGGCTGGCAGAAGGAGATCCCAGGCGAGTAGTGAAGGGCTGGACCCCCCACCCCCAAGCCAGAGTCAAGCCCTTTCTCCCAGATCCTGTGCCAGGCAGGGCAAGGCAGCCAAGTCAAGGCAAGCACTCTCCCCCCTGCTCCCCTTCACAATGGGCTCAGCATCCTGAACAAAGTGCCATCCCTGGGGATGCCGGCTGGGAGGGGCTGTCACGTGGACCTGGGTGGTCCTGATGCTGCTGGCAATGGCAGGCTGGCAGGCAGGGATGCAGGGATGAAGGGTGCCAGGCTGGGGGTGACTGCCTTCTGCACAAACTCCAAGCCAGAGCAAGGAGGAGGAGGAGGAGGAGGAGGAGGCAGTGATCTGTTTATTCCAGCAGCCTCAAGACTTCCCCATCCTCTGCACCACACTAACCCTTTCCTCCCCACAGGGTGACCAGATGTCCTCTTTGACCAGGACATGTCCTCTTTTTTAGTCTTTAAAAAAATCTTCATTCTTTCCTTGTGAGCAGGCAGCACGTAGACTTCTTGTAATGGAAAAATGATATGTCATAAATTAGATACAGCAAGGCTGCAATCCTAACCACACTTTCCTGGGAGTAAATACTATTGAACACAATGGGAGTTGCTTCATTCTGAGTAGACATGATTAGTATTGCACTGTAAATGCAATACATGTAATAAATTATAAGCACAATCCTAACCATGTCTACTCAAAAGTAAGCCCATTGCGTTCAATGGGTCTTACTACCAGGAAAGTGTCTTTAGGATTGCAGCCATAGGCAATGGGGCTCACTTTTGAGTAGACATGGTTAGGATTGTGTTCTGTGTGTAATAAATTGGATGTTATAGTTTTAAATTTAATAATAAGGAATACAGTGTTTCAATTAATCTGCTGAAAGCAATATATATGAGTGTTTTAGCTTTATTTTGTCAGGTCCTACATTTTTCTTGGGTGTCCTACATTTAGGAAGAGACTTGTCCTCTTTTTTGGTTATGACATCTGGTCACCCCCTCCTTCCCCTGCCAGCGATTCCGATCAGTGTCTCCCCTGGTGCTTGCTTCCAGATACACATTTGGAGGGGAGGGAAGGGGGGAGGCAGGAAATCTCCTCTGCAGCTGTTGGCTTCCTTCAGTTCAGAACAACAATAGTGCTTGAGGTCAGGGGATGAGGGGTTAGATTTGGGGCTGATTTACATGGCCTCCAATCCTAATCTCCATTTAGGCCACCTAAGCCCCAGCATAAATCCTGTGCTGACCTGGGAGTGTCAAAAAAGTGCCATAAGACAAATCTGCATCACTCCTGGGTAGGGTTGCCATATGTCCCGAAAACAGGAACAATCCCAATTTGGGGGGATTGCGTTCACATACTGGCAAATGGGACAGAGGGTCCTGTCCTGATTTTATGGAAGAGAATTATGGCAACCCTACCTACAGGGGAGGGTTAGGCCAGTGCACAGACATGCACTTGCCTCTCCACCTTGCCTAAGGAACCAGAAGATCTATACATTGCGCCAGCCTAGGTTAAGATATTGCAGATTGTGACACACGCTCCCAAAAACACACACACAAACACACACACTTCCTCCAATAGATCAGAAAGGGGATTATCTATTATCTTGGAAACTGTCATCCCACCTACCCAACCCCAAATTTCCCCTCCCCACAACATCATTTCCTGTGCCTAATCCATGCTCCTGCAAAGTTCTTTATTGTGCTGGATCCACTCACCCTATGGGAAAGAGGGGGTCTGTGGAGAGGGTTTGTGTGAAGGTAGTACCTCTTGTGCTGTGCTCATCTATTTCTTTTTTTGGAGGGTAGGGTACTTTATGTATATGTCTTTAATGCCCTGACCTAAAAGGAACTTTGTCAATATCACATCTCTCCTGATCAATCTGATCAATGATTAATCAGTGTCTCAATCAAAAGCTTGGACAAGATTCTTTGGGGCTTCCCATATGCCAGGAATCCCACCCAACTTTCAGGGCCAGGTTCCCAGGAACCCTCTGAGGAGCAGCCAAGATTTCCCTCTCTCGCTGCAACCACGAGGAGTTTCCAACCTCATCAGGACAGTCTCATTTTCATTGCTCAGCGCAATTTATTGCAGGAGTAAAACTCACGCAACAAAACAGAGCACCTACTGCAGTCAAAGAAGTAGGTCATTGTCCATTTTAAAAGACATTAATCAATTCATTAATTAATCATTTATATATATATATATATATATATATATATATATATATATATATATATATATATATATATATATATATATATATATAAAAGAGAAAAGTCACTGACTGACTGACTCACTCACTCACTCACTCATCACCGCCCTGCCAAAACCGCCAGACCTACAAGCATGAAATTTGGGGTGGGTGTTCCTTCCGTGATGGGGGGGTGCACTAAGAACCGGTTTTTGGAAATTCCAACTGGAAGGGGGTGAAAAGGGGTGCAACACATTTTCCTCCCTATACTTTGCATTGAGAATTGCTGACTCATCAACATTCCACCCCAATAGCAGGGCCTAGAAGCATGGAATTCTGGGAGGGATCCTTCTGTCACCTGAACACCCACCAAGAACCATCTGGAGAAATGTAACCCTTCAGGGGCTGAAAAGGGGGCAACGTGTTTTTGTCCTATACTTAACATGGGAGACTGAACAACCCCCAGCCAATTTGGTGCTCTGTGCCTGGTGCACTGGGGGATGTTGTTCGGAGGAAGAGGTTGTACTGGCGAGGAAGTTGCACGTGGAGAGAAGTTGCGCGAGGGGGAAGTTGCAGAGGGGGGAAGTTGCGCACAGGTGAAGTTGCGCATGGGGGAAGTTACGCGTGGGTGAAGTTGCGCGTGGGGGAAGTTGCGCAAGGGGGATGATGCGCACGGGGAAGTTGCGCACGGGGGAAGTTGCGCACGGTGGGAAGTTGCGCACAGAGAGAAGTTGCGAATGGGGGAAGTTGCGCGTGGGGGGAAGTTGCGCGTGGGGGGAAGTTGCGCGTGGGGGAAGTTGCACATGGGGAGAAGTTGCGCATTTTGGGAAGTTGCGCATGGGAAGAAGTTGCACATGGGGGAATGTAGCGCATGGGGGAATGTTGCGCTTGGGGGAATGTTGTGCATGGGGGAAGTTGCGCATGGGGAAAGTTGCGCATGGGGAAGTTGCGCATGGGGGAAGTTGTGCATGGGTTATTGATGCGCCGTGGGGAGATGTTGTATGGGGAAATGTTACTCCTGCAACGCCGGTACGCTTTTTGCTAGTGCATAAATAATTTCTCTCAGTGACAGACAAATGCATGGTTTCCCTGGTGAGCATATGTCCTGTTTTTCTTGGACATGCCCTCTTTTTTAGCTTTGTGTCTTAGAAAAAATAATCATTGTCCTCCTTTTCCTTATGAGCAATATGCATGTAGAATTCTTGTAATTAATAAATTACATATAATAATTATATTTAATCGTTTAAAATTTAATAAGTATGATTGTGTTTAAATTAATCACATGGAAACAATATACAGTATATGAGAGTTTTTAATTTTTATTGTCATGTCTTACATTTATCTTGGGTGTCTGATATTTTGGGGGACCTTGTCCTCTTTTTATGGTTATGACATACGGTCACCCTGAGTAAGGAGTACAATATAGAACCTTCAGATCACATTGGGGTTGGATCCAATTAATGTGTTTCTAAACATTTTTGCTATAAGATCAATGATACAACATACATCCAATCATTATCATCATACAAAATGTAATGATACAACATGAAATCATTATCATCATAACAAATCAATCATATCATACAAATATGCACAATTTCCCAGTATTATAATCACAAATCAGAGAATGTGAGCGTGGGAAAGTCATTCTAGTCCAACCTCCTGCTCAGTGCAAGGAACTGCTACCGCATCCCTGATAGGTGTCTTTATCGGTTCTGCTTGAAAACCTCCAAAAAGGGAGAGTCCACTACCACAGTGGTTCTCAAGCATTTCAGCCCAGGACCCCTTTCTGAGAATGACAACCCACCTCAGATCCACTATCCCAGAAACGATGTCATCAACCTGGAAGAGATGACTTAGCTGGACGTGTCATTAAACAGGAACTAATATCACTGTGGTGCCAGAGCTTCTCCATGTCTACTTGGAAGTAAGTCCTGTTCTGTTCAATGAGAGTTGGATTGTAGCCTGAGTGCTCCATTCCAAGATGGTGATGCCCAGCTTTTTGCAATCCCCCTGAAATGAAGTCATGACCTGCACTTTGAAAACCACTAAACTACTGCATGAAACAGATGGTCCCGGAGCTGAAAAGTTCTTTAAAATAGGAAATTCCCATGTCTAGCTTAAATATACTTCCATCAGTTCCAATCCATTGGTTCTGGTCTTGTTCACAGGAACTACTGACAGCACTAGTATAATCCATATATATATATATATATATAAAAGAGAAAAGTCACTCACTGACTGACTGACTCACTGACTGACTCACTGACTCATCACCGCCCTGCCAAAACTGCCGGCAGTAGAAGCATGAAATTTGGGGTGGGCGTTCCTTCCGTGATGGAGGGGTACACTAAAAACCAGTTTTTGGAAATTCCAACCGGAAGGGGGTAAAAGGGGCGCAACGCTTTTTTCTCCCTTATTTTGCATTGGAGAATTGATGACTCATCAACATTCCGCCCCAACTGCTGGGCCTGAAGCATGGAATTCTGGGAGGGATCCTTCCGTCACCTGAACACCCACCAAGAACCATCTGGAGAAATTTAACCCTTCAGGGGCTGAAAAGGAGTCAACGTGTTTCTGTCCTATACTTAACATGGGAGACTGACCAACATCCAGCCAATTTGGTGCTCTGTGCCTGGTGCACTGGGAGATGTTGTTTGAAGGAAGAGGTTGCACTGGCGAGGATGCTGTGCATGGGGGAAGTTGCACATGGGAGAAGTTGCACGTGGGGGAATGATGCGCATGGGGGAAGTTGCGCATGGGGGACTGATGCAGATGGGTGATGTTGCATGTGAGGAGTTCAGGCACATGGGGGATGATGCACATGGGGGACTGATGCACATGTGGGACTGATGTGCCTGGGGGGATGATGCGCATGGGGTTTGATGCGCATGGGGGAAGTTGCGCATGGGGAAGTTGCGCATGGGGTGTTGATGCACATGGGGTGTTGATGCGTCGTGAGGGGATGTCGTATGGGGAAATGTTACTCCCATAATGCGGGTACGCTTTTTGCTAGTCCTAAATATAACTTCCCAGAAGTATATCTCACTGAATTTAATTGGATCTACTAGGTTTATAGGATTGCACCCCAAGTAATCCCCTTTCTGCCTTAACCATTTTCAGGTAAATATGATATTGTATCTTTTCCTTCTCTGATGAAACATACCAAGAACTTTTAACATACCAGATGTTTTATTCATATGGCTTAGTTTCCAGATCCCTCACCATTCTTGTCCTTCTCTGAACCCGTTCCAGCATATCAGTCTAATGTTGTGACCACAACTGGATGGCTGCAGTATGCCAAATATGGATAAATCAGTGCAGAACAGAGTGGAACTGCTGTATTGCTTCTTATATTCTGGACTTTGAATGCAGCCTTTTGCTTCATTAGCCTTTTTGTACAGCTGCATCACACTGACAGCTAACATTCAGCTTATTATCTATGACCCTTTTTGGCATGTGCTGCTACCAACTAGATCTCTCCCACCCACTGAGCCAACTTTAGGGCAATTGACTGGGATAGAAAATGGATTGCCCAGAGTCAACACTTGCTTGAGTGGCAAACAGAGCTCCACAGCTGGAGGGCCCTCCTATTCACCTCTTGTTCAGATTGGCCTGAAATCTGGTCCTCCTGAAGCAGTCGGCAGTAATGCAATAATGGAGACCAGCATATGTAAGAGACCACCTTCTTCCATACAATCCGGTCCTCTCTCTGAGGTCATCAGAGGGGTCTTATTGGTTGTACTGTCACTGAGAGATGTAAGAGGGATGGCACCAGTGATGCACCAGTGGTTCCCTGGAAGTGGGCAGGGCCAGGCTGGGTAAGGGGGCGGGGGCGGGATCAGGGGGTGTGGCCGGGGAAAAATTAAATTTAAAGAATTTTAAAATTTAAAAAAATTTAAAATGTCATGGGACTTACCTCTGAGTAGTCAGGCTGGGCTCTCAGGCTGCAGTCCCGGACACTTTCCTGGGAGTAAGTCCCATTGACTTACTTCTGAGTAGTCAGGTTGGGCTCTCAGGCTGCAGTCCCAGACACTTTCCTGGGAGTAAGTCACATTGACTATCATGGGACTTACTTCTGAGTAGTCAGGATTGGGCTCTCAGGCTGCAGCTGGGCTGGCCGGCTGCTGGAGCGCAGTTTCAAAGGGCACCCCGGCCGGCACTTTTAAATTTGCCGCTCCCAATGGCAGCCCGCCGAGGCGCCCCACAAGCACCAGCGGCCGGGGAAAGGACATGCTGGGGCTTTTGGGGCGCCTTGGTGGGCTGCCGCTTGGAGTGGCAAATTTAAAAGTGCCGGCTGGGGTGCCCTTTGAAACTGCGCTCCAGCCAGAGCGTGAATCGGTCCGCCTGGTTATTGTGCCCCCCTGCCGCTACTGGATCACCAGAGGTGGGAGAATAGGAACATCCAGTTCTACAGAACCGGACAGAACCAGCCTGGGCCCACCACTGGATGGCAGCTAGAAACAGAGCCTTCTCGGTGGTTTCACCCACCTTGTGGAACTCCATCCCCACTGCGTTAAGAAAAGCTTTCTCTTTATTATCCTTTCAGCGAGGCCTAAAGAATTTTTTATTTAGACAGTCTTATGACAGCTCTTCTTAAAAAGGTCATTTTATTGCTGTCTGACTGTTTTTTAACCTGTGTTTTTATTGTCTTTATATACCATAGTTTAATTGTATTTTAATCGTATTTATTGTTTCTGTCTCGTTTTAACTGTACAGTATTGCTAGATTTTTTTTAACCCTAGGGAGATAACAGTTGAATTTTTTGCCTTAAGCATCAACATGCCTTTGATCCTTCTCTGTCTATCTTAGAATTACCGTATTTTCCAGAACTGAAGACATCCTATAGGAATGTGGGCAAGCACTGTGCCAAACTTGGATGAAGCATGCTGGCCAGCAGCCCCCTAGAGCAGCGGTTCCCAACCTTTTTAGTACTGGAACCTACTTTTTAAAAACATGTATGATTATCTCTATAGGTTTACCAGAATTTTTAGAAAACATCCCTCCAAAATATTTACAATAAAAAACCACCTAAAAACAATATTAAAAATAGCACCTCTCTCCCCAACCTCCAAAATGATTAAAAAGATTTTGTTCATAAGAATGTTTTGAGGCCCCGCTGAAAACTGTATAAAGAGGGAGCAGTCCTTAGGTCAAAGGGAAGGGAGTTCCAGAGCTAGGGTGCAACCACCGAGAAGGCCTTGCTCCTAGCTGCCGCACCTTTCACCTCTGGCGGCACGGTCAGCAGAGCACCCCTAAACAATCTTAGGTGTCGGGTCAGATTGTATGAACAGAGATGGTCCCTCAGATACCCTGGACCCGAGCCACAGAGAGCTTTAAAGATCAAAACCAGCACTTTGAATTCTGCCTGGAAACAAATGGGCAGCCAGTGTAGCTGCAGAAGCAGTGGCCCAACTGAGTCGAATCAACGAGCCCCAGCAACCACATGAGCCACCGCATTCTGCACTAGTTGGAGTTTCCAGACTGTCTTCAGAGGCAGCCTCATGTAGAGCGCATTACAATAATCCAATCTAGATGTCACTAGTTGCTTGGCCAGATTTGAATGACTCGGGTATGGCTAGAGTTGGCAGATCAGCTGAAGCTGAGCAAAGGCTCTTCTGGCCACAGCCACCACCTGGGAATCCAGGAGTAGCTGCGAATCAAGGAGAACCCCCAAACTGCAGACCTGCTCCTTCAGTGGGAGTGCAACCCCATCTAGAACAGGGCAATATTCCAATACCTGAGTCAACAACTTCCGAACCAGGAGAACCTCTGTCTTTATCAGGATTTAATTTCAGCTTGTTCGCCCTCATCCAGCTCCCCACCAACTCTGGACAGTGTTTCAGGACTTCAACTGATTCTGTGGACTCAGGAGGAAAGGAGAGATAGAGCTGGGTGTCATCAGCGTACTGATGGCAACCCACTCCAAACGTCTGGATGACCTCTCCCAGCGGCTTCATGTGGATATTAAATAGCATGGGGGATAGATAGCATGGATCCTTGTGGCACCCCACACTGAAGGGGCCAGGGTGCTGAACAAGCATCCCCCAGCACCACCTTCTGGGATCTGTCAGCCAAAAAGGAGCAGAACCACCACAGCATGGTGCCTTCAATCCACAACCCAGCCAACTGACCCAGAGGGACACCATGGTCGATGGTGTCAAAGGCCGCTGAGAGGTCCAGCAGGACTAACAGGGACGCGCTCCCCCTGTCCATTCCCAGGTGTAGCTCATCCACCAAGATGACTAAATTAGGTCCCACCACGAGCATCACAACCTCTATCTATGATTCCATGAAATCTATAATTCTATGAAATCTATGATTCTATTATTTAACCCAGTTTGAAAACCACAGATCTAGTGAACTTTGGGGTGTTGTTGGCCATTTTTGGGCCAGATGCTTTTGCTGATTTTTGGATTTAGCTCTCTTGATAGCCCCAGGGTGACTAACCCTGCAATCCAGAGTAACTACAGGAAGACGTAAAAGGCACTTACTCTGGATTGCTCTATGCATTTCCCATAGGTTTCCCATAGGTGGCACAGCAACTATGTCAGTGTAAAAGGTCCCGTACTTATTCTGGATTGTAGCCTAGGTCTTGATTTTGGAATAGGAATATCAATATCTCTTTTTATTATGGATGTTTTTAGCAGTGAAGCATCTCAGAAGCCTCCATGGTAAGCATCACTGTCAGATCACTAGGAAGCATATAGGCCAGACATATGACAATAGGACCCTTGTGCTTCATTTGTGGTGGGTGAAAGGTCAGTGCTGAATACTGATGTGGTGATGTGAATATAGTTCTGTGAGGGCAGTTGTGATCTTGTAGCCAAGAAGGGATGATGACCTTAAAGGGATATGCTCTACTTCTCTTCTTCAATTTAAGATTTAGACAGCAATCCTGAGAGATTTAGGCTGGCTGACCTCACCTTTCCATGTGGTGTGGGGAGGTCAGTGCATGTCTGTGCATTGGTCTAACCTCCCAGGAGTGGGGCTGAAGTGCTTTACTGCACTTTCATGACACCCCCAGGTCAGCATGGGACTTATGCCGGAGCTTATGCTGGCCTAAATGGAGATTAGGATTGCAGCCTTTCAGTGCAATCCTATTTGTGTATATTCAGTAGTAAATTCCATTGAGTTCAGTGAGGCTTACTCCTAGGAGTGCTCTAAGTGCTCTTAGGATTGCAGCCTAGGATTGAGTTCTTTCCTTCTATAAGCACCATGAAATGTGACATGATGCACAGACAGCTTTCTATTGCGGAGATGTTGGCTGTTGAAAAATGTTGCAGGTGATGTCAGGACAGTGTAGCCCCGCTAGATCAGAGCAATGCTTCATACAGTCCACTATCTGTTATCTGTTTAACACATGAATATAGCTCAGATAGGCATACCCATCTTCCATCATTGCTTCCTAGCAGCTGGCATGTTGCCATCATGACCAGTTGCTACTGACAGACTTTCGTCCATGAATTTCTCGAATTCCCTTTTAAATCCATTGGGTTCTGAAGTAGGAGCAATTAAGTTGACCTCCAAAACACATGGTTTTTTATTAATATTTTTCTTGTACACATCTTCCAAGGAACTCAGAATGATGCATATCCCACATGTTCCCACAATAATCCTGTGAGATAGAATGGGGTTGTGTGACTGTGTGAATGGGGCTGTGTGTGTCATTCATTGAATGAGCAGGATTTGAATCTGGATCTGGATTTCTCAAAGTCCATCCACTCCTGACTCTGTCTCTGAGTATCCATTTTTGTCTACCATGCCCCTTAAACGTGCTTCTTGCTAGCTCTGATACGTACAGTAACACTTTCATGAGCTACATTCTGCTGTTCATATGGAACTTTTTGAACATCAGTGGGATTTGGATGCATTAGACTGTCTGTACTTTATTTAATACAGTAGATAATAGGTGAGTAAGGATGTAGGCTAACGGGGACTGGGAGATTACTGATAATGTTCCAGACCACTAAAGGTTTTACTAGCAAATATCTATATGGCAAAAGGCCAATTCAGTGATGTGACCTGGCAAGCAAAGCTAAAAGAATGAGCTATTCTAGGTGAATGACAATAGCAACACCAAGCTATGGCACTCTCATTGATACAAGAAGCATAACTTTAATGATATAAAATATCGGGTTTGTTTTACTGTCCTTTGTAGTATGTCTGTCCATAGGTTCTGGCCGCAGTTGGTACAGCACAATGTTTGTCCTCTGCTGTGCCACTTCATATGATCCACCTACCAATATAAAGCACCACTGGGTAACTGGTGATAACATCATTTCCAGTTATTTCTGGGTTGGGAAGCCAGATACAGTGTTACACAAGTAAAATAGGGTGGATGGGACAGCACAGAAAACATGCTTCAGAGCTCTGTCCCCTGAGCCAAATCTCCTACTGCTGTTTGTTGTGTTCCTGGTCTCACAGTGGGCAGCAGATCCTGCAAATACCACCAGAAACCCCCACATACAAGAATCACCTCAAGTACCACTGGTGATACCCATACCACTGGTTGAGAAAAATGGTGTAGCATGTCGCATCTTGGACTGGGAAGTTCGAATCTCCACTTAGCCATATAGTTTTTTGGAAAGCCTTGAACAAGTACTTACCTCTCAATAGAATTTACTACACAGGGCTGTTTTAAGGATAAAATGATATAATCCCTAAACTCCTTTGCTAAAGGATAAGTAAACATAAAAGACCAAACTTTTCTTTGTTTTTTTGTGGACGTCGATGTGATTGATTTCAAGTAAGTGTACTTAACACTGCAGTTCCGATTGTGCTACTGTTCATACTGCCAGAACTTCATTGACCTCGCCTCTTATTTTCCATGCATCATGTTAGATGGTTTTAAATGAGACAGAATTTAGCATTTTGGGAAAGGCCACAAACCTTTCTAAGGCTTAGATCTTAATGCTGTTGACTGAATTGTAGGATGCGTGAGGACACGAAAGGTTCTTAAATGGAATAAGTGGTTCTCAAACCTTTTAGAGGCCCTAAAGAGGCTTCTGCCTGATTTATAAATGCCAATGTGCTACAATGGTAATGGGGCAGTGGTGGTCACTCTTCAAGTGGCAGCTTGTTTAACCCTTAATGCACACAGCCTAATCTGTGCTGTCAGTTTCATTGGGTCACAGGTGGGTCCATGACTCACAGTCAGAGAACCACAAGTTAGGAAAGGCACTGGTTAAGACATTATGAGCACAAGCCTAACCATGTCTACTCAAAAGTAAGCCCCATGCTGTTCAATGGGTCTTTCTCCCAGGAAGGTGTCTTTAGGATTGCAGCCTATAGCAAGGATATATTTATTGATCCTGTAATCCTTTGCACACATACTTGAAAGTAAGGCTCGTTGGGCACAGTGTTAGTGTACAGAATGGTAAATTTCAAAATGCAGGAACTCAGCGTGACACCCTAAAGCACACACTCATGACCGAGGGAACTGTGGATGGGTTGGTCACCCCTAATCACCTCCCAGGAAAAATCCATAAACATTGGACTAGGGCTTTTTTGGGAACATAATTGATCCTAGAAACAACATGGTTACTGCAGGATTAAGACAGGTGGCACTCTGATGGTGCTCATATGACATTCTGTCTAACTCGGCTTCCGTCATGCTCTCAGGCTGCTTTAATTCTTTCTTCTTCTCTTTCTATGACTCAGCAGGGATTGACAGTAACTCCAGCGCAGACTGCCTTTGCTCACTGCAATAGGGTCATTTGCAGTTCAAAAATACAGAGATGCGCTTGCTCACCTAATGTGCATCTCTAAACATGCCCTCGGGCATGCACCAAACAGCTGGTAACATATCTGGAAAATAAACACTACATTCTGAGTAGTCATCAGGATAATCTATCAAGGTACGTTTCATTCTTTAGCTGGATGAGTGGGCATGTGTGTGCATGCTTTATGGACACCTTATGGACACCTGTTATTCAAAATCAGACTTATGGACACCTTTCTCTGGCTGAACAGGCCTAATTGTGGCTTCCCAGTGACTACAGAAGCTTATGGATCATCTTTCTTTTAATGCTAACTGATGTACAGACGATCAATAATCAACTCAGTGCAATGATGGAGCTAGAATGAAACCCACAAAGTACAAAGATTTTTGTTGGTGTGTAGCTCGTTCAATTAAAGAAAGAGTGAAGTGTGAGTACTTAAGTACTTAAGCCACCACACATTTATGTTGTTTAGATCCTCATATCAGAACCCTCCATTGATCTATGGCTGGAAATATTGTTAGCACAAGAATACTGTGAGTCAGGGCCATAGCCAGGATTGTAGAAGGGGGGCAACAATTTTTTTTGGGGGGAGGCAATTATGCCAAGTGTTTCTCCAAAGAGAAACATTTTTCCTGAACCCCTCCAACCCCAACATCAATAGCTTTGTAATAATTTATGATCCAGATGTAATAATTAATGATCCAGGTGTAATATAATCCAGATCCAAATAAGCATGATCCAGAATAGAATATTCTCTAACTCACACCAGAAGACCAGAGATGAGGAGCAGGCTCTAGGACCCTGTAGTGGACTGGGCGTGATTTTCCTTGCTCCTCCATGGAAAGACAAAGCACCCAGCAGACTTAGTTCTCCCCATTGTAATGCAAAAGGGGATTGCTGATGGCCACTTGGCCTTGACCTGACCTGATTGAACCAGACTGCCTGTAGGGAGGGGTGAACACTGGGGAGACAACACACAACAAAAACCAAAATTGAGGACTTCCATTGGAATGATAAGAGGCTGGAAAAAAAGGACAATTCTGTGAAAAATGCTAGGAGAGACAGGCTGCTGGCTCAGAGGGAACCAACACCCTTACCGCTCCCCTAGCTACAGCCTTGTTGTGAGAGTACAGCAAAAATAATGGAAAATCAGGCATGAAGTGTAGTAAATCCCTTCCAACTCTTAACATACTATGATTTGTCTTGAGAATAAGAACATATTGTCATACAACACTAATGCATAAAATTAATCTTATACAGTAAAACCTTGGATTGAGAGTAATTTGGATTGAGAGTGTTTTGCAAGACAACCAAACATATTTAATAAATTTTTACTTGATATACAAGCGATGTCTTGATAAACAAAAAAATGGTCCCGGTTTGGATACGACTGGTTTTGGTGCTCTGCAGTGGTGGGCTCCAGCAGGTTTGCACCTACTCTATAGAACCAGTTGTTAACAAGATTTAGGATTTATAAAGTTTAAAAATAGCCATTTAAAAGTGGCTGCCAGATGGGCAGAGAACCGGTTGTTAATTTCTTTGAATCCCATCACTGGAATTCTGTTCTGGCAGGGGATTCTGCCAGTACCTGTTCAGCCTCTCCCAAGAGACCAGCCTATGCATGTCTACTCTGAAGAAAGCCTACCACAGTCAGTGGGGTTCACTCCTCTGTGAAGGGGGCAATGGAAAGGAGCTTGAGAGACCTAGCCTTGCATGTCTATTCTATAGTAAGTCCTATTATAATTCACTTTGGTATACGGTACAAGCATTTTGGATTACAAGCATGCTTCTGGAACGAATTATGCTCGTAAACCAAGGTACCACTGTATGAAGATTCTCAAACAAGAACGTTAACAAACAGTGCAATCCTATGCATATTTACTCAGAAGTAAATCTCATTGTGTTCAATTGTCCTTACTCTCAGGAAAGTGTAGTTAGGATTGCAGCCATATCTCTAGTTAGGAAAATTTGGACTTCATTACTAATATAAAAATATAATATTTCTAATATTCATTTCTAGTGGAACTAAAGGATGCCTGATCACTTAATGAACATCAGTTAAAGAATATTCTCTTGACTGAATCTGGGCACAATCCTAACTAATTTAGGCCAGCGCAACTCACCCTTCTGGCTGGTACATGTCTGTGCACTGGCCTAACCCCCATCCCAGGAGTGACAAAGAAGTGCCTTATGGCACTTTTGTAATACGGCTCTGTCAGCATAAGACCTGTTCCAGGACTTGTGCCAGCTTAACCAGGGATCAGTGGCGTAGATAATGATCATATAGCCCAATGCAAAGCTCAAAATGTTGCCCCAGAAGCAATATCACAACCAGAGGTGATGTCATCCTGGGGTAAATTAAAAAATTTTCTCCTGAAAGAACAAAATCAAATTTAATTAAGTAAATAAATAAAAATTATGTCTCTTATTTGTTAGGAAAACTGTGCTGGGGAAAAGAGTAATTGTTCTTATTTCCCTGCTAAATACAAGAGTACCACTTAGAAATACAGTGGTACTTCACTTAACAAGTGATCCACACAACAAGCAAAAATTTATCTAGAATTTGCCTCATATAACAAGTGTTGCTTCACTTAACAAGCACACTTGTTGGCAGTTGGGGCAGACGCGCTGGCCAACAGCCCTTTTAAAAAGCGTCAGGGCTGCCTAGCGTGCCTGCCCATAGCAAAAGCAACACTGCTGCGTTGTTCCTCCTGTGGCTGGGCATCCGCTGGGCAGAGGGAGAGAAGAGCAGTGGAGAAGAGGGAAGCAGCTCAGGGCTAGCCAGAAGGGAGCAGGGGAGAGAGAGGCTCCGGATGGAGAGAAGGAGAAAGTGGGGAGACACTTTGAAAGTGTCTTGGATTGCTGCCTCCTAACCATGTCTACCCAGAACCATGTCTACCATGTCTATTGTGTTAAATGGGTTTACTCCCAGGAAAGTGTCTTTGATTGCAGCCTGAGTACACTTCATAGGCTCATGCACATTGAACGCATATTTTGAATTTAATTCCAGGGTTTTCTCATCATTTTTAAATACAGTTAATATTTTTAAATGAATATTTTTTGGGTTCTGGAACCAATCGTCTGAGTTTCCATTATTTCCTATGGGAAAATCCGCTTCACATAAAGAGCATTTTACATAACAAGCATGCTTCCAGAACAAATTAAATTTGTTATGTGAGGCACCACTGTATATTCAACAATTGACGGTTGTCCTTAATTGCGTTTCCAAATTTTGAACGTTAGGTAGTCTGGCCCTATCTAATTCAATTCAAGCACTGGGTATCAGATTCTGCTTGACTACTTCAGATGCCACTGTGATTAGGATCAGCCTTGGCAAGTCTGCCTGAACTCATGGAAATGGTAGGCGACTTCAAACATTATGGATTTCCTATATGAAAATCTTTCTGTCTAGAATACAGCATGACAGCCATGCGCTGATTGTCACATGAAAGGAAGGAAATGACACGTCTAGTTGTGTACTAGACTTTTCATATGGAAAATGTACAATGGTTGAAGCAGCCTGCCTGTTCTTCTGATTCATTTATCAATCCAATGGCCCAATCCTATCCTCTCTCTCCAACACATTGGTGTTAAAAAGGAGCACCCTACATCCAGCTGGATCAAGAGGCTTTGGAGAGGAAAGGAGATTTAAATCCCCTGCCTCTCTCTCCATTAACTTCTGCTCTGCAGTGGGTTTCCTCAGCCCTCGGCAGTTTTTTAGCTGGTGCAAGACTGAGGAAAGGGAGCTTTAATAAGATCATGCGCAGGATCCAGCCCTTCCTATTGAGCGTGTGAGAATCAGAAACTGGCATATCATTGGATAAGGGGGAACAGCATTTGGCATGTCTGCTCAGGTAGTAAGAAGTGTAGGGAAATTGAACCCTTACTGCCTAATCCTGACCACTAGGCAATGCAGTGATGCCTCACATAACAAATTTAATTCATTCTGGAGGCATGTTTGCTACGTGAAACGTTCTTTACATGAAGTGGATTTTCCCATAGGAAATAACGGGAACTTAGACGATTGGTTCCACAACCCCAAAAATATTCATATAAAAATATTAACTGGGTATAGAAATGATGACAGAACACTGGAGTTGAATCCTAAACATGCATTCAATGTGCATGATCCTATGAAGTCTACTTAGGCTGCAGTCCTAAAGACACCTTCCTGGGAGTAAGACCCATATAACACAATGGGGCTTACTTCCGGGTAGACATGGTTAGGAGGCTGCAATCTAAGACACCTTTAAAGTGTCTCCCCACTTTCTCCTTCTCTCCATCCGGAGCCTCTCTCTCCCCTGCTCCCTTCTGGCTAGCCCTGAGCTGCTTCCCTCTTCTCCACTGCTCTTCTCTCCCTCTGCCCAGAGGACACGCACTACATCTTACGGGTTGGGGGAAGAGTGTCTTCAGACGGGAGATGGCCAACCTTATCAGGAGGGCTTTAAACTAAATAAGAAGGGGGTGGGTTACGTCCAAAGGGAACCTAGGAATAAGGAAAATGCTCTGGATGGAAATTGCCAGGGCACAGCTGTAACTCAAAAATCTTTAGAGGGGCCTGGCCTTACAAAAAAGGAGGGAAATGCATTGAGTTGCAACCTCCAGGGCTTAAGTTGCATTTACACAAATGCACAGAGCCTGGGAAATAAACAAGATGAGCTGGAGCTTTTAGCAAGTGAAGGGAAATTTGATTTGATAGGAATAACTGAAACTTGGTGGGACGACTCCCATGACTGGAACACACAATTGGAAGGCTATCAGCTGTTCCGGAGGAACAGAAGTGGCAAAAGGGGAGGTGGAGTAGCAATATATGTCAAGAACATATACTTGCTCTGAAATCCAGGAGAGTGGTCCGGATATCCCTGTGGAGTGTGTTTGGGTAAAAGTAAGGGGGGAAAATAAGAAACAAAACATTGTGGTGGGCGTCTACTATAGACCGCCAGGCCAAGGAGAAGGAGTAGACGATGTCTTCTTGGAGCAACTGGCAGGCATTGCAAGGAAATATGAGGTCGTAGTAATGGGGGACTTTAACTACCCAGACATTTGCTGGGAGACAAACTCAGCCAAACATGGAAGCCCCAGTAGATTCCTGATGGGCCTGGAAGATAACTTCATGGTCCAGAAGGTGGAGGAAACGACAAGGGGAGGGGCCATCCTTGACCTAATCTTAACAAATCGTGAAGAACTGGTTGATCAGGTCAACATAGTGGGAACTTTAGGGGAAAGCGATCATGAACTGCTGGAATTTCGAATAATGTGGGAAATAAAAAGAGTGCAGAGTGAAACTTATATGTTGGATTTCAGGAAAGCTGATTTCAACAGGCTTAGAGGAGTCATAGGTGGGATCCCATGGGTTGATGATCTAATGGGGAAAGGGGCCCAAGATGGGTGGGAGCTCCTTAAGAGGCAGCTTCTACAAGCACAGTCAGAAACAATTCCAATAAAAAAGAAAGGGGGGAAAATGCTGAAAAAACCAGGTTGGCTCCACAGGCAACTTGGGGATCAGCTGAAGTTAAAGAAAGAGAAGTATAGGGAGTGGAAGACTGGAAAGATCACCAGAGAGGAGTACAGGCAGGTAGCCCGGTCCTGTAGGGAGGGGGTCAGGGATGCTAAAGCTCAGTATGAGCTGAGGCTGGCCAGGGGAGTCAAAGATAACAAAAAGAGCTTCTTTAGATATGCCCAGAGGAACAGGAGGAGAGACGAGGGGGTGGGGCTGCTCTTGGACAAGGATGGACAGCAGGTGTCTGGAAACCAGCAGAAGGCGGAGCTGCTCAACTCCTACTTTGCATCCGTCTATTCACAGAAGGAGGGCTGTGCTAATGGGGGTGCGGGATCATTGACTGATTCGGGGATGTGATTACATCCCCTAAGAGGTAATGAAAACATGGATGGTGCAGAACAGCAGATTAAGATTGACAGAGAACTGGTTCGAAACCACTTAACTGGCCTAAATGAATTCAGGTCATTTGGACGGGATGAGCTGCATCCTCGAGTTCTTAAGGAACTGGCAGATGTCCTTGCAGAGCCTCTGTTGATCATCTTTGAGAAATCCTTGAGGAGTGGAGAAGTGCCACTGGACTGGAAGAGGGCTAATGTAGTCCCAATTTTTAAGAAGGGGAAAAAAGAAGACCCGGGAAATTATAGACCAGTCAGTTTGACTTCAATCCCGGGCAAGATATTAGAGCAAATCATAAAACACACAATTTGTGCACATCTAGACAAGTACTCGGTGATCAAAACAACCCAGCATGGATTTACCAAGAATAAATCTTGCCAGACAAATCTGATCTCCTTTTTTGATCGGGTTACGAGCTTACTGGACATGGCAATGCTGTGGATGTCATTTATCTTGACTTCAGCAAAGCATTTGACAAAGTCCCACATGACATTTTAATTAGGAAGTTGGAAAATATGGGCTAGACAGGGCAATTGTTAGGTGGATCTGCAACTGGCTCGATGGCCGCACTCAAAGGGTTTTAGTAAATGGTTCTGTGTCAACCTGGAGGTCAGTTTCTAGTGGGGTACCCCAAGGCTCTGTCTTGGGACCGGTTCTCTTTAACATTTTCATCAATGACTTGGAGGAAGGGATACGGGGGAGCCTGATCAAATTTGCAGATGACACCAAACTGGGAGGAGTAGCAAACACATCAGAAGATAGGAGAAACCTCCAGGAGGATCTGGATAAACTGGAATCCTGGGCTGTAACAAACAGAATGAATTTCAACAGGGAGAAGTGCAAGATTCTGCACTTAGGCAATAAAAACCAAAAACATAGGTATAAAATGGGGGATACTTGGCTTGGCAGCACAACATGTGAGCAAGACCTTAGAGTCACTGTGGATTACAAGCTGAACATGAGTCAGCAGTGTGATGTGTCTGCAAAGAAGGCAAATGCCATTTTAGGCTGCATTAAGAGGACTGTAGCTTCCAAGTCACGAGAAGTTCTAGTTCCTCTTTATTCTGCATTGGTGAGACCTCACCTTGAGTACTGTGTTCAGTTCTGGGCACCTCACTTGAAGAAAGATGCAGCCAAACTGGAGCAAGTCCAGAGGAGAGCGACAAGAATGATCAGTGGGATGGAAGGGAACCCCTACGAGGAAAGGTTGGGGGAACTTGGGATGTTCAGCCTGGAGAAGAGGAGGCTGAGGGGAGACATGATTGCCCTCTTCAGATACCTGAAGGGCTGTCATAGGGAGGAAGGGGCCAATTTGTTCATAGCTGCTTCTGAAAGCAGAACTAGAACCAATGGGTACAAACTGCAAGAAAGGAGATTCTGGCTGGAAATCCGGAAAAAATTCCTGACTGTGAGGGCGGTTCGGCAGTGGAACAGATTGCCAAGGGAGGTGGTGGACTCTCCCTCACTGGGGATCTTCAAGCAGAGGCTCGATGAGCACCTGTTGGAGATGCTCTAGGGGGAATTCCTGCTGCAGGCAGGGGGTTGGACTAGATGACCTACTAGGTCCCTTCCAACTCTATGATTCTATGATTCTATGACACCCGGCCACAGGAGGAACAGTGCAGAAGTGTTGCTTTCACTATGGGCAGGTGCACTAGGCCGCCCTGACGCTTTTTAAACAGGCTGCCGGCCAGCACGTCTGCCCCAACTGCCAACGAATGTGTTCTTTATGTGAAGCACAGTTTGTTACGTGAAGCAGAATCCTAGAGAAATTTTTGTTCTTTACGTGAAACATACTTTAAGTGAGGCGTTCCTTATGTGAGGCGCCACCGTATTTATCTTTCAATCCAAAACTACCAGCAAGGAGCATGGATTCTGTCATATCAGACCAGTGGTTCCCAAAAGTTTTCAACTGGCAGCTCCCTTTACCAACTGGACCTTGGTCACAGCTCCCCATTAGGGCTACAATTGTATATATTGTGCAGGACATTCATTTTCACAAGGTTTCTGCAGTTCCCCTGGCTGTATCTGCGGCTTCCTAAGCAGCCATGGCTCACAATTTGGCAACCACTGTGTTGGACTCTCAGGGTTGAATCCTATCTAACTTTCTAGAACTAATGCAGCCCTGAGACAAGGGATCAAATATTCCCCGACCCAGAGGAGGCTTTTGAGAGCCCCCTTGCAAAATTCAGTGCATGCTTTGCTGGTACAGCTGTATTAATGCTAGAAAGCTGGACAGGACCAAACCCACAATTTCATATTAGCTAGAGTAGATTAATATGGAGGATAGGCTGTTACCCAAGCAGCAAATCCCCCCTCTCCACGCAACTGAAATAGTCCAATGGAACGGCAGAGCCAATACAATTGGTTCCAGCTGAGTCGCAGAGCTGGGCTAAGGACCGGAGCTCACCCTGTCTTGTGGGGACCTGGGCCTTCATGCTTCGCATACAGCGTCGAGCATGATACCATAGTCTTTCGAGACTGATAGATGCCAGTGCTGCTAGCTAGAGTCAAAAGTTTATCTTAAAAGGGGGAAAAATGAGCCACAAAGTCTAGAGATGTGGTGGGAGAAAGAAGCTTGATATCAAAACCAGATGCATCTTATTCATTGACATGGCTTGATCTCTGCCAGAGAAATAACAAAACTCAGAAAGACATACTGTAGTGTGCACACATATCCCTGCAAGGCAGACACACTCCGCAACGTGTTGTTACACTGGCACCTACTGGCAACCTCTGTTCATTGCATTGTGTGTAAAGGGGAAAATGAGAAGACAGTAAGTGGCATCTTAAAGATCAGTTTATTTACATATGCACATTTATTTATTTATTTGTTTGTTTGTTTATTTATACATACATACATACCCTGCCTTTTCCATGCCAAAGCAAATGTCCAAGGTGGTTTACAAAGTTTTTTATCCTTTTGTCCTCACATCAACCCTGCGAGGTAGGCGAAGCTGACCCAAAGTCACCCATGAAGCTTCATGACTGAGGGGGGATTTGATCCCTGATCTTATAGGTCTCAGTCCAACTCTCTAACTACTATACTTTGGGAACTAGACATTTATTTATTTACTTATTGTTTGTTTGATAGATATAAAGGAAATGCCAAAGGAAATGTCCAAGGCATTTAAAGATATTTAGGCTCATCTTCCTAAAGTAGACATCTTACAATAAAGTAGATTAAAGTACAATGAAATAATTTTTGTTAAAATTAAAAACTATGACAAAGAGCTCAATCCTAACCATGTCTACTCCAATGTAAGGCCCATTGTGTTTTGGCTGCAATCCTGAAGATGCTTTCCTGGGAGTAAGACCCACTGAACACAATGGGGCTTACTTTTGAGTAGACATGATGAAGATGATACTCTATGTTGCTTATTATTCCGTTTAAAGTCTGCAATCCTAAAGACACTTTCCTGGGAGTAAGACCCACTGAACACAATGGGGCTTACTTTTGAGTAGACATGATGAAGATGATGCTCTATGTTGCTTATTATTCAGTTTAAAGGCTGCAATCCTAAAGACACTTTCCTGGGAGTAAGACGCATTGAACACAATGGGGCTTACTTTTGAGTAGACCCAGGATTGTGCTCTTTAAAAGCGGGCTTGTCCTGGAGAAAGAGTCACCCAGTAACATCTCCACTATCTCGCCAGTGCCATCTGATCCTCAGCAGTGGGAGGACCCAGCAGTGTGTCGCGACCCACCCAGTTCGGGGAGGCGTTTCGGGGCTGGTGCGGAGGCTGCCGGTCCCTCCTGGCGGCCTGTGTCTCCTCCTGTGGGCTGAGCCTGGCGGGCGGCCCTCCCCGCTTCCTTCCGCGGAGCTGCAGCGATGGCTTCCCAGGGCCGTTCCGGGGACGCGGCTTCTGCGTGCAGCGCGGAGTCCTTCCGGCTGCGGCACCTGCACCTGGACCTGCGGGTGGAGTTCGGGGGCGGAGGGGGTTCCGGGGGGAGCCTGCGGGGCTGCGCTCGCCTCCTCCTCGCCTGCCTCCTGGACGGCGCCCAAACCCTGGTCCTGGACGCCCACCCGACGCTGCAGGTGGAGAGCGCCGCCCTCGCCCCGGACCCCCAACACACCCGCTGCCAGGGGGGCGAGGGCGAGGGGGAGCTGCGCCCGCTCCCCTTCCACAGCCGCCCCTTCGCCGGCTACGGCTCCGCCCTCCACCTCGCCCTCCCCGAGCCCCTCGCCTGCGGGGACACGCTCCTGCTGGAGGTCGCCTACCGCGCTGGAGAAGGACCCGGGGTGAGTGCAGGCGGCACCGGCACCGCCTCTCCTCCTTTCCCGGACAGGAAAGCCATGCGTCCTCTTTTCCAGGGCCGGAGTGTCCACGTGTCCTCTTTTCCCGGACAGCGGAGTCCATGTGTCCTCTTTCTTCTAGGACCAGGGTGCTCACATGTGCTCTTTTTCCAGGACCGGAGTGTCCACATGCCCTCTTTTTCCCAGGACCAGAGTGTCCACGTGTACTCTTTTCCTGGCTAAGGGGTGCCCACGTGTCCTCTTTTCCCAGGGCCAGGGTGTCCATGTGTCCTCTTTCTCTTTGTCCATGTGTCCTCTTACGGGATAGGGGAGCCCACATGCCCTCTTTTTCCCGGGACCAGAGTGTCCGCGTGTCCTCTTTTCCTGGACAGCAGAGTCCATGTGTCCTCTTTTTTCTAGGACCAGGGTGCTCACGTGTGCTCTTTTTCCAGGACCAGAGTGTCCACGTGTCCTCTTTTCCTGGACAGCAGAGTCCATGTGTCCTCTTTTTTCTAGGACCCGGGTGCTCACGTGTGCTCTTTTTCCAGGACCAGAGTGTCCACGTGTCCTCTTTCTCTTTGGCCATGTGTCCTCTTTTCCAGGGATGAGGCTAACCATGTGTCCCCTTTTTTCGGGACACCCCTCCCCTTTTAGTCTTGAGTCCCAGGAAAAAAATCTTCATTTCCCTGCTTTTAGTTGTGAGCAGGCCACATGGAGTCTTCTCGAAATCAATAAATTATATTTAATAGTTTTAAATTTAATAATAAGCAACATATTTCTCAAATTAACCACATGAATGTAATATACAGCTGTACCCTACATTTTTGAGGGGGGACTTGTCCTCTTTTGCTGATATGACATATGGTCACCCTGGTCAGAGCCCAAGCCTGTGCATGTCTACTCAGAAGTCCCACTATATTCCACAGGCTTACTCCTAGGTAAGTGTGGACAGCTCCCAGATGAATGGATAGCTCTCTGATCCCCCTTTTGGCATTTTCCTTTGGAGGCCATGCCTGCCACCTGGCCTGTGTGTTGCTCCCTGTGGCTCCCTGAGTACTAATATGAATGCTGGTTGGGGTGACCCAGTGAAAGGCATTCTGTACATGCTCAGGAATTCCCTCCTCATTACACTGTTGGTGTCAGAGTGCACTATGGCAGAACTATGGTGAAGAAGTCAGATTGAGCTTTCAAATGGTTGTGTGTTTGTGTGTGTGTGTGAAGGACAAAAATGAGGCAGCACTGAAATTCTGCCACGAGGAAACTATTTTACACAGCAGTCGGTTTAAAGACCTAAGAGCGTAGTCATAAAACCAGTCCAAATCCAGTCCACAAACCACCAGTCAGAGCAGGTAAAAAACATGTATAGTTACAGCGAGAGCTCAACTCTCTCTATCTTCTCTGAGGTAATTCTGATTTGCACTGAGATAACTCACATTCTGAGGTAAAATTACCTCAGGAACGAGAGACTTCTGTTAACTAATCAGAACGTGTCTTCTGTTTGGTGTCTGTTTCATCCTAACAGTCTAAATTTTCAATCTAAATTTCCAGTTTGCATTTGAATGACTTCAATGTCCATGAGGTTAGCTCCTTTGAAATTCCCATTTTCTTGCAGTGGTAAAGCGGGGTTTGAATTGCAAGTTACTGGTTGGTCCCATGAGAGAAAGTGATAGACATCTGTCATCTGACGTTGATGGTCAGCAGAGAAAGATGAGAGTGCCTGACAGGAGGACTCCTGGCCTGTTTTATTTCTAGATTTCCTATCTGGATTCCTCTCAAACAGCCCAGAAGGAGAGACCATTTCTTTATACCTCAGGCTTCCCTGTGCTGAACAGATCCTTTTTCCCTGGTTTTCATACCCCGGCTGTAAAGAGCACTTACTCCGCACATATTCAGGTAACATTTTCCTACTATTCACATAAGCCCCTTCTTTGGTCTTTTGTCAGGTGTGTTGGCTTACTCCTGAGCAAACAGCAGGGAAGCAGAAGCCCTACATGTATACCCAAGGCCAAGCAGTTCTGAATAGATCCTTTTTCCCTTGCTTTGACACTCCTGCTGTTAAAAGTACATACTCGGCTAAAATAAAGGTAAGTTCCTCCCCTTGCCATAAGGGAGCAGAATGATTAGGTATAGAAATCCCATTGGGGAAAGGGGGAATTCTTTCCCCCTATGTAGTATATAATCAGCTTTGGTGTTCACTGAGGAGGGCTTTATTTGATTTATATCCCACCATCTTCCTGTGTCAGGACTGTTGGCAGCACATGTAGAGCCCCCAGACCAATGCTTGTACATTCAGTTATAGTCTTCCTTCCACCAAAAACTCATGATTGGAGTTCTTGCATGATTTCATGTATTCCTTCTTGTGCATGTGGTCATTTGGGTGTTTGCAAATACAGATGTGCTGCACACATGAGCCTCTGCTCTTTTGTAATGGAGTTTTATTTTTATTTGTTTATTTAATTACTTATTTAATGGATTTATCCCTAGCCTTTTCCCTAACAAAACAAGTGGCTAAAGTAGCTTAACAAAGCTTTAATCACCATCCCCGAGCTGTACTCACAGCCACAACTCTGTGCGATTGAGAATGAGTGACTGGCTGAGGTGGTATTTCAACCTGGATCTTCCAATGTCTCAGTCCAGTTCCCTTAACACTATACCAGGGGTGTCCAACCTTTCAACTTCAGGGCTCCAGGACCTTTAACAAGTATGCAGAGGAGGAAATTTCAGCAGGTGCAGCTTTTCATTCACAGATCACAAGCTACACCTGCTAAAGTTCCCTCTTTTACAAGCTTGTTAAATGTCCAGGAGCCATGAAGTTCAATGTTTGACACCACTGCACTACACCATCTTTTCTATTAATTTTTCTCTATTTGGGTTCCATGGACATTACTTTTATTTTTAATTCCCCCCCCTTTGATTCCCATGTTTTCAAAAGAATCAGGGGAAAACTGGTTGTGTCTGCAGCTATAGGGAGATTCAGAACGTTTTGAGGAGCTGATGTCAGATTTTGAATATACACCTGAACAAGTTGTGGCTCCCATTCAGAGGCTACTGATTCAGCCATGCTGAAAAATGCTTCTACATGGTGACTACATTCAGTGGCTGTAATTCATAGGAATGCTTACCACAACTCCTGGATCCCTTAATTAATTAAGGCGAGCTGCTGCTTAACTTTTGAAAAGTGTGAAGGCTGACTGATCTGCAAATCAGAACTTCTTAGTGTGAATCTTTCCTTTGCCACAAATTCACAAGGTGACCTTTGGCAAGCCACTCCTTCTCACCCATGCTGATTCTGCAGTATGGAGACAATAATATTTGCTGTACTTCTTTCTGTAAGTAATGCAAATGCAGCTGGGCCTTTCTTGGTTGGTTAATCCCTAATTAATATGAGTTCTTATTTCACCCACTCTACAGTTCTTTTAAAAAATTCATTTCTCTGTTGTTAGGTACCTGAGGGTTTCACAGCTGTGATGAGTGCAATTACAAGGGAGAAGCAGAAGGACAATACTTTCTTCTTCAAGATGCCCTTGCCTATCCCGTCATATTTGGTTGCCCTGGTAGTTGGAGACATAGTTTCTGCGGAAGTGGGACCCAGGTAAGAGGCAGCTGCAGGGTAAAGGTGAACCACCAAAGTACATGTGTATTCATAATATAGTTGGATCTTGGTATCTGTAGGGGATCTGTTCCCAGCAGCCACCCATGTGTAGTATGTGCTTATCATTGGTACAACATGATAAACAAATCTGCAGGTTAGCCCAATATTACCTTTGGATGTGACCAGAGGACATCTCTAGATCCAGCCCTTCTTCCCACTTCTGGGTTAAGAACTTGCAGGATGCTAAATGCATGGATCTTGAATCTATGGATAAAGACCTGTAAATGTTTAATGGTCACTTAAGGATTGGACATAATTTGCATGCGAACAATAAAAATTAGAAGGAGATTCAAGGACATTGAAAATGGAATGCCAATTTGAAAAAAAAACACAAGAGAAATACTGCAAGAAGCATTTGAATTAATATCATCTAAAAAGACAGATGTCTAAAAAAATCTTTAAAACTCTACTTTTTTTCTAAAAGTAAAACTTAAGAGTGCAGTCCTAAGCAACTTTCCAGCTCTGGTGCGCTGTGCAAGTGGGGCACGTGCTGCATCCTGCAGTTTGGGGACAGATCGAAGGCCTTCTCAAGGAAATGCAGTGTTTACTCCCTCACCTTGGAATTGCATTTTCCTTATCCCAGAGCTGGAAAATTGGTTAGGATTGCACCCTCAAACAGTTTGAATTCCAGCTTCTGTCTATGGAGAGGAACAGAGCTTAAGTGGAGCCATTTTCCTCCTTCGATTAGAACCTAAGGGATTAGGATGCAATCCAGCCTAGCATCCTGTTTCCCACAATGGCTAACCAGATGCCTCTGGAATGTCCATCATCTTATTTGTTCCCTCTTTACAATGGAAACTATTTGTCTTCGTTGTTTATTTCTCACATTTGTGGTCTGCCGTTCTTTAAAAGAATCTAGGCAGTGTCCTGTAAATCTCTAATACATGTTTAGAGTTTCTTGGATCTTGATTGTTCTCATCCAGCCGTACTTGCCTGGTTTGGGTTCAAAACCAAACTCATTCCTTTGTATGATGTCTAATGTGAGAGGCTAAAAAGTAATGCTTTCAGTGCAAGTTGTAATGGCCTTGTTAGACTGTCATTGTCTTAACAGGCTTGGTGGCAGCATGTGGCAGAACTGGGGCTCACTTCAGGCCCCTGAGAAAGGTGTTTTTCCTGTTACCAGCTGTCTGAATTGGCAATAATCTCAGAACCATAAATATGATGTCTTCAGTTCCATGATATAATAAAATACATCTAGCCTGTCTTCCATCAATATACAGGTATACAGGTATATACAGGTATACAGGTATACCCTGCTTTCTGGTGGTTTTTTTTTCTGAGGATCTGCTCTTTTAATACCTTTCAATTATACTTGGAAATCATTCATTCAATGCATTTTCCGCTCTTTCATCCACTCTCTGTTGTTCTAAAGGTAAAAATTGCCCTCCCCTCCACCCCCCTGTTGTAGCTCTTGGTCTGAATTTATTCCTGAAGGAGTTATTGAGAATCTATTTACAGATGAAGGAGAATCTATTTGCAGAAATCTTTGTGTGGCAGCAGGAATTTGCAAGATAAAAGGGACATTTGCAATTTGCTAGCTAAAAAAGCATTGGAAGCAACATTTGTAAACTAAAAAAAGATGAGGTACCACTTTTCAACCATTTTTACTTTTCACCACAGCCCCAATCTCTAACCCGTCAGATAAATGAAGGGCATCTGTATTCTTTCTTGCCAAAGCACAAGTGTAACTACCTACAAGCCAATTTACAGTCTACAAAGCTAACCTCAAATGTTGTGCACCACAGATGATATAATTGCAGCTGTTTTCTCATAACCTTTGTAGATTTACAACCCTTTCTTTCTTTCCCTGCTAGGAGTCATGTCTGGGCTGAGCCTTGCCTGATTGAAGCTGCTAAGAAAGAGTATGATGGCGTGATTGAAGAATTTCTGACAACTGGGGAGAAGCTGTTTGGGCCATATGTCTGGGAAAGGTACTCTTACAGAACTAGATACTCCAGCTATTAAACAGGAAAGAATCCCATAAATCTTAAATTAGACTGAGTTCAGGTCTTTCTTTCTTCTGTCCTTTTTTCAAGTTAGCTTACCTGAATTTTCTTAGGATATAACAGGGCATCAGACATTTTTCACTTTGATAGAGCATGAGATCTCGTTGATAAACAACATTTCACCACTGGCATAGCTGTACCAGGGAGGCATGTGCTGAGTCTTGAAGTTGAGGGGCAGTCACAGAGGCCTCCTCCAGGTAAGGCAATGTTTGTTCCCTTACCCCTTAGTTTCATTACCCTTACCCTGGAGCCAGAAATTGATTAGGATTGTGCCTTGAAATTAGGTGTTGCTATAACCTGAGGAATATTTTTCCTAGGCTAAATGTGGATATTACAGTAGTCTGCCCAGCATATGGGCACCCAGACATACATATTGTACATCACATTTCCCATATGCTTTTGGGTTTCAGAAGGGAAGAGACTAGGGCACAATCCAGAAGTGCACAATCAAGAACTGCACAATCCCATATGCTTTTGGGTTTCAGAAGGGAAGAGACTAGAACACAATCCAGAAGTGCTCTATCATGGGGCTGACCCAATTACAAAATGGGCCACCCTAGTTACTTTGGATATAGTAATATAGGCTGCCCCAAGGCAATATAGGCTGCCCCAAGACAGGTGGACCTGGGCTGCCCTAAGTGGGCCAGGCTAGGCAGTTCAGGAGAGGCATATTGAGGGCATGTTCAGCATTGCTTAGAACAGTACAGTTAGGCTGTATCCAGAGCATGTTTCCTGGGCAGATATGCCCTCTGCCAGCCCCTCAAACTTATACCACCTCAGGAGCATGCATAAATCTGAGTAGACCCATAGGGGTCTATGATAAGTCAGAGTAAAAATGGAAGTGTTGGCAAAAATTTTGAGTCCTTGACCAGCCTATCTGCAACCCCTGCCTCTCAACTTCAGGATATGCTACGCCAGTCCACCAACTGCTGGATACAGGACAACTCCAGCCGGCCACTCCAACAATCCCCTTGCATCCACCCTCCACTCCAGTACTGCTGTACTGCAGTCTCATGGTGCAGCTGTTACTGGTTGTCAGGAACTTCTGGGTTTCCTTACAAGCAGGCTCCACAGCTGTTCGTTGCTCTTAGGTCTGCTTCCTGATAGGAATTCACAGTCTCCCATCCAATCCTTCCATTGTAGGGAGTGTTAAAAGATTGGTTTTTTACTGAACATGGGATGTGAGAGTTGCACCTGTAGCTGAGCTATGCCAATTCCACCTTAAACACAAACAAAATCTTTACCAAGAGAATGAAGATATTCCATTCAGGATAGAGGAAGGCATTTTGAGCACTGATTCGCATTCAGGAAGTTACCTTCTTGCTGATAAGTTTGCTTTTTATAGGTATGATGTTCTCTTTATGCCACCCTCATTCCCTTTTGGTGGGATGGAGAACCCTTGTATCACCTTTGTCACTCCGTGCCTGTTGGCTGGAGATCGTTCGCTGGCGGATGTGATCATCCATGAGATCTCCCACAGCTGGTTTGGAAATCTGGTCACCAATGCCCACTGGGGAGAATTCTGGCTGAATGAAGGCTTCACCATGTATGCACAGAGGAGGATCACTACCACAATCTATGGTGAGTTTCCTGTCACTGGTATCTCAGATTTCATAGTTAAACCATCCCCACTCTAGTTGTGGAAGAGCCTAGCTATAAATCAAGCCAAGATCTGGAGATTAATCTGCAGATCTGAAAATATAGTAATTATGTTAATACTTGAAAGACAGATGTTCTCAGATGATGCTGGAAGGCAACCTCTTGAATTGACTTGACCCTTTTTGTGGTGGTAATTCTTTTTTCAAGAAACTATCTTTCTTCAAGAGACTGGATATTTTGCAAAGGTTTTGTTGCAACTTCAGACCATGTTGTTGAACCAACTTACAACCTTGGAATACTCAGACTCAAGTATTTCCTAACCCAGCAGTTCCTAGGAGTGGACTTGGCATGAGGCCAATGCCCTAGTTGCTAAGCCTGTGCAACTTCAGGACCATGCAGGAAGCCTTCCTGAGGCTCCTGATGCAATTAGAAACAGTACTTCTTGTTTTCTGGAAGTATAGTTTAAGACCGTGGAAAGCCTCACATGCTTCCTAATCAATCCTGGAGTTGCACTAAGCTTTGTCACATTGGGTGAGTACTGGGGAAGCAGCATCACTTGGGGTGAGGGGACAGAACCACAGACCTTTGCCCTGGGGCTCATGTCAGTGAAACATGTTGTATGATAAAGTCACTGGCCATTCACTTCCAGATTTGGAGGTCATTGCAAGTTTCCAAATGGGATAAGATGGTTGGGTAAAGTGGGAGAACATTATCCAGCAAGCAGTTTTTGCATGCTACAGCTCCTTCTGTCACAGTGAGCCTTCTGCCATTCTCTGGAGACTCATACCATTGTCTCCCTTCCAGGGCATCAGTTGTCTTGATACCTCAGCCCATGCTTTGTGTATCCCAGGGTGTCACAGTACACACTTTGGGAACTGTTGACCTAAGAACATTTTCATTTGTTACATATAAAACCTATGGAATTAGCAAGAAATGTTACCTATAGAATTATGATGAATATTAGTCTGAGTTTATGTAAGCTTGTAGGTTGTCTCACAATTTTAATTCCTTGCTTGGATATTGCAAGAAACTTAAAGTTTCTCTCTGTTTCTTCTCTCCTAAATTCAGGTGCTGCTTACTCCTCCTTGGAAGCTGCTACTGGGAGAGCTTTACTCCGTCAACACATGGACAACACAGGGGAAGATCATCCTCTCAACAAGCTCAGAGTGATAATAGAGCCAGGTCTGCGCTGACATTGGTATCTATAGATTTCCTATAAGAGAGTCTGCAAGGGGGAATCCAATTGTACAGCTAACAAGAATGGGTGGTTGATTGCCCTTGCTGTGCATTATCACTACTTTAACGTTATCCTGATCAGTAGATTTCAGGCCTTTAAAACCACTATCACCAAGCAGTTTGCAATTCTTGAAAGCTTTCCTAGAAGTAAGCTTTGTTGAGTCAGTTGGACTTGTTAAGCTTCCTTAGATAGAACTATTAGGTGGAAACTGGCAAGTTCTTAAGGACCCAGTCCTATGCAAAATTTCAGCACTGATCCAGCCATGCCAATGGGATATGTGCTTTATGTTGTGGTGGTGGGGCCATCATGAAGCTTGGTCATGAAGCTCAAGCGAAGGGAACATTTGGTTCCTTACTTTGGGGCGGCATGGCAGCTGCATCTGTGATGGAAAGTTGAATAGGATTCAGCCTTATCTCTGTCATTTAATTCATCTGTAAGATGAGGAGAACAAGGATCTTTTATGAGAATGACAAGAGAGAGGAACTGCAGACCCTTCACGCATCCAAGCCAGTATTGTTTAATGGTTATAATGCTAGAATGGAAGCTGAGAGACCCAGGAATAAATTTCCACTTGGTCGTGCAGCTCACTGCTCTAGAGACTGTGGTCTCCTGGCCTAGTCTATCTCTTAGGATTGTTGTGAAGTAAGAGTGGGGGGAGAAATCCTGTGTGCTATTCTGAGCTCTTTGAAAGAAGAGTGGAGTGAACATGTACCAGAATGTACTTGATAATTTCTAATGAATATTCTCCATTGTTTATAAACCTCAGCCTCTTCTTTGCTTCCTCACTCAGGTGTTGATCCTGAAGACACCTACAATGAGACCCCTTATGAAAAGGGCTACTGCTTTGTCTCCTACCTTGCACACCTTGTGGGGGACCAAGACAAATTTGACACCTTCCTTCAGGTACTATGTGTGGGCCTGGAATTTGTCTCTGCTTCATGAGGGTCCTGAGATTTTTTATGTGCTTGCAAGGGATGTTTCTTGGCAACTCCTGAAGTTGCTTCAGTAGCAGTTAGGCCTTCCTTGTACTGTATTCAGCCTTTTTGGAAAAGATATCAGTTCATATAACATCTATAAGAATGCTGGGCATTGCTTGGAAGGAAAGCATTGGGCCTGAAAAGCAGTGAAAGCAGTGCCGTTCTTGAAAAGGGGCAAAACACTTAAGTTTTCAGGATCATCATGTCTGTGTGAATTGTCGCTGCCTCTTGCCTTTAGAGCTAGTCGTAGCCTTCCCAGCCATTTCTGGCTTTGAAAGCAAGGGGAAGAGGATCATTTGCAGAACTGGGAACATGGGACATTGATATTGAAGAGGAGATTCCCTATAACCAGAGGCTGGTACATCAAGTCTGCACCCCATTGCAACCCTGATGCATGATCCTGCACATAAAATAAATCCAATTTTGGCCTGATGAAAAATTTGTCCTGGCTCACTATTCTTTCCACCCAACCCAAGTCCAGTTGGTTCAGGTTAGAGCTTGTAAGTGTAGCCAGAACTTGAGGTGATATGCTTTGGGTGCAAGGGAGGCTATGAATCGTCAGTGAAGAAAATGCTGCAAGTGTATCATCCAGCCCATAGCATAACTCAGAGCAATCTTTCTCTGTGGCAGGCTTATGTGAATGAATTCAAGTTTCAGAGCATCACGGCTGATGATGCTCTGGAGTTTTACCTGAAGTATTTCCCAGAGCTGAAGAAGAAAGGGGTGGAGAGCATTCCAGGTCAGCAATACTACCTATTTTTAGATGTTGCCCATCGTTTTGGCACCTACGATGCAACTTATGGAAACTATGCACTACCACTGGCTGGTGGATGTTGCTTGCCGTTCTATAGAACCAAATCATCCATTTTTAACATTCTTAGCAAGATCTGTAGAGAATCACTGGAATGTTAACCAATTGTAATCACTATCTGAGCATCATTCTAAGTTGTGGGGAAGGGAGGGAAGGACCAAACCAGATCCATTTCCTGGCACCAGATCTCCTGCTGCACAAAAAACTGCTGCTTACCTTGTTCCTTCCTATACAACCCTTTTTATTAAAATTAATTAATTAAATTTAAAGCAAAGTGCTGGAATTGAATGCATTGTGCTGGAAATGCCCAGCGTACACCCATTTTTATTTTCTTTAAAGGGGCTGGAAGGAAGGAGCCAACTAAGTGGCTGCTTCTCCACCCCTTTACCTTGCTGCTTCTTCACCTGATGTTTAAAGAGGCTGCACAAGACAGGTGTAAAGTGAGCAAAACGGCACTACTGGCTCCCTCAACCTTTATTTATACGGTCCCTTTGAGTCCTAGAGGGATCACCTGGGGTCTGAATCTTTCCTGTGAATTTTACTGGGTGGACTTATGGAAATTCCTCTCATGACAGTGGTACCCACCCATACTCTCACAGCATGGATTGCAGTAGTACAGATTGCTGAAGAAATATATATTGTAATATTTGAAACTTAATGTGTCATCAAATCTAATGCGCACCCTATACTTATAATAAAAATATGTACTACATTTACTCAGAAATATGTACTACATTTACTCAAATTAATTGACCATCAAATCTAATGCACACCCTGGTTTTAGAGACTGAATTCAGCTGGAAAAGATGAGTGTTAGAGTTGAGTAAATTCAGTATATGAAGCACTTTGGTCAATTGAAATGTGTGATGTAAATCAGCCATAGTACTACTAGGCTTCTGTTGTGCACTTCAGCACTTGAGTTTCCTTTGTCCTTGTTCTGGTTGCAGGCTTTGAGTTTGATAGGTGGCTAAACACACCTGGTTGGCCTCCATACCTTCCTGACCTTTCATCTGGAGAAAAATTGATGAAGCCAGCTGAGAAACTGGCCGAACTCTGGGCATCTGCTAAGCTCAACATGGAAGAAATTAAAGCAGTCGATATCTCTGCCTGGAAAACATACCAGTTAATCTATTTCCTGGACAAGGTCTTGCAAAAGTCCCCTTTGCCAGAAGGTACATCTCCCTCTGCTTATAATAGTACAGTAAATGGGCATTGGAAATTCTGGCCTAGTGGGAAAGATCAATTCATGGGATTATGATAAAAGAGAAAGAGATGGCAAAAATATGGCTGTAGGGATTAAAAATTCTATGACCATATTTTTCCTATCCCTATGAATTCCTATCCTATTTCCTATTCGTAGCTTCTAGGGGGGAAACTTGGTTTGAGTTTTACAGCAAAAACACATGCCAAATCTTTTGGCACCTTAATACCGATAGCTTTTTTGCAGCATAAAAATATAGAGAAAAAGATGTTATGGAATTCAAAGGGTATAAAATTTGCACAGGCACACTCTTAGACATTTCTGGTTACAGTTCTAGATAAGCGTAGTGGTGACTTATTCACCTTCATCTTCAATAATAGGACAGACTTCCTACTTTTGCAGTGCTCAATTCTCACTTGTAATGAGTGGGAAAACTGACATTAATGATCCTTTCTTCTTCAGGGAACATTGAGAAGATGAGTAGCCTGTACCCCAAAATCTCCAAAGCTCAGAATGCAGAGCTGCGTCTTCGCTGGTGCCAGATCCTCCTCAAGAACAACCATGAGGCTGAGTTTGGCAAAGTGAAAGACTTCCTTCACAGCCAGGTTTGTGCTTTCTGTGTATTGCTGGTTCCGAGATGTGCTAATCTAGACCCTGACACTCGCTGAACTGCAGACCAGTAACAGTCTCTTGTTAAAAACTATAGGGGCAGTTTGATGTTGTCTTGTCTAGTGGGAAGCCTTCCCAACTTTCAACCCCCCCCCCCCCCAATGCAAATAGCTCAGCTGAGTTAACCCAATTTTGACCAGCCTACAGGTGTACACATTTGATCTTTGTTACATATATGCAACATTGGGCAGAAATGTCTTACACAGAAAATATTAACAGCTGACCATAGTGATTAATTGTTGACATTGAACTCACTTTTATGGGAAATTTGATGACAGTGTTTGAAAAGCAAGGAAATAAGGGTGACTGCAAGTCTCAGTGATGGGAACGCAATTCCAGAGTTGAGGCTGGGACAATAAAGGCCAACTCCACCTGCTTGTGTCATCATAAAAGCACTAGACTGAAGTCTGACTCAGTGACATAAAATTGTGTAAACTGATGCTATATTTGTGTTCATCAGTGAGCTAATGCTATAGACCTAATGTAACCCTGCTGGAATTAGGCCACCATAAATTTTACATTTTCCTCCACATTTAGATATACCTATAGATTAGTTGATGCATTTTGGGTACAATCCCTACCATGGCACAACTCACTTGTGGTTCCCATAGTGGTATGGCTTCTCTGAGGAAAGGAGCAGTGTCTTAACCAGTTGAACCACTGTAGCCTTTAGTGGTGTGGGGAGGCTGGCGCATGTCTGTGTACTGGCCTATTCCTCCCTTCTCCAGGAGTGGCACAGAAGAGACTTACAGCACTTTTGCTACACTCCCCAGGCCAGCGTGGAACTTATGCCAGGAGGATTAGAACTGAACATTGGATTTGGGCATCTCCTTAAACTTGGAGTATACTCTTCTGTCTTTGTTAATGATGCTACCTTGTTATCATGCTACCTTGTCGAGGCTTCAACATTCTCTAAGCTCTGTTGAAAGCGATAATGTCTGCATTATGTACTCCTTGCAAACTCCAGTGGTCATGGTTGCAGCTAAAGAATGCTGAGAGAAGTAATCCAATGGTCTGCCATGTGTGTGCCCCTACTCTCAAGAAACTGAAAGGAGGAAGAGTAAGGGCAATTTCAGTTCAGGCCTTGCTATATCTGAGCTCCATGTGGAACTGCAGCTTATGATTTGTCTTGTCAGTTGCCACTTTTTTCCCACCTTCAAGACCAAATAAATATAATCCAAAACAATTTATGCTCATGTGATAACATATGAATATTTGGTATATTTCTCCCAAGCCAATTTTTTTAAAAGTGTCCATCATCACTTGATATGATTGGAGTACAAAACACTTGATTTGATATCCATCTGCACTAATTGTTCTGAAAAATGGGTAGCTATGGCTGCAATCCTAAAGACACTCTCCTAGGAGTAAGACCCATTGACCCAAATGGGGTTTACTTTTGAGTAGACATGGTTAGGATTGTGCTCTAAGTCTCGATCTGTTGCAACTAAAAATTAACATATTATTTAAATATGTGGTTTAAACATGTCTAAAATTGGAATTTGAAAAATAATTTCCTAAACTCCTTCCTAGGAGTCTGTGGTGTGCTAGGCATCACAAAGCAGTGAAAGTGAATCATTCTAAGCTGTTGTCTCCTATCTTTGTAGGGAAAACAAAAATACACCCTTCCTATCTACCGGGCCATGGTGAATGGCTCAGAGACTGCCCAAGAGCTGGCCATGAAGGTGTTCTCTGCCACTGCACCACAACTCCATGTTAATGTCCAGAATTATGTCAAAAAGATCTTGGGCCTGAAGACTGAATAACAAGATTACAAAGTCGAAATATGTTTGTATGGGGTTCAGCAAATGTCTGTATAAAATGATGAGCTTAGAAGAAAAAAGGACACATTTGTCAAATCCTATCTCCATGACCCCAAAGGTGTTGGGGTAGATCCCATACTCCTTTGAGTCAATATTTCTTCTCAAGGACTTCGATGAAATGCTTGAAATTATGTCAGTTTCAGGGATTTCCCAGAAACTGAATCTTCCTCATGGATAACTTTATAAGCACAAAAACATATATTCAAACTTTGTTTGAAATAAATTCCAAAAATGTTGTAATAAATTTAAATTTGTACAATAACTGTACTTGTTTCAATTTGAATTTGGTGTTTTTTGTTTACCTTCTTTTAGTTCTTATATGGTATGTTTATTGTAGATGTCTCGTTTTCTCCAAATGTAGGAAAAGTACCAACTCATGAAAAAACATGGCTTTTCTACATGTGTCTGTTGTAGGGACAAAACTGTAAATGCTAGCCCTGGTGCAGTCCTGACAGCAATGAAAACACACTTTCCTTGGAGATCACCTGAATTTAATGGATTATTGGTGCTTCAAATGTATAATTGCAGCTAATAATAGTAACAAGCTAGAACAAGGGTGTCAAACTTGCTATATACAGAGGGCCACCCAGAAAGTTACATCATTTATCAGAGCAGGCCTCCGTCAGTCTTGAGAGACTTTAGTATCATGCTCGGCGCTGCATACGCTGCATGCGAAGCACGAAAGCCTGGGTTAGATTGTTATGGAGGATAGGTTGTTACCCAAGCAGCAAATTCCCCCTCTCCACGCCACTGAATTAGTCCAATGGAAAGGCAGAGCCAATACGATCCAGCTGGCGTCGCAGAGCTGGGCTAAGGACAGGAGCTCACCCTGTCTTGTGGGGCCAACCCAGGTCTCGAACTCTGGTTAACAGGCATAGTGACTTAACCACTTGTGCCACCCACAGCATTTATCAGCTTATCACATTAGCTGCAGGTAAAGGAAGAGAAAATGTGCCAATCTTGATCATATTTTCAAGATAATGTGAAAGCCCAAGTATCATGCTGGGACAGTTCAATTATAATGGCGGGGGCGGGGGGTTGGATATATTGCTATCAAGGGCCGCATTTGGCCTGCGGGCTTTATCTTTGATACTCCTGAGCTAAAAGAAAACACTGGAGCATGAAAAATGAATGCAATAGATAAGCATGATAATAAGCAAATGCAGCTATCCATGCAGCAAAAAAATGAAAGGAGGAAACACTGAAAGCAGAGAGAAAAAGGTTGGCTATTTTTTCTGCATTATAAAGGTTGATAGTTTCTGTGCAGCCCAGCAGGTGGCTTAAGACAGAATGGGAAGGACTAGCTATGTGCTTTGCCTTTGAGGAGTCAATTATAAATTCAGGTATTCCAGGTCTAATGGAACCACAGGTTTTATTCCACACTAGCAGTATTCATACATTACACTAAACATAGATGGCTCCTTCAAGAACATAAGAAAAGCCGGAGCTGCATCAGGCCAAAGGCCCATCCAGTCTATATTCCTGTATCTCACAGCAGCCCACCAGATGCATCAAAGAGCACCAATCCAGGTACTCTCCCTTGCATCTGGCATTTTGAGTTTGCACACATCTACATCCATCTATGCACACACATACATATAAACACACCTTCATGGCTTATAACCTGTGAATTTGATCCTATATAGGGCATTGTTTCTCTGTTTACTTCCACATCCCTTCACATGATCCACCTATTCAAAGTACCACTGGAAGTAACATGCAATTATATGATTGACAGAATTGTGAAATTAACAAGAATTCACAAAAATGGTGAATATATGATGACTACTGAGCAATCATATTATCTGAAATTAACTAGTTCTTTATCTCCAAGGGGGCCTTCCTCAAATGCAACACATCAATCATCAATAAAAGGCTCAGGGTAGATGGGATTGCTTTTTGAAGTGCAGACAAGCAGGCTTTGGAGCTCTGACCACTGAGCCAAACTTACCACTGTTATACTGCGTTTTCTGGTCCTGGGTTGCAAGCACTCGGGTCCCACCAATACCACCGGACACTATCTCAAGTAACACTGACAGTGCCTGTTCTACTGGTTGAGAAACACTGATCTGGCGCCCTTTGTCCCAAAGTGAGAGTATACAATCAATGGGCACAATCCTAACCAACTTAAGCTGGCATAACTCACTTGCCATAACCCATGGTGGTGTGGAGAGGCCAGTGCAGCCCTGTGTACTGGCCTAACCCCCACATGAGTGGAGCAGATGTGCCTTAAAGCACTTTTGTGACACTCCTAGACCAGCATAGGATTTTTGCCAGACTTATGCTGGCCTAACGGGAAAGGATTGCAGTCAAAATCATAGAATGGACTTTAAAGGTGCTATCCACCCCAAAGGTGTACACATTTGGTCACTATTGTATACATGCAACACTGGGTTAGAGTGTTCAACCAGCAATTGGTTCAACCAGCAAACAAGGCTATATAATCAAAAGACGAGGTTCCTGTCAACAGTAGTGCTACTGTATTTTACGCTAACTGAAACGTCCAGAGACCTTCCAGCTACTCTGGGACTGATATATAATTTACTTGCCTCCCTGCCTGTCCCCAGTATCAAGAATCTAGGAAGCCAGATTTACCCATCTGGCTAATGGGTAAATGTGTAATTTATCCATGTGTAATGTGTAATTATTCTCATGTCTTTGCCACAACATGTGGTGATGGTATTTAACCTTGATACCTTTAAGAGGGTTTGGACAAATTTCTGGAGGAAAAGTCCACCCCAGGTTACAAGCTTGATATGTATATTCAACCTCCTGGTTTTCAATGACAAATTTAGGGGAAAGCATCATGATGCAGGTATCTTGTTGTCTTGTATGCATCCTGAGGAATCTGATGGACCATTGCGAGATACAGGATGCTGGACTAGATGGACCTTTAGCTTTATCTGGGGATGGGGACTCTTTTTATGTTCTAAATCCCAACCCACATGGAGGTAGCAAGTTATGAGACTGAGTTTCAAGCCTTCTGAATGTCAATGCAAGAGGTCTTCACTATGTAGATTGAGACTCCAAAGTAGTCATAACCTGTTGTTGCTGCTATTTTGCTTTGAGTCTCACTCCAGTACAGTTTGAACAAGGCCAGGCTTTTCAAGGTGATGTAAATCCTGCTGGAGACATTTTAGAAGTTGTTCTCAAATGTGGATTACATGTTGCAAGTTGGGACTTGAGTTGGGTCCCATCTCTTAACAAATTAAAAATCACTGATTTAGAGCTAAATCCTAACCATGTCTGATCAAAAGGAAGCCCCATTGTGTTCAATGGGTCTTACTCCCAGGAAAGTGTCTTTAGGATTGTAGCCTTAGGCTGTTAGAAGATCTGAAATATTTAGGTCAGTAGATTATTATGAAGACAGTTGTAATAAACAGATAATCCTTTGAGAAGGTGGTGCATGATACAAGAATCTGTACTAGGGAATTACTGTAATATGGTAGAGTCACTGCATATATATGTGATGACCAGTTCCTTGGCCTGGTTTTGGTTTGTGCGCTCCCTTTCACCCCAAATGAAATCACATATGAATAACTCAAATCTGCCTTGTTATATCAGACCTGCAAGGTGGAACTGAGCTAGTAGTTCAGGTTCTACTGGCAAAGAAGTTTTGGTTTGCTCTGGTTTGGCTGATGTAACTTAAACACAAGGCTTTGGGAGTCATTGAACCATATGATTCCACTGCACCACCCAGCAGAGGACAATTGTTGCTACAGCTGGCTTGTTATTGAGTTCAGGGCCTCAAAGAGAAATTTTTTAAGGCAGTACAAAACCCATTTGGGGGCCCCTAAGAATTGCTAAATTATTTTGGGGAAAAATATTGAGGCTAATTAATGGGCAACAAACTTCCACAAGTGCTCATTTATTGATCATACTAGTGAAAAGCGTACCCACGTTGCGGGAGTAAAATTAATCCCCCACGCACATCAACAACCCCATGCACATCAACCCCATGTGCATATCCCCCCTATGCACATGCTCATCAAACCCCCATGTACAACAAACCCCCATGCACAACATTCCCCATGCGAAACATCCCCCATGCGCATCAACCCCTCATGCACATCAACCCCATGCGCATCAACCCCCCATGCACACAACCCCATGCACATCAGTCCCCCATGCGCATCAGTCCCCCATGCGCATCATCTCCCCATGCGCATCAAACCCCCATGCGTTATCAACCCCCATGTGCATCACCCCCCCATGCGCATCAACCCCATGTGCATTTATTCCGTTTTTCACAGTCACTTGTGTCAACCTCAGCTTGTTGCTCCCCCAAAGCTTGTTGTCCAGTGAAACTGTATGCACTGAACCCCCCCCCCTAGCTACGCCACAGTACCCATTGCTCTGTTAACACAGTTCAGCAACTAATTTTGCAATCCTGTATGTTGATAATTCATAAACGTTAAGGAACCCTTCACCAAGGGCAAAATCCAGAATAACTATGGGGAGTTCCTGCTCTAGTTTAAGAACAACTTACTCTGGATTGCAAGATGAATTTCCCATAGGTTTTCACTATGTGGTGCAGTAAGTAGCGGTGCACATAAAGTCTCTTATGTGCTCCTGTAGTTACTCTGGATTTGGGAGTATGTCTTTGTGAGGGAGGGGCTAGTGCAATGGTGCAACCTCCAGGATCATGCTCCTGCGGGGAAATGGGGACTCTTTTGCAACTTACAAATGGTTCAGCCAAGGTTTGGGGGATTGGGAGACCCCTTCCCCTTTCCTTTTAAAGAAAGCAAGAGAACTTTACACAAATTGGGAGGGGGGGCTTGCAATGCCCCAATTTTAGTAGCACAGCTGTACATACTTAGTAGGGAATGAGTCCCTCTGAACGCAGTGGGAATTACTTATGAGTAGATGTGCGTAACATTGGGCTGCACATGTATTTTATGCAACAAAACTTACAGTGCAATACAATGCAATGACTTCACTGGGACTTCCAATAAGTGTGCATAGCACTGCAGCATTTATAAATTACTAGCTTATAAACAGTGGTGGGCCCGGCCTGGCCCAACAACCAGCTCGCCGGAAGTGGGCGGGCCAGGCTGGGGTCAGGGGACGGGGAGGATCAGGGGCGGGGCCAGGGAGGGCCAGGGGAGGGGCAAAGGGCGGACCCCAACTCTGGCACACTGCGCCTGCGCCAACCTTGGCGCAGGCACAGTGTGTCTCCTCCAGACCAGCTGGAGGAGATGCACTGCACATGCGTCAACCTTCTTTGGTTGGCGCATGCGCAGTGCAGTGGTGGGCCGGCTGCCGAACCAGTGCGGCCAGTTTTCTGGGGCCCCCCCATAGTTATCGGATCAGTATTGGGGGGCCAGAAACAGGAAGCGGTTCAGGCGATCCGGCCCGAACCGGTCTGGGCCCACCACTGTTTAAAAAAGCTGCACTCTGTGCAGACTTTGAAACCAGCTCCTGTTGTGTCTTTGCCCCAAAACTAAAGAAACATCTAGTCCAGCTTAGAAAACAGCAATTTTGAAGAAATAACTGTGAATCCTCAATTCAGTCCATGGAACTTGAAAACCCCACTGTAGGTTTGATCAGTAATTTTCAAATTTGAATTTTTAACTGTTCCCTCCTCATCAGGCCACAAATCCCAATGATGGATGTTATAATATGTCCATGTAGAGCAAGTATGGATGGAGCAGGAGGACCTGTGTGGAGTTGTGTTGTGTGTGTGTGTGTGTGTTTGTGGAGTGTGGGGTTGGTTTGTGTGTTGGGCAGGGTGTCCAGATGACCAGAAATGTCAGACTCCTCTGGAAAAGGCAGGTTTGGCAGGGCGTTGATGAGACAGTCAGTGAGTGAGTGAGTCAGTGACTTTTGTCTTATATATACACACACACACACTACTGAAAAGCATACCCGTGTTGCGGGAGTAAAATTCCCCCATACACCATCCCCCCAGTTTATAAATTTAAGCTTACAGAAAGATCTTTCAGCAGATGCTTTATTGTTTTACTGTAAAACAAAAGTAAAAAAAACTTACATTTGAAATTGTTTGTATGTATGCGTGTGTATGTCCTTCAGCTGATCCTCAAATGGTCCTTCAGTCATGGGTCCCTCTGTAGCTTTTGGGCCCTGGAACAATCTACCTGCTGGACCCTCCCTCTCATAGGCTGGTTGAGCTCATGGACGTTTTATGCCAAACGCATTCCTCCTAAGTCTCTACCACAACACGCAAGATTTGGTAATCAAGAAGTAATATTAGAACCCAGTGGGGTAATGAATGATCACGTAGCACGGTGCAAAGCTCAAAATGTTGCCCTGGAAGTGATTTCACAACCAGAATTTATATCATCCTCAGGTATTTCAAAAAAGAAAATTGGAGGAAAACCTGCTGCCTCCGTCTCAGCAGTTCACTCTGCTAGTGGCATAGCTAAAGCACCTATTTGCTATCTGGACTTGAAGAAGATTTTGTTTCTTCCTCTCCCCCCCCCCCCCCCCCATGCCAACAACAAAATTTAATTAAGTAAAAAATGAAAATTGAGTCCCATACTGGTTAGGGAAACTTTGCTTGGCCAAAGAGGAATGCTTATTCTTTCCCTGTTAAATAAAAGAGGAGCAACACTTAGAGGTGCCTATAAACCCAGGTGCATGGTAACTGTTTTATGATGTATGTACTATATATAAGTCTTGAGAGCTGATTTATATTAACACCTTAATAGCTCCGTACAGGATCAGAATTACATCTCATTGGCTCTCAGAGCAATTAGTATCATGGGAAATTTTGAGTTTAAAAAATCCACTTTTTGTTCCATAAGCTTTTGTGTTTTCATTTTCTGGTTAATTGGCCATACCTTTGGATAGTATGTAGATATTCCAATGCAGTTAGTTTCATTGCATTCTGCATTAAATTACCTTTCCAATAATATATTACAGAATAGAATCCTTCATGCATACTTCGTTTTTCACAATTTTATTCACTAGCATCAAGCTCAGCTTGCTGCCGGTGCAACTGCTCCCCCTAGCTCTCCCACTAGTGGAACCATCTGGGTTAGCCAGATTGGGTCTTGGTAAGAGCCAGGATCACTTTGGGGAGGTAGCATTTTGTGGTTCTGGGCCCAGGCAGCACATGAGCCAGTACCTGAACCCAGCCCTGAACTACTAGCTTGACATCTCAAGGGTCCTGGGTCAGAACCTACAAGAATGCCACACTAAACCATGTGTGTGGATTTATAATTTACTATTCTATGATTCTATACTCAGAAGTAAGTCCTGCTTTGTTGAGTAGGATTCACTCCCAAGTAAATTTGCATGGGATTACAACCTTATGTAACACAAGCTACATACTTTCTCTCAAACTGATCTTTGGAAAGATGATGGCCTTGATATTAGCATATGCCCCCAGGCAGATTTTTATTTATTTATTCATTGGATTTATATCCCGCCTTTCCTCCCTAACAAAAGGGAGCTTAAGGTGGCTAACAGCAATTAAAAGAACAATAAAACACCATTAAAATAGGTCATAAATACAGATTAAAACACAATTAAAATACAATTAGATTATACAAAAACTAAAAACGATTAAAACAACAGGCTAAAAACACATGTTAAAAACAATAAAATAACAACCCCCCAACCTCTGCCCCATTAAAAAGCTTTTTTGAAATAAAACGTTTTAAGGCTCCGCCTGAAGCTCTGTACTGAGGGAGCTTTCCTCAGTTCTTAGGGGAGGGAGTTCCATAGCCGGGGTGCCTCCACCGAGAAGGCCCTATCTCTGGCCGCCACACCTCTCACATCTCTTAGTGGCGGCACAGTCAGTAGGGCCCCCTCAGATGACCTTAGGTGACGGGTCGGATTGTACAGAAGAAGGCAGTCCCTCAAATACCCTGGACCCAAGTTGTTTAGGGCTTTAAAGGTCAGGACCAGCACTTTGAATTCAGCCTGGAAACGAATGGGCAGCCAGTGTAGTCGCTGAAGCAGTGGCCCGACAGAGTCAAACTGACGAGCCACAGCAACCACACAGGGCCGCCACATTCTGGATGAGGTGAAGCTTCCAGACCGTCTTTAGAGGCAGCCCCACATAGAGTGCGCTACAGTAATCCAGTCTCAGTGTCACTAGGGCATGGGTCAGATCAGAGCAATGGGCCTTTTTCAATGGGCCTTCTCCAAAGCCTGATGCTTTTTCTTGGGTAAGTTCCTTTTTTTTAGTGTCAAAGGCAGCATCTGAGCATTCCTGCTAATATCATGACTCCTACTGTAGAAGAGATCCTGTAGCTTTGCATTCCCATTTCCCCCCCCCCTTTTTTTATGAGGCCAAAAGGCATATTATAAGGGTCTGTGTAATCCTTGATTTTTCCATGGTGCCATCTGGTCATCCAGGCTCAAGAAATAAATCTACTACGCTATGGACAGAAGCGGAGAGAAATCTCAGATTCGGCACATTGCATGAAAGGGCCATAAGACTATTAATGTGACCTCTAGTGTGTGCCAAGGTGCCATCCACATTGTGCAGCTTCTGAGGGTCAGCTGCTGATCTCCAGGATCACCACGCTGCCAACAGCTCTTGCGTGCAGCATGAAAACAACTCTTTCCACCAACATAAGAAGGATCCTGTTGGGTGCAGTTTGCTGGCAGCTCCCCAAAATCTGGAGCCAGCCCTCCCTAGCGCATTGGCATCAGTCGGACTGCATTGGCAGACAAGAGTGTGGAGCTGAAATAGAAGGCAGCAGAGGAAGCCATATTCCTGCTAGGTTGAAAGGGTTCACGACAGGATATATCTTACTCAATGGTACTATGTCCCGTCTCCCATTGGCATTCCTGGAAAAGAATCAAGAAGACTTTGCAACTTCTGCCTAATGAGATAACAGGATTTGTGTGATTCATTCTTCCCTTGGAAATGGGTGGAGATCTCAGATGCCAATTTTACAGTCCAAGTTTATAGAGGAACAGTCTACACAAAAAAAGAAACAGATGGAAATGATAGGAAGAATACAGTGTACTCTGATGGGTACAGCTTGTGGCCATTTTGCTCCGCTCTCCCCTGGGAAAACAACTTCAGCTAGTGCCACAAGATAATCCCCATCACACTGTATGATGCAGATGCCAGTTTGGTTTGTTTTCCGTCTGACGCATTGACTTCTTTTGGAGGCCATGAAGAGGAACTTGGTCATGTGGGAATGTAGACCAGCCACTAGAGGGCAGTCCCATCTTAGCTTGCTTCGTCACCGCACCAGATTTCTTTCCCAGCAAATTGGGTTCAGGGGCCTGGGGATTACCGTAATTGCCCTCCAAAAGGCAATTACCAAGGATCAGAATATGGGCGCCATCCAGATGCCAGCAATGGATCACCCAGAATAGCAACAAATTATTCAATTCAAATTAACTCTTTGCAAGCAGAAGGACATGGACAAACAACGGACAATCACTTGGCAGACTAAACATGTTCTATGTTACTTTGATACAAAAGTCTTATTCTGACATCACTTGTGTTCCTCCACTGCTTCTTCTAGCCTCAACAAGGCCTCTTGTGTATAAGCTGATTATGTTCTCTCTGCACAGTTGCACATAGAGGGATACTCACAATCAAGGAATGGAGGAAGAGTACCATAGGGAGAATCTAGATGCTGCCAAAAGATATTGTCTGCAAGTCTTGATAAGCACTGTTTGAACAGATCTGTGGTGGTCTGAAGTATGAATCCTGTGCACCCCTGATTTCTCTCTTCCATGGACCCATATCCATGCATGGGGAAATACATAAACAGAATGAATAAAGCAGGTGATATCAGTTGTAGCAGTGATTCTCAAGCATTTCAGCCAAGGAAATTTCCCCTTCTGGAAATTACAAACTGTCCAGGAGCCTCCCGGAAGTGATGCCATCGACTTGGGAGTTATAGAGCTGGAAATGACATCAAACAGAAAATGACATCCCTGTAATGTTAGAGTTCCTCCATGTCTACTCAGAAGTAAGTCTCATTGTATTCATACTCCCAGGGAAGTATGGATTGCATCCTGAGTATCACATTCCAAGATGGTGACATGCAGTGCCAAATTCCATGATGGCGGCACTCAACTTTTTGCAACCCCTCTGAAATGAAGTCGCAACCTTCCAAGGGGGTTCCACCTTGAGACCTTAAGAGTATCATAGTCTACTCTTTAATTTACCAGTTCAGTCTCCAGCAGATGCATTATAGCATTCACCTGCAATCAGTGCTCGGGAAAGTTTATTATGAAGAAATGCTGCAGCCCAATGGTGAATTCCCTCCTTCAGGCATTTAGAGATACACTCTTTAAAATACCATTAAAATTATATTGTTCATATTTAGACTATACTGTATAAAGAATCTCATATTGCAAACTTGCATGTTGCTGGGAAGCAACTATCACAAAATCAAACATCTTTGAAGATGTGTCAAAAATAATAAGGTGAGCAACATTAACTATTCATCATTTTCTACTCATTTCCACAAATTAACATGAATCTGAACCATCTGAAACGGGTCTTGCCATTTGAGTATCATGATGATTAAAGCAACCAAATGATTCTGATGGTCAGAGTGCCCAAATCTAAGGGCCAAACGACATTTTTCTTTAAGTGATCGGTTTCCCACCTTTGGACAAGGCCTTTCTTCATAACAGGAACTGTTTTGGTACTCCAAGAATAACTACTGTCTTTGGCCTTGCAGCTTTGGCTAATGCAAGAGAATGGAGGGAGCTGGAAAGTGTGAAATTGGACACAAGGCCTGGATGCGCGGATACAGCATCACAGTATTTCACACATTTATGATGACCTGGACGCCCACCCACACACAAGACCTCTAAACACTCTGGTATTGTGCAGGCTCTGTTTTTTTGTGGATTCTGCACAAGCACAAACAGTGTAGGTTCTGCATTGGTCCCTGTTGTTAATGTTACTGCTAGCTTTGCGTGACCTGCTGACACTTCCTAAGTGGCATCAGAGTACTGCCAGGCAACATGCCTCCCCATGCCAGCCATCACTGTCAGAAATGGCATTCTATTACAGTGTGACGTCAATAGGGTGTGACATACACTTTGCCTGTGGCTCAGCCCGCTAAGCAAGTTGGAGGCTGTGGAATTTCCACAACACTGTAGGTGCTCTATGCAAAACGTTTAACCCACTCACCCACCCCTTGTAAGCACAACTACCCTTCAGTTACACAATGGAGAAAGAGATTGCCTATACATTTTGAACACTAGCCAGTTCTTAATAGGCACCTGCATACTGCGGCTCTGTACAGAGTAGTACCATTGAACTCAGTCAATGAGTTGAACTTGCGATAAGGAATGCTTTAGTAATTCCCCTTGCCTGAGTTAAAAGCCTACATAAAGAATGTACAGCCCTGTGATTAAAATATGGCTCTCTGCTACAATACAGACAGTACTAAGTAATCCTTTCCAGGCTAATACATTCTGTTAAACACTCCAGCAGTCTTACTTGTGGCAGCAGAAGGGGGCAGTAGGAGAACAAGGAATGGCACAGCCTCCCCAGTAATCTAGCTTTACTAGCAGGAGCAGTAAAGAGTCCTGGCTCCACACTGATTCAGAGTGTGTCTAGAGAGGTCTTTGGCTGCAATCCTAAAGACACTTTCAGGCTGTAAGACCCACTGAACACGGTGGGATTGACTTTTGAGTAGACATGGTTAGGATTGTGCTGTAAATCCCTGGCATCTGTTTCCAGTAATGCTCAGCCAGATGCCTCCAGGAAACTCCTTGTATTTGAAGACATTTGGTGCAATCCTATACACGTCTACTCAGAAGTAAATCATATTGTGTACAATGGGACTTACCCTACAATCCAGAGTAACTATGGGAGCATGTAAGAGAAATTACGTACACCCGTAGTTACTGCACCACATAGTGAAAACCTATGGGAAATTCATATTGCAATCCAGAGCAAATTGGTCTTACACCGGAGCAAGGACTCCCTATAGTTACTTTGGATTGCGCTCTTACTCTCAGGAAAGTGTGGTTAGGACTGCAGCCATACTGACATAACATCTAGACATGCTAAGTTTCAAGTTCTGCCCAACTCAAGCTGCAATAAGTACACTTTCCTAGGAGTAAGTTCAATTCAACAAAGTTACATTTTAGAGCAAACATGCATAGGATTGCCCTGTAACTCTGCCAGGGGTGTAATCCTAACCTAAGCTGGCACAACTCATCAGTCATCCCATTCTGTGGTGATGTAGGTAGGCAAGCACATGTCTGTGCACTGGCCTAACCTTTCTCCAGGAGCAGCACAAAAGGACTTATTCTGGGGCACAGGACTTATTCTGGGGCTTAGACCAACTTAAATGGAGGTTAGGATTGCAGCCCTAATCATTTAAAACAGTGGTTCTCAATCTTCCTAACGCCATGACCTCTTTATAAGTTCCTCATGTTGTGGGGACCCCGAACCATAAAATTATTTTCGTTGCTACTTTATAACTGTAATTTTGCTACTGTTATGAATCGTAATCGTAATATCCGATATGCAGGATGTATTTTCATTGTTACAAATGAAATGTGTGTTCTATGCACACGTTGAACACAATGGGATTTATTTCAGAGTAGGCATGCATAGGATTGGGCTCTGAGGCTATCAGTCAGCCCCAGTGCACATACAGCTACAGCTGGAGGTCTGGCAAGCCTGACCTGGCCCCCTGCACCAGGGGTCTTTAGGCGATCCCCAGGAACGCTCTAGGCAATCCCCAAAGGGGTCCCGACCCCCACTTTGAGAAACGCTGATTTAAAGTGTCATGGCTTCTGTGTGTATGTTTTGTTTTTTGCAGGAACTGAATAAAGCAGGCAATTTTTCAGCAGTTTTTTTTTTAAACTGTGTCTCCTGTGACATCAATTTTTGAGAACTCATTGCTGCAATCCTAAACACACTTTCCTGGTAGTAAGTTCCATTGAACACAATGGGGCTTACTTTTGAGTAGACATGGTTAGGCTTGTGCTCCAGGAGATGCACAAAGTGTTGCTTTGCTTGTCTTTGCCGCAGTTCATCCAAAGCATTGGCAAATCCTGGCCTTGGCATTGACAACAGAGTAGGATTTCCAGGCCATCGGAAAAATCAAAAAGTTACTGGAGGGGGAGAAAGGCACATGTTGACCCATGGATGGCACCTGGCATCTCTGTCACTTTTAAACCTGGACTCTCCTAGCAGGTGGTGCAGCCAACCCCATTTTATATAGATCTATTCCTGTCTGGGAAGGGAGAAGCAGGCCAGTTTATTAGCCTTGATGGACAAATAAACAGGAGTGATATGAAAGAAAAACACCATCTTGGGTGAAACTGGCACAGGCCCTGCCAGCCCTGGTAATGATTAAACTGTCAGCCTAGATTTCCCGGCAAGGTAGGCTGGTAGAGATTCAGGTGGCAAATTATTATGCAAATTCCCCAGGGAGGGAGCTGAGTACCTGTGCTTGGAATTCCCCTAGAGGTGGATATCATGTTACTGGTGACGCCCTATAAAAGATCAGTAGCTGGGTGGGGCTGAGCCATACAGAGTGGAGTTGCTAATACCAGGGCACAGGTGAACAGGAGTGCTAACAGGAGTGCTCTCTGGGACTCGGGCTACATTGGCCAACCACTGCGTGGATTAATTCTTGTATGTTGGAGCACTTGCCTGGTAGGTAACCAAAGGGGCTGGGGTTGATGCTGTGTCTGATCTGAATCCTGTTGTGGCTGAAGAGGCACACAGGGTGCTGTTGCACTTTTTGCCTTGCTACAAGCGGTTTTTTGCCACACGCATTTGTGGTGGAGGTAGGACAAGCAATGGGCCTGACATGGACAAATCACCTGGCTGGCCACGGATGCACCTGGCTGATCACAGTTGGAAACAGTCTCCCGGACTGCAAGGATCTTGATTGGATCCCGCAAAGCTTTTATATCACAGAAGCCAAACACATGGACTCAATTCCAGTCCATCAGATGGTCTCCAGCCTCCTAGCAAGCAAGGGAAGAGGATAATATAACTTGACCTGCTGAGGCTGGCTCACTCCACCTGGCTTCTACTACTATGAACTGCTTTTTAAAAATTGTACTCTGTTTTTTTTAAAGAAACTAAAATGGTTAACATGAATGATAATGAGACATGTCCTCAAAAGTAATGAGACATGTCCCCGAGGCTGGAGACCATCTGATGTCCTCAAAAGTTCCTCCAGCAGATAACAGGCGCAATCAGGCATAAAAGCTGTTTCTTTAGCATTTGTTTGCCTTCAGCTTTGCTCTACAGATCACAGACCTTATGGGACTCTGTCCTACCCAGAGGATTTACAGCCTCTATATACCTAAAATGAGCTCTGGGTAGGAGATTAGCAACTGTTGATGAGTGATAACTTATGGTCAAGCTGCTAAAAATGCAGGAGGAAAGATGGTTTTTGGTTTGGAACAAAGCCTTATAGCCTGGATCTATCAACTGGATGCATTTGCATGGGGGTTTCAGAAGGCTTTGGAGGGTTAATACTGCCTTTAATGTTCTAGCCCACTGGTTTTCAACTAGTGGGCCATGGCATATTTATGGGCCATGAATGATTCGCAGGTATGCTGAGTTATTTGGGAGAGGACATTTATTAGAAGGCCCATTAAGGGATAGTGTGTGTGCCCAGCAGTGTAGTGTGCCTTGTCAATTGTCAAAAGCTGATGATGTGCCTTGATAATTTTAGCAGCTTGTCAGTATACCACAAGATGAAAAAGACTGAAAATGCTTGCTCTAGCCTGTGCCTGTTATGGGAAGGCAGAAATCAAATACAGACTCAGACTTCCTAGAAGTTTTGTATTTTTGATGATGAAAGTTGGTGTACTTTGGATGTACCAACTATAAGAACACTTTTAAAATATTTTCTTTGACCTTTAGTGAAAGACTTACCTTTAGAATCAGACGTTAGTGAAATTAATTCCCGTGGCAAGGCTGTGTTTTTGCAACTGTTCTTTTCATTTCAAGAGGAAAGTTGTAAACATAGGACATTGGGAATGGGATTGGGGGGTTGTACTGTATTGTACTGTATGGAATATGGTTGGATTTGTTATAGGGATTTCTTGGTTAGAAAATGGTGGCTCTGTGTTGTGGGGCCCCATCTTAGGTGCTGGTGAGCATATTCCAAAAGGGACTTGAAGGACTGCTGAGACTATGGAGAAGAAATGAGTTGGCAATTGAAAAATTATTTCTTTAAAAACCAATCCAAGCACAAATGTGTAGGAAGAGAATAGCTGTCTCTGCCTGCTTTCCCCATGAGACTGTTTCTGGCTTGTGGAGCTGAATGATTCCATCCCTAACCAATTTCAATCTTCTGGCAGAAAACTCCATGGCGGGATCCTGTGAAATCAGCAACCTCATCTCAAACTACATCAGTGCCATGTACCAACCAGAGGAAGTGCCACCGGACCCGGACCTGCTGACCCATTTTGAGGAGGACAATAATCTTCCCATCATCGTACCCAGTTTGCACATGCAAACAGAGACATCTGGTAGGTTATTCACTGTGGTGTTGCAAGTGGATTTTTTACCATAGAATTATAGTGAAAACAAAATACCTAATATTCTTAACGGACATTTTGAGGACCACTCAGAGGGTCTTGTCAGCTTACAATGAAAAGATGGAATTGACTAGCAAGCAACTAGGAAGCTCATTCTAACCCTACCTCCCCCACCTTTATGGGTGATAGTGAGCCTCTTAACTGAACTGATATCTATAGGCTGCAGTCCTAACCTCCAGCGCATAAGTCCTGTGTTGACAGGGGGACGGGGTGTCACAAAAGTGCGATAAGACACATATGTGCTCCTCCTGGGGGAGGGTTAGGCCAGTTCACAGACATGCATTTGCCTCCCTACATCACCACAAGAACAGGAAGACTGACGAGTTAGGCTGGCATAGGTTAGGATTGTACCCTATGAAGTGCTTTCGGCTCTTGAAACGTGCTGTAGTGTTTAGGAATCTCAAAGCATGGTCTGAGGACACATGATGCATGAGGACACTAAGCACAAGTTAAGCATGTTAAAGTCTGCCAATGCTTAGATAGGCAATTGCCTAGGAACCCCCACCTATGACATGGAGTAAGGTGGGAATAAACACTGCTACTTTTTATTACCACCTTCCCCCCCCCCTTTTGTTGGGTATTTTGTTTTGACTTTGTAAGAGAGACAGAGGCTTTTGAAGCACTTTATATAAACTAATCACCAGCTGTGAATTAGTTGAGTGCTTTTAGATAAGGTGCCCTATGGGAAGTTTCTCTAGATGTCTGCTTTTCCCACAGTGTAAAGTGAAAGAGTGGTGGAAGGGCCAGTGGGACAATGCTGATAACTCTTGTTGGCCACATACGGCCTATTCAAATGGAGTCAAGACTGACTGAACAACTCCCAACTCCAATGATCTCACCCTGGTGGGGAGGGACATGTTCTGAGATAAGGGAGCAGGTGACAGGTGTACGTGTTGACCCAACCACAGTGACTAAGCAAGATAAACCCTGTGCGTAAATGAATTGGCCACACCCTATACTGCTCAGGTAGCAAGTTCTGAGGCTGGGCTGGTGAAGAAACATGTCCAAAGCACTTTTCTTTGCTAAACTCACTCTTATTCTTCTCTCTCTGCCACCTCCTCTCTGCAGGCAAACCCACCTGGTATAGCGTGATGCCCCATTGTTGGAGTAGGTCTCAAGTATTGGAGTGGATCAGCTACCACGTGGAGAAGAACAAGTACGATGCCAGTGTCATTGATTTTTCCTGCTGCAACATGGATGGCTACGCACTTTGCCAATATACACGGGATCAGCTGGGAGTCATCTTTGGACCTCTTGGCGATGAACTGTATGATCGCTTGCATGAGATCAGTAAGTGTTGGTGTCCCTTCTTCAAACTCAAGAACTGAGCAAACAAGATAGGATCTCCAAATTCAGGACAGGGTTAGTTCACAAGAATTGTGCCTCGCTGGACCTCAAAGGATCTTGGGAAAGGACATGCTGGATACATAATGAAATTTACTAGGGTTGCTACTATTGACAATTCCTTCAACTCTTATGCCTTTGACAGCAAGGACAAGCCTTTTCTGTCATTTAATCTCCATGCCAGGAAAAAATCACCAATTCTGCTGTTTGAGGCAAAAGAACGGGGCCTGTAAACAGCCCTATTAATCCTATTCAACAGATCCTTTCCAGCTAGTGTAGCCCAATCTTCTGGTTTTTGTCCCTTACTAATAATCCTCATCTTTATTTGATTTCCACTTCTTTTAAGATCTAGAAGATTGGGAAAAACAGCTTTGTACTATACCCCTAGATGAGGAGGTGTGGAAGAACCTGGAATCCTAATGCATAGCACTTGATCTTGTCACTCACAAAAGAATTCTGATCTATCTTTCTTCTCTACTTCTGTAGCTTCTGTCCCAGATGAACTTGGCTGGATCATGTCTGTGTTGAGGAATGATGATGCTTCTCAGGAAGGTCTTCTGGACTCCAGTTCTTTTGGTGAGAAAAATGCTTGAGCTTTTGGAGGGTGGGGTGACCCACAATGTGTGCAATTATTTTATAATTGTCCAAAACTCCTCTTTTGTTCCTAGACCTGGGAAACTCTGGCACTCAGGACTACCTGGATGAGATGAAGTTAGCAAACCTTTTCTTATCACCTGATCCTGGCTACAACTCTGGAGCCATGTCACCAGACAGCTCTGTATCAGGTATGATTGAGGTCCATGGCAGAGCAGGAATACTTTCACCACAGTACTCACATCCTCCTAGAAGAGGATAACTGGTGCACCCCAGTAGTACAGTTCTGTCTCTGCTAGCTGCAAGGGTTCACTACAGGGTCTGAAGTTTCACTCCCTCTCCTCTCTCCTCAGGCATCACATCTCAGAGCCCTCAGTCTCAAGACTCCGGTGGAAGTGACCTCGATCTCGACCCCATAGACATGAAGCAGTGCCCTTTTTCTGATGGTAAGAAACTGGTGTTTTTATAAATGGGAGATCTGCATATCAGAATTTTATGGAGGTTTAGATATATTCATATATTATGGCTATACTGAACATTCAAAGATGGAATATTTCCGATTACCAGTTGCTGGGAAGCACCAGAGGAAGAGGATTATTTGCCTATTTATCCTGCTTTGTGACTTCTCAGACATATCTGGTGTCCACTGTAGGGAACAGGATGCTGGACTAGATTGGTCTAATCCAGCAGGACATTTCACACATGCTTCTGCATGTGTTGATGTATACATCCTTCAAATATTCTGTTGCGACATTGTGCCTTGCACCAGCAAATGCAAACCAACAAGAATGAAGGCTATTGTCCTCTTCAGAAGTTCCCTGGAGGGAAACAGATGAGGGGGTTTAATAATAACAATATGCATGCAGACTCAAACCTTATAGATCCAGTGTTTGTCTACGGAGATAGGCACTGAACATGGAATGAGTTTTTCCCAACAGTTGATACTGTAAAATGTTTTCAGTGTTCTAATAAAGGGGAGAAATTCTCTCCATGTTCAGTGCCTCTTCAAATGAATGTGTGAACATAGGAAGCATAGGGGTAGGAAAAACGCATGCATCATCATCATTGGATGATGGTGTATGTTGGAAATATGTCAGAAGTGCATGCAGGACTTTCCCGTCCATATGACAGAGAACATCTGAGGTAGCCTAAGTAAGAATCTACAGCTTCTTGTAGGGTTGCCAGACTACCAATGCTGGCCTGAAGTCTCCAAGAATTGGCATTGTTCTATAGATGATTATTGACAGATATCCATGGATGGTGCAGAACAGCAGATTAAGATTGACAGAGAACTGGTTCGAAACCGCTTAACTGGCTTAAATGAATTCAAGTCATTTGGACCAGATGAGCTGCATCCTCAAGTTCTTAAGGAACTCGCAGATGTCCTTGCAGAGCCCAGTCAGTTTGACTTCAATCCCAGGGAAAATATTAGAACAAATCATAAAACACAATTTGTGCACATCTAGACAAGTACTCAATGATCAAAACAACCCAGCATGGATTTACCAAGAATAAATCTTGCCAGACAAATCTGATCCCATTTTGATCGGGTTACAAGCTAACTGGACAGTGGCAATGCTGTGGATGTCATTTATCTTGACTTCAGCAAAGCATTTGACAAGGTCCTGCATGACATCTTAATTGGGAAGTTGGAAAAATATGGGATAGATGAGGTAATCGTTAGGTGGATCTGTAATTGGCTTGAAGGCCACACTCAAAGGGTTTTAGTAAATGGTTCTGTGTCAACCTGGAGATCGGTTTCAAGTGAGGTGCCCCAGAGCTCTTGTCTTGGGCCCAGTTCTCTTTAACACCTTCATCAGTGACTTGGAGGAAGGGATATGTGGGAGCCTGATCAAATTTGCGAACGACAAAAAGCTGGGAGAAGTAGCAAACACAACACAAGACAGGAGAAACCTCCAAGAGTATCTGGATAAACTGGAATCCTGGGCTGTAACAAATAGAATGAGTGTCAACAGGGAGAAGTGCAAGGTTCTGCACTTAGGCAATAAAAACCAAAAACACAGGTATAAAATGGGGGATACTTGGCTTGGCAACAAACATGTGAGTGGGATCTTGGAGTCGCCATGGATCACAACTGAACATGAGTCAGCAGTGTGATGTGTCTACAAAGAAGGCAAATGCCATTTTAGGCTGCATTGAGAGGACTGTAGCTTCCAAGTCACAAGAGAAGTTCTAGTTCCTCTTTATTCTGCATTGGTTAGACCTCACCTTGAATACTGTTCAGTTCTGGGCACCTCACTTTAAGAAAGATGCAGCCAAACTGGAGCAAATCCAGAGGAGAGCGACAAGAATGATCAGTGGGATGAAAGGGAAGCCCTATGAGGAAAGGTTGGGGGAACTTGGGATGTTCAGCCTGGAGAAGAGGAGGCTGAGGGGAGACACGATTGCCCTCTTCAGATACCTGAAGGGCTGTCATAGGGAGGAAGGGGCTCATTTGTTCATAGCTGCTTCTGAAAGCAGAACTAGAACTAGAACCAATGGGTACAAACTGCAAGAAAGGAGATTCCGGTTGGATATCAGGAAAAAATTCCTGACAGTGAGGGTGGTTCCGAAGTGGAACAGATTGCCAAGGGAGGTGGTGGACTCTCCCTCACTGGGGATCTTCAAGCAGAGGCTCAATGAGCACCTGTCAGAGATGCTCAGGGAGGATTTTCTGCTACTGGCAAGGGGTTGGTCTAGATGTCCTAATAGGTCCCTTCCAACTCCAGGATTCTATGATCCTGGAGATATTCAGAGTGTTTCCATGTTTAAAAAAGATAAAATATCTTCACAGTCAAAAGAGTTGGCAATCCTATCATCTTTAGGCATGTTGTTCCAAGCAGGTTACACCTGGTTTCCTGACTATCTAGGTGAGATCAGACAAACTTGGGACAGAACTAAGGATCAATCGGAGAGTGGGTTTTCCACACCATAAGCCATTTCCGCCCAATACTGCATATACAAAGGGACCAAATGTGTACACCAGTGAGTTGGGCAGAAATGGGTTAAATTCCAGAACCTGCTTTAATGCTCTCACTTTTAAGCTGATAAAGTAACACACGGACATATATGTATATGATGTGAGAGGAGCCTTCCAGAACAGCCTGACTTTCCAAAAAGTCCTATGAGTCCCAGCATGTTTAGGAATTAAGAACCTTTGCTCCAAGTTTATTAAACTCATCAATGGAAAATACAAGTTCCTTAGTCAGCTCCAGCTTTGTGTAGGTAGCCTGGGAAAATCTAGCATTATTGTGAGACTGTGAAGTCAAGGCAAATTCCAGCAACATTTCTGAAGGTAGAAAGAATTGGCAGCTAATTGCATAATGTCAGTCTGTTATTTACTCAGCTGGAGAATCCAGTCCACTTTAAACACTGGCATGAGTTTCGTTTGTTCATAAATGGGTACACTCTGCTTATTCAAGTAATACATAAATGGACCATTTAGTTATTGTGTATTAGTGAGAGGTCATCACTCTGGCAGATGGGGAGAAAGATTTCATCCATGACTGTGTTTAGCTTTGTGTCTGTATTCCTGGTTATACATTCTGGCTCTCAAAGGCCAAACTCCCTCCATAACCTAAGAAGGGTGCTTTGGAACTTGCCTGGTGGGAAATGTCAGTTAGAAGCCTATGGTCTACTTATCTGACTAGCTTATGCTTTGGGGCTGGATAAGATTAAGTGTGTCTTGCTTCTTCTGCAGGGGACTATGCAGAATATAAGAAAGATGATCTCAAGAAGCGGAAGAGGGGAAGACCCAGGAAAACCAGCAAGGAGACCAGAGACTGCCTGGAGACCAAGAAAAGCAAACACTGTACGTGAATCCCATGCATAGGCAGGGACAGTTCATGATTATTTATCCCAGAATTCAATCTGATACTTTTGCAGTATGATGGGGTGAAGTGCAATACTGATTCATTGCAAAAATTTCTAATCTCTGATTCATTACAAACATTATCCATCATCATCATCGGCATCCTTCAGTCTCAAAAGACTTTGGTATCTCTGAATGGAGGTCCTAAAACAGCATCTTTTTAGCATTTATGGCTAAAAAGGCCAATTCAAGATTTTTACCCCAAGCAATCACTTCACTGGCATTAAAAGGCGAAAGCCATTTACAGACAACCCTTTATTGGGATAGAGAATGTGTCACTGATAAGCATCATTCCTGTGCAAATTCCTACACAGTAGTTCTTAGGGTTCAGTTCAATTTCTACCATCAGGATTTCTATGCCAGTGGTGGTATGGAACCTGTTGCAATGCATTGTCAGGTGGCTTGCTGTAGGACCCCATTGCCTAGCCCCTAGAATTCACACCTAAATCGCCATTCTGTCAATTGAAAGCTGAGAAATTATCTTGCTTATATGGCATCCATTCCTAAATGGGATCCACTACTGACTTTGCCTTCCTGCTCTTTTCCATAACCAGCTCCAAGAGGGATTCACCTATGGGAATTCATCCGGGACATTTTAATTCACCCTGAGATGAATGAGGGGTTACTGAAATGGGAGGACCGGCGAGAAGGCGTCTTTAAATTCCTGCGCTCAGAAGCAGTAGCCCAGCTTTGGGGACAAAAGAAGAAGAACAGCAGCATGACCTATGAGAAGCTAAGCCGGGCAATGAGGTGAGGGCTGCTATAATTCTGAATTCATGTTCAGGGGAAGAGGCACTGGAGAAAAAGTATAGAAGGACCAGACTTCTCACAATCTTATTCTTTGGCTACCTTATCCTCCAAATTATTTTTGACCTCTGTGGAAGGGTTGCTATAATTCTTTCAGTACAGCGCCCTCTGTTACACTTACCAGTATGTGAACACAATCCCCCAAAATTGGGACTGTCCCTGTTTTGGGGGACATATGGCAGCCCTACTCTGGGAAACTTGATGGACCTTCTGCTTGTGGAGGCTATGTATCTTAAAGCCATGGCATATGTCTATTAGGTGGACCATCACTGAAGTAAGTCCTTTAAAATAGCACAAGAAGCACTGTACCCTGCCTCAAGGAACTTACAGTATCCATTGAAACCAAGGAAGGAGGTGGCAAAGTAAGGGGAGAGAATAATGAGGTAGAAGTAATTGGAGATGATTGGGAGGAAATGGCAGTTTCACATGTTTATGCTGAGTTTCACTAAGGGATGGTGTGTTCACCACAGGCAAACAGTGCAGTCTACTGAGAAGTAAGGCACATTATGTTCAATGGGTTTTACTCCCAGGAAAGTATGTATAGGATTGCAGCCCAAAAGATATGCATTTTGAGGAGAATTTTAAGCTTTCAGTTGCACCTTGGGAGACGATTAGGGAATGTTCCTAGCACAGAAAGCCGCAGGAGAGAAAATGGATTTGAACCAGGATAAGTTGGGTTCCATTGTCCATTCAGTCACAAACTCATTAAATCCTATCAACCCCTTATGATAATAATGTTACTATTCCGAGGTCTTTAGGGAAGGGTTGGAGTATAAATCTGATAGAGATGAAATGTTTCCCAACGTTTGGAGCACTTTTCTGTAATTCTCTCCTCATGCTTGATCAAGGGTTTATTCCTCTCTTCTTTTAATCCAAAGTTCACAGATCTCTGCGTTTCTAGGAATGCTTTACAGAAGACCCTGACTCTGTCTCTTCTTCTCCTAGGTATTACTACAAGCGGGAAATCCTTGAGCGAGTGGATGGCCGGCGACTTGTGTACAAATTTGGAAAAAACTCCAGTGGCTGGAAAGAGGAAGAACTGCAAGGCCGGAGTTAAAAGAGCTCCAAGAGCTTATCCAGAGACTGGGTTTTAGCCCACTATTGCTCAGAGGCCCAGCTCTAAGCACAATGCACTGATACTGGCTCACAGCCCTTCGGCTGCTGTTTCATGCAGTGCGTGTTAGACTACAGCCCCTTCGTGGGGCAAAGCATGTGCGCTGGCTCCTAGCCAGAGCTCAGGTAATTACAGCTGATATTTTGGCTCAAGTAGGTTATTGTGAACCGTTATTATTTTTGTCGCAATTGGACTCGTGGCTGCTGCTGATTCCAAATGGGATTACAATGCCTTTGCAGGCCCTGCACAGAGCTCATCCAGGCAGAAGGAACAGGCTGTTCTCAGCGATGCCTTGTCCTGGAGGGCCGTCCACAGAACATCAGGCAGCCTGTTGCTTCATAGCAAAGGCTGTGGTCAACAGTGCAAAGGGAAGCAGGGTTTTTCCCTGTGCCATCAAAGCACAATGATGCATCGAGTAGTGTTTGGATCTGGAGTAGTGTTTGGATCTACACTCTGGAATAGTGTTCGGATCCTGATCTTCCCACACAGTCAGCAGACAATTTGCTAAGACTGTTTAACTGGAAGAAGTGGGCTGGTCAGTCTTCTGAATGTCTTGAGATCTCTGTAGATCTCTGCTGTTTTAAGAGGCTGAGCTCATGTGCTCTTTTCCTTAACACCTTCCCCAGCCACATGAGCAAAAAAAAATCTAAGCAGAGATGGCAGTCTTTCCCCACCTCTCAATGAATATATTCTGCTCACTCCTAATTTATGTGATATATGTAAGTGTGTTTATATATTGTACATAGCTATATATTTTTGTTTTTCATAACAAATGTTATATGATTGTGACAGGAAGCACTGGGCATTTTCAATACTGATGATTGTTAATATTCAGCTGGACTGAAGAAGAAAACAAGGAAATCTTTATTTTGAAATCAAGTTTTTGTAGGATGTTGTACTTGCACATTGGTGACTCCAGGAGAGCCCTGGTGATGTACCAGCTTCCTGCTATTAATAATAATTAACCAATAAATCATTGTTTTGTTGGTTTTAAAAGTCTGTGTATTGCCTATTGTGTGTTGCTCAATGTTCCATTATTGGAAGATAAAAGTAGAAAATGATTTTTTTTACAGGAATAGGTGAATCCCCCTTTCCATCCTTTTTCTTCTCAGCCTGTCTCTTTGGTTGACATAAGCTGCAATCCTAAATACTTCCTGGGAGTAAGACCCATTGAACACAATGGGGCTTACTTTCAAGTAGACATGGTTAAGATTGCACTGATAATGAAATTTAAGTTCCTCATTTTAGGATATCCCCACCTGCCTATTTACCTTACTAGGGCAGTGTTCTTCAACCTGTAGGTCGTGACCCCAATGGGGTCACAAAGGCTCATTAGGGGGTTGTGGCAAACATCCCGTGCAAGAGAGGGCTTTGATCCAATCAAATAATGGCACTGCCATATCAAAACCCAAGTTCCTAAAATAATCCTAAACTGCAACTTCTCGCTGTTTTGCCCCACAGCTTCTTAGGCAAGCCCTGCTTAGGATGTTATCTCATGGGTTTGTTGTGAAGACACAAGGTATGGGGGAAACAGGGTAGGTGAAAGTGGGCAGATTGGGTCCTGGGAAGGGGGAAGGGGGAAAATTAACAGATCATTTATGGGATCATAGTTCAAAAAAAAGGTTGAATCACTACCCTAGTGCACAATGACATACAAAAATCAATATTATCAGTAATCAGTTTCTGCAGGGTAATTGTAAAGGTCCATCTTGCATTACCCAGTTGCTCTGAGAAGCTCAAAAGTAGGGCATGAAGGCACTTAGTGTCTGCTCTCCTTCTCACTTACCTTCTGCTCTCCACAAATCCAGTGGCAGCAATCATAGTGATGGCAGTTTCTCTTGCTTGAAACCATATCTAAAGAAAAGTCAGGTTAGGTATAATGTAGTTGGAGAGATAACTTGAATTTCCATGATCTGAGGAATAACTGGAGACATATCAAGTTATAAAGGAAGCAGGACTGCGAACCACCTTTCCAGGAGTCCTTTTGCTGGCCTATACAAGAAAATACTGAGCTAGATGGACAAGCGAAGCCCCCTTCAAAGATCCATCATTAAAGCACAGCTTTTTCAACTTCCAATATCTTTTCAGGGTGAGGTGAATTCATTCCTTTAAATCCTCTAAGGATCAGTATGATTCCTCTCTGAGCAGGGAACCAACCCACAGTTCTTAGCTAGTGATTAGAGGAAGATTCTTCCTTCCTCAGACTTTTATTCCCCTCTTCAGGTTCTCTGATCAGAAAGCTTAAGCCATAGAAGAAAAACCACATTAGCATGACAGATGGTTTCGCACCCAAGCATTAAGCAAAGATTTGCACCTGAGATTTACACCTGACCTTGAGAAACTCCCAAGCTTTACTTGCTGCATCATTTCTGAGGTCTCTTCACAGTGCGCAGCTGACGTCAATCCTGAGTTACTTCCTTGGTAGTGGAAAACCCTGATGAAAACACCATCTCAAACTTACAATACCTCACTGTTGGCACCACTAAGCCTTCCAGAAGTGTCCTTCTGACTCAAAACATGCAGGGACCTCACCCAATCAACCTAGTGATTCATCAGTGAAGGGCTGGCATTATTTGTGTTTCAGGGACTGGTAGCCCAATCCTGAGCTTCTTGGACTAGCAGTATCAAGGTAGATACCACTATATCCAACATATGCCAGGAAGCAGCTGAAAGTCTCCTTGGGGAAAGCCCAGCAATGGGGCTTCTCACGTCTGTGCTGCCTATACTGGGTCCAACACAGTGGTCCCTACTCTGAGGGTGCCATAGATGTTCTTACAGCATCCTGCACTGGTGCTAGGGCTCAGCACTAGGACCAATTTGATTGGCTCCTGAATTTTGAAGTCAAGTTCCAGTTTGAGGACTGCTTTAGATACACTACTATCAAGCCTTTTTTGTTCATGTGAGGAAACGAAGAGCTGATTAGCTAATGAAGCATAAGTTGGGAATGCCATGGCTCCTGAATATGTGCCCTTGCGTGAGCAAAATCTATGGCAAAAATGCTGGGGCCTTTCACTAAGGGTAAAAGGTAGGAAAATATCATGTTCCCCTCAAAGTATAGGGAAGCAGATGGATTTCAGAGCTTTACCAACTTCAAGGTTCTCAAAAGTCCTTATAGGGGCAAAAATATGAAAATCTTGGTAAGACTGGTAGAAGCCTCGGTATGAAACAACGTCCTGTATGAAACACCTGTATGAAACAACGTCCTAATAAAATTTTATTCAAACAAAATGAACTTCTAAATCATGACACAGCAAGGATATGAACTCTGCATTTCATGTTCTATTTGATCTATTAAAAGCCCAATTCTACTCTTTCCCCTAATTCAACCATACTCGGAGGAGTAGATCAATAGGCTTAAGATGGGAATTATTTCCTTTTACCCCTCCATAAGTTTCTTGATGCTGGTTTTCATAACATCATCACAAGTCAGACCATTCCCAAGCGTTTAAGACTGCATGAAGTAGCAGAGTACAATGCCTACAGAGCCCAGTAGAGTAGCCGTCAACTTTTGAAGTTGACGGATAGAAATTCTGTTGATGCCAATTGTTTTCAAGTGTCTACTAAGGCACTGCACCTAGTGTGCCAGTTACCACTGGGACTACATGTACTGGCTTTTTCCAGAGTTGTTGCAGTTTGATCTTTAAATCTTGATATTTTTTCCAATATTTTTTCCAATTATTGAATGGCCTTTTTCCAATTATTTTCCAATTATTTTTCTTCAATTCAATTTGTCACCAGGTATGGCAATATCAATTATCCACACTTTCTTCTTTTCTCATCATCATTGGCATCCTTCAGTCTCGAAAGACTATGATATCGTGCTCTGATTTGAGGTCCTAAGACAGCATCTGGTGTGGCTAGTAACTGCCACTTCCCGTGTTGTTTCAATGCTGTATGCGAGGCTTGAGTGTCCTCGCCAGAGCACGAAGGCCTGGGTAGATTATTATGAAGGATAGGCTGTTATCCAAGCAACAAACCGCACCTCTCCACGCCATTGAAATAGTCCAAGGGAAAGGCAAGGCCAGTACAATTGGTTCCAGCTGCGTCACAGGAGTTACCAGAACATGATTGTAGCACAGTCATGAACTGCTTTCGGGACTCCGGCTCCAGATTTTTCCTCTGAGGTTTACTCCTGAAGCCTTTCCCATACATGGGTATAGCCACAAGTCTGGTTGGAGGTTTGGTAGGTTTTCTACAATTGTTATTATTATGTACTATTTCACAGTCTCCAGGCGTTTGACTAGAATTGGCTCTATTGTGATTCAGATCCTATCCAAGGAACTAGAAATCACAAAGGTATTGTCTCAATATGTGTGAAGTTTCCAAAAGCACTGCTTTTTGTAACTGTGAAGTTATCTTTTTGAGGGCCGTTAAGTTTAGATGATCCTCGAAGCATGAGGGAATTACTCCAATAGCACCTATTATTATTGGAATCATAGCAGCCTTCTTTGCTCAGATTCTCTGAGGCAACAATTCAAAGTTTATCATTGGCATCCTTCAGTCTCAAAAGACTATGGTATCGTGCTCTGATTGGAGGTCCTGAAACAACATCTAGTGTGGCTAAAAAGGCCAATTTGAGAGTGGCAATCCCTTCCACACTGAGGACAAATAAATTCTGTCCCCTGCCCAGGCCCCAGGTTTCGCTGCTTCCGGGTCTGTCTCTTTGCTTCAGCCTGCCGAACAAGTGTCTCTTCCAGTTGGAGAAGGCCATGCTGGGTCTTTCGCCTCCACGCTGAATGATCGGAGGTCAAGGTTTCCCAAGCTGTTGATGTCCATTCCCATTAGATCCCTCCTGCAGATGTCTTTGTATCGCAGCTATGGTCTCCCTCTAGGGCTCTTTCCCTGCACTAATTCTCCATATAGTAGATCTTTTGGAATCCGGCCATCAGCCATTCTCACGACATGCCTAAGCCAGCGTAGACGTCGCTGTTTCAGAAGTGTGAACATGCTAGAGATTCTAGCACGTTCCAAGACTGCGTCATTTGAAACTTTGTCACGCCAGGTGATGTCAAGAATACGAAGGAGACAGCGCATATGGAACAGTGATGGGCACCAAAGAAATTAACAACTGGTTCTCTGCCCATCTGGCAGCCACTTTTAAATGGCTATTTTTAAACTTTATATGTCCTATCTCTCATTAACAACCGGTTCTGTAGAGTAGGTGCGAACCTGCTGGAGCCCACCACTGATATGGAAGGTGTTCAGCTTTCTCTCCTGCCATGCATAAAGGGTCCAAGACTCGCTGCAGTACAAGAGTGTGCTCAGGACGCAAGCTCTATAGACCTGGATCTTTGTATGTTCCGTCAGCTTCTTATTAAGCCATACTCTCTTTGTAAGCTTGGAGAATGTGGTAGCTGCTTTACCAATACGTTTATTCAGCTCAGTCTCTAAGGAGAGAGTGTCAGAGATAGTTGAACCAAGGTACACAAAGTCATGGACAACCTCCAGTTCATGTTCAGAGATTGTGATGCAGGGAGGTGGATCCACACCCTGACCCATGACTTGTGTTTTCTTCAAGCTGATTGTTAGTCCAAAGTCTTGGCAGGCTTTGCTAAAACGGTCCATAAGTTGTTGAAAGTCTTCAGCAGAGTGAGCAGTAACAGCAGCGTCATCGGCAAAGAGGAACTCCCGCAAGCATTTCAGCTGGACTTTGGACTTTGCTCTTGGTCTGGAAGGACTGTAGAGTTTTCCGTCTGATCTGGTCCGGAGATAGATTCCCTCTGTTGCGTTTCCAAAAGCATGCTTCAGCATGACTGCAAAAAAGATCCCAAATAAAGTTGGTGCGAGGACGCAGCCCTGTTTCACTCCACTTCGGATGTGAAAGGAGTCTGATGTTAGGCCATCAAAAACTACAGTGCCCTTCATGTCCTCGTGAAAGGACCTGATGATGTTGAGGAGCTTAGGTGGGCATCCAATCTTGGGGAGGATTTTAAAAAGGCCGTCCCTACTAACCAAATCAAAAGCCTTTGTGAGATCTATGAAGGCTACAAAGAGTGGCTGTCTTTGTTCTCTACATTTCTCTTGCAACTGTCGAAGGGAAAATACCATATCAGTGGTGGACCTGTTGGCTCGAAATCCACACTGTGATTCAGGATAGATCCTCTCTGCAAGCACCTGAAGCCTCTTCAGTATGACTCGGGCAAGCAGCTTCCCTACAGCACTAAGAAGAGAGATGCCACAGTAGTTGTTGCAGTCACCCCTGTCGCCTTTGTTCTTGTACAGTGTGACGACATTAGTGTCCTTCATGTCCTGTGGTACTCCACCTTCCCTCCAACAAAGGCAGAATATCTCCTAAGTTCAGTGGAAATGGTCCTTCTACAGCACCTCAGAACTTCAGCAGGGATGTCATCTTTCCCGGGTGCCTTGCCAAAAGCAAGGGAATCCAGGGCTTCACTTAGTTCTTCTAAAGTTGGTTCACTATCAAGCTCCTCCAAGACAGGCAGGCACTCAATGTTGTTTAATGCTTCTTCAGTTACTGCGTTTTCTCTGGAGTATAGCTCAGAGTAGTGCTGCACCCAGCACTAAACGTTTTACACCAACGTACTTACGGTGCAACCTATGGGAAACCTATGGGAAATGCATAGAGCAATCCAGAGTAAAAGCCTTTTATGTCTTCCCATAGTTACTTTGGATTGTAGGGACAATTTCTATTTGTAAGTCCTTATAATGCATGATCTCATGTTCTTTCTCTTGAACCAACAATCTCTTGGTATTGCAATGTCGATGATGATGATGATGATTTTATTTTATTTATATCCAGACTTTCTTCCTTAAGGAAGGAAACCCAAAGTGGCAAATACTTACAAGACAGCAAAGTAAGTCTGAGACCAGATTTCCTACTTAGCTACTCCTCTTCCTAGAAGAGAACTGTGTATTACTGAGATTGAGATATGAAAAAGATGACATGTTGGGATTTGGCAGTATTATTACTACTTCATGGTTTCATAGTTTCATAATTCAAATTCATTTTTTGTTTTTGACCAAACCTAGTGTTTTTATTCCAGAGCAACCAATCCAGTTGGAAGGGAAGTGCATACTACTAAATGCTCTGTATACCAGAAAACAAACAAAATCGGGAAATCAAAGAAGGTAAATTTATACAGCTATTTTTTAAAAAATGCTAAGTGATTATAACATTAAAACTTTGGGTACAATAACCAGATTTGTCAGTGTATTTATATATCAAGTTCACTGTATCCTGAAAGTTTCCTAGCTGAGGCTTCACTAGGAAGTGATAGGGCCTGATCTGAACAAACATCAGTACTTTTACCAGATGAGTTTGCCACCACCCAGGCAGAATCAACTTATGGTGGCTTTGCTTGTAATGTCCACATTGAAATTGTGAATCCATTCTCAGGCTCCTGCTTTATGCCCATTTCTCTTTGACAGCAGACAAAATGAATTTGAACAGCAGTGCATCGGTAAGAAAAGGCCTCAGTTGGATTTTTTGTCATTTTGGACAACATCTTGGCAAGGTTTTTCTTTTTACACAAAGTGTAAACAGTACAAAGCATTATTTTTGAACCAAGCAACCAGCCCTGGCACCAGCTGAGGGCTAATTCATACAGCATTGAAAAGAGCGGAGCTTCAGGAACGAACAAGGCCTATAACGCAGCACAAAAAAAACTTGACAGACAACACCTGATCAAAGCACAGCTAGTAGCCTTCACATGCATCAAACTCATGTGAACACAATTGGGCACAAAATGGACAAAGCTTCCTAGAAAATAAGGCCCATTGCTGCAATTAGAAAGGAGGGCTTTACTTCACTACTTGATCCCTTTGCTGAGTGCAGACAAATTAAAAATGATCAGAAACTCTTTTAAGTATTCTGGTCAGGGTACTTGACTGTTTCCAAATGCCCAACCAGCTGGCTTGCAGAGGGGCTTTGGAGTGCGGCTCAAAATAAGGTCGGAGATGGACTCTTCTCCCTGGAGGCATGGGTGCGGGTTTTCTCCTGCAGTTTCTGCTCCCCTGCTTCTCTAAAGACTCACCTATCTGCTTTAACTCCTGAGTGCTTTTGGGTCCCTCCCACCCTTTTTCAGGCACCTGGCACATTTTTCTAGTTCAGTGTTTATGTGGCACTTTTTTTCTAAATCAGTTAGACAAACACACGCGCACACACACACAAAACTCTGGGTGAAGAAGAGGGAGTGCTTCACAACTGCCACAAGAGCCACAGTCAGTGTTATGTCTGACCAGGTTTTCTTGGTGTTAACTCACTTGAAAAGAGGTAACGGTGACTGGCTTTCACATAGCAGACTCAACTCTCAATTTCTCCATGTCTGTCTCAAGCCTAAGGCATGAAACACTTAGGCCGGCCTAAGTCCTGGCATGAAACAATGCCCTAAGCCCTTCAGTCAGCTTCTCTAGATGAGAGTACATGTAACTGTTTTGTCCCTAAGGGTGCAATCCTAATCTAGGCCAGCACAACTCATTGGTCTTCCCATTCGCATGGTGACGTAGGGAGGCAAGCACATGTCTGTGCACTGACCTAACTTTCTTCCAGGCACAGAAGTGTCTTATGGCCAATTTTGTTTCACCCCCAGGCCAGCACAGTACTCATGACGGAGCTTAAACTGGCCTAACTGGAGTTTAGGATTGCAGCCAGAGTCTATTGAGAGAGGTGGTAGGCATCTCCTCGTATTAAGAGATCTGTCTGCAGTTTGAGATATCTGCAGTGACCCCCCCCCCCAGTAGCCAATACCTTCCATACCTGCAGAAGGGCCTAGAACAGATTCCCCACAAATATGGGAAATGCCTGTAATGAATGAAAGAATGAATGAATGAATTAATGAATGAATTAATGAATTAATTTTTCAGTTGTTCATTTTGGAAAACATATGACTCAGGACAAAGCAAATAGAGAGGCGACTTATTTTTTGGCTGTTTCTAACCTGTGCATAGCCAATAGAAGGCTGAATGTCCACTCTTCATAAGAGAGTGTGTCCTCTACCTTTGATTCATCATATATTCCACAACCAACTGACTAGCCAAGCACTATCAATGATCTCATTTGAAGAGCAAGAAAATTAAATAAAGGTATTATTGTGGACATTGCCCATCTATGAAACTCCCTTCTCATGAAAACAACACTATAGACAAAGGTAGACATATTTGGGGTATGCTTCAGGAAACTTTGATTGGCCAGGGTTTGGGGAACTGAGAACAAGATCCATAATAATCTTAAAATTAAACTTTAACACAATTATACCATATCATTAGCTTGATGCTTCCATGTATTCACTTAAAGTAGTTCTTACAACAACTCTATAAGGGTTGTTATTGTCCCTATACTGTAGCTAAGGCTCAGAAATGGGTCTACCAATTGAATTCATTGCAATGCAGAGGTATGAATCAAACTAGAGAAGATTGCATTTACAGATCCATGTCTTCCCCACCACACTACACTGTCCTGAGCTCTCCTTGTTTCTGTTTTTATATGATTATATGAACTAAGAACTAAGAAACTAAGAACTAAGAAACTATAAATCTAAGGTTTTATATGACCTAAGAACTAAGAAGGAATACACACCTCAATACAAAACATAAAAGGCAGGCACTAGTTCATTGCTTTAGCAATGATCTCCCTACATTATTGTGGATCTGCAAGGGAGAGAGAAACAGCAATATTTTTTGCATGAAGTAATGAAGCTGAATCCCTTAATAATCCAGCAGTGTGAGAGGAAAGAGAAAGATCAATCACAGAGAAGGGCATAGTAGGGCTTGGGGTCAGTGCTGTGTTTATTTTCAGTCAATAGCTAACGCAGTAGATTGGCAGGGAGGCAATGGCACCTTGTCACGCATCTTGTACTCTGGCAAGCTTGTCCTGTTTGCTGTGGTGGATCTTGTTACCCAACAGGGCTGGGAGAATATTTAACCAATGCAGGTATAGCAGAGCAACTCCTACAATGCTTCTGGCCAGTATCCTCAGCAAGCATCCTATGTAAGATGTTCACTGGAAATCTACAATCAGCCCAAGAATACACACATCCAAAGCTGGATTCATAATTTTGGCATAATTTACTGAGTAACAAACAATGAACATAAAAGTAAAAGATACAACTGAACCAAAGATTCAATCAATCCAGGATTTAAACCAGCGAGTTGAACCCTACCTTAACCAGCCCCCCTTTAGCAATTAACCCTTAGCAGCTGGTTGGTGCCATGATTGTCTTCAAAGTCCAACAGACTCTTTTGTTACACTTGTTGCACTTTGTAAAACTAATAGATTCAACATAATCTGCTATTAAGCAAAACCTAACTGAAGCATAACATAATTCTAAAGAAAAAGTCAGCTTCCCTAAAGAAATAGCGGTGGTGGTGGTGGTTCCTGGAAAGAATTCCTCCAGGGCTTGGGAGAGGAAAGGAACAATTGTTCAGGTGAGGTGAGGCATCCTCTGCCAGAAAGCTGCACATTCTGTTGCAAATCAACTGGACCTTCCATGACCTTCACTACATAAACTTGCTTCTCCCTCTCTTGGATACTTAGATCAGTGGTTTTCAATCTTTTTCATCTCAATGCGCACTGACAAGGTGCTAAAATTGTCAAAGCACACTATCAATTTTTGGACCATTAACAAGGAACACCATGCTGCTGATGTAGGGCTCACACCATCATTGGCCCTACTGTTAAATGATCCTTACCAAACTTCCATAGCACATATTCAGACCAGTTGCACCAGAGGCACATTAGTAGAAAATCGCTGCCTTAGATAATCAATTTTTCTACTTCCAGATATGACTGCAGCTTAGGGTTACTTAGGCGTGCCAACCCTAACTGAAGCTATTCTTAAAGGGTTTTTATACCTAACATAGCATAATGTTACTAACCTAGCTGAAATCTCCAGTAACCACCAAGAGTTTAATGCTGATTTTGGGAGTCTTCACACCAACCTAGAGTTGATAGTCCTTCAGCAGCCTCTAGCAGGGATTCTAAGACCAGGAGCAAGTACAACAAAAGGGTGTGCTGGGCTTTGGAGACAATCAAGGCATTACCAGCAGTGATTCTTGTTCTCTCTTCCAGCATATGGTAGAGGAGGTAGGTGCCATAGGTCAGTGGCAGAACATGCCACTTTCGTTCACTGCTTTTCAGGCATATAATTTTCAATCCTTTTCATTTCACGGTACACCAACAAGATCCTAAAATTATCAAGGCACGTCATCAGGATTTTGACAATTGACAAGACCCACCATTCTGTTGTTTGGAAACTCCCATCCTTGAATGGCCCTACTAATAATTGTCCTTTCCCCCCAAATTTCCATGGCAGACCTGCAGAAAATTCACAGCACACCAGTGTGCCTTGTTTTTAAGGGGAGAGGGAGAGTATAAATCTTTTAAATAAATAAAAAATAAATGGCTCACACACCCCAATGCCAGAACCGCCTTGCCAATCCAAACATGTATAGCAGGCTGGGCAAGGGGAGGTGTGGACTGCACCATGCCTTTCTTACCTTAAGCTCTGACACCAGCCACTTCTTCAAATTTGGGCTGGGCAGAGTATGCTGGGTGCAGGAGGTTGGGGGACAAGAAGACTCCACTCCTTGCATACTCCGTTGAAGCTACATCAAGGTGGAACCAGCAGGTGCCTAAGCTCAAGACAAGGAGGGTTGAGAGATTCCTCCAGGTTAGAAGGATGCACAATGTTCTTGAGTTGAGAGTCAATAACCAGGTGATGCAAGACTATAAAAAAAAGTTGGATCCTGTACCACACAACTAGGGACCCTGTGGATTTATGTTACATGGCTAGTAGAGCTGTGCTACTTGTATATTTGTAGTTAAGCCAAATTTAAAGACAACATAAGACCTCAGTAGTCTCTCCACCAAAGGAAGACAAAATCTTCATTGCTCAGCTTCAAAACTCTTTGCTCTTCCAAGCAGGTGGATTGGCAAGGAGGAGAGATAAGAGAGCATCCAGGCCAAAAGAGATGACTGCTTAATAGGAATTTATATTTTTGTAAATTTTATACTACCCTTCCTCCAGGGACATCATGGAGTATACATGGTTCTGTCTCTCATTTTGTACTCACAACTACCTGGTGAAGTAGCTGATGCTGAGAGATCAAGACTGGCCCAGAGTCACCCAAACAGCTTCCTGGTTATGAGAGGGCTTTGAACCTGGACCAAGTCTAACTCCCAAATGACTATACCATTCTGGCTCTTTATTTTGAATGTTATTTTATTTAAGCAATTTCTGCCCAGCCCACAGGTCTTCAGATATGATCCCATATGCAACAATGGACAGAAATGGCTTGAATGTTAGCTGGGTCCCTAGACTGCAGTTTCCAACATTTTACCATATGTAAACACAAATCTTTGGCTGGTTCATGTAAGATGATCTTGGCCACTTTCTCAATCTCTTACACTGTATATACACGATCACATTGTTGCACTCCACTGTGATTAAACCAAAAGAACTAATCACACCTGGTCCTATCC